>OX451737.1:458097838-460956852 GCA_948472305.1 Vicia faba | reverse complement strand
CAAAGATGTTTTTCTCAATTGAATTACAGACAAGGTCCCAAATCTCGACAAAGTTCCTCCGTCGAATTACAAACGAGTTCCTAAATGTCAGCAGAGAAGTTTTCTCAGTTGAATTATGGGCGAGTTCTTAAATCTCGATGAAGATGTTTCCCCAAGTCGAATTACTGACAAGTTCTTAAATCTCAACAGAGTTTTTCTCAGTTGAATTACAGACAAGGTCCTAAATCTCGACAAAGTTCCTCCATTGAATTACAGACAGGTTCCTAAATCTCAGCAGAGAAGTTTTCTCAGTTGAATTACGGCCGAGTTCTTAAATCTCGATGAAGATGTTTCCCCAAGTCGAATTACTGACAAGTTCTTAAATCTCAAAAGAGATTTTTTTCTCAGTTGAATTACAGACAAGGTCCCAAATCTCGACAAAGTTCCTCCGTCGAATTACAGACGAGTTCCTAAATCTCAGCAGAGAAGTTTTCTCAGTTGAATTACGGCCGAGTTCTTAAATCTTGATGAAGATGCTTCCCCAAGTCGAATTACTGACAAGTTCTTAAATCTCAACAAAGTTTTTCTCAGTTGAATTAGAGACAAGGTCCTAAATATCGACAAAGTTCCTCCGTTGAATTACAGACAGGTTCCTAAATCTCAGCAGAGAAGTTTTCTCAGTTGAATTACGGGCGAGTTCTTAAATCTCGATGAAGATGTTTCCCCAAGTCGAATTAATGATAAGTTCTTAAATCTCAACAGAGATGTTTTTCTCAGTTGAATTACAGACAAGGTCCCAAATCTCGACAAAGTTCCTCCGTCGAATTACATAAGAGTTCCTAAATCTCAGCAGAGAAGTTTTCTCAGTTGAATCACGGGCGAGTTCTTAAATCTCGATGAAGATGCTTCCCCAAGTCGAATTACTGACAAGTTCTTAAATCTCAAAAGAGATGTTTTTCTTAGTTAAATTACAGATAAGGTCCCAAATCTCGACAAAGTTCCTCCTTCAAATTACAGACGAGTTCCTAAATCTCAGCAGAGAAGTTTTCTCAGTTAAATTAAGGGCGAGTTCTTAAATCTCGATGGAGATGTTTCCCAAAGTCGAATTACTGACAAGTTATTAAATCTCAACAGAGATGTTTTTCTCAGTTGAATTACAGACAAGGTCCCAAATCTCGACAAAGTTCCTCCATCGAATTACAGACGAGTTCCTAAATCTCAACAGAGAAGTTTTCTCAGTTGAATTACGGGCGAGTTCTTAAATCTCGATGAAGATGTTTCCCCAAGTCGAATTACTGACAAGTTCTTAAATCTCAATAGAATTTTTCTCTGTTTAATTACAGACAAGGTCCTAAATCTCGAAAAAGTTCCTCCGTTGAATTACAGACAGGTTCCTAAATCTCAGCAGAGAAGTTTTCTCAATTGAATTACGGGCGAGTTCTTAAATCTCGATGAAGATGTTTCCCCAAGTCGAATTACTGACAAGTTCTTAAATCTCAACAAAGATGTTTTTCTCAATTGAATTACAGACAAGGTCCCAAATCTCGACAAAGTTCCTCCGTCGAATTACAAACGAGTTCCTAAATGTCAGCAGAGAAGTTTTCTCAGTTGAATTATGGGCGAGTTCTTAAATCTCGATGAAGATGTTTCCCCAAGTCGAATTACTGACAAGTTCTTAAATCTCAACAGAGTTTTTCTCAGTTGAATTACAGACAAGGTCCTAAATCTCGACAAAGTTCCTCCATTGAATTACAGACAGGTTCCTAAATCTCAGCAGAGAAGTTTTCTCAGTTGAATTACGGCCGAGTTCTTAAATCTCGATGAAGATGTTTCCCCAAGTCGAATTACTGACAAGTTCTTAAATCTCAAAAGAGATTTTTTTCTCAGTTGAATTACAGACAAGGTCCCAAATCTCGACAAAGTTCCTCCGTCGAATTACAGACGAGTTCCTAAATCTCAGCAGAGAAGTTTTCTCAGTTGAATTACGGGCGAGTTCTTAAATGTTGATGAAGATGCTTCCCCAAGTCGAATTACTGACAAGTTCTTAAATCTCAACAAAGTTTTTCTCAGTTGAATTACAGACAAGGTCCTAAATATCGACAAAGTTCCTCCGTTGAATTACAGACAGGTTCCTAAATCTCAGCAGAGAAGTTTTCTCAGTTGAATTACGGGCGAGTTCTTAAATCTCGATGAAGATGTTTCCCCAAGTCGAATTACTGATAAGTTCTTAAATCTCAACAGAGATGTTTTTCTCAGTTGAATTACAGACAAGGTCCCAAATCTCGACAAAGTTCCTCCGTCGAATTAAATACGAGTTCCTAAATCTCAGCAGAGAAGTTTTCTCAGTTGAATCACGGGCGAGTTCTTAAATCTCGATGAAGATGCTTCCCCAAGTCGAATTACTGACAAGTTCTTAAATCTCAAAAGAGATGTTTTTCTTAGTTAAATTACAGATAAGGTCCCAAATCTCGACAAAGTTCCTCCTTCAAATTACAGACGAGTTCCTAAATCTCAGCAGAGAAGTTTTCTCAGTTAAATTAAGGGCGAGTTCTTAAATCTCGATGGAGATGTTTCCCAAAGTCGAATTACTGACAAGTTATTAAATCTCAACAGAGATGTTTTTCTCAGTTGAATTACAGACAAGGTCCCAAATCTCGACAAAGTTCCTCCATCGAATTACAGACGAGTTCCTAAATCTCAACAGAGAAGTTTTCTCAGTTGAATTACGGGCGAGTTCTTAAATCTCGATGAAGATGTTTCCCCAAGTCGAATTACTGACAAGTTCTTAAATCTCAATAGAATTTTTCTCTGTTTAATTACAGACAAGGTCCTAAATCTCGAAAAAGTTCCTCCGTTGAATTACAGACAGGTTCCTAAATCTCAGCAGAGAAGTTTTCTCAATTGAATTACGGGCGAGTTCTTAAATCTCGATGAAGATGTTTCCCCAAGTCGAATTACTGACAAGTTCTTAAATCTCAACAAAGATGTTTTTCTCAATTGAATTACAGACAAGGTCCCAAATCTCGACAAAGTTCCTCCGTCGAATTACAGACGAGTTCCTAAATGTCAGCAGAGAAGTTTTCTCAGTTGAATTATGGGTGAGTTCTTAAATCTCGATGAAGATGTTTCCCCAAGTCGAATTACTGACAAGTTCTTAAGTCTCAACAGAGTTTTTCTCAGTTGAATTTCAGACAAGGTCCTAAATCTCGACAAAGTTCCTCCATTGAATTACAGACAGGTTCCTAAATCTCAGCAGAGAAGTTTTCTCAGTTGAATTACGGCCGAGTTCTTAAATCTCGATGAAGATGTTTCCCCAAGTCGAATTACTGACAAGTTCTTAAATCTCAAAAGAGATTTTTTTCTCAGTTGAATTATAGACAAGGTCCCAAATCTCGACAAAGTTCCTCCGTCGAATTACAGACGAGTTCCTAAATCTCAGCAGAGAAGTTTTCTCAGTTGAATTACGGGCGAGTTCTTAAATGTTGATGAAGATGCTTCCCCAAGTCGAATTACTGACAAGTTCTTAAATCTCAACAAAGTTTTTCTCAGTTGAATTACAGACAAGGTCCTAAATATCGACAAAGTTCCTCCGTTGAATTACAGACAGGTTCCTAAATCTCAGCAGAGAAGTTTTCTCAGTTGAATTACGGGCGAGTTCTTAAATCTCGATGAAGATGTTTCCCCAAGTCGAATTACTGATAAGTTCTTAAATCTCAACAGAGATGTTTTTCTCAGTTGAATTACAGACAAGGTCCCAAATCTCGACAAAGTTCCTCCGTCGAATTAAATACGAGTTCCTAAATCTCAGCAGAGAAGTTTTCTCAGTTGAATTACGGGCGAGTTCTTAAATCTCGATGAAGATGCTTCCCCAAGTCGAATTACTGACAAGTTCTTAAATCTAAAAAGAGATGTTTTTCTTAGGTAAATTACAGATAAGGTCCCAAATCTCGACAAAGTTCCTCCGTCGAATTACAGACGAGTTCCTAAATCTCAGCAGAGAAGTTTTCTTAGTTAAATTAAGGGCGAGTTCTTAAATCTCGATGGAGATGTTTCCCAAAGTCGAATTACTGACAAGTTATTAAATCTCAACAGAGATGTTTTTCTCAGTTGAATTACAGACAAGGTCCCAAATCTCGACAAAGTTCCTCCATCGAATTACAGACGAGTTCCTAAATCTCAGCAGAGAAGTTTTCTCAGTTGAATTACGGGCGAGTTCTTAAATCTCGATGAAGATGTTTCCCCAAGTCGAATTACTGACAAGTTCTTAAATCTCAACAGAATTTTTCTCTGTTGAATTACAGACAAGGTCCTAAATCTCGAAAAAGTTCCTCCGTTGAATTACAGACAGGTTCCTAAATCTCAGCAGAGAAGTTTTCTCAATTGAATTACGGGCGAGTTCTTAAATCTCGATGAAGATGTTTCCCCAAGTCGAATTACTGACAAGTTCTTAAATCTCAACAAAGATGTTTTTCTCAATTGAATTACAGACAAGGTCCCAAATCTCGACAAAGTTCCTCCGTCGAATTACAGACGAGTTCCTAAATGTCAGCAGAGAAGTTTTCTCAGTTGAATTATGGGCGAGTTCTTAAATCTCGATGAAGATGTTTCCCCAAGTCAAATTACTGACAAGTTCTTAAATCTCAACAGAGTTTTTCTCAGTTGAATTACAGATAACGTCCTAAATAACGACAAAGTTCCTCCGTTGAATTACAGACAGGTTCCTAAATCTCAGCAGAGAAGTTTTCTCAGTTGAATTACGGGCGAGTTCTTAAATCTCGATGAAGATGTTTCCCTAAGTCGAATTACTGATAAGTTCTTAAATCTCAACAGAGATGTTTTTCTCAGTTGAATTACAGACAAGGTCCCAAATCTCGACAAAGTTCCTCCGTCGAATTACATACGAGATCCTAAATCTCAAAAGAGAAGTTTTCTCAGTTGAATTACGGGCGAGTTCTTAAATCTCGATGAAGATGTTTCCCCAAGTCGAATTACTGACAAGTTCTTAAATCTCAACAGAGTTTTTCTCAGTCGAATTACAGACAAGGTCCTAAATCTCGACAAAGTTCATCCGTTGAATTATAGACAGGTTCCTAAATCTCAGCAGAGACGTTTTCTCAGTTGAATTACGGGCGAGTTCTTAAATCTCGATGAAGATGTTTCCCCAAGTCGAATTACTGATAAGTTCTTAAATCTCAACATAGATGTTTTTCTCAGTTGAATTACAGACAAGGTCCCAAATCTCGATAAAGTTCCTCCGTCGAATTACAGACGAGTTCCTAAATCTCAGCAGAGAAGTTTTCTCAGTTGAATTACGGGCGAGTTCTTAAATCTCGATGAAGATGTTTCCCCAAGTCGAATTACTGACAAGTTCTTAAATCTCAACAAAGATGTTTTTCTCAATTGAATTACAGACAAGGTCCCAAATATCGACAAAGTTCCTCTGTCGAATTACAGACGAGTTCCTAAATCTCAGCAGAGAAGTTTTCTCAGTTAAATTACGGGCAAGTTCTTAAATCTCGATGAAGATGCCTCCCCAAGTCGAATTACTAACAAGTTCTTAAATCTCAACAAAGTTTTTCTCAATTCAATTGCAGACAAGGTCCTAAATCTCGACAAAGTTCCTCCGTTGAATTACAGACAGGTTCCTAAATCTCAGCAGAGAAGTTTTCTCAGTTGAATTACAGGCGAGTTCTTAAATCTCGATGAAGATGTTTCCCCAAGTTGAATTACTGACAAGTTCTTAAATCTCAAAAGAGATGTTTTTCTTAGTTAAATTACAGATAAGGTCCCAAATCTCGACAAAGTTCCTCCGTCGAATTACAGACGAGTTCCTAAATCTCAGCAGAGAAGTTTTCTCAGTTGAATTACGGGCGAGTTCTTAAATCTTGATGAAGATGCTTCCCCAAGTCGAATTACTGACAAGTTCTTAAATCTCAACAAAGTTTCTCTCAGTTGAATTACAGACAAAGTCCTAAATCTCGACAAAGTTCCTCCGATGAATTACAGACAGGTTCCTAAATGTCAGCAGAGAAGTTTTCTCAGTTGAATTACGGGCGAGTTCTTAAATCTCGATGAAGATGTTTCCCCAAGTCGAATTACTGACAAGTTCTTAAATCTCAACAGAGTTTTTCTCAGTTAAATTACAGACAAGGTCCTAAATATCGACAAAGTTCCTACGTTGAATTACAGACATGTTCCTAAATCTCAGCAGAGAAGTTTTCCCAGTTGAATTACGGGCGAGTTCTTAAATCTCGATGAAGATGTTTCCCCAAGTCGAATTACTGATAAGTTCTTAAATCTTAACAGAGATGTTTTTCTCAGTTGAATTACAGACAAGGTCCCAAATCTCGACAAAGTTCCTCCGTTGAATTACAGACGAGATCCTAAATCTCAAAAGAGAAGTTTTCTCAGTTGAATTACGGGCGAGTTCTTAAATCTCGATGAAGATGTTTCCCCAATTCGAATTACTGACAAGTTCTTAAATCTCAACAGAGATGTTTTTCTCAGTTGAATTACAGACAAGGTCCTAAATCTCGACAAAGTTCCTCCGTTGAATTACAGACAGGTTCCTAAATCTCAACAGAGAAGTTTTCTCAGTTGAATTACGGGCGAGTTCTTAAATCTCGATGAAGATGTTTCCCCAAGTAGAATTACTGACAAGTTCTTAAATCTCAACAGAGTTTTTCTCAGTTAAATTACAGACAAGGTCCTAAATATCGACAAAGTTCCTCCGTTGAATTACAGACATGTTCATAAATCTCAGCAGAGAAGTTTTCCCAGTTGAATTACGGGCGAGTTCTTAAATCTCGATGAAGATGTTTCCCCAAGTCGAATTACTGATAAGTTCTTAAATCTCAACAGAGATGTTTTTCTCAGTTGAATTACAGACAAGGTCCCAAATCTCGACAAAGTACCTCCGTCGAATTACAGACGAGATCCTAAATCTCAAAAGAGAAGTTTTCTCAGTTGAATTACGGGCGAGTTCTTAAATCTCGATGAAGATGTTTCCCCAAGTCGAATTACTGACAAGTTCTTAAATCTCAATAGAGTTTTTCTCAGTCGAATTACAGACAAGGTCCTAAATCTCGACAAAGTTCCTCCGTTGAATTACAGACAGGTTCCTAAATCTCAACAGAGAAGTTCTTTCAGTTGAATTACAGGCGAGTTCTTAAATCTCGATGAAGATGTTTCCCCAAGTCGAATTACTGATAAGTTCTTAAATCTAAACAGAGATGTTTTTCTCAGTTGAATTACAGACAAGGTCCCAAATCTCGACAAAGTTCCTCCGTCGAATTACAGACAGGTTCCTAAATCTCAGCAGAGAAGTTTTCTCAGTTGAATTACGGGCGAGTTCTTAAATCTCGATGAAGATGTTTCCCCAAGTCGAATTACTGACAAGTTCTTAAATCTCAAAAGAGATGTTTTTCTTAGTTAAATTACAGATAAGGTCCCAAATCTCGACAAAGTTCCTCCGTCGAATTACAGACGAGTTCCTAAATCTCAGCAGAGAAGTTTTCTCAGTTGAATTACGGGCGAGTTCTTAAATCTTGATGAAGATGCTTCCCCAAGTCGAATTACTGACAAGTTCTTAAATCTCAACAAAGTTTTTCTCAGTTGAATTACAGACAAAGTCCTAAATCTCGACAAAGTTCCTCCGATGAATTACACACAGGTTCCTAAATCTCAACAGAGAAGTTTTCTAAGTTGAATTACGAGCGAGTTCTTAAATCTCGATGAAGATGTTTCCCCAAGTCGAATTACTGACAAGTTCTTAAATCTCAACAGAGATGTTTTTCTCAGTTGAATTACAGACAAGGTCCCAAATCTCGAAAAAGTTCCTCCGTCGAATTACAGACGAGTTCCTAAATCTCAGCAGAGAAGTTTTCTCAGTTGAATTACGGGCGAGTTCTTAAATCTCGATGAAGAAGTTTCCCAAAGTCGAATTACTGACAAGTTCTTAAATCTCAACAGAGTTTTTCTCAGTTAAATTACAGACAAGGTCCTAAATATCGACAAAGTTCCTCCGTTGAATTACAGACATGTTCCTAAATCTCAGCAGAGAAGTTTTCTCAGTTGAATTACAGGCGAGTTCTCAAATCTCGATGAAGATGTTTCCCCAAGTCGAATTACTGATAAGTTCTTAAATCTCAACAGAGATGTTTTTCTCAGTTGAATTACAGACAAGTTCCCAAATCTCGACAAAGTTCCTCCGTCTAATTAGAGACGAGATCCTAAATCTCAGCAGAGAATTTTTCTCAGTTGAATTACGGGCGAGTTTTTAAATCTCGATGAAGATGTTTCCCCAAGTCGAATTACTGACAAGTTCTTAAATCTCAACAGAGTTTTTCTCAGTTGAATTACAGACAAGGTCCTAAATATCGACAAAGTTCCTCCGTTGAATTACAGACAGGTTCCTAAATCTCAGCAGAGAAGTTTTCGCAGTTGAATTACGGGCGAGTTCTTAAATCTCGATGAAGATGTTTCCCTAAGTCGAATTACTGACAAGTTCTTAAATCTCAAAAGAGATGCTTTTCTCAGTTAAATTACAGACAAGGTCCTAAATATCGACAAAGTTCCTCCGTTGAATTACAGACATGTTCCTAAATCTCAGCAGAGAAGTTTTCTCAGTTGAATTACGGGCGAGTTCTTAAATCTCGATGAAGATGTTTCCCCAAGTCGAATTACTGATAAGTTCTTAAATCTCAACAGAGATGTTTTTCTCAGTTGAATTACAGACAAGGACCCAAATCTCGACAAAGTTCCTCCGTTGAATTACATACGAGATCCTAAATCTCAAAAGAGAAGTTTTCTCAGTTGAATTACGGGCGAGTTCTTAAATCTCGATGAAGATGTTTCCCCAAGTCGAATTACTGACAAGTTCTTAAATCTCAACAGAGTTTTTCTCAGTTGAATTACAGACAAGGTCCTAAATCTCGACAAAGTTCCTCCGTTGAATTACAGATAGGTTCCTAAATCTCAGCAGAGAAGTTTTCTCAGTTGAATTATGGGCGAGTTCTTAAATCTCGATGAAGATGTTTCCCCAAGTCGAATTACTGACAAGTTCTTAAATTTCAAAAGAGATGTTTTTCTTAGTTAATTTACAGATAAGGTCCTAAATCTCGACAAAGTTCCTCCGTCGAATTACAGACGAGTTCCTAAATCTCAGCAGAGAAGTTTTCTCAATTGAATTACGGGCGAGTTCTTAAATCTTGATGAAGATGCTTCCCCAAGTCGAATTACTGACAAGTTCTTAAATCTCAACAAAGTTTTTCTCAGTTGAATTACAGACAAAGTCCTAAATCTCGACAAAGTTCCTCCGATGAATTACAGCCAGGTTCCTAAATCTCAGCAGAGAAGTTTTCTAAGTTTAATTACGGGCGAGTTCTTAAATCTCGATGAAGATGTTTCCCCAATTCGAATTACTGACAAGTTCTTAAATCTCAACAGAGATGTTTTTCTCAGTTGAATTACAGACAAGGTCCCAAATCTCGAAAAAGTTCCTCCGTCGAATCACAGACGAGTTCCTAAATCTCAGCAGAGAAGTTTTCTCAGTTGAATTACGGGCGAGTTCTTAAATCTCGATGAAGAAGTTTCCCAAAGTCGAATTACTGACAAGTTCTTAAATCTCAACAGAGTTTTTCTCAGTTAAATTACAGACAAGGTCCTAAATATCGACAAAGTTCCTCCGTTGAATTACAGACATGTTCCTAAATCTCAGCAGAGAAGTTTTCTCAGTTGAATTACAGGCGAGTTCTCAAATCTCGATGAAGATGTTTCCCCAAGTCGAATTACTGATAAGTTCTTAAATCTCAACAGAGATGTTTTTCTCAGTTGAATTATAGACAAGTTCCCAAATCTCGACAAAGTTCCTCCGTCTAATTAGAGACGAGATCCTAATTCTCAGCAGAGAAGTTTTCTCAGTTGAATTACGGGCGAGTTTTTAAATCTCGATGAAGATGTTTCCCCAAGTCGAATTACTGACAAGTTCTTAAATCTCAACAGAGTTTTTCTCAGTTGAATTACAGACAAGGTCCTAAATATCGACAAAGTTCCTCCGTTGAATTACAGACAGGTTCCTAAATCTCAGCAGAGAAGTTTTCGCAGTTGAATTACGGGCGAGTTCTTAAATCTCGATGAAGATGTTTCCCTAAGTCGAATTACTGACAAGTTCTTAAATCTCAAAAGAGATGCTTTTCTCAGTTAAATTACAGACAAGGTCCTAAATATCGACAAAGTTCCTCCGTTGAATTACAGACATGTTCCTAAATCTCAGCAGAGAAGTTTTCTCAGTTGAATTACGGGCGAGTTCTTAAATCTCGATGAAGATGTTTCCCCAAGTCGAATTACTGATAAGTTCTTAAATCTCAACAGAGATGTTTTTCTCAGTTGAATTACAGACAAGGTCCCAAATCTCGACAAAGTTCCTCCGTTGAATTACAGACGAGATCCTAAATCTCAAAAGAGAAGTTTTCTCAGTTGAATTACGGGCGAGTTTTTAAATCTCGATGAAGATGTTTCCCCAAGTCGAATTACTGACAAGTTCTTAAATCTCAACAGAGTTTTTCTCAGTTGAATTACAGACAAGGTCCTAAATCTCGACAAAGTTCCTCCGTTGAATTACAGATAGGTTCCTAAATCTCAGCAGAGAAGTTTTCTCAGTTGAATTATGGGCGAGTTCTTAAATCTCGATGAAGATGTTTCCCCAAGTCGAATTACTGACAAGTTCTTAAATTTCAAAAGAGATGTTTTTCTTAGTTAATTTACAGATAAGGTCCTAAATCTCGACAAAGTTCCTCCGTCGAATTACAGACGAGTTCCTAAATCTCAGCAGAGAAGTTTTCTCAATTGAATTACGGGCGAGTTCTTAAATCTTGATGAAGATGCTTCCACAAGTCGAATTACTGACAAGTTCTTAAATCTCAACAAAGTTTTTCTCAGTTGAATTACAGACAAAGTCCTAAATCTCGACAAAGTTCCTCCGATGAATTACAGACAGTTTCCTAAATCTCAGCAGAGAAGTTTTCTAAGTTTAATTACGGGCGAGTTCTTAAATCTCGATGAAGATGTTTTCCCAAGTCGAATTACTTTCAAGTTCTTAAATCTCAACAGAGATATTTTTCTCAGTTGAATTACAGACAAGGTCCCAAATCTCGACAAAGTTCCTCCGTCGAATTACAGACGAGTTCCTAAATCTCAGCAGAGAAGTTTTCTCAGTTGAATTACGGGCGAGTTCTTAAATCTCGATGAAGATGTTTCCCCAAGTCAAATTACTGACAAGTTCTTAAATCTCAAAAGAGTTTTTCTCAGTTAAATTACAGACAAGGTCCTAAATATCGACAAAGTTCCTCCGTTGAATTACAGACATGTTCCTAAATCTCAGCAGAGAAGTTTTCTCAGTTGAATTATGGGCGAGTTCTTAAATCTCGATGAAGATGTTTCCCCAAGTCGAATTACTGATAAGTTCTTAAATCTCAACAGAGATGTTTTTCTCAGTTGAATTACAGACAAGGTCCCAAATCTCGACAAAGTTCCTCCGTATAATTAGAGACGAGATCCTAAATCTCAGCAGAGAAGTTTTCTCAGTTGAATTACGGGCGAGTTTTTAAATCTCGATGAAGATGTTTCCCCAAGTCGAATTACTGACAAGTTCTTAAATCTCAACAGAGTTTTTCTCAGTTGAATTACAGACAAGGTCCTAAATATCGACAAAGTTCCTCCGTTGAATTACAGACAGGTTCCTAAATCTCAGCAGAGAAGTTTTCTCAGTTGAATTACGGGCGAGTTCTTAAATCTCGATGAAGATGTTTCCCTAAGTCGAATTACTGACAAGTTCTTAAATCTCAAAAGAGATGCTTTTCTCAGTTAAATTACAGACAAGGTCCTAAATATCGACAAAGTTCCTCCGTTGAATTACAGACATGTTCCTAAATCTCAGCAGAGAAGTTTTCTCAGTTGAATTACGGGCGAGTTCTTAAATCTCGATGAAGATGTTTCCCCAAGTCGAATTACTGATAAGTTCTTAAATCTCAACAGAGATGTTTTTCTCAGTTGAATTACAGACAAGGTCCCAAATGTCGACAAAGTTCCTCCGTTGAATTACAGACGAGATCCTAAATCTCAAAAGAGAAGTTTTCTCAGTTGAATTACGGGCGAGTTTTTAAATCTCGATGAAGATGTTTCCCCAAGTCGAATTACTGACAAGTTCTTAAATCTCAACAGAGTTTTTCTAAGTTGAATTACAGACAAGGTCCTAAATCTCGACAAAGTTCCTCCGTTGAATTACAGATAGGTTCCTAAATCTCAACAGAGAAGTTTTCTCAGTTGAATTATGGGCGAGTTCTTAAATCTCGATGAAGATGTTTCCCCAAGTTGAATTACTGACAAGTTCTTAAATCTCAACAGAGATGTTTTACTCAGTTGAATTACAGACAAGGTCCCAAATCTCGACAAAGATCCTCCGTCGAATTATAGACGAGTTCCTAAATCTCAGCAGAGAAGTTTTCTCAGTTGAATTACGGGCGAGTTCTTAAATCTTGATGAAGATGCTTCCCCAAGTCGAATTACTGACAAGTTCTTAAATCTCAACAAAGTTTTTCTCAGTTGAATTACAGACAAAGTCCTAAATCTCGAGAAAGTTCCTCCGATGAATTACAGACAGGTTCCTAAATCTCAGCATAGGAGTTTTCTCAGTTGAATTACGGGCGAGTTCTTAAATCTCGAAGAAGATGTTTCCCCAAGTCGAATTACTGACAAGTTTTTAAATCTCAACAAAGATGTTTTTCTCAGTTGAATTACAGACAAGGTCCCAAATCTCGACAAAGTTCCTCCGTCGAATTACAGACGAGTTCCTAAATCTCAGCAGATAAGTTTTCTCAATTAAATTACAGGCGAGTTCTTAAATCTCGAGAAGATGTTTCCCCAAGTCGAATTACTGACAAGTTCTTAAATCTCAACAGAGTTTTTCTCAGTTAAATTACAGACAAGGTCCTAAATATCGACAAAGTTCCTCCATTGAATTACAGACATGTTCCTAAATCTCAGCAGAGAAGTTTTCTCAGTTGAATTACGAGCGAGTTCTTAAATCTCGATGAAGATGTTTCCCCAAGTCGAATTACTTATAAGTTCTTAAATCTCAACAGAGATGTTTTTCTCAGTTGAATTACAGACAAGGTCCCAAATCTCGACAAAGTTCCTCCGTCTAATTACAGACGAGATCCTAAATCTCAGCAGAGAAGTTTTCTCAGGTGAATTACGGGCGAGTTTTTAAATCTCAATGAAGATGTTTCCCCAAGTCGAATTACTGACAAGTTCTTAAATCTCAACAGAGTTTTTCTCAGTTGAATTATAGACAAGGTCCTAAATATCGACAAAGTTCTTCCGTTGAATTACAGACAGGTTCCTAAATCTCAACAGAGAAGTTTTCTCAGTTAAATTATGGGCGAGTTCTTAAATCTTGATGAAGATGTTTCCCCAAGTCGAATTACTGACAAGTTATTAAATCTCAAAAGAGATTCTTTTCTCAGTTGAATTACAGACAAGGTCCCAAATCTCGACAAAGTTCCTCCGTCGAATTACAGACGAGTTCCTAAATCTCAGCAGAGAAGTTTTCTCAGTTAAATTACGGGCGAGTTCTTAAATCTCGATGAAGATGTTTCCCCAAGTCGAATTACTGACAAGTTCTTAAATCTCAAAAGAGATGCTTTTCTCAGTTAAATTACAGACAAGGTCCTAAATATCGACAAAGTTCCTCCGTCGAAATGCAGACAGGTTCCTAAATCTCAGCAGAGAAGTTTTCTCAGTTGAATTACGGGCGAGTTCTTAAATCTCGATGAAGATGTTTCCCCAAGTCGAATTACTGACAAGTTATTAAATCTCAAAAGAGATGTTTTTCTTAGTTAAATTACAGATAAGTCCCAAATCTCGACAAAGTTCCTCCGTCGAATTACAGACGAGTTCCTAAATCTCAGCAGAGAAGTTTTCTCAGTTGAATTACGGGCGAGTTCTTAAATCTTGATGAAGATGCTTCCCCAAGTCGAATTACTGACAATTTCTTAAATCTCAACAAAGTTTTTCTCAGTTGAATTACAGACAAAGTCCTAAATCTCGACAAAGTTCCTCCGATGAATTATAGACAGGTTCCTAAATCTCAGCAGAGAAGTTTTCTAAGTTGAATTACGGGCGAGTTCTTAAATCTCGATGAAGATGTTTCCTCAAGTCGAATTACTGACAAGTTCTTAAATCTCAACAGAGATGTTTTTCTCAGTTGAATTACAGACAAGGTCCCAAATCTCGACAAAGTTCCTCCGTCGAATTACAGACGAGTTCCTAAATCTCAGCAGAGAAGTTTTCTCAGTTGAATTACGGGCGAGTTCTTAAATCTCGATGAAGATGTTTCCCCAAGTCGAATTACTGACAAGTTCTTAAATCTCAAAAGAGATGCTTTTCTCAGTTAAATTACAGACAAGGTCCTAAATATCGACAAAGTTCCTCCGTCGAATTACAGACATGTTCCTAAATCTCAGCAGAGAAGTTTTCTCAGTTGAATTACAGGCAAGTTCTTAAATCTCGATGAAGATGTTTCCCCAAGTCGAATTACTGATAAGTTCTTAAATCTCAACAAAGATGTTTTTCTCAGTTGAATTACAGACAAGGTCCCAAATCTCGACAAAGTTCCTCCGTCTAATTAGAGACGAGATCCTAAATCTCAGCAGAGAAGTTTTCTCAGTTGAATTACGGGCGAGTTTTTAAATCTCGATGAAGATGTTTCCCCAAGTCGAATTACTGACAAGTTCTTAAATCTCAACAGAGTTTTTCTCTATTGAATTACAGACAAGGTCCTAAATATCGACAAAGTTCCTCCGTTGAATTACAGACAGGTTCCTAAATCTCAGCAGAGAAGTTTTCTCAGTTGAATTACGGGCGAGTTCTTAAATCTCGATGAAGATGTTTCCCCAAGTCGAATTACTGACAAGTTCTTAAATCTCAAAAGAGATGCTTTTCTCAGTTAAATTACAGACAAGGTCCTAAATATCGACAAAGTTCCTCCGTCGAATTACAGACATGTTCCTAAATCTCAGCAGAGAAGTTTTCTCAGTTGAATTACGGGCGAGTTCTTAAATCTCGATGAAGATGTTTCCCCAAGTCGAATTACTGATAAGTTCTTAAATCTCAACAGAGATGTTTTTCTCAGTTGAATTACAGACAAGGTCCCAAATCTCGACAAAGTTCCTCCGTCGAATTACAGACGAGATCCTAAATCTCAAAAGAGAAGTTTTCTCAGTTGAATTACGGGCGAGTTCTTAAATCTCGATGAAGATATTTCCCCAAGTCGAATTACTAACAATTTCTTAAATCTCAACAGAGTTTTTCTAAGTTGAATTACAAACAAGGTCCTAAATCTCGACAAAGTTCCTCCGTTGAATTACAGATAGGTTCCTAAATCTCAACAGAGAAGTTTTCTCAGTTGAATTACGGGCGAGTTCTTAAATCTCGATGAAGATGTTTCCCCAAGTTGAATTACTGACAAGTTCTTAAATCTCAACAGAGATGTTTTACTCAGTTGAATTACAGACAAGGTCCCAAATCTCGACAAAGATCCTCCGTCGAATTACAGACGAGTTCCTAAATCTCAGCAGAGAAGTTTTCTCAGTTGAATTACGGGTAAGTTCTTAAATCTCGATGAAGATGCTTCCCCAATTCGAATTACTAACAAGTTCTTAAATCTCAAAAAAGTTTTTCTCAATTTAATTACAGACAAGGTCCTAAATCTCGACAAAGTTCCTCCGTTGAATTATAGACATGTTCCTAAATCTCAGCAGAGAAGTTTTCTCAGTTGAGTTACGGGCGAGTTCTTAAATCTCGATGAAGATGTTTCCCCAAGTCGAATTACTGACAAGTTATTAAATCTCAAAAGAGTTGTTTTTCTTAGTTAAATTACAGATAAAGTCCCAAATCTCGACAAAGTTACTCCGTCGAATTACAGACGAGTTCCTAAATCTCAGCAGAGAAGTTTTCTCAGTTGAATTACGGGCGAGTTCTTAAATCTTGATGAAGATGCTTCCCCAAGTCGAATTACTGACAAGTTCTTAAATCTCAACAAAGTTTTTCTCAGTTGAATTACAGACAAAGTCCTAAATCTCGAGAAAGTTCCTCCGATGAATTACAGACAGGTTCCTAAATCTCAGCATAGAAGTTTTCTCAGTTGAATTACGGGCGAGTTCTTAAATCTCGATGAAGATGTTTCCCCAAGTCGAATTACTGACAAGTTCTTAAATCTCAACAGAGTTTTTCTCAGTTAAATTACAGACAAGGTCCTAAATATCGACAAAGTTCCTCCGTTGAATTACAGACATGTTCCTAAATCTCAGCAGAGAAGTTTTCTCAGTTGAATTACGGGCGAGTTCTTAAATCTCGATGAAGATGTTTCCCCAAGTCGAATTACTGATAAGTTCTTAAATCTCAACAGAGATGTTTTTCTCAGTTGAATTACAGACAAGGTCCCAAATCTCGACAAAGTTCCGCCGTCGAATTACAGACGAGATCCTAAATCTCAAAAGAGAAGTTTTCTCAGTTGAATTATGGGAGAGTTCTTAAATCTTGATGAAGATGTTTCTCCAAGTCGAATTACTGACAAGTTCTTAAATCTCAACAGAGTTTTTCTCAGTTGAATTACAGACAAGGTCCTAAATATCGACAAAGTTCCTCCGTTGAATTACAGATAGGTTCCTAAATCTCAGCAGAGAAGTTTTTTCAGTTGAATTACGGGCGAGTACTTAAATCTCGATGAAGATGTTACCCCATGTCGAATTACTGATAAGTTCTTAAATCTCAACAGAGATGTTTTTCTCAGTTGAATTACAGACAAGGTCCCAAATCTCGACAAAGTTCCTCCGTCGAATTACAGACAGGTTCCTAAATCTCAGCAGAGAAGTTTTCTCAGTTGAATTACGGGCGAGTTCTTAAATCTCGATGAAGATGTTTCCCCAAGTCGAATTTCTGACAAGTTCTTAAATCTCAAAAGAGATGTTTTTCTTAGTTAAATTACAGATAAGGTCCCAAATCTCGACAAAGATCCTCCGTCGAATTACAGACGAGTTCCTAAATCTCAGCAGAGAAGTTTTCTCAGTTGAATTACGGGCGAGTTCTTAAATCTTGATGAAGATGCTTCCCCAAGTCGAATTACTGACAAGTTCTTAAATCTCAACAAAGTTTTTCTCAGTTGAATTATAGACAAAGTCCTAAATATCGACAAAGTTCCTCCGATGAATTACAGACAGGTTCCTTAATCTCAGCAGAGAAGTTTTCTAAGTTGAATTACGGGCGAGTTCTTAAATCTCGATGAAGATGTTTCCCCAAGTCGAATTACTGACAAGTTTTTAAATCTCAACAAAGATGTTTTTCTCAGTTGAATTACAGACAAGGTCCCAAATCTCGACAAAGTTCCTCCGTCGAATTACAGACGAGTTCCTAAATCTCAGAAGATAAGTTTTCTCAATTAAATTACAGGCGAGTTCTTAAATCTCGAGAAGATGTTTCCCCAAGTCGAATTACTGACAAGTTCTTAAATCTCAACAGAGTTTTTCTCAGTTAAATTACAGACAAGGTTCTAAATATCGACAAAGTTCATCCGTTGAATTACAGACATGTTCCTAAATCTCAGCAGAGAAGTTTTCTCAGTTGAATTACGGGCGAGTTCTTAAATCTCGATGAAGATGTTTCCCCAAGTCGAATTACTGATAAGTTCTTAAATCTCAACAGAGATGTTTTTCTCAGTTGAATTACAGACAAGGTCCCAAATCTCGACAAAGTTCCTCCGTCTAATTACAGATGAGATCCTAAATCTCAGCAGAGAAGTTTTCTCAGGTGAATTACGGGCGAGTTTTTAAATCTCAATGAAGATGTTTCCCCAAGTCGAATTACTGACAAGTTCTTAAATCTCAACAGAGTTTTTCTCAGTTGAATTATAGACATGGTCCTAAATATCGACAAAGTTCCTCCGTTGAATTACAGACAGGTTCCTAAATCTCAGCAGAGAAGTTTTCTCAGTTAAATTATGGGTGAGTTCTTAAATCTTGATGAAGATGTTTCCCCAAGTCGAATTACTGACAAGTTATTAAATCTCAAAAGAGATTATTTTCTCAGTTGAATTACAGACAAGGTCCCAAATCTCGACAAAGTTCCTCCGTCGAATTACAGACGAGTTCCTAAATCTCAGCAGAGAAGTTTTCTCAGTTAAATTACGGGCGAGTTCTTAAATCTCGATGAAGATGTTTCCCCAAGTCGAATTACTGACAAGTTCTTAAATCTCAACAAAGTTTTTCTCAATTTAATTACAGACAAGGTCCTAAATCTCGACAAAGTTCCTCCGTTGAATTACAGACAGGTTCCTAAATCTCATCAGAGAAGTTTTCTCAGTTGAATTACGGGCGAGTTCATAAATATCGATGAAGATGTTTCCCCAAGTCGAATTACTGACAAGTTCTTAAATCTCGATAGAGTTGGTCTCTCAGTTGAATTACAGACAAGGTCCTAAATCTCGACAAAGTTCCTCCATTGAATTACAGACAGGTTCCTAAATCTCAGCAGAGAAGTTTTCTCAGTTGAATTATGGGCGAATTCTTAAATCTCGACGAAGATGTTTCCCAAGTCGAATTACTGACAAGTTCTTAAATCTCAACAGAGTTTTTCTAAGTTGAATTACAGACAAGGTCCTAAATCTCGACAAAGTTCCTCAGTTGAATTACAGATAGGTTCCTAAATCTCAACAGAGAAGTTTTCTCAGTTGAATTACGGGCGAGTTCTTAAATCTCGATGAAGATGTTTCCCCAAGTCGAATTACTAACAAGTTCTTAAATCTCAATAGAGTTGTTCTCTCAGTTGTATTACAGACAAGGTCCTAAATCTCGACAAAGTTCCTCCGTTGAATTACAGACAAGTTCCTAAATCTCAGCAGAGAAGTTTTCTCAGTTGAATTACAGGCAAGTTCTTAAATCTCGACGAAGATGTTTCCCTCGAGTCGATTTACTGACAAGTTCTTAAATCTCAGCAGAGATGTTTTCTCGGTTGAAGTACAGGCAAGTTCCTAAATCTCGTAACCTTAGTTGAATTACAGGCAAGTTCCTAAATCTCGACACCTCAGTTGAATTACGGAGAAGTTCCTTTCTCTCAACAAAGATTAGACTTCCCCAGTGGAATCTTCCACAACAACATGTATACAAGCTCTCGCTAAGGAATCTCTTATGCGATTGAAACTCCTTCAGATGGCATCTTTAAGCCCGTCCTCCCGCCAGCAATCTCCAAATGGCATCTGTAAGCCCATTCCCGACATCACAAGGCTGATACCACTTCATGCGAGTGCAAATTTCTGGGCACTCTAGTGTTCAATCATCTTCCACCTTCGGATCACGAAAGGCATAAAAGCCAATCTACATCCGCAGGTTTAAGAAGATTGAACGGGGGCAGCTGTTGTACCCCAAAATTCCCCCTCCCATATTTCTCAAAACATTGCAAGAAAAATCTCCAAGTTGCTCAAAGTAGTCCAAGAGTTGGTCAGACAAGCTCTCTCCTAAGGCAGTCTACCCCAAATTAGGGTTTTGTGTTGCATCAAGATCCTTGAGTCCAAATGACCTCAAGTGCTCCCCAATGTCCTAATATGTTCTCAAGGTCATCCATATCAAGTTTCAAGCCTTGCAGAGGAAGTTTGCTCAGTCAATTGCTCAAAAGGTCCAAGAATCGACTGTGCTAGGGCATAAGTCAACTGTGACCTACAGACAGTCAAACTTCAAGATTTTTTGTCAACATCCTCATTTTAAAGTATATTTCATCATTTTATCAAGGTTTGATCATGATTCATCAAGGATTTCTCAAGATTCATCAAGAATCAAAAGTTGCTAAATTAGGGTTTTGTAGGAAAAGTCAACTCAACTTTGACCAGGAATAACTTTCTCATACTTTATGAGAAATGACCCATCCAAAGCTCATTTTTAAGAGGATGAAATTACCTACAATCCATCTTCATATCCCAAGATCAAAAAATGCACTCACAAGAATTTATGAATTTGGACATTATAGGTCATTTTGAAAAGTCAACAAAAACACCTTTTTTTCCAAAGCTTCTAACTTGAGCATGGAATATAAAAATGATATGAGACCAAAAGGGTTGATTAGAGGACATATCAAGCTTTATAAAAAGGCCAAGAACACCTCCAAAAGTTCAAAATTGAAGAAGTTATGCATTGTTGAAGTTGGACTTTTTTGCAACATTGCCAAAAGTCAACTATCCCCAAAACTTCAAATTTTGCCAAATGGGCCCATTTTTTTTCACTTGTTTTGAGTTTGCGTTGTAGCCCATGTGCTCCAGCCTTGGACTTGTGTCCATATCATTTTTTATTAATTATTTTGATTTTATTTGAATTAATTTGATTTAAATCAAAATAAATCAAATAAAAATCCAAAGGCATTGATAACAAAGATTTTCTGGTGATTTCAGGTTCCATTATACAGCTTGCCATCATCAAACTCGTATCAAATCAATTGTGTTCAAAAAATATTGAAATCAAGCCAATTTGGAAAGTTTGTAAAAGCAAATCAAATCCACATCAAGAGCATTGATAGAGCAAGATTTAGACAAAGAAAACAACCCTAATGTATTGTACAATACATAAGGAGGCGAAACACACAAGAATCAGGGTTGGAGATCAATTGGAGAGGCAGAACCTAACTTGCAAAAACAAAGAAAAAGTGTGGGATCGAAATCAAGGTTAGAGGTCGTTTCAGGGCTCGACAAGCATCTCAATCGTTTCCTGGAAACCCTCACAAGCTAAACCAATCAAGATCACGCCTTCTCAGACCCTCATACACGATGTAAGTCATCCGTAACATGGCCCTGTTCTTGATTTCGCATTTTGCAATTTAAGCATGGTTGGTATGAATTGATAGCATATTTTGAATCTACAAATCATTTGCAAGCATTTGGTATCATTCAATTGCATTTCCGTGACCTGTAACGAGACCCACCATTATTAGGGTTTTGCCTTTTGTTTTTGGGGTTTTTAGTTTCAGGAAAAATCAGCCTTAATATTGGCCATGGTTGTGATCAGGGGGTTGAGACGAACTCAACCATGTTCTTATAATGCGTTTATATGGCCTGGAGAAGATTGTAGGATGAAGCCAAGGTTTTAGCTGCGGATAAAAATCCGCAGGTAAAACTTGCAGATCTTCAAGGACATAGATGATGAGGTGTCATCCGTCCATTTGCCCATTCAAACGTTTGCGCACTTTTTTTTATTTTTCTGGAAATTGACTTTGTTTTCATATATTATAGTTCATTTGTATTATTATAACAAAAACAACCACGCAGCCCAGTGGTAGACACCTCAGCGCTTAAGGCATCCCAAGGCTGGAGGTCAGGGGTTCGATCTCTGCCTCCAGCAAATTACATTTTCTTGATATTTTTCAGGAGATCATGTACACGCATGGGCCAGATTTCCACCATGGATACTCACTGTCAAAGCGCCAGATGGCCAGATGGCCAGATCTGGTGGTCAAGTTTCAAGGGCACACCATAAGCCAGTCAACACGCCGACGCTGGATCAAAAAGTCAAATGGATTTTCATTAATGGGCCAACAGATTTGCTATGGACACCTCCATAATCAAGCCCAATTTCTCTTTCCCACACTTTATTTATTTAATTTATTTACTTTATTTTATTTAATTAATTTATTAACCAATAACAAATTTTCTTTCTTTTATCAAAAAATCATCAAAATACTTTTAATTCAGAATTTTATTTTTATTAATAAACACTAACTAATTAATTAGGTTTTTAATTCTAGGAAACTTTAATTTATTTTTGTAAATAAATAAAATTAATTAGAGTTCATTAGGTTTTAATTCATTTAATTATTTTTTATTTTCTTTCTTAAAATATCAAAAACTCCAAAAAATATGTCATTAATAATTTTTGATTAATTAATTTATTTAATTTCTAATTTAGTATTTAATTTTTAGGATTAATTTCTTTTCTTAAATAAAAACAACAAAAAAAGCATTTTTCTTTTAAAAGGGTCAAAACCCTAATTCGCATTTAATTTAATTTCGCGTCGCGCTTTATCTTTATTTAATTATTGATGTATCTGCTCCCGGTTTGTAATAGTTAAATAGGACATTTATTTATTTTATCGCTTTATTTTATTTTCAAAGAGTTGCTTTTGGCGATGTAAATACCCGACGCCTTGGAATTTATTTTCCGCACTTTAATTTTTGCTAATTATAACTGCTAGATGTTTGATAATAGGGTTTGCATGACAAGGCTGAATGTTTAATCTTAAAATCAAATTAGATCACCCTTAACATGTGCAAAGATAAAAATAACTGAAAATGACACACTTGCACATGCGCACTCTTAGGGTACACCCCACTTGGTTGCCTTCGTAAACGGTCATTAAGTATAGGTTGTTTTAGAGGCCGTCCTCTTGTCTAAAAGATCATAGTTGCCTCGAAATGGTTGCCTCGGATATTGTTGCCTCAAACAAATGATCTAAGACATTAGGGTTACCGCTAAGGCGTCCTAACATTGCTTTAGTGATCGTATGTCCCTATTCGAATTGACCCTCAAACTCCAACGCAAGTGCTACCTACTCACTAATAGTGGGATAACATTGTCTAAAGGAAATTAGCATAGAACGATTTCTTTTTCGAGTAGGTAGATAGCCCTTAAATACTTGCTCATTCAAAACAAAAATCTTTTTCACACTTACACTCCTTTTCGAACAAAGTTTTCAAAACACTTCATTACACTCTTGAGGACAGAAGCAAGAATTAAATTGAAGTTAAAAACAAAAAACTTTTCAAAACCCACAAGCACAAAGAAAACAATGAGCAAGTACCTAAGAGCCCGTGGATAACCACGGATAGAAAGGATGCTAATACCTTCCCTTTCTATAATCTACCCCCCGAACCCGAGAAATATCTCGAAAAAGGATTTTTTTTCTGTGCTTTTTTCCTTTCCTTGTTGGATAAAATAAAAGTCGGTGGCGACTCTTCTTACCGTGACATTTTGCGAACACAAACGCCAAACACAAACCAACATTCCAAAAATAGTCCGGTTCTTCCCACCGTATCACACTGTTGTACCCCAAAATTTGCCCTCCCTTTTTCACAAAGAAATCACAGCTTCGGGCTTTTCCTGATTTTTCAGATTGGCTTAAGAATCGTTCAAACAGACTTTTCTTATCAGTCTATCCAAATTAGGGTTTCCATTAACTTTTGAATCAGTCAAAGCAGATTATTAGGGTTTTTAGTGATTTGGTTGAGTTTGGCTCAGGGTTTGATTATACGGACGTTTCTTTGACAGTAAATCCAACATTAGGGTTTGCACGCGCATTCTCTGAAGGAATTAATTCTACAGTTCTTTTCAATTGACTATCACTTGGTTTTGACGCTTGTTCAAGATTCCTGTTTGTTTCTCAAAGTCTAAACATCTGGGATAAAAGCTGGGGCATTTGAATTGAGAGCTTGAAGTGTTGGTTCAATCAGTGAAGTGAAATGCGTATGGACGTTTGTTTGTTTAACTGTGCAATGCTTTTGGTTATTTGGAACGCCGGACGTTTATTGATTATTTATAATTTCTAAGTTAAAATTATTGGGATAATTTCCAATTATTATAATTCAAGAAATTTAAGTAATTAAATAAACAAGTGCAGAAGAAATCAAGAATTATCTGACAAAAAAAAGATTTTTATTCATTTTCAATTGTTTGTTACAAATATTATTTGAATACTGTAAATTTATTTACAGTGTTTACAATAATGTTATTATAAATGATTAGAAATAAAATAAAACTATATCCTAAATCTCTTGAAGTCTTCATCTTCTACTGTTGCATCCTTTGCTCAACTGATATTTACCTGCAAAAAGAGAAGAAAGAAGTCAATACAGTATGGATTAAAAAGGCATTCTCAGACAGATAATTAAAAGTTCATCATTAAAGGTTGTTGGCCGGAATCAGATTGTTTTGATTTTCATCATATTTTTCTCATCCTCTTTGAAAATCACAAGAAGACTCTCTTCTTGGTTCACAAAGAGGAAAGAAAAATTGTTTGCAAGCATATGAATTAATTAAATACAAGGCAGCATATTAAACAAAATGCACAAAGTTGCATAAATTCAAATTGTCAAAAAGGCAAACCAAACTGAAATGCCAAGCTAAGTTACAAATTCAAAACTGGGAAAACTAAGGCAAACCAAGCTGTCAACAAAACTGTCCAAAGAAACTGTCAAAAGGCTGTCAAAGAAGATATCAAAAGCAATGCAGAAAATCTGGAAGAAAAGTACAGAATGCAGAGGAAAGCTAAAGTTTAACGCAAGCATTTTTATTCATCATTTTCCAGGCCAAAACCTTTTCAGAAAAGAAAGATATTCTAAGCAAAGATATGCTTTCTGGAGAGAGAGAAAGAAAGTAAAAAAGTAGCAGGCTTACAGTTTTTTAGGCAGGCTTAGAATATAGAAATATATAACAAAGAGTTCAGTTCAGAACACAGGGGGCAGAACACATAGAGAAATATAACACAAAGCTGTAAAGACATAACACAAGCCCTCAAAACCTGTTACAGAAGCAACCAAACCAAAGCTTGCCTCAAGCCTTGCAGCCTACCTCAAACCTGTTACAGAAACAGCTTCAAGCCAAAGCCTAAAAGCCTTACCAAGCAAGCAAACTTCCAAGCCTGTAGCCTCAAAACTGCCTTCAAACATATAGCCTGCTTAAAACCTCTAAGCAAACGTCAAACCTACAAACCTGTGTTCAAACTCAGTAACCTGCACAAGCTTCAACAAACCTGCATAAGCTTCAACAAACCTGCCTAAAACCAGTAAAATCTCAAGCCTGCCCCAAGGCCTAAAAACCTGTTACAACATTCAAGCCAAAGCCAAACAAGCCAACAAGCCTGTAACCTCTAACCTGCCTTCAATACCAAGCAAGCAACTCAGAAGCAAAAACACTGAAGCAAGCATCTCAGATTCAATATCATCATCATTGAAAAAAGCCAACAAAGCCCAAGAGAGGAAAAGCAACTGAAGCAAGCAACTCAGAAGCAAAAACACTGAAGCAAGAATCTCATATTCAATATCATCATCATTGAAAAAAGCCAACAAATCCCAAAAGAGAGGAAAAAGCAAGCATCTCAGAATCAAAGAACAAGCATTCAAATACTCAGAATCAAAATCATCATGGATAAGCAAAAGTTCAGAGCATGCCATTGGAAATAAACGAAGCATTCAGATAGGAAGAGAGACAGAAGAAAATAATACAGCGTTTTCAGAATTAGGGTCATCACAAAACGAAGGCTAAAGACACAAATACCAGAAAAGCTTTGTCATTGATCTCCCTCTTCCGGCCACCTGAGGATACCGCCGGTCCACCCTCCATCGTTTCCCCAAAGACAAAACCCTCAAAGGTATCATCTTCTTCTCCCTCAATCTATTGATGTACCTCACAAACACAAATAATCCAAGATCAAAACGGGTAAAAGCATAAAATATATACGAATCCAGAAACCCTAAAAGCGCACGAAGAGGGAGCTAAGATAAATGTTACCTTCTTTCCATTTCCCTGAGCAATCTTGGGGAGGAGAAGGTGGAGGTGATATCCTGAGGTGTGGAGGGAGCATCATAAGCCATGGTGGAGAAGGATGAAGAGGCGAAGAAGAAGAAGGGAGCGGCGCCGTTCATGAACAAATCCTTTTCTGAGCAAACAATTCAAACCCTAACAACAAAAACATTGTAACGCGTTTTGGGACTGCCCCCTTGAACAAATGCCTAAGCCCATTCAATTCTGGCGCACCCGCCTTCTCTGAATCTGTTTGTTTGTTTGTTTGGGCCAAACATGTAACATCAAGCCCATTTATTTCTTTTATTTTTCTTATGTTTATGACTAATACTTTTTTTTTACCTTATTTTCTTTTTTTATATAACCTAAATTCCTTTTGGTAAATAAAAATACATTAACTTTTTTGCACAAAATTTTCTTAATGTTTATTACATTTTAAAAAATACATAAATAATTAGTTTGTTTTGAATTAAATTTTCTTTTCTTTAAAACTCTTGTTCATATATAATTAACAAAAATACAAAAAATAATAATAAAATACTTAACAAATACATTAGGTTAACATTTTGATCACTTGTAAATAATCATGTGCATCTTACATTGCTTTTGATTCCTTTTTTCTTATATTTTTACATTGAGAATGCGATGATTCGATTTGGTTGTAAATAATATTTGGACACCACTGTTCTGATAAGACTCATCCCCATTTGTAAACATTTGTACCCCCATCCCCGGATACTTATTTGTAATAGCTTAGACTTTAAACTCCTGCAATTTATCGCTTTCCATATACTGTATAGTAATTAGGGTTTGTATGCGAAGATTCAAAATCAACCGCTAGATAACCTAATACAAGACAAATGCATGAAAATCAATACACAATTCACACTTTCACCTCTAGGGTAATCCCGCTTGTTGCCTTCAAAAATGGGCCATGGTTGCATGTTAAGTGTCTTTGGCAAAACAAAAACAAATCAAATGATCATAGTCCCTCGATGACGCTATCTTGTTGCCTAAACAAAAATGATCATAGTCCCTCAAGAAAATTGCCAAAGATACTTGACACTATTGCCTCTATGGTCTATACGATGACCCGCGCCCGTCCCGTTCAAACATCCTAACACAAGGTTGTTCACCAAATACAATGGTGAAACAACACTGTTAAAAGGGTTAAAACATGAGAAAGATCTTTGAGTAAATTTAGGGTAGATAGCTCTTGGTTACTTGATCCAAACTTGCAAAACATCCTTGCCATTTTTTAAAACACACATCTCCATACAATTTCAAAACAAACTTTCAAAAAACATTGAAACATCTTTTCAAAAAGACAAACACCTTTGTAAAACATTCGAGTAAAGAATTGTTACAATGGTTGCCTAGACAAGGCATCTTTTTCAAAACATTTTCAAAACCACACACACAAAGCACCATTTCACACAATTGAAAAGCAAAGGCAAGTGATCTAAAACAAGTAACTAAGAGCCCATGGATAACCATGGATGAAAAGGGTGCTAATACCTTCCCTTTCTATAATCTACCCCCCGAACCCACGAAAACATCTCAAAGGTCTTTCCTGTGCTTTTTGACCTTTCCTTGGGATAAAATAAAAAGTCGGTGGCGACTCTTGCTAAACCGAACAAGTGCGAACACAAACGCAAAACCTCAAGTCAGTTCTCCCACCGTATCACAGAACTGGCGACTCTGCTGGGGAATTTCTAAAAGTGGGGTTACCTTAGGGTTTTAGATCACCTATACATGCTTGCTTTGATTTCCTTGATTGCTTTACTTTTTGGGTCCTAGTTTGGGTTTGTTGTAAATCCTACACCCAGATTTGGGGGAACCTTTTTTGGTAAATAGCAATAAACTGTGAGGGAACTGTGTGGGGTATACCGACATGGTTGAAGAAGTAGCTATGTTAGTGTGACATATTTGTGAGTACCGGTAGCCCTTGAGTAGTCAAGGAGAATACGGGGCCACTGAGCGATGTCATGAAGCACTAACGAACTCTTAGAACCTTACTTGACCATCTTGGCCTTTTTAGGGGTAGTGAGATGACCGACTTTGGTGCAGTCCGAAGTTGGTAGATACTCGATACTACACTCATTGAGGATTGTTTTCTTGGAATATTTTGGTCGCCAGTTAAGTGGATAAACCAAAACAATGAACATAGAAAATAATCGAATGATATTGAGCTCCTTAGAACCCGGTTTCTATTCTATGACAGGATGAGCCAACTAACTTCAAGAGGGTACTTACCTACAAACCCCATGCAAGCCTAAACCTAAGGACTTGTTTGTTCTGTGTGAATATGGTTACCTGTATATACACTTGCTTACTTTTGCATACATGTACATAACATCATAACATCATACCATAGCATTTTCAATAACCATTTCAAGGATCTCGAGGGTCTTTCGATGCAGGGTCACGTTGAACCAGACGTCTACCAAAGGGCAAGAGGTTTCTCCTCTAAACAAACGCCATCAAAGATCAAGTGCAACAACTTGAATCAGGGGCTATGACCCACTCGACATGGTGAGCTTGATTATCGTGGAAAGACATCCACCATTACAAGGTTCTCCAATTAAAGATGTTGATCGAAGTTCAACCTCTAACATTTTCTTGTGTTTACCCCGAGAGGTCCTTGAAAACATGCATTCACATATCATGTATTGCATCATAACAGGTTTCCCTTTTCAAGTTTCCTTATTCTCCTACTGTTTATTTCAGTAGAGATGGCTCTAGAGAAGACTATCAAGGACGTTCAAGCTCAAAACGCTCAATTCCAACAAATGTTTCTGGCTATGGGCAAAGGGCAAGAGGATCTGAAAGCTCTCCTTCTCAAAGACAAGAAGAAGAAGTCCAAGAAGACAGCGAGCATCCTGAACTTGAGAAGAAAACCTAAAACCCTAGACCTTTCAACTCCATCCAACATAGGGGATAATCTTGAAGAAGACCACAATTTGGAGATCAATGATGTTGAAGCTGACTACTCCGAAGAACAATACCCTCCCGCTGATGACAAGTACAAACAATTGGAGGATCGCCTCAACGCTATGGAGGTTCAACAAATACCTGGCTTGGATTTAGGAGACATGGGTTTAGTTTCTGGATTGGTCATCCCACCAAAGTTCAAAGTCCCTATCTTTGCCCTGTACGATGGAGTCTCTTGCCCTAAGATGCACTTGAAGTCTTATGTCCGCAAGATTCAACCATACACAACTGATCCAAAGCTTTGGATCCATTTCTTCCAAGAAAGCCTGGTAGGGGCTCAACTCGAGTGGTTCTATCAATTGGAGAGTTCTCACATCCACACCTGGGGGGATTTAGCTGTTGCTTTTTATAAGCAGTATCAGTACAATGCTGATCTTGCACCAACTCGTGTGCAATTGCAGAACATGACCATGGGTTCTAACGAGAACTTCAAAGGATACGCTCAAAAGTGGAGAGATCTGGCTGGTAGGGTGCAACCCCCTTTAACTGACAGAGAGCTGATTGACATCTTCATGGGAACTTTGGCAGGGCCTCTCTTCAATCACTTAATTGGAAGCTCCTCATCCGGGTTCACCGAGCTAATACTGACCGGCGAAAGGGTCGAAGCTGGCATCAAAAGTGGAAAGATCCAAGGAGCTACACCCTCTGATGCTCAGAAAATTCCCTACAATGGAAAGAAAGAGTCCAATGTTGTGTATGGTCAAAAGAGTCGTCATGACCAACACGTAGGAGCAACCTTAATCTCTCATCCTGCGCCTGCTCAACAAAGGCAGGGGCATCAGCGTAGGGAAGTCACGCCTAAAAGACAATATACTAGGATCAACATGTCACTAGCTCAAGCACTACAACACATATTGAAGAAAGAGCTGATTACATTGAAGGCTCCTCATCCGAACCCTGAGACTTCTTCTCCAAACTACAACCCGGATGCAAGATGTGCTTATCATTGTGGTAGCCCAGGGAATGACACAAACAACTGTTGGGCTCTGAAGAACAAGGTCCAAGACATGATTGATGCCAAGGAGATCGAGTTTGACCCTCCGGAGACTCTAGCATAATCACTACTCCTATGCCAAATCATTGAGAATGTCTTTGTTTCATTTGAATTTTCAAAGTTGTAATTTCTTTTGTTATTCAAACAATTAACTATTGATGTCAAACTTTGTTTCATTAATGCATTGCATATGTTTGTCTTGAATTTATCCATTCGTTTTCACTATTCTTATGCTTTCTTTTTGATACTTAACTCTTGATAAAAAGCTACAAGCCTTTAGAGGGAGGATGACGAAACAATACCGTAATCTCATACAGTATGCTTTTGAACAGACCTTGCTGACGATGTACAGGCATTCTTTCAAATCCTAAACACTGGAGTTATAAGGAAGATAATCCCTAGTCAACCCCTTCGAGCCAAAGAAGTAGGAGTTTTCTGTTCTAAACAAATTGAAACCTTTGATTTAAACCTGGGGCAGGGTAGTCTCTCAGTTAATTCAAAAAAAAAGATGCGCATTGAAGTCGCAAACTCTCAGTTCGTAATACAACGAACGTTCCTTTGGAACCAAAAGACAAGTGATGGTTCCTTATCTCATAGGCAGTCAATCTCTCAAAAGAGAAAAACCCACTAAGCCAAAACCTACAAAGGAGGCTTAAGAAAGCTGGGGGCATCCCGCTGACTGTAATCTCGAAAACAGGAACAGTCAGGCAAAAGTTAGGGATAACAAATCAAAAGAGCGAGGTCATTACAAATCCTCAACAACATGAAAAATGTTGCAAAAAAAAAAGAGAAAGATGACTGCCTTCCAAAATCCAACTTGTGTGAACCATCACCAAAAAAGTCATTCCAAACTCGAATAGAGTTCGACGCACAATTAACTGAGTTTAGGATTGAAGAACATCATGAAGAGCGGGTGGGTACAAATATACTTTGAGCCTTTATCCTTTGTTTCTTAAACCGTGAACCAAGCCACGTTACAACCCTTCAAAAGTCCTAATTGAAGCAAGGGTTAGTTCGAAAGTATACTGTTACAAAAGGTATCCTGACTCCTGTAAGGCTTTGCCCTAAATCTTGTGTTGAATTTGTCTTATAAAAAGTTTTCTGTTAAAAAAAGCATTTTTCAAAACTTCGAGACAAGCATAAACTTTGCATTATTTGAATATCATTGTTTGCACATGGTTATTTGTTTGACAGCGAAGAAATTCATACAGCGAATGTTCGGAGGAACGAAAGCCCTCTCAGTGAGCAAAATCACTTCAAAAAGGATGACACTTCCATTGACAAATCTCCTATCAACAAGGGGGCATGACATGTAACTATCCAGCGCACCTGGGGCAGTCCAGTCAAGGTTTCAACAGATCTATCAAAGTTCAGTTAACTTGGGGCAGTCCAGTCAAGATTTTAACAAATCTTTCCAAGTTCAGTTAACCTGGGGCAGTCCAGTCAAGATTTCAACAAATCTCTCAATTACAGATTAACCTGGGGCAAGTCTCCCTCGCCATCACTTGGGGCATTTAAACGGCAATCTCATCAAAGGGTTACGATCAGTCCAAGTTTCCTGGCAATATCACAAGCATCTGATACTAGGGGCAGTGATGAAACCTCTCCGAAATCTTTCTAAAAAGACATTCAAGCGTCTTCAAGAAGGTTACCACCTCTCTAGAAGACGTGCAGTCATAGGTTTATTTCCCCAACATTTGTCAAGGATTTATTCTCCAAAGCAAAATTACATTTCAAGTTTCAAGAGCGTTCAAAATTTCCTTCTGGAAGTTGCGGTCATCATCAAAAATTCCTTCATCACCTGCTGGAATTCAAGAGCGTTCAAAAATTTCCTTCATCACCTGCTGGAATTTGCGGTCATCATCAAAAATTCCTTCATCATCTGTTGGAAGATACGGTACAGATATGCTCCAGACACGGTTGCCATTCTGTAACCTTTTCAAGTTCTAGATTAATACCTGTAGCAAGCCAGGAAAATATCTGTGGACGACTGATTATAGATTAATACCTGAAACAAGCCAGGAAAACTATCTACATGAAGAGATTGAAGATTAATACCTGTAGCAAGCCAGGAAAACTACCTTTCTTTCTCAGGTCAGAGATTAATACCTGAAACCAGCCAGGAAAACTATCTACATGAAGAGATTGAAGATTAATACCTGTAGCAAGCCAGGGAAACTATCTTTCTTTCTCAGGTCAGAGATTAATACCTGAAACCAGCCAGGACAACTATCTCATCGACCGACCTTTTCAAGTTCCAGATTAATACCTGTAGCAAGCCAGGAAAACTATCTGTGGACGACTGATTGTAGATTAATACCTGAAACCAACCAGGAAAACTATCTACGTGAAGAGATTGTAGATTAATACCTGAAACCAGCCAGGAAAACTATCTACATGAAGAGATTGAAGATTAATACCTGTAGCAAGCTAGGAAAACTATCTTTCTTTCTCAGGTCAGAGATCAATACCTGAAACCAGCCAGGACAGTATCTCCTTGACCAACCTTTTCAAGTTCCAGTTTAATACCTGCAGCAAGCCAGGAAACTATCTGTAGACGACTGATTGTAGATTAATACCTGAAACCAGCCAGGAAAACTATCTACATGAAGAGATTGAAGATTAATACCTGTAGCAAGCCAGGAAAATTATCTTTCTTTCTCAGGTCAGAGATCAATACCTGAAACCAGCCAGGACAGTATCTCCTTGACCAACCTTTTCAAGTTCCAGTTTAATACCTATAGCAAGCCAGGAAAATATCTGTGGACAACTGATTATGGATTGATACTTGTAACAAGCCAGGAAAACTATCTACATGAAGAGATTGAAGATTAATACCTGTAGCAAGCCAGGAAAACTATCTTTCTTTCTCAGGTCAGAGATTAATACCTGAAACAAGCCAAGACAACTATCTCATCGGCCAACCTTTTCAAGTTCCAGATTAATACCTGTAGCAAGCCAGGAAAACTATCTGTGGACGACTGATTGTAGATTAATACCTGAAACCAGCCAGGAAAACTATCTACATGAAGAGAGTGAAGATTAATACTTGTAGCAAGCCAGGAAAACTATCTTTCTTTCTCAGGTCAGAGATCAATACCTGAAACCAGCCAGGACAGTATCTCCTTGACCAACCTTTTCAAGTTCCAGTTTAATACCTGTAGCAAGCCAGGAAAATAACAGTGGACGACTGATTGTGGATTGATACCTGTAACAAGCCAGGAAAACTATCTACATGAAGAGATTGAAGATTAATACCTGTAACAAGCCAGGAAAACTATCTTTCTTTCTCAGGTCAGAGATTAATACCTGAAACCAGCCAGGACAACTATCTCACCGACCAAACTTTTCAAGTTCCAGATTAATACCTGAAATAAGCCAGGAAAACCATCTGTGGACGAGGGATTGAAGATCAATACCTGTAACAAGCCAGGAAAACTATCTTTCTTTCTCAGGTTAGAGATTAATACCTGAAACCAGTCATGACAACTATCTCATCGGCCAACCTTTTCAAGTTCCAGATTAATACCTGTAGCAAGCCAGGAAAATTATCTGTAGACGCTTGATTGTGGATTAATACCTGAAACCAACCAGGAAAACTATCTACATGAGGAGATTGAAGATTAATACCTGTAGCAAGCTAGGAAAACTATCTTTCTTTCTCAGGTCAGAGATTAATACTTGAAACCAGCCAGGACAACTATCTCATCGACCAACCTTTTCAAGTTCCAGATTAATACCTGTAGCAAGCCAGGAAAACTATCTGTGGACGACTGATTATAGATCAATACCTGAAGCCAGCCAGGAAAACTATCTACATGAGGAGATTGAAGATTAATACCTGTAACAAGCCAGGAAAACTATCTTTCTTTCTCAGGTCAGAGATTAATACCTGAAACCAGCCAGGAAAACTATCTATGTGAAGAGATTGAAGATTAACACCTGTAACAAGCCAGGAAAACTATCTTTCTTTCTTAGGTCAGAGATTAATACCTGAAACCAGCCAAGACAACTATCTCACCGACCAACCTTTTCAAGTTCCAGATCAATGCCTGCAGTGATCAAAAGATTCTTGCAATCCCCTGCAGCAGTCAAAGATTCACTTTCCCTAGCAGCAGTCAAGATTCTATTATCTCCAGCTATCCAGGATTCATCTGTCCTCAGCAAGACAGCTACTCAGCTTACATGCACATTCATTACATTCCTATATCATAAACATTGATATAACATATGTATTGCATCATACATTTCATGCAACATAACTTTGTGTTTCAGCTAATATTTTACCCTTTTCAGGATAAGATTAATAAAGCTTCGACTTCTGAAAACAGTTTATGGATTCTCCAGATATGGATGTTAATCTATCACTTGTTCAGATTCAATTTTTGAAAACAGTTTATGGATGCTTCCAGATACGGATGTTAATCTATTGCTTATTCAGACCCCCAGCTCAGAGACGTTCCGAAACATGGACACCTTTCTGACACTCATTTCTTTCACCTACAACATACATTCCAGATGGCATCTCTAAGCCCATCTCCCGACAAGATTCTGTCACATCTTCAGATGGAATCTTTAAGCCCATCTCCAAATGGCATCTTTAAGCCCATTCCCTCAAACTACGCTTTGACGAGTGCAACTTTTTCGGGCACTCTAGTCTCCAATCTCCTTTTACCCTCGAGTCGCAAAAGGCAAACCTGCCAATCTAACTCTTCAGGTTCAAAAAGATTGAACAGGGGCAATTGTTGTACCCCAAAATTTGCCCTCCCTTTTTCACAAAGAAATCACAACTTCGGGCTTTTCCTGATTTTTCAGATTGGCTTAAGAATCGGTCAAACAGACTTTTCTTATCAGTCTATCCAAATTAGGGTTTCCATTAACTTTTGAATCAGTCCAAGCAAATTATTAGGGTTTTTAGTGATTTGGTTGAGTTTGGCTCAGGGTTTGATTAGGCGGACGTTTCTTTGACAGTAAATCCAACATTAGGGTTTGCACGCGCATTCTCTGAAGGAATTAATTCTACAGTTCTTTTCAATTGACTGTCACTTGGTTTTGACGCTTGTTCAAGATTCCTGTTTGTTTCTCAAAGTCTAAACATCTGGGATAAAAGCTGAGGCATTTGAATTGAGAGCTTGAAGTGTTGGTTCAATTAGTGAAGTGAAAGGCGTATGGACATTTGTTTGTTTAACTGTGCAATGATTTTGGTTATTTGGAACGCCGGACGTTTATTGATTATTTATAATTTCTAAGTTAAAATTATTGGGATAATTTCCAATTATTATAATTCAAGAAATTTAAGTAATTAAATAAACAAGTGCAGAAGAAATCAAGAATTATCTGACAAAAAAAAGATTTTTATTCATTTTCAATTGTTTGTTACAAATATTATTTGAGTACAGTAAATTTATTTACAGTGTTTACAATAATGTTACTACAAATGATTAGAAATAAAATAAAACTATATCCTAAATCTCTTGAAGTCTTCATCTTCTACTGTTGCATCCTTTGCTCAACTGATATTTACCTGCAAAAAGAGAAGAAAGAAGTCAATACAGTATGGATTAAAAAGGCATTCTCAGACAGATAATTAAAAGTTCATCATTAACGGTTGTTGGCCGGAATCAGATTGTTTTGATTTTCATCATATTTTTCTCATCCTCTTTGCAAATCACAAGAAGACTCTCTTCTTGGTTCACAAAGAGGAAAGAAAAATTGTTTGCAAGCATATGAATTAATTAAATACAAGGCAACATATTAAATAAAATGCACAAAGCTGCATAAATTCAAATTGTCAAAAAGGCAAACCAAACTGAAATGCCACGCTAAGTTACAAATTCAAAACTGGGCAAACTAAGGCAACCCAAGCTGTCAACAAAACTGTCCAAAGAAACTGTCAAAAGGCTGTCAAAGAAGATATCAAAAGCAATGCAGAAAATCTGGAAGAAAAGTACAGAATGCAGAGGAAAGCTAAAGTTGCAAGCAAGCATTTTTATTCATCATTTTCCAGGCCAAAACCTTTTCAGGAAAGAAAGATATTCTAAGCAAAGATATGCTTTCTGGAGAGAGAGAAAGAAAGTAAAAAAGTAGCAGGCTTACGGTTTTTTAGGCAGGCTTAGAATATAGAAATATATAACAAAGAGTTCAGTTCAGAACACAGGGGGCAGAACACATAGAGAAATATAACACAAAGCTGTAAAGACATAACACAAGCCCTCAAAACCTATTACAGAAGCAAGCAAACCAAAGCTTGCCTTAAGCCTTGCAGCCTGCCTCAAACCTGTTACAGAAACGGCTTCAAGCCAAAGCCTAAAAGCCTTACCAAGCAAGCAAACTTCCAAGCCTGTAGCCTCAAAACTGCCTTCAAACATACAGCCTGCTTAAAACCTCTAAGCAAACGTCTAACCTACAAACCTGTGTTCAAACTCAGTAACCTGCACAAGCTTCAACAAACCTGCATAAGCTTCAACAAACCTGCCTAAAACCAGTAAAATCTCAAGCCTGCCCCAAGGCCTAAAAACCTGTTACAACATTCAAGCCAAAGCCAAACAAGCCAACAAGCCTGTAACCTCCAACCTGCCTTCAATACCAAGCAAGCAACTCATAAGCAAAAACACTGAAGCAAGCATCTCAGATTCAATATCATCATCATTGAAAAAAGCCAACAAAGCCCAAGAGAGGAAAAGCAACTGAAGCAAGCAACTCAGAAGCAAAAACACTGAAGCAAGCATCTCAGATTCAATATCATCATCATTGAAAAAAGCCAACAAAGCCCAAGAGAGAGGAAAAAGAAAGCATCTCAGAATCAAAGAACAAGCATTCAAATACTCATAATCAAAATCATCATGGATAAGCAAAAGTTTAGAGCATGCCATTGGAAATAAACGAAGCATTCAGATAGGAAGAGAGACAGAAGCAAATAATACAGTGTTTTTAGAGTTAGGGTCATCACAAAACGAAGGCTAAAGACACAAATACCAGAAAAGCTTTGTCATCGCTCTCCCTCTTCCGGCCACCTGAGGATACCGCCGGTCCACCCTCCGTCCTTTCCCCAAAGACAAAACCCCCAAAGGTATCATCTTCTTTTCCCTCAATCTATTTATGTACCTCACAAACACAAATAATCCAAGATCAAAACGGGTAAAAGCATAAAATATATACGAATCCTGAAACCCTAAAAGCGCACGAAGAGGGAGCTAAGAGAAACGTTACCTTCTTTTCATTGCCCTGAGCAATCTTGGGGAGGAGAAGGTGGAGGTGATATCCTGGTAGCCTGAGGTGTGGAGGGAGCATCAGAAGCCATGGTGGAGAAGGATGAAGAGGCGAAGAAGAAGAAGGGAGCGGCGCCGTTCATGAACAAATCATTTTCTGAGCAAACAATTCAAACCCTTACAACAAAAACATTGTAACGCGTTTTGGGCCTGCCCCCTTGAACAAATGCCTAAGCCCATTCAATTCTGGCGCACCCCCCTTCTCTGAATCTGTTTGTTTGTTTGTTTGGGCCAAACATGTAACATCAAGCCCATTTATTTCTTTTATTTTTCTTATGTTTATAACTAATACTTTTTTTTACCTTATTTTCTTTTTTTATATAACCTAAATTCCTTTTGGTAAATAAAAATACATTAACTTTTTTGCACAAAATTTTCTTAATGTTTATTACATTTTAAAAAATACATAAATAATTAGTTTGTTTTGAATTAAATTTTATTTTCTTTAAAACTCTTGTTCATATATAATTAACAAAAATACAAATAATAATAATAAAATACTTAACAAATACATTAGGTTAACATTTTGATCACTTGTAAATAATCATGTGCATCTTACATTGCTTTTGATTCCTTTTTTCTTATATTTTTACATTGAGAATGCGATGATTCGATTTGGTTGTAAATAATATTTGGACACTACTATTCTGATAAGACTCATCCCCATTTGTAAACATTTGTACCCCCATCCCCGGATACTTATTTTTAATAGCTTAGACTTTGAATTCCCGCAATTTATCGCTTTCCATATACTGTATAGTAATTAGGGTTTATATGCGAAGATTCAAAATCAACCGCTAGATAACCTAATACAAGACAAATTCATGAAAATCAATACACAATTCACACTTGCACCTCTAGGGTAATCCCGCTTGTTGCCTTCAAAAATGAGCCATGGTTGCATGTTAAGTGTCTTTGGCAAAACAAAAACAAATCAAATGATCATAGTCCCTCGATGACGTTATCTTGTTGCCTAAACAAAAATGATCATAGTTCCTCAAGAAAATTGCCAAAGATACTTGACATTATTGCCTCTATGGTCTATACGATGACCCGCGCCCGTCCCATTAAAACATCCTAACACAAGGTTGTTCACCAAATACAATGGTGAAACAACACTGTTAAAAGGGTTAAAACATGAGAAAGATCTTTGAGTAAATTTAGGGTAGATAGCTCTTGGTTACTTGATCCAAACTTGCAAAACATCCTTGCCATTTTTCAAAACACACATCTCCACACAATTTCAAAACAAACTTTCAAAAAACATTGAAACATCTTTTCAAAAAGACAAACACCTTTGTAAAACATTCGAGTAAAGAATTGTTACAATGGTTGCCTAGACAAGGCATCTTTTTCAAAACATTTTCAAAACCACACACACAAAGCACCATTTCACACAATTGAAAAGCAAAGGCAAGTGATCTAAAACAAGTAACTAAGAGCCCATGGATAACCATGGATGAAAAGGGTGCTAATACCTTCCCTTTCTATAATCTACCCCCCGAACCCACGAAAACATCTCAAAGGTCTTTCCTGTGCCTTTTGACCTTTCCTTAGGATAAAATAAAAAGTCGGTGGCGACTCTTGCTAAACCGAACAAGTGCAAACACAAACCCAAAACCTCAAGTCAGTTCTCCCACCGTATCACACACACCATGTGCCATACCCGGGGTACCATGATCCATTTATTAAGGGTTTGTTTATTTTCATATGCCATATGATCACTTAATGAAAAACATTGGACTTTTTTGAATTTAAATTTTGCGCTCATTATCTTTCTTTCACTTTATTGCATTTTCAAAATAGCCATGTGACCTTACATGCAACACGCATGTTTGCAGATCCACATCCACTCCTGATCTCATTGACAGCGACTCTGCTATTGCCATCTATGACTTTGAACATCAAATCTACCAAGCCGAAGACGAAGACGAAGAATATTGTGAAATACCTGGGGAACTAGCCAGACTTCCGATTCAAGAGGAAAAGGCCATTCAACTATACGAGGAACCAGTTGAAGTGATCAACCTAGGTACCGAGGCAGGAAAGAGGGAAGTCAAGATTGGCGCCAACTTGAAAGACATTGTCAAGGACAGATTGGTTCAGATGTTTCACGACTACGTTGAGGTGTTTTCTTGGTCAGACGTTACACTGACATTGTGGTTCATCGTCTTCCAATGAAGGAAGATTGTCCTCCAGTCAAGCAAAAGGTTCGTCACATGCAGCCAAACATGTCTGAGAAAATAAAAGCTGAGGTAATGAAACAATTCAATGTAGGTTTTCTAGCAGTAACGTCATATCTCCAATGGGTTGCAAATGTGGTCCCAGTACCGAAGAAATATGAAAAAGTATGTATGTGCATAGACTACAGAGATTTGAATAGGGCTAATCCCAAGGATGATTTCCCACTCCTTCATGGATGGATTCTCCGGTTACAACCAGATCAATATGGCACCCGAAGACATGGAGAAAACCACCTTTGTCACACAGTGGGGCACCTTCTGCTACAAGGTCATGCCTTTCACTTTGAAGAATGCAGGGGAGACCTATCAACGAGCTATGGTAGCCCTATTTAATGACATTATCCATCATGAAATAGAAGTCTATGTTGATGATATAATTTCAAGATCGCAAATTGAGGAAAAAAACCTTGATCATCTTCACAAGCTATTTGAAATATCGAAGAAATACAAGGTAAGGGTGAATCCCAACAAATGCACCTTCGGGGTAAGGTCTAGAAAGCTTCTAGGTTTTGTTGCTAGTGGAAAAGGTATCGAGGTCGACCCTGTAAAAGTCAAAGCCATACAAGAAATTCTAGCTCCCTGTACTGAGAAGGAGGTCAGGGGTTTCTTAGGTTGACTCAACTATATTGTCCGGTTCATATCTCACCTAACTACTACTTGTGATCCAATCTTCAACCTGTTGAAGAAAGATCAAGTGGTCAGATGGAACGACGACTGCCAAGCAGCCTTTGACAAAATTAAATAATATCTACAAGAACCTCCCATCCTGATGCCTCCGGTTGAAGGAAGACCTCTGCTTATGTACTTTACTGTATTAGAGAATTCAATAGGGTGTGTGTTGGGCTAATATAACGAGTCTGGCCGAAAAGAGCATGCAATATACTACATGAGAAAAAGGTTTACTGACTGTGAAACAAGATATTCACTGCTTGAGAAAACTTGTTGTGCTCTGGCATGGGCTGCTCGCCGACTAAGACAGTATATGCTGACTCACACCACTCTATTAATTTCTAAGATGGACCCCCATCAAGTATATCTACAAGAAGCCAGCTCTCTCCGGACGAATAGCTAGATGCAAATGATCTTGATCGTATATGACATTTAGCACACCATACAAAAATCAATCAAAGTAAGTGTACTGGCGGATCATTTGACCCATCAAGCTGTTGATGATTACCAATCCATGAATTTTGAATTCCGGGACGAGAATATCATGCTGATAACTGATTTTGAAAAGCCTGGACCATATGAAGGACCTGAACAAGGATCCTGATGGACTATGGTTTTTTATGGAGCTTCCAATGTTGTAGGTAACAGAATTGGTGATGTGATTATTTCCCCCGAAGGTGGCCATAAGCCTTTCACCGCCAGACTATGCTTCTACTGTACAAACAAAATGGCCGAGTATGAAGCCTGCATCTTGGGTCTTAAGGTTACCATTAACCTAAGAGTCAAATTCTTAAGCATATACGGAGATTCAACTTTATTAATCAGTCAAGTTAAAGGAGAATGGGATACCAAACATCGAAATCTGATCCCTTACAAAGAGCTTGTGTAAACCTTGATCCCTTACTTCAAGGAGGTCACCTTTGAACATTTCCCGAGGGAAGAAAATCAGTTGGCATGTGCTTTATCAACTATGTCATCTATTTTCAAGGTCAATTGAGACAACGAAGCTCTCAGAATTACTATCGAAATATTTGACAAACCTGCACGCTGTTATGAGATTGACACAAATGAGAAGAAGCCTTGGTACTATAAAGTAAAGAGATATCTTGAAGCACAAGAGTACCCTGGAGGAGCTTCAGTCAATGACAAGAAATTCCTGTGAAGGTTCTCATCCAAATTCTTCCTAAGCAATGGGATCTTGTACAAATGCAACCATGATTCTACTCTACTTCGTTGTGTGGACAAGAAGGAGGCAAAGAAAATCATGGAAGACATGCATGAAGGTGTCTTTGGAACTCACTCTAGAGGGAACACTATGGCCAAGAAGATTCTGAGGGTTGGTTACTATTAGTCGACTATGGAAACTGATTGTCACCATCACTCGAGGACTTGCCATAAGTGTCAAATCTATGCCGACAAGGTTCATGTTCCTCCAATTCCTTTGAATGTCATGACTGCTCCGTGGCTATTTGCAATGTGGGTCATTGACATGATTGGATAGATCAAGCCCACTGCCTCTAATGGACATCGTTTTATCCTCTTTGCCATCGACTATTTCACCAAATAGGTCAAAGCTGCTTCATTTTCCTCAATCACTAAGAATGTTATAGCCCGATTTATCAAGAATAACCTTATCTTCCAGTACGGAATCCTTGAAAGGATCATCACTGATAACGGAACCAATCTCAACAATGCTATGATCACTGAACTTTGTACGCAGTTCAAAATCAAGCATAATAACTCTTCTCCATACAGAACTACGATGAATGACACAGTAGAAGCCTCTAACAAAAACGTAAAAAAAGATTGTGAAAAATATGGTGGTGACTTACAAAGATTTGCATGAGATGCTACTATTTGCTCTTCATGGATACCGTACTTAGGTTCGAACATCAACTGAGGCAACACCTTTCTCTTTAGTTTATGGCATGGAAGTTGTCCTACCTGTGGAAGTTCATATTCCTTCCTTAAGGATTATGAAAGAATCATACTTAGGCGAAGATGAATGGATTCAGACTAGGTTAGATCAGTTGAACTTAATTAACGAGAAGAGACTGGTTGTTGTTTATCATGGTCAAATGTATCAAAAGCGTATAATCAAGGCTTTCAACAAAAATATCAAACCTCGAATATATCAGACTGGAGATTTGGTTATAAAGCGCATCATTCTTCCTCAAGGCGATCCAAGGGGAAAATGGACTCCCACTTACGAAGGGACATTTGTTGTTAAGAAAGTATTCTCTGGCGGTGCCATGATGTTGACTAATATAGACGGTGAAGAGTTTCCACATCCTACGAACGCATACATAGTTAAAAAATACTACGCATAAAACATAACCCGCTAGGTTGACATACCTAGGAAAAAATAAGGGCATCTCAGCGAATCAAAGATGTTCGGGAAAAAGATAAGGATATATACAAAGGATTGTACACCCGACAAGTCGAAAACCCGAAAGGGCGACTTGGGCAGAAAAGGGTATCCTGGTGGGATGAAAACTTGAAAGGGAGGTCCATACAAAAGTTAAGGATCAAAGCGTATGACTATGTCCTGTGAAATCACTACAACCTGCTTTATTACCAAGGTCCAAGTTCAATGGTATAAGATCAATTCAATCAACTTCTTTCAATGACAAGGGATGATGTTCGAAGACATAGGGGTAATGGCGGAGTTAGAACCCAATGAGATTACTTCTAAATGGCTATTATTTTGTTTTCACTTGGTATTCCTTTCATTCTTTCGATGACTTCCTCTTACTAGGATTTCTGTCTCCTTGTACAAAAACTCTTGTTTATAGGAAAAACATCAACACAAATATACTTCGAAGTGCAAACTTTTTGCTTTTCTATTTTAAGTGTAAAAACGTCCAATGATTAAAATTGAATGAACATATGCATATGAACATGATTAACTATTAACAAATATATTTAATAAGCATTTCCTTAGCAATTTGGGATATCCCCATAGAGTTGCTTCAAGATTATCCCCACAAAGTATAATCTCCTGAAAACTCTCTCCCCAGCTGAGTTGGTCTTAACTGAAAAAAGAAACCATGCAGAATTCTCCCAAAAAGAATTCATCTCCCCAATAAGGTCTTCAAAATATTCTCCTCAACAGGGTTTATTTACCAAACAAACTACAGATTCCCCAACACGAGTCTTTTCACAGACTGTTACAAATCAACGGATAAAACCCCTTTGTCCCGAGCGAAGTCGTTACTATCCCCAGAAAGTTTCTGTAAATCCTGGAATTTGACCAAATACTAGTTAACTTTTACTCTCCCCAGTCAAGTTATAATTCCCCAGTAGATTAATGGACAACCAAGGTTCCTAAACTCTATCCCTCAAGCAGAAATCGACATTCCCCACAAAATTTCCTCAAAACAATGAGACAGGAATCCCCAACAGAACACTCTAAACAAAGTCGAAGATGCACATACTCTTCATATCCAGCGGTAGCCTGGGATTTTTCTTCCTAAACACTCCCCAGCATTTGTCAAGGATTTATTTTCCTAGACAAAGATACATTTCAATAACATTCATATGTCATAGCACATACGTGATAAATGCATACATCATAATCTCAATTATTTTGAGAACATCATTACGCCACACATACATCTGCATGCAACTAACCCTTTTCCTTTCAGGGAAAATCAATCGACCAAACGAAGACCTCTTCTGGTTAGATTTACTTCTTTCAGTTAAAGACAGGAAATCGACATACCTCTTCTGGTTAGATTTATTTATTCCAGTTAAAGATAGGTAAACGACATACCTCTTCTTGTTAGATTTATTTCTTCCAGCTAAAGACAGGAAACCGACAGACCTCTTCTGGTTAGATTTATTTCTTCCAGTTAAAGACAGGTAATCGACAAACCTCTTTTGGTTAGATTTATTTCTTCCAGATAAAGACAGGTAATCAACAAACCTCTTATGGTTATATTTATTTCTTCCAGTTAAAGATAGGTAACTGATAGACCTCTTCTGGTTAGATTTATTTCTTCCAGTTAAAGACATGAAATCAACAAACCTCTTATGGTTAGATTTATTTCTTCCAGTTAAAGACAGGAAATCAACAGACCTCTTCTGGTTAGATTTATTTCTTCCAATTAAAGACATGCAAACGACAAACCTCTTCTGGTTAGATTTACTTCTTCGAGTTAAAGACAAGCAAACGACATACCTCTTCTGGTTAGATTTATTTCTTCTAGTTAAAGACATGCAATTGACAAACCTCTTAAGGTTAGATTTATTTCTTCCAGTTAAAGACAAGAAAACGACAGACCACTTCTGGTTAGATTTACTTCTTCCAATTAAAGACAGGAAAATGACAGACCTCTTTTTGTTAGGTTTATTTCTTCCAATTAAAGATAGGCAATCAACAGACCTCTTCTGGTTAGATTTATTTCGTCCAGTTACAGATAGGCAAATGACAGACCTCTTCTGGTTAGATTTGCTTCTTCCAGTTAAAGACAGGAAATAGACAAACCTTTTCTGGTTAGATTTATTTCTTCCAGTTAAAGACAGACAATCAATAGACCTCTTCTGGTTAGGATTTTTTTTCCCATTGAAGTCGCCAAACAATATACCTCTTCTTGTTAGATTTATCTCTTCTGGTTAAAACCTGGCAAAAGACATCTATTGTTTTATTATAAGTCGACCAAAGATTTATTCTGATACTTCTTCCAATTTCTACCAACAGTCACTCTGGATGGCATCTGTAAGCCCATCTCCGACAAATTCTTTATCACTTCTCCTAATGGGATCTTTAAGCCCATTCCAAACACAATCAACTAACATATCATCAAGTGCAAATTTTTGGGCACTCTAGTATTCAATTATCTTCCACCTTCAAGTCACGAGTGGCAGACCCGCCAATATAACTCTTCAGGTTTAAGAAGATTGAACATGGGCAGCTGTTGTACCCCAAAGTTTTTCCCTCTCTTTTCTCAAGATATTTCTCACAAGATCTTAAATAGCTGAAGCCTGTACAAGTGTTGACTAGGTCAAACCACCTCATAAACACTAATGCCTCAAATTAGGGTTTTGATTTTCACAAATATAATTGTACTTCTAATTCCTCAAATGACTTTCATGGATCATTATAGACCTCCAGAAATACTCATGTCAAGTTTCAAGTCTTGAATCACAATTTTGCTCAGTCTATTGCTCAGATGACTGAAAATTAGTTGTATTGGGTAAAAAGTCAATTATGGTCAACCTACAGTCAAACTTCAAGATTTTTTTACTAATATCAACATTTTAAAGTCATATGTGTCAATTGATCAAGTTTGGATCATAATTCCCCAAGAAAAATGTTCAAATCATCAAAAGGGCAAAATGGTCAAAATTAGGGTTTTGACTGAGAAGGCTTGATTTCTGATTTTCGACCTAATACATGGCTTATTGGTTTCAAAAATGTACTCAAGGATTTAATTACATAATTTTGACCTAATTGAATAACTCAATTCATCTCTCAAGATCAATTGATTGATAGTTGAAATTCAGTCAACTAAGGAAAAGTTAACTGATGCATTAAAAGTCAAACTTTGATTTTTTGATCAACATTGAATTCCAAAGATCAAAATTCATCAAGACATTCAAAAATATGAATCTTTATAATCAAGAAATCAATAAAGTCAAAATTCTTTGAAAAAAGTCAAAGTTTTCAAGACTTAGAAAATTTCTAAGTGTTAAGTCTTATTTTTTCATGACTTCATGCCAACTTTTCACCAAGATGCAAGATGATTAAAAGAAAACTTCCAACATGAAAGTTGTAAATCTAGAAATGATCTACAAATATTCTTCACTGATCAAGTCCTATAAATTCTTGGATTTTGAATTATGAATCCATAAAGTCATGCACTTTTTTTCAAACACTTGGTGAAATTTTGACCTAGTTTAGGCAGATTTTTGACCTAACCTCTTGGCCAATTTTCACCAAGCTCCAAGATTATTTTGTCAAATGTACAACATGAAAGTTGTAGATAATGTTCCAAGCTTTTCAAAATGTCCAAGAACTCAATGAGATCATTCTTGAGATAGGATAATCGAAGAGATAAAGTTAGGGTTTCAAACTTGAATTACATGTCAATTTTATGATAAACACTTGACCAAATCCATAAGCCATGCTGAATAATATTTCTTTGTATGCTTCTAACTTGCAAATCACTCCTTAATTTAATGTTTACACAACTGATTGATCATTTGTCCAATTGATTCAAGCATTGTCCAAAGCAATTATCCATTTTAGGGAAAAAGTTATCATTCCATTCTTGTAAAGCAAAGCTTTATGCAATGTCAATCCTTCTTGAGCATCTCAATGGCTCCTTCTACACACACTCAACCTAAAAACTCAGAAGAGGCATGTTTAAAGTGATTCAACCACCATACAAGCTTTGTACTTTGCCTTGAAATCATATTTGTCAAGCTTACTTCAAAAACAAGTAAAATAAACACAACATGTGATTTGTGAATTCTGACCACCTCAAGCTCTCAAACATTTTCCTATAAATTGAGACACTCTTATGCAACTTATAGGACGAAATAACAAGCATTCAAACTCACTCAAACTCTCTCAAACTCAGATTGCACTCAAAACTGAATGTTTATGCAGAAACTGACCAATAACTTCCATCTCTCAAACCACTCGTGGATTTTCTTTCCAAATCATCTCAAAAGCTTCCTTAACTCAAATACAAGTCATCCCCACACATGTTATAGTTCTGTAACACCATTTTCTTCATCCTCCATAACTAAAATCAGAATCTTGCATATTGACTTCTACAAGAAAATTCAGCCACCCTCGTCACAAGCTACGCATTGCATTAGCTTCCTAGAGGTCCAAGGAAGCTAACCTGATCATCACAACACCTTGAAGCAAGCTGTGATCGGTGGAAATAGAACTGACTGTTTTTTAAGTTGGTTCGCGAAATGTCGCGGTAAGCAAGAGTCGCCACCGTCTTTTATGTTCTCCAACATGGAAACGACAAAAGCACAGCAAAATTCCTTATTCGAGATGTCTCTCGGTTCGGAAGGTAGATTTATAGAAAGGGAAGGTATTAGCACCCTTTCTATCCATGGTTATCCATGGGCTCTTAGGTACTTTCTCTTATGTTTTCAAAATGTTTGCTTTTCAAAATGTGAGTGGGCTTGAAAAAGTTTCTTTGAAAGATTTCTGAATAACTCTTGTATCTGTCCTCAAGAGTGTTTGAAAAATTTATTTTGAAAGCTTTTGAAAGTGTAAGGTGTGAAAAGTATTTTGTTTGTTTTTGAAAAGAGAAAGTACCCACGAGTCATCTACCTACCCTAAGGAATTAAGCTGTGTAAGTGTCCTTTAGGTAGTGTCATCCCACCATTGAGAGGTAGGTAGCACCACCGTTGGAGGTGTTCGAGTCAATTCGAGGATTAGGGATAGTGTGGTCACCAGAGAAATAGGAAGACACCTTAGAAGCTACCCCCATGCCATGTTCATGGACATGAGGACTTACTAAAACGTCCTCTACTCGACGACCACGTTTCGAGGGGCAAGGCAACAGTGAGGCGTACCCTAGGAGTGGTGTGTGATTTGTGTGTCATTTTCAGTTATATTTATCTTGATCATGCATTGAGTGTTCTACGCTTTGATTTTATTTAGGCATAGATTATTTCATGTGATTATTAGCAGTTAAAAGGTGCGGAATTTAAAGTGCGGAAAAATAAAAGTCCTACGCTATTACAAGGCGCGGGTCTACATCGCCAAATTAAACCAAGACCCGATTTGAATGAAAGTACAGAAAATAAATGTCCTAATTATCTATTACAAGGCTTTGGGACAAATACATTATATCCACAAAAGGAATAAAAATAAATGCGAAAATAAATAAAAATCGAGAGTGCGAGGGCGTTGGACCCTTTAAGGAAATTAAATTGGAATTGAAAATTAATTAAAGAAAAGAACTTATTTTTTGATGTTTTTGTATTTATGAAATTAAAGAGAATTAATTTGGAATTAAAGTTAAATAAAAAACCTAGTTCTAAATTGTTTTTTTAATTTATTAAAGAAAAATGTTTAAGTTTGACCTAATTTAACCCTAATTAATTAACTACAAGTATTTACGAAAATAATTAATAATTAATAGTGATAAGAAAAAAAGATTATTTATTAAGAAAAAGAATAAAAAATGCTAAAAGACTTGTTTTTATATTTTTTTTAATTGTCTAAGAAAAAGCATTAAAGTTAAAAACTTAAAATTAAAACTAAATTGATTATTAAGTTTATTTACAAAATATTGAAATTAATATTAATAAAATAAATTTTTTTTGTTTTATGATTTTCTGTCTTTTTGTGTTCTAAAATTTATTTTATGAATTAAATAAAAAAACAATAAAACATAATGAAAATAAATAAAAGAAAAGAATAAAAAGGGGAAAGAAAATGCAAACATAGGGGGGTGTTAACCCAATGGAGGAGGTGAATTTGCAGCAATTAAGCCCATTTGAATAAGGCCTTTTTGACTTTTCTGGCTTGTGTGTAGAGGTGTTGACTGGTGTCCATGATGGACTTCACATGATGGCCATTGGATTGATCTTCAGGGGTATGTGGCAATCCAGCAGGCAAGGCGTTTGGTGGACCTTAAATGAAACGCTGCAGGGAAACATATGAAGAAAAATAATATTGGAGAAGGGAGGGGACCTGGGAATCGAACCCAGGTCCCAATGCTTGAAGGACACATCACTCACCAACCAGCCAAGCGCGTTTCTTTGTCAAACTAGTGGGCAATGATCAATAAGAGAGAGAAAACAAGTGTTAGTGGAGCAAATAAAAAAAAGCGCCAACGTTTGAATCAGCCAACCACAGTCCAACACGCATCATCTTCTCCAATTGCTATTTGTTTTTCCTGAAAAAATAAACTAGATAGCGGAGGTTTTAAACCCCCACAACCTGAAACCACAAATAATAGCGAATAGAAACTGGGCAATCATAAAAAAGGCGCGATGTGATGATTATATTCGTGTGTGTCTCCTGGTTTCAATGGTACAGGTTTGACTGGCTAATTTTGCCTTATGCGTAAAACCCCAAATTTGGAGCTTTGAAACCCTAAGCATCGTTCATGGCAACTTTCCATACGTGCAAGCATTCTTCAATTAAATCGTGCCATTAGCTTCAGAATACCCATGTTAGTATAAATTAACACTTAAAATGCATTAATATGGCATGAAATTCAAAGTACGATTATGCAAAAATGTATGAACAGGGCGACTGTATTCTACCACTTCTTCGAGTATGGAGACTTGAAAAGTATTGGAGAAGATTCCTGGCAGTCTTGGCAAGCTTATGGAATAGTTTTTAGGCCTCGAAACACACTGAAACTATGAAAATAGATTTGAAGTTTTTGTGTAAAAAATGCAAATTGGTTCTTTGAGTTTGGGCGCAGCTTGCTTGTCCTTATGATTAGGTTTAGGTTCTGGCTTATATGTGGAGTGAATTAGGTTAGAAATCCAAGCCAAAAAACCTTTGCATTGATGATTTTGAATTCTTGATTTTGCATAATCTTTTTCAATCTTTTTCATTCCTTTTTGATGCCAATCAATGGAGATTCTTGTCTTTTTGAGTATGCACGAAATATTGAGTGAATAATGAGGGCATATGCTGCATAAAAAGATTCAAAAACATTTGTTTAGTATTTTTCTCATATTTAAATTTAATTAAATGAATTAATGGATTTAAAAATTCAATTAATAAATTAAAAATAAGAAAATAACTCCCCTTTGGGTCAATGGGTCGTGCATAGATTTTGGGTGATGATTCTTGGAAGAAATTGTGGCCCATTAGCAATTTTGAGGTATTTGAAGCAAAGTTGACTTTTCAAAATTCCCAAAAACTTCCCAAATTCCACAAGGCATATCTTGCTCAATGTTTAAGCTTTGATCATGTTCTTGGACATTTTGGAAAGGTCTTGAAGTCCTCTAACCAATGCCTTTGGTCCCATGTCATTTTGATTTACCAATCTCAAGTTATGGTCTTTGACTTAGAGTGCCTTTTTGTTGACTTTTGAAAATGACCTATAATGTTGAGATTGATAACTTTTTGTGAGAGCATTTCTTGGACTTGAAGTGTGAAGAGGAGTTGTAGGAAATGTAATTCTATTCAAAATGAGCTTTGGATGAATTTTTTCTGATAAACCAGGTGGAAGTTATGCCTTGGTCAAGTTACAGTTGACTTTTTCAACTATCCAAATATGGAAACTTTTGCATCTTGAGACTTTTTGAGCCATGCCTTGAAAATCATGATCAAGAATTGATCAAATGATGTTTGTGGCTTCAAAATAAGATGTTGACCAAAAATTTTGACTTTTGACTGTCAAATGACCATTTTGCCCCTACAGTTGACTGTTGAGCAATTAGGGTTTTTGACTGTGCAATTTTGTGCTGTAAGTCTTGAAACTTGGCATAAGGATGCTTGACAATGTTTATAGGCATGTGGGACTTGGTTGGACCCTTGGAAACTTCAACTTTTTTGCCAGAACCAAAACCCTAATTTTTGACTGTTAGGAGGCAATTGGACTGTGCAACCCTTGGGAGATTTTGAAGCATGCTCTTTGCAAATCTTGAAGAATATGGGAGGGCAAATTTTGGGGTACAAAAGTTGCCCCTGTTCAATCTTCTTAGACCTGAGGATGCAGATTGGCTGACGTGCCTTTCGTAATCCGAAGGTGGAAGATGATTGAACACTAGAGTGCCCAGAAATTTGCGCTCACATGTGAGAGTGTCATCAGTATGATGGTGGGAATGGGCTTACAGCTGCCATTTGGAGATTGATGGGTAGGAAGACGGGCTTACAGATGCCATGAGAGGTAATGAATAGGTGGATGGGCTTGTAGATGCCATCTGGGTGTCGATCGTGTAAGAATTTCCTTAGCGAGAACTTGCGTACCTGAAAAAAGAAAGATAATTACCTGGCCTGTTACAGGAGTTGATCTTTGAACTTTTTATGTAGATGCGCCCTGACTAGTTACAGGAATTGACTCTTTAAACCTTGTTAGACGTGCCCTGGCGAGATACAGGAATCGAGTCTGGAGCTTCAAAAGGTGATGAATGAATCAGGGATGGTTAATACCTCAACGGGACGGTGAGAGAACCTTGGGCGATTACTACCTCAACAGTGACGATGAGAGAATCTAGGGCGATCACTACCTCAACAGTAACGATGAGAGAATCTGGGGCGATTACTACCTCAATAGTGACGATGAGAGAATCTGGGGCGATTACTACCTCAATAGTAACGATGAGAGAATCTGGGGCGATTACTACCTCAACAGTAACGATGAGAGAATCTGGGGCGATTACTATCTCAACAGTAACGATGAGAGAATCTGGGGCGATTACTACCTCAACAGTGACGATGAGAGAATCTGGGGCGATTACTACCTCAACAGTAACGATGAGAGAATCTGGGGCGATTACTACCTCAACAGTAACGATGAGAGAATCTGGGGCGATTACTACCTCAACAGTAACGATGAGAGAATCTGGGGCGATTACTACCTCAACAGTAACGATGAGAGAATCTGGGGCGATTACTACCTCAACAGTAACGATGAGAGAATCTTGGATGTCTTCTACTGAGTCTTCATTAGTGAAATCTTTAGGAAACGATTTAACTGGACCAGAGAAGGCCTTTGACTGGATAAGAATCAGAAAAATCTTTAGGAATCGATTTAACCGAACCGGACAAGGTCTTGGAATCTTCAACTGAGTCTTCATCAGGAAAATCTTTAGGAATCGATTCAACTGGACCAGAGAAGGCCTTTGACTGGATAAGAATCATAAAAATCTTTAGGAATCGATTTAACTGAACCGGGCAAGGTCTTGGACATAGCTGAGAACTTAAATGGATCTTTCCTGAAAGGTAAAGGTCAGTCATATGCAATGCATGATATGGATCAAGCCATGATGTTCTCAACATAAATGAGATTGTATGCTCATGATGCATATATGCATGCTATAATGTATAGAAATGCGATGTTTATGAATGTATGTTTTTGTCTTAGGAAAGTAAATCCTTGACGGGTGTCGGGAAGTCATATCCTGGGCTGATGTTGGAGGATAGTGCTTTTTTGTTTCTGCTGGGGATGATGGTTGCAAGAATACCGGTAGGGGAAGATGACTCTGTTGAGGAATAAACTTGGAGATTACTCTGTGGGGAGGAAATTATTCTAGCGATCTTGCTGGGGAACAGTACTCTGTGGGGAGAGAGGTATGCTGTTGGTATGTTGATTGTAACTTTGATGGGTATACCGTTGTTATGTTGGAAGTGTTAATAGGCTTCGCTGGGGATAAGAAGACTTTGCCGAGGACAATCTTTTCGTGGCTTTTGGCTGAGGATAACCCAGTTATATCCTGGTAGGGAAATAACCTTTGAATAAAGCCAGGGGACGTGTTTGTGCTCTGTGGGGAAGAAGCTTCCAGAATCTACTGAGGATAAGCTTCCTGCTGGGGGGATGAATTCAAACTTTCCTGGGGAAATCTGGATTGGACTCTCCTGGGGAGATCTTGAGATGTACTGGAAGTGACTCCACTGAATGCCTGGTATACCGCCGGGGAACAATCTTAGATCAAGACTGCCGGGGATGCTTGTTAAGAATGTCGAGATCTGCTGGAGGATAATCCAACTTCCATAGGGATGACTACAGGCTAACTCTGCTTGGGGAGAGAATGTGTAAGGTTGCCTGATGATGAGCTCGTGTAAAACTGCATCTTTGGAGGGAGGAAACCTGTGTAGGGTTTACTGACAATGAGTCTGTATAAGACTGCATCCTTGAAAATAGAGAACCTGTGTAGGGTTTCTGGGTGACGAGTCCGTGTAAAACTACATCTGGAGTTTTGAGAAGGAAACCTGTGTAGGGTTTACTGATGACGAGTCCGTGTAAAACTACGTTTGGGAAGAGATAACCTGTGTAGGGTTACTTCGGGATAAGTTCGTGTAAAACTTCTGGAGGAACCGGGGTAAGGTTACTTCGGAATAAGTCCGTGTAAGACTTTTTGAGGAACCGGGGTAAGGTTACTTGTGGAGGGTGAGTCCGTGTAAGACTTCGTTTGAAAACTGAGAAGGAACCGGTGTATGGTTACCTTGATGATAATTCTGTGTAAGACTTTTTCTGAAAGAAAAGGAACCGGTGTAGGGTTGCCTGTGGATGAGTCCGTGTAAGACTTCGTCTGAAAGTTGAGAAGGAACCGGTGTAGGGTTTCCTGATGATGATCAAGTGGATGATTGTCCTGTTTGGTTTCGGATATTAACCCACGATCAGTCGTCTACTGATTTTTCTTGGCTTGTTACCAATGTTGATCTGGACTTTGTAAAGGTAGATGGTAATCATCTTTGTATTAACCTTTCCTTGGTACTTTGGTTGACAGAGCAACTGGATCGCCTGGACAACTCATTATTGCCCTTGTTTTTGAGGTGAGGGGAAAAGACCTTGTGGAGGTGCTGGATGACTTCTGATTGACAAATCTTCCCTTTGGTAGGCAAGTGACGAGATGCCGGGACATAATCGTACGCTCTTGATCCCTAACTTTTGCCTGGACTGCCCTTTCGGGTTTTCAGTCCACCGGGATACCCATTTTTGCCCAAGCCGCCTTTTCAGGTTTTCAACTTGCCGGGTGTACACATTTTTCTTTTTCATCCCTTATTTTTGCTCGAACCTTTTTGGTTCGCCGGGAAGCCCTTATTTTTGCTCGAACCTTTTTGGTTCGCCGGGAAGCCCTTATTTTTTTCTAGGTATGTCAACCTAGCGGTTCTTTTATTGTGCGTAGTATTTTTTCGACTATGTCCACGCTCTCAGGATGTAGGGGGGTGCCCCTGTTGATAGTGTCGTGTTGCCCTGCTACCAGAAGATGTCTGATTAGGCAAGATTCGTTGCTGGAATGCCCCAAGTGACTCGGGCGGAGATTTGCCCCAAGCTGGTTGGCCTTGGGAGATTCCTCGAATCTTGACTGGACTGCCCCAGATGATAGACCATGATCATGTCTGCCTCTTGATTGGAAGTACTTTTGTTCATTAGACAATCGTCGTGCGAACTTCTATGTTGTTCAAACAAATAGTCATATGCGAACAATGTTATATCAGGAATGCGAAGCTTATGTCTGTCTCGAAGATTTTGAAAATGCATTCTTTTTCATAAAACAAGTGAATGTTTGTAAAACGTGATGTCAACTCCGTATTTACCGTAGGCCTTAAGGAGTCAGGATACCTTTCGTAACAGTATGCTTTCGAACTAACCCATGCTTCAGCTAGGACTTTTGAGGGTTATAACGTGGCCTGGTTCACGGTTTAAGAAACAAAGGATAAAGGCTCAAATTATTTGTACCCACCCGCTCTTCGTGATGTTCTTCAATCCTAAACTCAGCTGATCGTACGTTAGACCTTATTTGAGTTTTTGTCCTGATATTCTCGTGATGGTTCGGATGTTGATAGTTTATTTTGAATAGGCAGTCATTCCTTTTGTTATTGAGGGTTTGTGTGACCTCTTTCTTTTTGATTTTGCTATCCCTATTTTTTTTGCCTGAACTGTTTCTTTTGTGATTACAGTCAGCGGGATGCCCCAGTTTTGTAAGTCTCCTTCGTAGGTTTTGACTTATTGGGTTTTTATTCTTTGAGAGATAATGACTGCCTGTCTTTATGGTCATTCGGAACCATCATTGTCTTTTGTTTTGTAAGGACCTCTTTGGTGCCATTCGTTATGCACTTGGATCAACTGAGAGAACTACCCTGCCCCAGGTTATGATAAAGGGTTTTAATTTTCGAAAAGAAAAAACTCCTACTTCTTTGGCTCAAAGGGGTTGACGAGGGATTATCTTCCTTATAACTCCAGTGTTTAGGGATTTGAAACAATGCATGTACTTCATCAGCGGGGTCTGTTCAAAAGCATACTGTAGATTGCGGTATCGTTTTCGTCATCCTCCCTCAAGAGGCTTAGAATTTTAGATCAAGAGTTGACATCAAAAAATATGAAAATAGTTTGAGTATAGCGAATGCGAGTATATTGCTTCAAAACAGACATATGCGATGTATTAATGAAATAACAACGTTTAACATGGATAAATGTTTGAACAGTCAAAAGAAAGTTACAACTTGAAAATTCTAATAAACAAAAGTCTTCTCCTCTCCGGGCTTGTTACTTCAACTAGTGCATCTTGTGGGGATGACATGAGCATTCAGCCTGGCCCATCTGGGTGAAACCCACAGCTCTTTCATTAATCAGATCTTGGATCTTATTCTTCAGAGCCCAGCAGTCGTCGGTGTCATGTCCTGGACTTTCAGAGTGGTACGCACATCTTTCCTCCGGATTATACTTTGGGGAGGCTGTGTTGAGATTCTTAGGAGGGTCCCTTAACGTCACCAGATTCAACCTCAACAATTGCTGTAAAGCTTGAGACAGTGACACGTTGAGCTTGGTGAACTGCCTTTTAGACTTGTCTGGCTTGCTCTGATCAGTCCGTTGTTCTTGGCGAGGTCGTTGTTGGACCTGCGAAGTGGTAGCAGTTTGGAGAGGTCTATTCATTGGACCAAACCTTTGGCTTCTTGGAGGCTGATTAATGACTTGATCCCTGACTTGGGCTTGTTGCTTCATGTCTTGATGAAGCTGACTGATCATGGCCCTCAGCTCTCCTTGCTCCTGAGCTAAACTTTGGATGAGAGCCCTTTGCCCAGCATCTGGGTTTTCAATGTGTCTACCTTAGCTTGTAGACATTTCAGCCGTTCATCCTTGTCGTCCTCAGCACTGTTCCTGACCAAAGTCCCCACGAGGAGTGTTCTCAGCTCTTCCTGCCCCTTGGATAGGTTTAGGAAGATCTCTCTGAACTGAGTCTCTTGAGTAGGGAACTCCTGGTTGTTTTGTTGGGAAGCCATTGCTGAAATAAACAGCGGAGATGGTAAGTGACCTGTCAAAAGGGTACCTGTTATGCAATGATATGTGTGTATATATATGCAATGTTTTTAAGGATCTCGCAGGGTAAACAAGAAAATTGTTAGAGTTGGAAACTGGTAACTTGATTGAAGGGACTTCATGTTGTTGAGAGTCCTTCTTCAAGGGTCAAGGCTCACCATATCTAGTGGGTCATAGCCCCTGACAAGCTTGGCTAGAGGGAAATAAATCCCCTTTGCCCCTTGCCAGACATGTTGGTTCATCATGACCTGCATCACAAGCCCTTGAGATCCTTGAAATGGATTAGTCCTTATGTAGGGGGTATGCAATGGTATGATGTTATGCTATGCATGGGGTAATGTAGGTAAACCCTGTTATGAGTCCCAGTTAAGGACTGTAAACAAAACTTGCAAGAAATTCAGGAAACCCTGTTATGAGTCCCAATTAAGGACTATAAACAAAACCTGCAAGGAACTCAAGCGTCAGATAACAAGCATGCAAATAGTCAAGTTGGAAGGCACACAAGTCACACAAGAGAAACCCTTAGAGTTTAGGCCAGCATGGGGTCTAGGTATTACCCTCTTTCAGTTGGTGGGCTCAACCTGTCCTACCAGAAGTAACCGGGTTCTAAGGGTCCCAATATCACTGGATTGCTTTCATTGTTCATCGTTTCGATTTAGCCACTGAACTGGCGACCGAAATATTCCAGGAAAGCAACCCTCAATTGAGTGTAGTATCGAGTATCAACCAACCTCAGACTGCACCAAAGTCAGTTATCTCACTACCCTAAAGAGGCCAAGATAGTTCAATTAAGGTTCCTAAGGTCAGTTGATGCTTCACGACACCACATGGAGGCCCCGTACTCTCCTTGACTGAACTCAAGGGTTACCGGTACACACCAAAGTGCCACATCAATGTAGCAGACTGTTTCAACCATGTCGGTATACCCCGCACAGTTCCCTCACAGCCTTGTTGCTACTTTCTAAGAAGGTATCCCCAGATCCGGGTTAGGATCTATAGAACTCCCGAGACAGTCCCACAATTTAAAGCAAACAAGTCAAAGCAATTGAAAACACAGTGATCTTAGTCCTAAGGTACACCTCACTTTAAAAGTGTCCCCAGCAGAGTCGCCAGTTCTGTGATCGGTGGAAATAGAACTGACTGTTTTTTAAGCTGGTTCGCGAAATGTCGCGGTAAGCAAGAGTCGCCACCGTCTTTTATGTTCTCCAACATGGAAAGGACAAAAGCACAGCAAAATTCCTTATTCGAGATGTCTCTCGGTTCGGGAGGTAGATTTATAGAAAGGGAAGGTATTAGCACCCTTTCTATCCATGGTTATCCATGGGCTCTTAGGTACTTGCTCTTATGTTTTCAAAATGTTTGCTTTTCAAAATGTGAGTGGGCTTGAAATAGTTTCTTTGAAAGATTTCTGAATAACTCTTGTATCTGTCCTCAAGAGTGTTTGAAAAATTTGTTTTGAAAGCTTTTGAAAGTGTAAGGTGTGAAAAGTATTTTGTTTGTTTTTGAAAAGAGCAAGTACCCACGAGTCATCTACCTACCCTAAGGAATTAAGCTGTGTAAGTGTCCTTTAGGAAGTGCCATCCCACCATTGAGAGGTAGGTAGCACCACCGTTGGAGGTGTTCGGGTCAATTCGAGGATTAGGGACAGTGTGGTCACCAGAGCAATAGGAAGACACCTTAGAAGCTACCCCCATGCCATGTTCATGGACATGAGGACTTACTAAAACGTCCTCTACTCGACGACCACGTTTCGAGGGGCAAGGCAACAGTGAGGCGTACCCTAGGAGTGGTGTGTGATTTGTGTGTCATTTTCAGTTATATTTGTCTTGATCATGCATTGAGTGTTCTACGCTTTGATTTTATTTAGGCATAGATTCTTTCATGTGATTATTATCAGTTAAAAGGTGCGGAATTTAAAGTGCGGAAAAATAAAAGTCCTACGCTATTACAAGGCGCGGGTCTACATCGCCAAATTAAACCAAGACCCTGTTTGAATGAAAGTACGGAAAATAAATGTCCTAATTATCTATTACAAGGCTTTGGGACAAATACATTATATCCACAAAAGGAATAAAAATAAATGCGAAAATAAATAAAAATCGAGAGTGCGAGGGCGTTGGACCCTTTAAGGAAATTAAATTGGAATTGAAAATTAATTAAAGAAAAGAACTTATTTTTTGATGTTTTTGTATTTATGAAATTAAAGAGAATTAATTTGGAATTAAAGTTAAATAAAAAACCTAGTTCTAAATTGTTTTTTTAATTTATTAAAGAAAAATGTTTAAGTTTGACCTAATTTAACCCTAATTAATTAACTACAAGTATTTACGAAAATAATTAATAATTAATAGTGATAAGAAAAAAAGATTATTTATTAAGAAAAAGAATAAAAAATGCTAAAATACTTGTTTTTATATTTTTTTTAATTGTCTAAGAAAAAACATTAAAGTTAAAAACTTAAAATTAAAACTAAATTGATTATTAAGTTTATTTACAAAATATTGAAATTAATATTAATAAAATATATTTTTTTTTTGTTTTATGATTTTCTGTCTTTTTGTGTTATAAAATTTATTTTATGAATTAAATAAAAAAACAATAAAACATAATGAAAATAAATAAAAGAAAAGAATAAAAAGGGGAAAGAAAATGCAAACATAGGGGGGTGTTGACCCAATGGAGGAGGTGAATTTGCAGCAATTAAGCCCATTTGAATAAGGCCTTTTTGACTTTTCTGGATTGTGTGTAGAGGTGTTGACTGGTGTCCATGGTGGACTTCACATGATGGCCATTGGATTGATCTTCAGGGGTATGTGGCAATCCAGCAGGCAAGGCGTTTGGTGGACCTTAAATGAAACGCTGCAGGGAAACATATGAAGAAAAATAATATTGGAGAAGGGAGGGGACCTGGGAATCGAACCCAGGTCCCAATGCTTGAAGGACACATCACTCACCAACCAGTCAAGCGCGTTTCTTTGTCAAACTAGTGGGCAATGATCAATAAGAGAGAGAAAACAAGTGTTAGTGGAGCAAATAAAAAAAAAGCGCCAATGTTTGAATCAGCCAACCACAGTCCAACACGCATCATCTTCTCCAGTTGCTATTTGTTTTGCCTGAAAAAATAAACTAGATAGCGGGGGTTTTAAACCCCCACAACCTGAAACCACAAATAATAGCGAATAGAAACTGGGCAATCATAAAAAAGGCGCGATGTGATGATTGTATTCGTGTGTGTCTCCTGGTTTCAATGGTACAGGTTTGACTGGCTAATTTTTCCTTATGCGTAAAACCCCAAATTTGGAGCTTTGAAACCCTAAGCATCGTTCATGGCAACTTTCCATACGTGCAAGCATTCTTCAATTAAATCGTGCCATTAGCTTCAGAATACCCATGTTAGTATAAATCAACACTTAAAATGCATTAATATGGCATGAAATTTAAAGTACGATTATGCAAAAATGTATGAACAGGGCGACTGTATTCTACCACTTCTTCGAGTATGGAGACTTGAAAAGTATTGGAGAAGATTCCTGGCAGTCTTGGCAAGCTTATGGAATAGTTTTTAGGCCTCGAAACACACTGAAACTATGAAAACAGATTTGAAGTTTTTGTGTAAAAAATGCAAATTGGTTCTTTGAGTTTGGGCGCAGCTTGCTTGTCCTTATGATTAGGTTTAGGTTTTGGCTTATATGTGGAGTGAATTAGGTTAGAAATCCAAGCCAAAAAACCTTTGCATTGATGATTTTGAATTCTTGATTTTGCATAATCTTTTTCAATCTTTTTCATTCCTTTTTTATGCCAATCAATGGAGATTCTTGCCTTTTTGAGTATGCACGAAATATTGAGTGAATAATGAGGGCATATGCTGCATAAAAAGATTCAAAAACATTTGTTTAGTATTTTTCTCATATTTAAATTTAATTAAATGAATTAATGGATTTAAAAATTCAATTAATAAATTAAAAATAAGAAAATAAATCCCCTTTGGGTCAATGGGTCGTGCATAGCTTTTGGGTGATGATTCTTGGAAGAAATTGTGGCCCATTAGCAATTTTGAGGTATTTGAAGCAAAGTTGACTTTTCAAAATTCCCAAAAATTTCCCAACTTCCACAAGGCATATCTTGCTCAATTTTTAAGCTTTGATCATGTTCTTGGACATTTTGGAAAGGTATTGAAGTACTCTAACCAATTCCTTTGGTCCCATGTCATTTTGATTTACCAATCTCAAGTTATGGTCTTTGACTTAGAGTGCCTTTTTGTTGACTTTTGAAAATGACCTATAATGTTGAGATTGATAACTTTTTGTGAGAGCATTTCTTGGACTTGAAGTGTGAAGAGGAGTTGTAGGAAATGTCATTCTCTTCAAAATGAGCTTTGGATGAATTTTTTCTGATAAACCAGGTGGAAGTTATGCCTTGGTCAAGTTACAGTTGACTTTTTCAACTGTCCAAATATGGAAACTTTTGCATCTTGAGACTTTTTGAGCCATGCCTTGAAAATCATGATCAAGAATTGATCAAATGATGTTTGTGGCTTCAAAATAAGATGTTGACCAAAAAATTTGACTTTTGACTGTCAAATGACCATTTTGCCCCTGTAGTTGACTGTTGAGCAATTAGGGTTTTTGACTGTGCAATTTTGTGTTGTAAGTCTTGAAACTTGGCATAGGGATGCTTGACAATGTTTATAGGCATGTGGGACTTGTTTGGACCCTTGGAAACTTCAACTTCTTTGCCAGAACCAAAACCCTAATTTTTGACTGTTAGGAGGCAATTGGACTGTGCAACCCTTGGGAGATTTTGAAGCATGCTCTTTGCAAATCTTGAAGAATATGGGAGGGCAAATTTTGGGGTACAACAGTTGCCCCTATTCAATCTTCTTAGACCTGAGGATGCAGATTGGCTGACGTGCCTTTCGTAATCCGAAGGTGGAAGATGATTGAACACTAGAGTGCCCAGAAATTTGCGCTCACATGTGAGAGTGTCAGCAGTATGATGGTGGGAATGGGCTTACAGCTGCCATTTGGAGATTGATGGGTAGGAAGAAGGGCTTACAGATTCCATGTTGAGAGGTAATGAATAGGTTGATGGGCTTGTAGATGCCATCTGGGTGTCGATCGTGTAAGAATTTCCTTAGCGAGAACTTGCGTACCTGAAAAAAGAAAGATAATTACCTGGCCTGTTACAGGAGTTGATCTTTGAACTTTTTATGTAGATGCGCCCTGACTAGTTACAGGAATTGACTCTTTAAACCTTGTTAGACGTGCCCTGGCGAGATACAGGAATCGAGTCTGGAGCTTCAAAAGGTGATGAATGAATCAGGGATGTTTACATTTTTGTAGATGGTTGAGAGATGAAGAAGTTACAGGTTTTAAAAAAATCATGTTGAAAGTCGGGCGCGAGGTTGAAGAAGATACAAGCCTAGGATTGGTTTTTTAATATATTGTCTTGGTTTTGTTTTAAACACCAGATGTATAGCCACCCCAGTGGTAGAGAGCGTGCACGTAAGGTCTTGCCCCCTATGAGGTCCCGGGTTCGAACCCCATGGACCTTTTATTTTTATTTTCTAACATGTTTTGCTTCATTTCTCTACAGCCAGCACCTTGGGCCTCCCTTGGATTGGTCCATCACCATTTTAACTTCTCTCACCCCCATTTTGAAACAACACGCATGCCACCCTTTTATTTTGTCTTCCTTATTTTCTGATTACCAAAATCACTCTTGGGCCTAAACACAAAACAAAACAGTTTTACTTGTTTACACCCTATTCAATTTTACACCTTCCTGACTTTTATTTTATATTTCTTTTTTTATTTTCTTTCTCTTTAATATTTTCATTTTCATTATTATTATTATTATTGTTTTTATTACTCAAAAATACAATAAATATTTAATATTTATTATTTAGATATTATTATATTTTTATTTTCTTTATTTCTTTTTAAAACAAAAAGACCAAAAATATTTTCTTAATAAATTCAATTTCTCTTTCTTAATTAAACCATCTTAGAATTATGTTTTTATTTTAAATCTTCTTTTTTTCATTTAAATAATTTAGAATTTAGGAATTTAATTAATTTTTCTACTCACTCTAGTTTGATTAATTAAGATAAAACATTTCCATATAAAACCCTAAAAACTTGTTTTTTTTTCTTAGTTAATTTAATTTATTTTTCTATTTAATTTAGGTTTAGTAAATCAACTTAGAATTAGTTATTTATTTCCTTTTTTAGCTTAATTAGAATTAAAACCTTTCAAAAACTCAAACAAAAAACAATTTCATTTTCCTTGTATATTATCTTACATTCTTGTACATTTTATTCTTGCAATATTCAATATAGTTGTAATAGTAAATTAGGGTTTTAATTGCTTTCACTCCCCATTTGTAAATTGTATCCCCATCCCCCAAACGATGTAATAGCGTAGAACTTTAAATTCCCACAATTTATTACTTTCAATATAATTGCTAGTAACTAGGGTTTGTATGGCAAGACATAAAATCAATAAGTAGAAAACCCTAATTCAAAGACAAAAATGTATGAAATCAAAACACTTGCGCACTTTCACCTCTAGGGCTAACCTCACTTGTTGCCTAAAGATAAAAAATGTTTTATCCCTCGAACGTGGGATACTTTAGCAATGACCCTCGAATACAAGATCGTAGTCCCTCGATAACCTTTCAATGTTGCCTTCGGTAAATGATCTTAGACCCTTAAGATAAATTGCTAAGGTATCCTACAATGTTGCCTTCTATGAGTGTACAACGATCCACGCCTGCCCCTTCACATCCAATGATAGAGCTTCTTATCAATCAATGGTAAGATAGAAATATCTAAAGGAGGAGGAAATGAACAAAGACTTTTTGAGTATGTAGAACGTTCGTAGTTTCTTGCTCACAACCATTCTCAAAACATCTTTTAAACACACCAACACTTTTCCATGAAATATTTTCAAAAGTCAACACTTTGTACACATTCTTATAGAGACGAGAATCATTACAAAGTTCACCTAAACGAAGGCACTTCTCAAAAATACTTTCAAACAAACACAAACACATTTTGCAAAGAATTTCAAAGTGAGCTAGAAACTAAGAGCCCGTAGATAATTATAGATGAAAAGGGTGCTAACACCTTCCCTTTTCATAACTTACCCCCCGAACTCAAGAAAATTATCAAAAGGTATTTCTTGTTCTTTTCACCCTTTCCTTTATTGGATAAAAGAAAATTCGGTGGCGACTCTTGATATCCGCAATAATTGCGATCAAGCGCAAAACATCCCAAGTCAGTTCTCCCACCGTATTACAGAATTGACGACTCTGTTGGGGACATAAAAAGTGGGGTTACCTTTAGAGACTAGATCATATTTAATTGCTTTCATTGTTTGACTTATTTGCTTTACATTTTGGGTCCTTGTTTGGGTTTTGTATTGATCCTCTACCCGGATCTAGGAACATTATTAGGTAACTAGCAAAGATTATGGAGATTGTACGGCATAGATCAATATGGTTCAAGTAATAGCTACATTAGTGTGACACATTTGTGGGTACTGGTATCCCGTATGGCGAATTAAGGAGAATACGGGACCGCTGTGTGGTGTCATGAAGCACTAAATGACCTTAGAACCTTTTGTTGAACAACTTGGCCATTAGGAAGTAGTGAGATAGCCGGCTTTGGTGCAATCTGAAGTTGATTGATACTCGATACTACGCTCATTGAGATCAAACTTTTGGGATATTTTGGTCGCCAAAATAGAGGCTTGCGCTGAAACAATGCCCAATGAAGAAAAATCAATGATATTGAGACAGGTTGAACCAACCAAACTTCAAGGGGGTACTTACCTACGAACCTCATGCAAGCCTAAAGCTAAGGACTTGTTTTATTTGCTTGTATATGTTTACTTGTATATGTTTTGTAGGATATGGCTTCCATGCGAAGAAATACTATCCGAATCAACTTTGTGAAAATGCCTCCTCAACTCAAGGAGTTAGCGTCAAGAGTTCCAAATTATTCTCCGTTCACCAAGAAGTATGGTCGTCTCATTAACTTGGTTACCTCAAACTTTGAAGAAGACATGGTACATGTGCTTTTTCAATTCATTGATCCTAAACAACATTGTTTCACATTTCCTGATTACTAATTAGTGCCTTCCATGGAGGAGTTTTCTAAACTCTTAGGAGTGCATATTATTGATCAACTACCCTTCACCAGTATTGAGAAAGACCCAAGACCTGAGGAGATTTCTTGAGCTTTACATTTGCAATGGTTCGGCGTTGTGGCAAATTGGGAAACTAGAAGTGGTGTTAAGGGTTTTCTAGCCAAGTTTTTGTTTGAGAAAGCTCAACTTTTTTGGGATGCTATGTATTTTAAAGCTTTTGAAGAGGTTTTGGCCCTTCTAATTTATGGGATGGTACTATTTCCTAACCCAGACCAACTCACAGATGTGAAAACAGTCAAACTTTTTCCATCTCGTAACCCGGTACCTACCTTACTCGGAGACATCTTGTATTCTCTTCACGCCCGCACCATGAAGATAAGGGGGATTCTTATGTGTTGCACTCCTCTGTTGGCTAGGTGGTTTATTTTGAACCTTCCTTGATATATTTTAAAGGAGGAGCAAAGCATGAAATGGTCTAATAGGTTGATGTCACTATGGTATTTAGATATTCATTGGTGTTCTCGATCTTTGGAGGATGTTATCATTATTGACCATTGCGGGGAATTCCCTAATGTCCCTCTCCTTGGCATTAGGGGAGGCATCACTTATAATCCTTGCTTGGCTCTATGATAGTTTGGGTATGCTCAGAGGGATGGCCCTCATGACGCGCTTGTCCAAGGAATTGTATTTGACTATGATAACGATGTCCAAGGTTATCGTCAAAGACTTGTACGAGCTTAGGGCATGGTGAAAAAAGTTGATAGCAAGATGTTAGGGCATAAGAACTCCATTCCTTTGGAGCCTTATCTCAAGTGAGTGCGAGCTCGCGCTCAAAACCTCATGATGCCATATGAGGCCATCCTACCTATCATCATGGAGCCTATTGCCGAAGGAGATGTTCCCTACACTATTCTTCATCCTAACATGTCTACTACTCTCGAGGAGTTGCAAAGATCGTGGATTCAACTCAAAGGGGAGTGAGACACCTTTGAAACCCAGTTCTATGCAGGCGAGAAGAAAGTGTTAGAGCTCACAAGGCAACTTCACGAGGAGCAGAACTTTTTCAATATGTCTTAACTCCTTCCTAGCGAATCCTCTATTAATTTACACAAAATGGTGAGCGACTATCCTCACAATATAACATCAATCACTTTACACACCATTAAGATAATAAGATAAATCTATACAATCCAACACGATCTCGTCTACTATCAACAAGAGATTAAGGGTGATCAGTTCCTCAATTTGTCAATAGATAGCTTACAACCATATTGGAGTATAAACCATCGTTACCAAACTATAATAGTGTTCCTTTAGAACTTGTACTCAAGTCACCTAAAGCACCATAATCCAATAATTTCCAATGAGGTTTACAAATACTTCCATAATTTCCCTCTCATTCAATTTTATCGATGAGACACCAACACTCAACATTTTACACGGTCCATATTACACTCACTTAGCCTCACACAAAGGTTAAGTATCATTCAACTTAATAGTTACTTTCTTCATCTCCGCATAATCAAGAATACAAATTCGATTACTGAATCTCAACACACCCTGCACATCTCACTTGAAATCATCATTATCAGACTGATCGAGTCCAACCACCGAATCTACCAATTCCACATCTAACTTCTGAGCTTCTTTGATACTGTCCAGAAAATCATTCTTAATCTTCAACATAAACTCCACCGCTGCTAATTCTAAGCCACACGTAGGATACTTCCTCTCATGAACTATGAGTTATCTAGAAGCACAAGCAACGAGTTATCCATTCAGCATTAGCACACCACTAAGTCCCATCTTAGACACATTCATAATACACTACAAATGGCTCACTCGGATTTGGAAAATCAATACCGGAGTAGTCGTCAATCTTTTCTTTAGTTCTACAAAACTTTATTCACATGCAACATACCATACTTGAAATGATGAACGACTATCCTTTTTAATGCCAAACATCTCATTTCTCAACTTATTCTCCAACAACATATTATGCTTGACCTCGTCTCGAACAACTGCGATAATAATCATTTATGCCCAAAAAGCCTCTAGTTCCGTAAACGACTTCAGCGTTCCTCCATATGAAAATGCATCAACCATATTTGAAAACACTTCCATAGGATAAAATATATTTCTATCTCCTCATAGGTTCAAACAGAACACCAATCTGATACTCGAAACACAAGATATGAATTTCTAAAGTTATCCGAAAATGTGAACACCGAAGTCATGCAGCGACATACTAATACACACCTCACGATAACATCATAACAAAATTTCTTTGTACTAGTACCAACATTTATCACTCTTGAAATCGTACTCATATCCTCGCATTTTCGACTCCGACTCACGATTCAAAACATTCCAACAACTTCAACAACTTTTACAATCACTCACAAGGATCCCACGACAAGGTCTATAACACTCTGTCACTCTATCACCGTTTAAACATCGACATCTTATGTAAGGGCTACTCAAACCGACAACTTCACAGTCCACCAGCAGCGCTGAAACATCGCAACTTTCTAAATTCCATCTTCTAAAAATTATACTTGTTACTTAACAATCACCTTCAGAAACATCATGGATTTACACTCTACTCGTATATCAACAACCGTTACATTGCTCCTCATCCTTCGAGAAGTAAACATAAACAATGTCTGACCATTCTCCCTTAAGACGTCCCAACTTAATTAACAAACAAAATCTTTAATCCATGTCACCTTCGGATTCAGAAAATAACAAAACTTCAACAATACTCGCACTGTCTCCATACCGAACCAACATCTTACAACCGAAACACATCCGAGAAGCAAAGCTTATCCCCCACTTATCTTCAAACCAACTCCTGCATACAAGCGATTAGAAAAGAAAGTAAGCACTGACAGTGTTTCACACACTTGTCGCGTACTAAGGAACAAACAACATTAGATAACTTGGTCAAACGAACCGACTTGCTCTGATACCAACTTTGTAACACCCCAATTCTACCAGACAATTAATATAAAGATCATAGTTATAAAAATTCAACAACTAAATCAGGATGCTACAATTTCAACTTAAAACAAAGGCATTCATTACAGATACATAACACATTAACTTTGATGAACCAACAACAACATAAATTAATCTTTTTTTAAAAATCAGCAACTTTCATAACTTCGCAGCGGAATCAAATATCCAATTTAAAAGAACATAACATCTTTATCCAACTGAAACAACTTCAAATAATAAGCATTTAACAAACAACAACTTAAGGTTCAATCAACTGAGATAATAACAACAATAAAACAACAAGCGTTCATCCCCCCGAGTGTTACATATCAGAGCAATGACATCGACTCGAACTACTGAAGGTAAACCGCCTTCACTCTAGATTACCTGCACGTTACCAACATTGGGGTAACAATTCAAACAGAAGGGGTGAGATATCGAATAATATAATCAGATATATGATAATATTACATTAGAACTGGTCTATACCAAATCACCACTTTACAACTTTAAACAACGTCTATCACAATGAAACATAATAAATAATTTACCAACACAACAACTCAATATGCAACGTGAAATGCAACTTGTTACTATGCACATGCATGTGGTACCAGCGGAGTAGAACTCCCAACTTTAAAATGGAGCAGAACTCCCAACTTATAAATTTCCAATTAATAGAGGCAACAACAAGGCATAATCCTTCAACTTAATATTTTGCCAATCCATGCCAACTTGTTATGCTATGCATGCGACAACAACAACAATTCAACCAAAACTTAATAAATCAACTTAAATCAACATTGGTCATAAGCCTACAACTTAATAATTCAACTTAAATCAACATTGGTCATAAGCCTAGAACTTACTAATTCAACTTAAATCAATATTGGCCATAAGCATGTAACATAATAATAATTCAACACTGGCCATAGGCCTACAACTTGATATTTCAACAACAACAATTAACACAACGTTTGTATAAGCCTACAACTTAGTACGTCACAACAACAATAACATATCAACAATATTAATCCGACAACAACATCAATAAGAAAATAACATTGGCCATAAGCCTAACCATTTAATACCACCTGCAATTCATATTTTATGACAAAGTATACAATACATCGCATCAACCAAAATATACTACAACCACTCCGTGAAATTGTTCGCACAATTCAGCTATTTTCCGGTTAATTAATCTTCGGCTAAACTACCAACATTTTCTACTCTGCACTTCACAGTTTTAACAGCAACAACAACACAACAACTTATTTATACCCATACTCTTATTACAAGTCTTATTAATACTACTTGCTACCAGCATACACTGCCTGTCATCCAGTTAATAAGTTACTACTAGTTACTACTTTAATCTTCTGCTAACTTATTCTACTAAATGATATCTGCTAATCATGTACATATATTACTATGATTTGCTGCCAATTACTATCTCTGCCATTTCCAATGCTCCTTTTACTTTAATAATTCTGGTACTAAATTATATATACTAAGAGGTATCAAATTAATTAATTAGTTCTAATGTCTTAATATAATTTCTTAATTTATTATTACTTATTGGTTTCACTATATAATATTATCCTTCATGCCTACAGAAAGCAAAACAAAACAATTAACTAAAACAGTATAATAAAAATTAAGCCTGTCACTTGAAACATGGTGTGCCACTGGCACACCCCTCATAATTTAGTGTGACCCTCGGCACGATATTATCCCCCTCGGCACACCATCCTTCTGTGCCGTTCGACATAGTCTGTGTGCCCCTCGGCACACCCAAACTTTCCAGTTTTTCCTTTCACAGAGAAGTTTTTGCAATCGATTCTAACACTCAATTTTTACCTTCAATTAATAGCAATAAAACATTGCAACAACATCAATGTTCACAAATAACCAATTTTATACTGATTTACAACAAGAACACAATAATAATTCAACACAATATTCAACATTGTTTACACATACATAACATATTTCACACAATCCAATTCCAAGATAACATGCATCATATACCCAATTATAGAGTCAAAACCTCACCCTTATCTTGGATTGAAGGTTGCTCTACAATTTTTCTGATCGAATCCCGCTTTGCCTTTTTTCCTTCTTCTCTGCAACTTCTGTGTTCTCTTTCTCTCTTCCAACCCTTACTCTTCTTATTCCTGACAAAAACCTATTTTTCTATTATTATAACTAAACTCAATAATAATAGAATTATTTCTATTGGGCTTAATTCTCACACCCCCTTAGTACTACATACCACAAAAATGAGCCCAACGACTAATACTAATAATTCCAACATTATTATTAATCAACTAATTAATTAATTAATAATAATCTAATAACTTATACCAACAATCCACAACATCTTACAACTTCAACAAATAATCCAAAAATTATTTAGTTAAATAATTAATTAAATTAACGGGGGATTCATAAAATAACCATGTTTTATTGTTTTTTCATTGTAATAGTTTAGGTAGTATGGTGAATGTTGATTAAACAAATTGCAATTAGACCAGTTCTTAAAATTCTCAAATCTTCACTTTTCAACTTGTTTAATCCACTTTCACCCAGTCAGTAAGTATGTTTATAATAATTTGTGTTAATGTGTTAATTTTTGTGTTTTCCAAACGTTTGTCGTGTTTAGCTTGAGGAAATTTATTGGTTGTAAATTTTATACATTGTTGTGTAGCTGAGGTTGTGTAGGTGTAGTGGAGGTTGACATAGAAATGTAGCTGTTGTGCAGTTTTTCTCTATTTTTCAGCTATCGCTAAGCGCGGTCTTCCCCTCTTAGCGCATGTTTCTGGTGTAGCATGCTAAGTGTGATCATTCCGCTTAACATGCTCTGTTGTGTTGCGCTAGTGAATCCTTTTTGTTTCACTTGACCTTCCTTTTTCCCACTTTCACCAAGGCTTTAGAGTAGTAAATAATAATAGTATTATTTTCTAATAACTTTTTTTGTTTGCTGTTTTTCGTCATGTTTTGGCCCGTTAGCTTGAAGTCACATTTGATGATTTTTCAATTTTGAGTGTTTCAACTTGCGGATGTATGGTAATGATATAGTTTTTGAATTTTCTTCATCCAATGTACTCATTTATAGCTTTCTATAGAATGACATGTTTATGAAACTTATCATTTGTACAAATTACATGTCATTCATTCTTTTACATTTCTTGCTTTTTGATTGAATCACTTTAGTTCCTTTTTACCACCAAATGTGAGGAAGATTTTCATTGTTCATATATGCTGGAGGCCACAATTCTTATTTTAACTGGATTTTATTATGTTTAATATTTTATTTATATTGATTGTATGAAAGCATGAAAAGGATCAAGGAATTTTTGTTTCATTTTAAGCACAATCACCTGACCAAATAGTAAATTCACCCTGTGAGTGTGTGTGTGCATTTGTTATCCCCCTTTGATCATTTTTGTCAATTTCCATGTTTTGGAACTTGATGCTTGTCTATGAGTGTTAGTTCACTTTTTGAATGGATTTTGATCTTTTTTTCTTGAACCACCAACCTTGTGTTGTTTAATGAATTTTTACCTCGCCTTAGAAAGTAGGGAGTATTCACACATTGATGTTGGTTGAATTCAAGTTGGGGAGATCAATGTTGCTCATTTATTGGTTGATTGATACGCAGTTGTGAAAAAGAAAGAAAAGAAGAAAAAAAGAAAGAAAGAAAAAACATGAAAAAAAGTTTTGAAAAATAAAAATAAAAAGAGTAGAATAATATTGTGTTAATAAGTATGTGATTGATGTGAAAATTTGGGATGAAAGAAGAAGTTTGATTGTAATGTTTATGTTTGAAACTTTGTGATTTGATCACTTCCTTAGATTTAGGAAAGTTTTTATTTTGATTAGCTTTAGGAATTATCCATTGTTTGTTAACCAAACCACATTACAACCTTGAAAAACCCTTTTGATTCTTGACTTTATATTTTCAATGTGAATATTTGGATTAATGCATAATTTAGTATTTTGTTTGCAAAATTGTTGGATGAGTGTTAATTCCTCACCTTTGTGTGTTTTTCATCCCTTTATGAGTTTTTGTTAGGTGTGATTCATGATGTGAGCTCAACATGTTGTACTTAGGATTCGTTTTCATGTTGTCGTTGTAGGATTATGGTAAATGTTTACTTTGTGTGTGCATTTTGGTTGAACCATATATTTGTTTTGTTTTTCAAAACTTGTTGATTCATAATTCTTTGTTTGATCATTTTTGTTCTTTAAGTTTGTTTGAGGACAAACAATGATGTAAGTTGGAGAGAGTTTGATAAGTGCAAATTATAGCTATTTTTTTGTATAAGTTTGGTTGCACTTATCAATACTTTTTGTTAATATCGTTTGAATAATCTCAGCTTTGTTTGTAAATACATTTAATTTTTGTACAAAATAGAGTACTTGAGTTTTTGTGTAAATATTGTACCGTTTAATAGTTTTTTATCTCTTTTTGTAGGTATTCATTCATAATTAGAGCATTGAGTAATAAAGGCCAAAGGTTAAGCTTCAAGAATGGAATTTTTAGCAATTCATGAAAGAATTAGGCTTAAAACAAATATGATAAAAATCATCAATTTGGCTTATATTTAGGTATTGTTAGATAAATTATTGAATAAGCTTTCCAACACTTTCGATCGTGCGTAAATCAGAGTTACGGTTCTCAAGTTATGATGGAAACAAAATATGATTTTTTTTTCTCATGACAACAAAGTGCACTTAGCGGGCTCTGAGCCACTAAGTGGAATCTGCAAATTTCAAACTCATTAAATATGGAAAAAAATCATATTTTTAGGTTATGGATTTAGTATATTTGTTCCTAACTCCATCAACATTCATTCTTTGTATAATAGAGCTTAGAAAATAATATTTATGGCTTGTGATTGGATGATTCGGGATCGGGAGCTTGGTGGATCGTGTTTGACACTACGGGAGATTTGGTTTCTTGTCCTTTTCTTATCTTTGCAACTATTATTTGTTGGGTATTTTTATGTAGGTATGCTTGTTTATATTTATATTTATTGCTCATGGTGTTGTTTGATGCTTTCTTTATAAATCTTCATTGGTGATTGCTTGTTTTATTTGTGTTTTGGTTATTACATAAATGGACGGTTCGAATCCGGATTTAGGATGAACATCTATTGGATTTTGATTCTATAAATAGGTTAGGACTTAGTATTCACTTGAGTATTGACTCTTAATGCCTCCGTGAGAGACCGTCGACGCGAGAAATACGGTTGATATCTTGCTCTGCCTAAGAAATAACCTTTGTGTGAGTGATACATGATGATGTTGATGAGTAGTTTAGGTTGATTGCAACTGCGTAGCAAGTTTAAGTATTTAATGAGTATGTGAAATTCAATTATGAGAGTCTCTATGTTTCGAAGAATGAATTTTTTTTCCTGTTAATAATTTAAATTCCCACATTTACTTTAAACTCATTCAAAACCGAACGCGAGACTTGTCAAACGATAATTCAGTAACCATTAATCTCTGTAGAGACGATATGATATAACTAAATAAATATTTATTTTTTTCATGTTACTTTACCACTTCAACAACTTCTAATAGTGTAATTTATAATATAAATCAACAAATCAACTACTAAATCATTTACCAAATCATTTAAACCTTAGCCAATAAGACCACCATTTTAAAACATATGTTCACCTAAACACAACTTAAAAAATAAAATCAAGAAATTCATACCTTTAAAGTTGTTACTCCTAAAAATATTCTCTCTTCTTGTTTTTTCTTCTTGTTTTTTTTTTGTATATCCAAGCTTACAAAAAAAAAAACATTAAAACCATCGAATTACAGAAATCATGAAATTGAAAATTGTAAGAAATTAGGTTAGGAAATTACTACCTTGAAAGAAGTTAGGAGAATAATTTTTGTGTTTTATTGGATTTTTTTGAATTTTTAAAAAATAAAAATGATCGGATATTTTAAAATTTTTGATTAAAATGTATAAAATTAGATATTGGTCTTTTTAAAATCCGAAAAAATACATAAAATTCATATAATCCTAAATAGCAGGAAAAATCCATAGGTAATGTTTTTTCGCAGCAAATTCTGCAACAACTTCCGCAGATAAAAGAAATTAACACTATAAATATTATTAAAAAATGGTTTTTGTACCGTATTTTTTTTAAAAATTCGGCACTTCCACATATATTACCAAATATTTTGAAAATTTTAGTAAAAATGTATATGATTAATATCAATCTTTTAAAAAATATGAAAAACGACATAAAAATACATATAATCCAATAGAAAACCGTAGCCAATTTTATAGATAAATCAAACATTTAAAATATTATAAATTTTTTTAATCATTTTTTTAACAAATCTAGCACCCCACAAATATTACCAGGTATTTTAAAAAATCTGGTGAATTTTTCAAATCAAAAGGTGTTATAATTAAACAAAAGATTATGTAGGATGACATGACCAATTAAAAAGGTCACAGGTAAAATTCTCAATTATTTTGTCTTGTGGTCAAATCCAACTCAATTAGAATATCTTAGCTATTGAGAAAATAGACAACTGGACATAAATAATACCCAACCAAACCTAATCACATATGCTGATTATCCAAAGCCATATTTTAAAAATAAACAACATAGGGGAATCAAACATTTCACACAATTATTTGGAAGCCATGTCCTCCTATTTCAAACTTTTTTTAAAACTAAAATCATTTTCGACAATATTGTTTTAATAACAAGTGGCATAAAAGTTCTATATCACCCAGTTAAAGTTGTTCACCAAAAAAAGAATTTACCTAATTAAAGATATTTGTGAAAGTTGACTAAATGATGCGTGTCGAATACATCCAATTAACACAAAATATAAGTATGAATATAAACTCACAATGTAACAATTCCAAGTACGTATTCAAAACATGAAATGCTTCTGCGTGTAATTCCCATCCATGCATAAAATTCAACAATAAAATAAATAAAAAGGTCACCTAATTCAATTACGTAAGCTATGTTTTTCATAAGTGTCTCTAACTAAATTCTTGTTACATAAAAATAAAATCATTTTAAGAAGTTTCTTAACATAATACTACTTGTTACACCTTTTTAAAGTCAACTTTTTCACACTCAAATGTTATTTAATTTCAGCAAACTTAACCGATCAAACTTATAGCCCAACTCCACCCACAATAAAGAATAGTAGTATTAGCAAACAAACACGTATATAAGTGGTCGGTTAAATATGAAAGTTTAAAAATCGTTTAGATGTGAATATTACTTTTAATAAAAAATAAAAAATAAATATAAGATTTTATTATAATATTTCACCATTAAAAATAATATATTTTATAATAAAGTTTTCACTTCATCTAAAAAAAAAATCGAGGTATAATTTAAAGATGCACCGTATTTAATTTTTATTTTAAAAAATATCATTTACTCCCTCATTTTTCGAATAAAATCGGAAAAAAAAAACTACTTTAAGACATGTTTCGAATTTCAATATATATAATTTATGTTTTTATTTCTTTAAAAGCGGTATCTTTCTTTTTATTTTATTTTTTATTTGTAAATAAAATAATAAATTCCTTCAGTTTCTTTAATAATCGAGGGGTTAGATAATCATATTTTAATATAAAAATACTCGTTCATTAAGTTTTATCCTAAACCTAACTCATCTATAGTTGTTTCAAACTCATACACATCATTCTTTGGGATGGATTGCAAGACGAAAAATATCTTCAAGATTTTATGTTTAATGTTGCTCTTGCAATCTATTTCACTATTAGCTTGAAAATTCTAACTAAATAAAGTCAACAGAGAATGCCAGAAAGTCAACGAAGAATGGTAGAAAGTCAATAAATGAGACTAATTAATTACGCTGAAAGATGATAAGTGATGAGAATCTCGACAGAATAGGGATCCAACTGATCAAAACACGTCGACCTAAGAGCGTTCAATGAAGCATGGTAAGTTTGGTTTGGAATAATCTCAAGAACAGATCCATAAGATCAATATCACTCTCTCCTCTAAACATGTCCAAAATCTCAAAAAGAGGATTTCAACATAATACTCAGATTCGATAAGGTCACTAGTTGTCAAGGACATAGAATAATTGCATAAGTACAAATATCAGGTAAGTAAGGAATTGCTTAGACAGACATTGTTGAAACTAAATTTGATAGGCTTTGAGACAGTTGGGAAGTTCAAATCACGTAGAAAGACAGTTACCAACACAGCGTCTAGTTCCTCAACAGTTATCCTTCTGAAGACATGGGGATGTTGTTAGGTTTTGGTTGTTGGCTGTACTTTGTTAAAACAAGTATTTAGCAAGATGTTGGACAAGATGTCTTGACATTTTAATACGACATCATAGCATGACTTATTTAGTAGATGTGTATCTTGTGATTCAGAAGATTTGATTTATGTTTCGTGTGGAACAAGATGCGCATATGAAGATTTGTTTCAAGCGAAAGATTTAATATGATTTGTTTTGTTTCTCAAGATTGGATGACGTAACATTCAAAGAAACATTATATTTTTCACCAGAATATTTTGCTAAAGATTTGATTTGATTTACAGATTGTTTATCCAGATTTAATCTTCATGCCCAAGCTGTTTATCTGGCTATAAAAAGAAAGATTATAAACCTGAGAAAACAACGAAGCTACGTATGTAAAAGTCTCAATTAGGGTTTTGTCTGTTCATTATTTATTGTGAGCCACTCATGTATCACTTTGATGCTTGAGTTGGATTGATTTTTGAGTTGTAATTGTGAATCACTCATAAGCTTTTAAGCAGTAGTGGATTCTGTTTATTGGAGTGTGTCTCCTTCTTGATTGTGTTGTGTTTTATCACTGGTTGTGTAATTGAGGGGAAGTGACACAGGTCTCATATCTAGGAATGCCTTAGATAGAAATTACATGAGTAGTGATTAGGTGCGAAGTTTATAAAACTAGATGTTGGTTAGAACTTCAAACTAATACTTCTATAATATATTTCCTTCTTGGCTTGGATGCTCCCAGATGTAGGTGACGTTGCACCGAACTGGGTTAACAATTGATCTGTGTTATTTACTTCCTCCAAATACCTTTAAAAATGTTTATTATTCTGGTTGTTGTTATGATGTCTTAACGTTGCGTTCGACATTGCGTTTTATCATCCTGGTGTCGTGACATAGTTTATGACATCTGTCTTGTTGTACTATAATTACAATTGACATCAGAGCAGTCACCCTGTTCTGTTTTTAGGTGAGCTACATGGAAGATATTTTCTGGCACTATGGACAAGGAATGAGGAAATACTAATAGACCACTCATTTTGGATGGTACCAACTATGATTACTGGAAGGCGCATATGGTGGCTTTTCTAAAATCTATGGACAACAAAACATGGAAAGCAGTCATCAAAGGTTGGGAACACTCTATGGTAAAGGACAAAGATGGGAAGAAAACACCTACACCAGGGAGGATTGGTCTAAGGAAGAAGATGAACTTGCTCTTGGAAACTCCAAAGCTTTGAATTCCATGTTCAATGATGTTGACAAAAATATAATCAAACTAATAAATACATGTACTGTGGCCAAAGATGCATGGGAAATTCTCAAAACCACTCATGAAGGCACATCAAGACTTTAACTTCTCACCACAAAGTTTGAAAATCTCAGGATAAAAAATGATGAATGTATTCATGATTTTCAAATGAGTATTCTTGACATAAAGTTCACAACCATAGAAGAACCCCAAGAAATTTGCAACATGAAAGTGGAAGAGTAGATTGGGTCTCTCCAAACTTTTGAACTAGATATTAATGATAGATCAGAAAAGAAGAACAAGAGCATAAATTTTATCTCTAACACTGATGATGAAGAGGATCAATATGACATAGAAACTAATGATGGAATTTCTAATGTTATTGTGTGCCTTGGTAGGAAATTCAATAAGGTACTGAAAAGAGCAGTTAGGCAGTCAAGACCAAATGTCAAGAACATGTCGTGCGACATTAGTAAGAACAGTGAGTTTCAGAGGAAGGCAAGAACAAAGAAGAAGCCTAATCAAGCAAAATGTATTTAGTGCCATGAATGTGAAGGCTTTGGTCATATTAGGTCAGAATGTCCCACTTACCTCAATAAACAAAAGAAGAGGTTCTCTACTTCCTGGTCTAATGATGATGAGTCTGAAGGTGAACCTGATGGTGAAAGTGCTAAGCATGTTATTGCCCTCACTGGATGATGTGAATCTGGTGAAAAATCTTGTGATGAGGATGCCTCTTATGAAGAATTGGCAGCTTCCTACAAAGAGATTTGTGTCAGGAGTGGAGAGGTGTGTAAGACAATAGAAAAGAAGAAGAGAATCATAGCTCAACTATAGGCTAAAAAGGAGAAATTGTCATCTAATGTCTCTGATCTTCAAAATGAGGTAACCTTATTGAATTCTAAACTTGAAAACATGACCAAATTAGTAAAAATGTTGAACAATGGGTCGATATGTTAGATGAAACTCTTCAAGTTGGAAAAGGGGTAGGTATAGGTTTTGATTACCAATCTCTCAAAGGAAAAACCCCAGTGACAAAATTTGTTCCTTCTGAAAGGAAGTATGAGCCCATGATTTCTGACCAAATGTTAACATCCTGCCAGACATCAGGAAAATCAAACTAAAGTCAAGTTTTTGCCTTGGAAATGTCATTACTGTGGTAAATATGGACATTTAAAGCCTTTATGTTACAAAATGTATAGTTATCCAAATCATCAAACATATTCGAAGGCTAATCATGTGATGATTAAAACTAGAAAGAAGTGGAAACCTAAGGCTTTTGATACTTGTCTTATAGCCCATAGTTCTTTTAGAGCTTCATCTAGAGAAGACTGGTACTTTGATAGTGGATGTTCTAGACATATGACAGGGGTCAAGAATCCCTTAGTGGACATTAAGACCTATGCCACAAGTTTTGTTACTTTTGGTGGTGGAGATAAAGGTGAAATTAAGGGAGTAAGAAATTTATTATGTATTGGACTTCCTAGAATGGATGATGTTTTTCTTATGAAAGGATTGATTGGAAATCTGACTAGGTATCAATCAATAATGTGATCAAGGCTTAAAAGTTAATTTTACCAAATCGGAATATTTGGTTACCAATGAGAAAAATGATGTTCTGGTGAGGGGAGTTAGGTCTAAAGAAAATGGTTATTTATGGGTACCTCCAGAAACTACCCACTCTTCCACATGTTTAATGGCCAAGGATGATGAATTTAAGTTGTGGCACCGGAAGCTTGGACATCTAAGTATCAAAGGTATGGAGAAGATTATATCTAGAGAAGCTATTAGAGGTCTTCCAAAGCTCAAAATTGAGGAGGGTAAGGTCGGTTGTGAGTGTCAAATTGGGAAGTAAATCAAGATGTCACACTTGAAATTACAACATAGAACTACTTCCAAAGTGCTAGAACTTCTTCATATGGATTTGATGGGACCAATGAAGGTTTAAAGTATTGGTGGATATAAGTATATGCCTATATGGTTGTTCGTGATTTTTCAAGGTTTACTTGGGTGAATTTTATCAAAGAAAAATCAAACACTTTTGAGGTTTTCAAAGATTTGTGTCAACGCCTTCAAAGAGAGAAGGATAGTGTTATTGTTAAAATCATAAGCGACCATGGAAAGGAATTTTAGAATGCCAAATTTTTTGAATTTTGTTCTTCTGAAGGTATTAATCATGAGTTCTCATATTCCATCGCGCCTCGGTAAAATGGAGTTGTAGAACACAAGAATAGAACCTTACAAGAATCAGCTGTAGTCATGCTACATGCTAAAAATCTTCCTTATCATTTTTGGGCTGAAACCATGAACACTGCTTGCTATATTCACAATTGTGTTACTCTGAGAAAAGGTACATCATCCACACTATATGAATTATGGAAAGGGAGGAAGCCTAGTGTTAAATACTTTCATGTTTTTGGGAGTAAATGTTACATCCTAGCTGATAGAGAACAAAGGAGAAATATGGATCCAAAAGTGATGAAAGGATATTTTTGGGTTACTATACAAATAACAGAGCTTGTAGAGTTTTTAACTCTAGAATAAAAGTTATGATGGAATCCATTAATGTTGTGGTTGATTATTTAATCATTGAGAAAAGGACTGATGTCAAATAAGATGTTGAAACATCATCATTCAGCAGAATGATGCTTCAGAAATATGGAAGACATTGAGTCTAATATTGAGCCAACAAGGACTTAATCAGGTAACCCTCAATTCAACAAAGGTCCCTCTATCAGAATTTAGAAAGATCATTCAAAGGAACTTATTATTGGTAATCTTAATGAAGGGATCACCATTAGATCCAGAGATGTGATATCCACACTACAACAAATAACTTTTTTCATGATGAAGATTTCATGTCATCCATAAAAAAACGAGGTTTTATTCTAAAGTGCGCCATATTTATTTATTTTAAAAAAAAATTGTTCCCTCGGTTATTTTAAAAACCAAGGTGATATACCATTTCAGGCATGCTTCGAATCCAAGTTACTACACTTTATGTTTTTATTTGTTTACAAGTATAAAATAAACCATCTAAGCCTTCAGTTTCTTTGATAACCCGAGGGATAAAATAATCAGATTTTACTATAAAAACACTCATTGAACATATTTTACCCTAATGATATCTTATTTGTAGCCGTCTCACCGTCGGATGCATATTTTTTGGGATGGATTACAAAACTGAAAAAATGTTCTTTTACCTTGAACAAAACATTTTTTTAGCTTTTGCAATCCATCTCAAACAACAGCGTTGATGTTGTTGTTGTTCTTATTGTTCAAGGTTTTGAACAACTATGATTTATTCCTAAAAGTCTTTATTGATGGATTATAAATGCAAAAAAAAAAGCATCTTCTAATTTTTGGTGCAAACACCTTATTAGAAGTTGGATGCATTCAAAGTATGACATTGTATACAGTAGTGAAGGAAGTGATAATGATAGCATCAACAATCAACCTTGGATACAAAGTTTTGACATTCAAGCATCAACACCTTTATGATGGATTGCAAGTGCAGAAAAACCATTGAAGAGAATTGTTGTTGTAATACGGTGGGAGAACTGACTTGGGTGTTTTGTGTTTTATCAAAGTTGTTGCAGATAGCAAGAGTCGCCGTAGATTTTTCTTTTATCCAATAAGGAAATGGTGAAAATAACAGGAAAGACCTTTGAAATATTTTCTTGAGTTCGGGGTGTAGGTTATGAAAAGGGAAAGTATTAGCATCCTTTTTATCCATAGTTATCTATGGGCTCTTAGTTGCTTGCTAGATCACTTTTGAAATTGCTTTGTTTGAAATGTGTTTGTGGTGGGTTTTGATAGTATTTTTGAAAAGCGCCTTCGTTTTGGAAAACTTTGTAATGATTCTCATCTCTATAAGAATGGATACAAAGTGTTGGACCTTTTTTTTTAAAATATTTCATGTTTTTTGAAAGTGTTTGGTGTGTTTGAAAAGATGTTTGTTTTTGAAGATGGATTGTGAGCATGCAACTAAGAACATTCTACCTACTCAAAAGTCTTTTGTTCATTTCTCTCTTCCTTCGATATTTCTATCTCACCATTGATTGGTAAGTAGCCTTATCTTTGGATGTAAAAGAATGGGCGTGGGTCATCATATAGTAATGAATAGCAATGTTGCAAGATATCTTAGCATTTCTCTTAAGGGACTAAGATCATTTGTAAGGCAACAATCGTAGCGTCATCGAGGGACTATGATCTTGTATTTTTTATTGTTTTTTATAAGATGTCTCACGTGCATATTATGACCATTTTCTCGAGGCAACAAGTGGAGTTAACCCTAAAGGTGCAAAGTGTGCAAGTGTTTTGTATTTCATACTTGAATTTATCTTGGATTATGATTTTCTAGGCATTGGTTTTATCTTTCCATACAAATCCTAATTACTAGCATTATATGAAAGCGATAAATTGCGGAAAATAAATTCTACGCTATTACATCATTTGGGGATGAGATATATAAATTTACAAATGGGGAATTTGCAAGAAATTAAACCCTAGTTATCTATTACAACCATATTGAATTGAATGAACAAGAATTGAAATAAATATTATGTACAAGAAATGGAATGAATATAATGTACAAATAGTGATATGAATATAATGTACAAATAGTGATATGAATATAATGTACAAGAATTGAAATAAATAATATACAAGAAGGTAGAGAAACAATGTATAAGGTAATGAATGAAAAGGAAATGAATTATTTGGTTTAAGAAAAGGTTTTTTAAAATAAAAATGATTTAATGAAATATAAGTTAACTTAATTTAGGAAAAAAAATATTTTTTAGTGTTTTTATGAAAAAAAGATTTTAATACTAACTAAAATAGCATAAAAATAAATTAAGTTAAGAGAAATCCTAAATTCTAAATTAGTTTGAATTAAAAGAAAATAATTAAACCTAGATCTAATTATTAATTGATTAAAAAATAAATTAAGCTTGTAAGAAAAATATTTTTAGTCTTTCTAATCTTAAAAAAAAATATAAAAAAAATATATAGTAAAAATAAAAATAAAATATTTTTGGCCTTTTCATTTTGAAAGAAAATAAGTAACTATGTTAAAGTGTAAGTAGTAACTAAAATATTTTTTTGGATTTTTTATTAATAAAATAATAATAATAATAATAATAATAATAATAATAATAATAATAATAATAATAATAATAATAATAATAATAATAATAATAATAAAAATAATATAAAAAAAATTAAAAAAAAAATGAAAGAAAATAAGTCAGGGGTGTGAAATAGGTTTTAGGTGTATGTTAGAAAAAAATAGTTTGTTTTGATTAGGCCTGGCCCATTAGCAGTTTTTGTACACATCAAAAGAAAAAATATTTAAAAAGACATGTGATGTGGGCCTGTGTGGTATACTGAGTAATAGGGGGGGTGAAATTTGAATCTCGCATGGGCTTAAAGGATAAGGGTGAGGCCCAGATAGTTATGGAAAAAAATATATCATATACAATAAAAAAATTGATGTTGGGTTTTGCACGGACCGGGTCGGGTTACCCAGGTCCAGCCCCTATAAAAAACAAAACAAGGGGTTCAAAGGAACCCTAGCAGGCCGCTCCACCCTTTCATGCTATTCCTCTGTTATGTTCTTACGGCTTGTTTTTCTTCTCTCAAACCAACAAAATCTCTTCCTCTCCCACGGAGCAAACAAAATCCATCTTCCATCTTCTCTTATACTCTACGTTTTCGACACAAACAACCAACTCGGTCTCTCTTTTTTAACAGGGAAGTTAATTTCTGAGTTTCGTTTTCTCTGTTTTGGAATAGAATTTTTATGTTGTTTCTGAAGGGTTTAGATTTTAGGAAGATGATGAGGAAACAATAGGCTAGGGTTTTGTATGTTTCGGTTTTGTGTTTGACGTGAACAAAAATTCTTTGTCTTTGTTGGTTTAGTTTTTGTGTTTGTTGCAATTTTGTTTTGTAACTCTGTATTTTGCTGGACCAAAAATCCCATCCCTTCTCGAACATAATTTCTGCCTTTTATATTGGTTGGTTTTTGCTTATTTTTCTCTGATATGTTTCTACTGATTTTGTGAGTTTCAATTAGATTTGATGGCTCAACTTTGTACTTGTTGCTTGTTGAACGCTTGTGCAAGTTATTTGTGATGAAAGCTGATTTTTTTAGTACTTGTTGTACTAGCTTGCTTGTTGAATGCTATACTTTTCTGAATTGCTTCTTTCCTTTACTGTGAACAGAACTTGCTTTTGTAATAAACTTGGGAACATGATTTTCTTTGCGTGGAATGATGATAAATCTGATTTCTCTTTTTCTTTTTCTTTTTGTGAACCAAAATCCACTTTTGTTATTTGCAAAACAACAAATTTTTCTAATCTAATGATGTATGATTCTAACTTTTGTGAAACAACATGTATGAGGCTTGATTTTTGGGCTTGAAATTCTATTTGGCATCTTTTATCTATTGTGAACCAACAATGGGTTGTGATTTGAAATAGTATTGGTCTATGATAGAATTAAATGTTTGAGGCCTTAGCACACAAAAACAAACTTTTTCTGATTCTTGAAACCACCCTAATGATGAGTTGTGATTTGCTTACAATTTGTTCTTTTCGAATTTGCTTGATCACTAAATTTTTTCTTGATTTTGTTTCATGTATGATCGATGAGGTGTAGGCAAAGATGTCAAAGCGTTGGAGAGGTAGTGAAGTCGTGGCTTGCTACAAGGACTTAGATAATTTGAAGACAAATAGAGTTTAGGACTTTAGGAATGTATTTTGAACAATTTGTAATAATTTGTGACTAAAATGACAAAATATTATATTTGTATAATTTGAGGAATGTATAATATTTGTGACTTTAGAATTTGTAACAATTTGTGGGATGTATCTTGAACAATAATTTGAGGAATGTATGGTTTTGATTTGAGAATGTAAGACAAATTGGTAGCAATTGTTGATTGACATGAAAATTGAAAAGGATGATGAAAGAAATGATATGGGCTTTGAACCCTTGAGTTTTGGAATTGGATATTTAGAACTTTGAATGGAACACAATTAAAATGAAACTCTAATTTCCAATCTTAATCACAAACCTAATACTTATTGAATCTTTAATAACCCAAAATGAATTTGCAAAAATTGTAACAAATCTTGAATGGTGTATTAGAATTGCTTTAAGAATGCTGCATGAAACAAAGTCCAATTTCCATCTTTCTCAAATTCTCAAAATGCCTTGAACTCGTTTGATCTTCAGATAAAAACATAATCTTCCATAAGAATATGTTGATTTTGAACTTTAGGTATTTTTTTAAATGAAAACCAAAGAAACTCGCTTGACAAATGCTAGAATTGACTGCGCAAAGTATTTCGCACGATAACGCCCAGAAACTTTGATTGGGGAGAGAAGTCTAATTGTATTTTTGTTGGAATCACAACCATATGTGCCTTGACTATAGTATTAATCCAACAATTTCCATCGCTTGTATCGCGCTTTGCATTTACCCATTTTTAAACAGTAATGCTTTAGCTTTTCAAATAAAACCCTGATTCTTTTTGGAAGGAGTTTGAGTACGAAAGCCTTGTAGCTTCATGAATCAGAAAATCTTCAGTAATCTTGAACTCCAAACACCTAACCCTTCTAAACCAATGCAAACTTAAAATTCTCTTGACGACGCAAGGATTCAACTTGAGATGTCACGAAGCCTTAGAGGTCTTAGCAACCCAAATCAGTGGGATATGAGATATATCTCAGACTGATTGTCATCAAGTGATCGCACATGAGGAAACACAAGCCATGTACAAAAAGAATAGAGAAGACAAATTTTGGGGTACAACAACTACCCCTGTTCAATTTTCTTAAACCTGAAAAGCGAGAATGAAATGTCGTCGTTCGTAGCTTGAAGGTGGAAGATGATTGAATACTAGAGTGCCCAAAAATTTACACTCACCGGCATTGTTGGTTGACTGTATCAGAAATAGGTTTAACATATGCCATTTGGAAAATAATGAAAAGTTTGTCGGAGATGAGCTTACAGATGCCATTTGAAGGTGATAGGGAGTCGTTAGAGATGGGCTTATAGATGCCATCCAAAGTTACTGTAGGTAGAGATTGGAAGGAATATTAAATAAATCTTTGATCGACTTATAATGAAACAACAAATGTCTTGAAGGAAGTGTTTGTCATGTAGATAGTCGCCCCGTCTAATTTCGAGAATTGATCTACAATCAATTTGTTGGTAAACCTGTCTTTTTTCGGGAGTTAATACCATTGATGATAAATATAGTCGTCCTGTCCTATTTCAGGAATTAATTTTTATCTAACCAAAGAGAAAGAAAGATAGTTTCCCCGTCCAGTTTCAGGAGTTAATATTCAATCTGCTCATGTAGATAATTGTCCTGTCTTGTTTCAGGTATTAATGTACAATTGGTTATCCACATATAGTTATCCTGTCTTGTTTCAAGTATTAATTTGGAACCTGCTTTTTGTTGGTCGAAGAGATAGTTGCCCCGATTTTCTTCGGGAATTAATCTCTGACCTATATGGGAAATGTTGATGATATTTTCATGTCTTTAACTGGAAGAAGTAAATCTAACCAGAATAGGTCTTTGATTCGCCTGTCTTTAATCTGGAAGAAATAAATCTAACCAGAAGAGGTCTTGATTGATGATTGACTTTTACCCTGCAAGGAGAAAGGATTACTTGCATGCAGATGTATGCATGTTCTCAAAATAAATGAGATTGTGCTGTATACATTTGTGATGTATGTAATGTGATGTTATGAATGCATAATGTTATCGAGGTGTATCTTTGATAAATGTTGAGGAGCTTCAGGAATTCAAATCCTGGATTGCTGTCGGAGATGAAGAATATACATATCTTAAGACTGTACATGTGTTCTTTCAATTCCTAAACACTGGAGTTATAAGGAGGATAATCCCTAGTCAACCCCTTCGAGCCAAAGAAGTATGAGTTTTCTTTTTTACACAAATTGAAACCTTTAATCAAAACCAGGAGCAGGGTAGTCTCTCAGTTAATTCAAACGTGCGTTGAGTCACAAACTTTCACTTCGTACACAATGAATTACATCAAAAACATTCCTTCTGAAACAAAAGATGTTGATGGTTCCCTATCAAATAGGCAGTCATTATCTCTCAAAAGAAAAGCCCATTAAGTCAAAACCTGCGAAGGAGACTTAAGAAAAACTGGGACATCCCACTGACTGTAATCTCAAAACAAGAACAGTCAGGCAAAAATCAAGGATGACAAATCAAAAAGAGGACGCTAAAAATCCTCAACAACATGGAAAATATGGCAAAAATGATTTCCTTCCAACAAACTTAACTTGTCTGAACCATCACTAAAACGTCATTCCATACTCAATTGGAGTTCAAACGCACAATTAACTGAGTTTAGGACTGAAGAACATCACGAAGAACGGGCGGGTACAATTACACTTTGAGCCATATCCATTTTTTCTTAAACCGTGAACGAAGCCACGATACAACTCTTCAAAAGTCCTAATTGAAGCATGGGTTAGTTCGAAAGCATACTGTTACAAAAGGTATCCTGACTCCTGTAAGGCTTCACTCTAAATCCTGAGTTGAATTCACGTTCTTACAAAAAAATTCTTTTATTTGCTAAAACGCATTTTCAAAACTTCAAGACAAGCATAAAATTTGCATTATTTTGAATATCACTGTCTGCATATAGCTATTTGTTTGAAAACAGAGAAATTCACATGACAAATATCCGGTGAACAAAAACTCTCTCAAGAAACAAAATCACTTCAAATGGGAAGACACTTTCAATGACAAATCTCCTACAAGCAAGGGGGCCAAACATGATCATTGTCTAGCACATATGGGGAAGTCAAGTCAAGATTCCAAGAAATCTCTCAAGAAATGCTGAATAACCGGGGGCAGGTTTGTGTCTGAATCACTTGGGGCATTTAACGTGAATCCCAACAAAGGATTATGTGCGGTCAGGCAAATATTTCCTGGCAATACTACAAACAATTGCTACTAGGGGTAGTGACAAATTTCCCACAAAGTCCTTTTCATAGTGTGATCCCTAGCCAGAGTTTCTATCTATGAAAACATCTCCCCAATTGAGTTGATCTCAAGAATCCTCGATGAGTTTTGCCAAAAGAAAATGCCTCTCCAGCAGAATGGCGACGGGGTTTATTTCCCCAACAAATGACAAGATTCACCAGCTTGAATTTGCCTCCCATACTATCACAAATCAAGGTACCACAACTCTTCTTCCCCAATAGATCGTTCTACAATCATCAGTGAGTTGCTGCAAAACCTGGAAGCCAAACCAGATAACAGTTAACCTCTTTGTCCCTAACAAATTGTTAACTCCCTTTCTTCTCAAGCAAAATCAACATTCCCCAATGGAGTTCTCCTTAAACAACAAAACAAAAATCCCAAGAGGAAATATTCTAAAAAACAAGGTCTGGAAAGGTGTGCATACTCTTCATCCCCAACGGCCACCCGGAAATTTGGCTTCCCAAAGCTCCCCAGCATTTGTCTAGGATTTATTTTTCCAAAGGCAAAAATACATTCCAACAACATTTTGCATTTCATGCATCATATTACATACATGACAAATGCATACAGCATAATATCATTTATTTTGAGAACATCATTGCGCCGTGCATTTCATACATCATGGAATTGTGTACAACTAATTCTTTACCTTTTCAAGAAAGATCAATCAACAGAGAATTATCATCAACAGATTTTCGACAAGACTGAACAACTATCTGTGAACAAATCAATTGTAAATCAATTCCCGAAACAGGACCGAGTGACTATCTACATGACGAATACTTCCTTCAGACTTCTGCTGGTTCAGTTTAAATCTATCAATGGTTTATCCAAATTCTTTCCCGTAGACTTTTTCTCTGGTTCAGATAAATTGCTCCAAGATTTATTCGAATTCTTTCCAATTAAAGAATATTTAAGACTTCTGCTGGTTCAGTTTAAATCTATCAATGGTTTATCCTGATTCTTTCCCATAGAATTTTTCTATGGTTCAGATAAATCGCTCCAAGATTTATTCTGATTCTTTCCAGTTAAAGAATATTCAAGACCTCTGCTGGTTCAGTTTAAATCTATCAATGGTATATCCTGATTCTTTCCCGTAGACTTTTTCTCTGGTTCATATAAATCACTCTAAGATTTATTCTGATTCTTTATAGTTAAAGAATATTCAAGACTTCTACTGGTTAAGTTTAAATCTGTCAATGGTTTATCCTGATTCTTTCTCGTAGACTTTTTCTATGGTTCAGATAAATGGCTCCAAGACTTATTCTGATTCTTTCTAGTTAAAGAATATTCAAGACCTCTGCTGGTTCAGTTTAAATATACCAATGGTTTATCCTGATTCTTTCCCGTAGACATTTTCCTTGGTTCAGATAAATCGCTCCAAGATTTATTCTGATTCTTTCCAGTTAAAGAATATTCAAGACCTCTACTGGTTCAGTTTAAATCTACCAATGGTTTATCCTGATTCTTTCCCATAGACATTTTCTCTGGTTTAGATAAATTGCTCCAAGATTTATTATGCTTCTTTCCAGTTAAAGAATATTCAAGACTTCTGCTGGTTTAGTTTAAATCTATCAATGGTTTATCCTGTTTCTTTCCCGTAGACTTTTACTCTGGTTCAGATAAATCGCTCCAAGATTTATTCTGATTCTTTCCAATTAAAGAATATTCAAGACCTTTGTCGGTTTAGTTTAAATCTATCAATGGTATATCCTGATTCTTTCCCGTAGACTTTTTCTCTAGTTCATATAAATCGCTCCAAGATTTATTCTGATTCTTTATAGTTAAAGAATATTCAAGACTTCTGCTGGTTCAGTTTAAATCTATCAATGGTTTATCCTGATTCTTTCTCGTAGACTTTTTCTATGGTTCAGATAAATGGATCCAAGATTTATTCTAATTCTTTCCAGTTAAAGAATATTCAAGACCTCTGTTGGTTCAGTTTAAATCTACCAATGGTTTATCCTGATTCTTTCCCGTAGACATTTTCTCTGGTTCAGATAAATCGCTCCAAGATTTATTCTGATTTTTTCCTGTTAAAGAATATTCAAGACCTCTGTTGGTTCAGTTTAAATCTACCAATGGTTTATCCTGATTATTTCCCATAGACATTTTCTCTGGTTCAGGTAAATTGCTCCATGGTTTATTGTGCTTCTTTCCAGTTAAAGAATATTCAAGACTTCTGCTGGTTTAGTTTAAATCTATCAATGGTTTATCCTGATTCTTTCCCATAGACTTTTTCTTTGGTTCAGATAAATCGCTCCATGATTTATTCTGATTCTTTCCAGTTAAAGAATATTCAAGACCTCTGCTAGTTCAGTTTAAATCTACCAATGGTTTATCCTGATTCTTTCACGTGGACATTTTCTCTGGTTCAGAATCGCTCCAAGATTTATTCTGATTCTTTCCAGTTAAAGAATATTCAAGACCTCTGCTGGTTTAGTTTAAATCTACCAATGTTTTATCCTGATTCTTTCTCGTAGAAATTTTCTCTGGTTCAGATAAATCGCTCCAAGATTTATTCTGATTCTTTCCAGTTAAAGAATATTCAAGACTTCTGCTAGTTCAGTTGAAATTTATCAATGGTTTATCCTGATTTCTTTCCCGTAGACTTTTTCTATGGTTTAAATTGCTCCAAGATTTATTATGATTCTTTCCAGTTAAAGAATATTCAAGACCTCTGCTTGTTCATTTTAAATCTACCAATGGTTTATCCTGATTCTTTCCCGTGGACATTTTCTCTGGTTCAGATAAATCGCTCCAAGATTTATTCTGATTCTTTCCAGTTAAAAAATATTCAAGACCTCTGCTGGTTCAGTTTAAATCGATCAAAGGTTTATCCGGATTCCTCTCTGGTAGACACCTTCTCTTGTTCAGATAAATCGCTCTCAAGATTTATTCTGATTCTTTTCCAGTTGAAGTCAAGTTTAGACTTAGTATAATTTCTATCAACAATCACCTTTGGATGGCATCTGTAAGCCCACCTCTGACAACTCTCCATTATATATCTAAATGGCATCTTTAAGCCCATTCCCTACATTATCAACCACCACATCATCAAGTGAAAATTTCTGGGCACTCTAGTGTTTAATCGTCTTCCACCTTAAAGTCAGGAATGGCAGACTCGCCAATCTAGCTCTTCAGGTTTAAGAAGATTGAACAGGGGCAGCTGTTATACCCCAAAATTTTCCCTCTCATTCCTCAAGGAATTTCTCACAAGGATTCTCAAAATTCAAGCTTGCACAAGTACAATTGGATTTTTTCAGCATCAAATTAAAGAGGAAGCTGTAAAAAAAGGGGAAAAAGATGAAAATAATATTTTTGCCAAAATTGGAGAAAATCAAGTCTTTTTTTATTTACCCCCTTCGATTGGCCTTTTGGCCTCTTTCGATGCAAGCTTGGCTTGCATCCTTCGACTGGGCGTGGGCCTCTGGCATGCTGGTTTTTGATTCACAAGGTAGGAGCTTCCTGCATGCAACCTTCGATCGCATATTTGGCCTCACATGGTTCACAATACAATGGTTGCCTATATGCCTGCTTCGATTGGATGTTTAATGTTTGCATGACTGTGTTGACTAGACAAATATTCCCCTCTATGTTTGATTTGACTCACAAAGTGATGGCTGGCTATATGTAGCCTTCGATTGAGCCACATATTCCTTCTTGCACACAAGAGGCTCCCACAAGGCCAGCAGGCACAAGGCAAGAGCCTCTAGTAGCCTCCTTTGATTACAGGGCAAAAAAGCCTCATGTAGCCTCCTTCAATTACAAGGAAAAAATCCTCCTTTTGGCATCCTTCGATTGCATCCTTGCCTCCTGCGTGCACCCTTTATTTAGGCATGTGGCCCCCTTTGTTGCAAGCTTCGTTTGGGCGTTTAGACCTCCTGCGTGTAGGCTTCGACAGGGCATTGGCTATGTTTATACTAGCTTCGACTGGACAACATTTCCCTTTAGCATGCTTCAATTCCACCCTTGACAACCCTTCAACACACATGGTTAGTGGATTTGAAGGGCATACATAGGAGTCCCTGTTGAAGGTTGCATAGTCCATTCGAAGGACACATTTGGCCCTTTTCAAAGAAACATACATGACCCATTCAAGGGACATGTCTGGGTGTCCCATTCGAAGGACATGCTTGATGGCCCATTCGAAGAATTTACAAAGCCCACCTTATGGCATGTTTCAGTGACCCATTCAAGGGTCACACATTTGGATCCTTCAAAGGATGCACAAAACTGGCCTATTCGAAGGACACTTTTTGGAGGAAAATCAAATAACATTATTGGATGAAGAATCTGGTTGAAGGAGGGTCAAAATGAAAGGGTGAAATATTCAAAGATGCTTGCTGTCAAGTTCAGGCCTGGTACACTGGCCAAAACTACTGCACAGCAATCCTGAAACACTGCCCCATTCTTGCACCAAAATGGCATACGAGCATTGTCCCTCGAAAGCTACAAAGAGAAGTTTACTCAAATTGTTCAAATTATTTTGTTTTCCCTCTAAAACTTCAGTCAACTTTACATATAAATAAGAGGCTCCATAACATGTATAAGGGGCTGGACACACATCCAAGGACCATGGAGGAAAATCATCAAACTCTCAAACACTTAAACATATTTCTAAACACAAACCCAGAATCTAAACACTTGCCTCTTTCGAATCTGAAATATCCCCACAACTTATTTCCCTTAGAATCCAGTAGAAAGAACATCACACTTGTTCTTTTCCTTCGAATCCAGCCTTAAAAACGTCACTCATGTTTCTTCCCTTCGAATCCAGAAGCACTCAGGGCAGACACTCAAGGTCCAGCCCATACATACCAGCCTCAAGCAAGGTAAGTCACTCTTAACCTTGAACCTTTCTTTGCTAGCATAATATGTGAATAACCTTCCCTTTCATTTCAAAACATGTACGTACCATTGCTCTTCTTTTCGTTTCCACCCTTTTAATTTGTTTTCATGACTAATCCTTTTGTTTTTGTTTCTTGAGTTATTAAATATGCTTTAAGAACTAACCTGGTCATAAGATAATGCTAGCATGGCCTTAGGCCATGTTGCTTTTTTAAAGTCTCAAATGAAAGAAACAGGGGGAATGAAGTATGAAACGAAGACTTAGGCTTCCACACTAACTTCCAGGTCCAAACAAAAGAGGAAGCCAGAGGCACGCCCACATTGACTTCCAAGCCTCAATCGACAGAGGCAAAAAAGGACTTAAAGTGAAGAGGGCACTCCATGATGAGCGAAAGAGGCAGCCAGAAAGATGACCATGCTGATTCCAGGCCCCGGTCGAAGGAGGCAGAGAGGCAGAATCGAAGGCTGCATCTCATGCCTTAAACTATGCCCAATCGAAAGGCATGACCTCACTGACTCCAGGCTCAAATCGAAGGAAGTCAGAAAGGGCAGAATCGAAAGATTTTTCTGCCTAGATCGAAGCATTCTTTTTCTTCCTTTTATTTTTGTTTTGTCTTTACATTTTCGTGATATTCAATATGGTTGTAATAATGTAGGATTTACTTTCTGCATTTTATTACCTTTTTTGTATGATTGTTAGTAATTAGGATGTATGGAAAGATAAAAACCAACAAGTATACAACCTAAAAAATCAAAGACAAAATGCATGCAATCAAACACACTATACACACATACACCCTTAGGGTAATCTCACTTGTTGCCTCAGAAAAATAGTCATGTCCCTCGAATATGGGTGTTTTAGAAAAGACCCTTGATAAAAGATCGTAGTGCCTCGATGACCCTCAATGTTGCCTTCGGTAAATGATCTAGTCCTTAAACGACATTGCTAAAATGTCCCATAGGTTGCCTTCTATGACTATACAAACGTCCCACGCCCGTCCCTTCATATCCAATGATGGGGCTTCTTACCAAATCAATGGTAAGATAGCAACGTCTAAAGGAGGAGAAAAAGAATATTAAGACCTTTTGAGTAGGTAGGATGCTCCTAGTTTCTCGTTTGCTCACAACAAAAACATTTTATACACCAACACTTTCATTTTGAAACATTTTCAAAAGGCAAAGCTTTTTGTACATGTTCTTATAGAAACGAGAACCATTACAAAGGCACTTTTCAAAATCACTTTCAGAAACACATTCCACAAACACCTCTTTGAACTATTTTCAAAAACCAACACTTTGTACGTGTTCTTATAGAGACGAGAACCATTACAAAGAAATTTTTTCTAAATATTTTCAAACCCATACCACAAAGCACATTTTCAAACAAAAGCAAGTGATCTAGCAAGCAACTAAGAGCCCGTAGGTAACTACGTATGAAAAGGGTGCTAATACCTTCCCTTTTCATAACCTACCCCCTAACTCAAGAAAATAATCTCGAAAGGTCTTTCCTGTTCTTTTCAACCTTTCCTTATTGGGTAAAAGGAGAGTCGGTGGAGACTCTTGCTATCTGCAACAATTGCAATCAAACGCAAAACACCCAAGTCAGTTCTCCCACCGGGTTACAACGGGGAACCTAACTTCATCCTAGTTTAGATATTTGGGAAATACTTATTTTATCTCATTTTATTCCAGCTAACTAAAGTTCATTGCATTAGATATCCAATGCTTCGAATGACATCTCAATTCGAGTCTTACAACTCGAGTTACAACTCTTTTAAGAAAATCCAACACAGCCAATCGAATCTGGACACCATCGCCCGGAGATATACTTCCATCTCCTAGAGACGCTTCCATCGCTGCTTATTTCTTCTGGAGACACTTGGAGCGATACACTCCAGTAGTGTCACTCTTTTTTACCCCTCGTCGCTCTCATTTCCGCCTAACGATGGCCACACGACAACACCATCGTCCATCGACTCTTCTCCATCGCCCGACGACACAATAAGAACAAGGTTTTCCTATTGTGATTTCCTGCATAAAAATCAGTCTCATTCTTGCGATTTCTGCACATTATAGGTCCTAAAACATCATCTAATCATAGGGTTTTCACCAAATAACAACAATCCAATGTATTATACATTATGGGTATGATTTGTTTACAAATCAAGACCATAAAACATCATCTAATTCATCTTATCATCACATATTCATCACAACCAAAACCCATCATAATCTACATCTATCTAAACCTTAAATCGATTATAATAATCAAGATAAACACCCCTTACCTTGAGATTATTGCTAGCAATCAAATCCTCTTCGTGCTCTACCGAGATTCCTATGCTTCTTCTTTCCTCTTTGGGCCCTAGGTCTCTTTCCCCGAAGCATTCTTCCAATTCTACGATCACACAGAATGATCGTATAAACTCTACCAACCTTTCCTTATATGAAACTTTCCCTCTTAGACCCCTATTAATGGAATTCCCATCATGTCCTCACTTATCCTTCACTAATGACCATCTTGCCACTAGTTTCTCTACACAACCATTCTATTTATTTAAATCCAAATAATTCTAATAATTACTATTAACATCTAATATTTCCGAAGTTTTTATCTAAATCCTAAATACCTCTTATTATCCCATCGTTCACCTTTATCCCATCAAATACCACATAAATCATCATTATAAACATCATACTCATCAAGTCATCGCTTTTGCATCGCAAATACATCACGAATACACATCATAAATCGTTACAAGGACTCATACAAAACACCAAAACATCATACATATCAAACACTTCACAATGACATATATATTGACGCTAAATTAATTATAAAAAAAAATCTAGAATTTAGGGTATTACAAATCTCCCCCATATAAAAGAATTTTCGCCCTCAAAAATTACCTGGAGGAAACAAATTCGAATAAGACTCTCTCATATGTTCCTTGCGTTCCCAAGTCTAACTCTCACCATCTGGTCCTCCCTCAATACCTTCACTAAGGTGATGTAATTTCCTCGTAATTACTTTATTTCCTGGCCTTCCAATTGCAATGGTAATGCTTCAACAATAAGGTTTTGTCTCACTTGTACATCATCCATTTGAATCACATGCGACGGGTATGGAATACTTTCTCAACCGAGACACATGAAACACGTCATGTAGATTTACGAGTGACGGAAGCAAAGTAATCCAATTAGCCACCTCATATATCTTCTATTATATCTGATACGGACCAACAAAATGTGATGTAAGTTTTCTCGACTTCAACGCTCTACCTACTCTAATTACTGGAGTAACTCTCAAAAACACATGATCATCTACTTGTAACTCGATATCCTTTCTCCTCTTATCATGATAGATTTTTTTACGAATTTGAGAAGCTTTCATCTTCTCTTGGATCATCTTTATCTTTCCAGTTGTCTCTTGTACAACCTTACATCTGAGTACAACGCTTTCGCCCAACTCATACCAACACAATGGAGTCCTACACCTCCTGCTATACAACACTTCATACAGTGCCATCCCAATAACAGAATGGAAACTGTTATTATAATTAAACTCAATCAATGACAAGTGACTATCCAAAACTCCTCATTATTCTAGCAAACAAGCCCTCAACAAATATTCTATGGACTAGATAGTTCTTTCCATCTGACCATCCGTCTGAGGATGATATGCAGAACTCAACCTCAACTTAGTACCAAAGGCATTCTGCAAACCTGTCCATTTTGCATTAGCACACCACCAAGACCCATTTTAGACGCATCATAATACACTACAAAAGACTCACTCGGATTAGGAAAAATCAATACCAGAGTTGTTGTCAACCTCTTCTTTAATTCTACAAAGCTTTCTTCACACGCCATATCCCATACATAAGTTTGACCCTTTCGAGTCAACTGAGTCAATGGAAAAGCCAACTTAGGAAATCCTTCAATGAACCTTGGATAGTAACCTGCCAAACCAAGAAAACTCTGGATCTCTATTTCATACTTCAGAGCCTCCCATTGCAATACATCATCAACTTTAGAAGGATCCATAACAATTTCACCACTAGAAATCACATGACAAAGAAAACTAACTTCCTTCATCCAAATTTACACTTCGACAACTTTGCATACAAATTATTTTCCTTTAACACTTGCAACACTATTCATAAATGCTCAGCATGGTCTCCTTCTGATTTAGAATAGATCAGAATATCATCAATGAACACTACGACAAACTTATCCATATAGGAATTAAAATTTATATTCATATATTCCATAAAAACACATGGCACATTAGATACACCAAATGAAATCAGTGTATTCATAATGACCATACCTCATTCGGAAGGTTGCCTTCGAAATATCATCTAGTTTAACTTGAATCTGATGATAACCCGACCTCAAGTTAATCTTGCTGAAAACACAAGCACCCACTAACTGATTCATCAAATCATCGATCCTCAGTAGTGGATACTTATTCTTAATCGTTACTTTATTCAATTGTCTATAATCTACACACAGTCTCATACTTCTATCTTTCTTCTTAACTAGCAACACAGGCGCACCACACGGTGAAACACTCGGTCAAAAAAAATTCTTCTCAAGCATCTCCTATAGTTTTTTCTTCAACTCACTTAGTTCTGAAGCTAACATTCTATAAGGAGTCATCGTCACTGGACTTGTACCTGCCTCCAAATCTATAGAAAACTCCACTTCATGTTCATAAGGTAAATTAATGATGTCGTCTGGAAACACCTCTGGGAATTCACAGACAACCGATAATTCCATATTTGCATCTTTACCATCAACTTGAAACGGCGCAAACATCACAAACATCAAGGCTTCATCTTCTAAAAGTTCATTCACTTGTTTAACGCTCAACAACATCAATTCTCCATTATCGCCAAATTAAGGAAACCTCAAAGTCTTATTATAACAATTGATATGAACATAGTTGAGCTCCAACTAGTTCATCCCAAGGATAACATCGATTTAGTGTAAGGGAAGACACACCAAATCCATCAGAAAACTCTTGCCGTAAATAGCCAAAGGACACTTCAAACAAACATAAGTAGTAGTAACAGAACCACTAGCAAGAGCATCTATGACCATACCACCATTCATATCAGACAATTTCAATTCCAACTTAGTAGCACATTCAAGAAAAATAAATGAATGAGTAGCACCAGTATCAATAATAACAATCAAATTCTCTTCGTACTCTACTAGGATTCCTATGCTTCTCCTTTCCTCTTTGTGCCTTGGGTTTCTTTCCCCACATTATTCTTCCAATTCTATGGTCGCACAGAATGATCGTATAAACTCTCTCAACCTTTCCTTATACCAAACTTGCCCTCTTAGACCCCTAATAATGAACTTCCCATCATGTCTTCACTTATCCTTCACTAATGACCATATTCCCCTATTTTCTCTACACCACCATTCTATTTATTTAAATCCAAATAATTCTAAATAATTACTATTAACATCTAATAATTCCGAAATATTTATCTAAATCTTAAAAACCTCTTATTATCTCATCGTTCACCTCTCTCCCATCAAATACCACATAAATCATGATTATAAACATCATACTCATTAAGTCATCACTATTGCATCGCAAATGCATCACGAATACACATCATAAATCGTCACAAAGACTCACACAAAGCACCAAAACATCATACATACCAAACACTTCATAATGAAACATATGTTCACGCTAAATTAATTAAATAATAATTAATCTAGAATTTGGGATGTTACAATAATAACTTCCACTTGCACAATCATTTTGATCAGATCCATAATATCGTCATAGCGGCGAACAAAACCCTTCACAGATTTTTCAGATAATTTCCCTCTAATCAGCTTCATTTTCTTGATATCTAGCATTGTGGCGCTAATGGAGATGGTTGGTTTTTTATCAGTATTCATTTTGAGATGCTCACCAAAACCTTTTTTGTATTATTTTTTCCTCAAACCGATCCTGTGAATAAGACACAAGAAATGAAAAAAAAAATGAATATTCTTAAATACAAGATGTATGTATGCATGGTGATGTAATTTGGTGGTGGGATGATAAGGGTATACTTAGTGGTTAGGTTCATAAGTTCTTCCTACGAATATTCTACTCTTCCCCATAAGGGTGGCTTCCTTAAAGGTGTCATGGATAACACTAAAGGGAAAGGCACAAGGGCCTCCCTTAAGTGGAGCCTCTTTGTAGACCGTGACTTTCATCTCGTAGATCGTACAAGGTCTCACCATGAGATTTTATTTTTGGTTATACAAAGAGTCATTGGTTAAATCCAAAGTCTTATATTCCAGAGAGGCTAGCCCTCTAAAGATATTTCTCGGGATTCAACCGACTCTAGGCGAAGTTGTCGCAAAAACTCATAGAGATGTTATACCCTTTTGGCCAATTGACAATCCTTCTTTTAAGATTTAATATTTATTGCAATAAAAATCCCACCAACAATAAAATAATATGATAATAAATGAAATTGCAATAAATAAACAAATAAGTAGACAAAAGATAACAAAGACATGCCATAAATAGGAAAAAAATACCCAAAACCCTAGACCTACAAGGAGGGATAAACTCTAACACTAGGGTCGTGCCTCGGCAGAGTCGCCAGCTATCGTAACCGGAAAAAAAATACGAGTCGCCACCACTACTTTTTTATCTAAGGAAGGGAAAGGAATAAATAAACCATAAATTTTCAGAGATTCTAGATTCGCCAGTTGGTTAGACAAAGGGAAGGTGTTAGACACCTTTAATCTCCCTTGTTCTCAAGGGGCTCCCTATTTAGGTTTAAGAGGTATCGATAATTTTGTGTTATTACCAAGTATATGTGAAAAGATTTAGTTTTTTCATTATGGGACTCGCATTGATTTTAACTACGTGCCTACGTATCTCCTTGTGAAGAAATCAGAGTCTATTTTGTAGTTCATTATGTGTTTGGTTAGTTTTTTATAGGATTACATAGAATTGCTTTTGAATAATCCTTGAACCTTGTCTGTGTTTGAAAAGAGTGATCGTAGACGCAGTTTGCAATTAAGTTTGATAGCAATTCTATTTGATCCTTTTTTTAAAATGTTCTTGAGGTTTTTGTTAAGTTAGTGGAAAAATAGTTTGGAATTGATTAGCTATTATAATGTTTGATTGATAAAAATGTTTGAAGTTAGTAAAAAAAGTTTAAATGAAAAATGGTTAGTAATTTAGAAAATAGTTAATAATATTATAATTATAAAAACAAAGTTTGTTATTTATTAACCTATATATATATTATCAAAATAAATTAAATATTTATTAAAAAATATTATTTATTATTTTAATGCAAGAAGAAAATATAAATAAATTTAGAAAAATAAAAATAAATAAATAAAATGCCAAAATAATAAAAATTAATGAGAATTTTAAATACAAAATGACAGAGGGTGTATTTCAGTTCAAGCGCAGTAAACAAGGAGGTATGGATAACAAGGGTTAAGCCCAGAACATGATTGGAGCCTAAACGCGGAGGGGGTGTAGTTTTATTCAGGTAAGTAAAAGGGATGTGCAGATAAAACTGGCCTAAGTTTATAACGATTTATTTGGGTCCATCTGGGTAAGGTATGGGAAGGTACATGGGCTTATGACACGTTAGTGTGATCTGGAACGTTGGATTTTGATCAAAAGGCTCTCAGAAGTTAATCCTGAAGTGTTGCACAGAAGTATTCAAAACCAATAGCCCAGATTGTGTGTTTACAAGAGAGCTTGGTAGGGAGGTGTGCATGCAGGCCGGTCAATGGTATCTTAATCACATGGCTATCTAGTAGCCACGTGTTGTACATCAAGGACGGGGGGGGGGGGGGGGGGGGGAGACATATTTAAACCAAAATCCTCCATAATGATTCATTTTTCCTTTTCTTTCTCTCTCTACTCGTTCAATGATCTCCCACTCTCTAAAAATGCTCCGACCTCTCTCTAACCTCACCACCATCCACCATCGGCCGAAAATTGCTTTCGCTAGTGGTTGCTCTTCTACTGCCCCAAAAACCACCGCTTTCACCCAGATTCCAGTTGAGCTTCAACTAGAATATTCATATATTCAAACCCCAACCTAGAAATTCAACCTAACCCTTAGAACCCTAGGTTATATCATATGAACCCTAACAATCTAAATCTTAACCCCCAAGAATCCTAGCCCAGAACAAAGGAAAGGATGAACCTAACCCTAAACCATATGAACCCTAACCCTAAACATACGAACCCTAACCCTAAATAAGAACCATACTCCCTAAATTTCTAGAATTTTACCAAATCAACCACAATCAAACACAAACACACATCAATAACATCGAATCAACCTCCTAAGCTAAGTTTGAGGCTTACTTGATCTTTGCCATGAAATTTTTTCCAATTTGATTTCCCTTATGTATTCCTCTTTCCTAGTCTCTTCCTTTTCTGTTCGCAGGTACCAAGGGTGATGATAAACTCACAGCAATGGAACATGGACTTCATTTTCTCCTTCTTCTTCTCCAATCTCCGTGTTTCGATCCTCCTTTAGTTTTTTTAGTCCTCCTTTAGTTTTAACCTTAGGGTTTAAATAAGCTTAGAAATTATATGAATTAGGAAATAGAATTAGGTTAATTGGTTGTTATGAATTCGATTAGGCTCTGGTTGATTTTAATTTGATTTGATTGTAAAAATAGAATTAGATTTGATTTAAAATTAGAATTAGGGTTTTTTGTTATGAGTGTACTTGGTCTGATTTTGTATTTGTATTTGTATCAATATCAATAAAATATTTTCAATCAAAGATTTGATTCAATTCTGCATTTTGGAAATTCTGGATTTGGACTTTATTGGTGTTAACTTAGGAAAGAAGAAGCACAACTTCTTGGCAAAGAGTTCAGAAACCCTAATTTTAACCAAGTCAAAATTTCCAATAATTAATTAATAATAATAATAATAAACAATAATAATAATAATAATAATAATAATAATAATAATAATAATAATAATAATAATAATAATAATAATAATAATAATAATAATAATAATAATACAAACTTAGCTAAAAGGAAAAAATATTGACCTTTGGGTCAACCTGAATAAAAACAAAATTATATATATATATATATATATATATATATATATATATATATATATATATATATATATATATATATATATATATATATATATATATATATATATATATATATATATATATATATATATATATATATATATATATATATATATATATATATATATATATATATATATATATATATATATATATATATATATATATATATATTAACAAAAATAATAATATAATTATAAAAAATGCCAAAATAAATAATAGTAGACAGTGTTGACTTTAGTCAACCTATCATAAAAATATAGAAAAAATTTATATTTTATTTATAACCACACCCCCCTAATAAATTTTAAATGGGCTTTTATTTATTTTTAGATGGTGACCTAATAAGTAAAAAAAGTGACCTTAAGTTTCTAAATAAAAACTCAATTGATATAATATATAAAAAATGTTAGTATGAAAACAAAAAATGTTAGTATGAAATTAGCTGTTTACACCAATGAAGATAAAGTTGAGGTATGACACATACAACATATTTTCACTTACAATCACAGTTCAAAATAATTATCATACTTTATTTTAAGGAGTATAGTCACTTGAAGTTATACTACTCCAATAATTTTGTATTGTCTAATGATAGTTCAAAAGAACTATCAAACTCAATCATGAAAAAAAAATCTTTGAAAGATAAATCACTTCAAAAAATTTTACATGCCAAAAAATCAGGTTGAAATTTTATGGTGCAATTTTAATGTTGACGGAAAGATCTTTAACCATTGACATAATCTCACAACCCATCATGCATCAATGCCAATCATAACTCATGTCCTAATCAACACCTTGTGTCATATTGATTACAACAATCTCTTTACTTGAATTTTTCACATGTAAAAATGATTCTTCCATCTTGATTACAACAAAAGATGTGACTTCTAGTCAATAACACTTTCACAACTTTACATTTTTTTCTAAAATGGAAGATTAGACAAACTTACAACCACAAAATATACTAAGAATTTATATTTCCGACTCAAATCAAAAAACTCTACTACCAATTGTTGGAAAAACATCAACATAAAGAAAGTAAATAACACATAAACATAAATCATCAAATTTCGTTTTTAGTCCGTATAAATTTTTTGTGCATGTTTTGATCCTTACAAAATTATTACATATGTAATATTAGTCCTTCTTGTTAAACCAATGTGTATTTTTGAATGATTATTTTACAAACATGTTTAGAATGTTGTTAAAAGTTCCGCAAAAAAAAACTCAAAATTTAATTTCTAAATTAAAGTTTTGATTACTTTTATCAATAATATTTGAAATTTAAAAAATTCATATTTAATTTTTTTCATTTTAAAAAATTCTAAAATTTAGTAAAGAAATATTTTCTAATATTTTGAACATATATGAAAAAAATTATTTAAAATTTTAAAACTTTAAAGACAAATAAACAGTTTTCAAATTTTTAAAAAATAACAGAAACTAAAACTATATACATAAAAAATTTATAAATACTAAAATATATTATTTTTTATAAAAACTAAAAATAAACTTTACTATTTAACCATAAAATATATTACACAATATAACTTCTTCCATATGTATATTTTCAATAATCATCTACAAATTTGTGAGTGAAAAATTAGAGTATAAAAATACACGTGTCTTCCAATTTTTGTTATTGCTGATGAGACAATATAGTTAGAGAGAATATGAATATATGATAACAATGTATGCTGATGTGGCAGTGCGGTTAGATCAACCAGGTTGCAGTTAGTTTACACTGCTGATGAGGCAACAAATATATATTATTGAGAGTACAAGAATACTCACACGTTTTCTATTATGAATTGTATACAGTATAAGAGATTATCACATCAATAAATAAAAATAAAGCTGTACATTTGTTTAACGGCTTGCACTAATTTAATTTTATGTTGTTTTCTGCATGTAACATGTCACCATTAATCAGGGCAATATGTAATATTCTTTATAGAATTTCCATGAGATTTGCAATTTTCAAAATGTTTAGTTATGCTTTTTCAAAATTCAACCTATAAAATGATGACTTGTGAAACAAGCATTTATGAACTTGATTAACTAGTGGGTGCAACAACCTCACATATATGGTAGAACCAAATTACTTAATTTTTTTATGACTTTGATCTCCGACAAAATCTAATTTGTGCCAAACTTAATCAACATTATTATAATCTCTCTCCTAGACTAATCTCTCCTATAAAAAGCACTTTCTCCAACTCTTATTTGCATTGCAACCTTAACCCAAAACACATTCACACAAAGGTATACTCATAATTTCTTGCTAAGAGATGGAGTGTGTCAAAACAAATTCAAAATATTCTTCCATATTCATAGCCATTTTTATTCTCTTATTATCTTCTGCTTATTCTTTAGCAAATGCAAAAATTCACAACCATGAGTTTCTTGTACGTTCTTTCATTCTCATCTTTCTCTTTAGTTATATCTATTCAAATTCAAGTATATTAATGAAATGTATATTTATAGGTCGAAGCAACTCCAGTGAAGAGGCTGTGCAAAACTCACAACTCCATAACTGTGAATGGACAATACCCAGGTCCAACTTTGGAGATTAATAATGGTGACACTTTGGTTGTTAAAGTCACTAACAAAGCTCGTTATAATGTCACCATTCATTGGTACTATACTTCCGATCATTATTATAAGTAAATATTCTCTTTTATCAAATTATGAGTTATTAACATTTGTCGTACGTGTGTTAGGCATGGTGTTCGACAAATGAGGACAGGATGGGCAGATGGTCCAGAATTTGTGACACAATGTCCTATTCGTCCCGGAGGGAGTTACACCTACCGTTTCACTGTTGATGGACAAGAAGGGACACTTTGGTGGCATGCTCATAGTTCATGGCTTAGAGCCACTGTTTATGGTGCTTTAATTATTCGTCCTAGGGAAGGAGAACCCTTCTCTTTTCCAAAGCCAAACCACGAATCAACCATTCTTTTAGGTAATTAATTTTATTATTTATGTAGTACTGATATTTCTGATTGAAAGTTGACATGTCCGTGTCAATGTTGTATTTGATCTTTATGATCTTATGAGAACGATAGATTAATTGTGAAAATTATGATAATTAGGCGAATGGTGGGACAAAAATCCTATTGATGTTGTGAGGGAGTCCCAAAGAACAGGAGCAGCTCCAAATATGTCTGATGCATATACTATCAATGGTCAACCTGGTGATCTTTACAAGTGCTCTACCAAAGGTTTGATAAATTTCTTAATTCTTATGATTACAACATTAAAACATGAAGTAATCATAAAAGTAAAATGCTTTAGAGAAAGAAATATAGAACCTATAGAGCTCATATAATTATACACTAGATGAAATTAATAAAAAATATTTCAATGATTTTATGAAACAAATGGCCAATAGGACGTTGCTTTTTTGGTATAGGGTCTATTTTGATGGGACATTATGTTTATTCCTTTATTTTTAAATTAAAATAAAAATATTTATGATCATCATATAATATATTTTCTAATATATGCAATTTTTCTTTTACTTGACATAAACAATTCCCAATGCAGGTACGACAGTTGTTCCGATCCATTCCGGCGAGACAAACCTCGTCAGAGTGATCAATGCCGCACTCAACCAACCACTTTTTTTTACAATTGCCAACCACAAATTAACCGTGGTTAGCGCAGACGCCTCCTATCTTAAACCATTCACAACTAGTGTCCTCATGTTAGGACCGGGCCAAACCACAGACGTCTTATTAACCGCCAACCAACCACCTTCTCGCTATTACATTGCAGCGCGTGCTTATCAATCGGCTCAAAACGCGCCATTCGATAACACAACCACCACAGCCATTCTCCAATACAACAACAACTCAATCAAAAACAAACCAATCATGCCACCACTCCCCGCTTACAACGACACCAACACGGTTACTAAATTCAGTAGAAGCTTCTTTAGTCCAAGAAAAGTTGAAGTCCCGGCCGAAATCGATGAAAATCTCTTTTTCACAATTGGTTTAGGACTCAACAATTGTCCAAAAAATCTCAGAAATAGAAGATGTCAAGGTCCTGTTAACCGGACACGCTTCACTGCGAGCATGAACAATGTTTCATTTACTCTTCCAAACAATATTTCAATTTTGCAGGCTCACTATAACAGAATCCCTGGAGTTTTCACCACTGATTTTCCCGCGAAACCGCCCGTGAAATTCGATTACACAGGTAACGTGAGCCGTTCGCTTTGGCAACCTATCCCAGGGACTAAAGCTTATAAGTTGAAGTTTGGATCAAGGGTTCAGATTGTGTTGCAGGATACAAGTATTGTCACTCCTGAGAATCATCCAATTCACCTTCATGGGTATGATTTCTACATCATTGCTGAAGGTTTTGGAAATTTTGATCCTAAAAAAGATACTGCAAAATTCAACCTTATTGATCCACCTCAGAGGAATACAGTGGCTGTACCGGCCAACGGTTGGGCCGTTATCCGGTTTGTTGCGGATAATCCAGGTAATATTTCGGAAAAAAAATACAAATAAATGTTGTCGTCAAAAATTGAACCTGAATCATCACTCACATTTATTTCACTAGAATTACTAATGACATTGTTTAATGTTGTTGTGTTTATTTTAGGTGCATGGATTATGCATTGTCACTTGGATGCTCACATAGGTTGGGGTTTGGCTACTATTCTATTGGTAGAAGATGGAGTTGGGAAATTGCAATCTATAGAACCACCTCCACTAGATCTACCTCTTTGTTAGAATAATGATCAAAGTTTCATGAATTCATCAAGCCTAGTAATAAGGGTCTTAAATTTTATTTAGTTTGGAAGTTGATTTTTGTTTCCTAAATTTGGGAATTTTTTCTGTTTTATGTATTTTACCTTTGTTTCATTTCCCTTTCTATGTAGAGATATATCGGGTTTAGAAACAAGGATAATGTAAGGTCAAGTGGTTTCAAAATTAAGATACCATCTTAATAGTTACGAGCCCGAGTAGATAAATTGGTGTTACATAAATTTTTCTTGTAGTTTGTAACAATTATATTGGAAGTTATAAATATATATGCTGTTTTTTGTCTCTTGTTACAATATCCTATATTTTGATATGAGTTCTTGTGATTTCATGGCGTGGATTTTGCGGAGAAATGATAAATGATTGCTGTTCAATACAAAAATACGTGGTTAACACATTTTAATTTAGGTTAAAGAATATAACAAAGTTTTACAATTTATCAATCATCCACTAAACACTATTAATCTTGATTTTGAATGTTATCAATAACGATGCTCAAGTGTGTAATTGAATTTAAATTCTGAGGAATATCATATATATTTGAACACTTAAAATTCAAGGATATTAAAACATAATTTATGTTATGGAGAGAACGTAAATGGAATGTCTAGGAGACAATTCAGTGGTTGAAGATGTTGTATTAATTCTAAAACTACCATTTAGTGGAGTTAGTTAGGTATTTAGTGGATTTTTTTTAAATAATCATTTTTTTAAAAATATTTAAATAATTATTTTTTAATAATATTTATTAAAGTAACCACTTTTTAAATTAAAAAAAAATCGTCACACAAAGGAGGTGTCACTCTGTGTGGTGTGTGCATACAAAATAAAGAGGAGGCGTCACATTGCATGGCTTGTCCTCCTATGTAAAGTCATACAGTGTGTTGCATGCATGTATAAATAGAGAGGAGGCGTCATCTTGTGTGACTTGACAGTTGTATTTATTTATTTTTAAATAAAAATAAAAATAACTAAAAATATTTTATATTAATATTTTAAACTACACAATGCATGGATACATATTTTTTCGAATATCCCCTCAACCTAAGCGGATTTCAGTATGATATAAACGACCTCACCTTTGTCTCACTCCTCTCTGTTGATTTCCCTGAGGTGTTTGGGGTCTGTTCTGACTCGCTTGATGATGAGGTGCTTGATGTGATGGTCCTGGTACATCAGGATCATACATCTCACGATCATTTTGTCCCACTCTGTCGTGCTTCCAAAGAGATCGGTGTTCATGTTGTTGAAGTTTGGTCTTGTTGGTTGGGATATGTGTGGGTGGAGTGGTTGGTAGTATTGGGATGTGAATCATTTTGGAAACGAAACAACGGTTCTTGTGGTGTATGGAATATGTATGATGGTTGAGTACTTCAATGGTGTGATGTTTGACTATATGTAGGTTGGGTGATATGGTATGAAGGAGATTTATCATATGTGTCTTGGGTGTTGTGGTAGGATGTGGAGGGTGCATATTATTGGTGGTAGGTCGGATCATGCTCTTGGTATTGTGTTTGTGTGTGTGGCATGAATTGATGACATGTTTGGTTGAATGTGGTGGTGTATGGTTGTTGGGTATGAGTGGGTTGACATTGTTGTTAGGTTTGGTATTAATGAGATGTTAGATGTTGGGGTTGTTGTTGGGCATATGATGCAGCTCTTTGGCGTGGGTCGATCAAATATGTCTCATGAGACAGAAACAAATTTATTGAAAGCGATGTGTACCATGTCAAATATTAGAGAGTTGGTTTTAAGTCATCTTGCAAGATCGGCTCCCTTAGGACTAATTCACGTCAATGCCTCTATTGACGACATTTATTTTTAGTGAAGTCTCTCAAATCAGTAAATCCCCATTGGTCATCAACTCTGAGTAGATTCCATTGTCCCAAATATGTAGGGGGTCTAGGATGTCTTGTTTCATGCCAAATTGTAGCTTCACATGATCACTGTGGTGCATCTCCATAGTAGTGAACCTGATGAGCACTGTTTTTGCAGTCCAGACTTCAGCATCTGCTGGGTTAATCTCATGGTCGAGAATCTTATACGGCCTCCATACAAACTGTAGAGGAAAAAGAGTGTTAATCTAATATTAATATTAAACTTAATTAACCTATTGAAAGCATTGTATAAAATATGTAAGCTTAATACCTCTTCGGGTCTAACATGATCAATAAGATTTCGGTAGACTACTATTGGGTTTCTAGGGGATTTATTGTAATCCATCTCAAGAACAGACCAGCTACATAGAAAAAATGGGTAATAAATTAATACATGTTGGTTATAGTATATAGTATGTAAAATTTATGTTTTTGTAATCTTACTTTGTAGAAAAAGAGAAGACGAATGGCCTTGTGTTGCAGGGGCGAGTGTCGACATTCTCGACCAGCACCATGTCTGGAGAAAAAAGGCGCAGGAATAGAAAGAACAGTTGTCGTTCAATGTGTTTTTACACAAGGAACTATACAGATGGGCCGAAATAGTAGAGTCCCAACTATATGTGTTTATTTTATCAAAATGTCTTAACAAAGATAAATACATGATATTAACAGTATTACCTGTTGTTTCAGGAAATAAAAGTGACCAAATAATATCATTGTGTAACACCAAGCTTTCACAATTTTTTCTTGCTCGGTAGAGTTTTCAGTTATTACGAGACTACTATGATATTCTCTAAGAAGACAGAGATTAATATCTTGGCCTCTAGACCCTTGTTCAAATAAACAGGCTCCCAAAAGTTCCTCGCATATGGTGCTGTCTTGGTTGACTCGACCATTGACAACCTTACCATCGATCGATAGACCGAATAACATGTATATATCCTCTAGTGTGACAGTACATTCACCATATGGAAGATGAAAGGTGTGAGTTTCGGGTCTCCATTTTTCCACTAATGCGAGAATAATTTTATAGTCAACATAGTAATTGACTATGTTGAGTAACAGACCAAAACCGGCTTGTCGTAAGTACGGTTCAATTTGTACATCGTAAGAGACATACTCATGGACACGACAACGAAATCTTTTAACATTCTATTAAAAACATGAATTACGTATAAGAAATATAAGATTTGCATATTAACAGGTATTGAAGAAAATAAACCTACAAAGGTTTTAATATTGTTGAGAGTTCCTCTATGTTGATCACCCATGGTCAAGAGAGCCATTTTTTCTTGGTTACTCTTGTGTTCTTGTTGATGTTTCAAGAAATAAATAGTATGTGAGTTATTATTATGATGAACATATAGGGTGAATGTTATATGTATTTATAAGAAAATATGAATGAACACTATGCATTCATGTGAGAACTTTCTGCATGCAAGTAACACATAGGCGCCACACTAGGTGGTGCATCCTTTTGTTTTTTGCACTAAGGAGCCATTCAACATGGCTTGTTACATTTTGCATGCAAGCAAAGCTGCAGCGTGGCAGTGATCAGATGGCATGCATGCAAGCCTGTCATTCATGTGACAAGCCTCCCTAGGTGGTGCATGCTTACAAAATTTGTAGGACAAGCCACCCTAGGTGGCGCATGCTTACAAAATTTGGAGGACAAGCCACCCTAGGTGGCGCATGCTTACAAAATTTGGAGGACAAGCCACCCTAGGTGGCGCATGTGTTGTATTATTAAAAGAGAAGTTGTCTTGGTTGGCGCATTAGTGGTATACACCCCATACTTTCATCAGTTTATTTAAGCGTTTGTTTAGAGCGCATTACTGGTATGCATCCATAACTCACAAAAAACATACCGCAACATTTGGATCATTCACAATATTGTAGTATTGTTTCTCATATTAACGGTGAGACGTTCAACTGCGATAACTTCGGTTTTAATTTTCGTAATATCAATTTTAATCGCTTTCAGGAAAATAAGAAATCAAGTTTTGCACGCTTCAAAGATAGACTATAAGCAAAATTGCAGTGTGGTACAATTTACCAAATTCTTTACAAGTCTCCATTTCTATTTGACAACAACCAAGTCAGATTTTATCAACTAAATATGTGCGACGATGATGATGTTCGAAACATGTTTCGAACTCAAGAACAATCTGGTTCAATGAGATTGAGTTGTATGTTTTATTACAACAATCTGATCAATCTCAGGTGGTAGATCCTTCTCAAGATTTTGAAGAAGATGATGAATCTGACGAGGACAACCACCCCGAAGTTGATCTTATTGACCATGAAGAAGATGATGATGAGGCAATGATTGATTTTATGGTCAATAATGCCAATGAAGATCAAGAGCATGAACCTATACCTACGATTCATGCGTACGACCCTCTATTTCACATGACGAACTTGAATTTAGAGGAAGACGAACTAGCCTCAAATATCTTTCATAATCCTTATATGCAGATCGGAAGGGCCTTGAAAGTTGGAGACAAATTTCGTACAAAACAATAACATGTTAGAGCTATCAAAAAATACCACATGAAAATTTTAGCTGATTCCAGTATAGATCGAACTAATTTAGGGAGGTACATTAATTTATGGGAAGTGAGTTTTTCATTAGAATTATCATTCTTAGAATAAACATTCTTTGCATATGAACAAGTGCTTAAACATCAAGTAAGCTTGCATAATGAGCATCAGATGAAAGTTTGATTATTTCAAGGGACAAATTGCTTCAGGATATCGTTGAAAGGTAAATTATTTGTGAGAATGGTATTAATCTGGGGAAGACCTACTACTGATTGTTGACTAAAAGAATACTAGTTTGAGAAATGATCTGAAGCAGATTGCAAAAGTTTGATTGCCCGGAGTCTGTGTCGAGTAGCGGTGCATTACTGTCAATTGGTCTTGAGGGACGTATTGCTTCAAGTATTTGCTCGAGAATGAAGCAGTTCAAGTTGATAAGTATGATTGTGAAGTAACCTTCTTTCAAGACATAACCCAACCACTCTAAGGTTATGTTTCCTTCGAAAGTCCTCAAGTTTCTCATCTCTCTGTGAGTATAAGATAAAGAAAAGATTTGTAGAGACTCTGTTGAGCAGGGGCAAGCATGTTAAATACTCTGTTGAGTAAGTGTTCAATCAATCTGAGGCATTCAAGTTAGGATTTTATCCCTCAAAGTGCAGTCAAATTAGGGAAATTATGTTGATATTTGACAAATCTCTCTGAGAATGCGTTGATTAGAGGAGAATCTTTTCAGAATATACAGATGGATGGAAATTCACTCAAGCATGGTTGAAAGTGCTTCCAACACTGGTCATCCAGGGGAAATGTTCTGAAGTTCACCACACTGGGGCAGCTTATTTTGCTGGTACATATATCAGAAAGTCCCCTCGGGACGATTATCTTCAAAGGCCCTATAAACTGGGGCAAGGAATTATGCAGGGGCATTTTCTCCTCTTCAATGGTTGATCAGATTAAGTCTATGTGCAAGCTAAACAATTTATGAATTTAAAAAATCATGTCGGGAAGTCGGGATTGTTATCATCGGCTCATTAGAGACTTAGGACCATTTATTGATGTTCCTTCATCAGAAGTCAAGGATATTATCCCCAGTTGAAATCTGGATTGTTGTCCTCAGTAGGATATAAGCAGTAACACAAAGATCTGGCTACTAAGGGGGTTTCTCTTCTAAGATATTTTCTCCCCAGTGAAGCATCCTCATTTTTATGCAGGAGGAGAATGGTCATTCTCCTCATGAAATTTGGAGTTGTTTTTAGTCAAGATGATTCCTTTTCGTCAGACTGTAATTTATTTTTTCAGCATCTTCTCTAAAGTCCACTTTTTAGTGGCGTTTCTCCTTGGAGTCGACATGTTGAAGTTGCAATCTTGCATCGCGGTTTTTACCCGGTGATTGATAGTTCAAGTTGTCTATTCTTCAGTAAAGTTTTCCATTCCAAACATGGGCATGTCGCCCCAATTTCTGTTTTGCAAGTACTGTTGGTCTTGTATGACAAGATGCATACCAACAAATGAATCAAGAAAACGTGAGGATTTTCGTATAATGAGATCCAATTTCCCCAGTGGAGCTATTCTTCTTTCCCTAATGGAGCAAGTGTCATATCTCTCAGGTAAGGTGTACAGGAGAAGTCCAGTCACAACTTATTTCCTGTTGATAGAATATGTTATTGAGATATCCCTAGTGGAGTTTCTATCCCGGGATGTTTATTTCTTCCCCAGGTGAGGATCTTTTACCTCCCAGCAATGTTATCCCCAGTGTGCTCTGAGTAGAATTCCTTTTATTTAAGAATTTCTACACTCCCCCAACAGAAGTTATCTCCGTCAAGAAATTCTATGCGAGAAAAGTTTCCATTCCCAGTAAAGCTTTCCTCATTCCAACAGAGGATAAAGAATTTACTCCCCAAGAAGTTGAGGGTTTGATCAGAATTCAAGATTTTCACTGAACTGCAATTTATTTTTGTAGTATTCTCCCCAAGAAGTTACTTCCTCAGTGATATCAATATTTAGAGTTTGGTGGTTCCGATTCTCGGTGCCCCATTGAAGTTCATATGGCATGCTCTCTACAGAAGATCATATGTACAAGAATAATCATTCGAAAGTTCATTGTCTTCTCAGCATCCGATTATTGATGTGATTTCCCCAGTGCATTACTAAACATGCATCATTACATTGCATCTACTAAAACGCGTAGCATTTCCATTGTATGGAGCATTACGCTATAAATTTTTTTTAAACATGCACGAGTATAAGCCAACTTTGTCCGCCTGTGGTAACCAGATTGTTATACGCTCAGATTCGACTTATCTCCACAACAAGCCTAGGGTGACTCTATCATGTTTCCCCAGCGGAGTTTGTTTTGATTCACCATCAGTCGGGTCTTTGGTATTTCTCCATTTCCCCAGTAAGTTTATGGTTTGTGCTTGCCTCTGCAAGCCTTTGGTAATTTTACCCGCGTTTGCTTTGCCGTTAGAGTACGAGTGAGAGTCGGTGTATAGCCTTTCTTGCTTCTCAAGTATTTGAGTATCCATACTTGGTGTGTGGTAATTCAGATGATTGCCACTCTTGAAGAATTACACCCCGCCTTTGGCCTGAGGGATTTTGTAGTTCTTGCGTATTTGCAACCTAACGAAAGTCCAACGTGTGTTTGGAAATCCTTGTTAGAGTCTGCTTTGACCAGTCTCTTTCTCTTGTAGAGTTCACCTTCAATCGGTGCTCTTTAAAGGCCCTGCTTAGTCGGTTCCTTGTTTTAGTCTATCCGCGTTAGTCGGATCTTCCTTTCATTAGCTTAGCTAACCCTTTTTGTTAAGAGTCCTTCAGTGTCTCTTCAAAGTCCAGTTGCCTGGCGTCCTTGCTTAGAAGAATGCGTCCTTTCTTGTCGGGGCTTTCTTAGGTTAGTCTCATTCTTATGTCCACTATCAACTCCAAATATTTGTTTCTTGATGCTCAATTTCTCTCTTGTATGTCTAACTCTGACCAGATATGCATATTTTTACCCCTTTTGAGTTCACCTTTGACTAGTATCATTTGTTAAAATCCACCTTCGGCTGGTATCATTTGTTAAAATCCACCTTCGACTGGTATCATTTGTTGAAGATTCCTCTTCGGCTGGTTTCTTTACCCTTAAAATCTACCTTCGGATGGTATCTTTTGTTGAGAGTCACTTTCGGCTGGTCTCTTTTCATTGTAAGTTCGCCTTTGTTCGGTGTTCTTTTCTTAGGAATCTACCTTCGGTATAGTATTCCTTGATGAAGATTCCCCTTCGGCTGATTTCTTTATCTTGAAGTCCACCTTCGGCTGACACCCTTTAAAATCCACCTTCGGCTGGTACCTTTTGTTGAGAGTCACCTCCGGCTGGTCTCTTTTCAGTTGAAAGTTCGCCTTTGATCGACGTTCTTTCCTTAGGAATCTACCTCCGATATAGAATTCCTTGTTAAAGATTCCCCTTCGGCTGGTTACTTTACCCTTAAAATCCACCTTCGACTAGTATCATTTGTCAGGAGTCCTGTTTGTTTGGTATCTTTTCTCAGTAAGTTTGCCTTCGATTGGTGCTCCTTCATCAGAGCCTTCTTCAGTTGGTCTCTTTCTTGTGTATGTCTAACCTTGACCTGACATCCAAGAGATTTACTTAGCTGACTACTGCAATCCAAAAAAGCAAAAAAATATAATAGAAAATGAAAAATATAATAATACCTGACTGGCTTCGGAGTGCAAATTTTCGGGTTCTTTTAGTATTTAATCTTCTTCCACCCTGAAAATTCGAAAGGCTGACGCCTATCTCACTTTCAGGTTGAAGGCGATTAAATAGGGGCAGCTGTTGCACTCTAAAATTTCCCCTCCTAAATTTCTCTTATTCTGACTTAGACTTTGCATTCATCTGCATCATTCGAATAGGTCATGTGCATAGCACGCATTTTCATAAAAAAATGGATCACTTGAGGTTCAAAAGATCAACAGTTAGGGAGCTAGGGTTTACAACTGATTTGAGGTGTATTTATTGAATAAGTTTGATTATCCAGGGTCTTCTTGGTGTACGAGGCTGTGGAACTAGGGTTTTGGTTCATGCTCATTTTTGGACTTCTTCTCCATCAAGTTACAGGGCTAATATCTTCTGATGAACAACTGGTTGTAGGTCGTTCTGGTCAAGAACTCCATGGCGTGACCTAACATATGTGGGCTTTGAATCAAGACGTCTCCTCATATAAGTGTGCTTATCATTTGATCAGGCTTAATGATTATGACATAACATCCATCCACTCTTCAATTAACCAATTCAGGTTTTGTTGAATCATGGTTCAGAGGACCATTGATTGTGAAGCTAGGGTTTTCTTTTGGTTCGAGGTGTTTATCAAACAAGACTGATTCTTCTGGTTCTTCTTCGTACATTGAATTGTGAATTTAGGGTTTTGATTGATTATTGTGGATCTCTTCCTTATCAAGCTACAAGGATATCTTCCTCAAGGCAAGAGACAAAGTCATTTTCATCACAACGCATCTCAAGAAAATTGTAGTTCTTATGCGTGACAATTAAGCGTGTTAACTCATCAACTGGGGTTCATTGGATTTACATGTTAAGGCTATCGTGGTCGTTATTCCTCCCATGTCTCAAGTTCAATATTCATCTTCAAAGGATTCCTCAAGGGATTATTGTTCTCTCGAGTTGTTATTACTTGTAATGCAAGTTAAAGTTTCATGGGGAATTGAGGATTTGATTAGGGAAGTATCCATTCAAGTTTCTTAAGGTGCAAGTGTCATAAGTATTTCCTGTAATGTAAGGAATAAGTAAATGCAAAGGTTATAAGACATGGTCTCAAGATTAGTTGAGGTTCTCAAGCACATGTTGTGACAAGAGGTGATTCATACTAGTATTAGAAGAAAGTTCAAGTGGATTTCTTCACAAGTCAACTTGGACTTATGGTTTCAATTGAGATTGAGGTGCATTAATCATGCATGCAAATTGAAATATCCATCCATGGTTGATTTCTTGAAATTCAAGCTACCAAGGCAAGATAATACAACATTTCAAACATTATTCAAGGCATGATATCACTTTCGATTTCAAGTGGAAGACTCAGGTTCCAATTGGTTCAAGATTTAAAATTCCAAGTTCAAGACCATTGATTTCAAGTTGGCAAAAATGCAATATTATTCAAGGTTTTCAAGCATTTTTAAGACAGGATTTTAAGAGGAAATTCCAAAAAGTATGTGTATCATGATTCAAGTTTGCTTAGCATATAAATTTCAATATTCTTAAGAACCAATTCAAAATATGAGGCCTTTTCTCAGTTAATTCAGGTGCACAATGAATGGCATCAAAGAAGTCCTTCTAAAGCAAAAGACGGTGATGGTTCCGTATAATCGTAAGGACAAGCAGTCATTATCTCTCAAAATAAAAGCCCATCAAGTCAAAACCTATGAAGGAGACTTAAGAAGAAAAACTGGGGCATCCCGCTGACTGCAATCACAAAAAGAAGAAGTTCGGGAAAAAGGCAGGGATAATAAAATAAAAAGAAAGAGGTCCTACAAACCCTCAACAAAAAATGACTGCATGTTTAAAGATAAATTGTCAGTATCTGAACCATCGCTGGAATATCAGAGCGAAGACTCAAAAGAGATCTAATGCACGATTAGCTGAGTTTAGGATCGAAGAACATCACGAAGATCGGGTGGGTACAAATAAATTTTGAGCCTTTATCCTTGGTTTCTTAAACCGTGAACCAGGCCACGTTACAACCCTTAAAAGTCCTAGCTGAAGCATGGGTTAGTTCGAAAGAATACTGTTACAAAAGGTATCCTGACTCCTGTAGGGCTTGCTGTAAATCCTGAGTTGACATCACATTTTACAAAAATTCGCTTGTTTTATTGAAAACTGCATTTTCAAAGAACTTCAAAACAGACATAAGCTTTGCATTCTTAAAATAACATTGTTTGCATATGACTATTTGTTCAAACAACAGAGAAATTTGCACGACGAATATCTAGTGAACAAAAACCTTTTCAATAAAAAGGGTCACCTCAAGTGGAAAAAGCACTTCCAACCAAGGGGAAGACATGATCATTGTCCATCATCTGGGGCAGTTAAGTCAAGATTTAAGGAATCTCTCAAAGATGCCAAATAGCCAGGGGCAAATCTCCATCTAAATCATTTGGGGAATTGGACATGAGTTCCAGCAACGAACCTTGCATGATCAAACATCTTCTGGTAGTATGGCAACACAACACTACCGACAGTGACAACTCCCTACACCCTGAGAGCGTGGACATAGTCAGAAAATACTGCGCATGAACAAAGACCCGCTAGGTCGACTGGCCTAGGCAAAAATAAAGGCATCCCGACGAACCAAAAAGGTTAGGGAAAAAATTAGAGATTAAAACAAAGAGATTTGTACACCCGGCAAGTCAAAAACCTGAAAAGGCGGCTTGGGCAAAAAAGGGTATCCCGGTGGACTGAAAATCTGAAAGGGCGGTCCAGGCAAAAATTAGGGATCAAAGCGTATGACTATGTCCCGTCATCTTGTCACTAGCCTACCCGAAGAAGACTTGTCACTTCAATCGAAAGTTACCAAGAACCTCATAGGTTGGGATAATACTCGATCCACAAGGCCTCCGCAGGCACCTTCTCCCGCAAAAACAGAAAAAAAAAGAGTCTCGATGCAAAGCCATCGTCATATCCCCATCACGCGTCCCAGTAACATTCACTCCCCGCAGAATAAAAGAAAAAGACAGTAATATTAACTCTCCCCAGCTGAGGCTCACAACTATGAATGAATCGATAATATTCTCCCCCAAGCAGAGTTTATCTACCAGCAACACTGAAAAGGATTAATATCCCCGGCAGTCTTAATATTCTCTAACGAAGTATAAGAACATTCCTCGGCAGAATACAAGATGTCCCTAGTGGAGTTTGGAGAATCATCCCCAGTAGACTTTGGAAGGATTATCCCCAGCAAAGCTCAAAGGATTATCCCCATAAGAGTCTAAAAGGTTATCCCCAGTGAAGTCGCAACTGAAAGATCATCCCCAGCGGAGTTCTTTCCTTTCACAAACAGGAATTCAATCCCCAACAGGATTCAGTATCACCAACAACGGTAATTCGTCCCCAATGGAATTTATCAGTGGAATCCTCAGCAGAACATCTCTTCCCCACAGAGTAATCTCCTCATCAATTTTATGCCCCAACGGAATTATACTCTCCTGCAGGTTTATTCTCGCAATCACCTTCGTTCGCCATCCCCAGTGGAAACGAAGAATTCAACTTTTTCTCCAGCAGCTATCTGGGATTTATTTTCCCCAGCTAAAAACATTGCATTTCCATACATCATGATACATGCATATATGCATCATACAACACAATCTCATTTATTTTGAGAACATTATTGCTTGATATATATCATGCATTGCATACGAATGACCTTTACCTTTCAGGAAAGATGCGGTTAAAGTTCTCAGCTATGTCGAAGACCTGACCGGTTCTTAAATCTCAACTGAATTATTCTTGGTTGAATTACAGATAAGGTTCTCAATCTCGGAAATTTTCCTCCGTCGAAGTGTGGACGAGCTCTAAAATCTCAACAGAATTATCCTCCGTTGAAGACCAGACATTCCTAGATCTTGATGAAGATATTTCCCTTAGTCGAAAACCTGACTGGTTCTTAAATCTCAACTGAATTATCCTCGGTTGAATTACAATAAGGTTCTCAATCACAACAATTTTCCTCCGTCAAAGTGTGGACGAGCTCTAAAATCTCAACAGAATTATCCTCCGTTGAAGACCAGACAATTCTAGATCTTGATGAAGATGTTTCCCTTAGTCGAACACTTGACCGGTTCTTAAATCTCAATTGAATTATCCTCGGTTGAATTACAGATAAGGTTCTCAATCTCGACAATTTTCCTCCGTCAAAGTGTGGACGAGTTCTAAAATCTCAATAGAATTATCCTCCGTTGAAGACCAGACAGTCCTAGATCTTGATGAAGATGTTTCCCTCAGTCGAAGACCTGACCGGTTCTTAAATCTCAACTGAATTATTCTCGGTTGAATTACAGGTAAGGTTCTCAATCTCGATAATTTTCCTCCGTCGAAGTGTGGACGAGTTCTAAAATCTCAACAGAATTATCCTCTGTTGAAGACCAGACAGTCCTAGATCTTGATGAATATGTTTCCCTCAGTCGAAGACCTGACCGGTTCTTAAATCTCAACTGAATTATTCTCGGTTGAATTACAGATAAGGTTCTCAATCTCGACAATTTTCCTCCATCAAAGTGTGGACGAGTTCTAAAATCTCAACAGAATTATCCTCCGTTGAAGACCAGACAGTCCTAGATCTTGATGAAGATGTTTCCCTCAGTCGAAGACCTGACCGATTCTTAAATCTCAACTGAATTATTCTCGATTGAATTATAGATAAGTTTCTCAATCTCAACAATTCTCCTCCGTCGAAGTGTGGACGATTTCTAAAATCTCAACAGAATTATCCTCTGTTGAAGACCAGACAGTCCTAGATCTTGATGAAGATGTTTCCCTCAGTCGAAAACCTGACTGGTTCTTAAATCTCAACTGCATTATTCTCGGTTGAATTACAGATAAGGTTCTCAATCTCGATAATTTTCCTCCGTCGGAGTGTGGACGAGTTCTAAAATCTCAACAGAATTATACTCCGTTGAAGACCAGACAGTCCTAGATCTTAGTGAAGATGTTTCCCTCAGTCGAAGACCTGACCAGTTCTTAAATCTCAACTGAATTATTCTCGGTTGAATTACAGATAAGGTTCTCAATCTCGATAATTTTCCTTCGTCGAAGTGTGGACGAGTTCTAAAATCTCAACAGAATTATCCTCCATTGAAGACCAGACAGTCCTAGATCTTGATGAAGATGTTTCCCTCAGTCGAAGACCTGACCGGTTCTTAAATCTCAACTGAATTATTCTCGGTTAAATTACAGATAAGGTTCTCAATCTTAACAATCCCCCACAGTCAAAGACCTAACCGGTTCTTAAATCTCAACTGAATTATTCTCGGTTGAATTACATATAAGGTTCTCAATCTCGACAATTTTCCTCCGTCGAAGTGTGGACGAGTTCTAAAATCTCAACAGAATTATCCTCTGTTGAAGACCAGACAATCCTAAATCTCGATGAAGATGTTTCCCCCCAGTTGAAGTACGAACAAGTTCTTAAAACTCAGCAGAGGCATTCTCTCAGTTTAAGTACATGCAAGTTCCTAAATCTCAACAAAAAGCAGGCTTCCCCAGCGGAATCTTCTACAACAACAGGTATGCAAGCTCTCGCTAAGGAATCTCTTATGCGATCGACACTCCTGCAGATGGCATCTTTAAGACCATCCTCCCTCCAGTAATCTCCAAATTGCATCTGTAAGCCCATTCCCGACATCACAAGGCTAATACCACTTCATGTAAGTGCAAATTTCTGGGCACTCTAGTGTTCAATCATCTTCTACCTTCGAATCACGAAAGGCACGAAAGCCAATCTACATCCTCAGGTTTAAGAAGATTGAACAGGGGCAGCTGTTGTACCCCAAAATTTGCCCTCTCATATTTCTCAAAACATTGCAAGAAAAATCTCCAAGTGGCTCAAGGTAACTCAAGAGTGGGTCAGACAAGTCATCTCCTAAGGCAATTAACCCCAAATTAGGGTTTTGTGTTGCATAAATATCTTTGAGTCCAAATGACCTCAAGTGCTCCCCAATGTCCTGATATGTTCTCAAGATCATCCATGTCAAATTTCAAGCCTTGCAGAGGAAGTTTGCTCAGTCAATTGCTCAAAGGGTCCAAAAATCGACTATGCTAGGGCAAAAGTCAACTGTGACCTACATACAGTCAAACTTCAAGATTTTTTGTCAACATTATCATTTTGAAGGATATTTAATCATTTTATCAAGGTTTGATCATGATTTATCAAGGATTGCTCAAAATTCATCAAGACTCAAAAGTTGCTAAATTAGAGTTTTGTAGGAAAAGTCAACTCAACTTTGACCAAGCATAAATTTCTCATACTTTATGAGAAATGACCCATACAAAGCTCATTTTGAAGAGGATGTTAATTTCCTACAATCCATCTTCATACCCCAAGATCAAAAAATGCACTCACAAGAAGTTACAAATTTGGACATTATAGGTCATTTTTGAAAGTCAACAAAAACACCTTTTTTTCCAAAGCTTATAACTTGATCATGGAACATCAAAATGAGATGAGACAAAAAGGGTTGGTTATAGGACATATCAAGCTTTCTAAAAAGTCCAATAACACTTTCAAAAATTCAAAATTGAAGAAGTTATGCATTATTGAAGTTGGGCATTTTTGCAAAATTGCCAAAAGTCAACTATCCCCAAAACTTCAAATTTTATCAAATGGGCCCATTCTTTTCCACTTGATTTGAGCTTGCATCATTTTCCAAGTGTCTTAGCTTCATCCATAAGCCCATATCTTATTTTTATTATTTAATTTGATTTTTTATTGAATTTATTCATTTTTAATCAAATTAAATCATATAAAATCCAAACTTTGATTACCTAAGATCTTTTTGATTGTTTCGGGTCTTAATTATCATCATTAGCATCATCAAACTTGGATCACACCATATCATTTACAAAAAGATGGAGATTTGGCAAATTTGGAAAGGCTTAAAGGGTAAATCAAATTAAATCCCAATGCATTGATTTAGAGAGATTCCATCCAAAATTGTTACCCTAGCACCTTGTACAATACATAAGCAAGAGAGGCACACGAAAATAGAGGTTGGAGGCTGCAAGCATAGACAGAACAAAACTTGAAAAAAGTGACAAAAAGTGTGAAATCAAAATCATACTTAGAGGCAATATCAGAAGCTTAGATTGGTCCCAATCGATTCCTGGGTGATCACACAACCTTCCTGGATCAAAAGCACGCGTCCTCAGGCCTTCAAAAGCACTGTAAGTATCACGATACCAAGCTCTGTTCTTGAAACCGTAAATCTTCATTCTTGCATCATTTGAACAAATTCTTGGCATATTTATAATCCTTATAACATTTCTAAGCTTTTGGAAATATTCAATTTTGTTTATCTAACCTTTAACGTAGAATCACCATTGTTAGGGTTTTGCATCTTGGTTTGGGGTTTTTCGTTTCAGATAAAATTAGCCTTAATAATGGCTATAGACGTGACCAGAAGAGGGAGACGAACTCAACCATGGGTTCAGGATGCATTTCCATGGCGCCTATAGGATTTTAGAGATGCCTGACTTATAGCTACGGACTTCTGTCCGTTGGTATAGGTCTGATTGTTTTAGCCACGGTCCAACGACAGGGACAATGGCGTGTCGCTTCCTTATTCGCCTGTTCAAATAGCGCGCGCATTTTCTTGTTTTTCTGGCATATAAGTTATTTTCTTTTATTATATTATTTTGGTATATTACTAACAAATAAAGCAAAGCGTCCCAGTGGCAAGCATGCGTTGGCAATCACCTACAGGACCTGGGTTCGAATCCCAGGTCCCCCACTCTCTTTGTTATTTTGTTTCTTCAGGTATTCCAATGCGCATGAGGAGCAGCAGTGCATCATACACCATCATTTATCCAATGGACAGATGACCCAAGGCCAAATTTGATGGCCAAGAATTGATGGACCACCATAGACCAAGTCAGCATGCGCGCATGGAATCAAAAAAGTTAACAAGGCCAGATCCAATTGGGCCTTTAGCTTGCTATTCAGACACCCTTTTCAGGCCCAAACCTCTCTCTCTTCTTATTTTACTTATTTTGTTTATTAATTGTTTTAATTATTTTTGTTTTAATTATAACCAATCAAAAAAAATTCTTTTCTTTATAAAATGAAACCCCAAAAATATTTTTTTTATCACATTAAATTTTTATTTTTATTTTATTAATAAATATTAATTTAATTAATTTAAGCTTTAATTAGAAATAACTTTAATATATTTTTGTAAATAATTAAAATTAACTAGACATAATTAGGTTTTTACTAACATTCAATTAATTTTATTTTCTTTCTTAAAATACAAAAACCCAAAAATAATTTATTTTTATTAATTAATTTATTTTAATTTAATTTAATAATTAGTTTAGGTTAGTTTCTTTCTTAATTAAAAAAAACAACAAAAAATGTCTTCTTTCTCTCAAAAAGGGTCAAAACCCTAATCTTGCACTCGATTTAATTTCCCGCGCGCGATTTATGTATTTTATCCAATATTGTACTTGCTCCCGGTTTGTAATAGTAAATAGGACCTTTATTTATTTTTTATCGCTTTATTTATTTTTAAAGGGTTTGTCTTTGACGATGTAAATACCCGACGTCTTGTAATTTAATTTCCGCATTTTTATTTTCCGCAAAATATAACTGTTAGATGTTTGATAATAGGAATGCATAACAAGACTGAATGTTTTAACCTAAAATCAATTTAGATCACTCTTAACATGTACAAAGATAAAATTAACTGAAAACGACACACTCGCACATGCGCACTCTTAGGATACACCCCCACTTGGTTGCTTTTGTACACGGTCATTAAGTATAGGTCACTTTAGAGGTTGCCCTCTTGTCTAAAAGATCACAGTCGCCTCGAAATGGTTACCTCGGATATTTCTGCCTCAAAACAAATGATCTAAGACATTAGGGTTACCGCTAAGGCGTCCTAACATTGCTTTGGTGACCGTAAGTCCCGCATTCGAATTGACCCTTAAACTCCAACGACGGTGCTACCTACTCGTCAATAGTAGGATAGCATTGTCTAAAGGACATTAGCATAGAACGATTCCTTTTTCGAGTAGGTAGATGGTTCTTAGATACTTGCTCTTTCAAAAAAACAAAAATCTTTTTCACACTTACACTCCTTTTCGAACAAAGTTTTCAAAAACACTTCATACGCTCTTGAGGACAGAAGCAAGAGTTAAATCAAAGTTTTCAAACAAAAAACTTTTTCAAACCCACAAGCACAAAGAAAACAATTTTGAAAACAATATGAGCAAGTACCTAAGAGTCTGTGGATAACCACTGATAGAAAGGGTGCTAACACCTTCCCTTTCTATAATCTACCCCCCGAACCCGAGAAATATCTCGAAAAAGGAATTTTTCTGTGCTTTTTTACTTTCCTTGTTGGATAAAATAAAAGTCGGTGGCGACTCTTGCTTACCGCGACATTTTGCGAAAACAAAACGCAAAATGCAAACCAGTATTCCAAAAAACAGTCAGTTCTTCCCACCGTATCACACTGGTTATATGTTTATGCTAGGTGGGCATCAGTTTCTTAGAGTTTAATTAAAGAACCACTAGTAGCACTATCGCCGTGTGAAGCAGAATACATAGTTGTTTCTCTTTGTGCATGTCAAGCAATGTGGATAGTGAATTTGGTCGAAGAGATTACAACAAAGGATCATGGAGTAATTACCTTGAAGCTCGACAGCATGTCAGCTATCAATCTGGAAAAGAATATGGTAGAACATGGACGAAGCAAGCACATCAAAATGAGGTTCCATTATCTTCGAGAGCAGGTAGCAAAAGTGAAGCTGAACTTGGAACATTGCAAAACTGAGAATCAGATTGAAGATATCCTGACAAATAGTGTGCATGTCAAAGGGTTCAAGAGACTAAGAGCAATGATGAATGTAGATAGTTTAAATACAATGAATTAGGTGGTCTGTTGATAATGTAATTCATGACGTCGAAGCACTTTGCTTTTGAAATACTTAGTGTTGTTGAAACGTCGTAGTAGTGTACCTCAACATGAATTTTGACTTAGGCTTATATTGTTTATTTTAGCATAATTAGGTTATTTGGGTTTTGCTTAAGGATCAAGTAAACTCAACCTATAAATATGGAGTTACCCTATTGTTGTAAAGTAGTGATTAACTTGCAAATGCAAAGAATAAAATTCCAGTTTGAAAGGAGACACAAACTCTACAGAAATTCTTTTCTTCTTCCTCTATTTTCGTTAAGACCCCAATTCACCTTTCTTACCTAATTCATCTTTTCTTTTCTCCTACCATAATCAGTGTATTATACAGTTTTGTGTCACCTGTCAATGGAAAATCTAACAAAATACATTTTTTTTAACTTTTGGGATTCAAACCCACCCCCTTAGTTTAAACACTTCTTCCTTTACCACTCGTCCATCAACATCTTTTGTTCTATAATTGCACAAAAATTATAATATATGAAAATTGCAACCGTCTCATAAGTAGCTTCCACATATTTAACAATTGTCTCATAAATAGTTGCACCAACATGCAACTGTCTCATAAGTAGCTTCCGTATATTTTGTTTCCATGGTGACATATTCATCTTTCATCTTCATGGTGGTGGAAGTGTTATTTTCTGAACTCATATGCCACATTTTTTGTTGAGTGTAAGTAAGCAAGCTACCATCAATCAATGTATAGGGGTTAGTTAATGGTCACCAATATTTATATAAAAATTAATGAAATATTTTGAAGGGTATCAAAAGACGTCGATGAAACTATAATGGAAGATGATGGTGAAAATTGTGAGAGAAATAGTGAATAATAAAGTTACAGAATAAAACTATTAAAGATGATTATGGTTTGAAATGATGGAGCACTAAATAAACATACATGAATACCTCATAAACAAACATATGTGTTCTCATCGATCCAGAAAAAAAGTATGGATTTGTATGAAGATTGGACATGAAGATATGAACACAAATCCAAAATTAGAGACTGAAACAAAAAAAAAGGTTATAAGGGACGAAAAGACTATTTAATCTAAAATTTTGGGTTTACCCTAACCTTTTTTTAAACCCATAATTTTTTCAAACTCAAAATTATTTCTTGTTTTTCCTTTTCTTATAGATGTCCAGATTGTTTGTTTGAATGACAATTATCACACTTGCTATTATTCTTTGCTTAAATCCAGCATTGTACAACAAAAATCCACCGCCAATTCTATTAGATGATAAAACTTGCAAATGTATCTTCCATCATCATAAACAACAACGTAATTAAATGAAACATGATAAAGTTACCAACGGAAGATTTGGAACTGAGTAAATTTATCTACTAAAGACGTAGCCATAATGAAGGTGTAGAGGAAGAAGAAGAATACGAATTCGAAGAGAGAGAAGATGTTCAAATTACAAAATCATTTCATTTTTAGATTTAGTCCTACTTCTTACTAGATGATTTGGTTAATAAAAATTATATATATGGTATTAATTGATTATATATTGCATAAAGGATTGTGTTTATGTGAATTACATAAAGTTGTTCAAGTTGCCATTGTTGTTTCCCTCATGGTACCTTTGAAGTTTTTTGGGTCTTAGATTTTCGATTATATCTAATTAGGAAAATACACATGAGATATCTTTTATTGATGAACCAACATACATATGATTTTATTTTATTTAATAAGGGGGAGGAAATTACAAAATACTAAGGAATAAAACAAGTTGTATTACACCCTAATCGGATACGTTGAAAACCAATTGTGGATGAGAAATCATATTCCAAGCTAGAGTTTCATCATGTAAACTTGATTCAGAATAGAAAGAGATTGAAATCCAAAACCACGTTCATCTTTAGTTTCATATGTTCAAAGACCAACACCTTTTAATTTAATTACCTTTTGTTTTAACGTGTTCAATTCATAACAGTTAATAACACTATAAGGTAGAGAAAAGTAAGTGTGCGGGTTGAATATCTACAAATCCAAAAGATAGAGAAAAAAACATTTATTTATTAACCTTAAAACTTTTCTGATATCCAGTAGCTATACTTTTCTCAGATACATTAGCTGAACCTACTCTATCAAACTTCATTGCTCTCTTATCCCCACCACATTGTGTCACCAAAACAGGAACCATTCCAATACAGAAATCTGTTGATGACAACATATCTCCAAATATCCCTAATATTTGAGCATTCTCTATGAAATTTCCCATTTCTTCATCTTTTAAAGATCCAATATTATGTCTCTTCCCAATCATCACAAGATCATAGTTTCCTTCCAAACCTCGAATTGCACTCATTACCTCTACTCCATCCTCCACCGCAACCTCGTACCAAGAAACGTTACCCATCCCAAATTTCATACTTTTAAACTCATCAATTAGACCTTCGTCCAACATTTCATCATGTTCTTGTTCACTTAGTGGAATTTCTCTACCTGATTGAGATTTAATATCGCATTCTTTTTTATTCATCACAATGAACCGAAACAAAGACACCTTCATATTCTCTCTATCCGACATTCGAATTCCTAAAGCCAATGCTTCTCTGTCATCAGCCCCACCAATAAAAAATACCCCTACATGGAAATAAGATCTTGTGTGATCATTCCTCACGCCAAGTCGCGAGTATCTATCGACCAATATCCCCAATGTGCAAGGCACGTGCGCTTGAAACCTAGTGTTGAGTTTTCGAATTGAAGTTGATATGTGTCCAGTGAGATCAATATGGTCATTTTCATGAAAAGGGACAATAATAAGAGCAGCCAATTTGTCTTGTGCTAAGTTGACAACAGCATCGTGCATACTCCTATAAGGTGCCACGTTCACATATGGTAAAACAATAACCGGACCAGAAGAGTTGTTAGAGTAATTCTCAAATGCTTGCATGATGTGGTTTGTGTCGGGGTAATTAACTGACAGTAATTTTTTGTTTCGTCTGTAATTAATTGGAAGCAAAATTGGTGCACTTTTTCCTAAAAGCTCGATGAGGTGAATCACATAGACACCTAACGGGCTTGCTGGAACTGGGTTGCAAATTTCTAACAGAGTAGTGATACCACGTACATTTCCTTCGTTGTGTAAACAACTAACAATGCGAAACTCTGAATTTCTAGAAGTGTTTTGGATTGTTCTCATCTGACCATCGTATATGTATGATGACTTTAGTGCTCGAGGACGATGCTTGTATAGTATTGTAATGATAGGTATGATGAATCCGGTCGTAACCAACACAGAAAGCACCAAGTGACTGAATGTTTCATCTTCCAATATCTGCAAAACATAAATGTAATTTCTTGTATAGAACTATAATGTCACAAACCACATAAGTCATTTTACCAGATGAATTAAACTATTACATACCTTGAGTTTCCTTAATTTAGTAAGAGAAATCAGGTGAGTGACGCCCTTAATGTTCAACATGAGTCCTAACACCGTGCCATGTTTAGGCTTAATGTTATATGTCATAGAAACCAACACGCAAGCAATAACCTTGGCTAAGTCTCCCGCAAATAATATAAGTTGCAAAGTTACAAACTCTTGCCAATTGTGAAGTGCGGTGATATTTGTGGTCATACCAACATCAGCAAAGAAAAAAGGTAACAGAAATTCTGAGATAATAAGTTCACATTTTTCAACCAATGTTGTCCCCAAAGGAGGTCCACTTGGTATAACCAAACCATAAATCAAGGGTCCAACAATAAACGTTACCCCGATTACATCAGTTATACCTGCCATAACTAAAGCACCAAGAAGAATATACACAACATAAACCCGCTTCACTGGTTTCCCAGTCGGTGTGTTGCGTGCAATCATCTTCATAATCGGTCTTAAAACGAAGAAACTAAAAAGAATGAACAATACCCAACTCATCGTACCTAAAACTAAATACTTCACTTTCCCCGTCTCCATGAGATGATGCGACACTATGATACAAAACTGTATGCAATCATTAAATGTCGCGGAAGACAAAGCAATCTGTCCTAATTCAGTTGCTATGAGGTTCAACTCTATCAAAGCTTCCGACACAACAGGAAAATTACTAAACGCCATTGTAGAACTTATCGCTAAACGCGTCGTATCTAATTTAAGATGAGGAAAATTCTGTGGTAAATAGAAAACATTTATCAACGTCGATATCACTGTAAAAGAAGCAACGAAAGGTATTATTCCGAGTAGCCATGTCCTCTTTGCCGCTCTTACAGTCATTAGCATATCCATCTTCAGTGCAATAAAGAACAGAAAGTATATTACTCCAATTATCGACGTCACTACTAAAACACCCGCTTGTCTTGCTGGAAATACCGCTTTCCAGTAAATTTTATTCTGCCCTAGAAATGATGGTCCCAACAGAATTCCACTCTGCACACATTTTTCATTAAAATTTCAATCTAACAAACTATATAAAAGTTAGTTACATCAATCTAACTAACTATATAAAAGTTAGTTATATCAATCTAACTATATAATAGTTAGTTAGCTATAAAAACGCAAACATCATACATGCCACATACACACGTCACATGAATATAATTTAATTTTAAAGGCTTTGATGAAATGGACGGTTGGATGAGGAAGAGTTTGTTAGAGCTTACGAGAACGCTGCAGATGAATTTGGGTGTTTGTAACGGGCGGAGAAGAAAGTAAAGCGTTTGAGAGATTGTGATGATGACAATGAGTTGGAACAATGTTGCAGGAAGAGCGAAATCGAATGGATTATCTCCCAGGAAAATGCCGTAAGAGCCAACGTTTCTATCATTTCTTACGCAAACTTCTAACAATCCATGGGAATCGAAAGAAACTGACACGGTTCCGTTGCCTCTTGAAGTTTCCATTAATTGATTATCAAGGGAGTGTTTGGATTTGGGATAAAGAATGAATTATGGTTCACTCCTGTGTTTGTCCCAACACAAACACAGGGGAATGGATAATTAAGCCCTAACAGAAAGGGAAAATGGAGATTGGGAATCAATAAATACTTTTAAAAAAAAATTAAAGAAGAAATAATTGTTAGTTTGATTTTCTTTGAATAAATTGATTCAAACCTAAATTTAGAAAATTGCTATTTTACTAAAATATGTATAACGGCTTTGTATGAATACAATAATATTGAGAAATCCTACTTAAAAGTAGCATACACTAAAATTAATCTCTTACGAAGTTAAAAGTAATGAACTGCTTAAGGATGCCAAATAATTAAAAGTCAAAACACGTTAAATTTGGCATTATGTTTAATTTATATTATTCACCTAAACCAATTTCAACACACGTCAAAGTAACGGTTGTTTTAACAAATAAATTTTGTTTTAAAATAACTATCATTTTTATTTTTTAATGTAATAATGATTACTATTTTTTTAATTGTGTTCTTTATTTTTTACTCTCTATACTATTTTCAATATATTAATAGGGATATTTTATAAAAATATAATATTTTATGACAACATCATTGCATTCTTTAATTTGTGTATAAAAAAGAACAATCATTTTAAAATAGAGTGAGTAGTATGAATATATGTATTATATAAAGAATAAACTTGCATGATATATTTTCTTGCTCATTCGCAAGACTCGCGATCAAGGTACAATAACAAGTGTGGAAAAGGAAGGAGCACGAAATAGGTGAATATTCATTCATGTCAAGGACATATGATTACATTCTCCTGAGGAAGGAAAATCACACACTAATGGTTTTAATCAATTTGAGTTCTTCTTTCATGACTACCAACCAATTTGAATCATTCATGGCTTGATCTAAATCAATTGGTTCAGATTCAGCCATCATCATCACTTCTACTACGAGGTCACTATCTTCATCAATTGCTTAATCTAAAAATCTCTCATATTCAGCTAGCCTTGTCGACTCAGTTCTTATTCTTGTCGATCTTCTAATATTCTACTTGAGTGGTTCTTTATTTTGAATGGTTATGACTTCATTTTGCTGATCTACTTCGAAAGCTGCCTCCTTGTGCAGGAGTTTGAAAAAAGGCAGGGCGTGTTGAGCGGATTTCGCGATGAAATGGGAGAGCGAGGCGAGCATACCATTCAGGACTTGTATGGATTTTTTTGAAGTAGCTGTAGGGAGGTCAGAGAACGCCCGACACTTGTTGGGGTTGGCTTCGATTTCTCGTTCTGTTAGGTAAAAACTGAGGAACTTACCCGCCTTAACCCCGAAGGTGCATTTCCCGGGGTTGAACCTCATTCTACACTGCCTCGCTTGGGCGAAGACTTTTCTGAGATGAGCAGCATGGTCAATATCTACTTGAGATTTGACGATCATGTCATCCATGTATACCTCGAGCATATCTCCGATCTCGTTGCGGAAGACTTTGTTCATCATTCGCGGGTATGTTGATCCTGTATTTTTCAGACTGAAGGGAATTATGTTGTAGTAATAATTGCCCGAGCTGGTCATGAAGGCAGTGCAATGTTTGTAGCCGAATAAGCATCCATGAAAGATAAAATTTTATAGCCGATCGAGTTGTTGACCAACATATCAATATTAGACAAAGAAAATGCATCTTTGGGGCATGCCCGGTTAAGATCGGTATATTCAACACACATACGCTATTCTCCATTATTATTTTTAACGAGTATAACGTTTGACAACCAGGTTGAATATCGGGCTTCGGAAATAAAATTTGCCTATAGGAGTTCTTTTACAGCTTTTTCAGCAGCCTCCGTTTTCTCGGGGGACTGCCCACACCTATGTTGTACTACTGCCCTAGCGGCTGGATCAATGGCGAGTTGATGATAGGCGACCTCGAGGTCGAGGCAGGCATCTCCACAATGCTTCATGCAAACAAATATGCATTCTCTCTAAAGCAGGCCTTGATATGCTTCCTCGCCAGGTCGGGGAGTCCAGTTCCGATCTTTACCCCTTTGTTTGGGTCTTCACCGAGAGGGACGAGCTCGAAGTCCCCATCTGGAATTGGTCGGAGGAGCCCTTGCTCTCCGTTGGGTGATTCATCTTGGTCGAAGCGGGTGTCCAACGAGATTGAGTCGACCTTTGGAGGAGCCTTCTGCGCTTCTGCCTTGATGGGTTGTGGCTCTAACTGTTGTGGCTCTGGTCGCGCTGTTGTAGTTCTCTTGGCGGGCCATTCCCCAGTGTCGATTGTGCTTTGTCCTTCGCCGCCGTATTGAAGCATCTTTGGACAGCTGCTAGGTCGCCCTGGATGGTGGAAATGCGATCCCTTTTTGTGTAGAACTTCATCTTCAGATGGACGGTGGATGGCATCGCGGTCAGCTCTTCTAGTGTCGGTCTACCAGGGATGTAGTTGTGGAGGGATGGGAAGTCGATGACCAGGAAGTGCACCTTGACCTACCTGGTAGTAGTATCTTCACCGAAGGTTACCATGAGCTCTAAGTATCCCCATAGCTTGGATGTCGAGCCATTGAAGCCCTGTAGGTCAGACCCCACGTATGGTGAAAGGTGAGAGTCGTCGAGCTACATGGTTCTGAAAAGCTAGTTGTACATCACATTGACGGAACTTCCCTCGTTGACCAGGACGTGATGAACATCAAAGTTAGCCATTCTCGCCCTGATCAGAAGGGGGATGGCTGAATTGGGGGGCCCTCCAGGAAATTCCTCGAGGTAAAAGGTGATTGGCTCCGACCTTCCCTTAACCCTCTCGAAGGTCACCGTTTGGGGGGGGGGGGGGGGGGGCGTCGACCAGCTCGTCCAACTTCCTCTTCGCTGAATTTATGGTTATGTCATTAAACCCTCCACCATTTATGACCATGGCAGAGGGGAAGCTTTCCCACCTGTTGTGCATGGACAGAGGCTCTTCCATACGTTCGGGAACGTAGAAGTCACCCGGTCTCGTAACAGAGAATGAAGTTTGGATGGGAACTGACTCGTCAGATGGTCAGGCATCCTCCTCTGTCTCCCTAGTTTCATGGGCATCTTGACAGGGGGGTGTCACCGCGTTGATATTTCCCGAGTCTTCCCCTTTTATGAGGGTCTGAATAGCATCCTTGAGATATACACAATCTTCAGTTAAGTGTCCATGGCTGCGATGATATTGGCAGTATTTGCTCCAATCTGCCCCGGACTTAGCAGGAGCGGGGCGATGACGCTTGATGCTGGCATCCTTGAAATCCGTGTTCGCACACTCCACCAAAATGCGCTCGCGGGAAGGCGTTAGTGGAGTGTACTCAGTAAACCTCCCTGAGGGTCCTCTTTTCTCACGGGGGTCTTGGAGTTTGTCATCCCTCCTCTTCTCGCCCGTTCGTCGAGGAGGGTCGGAGTATTGTCGTGGATTACTGGTTGATCCATGATTCCTGGGGTCCCAGACTCTATTGGCCGCTTCCCTCTCCTTGCAGTCCATGTATGCTCTGGATTTTTCGAGGAGGGCATCAAATGTTCGGGGCGGTTCGATGCCAACAACCTTTCTGAATTCTGTTCCCGGGAGGAGTCCCCTCTCGAGCAGGTATGTCTTTATGTGATGGGTGCAGGGGACCTGGATGGCTTCCCGGTTGAACCTATCAATAAATTCCCTCAGGGTCTCGTCGTGTCTTTGGACGATAGCCTCGAGGGCTGCTTCAGTCTTTGGGTGGTGACGTGAAGTAGTGAACAAACTGATGAATTGATTCTTTAGATTTCGCCAGGAGGTGATTGACCCCGGGGTGAGACTCTTGTACCAATCCATCGCAGTTTTCCTCAAACTCGTGGGGAACAATCGACATTTAATTGGTCCCTCGACATTATGATAATGGAGCATTACCTTGAACCCGTCCATATGGTCGACATGGTCGACAATGTCGTCGTACTCCTTCAGATGGGGAGGCTTCTCCTTGCCCGGGGGGATGTGTGCTTCCATGATGGTTTGCGACAAGGGACCGCGTGGGTCATCTTTGTCACTTCTATCAGGCGAGCGAGAAGAAGATCTGTTGTAGTGGTGGTTAGGGCGGCCCTGGTCGCGCGGAGCGTTCCTCGGGCAGTACTGTCGTTTGTTATTTCCCTTGTTTCTGTGTCCAGGGGGTCTTTGTTCTTGACACGAGGGGATGTGATTGCGTCTTCCCGTGTCAATGGGTTGGTCCCTCTCTAATGCGGGGCGCCGCCCGATAGGTCGGGGAGAGGGACTTCGAGAGGCGTCCCGCCTATATCTCTGCGGGGGAGATTGAGGGCGTTCCTCTGCTTGGCGAGGAGGAGGAGAACAGGGCCTTCTATGTCTTCTGGAGGCTCTTTGAGCATCTTCGAGCGCCCTTAGTCTCTCACCTTGAGAGAATATCAGATAATTTGTTTGGTTTATCACCGCGAACAATGCCCTGGTCGTGGCATCTGCCCGAACGGGAACAGGGACCTCCAGGAACTGGTTGGGTTGGTAGTTCTAAAGAGGTGGCCAGTCGTCTTCAAGTCGTCGAGATAGAGATGATGACGAGGCATTTGCTCTAAAGCTAACCATGTTCATATTTTCCATTTATATTGACTGTGCATAGAGAATTTTGGATTTGAAATTTCTGAGAAAATTAGGTTTCAATTTAGGGTCAGCAAAATTAGTTTTTATCTTCGACATTTAGCTTACATAAGTTATATGGTTGAATTCGTGGGAAGAGACACCACAACTTTCATGTTTGAACTTTCCATTTTTATGGAGAGATGAGAAAGATACAGGTGGTCCGGCTAGGCTCAAGGTTGAAGACGAAGTTGCCTTCAGAAAGCAATTTCTAATATATATTTATGCTTTGATTATATGACTGGATGAAACAGCCACCCCAGTGGCAAGCGTGCGCGTACTAAGTCATGTGTTACCTAAAGGGCAAGGGTTCGAACCAATGTGAACCCCCCTTTTGCTTTTTTTTTTTCATTTTTCTGATTTTCTAACACTTTTTTTTTGCAGGCGCTGGGCCCTTTGGGCCTGGTATTTTTTTGTTTTTGCTAGCATACTCCCCTGTTTACTTGTGACACCCCTTGGTCCATTTTATTTTTATTTATTTATTCATTTCTTTTTTCTTTCAAATATATTTTCTAAAAATACAAAAAAAAATCATATGAAGTATAAAAATAATAGATTTATATTTTGACACAATTTAAATATTTTTTCCCATAAAAAAATATTTTTATTCATTATACTTTATTTACTTTTATTAATTTCCTTGTAAATTAAAAAATAAAACTAGATTATTATTTATCTAAATATATTTATTTTAATATAAAAAAGATCAAAAATATTTCATAACACCACGTACTATTTTCAAGACAAAAATATAAAAATATTTTTTCTTTAAACTAATTTTCCTTTAATCAACTAAAATAGATTTAGGGTTTTATTCAAAAAAATCTTTTCTTAATTTAAATATTTTCTTAATTAATTTCTTTTCTTAACTAACTTAAGTTAATTTAATTTAATTACTTTTTTCTCTAATTAGGTTTAGGTTAAAACCTCCTTCATACAAAAATCAAAAATACAAAAAAAAATCATTTCTTTCAATTTACATTTGTACTTTATATATTTCTTCAATTATTTGTACAATATTCAATTTGGTTGTAATAGATTAATTAGGTTTATATTATTGCAATCCCCATTCATAAATTGTATACCCCCTCCCACAAATATTGTAATACCGTAGTAACTTTAAATTTCTCAATTTATCACTTTTACATAACATGCAAGTAATTAGGGTTTGTATGGAAAGATAAAATCAATCAAATAGAAAATCCTAATCCAAGACAAAAACAAGCATGAAAATAACACACTTGCACACAAGCACCCTTGCGGTAAAATTCACTTGGTTGCCTTACAAAATGGCCATATTATGCATGTAAGGTATCTTAGCAAAAAACAAATAAATACAAGATCATAGTCCCTCGATAACGCTATCCAAGGTTACCTTACAAAATGATCTTAGTCCCTCAAAAAGAATTCTAATATGCCTTTCAAACATTGCTAATCATGATTACACGATGACCCGCGCCCGTCCCGTTAACATCCAAAGATAGGGTTGCTTACCAAATCAATGGTAAGACAACAATGTCAAAGGAAAAGAAAATGAACAAGAAAGACTTTTGAGTAGGTAGAATGCTCCTAATTACTTGCTCCATTTCAAAACAAAAATCCTTTCTATTTTCAAAACAATCACATACACTTTCAAATCTTGAAAACATTTTCAAAAGATCAACACCTTTGTATACATTCTTACGAACGGGAATCATTACAAAGATTGCCTAAACAAATTCCTCTTTACAAAATACTTTCAAAAAAACCACACCAAGCACAATTTCAAACAAAAGCAAGTGATCTAGCAAGTAACTAAGAGCCCATGGAAAACCATGGATGAAAAGGGTGCTAATACCTTCCCTTTTCATAATCAACCCCTCGAACTCAAGAAACAATCTCAAAAGTCTTTTCTGTGCTTTTTCACCTTTCCTTTTGGATAAAAGAAAAGTCGGTGGCGACTCTTGCTAACCGCAACATTTGTGATCAAACACAAAACCTTCAAGTCAGTTCTCCCACCGCATCACAGGAAGCTTTCCCACCTACTGTGCATGGACAGAGGCTTTTCCGTATGTTCGAGAAAGTAGAAGTCATTCGGTCTCGTAACAGAGAATGCAGTTTGGATGGGAACTGACTCGTCAGATGGTCAGGCATCCTCCTCTGTCTCCCTAGTTTCGCGGGCATCTTGACTGGGGGTGTCACCGTGTTGATATTTCCCGAGTCTTCCCCCTTTTATGAGGGTCTCAATAACATCCTTGAGATGTACATAATCTTCAGTTAAATGTCCATGGCTGCGATGATATTGGCAGTATTTGCTCCAATCTGCCACAGACTTAGCAGGAGCGGGGTGATGATGCTTGACGCTGGAGTCCTTGAAATCCGTGTTCGCACACTCCACCAAAATGCGCTCGCAGAAAGCCGTTAGCGGAGTGTACTCAGTAAACCTCCCTGAGGGTCCTCTTTTCTCACGGGGGTATTGGAGTTTGTCATCCCTCCTCTTCTCACCCGTTCATCGAGGAGGGCCGGAGTCTTGTCATGGATTACTGGTTGATCCATGATTCCTGGGGTCCCGGGCTCTATTGGCCGCTTCCCTCTCCTTGTAGTCCATGTATGCTCTAGATTTTTCGAGGAGAGCATCGAATGTTCGGGGCGATTCGATGCTAACGGCCTTTCTGAATTCTGTGCCCGGGAGGAGTCCCCTCTCGAGAAGGTATATCTTCATGTGATCGGTGCAGGAGACCTGGATGGCTTCCCGGTTGGACCTATCAATAAATTCTCTCAGGGTCTCGTCGTGTCTCTGGACGATAGCCTCGAGGGCTGCTTCAGTCTTTGGGTGGTGACGTGAAGCATCAGACAAACTGATGAATTAATTCTTTAGATTTTGCTAGGAGGTGATTGACCCTAGGGTGAGACTCTTGTACCAGTCCATCGCGGTTTTCCTCAAAGTCATGGGGAACAATCGACATTTAATTGGTCCCTCGACATTATGATAATGGAGCATTGCCTCGAACCCGTCTATATGGTCGACCTGGTCGACAATGCCGTCGTACTCCTTCAGATGGGGAGGCTTCTCCTTGCCCGGGGGGAAATGTGCTTACATGATGGCTTGCGACAAGGGACCGCATGGGTCGTCTTCGTCACTTCTATCAGGCGAGCAAGAAGAAGATCTGTTGTAGTGGTGGTTAGGGCGGCCCTGGTCGCGCGGAGCGTTCCTCGGGAGGTACTGCCATTCGTTATTTCCCTTGTTTCTATCTCCAGGGGGTCTTTGTTCTTGACGCGAGGGGATGTGATTGCGTCTTCCCGTGTCAATGGGTTGGTCCCTCTCCAATGCGGGGCGCCGATCGATAGGTCGGGGAGAGGGAATTCGAGAGGCGTCCCGCCTACGTCTCCGCGGGGGAGATTAGGGGCGTTCCTATGCTTGGCGAGGAGGAGGTGAACGGGGTCTTCTATATCTTCTGGGGGCTCTCCGAGCATCTTCGAGCGCCCTCAGTCTCTCACCTTGAGAGAATATTAGATAATTTATTTGGTTTATCGCCGTGAACAGTGCCCTGGTCGTGGCATCTGCCCCAACAGGAATAGGGACCTCCAGGAACTGGTTGGGTTGGTAGCTCTAAAGAGGTGGCCGATCGTCTTCAAGTCGTCGAGATAGAGATGATGACGAGGCAATTGCTCCGTCTCTATATTCTAAAGGCCCGGGCATATTGACGGTGGGGGGCGTGTTGTGGCCAGCAGTACCAGCGTTGTCGATACCGACATTGTTATCGGCGACGTTGTTGTTGACGTCGGGGATGCGTACGTTCATGTTATTTTCTGCTGTTTGATCAGCCATGACAAACGGAAGAGTGATTTAGCTTTAGTCTTGAGTAAATGGAAGACGGGGAAGCAAGTTCCCACAGACGGCGCCACTGATCGTACCTGACCAGAATGGACCGTCATAGCTAGCTCGAGCAGAAGTTGAGTGAGATGGGAGAGGGGTACTTGCAAGACACTCTGATGCCAAAGTAAGTTGTGGAATGAACAAGCAAGCGTGAGAGTTAGAAAGTGTTGAATACCTGACTCTCTCAGAAGAGAGGGTATTTATAGCCCCTAACGTTGGGTCAAGGTCCCCATTGTTGGGCCACGTTGAGGCCCAATAATGCAAACTGTCAGGGCTTACGTGTGTATGGAGTCCAGTAAATGGACTCCCCCTGGTCAACTGCTCCGTCAAAATAAGGGTTGGACCCGTGATTTCCGGAGGGCAGTTAAGATGACTGACATGAAGACGTGGGCCACGTTCCCCAACAGATATGTGGGGAGTTGCCCAACGGTCCCCAACTTGAGTTGTTTGTTCTTTGAGCCTTATGCAAAGATGTTGGTTTGAGCCTCCTATGCGAGTGACAAGTGTAGGCCTAATCCAGATCAATTTACTTTCTTTGACAAAATTATTGTAATACAATTTATCTTTTTGAATTCCAAACAATTTAAATTTCTAAACTTACTTTTAACAACAATTTTTCTTTTGAAGGCAATTTATAATTTTGTTTGTAAATTGTAATTTACTTTTCAAAATAATTTATATCTCTTATTCTTTAAATTTATCTCAATTCATTTTCATGTATGTTACTTTATACAATTTATATTTGTCAACACATTTGTAGTTTTTCACTCTAAAGTTAATTTGAATGCAAAGAGTATCAGTATTACTTTCAATGATTTGTGTTTTCGAAAACAATCTTGCATTATTAATTTCCGTATAAAACATTTCTAAACTTTATTTGCTTTCTATCACACATGACATGACATGACATTATCTCTTGTCGTTGAGGTATTGAGATATTTTTCTTGTAAAATTGGGTGAGTTAAATATATACAAATCTAAAAGATATAGAGAAAAACATTTATTTATTAAACAGTAAACTCATTTGAGAGGCAGTAGCCGAACCTAGTCTATCAAGCTTGTTACTTACCCTTTTATCCCCACCACATTGTGTCACCAAAACAGGAACCATCCCAATACAGAACTCTGTTGATGACAACATATCTCCAAATATCCCTAATATTTGAGCATTCTCTATGAAGTTACCCATTTCTTCATCTTTCAAAGATCCAATATTATGTCTCCTCCCAACCATCACAAGATCATAGTCTCCTTCCAAACCACGAATTGATCTCATTATCCCTACTCCATCCTCCGCCACAACCTCGTACCAACAAACATTCCCTGACCCAAATTTCATACTCTTAAACTCATCGATTAAACTTTCATCCAACGTTTCATCTTGTTCTTCCTCATCTATTTCTACACCCGATTGAGATTGAGTACTTTCATATTCTTGTCTATTCAACATAACAAACCGAAACAAAGACACCTTCATGTTTTCCCTTTCCGACATTCGAATCCCCAAAGACAATGCTTCTCTGTCATCTGCTCCACCAATGAAAAACACTCCCACGTGAAAATAAGATTTTCCACTGTCGTTACTCTCTCCAAGCCGTGAGTATCTATCCACCAATATCCCCAACGTGCATGGCACACGTGCTTGAAACATGGTATTTAGTCTTCGGATCGCGGTTGCCACGTGTCCGTTGAGGTCAATATGGTCATTTTCGTGAAAAGGGACTACTATAAAAGGAACCATTTTGTCTTGTGCTAAGTTGATAACAGCGTCATGCATGCTTTTATAAGGTGCAACGTTGACATATGGTAGAACAATAACCGGACCATAAGAGTTGCTAGCATAATTCTCAAATGCTCGCATGATGTGGTTTGTGTCAGGGTAATTCACTGACAGAAATTTCTTATTCTGTTTGTGATTAATCGGAAGCAGAATTGGCGCGCTTTTTCCTAAAAGCTGGACGAGGTGAATCACGTATACAGCTATCGGGCTTTGCGGAACTGGGTTGCAGACTTCTAATAGAGCAGTGATACCGCGTACGTGTCCTTCGTTATGTACACAAGTAACAATGCGAAACTCTAAATTTCTAGAAGTGTTCTGGATTGTTGTCATTTGTTGGTCCAAATTGGTTGACGAATTTAGTACTCGATGACGATGCTTGTATAGTTTATTAATCAAAGGTGAGACGACTGCGGTTGTAACCACCACACAAATCACCAAGTGACTGTATGTATCGTCATCCATCAACTGCAAACATAAAATTCAACAGAGTTCAATGTCATGGAGCATATGATATGAGTATTTTTCCTAGATTGATTAAACTATTACGTACCTTGAGATTCTTCAATTTAGTAATAGCTATAAGGTGGGTTATGCCCTTGATGTTCATCATGAGACCAAGCACCGTGCCTTGTCTGGGCTTAATGTTATATAACATAGAAACCAACACACAAGCAACTACCTTGGCCATGTCGCCCGCAAGTAAGATAAACTGCAAAGTAAAAAACTCTTTCCAACGTTTAAGTAAAGACAGGTCTGTAGTCATGCCAACATAAGCAAAGAAGAAAGGTAACAGAAAATCTGAGATAATAACTTCACATTTTTCAACCAATATTGTTCCCAAAGGAGGTCCACTCGGTATCATCAGACCCAACATCAATGGTCCAATCATGAACGTTACCCCAATAGTGTCAGTTATACCTGACATGATTAAAACACCAAGAAGAATAAACACAACATAAATTTGTTTCACTTGTTTCCCATACGGTGTGTTGCGTGCAATCATCTTCATCGTTGGCTTTAAAACAAAGAAGCAAAACAACGCGAACAATATGCAACTAGCCACAGCCAACGCTTGGAATTTTGGTTTCTCAGTGGTTGAGATATGGTGTCCTATTATGACAGTAAACTGTATGCAGTCGTTGAAAGAGGATGAAGACAGAGCAAGCTGCCCTAATTCAGTTGCTATGAGGTTAAGTTCTGATAAAGCTTCAGTTATGACAGGGAAATTACTGAATGACATTGTAACACTTAATGATGGATGTGGTGGGTTTAATTTCGGGAAATTTCGCGGTGAATAGAAAAGATGTAAAAGTGTTGACATAACCACAGCAGAAGCCGCAAAAGGTATTATCCCGAGTAGCCAAGTACTTTTTGCGGCTCTTACTGTCATTAGCATATCCATTTTCAGTGCAACGAAGAACAAAAAGTATATAGGTCCAACTATTGACATCACTAATAAAACATCAGATTGTCTTGCAGGAAATAATGATTTCCAGTAAATTTCACATCTCCCTAAAAATGATGGCCCCAAAAGAATTCCACCCTGCAAACAAATTTTCACAACAAACATAAATTTAACGATACAAAAGTTAGCTCCTTAGTTAACCTAACTTGTTGGTTCTACCGATTAGTTGTTCTCATGTAATTCTTCAATCATAATTCAATATAAATTTTCTATTATCAAAGAAAGAATAGTAGTAACTATATATAAGTTAACACATGATTAATTATGCTATAAATATATGAGTCTATAATTAGGGAAAGATAGAAACTAGAAAGGAGAAAATGGAAAAGGAAAAGCATTGATGAAATGGATGGATGAGAATGAGTTTGTTAGAGCTTACGAGAACGCTGCAGATGAATTTGGGTGTTTGCAATGGCCTGAGAACAAAGTGAAGAGATTGACAAAGTGTGATAATAACAATGATTTGGAACAATGTTGCAGGAAGAGCAAAATCAAATGGATTATCTCCAACAAAAACGCCATAAGAGCCAACGTTTCTATCATTTTTCACACAAATTTCAACCTTTCCGTGGGAATCATAAGAAATTGAGACGGTTCCATTGCCTCTTGAAGTTTCCTCCATTATATAAAATCAAAACCAATTAATGTTGAATAACTAATGTGGTTAATTCACTTGTCTTCCGTGTTTGTGTTTGCATTCGTGTTCGCAGCAAACACGAATACAAACACGAATACAAACACGGGAACAAAAAATTAAACCCCCAGTAGAAAGGGAAAAAAATGGAGGGGACAGAGGATTTATTATATAAAAAAATAAAAAGGAGAAGGTTGAGAATCAATCAATACACACAGGGATACAAAGCTATAATAGACACGCTTTTGATATTTTTGTCAAAAACATGAGTTGTTGTATATGTTTATATTACAAGGTGGACACTAATATTCCAAGAATGGAGTTTTTATCCAATGTAACTACTTTATTTGTCCAAATTACAAATTTGTTTAAAATAATTTTAAAGAAATAATAACTGTTAGCTGATGTTTTCTTTTCTTTCTGTTATTGTTGAATAAAATGATTCAACCTAAATTTAGAAATTTGCTACTTTAGAAAAATATATTCAAAAGCTTTGCATGATTATATTTAAGAGTGAGGCTCCCAAAATATAAGATACAAATAATGATTTTACCAAACAAACGAAGGATTACTGTGACAATGGTATTACAGAATATTGCTTGTCAATAAAATTATGACCAATAGTGTTTAAACACATTTAACTATATCATGATTGCATTGCACCATGCACACACAAGAACTTCATCTTAATTGTATTATATGCATATCCCACAGGAAAAACAACTTACAAAACAATTAAACATATGCTAGTACACACAACAAAAATATTAGAACCCTGCTTATAGATAATGCCACTGATCAAAAGTTAATCTTAGAAATCCATTACTCGCGCAACTTCAACGATTAGCAAATAAATGAAAGTCAATCACATGTTTTTCATGAAAAAGCTCTTTCTAATCATGACAAAAATAAAAACAAATAATAAAAACAAATAGAAAAACCACTTAGGAGGATAAGACTTGGTTGTTGTTATTGTTCTCAATAACAAAACCATTTCAAGGTGTATCTAATGTATTACAGACTAAAAATAAAACTGATTATATTAAAACAAAGAGGAATACAATATGTGGGACAAAGAGGAACACAATATGTGAAAACTCTAAACATGTAGGTCCAATTGTACATGACTGGGATGCAAGGGCAGTAATGTCCAGTGGTATGGTTCAAGGGTATTATTGTAACTGCATCATAGTATTCTATATACACTAGTGCAGAAATGACTTTTTACATCGGGTAAAATTGACTTTTTACATCGGTTTTGGATCCGATGTAAAGTCAGGTGATATAGTAAATCAGGGACTTTTTACATCGGTTCTGGGACCGATGTAAAAAGTCCCTTTGTTACATCGGTTCTGGGACCGATGTAAAAAGTCCCTTTTTTACATCGGTTATAATATCAGAACCGATGTAATAACCTGTTATTATGCACATTTTTAAAAAAATTGATCCAGTTTTTTACATTGGTTGGAAGTAATACCCGATGTAAAAAGTACCTTTTTTACATCGGTTATAATATATGAACCGATGTAAAAAACAATTATTATGCACATTTTTTTAAAAAATTGATCCAGTTTTTTACATCGGTTGGAAGTAATACCCGATGTAAAAAGTCCCCAGTGACGCGACTTTTTGCATCGGGTATTACTTCCAACCGATGTAAAAAGTCCCTTTTTGAAAGTTTTTACATCAGTTTTACTAATAACCGATGTAAAATGTATGAAATTTTTTTGGAATAGATTATTTATTTTCTGGGTTTCCCTATACAAATATAATTTGTACCCATTTTTTCATATTTTTCCAATATCAAACAGACTATATTTATGTCGCTATATAGATTTCATAGCTTTCCAACATCACATATATCACATTTAGGACGATGTTTTCATATTTTTCACAACAAACTTACAAATTGAACAATTGTATTGCAAACTTGTATTGTATTACAACATACAAACTTACAATTACAAATTCTTAACAAAATATAAAACAATATTCAACTATTTATAAGTCTTTTTCAAAACTTACAATTACATAATATTCACAAAATATACATATACTAAAATATTCAACTATTTCTAAGTTTCCAAACTTGAATTACCAATATAAAATCTTCGGTAGACAACACCAAAATCATATTGCCTGACAATAAATAATAACAATTAACATCAGCAAAAAAATCAAGAAACTCAACACATGAGCAAAAACCACATGTATTGTGCAAAAACCACAACTTATACAATTCTATAAAACTCACCAAGCTAAACTTAAGTTCCATGTAAGTCAAAGAAACATTTTGCCCAACGAAGTCGCAAATCATACAAATCATCTGGTGTTAATTCTGTTGGGTCATCAAATACCTATAATACATAAATATAACAATATAGAGTTATTTTTTAAAAATTCATATTAAGTCGAAAAACAAAAAGTAAAGAACAAAGTAAAGTTATTTTTAGTACCTGCATCCAATTCTCGGTTATATTAGCAGAGACAATATCCAACATATTTTTCATCACATAATATCCACAATCATTAGAGTTATGTTGTTGCCTTGTCTACAATTGAATGACATAATTAGTGAATATTTATCGTATATATTTAACTATAGAATTACAATTTACATCACACTTACATTGGGATGAAGCCATGTAGCCTTTTTTCTATTTCCATTTGCCATTTGATGAATCCCAAAAGAACTAATACAGAAAGATATAAACATCACATAACTAAATATACTCGCCAATGAAAAATCACATAACTATTAGTTGTCAATGAAAGTCACATGAAAGATAAACTTACTTTGTAATAATTTTCTTCGTGTTCTGGTCAATTTCCCGATGAAGTGAACAAAATACGACAACTAAATTGTCTCTTGGACACATGACTATTAATTGCCAATGTCTCATGTACGTGTGTGTGGAAACAGAAAAGTCGCATAAAATATATATGTTATCAAAATCAAAATTAAATAACATAAAACACAATTTCATAAAAATTCTTACCCATGAATTAATGGTAGTAAGTGGCACGCTCTGTTTTCATCACGTAACTTTTCTAGCACGTAATTTTTAACATCTTCTTGAGATTTCGCTCCATTATCATTATAAATACACCTAGCAGGGTCCATAAATCCATATAATTCTGAAACGGAATTCTCAAGACAAACACGATGAATATACCTGAATAGTTTTAAAATTAACATTAGAATCAAAGTGATGAGAGATATAACATATTAATAGAGATTGACTTTAATAAAACAATAAAATTTACTTACGTGCACCAAATTTGAAGAATAGACACGTCAAGCCAATGACCTAAACCCACCAATAACTCTCTGATACATTTAGCTGAAACATAAAAATTAGAGACACTCGCACAATGACTTAATTGTATTGCCAAATGGTTATCATCCAATTTCAAAACCATGAGTAACAATCTCTGAACATCATTAACTTCCACGTCTTTTGTGCTCTCTTTTGTGCTTCCCTTTGCAGCTGAACAACTTCCTTTTCCGCTTCCATCAATAATTTCCAATTTTTGAATGCATTTAATATCACCTGTGCTTTGTGATAAACCCATAGACTTAAGTGTCTCCATTAATGATTGCTGAAACATCTTACGCTCTTCAACTAACTTTTCTTCAAGTTCAGCTCTAAGTTTTGTTTCCAATATTGCAAGTTGTTCATTTACGTCGATATGTTGACTTTTTCTTCCAAAGTAAGTGCTTTGTTTATGGTGTTTTCCAACACCACGGACACGACCTCCATGCTCAGATGTTCCAATGGCTAATGATAAGATATCGTTACGTCCATCTGGAACAATTGCACCTTTTTCAGCTTCTTGAACAAGAGAATCCTACAAAATGCAAAAACATCAATTAATCAATCACAAATATAATTATACTTTGTAATAATTTTTCGTTGTTTACTTACAATTTTTTGGGCAACCTCTTGTGTAGATTTTGATGTGTATTCTCCTCCTTTCTTTTGTCGTGCTCTCTTCCATAACTCATGGCGTGATGGTGGAGATTGACTATCATTATCATCTAATGTGGAATTATCTCTCGATGATGACTTTTCTTTCATAATTTTCTCCTCAAGTAAGCGATACCCTCCACGAGACAATACATGTGGGTATAAATTCTTGGCCACATTATCCTTACCCTTCTGACTTTTTTCCTATTATAAACTCAAACAAATAATTAATCACTAAATATAATAAAAATGTTATGCACACAAAAATATATAACTCCTACTAACCTTAAATTCAGGGGTATCTCGAATCTTGAGAAACTCTTTCCAGACGTCTTCTGTAATAAAGTTATACTTGACATATGGAGGAGGATCATTTTCTATGGGATGATGAATATATCTATCTATGAGTTGTGTCTTAAAACCTCTCCATCGCTCTCCCGCATATTTAATCCATTCTTTCTTCAACCTATCATTCTTTGGATCTTTACATTCTGGAATAGTAAAATGAGCCTACAAATGTAGTATATGTCATATGTTGTTAATTAGTATATGATTATAAAATATAATAAAGTATTGTATTTAAAATACCTGAATATCAGTCCAAATAGCATCTTTTACGCCTTCATCTACTTCTTTCCAATCATTTTTCACAATGCTACAATACTGTCGAGCAAGAGATGCTATATAACTCTTGAAATTTGTAGCATTTTTACCAACACCAATACATTCATAGGTTCTTGCATTAAACTCGACCTTTATCTTTTCACCTGTTTGATGAACTTTGTCAATTTGTGTCATTAAAGTGGGACCTCTAACTCTTCTTTTATTGGGGTTTGAATCACCCATGTACCTGTTTACACAAAACAAAAATAATTAGAAATAATATTAAGCACAAAATAAAAACAATTAGAAATAAAATTAAGCACAAAATAAAAACAATTAGAAAATAAAGTAACGTGGAATTAACTTATACAAAAAATCTTACTAGTCCTCCCATATCCCTTCTTCATGGTCCATGCGAATAGCATGCACATCATCCCCTTCATTTTCTTCAGTGAATGTAGTCACATTTGTTGAGAAAGGATGAGTTTCAGAAATATCAAGGTTCTCATCATGATTTTCGTCACTATCATGGACCTTTCCTTGTAAAACGACTGACCACTTTTTATTAGAAGGATCTGTGACATAAAACACTTGTTTTGCTTGAGATGCCATGATGAATGGTTCGTTCGCATAAGCTAACTTACTAAGATCAACCAGTGTAACTCCAAATTCATCGATTCTGACACCACTGTTGATATCAATCCATTTGCATTTAAATACAGGAACTTTAAACACAACATAATTAACTTCCCAAATCTCTTCAATCACCCCAAAGTACGGTGTAGATGCCATAACCGGGTTTTTATCTTTAGCACTAGAGAAGTGCATGGACTCGGCCACAATCATTACCCCACTATTTTGCGTGGTACTACGGTCATCCTTTGACTTTGTATAAAAAGAGGTTTTATTAATATCATATCCACTCCAAGTTATTAGGTTACATTTAGGCCCATAAGACAACCACTTAATTGTATTAGAAACACTATCTTCATTAGCAATTCTTTCTTTAAACCACTCAGAGAAACTCTTATTATGCTCTTTTAACAACCCTCTTTCATTCATCTTGGGGTACTTTTTCTTTACGATGCTTTTGTGAGCAGATAAGTAAGGTTGAACTTCATCTATGTTATTCAATATATACAAATGCGCTTGAACAACCACATCAATACTTAAGCTCTTGACTTTTAAACCTTGTGTACCCACACCCTCATATCTTCCATCATGACGAGACTTAGGAACCCCTACAACATCCACTCCTGACAAATAGTTAGAACAAAACTCAATTGCTTCTTCTGCAATGTACCTCTCAATAATCGATGCTTCCGGACGGTGTGGGTTTTTTGTATACCCTTTTAGAATCTTCATGTATCGCTCTATTGGATACATCCACCGTAAAAAAACTGGACCACATAATCTAATCTCCCTTACTAGATGAACAATCAAGTGAACCATAATGTCAAAAAATGAAGGAGGAAAATACATCTCTAATTGGCACAAGATAACTGCAGCCTCATTTTCCAAATCGTCTAACTTTAGTGGATCAATGGTTTTACAACAAATTGCATTGAAAAATAAGCATAACCTAGTTATGGTCTTCCTTACGTTGTTAGGCAATATCCCACGAATAGCCAATGGTAGTAGTTGTTGCATTAAGACATGACAGTCGTGAGATTTTAAGCCAACTAATTTAAAATCTTTAACTGATACAAGCCTCTTGACATTTGATGAGTAACCATGCGGCACTTTGATACTTTGTAAACACTCACAAAAACTTGTTTTCTCTTTTTTAGACAAAGTGTAGCAGGCAGGAGGCAAATATGTCTTGTTACCTATATATTGTGGGGTTAACTCTTCTCGTATACCCATCAAACCCAAATCCAGACGAGCATTAATACCATCTTTTGTCTTGCCTTGAATGTTGAGAAGTGTTCCGATTACACTATCGCATACATTTTTCTCCACATGCATCACATCAATACAATGTCTTACATCAAGACTAGACCAATATGGAAGATCGAAGAAAATCGATCTCTTTTTCCATACATTTTTCACAGTAGATCGTTTTTGGTACTTTCCAAAGATAACATCAAGTCCCTGTTGTCGCTGATAAACTTCCTCTCCAGACAAGGGCTTTGGAGCAACACCATGCTCTTGTTCCCCATTGAAAGCTTTCCACAATCTACGATATGGATGATAACGTTTTAGAAATTTTCGATGCCCGAGATAAACGGTCTTCTTTCCTTTTTCAAGCTGATGGTAACAAGTGTCTTTTTCACATATAGGACATGCATTATGCCCTTTAACTTTATACCCAGACAAATTACCATATGCCGGAAAATCATTGATGGTGCAAAACAACATGGCACGCATATTGAACTGTTCGCCAGAATACGCATCAAAAACACCCACCCCTTCATCCCACAACACTCTTAAATCATCAATCAGTGGACTTAGATAAATGTCTATGTCATTTCCTGGTTGTTTTGGGCCCGATATCATCATCGATAACATAATATATTTACGCTTCATGCACAGCCTAGGAGATAGGTTGTAAATCATCAAGAGAACAGGCCAAGAACTATGGTTAGTACTCAGATTACCGAACGGATTCATTCCATCAGTAGCAAGTCCAAGTCTAAGGTTTCTCGACTCTTTGCCAAAATTTGGAAACAAAGAATCTATTTTCTTCCATTGCAAAGAATCAGCTACATGACGAATTTGTCCATCATATTTTCTTTCTTCTGCATGCCATCTAAGATTCTTTGCGTCATCTGCATTGGCGAATAATCTCTTGAACCTTGAAATTATTGGTAGGTACCATACCACTTTCGCAGGAGGACCCTTTTTTACCACCTCATCATCAATTGACTCACCATCTTTCTTTTTGTAGCGTGAAGCCTTACACTTTGGACAATGATTATACTTTTCATACTCTTTTCTGTATAATATGCAATCATTAGGGCATGCGTGTATCTTTTCATACTCCAAACCCATTGGACACAATATTTTCTTCGCCTCGTAATAACGACTTGGCATTACATTACCTTCTGGAAGCATTTCGGTCAACAATTCAAGCAACTCGGTAAAACTTTTGTCAGTCCACCCATTCTTTGCCTTCAGATTAAATAATTTTAACACGGTCGACAGACGTGTAAATTTTTTGCATCCCGGGTACAATGGTTTATCCTTGTCATTGCATATAGTATCATACGTATGTGCCCTCTTAAACGAATCTTGTCCAATATCACGCATCATGTCTTCTAGACGATCATCCATTTCTACACTAACACCATCTCTTTGAGACACGTTTGACTTTGCTACTACTTCACCGTGCCATATCCATTTTGTATAACTTTGACAAATCCCTACACAAATTAGATGATCCATGATTTCTTTCTTACTACGTTTTGGTTCTTTATTTGCACAACGAATACATGGACAGAGAAAAAGCGTAGGAAGACTTTTGTCAGCATTACTTTCAGCAAACTGTAGAAATTCCATCACTCCATGTTCGTACTCGTCACTTAATCGATTAGCTCTCATCCAACTACGATCCATAACTATGTTCACACGGAGGAAGGTCTGACGAACGGTGTGTCCGCGGCTGTGCTACTTCACGGAGATTCCGAGATTGCAAGTTGCGCTGCTTCGCGGAGAAAGACAAATAGAATCAAATTTCAATGGCAAGGTGATAACTCTATTAAGTTTGATAGGTTAAAGATAAACAATGTGTTTCTGAGAGGACCATTAATTCTTTTGTCATAGGTTTCTAAATTTTCCGCTTCTTTTATTTGGTGAGCATAAAAATAGGAGAAAGGGATTCAAATATAATAGTATAATAATAGTAACAATAATGGAACAAAGTATAAAACACATGAGTAACAAAGTGTAATTTATATGAGGCCAATGATTAAACTATTTTTGGCCAATGATTAAAATATGAGGCCACTTTGTTATTTTCAATTTTATCTTTTCTTCTTCAATTTTAACTCCTTTGATGTTTTAATCGTATTATATATATATTTTTATTTCTTGTTAGTAATAATTTTTAAATCAGTATATATAAACACTACACTAACACAAAGACACTCTCTTAAATTTTTTTCAAAACCTTGTCCATATGTTTTTCTCAAACCATTGTTCTTAACAAATAAAATATCCAATTATTTTGAAAAAACACATTTCTCATTTAACAATTTATTACTAATTGTTATTATTTTTACACTTTGCACCACTAATACATAATTGATTCTCACTGGTTTCCTTTTCTAATAATTTCAAAACGATCACCATATATTCAATTTTTGTCTCAGAACCTGTAAATACTTAATAATATAACAATCTTCATGTTTCACTCTTCACCATCATGATCATGAAATTTCACACTGCACAAACACTAACATACACCATATTTTCTTGAAACAAGTAGCTTGTTGCATTAGTTAAAGTTACTAAGTTTAGTATCTATAAACATGTATAACTTTATCTTAAGGAAGAACCATAGAAATTTAAACTATCGTATACTAGCCAACTGCATAATATTGATATGTAATGTAACATAGCGTAAATGCATAAAAATGCTGAAATTGTAATGAAAAAGAAAATGCAAAAAAGAAAAGAAATAGAATTAGAACGAACCCCAGAATGATTTGCAGAATGATTTGCAGAAGACGGGACCGATGAATCGGCGACGAGGAAGCAGTAGAATGGGTGTTGGAGGCAGTATGCGTCGCGGAAGTGGTGTTGGCGGCGACGATGTAGGCAGCGACAACTATTTAAAATTGTTATCGCAAAATAAAAATTGATTCAAACATGAACAAACCCCCACAAGCAAGAATAACATATTAACATGATAATGACATTGAAACTTCAACCAAATTAAAATCAAGTGAACATATTATTGACGAACAAAAATCTCATTCAAATTTAAAACAAGCGAAAAAATAACCTCGCAACACGATCACAAGCACATTGACAAACCGAAACTCCATTATCAACTTCAACATACCGATGTCAAACTATAATTATCATATCATCAAAGTTTATCTTTCGATTCCAAACCAAAAATCTCACAAATGTATGAATAGAAATGAAATGTATGATCAGAAATGCAGCAAAACTTCCACTGTCAAACCAACAGAATATCAGCTATTCTCGCTCGAAAATATCAGACCCAAACAGCATATCTAACTTGTTTCAGCCAGAAATTACTTCAACCACTTGTTTTCCCAGAACAGAAACACAATTTAAACAAATTAGTACACTGATGAAAGGAAATCGAGATTTACCGATAATGACGAAATCGCTGTGATGCAAAGGAGTTTGCGACTGAAATCGACGCGGCGAACTGAACTGAAATCGCTTTACTAGCTGAGACGTCGCGACGTCGTGACAGTAGGCGGAGGAAAATGGGTCGGAATGGAAAATGGGTCGCGACGCGGAGGAAAGTTCGTCGGAATGGAAAATGGGTCGCGACGTGGTGGAAAATGGGTACTGAGATGAACGTCGCGGCGAACTTGACGAGACAGTAGGCGGAGGGAATCGTCGTGGAAAATGGGTCGGAAATGGCAAATGAACAGTTTTCGGGAATAAAAGAAAATTGTGTTTAGAACTTTTTACATCGGTGGAAAATGTGACCGATATAAGGGGATGGCTATTACATCGGTGGAAACTTCCACCGATTTAATAGGTAATTTTTTTTTAAAAATACGTCAGGCTATTACATCGGTGGAGAATCCCACCGATTTAATAGGTTTTTTTTTTTTTAAAATACGGCTTAGGCTATTACATCGGTGGAGACTCCCACCGATTTAATAGGTTGTTTTTTTTTATTTTAAAATACGTCAGGCTATTACATCGGTGGAGACTCCCACCGATTTAATAGGTTGTTTTTTTTTTTTACCCACCTTTTTATGATTTTTCAATATAATTTATATATTAATTCAAAGAATCACTTTTTACATCGGTTTGTCTTTAGACCGATGTAATAGCTTTCTTATATTTTTTTTAACTTTTTTGTCACCTTGTTTCTTATTTACAAAAATACCACCGTGTTTTTTTTCTGGAAATCTTTTACATCGGTGGATGAGATTACCCGATGTAATAGGTGACGAAAAAAAAATTTCCCCTTATTTTTTATATCATTGGAAATAAATACCTGATGTAAAAAGTTTGTTAACTGTATTTTTTACATCACCTATTTTGATACCCGATGTAAAAACCTTTTCTCAAATGTCTTTTTTTTAGTAGTGATATTGTTTGTAAGTCAATAACCCTAATTAATCACAAAAATAAAAGGGAATTATAGTTGCTCAATAAACGCAAAGATAAGCATCATTGACTGAACTGCATTAACAAAAATAGATCGTGTTCTAACAAGAACTAATAAAATTCAAACAAACACATGAATGAAAACCTTTTGATCCAAATAAATCCATTTATTAGTAGAATCATCTGTGACACTACATCTAATAACCATGCTCATAGTTTGTTCGACCTTCCCTTATGTCTTAGATACCCACCTACCTTTGCAACCATCATTAAGTGAAACACAATTTTATGAATTTTTGTTTGAAGCTCTACGAGAAAATGGAATTACTTGAAATTGTCTCTTCTCTCGCAATTTCAATCACTGTTCTCTTTATTATAGAAGGGTAATTTAGTATTTCTAGTTACTTTAATAACTTAACTGTTAAGTTTATTCTATTACTATGTGGCAGTTTATTTGTGTATAAATAGTCTAGTTATAGATGTCATAAATACAATATTTTTGCTTGCATCTTTACAACCGTCATTCTCTTTGTTCTCATAAATATATTATTTTTATTCATCATTACCTTGTGCACCAACAAATTGGTATTTAAAGCTCCAGTTCTGATTCACGGGGAAACACGGGAAACACGAGTGAAACAGTGAGGCGTTGTGTGATTGATTTTGGTTCTTGAATTCGTGTTAAATCTTGAACAAAAATCGGAACAAAATCATATTTTTCGAATTCTGTGGGATTGAGAAATATTGTGTTTAGTGAGATCTGAGTGTTTTGTACAAGGTTAAAAATAAACTAAAATGATAGTCTGAGTACTAAACTTCATGTTTTTGATGGCAAGAACTAGAATAGATGGATGATTCAGATGCGTGTCTTATTCGGTGCTCAACATGCTCTTGAGCTTGTTATCGATGACTAAGTTCTAATTACAGCAGATGAAACGGAAGAAGAGGGAAACGAGCAAAGAGATAAGAGGAAGAAATATCAGAAACCATTGTTCTACATCCATCAGTGTGTGGATGTGAATGTGTTTGAGAAAATTGTTGATTCAACGACGGCGAAGGAGGCATGAGACTGTTAGCTCCTAAATTTGACACTCACATATATTGGCTTTATTGGCTAAAAATAGATTGAAGAAATCTAAGATGAAGACACTTCGACAGAAGAGCCTATGAAAGGAGTTGTGTCGAAGTCATCCTTGCTAAGAAGGAAAAAACACTTAGAAAATTTTCTAAGTTAAAGACAGTTTCGACCGAAAAGCTCTTGTATCAGCAGCAAGTGGATTTGAATCTGAAGAAAGGAGGGAAAGGAAATTCATTTGGAAGTTGAGAAAAGCAGCGTGGCATGAAGATAGGGGTCGAAGAGCATGCAGAGGACACTTGTCTTCATCCTGGAATAAAGCAATTGTTCGACAATTACTTATTATTAGTATAAATATAGGAATTTTGTGTAAAAATTTCGTGTGTTAAACTTATTGTACAAGTCACTCAATTTTATTCAAGTACCTGCTGTGAGAGAAAGAATATTGAGAATGTATGTTTGAATCACCATACTTTATTGCAATCAAAGTCTTTACATTTCTTTACAACCCTTGCCATTTAACATTTTTCTGTAAACTTTACCATTACAGCCTTTTAAATTACTGCAAATTTACTTTATCATGTACTTTACTTGCGTTTTTACCAATTTTTTACCTTCATCATGTGCATTTAAACATATCCAAGCCTTTACTCTTAGTGTCTAGTCGAACTTATTCATTAACAATGTTAATACTTCTTATCAAACCCCAAAAATACTTAGCATATGTCCTAGGATCAAACTGATTGATCATGCAAGTAACCAAAATAACATTTTTTGAAAGATCAGCGGTTGTTTACCAATTTTAACGGTAAATAGAGACACACTGGTCAGATGTTACGGTGGTGACGCATAAGTAAAGAAGGTGAAGCTTTAGTCCCTGCGAAAGCAATATGAAAATCTCAACATGAAGAACAATGAGAAGGTTGCTAAGTACATTTCCTGAGTGATTCTGATCACTAATGAGATGAAAGCTTATGGAGAAACCCTTTCTAAACAAGTAATCATTGAGAAGATCTTGAAGTTTCTTACTCCTCAATTTTATTACATTGTTGTAGTAATTGAACATTCTAAATATCTGGACACTATGAGAATAAAAGAGCTGCAAAGCAGTCTAGAGGCGCAAGAGTTACATGTGACTGAAAGAACTTCTGAGAGGGAAGTTGAGCAGGCTCTGAAGGCTTATTTTGTCAAGAAGGACCAAAATAATTCTTGGTCAGAAACCAAGAACATATGTGGTGATAGATTCCAAAAGTCAGAAACCTCTACCTCTGATGAGAAGAAACATCAGAAGGGAAAGGAGAAGTTTTACAAGAAGAAGGTTCAATGTTAATGTTGTAAGTAGTTTGGCCATTTTGCTAAAGGTTGCTGGTCAAATAAAGGAAGGAAATCAGAAGAAGCAAATATATCTAGAGGAGATTCTGATGATGAACCTCTGCTATTGATGGCTTTCGATCCTGATGGAAAGTGTTTGGCAGACTGATGGTATATGGACACTGACTGTTCAAATTATTTGACTGGAAATAAACAATGGCTGATAGATTTTGAATCCGTAAGGAGGACAAAAATTAGATGTGATGATGGTAAATACCTTAATGTAGAAGGTATGGGAAATGTCCAAGTTAAAGTGAATAATGGGAAGACCGTTATGATCAAGGATGTTTGGTATGTTCATGGAATTTAGAGAAATCTGATGAGTGTGGGTCAACTCATTGAGAAAGGTTTCTCAGTTATTATGAAGAACAATCTTTTGAAGTTGTTTGATTCCAATCAGAAGCTGATTATGCAATCCGAGCAGGGAAGCAACAAAATATTCAAGGTGAATGTAGAAACAGATGAAACATAGTGTCTTAGTGCAGAAGGAAGTGAAAGTGATAGTAAGATGTGACACAAGAGGTTGGGACATATGAACTACAAGAGTTTAGGATATCTGAGTTTTAAGAAGCTTGTGCGTGGTATTCAGAAGATTGTGAAGCCTCAGAAGTCATGTGAGCTACGAATGAAAGGCAAAAAAAACCAGATTTTCGTTTGTGTCAAAAGTAGCCCCAAGAGCAAAACATTCTTTGGGAGTAGTGCATTCTGACGTGTGTGGACCATTTTCAGAACCTTCACTTGGAGGAAATAGGTCTTTTGTGTCTTTTATGGATGAGTTCATAAGAATGACGTGGGTAACACTCATAAAGTTTAAACATGAGGTGTTTACCGAGTTCCAGAAGTTCAAGGTGAAGGCTGAGAAACAAAGTGGTCAGAAGTTAAAGATTCTCGGAATGGATGGTGGATGTGAGTATAACTCTACAGAATTCCATAAGTTCTGTGAGGAGAATGGAATAGAGCATGAGGTTACTGCTCCTTATACTCCTTAACACAATGGTCTTGCTAAAAGAAGAAATCGTACTTTTCTTGATATGACGAGAAGCATGCTGAAAGAGAAGAAGTTACCTCATACCTTGTGGGGAGAAACTGTGTCCTATTTAGTGTATGTGCTCAATAGATGTCCAACTAAGAAGCTGGAGGAAATTATTTCTTTATAAAAGTGGACTGGAGACAAGCAAAGTGTTATCCATCTGAAGATGTTTGGTTATGTATGTTACAAACACGTTCCAGAAGCTAGAAGAAAGAAGTTGGATGATAGAAGCAAAGTAATGATTTTGGTGGGGTACCACACTATAGGTGCATACAAGCTTTATTGTCTAGAAACTAATAGAGTTGAAGTCAGCAGAGAAGTCATTGTAAAAGAATCATAAGTATGGGATTGAAGCAAGTCTCAATCTATTTCTGAAGATGAGTCGGAACTTGAAAGTTCTAAGGAAGTATCTGAATCAGATGATGATTCTGGAAAATATGAAGAGGAGTCAGATGGTGAATCTGATTCTGATTAGGATTTTGATGATGATCCAGAATCTGGTGGTGGTCATGCTTCTGAAAAGTTAAACTCTGAAGACGTAGGTTTTGGAGAACAAGCTTCTAAAGATGATCATGTTTCTGGTGGAAATCATGTCAGTAAAGGTGGACCTTCTGAAGGAGGAGATACTGAAGGAGGAGCTTCTGAAGGTAGTCTATCCTCTGATGAAGGGCATGATTCTGAAGGTGGAACTTCAGAAGGTAGAGGTTCTGAAGGCGATCCAACTTTTGAAGGTGGTCAAGTATCTGATACTGTTCCAGAATCAGAAAGAGTTTCTGAACAAGTTCAAAGGCTATAAGAATCATACAAATATCAAGAAGGTTTACAGAGTTTGACATATTGCAAGGCACTGAATTAGATTCAGAAGGAGAAATTGTTCAGTGTGCCATGTTAGTAGATTTTGAACTCGTGAGTATTGAAGAAGCTCTAAAGAAGAAAGTATGGCTGAATGTCATGAAAGAGGAACTTGAGGCTATAGAAAGAAACAAGACTTGGAAGATGGATAAGCTTCAAGATAAGAAGAAATATATCAATGTCAGATGGGTTTTCAAGATAAATCTTAAGCCAAATGGACCAATTGACAAGTACAAATCAAGGCTAGTGGCTATAGGTTTTCTTCAAAAACCTGGGCTAGATTACTTTGAGGTGTTTGTGCCTGTAGCTAGACATGAAACAATCAGACTGATGATTGTTTAGCTGTAAATAAAAATTGGCCTCTGATGCATCTAGATGTGAAATCTGTATATTTGAACGGTCCATTACAAGAAGAGGCATACGTGTCATAACCTCCTAGATTTGTGAAAAAGAATCGGGAAGGGATGGTGTACAAGTTACATAAGTCTCTGTATGGTATGAAGCAAGTGCCCAGAGCTTGGAATTTGAAGATTGATTCAATTTTCAAGAAGCAAGGTTTTCAGAAGTGTGAAATGGAATATGGAGTTTACATGAAACATTCTGGAGGCAATATGATTCTGGTATGTCTTTATGTTGATGACATATTGCTAACGGAAAGCTGTCCAGAAAGTATAATCAATTTCAAAGAGGTTTTAATGAATGAGTTTGAGATGATTGATCTGGGAAGTATGGTATATTTTCAAGGGATGAAGATTATGTACTCAAAAGGGTATCATTTTGCATCAGCTGAAATATGAACTTGAGCTTTTGAAGAGATTTAAGCTGCAGAATTGTAAGGTCGCTGTCACACCATCAAAAACCAGTCATAAATTTGATTCTGACTCTGATGGTGAAGATGTGGATGCTATGACCTTCAAATAATTGGTTTGTTCTCTAAGGTATTTGTGTAATACCTGACCTGATGTTTGTTATGTAGTTGGATTGGTTAGTAGATTCATGACTAAACCTAAGTGGTCCCATTACCAAGCTGCTGTCACGATTCTGAGGTATATCAAGGGAACTCTGAAGTTTGGAGTACTATTTCCTTCTTGAAGAAAGACAGATTCAGAGTTGATAAGCTACTCTGATTCAAATTAGTGTTGAGATAGAGTTTATATAAGAAGTACTTTTGGATACTTGTTTATGTTTCTGGGAAGTCCTATTTCTCTGTGTTCCAAGAAGTAATCCATTGTTGCTCTATCAACTGTGAAGCTGAGTACATTGCAGGTGTTGTAGTTGTATGTCAAGTTGTGTAGATTCTAAATCTATTGCAGGATCTGAAGATCAAGGTAGATAAGCCTCTGAAGCTGATGATTGATAACAAGTCTGCAATCAATCTTGCCAAAAACCCAGTACTACATGGGATAAGCAAGCATATTGAGACAAGTATTACTTTGTCAGAAGTCAAGTCCAGAACGGAGTACTAGATGTTGTGCATTGTAGCACCCAGAAGCAACTGGCAGATATTCTGAAAAAAGCAATTAAGACAGATCAATTTCTTCGCTTAAGGGATGAAATTGGTGTTGTTAGTTTTGATCAGGAAATTCTAAATTAAGGGATGATATTGAAGGGTAATTTAGCATTTCTAATTGCTTTAATAACTTAGCTATTAAGTTTATTCAATTATGGCCTATGTGGTAGTTTATTTGTGTATAAATAGTCTAATTATAGATGTCATAAATATAATATTCTTTCTTGCAGCTTTAAAGTCGTCATTCTCTTTGTTCTCATAAATATATTCTTTTTCTACATCATCACCTTGTGCACCAACATTTATTACAGTCAGAGATTCTATCAGCAACTTCAACCTCGTCAAACAATGGGTATACGTGAAACTAAAAAAAACACAAATGAGAAATGAAACCCTAGTTTGGAAATGCAATTAAATGTTCAAAAATGAATTGTTTAAATTGTATTATAAAAAACCCACACATAGGGCTTGCTGTTGGAGGTTGCTCATGAATGGACTCGCGAAGGTGGTTTGATAGAATCAACAACATTGGTGGTATGTAGTTCAGTGATGAGAGATTGGTGTTCATTAGAGAGTCTAGAGATTTGGAACTGATAGCAATAGCGAGAATAAGGTTTGATGAAGTTGATTTGTAAATTCAAAAGTAAGAGGGACTACACCGTATAAATATTTTGAAGTTTGTTTGCGTGAAGAAAATGAGTGCTTGGAGGGAAGGGAATAAAGAGAACAAAATCTATCATTATTTAAAAATATATATAAATATATAATGATGATAAATAAATATTTATAATATTAGTAATATTTTTTTAAGAATCTCAGGCTATTTTGTATTTTTTTAAAAAGGGATTAATGCACAATTTGTCATTTTGTGATTTTTTAAATAAAATAATCATGTTTTTCAATAAAAATATCTAAGTAATTGTTCGGGAAATAGAAATAGATGTTCTATTTTAGAGAAGGAATTAGAAATGAAGAGAGTTGGATAACTGTTGATCTTGAATAGTGGTTCTGATCTCCTTTATAATAGCATGGGATGAACTTGTATGGTTAGCACTCCAACGTCCAAGTCAGTTCAAGATTCAATATGAGAATAGTAAATTGGAGATCATATATTATGTACATTCTCATAACATGTGAGCTATTTTTATATATTGAGTAGAGTCGAGTGGACTTGAGATGGATCGTGCCTTTGTTAATTCGGGTCTTTGGCCGGTTCAAAATAGTTGCTCCAAGGTTTTGCCGAGCAATGAAGGAGTCAGGGCAAGCCTTAAGTATTATTGACTAGTATTCATGTTGTAGTTCAATGTGGAATAGAACGAAATCGATTAGGATTGATTTCCTGAAGAAGTAATGGGGAACATGCGCATTTAATGTGATTCCATCTTTGAAACGCTTTGTCATCCATTCTTGGCATGTGCGGTGACGTGATCCATTGGGGCATGACACAGTTTTTAAAGTACTTAGTGCACTCGAGTTGACGTGTATCCTTGGGTGGAAATCTATTCGTTGCTCTTGTGATTTTTTCCCTAGTTGGTCTTAATTTTTTAGTTGTCATTGCTTATAAATAAAATGAGTTGAATATTTGAAAGTTTTTGTAACTTTTTAGCTTTCAAGCTTACAGTTACTTTCCATAAAAACGTCTTCGTTCCTTTTTCCTACGAATATCACTATATGTGACTTAGAGCTCCATTTAAATCTTTAGCCTTTTTCATTCCTCCTACTTCATCAACCTCTTCTAACTATATACCCTTCTAACTCAATCATTTTCTTTAGCATTTCTTGCTTTGTAGTCAATATGACTGATAATAATGTTGACTTAGTGAGTCATTCTGATTATAGGTTGAGTGTAACACCCCGAAAACCATAGTTAATTATTTAATTAGTTATTTGTTATTATTTGTGAAGTATTGTGATTTATATGATGCATTGTGGTGTATTGGGACACTACATTATGGGGAAGTGTTAGATTAAGCGGTAATTGAAGGAAAACTTCTGATGATTTTCTTAACATGATCAGTAGTGGAATATCCTTTGTCCAGAATCTTAAGTCCTGCCACCAAGGTTTGAAATCTTGAGAACATAGTTTCAACCGTTTCTTCATATTCTGTTTTGAAGGCTTTATATTTCTGAATTAAGGCCAAGGACTTAGTTTCTCTGACCTGTGCATTTCCTTCGTGTGTCATTATGAGTGAATCAAGAATATCCTTTGTTGTTTCCCTGTTTATGATCTTTTGATATTCATTATACGAGATTGTACTGAGAAGGATAGTTCTGGCTTTGTGATGATTCTTGAAGTTGTGCTTCTGATCTTCATTCATTCTGTTCATAGGAATAGGAATACCAATTGCACTGACAGGTTCTTAATAACCATTTGTAACCATTTCCTAGAGATCAATATCATAGCCTAGAAATAAACTTTTTATTATATCTCTCTATGATACGGTGGCAGAACCGACTGTTTAATATTGGTTTTGCGTTTGTGTTTGCAAATGTTGCGGTAAGCAAGAGTCGCCACCGACTTTTCTTTTATCCAACAAAGGAGAGGGTGAAAAGAACAGAGAAAGACCTTTTTTCTAGATTTTCTGAGTAAGGCGGGTAGATTATGGAAAGGGAAGGTGTCAGTACCCTTTCCATCATTGGTTTTCCACGGGCTCTTAGGTACTTGCTCATTTTGAAAACTGCTTTTGTGTTTGTGTGTTTTGAAAAGTTTGAAAGCGCCTTAGTGCGGCGAACTTTGTAATGATTCTCAGAATAGTAGAGAAAATATACAGAGTGTTTTGAAGTTGCTTTTTTTGAAAGAAGTGTAAGTGTAAAAAATTTGTTTTATTTGAGCAAGTATCTAAGAACTATCTACCTACTCGAAAAGGTTTGTTTTTTTCCTCTTTCCCTTTAGACAATTGTGATACGGTGGAAGAACCGACTGTTTTTACTGGTTTGCGTTTTGCGTTTTTTGTTCGCAAATGTCGCGGTAAGCAAGAGTCGTCACCGACTTTTATTTCATCCAATCATGGAAAAGGAAAAAGAACAAAAAAAACCTTTTTTCGAGATATTCTGAGTACGGGGGGGGGGGGGGGGGGGGGTACATTATAGAAAGGGAAGGTGTTAGCACCCTTTCTATCCATGGTTTTCCATGGGCTCTTAGGTACTTGCTCATTTTTTAAATTGCTTGTGTGTGTTTGTCTTGAAAATGTTTTACTTCGTGATAACCCTTGTATCAGTCCTCAAGGGTGTGACGAAGTTTGTTTTGAAAATTTGTTTTGAAAGGTGTTTGTGCGAAAAGTTTTTATTGAGCAAGTACTTAAGATTATACCTACTCGAAAAAAGATTGTTTGTTCTCGTTTCCTTTAGACAATGCTATCCTACTATTAAGTAGTAGGTAGCACCGTCATTGGAGTTGTAAGGGACATTCGAAAGGTACAAGTACAATCACTAAAGTAATAGTTAGAAAAACTTTAGTAATAACCCTAGAGTCTTAAGATCTTTCTGAGGCAACATTTCCGAGGCAACATTCGACCGGGACAATTTGATCTTTTTAGACTGGAGGGCAACCACTGAAATCTCCTATGCTTAATGATTGTTTACCGAAGGCAACCGAACTGAGGTAAATCCTAGGAGTGAATATGTGCGTATGAGTTGTTTCAGTTATTTAATCTTTGCATATTAGGTGATCTACCGTTTTAAATTTCTAGACATTCTTGGCATACAATCCTATTAGTATACATCTAGACAGTTAAATATTTGTAGGAACTTAAAAATTCGAGAAAATAAACCTAGCTATTACAAGGCTTTGACAGTTACATAATTATCTTGACGGGAAATAAAAGATGTGAAATTTAAAACCCTAATTAAAATTATTACAACCTCGAAACAGTTACAATAATAATAAAAACAAATAAAAGTGCGCGCGGTAAATTAAATACGAGGGAGATTGAGAACCCTAAAATCTAATTACAAGAATGATTAAGTTATTTTTTGAGAAAAGAATTAGTTAAATTATGTATAACAAAACCCTAATTCTAATTATTTTTAATTATGAAAAAAGAGTATTTAAGCTAACCTAATTAACCTAATTAATAAATGTTTTTATTAAAAAAAAATTGGTGTATTTTTAAAGAAAATTAATTAAATTATGTACAATTTAAATCCTAGGTCTAGTTATTTTTAATTATAAAAAGAGATTAAATTGCCTTAAATTAATTAAACTAAATTAATTAAGAAATAAAATAATTTTATTAAAAAAAGATTTTATGTATTTTTGTGATTTTTTATTTTATAGAAAAATAATAATTTTCAGTTAATTAATTAAAACAAAATAAAAGAAATTAAAAAGAAAATAGAATAGAAAATACAAACTGTGTTGAATAGCAAATCTGGGGGTGCCAATCTGAAATTTCTAAAGCCCAAAACGCTCCCAGCCCAGTCAATATTGAATTCTGCATAGCGTTGACTTGAACGTGCACCATAGGCCCTCACTGCTGGAGCGTTGGATCTGATAGCATGCTTGATCAAACTGTTGGGTGCAAGGGTGCATGATGGTCACCAGGAAGAATAACGCGTTGGATCTGTTGAATGAAAATAATATAAAGGAAGCGCTGAAACCTGGGATCGAACCCAGGTCCTTATGATCAATACCAATGCCTCATTGCCAGCTGTGCTACGCGTTTTTGTTTTCAGTGTAAGGAAAACAAAATATATTATATAATAAATAAATGGATTAATGAATAAACAAAAAAAACGTGCCAGCTTTCAAATGGTCCAATGATGCTTGGACATGTTATCTTCTTCTTCCTCATTCGTTGTTTTAGATCTTCATACCTTTACCTACAGTCAGCTTCCATGGATAAAGACCTGTGCAATTCAAAAATTCATGAGACACAATATAAATGGAATTGAAGACCATGGTTCAACCGGTCATGATGTCTCGGTCATCCCAGTATCCATCTTATGGTCTAATTTTTCCTATAGCAAAAAGCCCTAAACTGCACACCCAAACCTTAACAATGGCAAAGGCACGTATAAGCTTCAAAAATGCAATTAAATCATTCAGTCAATTTGAAAACATTATGAGGATTACAAATATATAACTTAAACATGCTAATGATGCAGGAATTATGATAATGGTTTCTGAAAAAATTTGCAAACTGTGTGACTACTACACGATGATTCTGGACTTGGGGCAGCTTGCAATTGATTGGGATGGCTTCCTGAGACGTCCATCAATTTATTGGCAGTGCTAGGATGACTTGAGATGGCTTGTGCAGTGAAAATCGATTCACACTTTTCTTTGAATTTTTTGAAGTTTTTTCTGGCCTTTTACACAACTGCAACCCTTCTTTTTTGCTTTGTTCTTGTCCAATATATACCTAGGGATGAATTAGGGTTACAAACTTGGATTGAATCTTGAAGTTTGATGAGATTTAAATTGATTTTTTAGCCATATGCAAACTTGCTATTTTGAGCCAAATCATCCCTTTTTTGTATCAATTATGCTTGATTCGTTTTGACCTTGATAATTCAGCATATTTTGATTGCCAACGTGTCCAAAAACCAAATCAAATCATATATTTGCTATTATTCATAAATTATTTAATTTAATTCAATTTTTAATTAATAAAAAATCAAAATAAATTGAAAAATGAAGCAACTAATGGGTGGATGAATATTTGAAACGTGGACCACATTATAAGTGAGGTGCAAGCATAAAAAGTTAGGCCCATTTAGCAAAAAATGCATTTTTGAGCAAATTTGACTTTTGGTAATTTTGCAAAATGGGTCAACTTTGACAAAGCATATATCTTCCAATTTTAACCCTAGATAGGTTTTCTTAGACTTTTAGAAAGCTTAGGATGTCCCCCAAGCAACCCTTTTGGTCTCATCTCAATTGAGTCTTCCATGTTCATGTAAGAAGCTTTGACCCAAAAGGTGTTTTTGTTGACTCTTCAAAAGGAGCCATAATGTAAATATTCATATATTTTTATGAGTGCATATTTTGAACTTGTGAGATGAAGATGAATTTTAGGGAATTTCATCCTCTTAAAAATGAGCTTTGGATAGAAAATTTCTGATAAAGTATGAGGAAGTTATGCTTGGTCAAAGTTTGGTTGACTTTTCCTAAGAAACCCTAATTTAGCAACTTTTGGGTTTTGATGAATTTGGGGAATTCCTTGAGGAATCATGATCAACCCTTGATCAAATTATGAAAGTTACTTCATAATTTTTATGTTGACCAAAAATCTTGAAGTTTGACTGTATGTGGGCCACAGTTGACTTTTGACCTAATATAGTCGATTCTCAAGCATCTGAGTAGTTGACTGAGAAAACTTCTTGTGCAAGACATGAAACTTGACATGGATGATATTGGGAACATATTAATACCATGGAGAGCATATGAGGCCTTTGTGGTTCGCCCATCTTGATGAAAATGGGAACCCTAATTTGAGGTATACTGCCTTAGGAGACAGGTTGTCTGGTCCACTCTTGGGCAACCTTGAGCCAATTGAAGATCTCAATGGGCATCTATTGAGTAAAATGAGAGGGAAAATTTTTGGGGTACAACAACTGCCCCTGTTCAATCTTCTTAAACCTGCGGATGTAGATTGGCTTGTCTGCCTTTCGTAATCTGAAGGTGGAAGATGATTGAATACTAAAGTGCCCAGAAATTTGCACTCGCTTGAAGTGGCACTTGATTTGTGACATCGGGAATGGGATTAAAGATGCCATTTGGAGGTTGATGATAGAATATTTGTCGGATATGGGCTTAAAGATTCCATCCTGGATGTGACAGAGAATTGTCGGAGATGGGCTTAAAGATGCCATCTAGAGAGTGTTGATTTCCTGATACATTCCTTCGATGAGAGTTCCTGTTGTTATTATCGACGAGGAATCTACTGAGGAAATTGGTATTTGTCTCGAGAAATGGAGTTTTAGGGGCTTCAGTTGTCCATTACTCTACTGGGGAAATGTAAAACCAATTGTGTTTGATTAGGTTCTGGTCTTACAGTGTTATGGACTGCTGTCTGGAGATAAGAGAGAAGGAACTTGGATAGTAGGGTTGCTTCGAAATGAAAGCCTAGATAATAAGGTTGTGAGAAGGAACCTGGGTAGTAGGGTTACTTTGATATGAAAGCCTAGATAGTAGGGTTGTGAGAAGGAACCTGGGTAGTAGGTCTACTTCGATATAAAAGCCTAGATAGTAGGGTTGTGAGAAAGAACCTGGATAGTAGGGTTACTTCAATGTGAAAGCCTGGATAGTAGGGCTGTGAGGAGGAACCTGGGTAGTAGGGTTACTTCGATATGAAATCCTGGATAGTAGTGTTGTGATAAGGAACCTGGATGGTAGGGTTACTTCGATATGAAAGCCTGGATAGTAGGGTTGTGAGAAGGAACCTGGATAGTAGGGTTACTTCGATATGAAAGCCTGGATAGTAGGGTTGTGAGAAGGAACCTGGATAATAGGGTTACTTTGATATGAAAGCCTGGATAATAGGGCTGTGAGAAGGAACCTGGGTAGTAGGGTTACTTCGATATAAAAGCATGGATAGTAGGGCTTGTAGGAAGGAACCTGGATAGTAGGGTTACTTCGATATGAAAGCATGGATAGTAGGGCTTGTGGGAAGGAACCTGCATAGTAGGGTTACTTTGATATGAAAGCCTGTATAGTAGGGTTATGAGAAGGAACCTGGGTAGTAGGGTTACTTCGATATGAAAGCCTGGATAGTAGGGCTGTGAGAAGGATCCTGGGTAGTAGGGTTACTTCGATATGAAAGCCTGGATAGTAGGGCTTGTGGGAAGGAACCTGGGTCATAGGGTTACTTCAAAGCGATAGTGTAGATTAGTTGACCCGCTGAGTTTCCGTTAGTCGTCTATAGATATATCTTGTATAACTGCTAGATTCGTTGAAGCTAATCGTCTTTTCCTACAAAAGATATCAAGGTTAGTTGTATGCGATGCATGAAATGCAGGGTGAGATGATGTTCTCAAAATAAATGAGATTATGTTGTATATGATATGTATGTGTATGTCATGGTGTATGTTCATGAAATGATGTCGGGGTATGCTCGTGTCTGGGAAAATAAATCTTGGACGGTTGTTGGAGATTTGTGAATATTCTATCGGGAAGAGATGCTGGAGAATAAATCTGCGGGGACCAAACTTAGGGGAAGATATACTATGTTGGTAGACCTGCTGACCTGGAGGAATAAACTCAGCTGGGGATGAAATTCCGTTGTTGGGGATGATGAGCTCTGTTGGAGATTGAGCTTTTGTATCTGGAGAAATAAACTCCGCTTGGGGGATGAAGTTTACCGACCCGCCCGCGATTATGAACCTCAGTTGGGGAGAGTATTGTCTTGTTTTGGGAAAGCTGACATCAATGCCTTTGGATAGTTTTACTCTGTGTGGAGTGTATATACCAATAATTATATTCGCAAACTGGCTCTATCCCGGTACCTGCTGGGCAGAGTAACCGTCGGGTTTGACACTTCTTATTTTTTCCCTGTTTCTGGAATTACGAGTAATCGTCTTTTGTTTCTTATGTAAATATTTATGAGCAGCAATCATTTTCAAATGCATATATCAAAAATAAATTATTGGACGTTCTTGCAAACAAAACAGAAAAATAAAAAACAGATTAAAGTTTTGTGAAAATGATTTGTATTGATTTTTGAAGTTGGCATATAATAGGCATTTTGTACAAAGAGGCTGACGTCCTAGTAAGAGAACATCGCCGAAAGATAGAAATTATACAATTTGTGTAAAAGAAAGAAAAACAGCTATGTGAAACAACCCCATTGGGTTCCAACTCTGCTACTGCCTTTGTATCTTCAAGCGTCTCATCACTTTGCTACTTGGTCGAAGGCTCATCAGATTGGTTGGCGCCATCCGAGCTTGATAGTCGATATCGAAGTCTGGTCGCAAGATGATCCAATGAGACATAGTGATACGCTTTAATCCCTAACTTTTGTCGGGATTGCCCTTTCGGGTTTTCATTCCACCGGGATACCCTTTTTTGCCCAAGCCTCCCTTTCGGGTTTTCGACTTGCCGGGTGTACAGATTTTTTCATTTTCACCCCTTACTTTTTCCTGAACCCTTTTGGTTCGCCGGTGTGATCGGTGGGAATGAGAACTGACTGTTTTGGAATGCTGGTTCGCGTTTGCGTTTGTTTTCGCAAAATGTCGCGGTAAGCAAGAGTCACCACCGTCTTTTATTTTATCCAATAAGGAAAGGACAAAAGCACAGAAAAATTCCTTTTTGAGATATTTCTCGGGTTCGGGAGGTAGATTATAGAAAGGGAAGGTGTTAGCACCCTTTCTATCTGTGGTTATCCACGGGCTCTTAGGTACTTGCTCATTGTGTTTTCAAAATTTGCTTTTCTTTGTGTTTGTGGGTTTGAAAAGAGTTTTTGTTTTGAAGAGAGTGTAAGTGCGAAAAGTTTTGTTTTGTTTTAAAAGGAGCAAGTACTTAAGAACCATCTACCTACTCGAAAAAGGAATTAAACTGTACTAATGTCCTTTAGACAATGCTATCCCACTATTGAGGAGTAGGTAGCATCGTCGTTGGAGTTTTCGGGTCAATTCTATTAAGGGACATGTGGTTACTAAAGCAACGTTAGGACGCCTTAGTGGTAACCCTAATGTCTTAGATCATTTTTTTTCGAGGCAACCGTTTAGAGGCAACTTATGATCTTTGGACAAGAGGACGACCTCTAAAACTTCCTATACTTAATGACCACGTTCGAAGGCAACCAAGTGAGGTGTACCCTAAGAGTGGCATGTGCGAGTGTGTTACTTCGGTTAATTTTATCTGTACGTGTCATGGGTGAGCTACATTGATTTTAGGTTAAAGATTGATCTTGTCATGCATTGCCTAGTTATCAAACATCTAACAGTTAATATTGTGCGGAAATTAAATTTGCGGAAATTAAATCTAAACTATTACAAGGCGTCGGGTATTTACATCGCCAAAAACAAACCCTTTAATTTAAATTGCGGAAAGTAAAATAAAGCAATAAATAATTAAAGTCCTAATTAAAAGCTATTACATGCCGGGAAACAATTACAATATTGGATCAAATGATACGCGTGCAAGAAATTAAATCGGCGCATTTTTTAGGGTTTTGACCCTTTGGAAAGAAAGCATGTTTTTTTTTGTTATTTTTGAATTTAAAGAAATTAAAACTAAGTTACTTAATTAATTAAATAAATAAAATATATTTTTGGGTTTTTTTATATTTAAGGAAATAAAATAAAAGTGATTAAAATTATTAAAAACCTAATTCTACATTAATTTTAATTTATTGCAAAAATATTAAAATTGTCCCTAATTAAAAAAACTAAATTAATTGATTAATGTTTATTTACAAAAATAAAGTGATGAAATTAAATTTAATAAATAAAAATAATATTTTTTATGTTTTCTGATTTTATTAAGAAAAATAAATTGGTTAGTGTAAATAATAATAATAATTAATAAAATAATTAAATGAAAAAAAAATATGAAAAGAAATAGAAATAAACCAAATGGGGGGTATGGGCCCAAACTGGAGGTAGAATCAGTATCTCAGAGGCCCATTTTTGTTCCAGCCTGCTTTGACTTTGTTGATTCCATATGCGCCTGTTGACCTGGACATATGATGGTCCTTCAATCCTAGCCTTCAGATTTGGCCAGGAGGCCATCTGGCGCCTGGATCTTTGAGGCATATGGTGGGATACATTTTGAGCATTGCATAAGAGTACCTGAAGAAAAAGAAAACAAATGCATTGGGGGACCTGGGATTCGAACCCAGGTCCCATAGGTCTTTCCACTCACACTTCCACCAACTGAGCCATGATGCTTGTTTGTTATTATATTAAACATCAATCATTATATATCAAACAAACAATTATGCCTGGAAAAAAATAAAAATAGCGCGAATAATTTAAATGGACCAATCAGGGGAAGACACCTAGTCGTCTTCTCCAACAAAACCCTGGTTTTCTTACCTGCGGATTTTTATCTGCAGGAAGATTCATGGCTTGCTTCCAAAATTCATCCTAGGCCATGTAAATACCAACTAAGACTACCAACGTGTTCGTATCTCCTCCCTGAACACAACCATGGTCATCGTTTCTCCTAATTATTCCTGCAAAACAAAACCCCAAATGCAAACCTCCAAAACCCTAGATTCGGGCAAGGTGATATAGGCTACAAAAACAAAATTAAATAATGCAGAAATACTCTAAATGAATCGACTAACATGATAGTGTCAAGATTTTGGCAAAAAGATGCAAGATTCAGAGGTTATGAATTCGTGCCCAGGGTCGTGTTTAGGACGACTTACAGTGAGTTTGGGGCTATCTCAGGGCTTGATTATGATTGCTTTAGCTTCGTTGGATGTCAGGCAAGAACACCACGTTGAGCTTTGGCCTCCAATTTGCCTCTAGGGTGGATTTCAGTTTTCAATTTTCCAAGCTTTTTCTCCAATTTGGTTTTGCCGTTTCTGTAGCTCTTAGGTCGTGTTCTTGATGTGTCTAGCTTGTACATGTATAAGGGATTGCATTAGGTTAAAAACTTGGGCTTGAATCCATAAGAATTGATGAATCAAGATTTGATATGATCTCCATTAACAAAGCTTCCAAAATTATGCCAAATCCAAGATTTTGTTCACAATAAGGCTTGATACGAATTTGATTATGTGTATCATGATAATTGAAAGCTGTAATGATCACAAAGATATCAAGCTATTAAGATTTGGATTTTATTTTGATTTAAATTGATTAAAAATGAATTAAATCAATAAAAATCAAATAAAATAGAAAAAAAAATAATTGGTCATGAAATTGAGGATAGGACACGTGTGTGGTATGACAAGACCAAATCAAGTGGAAAAAAGTGGGCCCTTTTGTCAAAAATTGGAGTTTTGAGGATAGTTGACTTTTGGCACTTTTGAAAAAATGCCCAACTTCAACAATGCATAACTTCTTCAATCTTGAACTTTTGGAAGTTTTCTTGGACTTTTTAGAAACCTTGAGATGTCCTCTAACCAACGCTTTTGGTCTCATATAATTTTGATATCCCATACTCAAGTTATAAGCTTTGGCAAAAAAGGTGTTTTTGTTGACTTTCAAAAATGACCTATAATGTCCAAATTTGTAACTTTTTGTGAGAGCATTTCTTGATCTTGGGGTGTGAAGATGGATTGTAGTAAATTTAATCCTATTCAAAATGAGATTTGGATTGGTCATTTCTCATAAAGTATGAGAATGTTATGCTTGGTCAAATTTGAGTTGACTTTTCCTACAAAACCCTAATTTAGCAACTTTTGAGTCTTGATGAATCTTGAGCAATCCTTGATGAATCATGATCAACCCTTGATCAAATGATGAATTATCCTTCAAAATGATAATTTTGGCAAAAAATCTTGAGGTTTGACTGTATTTGGGTCACAGTTGACTTTTGCCTTAGCACAGTCGATTTTTGGGCTTCTTGAGCAATTGACTGACCAAACTTTCTCTGCAATGCTTGAAATTTGACATGGATGAACTTGAGAACATATTAGGATATTGGGTAGAATTTGATACCATTTTGATGTAAGGACCTTGATGCAACACAAAACCCTAATTTTGAATTGACTGCCTTAGGAGGTGATTTGACTGTCCAACTCTTGAGCCATCTTGAATAACTTGGAGATGATTCTTGACATGTCTTGAGAAATATGGGAGGGAAAATTTTGGGGTACAACAGTTGCCCCTGTTCAATCTTCTTAAACCTGAGGATATAGATTGGCGTTCGGGCCTTTCGTGATCCGAAGGTGGAAGATGATTGAACACTAGAGTACCTAGAAATTTGCACTCGTATGAAGTAGCTTCAACATTGTGATGTCGGGAATGGGCTTACAGATGCCATTTGGAGATTGTTGGTAGGTGGTTTTGTCTTTGCTGACGGGTTGTCTCTTTTGACGGGGTGTCTCCTTTGACGAGTTGTCTCTATTAACGGGTTGTCTCCATTGACGGATGGTCTCCATTGACAGGTTGTCTCTATTGACGGGTTGTCTCCATTGACGGGTTGTCTCCATTGACGGGTTGTATCCATTGACAGGTTGACTCCATTGACAGGTTGTCTCTATAGACGGGTTGTCTCCATTGACGGGTTGTCTCCATTGATGGGTTGTCTCTATTGACGGGTTGTTTCTATTGACGGGTTGTCTCCATTGACAGGTTGTCTCCATTAACGGGTTGTCTCCATTGACAGGTTGTCTCTATTGACGGGTTGTCTCCATTGACGAGTTGTCTCCATTGACGGGTTGTCTCTATTTACGGGTTGTCTCCATTGACGGGTTATCTCCAATGACGGGTTGTCTCCATTGACGGGTTGTCTCTATTGACGGGTTGTCTCCATTGACAGGTTTCGCCTCAGAAAAATCTTTAGGGATCGATTTAACTGATTTTGTCTCCATTGACTTGGTTGAGAGTTTAACTGCATCCTTCCTGAGAGGTAAAGGTCAGTCATATGCAATGCATGATATGGATCAAGCAATGATGTTCTCAACATAAATGAGATTGTATGGTATGATGCGTATATGCATGTATCATGATGTATGGACATGTAATATTTTAGCTGGGGATTTTAATGATAAATTTCACTGGGGATTCCACTGATGAACTCCGCTGGGGATGGATTACTGTTGCTGGTGACACTGAATCTGTTGAGGATTGAACTCCTGCTTGGGGAAAGGAAAGAACTTCGCTGGGGATGATTTTATGCTTGCAGGGGAATATCTTTATACTTTGTTGAGGAATATTAAGACCTTCTGGGGATACCAAACCTTTTTAACGCTGATGGTAGACTAACTCTGCTTGGGGAGAGTATTGCTGATTTGTACATAACTGCAAGTCTCAATTGGGAGAGCTACCATTACTACCTTATTCTGCGGGGAGTGAAGGTATCTTTAGCCATATTCTTCAGCTGAATGTACCTTGGTACCTGGTGGACAGAGCAACTTGTACAGTTCGGACAATTCTTATTTGCCCCTGTTTCTATTATTACCAATAACTCATCTTTCGTTTCGCATGTAAATATTTATGATCAGCAATTAATGTCAAATGCATATATCAAAAATGAACATTGGACGTTCTTTGCAACAAAAAAAACAGATAAAGGAAAAACAGCTTGAAATTTCTGAAAATGAATTTGTATTGATTTTGAAGTTTGGCCTAAAAATAGGCGTTTTTGTACAAGAGGTTGACGTCCTAGTAAGAGAACGCCGCCGAACAAATAGAATTTATACAATTTGTGAAAAGGAAACAAAACAGCTATGTGAATAATCCCACTGGGTTCCAACTCTGCTATTGCCTTTATATCTTCAAGCATCTTATCACTTTGCTGCTTAGTTGAAGATGAATCTGATTGATTAGTGTCGTCCGAGCTTGATAGTCGATACCGAAGTCTGGATGCGAGGTGATCCAATGAGACATAGTGTTACGCTTTGATCCCTAACTTTTGCCTGGACTGCCCTTTCGGGTTTTCAGTCCATCGGGATACCCATTTTTGCCCAAGCCGCCTTTTCAGGTTTTCGACTTGTCGGGTGTACATATTTTTTATTTTCATCCCTTATTTTTGCCCGAACCCTTTTGGTTCACCGGGAAGCCCTTATTTTTGCCTAGGCCAGTCAACCTAGCGGGTCTTTGATTATGCGTAGTATCTTTTTACTATGTCTGCATTGACGGGGTGAGGAAGGTCGTCACCATCCATGGTGGTTAGAGTCATAGCTCCTCCTGAGAAAATGTTATTAACCACAAATGGCCCTTCATAAGTAGGGGTCCATTTGCCCCTGGGATCCCCTTGAGGTAGGATAATGCGCTTGATTACCAGATCCCCAACTTGATACTCTTGTCGTCTAACTTTCTTGTTAAATTCCTTGATCATCCGTTTTTCATACGTCTGACCATGACAAATAACAATAACTCTCTTTTCGTCAATTAGGTTCAGCTGATCAAGCCGGGTCTGAATCCAGTCGTCTTCGCTTAAACCGGCATCCTTCATGATCCGAAGAGAGGGTATCTGAACTTCAATAGGCAAGACTGCCTTCATGCCATAAACCAAGGAATAGGGTGTTGCCCCTGTTGACGTCTGTGCTGAGGTACGGTACCCATGAAGAGAAAATGGTAACATCTCGTGCCAGTCTTTGTATGTCACTGTCATCTTCTGCACAATCTTATTAATGTTCTTATTTGCTGCTTAGACAGCCCCATTCATCTTCGGCCGGTAGGGAGAAGAGTTATGATGTTGTATCTTGAATTGCTCGCAGAGCTCAGTGATCATCTTGTTGTTGAGATTGGTGCCATTGTCCGTAATGATCCTCTCTGGTACACCGTATCGACAGATCAGATTGTGCCGAATGAACCATGCCACGACGTTCTTGGTTACGGTAGCAAAGGAAGCTGCTTCAACCCACTTCGTAAAGTAATCAATCGCTACCAGGATGAAACGATGCCTGTTCGATGCCGTAGGTCTGATCTCGCCAATCATATCAATGCCCCACATTGCAAAAGGCCAAGGCGCTGTCAAAACATTCAGAGGAACTGGAGGTATGTGCACCTTATCAGCATAGACCTGGCACTTGTGACATGTCTGAGAATGCTGATAACAGCCGGCTTCCACTGTGGACCAGTAATATCCTACCCGGAGGATTTTCTTTGCCATGGTATGTCCACTGGAATGAGTTCCGAAAGTACCTTCATGCAGCTCTGCCATGATCCTTTCTGCTTCAATCTTATCCACACAACGCAGTAAGGTCGAATCATAGTTACGCTTGTAAAGAATTCCATTGCTGATGAAGAACTTCGCCGCAAACCTCCTCATAAACTTCTTGTCATTAGCAGATGCACCCTCGGGGTATTCTTGAGCTTCAAGGTACCTCTTCACCTCATGATACCAGGGCTTTCCTGTTACTTCTTCAGTCTCAAGATCACAGCAATGTGCAGGTTCGTCCAATCTTTCGATGATAATTCGAGGAGCCTCGATGTCCCAATTGACTTTGAACATAGAAGACATCATACCCAGCACGTCCGCCAACTGATTCTCCTCTCTAGGGAAGTGTTCAAAAGTTATCTCCTTGAAATGGGGAAGCAATGTCAACACATACTCCTTGTAAGGAATAAGATTTGGGTGTTTCATATCCCACTCGCCTTTGATCTGACTGATCACGAGAGCGGAATCTCCGAAGACACTTAGAAACTTAATCCTTAGGTCAATTGCTGCTCGAAGACCCATGATGCATGCTTCATACTCCGCCATGTTGTTGGTGCAGTTGAAACATAGTCGGGCGGTAAACGGAGTATGAGAGCCTTTAGGAGATATGATCACAGCGCCAATGCCATTACCCAAAGCGTTCGAAGCTCCATCAAAGTGCATAGACCATCTGGATCCTTCCTCAGGTCCTTCATTCGGTCCAGGTGTCTCACAGTCAGTTATCAACATGATATTCTCATCCGGGAATTCAAAGTTCATAGACTGGTAATCATCCACTGCCTGATGTGCCAAATGGTCTGCCAATACACTTCCCTTGATTGCTTTTCGGGTCGTATATTGGATGTCATACTCAGTCAAGATCATCTGCCATCTTGCTATTCTTCCGGACAAGGCAGGCTTTTCGAAGATATACTTGATTGAATCCATTTTTGATATCAACAGAGTAGTGTGAGTCAGCATATACTGTCTCAGCCGGCGAGCAGCCCATGCCAAAGCGCAGCAAGTTTTCTCGAGCAGTGAGTATCGGGTCTCACAGTCGGTAAACTTTTTGCTAAGGTAATAAATAGCATGCTCTTTTCGGCCAGACTCGTCATGTTGCCCCAGCACACACCCCATTGAGTTGTCGAGTACTGTCAAGTATAAAATCAGAGGTCTCCCTTCAACTGGTGGCATTAGGATAGGTGGCTCTTGGAGATACTCTTTAATTATTTAGAAAGCGTCCTGACATTCATCGTTCCAACGTACCACTTGATCTTTCTTCAGCAGCTTGAAGATTGGCTCACAAGTAGCAGTTAGGTGCGAGATGAATCGGGCAATGTAATTCAGACGTCCCAGAAAGCCTCTGACTTCTTTCTCTGTTCTGGGAGCTGGCATCTCCTGTATAGCTTTCACTTTTGCAGGATCCACTTGAATACCTTTGTCGCTTACAACGAAACCCAGTAATTTACCAGATCTCACCCCGAAGGTGCACTTATTCGGGTTTAACCTCAGCTTGTACAACTTCAACCTATCAAACAGCTTTTGCAGATGATCGAGGTGTTCCTCCTCAGTTTGGGACCTTGCAATCATATCGTCGACATATGCTTCAATCTCATGATGGATCATGTCATGAAACAAAGCAACCATGGCACGCTGATATGTTGCCCCAATGTTCTTCAACCCAAAAGGCATGACCTTGTAGCAAAAGGTACCCCACTGAGTAACAAAGGTGGTCTTCTCCATATCTCCGGGAGCCATTTTGATATGATTATAACCGGAGAACCCGTTCATAAAGGAGAATACCTTATGCTGAGCGGTTTTGTTAACCAGAACGTCAATATGAAGTAGAGGGAAGTCATCCTTGGGGCTTGCCCTGTTCAAATCCCTGTAGTCAACACACATTTGGACCTTACCATCTTTCTTCGGCACTGGAACCACATTGGCCACCCACTGAGGGTAAGAAGTAACTGCTAGAAAACCGGCATCAAACTGTTTCATAACTTCAGCCTTGATTTTCTCAGACATCTCTGGGCGCATACGACGAACCTTCTGTTTCACTGGAGGGCAGTCTTCCTTGGTAGGCAGGCGATGAACCACAATATCAGTATCCAACCCAGGCATATCTTCGTAAGACCAGGCAAAGATCTCAACATAGTCATGCAACATTTGAATCAACCGTTGTTTCACACTAGCTTCCAGATTTGCACCAATCTTGACCTCCTTCTTGTTTGTCTCGGTACCCAGATTCACTGTTTCCACTGGCTCTTCATGTGGCTGAATGGCCCTCTCTTCTTGGAGCAACAGTCTTGCAAGTTCACCAGGCACTTCGCAATCATCTTCACCTTCGCCTTTGGCTAAGTTAATCGGATTTTCAAAGTCATAACTAGCAGTAGCAGAGTCGTTACCAGTGAGATCCAGAGTGAATGTGGACCTGTATATGTGAGTATGTGTAAAATAGTTGTTTTGCAATATATAATAAAGAAAGACAAGGAGCGCAAATTTTTGAAATGCAAGAAACGTCCAATTCTTTTATTAATGATATATGAAAATGACACACAAAAGCCCTCACAAATGAAGCCACGATGCCCCGGGTAAGACACCGGGCCATAAAGTTTAAAACATTGTCTGTTACATATTCAAAACAAAAAGTTTCATTACTGGGTAACAAAAGTAATAGGGATGAAGTCCTTTGCGGTCCAGTTGCTTGGTCCACCGCCGGTAGTAGGATAGATCCAGCTGTCGAATTCAGACTCTTCCATATCATCTTCAATGGCATTCACTCCCGAGTTGCTGATGAACACGGGAGGTCTTCCGATCCTTGCATTCCGAAAAGCCCTTTGAGCTTCTGCAGTGAAACCCAAACCAAATTTGTTAGTCTTCTGTGTAAAATCAGGGAGTCGGCCCCAATTTGCACACTCACCCTTCTCAATAACAGCCCGGGCATCTTTTAAGGAAGCCATTTTCATAGGAGAATCTTCAACCACAGTCTTAGCTGATGCCAGTGTATGGGGAACCTCTTCAAAATGCTGGAACGGGGTCTCAATGAACTCCCCATACATTTCTACATATCGGAACGAGTTGAGGTGGCTGACCATATACTCCTCCTCCCCTTGTACTGTCACAATCTTCCCTTTGACCAGGTACTTCAGCTTCTGGTGAAGTGTTGAGGTTACGGCCCCGACTTTATGGATCCATGGACGACCCAACAAACAAGAGTAGGATGGCCGAATGTCCATCACATAGAACGTAGAATTGAAGACCTGAGAACCAACCTTGATCGGGATATCAACCTCTCCATGCACCATCCTCTTAGACCCATCAAAGGCCCTGACAACAATGTTACTTGGTTTCAGCTCCAACCCTTCACAATCCAACCGGTCTAGAGCTTTTTTAGGCAAGACGTTCAATGAGGAACCAGTATCCACCAACACATGAGCAAGAGTAGTTCCCCTACATTCAATGGATACATGCAGGGCATCGTTATGATTCTTCCCTTTAGCAGTCAAGTCGGCGTCAGAGAAACCCAATCCATTATCAGCAGTTAAATTAGCCACACAATCTGTAAACTGGTCAGCTGATGTCTCTTGTGGTACATGGGCAGTCTTCAAAAAGGTAATCAGAGCCTTAGCATGGGCCTCTGAGCATAGCAATAGTGACAACATAGAAATCTTAGACGGGGTCTGCCCTAGCTGTTCAACTACATTATAGTCACTCTTTTTAATAATCTTCAGGATCTCTTCCATCTCCTGTTTGGAAGCTTCAACAATAATTGTCTTCGGTGCCTCTGTCTGGGCAGGCACATCAGTGGTGACCCCTTTGCCCCGAGCGTCATATGACTCGGTGACAGGGGTAAGAATAAGAACTTGATCAGGAATAGTGGCGGGTACACTGGCAGGTGTAATAACAACAGGTCTTCGGGCTGTTGGTGGAGCAATATCAGGTGAGAAAAGTCTTCCGCTGCGGGTGACTTTAGTAGGTCCAGTAATGTTGCTGATGTCAGTATCAGCATCCAACTCTTGCTTAACTCCATGAAAATAAACATCAACCCCATAGTGCCAAGGGACAGCTTTATCAGAGGCATAGGAGATGGGCCCCGGAACAGTGATGATCACTGGTGCGATTCTTGGAACAAATGTAATTCTATCAGGCTTCCTCGAGGGAGCCTTGGAAGAATTATAAAAAATGGTAATGATGGCAACCTCTTCAGAAGGAACTAAGGGAACAACAATCTTCTCAAACAGAATCTCTTTACTATCCATCAGGCGCTGGACACCTGATTTCAAAAGCGGACAACCATTTGGACGGGCATAACACATACAACAACCTTCGTCACAGCCCGGAAATAAACCGGCTAGCAAAAGGTTCTTCTTGACAGTCATCAGAGGGGTAACAATGTCATCCACATAAACTACAAACAAGTCTTCCTCTATAGCATTCACTCCATGCTTGGGCATGGGAGCAGTCACAACATTAGGCCTCTCGGGCGCCTCGAACTCAATCTCCTTCGCATCAATTAAGTCTTGTATCTTATTTTTCAGACTCCAACAATCATATGTATTATGCCCCGGGCTATCGGAGTGATAAGCACAGCGGGCGTTAGGGTTATATCTTGGTGACGTTGTATTTGAATTCTTTAGGGCTTCCCTTAGAGTCATCAGATTAGTCTTCAGCAATTGTGGCAGAATCTGAGATAAGGTCATGCTGAGACGAGTGAATTGCCTCTTAGGTCTCTCATCTTTTTGTTGATTGTTGTACTGAGGAGCACCAGCAGGTTTTGAAATAACAACCGCATTGACAGCTTGGTGGTGTTCAGGTCTATTCTGTCTTCTTGCACTGTAGACAGCACTTGACTCTTTCTTAAACGGCTTCTTCTCGGTGCTTGATGAAGCACCCTTCTGTATCTTACCAGCCTTAATACCAGCCTCAATCCTCTCACCAGTCAAAATAAGATCTGTAAACCCAGATGAAGAGCTTCCAATCAAGTGGTTGAAAAATGGACCAGACAGGGTCCCCAAAAACATGTCAACAAGTTCCCGATCAGCTAAGGGTGGTTGTACCCTTCCGGCGAGGTCTCTCCACTTTTGAGCATAATCTTTGAATCCTTCACCCGTTCCCATTGACATACCCTAGAGTTGGGTACGCGTAGGAGCGAGGTCGGAGTTGTACTGATACTGCCTATAGAAAGCAGTAGCCAAATCTTCCCAGCTGCGGATACTGGCTCCATCCAGCTGATAGAACCACTCAAGATGAGTCCCTGAGAGACTGTCTTGAAAGAAATGGATCCATAGGTTCTTATCGGTAGTGTAAGGTTATATCTTCCTCACGTATGACCGGAGGTGCAGCTTCAGACAAGAAACTCTGTCATACTTAGCAAAGGCTGGTGCCTTGAATTTATGGGGAATCACCAACCCAGATGATAGACCTAGATCGCCAAAGTCCAGACCAGGCACTTTCTGAATTTCCATAGCACTCAACCGGTCCTCCAGTTGCTTGTATCTATCCTCAGCCGGAGGATACTGTTCTTCATTGTAGTCTATCTCGTTGTCGGAGACCACATGGCTATGAGCCCTCCTTTCTTGTGGACTATCTTTCCCTCCAGACGAGGTGGTCAGATCGACTTCATTCTGCAGCCTGTTTCCAAACCTGTGCCCTATGTTAAACAGGATGGTCCTCTTCTTCTTCTTCTTCTTCTTCTTCTTCTTCTCTTTCAGAATCAGGGTCTTCAGGTCCTGCTGACCCTTAGCTAGATTCATGAACAACTCTTGAAATTGGACATTCTGGGCCTGGAGGGCCTTGATAGCTTGCTCAGTTGAAGGTTCAGTAGATATGATGATTTCTGAAATAAACAGCGAAGAAGATAAGAGACCTGTAAAGGGTACCTGTTTATGAAGTGCATGGAATGAAATGCGTATGATTTATGATTTCAAAGACAATCGGGGTTCAAATTTGTAAACAAGAAAGGAAACACACTTTATTAGATTTAAACTTCAAAATTTAAATTGTTCAACAAATTGCCCTTAAGGCGTTACAAGAATGGAAATACTGAAAAGTAAACAAAAACTGGAAAGGAAATCATCAAAGGTCCATCAATGCTCCCATGGTCTCTTCTTATTAGTGCGGACATAGTCGTTGAGAATCCACTCGTTCTCTAACTGCCTAGTCAACCTCTGGATCTTCTGCTCCTGCTCATTGAACTTCTCCCGATAAGAATCCTGTTCTTCTCGCAGTTGCATCCAAGATCTCTTCAGTGCCCCAATGTTAGTGGGCATATAAGGATGGAGAATGGTTGGAAGAACCCCTTCTTCATTAGCAACTTCAAGAGTGACAGGCCGGACAGCTTCATATGGCATACCTAGCTTCTGGGCACGAATGCGGACCCATCTGAGATATGGCTCCATTGGAAGAGAAGTCTTCGAACCTAACTCATGTGGATCAGATTGGTGAACTCTGTCCCAAGCCCTTATGAATCTACGATGTTGCTCGTCGCTATCCCCTTGAAAATCAAAGATGATATGAGGCATTAGCATCTCATGAGTTCCTTCTCTTATGGCTCTTCCAAACTGATGGAGAGCTAGGCATGGGTTGTAAGAAATTCCTCCATGGGTTCCTAGCAGGGGAACATTGGGGTACTCCCCACAGCGATCAATGATAGTTACCTCATCCATACCCCTGAGAGTCCAGATAATGTCATTATGAGAAAGAGACATCACCCTATAAGCCCAGCCCATTCCTTCTTTGTTTTTCATTACTGACTTGGGGAGTTGCGAAATAAACCACCTCGACAATAAAGGAGCACAGCACATCAAGGTTCCCCACTTTCGGGCAGTACGAGCATAGAGCTGATGAAGAATGTCACCCAAGAGAGTGGGTACAGGATTCTGAGAGATGAAGATCTTTATCGCATTCACATCAACAAAAGTGTCAGGATTCAGAAACAATACCAAGCCATAAATTAGAAGAGCCAGAATATCCTCGAACGCCTTAAAGTCTAGGCTATCCCAGAAGTAGTTAGCCTTGCCAACCAAGAACTTAGTCAGAAATCCTTTTTCTCCACTCCTAGTCTCTCAATTAGCCATTACCTCCTCTTTAGTCAAATGAAGGGCTGCAGCAATCTCTTCGGGCCTAAGAGTCTTTTCCCAACCAGTAAACGGGGCCTGCTCCAGAACAGAGATATCGAGCAGCTCAGAGAACTCTTCTAGGGTGGGAACCAGCTGATAGTCTTGAAAAGTAAAACAATGGTACAACGGATCATAGAACTGGACTAGGACACTCATCATCTGCTTGTCCAATTTGGAGGTGACCAAACTGAGAAGAGAACCATGTCTCCTGATGAAGGAAGTAGTGTCAGGCATCTTGGCAACCAACTCTTTAAGCAAGGTAGGGACTTGGACAAAGTTGATCCGGATGGTATTCTTACGCATAGACATCATGATGACCTACAAAACAGAGCAAAGATGAAACCCTCCTGTCTTTGAAATAGGTTAGTCCTTATGCAAGATGTATGCAATGTTATGATGCCATGATGTCATGATAGTAAGCACACCACAAGTATCCACAAAAAGCAAACATGGTAAAGGCACACAAGTCACACAAAGAGCCCTTAGACTTCAGGCTGGCAAGGAGCTTAGGTACTACCCTCTTTCAGTTCAGTTGGTTTAAACCTGTCCTAAAAATAGTAACCGGGTTCTAGAGGATCTTAATATCACTGACTACCCTCAATCGGTCATAATTCAAGTTTAGCAACCTTTTCTTGCGGCCGGAATCATCGCGAGAGTTTAGTCTCAATGAGTGTAGCATACTACTACTGTTATATGACCAAGTTGGTCAATTTAAGGTTCTAAGGTCAATTGGTGCTTAATGACCCCTTAGAAGACCCATATTCTCCTCGTTCCAACACAAGGGATATCGGTACAGACTAAAGTGTTAGAACAAAGTTTGAATCTACTACCCTAAGTTAAAGTTTTGATGATAACAAAATGCAAGATTAAATAAATTGTATAATTCATATGAGACATATATGCTACCTAAAAAATTATATTGTGCATTTACAGAAACTCTGATGGATATCAGCATAAGAATGCCAACATCAGCATCAAAAGATAGAAATATCATATGCCAGCATCAGAAGATCAAAGCATGTGCTTACGCTGAAGCTTGATGAACAGATCTGCACTTAACATACTCTAAACTCTGATCAAGACCAAAACAATATCATCAGCACCTAGAAGCGTCAGAATAAGCCAAAGCCAATAACACGCTGAATTGACAACGGTACTGTGCATTCAAGACACTTTATTACCAACGGCTTTATTCCAAGACAAAGATCTTCTCAATATGGAAAGAACGTAATGGACATTGAAATGGAATAATTGACTACAACGTATCTTTTCCAAAGGCTATATAAACAAGTCAGTGAGAAATGAATTGGCTAATGTTCTACAACTCTTTACACGCCTAAAGCAAATCATCATCATCCTCACTTATACAGCTTGCTATATCTCTCAAATTGCTTACTCTATAGTTATAGCATCCTAGTTTCACATAAGCTTAATTTGTGTATTATCACAGTTGTGATATAAAGTTTTTGTAGAAAACATTCAACACACATAATATTCATTTATCTGTAAGAAAGAATTTCCTTGAGAAACCGGTCTGTGGTTTGGACTCAAGAAGGCTTTAGCAGTTGTTAAAGCAGTTGTAATATTCAGTTGAATATAGTGGATTAAGACCTCGTTGGAGAGAGGCGAAATCACCTTGACGGGTGGACTGGAGTAGTTTGAGATCAAATGAACCAGGATAAAAATATTGTGTTGTCTGCATTTGATTTCAAGTTTTACAATTCAACCCCCCCTTCTTGTGTTTTTCACTTCTTCATAAAGTGCCACACCAACGTAGCTACTGCTTCAACCGTGTCGGTATATGCCGAACAGTTCCCTCACAGTTTATTGCTACTTACCTAAAGGGTACCCCCAGATCCGGGTTAGGATCTATAGAACTCTGATACAAGCCCACAAATATAAATCATACAAAGCATACAATTGAAAACACAATGATCTAATCCTAAGGTACACCTCACTTATATTTCCCCAGCAGAGTCGCCAGTTCTGTGATCAGTGGGAATGAGAACTGACTGTTTTGGAATGCTGGTTCACGTTTGCGTTTGTTTTCGCAAAATGTCGCGGTAAGCAAGAGTCGCCACCGTCTTTTATTTTATCCAACAAGGAAAGGACAAAAGCACAGAAAAATTCCTTTTTGAGATATTTCTCGGGTTCGGGAGGTAGATTATAGAAAGGGAAGGTGTTAGCACCCTTTCTATCTGTGGTTATCCACGGGCTCTTAGATACTTGCTCATTGTGTTTTCAAAATTTGCTTTTCTTTGTGTTTGTGGGTTTGAAAAGAGTTTTTGTTTTGAAGAGAGTGTAAGTGCGAAAAGTTTTGTTTTGTTTTAAAAGGAGCAAGTACTTAAGAACCATCTACCTACTCGAAAAAGGAATTAAACTGTGCTAATGTCCTTTAGACAATGCTATCCCACTATTAAGGAGTAGGTAGCATCGTCGTTGGAGTTTTCGGGTTAATTCGATTAAGGGACGTGTGGTCACTAAAGCAACGTTAGGACGCCTTAGTGGTAACCCTAATGTTTTAGATTATTTTTTCCGAGGCAACCGTTTCGAGGCAACTTATGATCTTTGGACAAGAGGACGATCTCTAAAACTTCCTATACTTAATGACCACGTTCGAAGGCAACCAAGTGAGATGTACCCTAAGAGTAGCATGTGCGAGTGTGTTACTTCGGTTAATTTTATCTGTACGTGTCATGGGTGAGCTACATTTATTTTAGGTTAAAGATTGATCTTGTCATGCATTGCCTAGTTATCAAACATCTAACAGTTAATATTGTGCGGAAATTAAATTTGCGGAAATTAAATATAAACTATTACAAGGCGTCGGGTATTTACATCGCCAAAAACAAACCCTTTAATTTAAATTGCGGAAAGTAAAATAAAGCAATAAATAATTAAAGTCCTAATTAAAAGCTATTACATGCCGAGAAACAATTACAATATTGGATCAAATGATACGCGTGCAAGAAATTAAATCGGTGCATTTTTTAGGGTTTTGACCCTTTGGAAAGAAAGCATGTTTTTTTTTTGTTGTTATTTTTGAATTTAAAGAAATTAAAACTAAGTTACTTAATTAATTAAATAAAAAATATATATTTTTGGGTTTTTTTATATTTAAGGAAATAAAATAAAAGTGATTAAAATTATTAAAAACCTAATTCTACATTAATTTTAATTTATTGCAAAAATATTAAAATTGTCCCTAATTAAAAAAACTAAATTAATTGATTAATGTTTATTTACAAAAATAAAGTGATGAAATTAAATTTAATAAATAAAAATAATATTTTTTATGTTTTCTGATTTTATTAAGAAAAATAAATTGGTTAGTGTAAATAATAATAATAATTAATAAAACAATTAAATGAAAAAAGAAATATGAAAAGAAATAGAAATAAACCAAATGGGGGGTATGGGCCCAAACCGGAGGTAGAATCAACATCTCAGAGGCCCATTTTCGTTCCAGTCTGCTTTGACTTTGTTGATTCCATATGCGCCTGTTGACCTGGACATATGATGGTCCTTCAATCCTAGCCTTCAGATTTGGCCAGGAGGCCATCTGGCGCCTGGATCTTTGAGGCATATGGTGGGTGTTGGCTCCTAAATTCGACACCCTTGTTTTTATTAATATAAGCCATTAAAGCTGAAGAATGGTTTCGACCAGCTGGTTTTGTCGAAATGCTCGTCAGAAGATGGCAATGTACTTAGAGAATTTCTTTTAAGTAGGAATCTTGTTGCCTTCAACGTCGAAGGTGCTTCTCGACGAAGGTGTTCGATTGTTCAGAGTGGAACGACTTGAGATTCAAACGTTTGGAGGGAAAACGGTTCCCAGCGGTTACCAAGTGCAACGTGCCAAGATCTAGAGCGTCGAACGCTGTGAACGTGCCAAGTGGAGTCATCTCGAAGCAGCGTAACTGCCCGACGGTTACTTGGGATGTGTTTAGTATAAATATTAGTATTTCACGCAGTTTTTCGCGTGTGTTCACAATTATATACATGTCACTCATATAGATTCGAGTACCCAGCGTGAGAGAAAGAATTGTTGAGAATGTATGTGTGAAACACCACTTTAATTAATCAAAGTCATTTATTTTCCAGAACTTTATTGATCTTCATTTACTTTTCCAGTCGAAGCCTTTATTTCAAGCCTTCCTTTATTCTACCAAGTTTTCTTCTTCATGCAATTTACATAAAGCTTCTTTATTTTCTTGTCATTTAACCATTATCAAACTTAGTCAAAATCCCAAAATCAACCATGTCTTAGGATCAATCTGATCGATCCTGCGAGTCACCAAATAAGTAACCTTTTGGAAGATCAGCGGTTGTTTACCAATTCCCACGGTAAACAAATTGGCACACCTGGTGGGACCTTGTGTTGATTTTGAAGTTTAACCTTTTTATACAGAATATCATCTTTTTCGAGAAGTATTGCATGTTATTGAGAAGTGGTAGAATATACACTAACAATACCAATACTGCCAGAAGAAGAGAAGCGATGGAGAATCCGCCAAACAATAACGAAATCCCATAAACGAATGTGGGAACAACGGTTATCCCAACCGTAAGTGAAGCGATAACCGCTGGTTCAACACCAGCAATAACGGTCACAGCGACGGGGCCATTACCTCCGTTCACTGGCCCCAGAGTGCCTTTAGGAACTCCCCCACCAAGGGGAAATCCAGGAACAAGGCCTTATGTTCCCCCAGGATTTATGACAGGCGGTCAAAATCGAGAACCACTCTATGGCATGCCAACTTCTGAATTGGCTAGCCTGACGAACGTTGCGTCCACTTTTTCAGACCCTTTAGTGAGTGCCTCTTCGCCACTCCAAGGTTCTGGAGTAGGTATGGCGAACAGAAATAGGACCCAACTCTTAGGAGGAACGTCCCAAGTAGCACATGGCCTTACAAATGCCTCGACAGCAGTCTTGAGGCAACAAATGGACGAAAGCAACCATGATATGGTTCAAATGTTGGCACAAACTTTAAGTACAGTGCTGAATCCTCTAATACAAAACACCACCCAATCGAATCAGCAGATGACAGCACAAATGACGCGTCTGGCTGACTTCTTTGGGGTACCCCAACCTATTCGACAGCCCCAAAGGGCGCAAATAAGAGGAAACCAAGGTATACTCTTAGAGGAAGAAACCACTATCAACCAAGTCCAGCAGCCTGTCGAAGAAAACCTTAGGGCACGATTGGAGCAGCCTGTCGAAGAACCTAGGGTTATAGCCCCATAGGTAAGGTTAGTTAACAGAAACCAAAATGCTGACGAAGTGGTTCAGCACATCCAATACCAAAACATGGGTTTGGAAAATAATCTGGCAGCCATGATCGAAAGAATCATGACGTAGAATAGGATGAACATGGGCTTTCGTAGGCCCAACTTCACATCCCCACTGTCAGAATACGTGTTACAAACAGACTTACCTCCCAGATGTAAAGTCCCTAAGTTCACTAAATTCTCAGGGGACACGACAGAATCTACTGTCGAACATGTGGCGAGATACTTGATCGAAGCAGGAGATATTTCAAACAACGAAAACCTGAGGATTAAGTACTTCCCAAGTTCTTTAACAAAGAGCGCGTTTACTTGGTTTACAACTCTCCCCCCAATTCAATCCATCATTGGACCCAGTTGGAGAGATTGTTCCATGAGCAATTCTACATGGGATAAACCAAGATAAGCCTGAAAGAATTGGCCAGTGTAAAGAGACGTTTCACTGAACCTATAGACGAATATCTAAATAGGTTTAGGTTGCTCAAAGCAAGATGCTTTACGCAAGTGCCAGAACATGAGTTAGTCGAAATAGCCGCAGGCGGCTTAGATTATTCCATTAGGAAGAAGTTAGACACTCAATACCTGAGAGACATGGCCCAATTGGCCGATAGAGTTCGACAGGTAGAACGCCTTAAAGCTGAAAAAGCCAAGGCAACGAAAACTCATAAAAGAGAGAGGATAGCGTATGTCGAGATGGATGACGAAGATCCAGAAACCTTCGACGAAACTATAACCGTCGAAGAAGGCGAGGTCGATTTAGCGGAACTAAAATAAGGGCCACCATACTCTTGCAAACTGTTAGTCCCCTCAAGTGGAAAAAATCCCACTGGTCCGGAAAGGACCAACGATAGGTTCCCCAAAAAGATTTATAGTTTTGATATTACAAAATGTGATGAAATCTTTGACTTACTTGTAAAAGATGGCCAAATGATAGTACCCCCAGGGGTAAAAGTGCCTCCTCTTGATCAAAGAAAGAAAAGAGGCTTTTGTAAATATCATAATTTTCTGGGCCATAAAACGTCTCAATGTTTTCTTTTCAGGAATCTTGTGCAAGACGCTATCGAAGAAGGGAGGTTGAAGTTTTCTGACAAGACCCCCATGACTGTGGACTCCAACCCTTTGCAGGCTGAAGCCCATTATGCTGAACCTTCAGAGGTGAACGTGATCGAGGCATCCAGAAGCCAGTCGAAGAGGCCAGGAATCACAATGGTCGAAGTCACAAAGGACCATGTCAACATGCCAATCTTTGGCAGTTTTTCTGGGAATCTATCCAGAAAGACAATTGAAGCGGTCCAAAAGGCGGTCGAAAGCCCAAAGCTGGAGACAGTTGGAGCCCAAAAATCTGGAACAAAACCCAGTTCTCACTTGGCTGCAGTTTAAGGCCAGACAGAGGACTTGGAGATTCAGATGAAGCAGTTGACTCTTGCCACCAAAGACACCATGAATGTCAACATGGTCGAAGTCTCTGAACCAAAAGCATCAGAGGAGGCCATTAGGCAAGAACAAGCCAACAAAACTGCTTTCCCTCAGGAAAATGAAAATCTGGCAGATTTCCTGCAAAGATGCCAGAAAAAGAAGTCAGAAGTGATGCTGTGTCCTCGATGCAGTTCAATCTTCGACAAAAAAGCTGCTGAACATATTCAAGGTGTAAGAGAAGCAAACAGAAAAAGGGAAAGTGTTGATACTTGACATGACCCCAGAAGAGCCTCCCAAAGGGGTTCAAATCAAGAAAAGAGGCCACCGACTTTCAGGCCTCCGACTAATGTGCCAGTAGATACATGGTACAAAACATCTGGTCGAAAGAGACCAAGCGAGGAAAGATGGCACTCCTTCGAAGTGCCAAGAGGTTCATCTTTAACACATAAGAAAGAGCCTCAGTTTGCTACCCCTAAAGTGACCCAGGTATCAAGCAACTACAAAGGGAAGAATCCCATGTCTCGATCTCAATGGAGGAGATACCAGAGGCGACGAAAAGCTGAGAGGGAAGCTGCTAATGAACCAAAGGCAGAATCAAGTTCAAATGTTCCTCAGAGAAAGCAGAGGAAGCCTCTGGAAAGACAACCATTGACCAATAGGCTAGTTTGGCCTAACCAGGGTGAAGTTGATAACGAAGATGGCTCTGAGTCCGATGACACTTTAGACATCATGGTGAACATAGTCTCAGTTTTGCCCAGAGAGTTCAACCGCCAGGTGGAGGTCGAAACAAGCGATTGGGAAATTGAACAAGAAATGGCCAAGCATAGGCCAGTGTGCTACTTCGTCATGGATAATGGCGCTACTGAAGAGCGGAATGGGTTCTTCGAACCTCCTACAGAGGCGATGAAAAATCACCTTAAGCCTTTATTTATAAGGGCTAAACTCGAAGAAACCACAGTAAATAAGATCTTGGTAGATTGTGGGGCAACCATCAACATCATCCCTCACTTTATGCTAAGAAAAATAGGCAAAAGTGATGAGAACATCAAGCCTCACAACATGGTCCTGTCGAATTATGAAGGCGGCATAGGGACCACTATGGGTGTGATCCAACGGGACATCAAGGTGGGATCTATCCTTCGACCAACTATGTTTATGGTCATATCGGCAAAACCTAACTATAATCTTTTGTTGGGCCATGAGTGGATACACGGTGTTGGAGCTGTACCATCATCAATGCACCAGAGGTTGCTACTATGGCGTCCTGATGGAATGGTCGAAAACATAGAAGCGGATCAAAGCTATTACCTGGGCGAAGTAAATCATCTAGGGCTGGCAGACTTCGACAAAAACCTGGCTCACATTGGGCCATGCCCAACACCTGACTTCGACTTGGTGCCAGCGCCAAATACTTTTTGTTCCCTATACCTGCACCCTGAGCATGGTTTTCAATGGGACAAAGAAGACTTGTCCCACATTGACTTTAGTGGGTTAACTGATATCCAACCAACTGGTTGGGGAAGTGAATTCAGTGACAATGACTGAGTCACAATCTCTGCAGCGAATTTCGGCTTACGTAGCCGAAACAAGGATGATAACGGCTCTCGAAGCTGAAGTAAAATATATGGCCACACAGGCCAATGATCAAGAGTTACCTTCTGCAGGTCCTGGAAAGGACTTCGATCCATAACCTCCTGATATCATGCCAGAAGGGATGCAGGAACAAAGGCTCGACGCCATCTACGACGATGAGCCTTTGGGATTCGAAAAGGACCCCTTAGCGAATACCATCAAGATGCTAGCGCAGGATCCTTTAGAAGAAATCAACTTGGGCGAAGGGTTAGAGAAGAATCCAACTTACATTAGCGCAAAAATTGACCCAGAACTCAGGTTGGAAGTAATCCATTTGTTAAAAGAGTTCAAGGACTGTTTTGCATGGGATTACGACGAAATGCCTGGTCTCGACAGAGGATTGGTAGAACTTCAGTTGCCGATCAAACCTGGGAAGAAGCCAGTCAAGCAAAGTCCAAGACGCTTCGCTCCAGAAATACTGTCGAAGATCAAAACGGAAGTCGAAAGACTGCTGAAGTGCAAATTCATACGAGCTACAAGGAAGAACCATATAGACCACCTTCGACAATCATTCGAAAGAATGAGAGAACATGGTCAGAAGATGAACCCTTTGAAGTGTGCATTCTGTGTAAAAGCTGGAGATTTCTTGGGCTTCGTCGTCCACAAGAAAGGAATCGAAATCAACCAGAACAAGACGAAGGCAATTCTGGAAGCGAAAGCACCAGCGAACAAAAAGGAACTGCAATCTCTGCTGGGCAAGATAAATTTCCTGAGGAGATTCATATCTAACCTAAGTGGGAAAGCTCAAGCCTTTTCACCCTTACTTCGCCTGAATAAGGAAAGATTCAAATGGGGGCAAGAGCAACAAGAAGCCTTCGACAAAATCAAAGGGTATCTCACAAAGCCACCTATTTTGGTGCCTCCTTGCAGCAACAGGAGCATGAGATTGTACATAGCTGCATCCGACAAAACTTTGGGAAGCATGTTAGCCCAAGAAGATGAAAATGGAGTCGAAAGACCCATTTACTATCTTAGTAGAGTTTTGAACGATGCAGAAACTAGATATAGCGAAGTTGAAAAATTATGTCTATGTGTTTATTTCTCTTGTACAAAGCTCAAACAATATATAAAACCAGTTGATGTGTATTTTTCGTCTCATTCTGATGTTTTCAAGTAAATGTTGTCGAAACCCATCCTACACAGTCGAATCAGCAAGTGGGCGCTAACATTAACTGAATACTCCTTGACCTTTATGCCTCTTAAGGCAGTGAAAGGACAAGTGGTGGCAGACTTTATAGTCGACCACTCAATTCAAGTTGAGAGTATTAATTATGTGGAGATAGAGCCTTGGAAATTTTACTTCGATGGTTCCAGCCATAAAGATGGAACAGGAGTAGGAGTCTTGATTATTTCTCCAGAAAAAATTCCAACAACATTCAAGTACAAGATATCAGGTTCTTGTTCGAACAATGAGGCTGAGTATGAAGCTCTAATTACTGGCCTTGAGATATTGTTGGAATTGGGGGCAACTCGAGTCGAAATAATGGGAGACTCAGAGTTAGTCATTAAGCAAGTCACAAAAGAATATAAATGCATGAGAAAATCTCATTATGTACTTTGTGATAGCAAATCGTTTATTGAAAAAATTCGAAATGGTCAACATCCGACACATACCCAGGTTGGAAAATCAAATAGCCAACGATTTGGCACAAATTGCATCTGGGTACAAAATTTCAAAAACGAGATTGCAAAGAGCAATCGAAGTTCGGGAGAAAATAAAAGCAACTTGTCTGTCACCAACAGACTTGGAATCGACAAGACTAGGGTATGCTGATCAAAGGAACTTCGAAATTTCGTTCATAGACAATTTGTCAGAGCAAGATTGGAGGAAACCCATTGTGGATTATCTACAAAATCCAGCAGCTTCGACAGAACGAAAAACAAAATATAGGGCGTTGAGTTACGTACTCATGGGTAATGAGTTATTTAAAAAGACGCCTGAAGGGGTATTGCTAAAGTGCTTAAGTGAAGCTGAAGCATACATAGCCCTTTCGACTATGCATGCTAGAGCATGTGGGGCTCACTAAGTAGGCCATAAGATGAAATGGTTGTTGTTTCGACAAGGACTATACTGGCCCACCATCTTGAAAGATTGTGTCGATTTCGCCAAGGGTTGCCGAGAATGTCAAGTCCATACAGGCATCCAGCATGTACCAGCAAGCGAACTTCACTCAATAGTGAAACCTTGGCCCTTTAGAGGATGGGCGTTGGACCTTATTGGAGAGATTCGACCAGCATCATCAAAGAGCCAGAAGTATATATTGGTAGGCATTGATTATTTCACTAAGTGGATTGAAGCTATTCCTTTAGTCAATGTAGACCAAGAAGATGTCATTGAATTTATTCAAAAGAACATTATCTTTAGATATGGAATCCCTGAAACTATAACTTCTGATCAAGGATCAGTTTTCACCGGTCAAAAGATGCAGGAATTCGCTCAAGAAACAGGCTTTAAACTCCTAACATCAACGCCTTATTATGCACAGGCGAACGGTCAAGTCGAAGGAGCGAATAAAATAGTGATTGGCTTGATAAAAAAGCATGTTGGGAAGAAGCCAAAAAATTGGCATAAGACGTTAGACCAGATCTTGTGGGCCTGTCGAACGTCCCCAAAAGAAGCCATAGGTACAACACCATATAGGCTAACTTTTGGTCATGACGCAGTGTTGCCAGCGGAAATTTGTCTTCAATCTGCAAGGGTTCAGAGACACCATGATATCCCCTCTGAAGTTTATTGGGATATGATGTTAGACGAACTAGTAGATTTAGACGAAGAAAGACTGCGCGCTCTCGATCTACTAAGGATTCAGAAGAAAAGAGTAGAAGACTCTTACAATAAAAAAGTGAAACCTAAAGCATTCTCGCCTGGAGAATTGGTTTGGAAGGTGATTCTCCCCATGGATCGAAGGGATCGAAGCATGGGAAAATGGTCACCCAAATGGGAAGGACCATTCAGAATTTTCCAAACTTTTTCTGGTGGAGCTTATGAAGTCGAAGAGTTAGGTGAAGATAAAAGGCTCTTGAGAGTAAACGGAAAATATTTGAAAAAGTATAAACCCATGCTCCAAGAGATCAAAATAAATAGCAAGTAATGACTAAATTAACCATAAATAAGCCAAAATGGAAAATTTTATAAGAATTAGCCAAAATGGCTACATTGTCAAATACATATTACAATACACGGTTAAATAGCTGAATAATTTAGAAGGGGATAAAATCTCTGAGTCGAAGGTACTTGGCCTGCTGCAACTCCAGTCTTTTGTTGCACAAGGCGTTCGCCTGGGCAAGCTTGGCAATTTGGTCATCGAAGGCTTGGGCTTTCTCAGCAAACTCTAGGCCTCGCGTAACTTCAGCTTGGCTCTCTGTGTCTGAAACAGTCGAGAGAAGCTCCTCCTTGTGCTTCGTATTAGCATTCATCTTGGCCTCCAGCTCTTCGATTTGCGCCTTTATGGAGGCATTGTCTCGATCTATGGCGTCAATTTCTTCTTGCTTAGATGCTTTCTGCTTCGACAACTCTGCAATTCGAGAAGTCGTCTCAGCTACTGCAGTCCAGGCAGAAGAACTTTTGCCATGTAACGCTTCGAGCTGGCTGTTGAAGCCCCTCTGACGTCGATAGTCTGCTGAGACTTGATCAACAATGGAGTATAACTCCATGATAAAGCTCGAAACCTCTGGAGTCACAGCGAGCAAGTCGACTGCATTCAAAACAGCTCCCAAACACGACGGAGCAGTAGGGTCCCCCTCCAAAGCTTTCATCAAATCTTTCTTGAAGAACTGAGCCTTGACCTTCATCAAAGCCTCATCGAGAGGAGAAGTCTCAGTGGACTTCCCCGATTGAGTAGAAGCCTCCTGACTAAGATCAGATGAACTTCCCCTACTCTCGATAATGGCATTCAGATAGCCAATGGGATCAGTTTGCTTCAAGAGTGCTAAGTCTTCTTTGGACTTATGCTTTGTTGAGGTGGTAACCTTTGCAGCAGCGTTGTCTTGGGGTTGAAGTTGTTGAGTAGCGTTTGCATCGACATGACTCTCTTCGACTTGAAGTTCAGCAGTGCCATCATCAGCATGATCCCCTTCGTCATGTTGTTCTTCTGACAGATCGACCACTTGAATCTCCTTTGGTTGTTGTTCTTCTGTTTCAGCATTGGCTTCATCGTTCGCCAATTCCTTCTCTTGTGGCCTACTGAGTTCAGCAGAGTCTAGTGTTTCAGAAGTCTTTGGTGCTGAACTTTCAGTGGTTTCCTGAAAATAGAAGAGGAAGAATCTTCTAGTTTAGAAAGAGACACAATCGAACGTGAGTATCGACACCTGAGTTAAAAAATGGTCAGAGAAACTACCTACAGAGGAACTTCAGCCCCAGGGCTGGAATTATCACTTTCGACGGGTTTATTGAGCAAAACATTTAGCTCCTCCTCCGTTGGCTCTTCGATAATTACTGGAGGCGGCCTGGGTCTTCTCCCTGCAACCTTTATTCTGATTGTGGGTCGAGTCTCAGGAGTAGGAGCATCTTTCTTCAGTTTTCTCCATTTAAGAGCAGCGGGGGGAGATTCGTCCTCTTCGTCACTCCCAGATTCGACTGTCAGTGCAGGTCGTTTCTTGGGTGAAGGTGCCTGAAAACCAATTGGAGTTCGATTTAGAACGCTACATCGAAAATCAGGATATTAAAACCAGAAGGAAATAATAAAAGTTTGGTTACCGGTGCTGAAGATTTTATCGAAGGACCTTCCCCCTGATGGCTTGTTATGGTTTTCGCCAGTGCTGGAGGTTTTGTCAAGGGACCTCCTCCCTGATGGCCTTCTGCAGCTTTCTTGGCTGCAGGCTTTCGAACAACTGAAAGAAGACAAGTTATAATTAACAGGCTACCAGTCGAAATGGAAAGACAAAATAATTTGGAGAGTGAACTTACATTTCTTTATTTTGTCAAGGACTAGAATAAAAGACTTCTGAAGTTCGTCCACAAAGTCTTTCTCGTCGAAGAACTCTTCAGCATAGTAACTCTTCCACCAGTCTTCGAAGGATGGTGAGCAGAGGAAGTTAAGTTGATAATCGAACAGTGAAAGTACTATTCGACCTGCATACCTACCAATATGCTTGGTGGCAGCATCTTCAGTATAGTCATTGCAAAAATATAACATGGATTTCTCCCTAGGAAAAATAGGAGAAGGAAGTGATTGAATGATACCAAACTGTCGAGAGACCAAGTTTGGTTGATAAGCGATCAAGCTCAAGTGAGTCTTGAAGCTTTTAAAGCGCAGTGGCATTATTCTAGGTGTGAGAAATGCTTCCCACATTATTGTGTGTTCTTCGACCTGAGGGTCACCTGACGACTTGGGATGGGGCCTGGTGAACCATTCTGGACCAACCTTTCGTCGAGCGAAGGGAGCCATGGTCGAAGTGAATTCTTTTCTTTTTGCAAACATCAAGATGAATTTTGCAAAAGTCTGTTGAAGCTCCAGCCCATCTTCAGTCGGGGTCAGTAGAGCTAATATGGTGCCTTCGATACGCCTATTTGCTATCTCAGGAGCTTGCTCATTTATTTGAGTCTTCTGAGGTAAGAAAGACTCGAAAGTGGCATTGAGCCACAGCTGAAGTAGCCAAAAAGGTCCTGCAAGCAACAGACTGGCTCTATTTTCGATGATCTTTAACAGAGTCGCTCCACTGCTGATCGACTCGTACAGATTCGCCAAGATTAATTTCTCCAAACAAATATTTTGACCATGGTGAAGTTGGGTGGCGAGGGTGACCATTTTCTTTGTCACATGTAAAGACTTTGTACAGAACACAAAGCGTGATAGCCAAAGGGCTAGAAACGCGATATGCTCTACATCCGTCACATTGGCTGTCGACCTATTATGGTAATGGTTGATATAGGTGGTATAGGTGGGTTTCATAGCTGAGAATCCAATCTGATCCTCCAACATTTCCTCTGGGTCGAAATAATCCCTAGTGGGTCGAAGGCCGGTGATGGCAGCCACGTCGAAAAGCGTGGGTGTTAGCATTCCACAAGGAAGGTGGAAAGTGAAATGAGTGTAATCCCAGAAAAGCAAGGAGGCTATCAGCATCTCAGGGGAGTAGTTGAGACCCGTCTTCGACAGTATGACTAGGTCGTATATCCCCAAGTTCTTCCAGATCGAAGTTTTTTCCATCTTCTCTAGCCAAGCGCTGTAGTCAGGTGTGAGGCTAAGGCTAGACCTGAAAGCCCTAACACCCCTATTGAAGAAGCGAAGATCTATCTTCTCCTTAGCGGGATCTTCGTTGTCCTCTGCAGCTTTTTTAGAGCACCCAACAGGTTTGAGCTTTTCAAGCACTGGAAAGAAGTTCTTGATTTTCATGGATTCATCAATGCATGTGGATAACGGGCCAGACATGGCGAAGATTTGGTTGGAGTATCCAACCGGAATCATTAGTTGATGTGAATAAGCTTCACGCTCAGCAGTTGCTAGGGGTTCAGGAACCCTTCGTTGGCCTGTAGGGGGTAACTATGGGGACAGTTGAGAAGATTTTGGGTTTAGCATTTCTGGAAGGGATGTTAGAACTAGGAGCGTTAGAGGAACCTGAAGCCATTGTTGAGTTAAGGTTGAAGGTGAAGTGAAGAACAAAGTATTTACAAGTTTGCAGAGATTTTATGTTCAGCAATGAGGTTTTGAATGCAGATAGCGTGAAAAAGTCCCACAATGGGTACCTAGCGCTATTTATAGTGGTTGGGAGATCACAAAATTCGAGGCCATTTAATGTTGCAGAAGATAGTGGGACACGTGGCGTCCCCTCGCTGACATAGCCGTTCTGCAGAAATGAAAAGGTGCAGCGTGCGCCCTCGTTTTTGGGAAATTGTCATGATGACAATTTGTGAAAAGACATTGGGCACGCTAAACGCCGTACTGAGGTGATGTCTTAGGTACAAATGAAATGATGGCTTTTTCTTGGGATTGTCAGTGGTTGGTAGAAGACAAAAAGTGCACAGGTTAATTTGTGGCTAAGAATGAAAGACAGGTGTCGAATGGAATTTCAAAGAATGCCTTTTTCTTTTCAGAGTCGAAATAAGGCATTCTTGGGGGGCAATTTGTTGGCTCCTAAATTCGACACCCTTGTTTTTATTAATATAAGCCATTAAAGCTGAAGAATGGTTTCGACCAGCTGGTTCTGTCGAAATGCTCGTCAGAAGATGGCAATGTACTTAGAGAATTTCTTCTAAGTAGGAATCTTGTTGCCTTCAACGTCGAAGGTGCTTCTTGACGAAGGTGTTCGATTGTTCAGAGTGGAACGGCTTGAGATTCAAACGTTTGGAGGGAAAACGGTTCCCAGCGGTTACCAAGTGCAACGTGCCAAGATCTGGAGCGTCAAACGCTGTGAACGTGCCAAGTGGAGTCATCTCGAAGCAGTGTAACTGCCCGACGGTTACTTGGGATGTGTTTAGTATAAATATTAGTAGTTCGCGCAGTTTTTCGCGTGTGTTCACAATTATATACAAGTCACTCATATAGATTCGAGTACCCAGCGTGAGAGAAAGAATTGTTGAGAATGTATGTGTGAAACACCACTTTAATTAATCAAAGTCATTTATTTTCCAGAACTTTATCGATCTTCATTTACTTTTCCAGTCGAAGCCTTTATTTCAAGCCTTCCTTTATTCTACCAAGTTTTCTTCTTCATGCAATTTACATAAAGCTTCTTTATTTTCTTGTCATTTAACCATTATCAAACTTAGTCAAAATCCCAAAATCAACCATGTCTTAGGATCAATCTGATCGATCCTGCGAGTCACCAAATAAGTAACCTTTTGGAAGATCAGCGGTTGTTTTCCAATTCCCACGGTAAACAGTGGGCTACATTTTGAGCATTGCATGAGAGTACCTGAAGAAAAAGAAAACAAATGCATTGGGGGACTTGGGATTCGAACCCAGGTCCCATAGGTCTTTCCACTCATGCTTCCACCAACTGAGCCATGATGCTTGTTTGTTATTATATTAAACATCAATCATTATATATCAAACAAACAATTATGCCTGGAGAAAAATAAAAATAGCGCGAATAATTTAAATGGACCAATCAGGGGAAGACACCTAGTCGTCTTCTCCAACAAAACCCTGGTTTTCTTACCTGCGGATTTTTATCCGCAGGAAGATTCGTGGCTTGCTTCCAAAATTCATCCTAGGCCATGTAAATACCAACTAAGACTACTAATGTGTTCGTCTCTCCTCCCTGAAACACAACCATGGTCATCATTTGTCCTAATTATTCCTGCAAAACAAAACCCCAAATGCAAACCTCTAAAACCCTAGATTCGGGCAAGGTGATATAGGCTACAAAAACAAAATTAAATAATGCAGAAATACTCTAAATGAATCAACTAACATGATAGTGTCAAGATTTTGGCAAAAAGATGCAAGATTCAGAGGTTATGAATTCATGCCCAGGGTCGTGTTTAGGACGACTTACAGTGAGTTTGGGGCTATCTCAGGGCTTGATTATGATTGCTTTAGCTTCGTTGGATGTCAGGCAAGAACACCACGTTGAGCTTTGGCCTCCAATTTGCCTCTAGGGTGGATTTCAGTTTTCAATTTTTCAAGCTTTTTCTCCAATTTAGTTTTGCCATTTCTGTAGCTCTTAGGTCGTGTTCTTGATGTGTCTAGCTTGTACATGTATAAGGGATTGCATTAGGTTAAAAACTTGGGCTTGAATCCATAGGAATTGATGAATCAAGATTTGATATGATCTCCATTAACAAAGCTTCCAAAATTATGCCAAATCCAAGATTTTTTTCACAATAAGGCTTGATACGAATTTGATTATGTATATCATGATAATTGAAAGCTGTAATGATCACAAAGATATCAAGCTATTAAGATTTGGATTTTATTTTGATTTAAATTGATTAAAATGAATTAAATCAATAAAAATCAAATAAAATAGAAAAATTAATAATTGGTCATGGAATTGAGGGTAGGACACGTGTGTGGTATGAAAAGACCAAATCAAGTGGAAAAAAGTGGGCCCTTTTGTCAAAAATTGGAGTTTTGAGGATAGTTGACTTTTGGCACTTTTGAAAAAATGCCCAACTTCAACAATACATAACTTCTTCAATCTTGAACTTTTGGAAGTGTTCTTGGACTTTTCAGAAACCTTGAGATGTCCTCTAACCAACACTTTTGGTCTCATATAATTTTGATATCACATTCTCAAGTTATAAGCTTTGGCAAAAATGGTGTTTTTGTTGACTTTCAAAAATGACCTATAATGTCCAAATTTGTAACTTTTTGTGAGAGCATTTCTTGATCTTGGGGTGTGAATATGGATTGTAGGAAATTAAATCCTCTTCAAAATGAGATTTAGATGGGTCATTTCTTATAAAGTATGAGAAAGTTATGCTTGGTCAAAGTTGAGTTGACTTTTCCTACAAAACCCTAATTTAGCAACTTTTGAGTCTTGATGAATCTTGAGCAATCCTTGATGAATCATGATCAACCCTTGATCAAATGATGAATTATCCTTCAAAATGAGAATGTTGGCAAAAAATCTTGAGGTTTGACTGTATTTGGGTCACAGTTGACTTTTGCCTTAGCATAGTCGATTTTTGGGCTTCTTGAGCAATTGACTGACCAAACTTTCTCTGCAAGGCTTGAAATTTGACATGGATGAACTTGAGAAAATATTAGGACATTGGGGAGAATTTGATACCATTTGGATGTAAGGACCTTGATGCAACACAAAACCCTAATTTTGAATTGACTGCCTTAGGAGGTGATTTGACTGTCCAACTCTTGAGCCATCTTGAACAACTTGGAGATGATTCTTGACATGTCTTGAGAAATATGGGAGGGAAAATTTTGGGGTAAAACAGTAGGGAAGCCCTTATTTTTGCCTAGGCCAGTCAACCTAGCGGGTCTTTGATTATGCATAGTATCAGAAGACAGTGAAGCGTCTTGTTCAGACTCAGAATCAGACACTGAAGAGGTATTCCCTGACTTTACCATAAACTTTACTAAGGCTGAACTTGCAGAAAGTCTAAATGAAATTCTGGAAAGGTATCAGCAAATCAGAGTCAAATTCAGGAACCTGAAAAGGAATCTTGCCTCTGACTCTGAAAAGTCTAAGAGTCTCAGATTGGAGAATTCCGAGTTAAGAGAAAAAATTTCAAAATTAGAAAATGATTTGCAAAACTCTCAGAAGGAAACAATCTCTGAAACTCCCAGCAATGCTGATGAGATCATCAAAGAGTATGATCACAACTTTTAGAAGTTTCTAGCTAAAAACATAGACAGAAGCAAGATGGCTTCAATGATCTATGGAGTTAGCAGAAATGGAATAAAAGGGATAGGATATCAAGGTAAGGTATCTACACCAAAAAATGCCATGGAATTAGTTATAAAATGCACACCACTCAATTCACATTTTATATATGGGCACACACATGACATAAAATACACAAGTAGTGATTATTCTGTCAAACCAAAATTTAATCAGAATTTTGGTAAAACTAACAAATCAGGACCCAAGAAAATGTGGGTACCTAAGGATAAAATTATACATGTGGCATATATCTTTAGTAGCAAGGCTAAGACACCAATCATGGTACCTGGACTCTGGATGCTCGTGGCACATGACGGGAAGAAGGCATATGTTCCAAAGCCTGGAACTTAAGCCTGGAGGCTACGTGGGCTTTGGAGGTAATCAGAAGGGAAAGATCATTGGCTCTGGAATAGTAGGTAATGGAAATCTTCCCTCTATAAGTAATGTATTATTAGTTGATGGATTAATGCATAAACTGTTATCCATAAGTCAATTAAGTGATAATGGTTATGATATAATCTTCAATCAAAATTCATGCAAAGTTGTTAGTCAGAAAGATGGGACTATCCTATTTAATGGAAAGAGGAAAAACAATATTTATAAAATAAAACTTTCTGAACTAAAGAATCAGAATGTAAAATGCCTACTTTCTGTTAACAACGAGCAATGGGTCTGGCACAGAATATTGGGGCATGTTAGTATGAGAAGAATATCTCAGATTAACAAACTCAATCTGGTCAGAGAACTTCCTAATTTGAATTTCAACTCAGATGCTCTGTGTGAAGCATGTCAGAAAGGCAAATTTGCAAAACCTCCTTTCAAATCCAAAAATGTTGTTTCCACCTCTAAGCCATTAGAACTTCTGCACATTGACTTATTTGGACCAGTAAAAACTGCTTTAGTCAGTGGCAAGAAGTATGGGTTAGTAATCGTAGATGACTATAGCAGATGGACATGGGTAAAGTTCTTAAGAGACAAGGACGAGTCATACTCTATGTTTGTTACCTTCTGCAACCAAGTTCAGAATGAAAAGGATCTTAGAATTGTCAAAGTCAGAAGTGATCATGGTGGAGAATTTGAAAATAAAAATTTTGAATTATTTTTTAATGAAAAAGGCATTCTGCATGACTTCTCTTGTCCTAGAACTCCCCAGCAAAATGGAGTTGTAGAACGAAAGAACAGAACATTGCAAAAAATGTCCAGAACCATGATCAAGAAGACTAACGTTGCTAAGATCTTTTGGGAAGAGGCAATTAACACAGCGTGTTACATTCAGAATAGAATCTCCATAAGACCTATTCTGGAAAAGACTCCATATGAATTATGGAAGAACAGAAAGCCCAACATTTCTTATTTTCATCCATTTGGATGCACATGCTTTATTCTGAATATAAAAAATTATTTGAACAAGTTTGACTCTAAAGCACAAAAGTGTATTATGTTAGGATACTCTGAACGCTCAAGAGGGTACAGAGTATACAATACAGAAACACAGATTGTTGAAGAGTCAATCAGTGTTAGGTTTGATGATAAGCTTGACTCTCAAAAGTCAAAGCATAATGAATTCCTTGCAGGTATGGAAGTTGAACTCACAGGTACTAAAGATAACTCATCAGAAGTTCTCAACAGAGACACTCCCTTAACATCAGAAAGAGATACTGCAAGCAATTCAGCACCTTCTGTTGATCAACTCCAGAAAAGACTATTCAAAAGTAGCATTGATCACCCAGAAGATACAATACTGGGAAATAAGGATGATCCAATCAGAACAAGATCAACATTCAGAAACTCTAAAGAATCCCTCATGGGACTGGTCTCTCTGATTGAACCAACAACTATTGATGAAGCACTTATGGACAATGACTAGATTTTGGCAATGCAAGAGGAACTAAATCAATTCACCAGAAATGACGTATGGAATCTGGTTCCCAAACCAAAAGGATTCAAATTCATTGGTACGAAGTGGGTGTTTAGAAACAAACTGAACGAGCAAGGTGAAGTCATCAGAAACAAAGCACGACTGGTAGCGCAAGGTTATAGTCAGCAAGAGGGGATAGACTATACAAAAACCTTTGCTCCAGTCGCCAAGTTAGAATCTATCAGACTTTTAATATCATTTGTTGTTAATAAATGCATCACTCTGTATCAAATGGATGTAAAAAGTGCATTCTTAAATGGATATATAGATGAAGAGGTATATGTGCACCAACCTCCTGGTTTTGAGAATTCCATAAATCCAAAATATGTTTTTAAACTAAAGAAGTCACTCTATGGTCTGAAACAAGCTCCCAGAGCTTGCTATGAAAGACTAAGTAACTTTCTGTTAGAAAAGGAATTCACCATAGGGAAAGTGGACACAAACTTATTCTGTAAGACAGTTAAGAATGACATGTTAGTATGTCATATTTATGTTGATGACATCATATTTGGATCTACTAAACCCTCTTTGGGAAGATATTTTTCTAAATGTATGCAAGCAGAGTTTGAGATGAGCCTAATGGGGGAACTCAAATTCTTTCTGGGCATTCAGATAAACCAAACTCCAGAAGGAACTTACATTCATCAGAGCAAATATGTCAGAGAACTTCTGAAGAAATTTGATCTCTCAGAATGTAAGCCCTCAAAGATTCCAATGCATCCCACGTGCATTCTGGAAAAGGAAGAGGTAAGTAAAAAGGTAAAACAGAAGGTCTACAGAGGTATGATTGGTTCTCTTCTCTATCTGACGGCTTCAAGGCCTGACATTTTATTTAGTGGTTGCATATGTGCTAGATTCCAATCAGATCCTAGAGAATCTCACTTAACAGCAGTTAAGCGAATTTTCAAGTATCTGAAAGGTACTGCTAATCTGGGTTTGTTTTATAGAAAATCAAATGATTACAGCTTAGTAGGATACTGTGATGCTGACTTCGCTGGAGACAGAGTAGAACGTAAAAGCACTTCTGGAAGATGCCAGTTTTTGGGAGAAAATCTAATCTCATGGTCCAACAAGAGACAATCCACAATAGCACTATCAACAGCAGAAGCTGAATACATAGCAGCTACTGGATGTAGTACGCAAATGCTCTGGATGAAAAGTCAACTTGAAGACTTCAACATATTTGAGAGTAACATTCCCATCCTCTGTGACAATACTTCTGCTATTTGTCTCAGTAAAAATCCAATTTTGCATTCTAGGGCTAAGCATATAGAAATAAAACATTATTTTATTAGGGACTATATTCAGAAAGGGATTCTTAACTTAAAGTACATTGACACAGACCATCAATGGGCTGATGTCTTTACAAAACCTTTTTCTGAAGATAGGTTTAACTTCATTCTGAAGCATCTCAGCATGAAGCTATGCCCATAATAAATTGTTTTATTTACACATCTTAACCTTCAGAACTTTGTTACTTTCTGAGAACTACTGATCAACCTGCCTTCAAGAGTTTTAGAAGTACAGATTGCATCAGAATCTATCCATGAAGATCTGAACGTTTCATTTTGAAGATAGAAGTGTGTTGTTCACATAATCAAACAGTTGTCATTCATTCACCAGCTACCTTATGAGGCTGAACACGCGTTCACTTTTGTGAAAGGTCAAAAGCGCTGATTGGGTGCATTGAGACACACATCATGGGTAACCGTTCTAGTATCTTTCTGAATCCCCTAATTTCAGCTGTCATTAATGCTTATAATCATGACTAATTATTCCTCTCTCTTACTGTTTACGCTTTCAAGAAAAACTATTTAAACTCAAATCTCACTTTTTACATTCACTTCTTTTTAATCTCTAAATACTTTCTTTCGTTTAAAAAAAAACCCTTTCATCTTTCTCAAACCTTATAGAACGCTACTCACTCCCATTGATAATTTGGAAGTTCTTTCAGAACTGATTATTGACTTTGAAATCTTGCAAGAAAATGGCTTCAATCTGTATGAAGACGTCAATGCGCAAGGTTGGAACATATACTTTAACCGTCTTCTAGGGCCAACATTTCCAATTCTTGTCAAAGAATTCTAGATACATGCTTCTTCTTCAAATCATTAAGTTACCTCTTATGTCATGGGGAAGAAAATTGTCATTACAGAAGACCTAATTTCAAAGCTTATTGGTTACAATGGTGGAGGTGTCAGATGTATTGACATGGCCGAAAGATGCTCTGATGTAGCTTCTATTGCAAGGGAAATATTTACTCTTGGACTTCCCTCCAGCAAAATCAGAGATCTGAAGGATCACCACAGAATTTGGGCAAAAATAATTCTGGGGTGTATCAACCACAGGAAGCCAACTAGCTCTCCTGATTATATAAACATTGATCAACAGTTTCTGATCTATTTCATTTCCAAGAAGACTAAGGTAAACCTCCCACACTTGTTGTTTAGTCATCTTAGAACTAGTGTGAAGGAAACAAGAGAAGATGAACATACCAAGAGGGACTAGATTCCCTTAGGCAGGCTCATATCAGATATTCTGATAGAGAATAGGCTGATAGAGCATTTGACTGAAGCTCAAGAAATCAGCTCCTTGGAAGCAACTGTTGGGAAGCCTCTGAATGCAAAAAATCTGAAGAAGATGAAAATCATTGAGAATATCAAGAAGGAACCCAACGTTACTTCTTTTGCAACCATTACTTCAAGAAGAATTCCTCTGGATGATTTTCCTCTTTTCTGAGATTGACTCCAAGCCAGAGATAATAGTCAGATATATGGATGCTTGTAAGGCAGACGGTACTGCACCAGAAATCAATATCCAGGACTTGCATTGGGCTGCTCCAGAAGTTGTTTTGAAGAAGACCAAGAAAAGGAAAGCTGCAGCAGAAGGACAATCTCAGAGGACTCCAAAAGCTGCCAAAAAGAAAGGTAATCCTTCCTCTATTACTGTTTTAGAATCAATTAATTTATCAACATCTGAAACCATAACTACTCAACCTGAACATCCAACCCCACAAACATTTGAAGACTTTGACATAGGGTTTGATCCATCAGAAACTCTAGGTCTAAATGAAACTCACTCCCTTTCTCATAATCCAAACCCTAAACAAACTCAACCAGAACTTGCCAAAGTTCTGTCTGGTATTGATTCATTTGACCAAGACTTTTCAGCTCCCGTACCATAAAATCCAAATTCTCAACTCCCTGAAAATCCAAACTCTGATACCACACCAGAAATTCCACAACCTCTCTCTCCACAACAAGATATTCCTCATCCACCATCACCTCAACCTGAACAACAATAATCAGAAGCTCAACCTTCTGAGAATCAATCCTCTGATATCCATGAACCAGAACATCACCATGTTTCAAAAAACCAATCTGAAGAACCTCATTCAGATTCTGATACAATCCCAATACCTGGAATCACTGAACCACTTGCCATTCGCATGCTTCTCACCATCCATGACATTCCAGAAGTTCCTTCTTCTCTGGAATCCACACCACCAAACTCCCCTACCAGTCCAATCATCATACCTGACTCTCCCACTCCTTCATCCAATAGCAATCCAGTTGACAACGTAAGACTTGTCATTGATCCAATTGCGCTGGAAAGACTAGCTGCTATCTCTCACAAAACTGCCATTCCCAAACCCAAACCAACTGAAACCACATCAGATGTTGGTACAAATTTGTTGATTTTTGAAACAGGGATACAAGATTGGATAAATTCTTTGAGGAATTCTAGTCAAGAGATGACTAATCCTGCTGCCTCTGATTATATATGGACAAAATTCAGAAACTGGGTGAATTCTGAAACACTAAAGCTAAAGGAACAGAGTTATGAACAGGTTCAACGAAACTTCATTGCTAAGCTAAAGGCTTTTGAAGACCAAGTTCTGAGCCATCTGCTCAAGAAAGATATTCTCCCTCTGGATAATGCTCCCTGGTCAGAGCATCATCCCTCAGATGAAGTTCAACCAGAATCAGAAAGTCTCTCCCTGACTGCTGCTCTAGAAGAGATGATCACAACAGAGGAAATGGTTCACTGTGAACAAGCTGCAGAATGCTCTGAGAAGCGTCCAACTACTGAAGAATCTTCAGCACCTTCCTCAGTAATGCAAACTCTGGAAGAGTTGAAGAGAGAAAATGCTCTTATCCAGGTAAGGTTGGATAAGCAGGAGGACACAAACAAAGAGATTAAAAGCATCTTGGGAAAACAAGAAGAATCTAATACCCAGATCAAGGGCTTGCTGGAAGCTTTGTTCACACGTCTTCCTCCTCCTTCTTAGACTCTCTTCTGTTTTAAATCTGTTTATTTGTAACGCTTAATTTTTTTTCCACTTCTATTCTGGAACTTATCATTGCTTCTTATTTTTAATATAATTCAACTATTTTGGCTCTGATTATATTTCCTTTTTGATAACTAATAAAAAGGGGGAGAAAGTAAGATATTTTCAATAACGGTTTACTGAGACAGAAGTCTCAAACATTCTGGACTACTTAACCTCTATCTTCTGAAAAGCTTGAACAAGGGGAGAAACTTGAACAAGTACAAACTCTGATGAAAGATGCAGTTAAACTCTGATGCTCAAGGAATATAAGGGAAGTAATCAACTCAGGGGGAGTTTCTTCTAAACCTTTTATTCTTTTTTTTAATTGAAAAATCTAGTTTTTGTCATCATCAAAAAGGGGGAGATTGTTAGAACATAGTTTGATTCTACAACCCTTGGTTAGAGTTTTGATGATAAAAAATACAAAGAATAAATAATAAAATACAAAGAACAAATATGCACCTTAAAAATTATGTTTTATGTATGCAGAAGTTCTGATCATATCAGCATCAGAAGATAAGCCATAAGTGCTACACGCTGAAGCAATCAGAACATACGCCGAAGATTGATGACCAGAACCTGCGCTTAATCAAAGTAAACTCTGATTCTGAAAAAGAACATACCAATCCAAGTCATTAGTATTCTAAAGCGTCATCAGCAAGTAAGGAGATAAGATTCTGAAGCGTTACTGATCATTCAAGACAACATCAATTCCAACAGCTTTTTTCAGACAGGATCTTCTCCAAAAGGAAAGTGTGTTAATGACATTAAACATGCTTTATGATCAACGTCATTCCACTGCATATATAAACAAAGTCAGCTTTCAAAATCAACAACGGATTTTTCCATATTACCACTCACGCATATTCAAAGCTGCAAGCAATTTCATTTACTTTTCCAAGCTATAATCCTGTGTAATTTATCACAGTGGTGATAAACAGTTTTTGTTAGAAAAACAACAACACACACATCTTGTATAATTATATTGAAAAAGTGTCTCTTGAGATTAACCGGAATGTGGTTGTACTCAATAAGACTTTAACAGTTGTTAAAGTGGCTTTTGTAATCTTGTTGAGATTAGTGAATTAAGACCTCGTTGGAGAGAGGCGAAATCACCTTGACGGGTGGTCTGGAGTAGTTTGAGATCAAACGAACCAGGATAAAAATACTATGTCATTGAACTGTTAATTTCAAGTTTTCAATTCAACCCCCCTTCTTGTGTTTTTCACATCTTCACATGTTAATTGTTATTATTTATTGTCAGGCAATGTGATTTTAGTGTTGTGTACCGAAGCTATAACTCATCTACTTGTGGATTTTATATTGGTAATTCAAGTTTGAAAAAAGACTTATAAATAGTTGAATATTTTTGTATGTTTTGTGAAGAATATGTATTTGTAAGTTTGTTGTGAGTTTGTTTGTTGTGATACAATACAAGTTTGCAATACAATTGTTCAATTTGTAAGTTTGTTATGAAAAATATGAAAATATCGACCTAGATGTGGTCTATCTGATGTTGGAAAGCTATGAAATCTATATAGCAACATAAATATAGTCTGTGTGATATTGGAAAAATATGAAAAAATGGGTACCAATTTTTTTTGTACAGGGAAACATCCAGAAAATAAATAATTTATTCTAAAAAAATTTCTTACATTTTACATCGGTTATTACTCCCAACTGATGTAAAAACTTTCAAAACTGTATATATTACATCGGGCTTAGATTATAATGGATGTAAAAAAGGGACTTTTTACATCGGTCCCCATGTTTAACCGATGTAAAAAGTTATTGGTGGGTTTAGGTCATTGGCTTGACGTGTCTATTCTACAAATTTGGTGCACATAAGTACATTTTATTGTTTTATTAAAGTCAATCTCTATTAATATGTTATATCTCTCATCACTTTGATTCTAATGTTTATTTTAAAATTATTCAGGTATATTCATCATGTATGTCTTGAGAATTCCATTTCAGAATTATATGAATTTATGGACCCTGCTAGGTGTATTTATAATGATAATGGAGCGAAATCTCAAGAGGATGTTAAAAATTACGTACTAGAAAAGTTACGTGATAAAAACATAGTATGCCACTTACTACCATTAATTCATGGGTAAGAATTTTTATGAAATTGTGTTTTATATTATTTAATTTTGATAACATATATATTTTATGTGACTTTTCTGTTTCCACACACACGTACAGGAGACATTGACAATTAATAGTCATGTGTCCAAGAGACAATTTAGTTGTCGTATTTTGTTCACTTCATCGGGAAATTGACCAAAACACGAAGAAAATTATTACAAAGTAAGTTTATCTTTCATGTGACTTTCATTGGCAACTAATAGTTATATGATTTTTCATTGGCGAGTAAATTTAGTTATGTGATGTTTATCTTTATGTATTAATTCTTTTGGGATTCATCAAATGGCAAATGGAAATAGAAAAAAGGCTACATGGCTTCATCCCAATGTAAGTGTGATGTAAATTGTAATTATATAGTTAAATTTATGATAAATATTCACTAATTATGTCATTCAATTGTAGACAAGGCAACAACATAACTCTAATAATTGTGGATACTATGTGATGAAAAATATGTTGGATATTGTCTCTGCTAATATAATCGAGAATTGAATGCAGGTACTAAAAATAACTTTACTTTGTTATTTACTTTTTGTTTTTCGACTTAATATGAATTTTTTAAAAATAACTCTATATTGTTATATTTATGTATTATAGGTATTTGATGACCCAACAGAATTAACACAAGATGATTTGTATGATTTGCGACTCTGTTAGGCAAAAATTTTCTTTGAGTTATATAAAAATTAAGTTTATCTGGTGAGTTTTATAGAATTTTCTAAGTTGTGGTTTTTGCACATGATTGTTATTATTGAGTTTTTGCACATTACATGTGGTTTTTACACATGTATTGAGTTTCTTGATTTTTTTTGCTGATGTTAATTGTTATTATTTATTGTCAGGCAATGTGATTTTGGTGTTGTGTACCGAAGCTATAACTCATCTACTTGTGATTTTATATTGGTAATTCAAGTTTGGAAAAAGACTTATAAATAGTTGAATATTTTTGTATGTTTTGTGAAGAATATGTATTTGTAAGTTTGTTTGTTGTGATACAATACAAGTTTGCAATACAATTGTTCAATTTGTAAGTTTGTTGTGAAAAATATGAAAATATCGACCTAGATGTGGTCTATGTGATGTTGGAAAGCTATGAAATCTATATAGCGACATAAATATAGTCTGTGTGATATTGGAAAAATATGAAAAAATGGGTACCTATTTTTTTTGTACAGGGAAACATCCAGAAAATAAATAATTTATTCTAAAAAAATTTCTTACATTTTACATCGGTTATTACTCCCAACTGATGTAAAAACTTTCAAAACTGTATATATTACATCAGGTTTAGATTATAATCGATGTAAAAAAGGGACTTTTTACATCGATCCCCACTTTAACCGATGTAAAAAGTTATTGGTGGATTTAGGTCATTGATTTGACGTGTCTATTCTACAAATTTGGTGCACATAAGTACATTTTATTATTTTATTAAAGTCAATCTCTATTAATATGTTATATCTCTCATCACTTTGATTCTAATGTTTATTTTAAAGTTATTCAGGTATATTCATTGTGTATGTCTTGAGAATTCCATTTCAGAATTATATGGATTTATGGACCCTGCTAGGTGCATTTATAATGATAATGAAGCGAAATCTCAAGAGGATGTTAAAAATTACGTACTAGAAAAGTTACGTGATGAAATCAGAGTGTGCCACTTACTACCATTAATTCATGGGTAAGAATTTTTATGAAATTGTGTTTTATATTATTTAATTTTGATAACATATATATTTTATGTGACTTTTCTGTTTTCACACACACGTAAGGAGACATTGGCAATTAATAGTCATGTGTTCAAGAGACAATTTAGTTGTCGTATTTTGTTCACTTCATCGGGAAATTGACCAGAATACGAAGAAAATTATTACAAAGTAAGTTTATCTTTCATGTGACTTTCATTGGTAACTAATAGTTATGTGATTTTTCATTGACGAGTAAATTTAGTTATGTGATGTTTATCTTTCTGTATTAGTTCTTTTGGGATTCATCAAATGGCAAATGGAAATAGAAAAAAGGCTACATGGCTTCATCCCAATGTAAGTGTGATGTAAATTATAATTCTATAGTTAAATTTATGATAAATATTCACTAATTATGTCATTCAATTGTAGACAAGGCAACAACATAACTCTAATGATTGTGGATACTATGTGATGAAAAATATGTTGGATATTGTCTCTGCTAATATAACTGAGAATTGAATGCAGGTACTAAAAATAACTTTACTTTGTTATTTACTTTTTGTTTTTCGACTTAATATGAATTTTTAAAAAATAACTCTATATTGTTATATTTATGTATTATAGGTATTTGATGACCCAACAGAATTAACACAAGATGATTTGTATGATTTGTGACTCCGTTGGGCAAAATGTTTCTTTGAGTTATATAAAAATTAAGTTTATCTGGTGAGTTTTATAGAATTGTCTAAGTTGTGGTTTTTGCACATAATTGTTATTATTGAGTTTTTGCACATTACATGTGGTTTTTGCACATGTATTGAGTTTCTTGAATTTTTTTGCTGATGTTAATTGTTATTATTTATTGTCAGACAATGTGATTTTGCTGTTGTCTACCGAAGCTATAACTCATCTACTTGTGGATTTTATATTGGTAATTCAAGTTTGGAAAAAGACTTATAAATAGTTGAATATTTTTGTATGTTTTGTGAAGAATATGTATTTGTAAGTTTGTTGCGAGTTTGTTTGTTGTGATACAATACAAGTTTGCAATACAATTGTTCAATTTGTAAGTTTGTTGTGAAAAATATGAAAATATCGACCTAGATGTGGTCTATGTGATGTTGGAAAGCTATGAAATCTATATAGCGACATAAATATAGTCGGTGTGATATTGGAAAAATATGAAAAAATTGGTACCAATTTTTTTTGTACAGGGAAACATCCAGAAAACAAATAATTTATTCTAAAAAAATTTCTTACATTTTACATCGGTTATTACTCCCTGATGTAAAAACTTTCAAATCTGTATATATTACATCGGGCTTAGATTATAACCGATGTAAAAAGGGGACTTTTTACATCCGTCCCCACGTTTAACCGATGTAAAAAGTTGCGTCAATTTTTTTAAAATAATGTTATAATTGTTTTTTACATCATTCTTAGATCACAACCGATGTAAAAAAGAGACTTTTTACATCGGTTCACACGTTTAACCGATATAAAAAGTTGCGTCAATTTTTTTAAAATAATGTTATAATTGTTTTTTACATCAGTTTTAGATCACAACCGATGTAAAAAATGAACTTTTTACATCAGACCCAGAACCGATGTAAAAAGTATCTGATTTACTATATCGTCTGACTTTACATCGGACACAGAACCAATGTAAAGAGTCAGTTTCACCCGATGTAAAAAGTTATTTCTGCACTAGTGAAAGCCACAAAACCATCAAGATTCATAGTCTTGCTCACTAAGACTTGAATCAAACCTTAATCATTTTCCAATCAACAAAATCTTTCCAAAAATAGAGTAATTTCATTGAATTTCTGACATAATTTTTACTTCTAAACAGTCCTTCAGTTTTTACAATTGATTCATTAACAATCATCCACTAAATCCATAAATCTTACAATTTTCCACTCATCCACTTTCATCACTATTTTTTACAATTTCTTTTTTTCAAAACTATTTACAATTTCTTTACCTTTGACCAATGATTAAATATGAGGTCACACTCCCTCTATTTTAATTTTAATATATTTATTTTTCCAACCAAATGATGCCCATTTGATGGTTGTTGTTTTTTAATATTTATGTAAATAATTTTTACCCTGGTTCTCACACCTTTATTTTCACGAACACTACATAAACATATACACGGCATATTCACACTGACATTTTTCTAACAATTTTTTAAAGGCCAACTCACAGTGTATACACGTGAATATCTCTCACTGCACATTTTTATACTTACCATTTAACTTTTCATGCTAATATACTCATACTATTTCTCACGTGTAAACCCCATTCTAAATCTACATAAGCCTGCAAATATTTAAACTATCACCACTTTGCACTATTCCTCACAAACATTCACCATTGTATGTAAATATGATTGATTCACAAAGCACTTAAAATGACTAAGTCCACCAACCTTAGACCAATTTAACATCAACCAGTACTAAACCTGTTACAACATAAACTCACCATCCAAATAACCAATTTTCAAAATTCACAAATCAATTACCCCACAAAAAGGCAGAAAAGTATCATTGTTCAAATCACTAACAACATTCATGTCAGGATCATAAAAAAAGCAAAGCAACAACACAAAATAGTCAATCAAAGTTTTGGTGTTTAAATGGTGACACATGTCAACTTTTAATTGGGACTCTTGTAAAGTTTGAAAAGTCACAATTTGCAGAAAGAGTGAGAAGGGGGCGGTACATGCTGGTAAGTAAGATATTTTCTTTTTTTCTCTTTTCTTATTTTATTTACTAAATGAATGAAATTAGGGTTAAGTTAAATGAGTTGGGCTTAAGGAATTCTAGACTATTTCCTTTTATTTAGACACTATTTACTTCCTTATGCACCCTTTTTTAGTGAAGCCTTTTATTTATATATTTCGTTAGGGTAATTAATTAAGTTTTTTTATTTCTGTAATTTTTTTATTTATCTAGAAAATACAAGAAAAATAAATATGTTAAAAACACCCAAAAATATGACTTTAATTTGTTATTAGACTATTTATTTTAGTTAGTTAGTCTTGTACATAACTTGGATCTAAATTTCCCGACTAATTCAATAATTTGGTACAAACACTTTTCAATTAAATTAATTTAACATTTTTATGAATAATAGGATATACATCCTCGAGTAATCAATTGTTGGCTTAACGTCTATCATTTAATTATTCAAATAAAAAACCACTAAAATTCACAAACAAATCAAATCAATTTCTTCACCCAGCACGGTTTAATTTCAATGAAGATCAACTCCTCAACAAAACTCAAACTTAATCTAAAACAACTAATCAATCATTAAAAAAATTTTCTACTAACATAATCAAACTCAAGACATTTTTCAACAAAGGATTGTCCGGTTACTTTCAACTTGAATACAAAAACTTCGCCTACCATCACTAAATTTTCAAACTTAGGCAAGTTCAAAATCATTCGAAAGCAACTTAACACAATCCTATAAAAAGACAAAATAAACATACTTCAAACTACAAAGGACTCTGATTTCTTCTCAAGAGGATACGTAGGCACACAGTTGAAAAGCCAAGGCGAGTCCACTAACTTAAAAAACACATTTATCTCTATTACTTTTCTTACATGATAATTCAATAATTTAATAAAGAAATATTCCCTCTAAGGACTAGGTCTAAAAAGGATCCCCTTGAGTACAAGAGAGGTAAATGATTCCTAACACCTTCTGTTATCTAATAAACTCTCAAATCCATCAATCTCTATACAATTAGGGTTTTTCGTTCCTTTCCACTCCTTAGGACAAATAATTAATGGTGGTGACTCTCTTGTTTTTTACCGGTTACGACACATTGTTATTATCTTGTTTGTTATTCTGTCATCAGATGTCGTAACATCTGTCGTGGCATTGTATGTTGTTAAGACATCAGTCTTGACTTCAGATATTATGCGTGCCAGAATTTCAATGATAATAAAGATTTTTCGCATAAATATTCCAGAACCCCAATTGCACGCCTATTTTATTACCTCAATGAACTCCTTGTCATCTTGTAGAAACCTCATTGCAAAGCATGTCTCTCAGAAACTTTAATGTTTAAATCCCTCAACAGTTTTGATATCATTATTACTTGTTGGTCCTTTCTTTAAAATTTACAACATCCTCGTATAATATAATTATCCCGTTGGGGGAGATCCAAAATAATATACCAATTGGGTAACCTCGTTTCCTTGGTTTTTGAGATCTTGTTTTTTTTCACAAACAAATTTAGAGACAAAAATGTAATATGTCAATAATTTGGGCTTCCTCATATTCTTTATTTACAACAAATCATGAAGTAAACATTGATTCATTTACACTCGCTTTAAGTAGACATTTCTAATTTGTTAAAAATCTTTGTAGAACACTGAATTTTCTCCTTCCAAGTGAAAAAAATCTTTCAACAACCAGTTTCCTTCCATGAATAGAATAAAAAAAAATTCTCCAGCATGCTTCACTTGGAGACACATATCTGGAATCAAGATATTGTTTGATTTCATCGACATTACCGACACATGTGCTATCAGTTGGAACAATTACAACTGATATTCTATCAGAACCCTTGTTGATGTACTTGAAGAGATATTTAATTGAATTACTTTGATTGCACCATTCCATATTTATATGTGTTTCATACTTCATTAGTAAAATTGGATTATGTGGCACAACATGACCGCTATGAAGTTTTATTCCATTATTCTCAGTTGTATAACCATTATCTCTTCTTCTATATACATGATATCCATCTCGATCAACTATGGACACATCTTGAAACTCCTTTGGGTATAACTTCGAACACTTTCCATTCTTTATGCATTAACATTTAGGGCTTGCCAAACCACAAGATCCATGTACCATGTCGTTCTTCACCAGATTATACAACATTGGTTGTTTCATCGGATCTGGAACCTCAACTGATATAATTTTATTGATATCATCTGGTGTTGAATATTTATTAGATGGATGCAAGAATATAAGAATGTGGCCATGTGGAAAACATATCTTCTGAAATTCTATTGTGTATATATTTGAAATGAAAAAAAAATTAAAAATAGGTAGAAAAAGTGAAATCATAGAGTATGTTACGCACTTAAAAAGGTATGAAATGATTGAATGTATAATTGACTTACAAGCAAGAAATTTTCCTAAGACACCTTTTTTGTCATGTCGATTAAGAGGCTATCAAATTTCATTTTGAAAATCCTAGCAATGATGTCAGGTCTATCATGTGCTTTCAAGTTTAGAGGGTTTAGAGCTCTTTGTATTTCTGGCCAATTTGAGTTGCAAGTGAAAGTAATAAATAGGTATGATAATCTCACTTTACTACAAATGGTCATTCCGTCATAGTACATCTGACCCATAAATCTCTGACTACCGACATATGATGATGGTAAAATGACTCTTTTCCTGGTACTTAACCCTGGTGTTTAAGTTTCGTCTTCATCTGAATTTAGATTGTTATACTTTGACACTCTAAGTTTAAAATGGTTGTTTATGAGTCATTTCACCCTAAGATAGAACACTATGGACCAAAACATATTAACCAATTGCTGAATCACAATTCTATAATCTTCTACTGACCACTAGACTACCATGTACCTCGCTACGCCTCAGGCGCATCCAACGATCCTCCGCATTCCACGCATGAAAGATAGCAAGGTCATTATTCCTCTCTCATATATATGAAATCTCGCCATTTCAAATAAAAAATTTCAAACACAATTTAAATAGTTTTCACTCTTTGACATACTAACTTGAGTGTCGGAGTACTAACCTTGCAGATACACTCCTATTTCGTTGCATCAGAAGCCTTATTCCGTCGCAACTTCCGCACTCTACTCTACTTTTGGTTCCATAATGAAACATGAAATATAATTAATTTTATTAAATAATTACTTTTTGTATAAAAACAAATTTATTGGATAAAACCTCAATTGAATCAAATCTAATAAATAATTAGACCTAAAAAAAAGATAAATTTGACTAAATTCCTTTTATTAATATATATTAATATATTAATGTTTCTTAATATATATATATATATATATATATATATATATATATATATATATATATATATATATATATATATATATATATATATATATATATATATATATATATATATATATATATATATATATATATATATACTATTTCTTAAAAAAAATATTTATTTAATCAAAAAGTATTACTTTAATGATAAAAATATTATTGCTTATTAATTTTACTAAATTATTTTTATTAATATATATTAATATATATTAATATATTAACTTTTCTTAAAAATAGTATTTATTTAATGAAAAGTATTACTTTAATAATAAAAATTATTATTTCTTATTAATTTTTTAAAGTTGGTTTATATTTTAATTTTGATTTGATAGATATTAAGCATTAGTGTTTGACTAAAGAAAAGTATTAGTGTTTTTAAAAAAAAAAGTATATTTACAATAATATTATTAAAGGATATATTAAAAATGTACAAATAAAATATAAATAATTTTATTGAATTAACTTTTTCCTAATAAAAACTAATGCATTGGATCAAGACATCAATTGAATCAAATTAGACATGTTAATAAAAAATTATTATTGCTCATTACTATTATTAATTTTTAAGGTTGTTTATTTTATTTTATTTTAGGTCTAGAAGATTGTTTATATTTTAAGTAATTTTAAATAAATAAGGCTGTGTATTTTGATTGGTCTAGGTAGGAAACGATGTATCCTTTCCTACATTTCCGCAGTTTAAATAGCGTACTTTCTCAACGTTTTTCTTTGCTTCATCACTCCACAGTCAGCTACGTCACTTACCAGTTATCATCACTTTCTTTCTCTTTCCTTTTTTTGTTGCACCCTTCACGTGTTTATTCTCTTGATCTACCGTTGTTTCATGTTTCAATTCAGAAGCACTTACGTTGATCATGTCTAAAAGTTGAATTCAAATGGCGCCGCCGAGAAAAGGGAATTTACATCAATGGAAGCATCCATTTGATGCTGATTATCGTAAGTTTTCTGTTTTCTGTTCCCTGATCTATTATACACATGCATGAAATCGAGAAAGAAACCAAGTGAATAACTATATATGAAATCCAATAAAAAAAAAACTATATATGAAATATTACAAGTGAAATTTTTAGCTTTGATTGTGTGTTATATGGTAAAATGTGACGCGATTGCTGCAGAGTGATTGAGAATGCGTGACGCACAATGGCGGCGCAGTTTTATTTAATTAACTATAGAGTGACATAACCATGTCACGGTGGTTTTAAATTGCGGTCGTGGTTGCAACTGTGTTCATTTGATTGCTGCAGTTGAGAGATGTTTGAAATACATCGCTTGAGAGAATGTTAGAATTAATATTTTTAATTGGATCTGATGAAAATTGGAATTTCAAGTTTTGAAATTTTTTATATTTAGTGAAAAGAATGGAACAACCATGACCAAAATTATATGACGTTCATCGCAAGTAGTATGTGCCGTGCCATTATACTATTTATCCATCATAGTCGAGTCTTAGTTTGCTCCTTTAACCACTAATGGAGAAATCTTTGAAATATACAATACTGTTAAGAGTACGATTTTTCATTAGATTTTTAAACAAATTAGAATTTAGGGTTTTCAAAATTTATTTTTTTATGAGAAGATTTAGAAAAGCTTTAAAGAAATGGTCTTTTGTGGTTAAGGTGTGGAAGTACAAAAGATTGAAAATCAGAATTTAGGGTTTTGAAATTTTATTCTTTGATGAGAAAATTTAAACAAACTAGAATTTAGGTTTTTAAAATTTGAATTTTGATGAGAAGATTTAAACGAGCATCATTAAAATCGTCAGTTGTGCTTATGATATGTCCATACACGCGATTGAAGATCACACTAGAATGTGATGTTTTAATGAAGAATACTAACGCGTCAAATATATTGCAATTGTTTTTGTATATTACTAATTAAATTTGTAAATAACAAAGCTCATTGAAATGTAAATGAGTAACTCATTCTTAATTAATCATATCCAAAAATTTTCATAACTCCATGTTCACATTACCTAAACTGTATATGTTTTCTCTAACTCTTCTTTGTAATAAACAGCATTTGAAGCAGTATTGTCTGGCTCATGGCAACCTGTGAAACACATTGAAGTTTCATCAGGAAAAACTACCTTACATTTCATGGACACTCAACAGATTCAAACTCCTTTGTCATCGTCGTCTGATATTCGGATAGGATCAAGAAAAGCTACTTCATCGGATTGTTCCAACTTTTTACGATCTAGAATGGACATATCTATGCTATTAGGCTTTCGACACCATGATGATAATTCATATCAATTTAGTCCTATTCCAGTAAGTTCATTCTTTTTAATTATTATAAATTGGTGTATGTATGCATTTATTTGTTGATCTTAAATTTCTTGATATTTATCTTTTGCAAAATGTAGATGTGGATTGATGCTAGGATTAATTCCATACACAGACAACCTCACGACAAATCTGATAAATGTTTGTGTCAATTTTATGTAAACTTCTACGATGATCAAGGTTCACTTGGAACCGAGATGAAAACTCTTAGTAAAGAGGATAATGTAATTGGAATAGATCAAATCTTCATCCTCCAGAGGCTTCAACATAATACTTCTGAAGGCTTCTTAAAAGAAAATAAGAATTGTGAAGTTAAGCCTTATAGGTGGGATTTCTCAGAAGATTGCTCTTCATTATCGCAATCTAGATTAATTCTCGGGAAATTTTTATCTGATCTTTCGTGGTTCGTTATGACGTCTTTTTTAAAGAAGGTTTCGTTCAGTATACAATCGTTTCAAAACAAGATTGTGTATCAAGTTATGGGAAATGATACCGAAGTTACTAGTCCTTTTCTGATAAATGTTGTGAACTTCAAACTTAAAAATGGATCACTAGTACCTATTATTTCTCAATTTGACGCGATGCATGATTATGACGAGGAAGAAGACGAAGTGAAGCTAATACCGTCTAATGAAATTGGAAGCGTACGACGCTCAAAACGTAGGAATGTACAGCCCGAACGTTATGTAGGCTGCGCTGTTGAGAAGTTGGAAGTTGGTAACTTTAGAACCTGGCCATACAAGAGAGGAACTTATGTGAAGAAAAATGAAAACTCTTGTTCAGATTCAGATTCCGATTCAGATTCAGAAGAGGACGATAGTGAAAGTGACGAAAAGGTTAATAAGGTGGAAAAAACCGATGAAGTAAAGTTAGGTGATGCTGAACAAAATGATCATGGAGATGAAATTTCTTCGAAATATGATCATTTGACTAATGACATCCTTCAAAAAGCAAAGGAAAATGGTGCTGATGCGTTGAATTTGGATCCCTGCAATGATCAGTCTGCAATATCGTGTACTGAAGAAGTTGATGATAACGTTACTTTGGGACGTTATTATAGTTATTGCAGAGAAAAGCTTAAGAGGAAGCAATTTGATCGTGGTTTGAATGATATCGATTTTGGAAACAAATGGGAAGGGATTCATTTTAAAAAGGGCGCTCAAACAAAACGATTTCATTGGACAAACATAAGTCAGGTTCATGACGAACAGCGTCATAAAGGAAGTAGAACGTTAAATGCCAATGCCTCCAAGGAAATAATCGATACATATATGAAGAATTTCGATAGTCTGCCAACCGAAGAAGAGAAAAACGTTAACGAGCCATGGCAGGAAACAAGCAAGTTGGAGCAGAAGGAGGATGAAAAAATACCAAAAAGCGATGACGAGGAGGAAGAGAGTCCTGAGAATTTGAATGCCTTGTGGGAAGAATTGGATACAGCTTTGACATCAAGTTATCTTCTTAATGGGAATGAGGTGTGTGAAAATTTCTTCTTTGTTATTTCGGTTTTATCTTGTTTTCTAAGGTTAAAGGCTAATTTTGTTCAACTATTATATGCCATAGCAGGGTTCAAAAGCTGCTGAAGTTTCACCTGATACTGAGAAAGAATCCAAGGAAACTTGTGAACATGATTTTAGATTGGATGAAGAAATTGGAATATACTGCACCCGATGTGGTTTTGTGAAAACCGCTATACGAGACATTTCTCAACCCATTGTAAGTCGAACAATTCAATTTTGTTCGCGATACACTATTTAGTACAAAATATTTAGTACAAAATATTTTGCGTTAAGAATTTATCTGATAAATTCTTTTATATATATTGATAGATGGAAAATCCAAAATGGCACAAAGAGAAGAAACAAAGCAGTGGAAAAGATAAAGAAGAGAAATCAGAGCAGAATGTTGATGAAGTTGATAATAAGGATCTTTTCCCAACTCATGCTAATGATCTTGATGAACCAATTTCTAAAGAAAATGAAAATGTTTGGGAATTGATTCCAGAGCTCAAAGAAAAGATGCATGCACACCAGAAAAAAGCTTTCGAGTTTCTTTGGCAAAACATTGCAGGATCAACGGAACCAGCACGGATGAAAGAAAATTCGGAAACAAGTGGTGGCTGTGTTATATCTCATGCTCCCGGAGCAGGAAAAACCTTTCTCATCATTTCGTTTCTTGTAAGTTACTTGAAATTGTTTCCAGGGAAAAAACCATTAGTCCTAGCTCCGAAAACCACACTCTACACATGGCGAAAAGAGTTCAAGAAATGGAAGGTTCCTGTTCCGGTGTATCTTATTCACGCCCGTCAAACCTCGAGACACTTAACGACGCTAAAACCAACTATTCTTCCAGGATTTCCGAAACCTACTAGTGATGTCAAACATGTTTTGGATTGCATCAACAAGATACAGAAATGGAATTCACACCCTAGTGTTCTTGTCATGGGCTATACTTCGTTTTTTTCGTTAATGAGATCAGAAGAATCGAAATTCGAACACAGAAAATACATGGCTAAAGCATTGAGAGAAAACCCCGGAATCTTGATACTTGATGAAGGACACAATCCTAGAAGCACGAAATCGAGGTTGAGGAAATGTTTAATGAAACTTCCAACAGAGTTGAGAATATTACTTTCAGGCACATTGTTTCAGAACAATTTCTGCGAATATTTCAACACGCTTTGTTTAGCAAGACCAAAATTTGTTCACGAAGTTCTACACGAGTTGGATTCCAAATACAGAAGGAAAGGAGAAATGGTGAACAAAGCACCACATTTGCTTGAGGCGAGAGCGAGGAAATTTTTCTTGGATAACATTGAAAAGAAAATTAACTCTGATATCGACGAGGAAAAAATGCTCGGTCTACACATGCTGCGAAAAATCACAACTAGTTTTATTGATGTTTACGACAGTGGAAATTCTTCTGATACACTTCCTGGTTTACAAATCTATACATTGCTCATGAACACGAGCGATGAACAACACGAGATTATACAGAAACTTCAGAAGAAAATGGCTAAGTCCTCTAGTTACCTTCTCGAGGTTGAACTTCTGATAACACTCGGATCGATTCATCCGTGGTTGATAAAAACAGCAGCAGCATGTGCAGCTAAGTTTTTTCCGGACGAAGAATTGAAGAAGCTAGAAACAAGCAAATTCAATTTGAGAAAAGGTTCCAAAGTAAGATTTGTCCTGAGCCTAATTTCGCGCGTAGTGAAAAAAGAAAAGGTTCTTATCTTTTGTCACAATCTCGCACCAATAAGGTTTTTAATTGAGTTATTCGAGAAATATTTTCAGTGGCTAAACGGTAAAGAGATTCTGCTACTAACCGGGGAGCTAGACCTTTTTGAAAGAGGTAAAGTGATAGACAAATTCGAGGATCCTCGCGGAAGTTCAAAGGTACTTCTTGCTTCCATCAATGCTTGTGCTGAAGGTATAAGCTTAACAGCAGCTTCTAGGGTGATATTTTTGGATTCTGAATGGAATCCTTCGAAAACAAAGCAAGCTATTGCGCGCGCTTTTCGTCCGGGCCAGCAGAAAATGGTATACGTGTATCAGTTACTGACAACCGGATCGATGGAGGAAGATAAGTTTAGAAGGACTACATGGAAAGAATGGATTTCTTGTATGATATTTAGCCAAGAGTTCGTTGAAGATCCTTCGAAATGGCAAGCTGAAAAGATCGAAGATAATATCCTCAGGGAAATGGTTGAAGAAGATAAATCTAAAGCAATTCATATGATTATGAAAAATGAAAAAGCTTCAACAACCTAAATCATATCTGTCTACATTCAGTGTTGTTCTAAATTAGTTTTAGTTTATTAATCTGAGAAGTTCTTGGTTTGTATTTTTATTTTCATGGCTTCAATGTGTAACATTTGAATGATTATTGAAGATTCAATACTACAAAATAAATATGAATGTGAGAGAGAATACTCACATGACAATGTTGTTATGGAGAACGTAAAGAATAAAAGTAGATTTAGCGAATCCTTTAATGTATGATGACTACATGTACTGTCTTCATGTCTTATTTTCCAAAACATGAGAGTTTATGTTTTATTTCAGCAGTATACCTTCATGTCTTCATGCCTTTGTCTTCATTTTCTATTTGCTTCTGGAGTTTGATCACACTGAGTGAGAGTTACAGCTTTGCAGCTAACTTGTCTAATAAGGTATTTGAGATGTTAATTTGCAGCTTTGCATGGATTTTTATACATGATGGATAACTGTGATCTTTACCTAACACCATATAATCAATCCAACAGGTTCAGAATGATTCTCACTTAGCACAAGTCATTCTGCCATCTAAGCAACTTGGTCGTTGTCTTAACTCGAAGCTAATTGGTTTGTGATCTCCATGATTATTGCAGGTATCTTTTCTGCTGCTCTTATGCTCACAATGTTGCTCAAAAAGAAATATATTGCTTTTGTTACAACAGATGCATAAATTATTAATATCAGGTTGAATTGAAGCCACCAATGATAATGCTATTGTAGCCATCGAAGAAAATGTAGTGCAAGGTTTTCTTAGTACACCAAATTCAAATTCAAATACTAATGAGCAGGATTGAATTTATCAGATGTGTTTGGATGTCGAGTAACATTCTAGGTAAGTTGTCATATGTGTTTGGATGTTGTGTAACATTCCATGTAAGAAAATGTATGATTAAATCTTCTTTTTTGGTAATCCGTATTACGAAGCAGGATTGAATTTATGATGTTTTTATGAGGTGAGACACCCTTGTGTGGTGATTTTAAATTAAACTATTTAAATTAATTCGTGGAGTTTAGAAGGGTGTTACAGCATGCATGACAGATTTTCAAACCAGAGGATTCTTAAGTGAGATATATGTCAAAAGATTTTTCACTTGAGTGCTATTTAAAAATTCTTTATTCCTTTTCTGAGTCTTCAGAGCCTTATGTTTTTAAGAAGCCACAAGTCATCAGAGATTTTTCAAGGTTCTGATGAGGCTACTTTTGATTAGCATTAGTCTTTGATACTATTTGTTTAGACGCAAGTTCTTAAGTGATCAGAATCACCCCATTTTTGAAGGTTCAAGCCCTTTTAAAAATTTGAGGGTATCAACAAATCAATGGATTGGTTGATTGCCCCTTTCTAATCAATTCTTTAACTAATCGAGGTTTGGTTCTGAACAATTAGCAAGAATAATGATATACTTAGATAGCCTTAATATTTATACAAAAAAGTATAAATATTCTTTCCACAGTTTCGAAAATCCTTAAATAAATAAGTTGTCAAAAATGTTGATGTACAAATAAAACATATACATAGACCACTTTTTAATAACTTATCATGCACAAAAGTTGTTTAACGAATAAAGAAAATTGACATACCTTTGTGCAGATTCTGAGCATCCCTTTTTTCTTCTTTCTTTCAGAAGGTTTGTTGGAGGTCTTAAGGCTTTTACAACTTCTCTTAGTAGACTCTTATTGCAATGAATACTCCATTTGATTTCTGACAGAGATGTACTAGTTTTCCTTCCACCCTTTCTTCTCCTAGCTCCTTTGGCCGATCTTTGATCTTTCTTTGCTTTCAGAGTCATGTATATCTTTAGATGAAGGCATATTTTTTAAGGCACATGTTGTGCTCCTTTAGTGAGAGAGTGAGAGCTCCCTTTGAGGCAAATCTTGTTTATTTAAAGATCTTGTTTAAGGCAATTCTTACTTGTGTTTGTTTACCATTCTGTGTGTTTACTTTTGTGCCAAAGACCTCGATGAAGGTGTTCCATTCCCATCCCTCTTTGATAAGTCCTCAGAGAAGGAAAGTGAAGGAGGACCCGCAATCGACTCCCATGATTTCTAGTCCACAAGTCATTCGTAGCTCGCGTCGTATGTCGATGATATGGATCATGCTATTCTTGTATCGAGTCGGTCAAGTGGAGAAGGGTTTGAAATTAACCCCAGCGCTTTGTCATTAGCTCGCATGTCATGCACGTTGACGCTCCAATGTGATCTCATTATTGTCTTCTATCTCTTACCTTGATAACGTGATATCTTTATTAAGTGTTTAGTCTCTTATGATGATTCACTCTCGTTCTTCTCTTTCCTAGATAATGTGATATCTTGGTTAAGAGTCGACACCCCTTATTCTTTTTTCCATGATGACATTCTATCATGATTAAGAACTACCTATTCCCCCACTCTTGCTTGCCTCGATAATTCGATATCTTGGTTAAGTCTCCCTTTATCCTACCTTGGTTATCCTATATCTTGGTTAGGTTCCCATTCTCCCTTGTCCTACCTCGATGATGCGAAATCATGGTTAGGCGTGATCCCTCTCCCTTTCCTTCCTTAGTGACATGATACTTAGGTTAGGTGTGTGCTACTTGAGTGAGTGGATACTCCTCAAGCTTTGTGTGTTTACCTTTCCATTGCGCCTTTGTCATGCTCCCCGTAGCATTTCTCTATTCGATCTTATGAAGTGAATTGAGATAGACCTTAGGTTACAAATCATGCATACTAACATAGGTAGATTTCTCCTTTATCCTCGACTATAGGATCAACTTTACATGACAACTCTATGCGTACTTTGCTAGTTTCTCTTAGGCCTTTTTCTTTTTCTTTTGCATTCGCATTAAAACTAAAACTCCTTTTTTCTTTCAAATTCAAAACACTCTAATAATACAAAAACTCTTTTTCAAAGTAAAAAAACACCAAAAAATTCAAACTTCATTTTGCCGCTTGACTTTTCTTTTAAAACCCTTTTTCAAGGTAAAAAAATATACAACAAGCCAAAACATGTGAGCCGAACTGCGATGCTCTGACTTACCCATTGCACGAGGGAGTATGTAGGAACCAGATTGCGGAGCCTAGGAAAGTAAAACTTTGTAAATATTCATTCTTTTCCTCGTATTTTCTTTCGCATGCATTCCCTCTTACCATTAAGCTTTAGACATATATTTTTACACACCCTTAGATTAGAGCAAACTTAAGTGGATCATGTGGAGTACCACAGACGTGTGGGGTGCTAATACCTTCCCCTTGTGTAACTGTCTGTCGTGCCCTTTCTCTTGGTCGCAAGACCATCTTATCCATTTCTTTGGGGTTCTCTCGACATCTTCCCTTCCTTCAGGATAAATAGATTTCGGTGGTGACTATGTGTTTTTTCGCGGCGCCACAGCTGGCAACTCTGTTAGGGATAGGTTTACCAATTGTTGGTCCATCCTATACATGTCAGTCCTAGATTTTGTTTGTTTTCTTATCTATGGGTGTTTTGTATGTTATTGCTTTATTACTTCTTTATTTACATGCTTTCGTGCATATGTCTGCATAGCATTTTACTGCCTTCCATATATTGTTGTTGTTGTGTTGGTTCTGTTTCTTTGTTGGGTGGGTGTTCCATGAAGTAAAAGTCCCATTACCCAGACTAGTGACACATAGGTTAGACGAATACTCATGTTAAATCACGTGTCATGTTGACACGTGTGAGGAGGCATGAGATACCACACTCACACGAGATTTTCTTGACGATGCCTTTTGTCTTGCGCCCTTTGTGCATAGACGAGGTGTTTAGATGGAGAACTCATGACTCTGATCATCATTAGGGACCCTGTTCTTATTAGAATTTACCCGTGATCTGGGGTGGGAAATCATTCTTTCAAATGCAGATGCTGATCTTTGATACTTATTTCTTTGGTATTCTAATATGATCCAGACCGTTGATCCTGTTACATGTGACCGTGATTCTATTATCAACACAACAGTGGTTCAGTTTATGGAAGTCATGATCCTATTGCATTCATGAAACATTGTATTAACCTCATTTTAACATACATGTTTTTTTATTTCCAGGCATTCTAGTCTTTGAATCTTGTTGTTAGGCCACCTTTGGAGATGGACACCGAGAAGAGAGACAACCACCAATATCATGTCATCTACAAGTTTCCTTCACCAATTATCGACAATCTCCTTCTCTTAGCCAAGATGTCTCCTCCTGAGAATCTTACCACCTTTATGAAAGATTATGGAAGAATCCTGATGTGTCTAAAGTCTCCGCTCAATGAGTATCAAAAAGACGACCTTCAAGCTCTGTTTCAGTTTTATGATCGCACACTGAGATGCTTCATGTTCCCTGATTATCTGTTGGCACCAACTTTGGAAGAGTACTCCGCTATCTAAGACATTCCTATTCTACGCCAAGTACCTTTCCATATTACTATGAAGAAGCCTGATACCTCTCAAATTACTGCTGCCCTTTATTTGGGCGAATCTGATACAAAAGCCAACTTTACAAAGAAATGATTGGTGCACAGTTTTCATTTGATTTTTATGTTGAAGGAAGCTAAGTCCAAGGCTCGTAAGAAAGATTAGAGAGGTTACAATGTTATCTTATCTTGTTGCATTTATGGGATGGTTTTGTTTCCCAATGAGATCAAGTTTGTGGACGAGAATGCTATCCCCATATTCATGCTAAGGACAACTACGACAACTAACAACAATTTAGCATAAATCAACTTTGGCCATAGGCCTACAACTCAATAATTTCCAATCAATAGAGGCAACACAACGAAATTGGTCACCTGCAACTTCAACAATTCATAACACCAATACAACAACTTACACACGCCAATAATGTTATTAACATGTTCCTGCTAAAGTACTTCCTTTAAATTATTCTGTGGATAAGCCTTATTAATGGTTTTCGGTTAAATTAGTGAAACTATTATTTTCCTACTACTAAAAATATCTCTACTGCTATTACTTTCATAAAATACTGCTACCAACAATCTTCATTTTACTGTCTGCTATTACTCATTAATATTACATGTTATACTTATGCTAATTTACAAATTGATCACTTCTATTGTTAATAGATAAACTCTATTGTGATTCATTCTTTTCTAATCCTGCTGCATACATTTACTATAACAAAATACTAAGTAACAAACATGCACAGGAAACACAGGAACCAATTAAAGAAACTCTGGCCATTGGGTTCATGCCCTCGACATGCAAACTGTTCCCCTCGGCATATAACATGGTTCCGGTCGACACCCTTCATCAACACACATGCACCGCTCGACACATGTCCATAATTCCAGTTACAGTTCTGCAACTACCTCCAAATTTTTCTGAGATCAGTAATTCTTTTCCTTCCCATGATCTCATACCAACGCAATACCTATACCCACATCAATATATGCAAATTTCCAACACTCGATTCATCAATTGAATCACCGCAACGTTAGCATAATTATAACAGATGCCAAACAATAATTTATCCATACAACAATCACATACAACAACAATTTTACACAACTCAATTCCCACGTAACATGTATCATATGCCCAATTATAGATTCAGAACCCCACTCTTACCTTGGATTGAAGGTCGCTCTATGATTTCTGATCGAACCCTGCTTTTCCTCTTTTCTTCTTTGCTTTGTAACTTCTACGTTCCCTTTTTGTCTTCCGACCCTTATTCCTCTTCTTCTTGACAAAAAACTTATTTTTATATTATTATAACTAAACTCAATAATAATAGAATTGTTTCTATTGGGCTTAATTCTCACACCCCCTTAATACTACATACCATCATATAAAATAGGCCCACGCGAATATTCTATTAACTTCAACATTACTATTATTATTAATCAACCAATTAATTAATTAATAATAATCTAACAACTTATACCAATAATTCTCAACATCTCACAACTTCAACAATTAACTCGGAAATAATTTAGTTAATTAGTTAATTAAATAAACGAGCGTTACAATTCTCCCCCATTTAGAATATTTTCGTCCTCGAAAATTTACCTTGTTCGAATAACTCAGGATAGGAGTCCCGCACCTTGCTTTCCAACTTCCAAGTCATACTTTCTCTGGAAGCTCCTAACTAGACTACTTTCACCAAATCAACCTTCTTGCCTCTTAGAGTCTTCATTTCATGATCCGCGATTCGTACAGGCATCATCTCCACAGTAAGAGTATTCCGTACTTGCACATCATCCATATGAATCACATGAGATGGATCTAAAATATACTTCCGAAGTTGTGACACATGAAGCACATCATACAAATTCTAAAGATTAGGCGGTAAATCCATTCTATAAGCAACATTTCCAACTCTGTCCAAAATCTGATACGGACCAATAAAACGAGGAGTGAGCCTCTTAGACTTCAATGCTCGTTTAACACCAGTCACAGGTGTAACTTTCAAAAACACATGGTCACCTGCTTGAAATTCCAAATTTTTTCTTTGTTTGTCATGATAACTCTTTTGTCTACTTTGGGAATCTTTCATCTTTTCTCGAATTAACTTCACCTTCTCAGTAGTCTCACGAACAAGTTCAGGTCCAAGTACTACACTTTCTCCAGATTCATGCCAACATAAACGAGTTCTACATCTTCGACCATACAATGCTTCGAAAGGTGCCATTCCAATACTAGAATGGTAATTGTTATTATAAGTGAACTCTATCAACGAAAGATAAGTATCCCACGAACTGTTAGAATATAGTTTAATTCTACAACCCTTGATTAGAGTTTTGATGATAACAAAATACAAAGAATAAATTATTTCAAAGTTATATACAAAGTACAATTATGCTCCTTAGAAATAATGTTTTGTATATGCAGAAGTTATGATGGAATCAACATCAGAATGGAATCAGCATCAGAAGATCAGAAATATGTGCTATACGTTGAAGCTACCAGACTATACGTTGAAGCTTGATGACCAGAATCTGTGCCTAAACAAATATACTCCGACTCTGATCAAAGACATCTTTACCAAGTCATCAACACTCTGAAGCGTTATCAGCAGGTACAACAAAGAAAGACTCTGAAGCGTTACTGGTTATTCAAGACAGAATTAAATGCTAACGACTTTCTTCTGACAAAGATCTTCTACAAAAGGAAAGTGAATTATTATCATTAAAACCTGCTTTATGGACAACGTATCTTTGCTTGCTATATAAACAAGTCTGCTTGTGAAAAGAAGCACGTACGTACGCACTCAAAATTTGCCAAGCTATCCAAACCACGCATATTCAAAGCTTTAGCAAATTCATTTTATTCCAAGCTTATTTTGTGTAATTATCACAGTTGTGATATACAGTTTTGTAAGAAAACATCAACACACACTTGTTCAATCTTTGTAAAAGAAGTTCCTTGAGATTAACCGGATTGTGGTTGTACTCAAGAAGACTTTAACAGTTGTTAAAGTAGATGTTGTAATCCTTTGAGAATAGTGGATTAAGACCTCGTTGGAGAGAGGCGAAATCACCTTGACGGGTGGACTGGAGTAGTTTGAGATCAAACGAACCAGGATAAAAATATTGTGTTGATAAGCCCTTTGATTTAAGTTTTTCAATTCAACCTCCCCCCTTCTTGTGTTTTTCACATCTTCAATTGGCATCAGAGCGCCTGGTTCTGAGCTTTAACACTTAACCGTGTCAGTACAAGATCCAGCATTAGAAAAACACAATGGCAGGACCAAGTCAAAACATCAGCAATGACAACAATGAAGAAAGGGACATATTCAGTGGCAAACCTCCAGATTTATGGAGAAAACTTTGACTACTGGAAAGACAGAATTGAGAGTTTCTTTCTGGCCCATGATGCTGATCTATGGGACATGGTGATTGATGGATACACGCACCTAGTGGATGGACGTGGTCAGAAGATTGACAGGAAAATGATGTCTGATCAGCAAAAGCGTGAGTTCAGAAATCATCACAAGGCCAGAACAATTCTTCTCAGCGCCATCTCATATTCATAATATGAGAAAATATCAAACAGAGAAACTGCCAAGAATATGTTTGATTCTCTGAGAATGACGCATGAAGGCAACATTCAAGTCAAAGAAACCAAAGCCCTTGCGCTCATTCAGAAGTATGAGGCATTCAAGATGGAAGATAGTGAATCAATAGAAGCTATGTTTTCAAGATTCCAAATTCTTGTTGCTGGTCTAAAAGTTCTTGACAAAGGATATTCCACTGCTAATCACGTCAAGAAAATCATCAGAAGCTTGCCAAAACAGTGGAGGCCAATGGTCACAGCGCTTAAGCTAGCCAAGGATCTCAACAAAATCTCTCTGGAGGAACTTGTCAGCTCCCTCAGAAGCCACGAGATAGAGCTAGAAGCAGATGAAACTCAAAATCAAGGTAAGCCATTAGCTTTAAAATCTAACAGAAAATCTGACTCCAAAGTTTTGCAGGCTGTGGAAGAAACCTCTGATGGATCCTCATCAGAAGAAGATGAACTGTCTCTTCTCTCCAGAAGGGTGAACCAATTGTGGAAGCAGAGGAAAAGGAAGTTAAGGAATCCCAGAAGATCAGAAAATCAGAATGAATCTTCCTCCAGACACAGAAGGTCAGAATCCTCCTCTGGACACAAAAGATCTGAAGGCTCTTCAGGATACAGAAAGCCAAACAACAAAGACATCACCTGCTATGAATGTAACGAGCAAGGGCACTACAAAAGTGATTGCCCAAAGCTTCAGAAGGAGAAGCCCAAAAAGGAGTTTGGCAAGGAAAAGAAGAAAAGTCTCATGGCTACATGGGATGATTCTGATACATCTGAAGCTGACTCAGAATCAGATGATGAAAGAGCAAACATAAATCTCATGGCAAACGTCTCTGAAGACAGTGAAGCTTCTGGTTCAGACTCAGAATCAGATACAGAAGAGGTATTCCCTGACTTTACTATCAACTTTACTAAGGCTGAACTAGCTGAAAGCCTTAATGAAATTATGGAAAGGTATCAGCAGATCAGAGCCAAATTCAGAAACCTGAAAAGGAATCTTGCTTCTGACTCTGATAAGACTGAGAGTCTCAGATTGGAGAATTCTGAGTTAAAAGATAAAATTTCAAAATTAGAAAACCAATTGCAAAACTCTCAGAAGGAAACAATCCCTGAAACTCCCAGCAATGCTGATGAGATCATCAAAGAGTATGATCATAACTTTCAGAAGTTTATGGCTAAAAACATAGACAGAAGCAAAATGGCTTCAATGATCTATGGAGTTAGCAGAAATGGCAGAAAAGGGATAGGATATCAAGGTAAGGTTCCTACAACAAAAAATTCCATGGATTTAGTTATAAAACGTACTCCACTTGATTCACACTTTATATATGGGCACACACATGACATAAAATATACAAGTAGTGATTACTCTGTCAAACCAAAATTCAACCAGAGTTTTGGTAAAAATAACAAATCAGGACCCAAGAAAATGTGGGTACCTAAGGATAAAATAATACATGTGGCATATATCTTTAGTAGCAAAGCAAAGACACCAGTCATGGTACCTGGACTCTGGCTGCTCACGACACATGACGGGAAGAAGGCATATGTTCCAAAGCCTGGAACTTAAGCCTGGAGGCCACGTAGGCTTTGGAGGCAATCAGAGGGGAAAGATCATTGGCTCTAGAACAGTAGGTAATGGAAATCTTCCCTCTATAAGTAATGTTTTATTAGTTGATGGATTAATGCATAACCTGTTATCCATAAGTCAATTAAGTGATAACGGTTATGATATAATCTTCAATCAAAATTCATGCAAAGCTGTTAGTCAGAAAGATGGGACTATCCTATTTAATGGAAAGAGGAAAAACAACATTTATAAAATCAAACTTTCTGAACTGAAAAGTCAGAATGTAAAATGTCTTCTATCTGTTAACAACGAGTAATGGATCTGGCACAGAAGATTGGGACATGTTAGTATGAGAAGAATATCTCAGATTAACAAACTCAATCTGGTCAGAGGACTTCCTAACTTGAAGTTCAATTCAGATGCTCTGTGTGAAGCATGTCAAAACGGCAAGTTTGCAAAACCTGCTTTCAAATCCAAAAACGTTGTTTCCACCTCTAAGCCGTTAGAACTTCTGCACATTGACTTATTTGGACCAGTAAAAACTGCTTCAGTCAGTGGCAAGAAGTATGGGTTAGTAATCGTAGATGAATATAGCAGATGGACATGGGTAAAGTTCTTAAGGCACAAGGACGAGTCACACTCTGTGTTTGTTACCTTCTGCAACCAAGTTCAGAATCAAAAAGATCTTAGAATCGTCAAAGTCAGAAGTGATCATGATGGAGAATTTGAAAATAAATTTTTTGAATTATTCTTTAATGAAAAAGGCATTCTGCATGATTTCTCTTGTCCTAGAACTCCCCAGCAAAATGGAGTTGTAGAACGAAAGAACAGAACATTGCAAGAAATGGCCAGAACCATGATCAACGAGACTAACGTTGCTAAGATCTTCTGGGCAGAAGCAATAAACACAGTGTGTTACATTCAGAATAGAATCTCCATAAGACCTATTCTGGAAAAGACTCCATATGAATTGTGGAAGAACAGAAAGCCCAACATTTCTTATTTTCACCCATTTGGATGTACATGTTTTATTTTGAATACAAAAAATTATTTGAACAAGTTTGACTCTAAAGCACAAAAGTGTATTATGTTAGGATACTCTGAACACTCAAGAGGGTACAAACTATACAATACAGAAACACAGATTGTTGAAGAGTCAATCAGTTTTCAGTTTGATGATAAGCTTGACTCTCAAAAGTCAAAGCAGAATGAATTCCTTGCAGGTATGGAAGTTGAACTCACTGGTATTGAAGACAACTCATCAGAGGCTCTCAACAGAGACACTCCCTCAACATCAGAAAGAATCACTGCAAGCAACCCAGCACCTTCTGTTGATCAACTCCAGAAAAGACCATCCAGAAGCAGCATTGATCACCCAGAAGAAACAATCTTAGGAAGGAAGGAAGATCCAATCAGAACAAGATCTACCTTCAGAAACTCTGAAGAATCACTCATGGGACTGGTTTCTCTGATTGAACCAACAACAATTGATGAAGCACTTCTGGAAAATGACTGGATTCTGGCAATGCAAGAGGAGCTAAATCAATTCACAAGAAATGACGTATGGGATCTGGTTCCCGAACCAAAAGGATTCAACGTCATTGGTACAAAATGGGTGTTCAGAAACAAACTGAACGAACAAGGTGAAGTCATCAGAAACAAAGCACGACTGGTAGCACAAGTTTATAGTCAGCAAGAGGGGATAGACTATACAGAAACCTTTGCTCCAATCGTCAGGTTAGAATCTATCAGACTTTTAATTTTATTTGCTGTTAATAAAGGCATCACTCTGTATCAGATGGATGTCAAGAGTGCATTCTTAAATGGCTATATAGAAGAAGAGGTTTATGTGCACCAACCCCCTGGTTTTGAAAGTTCCAAAAATCCAGAATATGTTTTCAAACTAAAGAACTCACTCTATGGTCTGAAACAAGCTCCCAGAGCTTGGTATGAAAGACTAAGTAACTTCCTGTTAGAAAAGGAATTCACCAGAGGGAAAGTGGACACAACCTTGTTCTGTAAGACAGTTAAGAATGACATCTTTGTATGTCCGATTTATGTTGATGACATTATATTTGGATCCACTAAACCCTCTCTGGGAAGAGAGTTTTCTAAATGTATGCAGGCATAATTTGAGATGAGCCTAATGGGGGAACTAAAATTCTTTCTGGGCATTCAGATTAATCAAACTCCAGAAGGAACTTACATTCATCAGAGCAAATATGTCAGAGAACTTCTGAAGAAATTTGATCTCTCAGAATGTAAATCCTCAAGGATTCCAATGCATCCCACGTGCATTCTGGAAAAAGAAGAGGTAAGTAAAAAGGTAGAACATAAGGTCTATAGAGGTATGATTGGTTCTCTTCTCTATCTGACGGCTTCAAGGCCTGACATTCTATTCAGCATTTGCATTTGTGCTAGATTCCAATCAGATCCTAGAGAATCTCACTTAACAGCAATTAAGCGAATTTTCAAGTATCTGAAAGGTATTGCTAATCTGGGTTTATTTTATAGAAAATCAAGTGATTACAGCTTAGTAGGATACTGTGATGCTGATTTTGCTGGAGACAGAGTAGAACGTAAAAGCACTTCTAGAAGCTGCCAGTTTCTGGGAGAAAATCTGATCTCATGGTCCAGCAAAAGACAATCTACAATAGCTTTATCAACAACAGAAGCTGAATACATAGCAGCAGCTGGATGTAGCACGCAAATGCTCCGGATGAAAAGTCAACATGAGGACTTCAATATATTTGAGAGTAACATCCCTATCCTCTGTGACAATACTTCTGCTATTTTTCTCAGTAAAAATCCTATTTTGCATTCTAGAGCTAAGCATATAGAAATAAAACATCATTTTATTAGGGACTATATTCAGAAAGGGATTCTCAATTTAAAATTCATTGACACAGACCATCAATGGGCTGATGTCTTTACAAAACCTCTTTCTGAAGATAGGTTTAACTTCATTCTGAAACATCTCAGCATGAAGCTTTGCCCAGAATAAACTGATTTATTTACATATCTTAATCCTCAGAATTTTTGTTATTTTCTATGAACTACTGATCAACTTGCCTTCAGAATTTTAGAAGTCCAGATTGTATCAGAATCTATCCATGAAGATCTGAGTGTTTCATTTCAAGGATAGAAGTGTGCTGTTCACGTAAGCAAACAGTTGTCATCCATTCATCAGCTACCTTCTGAGGCTGAACACGCGTTCATTTTTCTGAAAGGTCAAAAGCGCTGATTGGATGCATTGAGATACATGTCATGGGTAACCGTTCCAATATCTTTCTGAATCCCCCAAAATTAGCTGTCATTAATGCCTATAATCATCACAATTTATTTCTCTCTCTTGCAGTTTACGTTTTCAAAATCTATTTAAACACATTTCTCACTCTTTACACTCTTTCACTTTCATTTTCTCTACAATCTAATTGTTTTCAGTTTGCATATTTCAAAACCCCTCCTTCTTCGTCTCAAATTTTTCTGTGTGAACATGGCTTCCTCAAGCATTCCTAATACCAGTACTCAAAGAACAGAATCCAGAGAACAATATGAAGAACCATTCAGAACTCTTCTCACGCCCATTGACAACCTAGAAGTACTCTCAGAATTGATTGTGGACTTTAACAGTCTTCAAGAAAATGGGTTCAATCTTTCTGAAGAAGTAAAGGCTCAAGGATGGAACAAGTATTTTGACCGTCTGGTAGGTCCAATGTTCCTAATCCTTGTGAAGGAATTTTGGATTCATGCTTCATCCTCCAACCATCAAGTTACTTCGAATGTAATGGGGAAGAAGATAGTGATTACTGAAGACCTTATTTCAAGATTGATAGGTTACAGTGGTGGTGGCGTAAGATGTATAGACATGGCTGAAAGATGTGCTGATGTTGCTTCAATTGCTAGAGAAATTTTTACTCTAGGTCTTCCCTCCAGCAAGATAAGGGATCTGAAGGACCATCACAGAATATGGGCTAAGATTATTTTGGGATGCATAAACCATAGGAAGCCAACCAGCTCTCCTGACTACATCAACATTGATCAGCAATTTCTGATCTATTTCATCTCCCAGAAGACTAAGGTGAATCTGGCTCATTTGCTGTTCAATCATCTGAGGACCAATGTTAAGGAGACTAGAGAAGAGGAGCACACTAAAAGGGACTGGATACGCCTTGGAAGGCTCATATCAGATATTCTGACAGAGAATAGGCTGATAGATCATCTAACAGAAGCATAAGAAATCAGCACTTTAGAGGCAATTGTTGGAAAGCCTTTGAATGTGAAGAATCTGAAGAAGATGAAGATTATTGAGAACATAAAGAAGGAACCCAGTGTTACTTCTTTTGCAACAATCACCAGCAGAAGAATCCCTCTGGATAACTTTCCCATGTTCTCAGAAATTGATTCCAAGCCTAAGATTATCATCAGATATCTGGATGCATGCAAGGCAGATGATACTGCACCAAAGTTAAATATTCAGGACTTGCAGCAGAAGGCTCCAGAAGTTGTGCTGAAGAAGAACAAGAAAAGAAAAGAAGCAGCAGAAGGATCATCCCAGCGGACTCCCAAAGCAGCTAAAAAGAGAGGTAATCCTTCTTCTGTAACTGTTTTAGATTCAGTATCTTTATCAACATCTGGCCCCTTACCTACCCATTCAGAAATTCCTACCCCTCAAACCTTTGATGATTTTGACATAGAATTTGAACCCTCAGAAACTTTAACTCTTAGAGGAACTCACTCCCTACCTATCAATCCAAATACTGAAACAACTCAACCAGAACTTGCAAAAGTTCTGTCAGATATTGAAACCTTTGACCAGAATATTTCTGCTCCCATACCAAAAAATCCAAACTCTGAAACCATTTCAGAAGCACCTCAACCAGAAATTCCCCTCTCTCCACAACCAGAAATACCACTACCTCCATCTCCTCAACAAGAAATTCATCCACCTTCTCCACAACCTGAACTATCACAACCAGAAGTTCAAACTTCTGAGGTCCAACCTTCTGAATCCTGTGAACCAGAACCAAATAACACTCAATCCAACCAAACTGAAGAACCCACTTCAGATTCTGATACCATTCCCATTCCAGGTATCACTGAACCTCTGGCCATCCATATACCCCTCACCATTCTGGACAAACCCCAAATTCCTTCTTCACTAGAATCAACTCCACCAAATTCCCCAACTAGTCCAATAATCATTCCAGACTCTCCCACTCCCTCACCAAAGAACAATCCAAATGACAACGCCAAAATTGTCATTGATTTAACTGTTTTTGAACGTCTTGCTGCCATAACCCATAAAACAGCCATTCCAAAACCAAAACCATCTGAACCTACACCAGATGTTGGTACTAGTTTATTGATATTTGAAACAGAAATGCAGAAGTGGATAACTTCCCTGAAGCAAGCTAGTCTTGAGATGAGTAATCCTGCTGCATCAGATTATCTTTGGACAAGTTTCAGAAAATGGGTATGTTCTGAAATTCATAAGATGCAAGAACAGAGCTACAGACAAGTTCAACAGAACTTCAGTAATCTGCTAAAAGTAATTGAAGATCAAGTTCTGAGCCAACTGCTCAAGGAAGAAGTTCTCCCTCTGGACAATGCTCCCTGGTCAGAACATCGTCCAACAGACAAAGTTCAACCAGAGTTAGAAGATCTAATTCTGACTAATACTCCAGAGCAGATGATTCTGTAGAGGAACTGGTTCAAAAAGATGACATTGCAGAATGCTCTGAGAAGCATCCAGTTACTGAAGATTCTCAAGCTTCCTCCTATGAAAGGCAAACTCTGGAAGAACTGAAGAGATCTGATATTATTATGCAGGAAAGGATGGATAAACAGGATGACAAAATTTTGGAAATCAAGAGCATGTTAACCAAACAAGAGGAAACCAACATCCAGATCAAGGGCTTGTTGGAAGCTTTGTTCACGCGTCTTCCTCCTCCCTCTTAGATTTTCCTTTGTTTTAAAATTTGTTTATCTGTAATATTTTCTACATTGCTGTTGTTCTGAACTTATTATTGTTGATTCTGATTCTAATATAAACCCTTTTGGCCCTGATTATATATTCTTTTTGATAACTGACAAAAAGGGGGAGAAAGAATAAGATATTTTCAATAACAGATTACTGAGACATAAGTCTCAAACGGTCTGATCTACTTAATTTCTCTCTTCTGAAAAGCTTGAACAGGTATAAAAATTTGATGAAAGATACAGTAAGATTCTAATGCTCAAAGACTCATGGAATTAAAGGGAAGTAATCAACTCAGGGGGAGTTTTTCTTCTTAATTCTATACTTTTTATTCTTTTCTTCTAATTGAAAAATCTGGTTTTTGTCATCATCAAAAAGGGGGAGATTGTTAGAACATAGTTTGATTCTACAACCCTTGATTAGAGTTTTGATGATAACAAAATACAAAGAATAAATTATTTCAAAGTTATATACAAAGAACAATTATGCTCCTTAGAAATTATGTTTTGTATATGCAGAAGTTCTGATGGAATCAGCATCAGAATGGAATCAGCATCAGAAGATCAGAAATATGTGCTATACGCTGAAGCTACCAGACTATACGCTGAAGCTTGATGACCAGAATCTGCGCCTAAACAAATATACTCTGACTCTGATCAAAGACATCTTTACCAAGTCATCAACACTCTGAAGCGTTATCAGCAGGTACAACAAAGAAATACTCTGAAGTGTTACTGGTTATTCAAGACAGAATTAAATGCTAACGACTTTCTTCAGACAAAGATCTTCTACAAAAGGAAAGTGCATTATTATCATTAAAACCTGCTTTATGGACAACATATCTTTGCTTGCTATATAAACAAGTCTGCTTGTGAAAAGAAGCACGTACGTACGCACTCAAAATTTGCCAAGCTATCCAAACCACGCATATTCAAAGCTTTAGCTAATTCATTTTATTCCAAGCTTATTTTGTGTAATTATCACAGTTGTGATATACAGTTTTGTAAGAAAACATCAACACACACTTGTTCAATCTTTGTAAAAGAAGTTCCTTGAGATTAACCGGATTGTGGTTGTACTCAAGAAGACTTTAACAGTTGTTAAAGTAGTTGTTGTAATCCTTTGAGAATAGTGGATTAAGACCTCGTTGGAGAGAGGAGAAATCACCTTGACGGGTGGGCTGGAGTAGTTTGAGATCAAACGAACCAGGATAAAAATATTGTGTTGATAAGCCCTTTGATTTAAGTTTTTCAATTCAACCCCCCCTTCTTGTGTTTTTCACATCTTCACGAACCTCCCTGCTCAAGAACACGCGCTCTCAACAAATCTTCCAGCGATTGAATAGTTCGTTCAGTCTGACCATTCGTCTGAGGATGATACGCCTAACTCAACCTCAACTTAGAATCCAACGCCTCTTGCAAACTCTTCCAAAAATTTGAAGTAAACCTCAGATCTCTATCAGAAACAATACACAAAGGAACACCATGCAGCTTTACAATTACACTAGTGTAAATCTCTTCCAACTTTAATACTGGAAAACTGATATTAATATGAATAAAATGACCTTACTTCGTAATCCTATCAACAATCACCCAAATTGTATCATGCCCTCTTGAAGTATTAGGTAACCCTGTCACAAAGTCCATCGAAATGATATCCCATTTCCATTCTGGAACTTCTAACGGTTGCATCATCCCCGCATGCTTCTGATGTTCAAATTTCGACTTCTGACAAGTTAAACATGCATACACAAACAAGCCACATCAGTCTTCATTCCAGGCCACCAAAACAAATTCTTTAAATCCTTATACATTTTTGTAGCTCTTGGATAAATGCTCAACTTGCTTCTATGACTTTCCTCAAGAATCACTTTCTTCATTTCCGCATCATCAGGAATACAAATCCGATTACGAAATCTCAACACACCTTGCGCATCTAACTTAAAATCACTATTCTCAGACTGATTGATCCCAACCAACGAATCTACCAGTTTTAAATCCAACTTATGAGCCTCTTTGATATTATCTAGAAAATCATTATTAATTTTCAACATCCCCAACATAACACTCTGCAGTGTCACTTCGCATACTAAGCTTATATCTCTGAATTGTTCAATTAATTCAAACTCTTTAACCATCATTGCAGACACATGTAAAGTCTTTCGGCTTAACACATCATCTACCATATTCGCTTTTCCTGGGTGATAATTCAAATCGAAATCATAATCCTTTAACAACTCCAACCATCTTCGTTGTCTCATGTTCAATTCTTTCTGATCAAATAAATACTTCAAACTTTTTATGGTCACTAAATACTTCGAATCTAGAACCATAAAGATAATGCCTCCAAATTTCAACACAAAAACAATTATAGTAAGCTCTAAATCATGCATAGGATAGTTCTTTTCACGAGTCTTCAACTGCCTTGACGCATAAGCAACTACCTTATCATTATGCATAAACACACCTCCTAAACCCATCTTGGAAGCATCACAATATACCACAAGAGGTTCTCCTGGATTAGGTAATGTCAAAATCGGATCCGACGTTAATTTCTTCTTCAATTCTATAAAACTTCCTTCATATTGAATGTCCCATACAAAAGCTCTACCTTTACAAGTCAACTTAGTCAACGAAAGTGCCAACTTAGGAAAACCTTCGATAGACCTTCTATAGTAACCAGTTAATCCCAAAAATCTTCTAATCTCGGTAGCCGGCTTTGGAGTTTTCCATTGCAACACATCATCTACTTTATATGGATCTACAACAATGCCATTACCTGAGATCACATGACCAAGAAAACTGACCTCCTTTAACCAAAATTCACACTTAGACAACTTTGCATACAACTTATTCTCTTTCAAGACTTGCAATACTATTCTTAAGTGTTCTGCATGCTCTTCTTCTAATTTAGAGTAAATCAAAATGTCATCAATGAACACCACTATAAACCAATCCAAATAAGTATGAGAGATATGGTTCATGTATTCCATAAATACTCTCGGCGCATTAGTAACACCGAAAGGCATCACCGAATACTCATAATGTCCATACCGTGTTCTGAAATCCGTCTTCTGGATATCTTCATCATTCACTTTAATCTGATGATAACCCGACCTCAAATCAATCTTACTAAACACTCGAGCACCCACAAATTTATCCATCAAGTCATCTATTATTGGAAGTGGATACTTGTTCTTAATGGTCACTTTATTCAATTATCTATAATTAACACAAAGTCTCATACTTCCATATTTCTTCTTTACTAGCAACACTGGAGCTCCCCATGGCGATACACTTGGTCTTACAAACTTCTTCTCAAGTAACTCTTCCAATTGCTTCTTTAGTTCTGACAATTCAGATGCAGACATTCTGTATGGTGCCATAGAAACAGGTTTGGTGCAGGGTACAAGATCAATAGCAAATTCAACTTCTCTCTCTAGCGGTACATCAGGAATTTCATAAGGGAAAACTTTAGGAAATTCACGTACCACTCGCAATTCCTCAATTATAGTTTGATTCTTGACAGATAGAGATGCCATCAATGAGAACATCTGAGCCTCTTCTTGCATCAACTGCCTCAACTGTCTAGTAGACAACATATTAGCTTCCTCTTCTTCAGGAGTAGAAAACCTCACTGACTTGTTATAACAGTTAATATTAACATAGTTATACTCTAACCAGTTCATACCTAGAATCAAGTCTAACTCACTTAAAGGAAAACAAACCAAATCAACAGCAAAGTCGCTGTTAAAGATCGACAAAGGACACTTTAAACACACAAGAGATGTAGTCACCGATCCCTTGGTTGGAGTATCGATGACCATCTCTCCATTCATGGAAGACAATATAAGATCCAATCTTTCAACATAATCAGTAGCAATAAAGAAATGAGTAGCACCAGTATCAATAATAGTAATTAAATGAGTACTATTAATGAAACATGTACCTCTGATGAGTCTATCCTCACTAGCCGTCTGATTCTCAGCCAAAGCAAACACTTTTCCACTGGTTTGCACCTTCTTTGTTTTCTGACACTGACTACCAATGTGTTCTTATTCACCACAATTGAAGCAAATCATCTCTTTATGATTGCACTCAGATATAGCAAGTCCCGTCTTACCACAACGGAAACACCTTTTCACCCCAGCAGTAGACACATTGCTCTTATGCCCAGGTTTTCCACATTTGAAACAAATCACACCAGCAGAAGCATCTCCTCCACTAGTCCTCTGTCACTGAGAAACTTTATGTTTACCCTTACCAACTGGGGAATCATAAGGCTTACCACGGTTTTGTTGGTGCTTACCCCTTTTCTCATTGATGATCTTATAGTGAGCATTATTATCCTCTTCATAAATCTTGCAACTATCAATCAAATCAGCAAAGACACGAATCTTCTAGTATCTAACTTCCTTCTTGATCTCTGGGCGCAACCCTTTCTCAAACTTGATGCACTTTGAAAACTCAGCATTAACCTCACTATAGTGCGGATAAAACTTAGCCAACTCCGCAAACTTTGCAACATACTCAACAACCGATATACTCCCTTGCTTCAGCTCAAGAAATTTAATTTCCTTCTTGCCACGAACATCTTCAGGGAAATACTTCCTCAGAAATTCCCTACAAAACACCGTCCAAGTGACATTTTCACCTGCAGCTTCCAACTTCTGACAAGTCTCTAGCCACCAGTCATCAGCTTCGACTGCTAGCATATAAATGCCATACCAAACCTTCTGCGTTGGAGTGTAGTCCATCACACGGAAGATTCTCTCAATCTCTTTCAAACAATCCGACGCTCTATCAGGATCATACTTAGCCTTGAAGGTAGGCGGATTCTCCCTCTAGAAGGTCGCAAACTATGAGATCCAGCATTCCCATCAGCGTTTGGCTGATTCTCCATAGCATGCGCCATTGCTTCTAAAGCAGCAGCAAGTGCAACATCATTCCTTCCAGCCATCTCAACTTATCACTACAACATAAACAACGGTTAGAACTCAATTTAACAATACTCAATTGTTAGACACACTACAACTCGACAACTAGTCGGACGGACCGACTTGCTCTGATACCAACTTTGTAACACCCCAATTCTACCCGACAATTAATATAAAAATCAGAGTTACAAAATTCTGACAACCGAATCAGGATGCTACAATTACAACTTAAAACAACAACATTCATTGCAGATACATAACACATTAAACTGTAATGAACCAACAATAACATAATTTAATCTTTTAAAATCAACAACTGTCATAACTACGCAACGGAACCAAGAAGAAGGCATCATCTTTTTCCAACTGAAACAACTTCAAATAATTTAACGAACAACAACTTAAATTTTAATCAAATGAAATAATAACAACAATAAAACAACAAGCGTTCATCCCCTAAGTGTTACATATCAGAGCAATGACACCGACTCAAACTACTGAAGGTAAACCACCTTCACTCTGGGTTACCTGCATGTTACCAACATCGGGGTAACATTCAAACAGAAGGGGTGAGATATTGAACAATATAATTGAATGTATGATAAATATTACATTAGAATTAGTCTATGAAAAATCACCACTTCACAACATTGAACAACATCAATCACAACAAAACTTCAACGAAACATAAAAAATAATTTATCACCACAACTACTCAAATATGAAACGTGGAATACAACTTATTACTATGCAAATGCACGTGGTACCAATGGATCAGAACTCCCAACTTAGAAATCTTGCCAATTAATAGAGGCATCAACAAGGCATAAGCCTTCAACTTAATATTTTTCCAATCCAGGCCAACTTAACGAGCATAAGCTCCAACGTGATATATCATGTATGTGACAACATGATTAAAGAAACTACCACTAACAACAATTCAGCATAAATCAACATTGGCCATAGGCCTACAACTCAATAATTACCAATCAATAGAGGCAACACAACAAAATTCGTCACCTGTAACTTCAATAATTGATAACAACAATACAACACCTTACACACGCCAATAATGTTATTAACACGTTCCTACTAAATTACTTCCTTTAAATTATTTTGCAGATAAGCCTTATTAACGGTTTTTGATTAAATTAGTGAAACTATTATTTTCCTGCTACTTAAAATATCTCTACTGTTATTACTTTCATAAAATACTGCTACCAACAATCTTCATTTTATTGTCTGCTATTACTCATTAATATTACCTGTTATACTTATGCTAATTAACAAATTGATCACTTCCGTTACTAATAGATAAACTCTACTGTGATTCATTCTTTTCTAATCCTGCTGCATACATTTACTGTAACAAAATACTAAGTAACAGACACGCACAAGAAACACAAGAACCAATTAAAGAAACTCTGGTCATTGGGTTCATTCCCCTCGACATGCAAATCATGCCCCTTGACACCCTTCATCAACACACATGTGCCACTCGGTACATGTCCATAATTCCAGTTGCAGTTCTGCAACAACGTCCAAATTTTCCAGCGATCAGTAATTTCTTTCCTTCCCATGATCTCAGACCAACACAATAACTATACCCATATCAATATATGCAAATTTCTAACACTCGATTTATCAATTGAATCACTGCAACATTAGCATAATTATCACATATGCCAAACAACAATTTATCCATACAACAATCACACACATCAACAATTTCACACAATAACATGTATCATATGCCCAATTATAGAGTCAGAACCCCACTATTACCTTGGATTGAAGGTCGCTCTATGATTTCTGATCGAACCTCTCTTTGCCGCTTTTCTTCTTTGCTCTGCAACTTCTACGTTCTATTTTTCTCTTCCAACCCTTATTCCTCTTCTTCTTGACAAAAACCTATTTTTCTATTATTATAACTAAACTCAATAATAATAGAATTATTTCTATTGGCTTAATTCTCACAGCCCCTTAATACTACATACCACCATATAAAATAGGCCCACACGAATATTCTATTAATTCCAAAATTACTATTATTATTAATCAAGCAATTAATTAATTAATAATAATCTAACAACTTATACCAACAATTCTCAACATCTCACAACTTCAACAATTAACTAGGAAATAATTTAATTAAATAGTTAATTAAATAAATGAGTGTTACAATGTTCCATAAGAACTCCACAGTTAAGAATGCTTAACTTGGAGTAGTATTGGGATGGGTGACCTTCTAGGAAGTTTCCCGGAAATCGTGTGAGTGGGGATAAATCATGATGAAAATACATGTGTTGGTTTGTGGGGTCAGTCGATAATCCTGAAGGCAACCTGGGGCGTTATAAATGGTATCAGAGCCATACCTCTCCTAGTACGATGTGGTTCGAGGATGAACCATGCGGAAGCTGGTGGGCATGTAACACTCAAGGCTGAAAAGGGCGAGGAGTGGTTGCACCGCATGTAACACACGAGGCCTAAGAGGGAAAAGGCGGTCACCACATCATAATGAGAGGGATCTTGAGGCTATGAAGGTATGTGACTGCATGGTTGAAGGAATGCTTATAAGGATTAATTGGTACTACCTATACCAACAAGATGCATCTTTTTTTCGGTAGCCCGTTCCATAAGAACTCCAGAGTTAAGCATGCTTGACTTGGAGTAGTATTGCGATGGGTGACCTTCTAGGAAGTTTCCCAGAAAGCGCGTGAGTGAGGACGAATCATGCTGAAAAGACCCGTGTTGGTTTATGGGGTCAGTCGATAATCCTGAAGGCAGTCTGGGGCGTTACATTAACACTTGGGGAGAACTTGATGATGCTTTCCTAAAGCATTATCACTATAACACTGCTATGGCACCTAGCCGTTCTCATCTTCAGAGCATGTCACAGAAGGCCAATGAATCTTTTAAGGAATACGCCCAAAGGTGGCATGGACTAGCTGCGAGATTCCAACCTCCCCTATTGGACCGTGAGTTGGTTGATCTATTCATGAGTATATTGCAAGGTCCGTACCACCAACATATGCTCGACAGTATTTCAGATTCTTTCTTAGACATGGTTATTATCTGGGAATGTGTTGAGATGTGTGTTAAGGCTGGTACAATTTCGGGTGCATTTGGCACTAATAATAATAATTATGGTAGTGGTAAAAAGCCATATTTTGGTTTTATTAAGAAGAAGGAAGGTGAGTAGAGTAATGTATATGTCGACAAAGGGAAGGCTGATGTTCAGCTTCCATATTATGCAACTCTTGCTGCTGTTCTGCAACAATAGCATGCACCTCCTCAGAATTACCAACAACAGAATCAAAGACCTCAAGGGCAAAGGGGTCAACAGAGATGACAGAGGTACCCAGAAAGAAAGTTGGATCTAGTTCCCATGTCATATGCTCAACTACTTCCACGGTTACTTGCTAGTCAGTTGGTTCAGCTCTGTGAGCTTGGTCCTCCACCAGAGAATCTCCTAAATGGGTATGATGCAAATGTGCACTATGAATTTCATTCGGGGGGCCCATGCCACTCGATTGATAATTGTAGAGTATTAAAATTCAAGGTTCAAGACCTTATGGATGAAAAGGAGATAAGCTTCACCCATGTCAGTCTGAACATTCATAATAATCTTATGCCTCCACAAAATAGGGCGGCAGCCAATGCTATTGGTTTTGGTGATGGGCAAGATTCGATGACTCATGTGGATGATATTATGATACCACTAGCCGTTGTGAAAGATCATTTGTTGCAATAGGATGTTTTAAAAGAACTTCATGATTTTTGTTTACAGTGTTCGTCCAATCCACAAGAGTGTGTTAAGTTGAAGAGTGCTATTCAGAAGTTGATGGATGAAGGTGTTCTCTAGATGGAGAAGGTAGTCCCTAAGGAAGATGTTGCTATACTAGAAATTCCTTATTACCCAGCCGATGCTCCAAGAAATGTTCCAAAAAATCCTTTGGTGATTCAGGTTCATGCACTTCCTGCACCAAATCAGGCTCCAGCTACTCCTTTATTGATTCAGGTTCTAGTTTCTACAGATCTTGTTCTTGTTTGAATTAATAATCCAAAAGCAGTTTCGAGGGATTACAATTCAGTGTACATCAATGGAAAGAAGGTTATTTTCCCTCCAATGGAAAACAAAGACGTTATCAACATCGCGTGAACCATTGGTATAACTCGCAGTGGAAGAGTCTTTGCTCCTACTCCACCTCCTCTTGAGGACACAATTGAAGAAATTTCAGCAAGAGATAAAGGTAAGCAAGTGGTCAGTGAAGCTCAAGGACCGAATTTCAATTAGCTGGTGGAAAGGTTGATAAGAATCATCAAGAAAAGTGACTTTAAAGTGGTAGATTAGCTTAATCAGACACCAACTAAAATTTCCATCTTGTCTCTTCTCCTGTATTCCAAGGCACACCATACTTCCTTGATGAAGATTTTGCATGGCTCCCATGTTAATCCTGAGGTTTTTTTTCCTAATTTAAAGGGGTGGTCACCTATATTTCTGCAGGAAACTGTTTGGGGTTCAATGATGATGAACTTCCTCCTAAGGGCATAGCTCATAATAAGGCTTTACACATCTCTATAAGGTGTTTGGACATTGTGTTATCTCAATTCCTGGTAGACACATGGTCTTCTCTTAATGTGATGTCCAAACATACTCCATCCAAGCTGAATATGGATAGAGTTACGATGAAGCCTAACACCTTAATGGTCAAAGCATTCGATGGTTCGAGAAGGTCTGTTGAAGGGGAAGTTGATTTGCCCATCAAAATTGGCCCTCGTGTTTTCTACATCTCCTTCTACATCATGGATATTTATCCTTCGTACACTTGTCTTTTGGGTCTCCCATGGATCCATGTGGCAGGGGATGTAACTTCGACTCTTCACCAGCGCTTGAAATTCACTGTGATAGACAAAGTCATTGTCATTGGTGATGAAGAAAATGTTGTGATCAATAATGTTACCTATTTTTATTAGGTCGAGGTGGATAGGGAAATGCATGAGACCCTCTTTCAGGCAATGGAGATTATTTCAGTTGACATGATTATTGTTGTTTTGGAGAATAAGAATAAATTTGACGCTCTTATGGCCTCCTTCAATGATGCTAGATCCACTATAGAGTCTGGGGTCCCTAATGAGGATTGGGGTAAAGTGATTGAAGTGCGTGAGAAACGAGATAAGTTTGGTCTCGAATATCAACCCACCTCCCCTGTTCAAGCTGGTTTAGCCTTCTCTAAAGGAAGACATGTCCCCACGATTTCAGAAGTGTTCATCAGTGTTGGCATAAGTACAGAAAGACAGGCTCGTGTAGTGGAGGATGAATATGATGGTGCATATATCTCTCAGTTCATTTATTAGATTGCACCTGACCAGGAGCTCAATAATTTGAGTGATATAGACATTCCTTAAGTTGTTTTCTTTAACATGTAATGCTCTATTTTAAATAAGTCGTATGCTCTGCCCAAGGCATATTGACATCTTGTAGAAAAGGGCCCCCATGTGTTTCAATTTCAATTTAACATTGAATAAAATTGCATTTCGCATACAATTTTTGTTCCATACCTTTTCTCTTTATTTTTACAAAAAAAATGGAAATGATTTTCCTTTATGCTCTAAATATTTCTCTTTGCATTCACCATTCTGAAATAAAGCATGATTAATCAATCAAACAGGTCTTTCTCGAATTCCATTAAAAACGATAATGCAACGGTTCCTTACACCAATATCATTGGGAATCCGAATAACCAAGCCGATGAAGATATGGGAGAAGATTGTGAAATTCCTGAGGAATTGACAAGACTCGTGAGACAAGAAGAGAAAGAAATCCTGCCTCATCAAGAAGCCATAGAGATCATCAATCTCGGTACTGATAAAGTGAAGAGAGAAGTCAATATAGGGGCTGCCCTGCAAGATGAAGAAAAGAAGGGGTTGACTAATCTTTCTTCATTGGGCATTGTTTTAGCTCAAGCATCCAAACTACGGCCAAAATATCCCAAAAGTCCGATCTCAATGAGTGTAGCATCGAGTATCAACCAACTTTAGTCTTGCACCAAAGCCAGTTATCTCACTACTTTCTAATGGCCAAGTTGTTCAACTAAGGTTCTAAGGTCAGTTAGTGCTTCATGACACCACACAGCGGCCCCGTATTCTCCTTGACTGGACTTAAGGGACACTGGTACCAACAAATGTGTCACACTAACGTAGCCGTTGCTTCAACCATGTCGATATTATGCCGCATAGTCCAAACGATCTATTTCTACTTACCTAATATGCCCCAAATTCGGGTATAGGATTTATACAAGAAATAAAGGTGATCTAGCTCTTAAGGTAACCCCACTTTAAGTTTATCATTTCCCCAACAGAGTCGCCAATTCTGTGATATGGTGGGAGAACTGACTTGGGTGTTTTGCATTTGATCGCAAATGTTACGAATAACAAGAGTCACCACCGACTTTTCTTTTATCCAATAAAGGAAAGGGTGAAAAGAACATGAAAGACCTTTTGAGAATTTTCTTGAGTTTGGGGGGTAGGTTATGAAAAGGGAAAGTGTTAGCACCCTTTTAATCAGTAGTTATCTACGGGCTCTTAATTGCTCGATCACTTTGAAATGATTTTGTGTTTGTGTAAGTTTGAAAATATTTTGAAAACGCCTAAGTTTGGCAAACTTTACAATGATTCCCGTATCATTGAGAATGTATACAAAGTGTTGATTTTGAAAATATTTGTTGAAAAGGAATGTTTGAAAAGATGTTTGAAAATGCTAATGTATGGCAATTTTGTAATGATTCTTGTATCGTTTAGAATGTATACAAAATTTTTGTCTTGACAAATATTTTGAAAGTGTGAAGTGTGGAAATGGTTTTGTTTGTGAGCAAGCAATTACGAGCAATCTACCTACTCAAAAGGTCTTTGTTATTTTCCTCTTTCTTAGGATAGTTCTTGTTTACCATTTTTTGGACATCAACCCTATAATACAAAGTTGTAGAGTTCGTCAAGATCTACAACTTTCATGTTGAAAGTTTTCATTGAATCATCTTTCATTTTGGTGAAAAAATGTCATGAAGTAATGAATTTATCAAGTATAAAAACACTTGGAAAATTTCTAAGTATTAAAAACTTTGACTTTTTGTGTACTTTCTTGACTTTCTTGATTCTTGATAATCAAATTTGATATTTTTTAGTATCTTGATGAACCTTGATCTTTGAAACTCAATGTTGATCAAAAAGTCAAAATTTAACTTTTTGTGTATTAGTTGACTTTTCATCAGTTGATCCAAAATTCAACTATCAATCAACTGATCTTGAGAAATGATTTGAGCCATGAAATTAGGTCAATATAATGTGTTTGAGTCCTTAAGATCATACTTCAAGCCATTGGGTAATGTACTATGTCAAAAGTCAATGATCAATCATTCTTAGTCAAAATCCTAATTTTGACAATTTTGCCCCTTTGATGATTTGGATGTTTTTCTTGAGGAATTGTTATCAAAACTTAATAAATTTATGAGTATAACTTTAAAATTTTGATGTTGGACAAATATCATGAAGTTTGACTGTAGTTTGACCATAGTTGACTTTTTACCCAATACAACTGATTTTCAGTCATCTGAGCAATTGGCTGAGCAATTTTGAGATGCAAGACTTGAAACATGGCATGAGAAATCTTGGAGACTTATAATGAACCATGAAAGTCATTTGAGGAATCAAAAGTCCAATTGTCCTTGATAAAACCAAAACCCTAATTTGTGGGCTCAGTGCTTAGGAGGTGAACTTGTCTGATCAAGCTCTTGAAACTTCTTGAGCATTTGAGATCTTTTATGAGAAATGTATTAGAATAGAGAGGGAAATTTTAGGTATTAACAACTTCCCCTGTTCAATATTCTCAAACCTGAAGAGTTATATTGGCATGTTCGCCATTCGTGACTTGAAGGTAGAAGAGAATTGAACACTTAAGTGCCCAGAAATTTGCACTCGCTTGTGCACGGAGTGAAAACTGTTTGTTGATTATGTTGGGAATGGGCTTAAAGATGCCATTTGGAAAGATGATGGAGAGTTATAGGAGATGGGATTATAGATGCCATCCAAAGCTGATTGTTGATAGAATTTAGACTAAGTCTAAGTTTAACTTCAACCGGAAGAAGCATCAGACTAAATCTTGAGTCGATTTAAATTGAACTAGGAGATGTCTGTGTTTATCTTTGACTGGATAAGAACTAGAATAAATATGAGCCAGAAAAAGTGTCCACCGGAAAAGAATCAGAATAAATCTTTATGCGGTTTAAGCTGAATCGGTAGATGTCTTGTATTTGTCTTTAACTAGATAAGAATCAGAATAAATCTGAACCAGAAAAAGTGTCTACCGGAAAAGAATCAGAATAGATCTTTAGGTGATTTAAGTTGAACCAGCTGATGTCTTGTATTTGTCTTTAACTGGATAAGAATCAAAATAAATCTGAACCATAAAAAGTGTCTATCAGAAAAGAATCAGAATAAAACTTAGGTGATTTAAGTTGAACCGACAGATGTCTTGTATTTGTCTTTAAATGGATAAGAATCAGAATAAATTTGAACCAGAAGAAGTGTCTACCGGAAAAGAATCAGAATAAATCTTTAGGAGATTTAAGCTGAACCAACAAATATCTTGTATTTGTCTTTAACTGGATAAGAATCAGAATATATCTGAACCAGAAAAAGTGTCTACCGAAAAAGAATCAGAATAAATCTTTAGGCGATTTAAGCTAAAGCAGTAGATGTCTAAAGGTAGTATTCATCATGTAGATAGTCGCCCCATCTGTTTTGGGAATTAATCTGAAACTTTTTGAGAATTGTTGATGATATTCGTCTTTTGATTGGTCTTTCCTGAAAAGGTAAAGAGTTAGTTGTATGCAATGTCATGATGTATGAAATGCATTGCGTAATGATGTGATCAAAATAAATGAGATTGTGCTATATGCGTTTCATATGGCTATGTTATGATGAATGAATGTGCAATGTTGTTGAAGTGTATTTGTCTTGGGAAATAAATCCCTGACTATTGTTGGGGATGAAGAGTATGTGTATCTTCGATCTTGTCTAAAATGCTTCTGTTGGGGATTCCTGGATATTTGTTTGAGGAAAATCTGATGGGGATTTATTAATTTCTGTTTGGGGAGTAGAGTTTAGGAACATTAGTCGTTCGCTTTTCTACTGGGGAATTTATTTCTTATATACCCTGACATGGGATAAAAGAGATGGTTAATCTTCCAACTTGATAAAGTTAACTAGTATCTGGTCGGATTCCAAGTTTTGCAGCAAGTCTCTGCGGATAGTGGCAATTTTACCGGGGAGAAGAATTTTGTCAGTGATTTATAATAGTCTGAGGAATAGATCCGAGCTGGGGAGTTTGCAATCTGTTGGGGAAATAAACCTTGTTTGGGAAATATATCCTTGTTGATGGAGAAATGCTCTGTTGAGGAAACTAACTCTCTTGGGGAAATTGGATTTGCTAAAGAGAAGAAACTTTGCAGGGTCTCTTTCTTCAGTTTTTGAGGAACAAACTCAGTTGGGGAAGAGAATTTCCATGAATTGTACTGATTGGGTCTCCGTAGGGAGGTTTAACGAGGAGGAGATTATAATCCTTTATTTGTTAGAGTGATCTATCGGGGAGATTGTGGGGAATGTATCCCTATTTGTGAAGACTACTCTGTGGGGGATAATTTCATAGAAGTGACTCTAGCGACTTCACTAGGGATAATCTTATGAAAGGGACCCTGTGGGGATTTAGAGACAACTTAAGTGTCATCCCAGATTTTAGAGTTTTGAGTAAATGTTTAATCTTATTCTTATGCGTATATTTGTTAACAGTTAATCATGTTCATATGAATATGCTCATTCAATTTTAGCCATTGAACATTTTTGCAAGCAAAACAGAAAAAAAACAAAAAGTTTGGACTTTAAAGTATATTCGTATTGATAATTTGCCTATAAACAGGCGAGTTTGTACAAAGAGACGGAAATCCTAGTAAGAGGAACTCGTCATAAAAATGAAAAGAATACACAGTGAAAACAAATATATATGGCCATGTGGAAGTGATCTCATTTTGTTCCAAACTCTGCTATTGCCCCTATGTGTTCGAACATCTCGTCCTTTGCCATCGAAGGCTCGCACCATAATATCGTTGGGTTTTAGTACCAGCCCATCACAGTCCAATCTGTCCAAAGCACCTTTGGGTAAAACATTAAGGGAGGACCCATTATCTACTAACACATGCGCCAGAGTGGTGTATTTGCATTCAATAGAAATATGGAGAGCCTTGTTGTGATTCTTCCCCGCCGGAGTTAAATCTGCATCAGAAAATCCCAAGCCATTGTCAACAGTTAGGCTTACAAGACAATTCTCAAATTGATCAGCAGTGGTTTCTTGTATAACATAGGTATTCTTCAGGAATTTCAACAAATCTTGGGCATGTGCGTCAGAGTATAACAACAAGGACATCATGGATATTTTTGAGGGTATCTGCCCTAGTTGTTCCACTATTTTGTAGTTACTTTTTCGGATGATCTTTAGAATTTCTTCCATCTCTTGTCTAGATGGGTCTTCAATTGTCACTTCTTTTGGTGGTGCCTCCGTCTGGGCGGGCTCAATTACTTTCTCTTTACCCCGGGCATTGGCAGTTGGCTCAGCAACAGGGATGCGAACATATATTGTAGTTGTTGTTGGAGGAGATATCTCCGGAGAGAAGATCCTTCCTGTCCTAGTGAACTTACTAGTTCCAGCAATGTTTGTAATTTCAAGCTCTTCATTCTCAGTAATCCATGGCTCTTGTTTGATACCATGATAATAAACTTCTGCCCCATAGTTCCAAGGCAAAACTTTGTCAGATGAATAGGGGACTGGCCCCAGTGTAGTGATAATTAGGGGGGCACTCTTGGCTCAGCAAGAATCCTTATAAGGCCTTTAGAGGTGATCTTAATAGGAGTATTAGAAATTGTGATTATGGAAACATCTTGAGATATACTTTCAGGCAAACTCTTCATGGATGGAGTTTTCTCGAACAAAATTTCATGGCTATCAATCAGGCGTTGGATACCTTTCTTCAGCCATATACAACCATTAATCTGGGAAGCACAATGATGACAATCTTCAAGGCATCCTAGAAATAAATCGGCTCTCAATAGATTCTTCTTAACAGTCAATAAAGGAGTAGTTAAATCACAGATGGTGGAGACAAAGGAGACATCGTCAATGGCATTGACACCTTTACCATGACCGTGCATGGGAGCAGTAATGACATTATGGGGTTTGTGGAGGGTCAAACTCAATCACCTTGTTATCAATCAAATCTTGTATCTTGTTCTTCAACGCCCAACGGTTGTTGGTGTCATGGTCGAGACTATTTAAATGATAGGCACATTTCACATTCGGGTTATATTTAGGAGAGGCGGTATTTGGATTTAGAGGAGGGACTCACAGCGTTATCAAATATGCCTTCAACAGATATTGTAAAGCTTGAGACATTGGCATGTTGATTCTAGTGAATTGCCTCCTCGGGACATCAGGCCTTTGTTGATTGTTTGATTGTTGTGGTTGTTGAATTGGGGTTGGATTTGAAATCAATCTAGCTCCTACCGAATGATGACAATCATTCTTAATACAACTCCTTTGTCCATAAATAGAATTAGTTTCCTTCTTACCAACAAATGGTTTCTTTACAGCAATAGAGGTTGAGGCCATGGGGATCTTTTCGCTTTTGATTCCACTTTCCACTCGCTCACCAGTCAAGATTAATTCAATAAACTCTGACGAGGAAATCCTAATTATAAAATTAAAGAATGGACCAGTCAAGGTGCCCATAAAAATGTCCATTAATTCTCTGTTAGTAAATAAGGGTTGCACTCTTCCAGTCAGGTCCCTCCATTTTTGAGCATACTCCTTAAAGCATTCATTTAAACCCATTGTCATATTTTGTAATTGCACGCGAGTTGGTGCAAGATCAACATTGTATTGGTATTGTCTGTAGAAGGCATCATCTAGATCCTCCCATGTGTGGATATTAGTCCCTTCTAGTTGATAGAACCGTTCCAACTGTTTCCCAGACAAGCTCTCTTGGAAGAAATGAACCCACAACTTCCTATCAGCGATGTGTGGTTGAATCTTACAGACATAAGTCCTCAGACGCATCTTTGGACAAGAGACCCTATCATAATTGGCGAAGACAAGGATCTTGAACTTGTGGGTAATGATCACCCCAGGGACCATACCTAAATCTCCAAAGTCCAAACCAGGCACTATTTGGATTTCTACAACCTTAAGTCGGTCTTCCAGATTTTTGTACTTCTCATCCGCCGGTGGATACTGCTCTTCAGAATAATCTCCGTCCTTAATAACTTAGTTATTTCCTCCCCTAGCTCTCGTGCTTCTAACCTCCTCTTCTTGATTGTCTTCTTCCTTAGAAGAAGCCTCTTCTATTTGAGCTAGTCGGGCGGGCCCCTTGAACCTTCTTCCCATGTTGAGGATAACAACCCTTTTCTTGGTATTCTTTCTGACTGAGGAGAGTCTCTTGGAACTGTGCATGTTGAGTTTGCAGATCTTTGACGGTTTTCTCTAGAGCCATCTTATACTGAAATAAACAGTAAAAGATGAGGAAACCTGTATCAGAAAACCTTCTTATGATATGATGCATGCCATGCGGATGTAATGTTTTCAAGGACTTTAAGGAATTTAAATTTGATAGCCAAAAAGGAAACAAACACAACAATTGTATTAATAAGTTCAAGAATTACAATTGCCCCTTGGGAATACAATAAAAAAGTAAAAGGGTGTCAAAGAGACAACAAAATAAACTCCTACAACAAAAACTCAAGTTTCCCACGGGCGCTTCTTCTTTGGTGCAATGTATGCCTTCATGCTTTGCTCATGGTGAAGTTGCCTTGTGAGCTCCAACACTTTGTTCTCACTTGCATAGAATCAAGCTTCAAAGGTGTCTCGTTTTCCTTTCAGTTGAATCTAAGATCTCTGCAATTCCTCGAAGTCGGTAGGCATGTCTAGATGTATAATGTTGTAAGGAATATCTCCCTCGGCAACAGACTCCACAACTATTGGTAAGATAGTTGGATATGGCATCATGAGACTTTTTGCACGAGCTCGTACCCATTTGAGATAAGGCTCAAAAGGGATGTAATTCTTATGCCCTTAAGTCTTTCTATCAACCCTGCTTACCATGCCCTAAGCATGCACAAACCTTTGATGATAACCATGAACATCGTTCTTGTAGTCGAAAACAATACCTTGAATGAGTGCGTCATGGGGACCATCTCTTCGTGCATAGCCAAATTGTCGTAGGGCTAGAGAAGGGTTGTAAGTAATACCTCCCCTAATTCCCAAGAGTGGAACATTAGGTAAATCCCTACAACGGTAAATGATGGTAATGTCTTCTTGTGAACGAGAGTATCAATGGATATCTGCATGAGAATGCGACATTATCCTTTGCGACCACCTTAAACCTTGCTCATTATTTAATACTGATCGGGGAAGGTGCAAAATAAACCACCTAGACAGTAACAGAATGCAACACATAAGATCTCATCTCTTCCTCATGGTGCAAGTGTGAAGACAATGTAGAATGTCTCCCAGCAAAGTAGGTATGGGATTACGAGTAAGGAAAATTTTGACAGCATTCAAATCTATGAGTTGGTTAGGGTTAGGAAAAAGCACCAACCCACAAATTAGAAGAGCCAAGATCTCCTCAAAAGCTTGTAAATCCATAGCATCCCAAAATAGTTGAACCTTCTCCATCAGGAATTTAGCCAAAAAGCCTTTGACCCTGCTTCTTGTCTCCCAATTGGCTATAATGTCAGAACTCTTCAAATGTAAGGCCTTGGTAATAACTTCAGGTCTTGGAGTTTCCTTTAAACCGGTGAATGGTATTTGATCAAGAACTGGTACCCCCAATGTTGTACCCCAAAATTTGCCCTCCCATTTTTCTCAACATTTCTCATCACAAAGTCCTTGGAGATCAAGATCCAGTTAGGGTTTCATCTGCTCAAGACTTCTCCTTGCACTGTTGACCCAAATTAGGGTTTGAGTTTGCACAAAGATGTTTTGACCTAAAATGCCTAAGATGACTTCCTTGCTTCATATTGGACTCCCAAGTTTATCCATATCAAGTTTCAAGCCTTGATTCCAAGTTTTGCCCAGTCAATTGGACATTTGATCTAGAAATCAGCTGTATTGGGGGAAAAGTCAACTGTGGCCAATTGACAGTCAAACCTCATTAAAATTGACCCACATCAACATTATGAACTCACATGGACCATTTGATCAAGTTTGGATCACAATTCCACAAGAAATTTGATCAGATCACCAAAAGGGCAAAATGGTCATTTTTAGGGTTTTGACTGCACAAAGGCAATTTTGACTGTTTGACCTAGCCAATGGCAAACCAAGCTCACATATGGATTCAAGGACCTCATGGAATTATCTTGAGATGCTCAACAAGTTCAAAAGATCCCAAGTACACAAGATTGACAGATGAATTTCCCAGTCAATTGATCAATTTTGACTGTATACTGAAAAGTCAAACTTTGACTTTTTGGTCAAAATCAAGAGTCAAGATTCATTTTTCATCAAAACATGCCAAATCATGAAACTTGTTCATCAAGAAATCAAAAAATGCAAATTAGGGTTAGAAATAAGAATTTTTCATAACTTAGAATTTTTCTAAGTTATGAAAAACCCTAATTTTTTCCCAACTTTGCCCCACTTTCTCACCAAGATTTATTTGGATTCAAGCAAAAGTCAAAACATGAAAGTTGTAGATTTTTGCATAATCTACAACTTTGATTCACAAAGTTTTCCAAAAAGAGGCTTGTATCTCAAGTTACAATTTTTGGAATAAGGGTACTAAACCATTCTTAACTTAGTGAAATTTTAACCTATTTTGGCAAGGTTTTCTACCTAACTTCAAGACCATTTTCCATACACTTCCACTTGTAATTTCAATTTGAATTTCAAAGATGGATTGTAGTACACATTCCAATCTTTCCAAAATGTCCAAGAACTCATCAAACAACCTCATAACTTGAGAGAATCGAATTTTGCAATATGGCAAAAACTCACTTTTGAATTGGTCATGTACATGTTCATAACTTATGCCATTTTCAAGTCAGCTTGGTTTGTGCTACATTACAGGCCTCTAAACCATCCAACACTCAATAATTTAATGCATGTTCATTGTGCTAAGGCCTTGTTTCATGAGTTTATGCATTACATGTTGAATTAAGCCATTTATGGAAAAAGTGAAATAGCCATTTTTGCAAAAGCAAGCTTTATGTCAAAGTTGCAAATCCACAAGTACAGATCAAATCACTTTGGCACAAGATTATGAGCAAAACACACTGATCAAGACAAGGTTAGCAGCATGTTTAGGGGGCCTCTACCTGCCTAGAAACTCAAGTGGCCTTTGTTTGCTTAAGTGTTAAGAAACTTAACATAACACAAGAGAACTTTCATCTCAGCATTAGAACACTTAAGCAAATATTGTATACACTTTCTAATCATCAAGCACAAGCTAGAACACGAGCAAACAAGGTCCCAAACACTCCCATTCCCAGAATCACTCTCAAACTGCAGAAACAGGGCAGGGTCTGCAGATTGAATCCCATCTCTCATTCCTTGCATGATTTCTTGCCCAAAGCTCATCAAACACATTCCCTAGCATCATTTGAAGCTAACCAAAACACAAAACACGACCTGTAACTCCTCTAACCAGTTCCACCATTTTCATTTTCTTGTTTTTCAGTTGAGGGTCCATAGCTCGATTCAAGGTGTTTCAAAGCAAAGTAAGCATTGAAATAGCATCACCACACTTCAGGCAAGCGATACAGATCATCACCTTGCCCTGAAAGCTCCCCCATTGCCAGATAGAACTTCAACTGAACAGGTATTTTTGTGAACTTCTAACTCTTAGTATAGGCATCATTAGCTCTAGGTTTGTGAATAAGAAATGTTCTACTCATGCCCCTGAATCTGTACATGCTTTTACTTTTCATTTATTTTGCTTGAGCTGTGAGAATTTAAGGTTTGAATATGGAAGAAAAGTTAGGTCAGGATTTGGGAATGTCAAAATTCTCTCTCATTTCTGAGAGTTAGGATGAGTTCTTTATATATTTAGAATCGTGATTCAATGCTTAACATTTCTTGTGTTGAAAGTTTGTGCAAAAAGCAAAGAATCCAGATGTTTGAACTTGAATACAGGCGCGTGTTTTTGACATCTTTTTGTCTGAAGGTTGAAGAAGAAGCTACATGGGCTGGGCTTTTTGTGTTATTTCTTTTCACACCATATTTTTGGTTTTGCACCCCCTGAGCCCATTTTATTTATTTGCTTGATTTTTTGACTTTTCTTTTTTTATTCTGATTTATTTATTTTTGCTAATAATATTAAAAACTTGAAAAATTATTTTTACACCATTTTTGCATTTTTTAGGTATTTATTTGTTTATATGGACATTTATGCATAAATATATATATATACTATTATTTAGAAAAAAATAATGTAAATATATTTCATTTCTGATTTTTATTTCATTTTTCTTTTGAAAATATTTTATGCAAAATATACCTTTTTATAAATACTAAATATTATTATTTTTATATATATAACACATATTTAGAAATTAATACACATATATATATATATATATATATATATATATATATATATATATATATATATATATATATATATATATATATATATATATATATATATATATATATATATATATATATATATATATATATATATATATATATATATATATATATATATATATATATATATATATATATATATATATATATATATATATATATATATTTAGGTTAAAATACAAAAATACCTACATTTTTTATTTTATTAATATTTGACCTCAAAAAAATACTTTTTATAAATATACTTCATTTTATTTTATTTTTTGTACATAATAAATGAATACTTGTATAAATTAAATAAGATATATATTTACTTAATAAAAATTAGGGTTTTGCCCTTAAAACATAAAAAACTCCAAATATATTACTTTTTTTATTTTTATTTTATTCATTTTTGTTTATTGGACATAAAAAATACCTTTTTTTTTCATACAATATAAAAACCCTTTTTGCATTTTGCATCTTTATTTTATTTTCCATTTAATTTATGCAATCAATTATCTTGTAAATATTCCAAAATTGATGTAATAGCTAGGTTTAAATTTCTTGTCTAAATACCCCCCCATTTGAACATTTGTACCCCCCTTCCCATATTGTGTTGTAATAGTGTAGGAATTTTACTTTTCGCACTTTAACGCTTTCTAAATATACCATGCTAGAATTAGGGTTTGTATGCAAATAAAAAGAACAAAATAGTTTGACCTAATTTCAAGATAATCAAGCATGAAAATGGACAACACATACCACACTTGCACCCCTAGGGTATTCCACTTGCTGCCTTCAAATAAATGGGCCATATTGCATGTTAGGTTTCTTTGGGCAAAAACAAAGCAATCAATCAAATGATCATAGTCCCTCGATGACGCTTTCGAAAAGTTGCCTAAAAATGATCAAGTCCCTTTCAAAGAAAAATTTCCCAAAGATACTTAGCACTATTGCAATCATGGTCTAAACGATGACCCGCGCCCGTCCCTTTCACATCCTAACACAAGATTGTCCACCAAATGTAATGGTGGAACAAAATTGTTAAAAGGGTTAAAACATAGCATAAATCTTTGAGAACTTTAGGGTAGATAGCTCTTAAGTACTTGTCAATTTGCAAAAGAATACACTTGCCTATTTTTCAAACTACACTTCACAAACACTTTCAAAACAAACTTTCAAAAAAACCTTGAAACATCTTTTCAAAAAGACAAACACCTTTTGTAAAATATTCGAGTAAAGAATTGTTACAAGGGTAGCCTATACAAGGCATCTTTTTCAAAACCTTTTCAAAACCACGCACAAAGCACCATTTCAAACAATTGAAAACCAAGGCAAGTTGATCTAAGCAAGTACCTAAGAGCCCATGGATAACCGTGAATAGAAAGGGTGCTAACACCTTCCCTTTCTATAATCTACTCCCCGAACCCAAGAAAAATCTCAAAGGTTTTTGCTGTGCTTTTTAAACCTTTCCTTAGGATAAAATAAAAAGTCGGTGGCGACTCTTGCTCAACCGAAACATTTGCGAAAACAAATGCAAAACCATAGTCAGTTCTCCCACCGTATCACACCCAACAATTGAGAGAATTCTTCCATTGTGGACACTAGTTGATAGTCGTGAAAGGTGAAACAATGATGTACAAGGTCAAAGAACTGAAAGAGCACCCTCATCATGTCTTCTTCAAAGCTTGAGGTAGCCAGATTAAGAAGTCGACCATATCTTTTGGTGAACAAAGAATTTTCAGGAACCCTTGACGCTAACTCTTTGAGTTTAGCAGACGCCCTTACGAAGTTGATTCGGATGGTATTTCTACGAATGGAAGCCATATCCTATAAAACAGAACAAAGATAAATCCCTAGGTCCTTGAAATGGTTAGTGAAAATGCTATGGCATGATGTCATGATGTTTATGAAAAAATAATCACACACAAACAAAGCACACAAGGCCTTAGGTTTAGGCTTGCATGAGGTTTATATGCAAGTACCCTCTTGAAGTTTAGTTGGTTCAACCTGTCCTACCAAAAGTAACCGGGTTCTAAGGAATCTCAATATCACTGATCTTTCTTCATTGGGCATTGTTTTAGCTCAAGCATCCAAACTACAGCCAAAATATCCCAAAAGTCCGATCTCAATGAGTGTAGCATCGATTATCAACCAACTTTAGCTTGCACCAAAGCCAGCTATCTCACTACTTTCTAATGGCCAAGTTGTTCAACTAAGATTCTAAGGTCATTTAGTGCTTCATGACACCACAAAGTGGCCCCATATTCTCCTTGACTGGACTCAAGGGACACTGGTACCAATAAATGTGTCACACTAATGTAGCCATCGCGGCAACCATGTCAGTATTACGTCACATAGTCCCCACGATCTATTGCTACTTACCTAATATGCCCTAAATCCGAGTATAGGATTTATACAAGAAATAAACCCAAGCATAACCCACAAATGTAAAGAAAACAAGGCAAACATGTAAAGCAAATAAAGGTGATCTAGCTCTTAAGATAACCCCATTTTTAGTTTATCATTTCCCCAACAGAGTCTCCAGTTCTGTGATATGGTGGGAGAACTGACTTGGGTGTTTTGCGTTTGATTGCAAATGTTGCGGATAGCAAGAGTCGCCACCGACTTTTCTTTTATGCAATAAAGGAAAGGGTGAAAAGAACAGGAAAGACCTTTTGTGAATTTTCTTGAGTTCGGGGGGTAGGTTATGAAAATGGAAGGTGTTAGCACCCTTTTCATCCATAGTTATCTACGAGCTCTTAATTGCTTGATCACTTTGAAATGCTTTTGTGTTTGAGTAAGTTTGACAATTTTTTAAAAACACCTAAGTTTGGAAAACTTTGCAATTATTCTCGTATCGCTGAGAATGTATACAAAGTGTTGGTTTTGAAAATATTTGTTGAAAAGGAATGTTTAGAAAGATGTTTGAAAATGGCAATGTAGGGCAATTTTGTAATGATTCTCGTATCATTGAGAATGTGTACAAAATGTTTGTCTTGACAAATGTTTTGAAAGTGTGAAGTATATAAATGGTTTTGTTTGTGAGCAAGCAATTATAAGCAATCTACCTACTCAAAAGGTCTTTGTTCTTTTCCTCTTCTTTACGATAGTGCTTGTCTACCATTAGTTAGTAGGGAACCATATCATTGGATGTAAGGGACAGACGTGGGTCATCGTAGAGTTATAGAGGGCAACTTATAATATGTTTTAGCAATTTTCATAAGGGACTAAGATCATTTACCAGAGGCAACATTGAAGGGTCATCGAGGGACTATGATCTTGTAATTGAGGGTCTTTTCTAAAACATCTCACGTTCGAGGGACATGGCTGTTTAAATCTGAGGCAACAAGTGTGGGTTACCCTAGAGGTGTATGTGTACAAAGTGTGTTATTTTAATGTATTTTATATTGAATTTAGGGTTGTGTAAAGTTTGATTTTATTCTTTCCATACAAACCCTAATTACTAGTAATAATATGGAAAATGATAAATTGCGAAATTTAAATGTGCTACGCTATTACAACACTTTGGTAATGGGGGGTACAATTTGTGAATATGGGGAAGAAATAAATAAATCCCTAATTACTATTACAAACCATTGGATATGAATTACAATAATAATACACAAAAATGTAAAGATGAAGAAGAAATAAAAATTGTCTTTTTAGGGTTTTTGATGAAAAGGTTTAGAGATTAACCTAGTTGAATTAATTAATTTAATTACAAGAAAGGTTAATTGATTATTAATAAAACCTAAATCTAAGTTCATTAAAATAAAAATCTAAGTCTAATTTAACTTTGTTTAGAAAATGATTTTTGTTAAGGTTAATAAAGAAAATGTTCTATAATGTAAAAGAAATGATAAAATTCAATTTAACAAAATAAAATAAAAATGCATAAATTAAAATATTTTAATTTAATAAAGAAAATATATTTTTTGGTGGTTTTTGGTTTAGGTAAAATAAATATAAAAATAAAAATAAATAAAATATAAAAGAAATGAAAGTAGTTGGGTTGGTGGTATTAAAAAGTAAAAGGGAGGTTTGAAAATAGCAAACATGCCCAAATCAGTTTTTGTCGAAATCAGAAAAAAGAAGAAAAAGTTTGTGATAAAAAAATGTTATTGGGCCTGCGTTGTGTTTAGAAAAAAAAGGTGGTGAGAATTAGAAAGAAAAAAAAAGGCCCAAGATGGAGAGTCCAACGCCCATTTTGATCATGTGTGACTGATTTTCTGAGGTACACCATACACTTGTCTTGTGATGTATTGGATTCAATCAGAAAATGATCCAATGGTGATGAGATGAGGGCACTTGATACACGCGCATGGATTTCTTGCACAAGATCTGTAATGTAAATGTTAGAAAAAAGCAAAATGCCTCACGCCTGGATCGAACCCAAGACAAGGCATAGTTATGACCTATACACGCGCGCACTACCACAGGGGTGGATATACATCCGATATTTAATACACAAACCAATAAATATATTACAAACTCAGTCCTAATTATAACTTCATCTTCTTCCTCGCGCCAGAATGTTCCTTAACATTTTTGAAATTTGTAACTTCCTCATTTCTCAACCAAATTGGAAAATGTAAACATGAAAGTTGTTGGAAATTTCATCACGATTTCAAATATGTATATAACTTAAGATATAACTCAAAGATGAACACAAATTTCTGTTGGTACCAAATTATGACCTAATTTTTCTGTAATCTCAACTTCAAAATTCTCCATGCTCAGGAAAGATAAATGAAAACTAAGGGTATGGTTAGCTTCAGGGGAATGATGTATACATTTTATATTTACAAAATAACTATTAATGATGCTTATATGAGAAGTTCCAAGTTGAGAAAACTTACCTCAAAACTAGAAATCATGTTTTGAGTTTGAGCACTCCTGGATGTGTTGTGATGATCTGAATAGCTTCAATGGACTCCTAGGAAGCTAATGCAAAACTTACTTTGTGCTGAGAATGTTTGAATCTTTCAAGAAAAGTCAATATGCAGAACTTTGTTTTTGGAAATGGAGGATTGTGATGGAGGTGTTACAGTTGTGAAACATGGCTTTGGATAGGTTCTAGTTGAGTTATAGAAGCTTTGTGATGGGTTCAAAATGAAAACACACGAGTGGATTGAGTGTTTGAGGTTTAAGGTCAGAAATGGCACAAAAATAGAGTTTGAGGTTTAGGGCTTAGATCACCCTCTTGCATGACTAAATTGTTTGAATTGTTTGCTTTATATCTTGGCTCTATTGTTTGGGTTTGCAATCCTACACCCGGATTTTGGGAAACATTCATAGATAGCAATACGTTGTGGAAACTGTGCGGTGTATACCGACACGGTCGAAGCAATAGCTATATTAGTGCGACATATTTGTGAGTACCGGTAACCCTTGAGTTCAATCAAGGAGAGTACGGGGCCGCTGAGTGATGTCACTAAGCACTAATGACCTAGAACCCTACTTGACCATCTTGGCCTTTTATTAGGAGTAGTGAGATGACCGGCTTTGGTGCAGTCCGAAGTTGGTGGATACTCGATACTACACTCATTGAGGGTTGTTTTCTTGGAATATTTTGGTCGCTAGTTAAGTGGCTAAACCAAAACAATGAACATTGAAAACAATCCAATGATATTGAGCTCCTTAGAACCCGATTACTATTTATAGGACAGGTTTTTAAGCCAACTACACTCAAGAGGGTACTCACCTATGAAACCCCATGCAAGCCTGAAACTAGGGTTTGGTGTGATTTGCTTGTACATATGTTTTGTGCATACATCATAAACACCATGAAGCATCATATGCATTCACTAACCATTTCAAGGGTTTGGATCTTCATCTTTGTTCTTGTTTTGTAGGTCATGGAAATCCCTCGCAAAAATACCATCCAAGGAAACCTTGTGAGAATTTCTCCTCAACTCAAGGAGCTCACCTCAAGAATTCCGGAAAGCTCATCCTTCAGTGAAAGACATGGTAGAATGCTCAGCCTAGTCAACACCAACATTGAAGAAGACATGATGAAAGTGCTATTCCAGTTCTTTGACCCTCTTCACCACTGTTTCACTTTCCCTGATTACCAGTTGGTACCCACTTTGGAGGAGTTTTCTCAACTCCTGAGAATTCCTATCCTTAATCAACTATCCTTCAACGGTACGGAAAAGGAACCAAGGCCGGAAGATGTTGCTCGAGCATTACATCTACAACCATCCGACATCAAGGGGCATTGGGAAACCAGAAGCGGCGTCAAAGGATTCTTAGCAAAATTCTTGTTTGAGAAGGCACAAGAATGTTGGAACTCATTGGACCTACAAGCTTTTGAAGAGATTGTGGCACTCATTATCTATGGGTTGGTCTTGTTCCCAAATCCTGACCAATTGGTAGATGTCAACACCATCAAAATCTTCTTGTCCAGAAATCCAATACCAACATTGCTGGGGGACATTCTTCACTCATTTTACACACGAACAATGAGAAAGAGGGGTGTTCTCATGTGCTGTACTCCTCTCCTTGCAAGGTGGTTTATTTCGCACCTTCCACAATCTGTCCTAAAGAATGACCAAGGCTCAAGGTGGTCCCAACGGTTGATGACTCTTACTCACTCTGATGTACATTGGTGTTCTTGGTCCAGAGAAAATGTCATCATCGTCGATCATTGTGGAGAGTTTCCTAATGTTCCTTTACTTGGAATCAGAGGAGGTATCACCTACAACCCTTGCCTAGCTTTGAGGCAATTTGGATATGCACGGAGGGATGGCCCTCATGATATGTTGATTCCTGACCTAGTTTTTGACTTCGACAATGATGCGCAAGGACTTCGCCAAAGATTCATCAGAGCTTGGGGAAGACCCAACAAGGTTGATAGCAAGACTCTGGGACACAAGAACTCCATCCCTCTTGAGCCTTACCTCAAGTGGGTACGAGCCCGAGCCCAAAGTCTAATGATGCCTTATCCTCATGTACTCCCTGTGATTAAAGAGCCCGTCAAGGAAGGAGAGGTTCCCTACACCATCCTACATCCAGACATGCCTACATCGTGGGAGGAAATGCAGAAAAGTTGGATTCAGCTCAAGGAAGAACGGAATACTTTTGAAGCCAGCTTCTACGCCAGTGAGAAGAAGGTTTTAGAGCTTACCCGCCGACTCCATGAGCAAGAGGCCCTCAACACCTACATCGCACCAAAGAGGATGCGCAATGTCTTTTTGCCTTGAGAAGTTATTTTGTAATATTTGGCCCATGGGGCATTTATGTACTAACAAATTTCTTCTTATTAATATGACGTACGTTCTTCTTTGTCTGCAACAATTTTGAATGTTCTAAATCCTTGAATGCATTGCATACATAAGCATGTCATTCATCATGTGCATAAGCAGGTCTCGCTCCCGGTTTCCTTATCTGTCTGCTGTTTATTTCAGTAGGATGGATCTCGAGCAAACAGTCAAAGACCTACAAGCTCAAAATGCACAGTTTCAGCAACTCCTGACAACCTTGGCTAAAGGTCAGGAGGATCTCAAGACCTTGCTGGGGAATAAAGACCCAGTGAAAAAGAAGAAGAAGAGACTCGGGGTGGCTACTTTGGGGAGAAGATTTGACGGAGAAGCTCGGCGAGTGCTTGAATTTCCTCCTACTTCTGATGAAGGGACCAGCAAAGGAGGTGGGGCTGCGGTACCTTCCGAGTCTGATGTGGAAGAAGAAGAGGTCGAAGAGGATGAAGATTATTCTGATCAACAATACCCTCCAGCTGATGATAAATACAAAGGGCTAGAAGACAGGTTGGCCGCCATGGAATTACAAAGAGTACTGGGTTTGGATTTTGAAGACTTGGGTTTGGTCGCCGGGATTGTGATTCCCCCAAAATTCAAAGTGCCAGTGTTTGTGAGGTATGATGGGTTGTCCTGTCCAAAAATGCATCTCAGGTCCTACGTAAGAAAGATTCAACCCTATACGGCAGATAAAAACCTTTGGATTCATTTCTTTCAAGACAGCCTTTCTGGAGCTCAGTTGGAGTGGTTTTATCAGCTAGAGGGAACCAGCGTCCGAAATTGGGAAGACTTGGCCACCGCCTTCTACAAACAATACCAGTATAATTCTGACCTTGCTCCTACTCGTACCCAACTTCAGGGTATGTCATTAGGAACAAGCGAAGGATTCAAAGAATATGCACAAAAATGGAGGGATTTGGCTGGCAGGGTGCAACCTCCTTTAACCGACCGCGAACTTGTTGATATGTTTCTTGGGACCCTGTCCGGGCCATTTTTCAATCATCTAATTGGTAACTCTTCCGCGGGGTTTACCGATTTGATCTTAACAGGCGAAAGAATAGAAGCTGGCATCAAGTCAGGAAAGATTCAGAAGGGTGTTGCTGCAAGTGTTGAGAAGAAACCTTTTAAGAAGGAAACCGCTGTGGTATATTCTCAGAGAAGAGCAGGGAAGACGGAGCGTCGGCCAACTGTGGGGGCCGTAATGATTCAAAATCCTCCAAGTGAGCAGCCTCGCTATAACCAGTCCAGACCAAATCAGCAACAGGTGGAACGGCCACAACGGCAGTTCACCCGCATTAATATGACTCCAGCGCAAGTGCTTCCCCATCTATTGAAGTTGAATCTCGCCACCATCAAGGAGGCGCCAAAGAATGTGAATACGTCCTCTCCACATTATCATCCTAATGCTAAATGCGCCTACCATTCTGACAGTGTTGGGCACGACACCAATGATTGTTGGGCACTCAAGCATAAGATCCAAGACTTGATAGAGGCGAAGGAGGTAGAGTTTGACGCTCCGGATAAGCCTAATGTGATATCTGCACCCATGCCGAAGCACGGCCGAAATGTCAATGCCATTGAAGAAGATTTGTATGTTGCTGATGTCAATGATCTGACTACTCCATTGTTAACCATTAAGTTGAATCTGTTAAGGGCCGGGATCTTCCCGGGATGTAAAGAAGACTGATATTGTTGTTACTCTCTGCCGTTTGATTGTTCGTTACTGAAGAAAGGCATCCAAGGCCTTATGGATAGTCGACAAATTTTGTTTGAAAAAGTTTCTGCTGTTCCAACCCATACTGAAGATGTCTCAATCATAACCATTCACGCCAATCTTTCCAAGGCCGTCAAAAAGCCTGTTAAGATTACACCAGCTACGAAATCTGTTCCTTTGAAGATAACAATGCCAGGGCCTGTCCCCTATGTTTCTGAGAAGTCGATACCATGGAACTACGGCGGCGACGTCTATTACCATGGTATTAAACAAATCGAAATAACTGAAGAAAGTTCGGATGATGAAGAAGCCAACATTGGTAACATTGCAGGCACGAGCAAAATCACCTGGAGCGGGAGAATATTTTCTCCAGAGATTGCCCCTCCAAGAGCAATCTTTGGACCCTCATCAGCTGATAAGGTCATCCCTGCACCAATAAAACTCTCTGCTAGAGCCCCTTTGATTGAAGATGTTGTTGTTCCTAGTACTGTCTCTCCTACCACTGCTGATAAAGGTAAGGGAATCCAAGAGGAGCTCGTCAGGACGAGGGCTCAGCCCTTGGTCATCCCGGAAACCTCAAAGAAGGAAATGGATGAGATTTTGAGGATAATCAAAAGGAGTGATTACGATGTGGTAGAACAACTGGGGCAAACCCCCTCAAAGATCTCCATGCTGGCACTACTACTTTGCTCGGAAGCGCACGCTAAAGCCCTGATAAAATTCCTGAAGGCAGCCCATGTGCCCCAGGAAACCTCTGCAGATCAATTTCAAAATTGCGTGGCTAGCCTGACTGCGGACAATGGATTAGGTTTCTCTGATGCCGACCTAACTCCTAAAGGTAGAAACCACAATGATGCTTTACACATTTCAGTCGAGTGTCAAGGAACCACTCTCGCACATGTCTTGGTCGATACTGGTTTGTCGCTGAATGTTTTGCCTAAGAAGGCCTTGGATTGACTAGATTGTGAAGGGTTGGAATTGAAGCCGAGTGATATTGTTATCAGAGCTTTCGATGGTTCGAAGAGAATGGTCCATGGGGAGGTTGAAATTCCCGTCAAGATAGGCACTGAGGTGTTTAAGTCCACTTTCTATGTGATGGACATCCGTCCGTCATACTCTTGCTTGCTGGGTAGGCCTTGGATACACCATGCTGGGGCAGTCACCTCCTCCTTACATCAGATGTTGAAGTATCCTGTCAAGGGAAAGATCATTACTGTCCATGGTGAAGAAGAGTACATGATTAGCCACTTGAACTCTTTCCGATATGTGGAGGTTGAAGGGGAATTCATTGAGACGCCTTTTCAACATTTCGAAGAAGTCCTTCTTGAAATAGCAGTAGCAAACTTGGCAGCTGAGACACCGAGGCAGATGGCCAGGATGGCATCTCTGGAGGACGCAAGGGCCGCAATAAAGGAAGGGAAGAATTCAGCATGGGGGCAGTTACCTGATATTCTACATAAAACCGAAAAATTTGGGTTAGGGTTCACTACCGCAGGCCAGAAAGCTATGCGCCGTGCGAAGATTGAAAGAGCGCCAGTCAAGATTTCTCCCTACGGAATCAATGCTTTGGAGAACGAGGACAAAGAAAGCAACATCGAAGAGTGGATTTACCCAACTGTCAAAGGAGGATTGAGCAACTGGGAGGCAAAAGACTTTGTCCCCATCACTTTTATTCATCAGTAATTTATCTGTTAAACATTTCCTATCTGGTCTGTAATATTTATTTTTAAAACAATCCGTACACTATCTTTTCACCTCATGCCTTGCCCGAGGCATGTAGGTCCATTTGTAAGGGTTTTGATTATTTTTCATATCCATATGCCATGTTTAATGATCCATTGGACATTTTTCATTTGATAAACTGCTTGTGTTCATTTTCTTTCCTTTTGCATTTTTGTTTAAGGATGGCTATCCCTTACACACACCCACACTCACAAATGCAGGTACCCATCCACTCCGGATTCCATGGGTGACTATTCTGCTTTATCTTTCAATAACTCTGAAGATCTGGTCAATCAAGCCGAGTATGAGGATGACGAAGGTTGTGAAGTACCAGGGGAACTAGCCAGACTTCTACAGCAAGAGGAAAGGGCCATCTTGCCGCACGAAGAGTCATTGGAAACTGTCAACTTAGGGACCGAGGAAGACCGGAAGGAGGTGCAAGTGGGTGCTGGTCTGGAACCAAGTGTCAAGGAACGCCTGATACAGTTGTTGAATGAGTATGTTGAAATCTTCGCTTGGTCTTAAGAAGACATGCCGGGTTTAGACACAGACATCGTGGTTCACCGTCTCCCCACAAGAGAGGATTGTCCGCCGATCAAGCAAAAAGTCCGCCGAATGAGGCCTGACATGTCCGAAAAGATCAAAGCAGAAGTGATGAAGCAATTTGACGCTGGCTTTCTGGTTGTTACGTCCTATCCTCAATGGGTCGCTAACATCGTTCCAGTACCTAAGAAAGATGGCAAAGTCAGGATGTGTGTGGACTACCGGGATTTGAATAGGGCCAGCCCCAAAGATGACTTTCCGCTGCCACACATTGACATTTTGATCGACAATACAGCTCAGCACAAAGTGTTTTCCTTCATGGATGGATTCTCGGGCTACAATCAAATCAAAATGGCCCCCGAGGATATGGAGAAAACAACTTTTGTCACACAATGGGGCACTTTCTGTTACAAAGTGATGCCGTTCGGGCTGAAGAACGCAGGGGCAACTTATCAACGCGCCATGGTAGCTTTGTTTCATGATATGATACATCATGAGATTGAAGTTTACGTAGACGATATGATAGCTCGGTCACAAACAGAGGAAGAGCACCTTGAATATCTAGAAAAGCTGTTTGCCAGGTTGAAAGAATACAAACTCAGGCTGAATCCAAGTAAGTGCACTTTTGGAGTTAGGTCTGGTAAGCTCCTGGGATTCATTGTAAGAAACAAAGGCATTGAAGTCGATCCAGCAAAAGTGAAAGCAATACCGAAATGCCTGCTCCCCGTACTGAAAAGGAGGTTAGAGGGTTCTTGGGGCGCTTGAACTACATTGCCAGATTCATCTCGCATCTGACTTCTACCTGTGAGCTAATTTTCAAACTCTTGAAGAAAGATCAGGTGGTCGAATGGAACGACGATTGCCAAGCTTCTTTCGATAAAATTAAGGAGTATTTGCTAGAACCTCCTATTCTGATGCCACCTATTGAAGGAAGAACATTGATAATGTATTTGACCGTCTTGGATAACTCAATGGGGTGTGTGTTGGGCCAGCATGACGAGTCTGGTCGAAAAGAGCATGCTATTTATTACCTTAGCAAAAAGTTTACCGACTGTGAGACTCGCTACTCACTGCTCGAGAAAACTTGCTGCGCTTTGGTATGGGCTGCTCGCCGACTAAGACAGTATATGTTGACTCATACTACCTTGTTGATTTCCAAAATGGATCCCATCAAGTATATCTTCGAAAAGCCCGCTTTATCCGGAAGGATAGCTAGATGGCAAATGATCCTAACAGAGTATGACATCCAGTACACCACCCAAAAAGCTATAAAAGGGAGTGTACTAGCTGACCATCTGGCTCATCAAGCTATCGAAGATTATCAACCCACGAGATTTGACTTCCCAGACGAGGACATAATGAATTTGGACAACATTGAAGGTAATGGACCGTATGACGGACCCGAAAAGGGATCCCGATGGACCCTGTACTTTGATGGTGCTTCAAATGCACTTGGAAATGGTATCGGCGCAGTACTCATTTCTCCAGAAGGCTGTCACACACCTTTCACGGCCCGACTTTGCTTCAGCTGCACAAACAACATGGCTGAGTACGAAGCTTGCATCTTTGGTCTCAAGGCTGCTATAGACCTAGGGATCAAATCTTTGATCGTATTTGGGGACTCGGCTTTGGTTATCAGTCAAATCAAAGGAGAATGGGATACCAATCATCCTAATCTTATCCCATACAAAGAACATGTCCTGACATTGTTGCCTCATTTCGAGCAAATTACCTTCGAGCATTTCCCGCGAGAAGAGAATCAGCTAGCAGATGCTCTAGCCACAATGTCCTCCATGTTTAAACTCAACTGGGATAACGAGGCTCCCCAAATCACCATCGAGCGAATGGATGAACCTGCGCATTGTCACGAGATTAATACCGAAGAAGTAGTGGAACAACCTTGGTTCCATGAAATCAAAAGGTATCTCGAGACCAGAGATTATCCTGAGGGAGCTTCCGTAAATGACAAGTAGTTCTTAAGGAAATTTGCTGCCAAATTCTTCCTGAGCAATGACATCCTTTACAAACGAAGCCATGATTGTGTATTACTCCGATGCGTAGACAAAGCTGAAGCAGAGTTGATCATGACTGATATACACAGTGGCACATTTGGCACTCACTTAAGCGGGCATACAATGGCTAAGAAGATCCTAAGGGCAGGCTATTATTGGTCTACCATGGAAGCTGACTGCCATCAACATTCCCGTACTTGCCACAAATGTCAAATCTACGCTGACAAAGTTCATATCCCTCCGGTTCCTCTCAATGTCCTGACTGCTCCTTGGCCCTTTGCAATGTGGGGCATTGACATGATTGGAGAGATCAAGCCCACGGCTTCCAATGGACATCGTTTCATCCTGGTTGCCATTGACTATTTCACCAAATGGGTCGAAGCAGCTTCCTTCGCCTCTGTTACTAAAAATGTGGTTGCCCGCTTCATCAAGCAAAATCTCATATGCCGGTATGGTGTTCCAGACAGGATCATCACAGACAATGGTACAAATCTGAATAACACGATGATCACCGCATTATGCGAGCAGTTCAAGATTTATCATCACAATTCATCTCCCTATCGGCCGAAGATGAATGGTGCTGTTGAAGCTGCGAACAAAAACATTAAGAAGATCATTCAGAAAATGACAGTCACTTACAAAGACTGGCATGAGATGTTACCATTTGCTCTGCATGGATACCGTACGATGGCACGTACTTCGACCGGGGCAACCCCATTTTCTCTGGTATATGGTATGGAAGCTGTCTTGCCTATGGAAGTCCAGATTCCTTCTCTAAGGATTATGAAGGATGCAGGTTTGAATGAAGATGATTGGATGCAGACCCGACTTGATCAACTCAATCTGATCGACGAAAAGCGACTCGCTGCTATATGCCATGGTCAGACGTATCAAAAACGGATGATTAAGGCCTTCAATAAGAAAGTCAGACGTCAAGTGTATCAAGTCAGAGTTCTCGTAATCAAGCGGATTATCTTACCACAAAGTGATCCCAGGGGCAAATGGACTCCTACATATGAAGGACCATTTGTGATCAAGAGCATATTTTCTGGTGGTGCAATGATTCTGACCACCATGGACGACGACGATTTTCCGCACCCTGCGAATGCAGACATAGTCAAAAGATACTACGTATAAAATAACCCGACAAGTCAAAAACCCGAAAGGGAGGCTTGGGCAAAAATGGGCATCCCGGTGAACCGAAAACCCGAAAGGGCGGTTCAGGCAAAAGTTAGGGATAAAAATAAAAAAAATCTGTACACCCGGCAAGTTGAAAACCCGAAAGGGCGGCTTGGGCAAAAAGGGGTTTCCCGGTGAATCGAAAACCCGAAAGGGCGATTCAGGCAAAAGTTAGGGAATTAAAGCGTATGACTATGTCTCGTCGGATCACTTCAAAGACAATCTCTTCATCAACCAGTTCCAGGCTTCTGATCAATCCAGTCATCGGCAAACGAAGCATTGAATGGACAGATATTCAGAGTTGTGAAAGCTATAGCGGAATGGAATCCCATGGAATTATTTCACATAGCCATCTTTATTTTTGTAAATCTTTCAAATATTTATGACAAAATCCTCTTACTAGGATGATTGTCTCCTTTGTACAAACATTCTCAGAGAAAGTTAATACTAATACTTTTCCCAGAAATTTGTGTCATTTCCTTTTTCTTTTCTCTTGCACTATTTGTTTATTTTTGAGAAACGTCCAATGTTTTGTTAAATAGGCATATGCATTTGAACATAATCATTTCCTTACGAATCAAGAAAGAGGATTACTGACAGGTCAAAAGTGCAGTCGGATATCTTGATGCCCTTCAAGGGAAACCCCCAGGAGATTTAGAATCCATATCCCCAGCAAACCTTGAAGCTTATCCCCAATAGATTTTGGAAGCTTATCCCCTGCAAAGTACGGACGTCTCTCCCGAGTTTTTATTCAAAGTTATTCCTCACAAGGGCTTATAATTGGGTTATCCTCAGCTTATTGCCACAGAAGATCGCACTCGCCAAAATTCTTCCTACCTCCAGTGGAGTTCATCAGAGTTCCCCAGCATAACTTATCAATACAATCCCCCAGAGAAGCCTATCTTTGTTATCCCCAGCCAGAGAATCCTCCAGAACTCAGTTCCCCTCAGAGTTTAAGTTTCAGTATTCCAGGCAGAGCTAAAGCTTCAAATTGTCAATCCCCAGCGGAGCCAGACTAATGAACCTTCTCCCCATAGAGTTTTGGGAGGGAAAATCTCGAGTTCCCCGGTGAAGTCGCCAGAGATACTTCCCACCAAACTGAAGATTCCCAGTCTTACATCCCCAGCATGAGTCTATTAGATTGGAACTGCCCAGTAGAAGTCATCAGGAATTCCCCAAAGATTGGTATACAATCCAAGCTCCTTATTCTCCAGCAACAACCAGGAATTATTCTTCCCGGCAGCAGTCAAGATACTTTTGTCTTCAGCCATCTCGGATTCATCTATCCTTTGCAAGACAGCTCTCCAGCTTACATGCGCATCCATTTACATTCATATCACATAACATACATTGTATCATGCATCATGACATTGCATATAACTAACTCTTTACCTTTTCAGGTAAGATCAGTCGAAAGACTAAAATCATTATCTTCCGAGATTCTTTCCAGGAATAGTTCAGATGTGACCCAGATATGGAAACATTCTAATGCTTATTCCAGATTTATCCAGATGCAGTTTTACACGAGCTCATCATCAGGGAACCCCACACCGGTTCTTCCTACTTCAAGATTTCTGAAAACAGTTCACGGGTTCTCCAAGTAACAGATGTTAACCTATCGCTTGTTCAGTTTCTTCTCAAGACTTCTGAAAACAGTTTATGGATTCTTCCCAACAACGGATGTTAATCTATCACTTGTTCAGTTTGAAAAACAGCTTACGGACGCTTCCCAACAACGGATGCTGCTCTATTGCTTATTCAACTCCAAGATTTCTGAAAACAGTTTACGGGTTCTCCAAGTAACGCATGTTAACCTATCGCTTGTTCAATTTCTTCTCAAGACTTCTGAAAACAGTTTATGGATTCTTCCCAACAACGGATGTTAATCTATCACTTGTTCAGATGCAACTTTTGAAAACAGTTTACGGACGCTTCCCAACAACGGATGCTGCTCTATTGCTTATTCAACTTCAAGATTTCTGAAAACAGTTCACGGGTTCTCCAAGTAACGGATGTTAACCTATCGCTTGTTCAGATTCTTCTCCAGACTTCTGAAAACAGTTTATGGATTCTTCCCAACAACGGATGTTAATCTATCACTTGTTCAGATGCAATTTTTGAAAACAGTTTACGGATTCCTCCCAACAACGGATGTCAATCTATTGCTTATTCAGACCCCCAGTTCAGAGATGGTCCGAAGCATGGACACCTTTCTGATATCCATTCCAAATGGCATCTCTAAGCCCATTCCCGCATCCCTTGCTTTGACGAGTGCAAATTTAAGGGCACTCTAGTGTCCAATCTCCTTTTACCCTCGAGTCACGAAAGGCAAGCTTGCCAATCTAACTCTTCGGATTCAAGAAGATTGAACAGGGGCAACTGTTGTACCCCAAAATTTGCCCTCCCATTTTTCTCAACATTTCTCATCACAAAGTCCTTGGAGATCAAGATCTAGTTAGGGTTTCATCTGCTCAAGACTTCTCCTTGCACTGTTGACCCAAATTAGGGTTTGAGTTTGCACAAAGATGTTTTGACCTAAAATGCCTAAGATGACTTCCTTGCTTCATATTGGACTCCCAAGTTTATCCATATCAAGTTTCAAGCCTTGATTCCAAGTTTTGCCCAGTCAATTGGACAGTTGATCTAGAAATCAGCTGTATTGGGGGAAAAGTCAACTGTGGCCAATTGACAGTCAAACCTCATGAAAATTGACCCACATCAACATTATGAACTCACATGGACCATTTGATCAAGTTTGGATCACAATTCCACAAGAAATTTGATCAGATCACCAAAAGGGCAAAATGGTCATTTTTAGGGTTTTGACTGCACAAAGGCAATTTTGACTGTTTGACCTAGCCAATGGCAAACCAAGCTCACATATGGATTCAAGGACCTCATGGAATTATCTTGAGATGCTCAACAAGTTCAAAAGATCCCAAGTACACAAGATTGACAGATGAATTTCCCAGTCAATTGATCAATTTTGACTGTATACTGAAAAGTCAAACTTTGACTTTTTGGTCAAAATCAAGAGTCAAGATTCATTTTTCATCAAAACATGCCAAATCATGAAACTTGTTCATCAAGAAATCAAAAAATGCAAATTAGGGTTAGAAATAAGAATTTTTCATAACTTAGAATTTTTCTAAGTTATGAAAAACCCTAATTTTTCCCCAACTTTGCCCCACTTTCTCACCAAGATTTATTTGGATTCAAGCAAAAGTCAAAACATGAAAGTTGTAGCTTGTTGCATAATCTACAACTTTGATTCACAAAGTTTTCCCAAAAGAGGCTTGTATCTCAAGTTACAATTTTTGGAATAAGGGTACTAAACCATTCTTAACTTAGTGAAATTTTAACCTATTTTGGCAAGGTTTTCTACCTAACTTCAAGACTATTTTCCATACACTTCCACTTGTAATTTCAATTTGCATTTCAAATATGGATTATATTACACATTCCAATCTTTCCAAAATGTCTAAGAACTCATCAAACAGCCTCATAACTTGAGAGAATCGAATTTTGCAATATGGCAAAAACTCACTTTTGAATTGGTCATGTACATGTTCATAACTTATGCCATTTTCAAGTCAGCTTGGTTTGTGCTACATTACAGGCCTCTAAACCATCCAACACTCAATAATTTAATGCATGTTCATTGTGCTAAGGCCTTGTTTCATGAGTTTATGCATTACATGTTGAATTAAGCCATTTATGGAAAAAGTGAAATAGCCATTTTTGCAAAAGCAAGCTTTATGTCAAAGTTGCAAATCCACAAGTACAGATCAAATCACTTTGGCACAAGATTATGAGCAAAACACACTGATCAAGACAAGGTTAGCAGCATGTTTAGGGGGCCTCTACCTGCCTAGAAACTCAAGTGGCCTTTGTTTGCTTAAGTGTTAAGAAACTTAGCATAACACAAGAGAACTTTCATCTCAGCATTAGAACACTTAAGCAAATATTGTATACACTTTCTAATCATCAAGCACAAGCTAGAACACGAGCAAACAAGGTCCCAAACACTCCCATTCCCAGAATCACTCTCAAACTGCAGAAACAGGGCAGGGTCTGCAGATTGAATCCCATCTCTCATTCCTTGCATGATTTCTTGCCCAAAGCTCATCAAACACATTCCCTAGCATCATTTAAAGCTAACCAAAACACAAAACACGACCTGTAACTCCTCTAACCAGTTCCACCATTTTCATTTTCTTGTTTTGCAGTTGAGGGTCCATAGCTCGATTCAAGGTGTTTCAAAGCAAAGTAAGCATTGAAATAGCATCACCACACTTCAGGCAAGCGATACAGATCATCACCTTGCCCTGAAAGCTCCCCCATTGCCAGATAGAACTTCAACTGAACAGGTATTTTTGTGAACTTCTAACTCTTAGTATAGGCATCATTAGCTCTAGGTTTGTGAATAAGAAATGTTCTACTCATGCCCCTGAATCTGTACATGCTTTTACTTTTCATTTATTTTGCTTGAGCTGTGAGAATTTAAGGTTGAATATGGAAGAAAAGTTAGGTCAGGATTTGGGAATGTCAAAATTCTCTCTCATTTCTGAGAGTTAGGATGAGTTCTTTATATATTTAGAATCGTGATTCAATGCTTAACATTTCTTGTGTTGAAAGTTTGTGCAAAAAGTCAAAGAATCCAGATGTTTGAACTTGAATACAAGCGCGCGTTTTTGACATCTTTTTGTCTGAAGGTTGAAGAAGAAGCTACATGGGCTGGGCTTTTTGTGTTATTTCTTTTCACACCATATTTTTGGTTTTGCACCCTCTGAGCCCATTTTATTTATTTGCTTGATTTTTGACTTTTCTTTTTTTATTCTGATTTATTTATTTTTGCTAATAATATTAAAAACTTGAAAAATTATTTTTACACCATTTTTGCATTTTTTTAGGTATTTATTTGTTTATATGGACATTTATGCATAAATATATATATACTATTATTTAGAAAAAAAAACTAGAAAAAAATAATGTAAATATATTTCATTTCTGATTTTTATTTCATTTTTCTTTGAAAATATTTTATGCAAAATATACCTTTTTTATAAATACTAAATATTATTATTTTTATATATATAACACATATTTAGAAATTAGTACATATATATATATATATATATATATATATATATATATATATATATATATATATATATATATATATATATATATATATATATATATATATATATATATATATATATATTATATATATATATATATATATATATATATATATATATATATATATATTATATATATATATATATATATATATATATATATATATATATATATATATATATATATATATATATATATATATATATATATATATATATATATATATATATATATATATATATATATATATATATATATATATATATATATATATATATATATATATATATATATATATATATATATATATATATATATATATATATATATATATATATATATATATATATATATATATATATATATATATATATATATATATTTATTAGTATATTTAGGTTAAAATACAAAAATACCTACATTTTTTATTTTATTAATATTTGACCTCAAAAAAATACTTTTTATAAATATACTTCATTTTATTTTATTTTTTGTACATAATAAATGAATACTTGTATAAATTAAATAAGATATATATTTACTTAATAAAAATTAGGGTTTTGCCCTTAAAACATAAAAACTCCAAATATATTACTTTTTTTATTTTTATTTTATTCATTTTTGTTTATTGGACATAAAAAATACCTTTTTTTTTTCATACAATATAAAAACCCTTTTTGCATTTTGCATCTTTATTTTATTTTCCATTTAATTTATGCAATCAATTATCTTGTAAATATTCCAAAATTGATGTAATAGCTAGGTTTAAATTTCTTGTCTAAATACCCCCCCATTTGAACATTTGTACCCCCCTTCCCATATTGTGTTGTAATAGTGTAGGAATTTTACTTTTCGCACTTTAACGCTTTCTAAATATACCATGCTAGAATTAGGGTTTGTATGCAAATAAAAAGAACAAAATAGTTTGACCTAATTTCAAGATAATCAAGCATGAAAATGGACAACACATACCACACTTGCACCCCTAGGGTATTCCACTTGCTGCCTTCAAATAAATGGGCCATATTGCATGTTAGGTTTCTTTGGGCAAAAGCAAAGCAAACAATCAAATGATCATAGTCCCTCGATGACGCTTTCAAAAAGTTTCCTAAAAATGATCAAGTCCCTTTCAAAGAAAAATTGCCCAAAGATACTTAGCACTATTGCAATCATGGTCTAAACGATGACCCGCGCCCGTCCCTTTCACATCCTAACACAAGATTGTCCACCAAATGCAATGGTGGAACAAAATTGTTAAAAGGGTTAAAACATAGCATAAATCTTTGAGAACTTTGGGGTAGATAGCTCTTAAGTACTTGTCAATTTGCAAAAGAAAACACTTGCCGATTTTTCAAACTACACTTCACAAACACTTTCAAAACAAATTTTCAAAAAAACCTTGAAACATCTTTTCAAAAAGACAAACACCTTTTGTAAAACATTCGAGTAAAGAATTGTTACAAGGGTAGCCTATACAAGGCATCTTTTTCAAAACCTTTTCAAAACCACGCACAAAGCACCATTTCAAACAATTGAAAACCAAGGCAAGTTGATCTAAGCAAGTATCTAAGAGCCCATGGATAACCATGGATAGAAAGGGTGCTAACACCTTCCCTTTCTATAATCTACTCCCCGAACCCAAGAAAAATCTCAAAGGTTTTTGCTGTGCTTTTTAAACCTTTCCTTAGGATAAAATAAAAAGTTGGTGGCGACTCTTGCTCAACTGAAACATTTGCGAAAACAAACGCAAAACCATAGTCAGTTCTCCCACCGTATCACACCCAACAATTGAGAGAATTCTTCCATTGTGGACACTAGTTGATAGTCGTGAAAGGTGAAACAATGATGTACAAGGTCAAAGAACTGAAAGAGCACCCTCATCATGTCTTCTTCAAAGCTTGAGGTAGCCAGATTAAGAAGTCGACCATATCTTTTGGTGAACAAAGAATTTTCAGGAACCCTTGACGCTAACTCTTTGAGTTTAGCAGACGCCCTTACGAAGTTGATTCAGATGGTATTTCTACAAGTGGAAGCCATATCCTATAAAACAGAACAAAGATAAATCCCTAGGTCCTTGAAATGGTTAGTGAAAATGCTATGGCATGATGTCATGATGTTTATGAAAAAATAATCACACACAAACAAAGCACACAAGGCCTTAGGTTTAGGCTTGCATGAGGTTTATAGGCAAGTACCCTCTTGAAGTTTAGTTGGTTCAACCTGTCCTAACAAAAGTAACCGGGTTCTAAGGAATCTCAATATCACTGATCTTTCTTCATTGGGCATTGTTTTAGCTCAAGCATCCAAACTGCAGCCAAAATATCCCAAAAGTCCGATCTCAATGAGTGTAGCATCGATTATCAACCAACTTTAGCTTGCACCAAAGCCAGCTATCTCACTACTTTCTAATGGCCAAGTTGTTCAACTAAGATTCTAAGGTCATTTAGTGCTTCATGACACCACAAAGTGGCCCCATATTCTCCTTGACTGGACTCAAGGGACACTGGTACCAATAAATGTGTCACACTAATGTAGCCATCGTGGCAACCATGTCAGTATTACATCACATAGTCCCCACGATCTATTGCTACTTACCTAATATGCCCCAAATCCGAGTATAGGATTTATACAAGAAATAAACCCAAGCATAACCCACAAATGTAAAGAAAACAAGGCAAACATGTAAAGCAAATAAAGGTGATTTAGCTCTTAAGATAACCCCATTTTTAGTTTATCATTTCCCCAACAGAGTCTCCAGTTCTGTGATATGGTGGGAGAACTGACTTGGGTGTTTTGCATTTGATTGTAAATGTTGTGGATAGCAAGAGTCGCCACCGACTTTTCTTTTATGCAATAAAGGAAAGGGTGAAAAGAACAGGAAAGACCTTTTGTGAATTTTCTTGAGTTCGGGGGGTAGGTTATGAAAATGGAAGGTGTTAGCACCCTTTTCATCCGTAGTTATCTACGAGCTCTTAATTGCTTGATCACTTTGAAATGCTTTTGTGTTTGAGTAAGTTTGACAATTTTTTGAAAACACCTAAGTTTGGAAAACTTTGCAATTATTCTCGTATCGCTGAGAATGTATACAAAGTGTTGGTTTTGAAAATATTTGTTGAAAAGGAATGTTTAGAAAGATGTTTGAAAATGGCAATGTAGGGCAATTTTGTAATGATTCTCGTATCATTGAGAATGTGGACAAAATGTTTGTCTTGACAAATGTTTTGAAAGTGTGAAGTATAGAAATGGTTTTGTTTGTGAGCAAGCAATTATGAGCAATCTACCTACTCAAAAGGTCTTTGTTCTTTTCCTCTTCTTTACGATAGTGCTTGTCTACCATTAGTTAGTAGGGAACCATATCATTGGATGTAAGGGACAAACGTGGGTCATCGTAGAGTTATAGAGGGCAACTTATAATATGTTTTAGCAATTTTCATAAGGGACTAAGATCATTTACCAGAGGCAACATTGAAGGGTCATCGAGGGACTATGATCTTGTAATTGAGGGTCTTTTCTAAAACATCTCACGTTCGAGGGACATGACTGTTTAAATCTGAGGCAACAAGTGTGGGTTACCCTAGAGGTGTATGTGTACAAAGTGTGTTATTTTCATGTATTTTATATTGAATTTAGGGTTGTGTAATGTTTGATTTTATTCTTTCCATACAAACCCTAATTACTAGTAATAATATGGAAAATGATAAATTGCGAAATTTAAATGTGCTACGCTATTACAACACTTTGGTAATGGGGGGTACAATTTGTGAATATGGGGAAGAAATAAATAAATCCCTAATTACTATTACAAACCATTGGATATGAATTACAATAATAATACACAAAAATGTAAAGATGAAGAAGAAATAAAAATTGTCTTTTTAGGGTTTTTGATGAAAAGGTTTAGAGATTAACCTAGTTGAATTAATTAATTTAATTACAAGAAAGGTTAATTGATTATTAATAAAACCTAAATCTAAGTTCATTAAAATAAAAATCTAAGTCTAATTTAACTTTGTTTAGAAAATGATTTTTGTTAAGGTTAATAAAGAAAATGTTCTATAATGTAAAAGAAATGATAAAATTCAATTTAACAAAATAAAATAAAAATGCATAAATTAAAATATTTTAATTTAATAAAGAAAATATATTTTTTGGTGGTTTTTGGTTTAGGTAAAATAAATATATAAATAAAAATAAATAAAATATAAAAGAAATGAAAGTAGTTGGGTTGGTGGTATTAAAAAGTAAAAGGGAGGTTTGAAAATAGCAAACATGCCCAAATCTGTTTTTGTCGAAATCAGAAAAAAGAAGAAAAAGTTTGTGATAAAAAAATGTTATTGGGCCTGCGTTGTGTTTAGAAAAAAAAGGTGGTGAGAATTAGAAAGAAAAAAAAAAGGCCCAAGATGGAGAGTCCAACGCCCATTTTGATCATGTGTGACTGATTTTCTGAGGTACACCATACACTTGTCTTGTGATGTATTGGATTCAATCAGAAAATGATCCAATGGTGATGAGATGAGGGCACTTGATACACGCACATGGATTTCTTGCACAAGATCTGTAATGTAAATGTTAGAAAAAAGCAAAATGCCTCACGCCTGGATCGAACCCAAGACAAGGCATAGTTATGACCTATACACGCGCGCACTACCACAGGGGTGGCTATACATCCGATATTTAATACACAAACCAATAAATATATTACAAACTCAGTCCTGATTATAACTTCATCTTCTTCCTCGCGCCAGAATGTTCCTTAACATTTTTGAAATTTGTAACTTCCTCATTTCTCAACCAAATTGGAAAATGTAAACATGAAAGTTGTTGGAAATTTCATCACGATTTCAAATATGTATATAACTTAAGATATAACTCAAAGATGAACACGAATTTCTGTTGGTACCAAATTATGACCTAATTTTTCTGTAATCTCAACTTCAAAATTCTCCATGCTCAGGAAAGATAAATGAAAACTAAGGGTATGGTTAGCTTCAGGGGAATGATGTATACATTTTATATTTACAAAATAACTATTAATGATGCTTATATGAGAAGTTCCAAGTTGAGAAAACTTACCTCAAAACTGGAAATCATGTTTTGAGTTTGAGCACTCCTGGATGTGTTGTGATGATCTGAATAGCTTCAATGGACTCCTAGGAAGCTAATGCAAAGCTTACTTTGTGCTGAGAATGTTTGAATCTTTCAAGAGAAGTCAATATGCAGAACTTTGTTTTTGGAAATGGAGGATTGTGATGGAGGTGTTACAGTTGTGAAACATGGCTTTGGATAGGTTCTAGTTGAGTTATAGAAGCTTTGTGATGGGTTCAAAATGAAAACACACGAGTGGATTGAGTGTTTGAGGTTTAAGGTCAGAAATGGCACAAAAATAGAGTTTGTCTGCAAAATCTGATTTCAGGGAGTTGGAGGGAGCTTCAAGGCTTTTGAACTTGTGTCCTAGTTTTCTAAATGGTGTCTCTCTTTATAGGGAAAGGTTGTAGCAACTCATGTTGATCAGAATTCAAAATCACATGTTAAGCTCAACATGTGATTTTCTTGAAAAATCAAGTTTCAATGTCTTGTACCTTTGATCATAGAGTGGTTAAACACTTTAATCACATTGCTTCTTACCTTGTAGACGGAGTGTGATAAGAGGGAACAAGTGAGAGGCTCAAGAATTGACTTTGTGCATAAAGCTTTCTTTTCAAGAATGACAATGTTAACTTTCTCCCAAAAATGGAAAATTGACTTGGACAATGCTTAAACCACTTGGCTCATAGCTCAAAAGTTTGTGTAATCCATTAATTATGGGTAGATACACAAGTTAGAATGCCTGTAAAGCAAGATTATGCAGCATAACATTGAGATTGGATTATGTATCCATCAAGAAAATGACTTATAATTCAAGAATGGATGTCCAACTTCTTCTCTTCGATTCTCTTAGCTCAAAAATAATCTCTTCAATTTCTTTGACATTTTGGAAATATTTAAACATTTTCTACAACCTTCATGTTGACCACTTTGGATAAATCATCTTAGAGCTTGGTGAAAATTGGCCAAGAAATTAGGTAAAAAAGCTGTCTAAACTTGCTAATATTTTCACTAAGTGTTTTATGAAAAATGTCATGACTTCATGAGCCTATATCTTCAAATATAATATTTTTTAGAGATCAACCCTATAATACAAAGTTGTAGAGTTCATCAAGATCTACAACTTTCATGTTGAAAGATTTCCTTGAATCATATTGCATTTTGGTGAAAAAATGTCATGAAGTAATGAATTTATCAAGTATAAAAACACTTAGAAAATTTCTAAGTATTAAAAACTTTGACTTTTTATGGACTTTATTGAATTTCTTGATTCTTGATGATCAAAATTGATATTTTTGAGTATCTTGATCTTTGAAACTCAATGTTGATCAAAAAGTCAAAGTTTGACTTTTTGTGTATTAGTTAACTTTTCATCAGTTGATCCAAAATTCAACTATCAATCCATTGATATTGAGAAATGATTTGAGACATGAAATTAGGTCAAGATATTATGTTTGAGTCCTTAAGATCATGCTTCAATCCATTGGGTCATGTACTAGGTCAAAAGTCAATGATCAGTCATTCTCAATTAAAACCCTAATTTTGACAATTTTACCCCTCTGATGATTTGAATTTTTTCTTGAGGAATTGTGATAAAAAATTGATCAAGTGATGAATATGACTTCAAAATGTTGATGTTGGCCAAAAATCACGAAGTTCGACTGTAGTTTGACCACATTTGACTTTTTACCCAAAACAGCTAATTTTCAGTCATCTGAGCAATTGACTGAGCAATTTTGAGATGCAAGACTTGAAACTTGGAATGAGAAATCTTGGAGACTTATAATGAACCATGAAAGTAATTTTAGGCATCAAAAGTCCAATTGTCCTTGAAAAAACCAAAACCCTAATTTGTGGGCTCAGTGCTTAGGAGGTGAACTTGTCTGATCAAACTCTTAAAACTTTTTAAGCATTTGAGATCTTTGTGAGAAATGTCTTGAGAATAGAGAGGGAAAATTTTGGGGTACAAAAGACACTGACATAGTTGTGCAACGATTTCCACTCAAGCCATAATGTCCTCCAGTAAAGCAAAAGTCGCACATAACTCGTCCAGATATGTCTCTCAAGATTAAAGAGGAAGTTGGAAAACAACATGATGTGGGTTTCTTAGTAGTGTGTGAATATTCAGATTGGATCTCCAACATTATACCCATTCCTGAGAAGGATGGAAAGGTGTGTATGTGTGTGGACTATCGAGATCTGAATAAATTAAGCCCAAAAAATGACTTCTCATTACCTCACATTAATGTATTGGTTGATAACACGACTCAAGCCTCGGTTTTCTCTTTCATGGATAATTTTTTGGGGTACAATTAGATAAATATGACTCTGGAAGATATGACAAAAACGACCTTCACTACTCCTTGGGGTACTTATTGCTACAAGGTCATGCCTTTTAGTCTCAAAAATGTTGGTGCAACATACTAACGTGCCATGGTGACGCTCTTTCATGATATGATTCATAAAGAGATCGAAGTATATGTTGACGATATGATTTCAAAACCACAAACTGAGAAGGAACACATGGTCCATCTGCAAAAGTTGTTTGCTCGTCTGCGAAAGTTCAGGCTAAGGCTTAATCTGAACAAGTACACCTTCAAGGTGCAATCTGGCAAACTACTTGGTTTCATCATAAGTCAACAAGGAATTGAAGTAGATCCTGATAAAGTAAAATCAATATAGAATATGCCAGCGCCAAGAAATGAAAAATAATTAAGAGGGTTCCTTCGGAGGTTGAACTACATAGTTAGGTTCATCTCTCACCTCACAACTACTTGTGAACCCATCTTTAAATTGTTGCGCAAAAATCAAAATATTCAATGGGATAAAAATTTCCAGGAAGCCTGTGAAAAGATCAAATAATTTCTTCAGGAGCCACCAATCCTTGTTCCTCTAGCGCCTGGGAGGCCACTCATCATGTACTTGATAGTGCTGGAAGGATCTATGGGGTGTGTACTTGGCAGCATGATGAAATGGGACATAAAGAGCATGCCATTTATTATCTGAGTAAAATTTTTACCGAGTGTGAATCCAAGTATTCTTTACTTGAAAAAACTTATTGTGCACTTGCTTGGGCAGCTCGACGTTAAAGGAAATACACGCTGACATACACAACGCTTCTGATATCGAAGATGGACCCGATAAAATATATCTTTGAGAAACTCGTACTTAGAGGAATACTTACACGGTGGCAGATTCTTTTGCTTGAGTATGACATTCAATATGTTACACAAAATACTATCAAGGGTAGCAATCTTGCAGATCACCCCGCCCATCAGTTGTTGGAAGAGTATCAGTCAATGAAATTTGATTTTCCCGACGAAGATGTCATGAGACTTGATGATGTTGAAGAGGTTGATCCGAAAGAGCCGTGGACTCTCACTTTCTATGGTGCGTCAAATTTAGTGGTCATAGCATTGGGTAGATACTGACTTCTCCATGCAATACTCACATACCATTTACAACCAAACTATGTTTCGATTGTATGAACAATGTGGCAGAATATGAAGCCTGTGTGATGGGTCTTGAGTTAGCCATTGATCTTAAAATCAAAATCCTTGAAATTTTTGGAGACTCCACTTTGGTCATACATCAAGTACGAGGTGATTGGGATACCAAGCACCCCAATTTGATTCCATACCGGGATTATATACTACACTTGATACCCGCTTTTGATGAAAATACCTTTGGGCACATTCCCAGAGATGAAAATGAATTGGCAGATGCTTTAGCTACTTTAGCAACAATGTTCAAAGTGAGCTTTCCGAATCATGCGCCTAATATACATATTCTCCGTTATAAGGAGCCAGCACATGTCTTTCATGCTCATTGTCTCTCAATCAAGGATGTGTCTGACGAAAATCCGTGGTATTACGACATCAAAAAGTACCTCGAGAAGTAAGAGTATCCCGAAGGTACTACAATTTGTGATAAGCGTACGCTTAGAAGGTTAGCATCCAAGTTCTTCTTATCAGGATATGTCTGTATAAGAGAAACTATGACTCGGTTCTACTCAGATACATGGATAGACACGAAGAAGAGTCCACCATAAAAGAATTCCATGAGGGTTCTTTCGGGACTCATTCAAGTGGATATTCTATGGCTAATGAAATCCTATGTGCACGATATTTCTGGATAACAATGGAAAGTGGTTGTTGTGCATATGCAAAGTTATGCCACAAATTCCAAGTGTATGTAGATAGAATCTACGTCCCTCCAACTCCTTTGAATTTTATGACTTCACCATGATCGTTCTCAATGTGGAGGATTGACATGATTGGGAAGATTGAGCCAAGCGCTTCAAACGGTCACAGGTTCATTCTCGTTTCTATTGACTATTTCACTAAATGGGTGGAAGCAGCTTCTTACAAGAATGTAACCAAGAAGGTCATTACCAAATTCATCAGAAAGGAAATCATATATCGTTATAGAGTTCCTAACAAAATCATCATTGATAATGGTTCAAACCTCAACAACAAAATGATGAAGAAGTTGTGTGAAGAGTTCAAGATTGAACACCATAGTTCGTCACCTTATCGACCAAATATGAATGGCACAGTGAAAGCTGCTATAAAGAAGATTTTCCAGAAAATGGTGAGAACATACAAAGAATGGAATGAAATGTTGCCTTTTTCTCTACATGGCTACAGTACTTTTGTGCATACTTCAACTGGGGCAACCCCTTTTTCCCTTGCCTACGATACAGACGTGATGCTTCTAGTCGAGGTATAAATTCCTTCGTTAAGGATTTTGATGGATACTAAGCTTGATGAGGCAGAGTGGGTTCAGACAAGACTTGACCATCTCAATTTGAATGAATAAAAACGCTTGGCTGCCATCTGTCATGGTCAATTGTTTCAAAAGAGAATGAAAAGGGCGTTAGACAAGAAAATCCGCCCTCAAAAGTTTTATCCTAGTGATCTGGTCGTAAGGAAGATTATTGTGCAAAGCCATTCCGATCCAAGGGGTAAGTGGACTCCCAACTATAAGGGACCATACATCATGAAGAAATCATTTTTAGGAGGTGCTCTAATCTTTGACGGATATGGAGGGGGAACACGTTCCACTTCCAGTCAATTCAGACTCAGTCAAAAAATACTACGCATAAAAGACCCGCTAAGTCGAAAACCCGCAAGGGTGACTTGTAAAAAATGGGCATCCCGGTGGACAAAAAAGGATAAATTCCGGGGAAAATTTAGGGATAAAATGAAAAAAAGAATAACCCGCTAAGTCGAAAACCTGAAAAGGCGACTTAGACAAAAAATGGGTATCCTGCTGGATTGAAAACCTAGAAGGGAAATCCAAGAAAAAATTAGGGATCATGAGCGAGAGGATGAAGTCTGAATACTCTTCACGAATGACCGTGTACATCCTTTGAACCTTGGCAGTGAACAGATCAATCCAACCACTACTCTTCAGAAGCAAGGCATTGAGACTATCAAGGATATGGTAATTGTAGCAATACTGATTTTAATGGAAATTCGAGCATTTCTCATTGCCATTTTACCTATTACATTTTCTTTTCCTTTTGTCAACTACCTTATTTAAGAGTTGCCTCCTTGTACAAAAGCCTATTTACGGGCCAATTTTCAATCAATAAAGTTATTTTCATCCAAAAGGCTTTCTTTATCATTGTTGATGTTTTTTGGAAACATGGGGAATAATAATTTCAAGCTAAAATGAAACATGACTTTACATTGATACGAAATCATCCCAAAGGAGTATCGTAGCATTCCAAGCATTGTTTCTTCATACAGGTAGCAACTCATGTCGGTCACCTTGACCTAGCCAATATTGCAAAAGTTGTCCTCATCCCCTACAGATGTTTCAAGTATACTCCCCGACAGTACAATAAACTGGAGCATCCAAGGTTTTATGTGGCTCATCGCATGTATCCACCATAATTCCCCAGTAGTAGTAAACTTGGGGCACTCAAAGTCTTCGCGTGATTCACCATGTCATATGCATTTCCCCAGAAGTGTAAACTTAGGGCACTCAGAGTCTTCGTGTGATTCAGCAAATGCATGTGCAATTATTGGGCATTCGAGAGGCTTTACGTGATCCAACATGTACTCCCCACATAATCGTCTTCTAATCTCCAACAGAAAAGTAAATTGGGGCATTCGAAGACTTCCGTGTCCATCTCCTGATTCCCAAGTGGTTAAAATGTAATTCCCCATCATGATGTAGACTCAGGGCATTCAAAGGAGTCCAAGTAATGTTCAACGTGCAATTTCCCAGCACGTCCGTATCCATTCTACCATCCCTAAGCAGTTCAGGATGTAGGGAAGTCAAACCAAGTCACTTCCTCCCCCAACGAGTTACAATTCATCCCCAAGGAAGCCACCAATAGTCTTTGGTGTTGCAAGCTTTTCAGCACCAATCCACATCGGTATCTCCAGACAATGAGCAACAATTCTCAATAAACATGTTCTTGTCCCCCAGAGTTTATTTCTCTGCACTTTGCATATATTTGTCACTGCATAACATTGCATACTCAAAATGCGTAGCATATCTATTAAAATGGATCATTACGCCACAGAAGAATTCAAACATGCATACAAAGCATAAGCCAGATCAGGTATCTTGCATGAAAGACCTAGATCATTCAAAACAACAATACATCTTCACAAATAATATCACTCCTAAATCCCCAAATAATGCATTTACTACATTACAATCCAAATAACGGTGCCAGTACTATGTTCTCTAAATACTCGTCCATGCCAGTTTCCCAAACACTCGTATGTGTCATTTTTTCTAAACACTCGTCTGTGCCAGCTTTTCAAACACTCGTCCCTGTCAACTTTTCAAACACTCATCTGTGTCATTTCTCTAAACACTCATTCGTGTCAGTATTCTAAATGCTCGTTTGTGTATATCTGTCCTTCAAATCCCATCAAAGTCATTACACTTGGACATCCTTGTACCTTCAGTCATCATGTTGTAATCGATATTCTCCCCTACTTAAAATTGTAGGTCATCCGTAGGCCTAGTTCTCTTGGTAGATCATCCATAGGTCTCACCTTAGGATTTCAGATCGCCAGTAGATCTAGATTCCCCCAGTAAATCGCTCGTAGGTCTCGCTTCTTAGGATCGTAGATCGCCCGTAGATGTAGACTTCCTTATAGGTCTCCGTAGGCCTAACTCTCCTAGCAGATCGCCTGTAGGTATCGCTTCTTTAGGATTGTAGATCGTCTATAGATCTTTCTCTCCTGTAGATATCCCGGAGATCTAGCATTCCTTGTAGGTCGTGTATAGGCCTAAACCTTCTAGTAGATCCCCCGTAGGTCTTGCTTCTTAGGATCGTAGATCGCCCGTAGATCTAGATTTTCTCATAGGTTATCTGTAGGCCTAACTCTTCTAAAAGATCACCCATATGTCTCGCTTCTTTAGGATTATAGATCGTCCGTAGAACTTTCTCTCCTGTATATCACCCGTAGATCTAGCATTCCTTGTAGTTCGTCCATAGGTCTAACTCTTCTAGCAGATCACTCGTAGGTCTTACTTCTTTAGGATCGTAGATCGTCCATAGATCCCGCTCTTTTGTAGACCGTTTGTAGGTCTCACCTTAGGATTGCAGGTCACCCGTAGATCTTGATCTCCTGTAGATCGCCCATAGGTCTTTCTTCTTTGGTAATGTAGGTCTCTTGTAGATCTAGTTTTCCTTGTAGGTCGTTCATAGACCTAGTCCCCAAACATATCGCCCATAGGTCTCTCCCTGTATGATCGTAGGTTATCCGTAGACATTATCTGTTCTCTTTTTGTACCTTTTTCTCAATCTCCATGTCACATAACAAACATCCCTTCGAAAACCTCGTATTGGCCTTGTTACCACGTTACGAGTAATCACCACTCAAAATTCATTCATAAACCCTTTCACCAAAAATAGAAAATTATTTCCCCAACAGATGTCATGGAAAAAAATAAATGACTCACTCACACCATCCTTTCAGAATAGATTTTTGGCATTGATATTTAATCATCTTCTACCTCGAACGTTCGAAAGGCTAGTGCCAATCTCACCTTCAGGTTTAAGATGATTAAATAGGGGAAGCTGTCATACCCCAAATTTGTCCTACCCCCTTTATAAGGATCATCTGGCTTATGAATCTCTCATCCTTCGTGTACATACTTCTCATTAGGTCTTTTAGCATCGCATGCATCATTAATAAGTAAATGGTCATGGGATCAAGGCATTTCTTTTCGAAAACTACACACAAAAAGATTGTTCCGTCGAGCAGCATAATAAGGAAAAAACTCTGTTTTTTTAAGGTTTAAATGTGTTTCTCATATTTCACGAGCTACCATAGCAACAATCAATCAAGCCATCATAACTTAAAGATCTCATGTATGTCAACACACTCTGAACTTTAGAGGAATTGGGCATTTTAGTGAATTTGAGACGAAGCGAAAAAAACAGCATTTTCGCTGGTTTGAGCTTAAAAAATTCGCAACTTTAAATCGAGATACTGGTTTAAAATGGTTCCTCAGGCATTGGAACTATCTCGATATTTTCTTTATTTCATATGTTCAAACCGAAATCCAATTTTATGAAGAAAGTCTCAAAAGAATTTGATTTCCCTGAAACGGTATTTGAAGTTAATGACTGGTTATCTGTTTCTAGGGTGTTTAGAACTTCGTAACTTTCATCTGATTCAATGTTTTCGATTGATTCTTCGAGCATTGAGACTTTCTTGATTTTCTTATCATTTCTCGTGTTCAGTTCGAAGGCTAATTTTATGAAGAAGATCTCTGAGAATTTTAATTCTTTGAAGACAGTGTACTGAATTGAATTGTTATTTTGCCGTTTCACAGATACTTAAAAATTCATAACTTCTTATTGGAATATTGTTTTGGAGTGGTTCTTAAGGCGTTAAAACCGTATTAATATCATCTTTAGTTCGTATGTCTGGCTCGGAAGCTGATTCAATAAGGAAGATCTCCGAATTTGCAGATACTTTGAGAAGAAATAGTGAAAATACGGTGAAAACGGTGTGCTGAACCGTTATTTTTTAGACATTTGAAAATTCACAACTTTCACCCGGTGCAACGTTTTTGAGTGGTTCTTTGGGTGAAAAATTGTTTTGATGCCATCTTCATTTTGTATGTTCGGGTCGAGGAGTGATTCTATGAAGAAAACCACCGAAAATACTAATTACTAGATAAAATATTGTGCTGAATCGAATTTTTATTTCACTGTTTCTCGATACTGTAAAAATCATAACTTCTTCAATTTTTATCGTATCGAGGAGATTCTTTCGGTATAATTTTACAAATGATGTTAGCTATAAGTTTTCTTCAAAGGTCGAGTTCAGATTCAGCTTCAAAGACTTCGGTTGATGGCTTGTTTCTCAAACTGAACAATGAAAAACTCTGCATTACTGGAAAAAGATAGCATCAGTGTCAAATTTTCTCGCTATTCAAAAATTCATTACTTACTCGATTTTTATCGTATCACGTCCGTTCTTTTGGAACGACGTCATAAATTTTGTCATCTACGATTTTGATGTTGGTCTCGCGTCGAGATTTTGCACTGATTATTATTGAGTTTGAGAATTGTTCGTGCGATCATGTTTGCTGACATTGAAAATATGCACTAGTGAGAAATTGATTGGGCTTTCTCTTGCCCAAACCAAGGCCCAATTGTGAAGACTATATATCAGTTTTTCCTTTTCATTTTCATAAGAATCAATTCATTTTCTAGGTTTCACCCAAAGAGTTCTCAAATACTCTATACAGTTTTCTCTCTATTCACAAAGGAAATTCAAATCTAAAAAAAAACTCCCTCCACATTCTCTCTCCCTCTCGTGCTCGCCACTCCCTCTCTCTCCTTAGCCTGTCACATGCCATCATCATCCCTGTCGCACGCCACCATCACCCTTTTCGTCCGCCACCCTTCCTTAAGGCGTCCTCCACCCTTCCTCAAAGCATCTGTCGCACAACCATTCGGCGACCGCCATTATGGTTTCCTCTAGTCGCACGCGACCAATACTTCCTCCGATTCCACAAGTAGTTTCGGTGATACTCCTCCATTCCTATTCCGTTTCAAAATTTTGACATCATTATTTGGTAAATTTTCTTAAATCTTGATTAACTCCATTGTCTATGATGAGATCTAATTGAAGAAATCGTGAATTAGCATGTTCAAGAATTGAAATTGTTATGTCAGGGTTGATCCGTGAATCTTGTTTTTTTAGTGGAGTAATTGAGTACGTGATGATGAATAGGTGTGGTGTTGGTTAATCGATTGATGTTCAATTCGGTAATTCTTGAATATTAATCAGATTTTTGAGGTGGATTTTGACTGGATTTTTACATCAAATTATGAACTTGCGTCGTGATTTTAATTTCAATTTCATGAGCTAATACAATTTTTATTCCAATTTGTTGATAAATATATTTTTGCAACATCAAAAAACTTCAAATCGGTTGAAATTGCATTAATACTTGAATTTTGATTTGTGTTTAGATTAAAGCATTAAATCTGATTTAATTTTTTGTAGGTTGTTTGCAATTTCCAAGCGATAACCTTTGGAACACAAAGCGTGTTTTCATATCAGTTTGTAATGATTGAAATCGTTTTCGGTTAACTTTGGTTCACATGTACATTAATGTCCGGAATTGTAAATAAGTTGCAAATCACATTTTAAATACCGTTTGAGGTTCACTCGAGTTACTTGCGCGTTGTATGGATGGATTGTGTTGAATTTTACCATTTCCGGCATATTTTTTTAGTGGATTTCTTGATATGTTACAAGGTTGTCCGGTGTTGGTAAATCTTGTGAAATGCACAATTTAATTGTTGTCATACACTCATGAAAGCTTGTCTTGGTAATTGATGAGTACCGGTACCGTTTCTGTTGATTTCAGAAGTAATTTTTGTGCATTTAATAAATAGAAAAGTTTATGTCCGGAATTTAGTTTCATGTGTATATGCCATTTTAATTTTCATTTAACACTTGCTTTTACATAATTGATCATTTCATGAGCATTTATATTGAGTTTTCTTGTTTCCGATACAAGTTTCTGCTTATATTCATGTATGTATATAATGTTGTCCCGTTTTTAATTCTACATGTACATACCATTTTAATTGTCATTTGGTGTTCATTTATACATGTCTAAAAATGTCGTGACCATTAGTGATGAGTTTTCTCGCTTCCGATGTGTTTTACCGGTCAATTCCAAGTTTACATGAGTTGCTGCCCGGATTTAATACATAGGTGTAAATACATGTTTTAAATATTGTTTAAGGATTTCTTGAACAAGTTTTGGTTCTTATAGACCATTGTTATTGAGCTATACCATTTTCGGTGCATTTTTTGGACACTTTCATGTTATATACGTAATACTGCCCGATTTTGATTTCTATCTTCTGTTGCTCATTTATACTTTGATCCTTGCATTTCATTGTTATTTTTGAGTTGTAATTTGACACTTAATGTTGATTTGTTATTTTCTAACCTATTTTGTGACTTGTGCATGTTTCCGAAAGCTTTGTGTTGTACCCCAAAATTTGTCTTCTCTTTTCTCAAGACACTTCTCACAAAGATCTTCAATAGCTCAAGATTGCACAAGTGTTGACTAGGTCAAATCACCTCCTAAACACTGATGCCTCAAATTAGGGTTTTGATTTTCACAAGGACAATTGGACTTCTATTGCCTAAAATGACTTTCATGGTTCATTATAGACCTCCAAGAACACCCATGCCAAGTTTTAAGTTTTAGATCACAATTTTGCTCAGTCAATTGATCAGATGATTGAAAATTAACTGTATTGGGTAAAAAGTAAATTATGGTCAACTTACAGTCAAACTTCAAGATTTTTGACCAATATCAACATTTTGAAGTCATATTCATCAATTGATCAAGTTTGGTCACAATTCTTCAAGAAAAGTGTTCAAATCATCAAAGGGGCAAAATGGTCAAAATTAGGGTTTTGATTGAGAATGACTTATTTTGGACTTTTGACCTAATACATGAATTATTGGTTTGAAACATGATCTCAAGGATTCAATCACATTATCTTGACCTAATGTCATGATTCAAATCATTCCTCAAGATCAAACAATTGATAGATGAAATTTAGTCAACTGATGAAAAAGTCAACTGATACACAAAAAGTCAAACTTTGATTTTTTTGGTCAACATTGAGTCTCAAAGATTAAAATTCATAAAGACATTCAAAAATATGAAGCTTTATCATCAATAAATAAAGAAAGTCAAAAGTCAATTTAAAAAGTCAAACTTTTCAAGACTTGGAAATTTTTCTAAGTGTTTTTGTACATGATAATTTCACTACTTCATGTCAATTTTTCACCAAGATGAAAGATGATTCAAAGGAAACTCTCAACATAAGAGTTGTAGATTTTGATGATATCTACAACTTTGTATTAGAGGGCTCATATCCAAAAAAATGATTAGATTTTGAGTTATAGGCCCATGAAGTCAGGCACCTTTTCTTAAACACTTATTGAAATTTTGACCTAGTTTAGGCAGATTTTTGTCCCAACTTCTTGGCCATTTTTCACATAGTTACGATTTTATTTTGTGAAAGTGGAAAACATAAAAGTTGTATAGGATGTTTCAAGCTTTTTAAAATGTCCAAGAACTTGAAGAGATCATTTTTTAGCTAGGAGAATCTAAGAGATAAAGTTGGACATCCATTCTTGAATTACAAGTCATTTTGATGATGAACACACAACCAAAACCCCAACCAAAGCTACAAGATCTATCTTTTCATGCTATGTTCTCTCAAAATATATGCATAATCAAGAAATAACACAAACCCTAAGTGTATTACACAGAGATTTGAAGCTTTGTTCAAGTCTTGATACCATTTATGGTTAGAAATGCAAAAGCAACATTTCCATTTGCAAAAAGCTTCACTTTTCCAACAACTCTCTTCTTTCAAGCTTAAAATTTATTCTAAAGATCACAACAAATCTATCTATATCAGAAGCAATCCACAAGAGTCTACAAAGCATGGCTAAGCTCCTTAATTCACTCATTTTTTAATCATGAAGCAACTTGTCTTTATGCATTTGAAAAATCCATAACATGTGATTCTGATCATCTCAAGTCCTCAAACTTTTCCCTATAAATAGAGACATCATTTACAAACCAAGGAGACGAATTCAAAAGCCTTGAAACTCCCTCAAACTCCCTCAAACTCCCTCAAACTCATAATTGCTCTCAAACTCCATTTTTGTGCCATTTCTGACTTTGAATGACAAACTCACATTCCACTCGTGTGTTCTTCCTCAAAATCAATCACAAAGCATTCATATATCATTTAGAACCTACAAAACACCAGTTACACGACTGTAACACCTCCATCACTATCCTCCATAAATAAAAACAAAGTGCTGGATATTGACTTCTCTAGAATAACTCAGCCACTCCCAGCTCAAGCTAAGCCTGGCATTAGCTTCTTAGAAGTCCACTAAAGTTATCCAGATCATCACAACATCTTTAAGAATGCTCAAACTCATAATACAATTTCCATTTTCAAGGTAAGTTTTCTGAACTTTCAACTCTTCATACAAGCATCATTTGTCTTTGATTTATAAAGATAAAATATAGACATCATAGTCCTGAAATTAACCATGTCCTCAGAATTCATTTATATTGCCTGAGCATGAATAATTTTGAGTTCGAACTTTCTGAAAAAATTAGGTCAGATTTGGTACCAGTTAAAATTCATGCTCATCTTTGATTAATAGCTTTAGTTATTTATATGTTTGAACTCGTGATGAAATTTGGAGCAAGTTTCATGTTTATACTTTTGAAAATGATTGAGAAATGAGGAAGTTACAAAATTCAAAAATGGTAATGAAGAGGCTGGCGCGAGGTAGGGATGAAGTCACATTCAGAACCAAGTTTATTTTAAATTTAGCGCAACATGTATTATGACCGGATGAAACAGCCACCCCAGTGGCAGGAGGAGCGTGCGTAAGGCATTACCCTATAGGGTCCTGGGTTCGAGCCCCAGTGGTACCCTTTTGTATTTTTTTTTTCATGTTTTCCTTGCAGATTCAGTGCATCAAGCATATCGTGTGTACCATAGATCCTCATGACTGGGCCATTTGATCATTGGACAAGTAAAGTTAACACTCCACAATACAAGACCATGGTACATCATCACATGCTAGCCACACATGATTCAACTGGTGTTGGGCCCTCCAGTCTTGGGCCTCATCCTTTTTTTGTTTTTGCTTTCATATACACCCATTTTACTTTTCATACTCAGGCCCATACATTTATTTTTTTATTTTATTTTTTGAACTCAACAAAAAAACCACATTTGGGCCTAGCTCCCTTTTTACTACTTTTAACTCTCATCTTTCTTTTTAAACCCTCTAGCTCAATATTTTCATATTCCTTATATTTTCTTATTTTTATTTCTTTATTTATTTTATTTAAACTAAAAATACAAAATATATTTTCTTGAACTAAAAATGCAAAAAATATATTTTCTTAAATAACTAAATTATTAAATATTTTAATTTAAACATTTATTTTTATTCTGAAATACTTAGAACTAGTTTTATTTATTTTATACACTTTAAAATACTTCTTTTTTTTATAAAAAAATTAGTATTAACATTCAATTTATTTTCTAAGCAAATTATTTAGACTTAGGTTTTATTTTCTCCTTAAAACTTCAAATGAACTTAGATTTTAGGTCTTGTTAATAATTAATTAATTTCTTTTTACTAGTCTAATTAGGTTAACTATAAAACCTTTTCACACAAAAAGCCATAACAAAAATTTTATTTTTCTTTTACATTATCTTTATATTCTTGTACATTTTATTTGGCATTCTTCAATATGGTTGTAATAGTAATTAGGTTTTAATTTCTTTCATCCCCATTTGCAATTTATATCCCTATCCTCTAAAATGATGTAATAGTGTAGAACTTTTAATTTCCGCAATTTATCGCTTTCAATATTATTGCTAAAAATTAGGGTTTGTATGGTAAGACTAAAATCAAACAAGTAGACAACCCTAATTCAAGACAATTTAAATGAAAACAACACACTTTGTACACTTGCACCTCTAGGGTTAAGCCACACTTGTTGCTTGAGAATAAAAACAGTCATGTCCCTCGAACGTGGGATACTTTAACAAAGACCCTTGATTACAAGATCGTAGTTCCTCGATGACCCTTCAATGTTGCCTTCGGTAAACGATCTTATACCCTTACAACAAGTTGCTAAGGTATACTACAATGTTGCTTTCTATGACTGTACGATGGATCCACGTATGTCCCTTCACATCCAATGATAAAGCCTCCTACTAACTAATGGTAGAAAAACACTATCTAAAGGAGGAGGAAGAGAACAAAGACTTTTTAAGTAGGTAGAATTCTCGTAGTTGCTTGCTCACAAATATTTCAAAAAAAACATCTTTCAAACACACTACCACTTTCTTGAAATATTTTCAAAAGTCAACACTTTGTATACATTCTTATAGAGACGAGAATTATTACAAAGTTCGCCTAAACAAAGGCACTTTTCAAAAATACTTTCAAAATAAACACAAACACATTTCACAATGCATTTCAAAGTGATCAAGCAACTAAGAGCCCGTAGATAACTACGGATGAAAAGGGTGCTAACACCTTCCCTTTTCATAACCTACCCCCCGAACTTAAGAAAATATCTCAAAAGGTCTTTCCTATTCTTTTCAACCTTTCCTTTATTGGATAAAAGAAAAGTCAATGGCGACTCTTGCTATCCGCAATAATTGCGATAAAATGCAAAACACCCAAGTCAGTTCTCCCACTGTATTACACTTTGGTTGTTGATACGCGACAGTTGGATTATTGCTTTGCTTGTATAGAATTATCTTGTGCATGGACTTTGATTCGACGCGAAAGACTTTCCGCATGTGGTTTATTTTCTCATTTGCGATATTGCTTACTATTATTGCATCTAATTCTGAGTGTTTCTCTGTTGCTTGGTGAAGCTTACACGAAGTTTTTGGGTTTCTTTGCTTTCGTCTGATAATTGACAAACTTGAGTTCGATTGGTATTCCATTCCATTTCTTTCATCTCTTGCATTATTTACCGCTTTTCTGATGCCATGAAAAGTAGGAATAGAGATGCATAATTTACTTTTTTCCTTGCCATGAGAAGTAGGATTAGAGATGCATGTTCTGGGAGTCCCTTTGAGGAAAATATGGTTTATTTAAAGACCTTATTTAAGGTAGTTTCTACTTGTGCTTGTTTACCATTCTGTGTGTTTACTTTTGTGTCAAAGACCCCGATGAAGGCATATCATTCCCATTCCCCTTTGATAAGTCCTCAGAGAAGGCAAGTGGAGGAGGGTCTGCAATCGACCCCCATAATTTCTAGTCTAAAGGTCATTTGTAGCTCGTGTCATACGTCGATGTTACAGATCATGCTATTCTTGTATCGAGTCAGTCAAGTGGAGAAGGGTTCGCAATCAACCCCCACGCTTTGTCATTAGCTCGCGTGCCATGCATGTTGACACTCTGATGTGATCTCATTATTGTCTTATATATCCTACCTCGATAACGTGATATCTTGGTTAGGTGTTTAGTCACTTATGATGATTCAACTCTCGTTTATCTCTTGCCTAAATAACGTGATATCTTGGTTAAGATTCAAAGCCCCTTTTTCTTCTTGCCATGATGACGTGTTATCATGGTTAAGAACTACCTATTCCCCTACTCTTTCTTGCCTCGATGATTCGATATCTTGGTTAAGCCTCCCTTTATCCTACATTGATTACCCGATATCTTGGTTAGGTACCCTTTCCCTTGTCCTACCTCGATGATGCGATATTGTGGTTAGGCGTGACGCCTCTCTCTTTCCTTCCTTGGTTACATGATACCTCGGTTAAGCATGTGCTACTTGAGTGAGTGTATATTCCTCAAGCTTTGTGTGTTTACCTTTCCATTGCACCTTTTCCATACTCCCCATAGGATTTCTCGATTCGATCTTAGGAAGCGAATTGAGATAGACCTTAGGTTTCAAACCATGCATGCCAACATAGGTAGATTTCCCCTTTATCCTCGACCATAGGGTCAACTTTACATGACAACTCTAGGCGTACTTTGCTAGTTTTCGTTAGGCCTTTCTTTTTCTCTTTTAAACTTGCATTAAAACTAAAACTCTTTTTTTTTCAAATTAAAAACACTCTAATAATACAAAAACCCATTTTCAAGGTAAAAAACACCAACCAATTCAAACTTCATTTTGCCGCTTGGGTTTTCTTTTAAAACGCCTTTTCAAGGTAAAAACATACAACAAACCAAAACATGTGAGCCGAACTACGACGCTATGACTTTCCCATTTCACGAGAGAGTACGTAGGTACTAGGTTGCGGGGCCTAGGCGAGCAAAACTTTGTAAATATTCCTTCTTTTCCCTGTATTTTCTTTCGCATGCATTCCCTCTTATCATTAAGCTTTAGACAGATTTTTATACACCCTTAGATTAGAGAAAACTTAAGTGAATCATGTGCAGTACCACAGACGCGTGGGGTGATAATACCTTCCCTCACGTAACCGACTTCCGTACCCTTTCTCTTGGTCGCAAGACCATCTTATCCATTTCTTTGGGGTTCTCTCGATATCTTCCCTTCCTTCAAGATAAATAGAGTTCGGTGGCGACTTTGTGTTTTTTCACGGCGCGACAAGATGGTATGTTGACAAAAAAAGTAAGGTGAGTTGTATTGGAAAATGCTCTTGAGATTCTAAAATTGACTTCTCCAAAAATTCAGAAAGATATTATTCATGTTTCCTCTTTGGAAACTATGAAAGCAATTATTAATGACCTTGAGATGAATTGTTTTCTATTCTTGTTGATGAGTCCAAGGATATATCCAATAAGGAGCAAATGGTTGTTGTTTTTTGCTACGTTAACAAATATGAAATTATTGTTGAAAGGTTTTTAGGTATTTCTCATGTTAAAACTACAACATCTTTATCACTGAAAATGGCCATAGCTGATCTATTGTGCAAACATGGACTTACTACTTCAAGAATTTGGGACAAGGTTATGATGGTGCTAGCAACATGCAAGGAGAGTTTTCTGGTCTTAAAATTTTGATATTAAAGGAAAGTCTGTGTGCATTTTATGTACATTGTTTTGCTCATCAATTACAACTTACTTTAGTTGCTATTGCTAAAGATCACCTTCAAGTGTGCTCACTTTTTAGCTTAATATCCTCTATAATAAATGTTGTTTGTAGATCTTGTAAACTCAATGACATGCTTCTTGAAAGATAGATGATCAAAGTTTGGGATGCATTGGAAAATTGCATTGGAAAATGGAGAAATTTTTAGTGGAAAAGTTTAGAATCAAGAAACTAGTCTCAAGCGACCTGCTGATACTTGTTGGAGCTCTCACTTTACAACTTTGGTGAATCTGATATTGATGTATAGTTCTATAACTGATGTTCTTAAAATGTTGAAAGAAGATGTATCCGCTAAAGATGCAAGAGGGGAAGCAAATGTTCTTGTGATTCTAATGAATATTTTTGATTTTTCACTCACATTGCATTTGATGAAAAATATTTTAGGTATTTCAAATGAATTATCACAAGCATTGCAAACGAAAAATCAAGACATCGTCAATGCCATGAGCTTGGTTAACATCACAAAGAAACGATTACAAACGTTAAGAGATGATGGATGAGAACCTTTATTGGTGGAGGTAAGTTTATTTTGCACTAAGCATAATATTCACATTCCAAACATGGATGATATATTCTTTCGTGGAAAATCAAAGCATGGAGGTAATGCTCAATCTATCACAATAGGAAATCATTAACACATTGAATTATTTTATACTACTATGGACACATAACTTTAAGAACTTAACAATTATTTTAATGAGACAAATAGCCGATTGATCATTTGTATGGCTTGTTTGTGTCCACGCAACTTGTTCTCTTCTTTTGACAAGACAAAGTTGATTGAATTTGCAAAGTTTTATCCAAGTGAAGTTTGTTTAACTAGTTTGGTTATGCTTGATAATCAACTTGAAATTTACATCACTGATATGCGTGGGAGTGTTGAATTTGAATCTTTGAAAGGAATAAGTGATCTTTCAAAAAAAATTGGTTGAAAGTAAAAGACACATTGTTTATCCATTAGTGTATAAGCTTTTGAAGTTAGCAATGATTTTTCCTGTTGCCACAGCAACTGTTGAAGGATCCTTTTCTGCAATGAATATTTGGAAGACTAGATTGCGGATTTGAATAGGTGATGAATTGATGAATGAGTGTCTTATTACTTTTATTGAGAAAGACGTGTTTATAAAACTTGATAATGAGTTGATTATTCAACGGTTTCATAACATGAGACCGCGTAGAGGACAATTGTAAAATGTAGATGATAATTGTTGCGTATGTGTAATTTCTTAGTACAATATAATTTTTTTGGTATATATTATTATAATTATTAATTAATGTTCAAAAGTTTTCAACACTGGGCCAGGTTCCTGGCTCTACCATTGTATATTGATGATGTTGAATTCTAGACTATAATTGCTAAAGTTTACTTTCCTCTTATGCCTTTTAAAATTAATTATGATTGCTCACCCATTATGTTTGAATGTTGTCTCCACGTGAGTAACATGCAGACTTTCCAGAGTAGCGTTGCTGAAGAAAGTGGAAGGATAGCTCTTGAAGTGACTTTCATTTAGTGTCATTTAATTATAGTAAGGTCTTGCTCTGATCATGTAACATCGGGATTGGGAATCATTTCTGTGTTGTTTTACATTTGTTGATTATTTGTTAAACCTATATGTTATGTTGTTGAGAGTAGAATATCACGACTCTCTCTTATTTATGTTGATTGAAGTTGAAAAAGGTTTTATGAGACCAATGATGTGTTTTGGTTATATATTTTCAAATGTATTCCGCTGCGATGTTGTTCAGTTGTGTTTGGATGTCGAGTAACATCCTAGGTAAGTTATCAGATGTGTTTGATGTCGTGTAACATCCCAGGTAAGAAAATGTATGATTAAATATTCTATTTCGGTAACCCGTGTTACGGATAAATATTGAATTTATGATGTTTTTATGAGGTGTGACACCCTTGTATGGTGATTTTGAATAAATTTTTAAATTAATTCATGGAGTTTAGAAGGGTGTTACATCATGCATGACAAATTTTCAAACCAGAGGATTCTTAAGTGAGATATATGTAAAAAGGTTTTTCACTTAAGTGCTATTTAAAAATCCTTTATTCCTTTTCTGAGTCTTCAAAGCCTTATGCTTTTAAGAAGCCACAAGTCAACAAAGATTTTTCAAGGTTCTGATGAAGCTACTTCTGATTAGCATTAGTCTTTGATACTATTTGTTTAGACGCAAGTTATTAAGTGACCAGAATCACCCCGTTTTTGAAGGTTCAAGCCCTTTTAAAATTTTGAGGGTATCAACAAATCAATGGATTGGTTGATTGCCCTTTTCTAATCAATTATTTAACTAATAAAGGCTTGGTTTTGAACAATGATCATGAATAATGATATACTTAGATAGCTTTAATATTTATACAAAAAAGTATAAATATTCTTTCTACAGTTTTGAAAATCCTTAAATAAATAAGTTGTCAAAATGTTGATGTACATATAAAAGATGTACATATACCACTTTTTAATAACTTATCATGCACAAAAGTTATTTAATGAATGAAGAAAATTGACATACCTTTGTGCAGATTCTGAACATCCCTTTTTTCTTCTTTCTTTCAGAAGGTTTGTTAGAGGTATTGAGGTTTTTGCAAATTCTCTTAGTAGACTCTGGCTAGATATGCCCTGGCTAGATACAGGTATCGAATCTACAATCAGTCACTCACAGATATGCCCTGGCTGGATACAGGAATCGAATCCGGAATTGGTCGTCTACAGATATGCCCTGGCTGGATACAGGTATCGAATCTCTAAACTCTTCATGCAGACATGCCCTGGCTGGATACAAGAATCGAATCTACAATCAGTCACTCACAGATATGCCCTGGCTAGATACAGGAATCGAATATGGAATTGCGACAGTTGATAGTAATTATCTTTGTATTGACCTTTTTCCTGAAAAGGAAAAACATCAGTAGTATGCAATGTCATGATGTATGAGATGCATGATGTCATGATGTTCTTAAGAATAAGATGAGATTGTGTGATATAATGCGTATATGCATGTATCAGGATGTATAAAATGTGAAATGTTTATGGATGTATTTTCGTCTAGGAAAATAAATCCTTGACGGATGCCGGGAAATCAAATCCTGGGCTGAGGTTGAAGAGTAGAGTTCTTCGTTTCCGCTGGGGATGATGGTTGCAAGAATAAACCGGTAGGAGAAGATGACTCCGTTGGGGAATAAACTTGTTGAAGAGATTACTCTTCGGGGAATTACTCTGTGGGAAAGAGATACTTCGCTGAGACTTTGATGATAACTCTGCTAGGGATACCATTGATAAGTTATGTTGGGGAATTTATGAACTCCGCTGGGGGTAGGAAGAACTTCGCCGAGGAGGATCCTTCCGTTGTAATTAGCTGAGGATAACCCAGTTATAAGCTCTGGTGGGGAATAACCTTTGCATGGTCGGGGAGAGATATGTACTCTGCAGGAGATAAGCTTCCAGAATCTACTAGAGATAAGCTTCCAGAATATACTGGGGAGATTGATCCAACTCTCCTGGGGAAACTCTTGGACTGCACTGGGGTGTCTGATATTCCGCCGGGGAACAATCTTATATTGAGACTGCCGGGGATGCTTGCTTAGGAACATTTTTACACTCCGTCGGGGAATATTGAGATCTTCTGGGGATACCCAACTTCCTTAAGGCTGACAGTAGACTAACTCTACTTGGGGAGAGTATCGCTGACTTGCTGGAGATACTGGGCCTTTTTAGGGCTGACGGGAGACCAACTCTGCTTGGGGAGAGTATTGCTGAAACCTGTCTTACTCTGCGGGGAGTGGAGGTAACTTGGTTATGTTCTTCAGCTGAACTTACCTTGCACCTGGAGGACAGAGCAGCTTGATCGTCTAGACAATTCTTATTGCCCCAGTTTCTACGGGAGGAGGTACCTGTGGAGGTGCTTGATGACTGCCGATTTGACAAATCTTCTTTTGGTAGGCAAGTGACGAGATGACGGGACATAGTCGTATGCTTTTGATCCCTAACTTTTGCCTGGACCGCCCTTTCGGGTTTTCAGTCCACCGGGATACCCATTTTTACCCAAGCCGCCTTTTCAGGTTTTCGACTTGCCGGGTGTACATATTTTTTCATTTCATCCCTTATTTTTTTCCGAACCCTTTTGGTTCGCCGAGAAGCCCTTATTTTTGCCTAGGTGTGTCAACCTAGCGGGTCTTTGATTATGCGCAGTATTTTCGACTATGTCCGTGCTCTCAGGATGTAGGGAGGTGCCCCTGTCAGTAGTGTTGCGTTGCCCTACTACCAGAAGATCTTCGTTTGATCGTCCAATATTCATTGCTGGAATTTATATCCAATGCCCCGAGTGGCTCAGGCGGAGATTTGCCCCTGGCTATTTGGCATCTTGAGAGATTCCTTGAATCTTGACTTGACTGCCCCAGATGATAGACCATGATCATGCCGTGCCCCTTGGTTGGAAGTGCTTTTGTTCACTAGATATTCTTCGTGCGAATTTCTATGTTGTTCGAACAAATAGTCATATGCGAGCAATGTTATATCAAAAATGCAAAGCTTATGTCTGTCTTGGAGTTTTTGAAAATGCAGTTTTTCATAAAAAACAAGTGAATTTTTTGTAAACTGTGATGTCAACTCGTTATTTTACCGCAAGCCTTAAGGAGTCAGGATACCTTTTGTAACAGTATGCTTTCGAACTAACCCATGCTTCAGCTAGGACTTTTGAGGGTTATAACGTGGCCTGGTTCATGGTTTAAGAAACAAAGGATAAAGGCTCAAATTTTATTTGTACCCACCCGCTCTTCGTGATGTTCTTCAATCCTAAACTCAGTTGATCGTGCGTTAGACTTTGTTGAGTCTTTGCTTTGATATACCAGTGATGGTTTGGATATTGACAGTTTATTTTGAATAGGCAGTCATTTCTTTTTGTTGAGGGTTTGTAGGACCTCTTTTTGATTTTGTTATCCCTGTCGTTTTGCCTAAACTGTTTCTTTTGTGATTACAGTCAGCGGGATGCCACAGTTTTGTAAGTCTCCTTCATAGGTTTTGACTTATTGGGCTTTTGTTTTTTTGGAAGATAACGACTGCCTATCTTGACAATTATAGGTAACCATCACTGTATTTTGTTTTGGAAGGACTCCTTTGGTGCTATTCGTAGTGCACTTGGATTAACTGAGAGAACTACCCTGCCCCAGGTTATGATTAAGGGTTTTAATTTTTGAAAATAAAAACTCCGACTTCTTTGGCTCAAAGGGGTTGATGAGGGATTATCTTCCTTATAACTCCAGTGTTTAGGAATTGAAACAATGCATGTACCTCATCAGCGGGGTCTGTTCAAAAGCATATTGTAGATTGTGATATCGTTTTCGTCATCCTCCCTCAAGAGGCTTAGAATTTGCAATTGAGAATTGAACATCACAGAAACATGAAATCAATTTTGAATATAATGAATACGAATAGATTAATTCAAACAGACATATGTGATTCATTAATGAAATAAAAGAGTTTGCTATGACATTAGTTGTTTGTATAAGCAAAGAAAAATACAACTCGGAAATTCAAATAGAACAAAAGCCTTCAATGATTTGGCAAAGGAGCAATGATTATGTTTGGAGTCTCTGGTGCTTCAAACTGGACTTCCTTAGCATCGATCATGTCTTGGACCTTGTTCTTCAGAGCCCAACAGTTGTCCGTAGTATGCCCCGGGCTATCAGAATGGTATGCACACCTTTTGTTTAGATGATAGTTCGGAGAAGAAGTGTTTGGATTCCGGAGAGGAGCCCTTAAGGTAATCAGCCCTGCCTTCAACAATTGCTGTAGCGCTTGATCTAGTGTCATGTTGATCTTAGTGAACTGCCTCTTAGGTGTGACCTCCTTACGTTGATGCCCCTGTCTTTGCTGAGCAGGCATAGGATTAGAGATCTGGGTTGCCCCTACATGTTGATCATGACGGCTCTTTTTACCATGCACAACATTGGACTCCTTCTTCCCATGGTAAGGCTTTTTATGAGCATCAGCAGGTGCAGCTTCTTGAATCTTTCCAGCCTTGATACCAGCTTCAAACCTCTCTCCGATCAAGATCAAATCTGTAAACCCAACAGAAGAATTCCCAATCAGATGGTGGAAGAAAGGACCAGACAGGGTCCCCAGGAACATATCAACGAGCTCTCGGTCGGTCAGAGGTGGTTGCACCCTTCCAGCAAGGCCTCTCCACTTTTGCGCATATTCCTTGAATCCTTCACCCGTCCCAAGTGACATACCCTGGAGTTGGGTACGCGTGGGAGCGAGGTCGGAATTATACTGATACTGCTTGTAGAACGCAGTAGCCAAGTCCTCCCAGTTACGAATACTGGCTCCATCCAGCTGATAGAACCATTCGAGTTGAGTCCCTGAGAGACTTTCCTGGAAGAAATGGATCCATAGATTCTTGTTAACAGTATACGGTTGGATCTTCCTTACGTATGATCTGAGATGCAGCTTAGGACAGGAAGCCCCGTCGTACTTTGCAAAGGCAGGTGCTTTGAATTTGTGAGGGATCACCACCCCATAGGACAGACCTAGATCTTCGAAGTCCAGGCCGGGAACCTTCTGTATTTCCATGGCGCTCAAACGGTCTTCCATCTGTTTGTACCTGTCTTCGGCATGAGGATACTGTTCATCATTGTAATCTGTCTCGTTGTCGGAGACCACGGGACTAGGAACCCTTCTCACTTGGGGACTGTCTTTGCCCACAGATGAAGTAGTCAGCTCAGCCTCATTCGGTACTCCATTCCCATATCTGCGTCTAGGGTTGAACAAAACAGTCCTCTTCTTCTTCTTCTTCTCTTTCAGAAGCAGAGTCTTCAAATCCTGTTGACCCTGGGCTAGGCTCATAACCATCTCTTGGAGCTGGGCATTCTGGGACTGGAGGGCCTTGATAGCTTGTTCATTGGATGATTCAGGATTCATGCTGATTGCTGAAATAAACAGCGAAGAAGGTAAGTGACCTGCCAAAGGAAAACCTGTAATGCAATGATATGTATGTATGCATGCAATGTTTTCAAGGATCTCGCGGGGTAAACAAGAAAATTATTAGCATTTGAATTTGTAGCTTGATTGAAGGAACTTCATGTTGTTGAGAGTCCTTCTTCAAGAGTCAAGGCTCACCATATCGAGTGGGTCATAGCCCCTCACTCAAGCCATCAACCTGGCTAGAGGAAAATAAATCCCCTTTGCCCCTTGCTAGACATTTTGGTTCATCATGACCTGTATCACAAGCCCTTGAGATCCTTGAAATGGGTTAGTCCTTATGCAGGATGTATGCAATGGTATGATGGTATGATGTTATGCTATGCGTGGAATGATGTAGGTGAACCTTTTATGAGTCCAGATTAAGGACTGTAAACAAAACCTGCAAGGAACTCATGTGTCAGATAACAAGAACATGCAAGTAGTCAAGTTTGAAGGCACACAAGTCACACAAGACAGCCCTTAGAGTTTAGGCCAACATGAAGTTTAGGGTACTACCCTCTTGAAGTTGGTGGGTTCAAAACCTGTCCTATCAAAAGTAACCGGGTTCTAAGGAGCTCAATATCATTGGGTTGTTTTCTATGTTCATCGTTTTGATTTAGCCACTGAACTGACGATCAAAATATTCCAATAAAACAACCCTTAATGAGTGTAGTATCGAGTATCTACCAACTTCGGACTGCACCAAAGTCGGTCATCTCACTACCCCTAAAGAGGCCAGGATGGTCAAGTAAGGTTCCTAAGGTCAGTTGATGCTTCACGACACCATGCAGCGGCCCCGTACTCTCCTTGACTTGACTCAAGGGTTACCGGTACTCACCAAAGTGCCACATCAACGTAGCAACTGCTTCAACCATGTCGGTATACCCCGCACAGTTCCCTCACAGTTTGTTGCTACTTCTAAAGGGTATCCCCCAGATCCGGGTTAGGATCTATGAAACTCCGATACAAGCCCACAAATATAAAAGCATTCAAGGCATACAACTGAAAACATAGAATGATCTAATCCTAAGGTACACCTCACTTATTATTAGTCTCCCCAGTAGAGTCGCCAGTTTTGTGATCGGTGGAAATAGAACTGACTGTTTTTGAATGCTGGTTCGCGAAATGTCGCGGTAAGCAAGAGTCGCCACCGTCTTTTATGTTCCCCAACATGGAAAGGACAAAAGCACAACAAAATTCCTTTTTCGAGATGTCTCTCGGTTCGGGAGGTAGATTTATAGAAAGGGAAGGTGTTAGCACCCTTTCTATCCATGGTTATCCATGGGCTCTTAGGTACTTGCTCTTATGTTTTCAAAAGGATGTTTTCTTTTCAAGTGTGTGTGGGTTTTGAAAAAGTTTCGTTTGAAAAATTTCTAAGTAACTCTTGTATCAGTCCTCAAGAGTGTATGAAAAATTTGTTTGAAAACTTTTTTGAAAGTGTCAGTGTGAAAAGTTGTTTTATTTGTTTAAGAAAGAGAAAGTACCCACGAAATCTACCTACTCTAAGGAATTAGGCTGTGTAAGAGTCCTTTAAACAGTGCTATCCCACTATTGAGAAGTAGGTAGCACCGTCGTTGGAGGTATTCGGGTCAATTCGATGGTAGGGACAGTGTGGTCACCGAAGCAATAGTAGGACACCTTAGAAGTAACCCTAATGTCCTAGATCCTTTTTATCCGAGGCAACCGTTTCGAGGCAACTGGATCTTTAGACAGGAGGGCGACCTCTAAAACACCCTATACTTGACGACACGTTCGAGGCAACGAGTGAGGCGTACCCTAGGAGTGGCATGTGCATGTGTGTTGTTTTTCAGTTTAATTGTCTTTGAACATGCATTTGTGAGATACAGATTAATTTTATTTGGCATACAGTCTTGCAGGCATAATTAACAGTTAAGAGTGCAGAAATATGAATCTACGCTATTACAAGGCGCGGGTCTATACATCGCCAAAAACAAAAACCCGTTTTGGTAAATAAGTGCGGAAAGTAAAGAAAGCGGTAAACCTAATTAACTATTACATCCTCTGAGCAGATACATAAATAATCAAAATAAAAATAATGCGCGAAAGAATGAATCGAGACGTCCTAGGGTTTTTGACCCTTTTGAGAAAACATGAGTTTTTGCCCTTTTTTGTAATTAATGAAATGTTAAATCTAAACCTAATTAATTAATTAATTAAAGAAAAATGTTTTTTTTTGTATTTTTTATGTTTTTTATGAAAATAAAAATAAGACATTAAAAAGTTAGTAAACAAAACCCTAATTCTAAGCTAATTTTATTTATTGTAAAAAAGAAATTAAAATTACCTAATTAAACTAGTTAATTAATTAGAGTTTATTTACAAAATAAATTAATAAATAGGAATAATAATAATTAATGAAAATATTTACATTTTAATTTTCTGAATTTTGTTATGAAAAATAATTAATTTATGAATTAATAATAATAATTAATAAGAGTTAATAAAAATTAGTAAAAAGAAAATAAAAGGAAAGAAAATAAAAAGAAACATAGAAACCAGTGGGGGTGTGCTAGCCCAGATGGAGGTGAATTTGTTGAATCTGGCCCATTAAGCACAAAGCCATGTTTGACTTCCTTGAATCGTCCAGATATGCATTGACTCCTGGACACCATGGTCTTCACTCTTTGGCCATTGGATTGAGGGTTGTGGACACTTGGCGCTTGGACCATTGGAGGTTTATGGTAGGATGCAATGAATAGCCTGCGTAGGATTATATAAGAAAAAATATGAAACAAAGTTTGGGGGACCTAGGAATCGAACCCAGGTCCCAATGATGCACAAACACCTCACCAACCACTATGCCACTTGAACGCGTTTGATATTATAATACAAACTGATCATTATATTAGAAAGTCAGGCAATATGCTTTATCAAAAGAAAACGCGCGTTTATTTCAAATGCCCCAATCACTTACTAACACGTAGTCATCTTCTTCATAAAACCTGCAAAAAACAAAACAAATAGCGGGGGTTTTTAACCCCCACAATATGGAATGTCAAATAATAGCGAATAGGCGTATGGTTTATATAAATTCATCGCGAGGGTCTCAATGTCTTCGTATCATTCAGACAGTTTCAACCATGTGCGTCTTGAGGTCTAATTTTACTGTATGTGGAAAGCCCTAATCTGAGAGCTCTGAAACCCTAGATTTCATTAATGGTGTTTTGCAATTCTGGGCATTATAATGCAATTATTGTGTACCAAAAGCTTCGTCCAATCCCTATGAGTACAAAACAATCAACAAAATACGTTAATGATGCATGAATCAAAGGATGCATTTATGGAAAAAAATTCAAACCGTGAAACTGTTATCTCAGGATTCCTTGAGTGTTAGCGTGTGATTTTGATTGCAAAAGGTTTCTGGGAATCCCTGCAATAGGTTTGAATCAAAAAAGGCTTTGAATCGTGCTGGAAGGTGGAATTCAGTTTTCAAGTTTTCTTGAACTTTTTGGAATTTGGCTATGGTTCTTGCAGCAGTTTTGCACGTCCAAGGCTTTAGGGTTTGCTTCATTACATATAGTGGAATGATACTAGGGTAAATCTTGCACATGAAATCCATTGTATTGAAGATTGTATATTTGATTTTCAATCAAATCTTTTAGCATCTTTTTGATTGAGAAACCTTGCCAATTTTGGAGTTTTTGACATCTTTGATTGGCACACGAATTTGCCAGCTTGCCTTGAGCCTATTTGCTTCATAAAAAGATTTGAAAACCATATTTTCATATTTTCCTACATTTAAATGAATTAAATGAATTAATAATCAATTAAAAATCCAAATAATTAATAAAAATAAGAAAATAATTCAAATTAATCTCAATGGGTCGTGCATAGGCCTTGGACAAAGTTTCAAGAAAGAATTTGAGGCCCATTAGCAAAAATGAAGTGTTTTGGGCAAAGTTGACTTTTGCAAATTCCCAAAAATTTCCCAACTTCTCCAATGCATATCTTGCTCAATTTTGATTATATGAACATGTTCTTGGACATTTTGGAAAGGTCTTGATGTCCTCTAACCAATGCCTTTGGTCCCATGTCATTTGGATTTATCAATCTCAAGTTATGGTCTTTGACTTAAAGTGCCTTTTTGTTGACTTTTGAAATTGACCTATAATGTAGAAATTGATAACTTTTTGTGAGAACATTTCTTGGACTTGGAATGTGAAGATGAGTTGTAGGAAATGTCATCCCCTTAAAAATGAGCATTGGATGTGATTTTTCTGATGAACCATGAAAAAGTTATGCCTTGGTCAATTTACAGTTGACTTTTCAATTGTCCAAAAATAGAAACTTTTGCATCTCGATGATTTTTTGAGACATTCTTGTGGAATCATGATCAAGACTTGATCAAATGATGTTTGTGGATTCAAAATGAGATGTTGACCAAATTTTTTGACTTTTGACTGTAAAATGACCATTTTACCCCTACAGTTGATTGTGAAGCAAATGGAGCTTTTGACTGTGCAACTTGACCCTGTGAGTCTTGAAACTTGCCATGTAGATGCTTGAGGATATGTGTAGGCCTATGGGACTTGATTGGACCATTGAAAACCTCAAATTCACTGAAGGAACCAAAACCCTAATTTTGAACTGGCTTAGGAGGCATCTGGACTGTGCAACCCTTGAGAAGTCTTAAGCCATTTGAAGATAACTCTTGATAAATCTTGAAGAATAGGGGAGGGAAAATTTTGGGGTACAACAGTTTCCCCTGTTCAATCTTCTTGAACCTGAGGATGTAGATTGGCTTGCGTGCCTTTCGTGATCCGAAGGTGGAAGATGATTGAACACTAGAGTGCCCAGAAATTTGCACTCGCATAGTAGAATATCAGCAATGTGATGTCGGGAATGGGCTTACAGATGCCACTTGGAAAGATGATGGATAAGAGGATGGGCTTATAGATGCCATCTGGAGATGTGACAGAACCTTGTCGGGAATGGGCTTATAGATGCCATTTGGAAGTGTAATGGATAGTTGAATCTGAATAAGGAATAGAATAGCTTCCGTGTCTGGAGCATATCTAGTCTATATCTAATTGCTGACGTCTGAACGAGTAGTAGAATGACGGCCGCGTTTGGGGTATATCCATACTGCATCTGAATGAGTGACAGAATGTTATCCGAACCTGGATCGTATCTAGAATGTCTTTTGAATAAATCTGGACTAAACAATAGAATAGCATCCGGGTCTGGAGCATCTCTAAGTTGTCTTTAAAAGTTTGAATCTGAATCAGCAGTAGAATAACACCCGGGTCAGGAGCATCTCTGAGCTATCTCTGGAATAAACAATAGAATAGTGTCTGTGGTTGGAGCATCTCTAAGCTATCTTTAGGAGTTTGGATCTGAATAAGCAATAGAATATCATCCGTGTCGGAAGCATATCTAAGTTATCTCTGAAAAGGAATCTGGAATAAGTATCATAATGTAGCCATGTCTGGATCGCATCTGAACCATCTCTAGAAGGAACCTGGAATAAGTATCAGAATGTAGCCATGTCTGGATCGCATCTGAACTATCTCTAGAAGGACATCTGAATAAGCAATAGAACAGCATCCGTGTCCGGAGCATCTCTAAGCTATCTCTAGAAGGAAGTTTGAATAAGCAAAAGAACAGCATCCATATCCGGAGCATCTCTAAGCCATTTCTGAGGAGAAAATATGAATAAGCAAAAGAACAACATCCATATCTGGAGCATTTCCCAGCTATCTCTTTAATCTCTTTAATGTAGATATGCCCTGGCTAGATACAGGTATCGAATCTACAATCAGTCACTCACAGATATGCCCTGGCTGGATACAGGAATCGAATCCGGAATTGGTCGTCTACAGATATGCCCTGGCTGGATACAGGTATCGAATCTCTAAACTCTTCATGCAGACATGCCCTGGCTGGATACAGGAATCGAATCTACAATCAGTCACTCACAGATATGCCCTGGCTAGATACAGGAATCGAATCTGGAATTGCGACAGTTGATAGTAATTATCTTTGTATTGACCTTTTTCCTGAAAAGGCAAAACATCAGTAGTATGCAATGTCATGATGTATGAGATGCATGATGTCATGATGTTCTCAAGAATAAGATGAGATTGTGTGATATAATGCGTATATGCATGTATCAGGATGTATAAAATGTGAAATGTTTATGGATGTATTTTCGTCTAGGAAAATAAATCCTTGACGGATGCCGGGAAATCAAATCCTGGGCTGAGGTTGAAGATTAGAGTTCTTCGTTTCCGCTGGGGATGATGGTTGCAAGAATAAACCGGTAGGAGAAGATGACTCCGTTGGGGAATAAACTTGTTGAAGAGATTACTCTGCGGGGAATTACTCTGTGGGAAAGAGATACTTCGCTGAGACTTTGATGATAACTCCGCTGGGGATACCATTGATAAGTGATGTTGGGGAATTTATGAACTCCGCTGGGGGTAGGAAGAACTTCACCGAGGACGATCCTTCTGTTGTAATTAGTTGAGGATAACCCAGTTATAAGCTCTGGTGGGGAATAACCTTTGCATGGTCGAGGAGAGATATGTACTCTGCAGGTGATAAGCTTCCAGAATCTACTGGGGATAAGCTTCCAGAATATACTGGGGAGATTGATCCAACTCTCCTGGGGAAACTCTTGGACTGCATTGGGGTGTCTGATATTCCTCTGGGGAACAATCTTATATTGAGACTGCCGGGGATGCTTGCTTAGGAACATCTGTACACTCCGCCGGGGAATATTGAGATCTTCTGGGGATACCCAACTTCCTTAAGGCTGACAGTAGACTAACTCTGCTTGGGGAGAGTATCGCTGACTTGCTGGAGATACTGGGCCTTTTTAGGGCTGACGGGAGACCAACTCTGCTTGGGGAGAGCATTGCTGAAACCTGTCTTACTCTGCGGGGAGTGGAGGTAACTTGGTTATGTTCTTCAGCTGAACTTACCTTACACCTGGAGGACAGAGCAGCTTGATCGTCTAGACAATTCTTATTGCCCCAGTTTCTGCGGGAGGAGCTACCTGTGGAGGTGCTTGATGACTGCCGATTTGACAAATCTTCTTTTGGTAGGAGGGTGACGAGATGACGGGACATAGTCGTACGCTTTTGATCCGTAACTTTTGCCTGGACTGCCCTTTCGGGTTTTCAGTCCACCGGGATACCCATTTTTACCCAAGCCGCCTTTTCAGGTTTTCGACTTGTCGGGTGTACAGATTTTTTCATTTCATCCCTTATTTTTGCCCGAACCCTTTTGGTTCGCCGAGAAGCCCTTATTTTTGCCTAGGTGTGTCAACCTAGCGGGTCTTTGATTATGCGTAGTATTTTTCGACTATGTCAGTGCTCTCAGGATGTAGGGAGGTGCCCTTGTCAGTAGTGTTGCGTTGCCCTACTGTTGTACCCCAAAATTTTCCCTCCCATATTCTTCAAAATTTGCCAAGTCAAAGCTTCAAAATCTCCCCAAGGGTTGCACAGTTCAAGGGCCTCCTAACAGTCAAAAACTAGGGTTTTGGTTCTGACAAAGAAAATGAAGTTTTCAAGGGTCCAATCAAGTCTCACATGCCTATAAACATGGTCAAGCATCCTCATACCAAGTTTCAAGACTTACAGCACAAAATTGCACAGTCAAAAACCCTAATTGCACTACAGTCAACTGTAGGGGCAAAATGGTCATTTGACAGTCAAAAGTTCCAATTTTTGGTCAACATCTCATTTTGAAGCCACAAACATCATTTGATCAATGCTTGATCATGATTCTCAAATCTTGGCTCAAAAAGTCTCAAGATGCAAAAGTTTCCATATTTGGACAGTTGAAAAAGTCAACTGTAATTTGACCAAGGCATAACTTCCACATGGATTATCAGAAAAATTCCATCCAAAGCTCATTTTGAATATGAAGACATTTCCTACAACTCCTCTTCACACTTCAAGTCCAATAAATGCTCTCACAAAAAGTTATCAATTTCAACATTATAGGTCATTTTCAAAAGTCAACAAAAAGGGACTTTAAGTCAAAGGCCATAACTTGATATTGGTAAATCCAAATGACATGGGACCAAAGACATTGGTTAGAGGACTCAAATACCTTTCCAAAATGTCCAAGAACATGAGCAAAGCTTAAAAATTGAGCAAGTTATGCCTTGTGGAAGTTGGGAAATTTTTGGATATTTTGAAAAGTCAACATTGCTTCAAATGCCTTAAAAATGCTAATGGGCCACATTTTCTTCCAAGAATCATCATCCAAAGCATGTGCACGACCATTTGGCCCAAAGGGAAGTTTTTCATCATTTTTATTTTATTTATTTGAATTTTTAATTGCTAGAAATTCATTTAATTAATTAAAATATATGAAAAATACCAAACCTAAGTTTTTAAATCTTTTTATGCATGGAATACACTCAATATTTCGTGCATGATCAGATTTGGAAAGAATTCATGTGATTGGACATGATTGGTATCAAATTAGCATGAAAAAGATTGAAAATTTATGGCATGAAAATCAAATATTTTCTCATCAATTCATTGATTCTTTGGACCAAATTTTGAACCCTAATCATCCACACATATATACTCATGCCAACCCTAATGCTCATGACCTCTAAGTTGCGCCATACATCAATAACCAAGATTGAGTTTTTTGACAAAAATTCCAAAACTGAAAACTCTCTTCCAGTGCAATTCAAGCCAAAATAGTGATCCTATTGCCTTCCTGAGACATCAAGAAACGTGTCTGAATCGTTTTCCACATCCCTAACGCCCAGAATTGGTATAAGGAACTCAAACTTTTTCACATTATATGCATATTCGTATTTCAATATTCAAGCATTCCCATTGCATTTTTTTGTGGATTCATACTAATGGGTTGATTCTAAAGCTAACTGCATACTTTGATTGAGTTTTCATGCACTATTGAAGAATTCACCATGGAAGATGGTTAGGGTTGCAGAACTTTCAAATTGGGCGTTTTTGAATACTGTAAAATTAGAACACCTTGATACCATGGTTGAAACCAGCATGCTTGGACGATTTGAAAACACACCTCGCGATTAATTTATGATTAGCAGGGTGCTAATCGTTATTTTTGTATACACTATTTAGTGGGGGTTTAAAACCCCCGCTATTCAATTGTTTTTATTTTCAGGTACAACAAAGCCATGGAGAAGATGATGAAGTGTCAAGGCGTGGTTGGGTTATTTGAATTTCGCGCTAAAATTCCCACTAACGCTTATTTTGTCTTATGATGTTTATTGGTCATATAGTATACAAAGAAACATAGCAGCTCCACTGGTCAGGCGTGTGATTGGTAATCCCTGGGACCTGGGTTCGAATCCCAGGTCCCCCCTCCCTTTCCATATTATTTTGCTAATCATGCTTATGTGCAATTCGCTTCTAGAGTTCCACCATACTCTCCACATCCAGGCCTTCCACGTGCTTGCTGAGATCAATCAAAGGGCCATAGTTGGAAGAACATCATGGACGTTAGTCAACACACATGCATGCCAGCATAAAAGTCAATAAGGCCAAGGGTTGTTGGGCCTGAATTGCTACAATAATACCTCCCTATTGGGGACAGAACCCCCCAAGGTATTGTATTTCTTTTCTTTTCTTTATTTTGTTTGTTTCAATTATTTTTTTTAATTAATTCCTTTAATTTAATTTATTTTCATAAAATATAAAAAATAATACAAAAATCAGAAAAAGGCAAAAGTTAAAATATGTTTCATTATCTTTTTGTAAATAAAATCTCACCAATTAATTAGTTTTATTCTAGGGTTAATTTTAAAATCTTTTCTTAATAAATTAAAAATTTGTAGAATTAGGGTTTTAATCAATTTTTATCCTTTTTCTTTTCTTTTCACTAATAATTAATTACTTATTTTTATAAATCAAATTGCCATTAATTAATTAATTTAATTTTAGGTTTAATTTTAACATGTTTTTCTTAATAAATAAAAGTTGTAGAATTAGGGTTAATTAGTTAATTTCATTTAATTCACATAAAAAACCATAAATCCAAAAATCTCAAAATAATTTCTTTTTTCATTTTTATTTAATTAATTTAATAATTTAATTTAATTTCATTAAAAAGGGTCCAACGCCCTCGCTTCCAATTTTAATTCCAATTCGCGCATTTTATTTTATTTCTTATAATATTAATGTAATTCTCCCAAAGCCTTGTAAACTCGGACATTTTATTTCTCGCACTTTATTTACTTTCTATCAAATCGGGTCCTGGATTTTAATTTTGGCGATGTGGACCCGCGCCTTTGTAATAGTTTAGGAATTTTATCTTTCCGCACTTTTTTTAACTGCTAATAAAATGCATGCAAGAATGAATGACAAAAATAAAAACAAACGCATAGATCACTTTGACATGAACAAGACAAAATAACTGAACATGACACACAAATCACACACCACCCCTAGGGTACGCCTCACTGTTGCCTTGCCTCGAAAGGTGATCGTCGAGTAGAGGATTTCTTAGTAAGTCCTCATGATCCGGGAATCTGGCATGAGGGTAGCTTCTAAGGTGTCTTCCCATTGCTCTGGTGACCACACTATCCCTACAAACGAATTGACCCGAACACCTCCAACGGTGGTGCTACCTACCTCTCAATGGTGGGATGGCACTACCTTAAGGACATTTACACAGCCTAATTCCTTAGGGTAGGTAGATGACTCATAGATACTTGCTCTATTTCAAAAAAACAAATCAAAAAACTCTTTTCACACTGACACTTTTCAAAAAGCCTTCAAAACAATTTTTCAAACACTCTTGAGGACTGATACAAGAGTCGATCTGAAATCTTTAAACGAAACTTTTTTCAAACCCACTCACACTTGAAAAGCAAACACTTTTGAAAACACAAATGAGCAAGCATCTAAGAGCCCATGGATAACCATGGATAGAAAGGGTGCTAACACCTTCCCTTTCTATAAATCTACCTCCCGAACCGAGAAACTATCTCATAAGGAATTTTGCTGTGCTTTTGTCCTGTCCATGTTGGAGAAAATAAAAGACGGTTGCGACTCTTGCTTACCGCGACATTTCGCGAACCAGCGTTAAACAGTCAGTTCCAGATCCACCGATCACAGAACTGGCGACTCTGTTGGGGATTAAACTTTAAAGTGAGGTGTACCTTAGGACTAAGATCACTTGTGTTTTCAATTGTTGTGCTTGTTTTCTTTATTATTGTGGGCTGCATCGGAGTTACATAGATCCTAACCCGGATCTAGGGATACCCTGTTAGGTAGCATAAGCTGTAAGGGACCTGTCCGGCGTAGACCGACATGGGTGAAGCAGTGGCTACGTTGGTGTGGCGCCTTGGTCTGTACCGATATCCCTTGTGTCGCAACAAGGAGAATATGGGTCTTCTGAGGAGTCGTTAAGCACCAACCGACCTTAGAACCCTAATTTGACCCAACTTGGACAATATAACAGTAGCAGTATGCTACACCCATTGAGGCTAAACTCTCGTGATGGTTCTGGCCGCAAGAAAAGATTGCGATACTGGAGTTATGACCGATTGAGGGTAGTCAGTGATATTGGGATCCTCTAGAACCCGGTTACTTCTGATAGGACAGGTCTTAACCAACAAACTGAAAGAGGGTAGTACCTAAACTTCATGCTGGCCTAAAATCTAAGGGCTCTTTTGTGTGACTTGTGTGCCTTCATATTTGAACTACTTGCATACTTGTTATCTGACACTTGAGTTTCTTGCAGGTTTTGTTTACAGTCCTTAATCTGGACTCATAACAGGGTTTACCTACATTACTCCATGCATAGCATAACATCATACCATTGCATGCATCCTGCATAAGGACTAACTCATTTCAAGGATCTCAAGGGCTTGTGATGCAGGTCATGCTGAACCAATTATCCAGCAAGGGGAAAAGGGGATTTATTTTCCTCTAGCCAAGGTTGTCAGGGGATATGACCCACTCGATATGGTGAGCCTTGACCCTTGAAGAAGGACTCGCAACAACATGAAGTTCCTTTCATCAAGCTACAAATTCAGATTCTAACAATTTTCTTGTCTACCCCGCAAGATCCTTGAAAACATTGCATGCATACATACATATCATTGCTCTACAGGTACCCCTTTTACAGGTTGCTTACCTTCTTTGCTGTTTATTTCAGCCGATCGTCATGAATCCTGAATCATCTACTGAGCAATCCATCAAGGCTCTCCAGGCTCAGAACGCCCAGTTCCAAGAGTTGATCATGAGTTTGGCCCAGGGGCAACAAGATCTGAAGACCCTGCTTTTGAAAAAGAAGAAGAAGAGGACGGTGCTGTTCAACCCTAGACGCAAATCTGGGAATGGATCACGAAATGAAGTTGAGCAGACTACCCCATCTGTTGGGAAAGACAATCCCCAAGAAAGGGAGGTTCCTAGTCCAGTGGTCTCCGACAACGAGACAAAGTTCAATGATGAGTAATACCCTCCAGCTGAGGACAGGTATAAACAGTTGGAAGACCGGCTAAGTGCTATGGAAATACAAAAAGTGCCCGGCCTGGACTTCGAAGATCTAGGTCTGTCTTCTGGGGTAGTGATCCCGCACAAATTCAAGGCACCTGCCTTTGCCAAGTACGACGGGGTATCCTGTCCTAAGCTGCATCTCAGGTCTTACACAAGGAGGATCCAGCCCTACACGGCTGACAAGAATTTGTGGATTCACTTTTTTCAGGATAGTCTGTCGGGAACTCAACTCGACTGGTTCTATCAACTGAATGGAGCCAACATCCGCAGCTGGGAGGACTTGGCCACTGCATTCTACAAGCAATACCAGTATAATGCCGACCTTGCTCCCACGCGCACTCAGCTCCAGGGAATGTCTATGGGTGTAGGCGAAGGTTTTAAAGAATATGCTCAAAAATGGAGGGACCTTGCTGGAAGGGTACAACCACCTCTGACTGACCGCGAGCTCGTCGACATGTTCTTGGGGACCCTGTCTGGTCCATTCTTCAACCACCTGATTGGGAATTCTGCTGTTGGGTTTACAGATCTGATCTTGACCGGGGAAAGAATAGAGGCTGGCATCAAGTCGGGGAAAATACATAATGGTGACTCCTCAAACATTGAGAAGAAACCATCCAAGAGAGAATCTAGTGCTGTCAACGCGGTAACTATTGCAAAGCCGGCCGGTGCTCCTCAGCGTCACAATCGACCAAGGGAAGAGAGACCTAAAAGGAAATTTACTCCCCTCGGCATGACCTTGTCACAGGTATTGCCACAGCTGCTGGAAACCAAGTTGGTAACTCTCATGGACCCTCCAAAGAATCCTAACAGGACACCTTCAAGGTACAACCCCAATGTTCGCTGCGCCTACCATTTTGACAGCCCGGGGCATGCTACAGATGATTGTTGGAATTTGAGAAATAAGGTTCAGGATCTGATTGACGCAAAAGAAGTCCAGCTCGACTCTCCAGAGGCTCCCAATGTGACCACTGCTCCCCTGCCCAAACATGGCTAGGATTGGAAACTTTTGTTCATTTGAATGTTCATATTGTAATTTTCTTTGGTTGTTCAAACATTTTATTTCATGTCAAACTTGGTTATTTCATTAATGCATTACACATGTCTGTTTTGAAGTAATTATTTCGTATTCACTATATGCAAACTGTTTTCATATTTTGGTGATGATCAAACTCTTGATTGAAAATTCTAAGCCTCTTGAGGGAGGATGACGAAAATGATACCACGATCTTTACATTATGCTTTTGAACAGACCCCGCTGATGAGGTACAGGCATTGTTTCAATTCCTAAACACTGGAGTTATAAGGAAGATAATCCCTCGTCAACCCCTCTGAGCCAAAGAAGTAGGAGTTTTTCTTTTCGAAATTTAAAACCCTTAATCATAACCTGGGGCAGGGTAGTTCTCTCAGTTGATCCAAGTGCATAACGAATGGCACCAAAGAGGTCCTTACAAAACAAAAGACCGTGATGGTTCCGAATAATCATAAGGACAGGCAGTCATTACCAATCAAAAAAATAAAAGCCTAATAAGTCAAAACCTATGAAGGAGACTTATGAACTGGGGCATCCCGCTGACTGTAACCACAAAGAAACAGTTCAGGAAAAAAACAAGGATAACAAAATCAAAAAAGAAAGAGGGCACACAAACCCTCAACAAAAAAGGAATGACTACCTATTCCAAATAAACTGTCAATATCCGAACCATCACTGGTATATCAAAGCAAAGACTCAAACAAAGTCTAATGCATGATCAACTGAGTTTAGGTTTGAAGAACATCACAAAGAGCGGGTGGGTACAAATAAAATTTGAGCCTTTATCCTTTGTTTCTTAAACCGTGAACCAGGCCACGTTATAACCCTTAAAAGTCCTAGCTGAAGCATGGGTTAGTTTGAAAGCATATTGTTACGAAAGGTATCCCGACTCCTTAAGGCTTACGGTAAATACAGAGTTGACATCACGTTTTACAAACATTCACTTGTTTTATGAAAAAGAATGCATTTTCAAAATCTTCAAGACAGACATAAGCTTTGCATTTTTAACATGACTTTGTTTGCATATGACTTTTTGTTTGAACAGCATGGAAATTCGCACGACGAATGACTAATGAACAGGAGCACTTCCAATCAAGGGGCATGATATGATCATGGTCTATTACCTGGGGCAGTCCAATCAAGATTCGGAGAATCTCTCAAAGGCCAAATAGCCTAGGGCAAATCTCCGCCTGAGTCACTTGGGGCATTCCAACAACGAATCTTGCCTGATCAAACACTTTCTGGTGGCATGACAAAACACTTCTAACAGGGGCAACTCCCTACATTCTGAGAGCAGGGATATAGTCGGAAATACTACGCAAAATCAAAGACCCGCTAGGTTGACACACCTAGGCAAAAATAAGGGCTTCCCGGCGAACCAAAAGGGTTTGGGCAAAAATAAGGGATGAAATGAAAAAAATCTGTACACCCGGCAAGTCGAAAACCTGAAAAGGCGGCTTGGGCAAAAATGGGTATCCCGGTGGACTGAAAACCCGAAAGGACGGTCCAGGCAAAAGTTAGGGATTAAAGCGTACGACTATGTCCTGCCATCCTGTCACCTGCCTACCAGAAGAAGGTTTGTCTATTAATAACTATCAGCACCTCCACAGGTATCTTCCTCTCCCACATCAGAAACAGGGGGAATAAAGAGTTGTCTAAGCAATCTGATTGTTCGGTCCTCCAAGGTATCAAGGTAGGTTCCGTTGAAGAACATAACCAATACAGTTCAATACTTCCCCAGGAGAGTCCAATCCAGTTTCCCCAAAAAAGTTGGAATCCATCTCCCCAAGCAGTAAGCTTATCCCCAGTAGATTCTGGAAGCTTATCCCTCGCAGAGCACGAACGCGTCTCCCGGTTTTATTCAAAGAGTTATTTCCCTACCAGGATATAACTGGGTTATCCTCAGCCAAAAGCCACGGAAAGAGCGTCCTCGACGAAGTCTTCTTACCCCCAGCGGAGTCTATTAGCACTTCCAACATAACAAGGGTATCCCCAACAAGTTATTATCAACATTTCAGCAAAGTACCCCTCTTCCCACAGAGTATTGCTCCCCAGCAAGATCGTTAGAGTACTTTTCTCCCCCGCAGAGTAATCTCCAAACATATTCCCCAACGGAGTCATCTTCTCCTACCGGTTCATTCTTGCAGAGCGAAAAGCTCTCTCTTCAACACCAGCCCAGGAGTTAACTTCCTGGCACTCGTCAAGGATTTATTTTCTTAGACAAAAAATACATTCATGAACATTACATCTTCATACATTATAGCATGCATATGCATCATACTACACGAATCTCATCAATTTTGAAGACATCCTGAAATCATGCAGTTCATGCATCATGATCTTGCATACAACTGATGCTTTACCTTTTCAGGAAAGGTCAATACAAAGATGATTACTATCAACTATCGCAACTCCTTCTAGATATAGGTCAGATGTGAACCAGATATGGCGACGTTATGATACTTCTTCCAGATTTCCTTCTAGATATAGTTCAGATGTGAACCAGATATGGCGACGTTCTAATACTTCTTCCAGATTTCTTTCTAGATATGGTTCAGATGTGACCCAGGCATGGCGACATTCTGATACTTCTTCCAGATTTCCTTCTAGATATAGTTCAGATGTGAACCAGATATGGCGACGTTCTGATACTTCTTCCAGATTTCCTTCTAGATATAGTTCAGATGTGAACCAGATATGACAACGTTCTGATACTTCTTCCAGATTTCCTTTCAGAGATAGCTTAGAAATGCTCCAGATATGGATACTGTTCTGTTGCTTATTCAACACTCCTTCTAGATATGGTTCGGATGTGACCCAGGCATGGCGATGTTCTGACACTTATTCCAGACCCCCCTCAGATAACTTAGAGATGCTCCGGACACGGAAGCTGTTCTATTGTTTATTCAGAGATCACCTTTCTAGAGATGGTTCAGATGTGACCCGGATATGGCTACCTTCTGATACTTATTCCAAAGTCATTCAGATATAGATTGGAAATGCTCCAGATATGGATGCTATTCTATCACTTATTCACAGTTTCTTCTCAAACAACTTAGAGATGCTCCAGACCCGGAGACTATTCTATTGTTTAATCTAGATTCATTCGAAAGACTATTCCAGATTCTGTTTCTTATCCAGTTGAAGATTTCAAGACCTAGACCGGTTCAGTTAAATCGCCCCTAAGGTTTTTCTGTTTCTTATCCAGTCCAAGGCCCTCTCTAGTCCAGCTAAATCGACCCCTAACAGATTTTCCTGATAAAGACTCAGTAGAAGTCGCCCAAGATTCTCTCAATGATTACTGTTGAGGTTGAAGTCGCCCAAGATTCTCTCAATGATTACTGTTGAGGTTGAAGTCGCCTATGGTTCTCTCCCCGTTACTGCAGAGGTAGTAATCGTCCCCAGATTCTCTCAGCGTTCCTGTTGAGGTAGTAATCGTCCAAGGTTCTCTCACTGTTCCTATTGAGGTAGTAACCATCCCTGGTTCATTCATCGCCGTTTGAAGCTCCAGATCCAGCTCCTGTAACCAGCCAGGACACATCTACACCAAGAATTTGAAGACCAGCTCCTGTAACAGGTCAGGTAATCATTTTTTCTTTTGCAGGTATGCAAGTTCTCGCTAAGGAATCTCTTACGCGATCAACATCCAGATGGCATCTGTAAGCCCATCCACCTATCCACCATCTCTTAGCATGGCATCTATAAGCCCATCATCCTATTCATCAAATCTCCAAATGGCATCTATAAGCCCATTCCACCATCACACTGCTACTATGTGAGCGCAAATTTCTGGGCACTCTAGTGTTCAATCATCTTCCACCTTCGGATTACGAAAGGCACGTCAGCCAATCTGCATCCTCAGGTCTAAGAAGATTGAACAGGGGCAACTGTTGTACCCCAAAATTTGCCCTCCCATATTCTTCAAAATTTGCCAAGTCAAAGCTTCAAAATCTCCCCAAGGGTTGCACAGTTCAAGGGCCTCCTAACAGTCAAAAACTAGGGTTTTAGTTCTGACAAAGAAAATGAAGTTTTCAAGGGTCCAATCAAGTCTCACATGCCTATAAACATGGTCAAGCATCCTCATACCAAGTTTCAAGACTTACAGCACAAAATTGCACAGTCAAAAACCCTAATTGCACTACAGTTAACTCTAGGGGCAAAATGGTCATTTGACAGTCAAAAGTTCCAATATTTGGTCAACATCTCATTTTGAAGCCACAAACATCATTTGATCAATGCTTGATCATGATTCTCAAAGCTTGGCTCAAAAAGTCTCAAGATGCAAAAGTTTCCATATTTGGACAGTTGAAAAAGTCAACTGTAATTTGACCAAGGCATAACTTCCACATGGATTATCAGAAAAATTCCATCCAAAGCTCATTTTGAAGATGAAGACATTTCCTACAACTCCTCTTCACACTTCAAGTCCAATAAATGCTCTCACAAAAAGTTATCAATTTCAACATTATAGGTCATTTTCAAAAGTCAACAAAAAGGGACTTTAAGTCAAAGGCCATAACTTGAGATTGGTAAATCAAAATGACATGGGAACAAAGACATTGGTTAGAGGACTCAAATACCTTTCCAAAATGTCCAAGAACATGAGCAAAGCTTAAAAATTGAGCAAGTTATGCCTTGTGGAAGTTGGGAAATTTTTGGATATTTTGAAAAGTCAACATTGCTTCAAATGCCTTAAAAATGCTAATGGGCCACATTTTCTTCCAAGAATCATCATCCAAAGCATGTGCACGACCATTTGGCCCAAAGGGAAGTTTTTCATCATTTTTATTTTATTTATTTGAATTTTTAATTGCTAGAAATTCATTTAATTAATTAAAATATATGAAAAATACCAAACCTAAGTTTTTAAATCTTTTTATGCATGGAATACACTCAATATTTCGTGCATGATCAGATTTGGAAAGAATCCATGTGATTGGACATGATTGGTATCAAATTAGCATGAAAAAGATTGAAAAATTATGGCATGAAAATCAAATATTTTCTCATCAATTCATTGATTCTTTGGACCAAATTTTGAACCCTAATCATTCACACATATATACTCATGCCAACCCTAATGCTCATGACCTCTAAGCTGCGCCATACATCAATAAAAAATTTGAGTTTTTTGACAAAAATTCCAAAACTGAAAACTCTCTTCCAGTGTGATTCAAGCCAAAATAGTGATCCTATTGCCTTCCTGAGACATCAAGAAACGTGTCTGAATCGTTTTCCACATCCCTAACGCCCAGAATTGGTATAAGGAACTCAAACTTTTTCACATTATATGCATATTCGTATTTCAATATTCAAGCATTCCCATTGCATTTTTTTTGTGGATTCATACTAATGGGTTGATTCTAAAGCTAACTGCATACTTTGATTGAGTTTTCATGCACTATTGAAGAATTCACCATGGAAGATGGTTAGGGTTGCAGAACTTTCAAATTGGGCGTTTTTGAATACTGTAAAATTAGAACACCTTGATACCATGGTTGAAACCAGCATGCTTGGACGATTTGAAAACACACCTCGCGATTAATTTATGATTAGCAGGGTGCTAATCGTTATTTTTGTATACACTATTTAGTGGGGGTTTAAAACCCCCGCTATTCAATTGTTTTTATTTTCAGGTACAACAAAGCCATGGAGAAGATGATGAAGTGTCAAGGCGTGGTTGGGTTATTTGAATTTCGCACTAAAATTCCCACTAACACTTATTTTGTCTTATGATGTTTATTGGTCATATAGTATACAAAGAAACATAGCAGCTCCACTGGTCAGGCGTGTGATTGGTAATCCCTGGGACCTGGGTTCGAATCCCAGGTCCCCCCTCCCTTTCCATATTATTTTGCTAATCATGCTTATGTGCAATTCGCTTCTAGAGTTCCACCATACTCTCCACATCCAGGCCTTCCACGTGCTTGCTGAGATCAATCAAAGGGCCATAGTTGGAAGAACATCATGGACGTTAGTCAACACACATGCATGCCAGCATAAAAGTCAATAAGGCCAAGGGTTGTTGGGCCTGAATTGCTACAATAATACCTCCCTATTGGGGACAGAACCCCCCAAGGTATTGTATTTCTTTTCTTTTCTTTATTTTGTTTGTTTCAATTATTTTTTTTAATTAATTCCTTTAATTTAATTTATTTTCATAAAATATAAAAAATAATACAAAAATCAGAAAAAGGAAAAAGTTAAAATATGTTTCATTATCTTTTTGTAAATAAAATCTCACCAATTAATTAGTTTTATTCTAGGGTTAATTTTAAAATCTTTTCTTAATAAATTAAAAATTTGTAGAATTAGGGTTTTAATCAATTTTTATCCTTTTTCTTTTCTTTTCACTAATAATTAATTACTTATTTTTATAAATCAAATTGCCATTAATTAATTAATTTAATTTTAGGTCTAATTTTAACATGTTTTTCTTAATAAATAAAAGTTGTAGAATTAGGGTTAATTAGTTAATTTCATTTAATTCACATAAAAAACCATAAATCCAAAAATCTCAAAATAATTTCTTTTTTCATTTTTATTTAATTAATTTAATAATTTAATTTAATTTCATTAAAAAGGGTCCAACGCCCTCGCTTCCAATTTTAATTCCAATTCGCGCATTTTATTTTATTTCTTATAATATTAATGTAATTCTCCCAAAGCCTTGTAAACTCGGACATTTTATTTCTCGCACTTTATTTACTTTCTGTCAAATCGGGTCCTGGATTTTAATTTTGGCGATGTGGACCCGCGCCTTTGTAATAGTTTAGGAATTTTATCTTTCCGCACTTTTTTTAACTGCTAATAAAATGCATGCAAGAATGAATGACAAAAATAAAAACAAACGCATAGATCACTTTGACATGAACAAGACAAAATAACTGAACATGACACACAAATCACACACCACCCCTAGGGTACGCCTCACTGTTGCCTTGCCTCAAAAGGTGATCGTCGAGTAGAGGATGTCTTAGTAAGTCCTCATGATCCGGGAATCTGGCATGAGGGTAGCTTCTAAGGTGTCTTCCCATTGCTCTGGTGACCACACTATCCCTACAAACGAATTGACCCGAACACCTCCAACGATGGTGCTACCTACCTCTCAATGGTGGGATGGCACTACCTTAAGGACATTTACACAGCCTAATTCCTTAGGGTAGGTAGATGACTCATAGATACTTGCTCTATTTCAAAAAAACAAATCAAAAAACTCTTTTCACACTGACACTTTTCAAAAAGCCTTCAAAATAATTTTTCAAACACTCTTGAGGACTGATACAAGAGTCGATCTGAAATCTTTAAACGAAACTTTTTTCAAACCCACTCACACTTGAAAAGCAAACACTTTTAAAAACACAAATGAGCAAGCATCTAAGAGCCCATGGATAACCATGGATAGAAAGGGTGCTAACACCTTCCCTTTCTATAAATCTACCTCCCGAACCGAGAAACTATCTCATAAGGAATTTTGCTGTGCTTTTGTCCTGTCCATGTTGGAGAAAATAAAAGACGGTGGCGACTCTTGCTTACCGTGACATTTCGCGAACCAGCGTTAAACAGTCAGTTCCAGATCCACCGATCACACCTACTACCAGAAGATCTTCGTTTGATCGTCCAATATTCGTTGCTGGAATTCATGTCCAATGCCCCGAGTGGCTCAGGCGGAGATTTGCCCCTGGCTATTTGGCATCTTGAGAGATTCCTTGAATCTTGACTTGACTGCCCCAGATGATAGACCATGATCATTCCGTGCCCCTTGGTTGGAAGTGCTTTTGTTCACTAGATATTCTTCGTGCGAATTTCTATGATGTTCAAACAAATAGTCATATGCGAGCAATGTTATATAAAAAATGCAAAGCTTATGTCTGTCTTAAAGTTTTTGAAAATGCAGTTTTTCATAAAAAACAAGTGAATTTTTTGTAAACTGTGATGTCAACTCGTTATTTTACCGCAAGCCTTAAGGAGTCAGGATACCTTTCGTAACAGTATGCTTTCGAACTAACCCATGCTTCAGCTAGGACTTTTGAGGGTTATAACGTGGCTTGGTTCATGGTTTAAGAAACAAAGGATAAAGGCTCAAATTTTATTTGTACCCACCCGCTCTTCGTGATGTTCTTCAATCCTAAACTCAGTTGATCGTGCGTTAGACTTTGTTGAGTCTTTGCTTTGATATACCAGTGATGGTTCGGATATTGACAGTTTATTTTGAATAGGCAGTCATTTCTTTTTGTTGAGGGTTTGTAGGACCTCTTTTTGATTTTGTTATCCCTGTCGTTTTGCCTGAACTGTTTATTTTGTGATTACAGTCAGCGGGATGCCTCAGTTTTGTAAGTCTCCTTCATAGGTTTTGACTTATTGGGCTTTTGTTTTTTTGGAAGATAACGACTGCCTATCTTGACAATTATAGGGAACCATCACTGTCTTTTGTTTTGGAAGGACTCCTTTGGTGCTATTAGTAGTGCACTTGGATTAACTGAGAGAACTACCCTGCCCCAGGTTATGATTAAGGGTTTTAATTTTTGAAAATAAAAACTCCGACTTCTTTGGCTCAAAGGGGTTGGCGTCGGATTATCTTCCTTATAACTCCAGTGTTTAGGAATTGAAACAATGCCTGTACCTCATCATCGGGGTCTGTTCAAAAGCATACTGTAGATTGGGATATCGTTTTCGTCATCCTCCCTCAAGAGGCTTAGAATTTGCAATTGAGAATTGAACATCACAGAAACATGAAAGCAATTTTGAATATAATGAATACGAATAGATTAATTCAAACAGACATATGCGATGCATTAATGAAATAAAAGAGTTTGCTATGACATTAGTTGTTTGTATAAGCAAAGAAAAATACAACTCGGAAATTCAAATAGAACAAAAGCCTTCAGTGATTTGGCAAAGGAGAAATGATTATGTTTGGAGTCTCTGGTGCTTCAAACTGGACTTCCTTGGCATCGATCATGTCTTGGACCTTGTTCTTCAGAGCCCAACAGTTGTCCGTAGTATGCCCCGGGCTATCAGAATGGTATGCACACCTTTCGTTGGGATGATAGTTCGGAGCAGAAGTGTTTGGATTCTAGAGAGGAGCCCTTAAGGTAATCAGCCATGCCTTCAACAATTGCTGTAGCGCTTGATCCAGTGTCATGTTGATCTTAGTGAACTGCCTCTTAGGTGCGACCTCCTTACGTTGATGCCCCTGTCTTTGCTGAGCAGGCATAGGATTAGAGATCTGGGTTGCCCCTACATGTTGATCATGACGGCTCTTTTTACCATGCACAGCATTGGACTCCTTCTTCCCATGGTAAGGCTTTTTATGAGCATCAGCAGGTGCAGCTTCTTGAATCTTTCCAGCCTTGATACCAGCTTCAATCCTCTCCCCGGTCAAGATCAAATCGGTAATCCCAACAGAAGAATTCCCAATCAGATGGTGGAAGAAAGGACCAGACAGGGTCCCCAGGAACATATCAACGAGCTCTCGGTCGGTCAGAGGTGGTTGCACCCTTCCAGCAAGGTCTCTCCACTTTTGTGCATATTCCTTGAATCCTTCACCCGTCCCAAGTGACATACCCTGGAGTTGGGTACGCGTGGGAGCGAGGTCGGAATTATACTGATACTGCTTGTAGAACGCAGTAGCCAAGTCCTCCCAGTTACGAATACGGGCTCCATCCAGTTGATAGAACCATTCGAGTTAAGTCCCTGAGAGACTTTCCTGGAAGAAATGGATCCATAGATTCTTGTCAATAGTATACGGTTGGATCTTCCTTACGTATGATCTGAGATGCAGCTTAGGACAGGAAGCCCCGTCGTACTTTGCAAAGGCAGGTGCTTTGAATTTGTGAGGGATCACCACCCCAGAGGACAGACCTAGATCTTCGAAGTCCAGGCCGGGAACCTTCTGTATTTCCATGGCGCTCAAACGGTCTTCCAGCTGTTTGTACCTGTCTTCGGCAGGAGGATACTGTTCATCATTGTAATCTGTCTCGTTGTCGGAGACCACGGGACTAGGAACCTATCTCACTTGGGGACTGTCTTTTCCCACAGATGAAATAGTCAGCTCAGCCTCATTCGGTACTCCATTCCCAGATCTGCGTCTAGGGTTGAACAAAACAATCCTCTTCTTCTTCTTCTTCTTCTCTTTCAGAAGCAGAGTCTTCAAATCCTGTTGACCCTGGGCTAGGCTCATAACCATCTCTTGGAGCTGGGCATTCTTGGCCTGGAGGGCCTTGATAGCTTGTTCATTGGATGATTCAGGATTCATGTTGATTGCTGATATAAACAGCAAAGAAGGTAAGTGACCTGCCAAAGGAAAACCTGTAATGCAATGATATGTGTGTATGCATGCAATGTTTTCAAGGATCTCGCGGGGTAAACAAGAAAATTGTTAGCATTTGAATTTGTAGCTTGATTGAAGGAACTTCATGTTGTTGAGAGTCCTTCTTCAAGAGTCAAGGCTCACCATATCGAGTGGGTCATAGCCCCTGACTCAAGCCATCAACCTGGCTAGAGGAAAATAAATCCCATTTGCCCCTTGCTAGACATTTTAGTTCATCATGATCTGCATCACAAGCCCTTGAGATCCTTGAAATGGGTTAGTCCTTATGCAGGATGTATGCAATGGTATGATGGTATGATGTTATGCTATGCGTGGAGTGATGTAGGATAACCCTGTTATGAGTCCAGATTAAGGACTGTAAACAAAACCTGCAAGGAACTCATGTGTCAGATAACAAGAACATTCAAGTAGTCAAGTTTGAAGGCACACAAGTCACACAATACAACCCTTAGAGTTTAGGCCAGCATGAAGTTTAGGGTACTACCCTCTTGAAGTTGGTGGGTTCAAAACCTGTCCTATCAAAAGTAACCGGGTTCTAAGGAGCTCAATATCATTGGGTTGTTTTCTATGTTCATCGTTTTGATTTAGCCACTGAACTGGTGATCAAAATATTCCAAGAAAACAATCCTCAATGAGTGTAGTATCGAGTATCTACCAACTTCGGACTGCACCAAAGTCGGTCATCTCACTACCCCTAAAGAGGCCAGGATGGTCAAGTAAGGTTCCTAAGGTCAGTTGATGCTTCACGACACCACGCGGCGGCCCCGTACTCTCCTTGACTTGACTCAAGGGTTACCTGTACTCACCAAAGTGCCACATCAACGTAGCAACTGCTTCAACCATGTCGGTATACCCCGCACAGTTCTCTCACAGTTTGTTGCTAATTCTAAAGGGTATCCCCCAGATTCGGGTTAGGATCTATGAAACTCCGATACAAGCCCACAAATATAAAAGCATTCAAGGCATACAACTGAAAACATAGAATGATCTAATCCTAAGGTACACCTCACTTATTATTAGTCTCCTCAGCAGAGTCACCAGTTCTGTGATCGGTGGAAATAGAACTGACTGTTTTTGAATGCTGGTTCGCGAAATGTCGCGGTAAGCAAGAGTCGCCACCGTCTTTTATGTTCTCCAACATGGAAAGGACAAAAGCACAACAAAATTCCTTTTTCGAGATGTCTCTCGGTTCGGGAGGTAGATTTATAGAAAGGGAAGGTGTTAGCACCCTTTCTATCCATGGTTATCCATGGGCTCTTAGGTACTTACTCTTATGTTTTCAAAATGATGTTTGCTTTTCAAGTGTGTGTGGGTTTTGAAAAAGTTTCGTTTGAAAAATTTCTAAGTAACTCTTGTATCAGTCCTCAAGAGTGTATGAAAAATTTGTTTGAAAACTTTTTTGAAAGTGTCAGTGTGAAAAGTTGTTTTATTTGTTTAAGAAAGAGCAAGTACCCACGAGATCTACCTACTCTAAGGAATTAGGCTGTGTAAGAGTCCATTAAACAGTGCTATCCCACTATTGAGAAGTAGGTAGCACCGTCGTTGGAGGTATTCAGGTCAATTCGATTGTAGGGACAGTGTGGTCACTGAAGCAATAGTAGGACACCTTAGAAGTAACCCTAATGTCCTAGATCCTTTTTATCCGAGGCAACCGTTTCGAGGCAACTGGATCTTTAGACAAGAGGGCGACCTCTAAAACACCCTATACTTGACGACCACGTTCGAGGCAACGAGTGAGGCGTACCCTAGGAGTGGCATGTGCATGTGTGTTGTTTTTCAGTTTAATTGTCTTTGAACATGCATTTGTGAGCTACGGATTAATTTTATTTGGCATACAGTCTTGCAGGCATAATTAACAGTTAAGAGTGCGGAAATATGAATCTACGTTATTACAAGGCGCGGGTCTATACATCGCCAAAAACAAAAACCCGTTTTGGTAAATAAGTGCGGAAAGTAAAGAAGCGGTAAACCTAATTAACTATTACATCCTCTGAGCAGATACATAAATAATCAAAATAAAAATAATGCGCGAAAGAATGAATCGGGGCGTCCTAGGGTTTTTGACCCTTTTGAGAAAACATGAGTTTTTGCCCTTTTTTGTAATTAATGAAATGTTAAATCTAAACCTAATTAATTAATTAATTAATTAAAGAAAAATGTTTTTTTTTTGTATTTTTTATGTTTTTTATGAAAATAAAAATAAAACATTAAAAAGTTAGTAAACAAAACCCTAATTCTAAGCTAATTTTATTTATTGTAAAAAAGAAATTAAAATTACCTAATTAAACTAGTTAATTAATTAGAGTTTATTTACAAAATAAATTAATAAATAGGAATAATAATAATTAATGAAAATATTTACATTTTAATTTTCTGAATTTTGTTATGAAAAATAATTAATTTATGAATTAATAATAATAATTAATAAGAGTTAATAAAAATTAGTAAAAAGAAAATAAAAGGAAAGAAAATAAAAAGAAACATAGAAACCAGTGGGGGTGTGCTGGCCCAGATGGAGGTGAATTTGTTGAATCTGGCCCATTAAGCACAAAGCCATGTTTGACTTCCTTGAATCGTCCAGATATGCATTGACTCCTGGACACCATGGTCTTCACTCTTTGGCCATTGGATTGAGGGTTGTGGACACTTGGCACTTGGACCATTGGAGGTTTATGGTAGGATGCAATGAATAGCCTGCGTAGGATTATATAAGAAAAAATATGAAACAAAGTTTGGGGGACCTGGGAATCGAACCCAGGTCCCAATGATGCACAAACACCTCACCAACCACTAGGCCACTTGAACGCGTTTGATATTATAATACAAACTGATCATTATATTAGAAAGTCAGGCAATATGCTTCATCAAAAGAAAACGCGCGTTTATTTTAAATGCCCCAATCACTTACTAACACGTAGTCATCTTCTTCATCAAACCTGCAAAAAACAAAACAAATAGTGGGGGTTTTTAACCCCCACAATATGGAATGTCAAATAATAGCGAATAAGCGTATGGTTTATATAAATTCATCGCGAGGGTCTCAATGTCTTCTTCTCATTCAGACGGTTTCAACCATGTGCGTCTTGAGGTCTAATTTTACTGTATGTGGAAAGCCCTAATCTGAGAGCTCTGAAACCCTAGATTTCATTAATGGTGTTTTGCAATTCTGGGCATTATAATGCAATTATTGTGTACCAAAAGCTTCGTCCAATCCCTATGAGTACAAAACATTCAATAAAATACGTTAATGATGCATGAATCAAAGGATGCGTTTATGGAAAAAAATTCAAACCGTGAAACTGTTATCTCAGGATTCCTTGAGTGTCAGCGTGTGATTTTGCTTGCAAAAGGTTTCTGGGAATCCTTGCAATAGGTTTGAATCAAAAAAGGCTTTGAATCGTGCTGGAAGGTGGAATTCAGTTTTCAAGTTTTCTTGAACTTTTTGGAATTTGGCTATGGTTCTTGCAGCAGTTTTTCACGTCCAAGGCTTTAGGGTTTGCTTCACTACATATAGTGGAATGAAACTAGGGTAAATCTTGCACATGAAATCCATTGTATTGAAGATTGTATATTTGATTTTCAATCAAATCTTTTAGCATCTTTTTGATTGAGAAACCTTGCCAATTTGGAGTTTTTGACATCTTTGATTGGCACACGAATTTGCCAGCTTGCCTTGAGCCTATTTGCTTCATAAAAGATTTGAAAACCATATTTTCATATTTTCCTACATTTAAATGAATTAAATGAATTAATAATCAATTAAAAATCCAAATAATTAATAAAAATAAGAAAATAATTCAAATTAATCTCAATGGGTCGTGCATAGGCCTTGGACAAAGTTTCAAGAAAGAATTTGAGGCCCATTAGCAAAAATGAAGTGTTTTGGGCAAAGTTGACTTTTGCAAATTCCCAAAAATTTCCCAACTTTTCCAATGCATATCTTGCTCAATTTTGATCATATGAACATGTTCTTGGACATTTTGGAAAGGTCTTGAAGTCCTCTAACCAATGCCTTTGGTCCCATGTCATTTGGATTTATCAATCTCAAGTTATGGTCTTTGACTTAAAGTGCCTTTTTGTTGACTTTTGAAATTGACCTATAATGTAGAAATTGATAACTTTTTGTGAGAGAATTTCTTGGACTTGGAATGTGAAGATGAGTTGTAGGAAATGTCATCCCCTTAAAAATGAGCATTGGATGAGATTTTTCTGATGAACCATGAAAAAGTTATGCCTTGGTCAATTTACAGTTGACTTTTCAATTGTCCAAAAATAGAAACTTTTGCATCTCTATGATTTTTTGAGACATTCTTGTGGAATCATGATCAAGACTTGATCAAATGATGTTTGTGGATTCAAAATGAGATGTTGACCAAAAATTTTGACTTTTGACTGTAAAATGACCATTTTACCCCTACAGTTGATTGTGAAGCAAATGGAGCTTTTGACTGTGCAACTTAACCCTGTGAGTCTTGAAACTTGCCATGTAGATGCTTGAGGATATGTGTAGGCCTATGGGACTTGATTGGACCATTGAAAACCTCAAATTCACTGAAGGAACCAAAACCCTAATTTTGAACTTGCTTAGGAGGCATCTGGACTGTGCAACCCTTGAGAAGTCTTGAGCCACTTGAAGATGACTCTTGATAAATCTTGAAGAATATGGGAGGGAAAATTTTGGGGTACAACAGTTGCCCCTGTTCAATCTTCTTGAACCTGAGGATGTAGATTGGCTTGCGTGCCTTTCGTGATCTGAAGGTGGAAGATGATTGAACACTAGAGTGCCCAGAAATTTGCACTCGCATAGTAGAATATCAGCAATGTGATGTCGGGAATGGGCTTACAGATGCCACTTGGAAAGATGATGGATAAGAGGATGGGCTTATAGATGCCATCTGGAGATGTGACAGAACATTGTCGGGAATGGGCTTATAGATGCCATTTGGAAGTGTAATGGATAGTTGAATCTGAATAAGGAATAGAATAGCTTCTGTGTCTGGAGCATATCTAGTCTATATCTAATTGCTGACGTCTGAACGAGTAGTAGAATGACCGCCGCGTCTGGGGTATATCCATACTGCATCTGAATGAGTGACAGAATGTTATCCGAACCTGGATCGTATCTAGAATGTCTTTTGAATAAATCTGGACTAAACAATAGAATAGCATCCGGGTCTGGAGCATCTCTAAGTTGTCTTTAAAAGTTTGAATCTGAATAAGCAGTAGAATAACACCCGGGTCAGGAGCATCTCTGAGCTATCTCTGGAATAAACAATAGAATAGCGTCCGTGGTTGGAGCATCTCTAAGCTATCTTTAGGAGTTTGGATCTGAATAAGCAATAGAATATCATCCGCGTCAGAAGCATATCTAAGCTATCTCTGAAAAGGAATCTGGAATAAGTATCAGAATGTAGCCATGTCTGGATCGCATCTGAACCATCTCTAGAAGGAACCTGGAATAAGTATCAGAATGTAGCCATGTCTGGATCACATCTGAACCATTTCTAGAAGGACATCTGAATAAGCAATAGAACAGCATCCGTGTCCGGAGCATCTCTAAGCTATCTCTAGAAGGAAGTTTGAATAAGCAAAAGAACAGCATCCATATCCGGAGCATCTCTAAGCCATTTCTGAGGAGAAAATCTGAATAAGCAAAAGAACAACATCCATATCTGGAGCATTTCCCAGCTATCTCTTTAATCTCTTTAATGTAGATATGCCCTGGCTAGATACAAGTATCGAATCTACAATCAGTCACTCACAGATATGCACTAGCTGGATACAGGAATCGAATCCGGAATTGGTCGTCTACAGATATGCCCTGGCTGGATACAGGTATCGAATCTCTAAACTCTTCATGCAGACATGCCCTGGCTGGATACAGGAATCGAATCTACAATCAGTCACTCACAGATATGCCCTGGCTAGATACAGGAATCGAATCTGGAATTGCGACAGTTAATAGTAATTATCTTTGTATTGACCTTTTTCCTGAAAAGGCAAAACATCAGTAGTATGCAATGTCATGATGTATGAGATGCATGATGTCATGATGTTCTCAAGAATAAGATGAGATTGTGTGATATAATGCGTATATGCATGTATCAGGATGTATAAAATGTGAAATGTTTATGGATGTATTTTCGTCTAGGAAAATAAATCCTTGACGGATGCCGGGAAATCAAATCCTGGGCTGAGGTTAAAGAGTAGAGTTCTTCGTTTCCGCTGGGGATGATGGTTGCAAGAATAAACCGGTAGGAGAAGATGACTCTGTTGGGGAATAAACTTGTTGAAGAGATTACTCTGCGGGGAATTACTCTGTGGGAAAGAGATACTTCGCTGAGACTTTGATGATAACTCCGCTGGGGATACCATTGATAAGTTATGTTGGGGAATTTATGAACTCTGCTGGGGGTAGGAAGAACTTCTCCGAGGACGATCCTTCCGTTGTAATTAGTTGAGGATAACCCAGTTATAAGCTCTGGTGGGGAATAAACTTTGCATGGTCGGGGAGAGATATGTACTCTACAGGTGATAAGCTTCCAGAATCTACTGGGGATAAGCTTCCAGAATATACTGGGGAGATTGATCCAACTCTCCTGGGGAAACTCTTGGACTGCACTGGGGTGTCTGATATTCCGCCGGGGAACAATCTTATATTGAGACTGCCGGGGATGCTTGCTTAGGAACATCTGTACACTCCGTCGGGGAATATTGAGATCTTCTGGAGATACCCAACTTCCTTAAGGCTGACAGTAGACTAACTCTGCTTGGGGAGAGTATCGCTGACTTGCTGGAGATACTGGGCCTTTTTAGGGCTGACGGGAGACCAACTCTGCTTGGGGAGAGTACTGCTGAAACATGTCTTACTCTGCGGGGAGTGGAGGTAACTTGGTTATGTTCTTCAGCTGAACTTACCTTGCACCTGGAGGACAGAGCAGCTTGATCGTCTAGACAATTCTTATTGCCCCAGTTTCTGCGGGAGGAGGCACCTGTGGAGGTGCTTGATGACTGCCGATTTGACAAATCTTCTTTTGGTAGGCAAGTGACGAGATGACGGGACATAGTCGTACACTTTTGATCCCTAACTTTTGCCTGGACCGCCCTTTCGGGTTTTCAGTCCACCGGGATACCCATTTTTACCCAAGCCGCCTTTTCAGGTTTTCGACTTGCCGGGTGTACAGATTTTTTCATTTCATCCCTTATTTTTGCCCGAACCCTTTTGGTTCGCCGGGAAGCCCTTATTTTTTCCTAGGTGTGTCAACCTAGCGGGTCTTTGATTATGCGCAGTATTTTTCGACTATGTCCGTGCTCTCAGGATGTAGGGAGGTGCCCCTGTCAGTAGTGTTGTGTTGCCCTACTACCAGAAGATCTTCGTTTGATCGTCCAATATTCGTTGCTGGAATTCATGTCCAATGCCCCGAGTGGCTTAGGCGGAGATTTGCCCCTGGCTATTTGGCATCTTGAGAGATTCCTTGAATCTTGACTTGACTGCCCCAGATGATAGACCATGATCATGCCGTGCCCCTTGGTTGGAAGTGTTTTTGTTCACTAGATATTCTTCGTGCGAATTTCTATGTTGTTCAAACAAATAGTCATATGCGAGCAATGTTATATAAAAAATGCAAAGCTTATGTCTGTCTTGAAGTTTTTGAAAATGCAGTTTTTCATAAAAAACAAGTGAATTTTTTGTAAACTGTGATGTCAACTCGTAATTTTACCGCAAGCCTTAAGGAGTCAGGATACCTTTCGTAACAGTATGCTTTCGAACTAACCCATGCTTCAGCTAGGACTTTTGAGGGTTATAACGTGGCCTGGTTCATGGTTTAAGAAACAAAGGATAAAGGCTCAAATTTTATTTGTACCCACCCGCTCTTCGTGATGTTCTTCAATCCTAAACTCAGTTGATCGTGCGTTAGACTTTGTTGAGTCTTTGCTTTGATATACCAGTGATGGTTCGGATATTGACAGTTTATTTTGAATAGGCAGTCATTTCTTTTTGTTGAGGGTTTGTAGGACCTCTTTTTTATTTTGTTATCCCTGTCGTTTTGCCTGAACTGTTTCTTTTGTGATTACAGTCAGCGGGATGCCCCAGTTTTATAAGTCTCCTTCATAGGTTTTGACTTATTGGGCTTTTGTTTTTTTGGAAGATAACGACTGCCTATCTTGACAATTATAGGGAACCATCACTGTCTTTTGTTTTGGAAGGACCCCTTTGGTGCTATTCGTAGTGCACTTGGATTAACTGAGAGAACTACCCTGCCCCAGGTTATGATTAAGGGTTTTAATTTTTGAAAATAAAAACTCCGACTTCTTTGGCTCAAAGGGGTTGACGTCAGATTATCTTCCTTATAACTCCAGTGTTTAGGAATTGAAACAATGCCTGTACCTCATCATCGGGGTCTGTTCAAAAGCATACTGTAGATTGTGATATCGTTTTCGTCATCCTCCCTCAAGAGGCTTAGAATTTGCAATTGAGAATTGAACATCACAGAAACATGAAAGCAATTTTGAATATAATGAATACGAATAGATTAATTCAAACAGACATATGCGATGCATTAATGAAATAAAAGAGTTTGCTATGACATTAGTTGTTTGTATAAGCAAAGAAAAATACAACTCGGAAATTCAAATAGAACAAAAGCCTTCAATGATTTGGCAAAGGAGCAATGATTATGTTTGGAGTCTCTGGTGCTTCAAACTGGACTTCCTTGGCATCGATCATGTCTTGGACCTTGTTCTTCAGAGCCCAACAGTTGTCCGTAGTATGCCCCGGGCTATCAGAATGGTATGCACACCTTTCGTTGGGATGATAGTTCGGAGCAGAAGTGTTTGGATTCCAGAGAGGAGCCCTTAAGGTAATCAGCCATGCCTTCAACAATTGTTGTAGCGCTTGATCCAGTGTCATGTTGATCTTAGTGAACTGCCTCTTAGGTGCGACCTCCTTACGTTGATGCCCCTGTCTTTGCTGAGTAGGCATAGGATTAGAGATCTGGGTTGCCCCTACATGTTGATCATGGCGGCTCTTTTTACCATGCACAACATTGGACTCCTTCTTCCCATGGTAAGGCTTTTTATGAGCATCAGCAGGTGCAGCTTCTTGAATCTTTCCAGCCTTGATACCAACTTCAATCCTCTCCCCGGTCAAGATCAAATCTGTAAACCCAGCAGATGAATTCCCAATCAGATGGTGGAAGAAAGGACCAGACAGGGTCCCCAGGAACATATCAACGAGCTCTCGGTCGGTCAGAGGTGGTTGCACCCTTCCAGCAAGGTCTCTCCACTTTTGTGCATATTCCTTGAATCCTTCACCCATCCCAAGTGACATACCCTGGAGTTGGGTACGCGTGGGAGCAAGGTCGGAATGGTACTGATACTGCTTGTAGAACGCAGTAGCCAAGTCCTCCCAGTTATGAATACTGGCTCCATCCAGCTGATAGAACCATTTGAGTTGAGTCCCTGAGAGACTTTCCTGGAAGAAATGGATCCATAGATTCTTGTCAACAGTATACGGTTGGATCTTCCTTACGTATGATCTGAGATGCAGCTTAGGACAGGAAGCCCCGTCGTACTTTGCAAAGGCAGGTGCTTTGAATTTATGAGGGATCACCACCCCAAAGGACAGACCTAGATCTTCGAAGTCCAGGCCGGGAACCTTCTGTATTTCCATGGCGCTCAAACGGTCTTCCAGCTATTTGTACCTGTCTTCGGCAGGAGGATACTGTTCATCATTGTAATCTGTCTCGTTGTCGAAGACCACGGGACTAGGAACCCTTCTCACTTGGGGACTGTCTTTGCCCACAGATGAAGTAGTCAGCTCATCCTCATTCGGTACTCCATTCCCAGATTTGCGTCTAGGGTTGAACAAAACAGTCCTCTTCTTCTTCTTCTTCTCTTTTAGAAGCAGAGTCTTCAAATCCTGTTGACCCTGGGCTAGGCTCATAACCATCTCTTGGAGCTGGGCATTCTGGGCCTGGAGAGCCTTGATAGCTTGTTCATTGGATGATTCAGGATTCATGCTGATTGCTGAAATAAACTGCGAAGAAGGTAAGTGACCTTCCAAACGAAAACCTGTAATGCAATGATATGTATGTATGCATGCAATGTTTTCAAGGATCTCGCGAGGTAAACAAGAAAATTGTTAGCATTTGAATTTGTAGCTTGATTGAAGGAACTTCATGTTGTTGAGAGTCTTTCTTCAAGAGTCAAGGCTCACCATATCAAGTGGGTCATAGCCCCTGACTCAAGCCATCAACCTGGCTAGAGGAAAATAAATCCCCTTTGCCCCTTGCTAGACATTTTGGTTCATCATGACCTGCATCACAAGCCCTTGAGATCCTTGAAATGGGTTAGTCCTTATGCAGGATATATGCAATGGTATGATGGTATGATGTTATGCTATGCATGGAGTGATGTAGGTGAACCCTGTTATGAGTCCAGATTAAGGTCTGTAAACAAAACCTGCAAGGAACTCATTTTTCAGATAACAAGAACATGCAAGTAGTCAAGTTTGAAGGCACACAAGTCACACAAGACAACCCTTAGAGTTTAGGCCAGCATGAAGTTTAGGGTACTACCCTCTTGAAGTTGGTGGGTTCAAAACCTGTCCTATCAAAAGTAACCGGGTTCTAAGGAGCTCAATATCATTGGGTTGTTTTCTATGTTCATCGTTTTGATTTAGCCACTGAACTGGTGATCAAAATATTCCAAGAAAACAATCCTCAATGAGTGTAGTATCGAGTATCTACCAACTTCGGACTGCACCAAAGTCGGTCATCTCACTACCCCTAAAGAGGCCAGGATGGTCAAGTAAGGTTCCTAAGGTCAGTTGATGCTTCACGACACCACGCGGCGGCCCCGTACTCTCCTTGACTTGACTCAAGGGTTACCTGTACTCACCAAAGTGCCACATCAACGTAGCAACTGCTTCAACCATGTCGGTATACCCCGCACAGTTCTCTCACAGTTTGTTGCTAATTCTAAAGGGTATCCCCCAGATTCGGGTTAGGATCTATGAAACTCCGATACAAGCCCACAAATATAAAAGCATTCAAGGCATACAACTGAAAACATAGAATGATCTAATCCTAAGGTACACCTCACTTATTATTAGTCTCCCCAGCAGAGTCACCAGTTCTGTGATCGGTGGAAATAGAACTGACTGTTCTTGAATGCTGGTTCGCGAAATGTCGCGGTAAGCAAGAGTCGCCACCGTCTTTTATGTTCTCCAACATGGAAAGGACAAAAGCACAACAAAATTCCTTTTTCGAGATGTCTCTCGGTTCGGGAGGTAGATTTATAGAAAGGGAAGGTGTTAGCACCCTTTCTATCCATGGTTATCCATGGGCTCTTAGGTACTTACTCTTATGTTTTCAAAATGATGTTTGCTTTTCAAGTGTGTGTGGGTTTTGAAAAAGTTTCGTTTGAAAAATTTCTAAGTAACTCTTGTATCAGTCCTCAAGAGTGTATGAAAAATTTGTTTGAAAACTTTTTTGAAAGTGTCAGTGTGAAAAGTTGTTTTATTTGTTTAAGAAAGAGCAAGTACCCACGAGATCTACCAGGAATTAGGCTGTGTAAGAGTCCATTAAACAGTGCTATCCCACTATTGAGAAGTAGGTAGCACCGTCGTTGGAGGTATTCAGGTTAACTCGATTGTAGGGACAGTGTGGTCACTGAAGCAATAGTAGGACACCTTAGAAGTAACCCTAATGTCCTAGATCCTTTTTATCCGAGGCAACCGTTTCGAGGCAACTGGATCTTTAGACAAGAGGGCGACCTCTAAAACACCTTATACTTGACGACCACGTTCGAGGCAACGAGTGAGGCGTACCCTAGGAGTGGCATGTGCATGTGTGTTGTTTTTCAGTTTAATTGTCTTTGAACATGCATTTGTGAGCTACGGATTAATTTTATTTGGCATACAGTCTTGCAGGCATAATTAACAGTTAAGAGTGCGGAAATATGAATCTACGTTATTACAAGGCGCGGGTCTATACATCGCCAAAAACAAAAACCCGTTTTGGTAAATAAGTGCGGAAAGTAAAGAAAGCGGTAAACCTAATTAACTATTACATCCTCTGAGCAGATACATAAATAATCAAAATAAAAATAATGCGCGAAAGAATGAATCGGGGCGTCCTAGGGTTTTTGACCCTTTTGAGAAAACATGAGTTTTTGCCCTTTTTTGTAATTAATGAAATGTTAAATCTAAACCTAATTAATTAATTAATTAATTAAAGAAAAATGTTTTTTTTTTGTATTTTTTATGTTTTTTATGAAAATAAAAATAAGACATTAAAAAGTTAGTAAACAAAACCCTAATTCTAAGCTAATTTTATTTATTGTAAAAAAGAAATTAAAATTACCTAATTAAACTAGTTAATTAATTAGAGTTTATTTACAAAATAAATTAATAAATAAGAATAATAATAATTAATGAAAATATTTACATTTTAATTTTCTGAATTTTGTTATGAAAAATAATTAATTTATGAATTAATAATAATAATTAATAAGAGTTAATAAAAATTAGTAAAAAGAAAATAAAAGGAAAGAAAATTAAAAGAAACATAGAAACCAGTGGGGGTGTGCTGGCCCAGATGGAGGTGAATTTGTTGAATCTGGCCCATTAAGCACAAAGCCATGTTTGACTTCCTTGAATCATCCAGATATGCATTGACTCCTGGACACCATGGTCTTCACTCTTTGGCCATTGGATTGAGGGTTGTGGACACTTGGCACTTGGACCATTGGAGGTTTATGGTAGGATGCAATGAATAGCCTGCGTAGGATTATATAAGAAAAAATATGAAACAAAGTTTGGGGGACCTGGGAATCGAACCCAGGTCCCAATGATGCACAAACACCTCACCAACCACTAGGCCACTTGAACGCGTTTGATATTATAATACAAACTGATCATTATATTAGAAAGTCAGGCAATATGCTTCATCAAAAGAAAACGCGCGTTTATTTTAAATGCCCCAATCACTTACTAACACGTAGTCATCTTCTTCATCAAACCTGCAAAAAACAAAACAAATAGCGGGGGTTTTTAACCCCCACAATATGGAATGTCAAATAATAGCGAATAGGCGTATGGTTTATATAAATTCATCGCGAGGGTCTCAATGTCTTCGTCTCATTCAGACGGTTTCAACCATGTGCGTCTTGAGGTCTAATTTTACTGTATGTAGAAAGCCCTAATCTGAGAGCTCTGAAACCCTAGATTTCATTAATGGTGTTTTGCAATTCTGGGCATTATAATGCAATTATTGTGTACCAAAAGCTTCGTCCAATCCCTATGAGTACAAAACATTCAACAAAATACGTTAATGATGCATGAATCAAAGGATGCGTTTATGGAAAAAAGTTCAAACCGTGAAACTGTTATCTCAGGATTCCTTGAGTGTTAGCGTGTGATTTTGATTGCAAAAGGTTTCTGGGAATCCCTGCAATAGGTTTGAATCAAAAAAAGGCTTTGAATCATGCTGGAAGGTGGAATTCAGTTTTCAAGTTTTCTTGAACTTTTTGGAATTTGGCTATGGTTCTTGCAGCAGTTTTTCACGTCCAAGGATTTAGGGTTTGCTTCAGTACATATAGTGGAATGAAACTAGGGTAAATCTTGCACATGAAATCCATTGTATTGAAGATTGTATATTTGATTTTCAATCAAATCTTTTAGCATCTTTTTGATTGAGAAACCTTGCCAATTTTGGAGTTTTTGACATCTTTGATTGGCACACGAATTTGCCAGCTTGCCTTGAGCCTATTTGCTTCATAAAAAGATTTGAAAACCATATTTTCATATTTTCCTACATTTAAATGAATTAAATGAATTAATAATCAATTAAAAATCCAAATAATTAATAAAAATAAGAAAATAATTCAAATTAATCTCAATGGGTCGTGCATAGGCCTTGGACAAAGTTTCAAGAAAGAATTTGAGGCCCATTAGCAAAAATGAAGTGTTTTGGGCAAAGTTGACTTTTGCAAATTCCCAAAAATTTCCCAACTTCTCCAATGCATATCTTGCTCAATTTTGATCATATGAACATGTTCTTGGACATTTTGGAAAGGTCTTGAAGTCCTCTAACCAATGCCTTTGGTCCCATGTCATTTGGATTTATAAATCTCAAGTTATGGTCTTTGACTTAAAGTGCCTTTTGTTGACTTTTGAAATTGACCTATAATGTAGAAATTGATAACTTTTTGTGAGAGCATTTCTTGTACTTGGAATGTGAAGATGAGTTGTAGGAAATGTCATCCCCTTCAAAATGAGCATTGGATGAGATTTTTCTGATGAACCATGAAAAAGTTATGCCTTGGTCAATTTACAGTTGACTTTTCAATTGTCCAAAAATAGAAACTTTTGCATCTCGATGATTTTTTGAGCCATTCTTGTGGAATCATGATCAAGACTTGATCAAATGATGTTTGTGGCTTCAAAATGAGATGTTGACCAAATTTTTTGACTTTTGACTGTAAAATGACCATTTTACCCCTACAGTTGATTGTGAAGCAAATGGAGCTTTTGACTGTGCAACTTGACCCTGTGAGTCTTGAAACTTGCCATGTAGATGCTTGAGGATATGTGTAGGCCTATGGGACTTGATTGGACCATTGAAAATCTCAAATTCACTGAAGGAACCAAAACCCTAATTTTGAACTGGCTTAGGAAGTCTTGAGCCATTTGAAGATGACTCTTGAAGAATAAGGAACCAAAACCCAAAATTTGCCCTCCCATATTCTTCAAGATTTATCAAGAGTCATCTTTGACTGATGCGAAAAACTTCATTGAAATCTAACATACAAACTAAATTGTCTTTCTCACCGGATCTTTTGACCATACCATGGTTAAGTGTTATGCACAACTAAACTCTGATACCAACTGAATGGAGAAAAATATGTTCTTGCCATCGTTATAAGTAATTTGAGTAAGCGGTATGCCTTTAGCATCCTTTTCTATGTTGGAAGAGATTAAGGCATTCAAAGAAGACGTGAAAGTGGCTTTGAGCCACAGTTGCAACAACCAGATATGCTCTCCTATCTGGAGGCTATGGAAGTGATATCGAGTGATAAGGTTACGAGATGTATGCCCCAACTACTCATAAAGACTATAGAGGATCAGTTTGTTAAGACAACATTCTTTTGTTCATGAAGTTGAGTAGCTAGAGGCACAAATAGCTTCGTGATATGGATCCCTCGTGGGCAGAAAAAGTAGTGACATAGTAAATAGGTTAGGAACCTTATGTGCTCATAAGCTTTGACATCATCGGTCGAACCAAAATGGTCATCTATAAAAATGTTGTATCTTCTATTGGAGAACTTAAAACCAGGTTTGGTTTTTGTGATCTTTGAAGGCTCATAATCTTCTCCAGTTGGCCGAAGACCAGCAATAGTGGCTAGATCAAAAAAATAGTAGGACTGATCATCCCACAAGGAAGATGGAAGGTATTTGTTGTAGCTTCCCAAAAGCATGAAGCACCCAGAAGCATGGTGTGGTTGTACTTAGGACCCACCCTTGAGAGTTGAATAAGTTCGTAAAGGCCTTGTTCTTTTCATGCAAACTTCTTTTTCCCCTCCACTCTATTCATCCATTTTATGTAAATTGAATCAACAGTCTCAAGAGGGGGAGAAGAACTATATACCCTTTTCTTCAGGAAACAAAAATCAAATGGTTGATCACAGAACACCATATGCTCCCATCCTTACTAACTAGGAAAAATATTTTAAAAATTCATGTTTTTTAATGATCCTAAGGAGAGGATCCATAAAGGCACACATGGTACCTGAATTAGAATAAGGGATCAAGGCGCATCAGAATACCAGAGTCTTCTGGTGACTTCTTCCAGAGGAGGTTCTGGGATATAAAATCGGTTGTTGATGAAGAGTGGCTCATCAATATGAACAATAAATGGAGAATGATATTAGTCGGGGCGGTTATGTATCGTTTTTAGTCTAGAAATCTTGAAGAAGAAAATAAGCTAGAAATGGCAGTGAATGTTGGGGAACATTGTTAGGGTTTTTTCTTTAGCTTTTTCAAGTAATGAGGAAGAGGTAAGAAGATATAAGTTGAAAGAAAAAGAGTTTAAATAGAAGAATGAAATGCAAAGTGAAACATTAAACTTCCCCCCCAAGAAAAATGGACAAGTGGAACGATCAGAGTCAATGAATGATGTTGATTTGTGAGAAAGACACATTAATGAAGTTAAAATAAATTTTTATTTCATTATTAGTGGCTATTTAAGGATCTTGGAAACCAGAGAAATAATGAATATCCATTATCGCATTGTGAGACATGGAGTTTTGGTAAAAAGTTAGTCATGATGATTGACAAAAGCATGGTTGAGATGACGTGTGCATAATATGGAAAATAGTGACAAAGTAGTTACAAAAATTACCACATTTCTCCCATCTAATGCGTGATCGAAGGTAACATTTATTGAGGGGCATCTGTTACACTGGGATTTTAGCTAATGGAAAGTTAACGAAGAATGTCACAATGAAGGGGACTTCAGTGTTAAAAACATTAATCAAGTGTTTAAAGGCATTAATGTCAAATGTTTAGATGCATTAATGATGCAACATTGACAAGCTATCAACCTGGGATTTGATTGATGTGGTAATCCCTATTTGGAAGAATGACAAGAGCATATCAATAATATTACGATCATCTAGAAACATGTCAAAAATATTGAGAAGGACAGTCGACAGGGTTTCGTCGACAAAGATACCAGTTGACAATGCCACGAGAAAGGTTAAAGACTTTGTAGTTCTCTGAGTTCAGGTTTTTAAGCGAAGACAGTGCCGACAACACGTGGGTAGATATTATCGAAACTTCATCGAGAAGTTTGAAGCAGTTAGATTTAATGTGGGTCACAAACAGTGGATTATGGGTGACACGTGGACACACTAGTGGAACCCTAAAGATTGAACGTGGGGTGAAATGTAGCAGTCCCTTAGTGACCATAATTTTCGTCCACGCTTATTTATAAACAGAATAAATAGCATACTCATACATTGTAATAGAGGTTGCAAAATTTCATACATTATCTTTATACAACTGGAGTACCCGAGTCAAAGAGCGAAATAATTCGCGATAAATATGTATGTGTTTGCGTCCAATCTTTTCATTGTTTTCCTGTTTTCTTAATTGAAACATTTACTCTTTCTGTCATTGTTTAATGTCATTTATTGCACTTTATCTTCCTATCATTTATCAAACCTTATCTTCTTTTAAACTTTGTCTACGTACGAACAAATACATTCAATTCACATGCATGTGTCTTCATACAAATCATTTGAACATATTGCTTTGGATATTTTTTGAGTTAATCTCATTAGCTTTTCAAAATTGTGATTGTTTACTAAAAACACATGTGAATACATGGTGACCCCTATCTCTTATTCTCTTCTAACTTGCAGAAGAACTATTAAGTATAGGCACATCCAACCTTATAGATGCCTCCAAAATCATGCCTATAGGCTATGAATGAAACTAGGAATATTCATGTGCCCTCTCATACTTTGTATGCTGATGACATGATTCTTTTTTTTAGAGGAGATATTAGATCTATTAAATCTATTAGTAATATGTTGGATAAATATGCAGCTTGTTCAGGCCAAGTTTGTGATGCATTCAAATCCATTGTCTATGCAGATGCAATGAGTAATACTAGAAAGATTCATATTGCTTCTCATCTTGGTTTTTTATAGGAATAATCCCCTTAATTTATTTGGGATCTCCATTTTTCATAGGTAATCCTAAACCTAAACACTTTAAATTTATTGTGAATATAATCAAAAACAAGTTAAGTGCTTAGAAAGCATCCCTTATATCAGATGATGACACAATCTAAATTGTGAAATCTATCATCCATAACATGCTTATCTATTGCATCCAAGTGTATGATTGGCTAGTAATTTTGATCAAATCTTTGGAAGCATGGGTGAGAAAAATTATTTGTAATGGTGATATTGAGAAAAGGAAGATTATGGTTACAAACCTCTTATTGTCGGGGGCTTGGCATTAGATCCTTATTTACTCTGAATCAAGCCGCTAATCTAAAGCTTTGTTGGGATCTCATCTTATCTTCAAAAATAATGGCTTATTTACTCAAGGCGAGAGTTTTGAGGAATAAAGGGACTATAAAAATCATATGTATTCCTCCATATGGAGCTATTCTAAAAATTCCTATCAAATCATCATGGATAATTCTACATGGATTCTTGGAATTGAAAGTAAATTAAATTTTGGCTTGATGCTTAGTGTGGCCCTTAGTAAGAAAGCGAGTGACTTTATTATCAACAAGAGATGAGTGCTTCTTCATATTATCATATTGGCCTTTCCCAACCTGTACACAAGCATTAATGCCTTTCACATTCCTTCTAAGGAGTTGGAAGACACCTAGTCATAGTTTCCCTTAGAAAATGGTTACTTGTCATTTAAGAAAGCATACAAATTCATAGTGAAGCCTACTCTCCTTGTCCCTTGGCACAAACCTGTTTGGAAATCTAGCATCCCATCCTCTAAATATTTTCTTTTTTGGAGATGCATTCATAATAGGCTTCCTACTAAAGATGATATTACTGCTAAAGGATGCTATCTTCATCCTGTCTACAACTTCTTATCTTCCTACTAAGAAAAAGGAAGGTAAGAAGTTAAAGAAAGAGAAAGGAAATGATAAGGAGTAGAAAAGAAATCCATTTCTCTAAAGGCTTCTTGTTTGAGGTTCTCAACAAATGAGCAAAGTTATTATGAAACAAGGGACGGCGTGAATTTGGATGATAAAGAAATTGGGCTTTTTGTTCAAAAGGATCCAAATCGCACAAGTAAATCTATTCTAAATTCAACTTGTCATTATTGTGGTGTGAAAGGTAATATCATTGGTAAATGAAAAGTTAATAAGTTTTTAGTTTCTAATATCGTTAATAAATGGTTGCCTAAATGCAACCATGGTTTCACTCTCAAGGACCCAATGAAGATTGGGTACCTAGTTTACCTTATTGATTTTGCAGGAAAAATGTCTTGTCTCTACAAAGAGAATATGGATTCTATTTTGTGGTGGCTCAAGGAATATGATGGATGATTACTCTAAATTCATTGACTTTGTGGAAATGATGAAAGGTGTTGTGACCTAGAAAGCATCAACAAGTTTTCTTAAATTGGTAAAAGCTATGTAAGTTGCTTTTAATGACTATTGTCCAAAAAATGTCGGAAAAAGTATTTTGTTTCATGTCGTACGTGTACTTTTCAAGAGACATACTCAATAACACCGAAAAAGGAATTGATCAACCCAAATCGGTGAAACATGAGGAGGAGCAAGATAACTATCATGAAATGGACAAGATGAAAGTTCAATCAAAATGAATGATCATCAAACAAATGGCCTTCTTAGATTCATTACAAGTCATACTTTTGGGTACTTTGTCAAACTGAAAAGTGGTAAGAGCATTGGTGTCTAAAGCTTTTGTGGCACGTTGATTGCGTTTGTTTCAAATTTCGTTCGAAAGCTTCTTGTGAAATGCAAAGTGCATCCTCCGTCACATTAAACGGTGAGGTAGTATCGTTTCATTTTTTGCTTTGTAAGTAAGTCATTTCTTTTACCTGTTTATTTTCCTAGGTACATGATATATTTGACTTATGATATATATATATATATATATATATATATATATATATATATATATATATATATATATATATATATATATATATATATATATATATATATATATATATATATATATATATATATATATATATATATATATATATATATATATATATATATATATATATATATATATATATATATATATATATATATTATGAGTGTTCATTTCCAAAATAATTTTAAATTGATAACCATGATATGTTCTCAATTTGTATACTCATAATGACCCCATCATACTATAATTTCATATATTCCTTTTTGTTTATTCTTAATAAACACTTATGTGTGCACAAGCATGTTTAACATCATTAAACGTCAAGTCAAGCACATACTTTTAGTTCAAATATATGTTGATTATATCGTATTTGGTTCTACTAACATAAAATTTATCAAGGAGTATCTTGAGCTTATGCAGGGAGAATTTGAGATGAATTTTTATGGGGGGTTGAATTACCTTCTCGGACTTCAAATCAAACAACTCAATGAAGGAACCTTTATGTGTCAAACAAAGTATTGTCTTGAATTTCTAAAGCGCTTTGGCATGAAAGAGGCAATATAAATTGACACACCAATGCCAACAAACAGAAATTTAGACAAAGATGTCAATGGTAAGGATGTAAATGTCAAGCAATACTGAGGTACGACCGGATCCCTTTTATACCTTACTGCATTCAGGCCCGACATCATGTTTAGCGTTAGTATGTGCGCCTGATATTAATCAGCTCCTAAGGAATCACATCTAAAAATGTTAAGTGCATTCTTAGATACCTTCATGGTACATCTAAGTATGAGCTTTGGTATTCCAAAGGAAGCGATTGTAGTTTGGTAGGTTACTTCGATTCCGATTGCAAGTCAGATAAGAATAGTACTAGTGGGACTTGTCACATGTTTTCAAATAATTTGTTTATTTGGCATAGCAAAAAGTAAGTTCCAGTTGCTTTGTCAACCGCCAAAGTGGAATACGTTGCAGCCGGTAGTTGTTGTGCACAAATTCTTTGGATTAAACAATAACTACTTGTCTTTGATATTAAACTTTCGTGTATTTCTATCATGTGAGATAACACGGGTGCAATCAATATTGCCAAAAATATGGTCCTACATTCTCGCACTAAGCATATTGAGATTCGTCACCACTTTCTACGTGACCATGTTGAAAAAGGCGATGTTTTATTTGAGCATGTTGATAGTAAAAATCAACTTGTGGATATTTTTACAAAACTACTTGCAACGAAGCCTTATTTCAACATTCGAAAGGAATTGGGGATTCTTGATATCTCAAATGTTTTCTAAGATACATTTGTTACATGCTCTCTCAATACACTTGATCAAACTTTTTTTTAGTTTCATACTGTTGTACCCCAAAATTCCCCCCCTCATTTCTCAGGAATTTTCTCACAAAATTTCTACTGAGTCAAGACTGCACAAGTTTTCTTTGATTCTTAAGCTTCGATTAGACATCTAGCTTCCTTCGAGCAGGCATGATTCTTAAGCTTCGATTAGGCATCTAGTTCCCTTCGAGCAGGCTTGGTTCAGAGGTTTCAATTGAGCGTCTAGTCCCCTTCAATCAAGCTTTGGTCCACAAGCTTCGATTGGGTACTTGGTCCCCTTCGAGCAAGCTTTGGTCCACAAGCTTCATTTGGGAATGTGGCCTCCTACATGCATCCTTCGATTCACATGTAGCAGCCTCCTACATACATCCTTCGATTCACAAGTAGTAGCCTCCTGCATACTTGTTTCGATTCACAAGCAGTACTTCTTTCATGCCTGCAAGGCAAGTACATCCTTCATGCATGCTTTTGATCCATAAGACAAGTGCCTCCTCTGTGCTTGCTTTCGAACCATAAGGAAATGGTTTCCTCTGTGCTTGCCTTCAACGCACAAGGCAACGGCTTCCATTCATGCTAGCATCCATAAAGCAGTTGGCTTCTTTCATGCGTGCTTCGATTCACTAGGAAGTGGCTCCCTTTGAAATAGCTTGCTTCGATTCCACCTTTAAAATCTTCAACACACATAGTTTCTATACTATGACACACAACTGGTTGGCCATTCGAAGATTTGCAAATGGCCCATTCGAAGGACATGCATTAGTGGATTTGAGAGACGTATATGGGTGTCCCATTCGAAAGACAAATATTGGTGGCCCATTCGAAGAATTGCAAATGACCCATTCGAAGGACATATTGGTTGGGAACAAATATTGTTGTCTGAAGAGGAGTCTGGTTGAAGGTTGAACCTATGTGGTCAAAACGAAAGGGTGGAGTATTCAAGATGCTTGTTGGCTAGAGTCCTATATGCTTCCAAGCCCAAGCCTGCTGCACTGGCCACAACACTCCAAAACGACTACAAAGTAGTCCTGCTACGCTGCTCCCATATTTGTACCAAATTGGCATACAAAAACTGCAGCTCGAAAGCTACAAAAGCAGCATACCCAATTTTTTCAAATCTCATTCGTTCCCCCCCCCCCCTCAAACCTCAGCCAACTTCATCTATAAATAAGAGGTTCAACCACACATCTAAGCGGGGGCTTTTTGGTGGCTACAGAGAAATTTGTTAACAAGGCAAAGAGAGGAGAAAACACTTAAACATTCTCAAACTCGGAATAAAAAAACACAACACTTTGTTTCTTTCTTTCAAACCCAACACTAAAGACCACACTTTTGTCTTTGTTCCTTCGAATCCAGTACTACAAACACAACTCTACTTTTCTTGGCTTTCGAATCCAATCAAAGAAACACAAACACTTGTTTCTCTCCCTTAGAATCCCAGAGCATCCAGAGCAATCACTCAAGGTCCAAAAACACCAACGCCAGATTCAAGGTAAGTCCTCCTGACTTTAACCCTTTCGTTTCAAGCATGTAAATAACCTTTTTGCGCATTTTTTTCGTTTCTTCCCTTTTGGTTTGTTTTTCCTTCAAGCAAGAACTAACCTGTACATACCCAAACGAAAGAAAAAAGTTTGTATGAATCAAAGTCTTAGGCTTCGCCACTTTACTGCTTCACAGTTGAAAACAGAAAAAAGAAGGTGGTGTGAATCGAAGGTTACAGACTACGATACACACTGGGTACATGCCCAAATCAAAAGAAGGAAAGATTGTGGCAATCGAAAGGCACATCCTTCGATCTAGGATTCCTTTTCTTTCTCTCTTTTACACTATTTTTCTCTTTATATTTTCTATATATTTACATTTTCTTGCTATTCAATGTGGTTGTAATAATTAGGATTTTTATTGCTTTTCAACCCCCATTTGTAAACTTGTATACCCCATCCCCCAAAAAACATGTAATAGTGTAGGACATTTATTTTCCGCATTTTTATTGCTTTCATAAATGTTACTAACTAGGGTGTGTATGGCAAGATTAAAACCAATACTTATACCACCCTAAATTCAAGACAAAAATGCATGCATTCAAACACACCATTCACACACATGCACCTCTAGGGTAATCTCACTTGTTGCCTCGGAAAATGGTCATGTCCCTTGAATATGGGTGTTTTAGTAAAGACCCTCGATAAAAAGATCGTAGTCCCTCGATGTCCCTCGATGTTGCCTTGGGTAAACGATCTAGTCCCTTACGAAATTGCTAAAACGTCTCATAGGTTGCCTTCTATGACTATACAATTGACCCACGTCCATCCCTTCACATCCAAAGATGGGGCTTCTTATCAATCAATGGCAAGATAGCAACATCTAAAGGAGGAGGAAAAGAACAAAGACCTTTTGAGTAGGTAGGACGCTCGTAGTTGCTTGAAAACCATTTTCACACCAACACTTTCAATTGAAATATTTTCAAAATTCAAAACACTTTGTACGCATTCTTATAGAGACGAGAATCATTACAAAGGCACTTTTCAAAATCACTTTCAAAAACATATTCCACAACAAACATCTCTTTGAACTATTTTCAAAACCAATACTTTGTACGCATTCTTATAGAGACGAGAATCATTACAAAGACGTTTACAAAATATTTTCAAACCCACACCACAAAGAACATTTTCAAACAAAGCAAGTGATTTAGAAAGAAATTAAGAGCCCGTAGATAACTATGAATGAAAAGGGTGCTAACACCTTCCCTTTTCATAACCTACCCCCCGAACTCAAGAAATAATCTCAAAGGTCTTTCCTAATCTTTTCACCCTTTCCTTATTGGATAAAAGAAAAGTCGGTGGCGACGCTTTCTATTTGTAACTATTGCGATCAAACGCAAAACAACCAAGTTAGTTCTCCCACCGTATTACAGAACTGTCGACTCTGTTGGGGAAGATATTTAAAAGTGGGGTTACCTTAGAGCTAGATCACATTTACTTGCTTTCCTTATTTGACTTGTCTGCTTTATATATATGGGTCCTTGTTTGGGTTTTTGATCCTACACCCGGATTTAGGGCACCTTTTAGGTAAGTAGCAATAGATTGTGGAAACTATACGGCGTAGACCGATATAGTTGAAGCAATGGCTACGTTATTCTGACGCGTTTGTTGGTACCGGTATCCCTTGTGTTAAATCGAGGAGAATACGGGGCTGCTGAGCGGTGTCATGAAGCACTAACTGACCTTAGAACCTTAATTGAACAACTTGGCCATTAGGAAATAGTGAGATAGCCGACTTTGGTGTAAAGCTGAAGATTGGTTGATACTTGATGCTACACTCATTGAGATCGGACTTTTGGGATATCTTGGCTGAAAGAAAAGATTGATTGTGCTGAGACAATGCCCAATGAAGAAAGATCAGAGATATTGAGATCCCCTAGAACCCGGTTACTTTCTAGGACAGGTTAAGCCAACTAAACTTCAAGAGGGTACTTACCTACAAACTACATGCAAGCCTAAACCTAAGGAATTGTATGCTTTGTTTGTATATGATTTGTTTGTATATAATAACTTGTTTGCTTTGTTCACTTTTACATAAACATCATGACATCATACCATAGCATTGTCAATAACCATTTCAAGGATCTCAAAGGGCTTGTGATGCAGGGTCATGTTAAACTAGACATCTATCAAGGGGAAAGAGGATTTATTCCCCTATAACCAAACTCCATCAAGAACCAAAGCACGTTGACAAAAGTCAAGGGATATGACCCCCTTGACATGGTGATCTTGATTCTCGTGGAAGGACCTTCAATGATACAAAGTTCTCTAATCAAAGTTGTGATCAGATTTCAACTTCTTACATTTCTTGCATTTACCCCGCGAGATCCTTGAAAACATTGGATTTTACATACCATGCATCATATCATGACAGGTTTTCCCCACACAGGTTTCTCATTTGCTTACTGTTTATTTCAGTAGAGATGGCTCTAAAACAAATTATCAAGGACATTCAGACTCAAAATGCTCAACTTCAAGAAATGTTCTTGAACCTATCCAAGGGGCAAGAAGAAGTGAAAGCACTCCTTACTAGGGGCATGACCATGAAGAATCCTGAGGACAACAAGGATGACCAATTAGAATGGATACAAACTGAGATGGCCACGATGAAGATCCAGATGATGGGCCAGATGGTGGGCTAGATGGCTCTTATCCAAAACTTGGCTCAAGGACAAGAAGAGCTGAGAGCCCTCGTCAGCAAGCTTCATCAAGACAGATGCAACCGTATGAAACAAACAGTCGAGGCTGGGGATTAAGTCGTTAATCAGCCCCTGATGAGACCAGAAGTTGTCTTGGTGGAGAGTAGACCTTACCAAATTTCCACTATGTCACGAGCCCAACAACAACCTCACCAACAACAACAAGGTAATCGGCGTAAGTGGGATACATCCAATAGGCAATATACCAAAATTAACATGCCAATGTCGCAAGTCTTGCAACACATGTTGAATTTGAATTTGGTGACATTGAAGGATCCTCCTCGGAATCCTATACTTCCGCTCCCAGTTACCATCTCAATGAAAGGTGTGCATATCACTCCAACAGTTCGGGGCATGATACTGATAGTTGTTAGACGTTGAAATATAAGATTCAAGACCTGGTCGACAAAGGGGCATTAGAATTCACACAATATGGTCAACTTGAGTTTTTATGTCATCCCTAAAAGGCGCATCATCTGAAGTGACGAAGTTCAGGTGGAGAAACTTTTGTTTATTCGAATTTTCAGTTGTAATTTCTTTGTTTGCTTAAACACTTATCTTTATGTCAGACTTTGGTTAATTTCATTAATGCATTGCATATGTTTGTCTTGAATTAATCCATTTGTTTTCGTTGTACTTAAAATTGTGTTTTTTTACTCCCTTTATGATATTCAACTCTTGTTAAAAGTTACGAGCCTTTAGAGGGAGGATGACGAAAACAATACCATAATCTCATACAGCATGCTTTTGAATAGACCTTGCTGACGATGTACATGTGTTGTTTCAATCCCTAAACACTGGAGTTATAAGGAAGATAATCCCCAGTCAACCCCTTTGAGCCAAAGAAGTAGGAGTTTTCTTTTTCACACAAATTGAAACCTTTAATTAAAACCAGGGGCAGGGTAGTTTCTCAGTTAATTCAAATGCGCGTTCAGTCGCAAGCTTTCACTTCATAAATAATGAGTGACGTAAAAAACATCCTTATGAATCAATAGACGGTGATGGTTCCCTATAAAATAGGTAGTTGTTATCTCTCAAAAGAAAATCCCACTAAGTCAAAACCTACGAAAGAGACATAAGAAAAATCAGGGCATCCCGTTGGCTGTAATCTCAAAACAAGAGCAGTTAGGAAAAAATTAGGGATAGTAAATCAAAAATAGGTCACTACAAATCCTTTTAAACATGAAAAATGTTGCAAAAAAAATGGCTGCCTTCTCAAATAAACTTCCAAGTATCTGAACCATAATTCTAGACTCAATTGGAATTCAGACGCACAATTAACTGAGTATAGGGCTGAAGAAGATCATGAATAATGGGAGGGTACAGATAAACTTTGAGCCTTATCCTTTGTTTCTTAAAACCGTGAACCATGCCACGTTACAACCCCTTAAAAGTCCTATGGAAGCATGGGTTAGTTCGAAAGCATACTGTTACAAAAGGTATCCTGACTCCTGTAAGGCTTACTCTAAATCCTGAGTTGAATTCACATTCTTACAAAATTCTTTTATCTGCTAAAATGCATTTTTAAAACTTCAAGACAAACGTGAACTTTGCATTGTTTGAATATCGTTGTTTGCATTTGGCTAATTGTTTGACAGCAGAGAAATTCACACGGTGAATATCCAATGAACGGAAATTCTTAATGAACAGAATCACTTCAAGTGGTAAGACACTTCCAATGACAACTATCCTATAAGAAAGGGGGCATGACATGTCACTATCCAACTTGTCCTGGGGATGTCAAGGAAATATTCCAAGAAATCTCTCAAGAGGTGCCGAATAACCAGTGGCAGATCTCCATCTGAATCACTTGGGGCATTGAACATGAATTCCAGCAAAGGGTTGCGTACGGCCAAGCAAACATTTTCTGGAAGTACTACAACACTTACTACTAAGGGCAATGACGAATTTCGAAAAAATCCTTTTCATAGGGTGATCCCCAGTCAAGTCCCTACAAAGTCATCTCTATAAGATTATCCCCACGGAATAATCTTCACAGATAAGGGTACAAATCCCTCAAGGCCAAGTTCATGGATATCCCCATAAAGTTGGATCTATGCAATCCCCAACCAGAGTTACAGTCTCCAGAAAACCTCTCCCTAGCCGAGTTGGTCTCAAGAAGAATCCTCAAGGAGTTCTGCCAAAAGAAAACACCTCCCCAGCAGTTTGTCAAATATTCTTTTCAAACAGGGTTTATTTCTCCAACAAACTATAGATTCCCCAGCTTGAATTTGCATCTCAGACTTTTACAAATTGAGGGACCACAATTCCTAATCCCCAGTGAAGTCATCAACAAAGCTCCTCTTCCCCAGTAGAGTTTACCACTATCACCAGTGAGTTGCTGCAAAGCCCGAAATCCAACCAGATAACGGTTAATTGTTTTATCCCCAACAAGTTGTTAACTTCCTTTCTCTCCAATCAACAGATAAATCCCCAGTAGAGAAACGTACAACTAAAACTCATGAACTCTTTTTCCCAAGCGGAAATCAACACTCTCTATAGAGTTTTCCCTCAAACAAAGGTAATGTTCCCCAGTAGAGTTCTCCTCAAACAACAAAACAGGAATCCCCAGTAGAAACATTCTAAAAAAAGGTCTGAAGGTGTAGGGGTGTTCAAAACCAAACCGGCCCAATAGAAAACCGCAAAACCGAACCAAACCAAACCGAAACCGCAAAAAACCGCATTTGATTCGGATGTGTTTGGGTCATTTTCTAATGGAACCACATGGTTTGGTTTGGTTTGCGGTTTGTATTTTGTAAACCGAACCAAACCGAACCAAACCGCATTATGTTATTAAATCTTATTAACCAATATATTTCTTTAATTCTTTAGAGAAATCAACATGTATTATGTGTATATTTTATCATATTCTTTGTATGATATGTATTTTAATTTACAAATCATAAAAAATGAAATATTATTCATTTTATAAATACTATTCTCATAAAATAGATTTTATCGTATTCTTTGTATAATATTTATTTAAGAATGCATCTTATGTATATCATTCTTTAGATTTAGATAAAATTATAATACGTAAATTTATGTAAAAAATTATAAACTTATTTTGACAATTAAATTTTTTTTATGGTAATGTATGAACGGTTAAACACAAAATTATATTTTTCTCTATATGTGTATGTATGGCTAAATATTTTTTTTGAAAAAAACTGCACCAACCGAACCAATCCAAACCGCATTAGTTTGGTTTGGTTTGGTTCGGTTTTATTTTTAAAAGCCAACCAAACCAAACCGAACCGCACATTTTTTTCTCTTGCGGTTCGGGTGATTTTTTGCTTCAAAACTGCCCAAACCGCACCGCGAACACCCCTATGAAGGTGTGCATACTCTTCATCCCCAACGGCAGTCTGGGATTTAACTTCCCGAAACTCCCCAGCATTTGTCAAGGATTTATTTTCCAAGACAAAAATACATTCCAACAACATTTCATATTTCATGCGTCATAGCATATGCATACGAAACGCATATAGCATAATCTCATTTATTTTGAGAAACATCATTATGCCATGCATTTCATACATCATGACATTGCTTGCAGCTACTTCTTTACCTTTTCAGGAAAAATTCAATCAACAGATAGCTATCATCAACAATTTTCAAAAGGTCAGACATTAATTCCTGAAATAAGACAGGGCAACTATCTCTACGATCAACAAAAAGCAAGTTCCAGATTAATACCTGAAACAAGACAGGACAACTATCTGTGAGCAACTGATTGTAGATTAATACTTGAAACAAGACAGGACAACTATCTAGATGAGCATATTGAAGATTAACTCCCGAAACAAGTCGAGGAAACTATCTTTATTTCTCAAATAGGTCAGAGATTAATTCCTAAAACAAGACAGGGCAACTATATCTACGACCAACAAAAAGAAAGTTCCAGATTAATACTTGAAACAAGACAGGAAAACTATCTGTGAGCGACTGATTGTAGATTAATACCTGAAATAAGATAGGACAACTATCTATATGAGCAGATTGAAGATTAACTCCCGAAACAAGTCGGGGAAACTATTTTTCTTTCTCAAATAGGTCAGAGTTTAATTCTTGAAACAAGACAGGGCAACTATCTCTACGACCAACAAAAAGCAAGTTCCAGATTAATACCTGAAACAAGACAGGACAACTATCTGTGAACAAATTGATTGTAGATCAATTCCTGTAACAAGACGGGGCGACTATCTACATGACGAGCATTTCCTTTAGAGGAGTTCTAAAACGCATTTCCCCTTCAGCACTTCATTCTGAAAAGCATCTCCTTCAACGCTTCATTTTGAAAAGAATTTCCCCTTCAGATACGGAATCCTGAAAAGCATTTTCCCCAGAGACCGAGTTCTGGCGAGCATTTCCTTCAGAAGATTTCTGAAATGCATTTCCCCTTCAGCACTTCATTCTGAAAAGCATTCTTCAAGATAAGGTCAAACTTAGACTTAGTCTAATTTCTATCAATAATCACCTTTGGATGGCATCTATAAGCCCATCTCTAACAACTCTCCATCATCTCTCCAAATGGCATCTTTAAGACCATTCCCTATACAATCAACTAACAAAGGGTCGAGTGCAAATTACTGGGCACTCTAGTGTCCAATCATCTTCCACCTTCAAGTCACGAATGGCAGACTCGTCAATATAACTCTTCAGGTTTAAGAAGATTGAACAGGGGCAGCTGTTGTACCCCAAAATTTGCCCTCTCATTTCTTAAGAATTTTCTCACAAGATTTCTATTGGGCCAAGACTGCACAAGGCTTAATCATCTCAAGTTGCCATAGATCATATTGGATTTTCAAGCATCAAGTCAAAGAGGAAACTGTGGAAAGAACAAAGAAGATAATTTTTTTTTAAGAAAAGCAAGCTTGCTTCAATTCATACTTGCTTCGATTCATATTTGATCTCTGATTGTTAGCTTACATGATTTACGTGGTTAGAATCGTGAGACAAAATGCTACAACATTCATGTTATCAGTTTCCATTTTTATTGAGAGATGAGAAAGTTACAGAGCTTCTGGCCAGCTTGGGGAAGAAGATGAAGTACAGGGCAAGGACATTGTTTGTGTTATGTTTTTGTTGTTTCATATAAATCAACGGATGTACAGCTACCCCAGTGGCAAGGTAGCGCGTTGGTAAGGCCCAGGTCATGGGTTCGAACCTTGGCGCTACCTTTTGTTTTTTCACATTTTTCCATTTTTCAGTTTTTGCTGTTTTGCAGGTTTGGGCCTCCACGCTGGGCCTTGTGTTTTTTTCTAACATCCACCACTTGATTTCTCAGGATACCCCCCTGACCCAACTATTTTCATATATTTTATTTATTTATTTTTGTTTTCATTTTTGTTTATTAAATATTTTCTTTAATACATAAAAATCATGAAAAATATAAATATGATAATATTGCATTTTTATTTTATTTTATTTTATTTTTCACATAAAAAATATATTTTATCTTCAATATATACTAACTATCTTTCTTAAATAAATTTGTAAAAATAAATTTAGATATATTCTTATCTTTTCTTTTATATTTTTATATATATTTGTAAATATTTATTTTAACATATAAAAACTAAATATTTTCATACAATATTATTTATTATTTTTAATACAAAGAATATACAAAAAATAATACATAAGAACCTTATTTTCTTTCAAACTAGAAATTAGGGTTAACCCTTTTTTTTAAGAATTAAATTTTTTTCCTTATATTTTTAGGATTAGGTAAAAATTCATTTTCACATAAAAAAATAAAACAAAATATTTTCTCGCATGTACATAATATTGCATACTTAAATATTGTATTTGTTTATTCCAATATTTGTATAAATTCGATTTGGTTGTAATAGCTTATTTAGATTTACATTCTTGCAAATCCCCATTCAAATTTGTATTCCCCCCTCCCATAAATTGTTGTAATAGCTTAGTAATTTTTACATTACGCAATTTACTGCTTTACATGCCATGTTAGTAATTAGGGTTTGTAGGGTAAGATCAAAACAAAGCAAATAGAAAACCCTAATACAAGACAAACAAAGCATGAAAATAACACACTTGCACACAAGCATCCTTAGGGTTTCTCCACTTGGTTGCCTTATACAAAAATGGCCATGTTACGCATGCGAAGTATCTTGGCAAAAAAACAAATATAAGATCATAGTCCCTCGATGACGCTATTCAAAGTTTCCTTACAAAATGATCTTGGTCCCTCAAAATGCTAATATACTTTGCAATATTGCTAATCATGGTTATACAATGACCCACGCCCGTCCCGTTTACATCCAAAGATAAGGTTGCTTACCAAATCAATGGTAAGACAACAATGTCAAAGGAATAGAAAATGCACAAGAAAGACATTTGAGTAGGTAGATTACTTCTAGTTACTTGCTCTATTTCCAAACAATTATCCTTGCTATTTTCAAAAACAAACACACACATTTCCAAACATTTTACAAACATTGAAAACATTTTTAAAAAGACAAACATCTTTGTATACATTCTTACGAACGAGAATCATTACAAAGGTTGCCTAAACAATGGCCTCTTTTACAAAATACTTTGAAAAACCACACAAAGCACAATTTCAAAACAAAAGCAAGTGATCTAGCAAGTAACTAAGAGCTCATCGAAAACCATGGATGAAAAGGGTGCTAATACCTTCCCTTTTCATAATCTGCCACCCGAACTCAAGAAACAATCTCAAAGGTCTTTCCTGTGCTTTTTCACCTTTCCTTTTGGATAAAAGAAAAGTCGGTGGCGACTCTTGCTAACTGCAACATTTGTGATCAAACACAAAACCCTCAAGTCAGTTCTCCCACCGTATCACAGAACTGGCGACTCTACTAGGGAAATTCTAAAAGTGGGGTTACCTTAGGGATAAATAACATTTATTTGCTTACATTGTTTGACTTGTTTGCTTTACATTATGGTTCTTTGTTTGGGTTTGAATCCTCCACCCGGATTTGGGAAACATTATAGGTAAATAGCAATACGTTGTGGAAACTGTGCAGGGTATATCGACATGGTCTAAGCAATTGCTATGTTAGTGTTACATATTTGTGGGTACCGGTAGCCTTTGAGTCAATCAAAGAGAATACGGGGCCGCTGAGTGATGTCATGAAGCACTAATGAACTTCTAGAACCCTTTACTTGACCAACTTGGCCTTTAGGATGTAGTGAGATGACCGGCTTTGGTGCAGTTCGAAGTTGGTAGATACTCGATACTACACTCATTGAGGGTTGGTTTCTTGGGATATTTCGGTCGCCATTAAAGAGGCTTGAGCTGAAACAATGACCAAGGAAACAATCCAGTGATATTGAGCTCCTTAGAACCCGGTTACTATTACTAGTACAGGTTTAAGCCAACTAAACTTCAAGAGGGTACTTACCTATAAAACCCCATGCAAGCCTAAACTAAGAACTTATTTGTTTTGCTTGTATATACATACTTGTGAATAACATCATGGGCATCATGACCATCATATGCATTCACTAACCATTTCAAGGATTTTGGAGATTCATCTTTGTTCTTTATTTATAGGATATGGATTCACTCCGCAGGAAAACTATCTAAGTCAACCTTGTAAGAATTCCTCCACAACTTAAGGAGCTAGCTTCAAGGATCCCTGAGAACTCTCCATTCACTGAGAGGCATGGTCGTCTACTCAACTTGGTCACCTCCAACACAAAGGAGAATATGATGAAGGTACTCTTCCAGTTCTTTGATCCTTTGCACCATTGCTTCACATTTCCCGACTATCAGCTTGTGCCCACTTTGGAGGAATTCTCTCAACTCTTGAGGATTCCTATTCTCAATCAACTACCTTTTAACGGTACGGAAAGAGAACCAAAGCCAGAAGAGATTGCTCAAGCTCTGCACTTGCACTCATCTGATGTCACAACCCATTGGGAAACTAGAAGTGGTGTCAAAGGCTTCTTAGCAAAGTACCTGTTTGAGAAAGCCCAAAGCTGTTGGAATTCCTTAGACTTACAAGCTTTTGAGGAAATTGTGGCTCTTCTTATCTATGGGATGGTCTTGTTTCCCAATCCTGACCAACTCATAGATATGAGTGCCGTCAAAATCTTCATGTCACGCAATCTGGTGCCTACATTGCTAGGGGATATCCTACACTCTTTTCACACTCGCACAATGAGGAAAAGAGGTGTCCTTATGTTCTGCACTCCTCTCCTGGCAAGATGTTTTTTTCTTATCTTCACCAATCAGTCTTAAAGAATGAGCAAGGATTAAGGTGGTCACAAAGGTTAATGACGCTCAAACATTCAGATATTCATTAGTGCTCTCGATCCAAAGAGAATGTTATCATTGTTGACCATTGTGGGGAATTCCCTAATGTCCCTCTACTTGGCATTAGGGGAGGCATCACCTACGACCCATGCTTAGCTCTAAGACAATTTGGTTATGCCCGAAGGGATGGCCCGCATAAGATGTTGATTCAAGGCTTGGTATTCGACTATGACAACGACGATCAAGGTCTTCGCCAGAGATTCATCCGAGCTTGGAGGATGCTAAACAAGGTGGATAACAAGACTTTGGGACACAAGAATTCCATCCCTCTTGAGCCTTACCTCAAGTGGGTACGAACCCGCGCTCAAAGTCTTATGATGCCTTATCCTTCCATCCTCCCGGTAATCATTGAGCCTGTTAAGGAAGGAGAAGTTCCATACACTATCCTACATCCTGACATGCCCACATCTCTTGAAGACCTACAAAGGGATTGGATACAGCTCAAAGGAGAGTGAGATACTTTCGAATCCCAATTCTACGCAAGCGACAAGAAGGTTTTGGAACTCACTAGGATACTTCATGAGGAGAAGACTCTAAATGCCTACATTGCACCAAAGAGGATGCGCACTACTTTTTTATCTTAGAGTTCTGTATTATTTTGCCCAAGGGACATTGATGTACTCAAACTCTATTTTATTAATATAACGTGTGTTTCTTTTTGTCTAAAACGAACTTGAATCTTTAAAATCCTTGAAAACATTACATATGCACATATCATTCATCATGACATAAACAGGTCTTTTGCAAAGAGTTTCCTCATCTCCCTACTGTTTATTTCAGTAAGATGGATCTCGAACAGACAGTCAAAGATCTTCAAATTCAGAACACGCAATTTCAACAGTTACTCATAACCCTAGCCAAGGGGCTAGATGAGTTGAAGACTCTATTAGCTGAAGAAATAAAGAAGAAAACCAAGAAAGTCACTGGGTTTTTGAACATGGGGAGAAGGTTTCAAGGACAGACTAGAAGAACCTTGAATTTTGCAACCACTTCCGGGGAAGGAGAAGGGAAAGGAAAAGAAACAGCGGTTCCATCAGAATCCGAAGAGGAGGAAGAAGAGGAAGACTACTCCGAGGAACAGTATCCTTCAGCAGATGATAAGTACAGACTTCTTGAAGAGCGTTTGAGCGCTATGGAAATACAGAAGGTGCCAGGTCTAGACTTTGAAGAATTGGGACTAGTGTCGGGAATTGTGATCCCACCAAAGTTCAAAGTGTCAATGTTTGCAAAGTATGATTGGGTGTCACGCCCTAAGATGCACCTCCGATCATATGTGAGAAAGATCCAGCCGCACTCCGTCGATAAAGACCTATGGGTGCATTTTTTCCAAGATAGCCTATCTGGAACACAACTCGATTGGTTTTACCAATTGGAAAGGGGAGACGTACACAACTGGGAAGATCTTGCCGCAACCTTCTATAAGAAATACCAGTATAATGCAGATTTGGCGCCTACCCGTACTCAACTTCAGAGTATGGCTATGGCTTCAAAAGATGGTTTCAAAGATTACGCGCAGAAATGGAGAGATCTAGCTGGGAGAGTGCAACCCCCTTTGTCTGAAACGGAGTTGGTGGATATGTTCTTAGGCACTCTATCGGGCCCTTTCTTCGACCATTTAATTGGGAGCTCATCTGCTGGATTTACTGAGTTAATACTGACTGGAGAGAGGGTGGAAGCTGGCATGAAAAGTGGAAAGATTCAGAAGGATTCATCTGCCTCTAAAGCTGTGAGAAAGCCTTCCACTGGGAATAAGGAGGTATCTGCCATTTATCCACAAAGGAACCAAGGGAGAGTTGAACGCCGACCAATGGTAGGGGCCATTATGATCCCAAAGCCTACATCTGATCAACCAAAAAGTAACCAACCGAGGGTGGAAAGGCCAGTCCGGCAATTCACCAGAATCAATATGACTCTAGCCTAGGTTTTACCACATCTTCTGAAATCCAATTTGACAACTCTGAAGGAAGCTCCAAAGAACCCCAACAGTGTCCCCTCATTATCACCCAAAATCCAGATGCGCATATCATTCTGAAAGTTCGGGTCATGACACTAACAACAGTTGGGCCCTGAAAAACAAAATTCAAGACCTTATAGATGCAAAAGAGATTGAGTTTGATGCACCCGATAAGCCAAACGTCATTTCTGCTCCTATGCTTAGGCATGGTCACAACACCAATGCAATAGAGGAAGATTTGTTTGTCGCCATAGTTGATGAACTCTTGACTCCACTCCCAATCATTAAGATAAACTTGTTGAAAGCTGGTGTATTCCCGGGTTGTAATGAAGACTGTTATCTTTGCTTATCCTCACCAACTGTTTTCCCTTTGTTGAAGACAGGCATTCAACGCTTGATAGACAACCAAAAGATTCTGTTTGAAAGTGCTCCTGTTTCACCTGTTCCTGTTGAAGACATTTCAATCATAACCATCTCTGCCAATCCTTCCAGGGTCCCCAAAAGACCCGTTAGGATTACATCGGTTCCAAAAACTACTCCTCTTATAATCACAATGCCCGGGTCGGTCCCGTATGAATCAGACAAAACAGTGTCGTGGAATTACGGTGGAGACATCTACTACCATGGTATCAAACAAGATGGACTGGCCGCCGAAGAGATGAGCTCCGAAGAAGAAGACTCTGACATTAGCAATATTGCCGGAACTAGTAAGATTACCCGTAGCGATAGAATCTTCTCTCCAGAAATTGCCCCTCCAAAGGCAGTTTTTGGACCCGTGGCTGTTCTGAAGGTTACCTCCGTACCAATAACCATATCTGCAAGTGCTCCTATTGACAAAGACAACACAACCCCTGCTGTCATTCCCACCAACAATCCTACTGCTGAAACTCGAGGAAAAAGTATTCAAGAAGAGCCTGTCTGGACGAAGGCTCAACCACTAACTATTCCTGAAACCTCCAAGAAGGAAATGGAGGAGATTCTGAGAATAATAAAGAAGAGCGACTACGACGTAGTTGAACAGTTGGGGCAAACTCCCTCCAAAATCTCCATGCTGGCATTGTTACTGTGCTCAGAGGCACATGCGAAGGCTCTGGTAAAGTTTCTGAAGACAGCCCATGTGCCTCAAGAGACATCGGCTGACCAATTTCAAGATTGCGTGGCCAGCTTGACGACGGATAAAGGCCTAGGATTATCTGATACTGATTTGACACCAAGGGGGAGAAAGCATAATGAGGCATTGCATGTCTCTATGGAATATAGAGGAATAACTCTGGCCCATGTCTTGGTGGACACTGGCTCATCTTTGAATGTTTTACCGAAGAAAGCTCTTGACAGATTAGACTGCGAAGGACTGACATTGAAACCCAGTAACATAGTCGTGAGAGCACTTGATGGCTCAAAGAGGATGGTCCACGGGGAGGTGGACATCCCCATAAAGGTTGGGACTCAGACTTTCAACTCAACCTTCTATGTAATGGACATCCGCCCCTGTTACTCCTGTCTGCTAGGACGACCATGGATCCATAATGCCGGTGCTGTCACCTCTAGACTACACCAGATGCTGAAATATCAAGTCCAGGGAAAGATTATCACTGTCCACGGAGAGGAAGAGTATATGATTAGCCAACTCAATTCCTTCCGGTATTTGGAATTGGACGGCGAGTTCATTGAAACCCCTTTTCAACATTTCGAAGAGGTTCCCCAAGAGGTAGCAGTGACCAAGACTTCCACTCCAGATGTCATCTCTAAAGGACACCAAGGAAGTAGTATAGGAGGGTGGATGCACCATCTAGGGGCAACTTCCGGATATTCCGTATAAATCTGAAAAGTTTGGCTTAGGGTTCACTTCAAGTGCTCAGAAGGCTGTGCGTCGTGCCCGTGCTGGGGGGCCACCCTTGAGGATTAGCAACCGCGAGGTCAATGCAGTGGAAGATGGTGAGGAGGATTGCAGCTTGGAGGATTGGATATTTCCTACTGTCAACGGAGGACTTCGCAATTGGGAAGCCAGAGACTTTGTCCCAATAACTTTCATCTCTCAGTAATTTATCTTTTACATTTCTGTTGGACTTGTAATATTCACAAACAATTCTCACATTTAAAACCTTGTGTCTTGCCCGAGGCACAATGGTCCATTTGTAAGAGTTTTTGTTTCATCTTCATATGACATTCAATGAATCATGGACGTTTTTCACATACAAACTTTTTGTGCTCATTGTTTTTCTTTTACATTTTATTTTTAAAGATGTCTATACCCTTATACACACCCACACTCACAAAATGCAAGTACCCCTCCATTCCAGATCCCATGGGTAACGATACTGCTATGGCCTTTTGTGATTCTGAGGATCTAATCTACCAAGCCGAAGACGAAGGTGAGGAAGATTGTGAAGTACCAGGGGAATTGGCCAGACTACTACAACAAGAGGAAAGAGCCATTCAGCCTCACGAGGAACCTGTGGATACAGTCAATCTGGGTACTAAGGAAGATAAAAAAGAAATCAAGGTGGGTGCCAATCTGGAGCCTAGTGTCAAGGAACGTCTGATTCAGCTATTGCATGATTATGTTGAGATCTTTGCCTAGTCATATGAAGACATGCCAGGGCTGGATACAGACATAGTGGTACATCGTCTGCCAACAAGAGAAGACTGTCCACCAGTAAAACAAAAAGTCCACCGCATGAGACCTGACATGTCAGAGAAGATCAAAGCGGAAGTCATGAAACAATTTAATGCTGGATTCTTGGCCGTCACTTCCTATCCTCAATGGGTTTCCAACATTGTTCCCGTGCCTAAAAAGGACGGCAAAATACGTATATGCATGGACTATAGAGATTTGAATAGGGCCAGCCCTAAAGATGACTTTCCACTCCCCCACATTGCTATCCTGGTTGATAATACGGCCCAACACAAAGTGTTTTCCTTCATGGACAGATTCTCAGGTTATAACCAAATCAAAATGGCACCTGAGGACATGGAGAAAACAACATTTGTCACACAGTGGGGCACATTCTGCTATAAAGTGATGTCATTCGGACTGAAGAATGCTGGGGAAACCTATCAATGCGCCATGGTAGCCTTATTTCACGACATGATACATCATGAAATAGAGGTCTACGTAGACGATATGATAGCCCGATCACAAATAAAAGAAGATCACCTTGATCACTTGTAAAAGTTGTTTGAAAGGTTGAAGAAGTACAAGATAAGGTTGAACCCAAACAAGTGCACATTCAGAGTACGGTCCGGTAAACTCCTAGGCTTTGTCGTCAACAACAAAGGTATTGAGGTCGATCCCGCCAAGGTTAAAGAAATTCAAGAAATGCCTGCTCCTCGTAGTGAGAAGGAAGTCATAGGATTCCTGGGACGCTTGAACTATATTGCCAGATTTATTTCTCACCTAACAGCTACTTGTGAGCCAATATTCAAACTATTGAAGAAAGATCAAGTAGTCAGATGGAATGATGAATGCCAGTTTGCTTTTGACAAGATCAAAGAGTACTTACAAGAGCCTCCTGTTTTGATGCCACCAGTCGAGGGAAGACCACTGATCATGTATCTGACCATTTTAGAGAACTCAATGGGGTGTGTATTAGGGCAGTATGACGAGTCTGGCCGAAAAGAGCACGCTACTTACTACCTGAGCAAAAAGTTTACCAACTGTGAAACCAGATATTCACTGCTCGAGAAAACTTGTTGTGCTCTAGCATGGGCTGCTCGCCGGCTAAGACAATATATGTTGACTCATACTACCTTGTTGATATCTAAGATGGATCCGATAAAATACATCTTCGAAAAGCCTACTCTGTCTGGGAGAATAGCTAGATGGCAGATGATCCTAACAGAATATGATATACAGTATACTACCCAAAAAGCTATCAAGGGCAGTGTCTTGGTTGATCACCTTGCTCATCAAGCTGTAGAAGACTATCAGTCCATGAAGTTTGAATTCCCGGATGAAGACATCATGACATTAGACAACTTTGAAGGAGTCAGGCCATATGACGAACCTGAACAAGGATCCCGATGGACCCTGTTCTTTGATGGGGCATCCAATGCACTTGATAATGGTATCGGCGCTGTACTCATATCTCCAGAAGGGTGTCATACAACTTTTACTGCCAGACTTTGCTTCAACTATACAAACAAGATGGCGGAATACGAAGCATGCATCTTTAGTCTCAGAGCTGCCATAGACTTGGTGTTGTACCCCAAAATTTGCCCTCCCATTTCCTCAACATTTTCTCATCACAAAACCCTTGGAGCTCAAGATCCAGTTAGGGTTCCTCTGCTCAAGACTTCTCCTTGCACTGTGGACTCAAATTAGGGTTTGTGTTTGTCTAAGGATGTTTTGACCTAAAATGCCTAAGATGACTTTCATGCTTCATATTGGACTCCCAAGCTTACCTATACCAAGTTTCAAGTCTTGATTCCAAGTTTTGCCTAATCAATTGGACAGTTGACCTAGAAATCAGCTGTATTGGGGAAAAAGTCAACTGTGGCCAATTGACAGTCAAATCTCATGAAATTTGATCCACATCAACATATTGAACTCATATGGACCATTTGATCAAGTTTGGATCACAATTCCACAAGAAATTTGATCAGATCACCAAAAGGGCAAAATGGTCATTTTTAGGGTTTTGACTGCACAAAGGCAATTCTTGACTGTTTGACTTAACCAATGGCAAACCAAACTCACACATGGACTCAAGGACCCCATGGAATTATCTTGACATGTTCATCAAGCTCAAAAGATCCCAAGTACACAAGATTGACAGTTGAATTTCCCAGTCAATTGATCAATTTTGACTGTATACTGAAAAGTCAAACTTTGACTTTTTGGTCAAAATCAAGAGTCAAGATTCATTTTTCATCAAAACTTGCCAAATCATGAAACTTGTTCACCAAGAAATCACAAATGCAAATTAGGGTTTGAAAATGGAATTTTTCATAACTTAGAATTTTTCTAAGTTATGAAAAACCCTAATTTTTTCCCAACTTTGCCCCATCTTTTCACCATGATCCATTTGGATTCAAACAAAAGTCAAAACATGAAAGTTGTAGATTGTTGCATAATCTACAACTTTGATTCACAAAGTTTTCTCATTTGAAGCTTGTATCTCAAGTTATAATTTTTTGAATAAGGGCACTAAACCATCTTTTAACTTAGTGAAATTTGACCTATTTTGACAAGGTTTTCTACCCTACTTCAAGGCCACTTTTCATACCCTTCCACTTGGAATTTTGATTTTCATTTCAAAGATGGATTGTAGTACACATTCCAAGCTTTCCAAAATGTCCAAGAACTCATCAAACAACCTCCTAACTTGAGAGATTCTAATTTCACAAGTTGGCAAAAATTCACTTTTTGTTCTTCATCAAGACATGTCCATAATCTTGCCAATTTGAAATCAGTTTGCTTTATGCTTGATTACAGGTCCTTGAACCATTTCATACTCAATAATTTAATGCATATTCAATGTGTTAAGGTGTTGTTCTTTGAGTGCAAGCATTGTATGCAAGATTAATCCTAAACTAGATAAAGTGAAATTTCCATTTTTGAAAAGGTTAACTTTATGTCAAGTTTGTAATCCAACAAGTACATGAAAGATCTGCTTGGCACAAGATTATGTGCATAACACACTGATCAAGAGAGGCTTATACAGCACATTAGGAGGCCCCCTACTAACCTAAAACCACCAACTTGCTTTTGTAGCTTAAGTGTGAAGAAAGGTCCATAACTTATGCTATCTCTCATTTCAGCTTAGATACACAACACAAAAGCTATCAAACACATTCCATAGACAAAATCCAAGCTAACACACGAGCCCTTGCCATCTGAAACACTCCCATTGCTTTAATCACCTCAAAACTGCTCAAACAGGGGAGCCCCTGCAGTTTGAGTACAAACTCCCAATCCCTTCGAGCATTTTGATCCAAACCTTTTCCTCTACCTTCCCTACAACATATGCAAGCTAACCATGTCCTAAAATCAGACCTGTAACACCTCCAAGCCACTTCACCATTTTTAATTTTCTGTTTTGCAGTTGGAGTTCACTAGCTCGATTCAGGGAGTTTCAAGACAAAGTAGGAATTGGAAAAGCATCCTTACACTTCAAGGAAGCTGTACAAGTCATCATTTCACTCTGAAACATCCTCCATTGCCAAGCTCGATTCCAACTGAACAGGTATATTCATGGAGTTCTATCTCTCTTATTAGGCATTGTTAGCTTTAGGTTTTTGAAGAAAACATGTCACAATCATAGCCCTGAACATGCTCATATGATTAGATTTCATTTATGTTTCGTGTGCTTAGAGAATTTCATGTCTGAACATTGATGAAAAGTTAGGTCAGAAATTGGGGGAGGAGAAATTCTCCCTCATCTTAGAGAGATAGGTCAAGTTATTTATATGGTTGAAACCGTCTCTTCATGCTGAACATTTCTTGTGTTATGAGTTTTTGCTGAAAAGCCAAGGATCAGGAGTTAGACATTGAGGAACAGGGGCGCGCGTTTTTCAAATGTTTGAAGCTGGAGGTTGAAGACAATGATCAGTGGGCTGGGCCTGTGTTATTTCACTTTTCACACCATCTTTTTTGGTTTACACCCCCCCTGAGCCCATTTGCTCATTTTTTAATACTTTTGACTTTTTCTTTTTTTGCTGACTTTGTTTATTTTTTCTCATGCCATTTAAAAATTAAAAATATTTTTTTCATCATTTTTTGCATTTATTGCATATTTATTTGTTTATTTTCTTTGTTTGTACACAAATATATATATATATATATGATTATTAGAATAAATGTAAAAATAATGTAAATACATTTTTATTTTTATTTATCTTCTGAAAATATTTCACACAAAAAAAAAACTCTTTTATTTATTTTATTAAAATATTAAATAAATATTTATTTTGTGTATAATACCTATTTAAGGTTTAATATATATATGTATATATGTTTATTAATATATTTAAACTAAAAATATAAAAATACTTGAATTTTTTCATTTTTATTAATATTTGATACAAAAATACTTTTTTCACAATATACTTCATTTTATTTTATTTTTATAAATAATAAATAAATAGTTGAATTAAATTAGATAATAATACCTTTTCTTTAAAATTAGGGTTTTTTGCCCTAAATTCAAAATACTCCAAAAAATAATACATTTTTATTTTCTTTTCTCTTTTACATAAATAATATTTTCTCATACACATAAAAACTTTATTTTTGCATTTCACATATTTATTTAATTTCCATTTAATTTTTGTACATTATTCAAGTTGCAAATATTCAAATGATGTAATAATTTAGATTTAAATTCTTGTCAATATCCCCATTTGAACATTTGTACCCCCCTTCCCATATTTGGTTTTGTAATAGCTTAGTAATTTTAATTTCGCACTTTATTGCTTTCTAATGATAACATGTTAGAATTAGGGTTTGTATGCGAAAAAACGATAAAAAATAGTTTGACCTAATACAAGATAGACAAGCATGAAAATGGACACACAAATCACACTTGCACCCCCTAGGGTTGTCCACTTGTTGCCTTCAAATAAATGGGCCATATTGCATGTTGAACTTCTTTGGGCAAAGCAAACAATTTGAATGATCATAGTCCCTCGACAAAACTTTTTCAAAACAAACAAAAACAAATGATCAAGTCCCTTAAAGAAATTGACCAAAGACATTCAACGCCGTTGCAATTATGGTCCATACGATGACCCGCGCCTGTCCCGTTCACATCCTAACACAAGGTTGCCCACCAAATACAATGGTGGAGCAAACTTGTTAAAAGGGTTAAAATATAGCAATGATCTTTTGAGAAATTTAGGAGTAGATAACCTCTTAGTTACTTGAATTAACTTGCAAAACAACACACTTGCCTAATTTCCCAATCACAATCCACAACACTTTCAAAACAACTTTCAAAAACAAATGAAAACTTTTTTAAAAGACATACATCTTTGTATACATCCCCACATGGATCATTACAAAGGTTGCCACCACATTGGCATCTTTTCAAAACATTTTCAAACACACACACTCAAGCACCATTTAAAACAATTGAAAACAAAAGGCAAGTGATCTAAGCAAGTAACTAAGAGCCCATGGATAACCATGGATAGAAAGGGTGCTAATACCTTCCCTTTCTATAATCTACTCCCCGAACCCAAGAAAACATCTCAAAAGGTTTTTGCTGTGCTTTTTAACCTTTCCTTAAGGATAAAATAAAAAGTCGGTGGCGACTCTTGCTAACCGCAACATTTGCGAATACAAACGCAAACCTCAAGTCAGTTCTCCCACTGTATCACAGAACTGGCGACTCTGCTGGGGAAAGATCTTAAAAGTGGAGTAATCTTAGGGTTTAGATCACCCTTGTTTTCAATTGCTTGCTTTGTTTGCTTTTATATTTGTGGGCTTTGCATCGGAGTTCATAGATCCTAACCCGGATCTGGGATATACCTTTTTTTTAGGTAGCATAATCTGTGAGGGACCTGTCCGGCGTAGACCGACATGGGTGAAACAGTGGCTACGTTGGTGTGGCATCTTAGTCTGTACCTATATCCCTTGTGTTGTAACGGGGAGAATATAGGTCTTCTAAGGGGTCATTAAACACCAACCAACCTTAGAACCTTAAATTGACCAACTTGGCTATTAGGACAGTAGCAGTATGCTACACTCATTGAGGCTAAACTCTCGAGATGGTTCTGGCCGCGAGAAAAGATTGCGATGCTGGAGTTATGACCGATTGAGGGTAGCCAATGATTTGAGATCCTCTAGAACCCGGTTACTTTTGATAGGACAGGTTTTAACCAACGAAACCAAAAGAGGGTAATACCTGAAACTCATGCTGGCTTGAAACCTAAGGGTGTCTGGTGTGACTTGTGTGCCTTATTTGCCTGTGTGAATACTTGTGGTGTGTTTCATCATAGCATCATGCCATCATACCATTGCATGCATCCTGTACAAAGGACTAACCCATTTCAAAGACAAAAAAAGTTTCACCTTTGCTCTGTTTTGTAGGATATCATGATGCCCGTGCGTAGAAATACTGTCCGGCTCAACTTTGTTCAACCACCAGTTTTACTCAAGGATTTGGTTGGAAGGATTCCAAACAATTCTTCTTTCATCAACAGACATGGCTCTCTCCTTGGCTTGATCACTGCAAAATGGGACCAACAACTGATAAGTGTTCTGACCCAGTTTTATGACCCTCTGTACCATTGTTTCACCTTTCAAGACTTCCAGCTGGTTCCTACCCTGGAAGAGTTCTCTTATTTGCTTGGGATCCCTGTCTTGGAACAAACTCCATTCACTGGTTTGGAAAAGACTCCTAGGCCTGAAGAGATTGCTGCAATTCTCCCCTTGACCAAGGAAGAGGTACTGTCCAACTGGGAAACTAGAAATGGGATCAAGGGCTTTTTGGTCAAATTTCTGGTTGGCAAGGCTAATGATTTTTGGAATGACTTGGACTTCAAGGCATACGAGGATATTCTGGCTCTTTTGATCTATGGTCTGGTATTGTTTCCCAACCCTGACACTTTTATCAGTATCCATGTCATAAGGATCTTCATGTCTCGGAATCCGGTACCCACTCTTTTGGGTGATGTTCTACAACAACTCTATGCTCGCACTGCTCGAAAACGGGGAACTCCGTGGTTTTGTACTCCTTTGCTAGTAAGGTGGTTTATTTCGCACCTTCCTAAGTTCGTGCTGAAGAATGAAGAAGGAAAAGGTTGGGCTCGGAGGTTAATGTCTCTCACTGATAATGACATCACCTGGACTCTCAGAGGTTTGGATGAAGTAGCTGTTATTGACCGTTGCGGAGAATACCCTAATGTCCCGTTGATTGGTATCCAAGGAGGAATCTCTTACAATCCGTGTTTAGCTCTCCGTCAGTTTGGAAGAGCCAGAGGAGATGGACCTCATGAAATGCTGGTTCCTCACTTCCATTTTGAGTTTCAGGCAGACAGCGACAAACTACGCCAGGGGTTCATTAGAGCTTGGGACAGAATCCACAAAGCTGACCCACATGAGTTGGGACCAAAGACTTCTCTACCAATGGAGCCCTATTGCAAATGGGTCCGCATCCGTGCTCAGAAGTTGGGTATGCCCTACGAAGCTGTTAGACCTCTCATTCTGGAATCTCCTGATGAAGATGGGGCTCCTCCAACTGTCCTCCCTCCTCAGATACCTACTGATTTTGACACCATGAAGAGATCTTGGGCGCAGTTAAAGGAAGAACGGGATTTCTATCGAGAGAAGTTCAACGAGCAGGAACGGAAGATCCAGAGGCTGACTAAGCAATTGGAAGAAGAACGGGTCCTGAACAACTACATCAGCACTGAAAAGAGGAGGCCATGGGAGCATTGATGAGCTTTGGATGTTTCCTTTTGTAGTTTTATTTCCTTTTCAGTATTTTTTATTCCTGTAATGCCTAAGAGCAAGTTGTCGAACAATTGAAATTTTCTTTTAATCTAATGAAGCGTGCTTCCCTTTTTGTCTACAAAGTTGAACCTTGTTTGTCTTTGAAAACATAAAACATACGCATTCCATTGCACCATATGCATAAGCAGGTACCCTATTTCACAGGTTGCTTAATTTTCTTCGCTGTTTGTGTGAACAGTCATCATGAATCCAGAATCATCCAGTGAGCAAGCAATCAAGGCCCTTCAGGCCCAAAGTGCACAGTTCCAAGAGATGGTCCTAAGCCTAGCCCAAGGCCAGCAAGAGTTGAAGACTCTACTCATGAAGAAGAAGAAGAAAAAGAGGACTGCATTGTTCAACACCGGATGCAGATTTGGGAACACACTCCACAATGAAGCTGATCCCACCACTTCTTCTGCTGAGAAAAACAGTCCCCAAGGGGGAGGAGCTCCTAGTCCCGCAGTCTCCGACAACGAGACGGACTATAACGACGAACAATACCCACCTGCTGCTGACAGATACAAGCAATTGGAGGACCGCTTGAGCGCCATGGAAATTCAGAATGTTCCAGGGCTGGATTTCGGAGATTTGGGGTTATCTTCTGGAGTAGTAATTCCGCACAAGTTTAAGGCGCCTGCCTTCGCCAAGTATGATGGGGTCTCCTGCCCAAAGTTGCATCTGAGGTCGTACGTAAGGAAGATCCAACCTTACACGCAGATAAGAACCTCTGGATTCACTTCTTCCAAGATAGCCTCTCGGGGTCACAACTTGAATGGTTCTACCAATTGGACGGAGCTAGCATCCGACACTGGGAAGATTTGGCAACCGCATTCTACAGACAATACCAATACAATTCTGATCTCGCTCCCACGCGTACCCAACTTCAGGGTATGTCTCTAGGGACGAGTGAAGGATTCAAAGAGTACGCTCAAAAATGGAGAGATTTGGCTGGCAGGGTGCAGCCACCATTAACTGATCGAGAGCTGGTTGACATGTTCCTTGGGACTTTGTCTGGTCCGTTTTTCAATCATTTGGTTGGTAACTCCTCCGTTGGGTTTACAGATTTGATATTAACAGGGGAAAGAATTGAAGCCGGCATCAGGTCAGGCAAGATACAAAAGGCTGCCTCCACAAGTGCTGAGAAGAGGCCGTTTAAGAAAGAAGCAAGTGTCGTCTATGGTCCTAGAAGACAAGTCAAGCCCGAAAGTCGCCAAGCCGTCAATGCTTTGGTCATCTCCAAACCTGCTGCTGCTCCTCAGCAGTACAATCAACAAAGAAGCGAAAGGCCCAAGAGGCAGTATACCCGACTGAGTATGACCTTATCTCAAATTTTACCCCAACTGTTATCCACCAACCTGGTGACCCTCAAAGAAGCTCCTAAAGTCGTCAACACTGCGTCTCCTAAGTATAACCCGAATGCCTGGTGTGCTTATCATTCTGATAGTCCCGGGCACACTACTGATGATTGCTGGGCCTTGAGAAACAAAGTGCAAGATCTGATCGACGCAAAGGAAATTCAGTTTGAAGCGCCGGAGAGACCAAATGTTGTAACGGCTCCTATGCCCCAGCATAGGGTAAATGCCATCGAAGAAGAAATGTACGCTGTTTCGGTAGATGAAGTTGTTACCCCTCTGAAGACTGTTAAGAAGAACCTACTGCGGGCCGGTTTATTTCCGGGTTGCGGTGAAGGTTGCCTGTTCTGTGCTATTTCCCTATCTGATTGTCCCTTGCTGAGGTTAGGCATCCAAGGCCTAATGGATAGCAAGGAGATTCTATTCAAAAAGACTGCTGTTCAATTGGTTCCGATGAAAGAAGTTTCTGTGATTACCATCTTCAAAAATCCAATCAAGGCTCCCCCAAAGAAGCCTGTTCAAATTATGACTGTTGCACCTGTGATTATTACCATCCCGGGGCCTCTCCCCTACATATCTGATAAAGCTGTCCCCTGGCATTATGGGGCAGACGTGTACGTAAATGGAATCAAACAAGAATTCGACGCTAGTGCCAGTATCTGCGATATCACTGGTCCAGCCAAGGTCACCCGCAGTGGCAGGCTCTTCTCGCCTGACATTGCACCACCCGCTATTCGAAAACCCCTCCTCATAAAACCTACAAGTTTACCTGTTACTGTTGCTGATCAAGTTGTTTCCCCTGCTGCCGAGTCATCAAATGCTCGGGGCAAAGGGATTGAAGAAGAGCCTGCCCGGATGGAGGCACCAATACCCGTAAATGCTGAGGCCTCCCGACAAGAAATGGAGGAGATTCTGAAAATAATAAAGAAAAGTGATTTTAATGTTGTCGAGCATTTGGGGCATACACCCTCCAAGATCTCCCTGCTTTCCTTATTGCTATGCTCCGAGGCCCATGCTAAGGCCTTGATCTCATTTCTCAAAACGGCCCATGTGCCGCAGGAGACGTCTGCAGTCCAGTTCACCGATTGCATAGCTAATCTGACAGCGGACAACGGCTTGGGTTTTTCAGATGCTGACCTGACCGCGAAAGGGAGAGACCACAATGATGCCCTGCATGTCTCCATCGAATGCAGGGGCACTACTCTGGCACATGTATTAGTGGATACTGGTTCTTCCTTGAATGTTCTACCGAAAAAGGCTTTGGATCGTCTGGATTATGAAGGCCTGGAGTTGAAACCCAGCAATATCATCGTCAGGGCCTTCGACGGTTCCAAAAGGATGGTTCATGGAGAGGTTAACATCCCTATTCGTGTGGGCTCTCAAGTGTTTGACTCTACCTTTTATATGATGGATATACGTCCATCGTACTCTTGTCTGCTGGGTCGACCTTGGATCCATAAAGCTGGGGCAGTAACCTCTACCTTGCACCAGAAGCTGAAGTACCCTGTCAGAGGGAAGATCGTCACTGTGCAAGGAGAAGAGGAGTATATGGTGAGCCATTTGAATTCCTTCAGATACATTGAGATGGATGGGGAGTTTATTGAAACCCCCTTTCAGCATTTCGAGGAGGTGCATCCAATTTCAGCCGCTGTAGAGACAACAGTCGAAGAGAATGTTTCCTTGAAGATGGCTTCCCTAAGGGATGCCCGGGCTGTGGTTCAGAAAGGCGATTGTGCACACTGGGGTCAGCTTCCTGACTTCACTCAGAAGAACGACAAGTTTGGGCTAGGCTTTACTGCGGAAGCTCAGAGGGAGGTGCGCAAAGAGAAGATCAGAAAGGCTCCGGTGTTTATTTCCAGCTCAAGGGTGAATGCTATCGAGGAGGATGTAGAGGAAGCAGAGTTTGACAGTTGGATCTACCAGACTACCAGCGACGGACCAAGCAACTGGACGGCAAAGGATTTTACCCCTATCACATTTGTCACGCAGTAATTGATTTCTTTTGATTTCCAAATCTGTAACAAACAATATGTTAAAACTTTGTTGGCTCGGTGTCCTACCCGGGGCATCGTAGCTCCATTTGTGAGGGCTTTTTGTATGACATTTTCATATATCATCAATCAAAACATTGGACGTTTGTTGCATTTCAAATCTTGTGCTCTTTTCCTTTCTGTGTTATATATATTGCGAAACAGCTATATTTACACACACTCACTTATACAGGTTTCAATCCACCCTGGATCTCACTGGTAACAGCTCTGCTACCGCCAGTTATGACTTCGAAAATCCGATCAACTTGGCCGAAGACGAAGGTGAAGATGATTGCGAAGTGCCTGGTGAACTTGCGAGACTGCTACTTCAGGAAGAGAGAGCTATTCAACCACATGAAGAGCCTGTGGAGACAATTAACCTGGGTACTGAGACGGATAGGAAAGAGGTCAAGATTGGTGCCAATCTAGAGCTCAGCGTGAAGCAACGATTGATCCAGATGCTACGAGACTACATGGAGATTTTTGCTTGGTCCTATGAAGATATGCCTGGTTTGGATACCGACATTGTAGTTCACCATCTGCCAACCAAGGAAGATTGCCCTCCGGTAAAGCAAAAAGTCCGACGGATGCGTCCAGAGATGTCTGAAAAGATCAAGGCCGAGGTTATGAAACAGTTTGATGCCGGGTTCCTTGCAGTGACTTCTTACCCTCAGTGGGTTGCCAATGTTGTGCCAGTGCCAAAGAAGGACGGTAAAGTCAGAATGTGTGTCGACTACAGGGATCTGAACAGGGCCAGCCCCAAGGATGACTTCCCCCTACCTCACATTGATGTCCTTGTTGACAATACAGCTCAACACAAGGTGTTCTCCTTCATGGATGGTTTTTCAGGGTATAATCAGATCAAGATGGCTCCAGAAGATATGGAGAAGACTACCTTTGTGACTCAGTGGGGCACCTTCTGTTATAAGGTCATGCCATTCGGATTGAAAAATGATGGGGCAACCTATCAACGTGCCATGGTTGCTTTATTTCATGATATGATCCATCATGAGATTGAGGTATACGTTGATGACATGATTGCGAGATCTCAAACTGAGGAGGAGCACCTTGACCATCTGAGGAAGTTGTTTGACCGACTCAAGTTGTACAAGCTGAGGTTGAATCCCAACAAATGCACCTTTGGGGTAAGATCCGGAAAGTTGCTAGGTTTCATTGTAAGCGATAAAGGTATTCAGGTGGATCCTGCCAAGGTAAAAGCCATACAAGAGATGCCGACTCCAAAAACAGAGAAAGAAGTCAGAGGTTTCCTAGGACGACTGAATTACATTGCTCGATTCATCTCGCATCTGACTGCTACTTGTGAGCCAATCTTCAAACTGCTGAAGAAAGATCAAGTAGTACGCTGGAATGATGAATGTCAGGCCGCCTTTGAAAGGATAAAGGAATATCTCCAAGAGCCACCCATTCTTATGCCACCGGTGGAAGGAAGACCTCTGATACTATACTTGACAGTGCTTGATAATTCAATGGGGTGTGTGCTGGGGCAGCATGACGAGTCTGGCCGAAAAGAGCACGCTATTTATTACTTGAGCAAAAAGTTTACCGACTGTGAGTCTCGTTACTCACTGCTTGAGAAAACTTGCTGCGCTCTTGTATGGGCTGCTCGCCGGCTGAGACAGTATATGCTGACTCACACTACTTTATTGATTTCGAAGATGGATCCCATCAAATATATATTCGAAAAGCCCGCTCTGTCTGGAAGAATAGCGAGATGGCAGATGATCTTAACAGAATATGATATCCAGTATACAACTCAGAAAGCAATTAAGGGAAGTGTACTGGCAGATCATTTGGCACACCAACCTGTGGACGATTACCAATCATTGAACTTTGATTTTCCGGACGAAGACATCATGGTGGTAACTGACTGTGAAGTACCTGGACCGGATGAAGGACCTGAGGAAGGATCCCGATGGTCTATGCATTTTGATGGAGCCTCCAATGCTTTGGGTAACGGCGTCGGTGCTGTAATCATATCTCCCAAAGGAACTCATACTCCCCTCACCGCCCGATTATGTTTCAGCTGCACCAACAATATGGCAGAATATGAGGCATGTATCATGGGTTTACAAGCTGCAATCGACTTAAGGATCAAATTTCTAAGTGTCTTCGGAGATTCCGCTCTCGTGATCAATCAGATCAAAGGCGAGTGGGATACGAAGCACCCAAATCTTATTCCTTACAAGGAGTATGTGTCGACCTTGCTTCCCCACTTTGAAGAGATAACTTTTGAGCATTTCCCCAGAGAGGAGAATCAGCTAGCAGACGCACTAGCCACGATGTCTTCAATGTTCAAAGTTAAATGGGACAATGAGGCTCCCCGAATCATTATCTGGAAGTTGGATGAACCGGCATACTGTTGCGAGCTCGAGGCTGAGAAGGTTGTTGAAAAACCCTGGTATCATGAGGTGAAGAGGTATTTGGAAGCTCAGGAATACCCTGAAGGTGCATCTGTCAATGATAAGAAGTTCATGAGGAGGTTTGCTGCAAAATTCTTCCTCAGCAACGGCATTCTCTACAAACGGAATCATGATTCGACTCTGCTACGTTGTGTGGATAAGGCTGAAGCGGAGAAAATCATGATGGAGCTGCATGAAGGTACATTTGGAACACATTCCAGTGGACACACCATGGCTAAGAAAATCCTTCGGGCAGGATATTTCTGGTCCACAATGGAAGCCGATTGTTACCAACACTCCCGAACTTGTCATAAATGCCAGATCTATGCTGACAAGGTACATATCCCTCCGGTTCCTTTGAATGTCCTGACGGCACCTTGGCCTTTCGCGATGTGGGGCATCGATATGATCGGTGAGATCCGACCAACGGCATCCAATGGGCATCGCTTCATCTTGGTGGCGATCGATTACTTCACGAAATGGGTTGAGGCAGCTTCCTATGCCACAGTAACCAAGAGCGTCGTGGCACGTTTCATCCGGCATAATCTGATCTGTCGGTACGGCGTCCCAGAAAGAATCATTACGGATAATGGTACCAATCTCAATAACAAAATGATCACTGAACTCTGTGAACAATTCAAAATACAGCACCACAATTCTTCTCCCTACCGGCCGAAGATGAATGGGGCTGTAGAGGCAGCCAATAAAAATATCAAGAAAATTGTGCAGAAGATGACAGTGACCTATAAAGATTGGCACGAGATGTTACCGTTCGCTCTTCATGGGTACCGCACCTCAGCAAGGACATCCACCGGGGCAACTCCTTTCTCCTTGGTCTATGGCATGGAGGCAGTCTTGCCAATCGAAATCCAGATACCCTCTCTCCGGATAATGAAGGATGCAGACTTGAATGAAGATGATTGGATCCAGACTCGACTTGATCAATTAAATCTGATTGACGAAAAGAGGCTCACTGCTATCTGTCATGGTCAAACGTATCAAAAACGGATGATCAGGGCATTTAACAAGAAAGTCAGACCACAAGAGTATCAAGTTAGGGACCTGGTAATCAAACGCATCATCCTTCCTCAAAGTGATCCCCGGGGCAAATGGACCCCTACGTATGAAGGGCCGTTTGTGGTTAAGCGTGTGTTCTCAGGAGGAGCCATGATCCTAACCACCATGGACGGTGACGACCTTCCTCACCCCGCCAATGCAGACATAGTGAAAAAATACTACGCATAAATAAAAGACCCGCTAGGTTGACATGCCTAGGCAAAAATAAGGGCTTCCCGGCGAACCAAAAGGGTTCGGGCAAAAATAAGGGATGAAATGAATAAAAATCTGTACACCCGACAAGTCGAAAACCTGAAAGGGCGGCTTGGGCAAAAATGGGTATCCCGGTGGACTGAAAACCCGAAAGGGCGGTCCAGGCAAAAGTTAGGGATAAAAGCGTAACACTATGTCTCATTGGATCACTTCGCATCCGGAATTCGGCATCAACTATCTGGCTCAAGATTTCGGCATCGACCAATCAGCTTCATCTTCAATTAGGCAGCAAGGCGATGAGACGTTCAAAGACATAGAGACGATAGCAGAGTTAGGAACCCAGTGGGATTGTTCACATAGCTGTTTTGTTTCCTTTTTCAAATTGTAAACTTTATACTATTTGGCGATATCCTCTTACTAGGATGTCAGCCTCTTGTACAAAAAACGCCTATTCACAGGCAAAATATAAATCAATACAAATATACTTTTCAGTTAAAAGTGCCAATTGTTTTCTTTTTCTGTTTTGTCTTGCGAAGAACGTCCAATGTTCATTTTTGATATATGCATTTGACATTAAATTGCTGATTCATAAATGTTTGCATATGAAACGAGAAGATCGATTACAGGTGACATCAGAGACAGGGGCAATGGGAAATTGTCTTAAGCAGTCTGTTTGTTTTGTCCGCCAAGGTACTAAGGTAGATTCAACTGAAGGAAGTGGCCAAATCATCTCAACTCCCCGCAGAGTAAAACAAGGCTCAGCAATACTTTCCCCCAAGCGGAGTTGACTCCCTGACGATCCTGAAAAAGCACAACATTCCCCGGCAGGTCTTAAAGCTCATCCCCAGTAGATTCTGCAAGCTTATCCCCTGCGAGGCACGGACGTCTCACCCGAGTTTTATTTAGAGTTATTTCCTCACAAGGACTTATAACTGGGTTATCCTCAGCTAAAAGCCACGGAAGACCGCTCTCGGCAAAGTTCCTTCAATCCCCAGCGGGGTCTATCTTTGGTATTCCCAAGCAGAGTTTATCTTTGGAGTTCCCCAGCGGAGTTTATCATCATTATCCTCAGCAGAATCCATCATTGAAGTCCTCAGCAGGCCTCTCATCAAACTTCGGCCAAGTATCTCTTCCACAGAGCAGCTTCCCGGCCGTTCGTCAAGGATTTATTTTCCTAAGATGAAATCACACTCATAAACATTTCACATTTTCATACATCTTGCTTACATACATGATGAAACGCATACAACATCTCATGTTGAACATCATGATATCATGCATATCATACATCATGACATTGCATACAACTTACGTTTTTGCCTTTTCAGGAAAAAGACAATCTCAAAAACAACTACCTTCAACTGTCACAATTCCAGATTCGATACCTGTATCTAGCCAGGGCACATCTGAGAGTGATCAGTTTCTAGACTCGATTCCTGTATCTAGCCAGGGCACGTCTGAAGAGTTCGAAGATTCGATTCCTGTATCCAGCCAGGGCACATCTATCAACTACAACAGCTCCAGACTCGATTCCTGTATCCAGCCAGGGCATATCTGTTGACCACGTTTCCAGACTCGATTCCTGTATCTAGCCAGGGCACGTCTGAAGATTTCTAGATTCGATTCCTGTATCCAGCCAGGGCACATCTATTAACGACTATTTCCAGATTCGACTCCTGTATCCAGCCAGGGCATATCTGTGAGCAACCAATTGTAGACTCAATACCTGTATCCAGCCAGGGCATATCTGCATCAAGAGACTGAGGATCAAACACCTGTAACAAGCCAGGAAAACATCCGTCTTTCTCAAATATACAAGTTCTCGCTAAGGAATCTCTTATGCGATCGACACTTCCAGATGGCATCTATAAGCCCATCTCCCTATCCACCATCTCTCCAAATGGCATCTATAAGCCCATTCCCGACACCGTATTGTTGAGACTCCAGCATGCGAGTGCAAATTTCCGGGCACTCTAGTGTCCAATCTTCTTTTACCCTCGAGTCACGAAAGGCAAACTTGCCAATCTAAATCTTCAGGTTCAAGAAGATTGAACAGGGGCAACTGTTGTACCCCAAAATTTTCCCTCCCATTTCCTCAACATTTTCTCATCACAAAACCCTTGGAGCTCAAGATCCAGTTAGGGTTCCTCTGCTCAAGACTTCTCCTTGCACTGTGGACTCAAATTAGGGTTTGTGTTTGCCTAAGGATGTTTTGACCTAAAATGCCTAAGATGACTTTCATGCTTCATATTGGACTCCCAAGCTTACCTATACCAAGTTTCAAGTCTTGATTCCAAGTTTTGCCTAATCAATTGGACAGTTGACCTAGAAATCAGCTGTATTGGGGAAAAAGTCAACTGTGGCCAATTGACAGTCAAATCTCATGAAATTTGATCCACATCAACATATTGAACTCATATGGACCATTTGATCAAGTTTGGATCACAATTCCACAAGAAATTTGATCAGATCACCAAAAGGGCAAAATGGTCATTTTTAGGGTTTTGACTGCACAAAGGCAATTCTTGACTGTTTGACTTAACCAATGGCAAACCAAACTCACACATGGACTCAAGGACCCCATGGAATTATCTTGACATGTTCATCAAGCTCAAAAGATCCCAAGTACACAAGATTGACAGTTGAATTTCCCAGTCAATTGATCAATTTTGACTGTATACTGAAAAGTCAAACTTTGACTTTTTGGTCAAAATCAAGAGTCAAGATTCATTTTTCATCAAAACTTGCCAAATCATGAAACTTGTTCACCAAGAAATCACAAAATGCAAATTAGGGTTTGAAAATGGAATTTTTCATAACTTAGAATTTTTCTAAGTTATGAAAAACCCTAATTTTTTCCCAACTTTGCCCCATCTTTTCACCATGATCCATTTGGATTCAAACAAAAGTCAAAACATGAAAGTTGTATCTTGTTGCATAATCTACAACTTTGATTCACAAAGTTTTCTCATTTGAAGCTTGTATCTCAAGTTATAATTTTTTGAATAAGGGCACTAAACCATCTTTTAACTTAGTGAAATTTGACCTATTTTGACAAGGTTTTCTACCCTACTTCAAGGCCACTTTTCATACCCTTCCACTTGGAATTTTGATTTGCATTTCAAAGATGGATTGTAGTACACATTCCAAGCTTTCCAAAATGTCCAAGAACTCATCAAACAACCTCCTAACTTGAGAGATTCGAATTTCACAAGTTGGCAAAAATTCACTTTTTGTTCTTCATCAAGACATGTCCATAATCTTGCCAATTTGAAATCAGTTTGCTTTATGCTTGATTACAGGTCCTTGAACCATTTCATACTCAATAATTTAATGCATATTCAATGTGTTAAGGTGTTGTTCTTTGAGTGCAAGCATTGTATGCAAGATTAATCCTAAACTAGATAAAGTGAAATTTCCATTTTTGAAAAGGTTAACTTTATGTCAAGTTTGTAATCCAACAAGTACATGAAAGATCTGCTTGGCACAAGATTATGTGCATAACACACTGATCAAGAGAGGCTTATGCAGCATATTAGGAGGCCCCCTACTAACGTAAAACCACCAACTTGCTTTTGTAGCTTAAGTGTGAAGAAAGGTCCATAACTTATGCTATCTCTCATTTCAGCTTAGATACACAACACAAAAGCTATCAAACACATTCCATAGACAAAATCCAAGCTAACACACGAGCCCTTGCCATCTGAAACACTCCCATTGCTCTAATCACCTCAAAACTGCTCAAACAGGGGAGCCCCTGCAGTTTGAGTACAAACTCCCAATCCCTTCGAGCATTTTGATCCAAACCTTTTCCTCTACCTTCCCTACAACATATGAAAGCTAACCATGTCCTAAAATCAGACCTGTAACACCTCCAAGCCACTTCACCATTTTTAATTTTCTGTTTTGCAGTTGGAGTTCACTAGCTCGATTCAGGGAGTTTCAAGACAAAGTAGGAATTGGAAAAGCATCCTTACACTTCAAGGAAGCTGTACAAGTCATCATTTCACTCTGAAACATCCTCCATTGCCAAGCTCGATTCCAACTGAACAGGTATATTCATGGAGTTCTATCTCTCTTATTAGGCATTGTTAGCTTTAGGTTTTTGAAGAAAACATGTCACAATCATAGCCCTGAACATGCTCATATGATTAGATTTCATTTATGTTTCGTGTGCTTAGAGAATTTCATGTCTGAACATTGATGAAAAGTTAGGTCAGAAATTGGGGGAGGAGAAATTCTCCCTCATCTTAGAGAGATAGGTCAAGTTATTTATATGGTTGAAACCGTCTCTTCATGCTGAACATTTCTTGTGTTATGAGTTTTTGCTGAAAAGCCAAGGATCAGGAGTTAGACATTAAGGAACAGGGGCGCGCGTTTTTCAAATGTTTGAAGCTGGAGGTTGAAGACAATGATCAGTGGGCTGGGCCTGTGTTATTTCACTTTTCACACCATCTTTTTTGGTTTACACCCCCCTGAGCCCATTTGCTCATTTTTTAATATTTTTGACTTTTTCTTTTTTTGCTGACTTTGTTTATTTTTTCTCATGCCATTTAAAAATTAAAAATATTTTTTTCATCATTTTTTGCATTTATTGCATATTTATTTGTTTATTTTCTTTGTTTGTACACAAATATATATATATATATATGATTATTAGAATAAATGTAAAAATAATGTAAATACATTTTTATTTTTATTTACCTTCTGAAAATATTTCACACAAAAAAAAAAACTCTTTTATTTATTTTATTAAAATATTAAATAAATATTTATTTTGTGTATAATACCTATTTAAGGTTTAATATATATATGTATATATGTTTATTAATATATTTAAACTAAAAATATAAAAATACTTGAATTTTTTCATTTTTATTAATATTTGATACAAAAATACTTTTTTCACAATATACTTCATTTTATTTTATTTTTATAAATAATAAATAAATAGTTGAATTAAATTAGATAATAATACCTTTTCTTTAAAATTAGGGTTTTTTGCCCTAAATTCAAAATACTCCAAAAAATAATACATTTTTATTTTCTTTTCTCTTTTACATAAATAATATTTTCTCATACACATAAAAACTTTATTTTTGCATTTCACATATTTATTTAATTTCCATTTAATTTTTGTACATTATTCAAGTTGCAAATATTCAAATGATGTAATAATTTAGATTTTAATTCTTGTCAATATCCCCATTTGAACATTTGTACCCCCCTTCCCATATTTGGTTTTGTAATAGCTTAGTAATTTTAATTTCGCACTTTATTGCTTTCTAATGATAACATGTTAGAATTAGGGTTTGTATGCGAAAAAACGATAAAAAATAGTTTGACCTAATACAAGATAGACAAGCATGAAAATGGACACACAAATCACACTTGCACCCCCTAGGGTTGTCCACTTGTTGCCTTCAAATAAATGGGCCATATTGCATGTTGAACTTCTTTGGGCAAAGCAAACAATTTGAATGATCATAGTCCCTCGACAAAACTTTTTCAAAACAAACAAAAACAAATGATCAAGTCCCTTAAAGAAATTGACCAAAGACATTCAACGCCGTTGCAATTATGGTCCATACGATGACCCGCGCCTGTCCCGTTCACATCCTAACACAAGGTTGCCCACCAAATACAATGGTGGAGCAAACTTGTTAAAAGGGTTAAAATATAGCAATGATCTTTTGAGAAATTTAGGAGTAGATAACCTCTTAGTTACTTGAATTAACTTGCAAAACAACACACTTGCCTAATTTCCCAATCACAATCCACAACACTTTCAAAAAAACTTTCAAAAACAAATGAAAACTTTTTTAAAAGACATACATCTTTGTATACATCCCCACATGGATCATTACAAAGGTTGCCACCACATTGGCATCTTTTCAAAACATTTTCAAACCCACACACTCAAGCACCATTTAAAACAATTGAAAACAAAAGGAAAGTGATCTAAGCAAGTAACTAAGAGCCCATGGATAACCATGGATAGAAAGGGTGCTAATACCTTCCCTTTCTATAATCTACTCCCCGAACCCAAGAAAACATCTCAAAAGGTTTTTGCTGTGCTTTTTAACCTTTCCTTAAGGATAAAATAAAAAGTCGGTGGAGACTCTTGCTAACCGCAACATTTGCGAATACAAACGCAAACCTCAAGTCAGTTCTTCCACCGTATCACACTTGGGAATCAAATCTTTAGCTGTGTTTGGAGATTCAGCTTTGGTCATCAGTCAGATCAAAGGGGAATGGGACACTAAACACCCAAATCTTATCCCTTACAAAGAACATGTTTTGACATTGCTACCACATTTTAAGGAGATTACCTTCGAGCATTTCCCGCGAGAAAAACATCAGCTAGCAGATGCTATAGCCACAATGTCATCTATGTTTAAACTTAATTGGGATAACGAGGCTCTCAGGATCACCATTGAACGAATGAACGAACCGGTGCACTATCACGAGATTAATAATGAAGAGGTAGTGGACCAGCCTTGGTTTCATGAAGTCAAGAGGTATCTCGAGGCTCAAGAATATCCAGAAGGAGCGTCAATTAATGATAAGAAGTTCTTAAGGAGATTCTCTGCTAAGTTCTTCCTGAGTAATGGCATCCTGTACAAACGCAATCATGACTCTGTTCTGCTTCGGTGTGTGGATAAGGTTGAAGCAGAAAAGGTCATGGCTGAATTACATGAAGGTACTTTTGGCACTCACTCCAATGGGCATACGATGGCAAAGAAAATCCTACGGGCAGGCTATTATTGGTCTACCATGGAAGCAGATTGCTATCAACACTCTCGGACCTGTCATAAATGTCAAGTTTATGCTGAAAAGGTGCACGTACCTCCAATTCCTCCAAATGTCTTGACGACTCCTTGGCCCTTTGCTATGTGGGGAATTGATATGATTGGGGAGATCAAGCCTACAGCCTCCAATGGACACCGCTTCATCCTAATGGCCATTGACTATAATACAAAGTGGGTCGAAGCAGCTTCCTTCGCTTCCATTACTAAGAATGTTGTTGCCCGCTTCATCAAGTAAAATCTCATTTGCCGGTACGGTATCCTGAAAAGGATCATCACTGACAATGGTACAAATCTTAACAACACTATGATCACTGCCTTGTGCGAGCAATTCAAGATTCAGCATCACAATTCTTCCCCCTATCGGCCAAAGATGAATGGTGATGTTGAAGCTGCTAATAAGAAAATTAAAAAGATCATACAAAAGATGACAATCCCATACAAGGACTGGCATGAGATGCTACTATTCGCTCTCCACGGGTACCGTACCACGGCTCGCACATCAATCGGGGCAACACCCTATTCTTTGGTTTACGACATGGAGGTTGTTTTACCTATTGAGGTTCATATCCCCTCTCTAAGGATTATGAAGGATGCAGGTTTGAATGAAGACGATTGGATCCAGACTCGACTTGATCAACTAAACCTAATTGGTGAAAAGAGACTTATTGTTGTTTGTCATGGTCAAATGTATCAAAAACGGATGATCAAGGCTTTCAACAAGAAAGTCAGACGCCAAGTATATCAAGTTGGGGATATGGTGATCAAACGTATCATCTTGCCACAAAGTGATCCCAGGGGAAATGGGCTCCTACCTATGAAGGACCATTTGTAATCAAGAACATATTCTCCGGTGGGGCAATGATCTTGACCACCATGGATGGTGACGACTTGCCACACCCTGTGAACACGGACATAGTCAAAAGATACTACGCATAAGATACCCGCTAGGTTGACACACCTAGGCAAAACAAGGGCATCCCGGCGAACCAAAAAGGTTCAGGAAAAATTAGGGATAAAATAAAAAAATTTGTATACCCGGCAAGTTGAAAACCTGAAAGGGCGACTTGGGTAAAAAAGAGTTTCCCGGTGGACTGAAAACCTGAAAGGGCGGTCCAGGAAAAAGTTAGGGAATTAAAGCGTATGGCTATGTCCCGTCGGATCACTTTACGGATAACCTTTGATTTTCGCGGACAAACTCGGAGGTCCTAATCAATTCAATCATCTTCGGAAGAAGCAACAAATAGCCAAGATGCTCAGAGATACGAAGGTTATAGCCGAATGGGAACCCCATGGGATTATTACACATAGCTGTCTTTCTTTGTATAAATTTTTCTTGTTTTTGTGGCACCATTCTCTTACTAGAATGATTGCCTCCTTAGTACAAAATATTTATTCAAAGTCAATATAAAGATATCCCTTTGAAAGTGAAAAAGTTATTTGTCTTTTTCTTTACTCTTGTGTTTTGTTTGCAAAAATGTCCGATGATTCATTGATGAACATATGCATTTGAACATAATTACTGTTTACAAATAAACAAAATGAGAAAGATAATTACTGATAGGTTGAAAGGATAGGAAAACATATCTAGGCTATTCCATAAGCAATTCCTACAGTACGTCATTTAGATCCCCAGCAGAACAAATTTCAAATTGTTAATCCCCGGTAGAAATCGTCAAATCTCTCAAGATTCCCCAAAGCAGATCTTACAAGCAGTACATGGCATTCCCCTCACAACAAAATTTACTTCTCTCAACAAGAGTTCGTCAGTGCTTCAACTTCAAGACATGAAAATTCAACTTATTCTCAGCAGCATTCAAGGATTTATTTTCCTCAATCAAACAGCAATACAACAAATCAGCTTACATGCGCATACATTACATTCATATATCATAAACATTGATAAAGCAAATACATTGTGTGATCGGTGGATCTGGAACTGACTGTTTAACGCTGGTTCGCGAAATGTCGCGGAAGCAAGAGTCGCTACCGTCTTTTATTTTCTCCAAATGGAAAAGACAAAAGCACAGAAAAATTCCTTAAAGAGATTGCTCTCGGTTCGGGAGGTAGATTATAGAAAGGGAAGGTGTTAGCACCCTTTCTATCCATGGTTATCCATGGGCTCTTAGATACTTGCTCATTGTGTTTTCAAAAGTGTTTGCTTTTCAATTGTGGGTTTTAAAAAGTTTCTTTGAAAATTTCAGTTCGACTCTTGTATCGGTCCTCAAGAGTGTTTGAAAAATTGCTTTCGAAAGCTTTTTGAAAAGGTGTCGGTGTGAAAAGTCTTTTTGCATTGTTTTGAAATTAGAGCAAGTATCTAGAGTTGTCTACCTACCCTAAGGAATTCGTCTGGGTAAATGTCCTTAAAAGTAGTGCCATCCCACCATTGAGAGGTAGGTAGCACCACCGTTGGAGGTGTTCGGGTCAATTCGAGGTTCGGGACATGGTGATCACCAGAGCAATGGGAAGACACCTTAGAAGCTACCCTCATGCCAGGTTCCCGGATCATTAGGACTTACTAAGACATCCTCTACTCGACGATCACCTTTCGAAGGCAAGGCAACAGTGAGGCGTACCCTAGGGGTGGTGTGTGCGATTTGTGTGTCGTTTTCATTTGCATTTATCTTGTCATGTTATTGGTGTTCTATGCTTGTTTTTTATTTTTGTCCATACATTCTTTCATGCCATTTGTTAACAGTTAAAAATATTGCGGGAAAGGTAAAAGTCTAAAGCTATTACAAACGGCGCGGGTCCACATCGCCAAAAGTTTCTCGAACCCGATTTGACAGAAAATAAATAAAGAAATTAAAAGTGCGAGCAATTATTTACACGGCTTTGGGAGAGATACATAAATATTTAAGCGGAAAAGAAATAAATAAATACGCGAATAAAAATTAAATCGAAACGAGGGCGTTGGACCCTTTTTGCATAATATTAAAATTACATGGAATTAATTAATTAAAAAAAGAAAAGAAATTGTTTTTGTTTTTGGTATTTTTTGGTATTTTAGGATTTACATGAAAAAAGAGAATTAATTAAAATTAATACTAACCCTAATTCTAATGGATTTTAATTTATTAAGAAAATATTGAATTTTAACCTAAATTAACCCTAATTTTTTTATATACAAATTTAATTATAAAAATAAATAAATAAATAATGTTAAATATTTGAAAGAAAAATAAAAAGGATGAAAAATTATTAATTAACCCTATTCTATGTTTTTTTTAGATTTTTTTATTAAAAGAATTAAAATTGCAAACCTAATTTAAAACTAAATAATTATATACAATTTATTTATGAAAATACTTAAAATAAAATATTTATTGTTTCTCTCTTTTTCTGATTTTTATGGGTTTTTATATTTTGTGAAAATAATAAATTAACTAAAAGAATAATAATTAAAAGAAGATAAAAATAATGAAAAGATAAAAAATAACAAAATTTTGCAAACCTTGGGGGTATCAGTCCCCAGATGGGAGGTATAGCCCAAATAACGCTGGCCCATTAGCATTGTCCGTTTGACTTTTGCTGGACGCGTGTGATGCGTTGACTAGGACTTAGTGTGTTCACGAACTCTCATCCTTTGGATTGACCCTGATATGGACGTGGATGGTTTGATCTGGAGGGCGTATGGTACGCTTTGATATTGAACCTGTACGTGAATTCTTATTGAAAAATAATATGGACGTAATGTAGACCTGGGGCTCGAACCCAGGTCTTGGATGTTAATACACACATGCCTTGCAAGTTGTTCTAGACGCGCTTTCTGTAATTTAAACAACAAACAAATAATATAAAAAGAACAATTGCGTTAATGATTCAAAACGCGCGAATTTCAAACCAGCCTATCACATCTTGCCACGAATTCATCTTCATCGCGTAGTTTTATTTTCCTGAAACAAAAGAAACATGGGCAACGGTTTTCACGCGTTGCCTAAGATAGTATATCAGAAAATAGCGATTAGCCCTAGGGGGTCTATAAATTAGGCGCGAGGGTTCCATTGTCTTCGTCCAAATGCGCTGATCACAACCATGGCACTGTGGTGTTCTAATTTTGTTGTATCTTAAAACCCCTAATTCAAAACTCTGCAAACCCTAAAACTTGGCAATGGTGAAATCGTCTACAATGCATAATAATCCAATCAAACGCATGGGTTAGCTTCAGAATAGTATAAGGAATGTAAATCACATATTAAAACTTGTAAAAAACGCATGAATTGATATGCACGATCATGAATTTTATTTGAAACAGTTTGACTTCATTATACCAATTCTGGGCGTTTTGATGAGCGTTTGTGATTGGAAAACGTTCAGTAAGGCTTGAGGAAGCTAATGAGATAGGTTTTAAGACTTGAATCGCCCTGGAAGTGAGTTTTCAGTTTTGAGTTTCTTGACAAATTTTTCAAGTTTGTTTGTTAGGTTTCTGAGCAGCTGCGTGTGTCCTTTGATTAGGCTTTCATTCAGGCTTATGTAATGAATAGATTAGGTCAAGAAAATTGATCAAGATCTCTTGCAATAATGGTTTTGAAGATTTGATTTTCCATCATTATTTTTCAATCTTTCCATGTGCTTTTTGATACAAATCAACTCCAATCTCTCCAAATCTTTCCCTATTTGCATATGCATGAAATCTTGAGAATAAAACATGTACAAAAAGATTGGAAAACTTAGGTTAGCATTTTTCATATATTTTATTTGATTTAAATGAATTATTATAAATAAAAATTCAAATAAATAAATAAAAAAATGAATAAAGACTTCCCTTTGGGCCAAGTAGTCGTGCACATGCCATGGATGATGAATTATGGAAGAAAAATGGGCCCATTAGCAATTTTAGGTCAATTGAATCAATGTTGACTTTTCAAAATATCCAAAAATTTCCCAACTTCCACAAGGCATAACTTGCTCAATTTTTAAGTTTTTCTCATGTTCTTGGACATTTTGGAAAGGTCTTTGAGTCCTCTAACCAATGTCTTTGGTCCCATGTCATTTTGATTTGCCAATCTCAAGTTATGGCCTTTGACTTAAAGTCCCTTTTTGTTGACTTTTGAAAATGACCTATAATGTTGAAATTGATAACTGTTTGTGAGAGCATTTCTTGGACTTGAAGTATGAAGATGAGTTGTAGGAAATGTCTTTCTCTTCAAAATGAGCTTTGGATGGAATTTTTCTGATAATCCATGTGAAAGTTATGCCCTGGTCAATTTACAGTTGACTTTTTCAACTGTCCAAATAAGGAAACTTTTGCATCTTGATGATTTCTGAGCCAAGCTTTGAGAATCATGATCAAGAATTGATCAAATGATGTTTGAGGCTTCAAAATGAGATGTTGGTAAAAAATTTGAACTTTTGACTGTCAAATGACCATTTTGCCCCTACGACTGTAGTGCAATTTAGGGTTTTGACTGTGCAATTTTGTGCTGAAAGCCTTGAAACTTGATATGAGGATGCTTGACCATATTTGTAGGCATATGAGACTTGATTGGGCCCTTGAAAAATTCCTTTTCTTGATCAGAATCAAAACCCTAATTTTGACTGTATAGGAGATCTTTGACTGTGCAGCCCTTGGGGAGATTTTGAAGCTTGGCTTGGCAATTTCTTGGAGAATATTTGGAGTGCAAATTTTGGGGTACAACAGTTTCCCCTGTTCAATCTTCTTAGACCTGAGGATGCAGATTGGCTGACGTGCCTTTCGTAATCCGAGGGTAGAAGATGATTGAACACTAGAGTGCCCAGAAATTTGCGCTCACATAGTAGCAGTGTGATGGGAATGGGCTTATAGATGCCATTTAGAGATTGGTGAATAGGATGATGGGCTTATAGATGCCATCTGAATGTTGATCGCGTAAGAGATTCCTTAGCGAGAACCTGCATACCTGCAAAAGAAAAATGATTACCTGACACGTTGCAGGAGTTGGTTTTCAGATGCTTGGTATAGATGTGTCCTGACTGGTTACAGGAGCTGAGATGGAGCTTCAAACGGTGATGAATGAACCAGGGATGGTTACTACCTTAGCATGAACGGTAAGAGAACCTTGGGTGACCTTAACTTTAACAACGCTCGTTGAGAAAATCTTGGTAGGAATTACCACCTTCGCAGTATCGGGAAGAGAACCAAAGGAAATTATAATCTGAAAGGGAATTACATCTCACGCACCGTCGGGGAGAGAACCATAGGAAATTATAATCTGAAAGGGAATTACATCTCACGCACCGTCGGGGAGAGAACCATAGGAAATTATAATCTGAAAGGGAATTACATCTCACGCACCGTCGGGGAGAGAACCAATAGGAAAATATAATCTCAAAGAAAAACCTAAAATGGAAATCTCATGCACCGTCGGAGAGAGAGCCAATAGGAAAATATAATCTCAAAGAAAAACCTAAAATGGAAATCTCATGCACCGTCGGAGAGAGAACCAATAGGAAAATATAATCTCAAAGAAAAACCTAAAATGGAAATCTCATGCACCGTCGGAGAGAGAACCAATAGGACATTATAATCTCAAAGAAAAACCTAAAATGGAAATCTCATGCACCGTCGGAGAGAGAGCCAATAGGAAAATATAATCTCAAAGAAAAACCTAAAATGGAAATCTCATGCACCGTCGGAGAGAGAACCAATAGGAAAATATAATCTCAAAGAAAAACCTAAAATGGAAATCTCATGCACCGTCGGAGAGAGAACCAATAGGAAAATATAATCTCAAAGAAAAACCTAAAATGGAAATCTCATGCACCGTCGGAGAGAGAACCAATAGGAAAATATAATCTCAAAGAAAAACCTAAAATGGAAATCTCATGCACCGTCGGAGAGAGAACCAATAGGAAAATATAATCTCAAAGAAAAACCTAAAATGGAAATCTCATGCACCGTCGGAGAGAGAACCAATAGGAAAATATAATCTCAAAGAAAAACCTAAAATGGAAATCTCATGCACCGTCGGAGAGAGAACCAATAGGAAAATATAATCTCAAAGAAAAACCTAAAATGGAAATCTCATGCACCGTCGGAGAGAGAACCAATAGGAAAATATAATCTGATAACTTCTACTGAGTCTTCATCAGAAAAATCTGTTGGGAGTCGATTTGGATGGACTAGAGAAGGCCTTGGACTGGATAAGAAATCTTTAGAGTCGCTTAACTGAACCGGTCTAGGTCTTGAAATATGATTGAGAATTTAGTTGAATCTTTCCTGAAAGATAAAAGTCAGTCATATGCAATGTATGATATGGATCAAGCAATGATGTTCTCAACATAACTGAGATTTGTATGATATGATGCGTTATGCATGCTATAATGATGTATGTGATGTTTATGTATGTGTTTTTCGTCTAGGAAAGTAAATCCTTGACGGGTGCCGGGAAGTCACTCCTGGGCTGCTATTGAAGAATAAGCTTTTACTCCTGCTGGGGATGATAACTGCAAGAATACCGGTAGGAGAAGATGACTCCGTTGAGGAATAAACTTGGCAAATGGAAGATTCTGCGGAGAGAAAAATACTCTAGCGACCATGCTGGGAAGCAATACTTTGTGGGGAGAGGAATGCTTTTGCTGAACTGTTGATGGTAACTTGCTGAGGATACTTTGCTGTGTTGGGAGTATTAATAGACTTCGCTGGGGATAAGAAGATTCTATCGACGACGATCTTTCTGTGGCTTTTAGCTGAGGATAACCCAGTTATATCCTGGTAAGGGCATAACTCTTTGAATAAAGCCGGACGACGCGTTCGTGCTCTGTGAGGATAAGCTTCCAGAATCTACTAGGGATAAGCTTACTGCTTGGGGGAGATGGATTCCACTTTCCTGGGGACACTGGGCTGGACTCCTGGGGAAGTTTTGAACTGTACCGGGGAAGTGACTCCTTTGCATGTTGATAGAACGCCGGGGAACAATCTTAAATCAAGACTTCCGGGGATGCTTGTTAAGACTGTATGCTGCTGGGGAAGGTTGAGATCTGCGGGAGGATACCCAACTTCCTTAAGGTTGATAACTGTTTTGCTTGAGGAGAGTGTACTGACTGCTGACTTACTCTCTGGGGGATTGAGGTGATGGTTATGTTCTTCAGCCAAACCTGTTTTGATACCTTGGAGGACGGAACAATTAGATTGCTCTTAGACAACTCCTTATTGCCCCTGTTTCTGAGGTGGGAGAGGAAGACCTGAGAGGTGCCGATAGCTTGTTGATGGACAGACCTTCTTCTGGTAGGCAGGTGACGAGGTGACAGGACATAGCCGTACGCTTTGATCCCTAATTTTTGCCTGGACCGCCCTTTCGGGTTTTCAGTCCACCGGGATACCCATTTTTGCCCAAGCCGCCTTTCCAGGTTTTCGACTTGCCGGGTGTACAGATTTTTTTTTATTTCATCCCTTCATTTTGCCCGAACCCTTTTGGTTTGCCGGGAATCCCTTATTTTTGCCTAGGTACGTCGACCTATCGGGTCTTTGATTACGCGTAGTATCTTTTCGCCTATGTCCATGCTCTTAGAATGTAGGGAATTGCCCCTGTTAGAAGTGTTTTGCCATGCCGCCAGAAGGTGTCTGACCATGCAAGATTTGTTGCTAGAATTCCTGTCCAATGCCCCAAGTGACTTAGGCGGAGATTTGCCCCAGGCTGGTTGGCATCTTGAGAGATTCCTTGAATCTTGATTGGATTGCCCCAGATAATGGACAATAGTCATGTCCTGCCCCTTGATTGGAAGCGCTTTTGTTCACTAGGTATTCATCGTGCGAAGTTCCCTGCTGTTCAAACAAAAAGTCATATGCAAACAAAGTTATGTTAAAAATGCAAAGCTTATGTCTGTCTTGAAGATTTTGAAAATGCATTTTTTCATAAAACATGTGAATGTTTGTAAAACATGATGTCAACTCTGTATTTACCGTAGCCTTAAGGAGTCAGGATACCTTCTAACAGTATGCTTTCGAACTAACCCATGCTTCAGCTAGGACTTTTGAGGGTTATAACGTGGCCTGGTTCACGGTTTAAGAAACAAAGGATAAAGGCTCAAATTATTTGTACCCACCCGCTCTTCGTGATGTTCTTCAAACCTAAACTCAGTTGATCGTGCGTTAGACCTTGGTTGAGTCCTTGCTTTGATATACCAGCGATGGTTCGGATATTGACAGTATATTTTGGTTAGGTAGTCATTTCCTTTTTTGTTGAAGGTTTGTAGGACCTCTTTCTTTTTGATTTCGTTATCCCTATTTTTTTTTTGCCTGAACTGTTTCCTTTTTGGAATTACAGTCAGCGGGATGCCCCAGTTTCATAAGTCCCTTTTTATAGGTTTTGACTTCTTGGGCTTTTCGTTTATGATTTTTTTTTTGATAATGACTGCCTGTCCTTTTGATTGTTCTGAACCATCACTGTCTTTCTTTTTTCGTAAAGATCTCTTTGGTGCCATTCGTTATGCACTTGGATCAACTGTGAGACTACCCTGCCCCAGGTTATGATTAAGGGTTTTAAATTTCGAAAAGAAAAACTCCTACTTCTTTGGCTCAGATGGGTTGACGAGGGATTATCTTCCTTATAACTCCAGTGTTTAGGAATTGAAACAATGCCTGTACCTCATCAGCGGGGTCTGTTCAAAAGCATACTGTAGATTATGGTATCGTTTTCGTCATCCTCCCTCAAGAGGTTTAGAATTTTCAGTCGAGAGTTGATCATCACAAAAATATGGAAACAGTTTGCATATAGTGAATGCGAATATATTGATTCAAAATAGACATAAGCGATGCATTAATGAACTAACAACGTTTAATCATGAATAAATGTTTGAACAGCTAAAAGAAAGTTGCAACTTGAAAATTTTAATAAACACAAGTCTTCCAATCTCAGGGCTTATTACTTCGACTGGTACATCTTGTAGGGATGGCATGAGCATTCAGCCTGGCCCATCTGGGCGAAATCCACAGCTCTTTCATTAATCAGATCTTGAATCTTATTCTTCAAAGCCCAGCAGTCGTCGGTGTCATGTCCTGGACTGTTAGAATGGTATGTACATCTTTTCTCAGGATTGTACTTTAGGGAGGTTGTATTGAGACGCTGTTGTACCCCAAAATTTGCCCTCCCATTTCCTCAACATTTTCTCATCACAAAACCCTTGGAGCTCAAGATCCAGTCAGGGTTCCTCTGCTCAAGACTTCTCCTTGCACTGTGGACTCAAATTAGGGTTTGTGTTTGTCTAAGGATGTTTTGACCTAAAATGCCTAAGATGACTTTCATGCTTCATATTGGACTCCCAAGCTTACCTATACCAAGTTTCAAGTCTTGATTCCAAGTTTTGCCTAATCAATTGGACAGTTGACCTAGAAATCAGCTGTATTGGGGAAAAAGTCAATTGTGGCCAATTGACAGTCAAATCTCATGAAATTTGATCCACATCAACATATTGAACTCATATGGACCATTTGATCAAGTTTGGATCACAATTCCACAAGAAATTTGATCAGATCACCAAAAGGGCAAAATGGTCATTTTTAGGGTTTTGACTGCACAAAGGCAATTCTTGACTGTTTGACTTAACCAATGGCAAACCAAACTCACACATGGACTCAAGGACCCCATGGAATTATCTTGACATGTTCATCAAGCTCAAAAGATCCCAAGTACACAAGATTGACAGTTGAATTTCCCAGTCAATTGATCAATTTTGACTGTATACTGAAAAGTCAAACTTTGACTTTTTGGTCAAAATCAAGAGTCAAGATTCATTTTTCATCAAAACTTGCCAAATCATGAAACTTGTTCACCAAGAAATCACAAAATGCAAATTAGGGTTTGAAAATGGAATTTTTCATAACTTAGAATTTTTCTAAGTTATGAAAAACCCTAATTTTTTCCCAACTTTGCCCCATCTTTTCACCATGATCCATTTGGATTCAAACAAAAGTCAAAACATGAAAGTTGTATCTTGTTGCATAATCTACAACTTTGATTCACAAAGTTTTCTCATTTGAAGCTTGTATCTCAAGTTATAATTTTTTGAATAAGGGCACTAAACCATCTTTTAACTTAGTGAAATTTGACCTATTTTGACAAGGTTTTCTACCCTACTTCAAGGCCACTTTTCATACCCTTCCACTTGGAATTTTGATTTGCATTTCAAAGATGGATTGTAGTACACATTCCAAGCTTTCCAAAATGTCCAAGAACTCATCAAACAACCTCCTAACTTGAGAGATTCGAATTTCACAAGTTGGCAAAAATTCACTTTTTGTTCTTCATCAAGACATGTCCATAATCTTGCCAATTTGAAATCAGTTTGCTTTATGCTTGATTACAGGTCCTTGAACCATTTCATACTCAATAATTTAATGCATATTCAATGTGTTAAGGTGTTGTTCTTTGAGTGCAAGCATTGTATGCAAGATTAATCCTAAACTAGATAAAGTGAAATTTCCATTTTTGAAAAGGTTAACTTTATGTCAAGTTTGTAATCCAACAAGTACATGAAAGATCTGCTTGGCACAAGATTATGTGCATAACACACTGATCAAGAGAGGCTTATGCAGCACATTAGGAGGCCCCCTACTAACCTAAAACCACCAACTTGCTTTTGTAGCTTAAGTGTGAAGAAAGGTCCATAACTTATGCTATCTCTCATTTCAGCTTAGATACACAACACAAAAGCTATCAAACACATTCCATAGACAAAATCCAAGCTAACACACGAGCCCTTGCCATCTGAAACACTCCCATTGCTCTAATCACCTCAAAACTGCTCAAACAGGGGAGCCCCTGCAGTTTGAGTACAAACTCCCAATCCCTTCGAGCATTTTGATCCAAACCTTTTCCTCTACCTTCCCTACAACATATGCAAGCTAACCATGTCCTAAAATCAGACCTGTAACACCTCCAAGCCACTTCACCATTTTTAATTTTCTGTTTTGCAGTTGGAGTTCACTAGCTCGATTCAGGGAGTTTCAAGACAAAGTAGGAATTGGAAAAGCATCCTTACACTTCAAGGAAGCTGTACAAGTCATCATTTCACTCTGAAACATCCTCCATTGCCAAGCTCGATTCCAACTGAACAGGTATATTCATGGAGTTCTATCTCTCTTATTAGGCATTGTTAGCTTTAGGTTTTTGAAGAAAACATGTCACAATCATAGCCCTGAACATGCTCATATGATTAGATTTCATTTATGTTTCGTGTGCTTAGAGAATTTCATGTCTGAACATTGATGAAAAGTTAGGTCAGAAATTGGGGGAGGAGAAATTCTCCCTCATCTTAGAGAGATAGGTCAAGTTATTTATATGGTTGAAACCGTCTCTTCATGCTGAACATTTCTTGTGTTATGAGTTTTTGCTGAAAAGCCAAGGATCAGGAGTTAGACATTGAGGAACAGGGGCGCGCGTTTTTCAAATGTTTGAAGCTGGAGGTTGAAGACAATGATCAGTGGGCTGGGCCTGTGTTATTTCACTTTTCACACCATCTTTTTTGGTTTACACCCCCCTGAGCCCATTTGCTCATTTTTTAATATTTTTGACTTTTTCTTTTTTTGCTGACTTTGTTTATTTTTTCTCATGCCATTTAAAAATTAAAAATATTTTTTTCATCATTTTTTGCATTTATTGCATATTTATTTGTTTATTTTCTTTGTTTGTACACAAATATATATATATATATATATATATATATATATATATATATATATATATATATATATATATATATATATATATATATATATATATATATATATATATATATATATATATATATATATATATATATATATATATATATATATATATATATATATATATATATATATATATATATATATATATGATTATTAGAATAAATGTAAAAATAATGTAAATACATTTTTATTTTTATTTACCTTCTGAAAATATTTCACACAAAAAAAAAACTCTTTTATTTATTTTATTAAAATATTAAATAAATATTTATTTTGTGTATAATACCTATTTAAGGTTTAATATATATATATATGTATATATGTTTATTAATATATTTAAACTAAAAATATAAAAATACTTGAATTTTTTCATTTTTATTAATATTTGATACAAAAATACTTTTTTCACAATATACTTCATTTTATTTTATTTTTATAAATAATAAATAAATAGTTGAATTAAATTAGATAATAATACCTTTTCTTTAAAATTAGGGTTTTTTGCCCTAAATTCAAAATACTCCAAAAAATAATACATTTTTATTTTCTTTTCTCTTTTACATAAATAATATTTTCTCATACACATAAAAACTTTATTTTTGCATTTCACATATTTATTTAATTTCCATTTAATTTTTGTACATTATTCAAGTTGCAAATATTCAAATGATGTAATAATTTAGATTTAAATTCTTGTCAATATCCCCATTTGAACATTTGTACCCCCCTTCCCATATTTGGTTTTGTAATAGCTTAGTAATTTTAATTTCGCACTTTATTGCTTTCTAATGATAACATGTTAGAATTAGGGTTTGTATGCGAAAAAACGATAAAAAATAGTTTGACCTAATACAAGATAGACAAGCATGAAAATGGACACACAAATCACACTTGCACCCCCTAGGGTTGTCCACTTGTTGCCTTCAAATAAATGGGCCATATTGCATGTTGAACTTCTTTGGGCAAAGCAAACAATTTGAATGATCATAGTCCCTCGACAAAACTTTTTCAAAACAAACAAAAACAAATGATCAAGTCCCTTAAAGAAATTGACCAAAGACATTCAACGCCGTTGCAATTATGGTCCATACGATGACCCGCGCCTGTCCCGTTCACATCCTAACACAAGGTTGCCCACCAAATACAATGGTGGAGCAAACTTGTTAAAAGGGTTAAAATATAGCAATGATCTTTTGAGAAATTTAGGAGTAGATAACCTCTTAGTTACTTGAATTAACTTGCAAAACAACACACTTGCCTAATTTCCCAATCACAATCCACAACACTTTCAAAACAACTTTCAAAAACAAATGAAAACTTTTTTAAAAGACATACATCTTTGTATACATCCCCACATGGATCATTACAAAGGTTGCCACCACATTGGCATCTTTTCAAAACATTTTCAAACCCACACACTCAAGCACCATTTAAAACAATTGAAAACAAAAGGCAAGTGATCTAAGCAAGTAACTAAGAGCCCATGGATAACCATGGATAGAAAGGGTGCTAATACCTTCCCTTTCTATAATCTACTCCCCGAACCCAAGAAAACATCTCAAAAGGTTTTTGCTGTGCTTTTTAACCTTTCCTTAAGGATAAAATAAAAAGTCGGTGGCGACTCTTGCTAACCGCAACATTTGCGAATACAAACGCAAACCTCAAGTCAGTTCTCCCACCGTATCACAGAACTGGCGACTCTGCTGGGGAAAGATCTTAAAAGTGGAGTAATCTTAGGGTTTAGATCACCCTTGTTTTCAATTGCTTGCTTTGTTTGCTTTTATATTTGTGGGCTTTGCATCGGAGTTCATAGATCCTAACCCGGATCTGGGATATACCTTTTTTTTAGGTAGCATAATCTGTGAGGGACCTGTTCGGCGTAGACCGACATGGGTGAAACAGTGGCTACGTTGGTGTGGCATCTTAGTCTGTACCTATATCCCTTGTGTTGTAACGGGGAGAATATAGGTCTTCTAAGGGGTCATTAAACACCAACCAACCTTACAACCTTAAATTGACCAACTTGGCTATTAGGACAGTAGCAGTATGCTACACTCATTGAGGCTAAACTCTCGAGATGGTTCTGGCCGCGAGAAAAGATTGCGATGCTGGAGTTATGACCGATTGAGGGTAGCCAATGATTTGAGATCCTCTAGAACCCGGTTACTTTTGATAGGACAGGTTTTAACCAACGAAACCAAAAGAGGGTAATACCTGAAACTCATGCTGGCTTGAAACCTAAGGGTGTCTGGTGTGACTTGTGTGCCTTATTTGCCTGTGTGAATACTTGTGGTGTGTTTCATCATAGCATCATGCCATCATACCATTGCATGCATCCTATACAAAGGACTAACCCATTTCAAAGACAAAAAAAGTTTCACCTTTGCTCTGTTTTGTAGGATATCATGATGCCCGTGCGTAGAAATACTGTCCGGCTCAACTTTGTTCAACCACCAGTTTTACTCAAGGATTTGGTTGGAAGGATTCCAAACACTTCTTCTTTCATCAACAGACATGGCTCTCTCCTTGGCTTGATCACTGCAAAATGGGACCAACAACTGATAAGTGTTCTGACCCAGTTTTATGACCCTCTGTACCATTGTTTCACCTTTCAAGACTTCCAGCTGGTTCCTACCCTGGAAGAGTTCTCTTATTTTCTTGGGATCCCTGTCTTGGAACAAACTCCATTCACTGGTTTGGAAAAGACTCCTAGGCCTGAAGAGATTGTTGCAATTCTCCCCTTGACCAAGGAAGAGGTACTGTCCAACTGGGAAACTAGAAATGGGATCAAGGGCTTTTTGGTCAAATTTCTGGTTGGCAAGGCTAATGATTTTTGGAATGACTTGGACTTCAAGGCATACGAGGATATTCTGGCTCTTTTGATCTATGGTCTGGTATTGTTTCCCAACCCTGACACTTTTATCAGTATCCATGTCATAAGGATCTTCATGTCTCGGAATCCGGTACCCACTCTTTTGGGTGATGTTCTACAACAACTCTATGCTCGCACTGCTCGAAAACGGGGAACTCCGTGGTTTTGTACTCCTTTGCTAGTAAGGTGGTTTATTTCGCACCTTCCTAAGTTCGTGCTGAAGAATGAAGAAGGAAAAGGTTGGGCTCGGAGGTTAATGTCTCTCACTGATAATGACATCACCTGGACTCTCAGAGGTTTGGATGAAGTAGCTGTTATTGACCGTTGCGGAGAATACCCTAATGTCCCGTTGATTGGTATCCAAGGAGGAATCTCTTACAATCCGTGTTTAGCTCTCCGTCAGTTTGGAAGAGCCAGAGGAGATGGACCTCATGAAATGCTGGTTCCTCACTTCCATTTTGAGTTTCAGGCAGACAGTGACAAACTACGCCAGGGGTTCATTAGAGCTTGGGACAGAATCCACAAAGCTGACCCACATGAGTTGGGACCAAAGACTTCTCTACCAATGGAGCCCTATTGCAAATGGGTCTGCATCCGTGCTCAGAAGTTGGGTATGCCCTACGAAGCTGTTAGACCTCTCATTCTGGAATCTCCTGATGAAGATGGGGCTCCTCCAACTGTCCTCCCTCCTCAGATACCTACTGATTTTGACACCATGAAGAGATCTTGGGCGCAGTTAAAGGAAGAACGGGATTTCTATCGAGAGAAGTTCAACGAGCAGGAACGGAAGATCCAGAGGCTGACTAAGCAATTGGAAGAAGAACGGGTCCTGAACAACTACATCAGCACTGAAAAGAGGAGGCCATGGGAGCATTGATGAGCTTTGGATGTTTCATTTTGTAGTTTTATTTCCTTTTCAGTATTTTTTATTCCTGTAATGCCTAAGAGCAAGTTGTCGAACAATTGAAATTTTCTTTTAATCTAATGAAGCGTGCTTCCCTTTTTGTCTACAAAGTTGAACCTTGTTTGTCTTTGAAAACATAAAACATACGCATTCCATTGCACCATATGCATAAGCAGGTACCCTATTTCACAGGTTGCTTAATTTTCTTCGCTGTTTGTGTGAACAGTCATCATGAATCCAGAATCATCCAGTGAGCAAGCAATCAAGGCCCTTCAGGCCCAAAGTGCACAGTTCCAAGAGATGGTCCTAAGCCTAGCCCAAGGCCAGCAAGAGTTGAAGACTCTACTCATGAAGAAGAAGAAGAAAAAGAGGACTGTATTATTCAACACCGGACGCAGATTTGGGAACACACTCCACAATGAAGCTGATCCCACCACTTCTTCTGCTGAGAAAAACAGTCCCCAAGGGGGAGGAGCTCCTAGTCCCGCAGTCTCCGACAACGAGACGGACTATAACGACGAACAATACCCACCTGCTGCTGACAGATACAAGCAATTGGAGGACCGCTTGAGCGCCATGGAAATTCAGAATGTTCCAGGGCTGGATTTCGGAGATTTGGGGTTATCTTCTGGAGTAGTAATTCCGCACAAGTTTAAGGCGCCTGCCTTCGCCAAGTATGATGGGGTCTCCTGCCCAAAGTTGCATCTGAGGTCGTAAGTAAGGAAGATCCAACCTTACACGGCAGATAAGAACCTCTGGATTCACTTCTTCCAAGATAGCCTCTCGGGGTCACAGCTTGAATGGTTCTACCAATTGGACGGAGCTAGCATCCGACACTGGGAAGATTTGGCAACCGCATTCTACAGACAATACCAATACAATTCTGATCTCGCTCCCACGCGTACCCAACTTCAGGGTATGTCTCTAGGGACGGGTGAAGGATTCAAAGAGTACGCTCAAAAATGGAGAGATTTGGCTGGCAGGGTGCAGCCACCATTAACTGATCGAGAGCTGGGTGACATGTTCCTTGGGACTTTGTCTGGTCCGTTTTTCAATCATTTGGTTGGTAACTCCTCCGCTGGGTTTACAGATTTGATATTAACAGGGGAAAGAATTGAAGCCGGCATCAGGTCAGGCAAGATACAAAAGGCTGCCTCCACAAGTGTTGAGAAGAGGCCGTTTAAGAAAGAAGCAAGTGCCGTCTATGGTCCTAGAAGACAAGTCAAGCCCGAAAGTCGCCAAGCCGTCAATGCTTTGGTCATCTCCAAACCTGCTGCTGCTCCTCAGCAGTACAATCAACAAAGAAGCGAAAGGCCCAAGAGGCAGTATACCCGACTGAGTATGACCTTATCTCAAATTTTACCCCAACTGTTATCCACCAACCTGGTGACCCTCAAAGAAGCTCCTAAAGTCGTCAACACTGTGTCTCCTAAGTATAACCCGAATGCCCGGTGTGCTTATCATTCTGATAGTCCCGGGCACACTACTGATGATTGCTGGGCCTTGAGAAACAAAGTGCAAGATCTGATCGACGCAAAGGAAATTCAGTTTGAAGCGCCGGAGAGACCAAATGTTGTAACGGCTCCTATGCCCCAGCATAGGGTAAATGCCATCGAAGAAGAAATGTACGCTGTTTCGGTAGATGAAGTTGTTACCCCTCTGAAGACTGTTAAGAAGAACCTACTGCGGGCCGGTTTATTTCCGGGTTGCGGTGAAGGTTGCCTGTTCTGTGCTATTTCCCTATCTGATTGTCCCTTGCTGAGGTTAGGCATCCAAGGCCTAATGGATAGCAAGGAGATTCTATTCAAAAAGACTGCTGTTCAATTGGTTCCGATGAAAGAAGTTTCTGTGATTACCATCTTCAAAAATCCAATCAAGGCTCCCCCAAAGAAGCCTGTTCAAATTATGACTGTTGCACCTGTGATTATTACCATCCCGGGGCCTCTCCCCTACATATCTGATAAAGCTGTCCCCTGGCATTATGGGGCAGACGTGTACGTAAATGGAATCAAACAAGAATTCGACGCTAGTGCCAGTATCTGCGATATCACTGGTCCAGCCAAGGTCACCCGCAGTGGCAGGCTCTTCTCGCCTGACATTGCACCACCCGCTATTCGAAAACCCCTCCTCATAAAACCTACAAGTTTACCTGTTACTGTTGTTGATCAAGTTGTTTCCCCTGCTGCCGAGTCATCAAATGCTCGGGGCAAAGGGATTGAAGAAGAGCCTGCCCGGATGGAGGCACCAATACCCGTAAATGCTGAGGCCTCCCGACAAGAAATGGAGGAGATTCTGAAAATAATAAAGAAAAGTGATTTTAATGTTGTCGAGCAGTTGGGGCATACACCCTCCAAGATCTCCCTGCTTTCCTTATTGCTATGCTCCGAGGCCCATGCTAAGGCCTTGATCTCATTTCTCAAAACGGCCCATGTGCCGCAGGAGACGTCTGCAGTCCAGTTCACCGATTGCATAGCTAATCTGACAGCGGACAACGGCTTGGGTTTTTCAGATGCTGACCTGACCGCGAAAGGGAGAGACCACAATGATGCCCTGCATGTCTCCATCGAATGCAGGGGCACTACTCTGGCACATGTATTAGTGGATACTGGTTCTTCCTTGAATGTTCTACCGAAAAAGGCTTTGGATCGTCTGGATTATGAAGGCCTGGAGTTGAAACCCAGCAATATCATCGTCAGGGCCTTCGACGGTTCCAAAAGGATGGTTCATGGAGAGGTTAACATCCCTATTCGTGTGGGCTCTCAAGTGTTTGACTCTACCTTTTATGTGATGGATATACGTCCATCGTACTCTTGTCTGCTGGGTCGACCTTGGATCCATAAAGCTGGGGCAGTAACCTCTACCTTGCACCAGAAGCTGAAGTACCCTGTCAGAGGGAAGATCGTCACTGTGCAAGGAGAAGAGGAGTATATGGTGAGCCATTTGAATTCCTTCAGATACATTGAGATGGATGGGGAGTTTATTGAAACCCCCTTTCAGCATTTCGAGGAGGTGCATCCAATTTCAGCCGCTGCAGAGACAACAGTCGAAGAGAATGTTTCCTTGAAGATGGCTTCCCTAAGGGATGCCCGGGCTGTGGTTCAGAAAGGCGATTGTGCACACTGGGGTCAGCTTCCTGACTTCACTCAGAAGAACGACAAGTTTGGGCTAGGCTTTACTGCGGAAGCTCAGAGGGAGGTGCGCAAAGAGAAGATCAGAAAGGCTCCGGTGTTTATTTCCAGCTCAAGGGTGAATGCTATCGAGGAGGATGTAGAGGAAGCAGAGTTTGACAGTTGGATCTACCCGACTACCAGCGACGGACCAAGCAACTGGACGGCAAAGGATTTTACCCCTATCACATTTGTCACGCAGTAATTGATTTCTTTTGATTTCCAAATTTGTAACAAACAATATGTTAAAACTTTGTTGGCTCGGTGTCCTACCCGGGGCATCGTAGCTCCATTTGTGAGGGCTTTTTGTATGACATTTTCATATATCATCAATCAAAACATTGGACGTTTGTTGCATTTCAAATCTTGTGCTCTTTTCCTTTCTGTGTTATATATATTGCGAAACAGCTATATTTACACACACTCACTTATACAGGTTTCAATCCACCCTGGATCTCACTGGTAACAGCTCTGCTACCGCCAGTTATGACTTCGAAAATCCGATCAACTTGGCCGAAGACGAAGGTGAAGATGATTGCGAAGTGCCTGGTGAACTTGCGAGACTGCTACTTCAGGAAGAGAGAGCTATTCAACCACATGAAGAGCCTGTGGAGACAATTAACCTGGGTACTGAGACGGATAGGAAAGAGGTCAAGATTGGTGCCAATCTAGATCTCAGCGTGAAGCAACGATTGATCCAGATGCTACGAGACTACATGGAGATTTTTGCTTGGTCCTATGAAGATATGCCTGGTTTGGATACCGACATTGTAGTTCACCATCTGCCAACCAAGGAAGATTGCCCTCCGGTAAAGCAAAAAGTCTGACGGATGCGTCCAGAGATGTCTGAAAAGATCAAGGCCGAGGTTATGAAACAGTTTGATGCCGGGTTCCTTGCAGTGACTTCTTACCCTCAGTGGGTTGCCAATGTTGTGCCAATGCCAAAGAAGGACGGTAAAGTCAGAATGTGTGTCGACTACAGGGATCTGAACAGGGCCAGCCCCAAGGATGACTTCCCCCTACCTCACATTGATGTCCTTGTTGACAATACAGCTCAACACAAGGTGTTCTCCTTCATGGATGGTTTTTCAGGGTATAATCAGATCAAGATGGCTCCAGAAGATATGGAGAAGACTACCTTTGTGACTCAGTGGGGCACCTTCTGTTATAAGGTCATGCCATTCGGATTGAAAAATGCTGGGGCAACCTATCAACGTGCCATGGTTGCTTTATTTCATGATATGATCCATCATGAGATTGAGGTATACGTTGATGACATGATTGCGAGATCTCAAACTGAGGAGGAGCACCTTGACCATCTGAGGAAGTTGTTTGACCAACTCAAGTTGTACAAGCTGAGGTTGAATCCCAACAAATGCACCTTTGGGGTAAGATCCGGAAAGTTGCTAGGTTTCATTGTAAGCGATAAAGGTATTCAGGTGGATCCTGCCAAGGTAAAAGCCATACAAGAGATGCCGACTCCAAAAACAGAGAAAGAAGTCAGAGGTTTCCTAGGACGACTGAATTACATTGCTCGATTCATCTCGCATCTGACTGCTACTTGTGAGCCAATCTTCAAACTGCTGAAGAAAGATCAAGTAGTACGCTGGAATGATGAATGTCAGGCCGCCTTTGAAAGGATAAAGGAATATCTCCAAGAGCCACCCATTCTTATGCCACCGGTGGAAGGAAGACCTCTGATACTATACTTGACAGTGCTTGATAATTCAATGGGGTGTGTGCTGGGGCAGCATGACGAGTCTGGCCGAAAAGAGCACACTATTTATTACTTGAGCAAAAAGTTTACCGACTGTGAGTCTCGTTACTCACTGCTTGAGAAAACTTGCTGCGCTCTTGTATGGGCTGCTCGCCGGCTGAGACAGTATATGCTGACTCACACTACTTTATTGATTTCGAAGATGGATCCCATCAAATATATATTCGAAAAGCCCGCTCTGTATGGAAGAATAGCGAGATGGCAGATGATCTTAACAGAATATGATATCCAGTATACAACTCAGAAAGCAATTAAGGGAAGTGTACTGGCAGATCATTTGGCACACCAACCTGTGGACGATTACCAATCATTGAACTTTGATTTTCCGGACGAAGACATCATGGTGGTAACTGACGGTGAAGTACCTGGACCAGATGAAGGACCTGAGGAAGGATCCCGATGGTCTATGCATTTTGATGGAGCCTCCAATGCTTTGGGTAACGGCGTCGGTGCTGTAATCATATCTCCCAAAGGAACTCATACTCCCCTCACCGCCCGATTATGTTTCAGCTGCACCAACAATATGGCAGAATATGAGGCATGTATCATGGGTTTACAAGCTGCAATCGACTTAAGGATCAAATTTCTAAGTGTCTTCGGAGATTCCGCTCTCGTGATCAATCAGATCAAAGGCGAGTGGGATACGAAGCACCCAAATCTTATTCCTTACAAGGAGTATGTGTCGACCTTGCTTCCCCACTTTGAAGAGATAACTTTTGAGCATTTCCCCAGAGAGGAGAATCAGCTAGCAGACGCACTAGCCACGATGTCTTCAATGTTCAAAGTTAAATGGGACAATGAGGCTCCCCGAATCATTATCTGGAAGTTGGATGAACCGGCATACTGTTGCGAGCTCGAGGCTGAGAAGGTTGTTGAAAAACCCTGGTATCATGAGGTGAAGAGGTATTTGGAAGCTCAGGAATACCCTGAAGGTGCATCTGTCAATGATAAGAAGTTCATGAGGAGGTTTGCTGCAAAATTCTTCCTCAGCAACGACATTCTTTACAAACGGAATCATGATTCGACTCTGCTACGTTGTGTGGATAAGGTTGAAGCGGAGAAAATCATGATGGAGCTGCATGAAGGTACATTTGGAACACATTCCAGTGGACACACCATGGCTAAGAAAATCCTTCAGGCAGGATATTTCTGGTCCACAATGGAAGCCGATTGTTACCAACACTCCCGAACTTGTCATAAATGCCAGATCTATGTTGACAAGGTACATATCCCTCCGGTTCCTTTGAATGTCCTGACGGCACCTTGGCCTTTCGCGATGTGGGGCATCGATATGATCGGTGATATCCGACCAACGGCATCCAATGGGCATCGCTTCATCTTGGTGGCGATCGATTACTTCACGAAATGGGTTGAGGCAGCTTCCTATGCCACAGTAACCAAGAGCGTCGTGGCACGTTTCATCCGGCATAATCTGATCTGTCGGTACGGCGTCCCAGAAAGAATCATTACGGATAATGGTACCAATCTCAATAACAAAATGATCACTGAACTCTGTGAACAATTCAAAATACAGCACCACAATTCTTCTCCCTACCGGCCGAAGATGAATGGGGCTGTAGAGGCAGCCAATAAAAATATCAAGAAAATTGTGCAGAAGATGACAGTGACCTATAAAGATTGGCACGAGATGTTACCGTTCGCTCTTCATGGGTACCGCACCTCAGCAAGGACATCCACCGGGGCAACTCCTTTCTCCTTGGTCTATGGCATGGAGGCAGTCTTGCCAATCGAAATCCAGATACCCTCTCTCCGGATAATGAAGGATGCAGACTTGAATGAAGATGATTGGATCCAGACTCGACTTGATCAATTAAATCTGATTGACGAAAAGAGGCTCACTGCTATCTGTCATGGTCAAACGTATCAAAAACGGATGATCAGGGCATTTAACAAGAAAGTCAGACCACAAGAGTATCAAGTTAGGGACCTGGTAATCAAACGCATCATCCTTCCTCAAAGTGATCCCCGGGGCAAATGGACCCCTACGTATGAAGGGCCGTTTGTGGTTAAGCGTGTGTTCTCAGGAGGAGCCATGATCCTAACCACCATGGACGGTGACGACCTTCCTCACCCCGCCAATGCAGACATAGTGAAAAAATACTACGCATAAATAAAAGACCCGCTAGGTTGACATGCCTAGGCAAAAATAAGGGCTTCCCGGCGAACCAAAAGGGTTCGGGCAAAAATAAGGGATGAAATGAATAAAAATCTGTACACCCGACAAGTCGAAAACCTGAAAGGGCGGCTTGGGCAAAAATGGGTATCCCGGTGGACTGAAAACCCGAAAGGGCGGTCCAGGCAAAAGTTAGGGATAAAAGCGTAAAACTATGTCTCATTGGATCACTTCGCATCCGGAATTCGGCATCAACTATCTGGCTCAAGATTTCGGCATCGACCAATCAGCTTCATCTTCAATTAGGCAGCAAGGCGATGAGACGTTCAAAGACATAGAGACGATAGCAGAGTTAGGAACCCAGTGGGATTGTTCACATAGCTGTTTTGTTTCCTTTTTCAAATTGTAAACTTTATACTATTTGGCGATATCCTCTTACTAGGATGTCAGCCTCTTGTACAAAAAACGCCTATTCACAGGCAAAATATAAATCAATACAAATATACTTTTCAGTTAAAAGTGCCAATTGTTTTCTTTTTCTGTTTTGTCTTGCGAAGAACGTCCAATGTTCATTTTTGATATATGCATTTGACATTAAATTGCTGATTCATAAATGTTTGCATATGAAACGAGAAGATCGATTACAGGTGACATCAGAGACAGGGGCAATGGGAAATTGTCTTAAGCAGTCTGTTTGTTTTGTCCGCCAAGGTACTAAGGTAGATTCAACTGAAGGAAGTGGCCAAATCATCTCAACTCCCCGCAGAGTAAAACAAGGCTCAACAATACTTTCCCCCAAGCGGAGTTGACTCCCTGACGATCCTGAAAAAGCACAACATTCCCCGGCAGGTCTTAAAGCTCATCCCCAGTAGATTCTGCAAGCTTATCCCCTGCGAGGCACGGACGTCTCACCCGAGTTTTATTTAGAGTTATTTCCTCACAAGGACTTATAACTGGGTTATCCTCAGTTAAAAGCCACGGAAGACCGCTCTCGGCAAAGTTCCTTCAATCCCCAGCGGGGTCTATCTTTGGTATTCCCAAGCAGAGTTTATCTTTGGAGTTCCCCAGCGGAGTTTATCATCATTATCCTCAGCAGAATCCATCATTGAAGTCCTCAGCAGGCCTCTCATCAAACTTCGGCCAAGTATCTCTTCCACAGAGCAGCTTCCCGGCCGTTCGTCAAGGATTTATTTTCCTAAGATGAAATCACACTCATAAACATTTCACATTTTCATACATCTTGCTTACATACATGATGAAACGCATACAACATCTCATGTTGAACATCATGATATCATGCATATCATACATCATGACATTGCATACAACTTACGTTTTTGCCTTTTCAGGAAAAAGACAATCTCAAAAACAACTACCTTCAACTGTCACAATTCCAGATTCGATACCTGTATCTAGCCAGGGCACATCTGAGAGTGATCAGTTTCTAGACTCGATTCCTGTATCTAGCCAGGGCACGTCTGAAGAGTTCGAAGATTCGATTCCTGTATCCAGCCAGGGCACATCTATCAACTACAACAGCTCCAGACTCGATTCCTGTATCCAGCCAGGGCATATCTGTTGACCACGTTTCCAGACTCGATTCCTGTATCTAGCCAGGGCACGTCTGAAGATTTCTAGATTCGATTCCTGTATCCAGCCAGGGCACATCTATTAACGACTATTTCCATATTCGACTCCTGTATCCAGCCAGGGCATATCTGTGAGCAACCAATTGTAGACTCAATACCTGTATCCAGCCAGGGCATATCTGCATCAAGAGACTGAGGATCAAACACCTGTAACAAGCCAGGAAAACATCCGTCTTTCTCAAATATACAAGTTCTCGCTAAGGAATCTCTTATGCGATCGACACTTCCAGATGGCATCTATAAGCCCATCTCCCTATCCACCATCTCTCCAAATGGCATCTATAAGCCCATTCCCGACACCGTATTGTTGAGACTCCAGCATGCGAGTGCAAATTTCCGGGCACTCTAGTGTCCAATCTTCTTTTACCCTCGAGTCACGAAAGGCAAACTTGCCAATCTAACTCTTCAGGTTCAAGAAGATTGAACAGGGGCAACTGTTGTACCCCAAAATTTGCCCTCCCATTTCCTCAACATTTTCTCATCACAAAACCCTTGGAGCTCAAGATCCAGTTAGGGTTCCTCTGCTCAAGACTTCTCCTTGCACTGTGGACTCAAATTAGGGTTTGTGTTTGTCTAAGGATGTTTTGACCTAAAATGCCTAAGATGACTTTCATGCTTCATATTGGACTCCCAAGCTTACCTATACCAAGTTTCAAGTCTTGATTCCAAGTTTTGCCTAATCAATTGGACAGTTGACCTAGAAATCAGCTGTATTGGGGAAAAAGTCAATTGTGGCCAATTGACAGTCAAATCTCATGAAATTTGATCCACATCAACATATTGAACTCATATGGACCATTTGATCAAGTTTGGATCACAATTCCACAAGAAATTTGATCAGATCACCAAAAGGGCAAAATGGTCATTTTTAGGGTTTTGACTGCACAAAGGCAATTCTTGACTGTTTGACTTAACCAATGGCAAACCAAACTCACACATGGACTCAAGGACCCCATGGAATTATCTTGACATGTTCATCAAGCTCAAAAGATCCCAAGTACACAAGATTGACAGTTGAATTTCCCAGTCAATTGATCAATTTTGACTGTATACTGAAAAGTCAAACTTTGACTTTTTGGTCAAAATCAAGAGTCAAGATTCATTTTTCATCAAAACTTGCCAAATCATGAAACTTGTTCACCAAGAAATCACAAAATGCAAATTAGGGTTTGAAAATGGAATTTTTCATAACTTAGAATTTTTCTAAGTTATGAAAAACCCTAATTTTTTCCCAACTTTGCCCCATCTTTTCACCATGATCCATTTGGATTCAAACAAAAGTCAAAACATGAAAGTTGTAGCTTGTTGCATAATCTACAACTTTGATTCACAAAGTTTTCTCATTTGAAGCTTGTATCTCAAGTTATAATTTTTTGAATAAGGGCACTAAACCATCTTTTAACTTAGTGAAATTTGACCTATTTTGACAAGGTTTTCTACCCTACTTCAAGGCCACTTTTCATACCCTTCCACTTGGAATTTTGATTTGCATTTCAAAGATGGATTGTAGTACACATTCCAAGCTTTCCAAAATGTCCAAGAACTCATCAAACAACCTCCTAACTTGAGAGATTCGAATTTCACAAGTTGGCAAAAATTCACTTTTTGTTCTTCATCAAGACATGTCCATAATCTTGCCAATTTGAAATAAGTTTGCTTTATGCTTGATTACAGGTCCTTGAACCATTTCATACTCAATAATTTAATGCATATTCAATGTGTTAAGGTGTTGTTCTTTGAGTGCAAGCATTGTATGCAAGATTAATCCTAAACTAGATAAAGTGAAATTTCCATTTTTGAAAAGGTTAACTTTATGTCAAGTTTGTAATCCAACAAGTACATGAAAGATCTGCTTGGCACAAGATTATGTGCATAACACACTGATCAAGAGAGGCTTATGCAGCACATTAGGAGGCCCCCTACTAACCTAAAACCACCAACTTGCTTTTGTAGCTTAAGTGTGAAGAAAGGTCCATAACTTATGCTATCTCTCATTTCAGCTTAGATACACAACACAAAAGCTATCAAACACATTCCATAGACAAAATCCAAGCTAACACATGAGCCCTTGCCATCTGAAACACTCCCATTGCTCTAATCACCTCAAAACTGCTCAAACAGGGGAGCCCCTGCAGTTTGAGTACAAACTCCCAATCCTTTCGAGCATTTTGATCCAAACCTTTTCCTCTACCTTCCCTACAACATATGCAAGCTAACCATGTCCTAAAATCAGACCTGTAACACCTCCAAGCCACTTCACCATTTTTAATTTTCTGTTTTGCAGTTGGAGTTCACTAGCTCGATTTAGGGAGTTTCAAGACAAAGTAGGAATTGGAAAAGCATCCTTACACTTCAAGGAAGCTGTACAAGTCATCATTTCACTCTGAAACATCCTCCATTGCCAAGCTCGATTCCAACTGAACAGGTATATTCATGGAGTTCTATCTCTCTTATTAGGCATTGTTAGCTTTAGGTTTTTGAAGAAAACATGTCACAATCATAGCCCTGAACATGCTCATATGATTAGATTTCATTTATGTTTCGTGTGCTTAGAGAATTTCATGTCTGAACATTGATGAAAAGTTAGGTCAGAAATTGGGGGAGGAGAAATTCTCCCTCATCTTAGAGAGATAGGTCAAGTTATTTATATTGTTGAAACCGTCTCTTCATGCTGAACATTTCTTGTGTTATGAGTTTTTGCTGAAAAGCCAAGGATCAGGAGTTAGACATTGAGGAACAGGGGCGCGCGTTTTTCAAATGTTTGAAGCTGGAGGTTGAAGACAATGATCAGTGGGCTGGGCCTGTGTTATTTCACTTTTCACACCATCTTTTTTGGTTTACACCCCCCTGAGCCCATTTGCTCATTTTTTAATATTTTTGACTTTTTCTTTTTTTGCTGACTTTGTTTATTTTTTCTCATGCCATTTAAAAATTAAAAATATTTTTTTCATCATTTTTTGCATTTATTGCATATTTATTTGTTTATTTTCTTTGTTTGTACACAAATATATATATATATATATATATATATATATATATATATATATATATATATATATATATATATATATATATATATATATATATATATATATATATATATATATATATATATATATATATATATATATATATATATATATATATGATTATTAGAATAAATGTAAAAATAATGTAAATACATTTTTATTTTTATTTACCTTCTGAAAATATTTCACACAAAAAAAAACTCTTTTATTTATTTTATTAAAATATTAAATAAATATTTATTTTGTGTATAATACCTATTTAAGGTTTAATATATATATGTATATATGTTTATTAATATATTTAAACTAAAAATATAAAAATACTTGAATTTTTTCATTTTTATTAATATTTGATACAAAAATACTTTTTTCACAATATACTTCATTTTATTTTATTTTTATAAATAATAAATAAATAGTTGAATTAAATTAGATAATAATACCTTTTCTTTAAAATTAGGGTTTTTTGCCCTAAATTCAAAATACTCCAAAAAATAATACATTTTTATTTTCTTTTCTCTTTTACATAAATAATATTTTCTCATACACATAAAAACTTTATTTTTGCATTTCACATATTTATTTAATTTCCATTTAATTTTTGTACATTATTCAAGTTGCAAATATTCAAATGATGTAATAATTTAGATTTAAATTCTTGTCAATATCCCCATTTGAACATTTGTACCCCTCTTCCCATATTTGGTTTTGTAATAGCTTAGTAATTTTAATTTCGCACTTTATTGCTTTCTAATGATAACATGTTAGAATTAGGGTTTGTATGCGAAAAAACGATAAAAAATAGTTTGACCTAATACAAGATAGACAAGCATGAAAATGGACACACAAATCACACTTGCACCCCCTAGGGTTGTCCACTTGTTGCCTTCAAATAAATGGGCCATATTGCATGTTGAACTTCTTTGGGCAAAGCAAACAATTTGAATGATCATAGTCCCTCGACAAAACTTTTTCAAAACAAACAAAAACAAATGATCAAGTCCCTTAAAGAAATTGACCAAAGACATTCAACGCCGTTGCAATTATGGTCCATACGATGACCCGCGCCTGTCCCATTCACATCTTAACACAAGGTTGTCCATCAAATACAATGGTGGAGCAAACTTGTTAAAAGGGTTAAAATATAGCAATGATCTTTTGAGAAATTTAGGAGTAGATAACCTCTTAGTTACTTGAATTAACTTGCAAAACAACACACTTGCCTAATTTCCCAATCACAATCCACAACACTTTCAAAACAACTTTCAAAAACAAATGAAAACTTTTTTAAAAGACATACATCTTTGTATACATCCCCACATGGATCATTACAAAGGTTGCCACCACATTGGCATCTTTTCAAAACATTTTCAAACCCACACACTCAAGCACCATTTAAAACAATTGAAAACAAAAGGCAAGTGATCTAAGCAAGTAACTAAGAGCCCATGGATAACCATGGATAGAAAGGGTGCTAATACCTTCCCTTTCTATAATCTACTCCCCGAACCCAAGAAAACATCTCAAAAGGTTTTTGCTGTGCTTTTTAACCTTTCCTTAAGGATAAAATAAAAAGTCGGTGGCGACTCTTGCTAACCGCAACATTTGCGAATACAAACGCAAACCTCAAGTCAGTTCTCCCACCGTATCACAGACGCCTAGGAGGGTCCCTTAACGTCACCAGATTTAACCTCAACAATTGTTGTAAAGCTTGAGACGGTGACACATTGAGCTTGGTGAACTGGCTTTTAGGCTTGTCCGGCTTGCTCTGATCAGCCCGTTGTTCATGGCGAGGTCGTTGTTGGACCTGTGAAGTAGTAGCAGCTCAGAGAGGCCCATTCATTAAACCGAACCTTTGACTTCTTGGAGGCTGATTAATGACTTGGTCCCTGACTTGGGCTGGTTGCTTCATGTTGGATCTGTCTTGGTGGAGTTGACTGATCATGGTCCTCAACTCTTCCTGCTCCCGAGCTAAACCTTGAATGAGGGCCCTTTGCCCCAGCATCTGGGTTTTCAATGTGTCTACCTCAGCTTGTAGACGTTTCAGCTGTTCGTCCTTGTCATCTTCAGGACTCTTTCTGATCAGATTCCCCGTGAGGAGTGTCCTCAACTCTTCCTGCCCATTGGATAGGCTTAGAAAGATCTCCTTGAACTGAGCCTCTTGAGCGAGAAGGTCCTGGTTATCTTGTTGGGAAGCCATTGCTGAAATAAACAGCGAGAAGGGTAAGTGACCTGCAAAAGGGATACCTGTAATGCAATGATATGTATGTATGCATGCAATGTTTTCAAGGACCTCGCAGGGTAAACAAGAAAATTGGTCAGCACTTGGATCCGGCAGTTTGATTGAAAGAACTTCATATTTGTTGAGAGTCTTTCTTCCAAGGGTCAAAGGCTCACCATATCCAGTGGGTCATAGCCTCTGACTTTAGTCATCATGTCTGGTTTTGATTTCCAAACAACCATGGTTAGGGAACCTTCTTCAGGAGTCAGAGCTCACCATATCAAGTGGGTCATAGCCCCTGACAACTCTGGCTAGAGGAAAATAAATCCTCTTTGCCCCTTGCTGGGATAGTTGATTCACCGTGACCTGCATCACAAGCCCTTGAGATCCTTGAAATGGGTTAGGATGTATGCAATGGTATGATGTCATGCTATGCATGGGGTACTGTAGGTAACCCTGTTATGAGTCCCAACTAAGGACTACAAACCAAAACCTGCAAGAAACTCAAGTAAAACCTGTCATGAGTCCTAATTAAGGACTAAAACCAAAACCTGCAAGAAACTCGGTAAACCTTGTTATGAGTCCTAATCAAGGACTATAAACAAAGCCTGCAAGTAGTTCAAGGGTCAGATAGCAAGCATGCAAGTAGTCAAGTACGAAGGCACACAAGTCACACAAGAGAAGCCCTTAGGGTTTAAGGCCAGCATGAGGTTTGGGGTACTACCCTCTTGAAGTTGGTGGGCTCAACCTGTCCTATTAGAAGTAACCGGGTTCTAAGGGTCCCAATATCACTGGATTGCTTTCATTGTTCATCGTTTCGATTTAGCCACTGAACTGGCGACCAAAATATTCCAGGAAAGCAACCCTCAATTGAGTGTAGTATCGAGTATCAACCAACCTCGGACTGCACCAAAGTCAGTTATCTCACTACCCTAAAGAGGCCAAGATAGTTCAATTAAGGTTCCTAAGGTCTGTTGATGCTTCACGACACCACGCGGAGGCCCCGTACTCTCCTTGACTGAACTCAAGGGTTACCGGTACACACCAAAGTGCCACATCAACGTAGCAGACTGTTTCAACCATGTCGGTATACCCCGCACAGTTCCCTCACAACCTTGTTGCTACTTTCTAAGAAGGTATCCCCAGATCCGGGTTAGGATCTATAGAACTCCCAAGCAACCCACAATAATAAAGCAAGCAAGGAAAGCAATTGAAAACACAGTGATCTTAGTCCTAAGGTACACCTCACTTTAAGTTATATCCCCAGCAGAGTCGCCAGTTCTGTGATCGGTGGATCTGGAACTGACTGTTTAACGCTGGTTCGCGAAATGTCGCGGAAGCAAGAGTCGCCACCGTCTTTTATTTTCTCCAAATGGAAAGGACAAAAGCACAGAAAAATTCCTTAAAGAGATTGCTCTCGGTTCGGGAGGTAGATTATAGAAAGGGAAGGTGTTAGCACCCTTTCTATCCATGGTTATCCATGGGCTCTTAGATACTTGCTCATTGTGTTTTCAAAAGTGTTTGCTTTTCAATTGTGGGTTTTAAAAAGTTTCTTTGAAAATTTCAGTTCGACTCTTGTATCGGTCCTCAAGAGTGTTTGAAAAATTGCTTTCGAAAGCTTTTTGAAAAGGTGTCGGTGTGAAAAGTCTTTTTGCATTGTTTTGAAATTAGAGCAAGTATCTAGAGTTGTCTACCTACCCTAAGGAATTCGTCTGGGTAAATGTCCTTAAAAGTAGTGCCATCCCACCATTGAGAGGTGGTAGCACCACCGTTGGAGGTGTTCGGGTCAATTCGAGGTTCGGGACATGGTGATCACCAGAGCAATGGGAAGACACCTTAGAAGCTACCCTCATGCCAGGTTCCCGGATCATGAGGACTTACTAAGACATCCTCTACTCGACGATCACCTTTCGAAGGCAAGGCAACAGTGAGGCGTACCCTAGGGGTGGTGTGTGCGATTTGTGTGTCGTTTTCATTTGCATTTATCTTGTCATGTTATTGGTGTTCTATGCTTGTTTTTTATTTTCGTCCATACATTCTTTCATTCCATTTGTTAACAGTTAAAAATATTGCGGGAAAGGTAAAAGTCTAAAGCTATTACAAACGGCGCGGGTCCACATCGCCAAAAGTTTCTCGAACCCGATTTGACAGAAAATAAATAAAGAAATTAAAAGTGCGAGCAATTATTTACACGGCTTTGGGAGAGATACATAAATATTTAAGCGGAAAAGAAATAAATAAATACACGAATAAAAATTAAATCGAAACGAGGGCGTTGGACCCTTTTTGCATAATATTAAAATTACATGGAATTAATTAATTAAAAAAAGAAAATAAATTGTTTTTGTTTTTGGTATTTTTTGGTATTTTAGGATTTACATGAAAAAAGAGAATTAATTAAAATTAATACTAACCCTAATTCTAATGGATTTTAATTTATTAAGAAAATATTGAATTTTAACCTAAATTAACCCTAATTTTTTTATATACAAATTTAATTATAAAAATAAATAAATAAATAATGTTAAATATTTGAAAGAAAAATAAAAAGGATGAAAAATTATTAATTAACCCTATTCTATGTTTTTTTTAGATTTTTTTATTAAAAGAATTAAAATTGCAAACCTAATTTAAAACTAAATAATTATATACAATTTATTTATGAAAATACTTAAAATAAAATATTTATTGTTTCTCTCTTTTTCTGATTTTTATGGGTTTTTATATTTTGTGAAAATAATAAATTAACTAAAAGAATAATAATTAAAAGAAGATAAAAATAATGAAAAGATAAAAAATAACAAAATTTTGCAAACCTTGGGGGTATCAGTCCCCAGATGGGAGGTATAGCCCAAATAACGCTGGCCCATTAGCATGGTCCGTTTGACTTTTGCTGGACGCGTGTGATGCGTTGATTAGGACTTAGTGTGTTCACCAACTCTCAGCCTTTGGATTGACCCTGATATGCACGTGGATGGTTTGATCTGGAGGGCGTATGGTACGCTTTGATATTGAACCTGTACGTGAATTCTTATTGAAAAATAATATGGACGTAATGTAGACCTGGGGCTCGAACCCAGGTCTTGGACGTTAATACACACATGCCTTGCCAGTTGTTCTAGACGCGCTTTCTGTAATTTAAACAACAAACAAATAATATAAAAAGAACAATTGCGTTAATGATTCAAAACGCGCGAATTTCAAACCAGCCTATCACATCTTGCCACGAATTCATCTTCTTCGCGTAGTTTTATTTTCCTGAAACAAAAGAAACATGGGCAACGGTTTTCACGCGTTGCCTAAGATAGTATATCAGAAAATAGCGATTAGCCCTAGGGGGTCTACAAATTAGGCGCGAGGGTTCCATTGTCTTCGTCCAAATGCGCTGATCACAACCATGGCACTGTGGTGTTCTAATTTTGATGTATCTTAAAACCCCTAATTCAAAACTCTGCAAACCCTAAAACTTGGCAATGGTGAAATCGTCTACAATGCATAATAATCCAATCAAACGCATGGGTTAGCTTCAGAATAGTATAAGGAATGTAAATCACATATTAAAACTTGTAAAAAATGCATGAATTGATATGCACGATCATGAATTTTATTTGAAACAGTTTGACTTCATTATACCAATTCTGGGCGTTTTGATGAGCGTTTGTGATTGGAAAACGTTCAGTAAGGCTTGAGGAAGCTAATGGAATAGGTTTTAAGACTTGAATCTCCCTGGAAGTGAGTTTTCAGTTTTGAGTTTCTTGACAAATTTTTCAAGTTTGTTTGTTAGGTTTCTGAGCAGCTGCGTGTGTCCTTTGATTAGGTTTTCATTCAGGCTTATGTAATGAATAGATTAGGTCAAGAAAATTGATCAAGATCTCTTGCAATAATGGTTTTGAAGATTTGATTTTCCATCATTATTTTTCAATCTTTCCATGTGCTTTTTGATACAAATCAACTCCAATCTCTCCAAATCTTTCCCTATTTGCATATGCACGAAATCTTGAGAATAAAACATGTACAAAAAGATTGGAAAACTTAGGTTAGCATTTTTCATATATTTTATTTGATTTAAATGAATTATTATAAATAAAAATTCAAATAAATAAATAAAAAAATGAATAAAGACTTCCCTTTGGGCCAAGTAGTCGTGCACATGCCATGGATGATGAATTATGGAAGAAAAATGGGCCCATTAGCAATTTTAGGTCATTTGAATCAATGTTGACTTTTCAAAATATCCAAACATTTCCCAACTTCCACAAGGCATAACTTGCTCAATTTTTAAGTTTTTCTCATGTTCTTGGACATTTTGGAAAGGTCTTTGAGTCCTCTAACCAATGTCTTTGGTCCCATGTCATTTTTATTTGCCAATCTCAAGTTATGGCCTTTGACTTAAAGTCCCTTTTTGTTGACTTTTGAAAATGACCTATAATGTTAAAATTGATAACTTTTTGTGAGAGCATTTCTTGGACTTGAAGTATGAAGATGAGTTGTAGGAAATGTCTTTCTCTTCAAAATGAGCTTTGGATGGAATTTTTCTGATAATCCATGTGAAAGTTATGCCCTGGTCAATTTACAGTTGACTTTTTCAACTGTCCAAATAAGGAAACTTTTGCATCTTGATGATTTCTGAGCCAAGCTTTGAGAATCATGATCAAGCATTGATCAAATGATGTTTGAGGCTTCAAAATGAGATGTTGGTCAAAAATTTGAACTTTTGACTGTCAAATGACCATTTTGCCCCTACAGTTGACTGTAGTGCAATTTAGGGTTTTGACTGTGCAATTTTGTGCTGAAAGCCTTGAAACTTGATATGAGGATGCTTGACCATATTTGTAGGCATATGAGACTTGATTGGGCCCTTGAAAACTTCCTTTTCTTGATCAGAATCAAAACCCTAATTTTGACTGTATAGGAGATCTTTGACTGTGCAGCCCTTGGGGAGATTTTGAAGCTTGGCTTGGCAATTTCTTGGAGAATATGGGAGGGAAAATTTTGGGGTACAGCACATTGCATCATACATTTCATGCAATCTAACTTTGTTTCAGCTAACATTTTACCCTTTTCAGAATAAGATTAAACAGCTACCATTAACAATATGCAATCAGATACAGTACAGATACGCTCCAGACACGAATGTCATTCTGTTACTCATTCAGTTACAACTTTCAGAATACAATTCGGATACGCTTCAGACACGGATGCCATTCTGATACTTATTTAGATTTCAACTTTTAGAATACAGTTCAGATACGTTCCAGACACGGATGCCATTCTGATACTCATTCAAATTTCAACTTTCAGATACAGTACAGATACGTTCCAGACACGGATGCCATTCTGATACTTATTCAGATTTCAACTTTTAGAATACAGTTCAGATACGTTCCAGACACGGATGCCATTCTGATACTCATTCAGATTTCAACTTTCAGATACAGTACAAATACGTTCCAGACACGGATGCCATTCTGATACTCATTCCGATTTCAACTTTCAGAATACAGTTCAGATACGCTCCAGACACGGATGCCATTTTGATACTCATTCAGATTTCAAGTTCAGATACAATACGGATACGCTCCAAACACGGATGCCATTCTGATACTCATTCAGATTTCAAGTTCAGATACGGTATGGATATGCTACAGACACAGATTCCATTCTGATACTCATTCAGATTTCAAATCCAGATACAGTTCAGATACGCTCTAGACACAAACGCCATTCTGATACTTATTCTTTCGGCTTACAACTTACAATTCCACAAACATTCTTGATGGCATCTGCAAGCCCATCTCCTGTCTCTTCTCCAAATGGCATCTTTAAGCCCATTCCCGCAACTACACATCGTCGAGTGCAAATTTCTGGGCACTCTAGTGTCCAATCATTCTCTCACCTTCGAGCCACGAATGGCAAAACTTGCCAATCTAACTCTTCAGGTTCAAGAAGATTGAACAGGGGCAGCTTTTGTACCCCAAAATTTTCCCTCTCATTTATCAAGATTATTCTCACAAGATCTCTTAAACTCAAGACTGGATTAGGGTTTGACCAGCTCAAGACCTCTCATCATGCACTAATCACCCAAAATTAGGGTTTGAGATTTCACAAGGATTCTTGGACTATCAATGCTTCATATGACTTTCAAACATCATTATGAACCCCTAAGATTACTCATGACAAGTTTCAGGCCTTGAACCACATTTTTGATCAGTCAATTGGACAGTTGACCTAAAAATCAGCTGTATTGGAAAAAAAGTCATCCATGGCCAATTTACAGTCAAACTTCATATTTTTTTGATCCACATCAACATTTTAAACTTATATGTATCATTTGATCAAGTTTGGATTACAATTCCTCAAAAAATTTGATCAAATCATCAAAAGGGCAAAATGGTCAAAATTATGGTTTTGACTGAGGAAGGGCAATTTCTGATTTTTTACCTAGCAAATGACCAATTGAGTTAAAGCATGATTCCAAGGATTCAATTGCATCATCTTGACCTAATTACATGGTTCAAAACATTGCAAATCCATTGGATGGACAGATAAAATTTGCAGTCAACTGATCATAAGTCAATTGTATACTGAAAAGTCAAACTTTGACTTTTTGGTCAAAATCAAGTGCCAAGGGTCACAATTCATCAAAACATGTCAAAATGTGAAACTTGTTAATCAAGGAATCAAAGATTGAAGATTTGGTTTTAAATTTGAAATTTTCTTAACTTAGAAATTTTTCTAAGTATAGAAAATTTCTTATTTTTTCTCAACTTTAAGCCATTTTTTCACCATGATATAAGATGATTCAAGGAAAGTTCCCAACATGGAAGTTGCAGACCTCCATGAAATCTACAACTTTGCTTCACACACTTTTCCCTAAAGATGCTTGAATCTCAAGATATAATTTTATGAATACATGCTTTCCAATTTAGGCAACTTTTGGACCCAACTTCATGGCAATTTTTCACCTAGTTCCAAGGGGATTCTTGAAATTCATTTCAAATATGAGTTATAGAGGAAATTGCAAGCTTTCCAAAATGTCCAAGAACTCCTCAAGATCATTTTTGAGTAGGGAGAATCGAAGAGATGAAGTTGGAAATTTCTCACTTTGAATTCAAGTCATTTCATGAAGAACAAAATTCCAATCAGTACCTATGCTGCCTAATTCATGCTTTACAGGTCCATAACTTGTTTATCACTTCATAATTTAATGCTTAGTCAGTTGACAAAGCTTTAATTCAAGCTCAAGAGCCTTTGTCCAAGTTGTAATTCCATAAATGGGATAAAGTGGCCATTGCCATTTTGAAAAAGCTTCACTTTTGCAACTTTCCAATTCTTGAGCATTGGACCTGTCTTCTCTGCACACACAAGTCTTACAGGCCTAAAGCAAATTGTACAAAGCTTATACCAACCCCAAGCAGGCCAGTACAAGCATGTGAAGACTTGTCTCTTCACTTTGCTTCAAAAGCAAGAAAGTGTGCCAAAAGGCTAGAACTCACAAATCTGTTGGAGAACTGACTTGAAACCTATCCCATACTAATATACAAACACATTACAACAGAAAACACGGTTGAAAAAGGCCTGAAACATTCAAACACTCCATATCACCCAAAAACTGTCAAAACTTGCAATTTTTGCATAAGCATAACAATTCATCATTTGGCTCGTGCATTTCAAGTTTCAATCATCAAAACACTTTTACCTACTTGATATCTAAGTGATCCAGACCATCATCCCTGCACTGTAACTCCTTCTCCATCATCTGGCATTTTTGTTTTCAAAGCTTGCAGGTTGACTTGAATAGAAAGTTCCAGACACTTTCAAAGCAAGGTAAGGGTTGGAACACACTCAGGGAGGTTCAAGCAAGCTCGGGCAATCATCAGACCTTCATAAAACTCACTCAAACTCCATTCACGATTTCAACTGAAAGAGGTAAAAATCTCAACTTCTATCTCTTCATACAGGCATCTATTGGCCACAATTTGTGAATAAACAATGTAGACCTCATTGCTACGAAGCTGTACATATCTATAACTTGCATTTATTTGGCCTGAGTTAAGAGAATTTTGAAATTGAAGTTCCTGGAAAAATTAGGTTTAAATTTAGGGCTTTTAAAATTCGTTTTAATCTTTGATTGTTAGCTTACATGATTTACATGGTTAGAATCGTGAGACAAAATGCTACAACATTCATGTTATCAGTCTCCATTTTTATTAAGAGATGAGAAAGTTACAGAGCTTCTGGCCAGCTTGGGGAAGAAGATGAAGTACAGAGCAAGGACATTGTTTGTGTTATGTTTTTGTTGTTTCATATAAATCAATGGATGTACAGCCACCCCAGTGGCAAGGTAGCGCGCTTGTAAGGCCCAAGTCATGGGTTCGAACCTTGGCGCTACCTTTTGTTTTTTCAGATTTTTCCATTTTTCAGTTTTTGTTGTTTTACAGGTTTGGGCCTCCACGCTGGGCCTTGTGTTTTTTTCAAACATCCACCACTTGATTTCTCAAGATACCCCCTGGCCCAACTATTTTCATATATTTTATTTATTTATTTTTGTTTTCATTTTTGTTTATTAAATATTTTCTTTAATACATAAAAATCATGAAAAATATAAATATGATAATATTTCATTTTTATTTTATTTTATTTTATTTTTCACATAAAAAATATATTTTTGTCTTCAATATATACTAACTATATTTCTTAAATAAATTTGTAAAAATAAATTTAGATATAATCTTATCTTTTCTTTTATATTTTTATATATATTTGTAAATATTTATTTTAACATATAAAAACTAAATATTTTCATACAATATTATTTATTATTTTTAATACAAAGAATATACAAAAAATAATACATCAGAACCTTATTTTCTTTCAAACTAGAAATTAGGGTTAACCCTTTTTTTTAAGAATTAATTTCTTTTCCTTATATTTTTAGGATTAGGTTAAAATTCCTTTTCACATAAAAAAATAAAACAAAATCTTTTCTTGCATGTACATAATATTGCATATTTAAATATTGTATTTGTTTATTCCAATATTCGTATAAATTTGATTTGGTTGTAATAGCTTATTAAGATTTACATTCTTGCAAATCCCCATTCAAATTTGTATTCCCCCATCCCATAAATTGTTGTAATAGCTTAGTAATTTTTACATTACGCAATTTACTGCTTTACATGCCATGTTAGTAATTAGGGTTTGTATGGTAAGATCAAAACAAAGCAAATAGAAAACCCTAATACAAGACAAACAAAGCATGAAAATAACACAATTGCACACAAGCATCTTTAGGGTTTCTCCACTTGGTTGCCTTATACAAAAATGGCCATGTTACGCATGCGAAGTATCTTGGCAAAACAAACAAATATAAGATTATAGTCCCTCGATGATGCTATTCAAAGTTGCCTTACAAAATGATCTTGGTCCCTCAAAATGCTAAGATACTTTGCAATATTGCTAATCATGGTTATACGATGACCCACGCTCGTCCCGTTTACATCCAAAGATAGGGTTGCTTACCAAATCAATGGTAAGACAACAATGTCAAAGGAATAGAAAATGCACAAGAAAGACATTTGAGTAGGTAGATTACTTCTAGTTACTTGCTCTATTTCCAAACAACTATCCTTGCTATTTTCAAAAACAAACACACACATTTCCAAACATTTTACAAACATTGAAAACATTTTCAAAAAGACAAACATCTTTGTATACATTCTTACGAACGAGAATCATTACAAAGGTTGCCTAAACAATGGCCTCTTTTACAAAGTACTTTCAAAAACCACACAAAGCATAATTTCAAAACAAAAGTAAGTGATCTAGCAAGTAACTAAGAGCCCATGGAAAACCATGGATGAAAAGGGTGCTAATACCTTCCCTTTTCATAATCTACCCCCCGAACTCAAGAAACAATCTTAAAGGTCTTTCATGTGCTTTTACACCTTTCCTTTTGGATAAAAGAAAAGTCAGTGGCGACTCTTGCTAACCGCGACATTTGCAATAAAACGCAAAACCCTCAAGTCAGTTCTCCCACCGTATCACAGTATATCTTGGGTTACAACAATTCTCAATTCGGATTCGGCCGAGTGAATATTGAAGAGGGATTTCCTTCAATTTAGTATCATGAGACGGTGGATCGTATTGGTTTGTTGGGGTGCAATAGTTGCAATTAATCATGCGCGAAAGCTTTGGAGATAAAGTACGTAAAGGAGTAGCAAGATTCAATAAATCAAGTAGCAATCTATTGTGTTCTTGGTCTTGGTGAAGATCAAAGGAAGATAATTTTCTTTGATCATCATCAACCATAGGGGTTGTAAGGGTGCATTGCAACATTTCTCTTATAAATAATACTTTTGCAATAAGTAAGAAATGTTAGACGATGGAAACAGTATCTAGAGGAGGGGAGGGTGAGTAGACACCCCTTTTGAAAATATCCAAATAAAATTTGGTTTTGAAAGAGTTTTATCAAAGTGTGAAGCATAAGAAAATTGTCGTCTTTACGAACATTATTGGGAAGCTCGGATATGCAAACCGTAAATAAAAAATTTAAGATGGAATGAGAATAATTGAATTAATAACCTTGAATCACTTTGCAACTTATTTATTGTTTAATCCATTTTTCTTAACAATGCTATTTCCAATGATAAAATCAAAATAGCTAGTTTAGTCAATTTATCAAACACTTGGTGTGCAAGTGAATTTCTTGTAATTTTTCCTTTGATTGTGTTGATACACAAAACCACTTATAATCAAAAGTGATTATAAGTTATATCAACACTTGGCTTAAAAATAAAATCACGTAGGAAAATTCTTACAATTCAAATGATAACACAATGCTATTTGATATATTTATCAATGAAACTCAAAGCAAGTAAAAGCAAAAAGTAAAAGTGACACAAGGAATTTGTCTTCACAGTTCCCCATTGTCGTCCTTGCGTGTGGGTACATTTGTGCCTAATTCCAATGGAATTAGGATAATTCTTACTATACAAAATAATTATGGATACACGAGAAGTGTTCAAGAGCAACTCCATAAACTCTAAGCTTGTTGTTGATTCAACCCCTTCTCTTCTTTTTATCTTGAGAGTGATAAACCGGAAATGTATCGAATATTTAGATCAATTTACATGAATTTTATCCGCACTTTAATTAATTAAATTACTCTTTATTCGTATTATGCTGGTATTTTCTATGTTTTCAGGAATTTGATGTTTGCAAGGCATGTGCAGAGAAAGTCAAGAAAAGTCGAGCTAATCGTATTTAAAATCCACACAAAGAAAGAGCAATTATGAAATTGAGGGGTGTGTGGCAGAATTGAGTGCATTACAAGTAAAAAGCCTTGGAAGAATACAGAAAAAAGAAATGTTGGGCTCAATCCACCCAAGGCCCAAGGGGGTGTAACGACCATTACACATCACCTAACCCAGGTGTAACAACCGTTACACCTTGCCACGCTAGCCCCTCCCCAAAATCAGGAGTGTAACGACCGTTACACTGATTCCTTCAATCCGTAGAGGTAGCTACGGAGGAAAATATGGAGGAGAAAATATCTCAACTCCCTGCGCATCTCCAAGCATATAAATAGGACCTCAAATCCCCATTATTTGAGGACGTTTTCTTTTCTCTGTTTTTACTGTTACTCTGTCGAATATTTTCCGCATTATTTCTTTTCATTTATTTTACCGATCTGTGGGAGACACCTGAAGTCAGCCAAATATTCCGCCATAGTATTTTCAGGTTTAATTTAAGTATTTTATTTATTTATACCAGGATTGTCTGAAATGTTTAGTTTATTTAAATTATTTGATGGTAGTTATTTCTGTTGCGTTGTTATTGAATTGTATAACATGCTAGGCTAAATTTATTTATCGGTATGTAAGGTCATATAGCCAACAGGGTTTAGCAATGCCTATTGATCATTTCCTTTTAAAAAAGAATAATATTCCAGTTTCAATTACTAGTTCTAAATATTAATTGTTTTGTTAGAGAGTAAAATACATATAGAAGTTAGGATCAATAAAATGAGAGTTTGAGATAATAACTGGACAGTGGTAATTGTGCATCAACTTAAAATACAGCGGGAGTGCTTTTAAGTTGATTAGGTTTTGTTTGTTTCCAAAAACTATTTTTAAACTCTAATTGAAACAGCAAGAGCACTCACTTTGGTTTGATCATAAGATCTGAATCAATAAACACGAGAGTGTGAGAAGAGGGTTTTCAAACAAATACTTCCTACTGAAATTTTTTTTTGTTAATCCGAGTTAGGTCAATGAGTTGCTAAATCCCCGAAGTTCGACCATTACATACCGATATTCTCCCTTGAACCTAAACTAGATTATAATCAGTTAGGTTCCCTAACCCCCCTATTTATTACATTATTAGCCTTAGATTTACATAGTAACCTAAGATAACGGTAGTTCGACATTTAGTCCCTTGGGATTCGATAATCTTTAAAGCTACACGCGATAGGACTGTATACGTGTGGTCTAGATTCTTTAAGACTCACAAAATCGCGATCAAGTTTTTGGCGCCATTGCCAGGGGCTAACAAGTCGATATTGTAACTCTTTTAGTTACACTGTAGAGACTAAGGCACCATTCCCAATTGTATGCCAAGCACTCGCTCTAAAGGTGAAGGCTTAGTGCTGCCAATTTCCGAACCTGAGCGCTCTATTACTAGAAGACGCCGAGTACAAGTATCTCGTACAAATAAATCCCTCTCTCAATCTTCTATCCCTTCCGAACTAGTTAAAGAACCAGACATGGGTGATCAGCCACGTCCGCTCAAATCTTATGCTCTTCCTTCGCTGGAAGAACCACATAATAGCATTGCTGCTCCTTCAATCGAGGCTAATAACTTCAAACTCAAACCTTCCTTGTTGTCTGTTGTACAACAAAACCAGTTTTCTAGAGGGTCAATGGACGACCCTAATCTACATTTATCAATGTTTCTGCAATACACAGATACAGTTAAGAACAATGGAGTCAGTCAAGAGGTGATAAGACTTCGTCTTTTCCCTTTTTCCCTAAGAGACGTAGCCTGAGCCTGGCTCCAGTCTCTACCAGCTAAATTGGTTACCTCTTAGGATGAGTTGATGAAAGTCTTTCTTGCAAGATATTTCCCACCAAGTAAGACAACTATGCTAAGATCCCAAATAAGCGATTTTCGACAAAAGGATAATGAGTCTCTTTTTGACGCTTGGGAAAGATACAAAGGCATGTTGAGGCTCTGTCCACATCATGTCCTAGAAGAATGGTTAATCATCCATACCTTCTACAATAGTCTCCTTTATAATACAAGATTAACGATAGACGCCGCCGTAGGTGGCGCACTTATGGATAAATCCTATGCTGCTGCTTATACTCTCATAGAAAGTATGGCTCAAAACCACTATTAGTGAGGGAGTGAAAGAGGTCAAGCAGATAAAGCTCTCGTAGAGAAAGCACCGACAAAATGTGGTATGTACGAGATCAACAGTCTTGATAACATCCATGCTAAGGTAGATGCTCTCGTCTAGAAGATAGATAGCTTAACCGCAGTACCTCCTGCCACTGTGGCTGCTATAACTCCGAATTGCGAGATATGTGGAATACCTGGACATGCTGCTGCTGAATGTCAAATCTTAGCAGGAACCCCCCCCCCCCCCCCCGACCAAGTACATTATGCTTAAGGAAACCCTTACTCGAACACTTACAACCCTGGATGGAAAAATCATCCAAATTTCTCATATAAGAACACCAATGTGTTGTATGCGTCTGGCCATGCACCTGCTGTACCACCAGGATATCAAAAAGCACCTGCAACTGCTCCTAATATGCCTAGGAAGTCTAACCTCTAAATTCTAATGGAAAATTTTATAGCTACCCAAGCTCAAACTAACAAGGAATTTCTAAACTAAAATATTCACACTAGTGAGCAAATAAAACAGTTAGTGAACAAAGTAGATGCTTTAGCCACCCATAACAAAATGCTTGAAACCCAGAATTCGCAAGTGGCGCAACAACAAGCACCTACTGCTGCACCTGCTGGTACATTTCAAGGTCAACCTCAACCGAATCCAAAAGGACATGCTCATGCTATTATATTGCAAAGTGGAACTGAATACGATGGACCAATTGATCCTAGAGCTGAAAACCCAGCCATGTCCCAAAGTTCTAGAAAAATAACCAAGGAGGAAAGCGAACCAAAAGAGAAGTTAGGTGATGGAGAGACAGAAGAAAAGGAAAAACCTTATGTGCCTCCGCCGCCTTACAAACCACCAATCCCGTATCCTCAAATGCTTACTCAATCTAGAAGTGCGGGGCAATTTAAGAAATTTGTTGAACTTCTGAAACAATTAAACATCACGATACCATTCACAGAAGCTATCACTCAAATGCCCTCATACCTAAGTTTCTCAAAGAAATCATTAAGAACAAAATACCTCAAAAGCTGAAGGATCCCGGAAGTTTCTCTATACCCTGTAATATAGGTAAGTATGTCATAAGCTTTATGCGACTTAGGCGCTAGTATCAGCATTATGCCCCTGTCCATATCCAAAAGGCTTGACATGGGAGAATTAAGACCAACCAAGATGTCAGTACAACTAGTGGATCGCTCTGTCAAATACCCCGTGGGAATTCTAGGAAACATTCTGGTAGCATAGGTCAATTCTACATCCCTACAGATTTCATCATTATGGACATTAAAGAAGACAGCATAACCCTTATAATATTGGGAAGACCATTTTTAGCCACTGCTAGAGCTATTATAGATGTTAAAAGAGGAAAGATAACTTTTGAAGTTGGAGAAGAGAAAGTTGAGTTTATCCTGACACGGTTCCTACAGGCCCCAACTATTGATGATACATGCTATCTGTTAGATGTAATAGATGAATGTGTCAAAAAGATGGACTCAGGAGAAGAAACTCATTCCGAAACTATGAAGATTCTGATGCCCTTAATTTTTTAAGATGATAATTGGTGTCCTGAATATCGAGATGATGGTTTAAGAGAATGCCTAGCACTTACACCAAATCATATGTCTTTTCCGAAGAAACCCAACTTGGAACTTAAAGTTTTACCCAAAACCCTAAGATACGAATTCCTAGATTTTGAACTTAAAAGACTCGTGATAGTCAACACAGACTTAGGACAAACTGAGACGGAAAAACTATTGCATGTCTTAAGAAAATATCCCTCTGCTTTAGGATATAACACTAAGGATCTTAAAGGAATAAGTCCTTCCATTTGCATGCATCGCATTATGCTGGAAGAAGACTGTAAATCTTCTAGAGAACATCAGAGAAGAATTAACCTGATCTTGAGCACTATAGTCAAGGATGAAGTAACTAAACTTCTAAATGCAGGTATCATTTATCCAATCTCAGATAGCCAATGGGTTAATCCAGTCCACTGTATACCCAATAAAGGAGGAACCACAGTCACGACAAAGAAAGCGGGAGAACAAATAGCAGAAAGAGTCGTGAGTGGATCCAGAATGTGCATTGACTACAAAAAACTAAATAAAGCAACTCGAAAAGACCATTTCCCTCTACCTTATATTAACCAAATGCTTAAGAGATTGGCTAAGCATTCTTACTACTTCTATTTAGACGGTTATTCAGGATTATTTCAAATTCCTATCCACCTTGATGACCAAGAAAAGACAGCGTTCACGTGTCCTTATGGTACGTTTGCTTATAGGCAAATGTCGTTCGAACTATGTAATGCGCCTGCAACATTCCAAAGATGTATGATGTCCATCTTTGCCGATTTTATAGACGATATCATGGAAGTGTTCATGGATGACTTCTCTGTATGCGGGCAAAGTTTTGAAGGGTGCCTGTCAAACCTGGAAAGGGTACTGGAAATATGTGTGCAGGTAAACCTAGTGTTGAACTAGGAGAAATGCCATTTTATGGTAAAATAAGGAATTGTACTTGGACACTGTGATACGGTGGGAAAACTGACTTGAAGGTTTTGCGTTTTATCACAAATGTTGCGGTTAGCAAGAGTCACCACCGACTTTTCTTTTATCCAAAAGGAAAGGTGAAAAAGCACAGGAATGACCTTTGAGATTATTTCTTGAATTCAGGGGGTAGATCATGAAAAGGGAAGGTATTAGCACCCTTTTCATCCATGGTTTTCCATGGGCTCTTAGTTACTTTCTAGATCACTTGCTTTTTGTTTAAAATTATGCTTTGTGTGGTTTTTGAAAGTATTTTGTAAAGAGGCCTTTGTCTAGGTAAACTTTGTAATGATTCTCGTTCGTAAGAATGTATACAAAGTGTTTGATCTTTTGAAAATATTTTCAAGTTTGAAAGATTTTTTTGAAAGTGTTGGTGTTTGTTTTGAAAATAGCGAGGATGTTTGTTTTGAAATTGAGCAAGTAATTAGGAACATTCTACCTACTCAAAAAAGTCTTTCTTGTTCATTTTTCTTTTCCTTTGACATTGTTGTCCTACCATTGATTTGGTAAGCAACCATATCTTTGGATGTAAACGGGACGGGCGTAAGTCATCGTATAACCATGATTAGCAATGTTGCGAGGTATCTTAGCATTTTTTTGTAGGGACTAAGATCATTTTTAAAGGTAACTTTTGATAGCGTCATCGAGGGACTATGATCTTGTATTTTTTATTGTCTTTGCTAAAATACCTTACATGCGTAATATGGCCATTTTGTATAAGGCAGCCAAGTGGAATAACCCTAGGGGTGATTGTGTGCAAGTGTATCATTTTCATGCTTGTTTTTTGTCTTGAATTAGGGTTTTCTAAGTATAGGTTTTAGTCTTTCCATACAAATCCTAATTACTAGCATTTGTATATAAAAGCGATAAATTATGGAATTTAAAGTTACTACGCTATTACAACATTTGTGGGGAGGGGTGTACAAATTGAATGGGGATTGCAAGAATTTAAAGCCTAATTAGTCTATTACAACCATATTGAATTGATATCAATGTACAAGGAAATAAATAAATGCAAAGTACAAAATGAATAAATGTACAAAAAATGCAAAAATGTAAAGAAAATGTATCTTTGTTTGATTTTCATGAAAAAAAGGATTTTAGCTTAACCTAATTAAATAAAGAAAATGATTAATTAAATTTGAATTTTATTAAGAAAGGATTTTAAATAAAACCCTAGTTCTATTAATTAATTAAAAGAAAATAAGTTTAAGAAAAGTATTTTTGGTATTTTTATCTTAAAAATATTTATAGTATTATAAAATATTTTGGCCTTTTTTAATATTAAAAATAATGTATTTTTAAATGGTGTGAAAAATAAATAAATAAATAAATAACATAATATTAATTAAGTTTACAAGACTAGTTAATAAAATAAATAAAGTATAATAAATAAAAGGAAAAATACTCATTTTGGTCCCTTAACTATACCCTTGGGTTCACATTGGTCCCTTAACTTTTTTTCGTGTCATTTTGGTCCCTTAACTTTCAAAATGTTTCATTTTAGTCCTTTTTGTCTAATTAGCTACGAATTTAGCGGCTGATTTCAAAGTTTTTCTGTCTAATTAGCTACGAATTTAGACAAAAAGGACTAAAATGAAACTTTTTGAAAGTTAAGGGACCAAAATGACACAAAAAAAAGTTAAGGGACCAATATGAACCCAAGGGTATAGTTAAGGGACCAAAATGAGTATTTTGCCTAAATAAAAAATATTTTTTTGTGGAAAAAATAAAATAAAATAAGTCAAGATATAATAAATCTATTTTTTTTTTGTATTTTATGATTTTTAGTATTTAGAAAAAAAATATATTTAAGAAAATAAAAATGAAATAAATAAAAAAATAAATAAACTTGGGCCAGGGGTGCCAAGAGCCTGCAATGGGGTTAGTCAGTAAAAAAAATAAAGAAACAAAGCAAGCCCAGTAAAGGCCCAGGCGCTCAAAAAAGGTCAGAAATGCCAAAAATGTGTGAAAAATGCAAAAGGGTACCACTGGGGCTCGAACCCAGGTCCCATAGGTTACAGACGCGCGCTTCTACCACTGGGGTGGCTATACATCGGTTAACATAAGCAAAACAATAAATATATAAGGAAAAACGCGCCCTGAAGACTTCATCTTCAACCTCCAGCCAAACCATCTGTAACTTGCTCATTTCTCATCAAAAATGAAAACTGTAAACATGAAACTTGTAGCAAATTTTCTCACGATTCCAGAAATGTACAATATTAAAACTATAGATCAAAGATAAGCATGAATTTTGATGGTCCTAATCTGAACCCTAAAAAATTCAGAAGTTTCAGTTTCAAACTTCTCTAAGCTCAAGCAAAATTAATGGAAAATATGGACATGGTTAGCTTCAGGGCAATGATATCTACATGTTTTGTTCACAAATAAACTATTGTAGATGCCTGTATGAAGAGTTCCAAGTTGAGAAAAATTACCTCAAAACTGGAAATTGTGTTTTGTGTTTGAGCTTGTTTCAAGTGATGGTGATGATCAGGTTAGCTTCCTTGAGGTCATAGGAAGCTAATGCAATGGTTTGCTTGAGTTGAGAGTGGCTGAAATGACTTGGAGAAGTCAATGTGCAATGCTTTGTTTTTGGTTATAAAGGATAAGGTAAATGATGTTACAGTAATGAAATAGGGACAGAGATAGGTTACATTTGATTTAAGGAAGCTTTAGAAACTAAAAGGCTAAGAAACGCACGAGGGAAATGTGAGTTTGATGTTCAAGGTCAGAAACTGTGCAACAATGGAGTTTTTGGGCAGTTTCTGATTTGAGAGAGTTTTTGTGTATTTCAGGGTGCTTAAGCTCGTCCTTTAGCTCACAAATAGTGACTCTATTTATAAGCAACAAGTTTGGATACCTCTTGTTGATCAAAATTCAAAATCACAATTTTATGCATAACATGTGATTTTTGAGAAATTCAAGTTTCAAAGCCTTGTGTACTTGCTAAGATAGAGTGGTTATGCTTTAAACAAGCTTGCTTATGACTTTGTGGATGGAGTGTGATCATAGGGAATAAGTTATAGGCTCAAGAATGAACTTTATGCAAAAATCTTGCTTTACAAGAATGACAATGTCAACTTTGTGTCATTAATGGAAATGCAACTTGGATAATAGCTCAATTGCTTGGATCAAAGCCTTAACAGCTGTGTAAGAATTTAATTATTGAGTGACAAACAAGTTTGAAGCCTGCAAAGCAAGGATTATGCAGCCTAGCATGGATTTAGTTCATGTGTTGATCAAAAATGACTTGTAATTCAAGTGACAAAACCCTAATTTCATCTCTTCGATTATCCCTACTCAAGAATGATCTCAAGGAGTTCTTGAACATTTTGGAAATATTGAAATGTTATATACAACCCATATTTGAATTGCTTTTGAATATTCCCCTTGGAACTATATGAAAAAGTGCCATGAAGTTAGGTCAAAATCCTGACCAAATTAGGGCAAATTTCACTAAGTGTTTAGTTTCATGACCACATGTTCATAAAATTATAACTTGAGATCCAAGCATTTTTGTAAGTATTTGTGTAAATAAAAGTTGTAGATTTCATGGATATCTACAACTTTCATGTTGGAAGTTTCTCTTGAATCATCTTGCATCATGGTGAAAATTTTGTTCAAAGTTATGAAAAAACATGAAATTTCCAACACTTAGAAAATTTTCTAAGTTTAGAAATTTTGACTTTTCCAAAATGAAATCTTGACTTTTTGATTTCTTGATGAATAAGTTTCATATTTTGACATGTTCTGATGAATTATGATCTTTGGCACTTGAATTTGACCAAAAAGTCAAAGTTTGACTTTTTAGTATACAGTTGACTGAAAAATTCATATGTCAATCCAATGGACTTGCAATGTTTTTGAACCATGTCATTAGGTCAAATGATGCAAATGGACTCTTGAGATCATACCTTAAACCAATTGATCATTTTCTAGGTCAAAAATCCGAAATTGCCCCCTTCTCAGTCAAAACCCTAATTTTAACCATTTTGACCTTTTGGAGATTTGATCAAATTTCTTGAGGAGTTATGGTCCAAACTTGATCAAATGATACATATAAGTTTAAAATGTTGGTATGGATCAAAAATTAAGAAGTTTGACTGTAAATTGGCCATAGTTGACTTTTTCCCCAATACAACTGATTTTTAGGTCAACTGCTCAATTGACTGAGCAAAAATGTGATCCAACGCTTGAAACTTGACATGAGTGATCTTGGGGGTCCATAATGATACATTAAAGTCATATGGGGCATTGGAAGTTCAAATTCCCTTGTGCAAACTTAAACCCTAGTTTTGGGTCATCAGTGCATTAGGAGATGTCTTGAGCTGATCAAACCCTAGTGTAGTCTTGAGCCCAAGGAGATCTTATGAGCAAAAATCTTGATAAGTGAGAGGGAAATTTTCGGGGTACAACAGCTGCCCTTGTTCAATCTTCTTAAACCTGAAGAGTTAGATTGGCTAGTTTTGCCATTTGTGACTCGAAGGTGGAAGATGATTGGACACTAGAGTGCCCAGAAATTTGCACTCAGTGATGTGATGGTAGAGGGAATGGACTTAAAGATGCCATTTGGAGAAGTGATAGAAAGTTGTTGGAGATGGGCTTGTAGATTCGATCCAAAGTGATTGTTGAATTGTAATTGGTAAGCTGAAAGAATGAGCATCAGAATGGCATCCGTATCTGGAGCGTATATGTACCGCATCTGGAGGATGATTTTGAATGAGTATTAGAATGGCGTCCATGTATGGAGCATATATGTATTGTATCTGGAAGTTGAGAACTGAATGAGTATCAGAATGGCATCCATGTCTGGAGCGTATCTGAACTGTACCTGAGAAGTTGAATATGAATGAGTATCAGAATGGCATCAGTGTCTGGAGTGTATCTGTATTGTATCTGGAAGTTGAGAACTGAATGAGTATCAGAATGGCATCCGCGTCTGGATCGTATCTGAACTGTATCTGAGAGTTGAATCTGAATGAGTATCAGAATGGCATCCATGTCTGGAGCGTATCTGAACTGTATCTGAAAGCTGAGTCTGAATGAGTATCAGAATAGCATCCGTGTCTAGAGCGTATCTGAATTGTATCTGAAAGCTGAGTCTGAATGAGTATCGGAATGGCATCCGTGTCTGGAGCGTATCTGAAGACTTTGAACATTGTTAATGGTAGCTGTTGATTAATCTTATCCTGAAAAAGGTAAAATGTTAGCTAATATGCAATGTTATGTTGTATGAAATGCATAGTATAATGTATTCGTGTTATCAATGTTTATGATATATGGGTGCGATGTATGCGTATGTGAGCTAATCTGCTACACTGTGGTTGGATTGGGGAAAATAAATCCCTTACTGTTGCTGAGGATATGGGGTATAAGTCTTCACGTTATGAAGTCTAAGTGTTGATGAATTTCTGCTTGGAGAAATAAACTCTGTTGTAAGGGAAATGTCGTGTACTGCTTGAAAAATCCTGTCGGGAAATCTTGAAAAATTGAATGACTTCTACCGGGGATTGATAATTGGAAGCTCTATTCCGCTGGGGATTAAACTGCACATTGCGGGGGATTATGGAAATAGCATAGAGAGATTTCCCTACCTCTTAAGGCCATCAGTGATTATCTTTCTATTTTGTTTATATGTAAACAGTAATTATGTTCAAATGCACATGTTCAACAATCAATCATTGGACGTTTTTGTAAACAAAACACAAGAGTAAAGAAAAACAAATAGTTTTGCACTTTCAAAGGGATATCTTTGTATTGACTTTGCGTAAGTATTTTTGTACAATGAGACAAGCATTCTAGTAAGAGAATGTTGTTGTAAAAAATGAAAATTTTGATACAAAGAAAAGATAGCTATGTGCAATAATCCCATGGGGTTCCCATTCTGCTATAGCCTTCGTATATCTGAGCATCTTGTCTATTTGTTGCCTTGTCTGAAGATGATTGAATTTATCAGAACCTCTGAGTTTGTCAGTTGAAGCCAAAGGTTATCCATAAGGTGACTCAACAGAACATAGTCATACGCTTTAAATCCCTAACTTTTGCCTGGACCGCCCTTTCTGGTTTTCAGTCCACCGGGAAACCCTTTTTTGCCCAAGCCTCCCTTTCAGGTTTTCAACTTGCCGGGTGTACAGACAGCAGTAAGCCTTTTCTCATCAATCAAGTTTAGTTGATCAAGTCGAGTCTGGATCCAATCGTCTTCATTCAGCCATGCATCCTTCATAATTCTCAGAGAGGGGATCTGGACCTCAATAGGAAAGACAACCTTCATGCCATATACAAGAGAATATGGTGTTGCTCTGGTTGATGTGCGAGCTGTGGTACGATATCTGTGGAGAGCGAATGGTAGCATCTCATGCCAGTCTTTGTATGTGACTGTCATTTTCTGTATGATCTTTTTAATGTTCTTATTTGCGGCTTCGACAACACCATTCATCTTTGGCCGGTAAGGGGAAGAATTATGATGTTGGATCTTGAATTGCTCGCACAAGGTGGTGATCATAGTATTTTTCAAGTTTGTACCATTGTCTATAATGATCCTCTCTGGGATACCGTAACGACAGATGAGATTCTGCTTGATGAAATGGGCGACAACATTCTTGGTGATAGAAGTGAAGGAAGTTGCCTCAACCCACTTGGTAAAATAGTCAATGGCCACTAGGATGAAGCGGTGTCCATTGGAGGTTGTTGGCTTGATTTCCCCAATCATATCAATTCCACACATAGCAAAGGGCCAAGCAGCTGTCAAGACATTCAGAGGAACCGAAGGTACGTGCACCTTATCAACATATATTTGACACTTATGGCAGGTTTGAGAGTGTTGATAGCAATCTTCTTCCATGGTAGACCAGTAATAGCCTTCCTGTAGGATTTTCTTCGCCATCATATACCCACTGGAATGGGTGCCAAAAAGTGCCTTCATGTAACTCAGCCATGATCCTTTCAGCTTCAACCCTGTCTACGCACCAAAGTAACACGGAGTCATGGTTGCATTTGTAAAGAATGTCATTACTAAGGAAGAATTTAGCAGAGAGTCTCCTTAAGAACTTCTTGTCATTTACTGAAGCTCATTCTGGATATTCTTGAGTCTCGAGATACCTCTTGACTTCGTGAAACCAAGGCTGGTCCACTACTTCTTCAGTATTAATCTCGTGACAGTGTGCTGGTTCATCCATTTGTTCAATGGTGATCTGGGGAGCCTCGTTATCCCATTTAAGTTTAAACATAGATGACATTGTGGCTAATGCGTCTGCTAGCTGATTTTCTTCTCGCGGGAAATGCTCGAAGGTAATCTTTTCAAAATGTGGGAGCAATGTCAAAATATGTTATTTGTAAGGGATAAGGTTAGGGTGTTTGGTGTCCCATTCCCCTTTGATCTGGCTGATAACCAAAGCTAAATCTTCGAATACATTCAAAGATTTGATCCCCAAGTCTATGGCAGCTTTGAGACCAAAGATGCACGCTTCGTATTCCACCATGTTATTTGTACAATTGAAGCAGAGTCTTGCCGTAAAAGGAGTATGACACCCTTCCGAAGATATGAGTACATCACCAATACCATTTCCGAGTGCGTTAGGTGCCCCATCAAAAACCAGGGTCCATCGGGATCCTTGTTCAGGTCCGTCATATGGCCTGAATTCTTCACAGTTGTTTACCATCATGGTGTCTTCGTTTGGAAATTCGAACTTCATGGACTGGTAGTCTTCCACAACTTGGTGAGCAAGGTGATCAGCTAGTACACTGCCCTTTATTGCCTTCTGGGTAGTATATTGTATGTCATATTTCGTCAGGATCATCTGCCATCTCGCTATTCTCCCAGAGAGAGCAGGTTTCTCAAAGATGTATTTTATTGGATACATTTTAGATATCAATAAGGTAGTATGGGTCAGCATATACGGTCTTAGCCGGCGAGCAGCCCATGCCAGAGCGCAGTAAGTTTTCTCGAGCAGTGAATATCTTATTTTACAGTCGGTAAACTTTTTGCTCAGGTAATAAATAGCATTCTCTTTTTGGCCAGACTCATCATGCTGCCCCAGCACACACCCCATTGAATTTTCGAAAACAGTCAGATACATGATTAATGGCCTTCCCACGACTGATGGCATCAAAACAGGAGGCTCTTGCAGGTATTATTTGATTTTGTCAAAAGAAATTTGTCACTCATCATTCCATTTGACTACCTGATCTTTCTTTAGTAGTTTGAAGATTGGTTCACAGGTAGCTGTTATGTGAGAAATGAATCTGGCAATGTAGTTCAAGCGTCCCAAGAATCCTCTGACTTCCTTCTCAGTACGAGGAGCAGGCATCTCTTGTATAGCTTTCACCTTGGCAGGATCTACTTCAATACCCTTATTGCTGACGACAAAGCCTAGGAGCTTACCAGACCTTACTCCAAACGTGCATTTGTTTGGGTTCAACCTCAGCTTGTACTTCTTCAATCTCTCAAACAGTTTCTGTAAATGATCAAGATGCCCTTCTTCTGTTTGAGATCTAGCTATCATGTCGTCCACATAGACCTCTATTTCATTATGTATCATGTCGTGAAATAGAGCAACCATGGCACGCTGATAGGTTGCCCCAACGTTCTTCAGTCCGAATGGCATCACCTTATAGCATAATGTTCCCCATTGTGTGACAAAGGTTGTCTTCTCCATGTCCTCAGGCGCCATTTTGATTTGGTTGTATCCTGAGAAACCGTCCATGAAGGAAAACACTTTGTGTTGTTCCGTATTATCAACTAGAATATCAATGTGGGGAAGTGGGAAATCATCCTTAGGGCTTGCCCAATTCAAATCTCTGTAGTCCACGCATATCCGTACCTTGCCGTCCTTTTTGGGTACGGGAACAACATTGGCAACCCATTGTGGGTAAGAGGTGACAACCAAGAATCTAGCATTGAATTACTTCATGACTTCAGCTTTAATCTTCTCTGACATATCTGGTCGCATTCAACGAAACTTTTGTTTTACTGGTGGGAAATCCTCTCTTGTAGGTAGAAGATGTACCACGATATCTGCATCAAGTCCTGACATGTCTTCGTACTACCAGGAAAAGACCTCAACATAATCTTGTAACAACTGAATCAGACGCTCCTTAACAATGGGTTCCAGATTAGCACCCACTTTGACCTCTTTTTTGTCTTCTTCGGTACCTAGGGTGATTGTATCCATTGGTTCCTCATGAGGATGAATGGTTCTCTCCTCTTGTAGTAGTAACCTGGCAAGTTCTCCTGGTACTTCATAATCTTCCTCACCTTCGTCTTCGGCTTGGTAGATTAGATTTTCGGAGTCACAGAAGGCCATAGTAGAACCGTTACCCATGGGATCCCGAACGGATGTAGACATGTATTGTGAGTGTGAGTGTGTGTAAGAGTATAGCTATCTTTGAAAGAAATGAAAATGTAAAAAGACAAACAATGAGCACAAAGTTTGTATGCAAAAACGTCCATGATTCATTGATGTCATATGAAAATGAGATAACAACCCTTACAAATGGACCATTGTACCTCGGGTAAGACACAAGGTTTTAAGAGTCTGAATTGTTTTAATATTATAGATCCAACAAAATGTAAAGACAAATTACTGTGGGATAAAAGTGATCGGGACGAAATCTCTAGCCTCCCAGTTGCTGAGCCCTCCACTAACAGTTGGGAAAATCCAATCCTCTAGGTTGTAGCCGTCTTCATCATCCTCTACTGTGTTGACTTCACGGTTGCTGATCTTCAAGGGTGGTCCTCCAACATGAGCGCGACGTACAGCCTTTTGGGCACCTGAAGTGAAACCTAGGCCAAACTTGTCAGACTTGTATGGGATATATGGGAGTTATCCCCAAATAGTGCACCCACCTTCTTCTATCACTGCCTTGGCATCCTTCAAAGACGACATCTTGAGTGGAGGCCTTGTGGTTTTGGGAACTTGAGACGCAGCCTTGATCACTGCCACATCTTGTGGGACTTCTTCAAAGTGCTGGAATGGAGTTTCAATAAATTCACCATCTAATTCCACATATCTGAAGGAATTGAGATGGCTGATCATATACTCTTCTTCTCCAAGAGCGGTGATGATTTTCCCTTGAATTGGATATTTCAGCATTTGGTGCAACGTAGAAGTAACAACGCTAGTGTTGTACCCCAAAATTTGCCCTCCCATATTCTTCAAAGTTTTGACAAGCATCATCTCAATTTGCTCAAGTCTTCTCAAGGGTTGCACAGTTCAAACACCCTCCTAAGCCAGTCAAATTAGGGTTTTGGTTCTTGCAAGGAAGTTGAGGTTTTCAAGGGCTCAATCAAGTCCCATATGCTCATATACATTGTCAAGCATCTACATGTCAAGTTTCAAGGCTCACAAGGTCAAGTTGCACAGTCAAAAACCCTAATTGCTTCACAGTCAACTGCAGGGGCAAAATGGTCATTTGGCAGTCAAAAGTCAAAAATTTTGGTCAACATCTTATTTTGAAGCCAAAATCATCATTTGATCAAGTCTTGATCATGATTCCACAAGAATGGCTCAAAAATCATCAAGGTGTCAAAAGTTTCTATTTTTGGACAGTTGAAAAGTCAACTGTAACTTGACCAAGGCATAACTTTTTCATGGTTCATCAGAAAAATCCCATCCAATGCTCATATTGAAGGGGAAGACATCTCCTACAACTCATCTTCACATTCCAAGTCCAAGAAATGCTCTCACAAAAAGTTATCAATTTCAACATTATAGGTCATTTTCAAAAGTCAACAAAAAGGCACTTTAAGTCAAGGACCATAACTTGAGATTGGTAAATCAAAATGACATGGGACCAAAGGAATTGGTTAGAGGACTTCAAGACCTTTCCAAAATGTCCAAGAACATGTTCATAGCTTCAAAATTGAGCAAGATATGCATTAGAGAAGTTGGGAACTTTTTGTGAAATGGCCAAAGTCAACTATCTTTGAAACTTCATTTTTGACAAAAAGGGCCCACTTTTTCCACTTGGTTCAGCTTTGCCATGCCTCCCACGTGTCCCATGATTTATTTCAAGTTTAAAAGTTAATTTTTCTATTTTTATTTAATTTTATTTGATTTAATTCATTTTAAATCTTTAAAATTCAAATAAAAATCAAGAAAATTAAATAAGGGATATTTTGTGGTTTGATTAGCTTTGATACACCATAACTCACATGCCAAATTCGTGCAAGACCTATTTCAAACAAAAAATTCAAATTTGAAGCAAATATGGCAAGATTTTCAATGGTGGTTATGGGCAAAATCAAAAACTTCATTGCATTGGTTTAATGTCCATTATTCTGATTGATTCTCATTACTAGACATATATGCAAGCCTTGGAAATCCAATTCACGACCTAGAAAACTCAGAGGCAGCCAAACAAATTTCAAAATTTCAAGAGAAAAGTGTGAAACTGAAATCCCACTTGCAGCATAATTCGAGCCTCCTTTTTGATCCAAGCACACTCCTTACATTGCCAGGAACCTTTTGCAAGTACAAACAAGCCAAAAACCTCAAAGAATCTCTCATCACGCCCCCACGGTTTGTCCATCATTTTGAAAATCGAAACTCCATTTTTACGCCTCATTAATTCATTTTGATCATGGTTATGCATTGCTGACATCGTTACAAAGCTTTTTGTGTATTTTAATTTGATTATAAGGCTCTAAAACGAAAGTCACCATTGTCAAGTTCTAGGTTTTCAAAGCTTGTTATTTGGGGCTTTTGCTATACTGTAAAATCAGGACTCCAAACATATATGGTCAGACTCAGCATGATGAGACGAACAGGATGGATACCTCGCGCCCTTTTTATGTTATCCCTAATTCTATTCGCTATTTTCTGTCATTGCATTTAGTGGGGGTTAAAAACCCCCGCTATCTTGTTTCTTTTTTGCAGATAAGAGGAAGACGATGATGAGGTGTCTAGGCGTGTGTGGTTGATTCAAACCACGCGCGCTTTTCTTTATTTTTCAGCATATAACGCATTTTTTATATATAATATTGGGTTCCCATTATGTGTACAAACTAACGCGCTTGGTGTAGTGGTTGGCCAGGTGCCTTGCAAGCGTTGGGACCTGGGTTCGATTCCCAGGTCCCCCCATAATTCCAATGTGATTTTTTTCAATGTGTTCTTGTGCAGATTCCCAAACGTGGAGCACCATACACCTCACAGACCCAAGCGCCAAGTGGCCTCCCTCATAGATCTGAAGGCCAGGAGGTGGTCCTCACCATGCGCCCAGTCAACTAACAAGCACTGGATTCCAGAAAGTCAAACGAGCTGGATTCAAATGGGCCTCAAATTTCAATCAAACCCCCCCCCCCCCCCCCCCCCCATTCTGGCCCATACCCCCTTTGGGTTTGCTCTCCATTTTTATTATTTTGTCATTTTCTTTTTTTTTTATTTCTTATTCCTTTTTATTAACTACTAACATAATTAATATTTTATAAAAAAATCCAAAAAAGAACTAACATTATTATTATTATTAATTTCATTTTATTTTTTGTAATTGAATACTAATAAATTGAATTAATTATTAATTAGGCAACTTTAACTTTTTTCTTAATAATTAAAATAAGTTTAGAATTAGGTTTTTTAATTAACTTTTAATTTTATTTCCTTTTATTTTATTTCATTAAAAAAACATTTTTCTTTTAATAAATTAATTAATTAGATTAGGCTTTATTTAATTAATTGCATTTAATTCAAAAAAGACAAAAAAATCAATTTCTTTTCTTAAAAGGGTCAAAACCCTTAAGGCATTCCCGATTAACTTTTATTCGCGCGCATTTTATTTTGATTATTATGTAATTGCTTCCAAGAATGTAATAGTAAACAGGCTTACCACTTTATTTAATTTCTCGTACTTATTTACCAAAACGGGTCTTTGTATTTTTGGCGATGTATAGACCCACGCCTTGTAATAGCGTAGAATTTATATTTCCGTAATTTACTTTCCGCACCCCTAACTGTTAAATGCATGAAAGAATGTATGTAAATAAAAACAATTCATAGCTCACAAATAACATGTACAAGACAAACATAAACTGAAATTGAACACACAAAGCACATGCCACTCCTAGGGTACGCTTCACTCGTTACCTCGAAACGTGGTCATCAAGTATAGGACGTCTTAGAGGTCACCCTTCTGTCCAAAAGATCCAGTTGCCTCGAAACGGTTGCCTCGGATAAAAGGATCTAGGATATTAGGGTTACTCCTAAGGTGTCCTACCATTGCTTCAGTGACCACACTGTCCCGATAATTGAATTGACCCGAACACCTCCAACGACGGTGCTACCTACCTCTCAATGGTGGGATAACACTATCTAAAGGACTCTTACACAGCCTAATTCCTTAGGGTAGGTAGATGACTCATGGATACTTGCTCTTTTCAAAAACAAAACAAAAACAACTTTTTCACACCTTACACTTTCAAAAAGTTTTCAAACAATACTTCATACACTCTTGAGGACTGATACAAGAGTTACCTAGAAGTTTTCAAACGAACTTTTTCAAACCCACTCACATTTGAAAAGCAAACATCATTTTGAAAACATAAGAGCAAGTATCTAAGAGCCCATGGATAACCATGGATAGAAAGGGTGCTAACACCTTCCCTTTCTATAATCTACCTCCCGAACCGAGAAACGTTCTCATAAGGAATTTTGCTGTACTTTTGTCCTGTCCATGTTGGAGAAAATAAAAGACAGTGGCGACTCTTGCTTCCGCGACATTTCGTGAAACCAGCTTTAAACAGTCAGTTCTATTTCCACCGATGACAGAACTGGCGACTCTGCTGGGGACTCTTAATAAGTGAGGTGTACCTTAGGATTAGACCACTCTTGTTTTCAATTGCTTGCTTTGTTTGCTTTTATATTTGTGGGCTTTGCATCGGAGTTTCATAGATCCTAGCCCGGATCTGGGGAATACCCTTTTAGGTAGCATAAGCTGTGAGGGACCTGTCCGGCGTAGACCGACACGGGTGAAGCAGTGGCTACGTTAGTGTGGCACCTTGGTCTGTACCGATAACCCTTGTGTTGCAACGAGGAGAATATGGGTCTTCTGAGGAGTCATTAAGCACCAACCGACCTTAGAACCCTAATGTGACCCAACTTGGCCATAGAATAGTAGCAGTATGCTACACCCATTGAGGCTAAACTCTCGCGATGGTTCTGGCCGTAAGAAAAGATTGCGACGCTGGAGTTATGACCGATTGAGGGTAGTCAGTGATATTGGGATCCTCTAGAACCCGGTTACTTTTGATAGGACAAGTCTTAACCAACGAAACTGAAAGAGGGTAGTACCTGAACTTCATGCTGGCCTAAACTCTAAGGGCTTTGTATGACTTGTGTGCCTTCATACTTGGATTACTTGCACATTTGTTATCTAACAACACGAGTTCCTTGCAGGTTTTGTTTACAGTCCTTAATTGGGACTCATTACAGGGCCTACTTACATCACTCCATACATAGCATAACATCATACCATCGCATACATCCTACATAAGGACTAATCCAGTTCAAGGATCTCAAGGGCTCGTGATGCAGGTCATGATGAATCAAATGTCCAACAACAGGGGCAAAGGGGATTTATTTTCCTCTAGCCGAGGTTGTCAGGGGCTATGACCCACTCGATATGGTGAGCCTTGACTCTTGAAGAAGGACTCTCAGCAAAATGAAGTTCCTTCCATCAAGCTACAAAATTCAAATTCTAACAATTTTCTTGTTTACCCCGCGAGATCCTTGAAAACATTGCATGCATACATACATATCATTGCATTACAGGTACCCTTGGTACAGTTCACTTACCTTCTTCGCTATTTATTTCAGCAGTCATCATGAATCCTGAATCATCCAATGGACAAGCTATCAAGGCCCTCCAGGCCCAGAACACCCAGTTCCAGGAGCTGGTCATGAGCTTGGCCCAAGGACAACAGGAATTGAAGACTCTGCTTTTGAAGAAGAAGAAGAAGAGGACTGTGCTGTTCAACACTGGGCGCAGACTCGGGAATACATTGCAGAATGAAGCTGAGAGGACTACTCCATCTGTGGGGGAGGGCAGTCACCAAAGGAGAGAGGTTCCTAGTCCCATAGTCTCTGACACCGAGACAGATTTCAATGATGAACAGTACCCTCCTGCGGAGAACAGGTACAAACAGCTGGAAGACCGGTTGAATGCTATGGAGATTCAACGTGTGCCTGGGCTGGACTTTGGGGACCTAGGTTTATCTTCTGGGGTGGTGATCCCTCACAAGTTCAAGGCACCTGCCTTTGTAAGGTACGACGGGGCTTCCTGTCCTAAGTTGCACCTCCGTTCCTACGCAAGGAAGATTCAACCGTATACAGCTAACAAGAATCTATGGATCCATTTCTTCCAAGAAAGTCTCTCAGGGACTCAACTAGAATGGTTCTATCAGCTGGATGGAGCCAGCATTCGTAACTGGGAGGACTTGGCTACTGCGTTCTACAAGCAGTATCAGTATAATGTCGACCTCGCTCCTACACGTACCCAACTCCAGGGTATGTCACTGGGGACGGGTGAAGGTTTTAAGGAGTATGTGCAAAGATGGAGAGACCTGGCTAGAAGGGTGCAGCCACCGCTGACTGACCGTGAACTTGTTGACATGTTCTTGGGAACCCTGTCTGGTCCATTCTTCAACCATCTGATTGGGAATTCTTCTGCTGGGTTCACAGATTTGATCTTGACCGGGGAGAGGATTGAAGCTGGTATCAAGGCTGGAAAGATTCAAGAAGCTGCACCTGCTGATGCTCATAAAAAGCCCTACAGTGGGAAGAAGGAGTCCAATGCTGTGCATAGTAAAAAGGGTCGCCATGATCAACATGTAGGGGCAACCCAAATCTTTAATCCTAGGCCTGCTCAACAAGGACAGGGGCAGCAACGTAAGGAGGTCGCACCCAAGAGACAGTTCACTAAGATCAACATGTCATTGGATCAAGCACTACAGCAAATGTTGAAGGCATGGCTGATCACCTTAAGGGCTCCTCTCCGGAATCCAAACACTTCCGCTCCTAACTATCATCCCAACGAGAGGTGTGCATACCACTCTGATAGCCCGGGGCATACTATGGACAACTGCTGGCCTCTGAAGAACAAGGTCCAAGACATGATTGACGCCGGAGAGATTCAGTTTGAAGCACCAGAGACTCCAAACATAATCAATGCTCCTTTGCCCAATCATTGAAGGCTTTTGTTTATTTGAATTTCCGAGTTGTAATTTTCTTTGCTTATACAAATAATTAATGTCATAGCAAACTCTTTTATTTCATTAATGTACTGCATATGTATGTTTTTGAATTAATCCAATTATTTTCACTATATTCAAATTGCTTTATTTTTTTGTGATGATCAACGCTCGGTTAATAATTCTAAGCCTCTTGAGGGAGGATGACGAAAACGATACCATAATCTACAGTATGCTTTTGAACAGACCCCGCTGATGAGGTACAGGCATTGTTTCAATTCCTAAACACCGAAGTCATAAGGATGATAATCCCTCGTCAACCCCTTTGAGCCAAAGAAGTAGGAGTTTTCTTTTTGAAAATTAAAACCCTTGATCATAACCTGGGGCAGGGTAGTTCTCTCAGTTAATCCAAGTGCACAGCGAATAGCGTCAAAGAAGTCCTTCCGAGACAAAAAGACAGTAATGGTTCCGAATAATCATAAGGACGGGCAGTCATTATCTCTCAAAGAATAAAAACCCATTAAGTCAAAACCTATGAAGGAGACTTACGAAACTGGGGCATCCCGCTGACTGTAATCACAAAAAAAACAGTTCAGGCAAAAATAGGGATAACGAAATCAAAAAAGAAAGAGGTCCTACAAACCCTCAACACAAAAGGGAATGACTGCCTATTCAAAATAAATTGTCAACATCCGAACCATCACTGGAATATCCAAGCAAAGACTCAAACAAGGTCTAACACACGATCAACTGAGTTTTGGATTGAAGGACATCACGAAGAGCGGGTGGGTACAAATACTTTGAGCCTTTATCCTTTGTTTCGTAAACCGTGAACCAGGCCACGCTACAACCTTTAAAAGTCATAGCTGAAGCATGGGTTAGTTCGAAAGCATATTGTTACAAAGGTATCCTGACTCCTTAAGGCTCGCTGTAAAATCTTGAGTTGGCATCACATGTTACAAAATTTGTTTGTTTTACTGAAAAAATGCATTTTCAAAAAAAAAACTTCAAGACAGACATAAGCTTTGCATTTTTAATATAACATTGCTTGCATATGACTATTTGTTTGAACAGCAGAGAACTTTGCACGATGAATATCCAGTGAACAGAGGTCTTCTCAACAAAAGGTCACCTCAAACGGAAAAGCACTTCCAATCAAGGGGCATGGCATGATTATTGTCCATAATCTGGGGCAGTCAAGTCAAGATTCAGAGAATCTCTCAAAAGGCCAACCAGCTAGGGGCAAATCTCCGTCTGGATCACTTGGGGCATTGGACGATCAAATGAAGATCTTCTGGTGGCATGGTAACACTGCACTACTGACAGTGACAACTCCCGGCATCCTGAGAGCACGGACATAGTAAAAAAAAACACTACGCATAAGCAAAGACCCGCTAGGTTGACACACCTAGGCAAAAATAAGGGATGAAATGAAAAAAAAATCTGTACACCCGGCAAGTCGAAAACCTGAAAAGGCGGCTTGGGCAAAAATGGGTATCCTGGTGGACTGAAAACCCGAAAGGGCGGTCCAGGCAAAAGTTAGGGATTAAAGCGTACGACTATGTACTGTCATCTCGTCACTTGCCTACCAGAAGAAGGTTTATCAATCAGCAGTTATCAAGACCTCCACGGGTACCTTCTCCCACAGAAACTGGGGCAATCAGAATTGTCTAAGCGGTCTAGCTGCTCTGTCCTCCAGGTATAAGGTAGTTTCAGCTGAAGAACGTGACCAAGATACCTTCACTCCCCAGAGCAGGACAAGACTCAACAATATTCTCCCCGAGCAGAGTTGGTCTCCAATCAGCCCCAAAAGGCACAATATCTCCAGCAAGTCAGCAACACTCTCCCCAGGCAGAGTTAATCTACTGTCAGCCTTAAGGAAGTTGGGTACCCCCAGAAAATCTCAACACTCCCCAGTGGAGTATACAGATATTCCTAAGCAAGCATCCCCGGCCGTCTTAATATAAGATTATTCCCCGGCGGAATACCAGACACCCCAGTGGAGCTATTCCCCAGTACAGTTCAACAGTCTCCCCAGGAGAGTTGAATCAATCTCCCCAGTAGATTCTGGGAGCTCATCCCCAGTAGATTCTGGAAGCTTACCACCTGCAGAGTACGATCGCGTCTCTATTTAAAGGTTATTCTCCACCAGAGCCTATAACTGGGTTATCATCAGCTAATTACCACGGAAAGATCGTCCTCGATGAAGTTCTTCCTATCCCCAGTGGAGTTCATCAAATTCCTCAACATAACTTCTCAATGGAATCCCCAGTGAAGTTATCACCAAATCTCAGTGAAGTATCTCTTCCCACAGAGTAATTCCCCGCAGAGTAATCTCTTCAACAAGTTTATTCCCCAACGGAGTCGTCTTCTCTTACCGGTTTATTCTTGTAATCATCATCCCCAGTGGAAACGAAGAACTTTGTTCTTCAACATCAACCCAGGATTCAACTTCCCGGCATGCGTCAAGGATTTACTTTCCCAGACGAAGATACATTCATAAACATCACATCATGCATATGCGCATCATGTCATACAATCTCATTTATGTCAAGAACATCATTGCTTGATCCATATCATGCATTGCATACGACTGACCTTTACCTTTCAGGAAGGATACAGTTAAATAATCAGCTATGTCAAAGTAGACAAATACAGTCAAAAGAGACCAATCCAGTCAAAAAAGACAAATCCAGTCAAAGAAGACAAATCCAGTCAAAGAAGACAAGTCCAGTTAAATCCCAAAGGTTTTTCTGATGCTCATCCAGTCAAAGAAGACAGGTCCAGTTAAATTACTTCCTAAAGTCAAAGAAGACAACCCGTCGTTATAGACACCCGTCATTATAGACAACTCGTCATTTAAGACAACTCGTCATTGAAGACAACCCGTCGTTATAGACACCCGTCATTATAGACAACTCGTCATTGAAGACAACCCGTCGTTATAGACACCCGTCATTATAGACAACTCGTCATTGAAGACAACTCGTCATTTAAGACAACCCGTCATTGAAGACAACCCGTCGTTATAGACACCCGTCATTTAAGATAACTCGTCATTGAAGACAACTCGTCATTGAAGACAACTCGTTATTGAAGACAACTCGTCATTGAAGACAACTCGTCATTTAAGACAACTCGTCATTGAAGACAACTCGTCATTGAAGACAACTCGTCATTGAAGAAAACTCGTCATTGAAGACAACTCGTCATTGAAGACAACTCGTCATTGAAGACAACTCGTCATTTAAGACAACTTGTCATTGAAGACAGCTCGTCATTGAAGACAACTCGTCATTTAAGACAACTCGTCATTGAAGACAACTCGTCATTGAAGACAACTCGCCATTGAAGACAACTCATCATTTAAGACAACTCGTCATTGAAGACAACTCGTCATTGAAGACAACTCGTCATTGAAGACAACTCATCATTAAAGACAACTCGTCATTAAAGACAACTCGTCATTGAAGACAACTCGTCATTGAAGACGACCCGTCATTGAAGACAACTCGTCATTTAAGACAACTCGTCATTTAAGACAACTCGTCATTTAAGACAACTCGTCATTGAAGACAACTCGTCATTGAAGACAACTCGTCATTGAAGATCACTCGTCGTTGAAGACAACCCGTCCATGAAGACAACCCGTCCAAAGAGACAACTCGTCAAGAAAGACAAAACCTCCTCTGGTTCAGTTAAGTCCTAAAGATTTTTCTGAGATAACCTGTCAGTAGAGACAACCCATCAACCTTTTGAAGTTCCAGATTCGATACCTGTATCTAGCCAGGGCATGTCTGTGAGCGACTGAGTGAGGATCAACACCTGTAACAGGTCAGGAAATTATCTTTCTCAGGTACACAAGTTCTTGCTAAGGAATCTCTTACGCGATCGACACTTAGATGGCATCTATAAGCCCATCCACATACCAACAGTCTCCAAATGGCATCTATAAGCCCATTCCCGACAAGATTCTGTCACATCTTCAGATGGCATCTATAAGCCCATCCTCCTATCCACCATCTCTCCAAATGGCATCTGTAAGCCCATTCCCGCTGTCACACTGCTGATACTCTACTATGTGAGTGCAAATTTCTGGGCACTCTAGTGTTCAATCATCTTCCACCCTCGGATCACGAAAGGCACATAAGACAATCTACATCCTCAGGTCTAAGAAGATTGAACAGGGGCAACTGTTGTACCCCAAAATTTTCCCTCCCATATTCTTCAAAGTTTTGACAAGCATCATCTCAATTTGCTCAAGTCTTCTCAAGGGTTGCACAGTTCAAACACCCTCCTAAGCCAGTCAAATTAGGGTTTTGGTTCTTGCAAGGAAGTTGAGGTTTTCAAGGGCTCAATCAAGTCCCATATGCTCATATACATTGTCAAGCATCTACATGTCAAGTTTCAAGGCTCACAAGGTCAAGTTGCACAGTCAAAAACCCTAATTGCTTCACAGTCAACTACAGGGGCAAAATGGTCATTTGGCAGTCAAAAGTCAAAAATTTTGGTCAACATCTTATTTTGAAGCCACAATCATCATTTTATCAAGTCTTGATCATGATTCCACAAGAATGGCTCAAAAATCAATAAGGTGTCAAAAGTTTCTATTTTTGGACAGCTGAAAAGTCAACTGTAACTTGACCAAGGCATAACTTTTTCATGGTTCATCAGAAAAATCCCATCCAATGCTCATCTTGAAGGGGAAGACATTTCCTACAAATCATCTTCACATTCCAAGTCCAATAAATGCTCTCACAAAAAGTTATCAATTTCAACATTATAGGTCATTTTCAAAAGTCAACAAAAAGGCACTTTAAGTCAAGGACCATAACTTGAGATTGGTAAATCAAAATGACATGGGACCAAAGGCATTGGTTAGAGGACTTCAAGTCCTTTCCAAAATGTCCAAGAACATGTTCATAGCTTCAAAATTGAGCAAGATATGCATTGGAGAAGTTGGGAAATTTTTGTGAAATGGCCAAAGTCAACTATCTTTGAAACTTCATTTTTGACAAAAAGGGCCCACTTTTTCCACTTGGTTCAGCTTTGCCATGCCTCCCATGTGTCCCATGATTTATTTCAAGTTTAAAAGTTAATTTTTCTATTTTTATTTAATTTTATTTGATTTAATTCATTTTAAATCTTTAAAATTCAAATAAAAATCAAGAAAATTAAATAAGGGATATTTTGTGGTTTGATTAGCTTTGATACACCATAACTCACATGCCAAATTCGTGCAAGACCTATTTCAAACACAAAATTCAAATTTGAAGCAAATATGGCAAGATTCTCAATGGTGGTTATGGGCAAAATCAAAAACTTCATTGCATTGGTTTAATGTCCATTATTCTGATTGATTCTCATTACTAGACATATATGCAAGCCTTGGCAATCCAATTCACGACCTAGAAAACTCAGAGGCAGCCAAACAAATTTCAAAATTTCAAGAGAAAAGTGTGAAACTGAAATCCCACTTGCAGCATAATTCGAGCCTCCTTTTTGATCCAAGCACACTCCTTACATTGCCAGGAACCTTTTGCAAGTACAAACAAGCCAAAAACCTCAAAGAATCGCTCATCACTCCCCCACAGTTTGTCCATCATTTTGAAAATCGAAACTCCATTTTTACGCCTCATTAATTCATTTTGATCATGGTTATGCATTGCTGACATCGTTACAAAGCTTTTTGTGTATTTTAATTTGATTATAAGGCTCTAAAACGAAAGTCACCATTGTCAAGTTCTAGGTTTTCAAAGCTTGTTATTTGGGGCTTTTGCTATACTGTAAAATCAGGACTCCAAACATATATGGTCAGACTCAGCATGATGAGACGAACAGGATAGATACCTCGCGCCCTTTTTATGTTATCCCTAATTCTATTCGCTATTTTCTGTCATTGCATTTAGTGGGGGTTAAAAACCCCCGCTATCTTGTTTCTTTTTTGCAGATAAGAGGAAGACGATGAATAAGTGTCTAGGCGTGTGTGGTTGATTCAAACCACGCGCGCTTTTCTTTATTTTTCAGCATATAACGCATTTTTTATATATAATATTTGGTTCCCATTATGTGTACAAACTAACGCGCTTGGTGTAGTGGTTGGCCAGGTGCCTTGCAAGCGTTGGGACCTGGGTTCGATTCCCAGGTCCCCCCATAATTCCAATGTTATTTTTTTCAATGTGTTCTTGTGCAGATTCCCAAACGTGGAGCACCATACACCTCACAGACCCAAGTGCCAAGTGGCCTCCCTCATGGATCTGAAGGCCAGGAGGTGGTCCTCACCATGCGCCCAGTCAACTAACAAGCACTGGATTCCAGAAAGTCAAACGAGCTGGATTCAAATGGGCCTCAAATTTCAATCAAAACCCCCCCCATTCTGGCCCATACCCCCTTTGGGTTTGCTCTCCATTTTTATTATTTTGTCATTTTCTTTTTTATTTTATTTCTTATTCCTTTTTATTAACTACTAACATAATTAATATTTTATAAAAAAATCCAAAAAAGAACTAACATTATTATTATTATTAATTTCATTTTATTTTTTGTAATTGAATACTAATAAATTGAATTAATTATTAATTAGGCAACTTTAACTTTTTTCTTAATAATTAAAATAAGTTTAGAATTAGGTTTTTTAATTAACTTTTAATTTTATTTCCTTTTATTTTATTTCATTAAAAAAACATAAAAACAAAAAAAAACATTTTTCTTTTAATAAATTAATTAATTAGATTAGGCTTTATTTAATTAATTGCATTTAATTCAAAAAAGACAAAAAATTCAATTTCTTTTCTTAAAAGGGTCAAAACCCTTAAGGCATTCCCGATTAACTTTTATTCGCACGCATTTTATTTTGATTATTATGTAATTACTTCCAAGAATGTAATAGTAAATAGGTTTACCGCTTTATTTAATTTCTCGTACTTATTTACCAAAACGGGTCTTTGTATTTTTGGCGATGTATAGACCCGCGCCTTGTAATAGCGTAGAATTTATATTTCCGTAATTTACTTTCCGCACCCCTAACTGTTAAATGCATGAAAGAATGTATGTAAATAAAAACAATTCGTAGCTCACAAATAACATGTACAAGACAAACATAAACTGAAACTGAACACACAAAGCACATGCCACTCTTAGGGTACGCTTCACTCGTTACCTCGAAACGTGGTCATCAAGTATAGGACGTCTTAGAGGTCACCCTTCTATCCAAAAGATCCAGTTTCCTCGAAACGGTTGCCTCGGATAAAAGGATCTAGGACATTAGGGTTACTCATAAGGTGTCCTACCATTGCTTCGGTGACCACATTGTCCCAATAATCGAATTGACCCAAACACCTCCAACGACGGTGCTACCTACCTCTCAATGGTGGGATAGCACTATCTAAAGGACTCTTACACAGCCTAATTCCTTAGGGTAGGTAGATGACTCATGGATACTTGCTCTTTTCAAAAACAAAACAAAAACAACTTTTTCACACCTTACACTTTCAAAAAGTTTTCAAACAATACTTCATACACTCTTGAGGACTGATACAAGAGTTACCTAGAAGTTTTCAAACGAACTTTTTCAAACCCACTCACATTTGAAAAGCAAACATCATTTTGAAAACATAAGAGCAAGTATCTAAGAGCCCATGGATAACCATGGATAGAAAGGGTGCTAACACCTTCCCTTTCTATAATCTACCTCCCGAACCGAGAAACGTTCTCATAAGGAATTTTGCTGTGCTTTTGTCCTGTCCATGTTGGAGAAAATAAAAGACGGTGGCGACTCTTGCTTCCGCGACATTTTGCGAAACCAGCTTTAAACAGTCAGTTCTATTTCCACCGATGACAGCTAGCATTGTGGATCCATGGTCGGCCTAGCAAGCAGGAATATGAAGGGCGGAAATCCATTACATAAAAAGTTGAATCAAATGTTTGGGTTCCAACCTTTATGGGGATATCCACTTCTCCATGCACCATTCTTTTCGAGCCATCAAAAGCCCTCACTACTATATTGCTTGGTTTCAATGTCAATCCCTCACAGTCAAGCCAATCAAGGGCCTTTTTAGGCAATACATTCAGAGATGAACCAGTGTCCACTAAAACATGAGCCAAGGTTGTGCCCCTGCATTCCATTGAGACATGTAATGCCTCATTTTGCTTCCTTCCTCTTGGAGTTAAATCAGCATCTGAAAAACCTAGACCATTATCTGCAGTCAAGCTGGCTATGCAGTCTTGGAACTGATCGGCAGATGTTTCTTGGGGTACATGGGCAGTTTTCAGGAATTTTACCAACGCTTTTGCACGCGCCTCGGAACATAGTAGTAAAGCCAACATATAAATTTTAGATGGAGTTTTCCCCAGTTGCTCAACTACATTGTAGTCACTTCTTTTTATGATCTTTAGAATTTCTTCCATCTCTTTTTGGGAGGTCTCAGGGATAGTCAATGATTGTGCCTTCGTCCAGACAGGCTCAATCTGAAAACTTTTACCTCAAGTCTTGGTTGACTCGGCAGCAGGAATGTCAGTAGGAGTGATAACAGGGGTTGTATCAGCTTTGTCAGTTAGAGTATTAGCAGAGATGATTGTAGGACTGGAAATAACCTTTGGAGGAGCAACAACAACAGGAATGATTACGGGTCCAGAAACTGCTTTTGGAGGAGCAATTTCTGGAGAGAATATCCTTCCGCTTTGGGTAATCTTGCTAGTCTCTACAATATTACTGACATCGGAGTCAACTTTATCAGAATTTGAATCTTCAGCAACTGGCCAATCTTGCTTGATACCGTGGTAGTAGACATCCCCTCCATAATTCCATGGTACGGTTTTGTCTGACGAATACTGGACTACTCCAGGCATTGTAATTATCAAAGGAGCTACTTTTGAAACTGATGTAATTCTAACGGGTCTTTTGGTGGAGACCCTGGAAAAATTGTCGGAAATGCTCACTATGGAAACATGATTATAAGAAACAGGTGGAACAGAAGTCTTTTCGAACAAAATTTCCTTATTATCTATCAATCCAATGGACTTGCAATGTTTTGAACCATGCCAAAAGGTCAAAATTATGCAATTGGACTCTTGAGATCATGCCTTAAACCAATTGATCATTTTCTAGGTCAAAAATCAGAAATTGCCCCCTTCTCAGTCAAAACCCTAATTTTAACCATTTTGCCCTTTTGGAGATTTGATCAAATTTCTTGAGGAGTTATGGTCCAAACTTTATCAAATGATACGTATAAGTTTAAAATGTTGGTATGGATCAAAAATTAAGAATTTTGACTGTAAATTGGCCATAGTTGACTTTTTCCCCAATACAACTTATTTTTAGGTCAACTGCTCAATTGACTGAGCAAAAATGTAATCCAAGGCTTGAAACTTGACCTGAGTGATCTTGGGGGTCCATAATGATCCATGAAAGTCATATGGGGAATTGGAAGTTCAAATGTCCTTGTGCAAACTTAAACACTAGTTTTGGGTCATCAGTGCATAAGGAGGTGTCTTAAGCTGACCAAACCCTAGTGCAGTCTTGAGCCCAAGGAGATCTTGTGAGCAAAAATCTTGATAAGTGAGAGGGAAAATTTTGGGGTACAACAGACACATAGTTTCTGAAAAGGGGATCTAAGTAGACAAAGATAAGATTGAAGTAATAGAGAGCCTCCAACCCCCAAAAATCGTAAGAGAAATAAAAAGTTTCTTAGGCCATGCCAGTTTCTACCGACACTTCATAAAAGATATATCGAAAATTTATAAACCTCTGACTAACCTCTTAATGAAAGAAGATGAGTTAATCTTCGATGATGACTACCTGGAGGCGTTTGAACGGTTAAAAGCAGCTCTCATATTCTCACTTATCATACAACCACCTGATTGGAGTCTACCATTCGAGATAATGTGTGACGCAAGCGATTATGCAGTAGGTGCAGTCCTAGGACAAAGAAGAGACAAAAAATCCATGCAATATACTATGCGAGTAGGACTTTGGATTCTGCACAGATAAACTACGCTTCTACAGAAAAGAAACTCTTGGCAGTCGTTTTTGCATTAGATAAGTTTCGTTCCTATCTAGTAGGCGCAAAGATTATTATCTACACTGATCACGCAGCTATTAGATACTTATTAGCTAAACAGGATGCCAAGCCAATATTATTAAGATGGATCTTACTCTTACAAGAGTTTGATTTGGAAATCAAAGATAAACCAGGATCTGAAAATCTTGTTGTCGACCATCTATCTAGAATGGAAAATATTAAACCAGAAGAGATACCCATCAATGACGATTTTCCATATGAGCACCTGGTAGCCCAGATGAGGTCTGAAAACTCAACTGAAGAATGCCTTGAATTTTGCAACAATGACGAGACAACTGAAGTATTGGAAGCAATATCTACTCAAATTTCACTGCCCTGGTATGCTGACTATGTCAACTACTTAGCAACAAAAGTCTTTCCACCCGATTTAACTTATCAGCAGAAGAAGAAATACTTTCACGGTCTCAAACACTATTATTGGGACGAGCCCTTACTATTCAAGCGAGGCCCTGATGGTATTTTTCATCAATGCGTTCCTGAGAGTGAAATAGAGAGCATAATATCTCATTGTCACGATGCCCCTTATGGTGGACACGCTAGCACCTCAAAGACTTGCGCAAAAATCCTACAAGTTGGCCTTTGTTGGCCCAGTCTATGGAAAGATGGCCATGCTGAAATTATAAAATGAGACTGGTGTCAATGCACTGGTAACATATCTAGGCGTGATTAGATGCCTCAAAAGGGTATCCTAGAAGTAGATATATTTGACATATGGGTAATTGACTTTATGGGACCTTTCCCATCGTCTTCTGGCAATAATTACATATTAGTGGCAGTAGATTACGTATCCAAATGGGTAGAGGCTGTAGCCTCTCCAACAAATGATGCACAAGTAGTGATTAGGTTATTCAAAAACATAATTTTTCCAAGATTCGGTGTTCCGGGATTAGTCATCAGTGATGGTGGCTCTCATTTCATTTCCAAAATTTTCAATAAACTCTTAGCAAAGTATGGAGTCCGACACCGCGTAGCAACACCTTACCACCCACAAACAAGCAGGCAAGTGGAAATCTCTAACAGGGAGATTAAGAAAATACTTGAGAAAACTATTGCCACATCTAGGAAAGATTGGTCGCCTAAACTACATGAAGCATTATGGGCATACAGAACAGCGTACAAGACACCCATTGGAACCACGGATTTCAAACTGGTCTATGGTAAATCATGCCATCTACCCGTAGAACTGGAACACAAAGCCTATTGGGCCATCAAAACCCTGGATCTAAGTTACAAAGCCGTTGGAGAAAAGAGAATTCTAGACATCCATGAATTGGAAGAGCTTAGGCTAGATGCATACGAGAATGCCAAAATCTACAAGGAGCGAACTAAGAAATGGAATGACAAACGCATCTCTAGGAAAGAGTTCAATGAGGGGGATGTAGTATTCCTGTTTAACTCCAGACTTAAACTATTTCCAGGGAAACTTTGCTCTAGATGGTCAGGACCTTTTGAAGTTATTAAAATACTCCCAAGTGGCACTGTAGAAATCAAAGGAAAAACCAGCAACCCGTCTATTGTAAACGGGCAGAATTTGAAGCACTACCACTGAATCGAGAATAGGGACTACTCAGCTAGTTTGAGATTTATACAGCTGTCGGTTGAGTCACCAAAATAGATTTTCGATTTTCAATATAGGTCGAGCTTCCAACGTTAAACAAAGCTCTTTGTGGGAGGCAACCCACCATTTTTATTTACTAAAAGTTTTTTTTTATGTTTCTCTTAAAAATTTTACAAAATTTTTCTGCTCTTTTCTTATTTTCTATTTTTAGGCATTAGGCCGATGCTGATTTAAAATTATTTTCAGATTAACCAACATGATTCACATTTCTTTTTCTTCAGTGATTTTCGCTATGGACTTTTCTGACACTATGCATGTCACCTTTGTGGGTGATGCTCAACATAAGCGTTATGAGATGCTTTCTCTGAGAGAGATGTGTCCCACCATCTTTTTGCACGACCCCATATTGTCCGCATTGGGCATCAGGGAGAGTGTCTGCTTCATGTTTAACCAGATTGGTTGGGATTATTTTATTCATCATCAGCAGCTTACCTACCGCAACCTGACGCTGGAATTCCTCAGTTCGTTACATTACAACCCTGATATTGGTTTAGGGTTGGCCAGAGGTTTGATTTCATTCAGATTGTTTGGTTTTACCCACGGGTTCACCATCTGTGAATTTGCTACTTTATTGGATTTCCCAGTTAGTGCTGATGTTGTCATTGAGATTCTAGATGACAAGTATGTGGACAACCAGCTTGACCACTTTTGGGGAGAGATATCTGATTTGAGACAAAAGATCTCTATTCCTAGGCACTCTTCAGAGTTTCATAACCCCGCTATTAGTTATTTCCACATGATTTTGGCGTTTACCCTATTTGGAAACCCTCAGAATGATAACTTAGTGTCTAAGGAAGAGATGTTTATCATGTTCTGTGTGTTTCAGTCCAGACCGGTAGTTGGTGCATCTATTATGATTTCTCGTCTCCTGAGTATAGCCCAGGCTCCTCATGGACCGATTTGTGTTGGTGGTTTAGTGACTATGATCGCTAAAGCCCTATTTTTGAGAGAGCCATTGTCCCGTCTAACCCCTGCTGGTAACTATACCCCGATAGACCTTACTCTTTGTTTTAATGTTAGGATGATCAGATATTTAGAGCCGAATCAGTTTTAGTTACTGATACATCATGAACCGGTATACCACTTCACACTTCCTGACATTGCACGGTCCAGTGTGCATGACAGGAAGAATTGGATTTACGACATAGAGGGTATAACTGAGAATGACATGGAAGAAGAAGAGTCTGATCCTTTGACACCGCCCCATTATTATGACCCTCTAGCAGGATTGGGCGAGTTTGATCTTGAGATGGAAGAGACTGATCCTGTGACACCTCCTTTACTTGACCGCCATCCAGCTTGGGACCCATCATAAGCTCCTGCTGCCGCCGCTGTCCATATTCCTCAGACTGATTATGCTGCTGCTATGGATGCTGTCACGACAGAGCTTGCTGATATTCATTCTGATATTACTGCCCTCCGTAGAGATTTTTATGGATTCATGGATCTTGTTACGGCAAATATAGATCACTTGTTTCATTCTAGAGGTGGCTGATTTATGTCTTTAGAACATTGATGCCACTGTTTTCTCTAAGTGTAGAGGAGGAGTGTTTATTCAGTCTTTAGTTTTTCATTAGCATCATTATTTTTATTTTCTAGTTGGATTTACTTATTTTAATTTATTTATTTATTTTTATTTATTTATTTATTTTTTGGAATTATTCATTTATTTATTTATTTCAATATTTTCAAATTTACTCCTCATTGTGCTATTATATATTATGACGCTATTATGTTATTGTGTTCTTCCAAAATAAAATGCATGTTGATCTAGTAGACCAAATAATATAATTAAATTATGCATCACACCTAATTGTCACTTCATTGTCTCCTAGCATTTTAAATTTATTATTCCCATTAGACAATAAATTGACACACCCATGCCATGCCTCGGTCAACAAGCAAAGTCCCTCATGCATGGCTGACAAACTGACCATTGCAGGCACGTGATTATCTTGGGAATCAAGCCCTTGTAACGACCATTACAAGAGTGCCTTGTAACTTGAAGCCAGGTGTAACAACCGTTACACCCTCATCTCCTCCCACTTTTTAAACTCTGCCAACTGTTGCATCTTCATTTGATTTTCAATTCAAACTTCTTTTTCAAACTTCCAATCCGTTCCATTTCTATTCCACACAAATAAACACCCCCCTAAATACCATTCAATACCCCACTAATTTTCTCTTCACCATTAAAATCTTGCTTTTATATAAACTCTTGAAGAAAATTTTATATCACACCAACTTTCTTCAACATCTCTTCTACCTTATAAACTTTATCATTTCCAACACATTTCCCAAATTGCCAGAAGAGCTCAAGAAGAAAGAGAGGAGCCAGACCTCACTGATATGATATTCAGAAATGGAGCCGATGGACATCAACAAGAGCAACTTTACCGAAGGTTTCATCAGAGAGGTATACTTCCAACAAGGTATATCGATGAAGATTGCTTACGTGACTTGGGATTGCTTGAAAGTGTGAAATTTATGCTCCATGAATCTGGTCTACACTACATTGCCACCATGAATATTCAAACTTATGAATCCCTCATGTTAAAATTCTTGAGCTCTTTTTCCTACCAAACACCATCCACTCTAGAAGTCGGTCAGTATCTAATTGGTGCAACAACTTTCAAATTATTCAACACAGAGTACACCAAGAATCAAGAGACTCTGAGTCAGATATTCCACTGCAACCATGGTGAAGGTGTGGAATATAGAATTCCGCCTGAAGAAGATTAGAAGGCAAGATCGTTTGAAATTTGGAAATGTTTAACTAATACTCAGGTCAACGACTAGGCTGAGCTTTTATCCACTCACATACATAACCCATGCATCCGCTATTTCCACTGTGTTCTAGCCAATACAGTGTTCGGGCGAGCGAACAACAATAAAGTGAACACTAGGGAAATGTATTTTCTGCACTGCACCCTTGATCCCGATCTTAGAATAAATGATGCTCCATTCCTTCTCAACCACATCCAGTCTCTGTTATCAAGGAGCACAAGCACATCACCTTTCTGTATAGGAGGTTTAGTCACCGCTATTGCCAACTATCTGAATTTGCAAAATAGGTTGGTTCAACTACCTTTTTGGCAAGCTGAGTTTCTTGATATTGAATATTTCCAGTTTGGTCATCTTGTAAAAGCAAGAAGGGATGGAAGGTACAACCTGATGGTGCAACACAAGGTCATCCCAAGTATTATTCTGCCGAATCCGGATGTAACAAGAATTTACATCCCCGCAAATTGGATTTATGATTTGCAGGCACCAACCCCTGGAGCACACGTGCAGGATAATCAAGCAGGTGTAGAAAATGCAGTAGCAGAAGTGAATCAACAAGGGTCACAACAAGAACAAGCAGGAAATGATCCTTAGCTGACCACCATTGAAGCTATCTATGCATCGCTTTTACTACAAGATCAGCGTCAACAAGAACTGATACAGATGATGCAAGAGCTGCAGCGTGATCAACGCGATAACGCTTACTGGAACCATCACAACATTTCTAACCTGACTGATGAAATGCGTCACTTGTCATTCCGTGTTGAAGGCATGTATGCTTATGTTTACAACACTGGCAAGGAACCTCCTAGACCCAGAAGAGGTTGACTAAGGACACGAGGAGGAAGAGCACAAGGTGAAGCATCCAGTAGCTGAAACGTTAGAGACGACAATGAGGAGTGATATATGTTTTATCTATTCCTTGCATTTTTATTATTATTTCTTAAGTTTCCTGTTCATTTTATTTTCTCACTTTATTTGTTGTATTGAGGACAATGCTCAGTTCAAGTGTAGGGGAGGAAACCTATGTTACCTATGTTATGTTTTCTATTTTCATAGTAAGTTATTCGAATTTCTGTTATTTCCCTTTCCATTCAATAAAAAATCATTTTCGTAATCTATTCGTACTTCAACACTTTTCTTGAACCATAAAAAGTTTTTTTTACTCGACGCATTAGCTAGGTACATTCGAAAAGTATATAGGGTGTTCACAATTAGGCTGCTTTAGATTTTTTGAAAAAGAGTCGACAAAAATAATACCGCCTTGACACCTAAATCTTCCAGATTATGCAAATCAGTTTGAGTGGTTATGATACCGAAGCCTTAAATTTTAGTTTTGGATCAACCCCGAGTAGTTTATACTAGCAGTTAGCATCGTCTTATCCATAAACTACGTAGAGAGTCGATGAATATAAGTGACTGGTCCTAATCAGAAGAAAAAAATGATAAGCATCAAGATATAATAGGGAATGCGCTAATTAAGTTAGGTGACCCTCACCAGGTCATTTAATCCAACAATTGCGGTACCTACAAAAACTGATGTAACAACCAGTTGTAAGCTTGTTCAGTGGTATCTGGTGCTGAACTTGGTAGGGCGAACTACGGTTCGATCCCCAAAGACTTATAATCTGGGAAATAAAAAGGGTTACCAACTTGTGTACCAGAAACCCGTGCATAAGAGACCAGAATCGCTAACCGGCTACTCTACTATGTATGTGCGAAAGATAAAGGGCTTAATGTGATTGCGCTAGAATGAAAGTGATTGATTTCGAACAAAAGAATTAGGTTGAGCTATGATAGCATAATTCGGACTAGTTTGCATAGGATGGAGGATTTTGACCATGTTCTTTGGTTTTGTGTCATTTCAGTATCATTAGTGTCGGAACCTAGTTCTATCTTTCTAATGTAACGCCCCTCAACCATGTACGATTCGAGTCATGTCATGCAATTGTGTCGGAAGCCGTGCGTTAAACATTTTTTTGCTCTATTATTTGCTTGAGGACAAGCAAAGGTTCAAGTGTAGGGAAGTTTGATAAACCCGAAATGTATCGAATATTTGGATCAATTTACATGAATTTTATCCGCACTTTAATTAATTAAATTGCTCTTTATTCATATTATACATGTATTTTCTATGTTTTCGGGAATTTGATGTTTGCAAGGCATGTGCGAAGAAAGTCAAGAAAATTCGAGCTAATCATATTTAAAATCCGCACAAAGAAAGAGAAATTATGCAATTGAGGGGTGTGTGGCAGAATTGGGTGCATTACAAGTAAAAAGCCTTGGAAGAATAAAGAAGAAAGAAGCGTTGGGCCCAATCCACCCAAGGCCCAAGGGGGTGTAACGACCGTTACACATCACCTAACCCAGGTGTAACGACCGTTACACCTTGCCACGCTAGCCCCTCCCCAAAAGCAGGAGTGTAACGATCATTACACTGATTCCTTCAATCCGTAGCGGTCGCTACGAAGGCAAATCCAGAGGAGAAAATATCTCAACTCCCTGCGCGTCTCCAAGCTTATAAATAGGACCTCAAATCCCCATTTTTGGAGGACGTTTTCTTTTCTCTATTTTTACTGTTACTCTGCCGAATATTTTCCGCATTATTTCTTTTCGTTTATTTTACCGATCTGTGGAAGACACCTGAAGTCAGCCAAATATTCTGCCATAGTATTTTTCATGTTTAATTTAAGTATTTTATTTATTTATGCAAGGATTATCTGAAACGTTTAGTTTATTTAAATTGTTTGATGGTAGTTATTTTTTTTGCGCTGTTATTGAATTGTATAACATGTTAGGCTAAATTTATTTATCGGTATGTAAGGTCATATAGCCAACGGGGTTTAGCAACGCCTATTGATCAGTTCCTTTTAAAAAAGAATAATTTTCTGGTTTCAATTACTAGTTCTAAATATTAACTGTTTTGTTACGAGAGTAAAATACAGATAGAAGTTAGGATCAATAAAACGAGAGTTTGAGATAATAACTAGACAGTGGTAATTGTGCATCAACTTAAAATACAGCGAGAGCGCTTTTAAGTTGATTAGGTTTTGTTTGTTTCCAAAAACTATTTTTAAACTCTAATTTAAACAGCGAGAGCACTCACTTAGGTTTGATCGTAGGATCTGAATCAATAAACACGAGAGTGTGAGAAGAGGGTTTTCAAACAAATACTTCCTACTGAAAACTGTTTTGTTAATCTGAGTTAGGTCAATGAGTTGCTAAATCCCCAAAGTCTGACCATTACATACCGATATTCTCCCTTGAACCTAAACTAGATTATAATCAGTTAGGTTCCTTAAACCCCCTATTTATTACATTATTAGCCTTAGATTTACGTAGTAACCTAAGATAACAGTAGTTCAACATTTAGTCCCTTGGGATTCGATAATCTTTAAAGCTACACACGATAGGATGTATACTTGCGGTCTAGATTCTTTAAGACTCACAAAGTCGCGATCAGAGAGAGACCAAGACACAATTAGTGAGAAATGGCTATCTGGATCTTGATACTCCTTTGTGTTCTTTATCTCTAAAGCTTTCGCACACTGTCAATCTCAAACAATTGTAAGATAAAACTTCGATTCAATCTGATACTCCAAGTTACTTCCTTGCAAAGATTTTAAACACTCCAAGGTTCCTTGCAAAGACTTTAAGAACTCCAAGGTTGTTCACTTTACCAAAATTACCTCTCGAACATTTTGCATGAAAACCCCCAAATCAACCAATGATCTTGAAGGACAAATCCGATGTTTTTTCTGGATGAAAACCCCTACAAAACTCCACCCAATACACAATTGGACACTAGTAATCTTCGTCTAGATGGAACCCCAACGAAACATCGTTACAATATAATGTCAGTGTGTATGTATAGATTTAGAGGAATAAGATGAAGAGAGAAATATGCTAATTTTATGGTTTTCAACAAGTTGGAATAATGCATGAATGAGTATTTATAGTTTTGGAAAATTTAGGGCAAAGAGGGATAATTTCAGAATAAAAGATTAAAAAATTGACCAAGTAAAATAGTATGTGTCGACTCAAGATTCGTATGTGTCAATACATACATGATATTTTGAAAGCATGTGTCGACCTAAAAAGGTCTATGTGTCGACCGAACAATCACAGAGGCTACATGCTTTAATATGATAGTAAATGTGTCGACCTGAAAAGTGGATGTGTCAACATATAAAATAAATTTTTCAGCAAATTTAGAAAAGTTTCAGTATGTGTCGACTTAAAGGGTGCATGTGTCGGCCTAAGGCTTACATAAACTACATGCTTTAAAAATACATTACATGTGTCGACCTGAAATAAGGATGTGTCGACTCATGCAGTTAAAAAATTATGCAAAAAACTTGAATCAATTTCTAAATGCTTTTTGATGGTTCCTAAGACTCTTTAATGCAGAGGAGTGTCACAAGATATAAGGATACTATCCAATATCTAGAAGTGCAAGCTTTTCCAGTTTTGTCATCATTCAAAATATCAAACGACAAAGTTTGTACTCACACGAAATTATCTCAATTCCAAAACAATATTAGGGGGAGATTAGCCATAGCGAGGACGATTGGTGAACTTCCTAAACAAATCCTTGTGTTGTTCTCTCTCTCACTCTCTATCTCTCTTTATCTCTTTACAATTTCATTAGCAATTTATTAACTGTTTGATTGTGCAAATTGATTAGAGTGTAAAGATGTTTAAATCACTTTGTTGATAATCTTAAAATCTCTTTGATTGTAAGAGGTTTTAATACCAACAAAGTTCAAAGGAAATTCTAGAAAATCAAAGTGCATACTAAGTGTTCGATAAATTATCTTAATAAGCTTGGCCATTAATTTCATTGAAAATTAAGCAATTTATTAAATTCTTTGATTGTGAATTTAATTTGTATAAAAACATCCTTTTATTATTTAACCACTTTTTTTATCATATTGCAATCACTTTTTGATTTTACTAAGTAAATCATATTGTGATACGGTGGGAGAACTGACTTGAGGTTTTGCGTTTGTGTTCGCAAATGTTTCGGTTGAGCAAGAGTCGCCACCGACTTTTTATTTTATCCTAAGGAAAGGTCAAAAAGCACAGGAAAGACCTTTGAGATGTTTTCGTGGGTTCGGGGGGTAGATTATGAAAAGGGAAGGTGCTAGCACCCTTTTCATCCATGGTTATCCATGGGCTCTTAGTTACTTGTTTTAGATCACTTGCCTTTGCTTTTCAATGTTTGAAATCGTGCTTTGTGTGTGTGTGGTTTTGAAAATGTTTTGAAAAAGATGCCTTGTCTAGGCAACCTTTGTAACAATTCGTTTGAATGTTTTACAAAGGTGTTTGTCTTTTTGAAAAGATAATTCAATGTTTTTTTTTAGAGTTGTTTTGAAGTTGTGTTGTGGTGTATGTTTGAAAATGGCAAGTGTGTTTTGCAAGTTTGATCAAGTAACTAAGAGTTATCTACCCTATTTTACTCAAAGATCTTTCTTATGTTTTTAACCCTTCTAACAGTGTTGTTTCACCATTGTATTTGGTGAACAACCTTGCGTTAGGATGTTAAACGGGACAGGCGCGGGTCATCGTATACAATCATTGAAGGCAACTTGTGAGATGCTCTAGCAATTTTGTAAGTGACGAGATCGTTTTATCGAAGGCAACATCGAGGGTCATCGAGGGACTAAGAATCTTTGTTTATCGAAGGGACATTTGCTAGAGTGTCTCATACTCGAGGGACATGATTGTATTTTCCGAGGCAACAAGCGAGGTTACCCTAGAGGTGCAAGTGTGAATTATGTATTAGTTTTCATGCATTTATCTTGTGTTAGGTTATCTAGCGGTTGATTTTGAATCTTCGCATACAAACCCTAATTACTATACAGTATATGGAAAGCGATAAATTGCGGGAATTTAAAGTCTAAGCTATTACAAATAAGTATCCGGGGATGGGGGTACAAATGTTTACAAATGGGGATGAGTCTTATCAGGATAGTAGTGTCCAAATATTATTTACAACCAAATCGAATCATCGCATTCTCAATGTAAAAATATAGCAAAGTATAAGGATAAAAGAGAATCAAAAGTATTTGTGAAATGCACATGATTATTTACAAGTGATCAAAATATTAACCTAATGTATTATTAAGTATTTTTATTTATTTTTGTGTTTTTGTTAATTATAAATAAAAGAAAGAACTATTTAATTTAATTAATTCTATTATTTATGTATTTTAAATGTAATGAGAAGTAATGTTAATAAAAAATTTAATATGAAAAATTAATATACTATTTTTATTTAACAAGAAAGAATTAGGAGTTAGGTTATATATAAAAAAAGAAAACAAAGTGATGAAAATGTTAGCATTAATTTGTAAACATGAGAAAAAATAGAAAGAAAATTAAATGGGCCTAAAAGGGTGTGTTTGGCCCAAGTGAAAAACAAACAAGGTAATAAAAAAGGGGGTGCAGGCGCCAGTTTTGAATGGGATTAGGCATTTTTTCAAGGGGGCAGGCCCAAAACGCGTTACAAAATTTTATTGTTAGGGTTCGTTGTGTTTTGTTCAGAATAGGGTTTGTGTTTGAACGAACGACGCCGCTCTCCTTTCTTCTTCATCGTCCTCTTCATCCTTCTCAACCATGGCTTCTGATGTCTTCAACCCTCCATCTGCCAGAGCGCCACCATCCATCTTCCCTTCCCATGTTCGTACAATGTGATGTTTCAACAAGGTATCATCGTTCTATCGCGTTTTAGGGTTTTTAGATTTTTTACTCTTGCATGCTATTAATCTTTGTGTTATTTGTGTTTGGATTATGAGATGTAGAGAAAAAAGGAAGATGAATTGATACCTTAGGGTTTTTGCTTTGGGAGGAGGCGAAGGATTGGAATGGAGGCGCTTCTCAGGCGGTCGGGCGAGGGAGCGAGATGCTGAGGAAAGCTTTGTTCTGGTACTTGTATCTTTGCTTCGAATGTTTAGTGATGATGCTAGAGTCTGAAAACCCTTGTAATAGTCGCTTCCGAGTTCTCTCTTTTGCTAACTTGAATGCTTGCCTCTGAGTATTTGAATGCTTATTCTTTGATTCTGAGATGCTTGCTTTTGATGAAGATGTTATTTCTGAAAATGCTTGTCGTTTCTGACTTTTTCCTCTCTTGGACTTTGATTCTGATGTTGAACAATCTTGATGTTTGTTTGCTTACTTCTGACTTTCTGCCCCTCTCTTTGGCTTGGCTGACTTCCAATGATGATGATGATTATGAGTTGGTGTTTCAGTTGTTGTTATGATAACTGGTTTTTAGGCTTGGAGGCGAGTTTGGAGATTTGTTTCTGGTTTTTGTTTATTCTGCTTTGAGTTTTTATGCAGGTGGGAGCTTATGCAGGCTTGGACACTGAGTTTGTTCAGGTTTATTGTGCTTGGCTTGAGGCAGGCTTATTGTGCAGTTTGGCTTGAGGCAGGCTACTGATACAAGCAGGTTTTTGCAGTTTGTTTATGCAGGCAAGCTTTGTTGGTTAGGAAGGCTTGTTGAGTTTTAACACAGGTTTTCTGGTTCAGACTTGTTTTTGTAAGTTTTGCAACTGGTATAGGCTTGAATGTTTTATGCAGGTTGATATGGCTTGTAGCTTATACAGGCAAGCTTGGTTTGCTCGCTTGAAAGCAGGCTTGGAGGTTACCGGCTTGTTGGCTTGCTTCTGTAACAGTTTTGTAGGTTTGAAGGCAGTTTTGAGGCTACAGGCTGTGTTATGTGTTTACAGCTTTGTGTTATATTTTTCTATGTGTTCTGCCCCCCTTTACAGTGTTGGATATCTTGTTATATTTATCTATGTCTTAAGCCTACCCAAAAACTGTAAGCCTGCTTTTTACTCTCTTTCTCTCTCTTCAGAAAAGCATATTTTAATGATTTAGAATAGCTTTTTCTGAAAAGGTTGTGGCTGGGAAATGGTGAAAAAGTTTTACAAGCTTGCTTGCAATTTAGCTTTCCTCTGCATTCTGTACTTTCTTCTTTTCTTTGATGACAGTTTGATAGCTTTTGATATCTTTTGATATCTTCTTGACAATTTGGTAGCTTCTTTGGACAGTTTTGACAGCTTCTTTGGACAGTTTTGAACTTGTGATTTAGTTTGCTTAGTTTGAAACTTATTCAGCATAGTTTGTCACTTGTGACTTGGTTTGGCATTTTCAGTTTGACAATGCAATTTGTTTGGACTTATGCAGCTTTGTGCATTTTGCTTAATTGATTCATATGCTTGTAAAATAATTTTTCTTTCCTCTTTGTGAACCAAGAAGAGAGATCTTCTTGTGATTTGCAAAGAGGATGAGCAAAATATGATGAAAGTCACAACAATCTGATTCCGGCCAACAACCTTTAATGATGAACTTTTATGATTAACTGTCTGAAAATGCCTTTCCAATTTAACTGTTATTGACTTCTCCTTTTTCTGGCTTTGCAGGTAAATACCAGTCGGGCAAAGGAAGCAGCGGTAGAAGATGAAGACTTCAAGAGACTTAGGATAGTTTTATTTTATTTCTAATCATTTGTAATAAACATTATTATAAATACTGTAAATAAATTTACTGTATTCAAATAACACTTGTACCAATAATTAAAAATAAATAAAAGTCCTTTTGTCAGATAATTCTTTATTTCAGTGTCTATTTAATTATTTAAGTTTCTTGAATTAAAATAACTGGAAGTACATCCCAATTATTCTAACTTAGATAAAATAAATAATTAATAAACGTTGTAGTCTCGCAACCCCGCATTAACCAATAATACATTCGGCATTCCAAATAACCAAAAGCATTGCACAATTAAACAAACAAATGTCCACACGCCTTTTACCTCACTGATCAAACTAAAGCTTCAACTTTCGATCAGAAGCCTCAGCTGCTATCCCATATGTTTAGGTTTTGAGAAACAAACTGAAATCTTGAACAAGCGTCAAAGTTGTGTGACAGCCAATTAAGACACTGTGGATTCAAATTCTTCTGAGAATGCGCGTGTAAACCCTAATTTTGGATTTACTGTCAAAGAAACGTCCGCCTGATCAAACCCTGAGCCAAACTCAAACAAATCAAAAGAAACCCTAATAATCTGCTTGGACTGATTCAAAAGTTAATGGAAACCCTAATTCTGTCTGACTGATAAGAAAAGTCTGTTTGACCGATTCTTAAGCCAATCTGAAAAATCAGGAAAAGCCCGAAGCTGTGATTTCTTGTGAAAAAGGGGAGGGCAAATTTTGGGGTACAACACATATCAACAAAGTTCAAAGGAAAATCTGAAAAATTAAGTATACACCAAGTGTTTGATAAATTGTTTCAATTGGCTTTATCAAATATTTCATTGGATATTGATTTGATTGGTTGTTGTTGTGAATCTATTAATTGAGAATTTATAGTATTAATCACTTATCATAATTTTCCATATTGTTGATATAATTCACATATCAGAGCCTCCAATAACCAGTTTGGATTGGACGACTAGCGATCTAGGATACGATTTCTGCTTGCCATAGTTTTTTACTCATTTTTAAAAATAGTTTTTAAAATAATATTTTTTATCGGGTATGTATTCACCCCATATATATACATTGGCGTCACCTAACATGAGACTGGGTCTACCTGTAACTGCATTGTATCTCTGATATATTTTTTATGTTTACAGTTTGTACAAAGTTTACATGTGTGCCATGTAGCTTGTGTTTTGTTTTTGTGGTTTTATTCCTCTTCTCCAGTTTGATTGTGTTAAGGTTATTTTAGCCAAAATTTACCAAAGGGAGAGATTGTTAGGTCTGTGATTTTATGATTGGCAACAATTTTAGTAAAACATGTTTCATATGGGAAAACATATATCACAGCCAGAAGTTGAGCAAGATATCATGACATCTTGACCAATTGATACAACAGAGTCTGTTGTTACTATTTTTGACAGATGTTCTGAAAAATATTGTGACATGCTATACGAAAACATCAGAATAATGTATCTGTTTAAATCCTTGAAGATTTGATTGTATAATCTGAGATTCTGGAGGATTTTAGGTCTCATACAGGCGCAACTAAGCAAGGATATTTTTATAAACAATGCATATTTGATTTTGTTTCATAAAAAGGATCTTGGAGACTTTTTAGAAAACTTTGAAGATTTGTTCCTATTTTTGTGGAGAAGATATTGCACCTGATTTAAAATTAGAAGATTGGATTTGATTGAAGAGTCCAAGCTCATACTGCAAGAGTCTATATATAAGGACTTAGTAAACCTAAAATCAGCAAGAATTCACATCAAAAAACCATGTGTAAGACATAAGGGTTTATGGTTTTGAGAGTGCTTTAGGTGCTTTGTTTGTTTGTGTAAGTCACTCATGTATCTTCTGATACATTGAAGTAGACTGATTATTCATTGTTACTTGCCCATTATTCATGATCTTTTAAGCAAATAATTGATTGTGTGTCAAGTTATTGTTCTCACTCATGAGCTTTTAAGCAAATAGTTGATTACTTTTTTATTGGAAGTGTAATCTTCTATTTTGATTCTTGTCACTGGTTTTATTACTGAGATGATTGTGGAAAGTGAGAGGGGATCTCATATCTAAAAGATTTCTAGGTAGAGGTTGCACAAGGTAGTGTTTAGGAGATAAGTTGTAAATTAGGGTTGTTTAGCTTTGAACTAATACTATTATAGTGAGTTTCCTTCCTGAGTTGGATGTCCCTAGAGTAAGTGAGTTACACCGAAATGAGTTAACAATTGATTGCGTTATTTACCTTATGCAATTTAATCTTGTATAATTTCTATTTTGGTAAAATTATTCTGTCAACAAATGACGTCTTAACATCTATCTTGATATTGTGTTTTAGTGTTGGAACATCAGTCTTGACATCTGTTTGTATGTGTCAAAATATCAAATTTAATTCTTTTAAATTTTATTTGATCATTTAATCAATTAAAGGTCTTAATTTAATAAATAACTAATATAACTCACATAAATATATTAATCACATAATAACATTAAAATATAATAATTAAATAATATTTAACTATAAAATATTCCAACACGCCTCATTTAAGTAGATGTATACACTTTGTGAGAAAAAAATAAGCTAAAAAGAAATTGATATATTAGTAATGTGATAGAAGAGATAAATATAAATAAAATTGAGAGCTTGACAAAAAAAATTGAGAATTAAAATATGGATTGTCTAAATATCATAGGTTATTGATTAAATAATATTTATATTTATGTAATATCTTTAATATATTAAAATAGAATATATATTTAGACGCTAAATTTTGAATAAAATTTCGTCTAAATAATTTTTAATCACATTATTTTCTTTTCTTTTTTCAACAAATAATTATTTAATGTACTAATTGATATTTAATATTAATTTTTTCAATTCATTATTCCACCGTTAATTCATATGTATTTCAATCATTCAATTAACAAAAATCTTTTAAAAAAATTCTCGCGTACAATATATATATATATATATATATATATATATATATATATATATATATATATATATATATATATATATATATATATATATATATATATATATATATATATATATATATAAAAGTAGAATTTGTCTCGTGCATCGCACTGAAAATAAAAGTACTAATTTATTTAAGTATTCAAATTCCGACTATTAAATGAGAATTTAAATCCTCTCATTCCATCTTTTCTCTCCCTCACTAATTTCTCTCTATCTCTCTTATATTTCATGTCTCTTCTTTAATTTATAATGTTTTATTAATTTTCTCTTTCATTTTACATTTGTTTGAATGAAAGAGAAGGAAAGAGAAAAAGAGAAAATTCAAACTAACTAAATGGTAAGGTCTAATAAGACAAATAACATTATATTTTAGGGATCAAAGTAATATAATTCATATATAAATTATTTATTATTTTATATAATTTAACTACTAATTGAATAAATAATAATATTTTGAGAAACTAAATTAAAAAGGATAAGCGGCACAACTTTGTTATATGTTTGTCTTCTCTTTTTATATAGTTTTAATTATTTTAACAGCTTAATTTATTAAAAATTAAAAAATATTATTATGCAATTTGATTTATTGTATTTATAAAGAAAAACCAACACAATACCCAAAAAAATAATGAAAATGGTGTGAAATAAAAATACAATAGTAAAAAGTGTGGTGGGATCCATAGGAAAGAAGTTGGCAAATAAAAGAAAAACTAATTATATACAAGTGAACAATAAAATAATAGAGATGGAGGGAGAGAAGCAAAATGTTAAAGTTTGAAATAAAGAAAAAAATGGGATAAATGATAAAACTAAGACCAAATACACTTGCAAGTTGATGATCCACTTGCATAACCATGCGTAAGCTCCTTCGTGGCTTTGCATAAAATCAATAACAAAAACAACCTTGTATAACCAAACAAACCAACCTCAATCCCATTCCTACCTATTATCTCTTCCTTTCTCACCTTCAAACTTATCTCTCGAAGCTGAAAAAGAGCAAAGAAAAAAAAACCCTCTATACCAAATCTATTCCAACTTGTACTACAAAAATATTACTTACACAATATAAAGGTTTCTCCATTTTCTTCTTCATCTTCATCAATAAATCAATAATACACATTCTCATTTCTCACACACTTTTTTCTTTTTAAAATATTTATAAAAAAATAATAAATATGCCTTCTTCTCTTCAGCTTGAGAGATTCAATCCTACAACAGATGCAACCGCTTCAGCAGCCATCGCCAACGGTGTAAACTGTCCCAAACAACCACAAACGCCACCACCCGCGGCAGCGCGTCGTCTTCACCACGCGCATATGGTGGGACCCAACCAGTGTTGCTCCGTCGTGACTCAAAACATCGACGCACCCGTCTCCGCCGTGTGGCCGGTGGTTCGACGCTTCGACAATCCGCAAGGATACAAGAACTTTGTTAAAAGTTGCCACGTCATTACCGGAGACGGCATTAACGTCGGTGCAGTCCGTGAAGTTCGCGTGGTTTCCGGGCTTCCAGCCGAGTCGAGTACAGAGCGGTTGGAGATTCTCGACGATGAGCGGCACGTCATCAGCTTTAGCGTTGTCGGTGGGGATCACCGTCTGAGAAACTATCGGTCGGTGACGACGCTTCATTCTGTAGACGGAAACAGGACACTTGTCATTGAGTCATACGTCGTTGATGTACCGCAAGGTAATACGAAGGAGGAAACGTGTGTTTTTGTTGACACAATCGTACGTTGTAATTTACAGTCGTTGGGTCAGATCGCTGAAAACAGGATCAGAAACAATGTTTAAGGATCATGAAGTTATGTTTTATTTTTTTAATGTAATAATTTAGGGTGTGTCTTCCGGTGTTTTTGTTTCGAATATGGGTATGCCAGCCTGTATTGGGAATTAATGGATGGGATGGGTAGATGAAGATCAGTAGGGTTTTTTCGGATGACAAAAATGTAGTTTGAACTTTCAACTTTGAATATGATATATGCAATGTATATATGTTCTATATCTGTGATGTTCTAATTTGCACTAAACTAAATGATACCATATTGCATTGTGTTTTATTGTTTTTATACAAATACTCATTTTGAAATTTTTATTGATCACGAGGTTGGAATGGAGAGCTATGTCAACACTCAAACACCAAGGACAAAGCAGTCAGTAATGTTTTTCTATTCTTTTTTAGTTTTTACAAGAGCAATGTTATTAGACTTTTTGAATTTGTTTTTATGCTTCGTTTTGTGTTTTATCGTAAATGTTACAGATAATAAGAGTCGTTGTCGATTTTTTTTATCTAATAAAGAAAGAGTGAAAAGAACAGGAAAGACCTTCGAAATTTTCGAGTTCGGGTGTAGATTATGAAAAGGGAAAGTGTTAGCACATCTTTCATCTGTAATTATCTACGAGCTCTTAATCGCTAGCTCACTTTGTTTTAAAAATTGCTTTATGAATGTGTGTTTGAAAAATATTTTGAAATGTCAGTTGTAAGGCAAGATTTTATAATGATTCTCGTATCCGTCTTCGAGAATGCGTATAAAGTGTTTGTTTTGAAAATATTTTTTGAAGAGTGTTTGTGAAAAGATGTTTTTGTTTTGAAATGTTTGTGAAGCGATTAAAAGCGGTCTACCTACTCAAAGTCTTTCTTATAATTTTCTCCTCATTTAGATGGTGCTATCCTACCTAATAGTAGGAAGCCCTATCATTGGATGTGAATGGACAAATGTGAGAGATCGTACAATCATCGAAGGCAACTCGTAGGGATGCTTTAGCAATTATCGCAATGGGCTAGATTGTTTACCGAATGCAACATTGAAAGGATCATTGAGAGACTACGATCTTTGTTTTCGAGGGACTGTGCTAAAGCGTCCCCTCGTTCGAGGGACATGACTGTTTTTCTGAGGCAACAAGGGATGTTACCCTAGAGGTGCGAGTGTGCAAGTGTGTTCATTTCAGTTATTTAGTCTTTGAAAATTAGGGTTTTGCTATCGTTTGCTTTTAATCTTCCCATATATGACCTAATTACTAAAAGTAACATAGTAAAATAAGAAAGCGGTAAATGTGCGGAAAGTAAATGTGGAAAGATAAACCCTAAGTTATTACACGGCTTTGGGAGAGGTACATACATAGTAACAATGCGGAAAAGTAAACCTAATTACTATTACAAACTATGAGCAGTTACAATAATCGAAAAAAGCGCGAGAAAAGAAATCTATGCTAATTGTAAGACTAAGAACACGAAAAAGAAAAAAAAATTTAGTGATTTTTTATTAAAAAGGATTTTGATAATGATTAATCCTAAAACCTAATTTATTTTAATTAATTAAAAAAAGAACTGATTAATTAAATTAAAACCTAAAAATCTAATTTGATTGATTAAATAAAAAACCTAAACTAATTAGGGTTTATGAAAAAAAAATTGTTAAAGGTTTTGGTTTGATAAATTTAGGGTTTATAAATGCAAAAATAAGAAAAATATGAAGAAAATAAAGTTTTAAAATAATACTGTCAGGGGTGGGTGTTGAACCCACGCCCTTAGCATTCTTATCCAGCATGCTCACCACTAGGTCAGGCGCGCGCCTGTGTTAGGAAAGGAGAACCAACATGTTTTGTGTGTTATCTTGCAAAACATGGAAAATCATGAAAAAACATAAAAATGCCAAAAGCAGGGATCAAACCCGTGCTCTTGCATATTAAAGCCTTTAGCGCGCGCGTTTAACCACTGGAGTGGTGATACATCCATTGTTTAAACTGAAATAATTAAAACAAATATTAAACAAAACGCTTGGACCAGAGAGACGCCGGAGTCCTAGCTCCGGTCGTCTTCTCCGGTGAGTCTTTTCTTTCAACCTGCGAAATAAACCCTATTAGAGGTCCAAAGGGACCCTACCCCCCTAAATCGAGGCATGCGAATTCAATGGGATGGTTATTTTTGACTGAAACATAATGGTTTAGGAGTTATAACAAAAACATTATGAATCGATGTGGTTATGGTGATTCACGATTCGATCATCATGGAACTCCATTGTTGGTCTTTTCCTGCATATTAATACCTCATGAACATGTTAGAAAAGTCAGTATGCAATGAAACATGAAGGAAATTAAGATATGAATTTTGAAAAAAAAAATGAAACAACCATGTATGCGTGCAGGTTCTGGAGGGTTTGGATCACTGTGTTTGATCCATTCTTACTCTGTACCTCTCCAGGAATCGATTGGTAATGCAAGAATGCTTGGAAGGTGGCTGCAAGCTAGGGTTTAAAGATTTCCCTAGTTTAATAATTTTGTGATTTTTAGGAAGTGATTTTTAGCACAAGGTTTTCGTGGCTTTCATGTCTGAATGAGGAAGAATATATAGCTTACATTTTAGGTCAAATAACATGGGCTTGGACTTATGTAATAAGCCTTGTCTTATTTTATCTTATTTTAACTTTTGATGATTTGAGAGTTTTCCTTTATGAATCATGATTAACTCTTGATCAATTGATGAATGTGACTTCAAAATCTTGATGTTGACCAAAAATCTTGCAGTTTGACTGTATGTTGACCACAATTGACTTTTTACCCAATATAGTTGATTTTTAGTCATCTGAGCAATTGACTGAGCAAACTTGTGATGCAAGGCTTGAAATTTGGCATGAGCATTCCTTGAGACATATGAGGAACCATGAAATCTACTTGAGGCATTATAAGCTCAAATTTCCTTGGGAAAAGTGAAACCCTGGTTGTAAGTCCATTGCTTAGGAGGAGAATTTGTCTGGTCAATTCTTGAGCAACCTTAAGCATTTGAGAACCCTAGGAGAATGTCTTGAAAAAATGGAATGGAAAATTTTTGGGTACAACAGTTGTCCATGTTTAATCTTCTTAAACCCGATGAGTTAGATTGGCATATCCGCCATTCGTGATCTGAAGTTAGAAGAGAATTGAACACTTAAGTTCCCAAAAATTTGCACTCACATGTGCAGGAGGTAAAGTTGTTGGTTGATAATATTGCTTGAATGGGCTTAAAGATGCCATTTGGTGAGGGGTGACGGAATATCGTTAGAGATGGGCTTATAGATGCCATCCAAGGTAACTATTGATAAGAGTATCAGAATGAGTTTATGCTTGACTGCATCTGAAGAATGCTTTCCAGAATGAACCTCTGGGGAAGGTGCTTAAGTAGTTTCTTGTCAGATTTAGTCTCTAAGGGAAATGCTTGTCAGAATCCGGTCTCTGAGGGGAGTGTTCATCATATTTAGTCTCTGAAGTAAATGCTCGTCATGTAGATAGCCGTCCCGTCCTGTTTCGGGAATTGATCTACAATCTATTTTTGTTGGTAAACCTGTCCTGTTTTAGAAATTCATACCACCTGGCCTTGTCGATAGTTTTCCCGTCATGTTTCAGGAGTTAATCTTTTCCTGGTTATAAAGATAGTCTCCCTGTCCTGTTTCGGGAGTTAATCTTTGACCTGCTTTCTGTCGGCGAACCCTTCCTATTTCAGGAATTCATATCGCTTGGTCGTACAAATAGTTTCCCCGTCTTGTTTCAGGAATTAATCTTGGACATGGTCATATAGATAGTTTCTCCGTCCTGTTTCAGGAATTAATCTATGACTTATTTTGAAAGTTATTGATGATATTCGTCTGTTTGTAGACTTTTACCTAAAAAGAAAAGTTAGTCTTTATGCAATGTCATGATGCATGTAATACATTGCGTAATGATGTTGTCAAAGTAAATGAGAGTGTGCCATATGCGTTTCGTATACGTATGCTATGATATTTGTAAATGATGTTTGGATATAAGATGTCGTTAAAGTGTATCGGTAACTTTGTACAACATCTTTGTTGGGGAAAATAAATCCCTGACTATCACTGGGGATGAAGAATATAAATCTTAAATCTTATTTAGGATGTCTCTGTTGAGGATTCCTGGTTTCCGTTTGAGGATACTCCGCCGGGAATATTTGGCTTCTGCTTGGGGATAGAAGAGTTCAGGAACCTTGGTCGTTCATCGCTCTACTGGGGGATTTTAGTTCTTATATATCCTGACTGGGGATAAAAAAGACGAATAACCTTCAGAGGTGTTGTATGACCAAGTTTTAGATATGGACGTCACTCTTCTGGGGAGGACAAAATTGATATATGTCCCGGTTTTGGATTCCGTAGTAACTATCCGGGGATAGTAATCTTGACTACATTTTGCTGGAGAAGAGAATTTACCGGGGATTTGCAGTAATCGAAGAAATAAACTTTGTTTGGGAAATTAAATTCCATTGGGGAAATAAACCCTGCTGAGGAAATAAACCTTGCTTGGGAAATAAATCATGCTGGGGAAATAAACCATGTTGAAGAAGAGAATTTTGTAGGGGATTTTGCAATGTTGGAGAAATAACTCATAAGGGGAATTAGATTCCTGTGAACTATGTTGAAGAAGTTTCCTCCGTATGCTGAGGAAATGATCAAACTCTTTTATCTGCTAGGGGGATCTGCTGGGGAGTAAGGTCAAGTTAATAGCTCAAAGACGCCCTAATTTCTGACTTGAAGGCTTATTAGACTTGCGGGGGAATTATCTCCGTCTGGGATGAGCTTGTGAAGGTAATTCTATGGGGGATAATCCCATGGAGGTTGTTTTGTGGGGATTTGTGGACGACTTGAACGTTATCTCAATTCCTAGAGTCTTTAGTAAATGTTGATTCCAGTTGTTATGCATATATTTGTTAACAATAATCATACTTATATGCATATGTTTATTCAATTTAGTCATTGGACGTTTTTTGCGAACAAAACAAAAAAGATAAAAAAAAATTGAATTTTGTAATTGTATTTGTATTGATAATTTGCCTATAAACAGACGATTTTTGTACATAGAGACAGCAATCCCAGTAAGATGAAATCGTCGTAAAATGAAAAGAGTATGGAGTAAAACAAATAGAAACAACTATGTGGAAACGATCTCATTGAGTTTCAACTCTGCTATTGCCTTTATGTCTTCAAGCATCTCATCTCTCGCCGTCAGAAGAAGTTGACTCAATTGATATGTACCGTTTGAACTTGACATTGGTAACAAATCTTGTTGTATGTAGATGATCTAAAGGAACATGGTAGTACGCTTTAATCCCTTAATTTTTCCTGGACCGCCCTTTTGGGTTTTCAATCCATCGGGATACCCTTTTTTGTCTAAGCTGCCTTTTCAGGTTTTCGACTTGTCGGGTGTATAATCTTTATATATATATATATATATATATATATATATATATATATATATATATATATATATATATATATATATATATATATATATATATATATATATATATATATATATATATATATATATATATATATATATATATATATATATATATATATATATATATATATATATATATATATATATATATATATATATATATATATATATATATATATATATATATATATATATATATATATATATATATATATATATATATATATATATATATATATATATATATATATATATATATATATATATATATATATATATATATATATATATATATATATATATATATATATATATATATATATATATATATATATATATATATATATATATAATTTTTACCCGAACCCTTTTGGGTTCGCCGGGATGCCCTTATTTTTCCTAGGCCAGTCAACCTAGCAGGTCGTTTTCATGTGTAGTATCTTTTGACTATGTCTGTATTCACAGGGTGTGGAAAATATTCACCGTCTATGGTGGTAAGTATCATAACACCGCCAAAAAATGTTTTCTTGATTACAAATGGCCCTTCGTAGGTGGGAGTCCATTTGCCCATAGGATCACCTTGCGGTATAATGATGTGCTTTATTACCAAGTCACCAGCCTGATATACCCAATGCTTAAATTTCTTATTGAAGGCTTTGATCACATGTTTCTGATACATCTGACTGTGACAAACAAATGCAAGCCTTTTCTCGTCAATCAAGTTTAACTGGTCCAACCTAGTTTGAATCCATTTGTCTTCGTCTAAATCTGCATCTTTCAGGATCCTTAGAGAAGGAATTTGAACTTCGACAGGTAGGATAACTTCCATACCGTAAATTAGAGAGAATGGGGTTGCCCCAGTTGATTTTCGTACTGAAGTGCGGTAGCTATAAATAGAAAATGGTAACGTCTCATGTCAGTCTTTATATGTCACCGTCATCTTCTGTATAATCTTCTTGATGTTCTTATTGGCGGCTTCCACTGTGCCATTCATTTTTGGTCGATATGGAGAAGAATTGTGGTGCTTGATCTTGAACTGCGCGCAGAGTTCCGTGATTATAGTGTTGTTGAGATTGGTGCCATTGTCTGTGATAATCCTTTCGGGGATGCCATACCGACATATAAGATTATGCTTGGTGAACCAAGCCACTATATTCTTGGTAACGGAGGCAAATGAGGCTTCTTCAACCCATTTCGTGAAGTAATCAATAGCGACAAGGATGAAACGATGCCCATTTGAAGCAGTAGGCTTAATCTCTACAATCATATCAATGCCCCACATTGCGAACGACCAGGGAGCAGTCAAGACATTCGAAGGAACCAGTGGCACATGTACCTTGTCAGCATAAATCTGGAATTTGTGACAAGTTCTTGAGTGGTGAAGGTGTTGTACCCCAAAATTTGTCCTCCCTTTTCTCAAGACATTTCTCACAAGATCTACAATGGCTCAAAATTGCACAAGTGTTAACTAGGTCAAACCATCTCCTAAACACTGATGCCTCAAATTAGGGTTTTGATTTTCACGAGGATAATTGGACTTCTAATGTCTCAAATTACCTTCATGGATTATTATAGACCTTCATGAATACTCATGTCAAGTTTCAAGTCTTGAGTCACAATTTTGCTCAGTCAATTGACCAAATGACTGCAAATCAACTATATTGGGTAAAAAGTAAATTATGATCAACCTACAGTCAAACTTCATAATTTTTGGCCAACATCAACATTTTAAATTCATATTCATTATTTGATCAAGTATTGATCACGATCTCTCAAGAAAAGCACTCAATTTACCAAAAGGGAAAAATGTTCAAAATTAGGGTTTTGACTGTAATTGACTTGTCAAGGACTTTTGACCTTATACATGATCTAATGGCTTGAAGCATATTCTAAAGGATTCAAGTACAATATGTTGACATAATTTCATGGTTCAAAACATTCCTCAAGATCAATGGATTGATAGTTGAAATTTGATCAATTGATGAAAAGTCAACTAATACACAAAAAGTCAAACTTTGACTTTATGGTAAAAATTCAATTTAAAAGATCACAATTCATCAATATATTAAAAATATGAAACTTGATCATCAAGAAATCAAGAAAGTCAAAAGTCAATTTGAAAAGTCAAACTTTCCAAGACTTAGAAATTTTTCCAAGTGTTTTCATACATGATAATTTCATAACTTCATGCCAATCTTTCACCAAGATAAAAGATGATTCAAAGAAAACTCTCAACATGAAGGTTGTAGATCTTGATGAGATCTACAACTTTGCTTCACTGATCAAGTCCTATAAGTGCTTGGATTTTGAGTTATAAATTCCTAAAGTCATAATATTTTTCATAAAACACTTAGAGAAATTTTCAACAGGTTTTGGTCATTTTTTATCTCAACTTCTTGGCCAGTTTTCATCAAGTTCCAATTTGACTTAGTCAAAGTGGTTAACATGAAAGTTGTAGAAAAATATTTCAAGCTTTCTAAAACATCCAAGAACATGAATTTATCATACTTGAGCTAGGAGATTCAAAGGCATGAAGTTGGGCATCCATTCTTGAATTACTAGTCATTTTTATGAAGAACACATAATACAATTTTCATGCTATGCTGCATAATCTTACTTTGAAGGCCTTCTAACTTGAAAATCTCACCATAATTAATTATTTACACAAATGTTTGAGCTATGATCCAGTGGTTAAGGCATTATCCAATCCATTTTGCCATTTATGGCACAAAGGCACCATTGCCATTCACATAAAGCATGCTTTATACAAAGTCAGCTCTCATTGAGCCTCTCAAATGTTTTTTTATGCACACACAATGTCAAAGCAAGAAGAAACATGCCTACAAACTCCTAGCCACTTCAGATCCCTTTTGTACCATGCATTGGGACATCAAATTTCACATAACTTGGTTATTTCATCTCAACTAAGCCAGAATTCCACAACTTATAAAACAAACTCTCTCGTCCTCTCAAACCTTCTCTATAAATAGAGAGGCCATTTTCAAGCTAAAGGCCGAGAAGTTTTTGTCGTGTAGACAAGTTTCTCAAAACCCCTCATACTCTCAAAAAACCATAACTGTCCACAAAACCTCCACTCTTGAGCTTAGAAACCAAAATCTTCAAATCTCTCAAACCTTGCATTTCTGCCCAAACAAACCATCCACATACTTCATATACATCATGTAGGAGTTGTTTAAACACAAGAGAAACTTTTGTAACATCACTATCACCATTCTCCAAACTCAAAAATAGCCACTTGACTTCTCCAAGACAATACAACAACTCTAAATCAAAACACAAATTTCAGCTTCAAGGTAAATTTTCTTGACTTTGAACTCTTCATACAAGCATCATTAGTGGTTCATTTGTGAAGATAAAATGTAGATATCATTTCCCTAAAGCTAACTGTTATACCCCAAAATTTGCCCTCCTCTTTCTCTATAAGAAATCATAGCTTCGGGCTTGTCCTGATTTTTCAGACTGGCTCAAGAATCGATCAAACAGATTTTTCTCGTCAGTCAAAATTAGGGTTTTCACTGGCTCTGGAACAATTCAAACAGTTTGCTTAGGGTTTGGTTGATTTTGGCTCAGCTTTGATCAGGCGAACACTTCTTTGGCATTTGATCAGGAACTAGGGTTTTTGTGCGCGCATTCTCAGAAAGAATTAATCCCACAGTGCTTTTCAAGTTATTCCGAGATATGGACTGAGGCATTTGGATTGAGTTTGCAATGTTTGACTAAATCAGTGAAAAGAGTCATTTGGATTGAGTTTGCAGTGTTTGATTGAATCATTAAGAGAAAAGACATTTGGGCAGTTGTTGTATTGACTGTGCTTTGCTTTGGATTTTTGAAGCGCCAGGTTTATTAATTGATCGATGCTAAAACCACAATGTTTATTTAATTGTTTACTTATTCTAAGTTAAGATAATTGGAATTTATTTCCATTTATTATAATTTAAGAATTATAAATAATAAAATAAATAATTGAAAGGAAGAAAAGGAATTAACTGATAAAAAAAATGGATTTTATTCATCTTTTAATTATTCATTACAATTGTTGTTTGAATACAGTATTTATTTACAAAGTATTCATAATAATAAATGTTTACAAATAATTAAATTTGGAATAAAACTATCCTAATTGTTCTAAGTTTCCTAGTCTTTATCTTCTATCCAATGCTCCTTTGTCGCTCAATTATTTTTCATCTGCAAAATAAAGAAAGAAGAAAAAAGTCAAATGCAGTCAAAATAATTGAAAGGCAAACAGTTAATTTAGGCTCATCATTAAAGGCAACTGACCGGAATTAGTTCGCCCTCTCCGCAAATCACGAGATTTCTCCCGGTTCACAGAGAGGGATGAAAAATGCTTGCAACAAAAGTATTGAAATGCAAAAAAGTTTTAATTGCACAAATTCAAATTTGTCAAAGCTGCATAATTTCAAAAGTCTCAAACAGCATGAGCAAGTACAAAATCCAAAGGTAAACTGAACTAGAACTACAAAGTCCAAACTGAGTTCCAATGTCAAACTAAGCCAAAAGCTGTCCAAAAGGCTATTCAGATACAAGTACAAAATGCTGTCAAAAGAAGACATGGAAAGATATCAAGAAGACATAAAGTATGCAGAGAAAACATGTATTGCAAGCAAGCAAATTTCAATATCATCATTTTTCCAGCAGTGCCTTTTCAGAACATAAGGACAAATAAGCAATATAATATGCTTAAAACTGTCAAGAGAGAGAGGAGAGAGAGTGAAAGAAGATGGGCTTACTGACTTTAGGCTTGAGAAAGAAAGATATAAAAACAAAACTGCAATAAAACTGTCAAGAGCAGAAGGCAGAGATATAAAAAAAATCAGAATACAAACAAAACTGTCAAGAAAAAGAAACAGAACTATCTATCCACACTTAAACCCTCAATCTGTTGGAGGCATATAACACAAAGCCTTTGTTCAAAAAACCAAGAAGCGGACCAAAAGCCATAGCCTCAATCAAAGCAAAACCTGCCAAAGCCTTACCTGCAATAAAAGCCCTTCAAACTGCTTCAACCGAGACATAACCAAAAATACAAACTCAGCACACACAAAAACCATAACCTGCTAAAGCTTCAAAGCCAAAGCCAAGAACCTATGCATAAAACAGAAGCCTAAAACCAGTTCACAACAACACAAATCTGTTAAGCCTGAACTGTCAAACAACCAGTAAACCTTACCTGCATTCAAAGCCAAAGCCTAAAAAACACAGAACCTGTGTTAAGCCTCAAAGCTCAACCTTTCAAGCAATGTCCAAATCTGCATAAACCAAGGCCTGTAACCTTAAACTATCAAGCCTTTTCCAGAACCAATTTCCAAACCAACACGAGCCCTCAGAAAAATTTCATCATTGGGCAAATACACGAATCGCGTTCAATAGTATTCAACTCAAAATCATCAAGCATTCAAAGACAACTCAAAGTCAGAAACGAGGAAAAGAAAGTATACAAGGCAACTGAGGTAAATAGAGAAGAAGAGAGGCAACTGTCTAGGCATACAGAACATCTCAGGCAAACATCATTGAAAGCAAGCATTTCATAACAAGCGTGTAAAGGCAACCAGAAGAGGAAAGAAGGGATAAAAGCTAGGTTTTCAGGACCATCATCAAACCCTAAAGAGACAACGATACAAACCAGGTTTTCCAGCATCACCAAGCTTCGCCTCTGGCCGCCTGAGCGCCTCCATCTTCATTCCTCCTCTGTCTCCTCAGAAAGGTATAACTTCTCTCCCTTTTCACACACCTCGAACAAAAGAAACATTTAATCAGAATCAATAAACGAAAAACTAAACATGCAAAAGGGAACTAAGAAAAACCTTGAGACACAAACGAGAAATCGTACCTCCTTTTTACCGCCGTTTGAGTAAGCGTGAGGATGAGGATTGATGATGGCGTTGGTGGCCTTGGGCAAAAGACATGACTCAGAAGCTAACATGAGAATGAACGAAGAAGAAGAAGCGATGAGGAGAACGAACGGCACCGTAACTCACGAACACGAACCCTAATTCCTCTTTCTGAAACATAAACGTTGCAACCCTAAAACGAACACAAACCCACTTGGGCCTTGCCCCGTTTCAAAACACTAAAGTCCAAACGCGTTTCCAATTGACACCCCTCTGGCTTCTATTTCAAATTATGTTTGGGCCAACATAACTCCTTTGAGCCCATCCCATTCTTTTTTTAACAAAAAAACTATTGATTTTTAAATTAATTTTTGCTTTGTTAAATAAATACACTAATTTTATTTTACATTAATTAACCATACTTTTTTATAACTAACTTAATACTAATTTTAATTTTACATTAACAATACTTTTTTTTATATATATATAACATAATTAAATTTTATATAGAAACTAATAGAAATAATATTTTTCTTTAAGCTTGAAACTTTTACTTTCTCTAATTAAAATTTTTTTATACATGAAATGTTAATTTTCTTAAGTTAATACTTTTCTTTTCTTAAAATACTTTATTTGTACATAAAAATACTAATTAAAATACATGAGTGTTAATACATAAGAAAAATAGATTTTTAAAGAAATACTTTTTCTTAAAACTTTTTCTTTTCTTTTATTAAATTTTCTTTGTACATACTTTACAAAAAATATAAGAATACAAAATACATAACAAACACTTATTTTTCTCATTAAGTTAACAATACTTAATAATACATTTAAGTTCACATTTCTCAACTTGTAAATAAATTACACATACACAATATACTTACATTGATACATTATACATTTGCTATTCTTATACATTTCTATACATTATATTTTACATTGCGATCGATTCGATTTGGTTGTAATTATTTAAGTCTCATCCCCATTCGTGAATTTGTACCCCCACTCCCGGATACTATTTGTAATAGTTTAGGACTTTAAATTCCCGCAATTTACCGCTTTCAAATATACCATAGTTAGACTTAGGGTTTATATGTACATAAAATCAAACGCTAGATAACTTAATACAAGACAAATACATGAACTCAATACACAATCACACTTGCACCCCCTAGGGTAATCCCACATGTTGCCTTCCAAAATGGGCCATGCTTGCACGTCGAGTTTCTTTGGCAAAACAATTCAAATGATCATAAGTCCCTCGATGACGCTTTCGAAAGTTGCCTATCAAAATGATCATAGTCCCTTCAAGAAAAATTGCCAAAGACACTTGGCACCATTGCATTCATGGTCCATACGATGACCCACGCCCGTCCCGTTAAACATCCTAAACGCAAGATTGTCCACCAAATACAATGGTGGAACAAAATTGTTAAAAAGGGTTAAAACATGAGAAAAACCTTTGAGTACATTAGGGGTAGACAAAACTCTTAGTTACTTGATCAACTTGCAAAAACACTTGCCCACTTTTCAAACCACGCTCCACAAACACTTTCAAAACAAAAACATTTGAAACATCTTTTCGAAAAGATACACACCCTTGTATATACTCAAACACGAGTCATTACAACGGTTTCCGAAACAAAGGCGTCTATTTCAAAAAACATTTTCAAAACACAAATACACACACCATTTCAAGCAATCAAAAATCAAGGCAAGTGATCTAAAAACCAAGTAACTAAGAGCCCATGGATAACCATGGATGAAAAGGGTGCTAATACCTTCCCTTTTCATAATCTACCCCCCGAACCCACGAAACATCTCAAAAGGTTTTTCCTGTGCTTTTTAACCTTTCCTTTAGGATAAAATAAAAAGCCGGTGGCGACTCTTGCTAAACCAAACAAGTGCGAAAACAAACGCAAAACACAAGTCAGTTCTTCCACCGTATCACACTAACCATATGTCTACTTTTCATTTTCATTAACCACGTGTTGAGAACTAACTCATATATGCAGCAGAAAAATGTTAGAAGTAAAAAACAACAGTATGAGTCGATACATATCTCTATGAGTCGACACATATTAAGTACAAAACAAGTTATGAGTCGATACAAAACACGAATGAGTTGACACATAACATAAATGAGTCGATGCAAACCATTATGTGTCGACTCATACTGAGTTGGTTTTGACTTCCAGGAGCAAAGAAATGACATGTATCGATACATAAGTGCATGTGTCGATGCATAACAGGTTATGAGCCGACACAAACCTTTATGTATCGACTCATACTGAGTTGGTTTTGATTTCCAGGAGAAAGTAATGATATGTATCGATGCATAAGTGCATGTGTTGATATAAAACAGAAATGAGCCAATGCATAAGTGCATGTGTCAATGCGTAAAATTTTTTCGTATCAATGCGTAAGTGCATGTGTCAATACATAAAAGTTTTCTTAAAACAATTTTTCTTTTTTACATTATCTTTATATTTATTTTATATTTTTATTGTTATTCATTATTCAATATGTTTATAATAGTGGCTTAGGGTTTAATTACTTGTCATCTCCCCATTTGTAAATTTGTACCCCCATCCCCAAATGATGTAATAACATAGAATCTTTACATTCTGCAATTTATCGCTTTCAAATACAAATGCTAGTAATTAGGGTTTGTATGGCAAGACTAAAATCAACCAATAGAAAGCCCTAATTCAAGACAAACAAAGCATAAAAAACAATCACTTTGTGTTGCACCCCAAAATTTTCCCTCCTAATTGCATTTTTATGCTGGCTTGGACTTTGCATTCATCTGCATCATTCCAATGGGTCATATGCATAGCATGCATTTTCATAAAATAGATCGACTGAGGTTCAAAAGACCAGCAGTTAGGGAGCTAGGGTTTATAGCCAATTTGAGGTGTACGTGTTGAATAAGTTTGAGTATCCAGGGTCGTCCTGGTGTATAAGACTGTGGAACTAGGGTTTTTGAACATGCTCATTTTTGGACTTCTTCTCCACCAAGTTACAAGGCTAATATCTTCTGATGAACAACTGGTTGTAGGTCATTCTGGTCAAGAACTCCAGGGCGTGACCTAGCATATGTGGGCTTCGAATCATGGTGTCTCTTCATATAAGTATGTTTATCATTTGACTAGGATTAATGACTATGACATGACATTCATCTACTCTTCAGTTAATCAATTTAGGTTTTGTTGAATCATGGTTCAAAGATGTTTCATCCGAATATTCCTCTGTGCATCTAAACCGAGGAATCAAGATTGTGAGGCGTGGTTAACAGGATTTCTTTCTCTTCAAGATATAATTGTTTTTATCCAGTCTTGGTAAGTGCTGGGGTTTTCATTTGTGCGACTAGGGTTTCATATCAAGGGAATTCTTCTGTGATTCAGACTTTATCATCCATCTGTAAGATGTTCCTTATGACACTAATTTCAAGTTGAAATAACCGGTCGCTAAGGGCCGGGGATTGAATTGTGAAGTGTGGTTCATGACCTAAGATATGAATTCGCGGACTTCTCCTTAACCCAGGAAATTATTGTCCTCATCATTGTCATTTGTTATCTGCGATGCAAGTAGATTTGGATTGAAGTAGGCTTCTAGTGGAAGAATTAATGCAAAGTAATTCAAGGTTCAAGGCATTCAAGGTAGGGTTTTGTTCAACATGGCATACCTAGTTGATGGGCTTACAAGCTCTTATGAGACCTTGAGATGCATAATCATGGGCCAAGTTCAAACATACGTGGATAAGATCTGTTGACTTCGGTTAAAGTAAGCTTTGAACAATTAACTTTTGGACCAAGGTCTCCCTCGAACTTTCATCTAATGTGTGTTAGGCATTCAAGTTGCGTTTGAAGAATGGTATGGAAAAAGGAAAAGAAATATTGGTTCAGAAAAGGAAATTTCATTAAAAATCAGGGTTTCTATTCGTTGATAAACGTTCAATCACGTGGGCTATGAATTCAGTGTTACCAAGCAATCAATTGGTATGATTTAAGATTTTGGTCCATGGATTCTCTATGGCATCAAAATTGATTCGTCAAGGATCAATACAAGGGGTGCATTAAGATTTCTTGAGGATCCACATTTCGTCAATTCAAAGAGGTGTCTTTGGCTTGGAGTGCAAGGTGTGGACAATATGAACTTCAACATTGAATCCAATTTTTCTATGAAATTCAAGCACGATGTGGCATTTGATTAAGGTCCAAGTATTGATTCAAGATCTTGTTTTGAGCTATAAGGTAAGCGTCATGGTTAGTGCGAGTACTGGATTCATTTGCATTTTGATAACATAAAGCCAAGATTTTGATTGACAATATTATTTCAAGCATGTAATTGGAGTTCAACTATGGTGGAACTATGAAAGGTACATAACTTGATTCAAACATCATGGAATTCATCGTTCAAGTATTGATCCGAGTCCATTCAAATAATCAAACATCATTTATGGTTCTAAACAAGGTTCTTCAAATCCCATTCAAAATACATATGAATCCATTCAAGTGAATTTCGTCACGCAAGTTCAAATACAAGTTCAAGGTGTCATGTAGCTTATTACAAAGTCATGCTTAAACCAACTTATCATTCAAGACTTGAAATAGTTTAAAGATTGGAATAGAAAAGAAGACTAGAAATTTAAGATGTAACAAATTTGCTTACAAGGTTTATCCTACTACAAGTACATGGTGCCATTACATGCTTAAAGTATACAAAAAGAAGTAATTAGAAGGAATTTGGTTCTATGTTTCTAAGCCTAAAGTTCTAAATTCTTAAGGCCAAAATTCCATGCTTTCACCAAAATGCGCATCTACTGCTTCGTACCGGTCTTTATCAGCATATCTTGGCTTCAATGGAAGAAAAAACAATGGCCCTGCTTCCAAATCAGCCCTGCATAGAAAGATGGAAAATTGAAAATCAATAACAGTTAACAGTTCTAAGAAATTTTAACAAAGTAATCACTCTAACCAATTTCCAGCAGAGATAACTGAAAAGAGTATGAAAGGAAAAAACAGAATTTCTAAATTCGCAACATTTAACTAAATCAAAAACAAAATTTCATTAATATAAAAAACAACTGCAGTCGGTAAAGCCAATCTCTAACAACTTCAAAAACAGAATTTCTAAAAAATCTGTAACTATCCTCTAACCATTTTTCTAACAGCCCATTCCAAAACAGCCCTGCAAACAGAATTCCCAAAACCTTTAACCAACTTTCTACATAACCCATAACCGACTGTAACTGAATAACAACCTCCTAACCAATCATAAACTACCTTCTAGTCGCCTAACCAACTTCTAACTAACCTGCAAACTGAATTCTAACAGAAAACCAACCAAAACAATATCCTAACAGCTATATAACATAATATATCTTCACAATTGAAGGAGGATTCAGACAAAGATAATTATTCACACTTATACAATTATTCACAAGATGATACAAAAGCTGAGAAAAAAGAAAACTCACGGAAGAAAATCTGGGAACTCTCTCATCTCTTTGCAATTCCTCATCATCTTCAGCAATCTGGCATCACCTTCATCAAAGCGTCAACGCTCCAATCTTCAATATCTATCATCATCTTCAGCAATCTGGAATCACCTTCATCAAAGCGTCAACGCTCCAATCTTCAATATCCATCATCATCTTCAACCTTGGCTTCTATTTTGATCCTTATCTTTACTTCATCTTCTACAATCTACCACAACCTTTCTCCCGCATCAGCAACATCACCACAACTACCTTCAATCTTCATCTTCTTGTATCGTCATCATCAATCTGCGATAGACGCATACTAATTCAACTGAGAATTCAAGGAGAAGAAGCGAATAAGAGATGGATGAAGTGACATACCTAAGTGCCTGGGTTCTCGCTTCTGGACTTCTAGTTATCGTCAAGGATACGAAGTTCGTCGGAGCATCTCTGGCCGGTAATCCTAGATATTTCATCGTCTTTCATTTTCTTTTGCAATTATTTGTACCACAACATAGAAAAGACGGAACACAGCACAAACCCCAAGGTCTCACGGCCACATCTTGCTCCAAGAGTGCTCAATGGTGATTTTTTGTAGATCTAGGGTTCGTGTTTGGTGTGAACTCAGGAGATTGAGTCAAGAATCGAAGGAGAAGATCAAAGAACTATGAAAAGGAGGCGACGCTTTAATTCTGGTCGGATGTGGAGGTTGAATGCCACCGCGGTTCGCGAATTTGAGAGGACGAAGGGAACTCTATTATTATAGTAACCCTAATCTCTTCTTTAATTATTTCAACATTTTTTTTAATTATTATTTGTCTTATGCTAAATAATAGCGCCATGGACCAGACTTTACACCCTCCAATAAGCCCATTATACCATTTTTGGATAACTGAAGTTTGTGAACAAAACAAAACTCCTCATTAGGCTGAGTGTAATATTGGGCTTAGTGGCATTCTGACCGTTGCTTGCAGCATGCACCTTAATCCAGCATGATAGCAATATTGTGAAATATCTTAGCAATTCTCTTTAAGGGACTAAGATCATTTGAAAGGTAACATTTGATAGCGTCATCGAGGGACTATAATCTTGTATTTTTAATTGCTTTTTGCTAAGATACCTCACATGCATAACATGGCCATTTTTGTAAGGCAAAAAAGTGGATTTACTCTAAGTGTGCAAGTGTGCAAGTGTGTTAGATTTACATACTTGTTTATATTGAATTAGGGTTTGCTAACTTATCGATTTTAATCTTTCCATACAAACCCTAATTTACTAGCATTTATATAAAGCGATAAATTGCAGAAAGTAAAAATACTAAGCTATTACATCATGAGGGGATGGGGTATACAAATTTACAAATGAGGAATTTGCAAGAAAATTAAATCTAATTAACTATTACAAATATATTGAATATATACAAAAATTGAATAAATAAAAATGCAAAAATGCAAATGGGTAAAGAAATGATTTTTGTTTGGATTTTTATAAAAGGGGTTTTAATCTAAACCTAATTAAAAAAAAGATTAGTTAAAAATTAAATAAAACTAATTAAGAAAGAATTTAAATTAAAAAGTATTTTTTTAGGGTTTTTTTATGAAAAAGTTTTAAATTAAGGAAAATAATATGGAAATTGATTAATTAAAATAAACCTAAGTTCTAAATTAATTTTAAAAGAAAGAAAATAAAATAATATAATAATTAAACCTAATTATCCAAATATTTATTATTCAAGAAATTAATTAGTTTCAAGAAAAAATGTTTTTGGTCTTTTTGTTTTATGAAGAAAAATAAAATATATAAGTGTAAATAAATAAAATGTTTATATTTTTATATTTTTTAATAATAAAAATAATAATGATAAAAAATAATATGAAAAATTAAAATGAAATAAAGAAAAAGAAAAATGAAATAATAAAATAAGGGGCCAGAGGTGTATGAACAAACAATGGTTAAGAGTAAAAATAAAAAAATAAAAAGCCCAAGGGGGAAAGGCCCAAGCGCTGTTTCAAACAAAAAAGTGGAAAAATATGAAAAAAAATAGGCAAAAGGGTTCCACTGGGGCTCGAACCCAGGTCCGATAGGTAACAGGCGCGCGCTTTAACCACTGGGGTGGTGATACATCCGTTAACTTAAATAAAACAATAAATATGTAACATAAATCTTGCCCTGAATGTACTTCATCTTCAACCTCCAGCCAAAGGATCTATAACTTATTCATTTCTCATCCATTCACAAAACTTCCAACATCAAACTTGTTAGGAATTTTCTCACAATTCTGAATATGTAAATAACTTAAGCTAATTCTCAAAGATGAGCATGAATTTCTAACAGTACCAAATTCTGACCTAAATATTTTCAGAGGTTCAAACTCAAAATTCTCCCTACTCAAGAAACATAAATGGAATCTATGGACATGTATAGTTTCAGGGCAATGATGTCTATATTTTATCTTCACAAATGAAAGCCTAACAATGCCTGAATACGGAGATAGAAATTCAAGAAAAATACCTCAAAACTGGAAATCGTGAAATGAGTTTGAGCTTGATTCAAAGTTCTGCAATAATCAGGTTAGCTTCCTTGAGTCTCTAGAAAGCTAATGCAATGCTTAGCTTGAGTTGAGAGTGGCTGGAATGGCCTGGAGAAGTCCAACTGCAATGCTCTGTTTTTGGCTATAGAAGTTGATGAAGATGATGTTACAGTTTGCAAACAGGGACAAGGATGGTTTGTATTTGATGTGAGGAAGCTTTTGAAACTAAAAGGCCAATAAACGCATGAGGGAAATGGAAGTTTGAAGTTCAAAGTCAGAAATGACACAAAAATGGAGGTTTTGTGCAATCTGAGTTTTTAGGGAGTTTGGGAGTGTTTTCAATCGCATGTTAGCTTGCAAATAACTTGTATAGTTATATGAAAAGGTTTAGAGCACTAAAGGTTGTCAGAAGCACAAGATATAGAGTTATGGCTATGTTACTTGATTTTGAAGAAAAATGGGAAAACAAGTTTCAATGTGTTATATTACAAGCATGGCCTGAGTTTATGGGAGGCTCTAGACATGTTGATTTTTCCTTTGACATTGCTTATGTTCAGATGGGTTAGGAGCTCTACGAATTGACTTTGTGATAAAAGTCACTTTTCCAAAATGGTAGTGTGAACTTTGTTCCATTAATGGAATAATCACTTGGACAATGACTCTAACACTTGGATCATAGCTCAATTAGTTGTGTAATCTTCTAATTATGGATAGATTTAGAGGTTAGAAGCCTGCAAATTAAGATTTATGCAGCATGGGTGTGGATTTGAATTCTTGTTCATCATGGAAATGACCTTTAATTCAAGAATGAATGTCCAACTTCTTATCTTCGATTCTCTTTGCTCAAACATGATCTCAATGAGTTCTTTGAAATTTTGGAAAGCTTATAACACCCTATACAACCTTTATGTTGGAATGTTTTAAAAATTCCTCTTGGAACTATGTGAAAAATTGCCATGAAGTTAGGTCAAAATCCTGCCTAAACTAGGGCAAAATTTCACTAAGTTTCCTAGTTTCATGAACATGTATTCACAAAATCATAACTTTAAATCCATGCATTTATAGGAGAAGTTATGTTATACAATGTTTTTTTTATCTCATTGAGATCTACAACTTTCATTTTGGAAGTTTCCTTTGAATCATCTTTCATCATGGTGGAAAATTGGCTCAAAGTTGTGAAAAAATATGAAGTTTCCAACACTTAGAAAAATTTCTAAGTTTAGAAATTTTGACTTTTCAAAATGAAATCTTGACTTTTTAATTTCTTGATGAACAAGTTTCATATTTTGACATGTTTTGATGAATTTTGATCTTTTACATTTGATTTTGACAAAAAAGTCAAGGTTTGACTTTTAAGTGTACAGTTGACTTTTGAACAGTTGACTGAAAATTCATCTGTCAATCAATTGATCTTGATCAATGTTTTGAGCCATGCCATTAGGTAAAAATGATGCATTTTAACCCTTGAGATCATGTCTCAAACCAATTAATCATTTTCTAGGTCAAAAATCAGAAATTGCCCTTTCTCAATCAAAACCCTAATTTTAACCATTTTGCCCTTTTGATGATCTCATCAAATTTCTCGAGGAATTATGATCCAAACATGATCAAATGACATATATGAATTCATAATTTTGATATGGACCAAAAATCATGAAGTTTGACTGTAAATTGATTACAATTGACTTTTTCCCCAATACAGTTGATTTTTAGGTCATCTGAGTAATTAACTGAGCAAAAATGTGATCCAAGACTTGAAACTTGACATGAGCAATCTCGAGGGTCCAAAATGATCCATGAAAGTCATATGGGGCATTAAAAGTCCTTTTGTCCTTGTGCAAACTCAAACCCTAATTTGAGTCATCAATGCTTACAGAGGTGTCTTGAGCTGATCAAACCCTGTGCAGTATTGAATCCAAGGAGATATTGTGAGAGATTTATTTGAGAAATGAGAGGGAAAATTTTGGGGTATAACAACTACCCCTGTTCAATCTTCTTAAACCTGAAGAGTTAGATTGGCGGATCCATCATTCCTGATTTGAAGGTGAAAGTTGATTGAACACTAGAGTGCCCATAAATTTGCACTCGAAGATGTATTGTGAATGGGCTTATAGATGCCATTTAGAGGAATGATGAATAACACTAGAAGAAGTATCAGCACAAATCTTTGGTTGATTTAGACTAAAACTTGATGTTCTACCTGTGGGAAAAAGAGGTTAGTTAAATGTAGATGTATGCATGATATTCACGAGATGTGGTATTATGCTAAATGCATTTTGTATGTATATGCTATGATGTATGAATGTGAGATGCATGTTTTTGTCTGGGAAAATAAATCCCTGACTGCTGCTGAGGAGTTCCGGGGAAGTTGAATCTCGGATCGCTGTTGGGGATGAATAGTATACATATCTTCAAACTTTGTTGAAAGGATGCTTCCACTGGGGAATATCACTTGAATGTCAGTTGTTATCTAGTCGGATCCAAGCTTTACAATTTGCTGAGGATGAGGAAGTCAACTGCTATCTGGTCGGATTCCATGCTTCACGGTAACTTACTGGGGTAAGATAAATTAACTGTTATCTAGTCAGATTCCTGGCTTTGCAGGAAATTTCTTGAAATTGAATAGTTATCTGGTTGGATCCAGGCTTCACAACAACTTGATGGGGATAAGGAAGTTAACTTTTATCTGTTAGATTCTAGGCTTTATATTGACTTGAAGTGGTAACTACTATCTGGTCTGGTTCAGGTTTCATGGGGCTTTTTATGGAAAATTGTACTATTATCTGGTCGGGTCCAGGCTTCATAGTGTCTCTCTGGGGATCACAGTTAGGTGTTATTTGGTCGGGCTCCAGGCTTCACAATAATTTGCTTGAAAACTGATATCTGGTCAGGTCCAGGCTTTGCAGATTTCTGAGGTGGATGAGGTTAATTATTATCTGGTCGGGTCCAGGTTTCACAATAAACTGTTTGGGGATTTAGTTGTTATCTGGTCGGATTCCAGGTTTCACAATGAACGTCTGATATGAATTGCTATCTGGTCATATCCAGGCTTCACAATAACTTGTTGGGGTAGAGGTAAACTCTATTGGGGAAAAGAAGTTAAACCTTGGTCTGGTTGAGTCCAGGTTCTTCTATATTTTAAAAAGTTAAACTATTATCTGGTCGGGTCCAGGTTTCATAGTATCTTGTGAAGTTAACTATTATTTGGTCGGATCCAGTTTTCATAGTGAGTTGAGAAGTTGACAATTATCTGGTCGGGTCCAGGCTTCATGGTAGTTTGAAAGTTGTACTAATATCTGGTCGGGTCCAGGCTTCATAGTAGCTTTTGGAGAGAGTAAAGGTTTTGTTGACGACTTTACTGGGGATTAGGGGTTGTGGCCCTATGATTTGCAATAGTCTGAAAGGCAAACTCAAGATGGAGAGTGCAGACTCAGTCGGGGAGGACATACTCAACTTGGGGAGGATACACTCAGTTGAGGATAATAGGCTCAGTTGGGGAATATAGACTAAGCTAGGGAATTTTGTACTCGGCCGGGGAGTTATGCTACTCGTTGTTTGTTGGGGAGTGAGTTCTTTGAGGAAGAGATTCGCAAGGCTTCTACTTGTAGGACCAACTTAGCTGGGGAGAGAGCTGCCAAGAGATTGAGACTCTGGCTGGAGATCAACCTATGCAAAGAGACTTCGTGGGTAACTCTGTTGAGGAATTGTTTATTGTAACCGTTTTGTAGGGGATAATGTTAATGAAAATAAACTGTGGGGGTATTCCATATACATTACCGCTACTTAGTCAGGACACATGTGCCAAATAGTTTTTATTATGTTCATATGCATATGTTCGTTCAATTTTAGTCATTGGACAAATTTGCATTCAAAATTAAAACAGAAAGTTTACACTTCAAAGTATATTTGTATTGATATTTTGCCCATGAATAGGCGTTTTTGTACAAAGAGACGGAGATCCTAGTAAGAGTAAATCGTCGAAAGGAAAACAAAGTTGAAAACAAAAACAAATAGCCATGTGAAATGATCTCATTTCCATCCAACTATACTATTGCCTCAATGTCTTTGAACTCCCCTTGCCGTCGATAGAAGTTGATTGGATTGATCTTGGACCATTTGAACTCGGACCTTGGTGATCAAGTTGACTGTGGTGATTCCACGAGACATAGTCATACGCTTTTAATCCTTAACTTTTTCCTGGACTGCCCTTTCGGGTTTTCAGCCCACCAGGATACCCATTTTTACCCAAGTCTCCTTTTCGGGTTTTCAACTTGCCGGGTGTACCATTTTTTTTGCGTATATCCCTAATTTTTGCCTAAGTCTCCCTTTCGGGTTTTTAACTTATCGGGATGCCCTTATTTTTCCTAGGTGTGTCAACCTAGCGGGTCTCTTATGCGTAGTATTTTTTAACAATGTTTGTGTTTATAGGATGTGGGAAGTCTTCAGCATCCATGGTAGTCAGCATCATGGCACCATCAGAGAAAACTCTCTTGAAAACAAATGGCCCTTCGTAGGTGGGAGTCCATTTGCCCCTGGGGTCTCCTTGTGGAAGAATGATGCGCTTTATCACCAAGTCCCCATCTTGATATACTCAAGGCTTGATCTTTTTGTTCAAGGCCTTGATCATCCGTTTTTGGTACGTCTGACCATGACAAACAACAGCCAGTCATTTTTCGTCGATCAAGTTCCGCTGATCCAATCTCGTTTGAATCCACTCGTCTTCGCCTAAGCCTGCTTCATTCATAATCCTCAGTGAGGGAATATGAACTTCCACTGGAAAAACAGCTTCCATGCCATAGACTAAGGAAAAAGGAGTTACCCCGGATGATGTTCTAGCTGAAGTACGGTAGCCGTGTAGAGAAAACGGTAACATCTCATGCCAGTCCTTATAGGTTACTACCATTTTTGGCACAATCTTCTTATTGTTTTTGTTGGCCGCTTCGACTGCGCCATTCATTTTAGGTCTATATGGAGAAGAATTGTGATGCTTGATCTTAAACTGAGTGCAAAGCTCAATAATCATAAAATTGTTGAGGTTAGTCGCATTGTCGGTGATGATCCTTTTGGGGATACCATAGTCGAAGATGAGGTTATGTTTGATGAATCTGGATACCACATTCTTGGTGACTAAGGCAAACGAGGCGGCTTCGACCCATTTGGTGAAGTAGTCGATAGCGACAAGAATGAAGCGATGTCCATTGGAAGCGGTTGGCTTGATTTCTCCAATCATATCAATGCCGCACATTGCAAATGGCCACAGAGCGGTCATGACGTTCAGAGGGATAGGAGGTATATGGACCTTGTCAGCATAGATTTGACATATGTGACAAGTTCTTGAATGTTGATGGCAATCAGTCTCCATCGTTGACCAATAGTAGCCAACTCTTAAGATTTTCTTGGCTATCGTATGTCCACTTGAGTAAGTGCCAAAGAGACCATCGTGCATGTCTTCCATAATTTACCCTGCCTCCTTCTTGTCCACACATTGGAGTAGAGTAGGGTCATGGTTGCGCTTGTATAATAGTCTGTTGCTTAGGAGGAATTTGGCTGCAAATCTTTGTAAGAAATTTCTGTCATTGATGGATGCTCCCTCGGGATACTCTTGTGCTTCAAAATATCTCATCACCTCATAGTACCATGGCTTTTCTGTATCAGTGTCAAGCTCACAGCAATGTGCAGGCTCGTCGAATATTTCAGTCGTAACCATAGGGGATTCGTTGTCCCATCTGACCTTGAACATAGATGACATGGTTGTCGAGGCGTCAGCCAACTGATTTTCTTCCCTAGGGAAGTGTTCAAAATGTGATCTCTTCGAAGTAGGGAATTAGAGATAGCACAAGTTCCTTGTAAGGGATGATATTAGGATGTTTAGTGTCCCAATATCATTTTACTTGGCTGATCACTAGAGCAGAATCCCCAAACACATTCAAATGCTTTATCCTCAAGTCAATGGCAGCTTTTGGACCCGAAATGCACGTTTTGTACTCAGCCATGTCGTTCGTGCAATCGAAGCATAGTCTGGCAGTGAAAGGAGTGTGTCAACCTTCAGGAGAAATGATCACAACTCCAATACCATTACCTAAGGTGTTGGAAGCCCCATTGAAGACCATAGTCCATCAGGATCCTTATTCAGGTCCGTCATACGGTCCAGGTTTCGCACAATCGGTTACCAGCATGATGTTCTCATCAGGGAAGTCGAAGTTCATTGACTGATAATCATCAATAGCTTGATGGGCCAAATGATCTGCTAGTATGCTTCCTTTGATGGCTTTCTGTGTTGTGTATTGAATGTCGTACTCAGTCAAGATCATTTGCCATCTGGCTATCCGTCCAGAAAGGGCAGGTTTCTCGAAGATGTACTTGATTGGGTTCATCTTAGAAATCAACAGAGTGGTATAAGTCAACATATACTGTCTTAGCCGGAGAGCAGCCCATGCCAGAGCGCAACAAGTTTTCTCGAGCAGTGAATATCTGGTTTCACAGTCGGTAAATTTTTTGCTCAGGTAATAAATAACATGCTCTTTTCGGCCAGACTCTTCATGTTGGCCCAAAACACACCCCATAGAATTCTCTAGTACTGTCAAGTACATGATCAAGGGTCTTCCTTCAACCGGAGGCATGAGAATAGGAGGTTCTTGTAGATATTCTTTGATTTTGTCGAAAGCAGCTTGGCATTCATCATTCCATCTGACTACCCGATCTTTCTTCAAGAGTTTTAAGATTGGCTCACAAGTAGCAGTCAAGTGAGATATGAAGCGGGCGATGTAATTGAGACGACCCAAGAATCCTCTGACTTCTTTTTCAGAATGGGGGACATGCATTTCTTGGATGGCCTTTACCTTGGCAGGATCAACTTCAATGCCTTTATTACTGACAACAAAACCTAGAAGCTTTCCAGACTGTACTCCAAATGTGCACTTGTTAGGGTTCAACCTCAACTTGTACTTTTTCAGTCTTTCGAATAGTTTGTACAGGTGATCGAGATGTTCCTCTTCAGTTTATGATCTAGAAATCATATTATCCACATATACCTCTATATCATGATGAATCATGTCATGAAATAAAGCTACCATAGCCCTTTGATATGTTGCCCCTGCATTCTTCAATCCGAACGACATGACCTTGTAGCAAAAGGTGCCCCATTGCATGACGAAAGTTGTCTTCTCCATGTCTTCTGGAGCCATCCTTATCTGATTATAGCCTAAGAAGCCATCCATGAATGAGAAGAATTTATGCTGAGCAGTGTTATCGACCAAGACGTCAATGTATGGTAGAGGGAAGTCATCCTTGGGGCTTGCTCTATTCAGATCCCTATAGTCTATGCACATGCGAACCTTTTCGTCTTTCTTCGGTGTTGGCACCACATTGGCAACCAATTGGGGATATGATGTCACTGCTAGGAACCCTGCATCAAATTGTTTTATCACTTCAACTTTGATCTTTTTAGACATATCAAGCCTCATGCGACAAACTTTTTGTTTGACAGGAGGACAATCTTCTTTTGTCGGCAGACGATTAACTATGATGTTAGTATCAAACCCAGGCATATCTTCATAAGACCAAGAAAATACTTCCACATAATCATGCAACATTTGAACCAACCTTATCTTGACACTGCTTTCCAAGTTAGCGCTGATCTTGATTTCCTTCTTATCTGCCTCAGTACCCAAATTGATGACTTCAACTGACTCTTCGTGTGGCTGAATAGCTTTTTCCTCTTGTAATAGAAGTCTGGCTAATTCTCTCGGTATATCATAATCTTCCCCGCCTTCGTCTTCGACTTGGTTAATTGGACATTCGAAGTCATAGTCGGTAATAGTAGAGTCACTGGAAATAGGATCCATAGTGGATGAGGACCTGCAAGAGTGTGTATGTGTGCATGTAAGATACATGGCTATTTTGAAAAATGTAAGAAAAGAAAGACAATGAACACAAAGATTTGAATGCAAAAGAGTCCAATGATTTGTATTGAATGATCATATGATTAGATGAACATAAATAAAACCTTTGACAAATGGACCAAAGTGCGTCGGGCCAGGCACATGGCTTAAAAGTCATTGTTAAATATTACAGACAAAAAAGTTCTTGAATTGAAAGAAAAGCAATAACAAGTAAATTACTCCTCAAGGAAGGAGATGGGCACAAAGTCCTTTGCATGCCAATTCTTCATCTCTGTTGTAGTTGGATACACCCAATCTTCAAACGCAACTTCTTCATCAGAATCACCCACAACGCTGACTTCATGGCTTCCAATGCAGAGAGGTGGCTTTCCAGCACGAGCACGCCTCACTTCCTTCTGAGATTTAACGGTGAAGCCCAAACCAAACTTGTCTGCTTTAAATGGGATATCAAGGAGTTGCCCCTAAGTATCACAATTTCCTTCGTCAATTGCAGCACAAGCATCTTTGACTGAAACCATCTTCGGTATGACCTTAATAACTTTGGATTCATCAGAGGAACATTTGGTAGCATCAACCATTGGTGGTACGACCTCAAAGGCTTGACACGGGGTCTCAATGAATTCTCCATCCATCTCTACATACTTGAACGAGTTAAGGTGACTTACCATAAACTCTTCTTCTCCACAGATGGTGACAATTCTTCCCTTGACTGGATATTTGAGTTTCTGATGGAGGGTTGAGGTTACTGCCCTAGCTTTATGGATCCACGGGCGACCTAACAGACAAGAATAGGCAGGACGAATATCCATAATGTAGAAGGTGGAGTGGTAGATTTGGGAGCACACTTTGATTGGAAGATCTACCTCCCCATGAACTGTCCTCTTTGATCCATCGAACGCCATTACAATGGTATCACCCGACTTCAAAACTAAACCTTCACAATCTAGATGGTCTAACACCCCTTTGGGTAGTAAGTTCAGAGAAGAACCAGTGTCGACTAGCACATGTGCTAAGGTAGTCCCTTTGCACTCGACAGAAACATGTAGAGCTTTATTGTGATTCTTCCCAAGCGGTGTTATGTCAGCATCTGAAAATCCCAAGTCGTTATCAGCCGTTAAGCTAGCCATGCAATTCTCAAATTGGTCTGTTGTTGTCTCATGGGGGACATGAGCTTTTTTCAAGAATTTGATTAATGTCCGAGCATGGGCATCAGAACATAGTAGCAATGACAACATAGAGATCTTAGAAGGGGTTTGCCCAAACTGTTTCACAATCTTTAAGTCACTCCTTTTTATTATCTTCAAGATCTCGTCCATCTCACGAGCGGAGGGTTCTCCATCAGCAACATCCTTTGTGGGTATTTCTGTTATGAACGGATCAACAACCTTCTCCTTCCCTCTTGTATCGGTACTTGGCTTGGCAGCAGTAATGCGGATAGGCGCCTTTGTAACAACTGGTGGGGAGATATTGGGTGAAAATATCCTCCCGGTTATGGTTACTTTGCTTGAGCCAGTTATGTTATCAACATCATCAGCTTTTTCTTCTTCGATCCAAGCTTCTTGTTTAATCCCATGATAGAACACCTCATCACCATAGTTCCATGGTACTACCTTGTTTGAAGAATAGGGAATTGGTCCGGGATTGGTAATTATTAAGGGAGCAACAGTGGGTTCATTTGAAATCCTAATAGGACCTTTGGAGGTGATCCTAAGAGGCTTGTTTGAGATGGTAATAATGGAGAGGTCTTCACATTTGTTAGTCAAACTTTCGGCAGGCGGGGTCTTCTCAAATAGAATTGTATGGCTATCCATCAGGCGTTGAATGCCTTTCTTCAACCCTTCACATCCATTGAGTTGTTGGGTACAAAAAACACAATCTTTTACATAGTCAGGGAAAATCCTGGCTTTCAACAGATTCTTTTTGATGATATTCAAAGGAGTAGTCAATTCTTCAACAGAGGCAACAAAAATTGTATCTTCAACAACATTAACACCCTTGTCATGCTTCGGCATAGGTGCGGTGATTACATTCGAAGATGGAGGAGGATTAAACTCAATAGTCTTGTTATGAATCAAATCCTAAATTTTATTCTTCAAGGCCCAACACTGATCAGTCTCGTGCACAGAGCTGCTTGAGTGGTAAGCACATTTGGCGTTTGGATTATACTTTAGCGAAGAGGTATCAGGGTTGGCCGGTGGATCGCACAATGTCACTAAATTAGCCTTTAGAAAATGTTGAAGGGCTTGAGATAGTGACATGCCTAGTCTTGTGAATTGTCTTCTCGGAGTTTCAAAACGTTGATGATTTGCAGATGGACTTGGAGTAGGAGTTGGATTGGAGATTCATACAACATTGACAGACGGATGATCATTCTTCTTTGTACGGGCCCTTTCCCCGTACACAACATTGATTTCCTTCTTTGCAGAAAAAGGTTTCTTGACGGGATTGGAAGTGGAGGCAGATGCCACAAAGATCTTTCCACTTTTGATGCCGCTTTCAACTATTTCACCAGTTAAGATTAACTCGATGAAACCAGAAGAAGAGAAACCAACCAACAGATTAAAGAAGGGACCAGATAAAGTGCCCATGAACATGTCAATATGCTCCCTATCAGCCAAGGGTGGTTGAACTCTACTAACAAGGTCCCTCAACTTTTGTGCATATTCCTTAAATCCTTCGTTCTTCCCCATACTCATATCTTGCAACTGAACCCTCGTTGGCGCTAAGTCAGTGTTATACTGGTACTGGTGGTAGAATGCGGTAGCTAAATCTTCCCAGGTATTGATACGGGAACCATCTAACTTAAAAACCATTCAAGTTGCATTCCAGCCAAGCTCTCTTGGAAAAAGTGAACCCAGAGTTTCTTATCAGCAGTATGCGGCTGTATCTTGCGCACATAGGATTTCAGGTGAAGTTTTGGACAAGAAACTCCATCGTACTTTGAAAATATTGGTATTTTGAATTTATGGGGAATCACAACCCCAGAGATCGAACCCAAATAATCAAAATCTAAATCGGAGACAACTTGGATTTCAACAGCTTTCAAGCTGTCTTCTAACTGCTTATATTTGATATCGGCGGATGGATACTGCTCGTCGAAATAATCATCATCAGATGCTTAATCATTAAATACAATTATCTTGAGTACTCTTGACCTCACCAATCTTGTTCTCGTCTTCTTCAGATGAGTCTTCAATTACCGGGATCTGGCGGACTATCTCCTTGAACCTTCTACCCATGTTGAGTAGAGCTTTCTTCTTGGGCTTCTTCTTAACTGCCAGCAATGCCATCATGTCTTACTGCCCCTTGGCTAGGGCTAGTAGAGTCTCTTGGAATTGAGAGTTTTGTTCCTGGAGATCCTTCACAGTTTTCTCTAGATCCATCTTGCTGAAATAAACATAAAAAAGATAAGCAAAACATGTTATGCAAAAACCTGTCATGTCATGATGCATGGAAGATGTATATGCAAATGATTTCAAGGATTTACTGAAATTTAAATTTGTATAGACAAAAGTGTGAACAAACATCAATTTTCATTAATTAGTTTGAAAAGATTACAACATGCCTCTTGGGCTTACAAAATAACTCTCTAAGATAAAAAGACTGAACGCATCCTCTTCGACGCAAGGTAGGCGTTCACACTTTTCTCTTCTTGTAGTTGCTTAGTAAACTCCTAGACCATCTTCTCACTAGCATAGAATTGAGCTTCAAAAGTATCTCATTCTTCCTTAAGCTAAATCTAAACTTTTTGCAAGTCTTCGAGAGAAGTTGGCATGTCGGGGTGGAGGATGGTGTAGGGAACATCTCCTTCAACCACATGCTCCATGATAACTGGTAAGATGGAGGGATAAGGCATCACAAGTTTCTGAGCACGAGCCCGTACCCACTTAAGGTAAGGCTCGAGGGGAATGGAATTCTTGTGTCCCAACGTCTTACTATCCATTTTGCTTACCATCCTCCAAGCTTGGATAAACCTCTGGCGGTAGCTTTGGTCTTTGCTTTCATAGTCGAATACTACTCCTTGGATGAGAATATCATGTGAACCATCCCTTCGGGCGTAACCAAACTGCCGTAAAGCTAAGCAGGGGTTGCAAGTGATACCTCCCCTAATTCCAAGTAAAGGGGCATTAGGGAATTCACCATAACGGTCGATGATAGTAACGTTCTCCAAGGATCGAGAACACCAATGAATATCTGAATGTCTGAGCATCATCAACCTATGGGACCATCTTGAACCTTGCTCGTTCTTCAACACAGATCGAGGAAGATGTGAAATAAACCATCTTGCCAAGAGAGGAGTGCAACATATGAGGATCCCTCTTTTCCTCATAGTGCGAGAATGAAAAGAGTGAAGGATATCTCCTAACAAGGTAGGCACTGGATTACGAGACATGAAGATCTTGACAGTATTTACATCTATGAGTTGGTCAGTGTTTGGAAACAAAACTATCTCATAGATGAGAAGGGCCAATATTTCTTCAAAAGAAACCTTTGACACCACTCCTTGTTTCCAAATTAGTTGTGATATCAGATTGTGGCAAGTGTAGTGTTTGGGTAATTTCCCAGGTTTTGGATCTCTTTCTGTACCGTTGAAGGGTAGTTGATTGAGAATGGGAATCCTCAAGAGTTGTGAGAATTCTTCTAGAGTAGACACAAGTTGATAATCGGGAAAAGTGAAGCAATGGTGTAGAGGATCAAAGATTTGGAACAACACCTTCATCATATCTTCATCAGTATTGGAGGTAACCAAGTTTAGGAGGCGACCATGTCTTTCGATTAATGGAGAATTCTCAGGAACCCTTGATGCTAACTCTTTGAGTTGAGGAGGAATCCTTATAAGATTTACTTGGATAGTATTACTGCGGATATAAGCTATGTCCTACAAAACAGAACAAAGATAAATCCCAAAAATCCTTGAAATGGTTAGTGAATATGAGTGTGATGTTATGATGTTCATGATGTCATGTACAAGTAAGTATATACAAATAAGGAAAACAAGTCCTTAGGTTTAGGCTTGTATGGAGTCTCATAGGTAAGTACCCTCTTGAAGTTTAGTTGGCTCAAACCTGTCCTATAAATAGTAATCGAGTTGTAAGGGATCTCAATATCACTGATTTGTCTTCTCGGACATTGTTTCAGCGCAAGCCTCTTTCACGGCGACCGAAATATCCCAAAAATCAAACCTCAATGCGTGTAGTATCGAGTATCGACCAACTTCAGACTGCACCAAAGCCGGTCATCTCACTACGTCAAAATGGCCAAGTTGGTCAAGTAAAGGTTCTAAAAGTCAGTTAGTGCTTCATGACATCACTCAGCGGCCACGTATTCTCCTTGACTGCTCAAGGGCTACCGGTACCCACAAATATGTCACACTAACATAGCTATTTCTTAGACCATGTCGGTATGCCCCACACAGTTCCCACAACGTATTGCTACTTAACTTTAAGGTATCCCAAATCCGGGTAGAGAATTAGAAAAAGCCCAAACAAGGAACCAAAATGTAAAGCAATCAATTCAAACAAAGAAAGTAAATACAGGTGATCTAGCCCTAAGGTAACCCCACTTTTAAGTTTTCCCCAGTAGAGTCGCCAGTTCTGTGATATGGTGGGAGAACTGACTTAGGTGTTTTGCGTTTTATCGCAAATGTTGTGGTTAGCAAGAGTCGCCACCGACTTTTCTTTTATCAAAAAGGAAAGGATGAAAAGATCAGGAAATACCTTTGAGATTTTTTCTTGAGTTCGGGGGGTAGATTATGAAAAAGGAAGGTGTTAGCACCCTTTTCATCCATAGTTATGTATGGGCTCTTAGTTGCTTGCTAGATCACTTGCTTTTGTTTGAAAATATGCTTTGTGTGGTTCTTGAAAGTATTTTGAAAAGGCGCCTTCGTTTAGGAAAACTTTGTAATAGTTCTCGTTCGTAAGAACATATACAAAGTGTTGATCTTTTGAAAATGATTCATGTTTGGAAAATGTTTTGAAAGTGTTGGTGTTTGTTTTGAAAATAAGCAAGAGTGTTTGATTTGAAATTGAGCAAGCAATTAGGAACAATCTACCTACTCAAAAGTCTTTGTTCATTTCTTCCTTTCCTTTGATATTGCTATCTTACCATTGATTTGGTAAGAAGCATTATCTTTAGATGTATAGGGACGGACGTGGGTCATCGTATTTCCATGATAGCAATGTTGTGAAATATCTTAGAAATTCTCTTTGAGGGACTAAGATCATTTTGAAAGGCAACATTTGATAGCATCATCGAGGGACTATGATCTTATATTTTTTATTACTTTTTGCTAAGATACCTCACATGCATAACATGACCATTTTTTAAGGCAACAAAGTGGATTTACCCTAAGGGTGCAAGTGTGTTGGATTTACATGCTTGTTTATCTTGAATTAGGGTTTGCTAACTTGTTGATTTTAATCTTTCCATACAAACTCTAATTTACTAGCATTTATATAAAGCGATAACTTGCGGAAAGTAAAAATACTAAGCTATTACATCATGAGGGGAGGGGGTGTATAAATTTACAAAAGGGGGATTTACAAATTAAATCTAATTAACTATTACAAACATATTGAATATATACAAAAATTGAATAAATAAAAATGCAAAAATGCAAATGGGTAAAGAAATGATTTTTGTTTGGATTTTTATAAAAGGGGTTTTAATCTAAACCTAATTAAAAACAATATTAGTTAAAAATTAAATAAAACTAATTAATAAAGAATTTAAATTAAAAAGTATATTTTAGAGTTTTTTATGAAAAAGTTTTAAATTAAGGAAAATAATATGGAAATTGATTAATTAAAATAAACCTAAGTTCTAAATTAATTTTAAAATAAAGAAAATAAAATAAAATAATAATTAAACCTAATTTTCTAAATATTAATTATTCAAGAAATTAATTTGTTTTAATAACAAATGTTTTTGGTCTTTTTGTTTTATGAAGAAAAATAAAATATATAAGTGTAAATAAATAAAAATTTTATATTTTTATATTTTTTAATAATAAAAATAATAATGATAAAAATAATAATGATAAAAAATAATATGAAAAATGAAAATAAAATAAAGAAAAAGAAAAATGAAATAATAAAATAAGGGGCCAGGGGTGTATGAACAAATAATGGTTAGGAGTCAGAAAAAAAAAGCCCAAGGGGGAAAGGCCCAAGCGCTGTTTCAAACAAAAAAGTGGAAAAAAGTGAAAAAAAAAGAGGCAAAAGGATACCACTGGGGCTCGAACCCAAGTCCCATAGGTAATAGACGCGCTCTTTAACCACTGGGGTGGTGATACATCCGTTAACTTAAACAAAGCAATAAATATGTAACATAAATCTTGCCCTGAATGTACTTCATCTTCAACCTCCAGCCAAAGGATATGTAACTTATTCATTTCTCATCCATTCACAAAACTTCCAACATCAAACTTGTTAGGAATTTTCTCACAATTCTGAATATGTAAATAACTTAAGCTAATGCTCAAAGATGAGCATGAATTTCTAACAGTAGCAAATTCTGACCTAAATATTTTCAGAGGTTCAAACTCAAAATTCTCCTTACTCAAGTAACTTAAATGGAATCTATGGACATGTATAGTTTCAGGGCAATGATGTCTACATTTTATCTTCACAAATGCAAGCCTAACAATGCATAAATAATGGGATAGAAATTCAAGAAAAATACCTCAAAACTGGAAATCGTGAAATGAGTTTGAGCTTGATTCATGGTGCTGCAATGATCATGTTAGCTTCCTTGAGTCTATAGGAAGCTAATGCAATGCTTAGTTTGAGTTGAGATTGGCTGGAATGGCCTGGAGAAGTCAAACTGCAATGCTCTATTTTTGGCTATGGAAGTTGATGAAGATGATGTTACATTCTGCAAACAGGGACAGGGATGGTTTGTATTTGATGTGAGGAAGCTTTTGAAACTAAAAGGCCAAGAAACGCACGAGGGAAATGGAAGTTTGAAGTTCAAAGCCAGAAATGACACAAAAATAGAGGTTTTGTGCAATCTGAGTTTTCAGGAAGTTTGGGAGTGTTTTCAATCGTGTGTTAGCTTGCAAATAACTTGTATAGTTATATGAAAAGGGTTAGAGCACTTGAGGTGGTCAGAAGTACAAGATATAGAGTTATGACTATGTTACTTGATTTTGAAGAAAAATGGGAAAACAAGTTTCAATATGTTGTAGTACAAGCATGGCCTGAGTTTATGGGAGGCTCTAGACATGTTGCTTTTGCCTTTGACATTGCTTGTGTTCATATGGAACAAGTTAGGAGCTCTATGCATTGACTTTGTGATTAAAGTCACTTTTCCAAAATGGAAGTGTGAACTTTGTTCCATTAATGGAATTATCACTTGGACAATGACTCTAGCACTTGGATCATAGCTCAAATAGTTGTGTAATCTTATGATTATGGATAGATTTAGAGGTTAGAAGCCTGAAAAGTAAGATTTATGCAGCATGGGTGTGGATTTGAATTCTTGTTCATCATGGAAATGACCTATAATTCAAGAATGAATGTCCAACTTCTTGTCTTCGATTCTCTTTGCTCAAACATGATCTCAATGAGTTCTTGGACATTTTGGAAATATTGTAACATCCTCTACAACCTCTATGTTGGAAAATTTTGAAAATTCCTCTTGGAACTATGTGAAAATTTGCCATGAAGTTAGGTCAAAATCTTGCCTAAACTAGGGCAAAATTTCACTAAGTTTCCAAGTTTCACGAACATGTATTCACAAAATCATAAATTGAAATCCATGCATTTCTAGGAGAAGTTGTGTTCTACAATGTTTTAGATCTCATTGAGATCTGCAACTTTCATGTTTGAAGTTTCCTTTGAATCATCTTGCATCATGGTGGACAATTGGCTCAAAGTTGTGAAAAAATATGAAGTTTCAAATTTTGACATGTTTTGATGAATTTTCATCTTTGACACTTGACTTTGACATTTTTGATTTCTTGATGAAAAAGTTTTAAATTTTTACATGTTTTGATGAATTTTGATCTTTGACACTTGATTTTGACCAAAAAGTTAAAGTTTGACTTTTCAGTGTACAGTTGACTTTTGATCATTTGACTGAAAATTCATTTGTCAATCAATTGATCTTGAGCAATGTTTTGAGCCATGCCATTAGCTAAAAATGATGCATTTGAACCCTTTAGATCATGTCTCAAACCAATTAATCATTTGCTAGGTCAAAAATCAGAAATTGCCTTTTCTCAATCAAAATCCTAATTTTGACCATTTTGTCCTTTTGATGATCTGATCAAATTTCTTGAGGAATTGTGATCCAAACTTGATCAAGTGACATATATGAATTCATAATGTTGATATGGACCAAAAATCATGAATTTTGACTGTAAATTGACCATGCTTGACTTTTCCCCCAATACAGCTGATTTTTAGGTCAACTATTCAATTGACTGAGCAAAAATGTGATCCAAGACTTGAAACTTGACATGAGAAATCTTGAGGGTCCAAAATGATCCATGAAAGTAATATGGGGCATTAAAAGTCCATTTGTCCTTGTGCAAACTCAAACCCTAATTTGAGTCATCAGTGCATAAGGAGGTGTCTTGAGCTGATCAAACCCTGTGCAATCTTAAATCCAAGGAAATCTTGTGAGAGATTTATTTGAGAAATGAGAGGGAAAATTTTAGGGTACAACAACCTCGCACGCTTGAATCAATTTGAAATAAAAAAAGAATTATTCGAATTGTTCCTCAAATCTTCTTCCTTAAATCTGATATCGTCATTTCGTGTTAACTTGCAATACGAGCCAATAATACAGATCGCGCCCTTAAGAGATTTAATCAACAATCCACCTTAATCCAATGATATCTAATGTTCAATTGTAAATGACATGAAGCAGGCGACAAGCAATCAATGAATCATTGAACTAGAACTCTAGTTTCATGAATTATCTCAACATAAGAATCAAACGTCCTTTGAGAAACGTCTGTGACATAAATTGAACCAAGCACAATTTGACCTCAATCTTTGATGTAATCTCATAGAAAATGCTATTTGTGATACTTCACAAAAAGAATCGCCTCAAGACATTGAGAATTGAAGAAGTTATGAACCTCGAAAATTGGATAAGATTTTCTTGTGATTAGGTCAAATTTGCAAAATAACCTCTAAAGTATTCGAATTTTCGATGATCTTTCGTACATAATCGGATCTTGACTTGTAAATAGAAGTTAGATATGACGTAAAGGAGAATCATACGGAAAAAGAACCACTAAAAAATATTGAATAATGAAGAAGTTACAATTTTTTGAACTTGATCTTGAAAAGGTCAACTTTTGGGTCAATACAATTCATTTTTAGTCATCTGAACAATTGACTGAGAAAACTCGCAATGCAAGGCTTAGAACTTAGCACGAGCATCCTTGAGAATAAATGAAGAACCTTGAAGACTATTTGAAACCTTGGAAACTCAATTTTGCTTGAGAAGTACGAAACCCCAATTGCTGACTCAATGCATAGGAAGAGAATCTGTCTGATTAAACCCTGAGCCATTTTGAGTATTTGAGAAACCATAGGATGACATTTTGAATGAAAAATGGGTGGGAAAATTTTGGGTTACAACAACTTCCCCTGTTCAATCTTCTTAAACCTGAAGAGTTAGATTGGCATGTCTGTCAGTCGTGACTCGAAGGTAGAAGATGATTGAACACTAGAGTGCCTAGAAATTTGTACTAGCTTGTGCAAGAAGTAACACTTTGGGTTTATTGTATATGGAATGGGCTTATAGATTCCATTTGGAGACTGGCGTAATATTGTCGGATATGGGCTTATAGATGCCATCCAAAAGTGATTGTTGATAGAGAAATTAGACTAAGTCTAATGTTGGACTTCAACTAGGAGAAGTATCAGAATAAGTCTTTGGTCGATTTAATCTGAGCCAAAAAAAGTCTACTAAGAGAAGTACTGGAATAAATCTTTTGTCGATTTATATCGAAACAGTAGATGTCTTTCACATGTCTTTAACCGGAAAAGTAAATCTAAACTAGATGAGGTCTTTGTTTGATGACTTCACTGGGGAAAAAATTCTAACCAGAAGAGGCCTGTTGGTTGCCTATTATTAACCGGAGGAAGTGAATCTAGCCAGAAGAGGTCTGTTGATTGCCTATTATTAATTGGAAGATGTGAATTTATCCAGAAGAGGACTTTTGTTTTGTTGATTGACTTTTCTTGCAAGGAAGAGGGTTAGTTGCATGCAGATGTATGCATGGCGTAATGATGTTCTCAAAATAAATGAGATTATGTTGTATGCATTTATCATGTATGTAATATGATGTATGAATGTGAAATATTGTTGAAACACATCTTTGTCTTGGAAAATAAATCCTTGACAAATGATGGGGAGCCTTGGGAAGTTAAATCTCAGACTGTTGTTGAAGAGTATGTGTATCTTCAAACTTTGTTTAGGCTATTTCTGTCAGGGATTCCTATTTTTGTTGTTTGAGGAAAACTCTGCTAGGGAACATTGACTTTTCTTGAGGGAAACTTTGTGGAGAGTGTTGATTTCTGTTTGGGGAATAAAGTTTAAAAGCTTTTATTGCCCATTACTCTACTGGGGAATTATACTTGACTGGGGGGGGGGGGGGGAATTGAAAGTTATGTTGTTATCTGGTTGAAATCCAAGTTCGCAGCAACTTGCTGGGGATAATGAAGTTGACTATTATCTGGTCGTATCCCAGGCTTCACAACAACTTATTGGGGAAGATGAAATTAACTGTTATCTGGTCGGATTCCAGGCTTCGCGGGAAATTGAAATTAACTGTTATCTGGTCGAATTCCAGGCTTTACAATAACTTAAATTATTATCTGGTTAGATTCCAGGCTTCGTAGTAATTTGTTTAGAGAGATAAATTTGAACAGACATATGGTCGGATTCCAGGCTTTGTAGTAATTTAGATGAAATCAAAATGTTATCTGGTCGGGTCCCGTTTTCACAGTAATTTTTTGAGAGGATAAAGTTTAATTGTTATCTGGTTGGGTCCAGGACTCACAGTAACTTGCTGTTATCTGGTCAGATTCCAAGCTTCACAACGATTAAAGAAGTTAAACTGTCATCTGGTCAGATTCTAGGCTTCGCAGCAACTTAGATGAAATTAACTGTTATCTGGTTAGATTCCAGGCTTCACAGTAACTTTCTAGAACAGATGAGGTTGAACTGTTATCTGGTGGGATTCCAGGCTTTGTAGTAACTTGCTTTGGAGGAATGGAGTCAACTGTTATCTGGCCGGGTTCCAGGTTTCACAGCCACGACTCTATTAGGGATTGCAATGACTCTGTCGGGGGTTAAGGGGTTTCGTCCGTTGATTTGTAATAGTCGGAGAAGCAAACTCAAGCTAGGGAATTCACAGTTAGTTGGGGAAATAAACCCCGTTGAAGAGAAAATATGATGACTTGCTAGAGAGGTGTTTCCTCTAGGGAGAAATCCACAAGGCCCTTTTCAGACCAACACAGCTAGGGAGAGGGGTTTCCGGAGATTAAAACTCTGGCTGGGGATTGCATGAACCCAAGTCTGTGAGGATGATTTTATTGAAGTAACTCTATGGGGATAATCCAAATCCTTAAGGAGATACTTATTACTGTTTTCATATATTTGTTAAAACTTAATCATGTTCTTATGCATATGTTCATTCAATTTTAGCCATTGGACGCTTTTGAAATTAAAACAGGAAAAACAAAAAAGTTTTCACTTCAAAGTATACTTGTTTTGATGTTTGCCTATAAACAGGCGTTTTTTGTAGAAGGAGACATAGATCCTAGTAAGAGAAAATCGTCGAAAGAAATAAAAAAAGTACAAAGTGAAAGCAACAATAATAGCCATGTGGAAGTGATCTCATTGTGTTCCAACTCCACTATTGCCCCTATGTCTTCGAACATCATCCCTTATCATTGAAAGAAGTTGATTGGATTGATCTTGTACCATTAAACTCAGACCTTGGTAATAAACTGGCTGTAGGGATACAACGAGACGTAGTCATACGCTTTAATCCTTAAATTTTTCCTAGACCACCCTCTTGGGTTTTCAGCCCACCAGGATACCCATTTTTGCCCAAGTCGCCCTTTCAAGTCTTCGACTTGCCGAGTGTACAACCTTTTGCATATATCCCTAATTTTTTCCCGAACCTCTTTGGTTCGCCAGGATGCCCTTATTTTTGCCTAAGTATATTAACCTAACAGGTCATTTTATTCGTAGTATTTTTTTAACTATGTCCGCGTTCACAGGATGTGGGGAATCTTCACCATCCATAGTAGTCAGCATCATGGCACCACCAGAGAAAACTTTCTTAACAACAAATGGCCCTTCGTATGTGGGAGTCCATTTGCACCTGGGATCACCTTGTGGTAAAATAATGCGCTTTATTACTAAGTCATCAGTCTAATATACTCGAGGCTTGATCTTTTTGTTGAAAGCCTTAATCATATGTTTTTGATACATTTGACCATGACAAACAGCAACCATTCGCTTCTCGTCAATCAAATTCAACTGATCTAACCTAGTCTGTACCCATTCGTCTTCTGCCAAGTCTGCTTCTTTCATAATCCTTAGGGAAGGAATCTGAACTTTAATAGGCAGGACAACTTCCATGCCATATACTAAAGAGAATGAGGTTGACCCAGTTGATGTTCAAGCTGAGGTACGGTAGCCATGAAGAGAAAATGATAGCATCTCATGCCAGTCTTTGTAGTTTACTACCATCTTTTGCATAATCTTATTGATATTTTTATTGGCATCTTCCACTGTGCCATTCATCTTAGGCCTGTATGGAGAAGAATTGTGATGCTTGACTTTGAACTACGTGTAGAGTTCCATAATCATAACATTGTTGATATTGGTTCCGTTGTCGATGATGATCCTTTCGGGGATACCGTAATGATAGATGAGGTTATGCTTGATAAATCTGGGTACAACAGTCTTAGTGACTGAGGAAAATGAAGCAGTTTCGACCCATTTGGTGAAGTAGTCAATGGCAATGAGGATGAAACAATGTCTATTAGAGGAAGTGGGCTTAATTTCTCCAATCATGTCGATGCCCCACATTGCAAATGGCCACGGAGCAGTCATGACATTTAGAGGTATTGGAGGCACATGAACTTTTTCGGCATAGATCTGACACTTATGGCAAGTCCTCGAGTGATGTGACAATCAGTTTCCATTGTTGACCCATAATAACCAGCCCTTAGAATCTTCTTGGCCACAGTGTGTCCACTAGAGTGAGTCCCAAAGATACATCATGCATGTCTTCCATGATCTTCTCTGCCTCCTTCTTGTCCACACACCGGAGTATAGTAGAATCATGATTACGCTTATACATGACTCCATTGCTTAGGAAAAATTTGGCTGAAAATATTCGTAAAAATGTATTAATATTGATGGAAGATCCTTCAGGATACTCTTGTGCTTCAAGATATCTCCTTACTTCATGGTACCACAACTTCTCTTCGCCAGTGTCAAGCTCATAACAGTGCGCAGGTTCATCAAATCTTTTAATTGTAATCCTAGGAGCTTCATTGTCCCAATTGACCTTGAACATGGAAGACATTGTTGCTAAGGCATCTGCCAACTGATTTTCTTCCCTTGGGAAGTGTTCAAAGGTGACCTCTTCAAAGTATGGGATCAGAGTCAACACAAACTCTTTGTAAGGAATCAAATTAGGATGTTTTGTATCACACTCTCCCTTAACTTGACTGATTACTAGAGCAGAATCTCCGTATACGTCCAAGAACTTGATTCTTAAGTTGATGGAAGCCTTTTGACCTAAAATGTACGCCTCGTACTCAGCCATGTTGTTTGTATAGTCATAGCACAATCTAGTAGTGAAAGGTGTATGGCAACCTTCGGGAGAAACAATCACAGTGCCGTTTCTGTTGCCCAAAGCATTGGAAACTCCATTAAAAACCATAGTCCATCGGGATCCTTATTCAGGTCCGTCATACGGTCCAGGCTTTTCGCAGTCAGTTACTAGTATGATATTCTCATCCGGGAATTCAAAGTTCATAGATTGGTAGTCGTTAACAGCTTGATACGCCAAATGATCTGCCAATACACTTCCTTTGATTTCTTTTTGTATAGTGTATTGGATATCATATTAAGTCATAATCATTTGCCACCTAGCTATTAGTCCAGAGAGAGCTGGCTTTTCAAAGATATACTTGATAGGGTCCATCTTAGAAATCAATAGAGTAATGTGAGTCAACATATACAGTCTTAGCTAGCGAGAAGCCCATGCCATAGCACATTAGTGAATATCTAGTTTCACAGTCGGTAAACATTTTGCTCAAGTAGTATATTGCATGCTCTTTTCGGCCAGACTCGTCATGTTGGCCCAACACGCACCCCATTGAATTCTCTAATATAGTCAAGTACATAATCAAAGGTCTTCCATCAACTGGAGGCATTAGAATTAGAGGTTCTTTTAAGTACTCCTTAATCTTGTCAAAGGCTACTTGGCAGTCGTCATTCCATCTGATTACTTGATCCTTCTTCAGCAGCTTGAAGAGTGGCTCACAAGTAGCAGTTAAGTGAGATATGAATCTGGAAATGTAATTGAGTCAACCTAAGAAACCTCTGACCTCCTTCTCAGTATGAGGAGTTGGAATTTCTTGGATATCTTTGACTTTCGCGGGATTGACTTTAATACCTTTGTCACTGATGACAAAGCCTAGGAGTTTTCCAGACCTTACCCCAAAGGTAAGTTTGCTGGGATTCAGCCTCAGTTTGTATTCTTTCATCCTTTCAAATAGCTTGTGTAAGTGATCAAGGTGTTCTTCTTCAGTCTACGATCTTGCAATCATATCATCCACATAGACCTCTATTTCATGATGGATCATATCATGAAATAAGGCTACCATAGCTCGTTGATAAAATGCCCCTGCATTCTTTAAGCTGAACGATACGACCTTATAACAAAAGGTCCCCCTTATGTGACAAAGATGGTCTTCTCCATATCCTCGAGAGCCATCTTGATTTTATTATAGCCTGAGAAACCATCCATGAAGGAGAAGACTTTGTGTTGAGTTGTGTTGTCGACCAGGACGTCAATATGAGGTAGCGGGAAATCAGCTTTAGGGCTTGCTCTATTCAAATCCATGCAGTCTACGCACATACGAACCTTCCCATCTTTCTTCGGCACATGGACCATGTTCGCAACCCATTGAGGATATGAAGTCACAGCTAGGAAACCTGCATTGAATTTCTTCATTACCTCAACTTTTATCTTTTCAGACATGCCTGGCCGCATACGACGCACTTTTCCCTTGAATAGAGAAAAATCTTCCTTTGTTGGTAGACGATGAACCACAATGCCTGGCCCTAATATATCTTCATATTACTAAGCGAACACCTCAACATAGTCGTGTAACATCTGGATAAATATGCCTTTGATATCGTCTTCCAATTTGGCGTCGATCTTGACCTCTTTCTTGTCTGTCTCAGTACCTAGGTTGATCACTTCAACTGGATCTTCATGTGGTTGAATGGCCTTCTCCTCTTGTATCAGAAGTCTGGCTAATTCCCCAGGTATTTCACAATCTTTTTTGCCTTCGTCTTTGGCTTGGTTGACTGGATATTCAAAGTCATAGCTAGCAGTAGTAGGGTCATTGGCAATGAGATCCGGAGTGGATGAGGATCGACAAGTGTTTGTGTGTGTGTGTGTGTGTTTGTGTGTGTGTGTGTGCATGTAAGACACATGGCTATTTTGAAAATGCAAATAAGAAAAAGAAAGACAATGAGCGCAAAATTTGAATGCAAAAGGTCCAATGTTTTTTTCACTAAATGATCATATGGCATATGGAAATGAATAAACCCTTAACAAATGGAATATGGTGCCCCGGGAAAGGCACATGGCTTAAAGTCATTGTTTGGAATTAAAATTACATACAAATGTTCTTGAATTAACAAAACAGTAAATAGTAATTACTCCTTGTTAAAGGAGATGGGAATAAAATCCTTTGTACGCCAATTGTCGAGTCCTTCATCAGCAGTCGGGTAAATCCATTCATCAAAGTCACAGTCATCCTTAGAGTCTTCAATAGCATTCACTTCATGATTACCAATGTGAATAGGTGGTTTTCCTATGTGAGCACGTCTGACCTCCTTTTGAGCTTTGGTAATGAAACCCAGCCCAAACTTGTCTGCTTTGAAAGGAATGTCAGGGAGTTGTCCCCAATTTGTACTACTTCCATCTTCAATCACGTCATGAGCGTCTTTCAGGGAAACCATCCTTGGCACATCTTGAATAGCTTTTGGAATGTCAGAAGAAATTTTTGTGGCGGCAACCATAGGAGGGACTACTTCGAAGGCTTGGCAAGGAGTCTCTATAAACTCACCATCCATTTCCACATACTTGAACGAATTCGGGTGGCTAACCATGAATTCCTCTTCACCATAAACAGTAACAATCTTTCCCTTGACTAGATATTTCAACTTTTGGTGAAGGGTGGACGTCTATGCTCCTGCCCCACGTATCCAAGGGCTCCCAAGTAAAAAAGAGTAAGCGGGACGAATGTCCATCACATAGAAAGTAGAATTAAAAGTTTGTGAACCAAATTTAATGGGGAGATCCACTTCTCCAAGTACCATCCTCTTAGATCCATCAAAAGCCCTCATAACTATGTTACTTGGCTTTAACACAAAACCGTCACAATCCAACTGATCTAAGGCACCTTTGGGTAAGACATTTAGAGAGGACCCTGTATCCACCAAGACATGGGCCAGAGTAGTTCCTTTGCATTCAATAGAGAGATGCAAAGCCTTGTTATGATTTCTTCCAATAGGAGTTAAGTCAATATCGGAGAACCCCAATCCATTGTTAGCAGTTAGACTCGCCACACAGTTTTCAAATTGATCAGTTGTGGTCTCTTGAGGAACACTCGCTTTATTCAAAAATTTGATTATAGCTTGGGCGTGAGCATCAGAACAAAGTAACAAAGACATCATAGATATTTTGGAGGGGGTTTTCCCCAGTTTCTATACTATCTTGAAATCACTCTTTTTATAATCTTCAAGATTTCCTCCATTTCTTGGGTGGAAGGTTCCTCAGCAGTAATGTCTTTGGCAGGTGCCTCTATCCCAGCAGGCTCAATTACTTTCTCTTTACCCCTAGTGTCAGTACTAGGCTTATCAATGGTAATGCGGACATGTGTCGTTGTAGTAGTTAGAGGTGAAATGTTAGGAGAGAAAATACTCCCCGTTCTCGTTACCTTGCTGGAACCAGCAATATTCGTAACATCATTAGTCTTGTCCTCATTGATCCAGGAATATTGCTTAATTCCATGATAGTAAACTTAAGCATCGTAATTCCAAGGGACTGCTTTGTCGGAGGAGTAAGGAATCGGCCCAGGAGCAGTAATTATCAAGGGAGCAATCTTTGGTTCGTTGGAAATCCTAATAGTACCTTTTAAGGAGATCCTAATAGATTTGTTGGATATTATGATGATGGAAACATCTTCAGCTTTATCGATAAAACCTTTGATGGACAGAGTTCTTTCAAACAGGATCTCATGACTATTTATTAGGTGTTGAACACCTTCTTTCAGCCATTTGCATCCATTAACTTGTTCGGCGCAACAATTACAGTCTTTCAAAAAGCTAGGGAAGACCCCAACTCTCAGCAAATTTTCTTTGACAATGGCCAGTGGCGTAGTCAAATCTTCAACGGAGGAAACAAAAATAATGTCTTCAATTTCATTGACACCTTTGCCATGATTTGGCATTGGTGTAGTTATAACATTCGGAGTTGTAGGTGGATCAAACTCGATATTTTTATCGTCTATAAGATCTTGAATCTTATTTTTTAGAGCCCAACGTTGATCAGTTTCATGCCCAGGGCTGTTGGAATGATATGCGCATTTGGCATTAGAATTGTACTTCGGTGATGAAACATTGGGATTTGATGGTGGATCAATCAATGTTACTAAGTTGGCCTTCATCAGGTGTTGTAAGGCTTGGGACAGTGACGTGTTATCAGCGTGAATTGTCTTCTTAGAACCTCAGACCTTTGATGGTTGGCTTGTTGTGGTTGTATTTGAGTAGATGGTGGATTGGAGATCAAAACAACATCAAAATATTGGCGATGGTCTTTTTTGACAAGGCTTCTTGAACCATATACGACATTGGTTTCCTTTTTTCCAGTAAAGGGCTTCTTCACAGTGTTTGATATAGAGGCAGAGGCCATGGGAATTTTTCTACTTTGATACCACTCTCGACCCTTTCACCAGTCACGATTAACTCAGTGAAACCAGATGATGAGCTCCCAATTAACAAATTGAAAATGGTCTAGTTAATGTTCCCATGAACATATCCACCAGCTCCATATCCGTCAATGGTGGTTGTACCATACCAACAAGGTCTCTCCATTACTGCGTGTACTCTTTAAAACCTTCATTGGACCCCATTATCATTCATTGTAACTGAATTCTAGTCGACACTAAATCAACGTTGTACTAATATTTGCGGTAGAAAGCGGTGGCCAAATCTTCCCAAGTATGAATGTTGGAACCCTCCAACTGGTAAAACCATTCTAACTGAGTCCCATACAGACTCTCTTGAAAGAAGTGCACCCATAGCTTCTTATCAGTGGTATGCGGTTGTATTTTGCAGACGTATGATCTCAAGTGAAGTTTTGGGCATGACCCTCCGTCCTACTTAGCAAAGATTGGAATTTCAAACTTGTGTGGGATGACAACCCCAGGTACCAAGCCTAAATCACCAAAATCCAAGCCAGGTATGGCTTGAATTTCCACACCTTTCAGCCTATCCTCCAGTTTCTTGTATTTATCCTCAGCTGGTGGATAATGTTCATCAAATTAGTCTTCATCCTCAGACGCTTATCATTTTCACCCCCAACACGGGCGCTCTTGTGTCTTCCTCCTGGTTCTCGTCTTCTTTGGATGACTCTTCAACTACTTTCACTTGACGGACGTGACATTTAAACCTTTTCCCCATGTTGATCAGTGCTTTCTTCTTGGTCTTCTTTTTGGCTACCAGAAGTGACATCAGCTCTTGTTGTCCCTTGGCCAAGGTGAGCAAGGTTTCTTGAAATTGAGAATTATGCTTCTGCAAGTCTTTCACGGTCTGCTCGATATCCATCTTACTGAAATTAACAGTAGAAAGATGAGGAAACCTGTGTCTGAAAAACTGCTTATGTTATGATGCATGAAATGCGTATGCAAATGATTTCAAGGATTTTTAAGATCTAAATTTGTTTAGACAAAGAGGGAATAAACATTAATTGCATTAATAAGTTCAAACGGTTACAAGATGCCTCTTGGGCTTACAATGGAAGAAACAAAGATAATACAAAATAAACTCCTAAAACAAAAAATACTCAAGCTTCCCATGAGCAATCCTCTTTGGTGAAATGTAGGCATTCAAACTCCTCTCTTCTTGAAGTTGTATTGTGAGCTCCAAAACCTTCTTCTCACTTTCATAGAACTGGGTTTCAAAGGTGTCTTGCTCCCCTTTGAGTTGAATCTAAGATCTTTGAATTTCCTCTAGAGTAGTCGACATATCAGGGTGAAGAATAGTGTAGGGAACATCTCCCTCGGCCATAGGCTCCATGATGATAGATAGAATGGCCTCATAAGGCATCATGAGGTTTTGAGTGCAAGCTCGCACCCACTTGAGATAAGGCTCCAAAGGAATGGAGTTCTTATGCCCCAATGTCTTGCTATCAACTTTTTTCACCATGCCCCAAGCTTGTATGAATCTCTGACGATAACCTTGGACACCATTCTCATAGTCAAATGCAATTCCTTGGACAAGTGCATCATGGGGACCATCCCTCCTAACATACCCAAATTGTCGCAAATCCAAACAAGGATTATAGGTCATACCTCCCCTAATGCCAAGGAGAGGGACATTAGGGAATTCCCCACAGAGATCAATGATGATAACTTCCTCCAAAGATCGAGAACACCAATGAATATCTGAATTCCTGAGTGACATTACCTATTAGACCATCTCACACCTTGCTCATTCTTCAAAATAGATCGAGGTAGGTGCGAAATAAACAACGTAGCTAACAAAGAAGTGCAACACATAAGAATTCATCTTCTCTTCATGGTGTGAGTGTGAAGAGAATGCAAGATATCTCCAAGCAATGTAGGTATCGGGTTACGAGATAGAAAAAATTTGACCGTATTCACGTCTATGAGTTGGTCCGGGTTAGGAAACAGTACCATCCCATAGATTAGAAGAGCCACCTCTTCTTCAAAAGCTTGCAAATCCAGAGCCTCCCAAAAATGTGAGCCTTCTCAAACAGAAACTTGGCTAGAAACCCTTTAACACCACTTCTTGTTTCCCAGTTTGCTACAACGCCGGACCGTTGCAAATGTAAAGCTCGCGCAATCTTCTCAGGTCTTGGTTCTCTCTCAATACCGATGAAGGGTAATCGATCAAGAATATGCACCCCAAAGAGTTGAGAAAATTCTTCCATGGTAGGTACTAGTTGCTAATCAGGAAATGTAAAGCAATGGTGTTTAGGATCAAAGAATTTGAAAAGCATATGTACCATATCCTCTTCAAAGTTTGTGGTAACCAAGTTGATGAGACAACCGTACTTGGTGAACAGAGAATCTTTGGGAACCCTTGATGCTAATTCCTTGAGTTGAGGAGGCACTCTCATAAGGTTGATTCAGATAGTATTTCTTCGCATGGAAGTCATGTCCTATAAAACAGCACAAAGATAAATACCAAAGTCCTTGAAATGTTTAGTGTAAATGTAATGGTATGATGTCATGATGTTATGTACAAGTAAACATATACACACCGAGAAAACAAGTCCTTAGGTTTAGGCTTGCATGAGGTTCATAGGTAAGTACCCTCTTTAAGTTTAGTTGGTTCAACCTGTCCTAGAAAGTAATCAGGTTCTAGAGGATCTCAATGTCATTGATCTTTCTTCATTAGGCACTATTTCAACGCAAGCCTCTGTTTTGGCGATCGAAATATCCCAAAAGTCTGATCTCAATAAGCGTAGTATCGAGTATGAACCAACTTTGGACTGCACTAAAGCCGACTATCTCACTACTTCCTAATGGCCAAGTTGTTCAATTAAAGATTCTAAAGTTCGTTAGTGTTTCATGACACCACACAGCGACCCCGTATTCTCCTTAATTCGCCATAAAGGATACCGGTACCCACAAATGTGTCACACTAATATAGATATTTTCTCAACCATATCGGTCTACGCCATATAATCTCCATAATTTTTTCTATTTACCTAATGATGTTCCCAAATTCGGATAGAGGATCAATACAAACCCAAACAAGGACCCATAAATGTAAAGAAAACAAATCAAACAATGAAATCATTTAAAGGTGATCTAGCTGTAAGGTAACCCCACTTTAATTGACATATTCTCTAGCAGAGTCGCCAGTTCTGTAATACGGTGGGAGAACTGACTTGGTTGTTTTCCGTTTTATCGCAATTGTTGCGGATAGTAAGAGTCACCGCAGAATTTTCTTTTATCTAATAAAGGAAAGGGTGAAAAGAACAAGAAAGACCTTTTGAGAATTATCTTGAGTTCGGGGGGTAGGTTATGAAAAGGGAAGGTGTTAGCACCTTTTTCATCTGTAGTTATCTACGGGCTCTTAGTTGCTAGCTCACTTTTAAAATTCTTTGTTTGAAATTTGTTTGTGATTTTGTTTGAAAGTATTTTTGAAAAGTGCCATCGTTTAGGCGAACATTGTAATGATTCTCGTCTCTATAAGAATGTATACAAAGTGTTGAATTTTGAAAATATTTCATTTTTGAAAGTGTTGGTGTGTTTGAAAGATGTTGTTTTGAAAAATATTATGAGCAAGCAACTATGAACGTTCTACCTGCTCAAAAGGTCTTTGTTCTTTTCCTCCTCCTTTAGATGTTGCTATCTTACAATCGATTTGGTAAGAAGCCCTATCATTGGATGTGAAGGGACAGACGCGTGTCATTGTACAATCATAAAAGGCAACTTGTGAGATGCTTTAGCAATTTTCGTAAGGGACTAAGATCATTTTACCGAAGGCAACATCGAAGGGTCATCAAGGGATTATGATCTTTTTTTAATTGCGGGTCTTTTCTAAAGCGCCCCATATTCTAGGGACATGATTGTTTTTCCGAGGCAACAAGCGAGGTTACCCTAGAGGTGTGCGTGTGAAAAGTGTGTTTGATTCAAGTTAATTTGTCTTTGATTAGGGTTGTCTAGCGATTGATTTTAAATCTTGCCATACATGCCTAATTACTATACAGTATAAAGAAAAACAGTAAATTTCGGAAATTAAAATTCTATGCTATTACAGAGATTTCGGGAATGGGGGATACAAATTTACAAGGGGATGGATCAAATGCAATAAAAAGTCTAAATAAACAATCAATACAACCCAATCAAATTAGAAATGAACAATTACTTAAACTAAAAAAAACTATTAAATGAGATTAATTAGCAAAATAATCGAAATAGTATTTTTTGGTACTTTTGTTTGTGAGGGAATTTGAAAAGAAAAATAAAAACTTATTATATTTAAGAAAAGAAAATAATTGATTAAAAGAAATTAAAGTATATGTATGTATTTTTTGTATTTTGTTTGTGATAAAATTTAAAAAATATATTCTATTATTTTCTTTGAAATTTTGTTTATCTTGAAGAAATTAAACCATTTAAAAGAATGTTAACTAAACAAAAAAAGAAATGTTAATCAAATAAATTATTCACAAAATCCCTAAATAAACTAATTAAGAAAATTAAATAATTTTGATATTATTCTTTTTATTGAATTTTAAAATTAAAACTAAACCTAAACTAATTTGTTATAAGGCTAAAGAGTTAGAAACAAAATAAAAACTCGAAATAAAAACTCCTTGACAAAGTGTTGAACTCGGGTCTCCTTGATTGCAGCATATAGGCCTTGCCATATGAGCTATGCTATTTATCTGTTATTACTATGTTCTTAATAAAATTAAAGGGGAAAGATATAGTGTGATTGGGCCAACAAGCCCAATTGGGAGATCCGGTTGGCAAGAGGAAAAGAAGGGTTTGAAAACCCTAAGCACAAAGAAGCACGCCGCTAGCTGTTGTCTTGGGAAGGGAAATAGAATATTATTATTATTATTATTATTATTATTATTATTATTATTATTATTATTATTATTATTATTATTATTATTATTATTATAATTATTATTATTATTAGTTCCAATGAACTTTTTTCCCAATATTTACCGTAAAAAACAAAATTAAAAAAACTCCCTCTTCCCTACAAATCTTCATCTTTCTAAGTCTGGTCCTTGGTATACAATCTCATAGCCACAAACCTCATCTCCCCCACAAACCCCTTCGCCTCACCCAGATGTCTCTTCTTTTTCGTCTTCATCGCAGACACAAGAATCGTTTCTTTCCTTGGCATCCTCGGCACCTCGAATGATAACTTCCTTTGAAAGAAGAAAATGGAACGAAAATGGCAAGTTTGTGAAAGAGAGAGTTGGGGGTGATTGGTTTTACAGAGAAAAAGGGAATGAATTTGGTGAATAGATGTTGGTGACTCCTATGAAGAGAAGAGAGTTGAGTTGCGGGATTTTGCGTGGGTTACAAAAAGTGTTTACAGAGGGAGCTATGGGTATGTGGGTGTTGTACCCCAAAATTTGCCCTCCCATTTCCTCAACATTTTCTCATCACAAGACCCTTGGAGCTCAAGGTCCAGTTAGGGTTTCCTCTGCTCAAGACTTCTCCTTGCACTGTTGACCCAAATTAGGGTTTGTGTTTGCACAAAGATATTTTGACCTAAAATGCCTAAGATTACTTTCATGCTTCATGTTGGACTCCCAAGTTCATCCATACCAAGTTTCAAGTCTTGATTCCAAATTTTGCCCAGTCAATTGGACAGTTGACCTAGAAATCAACTGTATTGGGGAAAAAGTCAACTGTGGCCAATTGACAGTCAAATCTCATGAAAATTGACCCACATCAACATCATGAACTCATATGAACCATTTGATCAAGTTTGGATCACAATTCCACAAGAAATTTGATCAAATCACCAAAAGGGCAAAATGGTCATTTTTAGGGTTTTGACTGCACAAAGGCAATTTTTGACTGTTTGACCTAGACAATGGCAAACCAAGCTCACATATGGACTCAAGGACCCCATGGAATTATCTTTACATGCTCAACAAGTTCAAAGGATCCCAAATACACAAGATTGTCAGTTGAATTTCCCAGTCAATTGATCAATTTTGACTGTATACTGAAAAGTCAAACTTTGACTTTTTTTGGTCAAAATCAAGTGTCAAGATTCATTTTTCATCAAAACATGCCAAATCATGAAACTTGTTCATCAAGAAATCAAGAATTGCAAATTAGGGTTTGAAATGAAGATTTTTCATAACTTAGAATTTTTCTAAGTTATGAAAAACCCTAATTTTTTCCTAACTTTGTCCCACTTTCTCACCAAGATTCATTTGGATTCAAGCAAAAGTCAAAACATGAAAGTTGTAGCCTATTGCATAATCTACAACTTTGATTCACAAAGTTTTCCCAAAAGAAGCTTGTAGCTCAAGTTACAATTTTTGGAACAAGGGTACCAAACCATTCTTAACTTAGAGAAAATTTGACCTATTTTAGGCAAGGTTTTTACCTAACTTCAAGACCATTTTTCATATACTTCCACTTGGAATTTCAATTTTCATTTCAAATATGGATTGTAGTACATATTACAAGCTTTCCAAAATGTCCAAGAACTCATCAAACAACCTCATGGTTAGGAAGAATCGAATTTGGCAAGTTGGGAAAAACTCACTTTGTTCTTGGCCAAATTACATGTCCATAACTTGTGCATTTTCAAACTAAGCATGTGCTAGCTACATTGAAGGCCTCTAATCCCATTTTCACTCAATAATTCAATGCTAAACCATTGTGCCAAGATGTTGTTCTATGCATTTGGTCATTACATGGAGAACTAAGCCATAAATGGAAAAAGTAAAATAGCCATTCTTGAAAAGTTGCACTTTATGTCTAAAGCAAATCCAAGCAAGTACAGTTAAGATCTCTTTGGCACAAGTTTATGAGTTAATTACACTGATCAAGACTGAGTTATGCAGCATAGAATGGGGGCTTGTACAGGCTAGAAACACCAACTTGCCATCTCTTGCTTAAAGTGTAAAAAACATAGCATAACATCTAACAACTTTCATCTCAGCAAACCAAGCCTTAAACAAACTTGTCAAACACTTTCAAAAGATCCATCCTAAGCTGAGACACGAGCCTAGCATCCCCAATACCTCCTCATTCCCAGAATCACCATTGAACTGCCCAAAACAGGGCATCCCTGCAGTTTGAGTTCCATAGCTCAAACCTTCCATGCATTCTTGCTAAAAACAGTTCAATCACATTCCATAATATCCATATAAACTATTCCAAACCTGTAACTGAGACTGTAACAGCCATAGCACCATTTTCCATTTCCATTTTTCTATCTTGCAGGTGGACTTCTGCAGCTTGATTTGGCACGATTCAAAACACACCAAGCATTGGAATAGCATCACTACACTTCATGCAAGCTGTACAAATCATCATCTTGCCCTGAAAGCTCCTCCATTGCAAGGCACGATTCCAACTGAACAGGTATATTCATGAAGTTCTATCTCTCAATATAGGCATTGTTAGCTTTAGGTTTGTGAAGAAAACATGTCACATTCATAGCCCTGAACATGCCCATGTGATTAGATTTCATTTATATTATGTATGCTTAGAGAATTTTAGGTCTGAACATTGAATAAAATTTAGGTCAGGAATTGGGGAAGAAGAAATTCTCTCTCATTTCTGAGAGTTAGATTGACTTCTTTATATGTCTAGAATCGTGGCTTCAAGCTCTACAGGTTTCATGTTGGAAGATTTGGCAAAAGATCAAAGAATCAGGAGTTAGGGATTTGAGAAGAAAGGCGCGTGTTTTTGAACATGTTTGTCTGAAGGTTGAAGACAACAACCTTTGGGCTAGGCTTTGTTTGTCATTTCTGTTTACACACCATTTTCACTTTGACACCCCCTAGGCCCATTTTGCCTATTTTCATGATTTTTTGACTTTTCTTTTTTTATTCTGACTTATTTATTTTTTCTTATAATATTAAAAATATAAAAAATATTTTTTACACCATTTTCATATTTATTAGGTATTTATTTGTTTAGATCAATATTTGTACATAAATAAATATATAAACATACTTTTATTTTAAAATACTAAAAAATATGCAAACATATTTTATTTCTAATTTTTATTTCATTTTATCTTCTGAAAATATTTCATATAAAATATACCTTTTTTTATAAATATTAAATATTATTATTTTGTATATATGCAATATATTTAATAAATAATACAAATTCATATATATATTAGTACATTTAGGTTAAAAATACAAAATATATACATTTTATTTTTTATTAATATTTAATATTAAAAATACCTTTTTACAAATATACTTCATTTTTATTTTATTTTTGTATATAATAAATAAATGTGTACATACTAAATAATTAATACATTTTACTTAATAAAATTAGGGTTTTGCCCTAAACATAAAAAATCCAAAAATTAATACCTTTTATTTTGTTTATTTGACATATAAAAAATACTCTTTTTCATATACATAAATTCATTCTTATTTTATTTAATTTGTGCAATTAAATATCTTGTAAATAATTCAATATTGATGTAATAGTCTAGGTTTAAATTCCTTGTCAAAAACCCCCCATTTGAACATTTGTACCCCCCTTCCTATATATTGTGTTGTAATAGCTTAGTAACTTTATTTTTCGCATTTTATTGCTTTCTAAATATACCATGTTAGAATTAGGGTTTTTATGCGAATCAAAAAACAACAAAAATAGTTTGACCTAATTTCAAGATAAACAAGCATGAAAACAGACAACACTAATCACACTTGCACCCCTAGGGTATTCAACTTGTTGCCTTCAATAAATGGGCCATATTGCATGTTAGGTCTCTTTGGGCAAAACAAACACAATTCAAATGATCATAGTCCCTCGATGACGCTTTCAAAAAGTTGCCTAACAAATGATCAAGTCCCTTAAGGAAAATTGCCCAAAGATACTTGGCACCATTGCAATTATGGTCTAAACGATGACCTGCGCCCGTCCCTTTTACATCCTAATATAAGATTGTCCACCAAATGCAATGGTGGAACAAACTTGTTAAAAGGGTTAAAACATAGCAATAATCTTTGAGAAATTTAGGAGTAGACAACCTCTTAGTTACTTGAATCAAACTTGCAAAACAAAACACTTGCCTATTTTTTAAACCACACCTCACTACACTTTCAAAAACAACTTTAAAAAACAAATGAAAACCTTTTCAAAAGACATACACCTTTGTATACATCCCAACATGGATCATTACAAAGGTTGCCACCACATTGGCTTCTTTTCAAATTCTTTTTAAAACATCTTTCAAACCCACACACACAAAGCACCATTTCAAACAATTGAAAATTAAGGCAAGTTGATCTAAGCAAGTAACTAAGAGCCCATGGATAACCATGGATAGAAAGGGTTCTAATACCTTCCCTTTCTATAATCTACTCCCCGAACCCAAGAAAACATCTCAAAGGTTTTTGCTGTGCTTTTTAAACCTTTCCTTAGGATAAAATAAAAAGTCGGTGGCGACTCTTGCTCAACCGAAACATTTGCGAAAACAAACGCAAAACCATAGTCAGTTCTCCCACTGTATCACAAAACTGGCGACTCTGCTGGGGATATTTTTAAAAGTGGAGTAACCTTAGGGCTTAGATCACCTTTGTTTTCAATTGTTTGCCTTGTTTGCTTTTATATTTGTGGGCTTTGCATCGGAGTTTCATAGATCCTAACCCGGATCTGGGGAATACCCTTTTTAGGTAGCATGATCTGTGAGGGACCTGTCCGGTGTAGACCGACATGGGTGAAGCAGTGGCTACGTTGGTGTGGCACCTTGGTCTGTACCTATATCCCTTGTGTTGCAACGAGGAGAATATGGGTCTTCTAAGGAGTCATTAAACACCAACCAACCTTAGAACCCTAAATTGACCAAACTTGGCCATAGAGCAGTAGCAGTATGCTACACTCATTGAGGCTAAACTCTCGCGATGGTTCTGGCCGCAAGAAAAGATTGCGATGCTGGAGTTATGACCGATTGAGGGTAGTCAATGATTTGAGATCCTCTAGAACCCGGTTACTTTTGATAGGACAGGTTTTAACCAACGAAACTAAAAGAGGGTAATACCTAAACTTCATGCTGGCCTGAAAACTAAGGGTTGTCTTGTGTGACTTGTGTGCCTTATCATACTTGTGGTGTGCTTCATCATAGCATCATGCCATCATACCATTGCATGCATCCTGTATAAGGACTAACCCATTTCAAAGACAAAAAAGTTTCATCTTTGCTCTGTTTTGTAGGACATCATGATGCCCGTACGTAGGAATACTATCCGGCTCAACTTTGTTCAACCACCAACTTTGCTCAAGGATTTGGTTGGTAGGATTCCAAACACTACTTCCTTCATCAATAGGCATGGTTCTCTCCTTGGCTTGATCACTGCAAAGTGGGACCAACAACTGATAAGTGTCCTGACCCAGTTTTATGACCCCCTGTATCATTGCTTTGCCTTTCAAGATTTCCAGATGGTCCCTACCCTGGAAGAATTCTCTAATTTTCTTGGTATCCCTGTTTTGGAGCAAACTCCATTCACTGGTTGGGAAAAGACTCCTAGGCCTGAAGAGATTGTTGTAATTCTCCCCTTGACCAAAGAAGAGGTATTGGCTAACTGGGAAACTAGAAGTGGAGTTAAGGGCTTTTTGGTCAAATTTCTGGTTGGCAAAGCTAATGATTTCTGGAATGACTTAGACTTCAAGGCGTACGAAGACATTCTGGCTCTTTTAATCTATGGTCTGGTATTGTTTCCAAATCCTGACACCTTCATCAGTATCTATGCCATAAGGATCTTCATGTCTCGGAATCTTGTACCCACTCTTTTGGGTGATATCCTGCAACAACTCTATGCTCGTACTGCCCGAAAACGGGGAACTCCGTGGTGTTGTGCTCCTTTGCTAGTGAGGTGGTTTATTTCGCACCTTCCTAAGTTCGTGTTGAAGAATGAAGAAGGAAAGGGTTGGGCTCATAGGTTAATGTCTCTCACTGATAATGACATCACTTGGACTCTCAGAGGTTTGGATGAGGTAGCTGTTATTGATCGTTGCGGAGAATACCCTAATGTCCCATTGATTGGTATCCAAGGAGGAATCTCTTATAATCCATGTTTAGCTCTCCGCCAGTTCGAAAGAGCCAGAAGAGTGGGGCCTCATGAGATGTTGGTTCCTCACTTTCATTTTGAATTTCAGGTAGAAAGTGACAAACTACGCCATGGATTCATTAAGGCTTGGGACAGAATTCACAAAGCTGACCCACATGAGTTGGGACCAAAGACTTCTCTACCAATGGAACCCTATTGCAGATGGGTCCGCATCCGTGCTCAGAAGTTAGGTATGCCGTACGAAGCTGTCAGACCTATCATTCTCGAATCTCCTGATGAAGATAGGGTTCCTCCAACTGTCCTCCCTTCTCAGATACCCACTGATTTTGACACAATGAAGAGATCTTGGGCGCAGCTAAAGGAAGAACGGGATTTTTATCGGGAAAAGTTCAACGAACAAGAACGGAAGATCCAGAGGCTGACTAAGCAATTGGAGGAGGAGCGGGTCCTGAATAACTACATCCACACTGAGAAGAGGAGGCCATGGGAGCACTGATGGGCTTTGGATATTTCTTTTTACAGCTTTTATTTCCTTTTCAGTATTTTTCATTCCTGTAATTCCTAAGGGCAAGTTGTTGAACAATTTAAAATTTGAATCTAATGAAGTGTGTTTCCCTTTTTGTCTACAAAGTTGAATCTCATTTGTCTTTGAAAACATAAAACATATGCATCTCATTGCACCATATGCATAACAGGTACCCTTTTTCACAGGTTGCTTAATCTTCTTAGCTGTTTATTTGAACAGTCATCATGAATCCAGATTCATCCAGCGAGCAAGCAATCAAGGCCCTTCAGGCCCAAAGTGCCCAGTTTCAAGAAATGGTCCTGAGTCTGGCCCAAGGTCAGCAAGAGTTGAAGGCTCTACTCCTGAAGAAGAAGAAGAAAAAGAGGACTGCGTTGTTCAATACTGTACGCAGGTTTGGGAACACACTCCATAATGAAGCTGATCCAACTACTTCCTCCGCAGAGAAAGATAGTCCCCAAGGGGGAGGAGCTCCTAGTCCTGCAGTCTCTGACAACGAGACGGACTACAATGACGAACAATACCCACCAGTTGCTGACAGATACAAGCAATTAGAAGACCGCTTGAGCGCCATGGAGATTCAGAATGTGCCGGGGCTGGATTTCGGAGATTTGGGGTTATCTTCTGGGGTAGTAATCCCACACAAGTTTAAGGCGCCTGCCTTTGCCAAATACGACGGGGCTTCCTGTCCAAAGCTGCATCTAAGGTCGTACGTAAGGAAGATCCAACCTTACACGGCAGATAAGAACCTTTGGATTCACTTCTTCCAAGATAGCCTTTCGGGGTCACAGCTTGAGTGGTTCTACCAACTAGATGGAACTAGTATCCGACATTGGGAAGATTTGGAAACCGCATTTTATAGACAATATCAATACAATTCTGACCTCGCTCCTACGCGTACCCAACTTCAGGGTATGTCTCTAGGAACGGGCGAAGGGTTCAAAGAATATGCACAAAAATGGAGGGATTTGGCTGGCAGGGTGCAGCCTCCATTGACTGATCGTGAGTTGGTTGATATGTTTCTAGGGACCTTGTCTGGTCCATTTTTCAATCATCTGGTTGGCAATTCCTCAGCTGGGTTTACGGATTTGATTCTGACGGGTGAAAGAATTGAAGTTGGCATCAGATCAGGAAAGATACAAAAAGCTGCTTCCACAAGTACTGAGAAGAGGCCTTTCAAGAAAGAAGCAAGTGCCGTCTATGGTCCTAGAAGACAAGTCAAGCCAGAAAGTCGCCAAGCCGTCAATGCCTTGGTCATTTCAAAACCTGTTGCTGCTCCTCAGCAGTACAATCAACAAAGAGGTGAAAGGCCCAAGAGGCAGTATACTAGGCTGAGTATGACCTTGTCACAAATCTTACCACAGCTGTTATCAACCAACTTGGTGACCATCAAAGAGGCTCCGAAGGTCGTGAATACTGCATCTCCTAAGTATAACCCAAATGCCCATTGTGCTTATCATTCTGATAGCCCCGGGCATACTACTGATGATTGCTGGGCCCTGAGAAATAAAGTGCAAGACCTTATCGATGCGAAGGAAATTCAGTTTGAGGCACCTGAGAGGCCAAATGTTGTAACTGCTCCTATGCCCCAGCATAGGGTAAACGCCATTGAGGAAGATTTGTATGTTGTTTCAATGAATGATGTTGCTACCCCTCTTTTGACTGTTAAGAGGAACTTACTACTAGCCGGTTTATTTCTGGGCTGTAGCAAGGGTTGCCTCCTGTGTGCTGTTATCCCTACCGGTTGTCCGCTGCTGAAATCAGGCATCCAAAGCCTGATGGATAGCAAAGAAATTATGTTCGAGAAAACTGCTGTTCCATTTGTTTCCGCTGAAGAAGTATCTGTTGTCACAATTTACAATCCTACCAAAGCTCCCCCGAGGAAGCCAGTCCAAATTATGTCTGTTGCACCCATTACTATTACTGTTCCGGGGCCTCTCCCCTATGAGTCTGATAAAGCTGTCCCATGGCATTATGGGGCCGACGTGTATGTGCTTGGAGTGAAGCAGGAGTTCAACACCGGTACCAATATCAGTAACATCACTGGTCCCACCAAGATTACTCGCAGTGGCAGGCTCTTCTCGCCTGACATTGCACCGCCAGTTATCCGAAAACCTCTCATCATCACACCCGCAAGTGTGCATGTTCCAAATCAAGTTCCTGTGTCTACTACTGCCGCCGAGTCCTCTGATGCTCGGGGCAAAGAAGTTGCTACCGATTTGCCTGCCAAGACGGAGGCACCAAAAAAGACTGCTGTTGAAGCCTCCCAACAAGAGATGGAGGAAATCCTTAAAATCATTAAAAAGAGTGACTTCAATGTTGTTGAACAGTTGGGGCATACCCCCTCCAAAATCTCTATGCTATCATTGCTGCTATGCTCAGAGGCCCATGCAAAGGCCCTGATTTCATTTCTGAAAACGGCCCATGTGCCGCAAGAGACCTATGCAGATTAATTCACTGACTGTGTGGCTAATTTGACAGCTGACAATGGCTTGGGGTTCTCAGATGCTGACCTTACCGCCAAAGGGAAAAATCACAATGATGCCCTGCACGTCTCTATAGAGTGCAGGGGCACTACTCTCGCACACGTGTTGGTGGATACCGGTTCTTCCCTGAATGTTTTGCCCAAGAAGGCATTGGATCGCTTGGATTATGAGGGCCTGGAATTGAAACCTAATAACATCATTGTTAGAGCCTTCGACGGTTCTAAGAGGATGGTGCACGGTGAGGTAGACATTCCTATTCGTGTGGGTTCCCAAGTCTTCGACTCAACGTTCTATGTAATGGATATTCGTCCATCTTATTCCTGCTTGTTGGGCCGACCCTGGATTCACAAGGCTGGGGCAGTAACATCCACTCTACACCAAAAGCTCAAATACCCTGTCAAAGGGAAGATTGTTACTGTGCAGGGTGAGGAGGAATACATGGTTAGTCACTTGAATTCATTCCGGTATATCGAGATGGACGGGGAGTTTATTGAAACCCCCTTTCAGCATTTTGAGGAAGTACCTCCAACGTTGGCATCGGCTGAAACAGTGGTTGAAGAAGACTTTCCGTTGAAGATGGCGTCCTTGAAGGATGCCCGGGCTATAATCGAGAAAGGCAAATGCGCAAACTGGGGTCAGCTTCCTGACTTCACTCAAAAGACCGACAAGTTTGGGCTGGGCTTCACTGCAGAGGCTCAGAGGGCTGTGCGCAAAGAGAGGATCAGAAAGGCTCCGGTGTTTATCACCAACTCAAGGGTGAATGCTATCGAGGAGGACGTAGAGGAAGCGGAGTTTGACAGTTGGATCTATCCAACCACCAGCAACAGACCAAGCAACTGGACGGCAAAGGATTTTACACCTATCACATTTGTCACGCAGTAATTAACTCTTTTGATTTTCAATTTGTAACAAACAATATGTTGAAACTTTATTGGCTCGATGTCCTACCCGGGGCATCGTAGCTCCATTTGTGAGGGCTTTTTGTATGACATTTCCATATATCATCAATCAAAACATTGGACGTTTATTGCATTTCAAATCTTGTGCTCTTTTTCTTTCTGTGTTATATATTGCAAAACAGCCATATTTACACACACTCACTTATACAGGTTTCAATCCACTTTGGATCTCACTGGTAACAGCTCTGCTACCACCAGTTATGACTTCGAGAATCCGATCAACTTGGCCGAAGATGAAGGTGAAGATGATTGCGAAGTGCCAGTGAACTCGCAAGACTGCTACTCCAGGAAGAGAGGGCAATTCAACCACATGAAGAGCCGGTGGAAACAGTTAACCTGGGTACTGAGACAGATAGGAAAGAAGTCAAGATTGGCGCCAATCTAGAGCTCAGCGTGAAGCAACGATTGATCCAAATGCTACATGATTACATGGAGATATTTTCTTGGTCTTACAAAGACATGCCTGGTTTCGATGCCGACATTGTGGTCCATCACCTGCCTACCAAGGAAGACTGCCCTCCGGTAAAGCAAAAGGTCCGCCGTATGCGCCCAGAGATGTCCGAAAAGATCAAGGCTGAGGTTATGAAGCAATTCGATGCCGGGTTTCTAGCAGTAACTTCTTACCCTCAATGGGTTGCCAACATGGTGCCAGTGCCGAAGAAGGACGGTAAGGTCAGAATGTGTGTCGACTACAGGGATTTGAACAGGGCAAGCCCCTATGATGATTTCCCTCTGCCTCACATCGACGTTCTTGTTGACAATACTGCTCAACACAAGGTGTTCTCCTTCATGGATGGTTTTTCAGGGTATAATCAGATCAAGATGGCTCCGGAAGATATGGAAAAGACTACCTTTGTGACTCAGTGGGGCACATTCTGCTACAAGGTCATGCCATTCGGGTTGAAAAATGCTGGGGCAACCTACCAACGCGCCATGGTTGCTTTCTTTCATGATATGATCCATCATGAGATTGAGGTATATGTTGATGACATGATTGCAAGGTCCCAAACTGAGGAGGAGCACCTTGATCATCTGCGGAAGCTGTTTGACCGTTTGAAGTTATACAAGCTGAGGTTGAATCCCAACAAATGCACCTTTGGGGTGAGGTCCGGAAAATTGCTAGGTTTCATTGTAAGTGATAAAGGTATTCAGGTGGACCCTGCCAAGGTGAAACCCATACAAGAGATGCCAACTCCCAAGACAGAGAAAGAAGTCAGAGGCTTTCTGGGACGACTGAATTATATTGCCCGTTTCATCTCACATCTAACTACTACTTGTGAGCCAATCTTCAAATTACTGAAGAAAGATCAAGTAGTACGTTGGAACGATGAATGTCAGGCTGCTTTAGAAAAGATAAAGGAATATCTCCAAGAGCCACCCATTCTTATGCCACCAGTGGAAGGGAGACCTCTAATACTATACTTGACAGTACTTGACAACTCAATGGGGTGTGTGCTGGGGCAGCATGACGAGTCTGGCCGAAAAGAGCACGCTATTTATTACCTGAGCAAAAAGTTTACCGACTGTGAGTCTCGTTACTCATTGCTCGAGAAAACTTGATGCGCTCTGGTATGGGCTGCTCGCCGGCTGAGACAGTATATGCTGACTCACACTGCTCTGTTGATTTCAAAGATGGATCCCATCAAGTACATATTCGAAAAGCCTGCTCTGTCTGGAAGAATAGCGAGATGGCAAATGATCTTGACAGAATATGATATCCAGTATACAACTCAGAAAGCAATCAAAGGAAGTGTATTGGCAGATCATTTGGCACACCAACCTGTGGACGATTACCAATCATTGAACTTTGAATTTCCGGACGAAGATATCATGGTGGTAACTGATTGTGAAGTGCCTGGACCGGATGAAGGACCTGAGGAAGGATCCCGATGGTCTATGCATTTTGACGGAGTCTCCAACGCTTTGGGTAACGGCGTCGGCGCTGTAATCATATCTCCCAAAGGAACTCATACTCCACTCACCGCCCGATTGTGTTTCAACTGCACCAACAACATGGCAGAATATGAGGCATGTATCATGGGTCTTCAAGCCGCAATCGACTTAAGGATCAAGTTTCTAAGTGTCTTCGGAGATTCCGCTCTCGTGATCAATCAGATCAAAGGCGAGTGGGATACGAAACACCCAAATCATATTCCTTACAAGGAGTATGTGCTGACTTTGCTTCCCCACTTTGAAGAGATAACTTTTGAGCACTTCCCAAGAGAGGAGAATCAGCTAGCGGACGCACTAGCTACGATGTCTTCAATGTTCAAAGTCAAATGGGACAATGAGGCTCCCCGGATCATTATCTGGAAGTTGGACGAACCTGCATACTGCTGCGATCTTGAGGCCGAAAAGGTGACTGAAAAACCCTGGTATCATGAGGTGAAGAGATACTTGGAAGCTCAGGAATACCCTGAAGGTGCATCTGTCAATAAAAAGAAGTTCATGAGGAGGTTTGCTGCAAAATTCTTCCTCAGCAACGACATTCTCTACAAACGGAATCATGATTCAACTCCACTGCGTTGTGTGGATAAGGCTGAAGCAGAAAAGATCATGATAGAACTGCATGAAGGTACATTCGGAACACATTCCAGTGGGCATACCATGGCAAAGAAAATCCTTCGGGAAGGATATTTCTGGTCCACAATGGAAGCCGACTGTTACCAACATTCTCGAACTTGTCATAAATGTCAGATCTATGCTGATAAGGTGCATATCCCTCCGGTTCCTCTGAACGTCCTGACGGCACCTTGACCTTTTGCAATGTGGGGTATCGATATGATCGGTGAGATCCGACCAACGGCATCCAATGGGCATCACTTCATCTTGGTAGCAATCAATTACTTCACGAAGTGGGTTGAGGCAGCCTCCTACGCCACCGTAACCAAGAGTGTCGTTGCACGTTTCATTCGGCATAACCTGATCTGTCGGTACGGCGTCCCAGAAAGAATCATTACGGACAATGGTACCAATATCAACAACAAGATGATCACTGAGCTCTGCAAACAATTCAAGATACAGCACCATAACTCTTCTCCTTACCGGCCGAAGATGAATGGGGCTGTAGAGGCAGCTAATAAGAATATAAAAAAGATTGTGCAGAAGATGACAGTGACCTATAAAGATTGGCACGAGATGTTACCGTTTGCTCTTCATGGGTACCGTACCTCAGCAAGGGCGTCAACCAGGGCAACTCCTTTTTCCTTGGTCTATGGCATGGAGGCAGTCTTTCCAATTGAAGTCCAGATACCCTCTCTCCGGATAATGATGGATGTAGATCTGAGTGAAGATGACTGGATCCAGACTCGACTTGATCAATTAAACCTGATTGACGAAAAGAGACTCACCGCTATTTGTCATGGTCAGACGTACCAAAAACGGATGATCAGGGCATTTAATAAGAAAGTCAGACCACAAGAGTATCAAGTTGGGGACCTGGTAATCAAACGCATCATCCTTCCTCAAATTGATCCCCGGGGCAAATGGACCCCTACATACGAAGGGCCATTTATGGTTAAACATGTGTTCTCAGGAGGAGCCATGATTCTGACCACCATGGATGGTGACGACCTTCCTCACCCTGCCAATGCAGACATAGTAAAAAGATACTACGCATGAATAAAAGACCCGCTAGGTTGACATACCTAGGCAAAAATAAGGGCTTCCCGGCGAACCAAAAGGGTTCGGGCAAAAATAAGGGATGAAATGAAAAAAATCTGTACACCCGGCAAGTCGAAAACCTGTAAAGGCGGGTTGGGCAAAAATGGGTATCCCGGTGGACTGAAAACCCGAAAGGGCGGTCCAGGCAAAATTTAGGGATAAAGCGTAACACTATGTCTCATTGGGTCACCTTGCATCCAGAATTCGGCATCAACTATCTGGCTCAGACTTCGGCGTAGATCAATCAACTTCATCTTCAACTAAGCAGCAAAGTGATGAGACGCTTGAAGACATAAAGGCGATAGCAGAGTTGGAACCCAGTGGGAATATTGTGCACATAGCTGTTTTGTTTCCTTTTCAAAAACTGTATAAACTTTGTGTTATTCGGCGGCGTTCTCTTACTAGGACGTCAGCCTCTTGTACAAAAAACGCCTATTCACAGGCAAATTTCAAATCAATACAAGTTCACTTTTCCAAACAAATTGCCAATTGTGTTTTCCTTTTTTCTGTTTTGTCTTGCGAAGAACGTCCAATGTTCATTTTTGATATATGCATTTGACATTAAATTGCTAATTCATAAATACTTGCATATGAAACAAAAGACTAATTACAGGTGACATCAGAAATAGGGGCAATGTAGAGTTGTTCGGGCAGTCTAGTTGCTTTGTCCGCCAAGGTACCAAGGTAGATTTAACTGAAGAATGTGACCAAGTTATCTCAACTCCCCACAGAGTAAGACAAGATATCAACATTCCCCAGTGGAGTATAGGCATTTCTCAGCAAACATCCCCGACAGTCTTGATCTAAAATTGTTCCCCGGCGGAATACAGACACCCCAGTGGAGTCATTTTCCAGTACAGTTTGAAGGTTTCCCCAGGAAAATGGAATTCATATCCCCAGCAGGTCTTGAAGCTTATCCCCAGTAGATTCTGAAAGCTTATCCCCTGCAGAGTGCGGACGTCTCTCCCGAGTTTTATTCAAAGTTATTCCTCACAAGGGCTTATAACTGGGTTATCCTCAGTTATTTGCCACGGAAGATCGCCCTCGGCAAAGTTCTTTCAATCCTCAGCGGAGTTCTTCAGAATCCAACATAACTTCTCACAATCCCCAGCGGAGTTTATCTTTGGTATCCCCAGCGGAAGCGAAGAACTCTACTCTTCAACGTCAGCCCAGGATTTAATTCCCCGACCGGTCGTCAAGGATTTATTTTCCTAGACAAAAATACATTCATAAACATTTCACATTTCATACATCTTGCTTACATACATGATAAAGTGCATACAACACTATCTCATGTTGAACATCATGATATCATGCATTTCATACATCATGACATTGCATACAACTGATGTTTTGCCTTTTCAGGGAAAAAGACAATCCCAAAGACAACTACCTTCAACTGTCACAATTCCAGATTCGATACCTGTATCTAGCCAGGGCACATCTGTGAGTGATCAGTTTCTAAACTCGATTCCTGTATCTAGCCAGGGCACGTCTGAAGAGTTCGAAGATTCGATTCCTGTATCCAGCCAGGGCATATCTAGCAACTACCACATTTCCAGACTCGATTCCTGTATCTAGCCAGGGCACGTCTGAAGAGTTCGAAGATTCGATTCTTGTATCCAGCCAGGGCATATCTAGCAACTACCACATTTCCAGACTCGATTCCTGTATCTAGCCAGGGCACGTCTGAAGAGTTCGAAGATTCGATTCCTGTATCCAGCCAGGGCATATCTAGCAACTATCACATTTCCAGACTCGATTCCTGTATCTAGCCAGGGCATGTCTGAAGAGTTCGAAGATTCGATTCCTGTATCCAGCCAGGGCATATCTGTTGACGACTATTTCCTGATTCGATACCTGTATCCAGCCAGGGCACATCTGTGAGCAACCGATTGTATACTCGACACCTGTATCTAGCCAGGGCATGTCTGCATGAAGAGATTGAAGATCAAACACCTGTAACAAGCCAGGAAACATCTGTCTTTCTCAAAATACACAAGTTCTCGCTAAGGAATCTCTTATGCGATCGACACTTCCAAATGGCATCTATAAGCCCATTCCCGACAAGGTTCTGTCACCTCTCCAGATGGCATCTATAAGCCCATCTCCCTATCCACCATCTCTCCAAATGGCATCTATAAGCCCATTCCCGACATCACATTGCTGATACTCCAACATGCGAGTGCAAATTTCCGGGCACTCTAGTGTCCAATCTCCTTTTACCCTCGAGTCACGAAAGGAAAACTTGCCAATCTAACTCTTCAGGTTCAAGAAGATTGAAGAGGGGCAACTGTTGTACCCCAAAATTTGCCCTCCCATTTCCTCAACATTTTCTCATCACAAGACCCTTGGAGCTCAAGGTCCAGTTAGGGTTTCCTCTGCTCAAGACTTCTCCTTGCACTGTTGACCCAAATTAGGGTTTGTGTTTGCACAAAGATATTTTGAACTAAAATGCCTAAGATGACTTTCATGTTTCATGTTGGACTCCCAAGTTCATCCATACCAAGTTTCAAGTCTTGATTCCAAATTTTGCCCAGTCAATTGGACAGTTGACCTAGAAATCAACTGTATTGGGGAAAAAGTCAACTGTGGCCAATTGACAGTCAAATCTCATGAAAATTGACCCACATCAACATCATGAACTCATATGAACCATTTGATCAAGTTTGGATCACAATTCCACAAGAAATTTGATCAAATCACCAAAAGGGCAAAATGGTCATTTTTAGGGTTTTGACTGCACAAAGGCAATTTTTGACTGTTTGACCTAGCCAATGGCAAACCAAGCTCACATATGGACTCAAGGACCCCATGGAATTATCTTGACATGCTCAACAAGTTCAAAGGATCCCAAATACACAAGATTGACAGTTGAATTTCCCAGTCAATTGATCAATTTTGACTATATACTGAAAAGTCAAACTTTGACTTTTTTTGGTCAAAATCAAGTGTCAAGATTCATTTTTCATCAAAACATGCCAAATCATGAAACTTGTTCATCAAGAAATCAAGAATTGCAAATTAGGGTTTGAAATGAAGATTTTTCATAACTTAGAATTTTTCTAAGTTATGAAAAACCCTAATTTTTTCCTAACTTTGTCCCACTTTCTCACCAAGATTAATTTGGATTCAAGCAAAAGTCAAAACATGAAAGTTGTAGCCTATTGCATAATCTACAACTTTGATTCACAAAGTTTTCCCAAAAGAAGCTTTTAGCTCAAGTTACAATTTTTGGAACAAGGGTACCAAATCATTCTTAACTTAGAGAAAATTTGACCTATTTTAGGCAAGGTTTTTACCTAACTTCAAGACCATTTTTCATATACTTCCAATTGGAATTTCAATTTGCATTTCAAAGATGGATTGTAGTACACATTCCAAGCTTTCCAAAATGTCCAAGAACTCATCAAACAATCTCATGGTTATGGAGAATCGAATTTGGCAAGTTGGGAAAAACTCACTTTGTTCTTGGCCAAATTACATGTCCATAACTTGTGCATTTTCAAACTCAGCATGTGCTAGCTACATTGCAGGCCTCTAATCCCATTTTCACTCAATAATTCAATGCTAAACCATTGTGCCAAGATGTTGTTCTATGCATTTGGTCATTACATGGAGAACTAAGCCATAAATGGAAAAAGTAAAATAGTCATTCTTGAAAAGTTGCACTTTATGTCTAAAGCAAATCCAAGCAAGTACAGTTAAGATCTCTTTGGCACAAGTTTATGAGTTAATTACACTGATCAAGACTGAGTTATGCAGCATAGAATGGGGGCCTGTACAGGCTAGAAACACCAACTTGCCATCTCTTGCTTAAAGTGTAAAAAACATAGCATAACATCTAACAACTTTCATCTCAGCAAACCAAGCCTTAAACAAACTTGTCAAACACTTTCAAAAGATCCATCCTAAGTTGAGACACGAGCCTAGCATCCCCAATACCTCCTCATTCCCAGAATCACCATTGAACTGCCCAAAACAGGGCATCCCTGCAGTTTGAGTTCCATAGCTCAAACCTTCCATGCATTCTTGCTAAAAACACTTCAATCACATTCCATAATATCCATATAAACTATTCCAAACCTTGAACTGAGACTGTAACAGCCATAGCACCATTTTCCATTTCCATTTTTCTATCTTGCAGGTGGACTTCTGCAGCTTGATTTGGCACGATTCAAAACACACCAAGCATTGGAATAGCATCACTACACTTCAGGCAAGCTGTACAAATCATCATCTTGCCATGAAAGCTCCTCCATTGCAAGGCACGATTCCAACTGAACAGGTATATTCATGAAGTTCTATCTCTCAATATATGCATTGTTAGCTTTAGGTTTGTGAAGAAAACATGTCACATTCATAGCCCTGAACATGCCCATGTGATTAGATTTCATTTATATTATGTATGCTTAGAGAATTTTAGGTCTGAACATTGAATAAAATTTAGGTCAGGAATTGGGGAAGAAGAAATTCTCTCTCATTTCTGAGAGTTAGATTGACTTCTTTATATGTCTAGAATCGTGGCTTCAAGCTCTACAGGTTTCATGTTGGAAGATTTGGCAAAAGATCAAAGAATCAGGAGTTAGGGATTTGAGAACAAAGGCGCGTGTTTTTGAACATGTTTGTCTGAAGGTTGAAGACAACAACCTTTGGGCTGGGCTTTGTTTGTCATTTCTGTTTACACACCATTTTCACTTTGACACCCCCTAGGCCCATTTTGCCTATTTTCATGATTTTTTGACTTTTCTTTTTTTATTCTGACTTATTTATTTTTTCTTATAATATTAAAAATATAAAAAATATTTTTTACACCATTTTCATATTTATTAGGTATTTATTTGTTTAGATCAATATTTGTACATAAATAAATATATAAACATACTTTTATTTTAAAATACTAAAAAATATGCAAACATATTTTATTTCTGATTTTTATTTCATTTTATCTTCTGAAAATATTTCATATAAAATATACCTTTTTTTATAAATATTAAATATTATTATTTTGTATATATGCAATATATTTAATAAATACCTTTTTACAAATATACTTCATTTTTAATATACTTCATTTTTATTTTATTTTTGTATATAATAAATAAATGTGTACATATTAAATAATTAATACATTTTACTTAATAAAATTAGGGTTTTGCCCTAAACATAAAAAATCCAAAAATTAATACCTTTTATTTTGTTTATTTGACATATAAAAAATACTCTTTTTCATACACATAAAAAAACATTTTTTTTGCATCTTGCATATTCATTCTTATTTTATTTAATTTGTGCAATTAAATATCTTGTAAATAATTCAATATTGATGTAATAGTCTAGGTTTAAATTCCTTGTCAAAAACCCCCCATTTGAACATCTGTACCCCCTTCCCATATATTATGTTGTAATAGCTTAGTAACTTTATTTTTCGCATTTTATTGCTTTCTAAATATACCATGTTAGAATTAGGGTTTGTATGCGAATCAAAAAATAACAAAAATAGTTTGACCTAATTTCAAGATAAACAAGCATGAAAACGGACAACACTAATCACACTTGCACCCCTAGGGTATTCCACTTGTTGCCTTCAATAAATGGGTCATATTGCATGTTAGGTCTCTTTGGGCAAAACAAACACAATTCAAATGATCATAGTCCCTCGATGACGCTTTCAAAAAGTTGCCTAACAAATGATCAAGTCCCTTAAGGAAAATTGCCCAAAGATACTTGGCACCATTGCAATTATGGTCTAAACGATGACCCGCGTCCGTCCCTTTCACATCCTAACATAAGATTGTCCACCAAATGCAATGGTGGAACAAACTTGTTAAAAGGGTTAAAACATAGCAATAATCTTTGAGAAATTTAGGAGTAGACAACCTCTTAGTTACTTGAATCAAACTTGCAAAACAAAACACTTGCCTATTTTTTAAACCACACCTCACTACACTTTCAAAAACAACTTTCAAAAACAAATGAAAACCTTTTCAAAAGACATACACCTTTGTATACATCCCAACATGGATCATTACAAAGGTTGCCACCACATTGGCTTCTTTTCAAATTCTTTTCAAAACATCTTTCAAACCCACACACACAAAGCACCATTTCAAACAATTGAAAATTAAGGCAAGTTGATCTAAGCAAGTAACTAAGAGCCCATGGATAACCATGGATAGAAAGGGTGCTAATACCTTCCCTTTCTATAATCTACTCCCCGAACCCAAGAAAACATCTCAAAGGTTTTTGCTGTGCTTTTTAAACCTTTCCTTAGGATAAAATAAAAAGTCGGTGGCGACTCTTGCTCAATCGAAACATTTGCGAAAACAAACGCAAAACCATAGTCAGTTCTCCCACTGTATCACAGTGGGTATGGTGAAGTTGGATGGATGGTTTCGGCTGGAATCTGGCGGAGAGAGACGGCGAAGTGAAGGTAGGGACATGGAACTCCGATAACGACAGAGAGAGGAATGGGGTTTGTTGGGGTGAACTCTTGAGCTGTAGGGTTTAAGTTTTGTGGGTAAGGAACATTGATATGATTGCGGTTAATAGAGGGGAATGAAAAAACTGATTTCTATTTTATTTGTTTTTTGTTTTAACAGGTGGATATGAGAAGAGATTGAAGATGATGCAGTTATGAATTGGTTCATGAGGAAGCAATCTTGGTTGAAGTTGGTTTTGAACATTGTGGCGTAGATTGGTTCTAGTGTTCTTAGATTCCAGCATTGTTTTATTTGAGTTAGAATTGTGTCTTTGAGACTGTGTTGATGGTTGTTGTTGAGTTGTATTCTGTGTTTTGAAATTAATAAGTGTTTTGGGTTTTAGATTCGTTGGCTGCATCAACGAGATTGGGAGTTTGGGGGGAATCGGTGAGGAGTGAATTCAAGCGAGTTGATCTATGTGCAAGTAAGAGGGGAGATTGGAATGGAGTTCGGATTTGGCATGGAGTTGCGAGCTAGGGCTCTGAGGAAGATGGAAATGGTGAAAATTCACCGGGAAGATGCAGTTTGGAGGAAGACGGAATAAATTTTATAGTTTTTATATTACTGCTCTTTTTTCTTTTTCGCATAATTCTATTTTTTTTTTCGGTTTCAGGTCTGCTATTCTTACAGTTCACAAAATTCACAGCATTAAAGAGCAACAATAAAGATACGGTTCCCATCATTAACAACAATATAACACACAACAAGCTAAACATCCTCATGATATCAATAAGATGATGAGAAGAGGAAATTTTAATAACCTACAAGTAGAGATTTGAAGTCGAATCCTGATGATGAAGCATAAAGAAGAAAAGAAAGAAAAGGCTGAATATAAAAATCAGGTAACAAGCTTGCTCTATTTGTATTTCCCGAATATCACCACTCTGAATGATGTGTGGAAGTCTGAAAATGGGATTGATATTATTGAAATTATTGTTGGAATTGTATGTTGGTGAAGGTTGAGGAAATTATTTTGGGACTTGTAGTAATTTCTCGTTGATGATGACGATCTTGCAGGCTTGTGAATTATAATTTTCTACGGGTTAGTAAGGAACTGGTTTGCTGAGGAGATGATGAGTTTGGGTAAAAAAAAATTTATTGCAATAGGTTTGTTTTTGCTCTGTGTTAAATAGATTTTTTCCTGCTTCTTTTTCCTTTTTACTACTGCACCTCTTTGCTGAATTTATAGGTGAGAAAGATGATTTTTTTTGGGGGGGGGGGGAGCTTTTGAAATGTATTATAGTATACTGCTTTGTAACTTTTAAGGGTAGTCTTTTGTTTTACTAATTCTGTGTATGGGCAGCATATTTTGGACTGATATGGTGCAGTTTTTTGGACTGTTATTGGGCAGGTTTGGACAATAATGTGCAGGGTTTTGCAGGGCAGCAATGGAGCAGGTTTTAAGCAGCTAGTGCAAGGCTGGTTTTGCAGCTAGTTTTCTGGCAGCATTTGGGACTATTTTGCTGTTGTTTTGGACAACAATATACCACAAAAACTGGACTTTTATTTGTTGAAACAAGGCTAGAAATATGGGCAGCAACATGATATTAGGCTTATTTGAATTGTTGAACATCAAGGCCTATTAGAGCAAGAATTAAAGCTTTGGAATTAATACCAATAGGTCTAGAATTTATTTTCATATGTAACATTGAATGGAAACTTTTCTTGAATATATCTTCTCAATTCCTTTTGTAATTGTAAACACTTTGAATCATTATTTGTTTTTATGAAATTCAAAATCTTCCACTTGCATTTGGAAAGGAAATGATTGGTACTTGAATGAATTTTGAATGATGAATGACCATCTTGTATTTGCTCCTAGAATTCCAAACAAATTACATGAATTGATCTTCAAAATTGAGCAAATTTTCATCATGAGAAATTAGTTCTTTTGTATATCTTGAATCCAAAAAGAAAATTAATGTGAATGAATTGCGCCTCGCACGCTTGAATCATTTTGAAATGAAAAAAAAGAATTATTCGAATTGTTCCTCAAATCTTCTTCTTTAAATCCCATATTGTCAATTCGTGGTAACTTGAAATACGAGCCAATAATACAGATCGCTCCCTTAAGAGATTTAATCAATAATCCACCTAAATCCAATGATCGCTAATGTTCAATTGCAAATGACTTGAAGTAGGCAACAAGCAATCAATGAATCATTGAACTAGAACTCTAGTTTCATGAATTATCTCAACATAAGAATCAAACATCCTTTGAGAAACGTCAGTGACATAAATTTTACCAAGCACAATTTGACCTCTATCTCTGAAGTAATCTCATAGACAACGCTATTTGTGATAATTCGCAAAAAGAATCGCCTCAAGACGTTGAGAATTAAAGAAGTTATAAACCTCGAAAATTGGACAAGAGTTTCTTGTGATTAGGTCAAATTTGCAAAATGACCTCTAAATATTCGAACTTTCGATGATCTTTCGTACATAATCGGCTCTTGACTTGTAAAGAGAAGTTGGAGATAACGTCAAGAAGAATCATTGAACCACTCAAAAATATCGAATAATGAAGAAGTTACAATTGTTTGAACTTGACCTTGAAAAGGTTGACTTTTGGGTCAATACAATTCATTTTCAGTCACCTGAACCATTGACTGAGCAAACTCGCAATACAAGGCTTGAAAATTGGCATGAGAATCCTTGAGAATACATGAAGAACCATGAATACTATTTGAAACCTTGGAAACTAAATTTTTCTTAAGAAGTACCAAACCCTAGTTGCTGACACAATGCCTAGGAAGAGAATATGTCTGATCAAACCCTGAGCCATTTTGAGTATTTGAGAAACCATAGGATGAAATTTTGAATGAAAAATAGGAGGGAAAATTTTGGTGTACAACAGAGACCGTGACTTAGAAGACGTTAATCAAGCACCTCAAAGAACAAGCCACACCCATGTCACTGAAAATCATGTGGCACTCAACCAGTACAAAGCCCTAGAAGAAAGGTTAAAGGTTTTGGAGGGTTAAGATGCTTTCGATGTCAACGCTCTTGAAATGGGTTTTGTTCCTGATGTGTTGATCCATTCAAAATTCAAAGTACCTGACTTTTGAAAGTATAAGGGGATCACATGTCCGAAGAACCATCTACGCATGTATTGTAGAAAAATACATGCATATGCTCAAGACCAAAAGCTGATGATCCATTGCTTCCAAGATAGTTTGATTGGGGAATCCTTAGATTGGTACATGCAATTGGAGCGGGTTCATATCCAAACATGGGCATATCTTGCCAATGCTTTCTTGAGACAATACAAGTACAACTTGGACATGGCGCCTAACCGCATGCAACTCCAAAACTTATCTCAAAAGAAGGAAGAGTCTTTCAAGGAGTATGCTCAAAGATGGAGGGAAATGACAGCCCGTGTGCAGCTGCCACTCTTGGAGAAAGAACTAGTCGACATGTTCATGGGCACTTTACAAGGGTTATACTAAGATAAGATGGTGGGAAGCGTCTCTTCCATATTTTCAGATTTGGTAACTATTGGTGAAAGAATTGAAGCTGGTATAAAAAGTGGGAAGATACAAGGGGCATCATCTAGTACCCCTTATAATTCAAAGAGACGTGTTCCTAACTTCCCGAAAAAGAATGAAGGAGAAATCAATGTTGTCGCATCACACCCAAGGGCGCAACAACCATTATTAATTCCACGAGAACAACAACAAAACAAGTTTGAAAGGCCTCCGAGAAGATTTGATCCTCTCCTTATGCCGCGTAGTCAATTATTACAACACTTACTCAAGGCATCTTTGGTAGAGATAAAGCCTCTAGCTCCTTCAATTGGGGCATTCCCACTAAAGTATGATGCAAATGCTAGGTGCGAGTATCATGCCAATTCTACGGGGCATACCATAGAAAAATGTTGGGCCTTCAGACATAAGGTTCGAGATTTGTTGGACTCTCAGGATATTACTTTTGACAAACTGAACATAAAGACAAATCCCATGCCTCCGCATGGTGGACCAGCGGTAAATGCAATTAAAGTGGTTACTAACTTTGGTGCAACTAGACAAGTAAAGGCACTAATAAAGCTTTTGAAAGAATATCTGTTGGAGTGTGGGTTTCTTTTGGAACATAATGAATCTTTTGAGAAGACATTACAAAAATTGGTGGATCATGAGATAGTCAAATTCGGGCAATACCCTAAAGAAGAATATGTAGCTACGATTGATAGTAGTGCGAAGAAGCCATTGGTAATTCCATGCCAAGGGCCAAACCTTAATAAAAAGACTCTTGTGATTCCATGGGGAGAGTCAACAGAAGCACCGGTAATGATACCACGACAAACTCTGAGGATACCAGTGATTCTGAAGACTACGATGGTGATTAGGGGGCCATCTCCTACCCCTTAGGAAAGTAAAAAAGAAGTACCTTAGAGTTATGATTCTACTGTATATGCCAATGGTTTAAAACAAGAATGTGAACCATCAATAAGTCAATGACCTATGATCATAAATATAGCTGGAACAGGGGCATGACTCGCAGTGGTCGAATCTATGGTCCCGAACTAAAAAAGAAGAATGATGTTATGGTTAACGATAAGGGGAAAGTTATGGTGGAGGCAAACCAAGAACAAGAACCTCAAAGCAAAAACTTTACTGACCAAGAAGCGGAAGAATTCCTGAAAATAATCAAGAGAAGTGATTATAGGGTGGTAGATAAGCTTCACCAAACCCCGGCCAATATTTCAATACTCTTGTTGCTCCTCAACTCAGAAGCGCATCGAGATTCTCTAATGAAGGTTATAAGTTTTGCTCAAGTCGCAGAAGAGATTACAATGAATCCGTTCTGACATCTGGATCATATCTAGGTTTTAATGACAGTAAGTTGCCTCCACAAGGTAGAGCTCACAATAAGGCATTTCGCATTTCTATTCAAATAGGTACTACAAGCCTGTCCAGGGTACTCATCGAAACTGGTTCTGCCCTCAATGTGTTACCAAAATCCAGCTTGATGAAATTAACATTGGATGATGTTGTAATAAGGGAAAGTTATACGATAGTCAAGGCTTTCGATGGTTCTCAAAGTACAGTGTTTGGAGAAGTGGATCTTCCTGTCAAGATCGGCCCACACATGTTTTATATCACCTTTAAAGTAATGGATATAGAACCAGCATATACATGTTTGCTCGGACGACCTTAGATTCATACAGCGGGTGCTGTCACATTAACTCTACATCAGAAATTGAATTTCTTCATTAAAGGAAGATTGGTTATAATCGATGGTGAAAAGGACATCTTTGTAAGTCACATAGAGTCCTACAGATATATCAGTGCAGCTGAAGACTATATAGAGACAACATTCCAAGTCTTAGAGGTTGCTTCAATGGTAATCCTACCGATGGAGAAAATCAAGAAACCTACTGTGATTTCATGGAGAGACTTGCGAACAGAGATGGAAGAAGGTACCTCAAAAGATTAGGGTAAACCTGTGGAGATACCTGAGAAAAATAATCATTTTGGTTTGGGATACGAATCATCGAAGGCTACCTTGAAAGGAAAGGCGCGGTTTCCTCCTATCTAGGAAACCTTCATCAAGAAAGGAACAGAGCATGGAGGACAAGTGGCGATGATATCTAGTAAGAAAAACACCAAAAGAGCATCTGAATTCATCCGTGAGTGTGCTCCAGGCGAAGAGCTCAAGAATTGGACAGTCATGGAGATTCCATAAATCTTTTTCTTTCCAAAATCCATGTCTAAAATCACTGATAAGGTTACTGCTGCTATCCGGTATAATTTTGATGCACCCATTAACCAAGCGGAAGAGGAGGATGACGAAGATCTTGAACTCTCCAAATAATTGGCAAGGAAAATAAAGAAAAAATACAACCATATCAAGAATCTATTGAGACCATCAACCTTAGCATAGAGGAGGACCTGAAAGAGATCAAGCTAGGGGAAATATGGGAGGAAAGTGTTATAATACGGTGGGAGAACTGACTATTTTGGTTTTATCCAAATGTGCGGATAGGAAGAGTTACCACTGACTTTTATTTTATCCAATATTTAGGAAAGGTAAAAATAACATGAAAGACCTTTGATAGATTTTGAGTTCGGGGGGTAAATTATGAAAAGGGAAGTTGTTAGCACCCTTTTTATCTGTAGTTATCTACGGGCTCTTAATCGCTTAGCTCATTTTGAAATTTTACTTTTTTGTGTAAATGTTTGAAAATATTTTGAATAAAATGCCATAGTGAGGCATACTTTGTAATGATTCTTGTATCAGTCCTCAAGAATGAGTACAAAGTGTTTTGAAAATATTTGTTTTTTTGAATGTGTGATGTAAGGAATGTTTCGTTTAGAAAATTTTATGAGCAAGCGATTAAAAGTATCCTACCCACTCAAGGCCATTCTTGTTATTTTCCTCCTCCTTTAGAGATAATGTTATCCATACGATTAGGTGGTAGGTAGCCCTGTCTACTGGATATGAAGGGACAAGCGTGGGGTCATCGTATATTCATCGAAGGCAACATGTAAGGATACTTTAGCAATTTCATAAGGGACTATCATCATATTATTCGTAGGCAACTCGGGGGACTAGATCATTTTTCTGTAGGTAACTCGAGGGACATTGAGGGACTATGATCTTTTATATGATGATGATTTGATCGAGGGTATTTTTCTAAAGTATCCCTACTTTCAAAGGAAGTTACCAATATTTGTAAGGCAACAAGAGAGGTTACCCTAAAGGTGTAAGTGTGCAAAGTGTGTTAGTTTCAGTTATTTAGTCTTGAAAATTAGGGTTTTGCTATGATTGTTTTTAATCTTGCCATACAAATCCTAGTTACTAGCAGTATAAAATATAGCAGAAAAATTAAAGTGCGAAATGTAAAGACCTAAGTTATTACAGGGCTTTAGGGCAGTTACATAACTAGAAAAATGCGGGAAAGTAAACCCTAAAACTATTACATCCAGGGAGCAGATACATAATAGCGAAAAAGTGCGAGAAAATAAATCTAAGCTATTACAATTAAAGAGTGCAACATATACACTTTTCTAAGAAAATAAATAGCAAAAATAAATAAGAAAATGTTTAGAAAAATATTTGAATGTTATAAAACCTAAGTTTGTATTTTTGTATTTTTATAGAAAATAATTTAAATGATAATAGTAAGTAAAACCTAAATTCTAATTGATTTTAATATTTAAGAAAATATTAATTAGCCTAATTAATTAATAAATAAATAATATGTCAAAAATCGATTATTGATTAAAAGAACCCTAATTCTAATTAATTTTAATATTAAGAAAAATATTAATTAATTAAATATATCATGAAAATTAAATATTAGTTAAAAAATCCTAATCCTAATTTATTAGTAAAAAATTTAGGTGACTTTAATAATTGGTTAATTAAAAAAATAGGGTTAGAAAAGAGAAAAAGAAAAGAAATTAGGTTGAGACAAAAATAGGAAGAAAAAACTACACGGGGTGGGTGTTGAACCCACACCCTCCTGACTTTTTATTGCATTGCTTGCCACTAAGTCAGTTGCTCATTGGTGTTTGAGAATAGACGCTGCATAATATATGTGAAACCTGCATTAATTCATCTTAGGAACACATTATAATTATTAGTTTCAATCAAAGCATCATGAATATTAAAATATGAATTTCACATAAAAACATGAAACCGACGATCCATGGAATGCAAGTTTCAGGCACTTTTGATCATCAAGAATGATCCAAACTTACTCTATGGTACCTCAAAAATTGATTTGAATGGTCACTTGGCCTTGAAGAGGGTTGAATCTTTGATTTCAAAATTGTCCTAGTTTTGACAAAAGTTAAGATTTTGAGATTTTTTAGGGTTCTTCTTGAGACTTTCTTTGGAGATAATTTCGTGATCCCCTTGTATGAACATGTTCTCTACTTATAGGCCATGAATTAGGTCAACAAACATGACTCAAATATTTGTATTTCGTGACAAAATATTTGATTTACTTTTTTTTGCATGGAAACATACCTTTTTGAGCTCAATCTTGTGCCAAATCCAATCTCCATGATCTCTCACGATTTTTTAGCATGATTATGTGATATTGGACTCATGATTTGATTCAAAATAGATCCCCACACCTTGTATCATTTATTTGATATTTTATTTGATTTATTTGTCTTTTAAATGAATAAAAATCAAAATAAAAAGAAATAAAAATCATAAAAATAAATGAATAGATTTAGGAGTCTATTATGAGGTCAGGAACATGTTTGGACCTTAAAAGTTAGGCCCATTAGCCCAAAAATTCAAATTGACTCAAATTGAACTTCATGCATTTTCTCAAAATTACCTAACTTACATAAATCGTATCTTTTTGTTGATCATTTTTCGATTTGAAGACTTTATCTTGATGTAATTTTTCTTGACAAAAAGTGTCTTTTTGTTGACTTTTGAGATGAGCTGTAATGTTTTGGCACATATCTCTCAAATGAAGCATTTTTTAGACTTGATCTTAGAGATACAAAGTATTAGAGAATTGAATTTCCTTCAAAATTAGATTTGGTTGAGAAATATCTGATGAAGCATGTGAAAGTTGTGCTTGGTCAAAGTTCAGTTGACTTCTCCTTAAGAAAACCCTAATTTAGTAACTTTTGACTTTTGATGAATCTTGAGTTTTCTTGATGAATCATGATCAAAACTTGATCAAATGATGAATATGACTTCAAAATATTGATGTTGACCAAAAATCTTGAGGTTTGACTGTATGTTGACCATAGTTGACTTTTTGTCCAATACAGTTGATTTTCAATCATCTGAATAATTGACTGAGCAAACTTGTGATGCAAGGCTTGAAACATGGCATGAGGATTCTTTGAGACATATTAGAAACCATGGAATCCACTTGAGGCATTAGAAGTCCAATTTTCCTTGAGAAACGCAAAAACCTAGTTGTAGGTCAACTGCTTAGGAGGAGAATTTGTCTGATCAAACCTTGAGTAGCCTTGAGAAATTGAAGATCCTAGAAGCATGAGAAGATGTCTTGAAGAAAATTGAAGGGAAAATTTTGGGGTACAAAAATCTTCCCCTATTAAATCTTCTTAAACCTGAAGAGTTAGATTGACATGTTCGTCGTTCGTGATCTGAAGGTGGAAGAGGATTGAACACTTAAGTGCCCAGAAATTTGCACTCGCCGGTGCATGAAGTAACGTTGTTGGTTAATAGTATTGATTGAATGGGCTTAAATATTCCATTCGGAGAGATGATAGAATGTCATCGGGTAAGGGTTTAAAGATGACATCCAATATAACTATTGATATGGGTATCACAATGAGTCCACGCTCGACTTGATTTAATGGAATGAAAATTTCCGAAGAAAAATGCATTTCAGAAAAAAGGCCGTGAAGGAGATGCTTTTCAGAATTCATTCTTTGAAGGGAGATGCATTTCAGAATTCAATCTCTGAGGGAAATAATTTTGTCATGCAAATAGTCTCCCCATCCTGTTTCGGGAATTGATCTATAATATGTTCTCCATTGATAAACCCGTCCTGTTTCGAGAATTCATACCGCCTGGTGTTGTACCCCAATTTTCCCCCCTAAGATTCCTCTATCATATCATATCAACTCAGTCACAACAAGATCACACACTAGGGTTTGGCTCTTCTCCTTATCTTTAGCTTTGCCCATGGGGAATCACCAAGCACCTTAATTTGTATCTTGTTGTCATCTATGTTTTGATTAACATTTAACCAATAAATACAATGTACATTTTCCCTAATTATTGATATCATAGGTGAAAGCACAACACATTCTAGCAAGTTTTTCCATAGGTTCATGAGTTTATTTCCATGCCTTCTTCAACAAAGATTCATTGAGATTCAAGCTTCATTATTGAATATATTTTTAAGTAATATCATGACAAAGTCTATTATGATTCATCATGCCTCAAGTTGTCAAAAATAGTTCAAAGTTACAAGGGTTGATTAAAGAAGTTTGACCTAATTGGACAAGTTCTTGATTCATTGATCACAAGTTCATATTTACCTTAATTATCAATATTTGGAAGTGGTTATAGTTTCAATGGTTCCTCATTATCATCCTCAACAACTTCTAGTTATATGAAAAAAAACATTTGTGCAAGAAAGTTGATCAAAATTGTAAAAGGATTTCTAAGGTATCTTGTTGCTCTAGGAGCTAGGGTTTTGAAATTCAAAGGGGTATATCTTGCTCATCTTTTGGTATTTTTGAGTGAACACAAATACACCCTTCTCTTCAAAGTGTTATCAATAAATCAATTCAAAAGTTTCAAGGAAATTTTGTGTGGAAGATACCTAATGATGAAGAAAGATTACAAGTCTTCTAGATGAATCATCAAATTCCCTTATGTGACTTTAAAAGATGATAAATTGGTCAATTTTTATCTCCTTGAGCCTATTATTTTTCCATAATTATCTTAAATATATGGACTTCAAACCTTCTTTTAAGTTCAAAGTGTAAAAATGGATGGAAGATGCCCTAAGGATGTAAATGATTATAGGTCATTTCATGAAGTTTTGCCAACTTTAACAAGTCATAAATATCTCAATTTTTAGAGTTTTTAAATGGTTCAAGTATCAAAATGCCATTCAAGAGATCTATTTCATTCCATCTTTTTTGGTCAAGAGCAAATTTCAAGTGGAAGGCCATGTTTGGATGCAAGACATTATAAGTCATTTTTTATGAAGAAACTTAGAAATTTTCTAAGTATAGAAAGTCAACCTCTTTTTGTCAACTTTGACTCATTACAATTTTCACATCAAGCATCCATTTGATTTCATTCTTTGCACATTGTAAAGCTCGTAATCTCATCTTTCTAAAGCTTCAAGAATCATGTCCTAAGACTCCTTGGGCTGAGAATGCCATTGATTTGAATTTGGTAACTTGAAACTGAAGTTTCTTCATAAGTCAGAATTTAAAATCAATGTTTCGGCTTCTAAACATCAAATTAGCACACGTTTTTGGTCTAAACACGTTTAACCAACTTGCCAAAGTGGATTAGAGCCTTAAAACGTGAGGATCAGATGAGTTTTGATGCAAAACAGATCACACCTTACTCGTGTATCGGGTTCACATGATTTCCCTCCAAACTTCATCATTTCACATGCTTGAACATTCAATCACCTTCCCTATAAATAGAGGGTCATACCTCATTTATTTCCTCAAGCTTAGAGAGCAAGAATCACCCGGCCAAAATCCCTCTTGAACCAAATTTTTTGCAATTTCAAATTTTCTCTTACAGTCTTTCTGAATCATTTTTCTTTGTCAATTCATCTTCCTTGAACCTCACTGAAGTTAACAAAAGATGAATTAAGCTCTAAAACTCCCTGAATCGTGCAAGCCAAGTCAAGTTTAAGAGCTCTGCAAGTTAACTTCAGTAGGTAGATTCATTCACCAATTCTCTCAAACTTTGATACTAGTCGCAACAATTGTTTTCAACTGGAAGTACGTTTTGACCATGAAATTTCAAATCCCTTTTTAAAACTTCTCTTCCAAGACGACTGAGCTACGACTTATATAAATTTTTCGCGAAGGTACCATTGGAATCATCTTGAAGAGACGAATTAAATGGTACCGGTCTCGTCTTCTAATTTTACAGTTTTTGAAACCTGCAGATTTCGTTGGCTGGAGGTTGAAGATGACCAACGTGTCATCTATCAACCAATGAAAGTGTACCACGCTTATTTTTCAAAAATATGATTTAATTAATGATCTTCTGTTTATTCCACTAAAGACCATTATATGCACAGCGCGCCTGATCCATTGGATTAACTTACTAACACGTTTTGACTCTCATCCATTGGTCCACATTTTTTTGACTTTATTTTTTTATTTCTGATTTTTATATTTAAATTGTTTTAAACTTCAAAAAATCATAGAAAATTCATTTCTGATTCAAAAATTATGAAAATAATCACAAAAATATTTTCAAATATTCTCTTTCCGAATTTTATTTTTTCATAATTTTATTTTTAGATTTGATATTTTTTATAATTTTTGTTTTTTATTGTTTGTTTTTTTATTACTTAAAAAATACATTTGAATATTTTTATATTCTGAAAAAATTCATCAACATCATTTCCATTATTTGTAACCTTCTAAATTTTTTTAGAATTTTATTTTGAATTCTACTATTTTTTATCCTTTTTCCATTTATTTGAGCAATTTTAATTAATTTAAAAATAGTTTCTGACTTTTAAAAATTACAAAATTTTTATATAAACATTTGAGTATATTTCTGATTTTTCTATGGCCTCATTTGATTTTTCTTGGTTGATTTGAATATAATTGCCATTTCCCCCTCTTATTTTCATTTTAAAATCATTTTAAAAAAACCTTTTTCTTTATTTTAAATACAATTTTATTTTTTGTATATATTCTGGCTGATCTTGGACAATGAAATTTTAATCATGAACTTTATTAACATCATTGGATCCATGGTGTTAAGTCTAACTCCATAAAAATGGAGGAATGATTTTAATAATAGGTTGATTAATTTTTTTGGTTCAAATGTGGTTTAATTCTTCTCCCATCCCTCTTCATCTTATCCCCTTCTTATTGTGTCATATGTTGTTAGAAGATGATGCATATATCATCTCTCCAAGCATATGACACATAAATGGCTATTGACCGGCCTCAAAATAGGTGCAACTTCTATATAAGTCCACTTACGATTTCTTAACATAGTGCTAAATTTTGTCCCGATTCGAGAAATGACCATTCGTGGCCCAAACTCATGTTTGTAAGCCCAAGTATGTTGATTTGAATCCTCTGATCCAATATCTTTGAGATTCATTGTTAGGAGGCTTTGGTCTTATCAATCCTCTAATGAATCTTCATAAACTTTGGTCATAGTGAATCACTTAAATATCATTGATCATTTACTGTTGCCTTGAGAATTTTGAATGGATGATATACTTGACAAAAAGCAAATGAAACTTGTTGTTGAGAGACTTTGATTTTATAAATCTTCTAATGAGTTTCAAATGTAAGTTTCAAGATGGTCATTCAACTAACCTCTAATTTCTAACAATTGACTTTATTTTGTGCTTTTATTTTATGCTTTTACTTTCAGCACATTTATTTTAGCATTTACAGTTCATGCTATTTTCATCTTTGCTCATTTGAGCATTATTCTTTTATGTCATTTTTATTTTGCTCATTTGAGCTTTTTCATTTCTTTTTTGAAGATACTTAATAATCAATTTGAACCCTAAAAAACTTTAATGTTACTTGGACTACTTGGTTACTATCCTTGGCATTATGGATATTGTGGACTTCTTGGACTTAGGAGTAGAGACCTTAACCTACCTTGAGACCTTGTGACATCAACTGTTATTTTGTCTGGAGTTCTTAGGGTTTACCATAAGATATTGGGTTGCTTGTTTGTTTTGTGTGAAGGTTATTGTGATTACAAGCTGTCTGTGATCTGGAATTCATCTGTATACAATCGTTACTCTGCCCAATTTTTGTGAAGACTTAATGTAATTAAAGCTTGGTTTCTTAAGAGGTTTAGTATCTTAGCTTTCTTGGTTTCAATCCAAAGGATGGGAATTCTACATTGACTCATTATGTCAAATGTTGGCTTCTTGTGGGTTAGACGGTTCTTTTCCCCTAGCTTTTACTTTATGCCTTAGGGTAGTCCATTCATCCCCTCCCATCTTCTTTAATTTCAAAAATCTTCTCCCTCCTTTTGAAAACTCTTCTTGTTTTTGAACTTGAATCGCTTTCATAATAAACTTGGACTTACGTCCATGTGTTTTCAAAATATTTTCTTAATCAAACTTTAATAAACTTAATAATACCTTGACATTTTTGTGAGAAGACTAAAATTCAATCAATCTCATTCAAACCATTTTGCCACTTTGTCTTTTTACTTTAAAATTTTCTCAAAAGATTAGACTCTTCTCAATCCTTGTAGTGTTGCGAACTACTATACTTCTATGATATGTAGTGAAGTCGGATATTTTCCACTTGGGTGTTGAGCGAAGCTTTGTTGATTTTTAAAATCCAAACCATATCCTCCACTTTGAGATGACCAATTTCTCCTTTCTCATAATTTTGGGTAGTAAGTATGTTTTCCACTCGGATAAGACAGTGATGTCTTGTCTCTTAAAATTAAACCAACACGCTTGTGTTTTAAAAATTTTAAAGGTGAACTATGTGTACCCTGATCCCCTATTGCACGGAAGGTGGTACGTAGGAACTAAAGGTTCGCAACCACGACAGGTGCAAAAATTGTTAAAAATATTTCTTTTCTCATCCCCACAATCTATTTTTTATACAACTCTTATAGCAAAAATACATAAATTTTCAAAGAGGTTCCAGTGGAGTACCGTAGATGTTTAGGGTGTTAATACCTTCCCTTTGCATAACCAACCCCCAAACTTAGATTCTCTCCCCCTCTTTTTGGGTTATTCGCTATTTTCCCATTCCTTTGGAAACAATAAATCATGATGGTGATTTTTATTTGATCTGTGCGAGTCTAGTCAATCCAATGAATTAGTCTCAACATTTCTACCACTACAGAAAAATGGTGACTTCACTGGGGAAAGATTGACCTCCTGCTGGTCCATCCCTAAGTGGGTTGAGCCTATCTTTGTTTATATTTGTGTATGTGTTATTATTAGTTGCATATTATGTGTTATATATATGTTTGTCTGGATTTTCCTGGTTCTCAGGGTGCTTGGTGATTTCTCATAAGTCCTACACCCGGAATTGGGAAAACTTAAGATTGGACAGGTGGTATAGTCATGTTAACTTTGAGGGAGAAATCCCAAAAAAGGAGGTATGAGATCACTCACTCAGTGGAGGCCCTTTTGACTATAGTGTCGTTTACCGAGTAATCGGGAAGACATGCTACTTTTGATCTGGGAGCCTGCTGAAACTGAGGACCGTGGAACCTTTAACTCATCTTGGCCTTTTAGGTTTAGTGCGGAAGCTATGACGAAGTAATCCGGAAATGGTTGTCACGCGGTACTACGCTCGTGTGAGTTTTTCTTGAGAATGTTACTAATTACTGAGTCAATAGAGATGTTGGTAATATCCGAAGGAAGTATGTAGACTCTGGGAACCACTAGAACCTTGTTCAGAAGGTGATCAATTTTTAAATCATGCCTTATGGGAAGTACCTTCAACCTCATGCTCGTGACGTTGAACCTATGAACCCTATGTTTGTGATCTTGTGTAAGATTGTTGCATCATGCATTCATGCACCCATGAGTATCTTCTAAAGACATTATGTTTCAAGGGACTTAAAAGTTGACTATTTGTGAATATCTCTGGTACTTTTGACCATGGATTATGGAAAAAGAAAGACTCGGAAGTACAGTTTCAAAGATCCCAAGATAGATGAGTTAATGAGTATGATACCCGAGATCGAGAGTCCTATAGATTTTTGGAGGAAGTAAGGGTCCATCATTTCTCTTATGAAGCTCAGGATGAAGGAGGGTATTCTCTCGACTTTGGTCAAGTTCTATGATCCAACGTATCAATGCTTTACTTTCCCTGATTAGCAATCGATGCCTACATTAGAAGAGTATTCTTATCTGCTGGGTTTACCTATTATTGATCATGTTCCTTTTACTGGTTTGGAGGGGGACAAAAATCCCATGAGATTGTTGCTTCGATCCCTCTGGGGAAGCCTGAGGTTGAATCCCACATGACTACCAAAGGAGCGATTAGAGGATTACCAACTCAATTGTTATTGGAGAAAGCTCGCTATTTATCCATAATGAAGAGTACGGTTACTTTTGAGGCCATATTTGCTCTACTTGCTTATGGGTTGTTCTTATTTCCCAATGTCGACAAATTTGTGGATATCAATGCCATCAGAATCTTCATGATTTGGAACCCAGTACATACATTATCGGGTGATTCTTATTACTCAATTCATCTTCGGGATTCTTATCATAGCAGGATGATCATATGCTGCACGCCTTTGTTGTATCAGTGGTTTGTTTCTCACTTGCCTCAATCTGATGCTTTCTGGGATGTCTAGAAGGAACCTCGTTTGGCTTCAAAGATTATGGCCCTCACTCATTCAAATTTTATTTGGTATTATCAGGCATACCATGATGTAGATAATGTCGACAGTTGTGGTAGTTTCCCCAATGTACGTCTTCTTAGTACAAAGGGAGAAATTAACTACAAACTTGTTCTTGCACGACGACAGCTTGGATATCCGATGAGGGATAAGCATAATAGTATTCATCTGAGTGGTTTCTTCCTTAAAGAGGGAAAGGTTCATAAGGAATCTAAAGAGGAGATTGCAAAGGCTTGGCGTCATATTCATAGTAAGAGTAGGAAGGACATGGGACCTAGAGGGGTTATTTCTTTGGAGCCTTATCTTCAGTGGGTACAAGTAATAGCCATCCAGTTGAAGATGCCATATTCCCATGAAGCACATATGCCTGATATGTTTGTGAAGACCACTCCTGCTGTAATGCCCGTTAATTTAATTAATTATTTAATTAAATTAATTATGGATTTATGATTGTGAATATTGTTGAAATTGTCGAATGTGTGAAATGTCGAGAAATGTTAATTTAAGTTGCTAAGTTGTTATTTGATTGATCAATATTAGCAATAATATTAATAATAACATTAGAATGGTTATAAGATTTATTGTTGGGCTTAATTATATGGTCGTATGTAGTAAAAATGGAGTATGAAACTTAGGCCCAATAATAATATTAATAATTATAAGGTTAAGCTATTTATAAGGTGAATTAGGTTAATTGAACAAGTCTTGGAGAATTTTGTGGGAACGTGAGAAGTTGCAAGGTTACATAGAAGAGGCAAAGGTTGGAAGCTATGGCAAAGCGAGGTTTAACCGGTACAATAGGGTGGTCTCCAATCCAAGGTAAGGGTGGAGTTCTTGCTCTATAATTGGGTATATGATAAATGATATGCGGGGTTAGATTTGTATGAAATTATTCCTATTTGTGTGGATTGTGTTGTAGAGTAATTATGTTCGTATGTTGTTGTCTCCGTCAAATGGGGTTTTCTTGTGAGAAATTATTCCATGTTGATATAATTTGTTATGTTATTTTGGTACTGTGTTGTGCTGTTGAAATTGGTAAACTGATGAATCGGAGGAAAAATTTGGAGAAGAAAAACAAAAACTTTCAGAAGCCACGGGGAGAAGCATGTGTCATGCGGCACAGGCAGGAAAAAGAGTGACGATCAACAGAAAAAAAAGTGACGACTGAAAGAAGCATTGTGCCGAACGGCACATGTGGAAAAGAAGGGGATGTCGATCGACATCCTATAAGGAAAAGGGAAAATGTATGTCGAGGGGCACTCAGAGATGAGTTGCCTTATTATATTTATTTTGGTAATGGAATTAGTATACTAGTATAGAATTTTCTTAGTATATTAGTGGAATATTGACAAATCATATTAGTAGAACATGCTAGTAGGAAATATTATTAAATATGGGCAGTAAGGAAATATAAGAGTATTAGAAACTAGTAGCAGTAGGATATAATTGTTGAAAACAATAACAGAAGGCTATTAACAGTAAATCGATAGCATGGATAATTCATACTAGTAGGATGTAATTACAAGTAGTAGAGCTTGTGAAATAACAGTATCAGGATGGTCTTAATAATAATAATAATACAAAGTAGAAATGCGAGAAATTTTAGTATAGGATTATTTAGCCGGATATAGTTGAATTGTCCGAATAATTATACGGAGTGTTTATAAAATATTACAGTTAAGACAGTGGATTGTATAAGTTTCTATAAGGTAGAGACTAAGATGTGAATTAGTAATCGAAGGTTATTAGTAATAAAATAACAGTGGAGAACTAATTAATTAGCAGGATTTAGTCGATTTGTCCGAACCACTCTATGGAACAATTGTTGTATATTTTAGTCGACACAATGTTTTGAATACTTTGTTGAAAAATATGAATTTCAGGTGGTATTGAATTGTTAGGCTTATGGCCAATGTTGTTTTCTCGTTGATGTTGTTGTCAAATTACTATTGTTGATATGATATTATTGTTGTGACGTACTAAGTTTTAGGCTTATGCCAATGTTGTGTTAATTGTTGTTGTTGAAACATCGAGTTGTAGACCTATGGCCAAAGTAGAATTATGTTGAGTTGATGTTAAATCGTTGATTGATGTGTTAGGATTATGGCCAATGTTGAATGATGTTGAGTTGTTGCGTTGTTGTAATTTTCGCTGTGAATTGTTGTTGATGATGCAAAGTTGTAGGGAATTTTAAATGATGATAAATTTCCTCTATTTACTGGTAATAATAGCGATGTGGGCTTATACCTTGCGATGGATGATGATTATTGTGAGTATGTGATAGTGCATTCATTGAGTCACATACATTTGCATACTCAGTGATGGCCTGGATTGGAAAACTGTGAAGAAGTCTTATGCCTTGTTGATGCCTCTATTAATTGGCAGTTTCTAAGATGGGAGTTCTGCTCCGTTTTTAAGAGGGGAGTTCTTATCTTTTTTTAAGTTGGGAGTTCTGCTCCAATGGTACCACATGCATGTGCATTGTAATTAAGTCGCATTTGATGTTGCATCTTGAGTTATGGTGAAGATAGAATTGTTGTTGCTTTATATTGTTGACTTTTTGTGACAGGTATCATCTAAAACTGTGAATTAGTTGTTATGTCGTATTGATGCTTTATTGTAATAGTTGTTGTGTATAAGTTGTGAAGTGGTGATTTTATATGAACTGATTCTGATATATTAATTATCATACATTCAATTATATAGTTTGATATATCACCCCATCTATTTGAATGTTTCCCTCTATTGGTAACATGCAGGTAATCAAGAAGAATGGTTGTTACCTTCATCAATTTGAGTCGGTGTTGTCGCTCTGATACGTAGCACTCGGGGGGATGAACGCTTGATGTTTAGTTGTTGATATTTATTTCAGTCGTTGAATTTTTAAGTTGATTACATGAAATAATTGTTGTCTTGAGGTTATTTTAGTTGAATAAAAGATGTTAAGTGCATTAAAGTTGAGTATGTGGATTCCGCTGCTTATCAATAAATTTTTTTTGATTTTTAAGAATAAATTAAGTTGTTATCGGTTCATCCAAATTAAGTGTTATGTATCTATTTTATATGCGATTAAATGAAGTTTGATTTTAAGTAAAAAACGTAGCATCCTATCTATGTTGAACTCTGATTTTATTATTACCCGCCGGGTAGAAATGAGGTGTTACATTAGTGGTATCAGAGCAGGTCGGTCTGTCCGACCAAGTTGTTTAATGTTGTTTATTCCTTAGTATGCGACAAGTGTGTGAAACACTGTCAGTGCTTGCTTGCTTTTCTAATCGCTTGTATGCAGGAGTTGGTTTGAAGATAAGTGGGGGAGAAGCTTTTCTTCTCTAATATATTTTGGTTGTAAGATGTTAGTTTAGTATGCTGTTGATGGCGACAATGCAAGTATTGTTGAAGTTTTGTTGTTTCTCGAATCCGAAGCTGACATAGATTAAAGATTTTGTTTGTTAATCAAGTTGGAGCATCTTGAGGGAGGACGATTAGACATTGTTGATGTTTACTTCTCGAAGGATGAGGAGAAATGTAATGATTGTTGATATACGAGTAGAGTGTAAATCCCTGATGTTTCTGAAGATGATTGCTAAGTAACCATGATAATTTTTAGAAGATGGAATTTATAAATTTACGATGTTTCAGCGCTGCTGGTGGACCTTGAAGTTGTCAGTTTGAGTAGCCCTTGCGTAAAATGTTGATCTTTGAACGGTGATAGAGTGATAGATTGCTGTAGACCTTGTCGTGGGATCCTTGTGAGTGATTTAAAAAGTTGTTGAAGTTGTTGGAATGTTTTGAATCGCGAGTCAGAGTTGAAAATGCAAGGAGATGAGTACGATTTCAAGGATGGTAAGTGTTGGTACTGGTACAAAGAAATTTTTTTTCTGATGTTATTGTAAGGTGGATAATAGTATGTCGTTGCATGACATCGGTGTTTGCATTTCTGGTTTACTTTGGAAATTCATATCTTGTGTTCTGAGTATTGGATTGGTGTTCCGTTTGAACCTATGAGGAGATAGAAATATATTCTATCATATGTAAGTGTTTTCGAATATGGTTGATGCATTCCCATATGGAGGAACTCTGAAATCGTTTATGGAACTAGAGACTTTTTGGGCATAAATGATTATTACCGAAGTTGTTCGAGACGAGCTCAAGCGTAATATGTTGTGGGCGAATAAGTTGAGAAATGAAATGTTTGGCATTAAAAAGGATGTGAAAGTATTGGAGGAGCACATAGAGATGCAGCTTATGAAGAGAAGATATCCTTTTAGAGGAAGATGCTTTTAAGATAAATTAGAGTCGTGTTTATGATGCCAAGATAGTGGCATGTGTAAAAGAAGTATTGGAGAGGTTCGATCCCCAAAATGGTATGGAACGGTGTTGTTGAGATTTCAATTGAATTTGAGACAACGAAGATGGTTGGAGTTGTTCAAAGATTATAATTTTGGTTTGAATTATCATCCAGGTAAAGCTAATGTTGTGGATGATGCTTTAAGTCGAAAGACTTTACATATGTCGGCAATGATGGTTAAAGAATTGGAATTAATTGAACAATTTAGAGAAATGAGGTTAGTTTGTGAAGTGACATAGAAGAGTGTGATGTTGGGGATGTTGAAGATTAACAATAATTTTCTGGACAGTATCAAAGAAGCTCAGAAGTTAGACGTGGAATTGGTAGATTTGGTGGTTGGACTCGATCAGTCTGAGAATGATGATTTTGAGTTAGATGTGCAAGGTGTGTTGAGATTCCATAATCGAATTTGTATTCCTGGTGATGCAGATATGAAGAAAGTAATTCTTGATTTTGAGGATACTTAACCTTCGTGTGAGGCTAAGTGAGTGTAACGTGGATCGTGTAATATGTTGAGCAGTGGTGTCTCATCGACAAAATCGAATGAGAGGGAAATTATGGAAGTATTTGTAAACCCCATTGGAAATTATTGGATGATGCTGCTTTAGGTGACTTGAGTACAAGTTCGAAAGGAACACTATTATAGTTAGTAACGATAGTTTATACTCCATTATGGTTGTCGGCTATCTATTGACAAATTGAGGAACTGATCACTCTTAATCTCTTGTTGATAGTAGACAAGATCATGTTGGATGATATAGACTTGTCTTAATATCTTAATGGTGAGTGAAGTGGTTGATGGTATATCATGAGATAGTCGCTCACCAATTTGTGTGAAGAGTGGCTAAGAAAGAGTTGAGATGTATTGAACAATTCAGAGTAGCGGGTTTATATGTGAGCTAACATCAAAAAGTGAAAGATTGAGAATATCAAGCGAACAATGGTTTTATGGTGGATGTTGAGGAAAGTCTGAAACTAGAATGAGACTTGTAAACTGTATAGTTGGAAGAAACTTTAATGAGGACTGTGATTTAAGATGGATTATCAGAGTTGCGCAGCCGAAGCATATATGGCGCAGTTTCTATGAGTATACGACTCACATGCTTGATTTGGTAGATTTTCGATGTAGGGATGATGTGCCAAGGTATTGTGATATCTCGGAGGTATTTGGTGATCCTATAAGGAAATTATTGTGGTTATTAGTTGATGGTGAGTTGTGCGTATAATTATTGATTGATGTTGTTAAGTTGAAGTTATAATGATTTTGTTCCCGTTGTCATGATGTTGTTGTTGATTACCATAAGTAAGGAATAGTATTTCATAATATGACAAAGTTGATTATGTTGGCTATGTTGATGTCACTATAAGAGCGATACGATGATATGAATAAGGTTGATGATATTTTTTTGAAGTGATTGATAAGTTGTTAGTGGTTATGTCGTGGAGATCTTGAATGATTAGCACGTGTGGATTCTAATTATATCATCTTGAGTGTTGTTATGTCGAGAAAGTAGTGGTCGGAATGTTGCCAAACACAACTTGGAAATCAACGAGTTGGATGCGAAATTCGTACTAAGAGTGGTAGTATCGAATAGATTTTCGAGGACGGAAATATTATAAGTGGGGGAGAGTTGTAACGCCCGTTAATTTAATTAACTATTTAATTAAATTAATTATTGATATATGATTGAGAATGTTGTTGAAATTATCTAAGTTGCGAAATGTTGAGAAATGTTAATTTAAGTTGCTAAGTTGTTATTTGGTTGATTAATATTAGCAATAATATTAATAATAACATTAGAATGGTTATAAGATTTATTGTTGGGCTTAATTATATGGTCGTATGTAGTAAAAGTGGAGTATGAAAGTTAGGACCAATAAAAATATTAATAATTATAAGGTTAAGCTATTTATAAGGAGAATTAGGTTAATTGAACAAGTTGTTGTACCCCAAAATTTGCCCTCCCTTTTTTCACAAGAAATCATAACTTCGGGGTTTGCCCTGATTTTTCAGATTGGCTCAAGAATCGGTCAAACAAACTTTTCTTTATCAGTCAGTCCAAAATTAGGGATTCCATTGATTTTGAATCAGTCAAACAGACTTTTCTTTACCAGTCAATCCAAAATTAGGGTTTCCATTGATTTTGAATCAGTCAAACAGATTTTTTTTATCAGTCCATCCAGAATTAGGGTTTCTATTGATTTGGTTGAGTTTGGCTCAGGAATTAATCAAGCAGACTTTTCTTTGACGGCAAATCTGGAATTAGGGTTTTTCTATCGTATTTCTCAGAAGAATTTGAATCCACAGTATTTCAATTGACTGTTACATTGTTTTATGCTTGTTCAAGATTGCTGTTTGTTTCTCAAAACCTAAACATATGGGCTAGGAGCTGAGGCTTTTGATTGAAAGTTTGAAGCATTGGTTTGATCAGTGAAGTGAAAGGTGTATGGATGTTTGTTTGTTTAACTGTACAAAGCATATGATTAATTGGAATGCCGGGCGTATTGTGGTTAATGCAAGGTTGCGAGATTGCAAAGTTTGTTGATTATTTATTTTATCTGAGTTAAAATTATTGGGATGCATTTCCAATTATTTTAATTCAAGAGATTTAAATAATTAAATAGACAGTGCAGAAGAAATAAGGAATTATCTGACAAAGACTTTTTATTTATTTTAATTGTTGTTACAAATGTTATTTGAATACTGTAAATTTATTTACAATGTTTACAATAATATTTATTACAATAATTGAAAAGAAAATAAATCTAAAATCTAAGTCTCTTGAAGTCTTCTATCTTCTACTGCTTCTTCCATTATCTAACTGGTATTTACCTGCAAAGACAGAAAAAAAGAAATCAGTACAGTTAAATTAAAAAAAAGCATTTTTAGGCAGATAAATATAAAGTCATCATTAAAGATTGTTGGCCGGAATCAGATTGTTTTGGTTTCATCATGTTTTACTCGTCCTCTTTGCAAATCACAAGAAGATTTCTCTTCTTGGTTCACAAAGAGGAAAGTAAAATATTTTTGCAAGCATACAATCAATTAAATGCAAAGATACAAGGCACAAGGCTTCACACAAAGAAGGCACAAGGCTGGACAATGTCAAACTGAACAGCATATTGCATTAGTCAACCAAGTTGCACAAAGGCAAACCAAGTTGCACAAAAGCAAACTAAGTACACAAAACTGTCAACCAAGTACACAAGCTGTCAAAAAACTGTCAATGCAGAAAATATGGAAGTACAATGCAGAGATAAACCAAGATACAAGCAAGCAAGCTTGTCAAAACATCTCATCATGTTCTGGCCAACAAAACTTTTCAGAATAAAGATATATTAAGCAATTTAAAAATGCTTTATGGAGAGAGAAAGAGAGTGAAGTAGGAGGTTTGCAGTTTTGGTAGGCTTAAAAGGATAAGAATAAATAGAACAGTTCTAACAGTTCAATCAAAAAGGCCACAAAAACTGGAGCTTGCTTTCAAGACCAGAAGCAAACTGCAAGCAAACCACAAGCAAAACTCAGCAAACCTGCCTATACCAAACAAATAAAACCTCCAACCTGTACTAAACTCACAAACTGCAAGCTGATATCAAAAACACCAGTCTGCCTTCAGAACCAAAAAATGCAAGTCCAAAACTGCAAGCTGAAAGAACAAACATCCAGCCTACATAACTAAAAGCCTCCAAACCTGTGGCCTGTACAATTGTAAGTTATCAAACTTGCAAAACCTGCAAAAAACAAGAACTCAGTAGCCTGCCTGCCTTACCAACAAGAAGCCTGAAGCCTGCCTCAAATTAAACTGCAAGTTATCAAAACCTGCCTCAAAAACAAAAGCAAGCAAGCTCAACAAAAGATCCAAGCCTGCCTAAAACTGCACAAGCCTGCCTTACCAAATAAGCCTTCAAACATGTCCAAGTACATAACAAACATGTAAAACAAATAAATTCACCATCATCAAACATCCAAAACACTAAAAACCATCAAACAAACCACATGAACCCGCCTTCCCAAACACAGAGGAAAAAACATGCATAACAAAAATCAAAAGTGTGCAAGTAAAACTCAGTAGCCTAATTTTACCAAACAAGCCTTCAAACTTGTTCAAACACAAACCTTCAAACAAGCTTGCCTTCAAAGAAAAACAACCAAGAAGTCTCAAAACATGAATTTCATCATCAACAGTCAGTAGTCAAATACCAAACATCAAAACAACAATAGAAATCCTCAGAACATGGTCCATCATCAAATACCAAACATCAAAACAACAATAGCGATATCTCAGAAAAATCGTCATCATTGATAAAGCAAGCAGAGGAAGAGTGAAAGATCAAAGCAACATGTTCATCATCAATAAATCATAAGCCAAATCAACAACAATAAGCAGCATCTCAGAAAGATATCCAACATTCAAAGAAGAGAAGATTCAGAAGCGAATGATACAGTCTAAGAAATAACATCATCATTGACAAAGAGAAAGAGGAAGAGTGTAGAAGCAAAATGAAAATCCAAACGACATAGTTTTCAGAAAAACATTCATCATCAAACGATTTCAAAGAGAAAGATACAGAAATACCCAAAGTAAGCAAGCAACGTCATCACGCTCCTCCCTCCTCCGTCCACCTGAGAGCACCGCCATTCCACCCTCCGTCCATTCCCTAAAGACGAAGCTACCAAGGTATCAGCTTTCCTCTTTCTTTTCCTACATCACCATATCACAAACATCAATGATTAAAACACTATGAACAATAACATGCAATAATCGAATCTAAAAAAACGCGTCAAGAACAAAAGAAAATAATACCTTTTCTAAATCGCCGCCTTGTACAATCACGGGGAGGAGAGGTTGGAGGTGGAGTTCTGGTGGCCTAAGGCGAGGGGAGAGGACATCAGTTGTTCTTGGTTTGAGAAAGACAAAGAGGATGAAGACGAGAGGAGAGGAGCGGCGCCGTTCACAAAACCAAACCCTTGTTCTGAGAACATGAGACACAAACCCTAAACAAAATTTGTGCATTTCCATTGGGCTTCTGCCCCATAAACCAAACTAAAGCCCAAACACGTTTGGCTCCTTCACCCCCTTTACATCCAAGTTTCTTTGTTTGTTTTCACTTACTTGGGCCATACTAACCATTAGGCCCGTCATCATCATTTTTATTGAACTAATCTTTTTTTTACCAATTATTTTCTTTTTTTTACAATATATTCCCTTTTTCTCTTATTGCTAAAAAATATATATATTTTGTATAGATTCTCTTAATATTTTTTCTTCTAACAATTATTACATTTTAAATAAATATATATAAATAATAGAATTTCATTAAGTTAAATAATTCTTTCTTTTTCTTTAAAACCCTTTGTTTATATAATTAACAAAATGCAAATAAAAAAAATCACATAATCTTTTTAGGTTAGAATCTTCATTTGATCATTTGTAAATAACCACATACATCTCACAATACTTTTGATTCTCTTTATTTTTTATGTCTTGTCACAATTTTACATTGAGAATGCGACGATTCGATTTGGTTGTAAATAATATTTGGACATTACTATTCTGATAAGACTCATCCCCATTTGTAAACATTTGTACCCCCATCCCCAGATACTTATTTGTAATAACTTAGACTTTAAATTCCCGCAATTTATCGCTTTCTATATACTGTATAGTAATTAGGGTTTGTATGCGAAGATTCAAAATCAACCGCTAGATAACCTAATACAAGATAAATGCTTGAAAATCAATACATAGTCCACACTTGCACCTCTAGGGTAACCTCACTTGTTGCCTCGGAAAATGCAATCATGTCCCTCGAGTATGAGACACTCTAGCAAATGTCCCTTTTATAAACAAAGATCGTAGTCCCTCGATGACCCTCGATGTTGCCTTTGATAAAACGATCTTGTCCCTTACAAAATTGCTAGAGCGTCTCACAAGTTGCCTTCAATGATTGTATACGATGACCCGCGCCTGTCCCGTTTAACATCCTAACGCAAGGTTGTTCATCAAACACAATGGTGAAATAAAACTGTTAAAAGGGTTAAAAAACATAAGAAAGATCTTTGAGTAAAATAGGGTAGATAGCTCTTAGCTACTTGATCAAGCTTGCAAAAACATCCTTGCCATTTTTCAAACACACTTTACGACACAACTTCAAAACAACTTCAAAACAATTTCAAAACAACTTTCAAAACATTGAATTATCTTTTCAAAAAGACACACATTTGTATATATTCAAACAAGAATCATTACAAAGGTTTCCTAGACAAGGTATCTTTTTCAAAACATTTTTTAAAACCACACACACAAAGCACCATTTCAAACAATTGAAAAGCAAAGGCAAGTGATCTAAAACAAGTAACTAAGAGCCCATGGATAACCATTGATGAAAAGGGTGCTAGCACCTTCCCTTTTCATAATCTACCCCCCGAACCCACAAAAACATCTCAAAGGTCTTTCCTGTGCTTTTTGACCTTTCCTTAGGATAAAATAAAAAGTCGGTGGCGACTCTTGCTAAACCGAACAAGTGCGAAAACAAACGCAAAATCCCAAGTCAGTTCTCCCACCGTATCACAGAACTGGCGACTCTGCTGGGGAAATTTTCTAAAAGTGGGGTTACCTTAGGGTTTTAGATCACCTTTACATGCTTACCTTGATTGCTTTGATTGCTTTACTTTTTGGGTTCCTTGTTTGGGTTTGTTTTAAATCCTACATTCGGATTTGGGGACACTTTTTAGGTAAGTAGCAATAAACTGTGAGGGAACTGTGCGGGGTATACCGACATGGTTGAAACAATAGCTACGTTGATGTGGCACTTTGGTTGGTACCGATAACCCTTGAGTTGAATCAAGGAGAGTACGGGGCCGCCGCGTGGTGTCGTGAAGCATCAATTGACTTTAGAACCTTACTTGACCATCTTGGCCTTTTTAGGGGTAGGGAGATGACCGGCTTTGGTGCAGACCGAAGTTGGTAGATACTCGATACTAAACTCATTGAGGATTGTTTTCTTGGAATATTTTGATTGCTAGTTAAGTGGCTAAACCAAAACAATGAACATAGAAAATAATCCGGTGATATTGAGCTCCTTAGAACCCGGTTTCTATTTTAGGACAGGTTTGAGCCAACGAAATTCAAGAGGGTACTTACCTACAAACCCCATGCAAGCCTAAACCTAAGGACTTGTCTGCTTTGTGTGAATATGATTACCTGTATATACACTTGCTTACTTTTGCATACATGTACATAACATCATAACATCATAACATCATACCATAGCATTTTCAATAACCATTTCAAAGATCTCGAGGGTCTTTTGATGCAGGGTCACGTTGAACCGGACGTCTACCAAAGGGTAAGAGGTTTCATTTTCCTCTAAACAAACACCGTCAAAGATCAAGTACAACAACTTGAATCAGGGGCTATGACCCACTTGACATGGTGATCTTGATTCTCGTGGAAAGACATCCATCAATACAAAGTTCTCCAGTCAAAGATGTTGATCTGAGTTCAACCTCTAACATTCTCTTGTGTTTACCCCGAGAGATCTTCGAAAACATGTATCCACATATCATGCATTGTATTATAACATGTTTTCCTTTTCAGGTTTCCTTATTCTTCTACTGTTTATTTCAGTAAGAGATGGCTCTAGAGAGGACTGTCAAAGATATCCAAGATTAAAATGCTCAACTTCAAGAAATGTTCTTGAACCTGTCCCAGGGGCAAGAAGAAGTGAAAGCTCTCCTCACAAGGGGCATGGTCCTAGGGAATTCAAGCAGTGTCAGGAATGAACAGTTGGAAGAGCTGCAAATTGAGCTGGCAACAATGAAGATCCAGATAATGCGGCAACTGGTGGGCCAGATGGCACTCATTCAAGACCTGGCTCAAAGACAAGAAGAGCTCAGGGTTCTCGTCAACAAGCTGCTTCGGGACAACCAAGTGGGGAAAACATATAAGGTTGAAGATCAAGTCATCATTCAACCTCCTTTGAGACAAGAAGACAAAGGAAAAGCTCCTCAACTTGCTTCAGGGTCACAAGCCCAACAACAACCTCGTCAGCGTCAACAGGGTAATCGGCGTAAGAAAAATACGTCTGGAAGACATTTCTCTGAGACTGATATATCATCATCTCTAATACTGAAACGCTTGTTGGAGGTCAACCTGCTTGCTTTAAAGGATCCTATTCGGAAGCCCAATACCTCTACTCCTAGCTATCACCCCGATGCATTTTGTGTATACCACTCCCATAGTCCTGGACATGACACCGATGACTGCTGGGCTTTGAAAAATAAGATCCCAGACTTGATTGACGAAGGAGTGCTGGAATTCATGCCGGATGGCGAGATGAAAATCTTCTGCTAAGGGTTCTCCACCTGAAATGACAAAGCTCGAACTGAGAGACTTTTGTTCTATTTGAATTTTCAAGTTGTAATTTCTTTTGTTATTCAAACACTTATCTGTTGATGTCAAACTCTGTTTCATTAATGCATTACATATGTTTGTCTTGAATCCATCCATTCGTTTTCACTATTTTTAAACTATGCTTCCTACTTTCTTTATGATATTTAACTCTTGATAAAAAGCTACAAGCCTTTAGAGGGAGGATGACGAAACAATGCCATAATCTCATACAATATGCTTTTGAGCAGACCTTGCTGACGATGTACATACGTTTCTTTCAAATCCTAAACACTGGAGTTATAAGGAAGATAATCCCTAGTCAACCCCTTCGAGCCAGAGAAGTAGGAGTTTTCTGTTTTAAATAAATTGAAACCTTTGATTTAAACCTGGGGCAGGGTAGTCTCTCAGTTAATTCAAAAAAGATGCGCATTAAAGTCGCAAACTCTCAGTTCGTAATACAACGAATGACATAAAAAACATTCCTTTGGAACCAAAAGACAGTGATGGTTCCTTACCTCATAGGCAGTCATTATCTCTCAAAAGAGAAAAGCCCACTGAGCCAAAACCTACAAAGGAGGCTTAAGAAAGCTGGGGCATCCCGCTGACTGTAATCTCGAAAATAGGAACAGTCAGGCAAAAATTAGGGATAACGAATAAAAAAAAGGTCATTACCAATCCTCAACAACATGAAAAATGTTGCAAAAATGATGACTGCCTACCATAAAATTCAACTTGTGTGGACCATCACCAAAATGTCGTCCCAAACTCGAATAGAGTTCGACGCACAATAACTGAGTTTAGGATTGAAGGGCATCACGAAGAGCGGGTGGGTACAAATATACTTTGAGCCTTTATCCTTTGTTTCTTAAACCGGGAACCAAGCCACGTTACAACCCTTAGAAAGTCCTAATTGAAGCATGGGTTAGTTCGAAAGCATACTGTTACAATAGGTATCCTGACTCCTGTAAGGCTTTGCCCTAAATCTTGTGTTGAATTTGTCTTATAAAAAAAGTTTTCTACTAAAAAACGCATTTTTCAAAACTTCGAGACAAGCATAAACTTTGCATTATTTGAATATCATTGTTTGCACATGTTTATTTGTTTGACAGCGAAGGAATTCACAACAGTGAATGTTCGGAGGAACGAAAACTCTCTCGGTGAATGAAATCACTTCAAGTGGGGTGATACTCCCGTTACAAAGATCTCCCATCAACAAAAGGGGATTTGATATGGTATTTTCCAGTCAACCTGAGGAAATCCAGTCAAGATTTCAACAAATCTTTCAAAGTTAACCTGGGGCAGTCCAGTCAAGATTTCAACAAATCTTTCAAAGTTCGGTGAACCTGGGGCAGTCCAGTCAAGATTTCAAGAAATCTCTCAATTACGGGATAACCTGGGGCAAGTCTCCCTCACCATCACTTGGGGAAGTTAAACGTCAATCTCAACAAAGGGTTACGTACAGTCCAAGTTTCCTGGCAATACCACACGCATCTGATACTAGGGGCAGTGATGAAACCCCTCCAAAATCTTTCTGAAAAGAAGTCCAGGCGTCCTCAAGAAGGTTATCACCTCTCTAGCAGACAAGCAGTCATGGGTTTATTTCCCCAACATTTATCAAGGATTTATTCTCCAAAACAAATTACATTTCAAATTGATTGGTCGTTCAAAATTTCCTTCATCACCTGTTGGAATTTATGGTCGTTATCAAAAATTCCTTCATCACCTGTTGGAATTTACGGTCGTCATCAAAATTTCCTTCATCACCTGTTGGAAGTTACAGCCACCAATAGAATAACGGACAACTGAAGCTCCTAAAAATCTGTTTCTCTCAAGAATGAAGATTCTCATCCTTGAAACCTCAGAAGATTGGTATACTCCCAACTTCCTGAACCTTAACAGAATGAAGATTCTCATCCTTGAAACCTCAGAAGATTGGTATACTCCCAACTTCCTGACCCTTAACAGAATGAAGATTCTCATCCTTGAAACCTCAGAAGATTGGTATACTCCCAACTTCCTGACCCTTAACAGAATGAAGATTCACATCCTTGAAACCTCAGAAGATTGGTATACTCCCAACTTCCTGACCCTTAACAGAATGAAGATTCTCATCCTTGAAACCTCAGAAGATTGGTATACTCCCAACTTCCTGAACCTTAACAGAATGAAGATTCTCATCCTTGAAACCTCAGAAGATTGGTATACTCCCAACCTCCTGACCCTTAACAGAATGAAGATTCTCATCCTTGAAACCTCAGAAGATTGGTATACTCCCAACCTCCTGACCCTTAACAGAATGAAGATTCTTATCCTTAAAACCTCAGAAGATTGGTATACTCCCAACCTCCTGACCCTTAACAGAATGAAGATTCCCATCCTTAAAACCCCAAGAGATTGCATACACCCAATCTTATGACCCAAGACCTGAATGAAGATTCTCATTTTGGCTTCCCCACTAGATTGGCATACACCCAACCTCCTGATATTCCCGACAGAATGAAGATTCTCATTTCTCAAAGTGGTATAACATCTGAATTTTTGGTATTCCCGACAGAGTGAAGATTCTCATTCTTAAAGTGGCATACCACCTAAACCTGAACTTCTTCCAGACAGGAATAAGCTTTTTCCAGAATCCTGAGTTTTACTCTCCAACAGGATAGCAACTTTTCAACAGTATGGCTATTCCCCACAGAATTCTTATTCCCTAAGCAGAACGAAGACTCTCATTCTCAGTACCTCACAAAGTATTCAGATATTCCCCAGTGAAGATCTCCTCAAGACAGGAATCCCCAGTAGATTAGCATACAACCCAAACTCCTGATTCCCAAACAGTGGTCCCAAGACTTCTCATTTTTAACGATCAAAGGATTTTCAATACCCTGCAGCAGTCATGGATTTACTTCCCCCGGCATCAGTCAAAGATTTCACTATCCAGGATTCATCTTCCTCAGCAAGACGACTACTCAGCTTACATGCGCATCCATTACATTCATATCATAAAAATTGATGAAGTACAATTCACTGCATCATACATATCATGCAACATGAATTTATGTTTTGGCTAACATTTTACCCTTTTTCAGGATAAGATTAAAAGGCTATCGTTAACAATTATCCAGATACAGTTCATATACGCTCCAGACACGGATGCCATTCTGTCCCTTACACCAACAACTTGATTCTCCAGTACAATCGCCACGAAAGTCATTCTGTCACTTATTCAGATCCCAGTTACAGTCTCAGATACACTCCAAGCACGAAAGTCATTCTGCTACTCATACAGATCTCAAATTCAGATACAATACAGATACACTCAAGACACGACATTCATTCTGATATTCATTCAAAATTCCAATACAGTTATAGTCTCAGATATACTCCAGACACGGAAGTCATTCTGCTACTCATACAGACCTCAACTTCTGAAAACAGTTTACGGATGCTTCCCAACACGGATGTTAATCTATCGCTTTTTCAGACTCACCTTCTGAAAACAGTTTACGGATTCTCCAAACATGGATGTCAATCTATTGCTTATTCAGGCCCCTAGTTCAGAGATGTTCCAAACATGGATACCTTTCTGATACTCACCCACTCACCTACAACAAACATTCTTGGATGGCATCTTTAAGCCCATCTCCGACAAGATTCTATCACATCTCCAGATGGCATCTTTAAGCCCATCTCCGACAAGATTCTGTCACATCTCCAGATGGCATCTTTAAGCCCATCTCCGACAAGATTCTGTCACATCTCCAGATGGCATCTTTAAGCCCATTCCCTCAACTACGCTTTGACGAGTGCAAATTTTTTGGGCACTCTAGTGTCCAATCATCTTTTACCTTCGAGTCACGAAAGGCAAACTTGCCAATCTAACTCTTCAGGTTCAAGAAGATTGAACAGGGGCAACTGTTGTACCCCAAAATTTGCCCTCCCTTTTTTCACAAGAAATCATAACTTCGGGGTTTGCCCTAATTTTTAAGATTGGCTCAAGAATCGGTCAAACAGACTTTTCTTTATCAGTCGGTCCAAAATTAGGGTTTCCATTGATTTTGAATCAGTCAAACAGACTTTTCTTTATCAGTCAGTCCAAAATTAGGGTTTCCATTGATTTTGAATCAGTCAAACAGATTTTTCTTATCAGTCCATCCAGAATTAGGGTTTCTATTGATTTGGTTGAGTTTGGCTCAGGAATTGATCAAGCAGACTTTTCTTTGACGGTAAATCTGGAATTAGGGTTTTTCACTCGTATTTCTCAGAAGAATTTGAATCCACAATATTTCAATTGACTGTTACAATGTTTTACGCTTGTTCAAGATTGCTGTTTGTTTCTCAAAACCTAAACATTTGGGCTAGGAGATGAGGCTTTTGATTGAAAGTTTGAAGCATTGGTTTGATCAGTGAAGTGAAAGGTGTATGGATGTTTGTTTGTTTAACTGTACAAAGCATATGATTAATTGGAATGCCGGGCGTATTGTGGTTAATGCAAGGTTGCGAGATTGCAAAGTTTGTTGATTATTTATTTTATGTGAGTTAAAATTATTGGGATGCATTTCCAATTATTTTAATTCAAGAGATTTAAATAATTAAATAGACAGTGCAGAAGAAATAAGGAATTATCTGACAAAGACTTTTTATTTATTTTAATTGTTGTTACAAATGTTATTTGAATACTGTAAATTTATTTACAATGTTTACAATAATATTTATTACAATAATTGAAAAGAAAATAAATCTAAAATCTAAGTCTCTTGAAGTCTTCTATCTTCTACTGCTTCTTCCATTATCTAACTGGTATTTACCTGCAAAGACAGAAAAAAAGAAATCAGTACAGTTAAATTAAAAAAAAAAGCATTTTCAGGCAGATAAATATAAAGTCATCATTAAAGATTGTTGGCCGGAATCAGATTGTTTTGGTTTCATCATGTTTTACTCGTCCTCTTTGTAAATCACAAGAAGATTTCTCTTCTTGGTTCACAAAGAGGAAAGTAAAATATTTTTGCAAGCATACAATCAATTAAATGCAAAGATACAAGGCACAAGGCTGCACACAAAGAAGGCACAAGTCTGGACAATGTCAAACTAAACAGCATATTGCATTAGTCAACCAAGTTGCACAAAGGCAAACCAAGTTGCACAAAAGTAAACTAAGTACACAAAACTGTCAACCAAGCTGTCAAAAAACTGTCAATGCAGAAAATATGGAAGTACAATGCAGAGATAAACCAAGATACAAGCAAGCAAGCTTGTCAAAACATCTCATCATGTTCTGGCCAACAAAACTTTTCAGAATAAAGATATATTAAGCAATTTAAAAATGCTTTATGGAGAGAGAAAGAGAGTGAAGTAGGAGGTTTGCAGTTTTGGAAGGCTTAAAAGGATAAGAATAAATAGAACAGTTCTAACAGTTCAATCAAAAAGGCCACAAAAACTGGAGCTTGCTTTCAAGACCAGAAGCAAACTGCAAGCAAACCACAAGCAAAACTCAGCAAACCTGCCTATACCAAACAAATAAAACCTCCAACCTGTACTAAACTCACAAACTGCAAGCTGATATCAAAAACACCAGTCTGCCTTCAGAACCAAAAAATGCAAGTCCAAAACTGCAAGCTGAAAGAACAAACATCCAGCCTGCATAACTAAAAGCCTCCAAACCTGTGGCCTGTACAACTGTAAGTTATCAAACTTGCAAAACCTGCAAAAAACAAGAACTCAGTAGCCTTCCTGCCTTACCAACAAGAAGCCTGAAGCCTGCCTCAAATTAAACTGCAAGTTATCAAAACCTGCCTCAAAAACAAAAGCAAGCAAGCTCAACAAAAGATCCAAGCCTGCCTAAAACTGCACAAGCCTGCCTTACCAAATAAGCCTTCAAACATGTCCAAGTACATAACAAACATGTAAAAACTGCAGTTCAATCCAAACTCAACAAAGACAAGCAAACACCAAATGCTCATCAGCCTGCCTTTACAAAAGCTCAATAAAGAACAAATAAATTCACCATCATCAAACATCCAAAACACTAAAAACCATCAAACAAACCACATGAACCCGCCTTCCCAAACACAGAGGAAAAAACATGCATAACAAAAATAAAAAATGTGCAAGTAAAACTCAGTAGCCTACTTTTACCAAACAAGCCTTCAAACTTGTTCAAACACAAACCTTCAAACAAGCTTGCCTTCAAAGCAAAACAACCAAGAAGTCTCAAAACATGAATTTCATCATCAACAGTCAGTAGTCAAATACCAAACATCAAAACAACAATAGAAATCCTTAGAACATGGTCCATCATCAAATACCAAACATCAAAACAACAATAGCGATATCTCAGAAAAATCGTCATCATTGATAAAGCAAGCAGAGGAAGAGTGAAAGATCAAAGCAACATGTTCATCATCAATAAATCATAAGCCAAATCAACAACAATAAGCAGCATCTCAGAAAGATATCCAACATTCAAAGAAGAGAAGATTCAGAAGCGAATGATACAGTCTCAGAAATAACATCATCATTGACAAAGAGAAAGAGGAAGAGTGTAGAAGCAAAATGAAAATCCAAACGACATAGTTTTCAGAAAAACATTCATCATCAAACGATTTCAAAGAGAAAGATACAGAAATACCCAAAGTAAGCAAGCAGCGTCATCACGCTCCTCCCTCCCCCGTCCACCTGAGAGCACCGCCATTCCACCCTCCGTCCATTCCCCAAAGACGAAGCTACCAAGGTATCAGCTTTCCTCTTTCTTTTCCTACATCACCATATCACAAACATCAATGATTAAAACACTGTGAACAATAACATGCAATAATCGAATCTAAAAAAACGCGTCAAGAACAAAAGAAAATAATACCTTTTCTAAATCGCCGCCTTGTACAATCACGGGGAGGAGAGGTTGGAGGTGGAGTTCTGGTGGCCTAAGGCGAGGGGAGAGGACATCAGTTGTTCTTGGTTTGAGAAAGACAAAGAGGATGAAGACGAGAGGAGAGGAGCGGCGCCGTTCACAAAACCAAACCCTTGTTCTGAGAACATGAGACACAAACCCTAAACAAAATTTGTGCATTTCCATTGGGCTTCTGCCCCATAAACCAAACTAAAGCCCAAACACGTTTGGCTCCTTCACCCCCTTTACATCCAAGTTTCTTTATTTGTTTTCACTTACTTGGGCCATACTAAGCATTAGGCCCGTCATCATCATTTTTATTGAACTAATCTTTTTTTACCAATTATTTTCTTTTTTTACAATATATTCCCTTTTTCTCTTATTGCTAAAAAATATATATATTTTGTATAGATTCTCTTAATATTTTTTCTTCTAACAATTATTACATTTTAAATAAATATATATAAATAATAGAATTTCATTAAGTTAAATAATTCTTTCTTTTTCTTTAAAACCCTTTGTTTATATAATTAACAAAATGCAAATAAAAAAAATCACATAATCTTTTTAGGTTAGAATCTTCATTTGATCATTTGTAAATAACCACATACATCTCACAATACTTTTGATTCTCTTTATTTTTTATGTCTTGTCACAATTTTACATTGAGAATGTGACGATTCGATTTGGTTGTAAATAATATTTGGACATTACTATTCTGATAAGACTCATCCCCATTTGTAAACATTTGTACCCCCATCCCCGGATACTTATTTGTAATAACTTAGACTTTAAATTCCCGCAATTTATCGCTTTCCATATACTGTATAGTAATTAGGGTTTGTATGCGAAGATTCAAAATCAACCGCTAGATAACCTAATACAAGATAAATGCATGAAAATCAATACATAGTCCACACTTGCACCTCTAGGGTAACCTCGCTTGTTGCCTCCGAAAATGCAATCATGTCCCTCGAGTATGAGACACTCTAGAAAATGTCCCTTCGATAAACAAAGATCGTAGTCCCTCGATGACCCTCGATGTTGCCTTTGATAAAACGATCTCGTCCCTTACAAAATTGCTAGAGCGTCTCACAAGTTGCCTTCAATGATTGTATACGATGACCCGCGCCTGTCCCGTTTAACATCCTAACGCAAGGTTGTTCATCAAACACAATGGTGAAATAACATTGTTAAAAGGGTTAAAAAACATAAGAAAGATCTTTGAGTAAAATAGGGTAGATAGCTCTTAGCTACTTGATCAAGCTTGCAAAAACATCCTTGCCATTTTTCAAACACACTTCACAACACAACTTCAAAACAACTTCAAAACAATTTCAAAACAACTTTCAAAACATTGAATTATCTTTTCAAAAAGACACACACCTTTGTATATATTCAAACAAGAATCATTACAAAGGTTGCCTAGACAAGGCATCTTTTTCAAAACATTTTTTAAAACCACACACACAAAGCACCATTTCAAACAACTGAAAAGCAAAGGCAAGTGATCTAAAACAAGTAACTAAGAGCCCATGGATAACCATGGATGAAAAGGGTGCTAGCACCTTCCCTTTTCATAATCTACCCCCTGAACCCACGAAAACATCTCAAAGGTCTTTCTTGTGCTTTTTGACCTTTCCTTAGGATAAAATGAAAAGTCGATGGTGACTCTTGCTAAACCGAACAAGTGCGAAAACAAACGCAAAATCCCAAGTCAGTTCTCCCACCGTATCGTACAAGTCTTGGAGAATTTTGTGGGAAGGTGAGAAGTTGCAAGATTATAGAGAAGAGGCAAAGGTTGGAAGCTATGGCAAAGCGAGGTTTAACCGGTAGAATATAGTGGTCTCCAATCCAAGGTAAGGGCGGGGTTCTTTCTCTATAATTGGGTATATGATAAATGATATGTGGGGTTAGATTTATATGAAATTATTCCTGTTTGTGTGCATTGTGTTGAAGAGTAATTGTGTTCATATGTGGTTGTTGTTTTACCCCAATTTTTGCCCCTATGATCCCTTCATCATACCATGTTGATTCAATCACAATAAGATCACATTAGGATTCTTGGTTCCCCTCCCTATATTTAGCTTTGCTCTTTGAGGAATCACCAAGCACCTTGACTTTTTTTCTTTTGTGATCATGAATATCTTTGTCTTGATTTCTTATCTTAATTAATAAAATTCAATGTTGGTTTGTCTTGCTTGTTACTCATGTAGGAAAAGGCAACAAGATTTAGCAAGTTGCTCTGTGGGTTCATGAGTTTATTTCCATGCCCTAGTCAATAAAGCTTTAAAAGTTCAAACCTCACCATTGGATTTGTTTCGGAGGAAATGGCATGGCAAGGTTATTTTGGTTCACCATATTTCAAGATTATCAAATTTGGTTCAAAAGCACAAGGGATTGATTGGAGAAGTTGTCATGCTTGGACAAGGCTTTGTTCCCATTGGTCACAAATGCATATTTCTCTCAATTCCCAAGATATGGAAGTGATTGTCGTTGCTATGAGTTCTCATTATCATCCTCAACAACTTATATTTACAAAGCATTTGTGTTGGTACAAGAAGTTTGTTCAAAATTGTCAAAGTTCCTCAAGGCATTTTTCTTGATCTAGGAGCTAGGGTTTTGAACTTCAAAAAAGTATATCTTGCTCATATTTTGGTATTTTTGAGTGATTCCACAGACATACTTCAATTCAAATGGTTATTAATAAATCACTTCAAAAGTTTAAAGGAGTTTTCATGTGGAAGAAACTTGATGATGAAGAAAGATTATAAGTCCTCCAGATGAACCTCCAATTTCTCATGTGTGACTTCAAATGATCATAACTTGGTCAATTTTTATCACCTTGAGCCCATTATTTTTCCACAATTATATTTAGATGTGAACTTTATGCGTTATTTTTTGTGCACAGTGAGAAAATGGATGGAGGTTGCCTTAAGGATACAAAATATTATAGGTCATTTCATGATTTTTTGCCAACTTCAACAATTCATAAATCTCTCAATTTTTGGAGATTTTGAATAGTTCAAGTCCCAAAATGTCATTCAATTGGTCTATTTCATGCCATCTTTTTTGGTCAAGAGAAAAATATAAGTGGAAGGCCATGTTTGGATGCAAGACATTATAGGTCACTTTTGAAGAAAAATTTGAAATATTTCTAAGTATGGAAAGTCAACCCTTTTTCTCCAACTTTGACTCAATGCAACTTTCAGCTCAAGCATCCATTTTATCCCATTATTTTTCCATTGCAAATATGTAAGTCTCAGAGTGCCTAAGAGGGGGGGGGGGTGAATTAGGTCTTATAAAATTTATTCGGTTTTATGAGAATGCTTGGTAGTAATTTTTGGTTAAGTGTTTGAAGGTTTTGTTTATATCTTTATCTTTTCTTGATTATGGTGATGAAAGCGATAAATGCGGAAAAGTAAAGAACACGGTGATATATCCTAGTTCCCCTCACAATCCGAGAGTACTTCAGTCCCCTTTCCAACATGAAAGAGATTTCACTATAGTTAGAATGATTGTACAGCCTATGCTTAATATCTAACCTATAGGGTGATCAAAGGTTCTTAACACCTTTAAGACCAAACAAACACTAATGTGAATGAAGAACAATCCTCTTCAAATCACAACACTTACTTCCAACAATCCTGGATAGTAAGGGAAAAAACTTTAAGTAATACAATGATTAATTTTGAAGTATATGGAGAGCTTTATCAATCTTCAGTTGATCTTCTTCTTCAAGATAAAAACAATTCTCAACAATGTATATAAATGTTCACAATGTATGAATGAAACTTGTAACGATAATAAAAGTGTATATGGCAAGTTTCACAAAGTTATGAACACATGAAAGTTTATGTTCAAATGTGAATGAATGAGAAAATTGTTTATTGAAGAAGTTTTTTGTTAATTTGAAAATTGAAGCATTGAACATTTGAAAATTGAAGTCTTCTTTGAAATAAGAAAATCTGCATTTTATAAAGTTGTAAGAACCTCTTCATTCATGCCAATTCATATGAAAAGTTGCAATGCATTCATGAAAAGATACCACTTGAAAAATGTTCAAAAAACAAAGTAAAAGTTGCACTGGTTCGCTAGGAACCGGTTCCGACACTGACAGAACCCGGTTCTTAGTGAACGTTATAAGTTGAAATTCAAAAATATCACGCAGGAACCGGTTCCCCTATTGGTACAACCCGGTTCCTGGTACAAAATCCAGGGACATGTTTTTTGAGAAATTCTGGAACCCGGTTCCCTGTTAGGGAGGAACCGGTTCCTAAAGCTTTATTTTCAAAAATACTTTTTGAAAGATATTTCAAACAAAGTTTTCTTGATCTTAAAGTTATGGAATATGTATATGTTGATGAATGCATATTGTGAACATCTATATTCAAGATTTAAAGAATTATTTATACCATTTTTGACATTTGATGATTCTTCAATAATTCTTCAATAATCTTCAAGACTTTTATTTGATGTTGATAAGCTTTTTGCACATCCTTTAAATGTTGATGTCCATGTTGTCTTCATCAAAACACATGCTTTAAATATGACTTGAGAAGCTTGCAATTACATTCTCCCCCTTTTTGATGATGACAACCAAGTCTTGAAAATGATTTCTTGAAATGTTTTATGTTGTTTTGTATAGTAAACATGTTGAACAAATGCAAGGCTCCCCCTAAATTGTATGCTCCCCCTAAGTCCATGATTCTTTGAATTTTGGAGTGAGTTTGATATTTATTTGGGCCTGCAATTTCTTTGAAACAAAACAACACACATGCATATTCTTCTCCCCCTTTGTTAACATCAAAAAGGATGGGGAAAAAGAGTGAAATAGATACATATAAAAATTAAGACGTGTATCTTAAGAGAAACATTAGATATCACCTTCATCCAAAATACCAAGTTCTCTTCGGATTTTGAAGAAAGGTTCTCGAGCAAGCGGTTTAGTGAAGATATCTGCGAGTTGGTTATGAGTATCCACAAAAGTGACTTCGGCATCTCCTTTAAGTACATGATCACGGAGAAAATGATGTCGAATATCTATATGTTTGGTTCTTGAATGCATGACCGGATTCTTTGTAATACTGATAGCACTTGTATTGTCGCATCGAAGAGGAATGCATCCGAGATCAAGTCCGTAATCACGGAGTTGTTGCTTGAGCCAAAGAATTTATGCACAACAACTACCCGCTGCTATGTATTCTGCTTCGGCCGTGCTAAGAGCAACACATGCTTGCTTTTTACAAGCTCATGATACTAATGCATTTCCAATAATGTGACACGTACCACTTGTGCTTTTACGATCAGTTTTACAACCTGCATAATCCGCGTTAGAATAACCAATTAAAGTGCAAGTACTACCTTTTGGATACCACAGGCCGACATTGATTGTTCCTTTAAGATACTTCATGATCCTTTTAACTGCCATGAGGTGTGATTCCTTTGGATTTGCTTGAAAGCGAGCGCAAAGACAAACACTAAACATGATGTCAGGACGGCTTGCCGTCAAGTAAAATAAAGAACCAATCATACCTCTATACTTTGTAATATCAATTGGAGTACCGGATTCATCTTGATCAACATATGTACCGGAGCCCATTGGAGTATTCATGGCTTTACAATTGTCCATATCAAACTTTTTCAATAATTCTTTGCAATACTTAGATTGATTGATGAAGATTCCATCTTGTAGTTGCTTAATTTGTAGTCCAAGAAAGTAGTTCATCTTTCCCATCATAGACATCTCGAATTCTCCTTGCATCATCAATGAGAATTCCTCACACATTTCTTTGTTAGTCGATCCAAAAATGATATCATCAACATAGACTTGAACCAATAAAGTGTTACTTTGCATTTTATTAATGAACAAGGTTTTATCAACCTTACCCTTTTCGAAACCTTTTTCACACAAAAAATTGCTAAGTCTATCATACCATGCTCTTGGTGCTTGCTTTAAGCCATAAAGAGCCTTTCTCAACTTAAAGACATGTGAAGGATGTTTGAAGTCTTCAAATCCCGGGGGTTGTTTGACATAGACTTCTTCATTGATGTATCCATTCAAGAATGCGCTTTTGACGTCCATTTGAAAAAGCTGAAAATTTAATGAACAAGCATAAGCAAGTAAAAGACATATAGCTTCTAACCTTGCAACCGGAGCAAATGTTTCTTCAAAGTCGATTCCTTCCTCTTGATTGTAACCTTGGGCAACTAACCTTGCTTTGTTTCGAACAATTAGACCATTCTCATCAAGTTTGTTCTTAAACACCCATCGGGTACCTATGATGTGTTTACCACTTGGTCTAGGAACAAGTTCCCAAACTTGATTTCTCTTGAATTGATTTAATTCTTCTTGCATAGCAATAATCCATTGATCATATCCTAAGGCTTCATCAACTTTGGTAGGTTCAATTTGAGAAACAAACGCCATGTTTAAGCAAGCATCTTTTAGATTCAATCTTGTTGATACTCCTTGGCTAATGTCACCAATAATTTTGTCAACAGGATGGTCTCTATGAGTTCTCCATTCTTTTGGTAGATCATTGGTGTTTGAATCTTGTTGTACAATGTTTTCTTGATTTTCTGGTGATTTCTTAATTTGATCAAATGAAAGATCTTCCGGGGGTAAATCTATAGGATCATCATCATCACAAACAACTTCTTCCTCCTTAGAGGGGTTAGTTTCATCAAAAGATACATGCATAGATTCTTCAATAGTTAAAGTTCTTTTATTATAAATTCTATATGCTTTACTAGAAAGCGAATAACCAAGAAAAATACCTTCGTCGGATTTCTCGTCAAACTTACCGAGATTATCCTTGTCATTATTAAGAACAAAGCACTTGCATCCAAAAATGTGAAAGTGAGCAATATTTGGCTTTCTTCCTTTGAAGAGTTCATATGGAGTCTTCTTTATTATAGGTCTAATGATCACTCGATTTCCAACATAACATGCCGTACTAACCGCATCCGCCCAAAAATATTTAGGAAGATTTGCATCACTAAGCATTGTTCTTGCAAGTTCCACTAGAAACCTATTCTTTCTTTCAACTACTCCATTTTGTTGTGGAGTTCTAGGTGCTGAAAAATTATGAGAGATACCATGTTCTTCACAAAATTCTTCAAATTGAGCATTTTGAAATTCTCCACCATGATCACTTCTTATGGATACAATCTTTAGTGATTTTTCATTTTGGATTTGCTTAGCATACTTCTTAAAAGCTTTAAAAGCATCACTTTTCTGCACAAGAAACAAAGTCCAAGAATATCTAGAAAAATCATCAATAATGACTAAAGCGTATACATTACCTCCGAAGCTTTTTGTTCTTGATGGACCAAAGAGATCCATGTGTAACAATTGTAGTGGTCTTGTAGTAGACACCACATTCTTAGATTTGAAAGTTGTTTTGGTCTGTTTGCCCTTTTGGCATGCATTACATAATTTGTCTTTGATGAACTTCATCTTTGGTAGACCAATAACTAAGTCATGCTTAACCAATTTGTTCAAGTGCTCCATGTGAATGTGAGCGATCCTCTTGTGCCATAACCAAGCGTCATTGTTGTTTACTATAAGACATTGTACCTTCAGAGACAAATCATCTAAAGTAATCATAAAAATATTGTTAGTTCTTATACCTTTGAGTTTTACCTCATTGGTTGCCTCATCCATAATGAGACATTCATCTTTGTTGAATTTGATCTTGAACCCTCTATCGCAAAGTTGACTTATGCTAAGAAGATTGTGCTTTAATCCTTCAACATAGAGAACATCCTCAATTTGAATGGATGGAGGTGTGCCAATTATTCCAACGCCAAGAATCTTTCCTTTGGTGTTGTCTCCATAGGTGACATACCCTTTGGCTTTATGTACTAGATATGAAAATTGGTGTACATCTCCTGTCATATGCTTTGAACATCCACTATCAAGATACCAAACATTTGATGTGGACTTCAAGCATACTTACACAAACAAAATATTCTTTGTTAGGTACCCAAGTTGCCTTGGGTCCTTCATAGTTAGTTCCCTTTTTCACCCACACATAATGCCCACTTGCTATACTAAAGTTTCTAACATAGCAAGCATTAGGTGTATGGCCTTTAATACCACAATAAAAACAAGTAGGTTCAAAGTTACTTCTATATCTAGAAGGATAAGATTTCTTCTTAGGAAATGTTTTCTTTTTCGATACATTACCCTTTTTCTTTTGATGATTATGAACAACTTGCTTCTTTTCAACTTTCTTGGGATTGGAACTATTACTAGCCTTTACAAAAACAGTGGGATTGTTACTTGGTTTCTTAGAATTCACATAACCAAGACCCCTTTTATCATTAGGATAACGTTGTTGGCTTAGTAATCCTTCCAATCCTATTTGTCCTTTTTCATATCGTTCAATGACTCTTTTCAATTGAACAATTTGAAAGACATTTGATTCACACTTGGAGCATGCAAAGTTTTCTTTTTCTTTAATAAAATTCTGTTTTTGAAGTTCAAAATCTTTAGTCATGGTGTCAATTTTTTCTAAACAACTTAAAAGTTCTTTTTCTTGATTTGACACCTTTTTGTATAAACTTTTGCATTCTTTCAAGAGTTCATCAATAGCATCTTGAACATCATCATCAAAAAGATTAAATTAATTACTAACCTCTTCTTCATCGTCGGAGTGATGTGAAGCCATTAATGCTAGATTTGCACATTCCTCGCTTTCCGAATCGGATGAAGAACTTATCTCATTATCTTCCCATGCAACATAAGCCTTTTTGTTCTTGAACTCCTTTTTGCCTTTGAATCCATTTTTCTTGGAGAGTTTTGGACAATCCGGCTTTATGTGACCTTGCTTTCCACATTCATAACATTTGACATCTTTTGTTGATGTGGAGGCTTCTTTATCTTTATGATTATAAAATTTCTTCCTCTTGACAAAGTTAGCATTATGAAGATTATTTTTGTGACCAAAATATTTTCCTAACCTTTTTACAAGAAGCAAGAAGTTTTCATCTTCCTCCGATGCATCTTTATCTTGACTTTCTTTTGAATCAACTTTCAAAGCAATGCCTTTGGATTTCTTCTCTAAATTTTCATGTTTTTCAAGTCTACCGAGTTCCGTTTCGTATTCTTGAAGTTTGCCAAATAATGTAGCGGAAGTCATTGCGGAGAGACTCTTCTTTTCCGAGATTGCCGTTACCTTTGGTTGCCATTCCCTAGTCAATGATCTAAGGATTTTCAAGTTGAGTTCATCATTTGTCAAGGTTTTACCAAGAGCATTTAAGTTATTTGTCAAATGCACAAATCTCTTTTGTAAGTCAAGAATGGATTCTCCGGGCTGCATTCGAAATAGTTCATATTCTTGACTCAAGGTATTTAGCCTTGATCTTTTTACTTCAGTCGTTCCTTCATGATTTTGAACCAGGGTATCCCATATTTCTTTTGTTGTTTTGCAGTTCGAGACACGGAAAAAGTCGTCCATACTGAGTGCACCTTGAAGAAGGTTTATTGCCTTTTTGTTATAGAGAACTTTCTTTTTATCATCGTCGTCCCATGCAGTTTTGGCCTTTGCAGAACCAATGCCATTGATAACTGATATCGGGATAAAAGGACCATTTTCAACAGCATCCCATACTTCCTCTCCTTGTGCTTCTAAATGCGCCTTCATGCGTATTTTCCAGAAGTCAAAATATTCACCACAGAATAGAGGAGGCTTGTTATTACTACCACCATCTCTGAAAACTGGTTGATGATTTGCGGAAGCCATTCTGGATCTTTAGGAACAAGTTACCTATAACTTGCTCTGATGCCAATTGTAAGTCTCAGAGTGCCTAAGAGGGGGGGGGGGTGAATTAGGTCTTATAAAATTTATTCGGTTTTATGAGAATGCTTGGTAGTAATTTTTGGTTAAGTGTTTGAAGGTTTTGTTTATATCTTTATCTTTTCTTGATTACGGTGATGAAAGCGATAAATGCGGAAAAGTAAAGAACACGGTGATATATCATGGTTCCCCTCACAATCCGAGAGTACTCCAGTCCCCTTTCCAACACGAAAGATATTTCACTATAGTTAGAATGATTGTACAGCCTATGCTTACTATCTAACCTATAGGGTGATCAAAGGTTCTTAACACCTTTAAGACCAAACAAACACTAATGTGAATAAAGAACAATCCTCTTCAAATCACAACACTTACTTCCAACAATCCTGGGTAGTAAGGGAAAAAACTTTAAGTAATACAATGATTAATTTTGAAGTATATGGAGAGCTTTATCAATCTTCAATTGATCTTCTTCTTCAAGATAAAAACAATTCTCAACAATGTATATAAATTTTCACAATGTATGAATGAAACTTGTAATGATAATGAAAGTGTATATGGCAAGTTTCACAAAATTATGAACACATGAAAGTTTATGTTCAAATGTGAATGAATGAGAAAATTGTTTATTGAATAAGTTTTTTGTTAATTTGAAAATTGAAGCATTGAACATTTGAAAATTGAAGCCTTGTTTGAAATAAGAAAATCTGCATTTTATAAAGTTGTAATAACCTCTTCATTCATGCCAATTCATATGAAAAGTTGCAATGCATTCATGAAAAGATACCACTTGAAAAATGTTCAAAAAACAAAGTAAAAGCTGCACTGGTTCGCTAGGAACCGGTTCCGACACTGACAGAACCCGGTTCTTAGTGAACATTATAAGTTGAAATTCAAAAATATCACGCAGGAACCGGTTCCCCTATTGGTACAACCCGGTTCCTGGTACAAAATCCAGGGACATGTTTTTTGAGAAATTCTGGAACCCGGTTCCCTGTTAGGGAGGAACCGGTTCCTAAAGCTTTATTTTCAAAAATACTTTTTGAAAGATATTTCAAACAAAGTTTTCTTGATCTTAAAGTTATGGAATATGTATATGTTGATGAATGCATATTGTGAACATCTATATTCAAGATTTAAAGAATTATTTATACCATTTTTGACATTTGATGATTCTTCAATAATCTTCAAGAATTTTATTTGATGTTGATAAGCTTTTTACACATCCTTTAAATGTTGATGTCCATGTTGTCTTCATCAAAACACATGCTTTAAATATGACTTGAGAAGCTTGCAATTACAAAATATTGTAACCTCATCTTTCTAAAGCATCAATAATCATGCCCTAAGACCCCTTGAGCTGAGAATGCCATGATTTTGAAGTTGGTAACTTGGAACTGAAGTTTCATCTCAAGTCATATTTTTAAATCTTTGTTTTGGCTTCTAATCACAAGTTTTCCATGCGTTTTTGCCTCTAAACATATTTAATGAAGTTCCAGAATTGATTAGCACAACAAAACGCGCGTTTTGGATGACTTTTGATCAAATTATAAGTCACACTTTTCTTGTTTGCAACTTCACACAATTTCCCTCCAAACTTCATCATCTCACACGCTAGGACATTCCATTTGATTCCCTCTAAATAGAGGGTCATTCTCCATTCATTTCTTCAAGCTTAGATAGCCAGAATCACCCTGCCAAACTTATTCCATAACTCAAAATTCAGCAACTTCGAAATCTATTCTCAAGCCTTTTTCAATCCAATTTTCCATCAATTTACCTTCCTTGATCTTCCCTAAAGTTAACCATATAATTACATTCAAGAATCGTGCCCTATATTTCTCCATAGAAGTCCGGTTTCAGAGATCTGCAACTCAACTTCAATAGGTTATTGTGATTACACTCTTTGATTATAATCTGGAATTCACCCGTATACAGCCGTTACTCTTCCCAATTTTTGTGAAGACTTAATACACTTGAAGTATGGTTCTCTCAAGAGGTGTAGTATCTTTTCTTGCTTGGTTACAATCCAAAGAATGAGAATTCTATCTTGACTCATAATGTCAAGTGTTGGCTTCTTGTTGGTTACATGGTTCTTATCCCTAGCTTTTACCTTATGCTTTAGGATAGTCTCTTCTTCTCCACCCATCTTCTTTAATTTCAAAAATCTTCTTCCTCATTTTGAAAACTCCTCTTGTTTTGAAACTTGAACCACTTTCATAATAAACTTGGATTTAGGTCCATGCATTTTCAAAAAAAAATTTCATGAATAAACTTCAATCAACTTAATAATATTTTGACATCATTTTTGTGAGAAGACTAAAAGTCAATCAATCTCATTTCAAATCATTTTTGCCACCTTGGCTTTCTTATTTTAAAACCTTTCTCAAAAGATTAGACTCTTATCAATCCTTGTAGTGATGCAAACAACTATACTTCTATAATATATAGTGAAGAGAGATATTTTCCACTTGGGTGTTGAGTGAGGCATTGTTGATTTTAAAATCTAAGCCATATCCTCCACTTTGAGATGATGCAAATTCTCCTTTCTCATGATTGTGGGTAGTAAGTATGTTTTCCACACGGACAATGACGATGATATTTTATTTCATAAACATTAACCAACACACTTACATTTTAAATTTTTTAAGAGGAACTACGTGTACCCTGATCCCCTATTGCACGAAAAGGTGGTACGTAGGCATAAAGGTTCGCAACCGCGGCGGGTGCAAAAAACCATAAAAATATATTTCTTTTCTCACCTCCACCATCCATTTTTTTACACAATATTTTATAGCCAAAATATACAGATTTTACAAAGAGGTTCCTGCGGAGTACCATAGATGTTTAGGGTGCTAATACCTTGCCTTTACATAACCAACCCCCTTATCTTGAATCTTTCCCCCTCTTTTTGGGTTATTCGCTCTTTTTCCATTCCTTTGGAAACAATAAAGTGCGGTGGTGATTTTTATTTTGATTTGTACAAGTCTAGTCAATCCCATGGCTTAGTCTTAAACATTTCTACCGCTACAGAAAAATGGCGACTTCACTGGGGAAATATTGACCTCTTGCTGGTCCATCCATAAGTGGGTTGAGCCTATATTTTTTTATATGTGTGTATATGCTATTGTTGTATATGTGTTATATGTTATATATATGTTTGCTTGGATTTTCCTGGTTTTCAGGGTGCTTGGTGATTACTTATAAGTCCTATACCCGAACTTGGGAAAACTTTAAGATAAGGGGCGGTATAGTCATGTTAACTTTGAGGCAGTAATCCCAAAAAAGGAGGCATGAGATCCCCCACTCAGTGGAGGCCCCTTTGACTGTAGTGTCATTCACCGAGTAATCGGGAAGACGCATTGCTTTCGACCTGGGAGCCTGCTGAAACTGAGGACCATAGAATACCAAACCCATCTTGGCCTTTTAGGTGTAGTGCGGAAGCTATGACGGAGTAATCCGGAAATAGTTGTCACGCGATACTACACTCGGACGAGTTTTTCTTGAGAATATTACTAATTACCGAGTTAATTGGGAAGTTGGTAATATCTGAAGGAAGAATGTAGACTCTGGGAACCTCTAGAACCTTGTTAGGCAGCTGATAACTTTTATACCATGCCTTATGGGTAGTACCTTCGACCTCATGCTCGTGAATTTGAACCTATGAACCCTATATGTGTGATCTTGTGTGTGATTGCTGCATCATGCATCCATGCACTCATAAGCATCTTTTGAAGAGATCTTATTTCAAGGGATTTAAAATTTGACCATTTGTGAATATCTCAGGTACTTTTTAACCATGGATTTTGGAAAGAGAAAGACCGGGAAGTACAGTTTCAAGGATCCCAAGATATATGAGTTGATCAGTCTAATTCCCGAGATCGAGTGTTCTGCAGACTTTCGAAAGATGTATGGATCCATCATTCCTCTCATGAAGCTGAAGATGGAGGAGGGTATTCTCTCGACCTTGGTCTAGTTCTATGATCCGATGTATCATTGCTTTACTTTTCTCGACTATCAGTTGATGCCTACACTGGAGGAGTATTCTTATCTATTGAATTTACCTGTTATCGATCATGTTCCTTTTACTGGTTTGGAGGGTGAGCCAAAACCATATGTGATTACTGCTTTGATTCATCTGGGGAAGTCTGAGGTGGAAGCCCATACAATTACTAAAGGATGGATTAGAGGATTCCCAGCTCAGTTCTTATTGGAGAAAGCTTGCTACTTTGCCAGGATGAAGAGTACAATCGCTTTTTAGGCCATCTTTGCATTACTTGCTTACGGGTTGTTCTTATTTCCTAATGTGGACAAGTTTGTTGACATTAATGCTATCAGGATCTTCATGATTGGAAACCCAGTTCCTACCTTGTTGGGTGATGCTTATTACTCTATTCATCTTCAGAATTCTTATCATGGGGGGATGATTATTTGTTGCATGCCTCTGATGTACCGATGGTTTATCTCTCATATGCCTCAGTCTGATGCTTTTTGGGATGTCAAGAAGGAATCTCGTTGGGCGCCTAAGATCATGGCACTTACTCTTTTGGATATTGATTGATATCATCGAGCTTACCAGGATATAGAGAATATTAACAGTTGTGGTAGTTTCCCCAATGTACCTCTTCTTGGTACAAAGGGAGGAATTAACTATAACCTTGTTCTTGCACGACAACAACTCGGTTATCTGATGAGGGATAAACCAAATTGTATTCATTTGAGTAGTTTATTTCTGAAGGAAGGAGAATACCATAGGGAAGATAGGGAGCAGATTACGAAGGCCTGGCATCACATTCATAAGAAGAGTAGGAAGGATTTGGGACCTAGGGATGCTGTTTCTTTGGAGCCATATCTTCAGTGGGTCCGATCGAGAGCTATTCAGTTAAAAATTTCGTATACCTGGGAGACACTCGTGCCTGATCTATTTGTGAAGACTACTCCTCCCTTATTAGATGATCTAGAAGAGTTGCAGCTTGCTTTGGTCAAGATGCAACAAGAAAAGGACGCTTGGAAGAATAAGTGCCAAACTTTAGAGATTTCCTATAGAGCAGACATGAAGGAGAAAGACGACTTGATTGAGATTCTTGAGAGACGGGATGTAGAGACCATGGAGAGGCAATGGGATTTATTTTATCCAAAACCTTGGTCAGATGCTATTTGCTCACTCCCTGATTCAGGTGATTGGAAGGAGGTTGCCACCAGATATGCAGAAGAAAACTAGAGGTTGAAGGCTCAGATTGTCAAGCTCATAGGGAAGCGCCAGCGTATAGAGTGATCTCCATCAGTTTTACTTCTCAGGGTTTTAGATTTTATTTTTATCTTGTATTGGGATTATTGAAACTTGTAATCCATTTTGGAGTTGTTATAATAACATTTTTCAGTATTTCAAATTCATTATTACTTTGATATTTGCAATATGTCCATAAATTTTAAATCCCTTGAAATATTAAATAATAAAATAAAATCACGTGCATTGCATATTGTGATATGGTGGGAAAGATCTGACTGTTTTTTGGAATGCTGGTTTGCGTTTTGCGTTTGTTTTCGCAAAATGTCGCGGTAAGCAAGAGTCACCACCGACTTTTATTTTATCCAACAAGGAAAGGACGAAAGCACAGAAAAATTCCTTTTTCGAGATATTTCTCGGGTTCGAGGGGTAGATTATAAAAAGGGAAGGTGTTAGCACCCTTTCTATCCGTGGTTATCCACGGGCTCTTAGGTACTTGCTCAATTGTTTTCAAAATTGCTTTCTTTGTGCTTGTGGGTTTTGAAAAAGTTTTTATTTGGAACTTCGATTTAACTCTTGCTTCTGTCCTCAAGAGTGTATGAAGTGTTTTTTGAAAACTTTGTTCGGAAAGTGTAAGTGTGAAAAGTTTTTGTTTTTCAAAGAGCAAGTATCTAAGAACCATCTACCTACTCGAAAAAGGAATCGTTCTATGCTAATTTCCTTTAGACAATGCTATCCCACTATTAATGAGTAGGTAGCATCGTCGTTGGAGTTTGAGGGTCAATTCGAATGAGGGACATACGGTCACTAAGCAATGTTAGGACGCCTTAGCGGTAACCCTAATGTCTTAGATCATTTGTTTGAGGCAACAATATCTGAGGCAACCATTTCGAGGCGACTATGATCTTTTAGACAAGAGGACGACCTCTAAAGTGACCTATACTCAATGATCGCGTACAAAGGCAACCGAGTGGGGTGTATCCTAAGAGTGCGCATGTGCGAGTGTGTCGTTTTCAGTTATTTTTGTCTTTGTACATGTTAAGGGTGATCTAAGTTGATTTTAGGTTAAAGCATTCAGTCTTGTCATGCCATCCTATTATCAAACATCTAACAGTTATAATTTGCAGAAATAAAATGCGGAATTTAATTTACAAGGCGTCGGGTATTTACATTGCCAAAGACAAACCCTTTAAAAATAAATAAAGCGATAAAAAATAAATAAAAAGTCCTATTAACTATTACAATCCGGAAACAAGTACATTATTGGATAAAATAAATAAATCGCGTGCGGGAAATTAAATCGAGCGCAAATTTAGGGTTTTGACCCTTTAAAGAAGACATCTTTTTTTGTATTTTATTTTAAGAAAGAAGTTAACCTAAATCAATTACTAAATTAATAAATTAATTAATAAAAATAAATTACTTTTGGGTTTTTATTATTTTAAGAAAGGAAAATAAAATAATTAATGTTAGTAATTAAACTAATTAAATCTGATTTAATTTTAATTTTTTTACAAAAAATATGTTAAAGTTATTCTAATTAAAACCTAAATTAATTTAATTAGTTTTTATTAAAAAATTAAAATTTGATTAAATATAAAGATATTTTTTGTGGTTTTTATTTGATAAAAAGACTGAATTTTAATTGGTTAATAAATTAAATAAAACAATTAAATCATTAAATAAATAAACAAAAAGAATTATGAGAGAGGAGTATGGACCTGTTTTCATGGTGTAGATAGCCATCTGAAGGCCCATTATGGCTGGCCTTGTTGACTTTGGGAATCCAGCACATATGCATCGACTAATGTCTTGGTGGACCTTCAGATCTTGGCCACCAGATCTGGCCTTTGGCCATATGGCTATTGCATGGGTGATGGTACACGGTAGGCTGCAGGTTTGAATATGCACTTGATCACCTGAAATACAAAATCAAATAGAAATTGAGGGACCTGGGATTCGAACCCAGGTCCTGATGGATATTGAACGTGCACGCTTACCACTAGGCCGCTTTGTTTATTTGTTAATAATATACAAAGAAAATATAATAAAATAAAACAAGTTAATGTTCCAGCAAAACAAAAATGCGTGAAAATTATTTGAATTGGCCAATCGGAGGAGGACACGATCTCGTCCCTGTCCTCAGACCTGTAACAATATCACCTGCGAATTTTAATCCACAGCTAAAAGCGTAGGCCCATCCTAAAATCCATCTCAGGCTACATAAATCCATTCCAAGGCCATGGTTGGGTTCGTTATGGCCTCCTGATAATAGCTATGCCCCTCTTGATGGTCAATTGTTCCTGAAAAGAAAACGCCCAAAAAAGCTCCAAGAACCCTAGTTATGGTGATTCTTGTTACAGATCATATAAACGAAATTCAATAATACAAAAAGTTTGCAAATGTCCTTGTGACCACAAATATGAAATTACTTTGTCCAAATGATGCCAAAATGATGATTTACGAATTCAAGAAAGAAGCAGATTCGCGTGGTACTTACAGTGCTTTAGAGTGCTTGAAAACACGTGGTCTGGATTGCAAAAGCTTCTAGAGATGATCAGCAGTAGATTGAGACAACCCCCAAGTCCTGAAAACGCCTCTAGTTTGAACTTTGATATATCACTTTTTGTCAATTTTCCAATTTCTGATTCTGCCTCTGCCTGTAGCTTCCAACCCTTCTTTCGATTGCTTTGGCTTCCTTATGTATTGTATAGTGTGTTAGGGTAACAAACTTGGCTCAAATCTTCTCCCATCAATGCTTGCCAATTTGATTTGATTCACCCTTTACAAACTTGCCAATTTTTCCAAATCTCAATATTTTTGCACATGATATTGTATGATTCGAGTTTGATGATGATAATGATGATAATTAAAACCTGAAGCAGCCACAAAATCTTATGTAATCAAAGTTTTAGATTTTATATGATTTAATTTGATTTAAAATGAATAAATTCAATAAAAATCAAATTAAATAATAAAAATAAAATATCGGCTCATGGCTGAAGCTAGGACACGTGTGCAATGATTCAAGCTCAAATCAAGTGGAAAAGAATGGGCCCATTTGACAAAATTTGAAGTTTTGGGGATAGTTGACTTTTGACAATTTTACAAAAATGTCCAACTTCAATAATGCATAACTTCTTCAATTTTGAACTTTTGGAAGAGTTCTTCAACTTTTTAGAAAGCTTGAGATGTCCTCAAACCAACCCTTTTGGTCTCATCTCATTTTGATATTCAATGCTCAAGTTATAAGCTTTGTAAAAAAAGGTGTTTTTGTTGACTTTCAAAAATAACCTATAATATCCAAATTTATAAGTTCTTGTGAGTGCATATTTTAATCTTGGGGTATGAATATGGATTGTAGGAAATTACATCCTCTTAAAAATGAGCTTTGGATGGGTCATTTCTCATAAAGTATGAGAAATTTATGCTTGGTCAAAGTTGAGTTGACTTTTCCTGCAAAACCCTAATTTAGCAACTTTTGAGCCTTGATGAATTTTGAGCAATCCTTGATGAATCATGATCAACCCTTGATAAAATGATTAAATATCCTTCAAATGATAATTTTGACAAAAAATCTTGAAGTTTGACTGTTTATATAGATCACAGTTGACTTTTGCCCTAACACAATCGATTTTTGGACCTTTGAGCAATTGACTGAGCAAACTTCCTCTGCAAGGCTTGAAATTTGATATGGATGATCTTGAGAACGTATTAGGACATTGGGGAGAACTCGAGGTCATTTGGACTCAAAGATCATGGTGCAACACAAAACCCTAATTTGGGGCTGACTGCCATAGGAGATAGCTTGTCTGACCAACTCTTGAGCAAACTTGAGCAACTTGGAGATTTTTCTTGCAATATTTTGAGGAATATGAGAGGGAAAATTTTGGGGTATAACAGCTGCCCCTGTTCAATCTTCTTAAACCTGAGGATGTAGATTGGCTTTCGCGCCTTTCGTGATCCGAAGGTGGAAGATGATTGAACACTAGAGTGCCCAGAAATTTGCACTCGCATGAAGTGGTATCAGCCTTGTGATGTCAGGAATGGGCTTACAGATGCCATTTGGAGATTGCTGGCGGGAGGATGGGCTTAAAGATGCCATCTGCAGGAGTGTCGATCGCCTAAGAGATTCCTTAGCGAGAACTTGCATACCTGTTGTTGTGGAAGATTCCGTTGGGGGAAGTCTGATCTTTGTTGAGATTTAAGAACTTACATGTACCTTAGCTGAGAGAACATCTCTGCTGAGTTTTAAGAACTTGTCCGTAATTCAACTAGGGGAAATCTGTCGAGATTTAGAACCTTATCTGTAATTCAACCGAGGATAATTCAGTTGAGATTTAAGAACCGGTCAGTACTTCAACTGAGGAGAATTGCCGAGATTTAGAACCTTATCTATAATTCAACCGAGAATAATTCAGTTGAGATTTACGAACTGGTCAGTACTTCGACTGAGGGAAACATCTTCATCAAGATCTAGGACTGTCTGTTACTTCAACAGAGAATAATTCTGTTGAGATTTAAGAACTCGTCCACACTTCGACGGAGGAAAATTGCCGAGATTTAAAACCTTATCTATAATTCAACCGAGACTAATTCAGTTGATATTTAAGAACCGGTCAGTACTTCGACTGAGGGAAACATCTTCATTAAGATATAGGACTGTCTGTTACTTCAACGAAGAATAATTTTGTTGAGATTTAAGAACTCGTCCAAACATCGACAGAGGAAAATTACCGAGATTTAGAACCTTATCTGTAATTCAACCGAGACTAATTCAGTTGAGATTTAAGAACCCGTCAGTACTTCGACTGAGGGAAACATATTTATCAAGATCTAGGACTGTCTGTTACTTCAACGGAGGATAATTCTGTTGAGATTTAAGAACTCGTCCACACTACGACGTAGGAAAAATGCCGAGATTTAGGACCTTATCTGTAATTCAACCGAGACTAATTCAGTTGAGATTTAAGAACCGGTCAGTACTTCGACTGAGGGAAACATCTTCATCAAGATCTAGGACTGTCTGTTACTTCAACGGAGGATAATTCTGTTGAGATTTAAGAACTCATCCACACTACGACGTAGGAAAAATGCCGAGATTTAGGACCTTATCTGTAATTCAACCGAGACTAATTCAGTTGAGATTTAAGAACCGGTCAGTACTTCGATTGGGGGAAACATCTTCATCATGATCTAGGACTGTCTGTTACTTCAACGGAGGATAATTCGGTTGAGATTTAAGAACTTATCCACACTTCGACGGAGGAACTATTGTCGAGATTTAGAACCTTATCTGTAATTCAACCGAGACTAATTCAGTTGAGATTTAAGAACCGGTCAGTACTTCGACATAGCTGAGAACTTAACTGCATCCTTCCTGAAAGGTAAAGGTTAGTCGTATGCAATGCATGATATATATCAAGCAATGATGTTCTCAAAATAAATGAGATTGTGTTGTATGATGCGTATATGCATGTATCATGATGTATGGAAATGTAATGTTTTAGCTGGGGAAAATAAATCCCGGATAGCTGCTAGAGAAAAGAGTTGAATTCTTCATTTCCACTAGGGATGGCGAACGAAGATGTTGCGAGAATAAACCTGCAGGAGAGGATAACTCCGTTGGGGAATAAACTGATGAGGAGATTACTATGTGGGGAAGAGTTGCTCTGTTGAGGATTCAACTGATAAATTCCGCTGGGGATGGATTACCGTTGCTGGCGATACTGAATCCTGTTGGGGATTGAATTCTGTTTATGAAAGGAAAGAACTCCGCTGGGGGATGATCTTTCAATTGCGACTTCACTGAGGATAACCTTTTGGACTCTAATGGGGATAATCCTTTGAGCTCTCTTGGGGATAATCTTCCAAAGTCTACTGGGGATGCTTCTCCAAACTCCACTGGGGATAGCTTTTTCAGACTGCACTGGGAAAAATTTCAAACTCCACTGGGGATATCTTGTACTCTGCCGGGGAATATTCTTATACTCCGCTAGGGAATATTAAGACTTTTCAGTGCTGATGGTGAATAAACTCTGCTTGGGGAGAATATTACTGATTCACAGTTGTAAGTCTCAGCTGGGGAGAGCTAACATTACTGTCCTTTTCTTACTCTGCGGGGAGTGAACACACATTGACTATGTTCTTCAGCTGAATCTACCTTTGTACCTAGTGGACAGAGCATCTGTACAGTTTGGATAATTTTATTGCCCCTGTTTCTGATGTTACCAGTAATCATCTTTTGCTTCGTATGTAAATATTTATGAGCAGCAATTAATGTCAAGTGCATATATCAAAAATGAACATTGGACATTCTTTGCAAAACAAAACAGATAAAGGAAAAATAGTTTGAAATTTCTTTGAAAATGAATTGTATTGATTTTGAAGTTTGGCCTGTAAATAGGCGTTTTTGTACAAGAGGCTGACGTCCTAGTAAGAGAACGCCGCCGAATAATAGAATTTACACAATTTGTGAAAAACTAAACAAAACAGTTATATGAATAATCGCACTGGGTTCCAACTCTGCTATTGCCTTTATGTCCTTGAGAATCTCATCACTTTGCTACTTTGTTGAAGGTAGATCAGATTGATTAATGTCGTCCGAGCTTGATAGTCGATACCAAAGTTTGGTTGCAAGGTGATCCAATGAGACATAGTGTTACCCTTTGATCCCTAATTTTTGCCTGGACCGCCCTTTCGGGTTTTCAGTCCACCAGGATACCCTTTTTTGCCCAAGCCGCCTTTTCAGGTTTTCGACTTGCCGGGTGTACAATTTTTTTCTTTTTCATCCCTTATTTTTGCCCGAACCTTTTTGGTTCGCCGGGAAGCCCTTATTTTTGCCTAGGCCAGTCGACCTAGCAGGGTCTTTGATTATGCGTAGTATTTTTTGACTATGTCCGCATTGATGGGGTGAGGAAGGTCGTCACCATCCATGGTGGTTAGAATCATAGCTCCTCTTGAGAAAATGTTCTTAACCACAAATGGCCCTTCGTAAGTAGGGGTCCATTTTCCCCTGGGATCACCTTGAGGCAGTATGATGCGCTTGATAACCAGGTCCCCAACTGGATACTCTTGTCGCCTAACTTTCTTGTTAAATGCCTTGATCATCCGTTTTTGATACGTCTGACCATGACAAATAACAGTAAGTCTCTTTTCGTCGATTAAGTTCAGCTGATCAAGCCGGGACTGAATCCAGTCATATTCGCTCAAACCTGCATCTTTCATGATCCGAAGAGAGGGTATCTAAACTTCAATGGGAAAGACTGCCTCCATGCCATAAACCAGGGAATAAGGTGTACCCCTGTGGACGTCCGCGCTGAGGTACGATACCCATGAAGAGCAAATGGTAACATCTCGTGCCAGTCTTTGTACGTCACCATCATCTTCTGCACAATCTTCTTAATGTTCTTATTAGCCGCTTCTACAACCCCATTCATCTTCGGTCGGTAGGGAGAAGAGTTGTGATGTTGTATCTTGAATTTCTTGCAGAGCTCGGTGATCATATTATTATTGAGATTTGTACCATTATCCGTAATGATCCTCTCTGGTACACCGTATCGACAGATCAGATTGTGCCGAATGAAACGTGCCACGACGTTCTTGGTTACAGTAGCAAAGGAAGTTGCTTCAACCCACTTTGTAAAATAATCAATTGCTACCAGGATGAAACGGTGCCCGTTGGATGCTGTAGGCCTGATCTCGCCGATCATATTGATGCCCCACATTGCAAAAGGCCAAGGAGCTGTCAAGACGTTCAGAGGAATTGGAGGTATGTGCACCTTATCAACATAGACTTGGAACTTGTGACAGGTCCGAGAATGCTGATAACAGTTGACTTCCATTGTGGACCAGTAATATCCTGCCCGTATGATCTTCTTTACCATAGTGTGTCCACTGGAATGAGTTCCAAAAGTACCTTCATGTAAATCTACCATGATCCTTTCTGCCTCGTTCTTATCCATACAACACAGTAAGGTTGAATCATGGCTACGCTTGTAAAGGATACCATTGCTGATGAAGAACTTTGCCGCGAACCTCCTCAGAAACTTCTTGTCATTAACAGATGCACCCTCGGGGTATTCCTGAGCCTTAAGGTATCTCTTCACCTCATGAAACCATGGTTTATCCGTTGCCTCTTCAGTCTCAATGTCACAGCAATGTGCAGGTTCGTCCAACCTTTCAATGATAATCTGGGGAGCTTCGTTGTCCCAATTGACTTTGAACATAGAAGACATCGTAGTCAGCGCGTCCGCCAACTGGTTCTCCTCTCTAGGGAAATGTTCAAAGGTTATCTCCTCAAAATGTGGAAGCAGCGTCAATACATACTCCTTGTAAGGAATAAGATTTGGGTGTTTCGTATCCCACTCGCCTTTGATCTGACTGATCACGAGAGAGGAATCTCTGAAGACACTTAGAAACTTAATCCTTAGGTCAATAGCTGCTCGAAGACCCATGATGCACGCTTCATACTCTGCAATGTTGTTGGTGCAGTTGAAACATAGTCGGGCGGTGAACGGAGTATGAGAGCCTTTAGGAGATATGATCACGTCGCCAATGCCATTACCCAAAGCGTTCGAAGCTCCATCAAAGTACATAGACCATCGGGATACCTCCTCAGGTCCTTCATCCGGTCCAAGTGTCTCACAGTCGGTCACTATCATGATATTCTCATCCGGAAATTCAAAGTTCATAGACTGGTAATCATCCACTGCCTGATGTGCCAAATGATCTGCCAACACACTTCCCTTGATTGCCTTTTGGGTCGTGTATTAGATGTCATACTCAGTCAAGATCATCTGCCATCTTGCTATTCTTCCGAATAAAGCAGGCTTCTCGAAGATATACTTGATTGGATCCATCCTTGATATCAATAGAGTAGTGTGAGTCAACATATACTGTCTCAGCCAGCGAGCAGCCCATGCCAAAGCGCATCAAGTTTTCTCGAGCAGTGAGTATCGGGTCTCACAGTCGGTAAACTTTTTGCTAAGGTAATAAATAACATGCTCTTTTCGGCCAGACTTGTCATGCTGCCCCAACATGCACCCCATTGAGTTGTCGAGTACTGTCAAGTATAAGATCAGAGGTATCCCTTCAACTGGTGGCATCAGAATAGGTGGCTCCTGGAGATACTCTTTGATCCTTTCGAAAGCGGCCTGACATTCATCGTTCCATCTTACCACTTGATCTTTCTTCAGTAACTTGTAGATTGGCTCACAAGTAGCAGTCAGGTGTGAGATGAATCGGGCAATGTAGTTCAGACGTCCCAGAAAGCCTCTGACTTCCTTTTCTGTTCGGGGATCTGGCATCTCCTGTATAGCCTTCACCTTTGCAGGATCCACTTGAATACCTTTATCACTTACGACGAAACTGAGCAGCTTACCAGATCTCACCCCGAAGGTGCACTTGTTCGGGTTTAACCTCAGCTTGTACAACTTCAACCTGTCAAATAGCTTCTGAAGGTGGTCAAGATGCTCTTCTTCCATTTGGGATCTTGCAATCATGTCGTCGACGTATACCTCAATCTCATGATGGATCATGTCATGAAACAAAGTAACCATGGCACGCTGATACGTTGCCCTGACATTCTTAAATCCAAAAGGCATGACCTTGTAGCAAAAGGTACCCCATTGAGTAACAAAGGTTGTCTTCTCCGTGTCTTCGGGAGCCATTTTAATCTGATTATAACCGGAGAAACCATCCATAAAGGAGAATACCTTATGCTGAGCGGTGTTGTCAACCAGAACGTCGATATGAGGTAGAGGGAAATCATCCTTGGGGCTCGCCCTATTTAAATCCCTATAGTCAACACACATTCTAACCTTACCATCCTTCTTTGGCACGGGAACCACGTTGGCCACCCACTGCGGGTAAGAAGTAACTGCTAGAAAACCGGCGTCAAACTGTTTCATAACTTCAGCCTTGATTTTCTCAGACATATCCGGGCACATTTGGAGAACCTTCTGTTTCACTGGAGGACAGTCTTCCTTGGTAGGCAGGCGGTGAACCACAATATCGGTATCCAAACCAGGCATATCTTCATAAGACCAGGAAAATATCTCAACATAGTCTCGCAGCATTTGAATCAACCGTTGCTTCACACTAAGCTCCATATTTGTACCGATCTTGACCTCTTTATTGTCTACCTCTATACCCAGATTTACTGATTCCACTGGCTCTTCATGTGGCTGTATAACCCTCTCTTCCTGAAGTAACAGTCTAGCAAGTTCACCAGGCACTTCGCAATCATCTCCACCTTCGTCTTCGGCTAAGTTGGTCGGATTTTCAAAGTCATAACCGGCATTAGCAGAGTCGTTACCAGTAGGATCCAGAGTGGATGTAGACCTGTATATGTGAGTGTGTGTAAAATAGCTGTTTTGCAATATATAATAAAAAAGAGACAAGGAGCGCAAAATTTGAAATGCAAAAAACGTCCAATTCTTTTATTAATGATATATGTAGATGACACATATAAAGTCCTCACAAATGAAGCCACGGTGCCTCGGGTAAGACACCGGGCCATAACGTTTAAAAAATTGTATGTTACAAATTCAAAACAAAAGTCTCATTACTAGGTAACAAAAGAAATTGGGATGAAGTCCTTTGCTGTCTAGTTGCTTAGTCCACCATCAGTAGTAGGATAGATCCAACTGTCGAACTCAAACTCTTCACCATCGTCTTCAATGGCATTCACTCCTGAATTGTTGATGAACAAGGGAGGTCTTCCGATCCATGCATTCCGAACAGCCTTTTGAGCTTCTGCAATGAAACCCAAACCAAACTTGTTAGTCTTATGTGCAAAATCAGGGAGTTGGCCCCAATTTGCACACCCACCTTTCTCAACAACAGCCCGGGCATCCTTGAAGGAAGCCATCTTCATTGGAGGATCTTCAACAATAGTCTCAATTGATGCCAGCGTCTGGGGAACCTCTTCAAAATGTTGAAACAGGGTCTCAATGAACTCCCCATCCATTTCCACATATCAGAAAGAGTTGAGGTGGCTCACCATGTACTCCTCTTCTCCTTGTACTGTCACAATTTTCCCTTTCACTGGGTATTTTAGCTTCTGGTGGAGCGTAGAGGTTACTGCCCCAACTTTGTGGATCCACGGGCGACCCAGCAAACAAGAATAAGATGTCCAAATGTCTATCACATAGAATGTAGATGCGAAAACCTGAGAACCAACCTTAATCGGAATATCCACTTCTCCGTATACCATTCTCTTGGATCCATCAAAAGCCCTGACTACAATGTTACTCGGCTTCAGCTCCAACCCTCACAGTCTAACCGGTCTAGAGCTTTCTTAGGTAACACATTCAACGAAGATCCAGTGTGTACCAATACGTGAGCAAGAGTAGTGCCCCTGCATTCAATGGAGACATGCAGGGCGTCATTATGATTCTTCCCCTTAACAGTCAAGTCGGCGTCAGAGAAACCCAACCCATTATCTGCTGTCAGACTAGCCACGCAATCCTTAAACTGATCAACTGATGTCTCTTGCGGTACATGTGCAGTCTTCAAGAAAGCAATAAGAGCCTTGGCATGGGCTTCTGAGCAAAGTAACCGAGACAACATAGAGATTTTGGATGGGGTTTGCCCCAGCTGCTCGACTATATTGTAGTCACTCTTTTTGATGATCTTCAGAATTTCCTCCATCTCTTGTCTAGAGGCTTCAATGGTAATCTTCTTCGGTGCCTCCGTCTGGGCAGGCTCACCGGTGATCTCTTTGCCCCGAGTATCAGCTGACTCGATAACAGGGGTAAGAACGGGAACTTGAATAGGAACAGTAGCAGATACACTAGAAAGTGAAATAACAAGAGGCTTCTGAACAGTTGGTGGAGAGATCTCAGGGGAGAACAGCCTTCCGCTGCAGGTGACTTTGGCAGGTCCAATAATATTGCTGGCGTCAGTATCAGCATCCAAATCTTGCTTAACTCCGTGATAATATACGTCAGCCCCGTAATGCCAAGGGAAAACTTTATTTGATGTGTAGGGAATAGGCCCAGGAACAATGATGATCAATGGTGAGATTCTTGGAACAGATGTAATTCTAACAGGCTTTCTCGTGGAAGCCTTAGAAGAATTGTCGAAAATGGTGATTATAGCAACTTCTTCAGTAGGAACCAAAGGAACAACAGTCTTCTCAAACAGAATTTCTTTACTATCCATCAGGCGTTGGACACCTGACTTCAAAAGATGGAAACCAGTAGGTAGTACAGAACACATACGACAACCCTCGTCGCAGCCCGGAAATAAACCGACTAACAAAAGGTTCTTCTTCTCAGTCATCAATGGGGTAACAATGTCGTTCACAGAAAACACAAACGAGTCTTCATCTATAGCATTCACTCCATGCTTGGGCATAGGAGCTGTCACAACATTAGGTCTTTCAGGTGATTCGAATTCAATCTCCTTCGCATCAATCAAATCTTGTACTTTGTTCTTTAAGACCCAACAGTTATCCGTGTCATGCCCCGGGCTACCAGAGTGAAAGGCACAACGAGCATTCGAATCGTACATGGGTGATGTAGTGTTGGGAGTCTTCGGGGCCTCCTTCAGAATCACCAAGTTGGTTTTCAATAACTGCGGCAGAATTTGGGATAAAGTCATGTTGAGCTGAGTGAATTGTCTTCGCAGCCTCTCAGCCCTTGGATGATTGTTTCGCTGAGGAGCAACAGCAGGTCTTGAAATAACCACCACATTGACAGCTTGGCGGCGTTCAGGTCTATTCTGACTTTTTGAACTATAAACAGCACTGGACTCCTTTTTAAAAGGCTTCTTCTCGGTGCCTGATGAAGCACCCTTCTGTATTTTACCGGATTTGATACCGGCCTCAATTCTTTCCCCGGTCATAATCAACTCTGTAAACCCGAACGAAGAACTTCCAATCAGATGGTTAAAATACGGACCAGACAAGGTCCCCAGAAACATATCCACTAGTTCCCTATCAGCCAAGGGTGGTTGCACTCTTCCAGTGAGGTCCCTCCACTTCTGAGCATAATCTTTGAAACCTTCGCCTGCACCCATTCATATACCCTGGAGTTGGGTACGCGTGGGAGCGAGGTCGACATTGTATTGGTACTGCTTGCAGAAAACAGCAGCCAAGTCTTCCCAATTACGGATACTAGCTCCTTCCAGCTGGTAAAACCATTCAAGCTGAGTCCCTGAGAGACTGTCTTGAAAGAAGTGGATCCATAGGTTCTTGTCAGCAGTGTACGGCTGAATCTTCCTGACATACGAATGGAGGTGCAGTTTCGGGCAAGAAACTCCTTCGTATTTAGCAAAGGCTGGTGCTTTAAACTTGTGGGGAATTACCACCCCAGATGACAGACCAAAGTCACCAAAGTCCAGACCAGGAACCTTCTGAACTTCCATCGCACTCAAACGATCTTCTAGTTGTTTGTATCTATCCTCGGCCGGAGGATACTCGTCTTCGTCGAAGTCAGTCTCGTTATCTGAAACCACAGGGCTATGAGCCCTCCTTTCTTCCTGATTATCTTTCCCTTCAGATGAGGGGGTCAAATCAACCTCTTCTCGCAAATCATTTTCGGATCTGCGACCCATATTAGACAGGACCATCTTCTTCTTCTTCTTCTTCTTCTTCTTCTTCTATTTCAGGATAAGGGTCTTCAAATCTTGTTGAACCTTAGCCAAACTCATGAACAATTCCTGGAATTGGGTGTTTTGAGCCTGTAGAGCCTTGATTGCTTGTTCAGTTGATGGTTCAGAAGACATGATGCTGAAATAAACAGCGAAGAAGATGAGAAAAACCTGTAAGGGTACCTGTTATGAGGTGCATGGGAATGATATGCGCATGATATGATTTCAAAGACATCGAGAGATTCAAATTTGTATACAAAAAATGAAACACTTTTATTAGATAAACTTTGAAATCAATTGTTCAACAGATGGCTTTAAGGCGTTACAAGAAATAAAAACTGAAAAGTAGATCAAAACTAGAAATAATCAAAAGACAATCAGTGCTCCCATGGTCGTTTCTTGTCGGTGCGGACATAGTCTTTGAGGATCCGCTTGTTCTCCAATTACCTTGTCAACTTCTGAATCTTCTGCTCTTGCTCGTGATACTTTTCCCTATAAGTATCCCGTTCTTCCCTCAGCTGCATCCAGGACCTCTTCAATGCCCCAATGTCAGTAGGCATGTATGGATGGAGGATGGTATGAGGAACCCCTTCTTCATCAGCAACCTCAACAATGATAGGCAAGATGGCTTCGTACGACATTCCCAGCTTTTGGGCACGGATTCGAACCCATAGGAGATATGGCTCCATTAGAAGAGAAGTCTTCGCACCCAGTTCGTGCGGATCAGACCTTTGTACTCTATCCCAAGCTCTTATGAATCCACGGCGTTGCTTGTCACTATCCCCTTGGAAGTCGAAGACAATGCTTGGAATTAGTAACTCATGAGGTCCTTCCCTCCTAGCTCGCCCAAACTGACGTAAGGCCAAGCACGGATTATAGGTGATTCCTCCATTGGTTCCTATCAACGGAACATTGGGGTATTCCCCACAACGATCAATAATATCCACATCTTCCATACCCTTGATAGTCTAAATGATGTCATTATGAGAGAGAGACATAATCCTGTAGGCCCAGCCCATGCCTTCCTTGTTCTTCAAAACTCTATCCGGGCAGTACGGGCATACAGAGAGTGGAGAATGTCACCCAAGAGAGTGGGTACAGGATTACCAGACATAAAAATCTTCACTGCATTCACGTTGATGAAAGAATCTGAGTTAGGAAACAACACCAAACCATATATGAGAAGAGCCAGAATGTCTTCAAATGCCTGGAAGTCTAGACTGTCCCAGAACTGATTAGCTTTACCGACCAAGAATTTAGTCAAAAACCCCTTTGCTCCACTACGAGTTTCCCAATTAGACATTACCTCAGCCTTTGTCATATGGAGGGCTGAAGCAATTTCTTCCGGCCTAAGGATCTTATCCCAACCTGTGAACGAGGTCTGCTCCAGGAGAGAGATACCAAGAAGATTAGAGAACTCTTCCAAGGTAGGGACCAACTGGTAGTCCAGAAAAGTGAAGCAATGGTACAATGGATCAAAGAATTGGACTAAGACACTCATGATCTATTCGTCCAATTTGGAAGTGACCAAACCCAGGAGGTGACCATGTCTTTTGATAAAGGAGGTAGTATCTGAAATCTTTGCAACCAATTCCTTAAGCTGAGTGGGAATCTGGACAAAGTTGATCCGAATGGTGCTTCTACGCATGGGTGCCATGACCTAAAAAACAGAACAAAGATGAATCCCTTCTGTCTTTGAAATAGGTTAGTCCAATGCAAGATGCATGCAATGTCATGATGTCATGATAGAAAACAAACCACAATTATCCACAAATAGCAAACATGGTAAAGGCACACAAGTCAGACAGATAGCCCTTAGATTTCAGGATGGCAAGGAGCTTAGGTACTACCCTCTTTCAGTTCAGTTGGTTCAAACCTGTCCTAGAAATAGTAATCGGGTTCTAGAGGATCTCAATATCAGTGACTACCCTAGATCGGTCATAATTCCAGTTTAGCAAACTTTTCTTGCAGCCGGAATCATCGTGAGAGTTTAGTCTCAATGAGTGTAGCATACTGCTACTGTTCTATGGCCAAGTTGGTCAATTTAAAGGTTCTAAGGTCAGTTGGTGCTTAATGACCCCTTAGCAGACCCATATTCTCCTTGTTACGCCACAAGGGATATCGGTACATACTAAAGTGCCACACCAACATAGCTACTGCTTCAACCGTATCGGTCTACGCCATACAGTTCCCTCACAGTTTATTGCTACTTACCTAAAGGGTATCCACCAGATTTGGGTTAGGATCTATAGTAACTCCGGTTCAAGCCTATAAGTATAAAGTATACCAGTCAAGCAATTGAAAACAATATGAACTATTCCTAAGGTACACCTCACTTATAAGTATCCCCAGCAGAGTCGCCAGTTCTGTGATATAGTGGGAAAGAACTGGCTGTTTTTTGGAATGCTGGTTTGCGTTTTGCGTTTGTTTTTGCAAAATGTCGTGGTAAGCAAGAGTCGCCACTGACTTTTATTTTATCCAACAAGGAAAGGACGAAAGCACAGAAAAATTCCTTTTTCGAGATATTTCTCGGATTCGGGGGGTAGATTATAGAAAGGGAAGGTGTTAGCACCCTTTCTATCCGTGGTTATCCACGGGCTCTTAGGTACTTGCTCAATTGTTTTCAAAATTGCTTTCTTTGTGCTTGTGGGTTTTGAAAAAGTTTTTATTTGAAACTTCGATTTAACTCTTGCTTCTGTCCTCAAGAGTGTATGAAGTGTTTTTTGAAAACTTTGTTTGGAAAGTATAAGTGTGAAAAGTTTGTTTTTGAAAGAGCAAGTATCTAAGAACCATCTACCTACTCGAAAAAGGAATCGTTCTATGCTAATTTCCTTTAGACAATGCTATCCCACTATTAATGAGTAGGTAGCATCATCGTTGGAGTTTGAGGGTCAATTCGAATGAGGGACATACGGTCACTAAAGCAATGTTAGGATGCCTTAGCGGTAACCCTAATGTCTTAGATCATTTGTTTGAGGCAACAATATCCGAGGCAACCATTTCGAGGCGACTATGATCTTTTAGACAAGAGGACGACCTCTAAAGTGACCTATACTCAATGACCGCGTACGAAGGCAACCAAGTGGGGTGTACCCTAAGAGTGCGCATGTGCGAGTGTGTCGTTTTCAGTTATTTTTGTCTTTGTACATGTTAAGGGTGATCTAAGTTGATTTTAGGTTAAAGCATTCAGTCTTGTCATGCCATCCTATTATCAAACATCTAAAAGTTATAATTTGCGGAAATAAAATGTGGAAGTTAAATTACAAGGCGTCGGGTATTTACATCGTCAAAGACAAACCCTTTAAAAATAAATAAAGCGATAAAAAATAAATAAAAAGTCCTATTAACTATTACAATTCGGAAACAAGTACATTATTGGATCAAATAAATAAATCGCGTGCGGGAAATTAAATCGAGCGCAAATTTAGGGTTTTGACCCTTTAAAGAAGACATATTTTTTTGTTTTTTATTTTAAGAAAGAAGTTAACCTAAATCAATTACTAAATTAATAAATTAATTAATAAAAATAAATTATTTTTGGGTTTTTATTATTTTAAGAAAGGAAAATAAAATAATTAATGTTAGTAATTAAAACCTAATTAAAGGTGCTCTAACACAGATGAGGACATGATGAAGGTTTCCTGAAAACTCTTCATTCACCGAGAGACATGGTCTCCTACTCAACTTGGTCACCTCTAACACAGATGAGGACATGATGAAGGTGCTCTTTCAGTTCTTCGATCCTTTACACCATTGATTCACATTTCCCGACTATCAACTTGTGCCAACTTTGGAAGAATTCTCCCAACTCTTGAGGATTCCCATTATCAATCAAATACCTTTCAACAGTACAGAAAGAGACCCGAAGCCAGAAGAGATTGCTCAAACTCTACACTTGCACTCATCTGATATCACAACTCATTGGGAAACAAGGAGTGGTGTCATGGGTTTCCTAGAAAAGTTCCTGTTTGAGAAAGCCCAAAGTTGTTGGAATTCCTTGGGTCTGCAAGCCTTTGAGGAAATTTTGGCTCTCCTCATCTATGGGATGGTTTTGTTTCCAAATCCTGACCGACTCATAGATGTGAACCCCGTCAAAATATTCATATCCCGTAACCCAGTGCCTACTTTGCTAGGAGACATCCTACACTCTTTTCACACTCGTACAATGAGGAAAAAAAGTGTCCTTATGTGTTTCACTCCTCTCTTGGCAAGATGGTTTATTTTGCATCTTCCCCAATTTGTATTGAAGAATGAGCAAGGTTCAAGGTGGTCACAACGGTTGATGACGCTCAAACATTCAGACATTCATTGGTGCTCCCGATCCATAGAGAATGTTACTATTATCAACCGTTGTGGAGAATTTACTAATGTCCCCTTACTTGGCATTATGGGAGGAATCACCTACAACCACTGCTTATCCTTAAGATAGTTTGGTTATGCCCGAAGGGATGGTCCGCACGAGATGCTGATTCAAGGTTTGGTATTTGACTACGACAACAACGATCAAGGTCTTCTCCAGAGATTTATCTGAGCTTGGAGGATGTTAAACAAGGTAGATAGCAAGATATTGGGGCATAAAAATTCCATCCCTCTTGAGCCTTACCTCAAATGGGTACAGACTCGTGCTCAAAGTCTTATGATGCCTTATCCTTCCATTCTCCCGGTAATCATTGAGCCTGTCATGGAAGGAGATGTTCCCTACACTATCCTACATCCCGACATGCCCACCTCTCTTGAAGACCTACAAAGAGATTGGATACAACTCTAGGGGGAGCGAGATACTTTCGAAGCCCAATTCTATGCAAGCGAGAAGAAGGTTTTGGAACTCACTAGGCTACTTCATGAGGAGCAGACTCTGAATGCCTACATTGCACCAAAGAGGATGTGCACTACCTTTTTATCTTAGAGTTTCTTGTATTTGTTTTGCCCAAGAAGGCATTATTGTACTCAAGCTCTAATCTATTAATATAACGTGTGTTTCCTTTTTGTCTAAAACTAATTTGAATCTTAAAATCCTTGAAATCATTGCATACGCACTTACCATTCATCATAACATAAGCAGGTTTCTTGCAACAAGTATCCTCGTCTCTCTATTGTTTATTTCAGTAAGATGGATCTCGAGCAAACGGTGAATGACCTCCAAGCTCAGAATGCCCAGTTTCAACAGTTGTTCTTAACTTTGGCCAAAGGACAAGAGGAGTTGAAGACTTTTCTGGCTGAGGAGAAGAAAAAGAAGACAAAGAGGGTAACCGGAGTTCTAAACATGGGAAGAAGATTCCACGGGCAGACAAGAAGGACCCTAGACTTTGCAATGACGTTCGATGAGAGAGAAAATCAAGATGGGAAAGGCAAGGAAACAGTTGTCCCGTCAGAATCAGAAGAGGAAGAAGAAGACTATTCTGAGGAATAATACCCTCTAGCTGATGACAAGTATAAACATCTCGAAGAGTGGTTGAGTGCAATGGAAATCCAAAAAGTGCCTGGCTTGGACTTTGAGGAGTTGGGATTGGTATCAGGAATTGTCATTCCTCCAAAAATCAAAGCACATGTGTTCGCCAAATATGACGGAGTCTCATGCCCCAAAATGCATCTCCGGTCCTATGTAAGGAAGATCCATCCCCATACCGCTGAAAAAGATTTATGGGTACACTTCTTCCAAGACAGTCTGTCCGGAACTCAACTTGATTGGTTTTATCAGTTAGAAAGAGCCAATGTTCATAACTGGGAAGATCTTGCTGCAACCTTTTATAAACAATACCAGTACAACGCTGATCTTGCGCCTACCCGTACTCAACTCCAGAATATGGCCATGGTTTCAAGTGAAGGCTTCAAGGACTATGCGCAAAAATGGAGAGACTTGGCTGGAAGGGTTCAATCTCCCCTATCTGAAAGATAATTAGTAGACATGTTTGTGGGCACCTTGTCTGGTCCCTTCTTCAATCACCTAATTGGGAGTTCATCGGCAGGTTTTACTGAACTGATATTGACCGGAGAGAGGGTGGAAGCCGGGATAAAGAGTGGAAAGATTCAAAAAGATACATCCTCTGCTGCTGTAAGGAAGCCATTTATCGGAAAGAAAGAAGTCATTGCTGTTTATCCTTAGAGAAATCGAGATAGGGCCGAAATCCGTCCAATGGTGGGGGCTGTTATGATTCCTAAACCTGCACCTGATCAACAAAGAAACAACCAACTGAGGATGGAAAGACCAGTCAGACAATTCACCAGAACTAACATGACCTTATCTCAAGTATTGTCACACTTGTTAAGATCCAATCTAGTGACCTTAAAAGAAGCTCCAAAGAATCCTAACACAACATCTCCTCACTATTATCCTAATGCCCGCTGTGCATACCACTATGAGAGTCCCGGCCATGACACTAACAATTGTTAGGATCTAAAGAACAAAGTACAAGACCTCATTGAAGCCAAAGAGATTGAATTCGATGTGCCCGAAAAGCCAAATGTCATTTCTACCCCTATGCCCAAACATGGCCATAATACCAATGCCATTGAAGAAGATATTTTTGTTACTTCAGTTGATAAGCTTAGGACCCCACTCCTGACTATTAAAGTAAACTTGTTGAATTCCAGTGTTTTCCCGGGCTGTGATGAAGGCTGTCATTTCTGTTTGTCCTTACCAACCAGTTGTCCTTTGTTGAAAGCATGCGTTCAGTGCCTAATAGATAACAAAGAAATTTTATTTGAAAAGACTTATGTTCCACCTGTTCCTTTTAAAGATGTTTCTATCATTACCATTTCCGCTAATTCTTCCAGGGTCTCCACCAAAAGACCCATTAGAATTACATCAGTTCCAAAAGAAACTCCTTTGATAATTACAATGCCTGGACCAGTCCCGTATTCGTCAGACAAAACCATACCATGGAATTATGGAGGGGATGTCTACTACCACGATGTCAAGCAAGATTGGCCAGTTGTCGAAGATTCAAGTTCCGAGAAAGTTAACTCCGATATCAGTAATATTGTGGGGACTAACAAGATTACCCGAAGTGGAAGGATATTCTCTCCAGAAATTGCTCCCCCAAAAGCAGTTTCTGGACCCGTAATCATTCATGTTGTTGTTGCTCCTCCAAAGGCTATTCCTAGTCCTACAATTCTCTCCACCAATACTCCAACTAACAAAGCTGTTACAATCCTTTCTATCACTCCTACTTACATTCCTGTTGCCGAGTTAACTGAGACTCGAGGTAAAAATATTCTGATTGAGCCTGTCCGAACGAAGACACAATCATTGGCTATCCCTGAGACCTCTCGGAAAGAGATGGAGGAAATTCTAAAAATCATAAAAAGAAGCGACTACGATGTAGTTGAGCAACTGGGGAAAACTCCATCAAAAATTTATATGCTGGCTTTACTACTATGTTTCGAGGCGCGTGCAAAGGCCTTGGTAAAATTCCTGAAAATTGTCCATGTACCCCAAGAGACATCTGTCGATCAGTTCCAAGACTGCGTAGCCAGCCTGACTGCAGATAATGGTCTAGGTTTTTGGATGCTGATTTAACACCAAGAGGAAGGAAGCATAATAAGGCATTGCACGTCTCAGTTGAATGTAGGGGCACAACCTTGGCTCATGTTTTGGTGGACACTGGCTCATCTCTGGATGTATTGCCTAAAAAAGCTCTTGATAGGCTTGACTGTGAGGGATTGACATTGAAGCCAAGCAACATAGTAGTAAGGGCATTTGACGGCTCGAAAAGGATGGTGCATGAGGAAGTGGATATCCCCATAAAGTTTAGAACCCAAACATTCGATTCAACTTTTTATGTAATGGACGTCCGCCCTTCAGACTCCTGCTTGCTAGGCCGACCATGGATCCACAATGTTGGCGCTGTTACTTCTACATTGCACCAAATGCTAAAGTATCTGATTCAAGGGAAGATTATCACCGTTCATGGAGAAGAAAAGTATATGATCATCCATCTCAATTCCTTCAGATATGTGGAATTAGATGGTGAATTTATTGAAACTCCATTCCAACACTTTGAAGAAGTCCCGCAAGACGTGGCAGTAACGAAGGTTGTGTCTCAGGTTCCCAAGATCACAAGGCCTCTACTCAGGATGTCATCTTTGAAGGATGCCAAGGCCGTAATAGAAGAAGGTAGGTGCACTATTTGGGGACAACTCCCGGGTATCCCATACAAGTCAGACAAGTTTGGCCTGGGTTTCACTTCAAGTGCTCAGAAGGCCGTACGTTGTGCTTGTGCTGGAGGACCACCCCTGAAGATCAGCAACCGTGAAGTCAACGCGGTAGAGGATGATGAAGATGGTTGCAACCTGGAAGATTGGATCTTCCCAACTGTTAATGGAGGGCTCAGCAATTGGGAGGCTATAAATTTTGTCCTGATCAATTTTATCCCACAATAATTTGTCTTTACATTTTGTTGGATCTGTAATATTAAAACAATTCAAACTATTAAAACCTTGTGTCTTACACGAGGCACAATGGTCCATTTGTAAGGGTTATTATCTCATTTCCATATGACATCAATGAACCATGGACATTTTGCATACAAACTATGTGCTCATTATTTTTATTTTTTACCTTTTTGATTTCTTTCAAAGATAGTTATACCCTTACACACACTCACACTCACAATGCAGGTCTACATCCATTCAGGATCCCATGGATAACGGTTCTTCTATGGCCTTCTGTGACTCTGAAAATCTAATCTACCAAGTCGAGGACGAAGGCGAGGAAGATTGTGAAGTACCAGGGGAACTTGCCAGATTACTACAACAAGAAGAGAGAACCATTCATCCCCATGAAGAACCCGTGGATACAATCAACCTAGGTACCAAAGAGGACAAAAGAGAGATCAAGGTGGGTGCCAATCTGGAACCGAGTGTCAAGGAGCGTCTGATTCAGTTGCTACACGAGTATGTTAAGGTCTTTGCCTGGTCGTATGAAGACATGCCAGGACTTGATGCAGATATTACGATACATCGTCTGCCTACAAAAGAGGATTGTCCACCAGTAAAACAAAAGGTTCGTTGAATGCGACCAAATATGTCAGAGAAGATTAAAGCAGAAGTCATGAAACAATTTAACGTTGGATTCTTGGCCGTCACCTCCTATCCTCAATGGGTTTCCAATGTTGTTCCCGTGCCCAAGAAAGACGGAAAGGTACAAATGTGCGTGGACTATAGAGATTTGAATAGGGCGAGCCCTAAAGATGATTTCCCACTTCCCTACATTGATGTCTTAGTTGACAATACGGAACATCACAAAGTGTTTTCTTTTATGGACGGTTTCTTAGGTTACAACCAAATCAAAATGGCGCCTGAAGACATGGAGAAGATAACCTTTGTCACACAATGGGGAACATTCTGCTACAAGGTTATGCCATTCAGACTGAAGAATTTGGGGGCAACCTATCAGCGTGCCATGGTAGCTCTATTTCATGACATGATACATCATGAAATAGAGGTCTATATGGACGATATGATAGCTAGATCTCAAATAGAAGAACAACATCTTGATCATTTACAGAAACTGTTTGAGAGACTAAAGAAGTACAAGCTGAGGTTAAACCCAAATAAATGCACGTTTGGAATAAGGTCTGGTAAGCTCTTAGGCTTTGTCGTCAGCAATAAGGGTATTGAAGTAGATCCTGCCAAGGTGAAAGAGATACATGAGATGCCTGCTCCTCGTACTGAGAAGGAAGTCAGAGGATTCTTGGGACGTTTGAACTACATTGCTAGATTCATTTCTCACCTAACAGCTACTTGTGAGCCAATCTTCAAACTATTTAAGAAAGATCAAGTAGTCAAATGGAATGATGAATGCCAAACTGCTTTCGACAAGATCAAAGAGTACCTACAAGAGCCTCCTGTGTTGATGCCACCAGTCAAGGGAAGACCATTGTTCATGTATCTGACTGTTTTGGAAAATTCAATGGGGTGTGTGCTGGGGCAGCATGACGAGTCTGGCCGAAAAGAGCACGCTATTTATTACCTGAGCAAAAATTTTACCGACTGTGAAACAAGATATTCACTGCTCGAGAAAACTTGCTGCGCTCTGGCATGATCTGCTCGCCGGTTAAGATAGTATATGCTGACCTATACTACTTTGTTGATATCCAAAATGGATCCGATAAAATACATCTTCGAGAAGCCTGCTCTCTCTGGGAGAATAGCGAGATGGAAGATGATCCTGGCGGAATATGACATACAGTATACTACCCAGAAAGAAATAAAGGGTAGTGTACTAGTTGATCACCTTGTTCACCAAGCTGTAGAAGACTACTAGTCCATGAAGTTCGAATTTCCAGATGAAGACATCATGATGGTAAACAACTATGAAGAATTCAGACCATATGACGGACCTGAACAAGGATCCCGATGGACCCTGGTTTTTGACGGGGCATCTAACGCACTCGGCAATGGTATTAGTGTTGTACTCATATCTCTGGAAGGATGTCATACTCCATTTGCGGCAAGACTTTGCTTTAATTGTACAAATAACATGGAGGAATACGAAGCGTGCATCTTTGGTCTTAAAGCTGCCATAGACTTAGGGATCAAATCTTTGAATGTATTTGGAGATTCAGCTTTGGCTATTAACCAGATCAAAGGGGAATGGGACACCAAACACCCTAACCTTATCCCTTACAAAGAACATGTTTTGATGTTGCTCCCATTTTTTGAGAAGATTACCTTCGAGCATTTCCCGCGAGAAGAAAATCAGCTAGCAGACGCACTAGCCACAATGTCATCTATATTTAAAATTAAATGGGATAACGAGGATCCCCAGATCACCATTGAATGAAGGGATGAACCAGCACACTGTCACGAGATTAATACTGAAGAAGTAGTGGACCAGCCTTGGTTTCACGAAGTCAAGAAGTATCTCGAGGCTCAAGAATATCTAGAAGGAGCTTCAGTCAATGATAAGAAATTCTTAAGGAGATTCTCTGCTAAATTCTTCCTTAGTAATGGCATTCTTTACAAACACAACCATGACTCTGTGTTACTTTGATGCTTAGACAAGGTCAAAGCTGAAAGAATCATGGTTGAGTTACATGAAGGTACTTTTGGAACCCATTCCAGTGGGCATACGATGGCAAAGAAAATCCTACTGGCAGGCTATTACTGGTCTACCATGGAAGCAGATTGCTATAGACACTCTCAAACCTGCCATAAGTGTCAGATCTATGCTGACAAGGTGCACATACCGCTGGTTCCTCTGAATGTCTTAAAGGCTCCTTGGCCCTTTGCTATGTGGGGGATTGATATGATTGGGGAAATCAAGCCGACCGCCTCCAACGGACACCGCTTCATCTTAGTGGCGATTGACTATTTTACAAAGTGGGTGCATGCAGCTTCCTTCTCTTCCGTTACCAAGAATGTTGTTGCCCGGTTCATCAAGCAAAATATCATTTGTCATTATGGTATCTTGGAGAGGATCATTACAGACAATGGTACAAACTTGAATAATACTATGATCACCGCATTGTGTGAGAAATTCATGATCCAGCATCACAATTCTTCCCCTTACCGGCCAAAGATGAATGGTGTTGTCGAAGCTGCGAATAAGAACATTAAAAAGATCATACAGAAAATGACAGTCACATACAAAGACTGGCATGAGATGCTACAATTCGCTCTCCACGGATATCGTACCACAGCTCGAAAATCAACCGGGGCAACACCCTATTCTCTGGTATACGACATGGAGGTTGTCTTACCTATTGAGGTCCAGATACCCTCTCTATGAATTATGAAGGATGCATGGCTAAATAAAGAAGATTGGATCCAGACTCGACTTGATCAACTAAACTTAATTGATGAGAAAAGGCTTACTGTTGTCTGCCATGGTCAAATGTATCAAAAAACAGATGATCAAGGCTTTCAACAAAAAGGTCAGACTCCAAGTGTATCAAGTTATGGATCTGGTCATCAAACGTATCATATTGCCGCAAGGTGATCCCAGGGGAAAATGGACTCCTACATATGAAGGACCATTTGTAATCAAAAACATTTTCTCTGGTGGAGCAATGATCTTGACCACCATAGATGGTGACGACCTGCCGCACCCCGTGAACACAAACATAGTCAAAAGATACTACGCATAAGAGACCCTCTAGGTTGACACACCTAGGAAAAACAAGGGAATCTCGGCGAACCAAAAAGGTTCGGGGAAAAATTAGGGATAAAACCAAAAAAATCTGTACACCCGGCAAGTTGAAAATCCGAAAGGGAGGCTTGGGAAAAAAAGGGTATCTCGGTGGACTGAAAACCCGAAAGGGCGGTCCAGGCAAAAGTTAGGGAATTAAAGCGTATGACTATGTCCCGTTGGATCACTTTGCGGACAACCTTTGGCTTCAACTAAAAAATTCAACGGTTCTGATCAATTCAATCAGCTTCGGACAAGGCAACAAATAGACAAGATGCTCAGAGATACAAAGGCTATAGCGGAATGGGAACCCCATGAGATTATTACACATAGCTATCTTTTCTTTGTATCAAAATTTTCATTTTTTACGACGACATTCTCTTACTAGAATGTTGGTCTCATCGTACAAAAAAACTTATTCAAAGTCAATACAAAGATATTTCCTTGAAAGTGCAAAAAACTATCTGTTTTTTGTTACACTTGTGTTTTGTTTACAAAAATGTCCAATGATTCATTGTTGAACATAAGCATTTGAACATAATTACTGTTTACAAATAAACAAAATAAAAGACAATTACTGATGGCCTTAAGAGATAGGGAAATATCTCTAAGTTATTTTCCATAAAAATCCCCCGCAGTGTACAGTTTAATCCCCAGCGGAACAAAGCTTCCAATTATCAATCCCCGGTAGAAATCATCCAATTTCTCTAGATTCCCCAAACAGATTTTCCAAGCAGTACATGGCATTTCCCTTATAACATAGTTTATTTCTTTAAGCGGAAACTCGCCAACATTTCAACTTCACAACATGAAGACTTACACTCCCTATCCTCAGCAGCATTCAGGGATTTATTTTCCCCAATCCAACAGCAGTGTGGCATATCAACTCACATACGCCTACATAGCATCCATATATCATGAACATTGATAACATGAATATATTACACCATGCATTTCATACAACACGACATTAAATATTAGCTAACACTTTACCCCTTTCAGGATAAGGTTAATCAACAGCTACCATTATCAATGTTCAAAGGCTTGTTTGATACATTTCAGATACGCTCCAGATACGTATGCCATTCTGATACTCATTCAGATTCAAATTTTGATATAGTTCGGATACGCTCCAGACACAGATGCCATTCTGATACTCATTCAGACTCGACTTTTGATACAGTTCAGATACGCTCCAGACACGGATGCCATTCTGATACTCACCAGATTCAACTTTCAGATACAGTTCAGATACGCTTCAGATACGGATGTAATTCTGATACTCATTCAGATTCAACTTTTGATACAGTTTGGATACGCTCCAAACACGGATGCCATTATGATACTCATTCAGACTCGACTTTTGATACAATTCAGATACGCTCCAAACATGGATGCCATTCTGATACTCATTCAGATTCAACTTTTGATACATTTCAAATACACTCCAGACACGGATGCCATTATGATACTTATTCAGATTCAACTTTTGATACAATTCAGATACGCTCCTTATACAGATACCGTTCTGATACTCATTCAGATTCAACTTTTGATACAGTTCAGATACGCTCCAGACACGGATGCCATTCTGATACTCATTCAGATTCAACTTTTGATACAGTTCAGATACGCTTCTTATACGGATGCCATTCTGATACTCATTCAGATTCAACTTTTGATACAGTTCAGATACGCTCCAGACACGGATGCCATTATGATACTCATTCAGACTCGACTTTTGATACAGTTCAGATATGCTCCAGACACGAATGCCATTCAGATACTCATTCAGATTCAACTTTTGATACAGTTCAAATACACTCCAGACACGGATGCCATTCTGATACTCATTCAGATTCAACTTTTGATACAATTCATATACGCTCCTTATACGGATGCCATTCTAATACTCATTCAGATTCAACTTTTGATACAATTCAGATACGCTCCAGACACGGATGCCATTATGATACTCATTCAGATTCAACTTTTGATACAGTTCAGATACGCTCCTTATACGGATGCCATTCTGATGCTCATTCAGATTCAAATTTTGATACAATTCAGATACGCTCCAGACACGGATGCCATTCTGATACTCATTTAGATTTAACTTTTGATACAGTTCAGATACGCTCCAAACACGGATGCCATTCTGATACTCATTCAGATTCAACTTTTGATACAGTTCAGATACACTCCTTATACGGATGCCATTCTGATACTCATTCAGATTCAACTTTTGATACAATTTAGATACGCTCCAGACACGAATGCCATTCTGATACTCATTCAGATTCAAATTTTGATACAGTTCAGATACGCTCCAGACACGGATGCCATTCTGATGCTCATTCAGATTCAACTTTTGATACAATTCAGATAGGCTCCAGACACGGATGCCATTTTGATGCTCATTCAGATTCAACTTTTAGATACAGTTTAGATACGCTCCAGATACGGTTGCCGTCCTGATACTCATTCAGATTCGGCTCTCAGAAATAATTTTTAAATGGCATCTTTAAGCCTATTATCTATACCATCAACCATCACATCCTCTAGTGCAAATTTCTGGGCACTCTAGTGTTCAATCATCTTCCACCTTCAAGTCACGAATGGCAAATCCGCCAATCTAACTCTTCAGGTTTAAGAAGATTGAACAGGAGCAGCTGTTGTACCCCAAAATGTTCGCTCTCATTTCTCAAAGGATCACCCTGAACCCTCAGGTTTGTTCCCATCCAATTTCAAGCCGTGAATTACAAATTTTCCAAGAAAGTCATCCACAAGGGAAAAATGGTCATTTGCACACTAAAAAGTCAAACTTTGACTTTTTGGATCAAAATCAAGTTTCAAGAATCATATTTCATCAAGACGTGTTAAAATATGAAGTTCCTTTCATTAAGAAAATCAAAAGTCAAATTTCCTTTGAAAAAGTCAAAATTCCAAATACTTAGAAGTTTTTTCTAAGTGTTTAGGAAATATGATGAGCTCAGAACTTCTGGCCAGATTTTCACCATGATGCAAGCAGATTATGGAAGAACTTCTAACACTAGAGTTATAGATTTCAATGAGATCTAAAAAACTTCATTACACAACTTCTTCTAGAAATGCTGAGATTTCAAGTTATACATCCTCATAGCCACGTCTCTGAAGCTTAGGCATTTAGCAAATTCTGAGCATTTTCAAGTCAGAAGTTGTCTACAACTTCTGGGTCAGTTTTCATATAGGCTTAGTCATAAGTTACAAGAGAAATTTAAAGAAGGTTTACAAAGCGTGTTGCAAGCTTCCTGGAAACTCCGGGAGCTCCTTCAGAACATGTTGGAGCAAAGAGATACAAAGATCAAAAGTTGGATGTCTATTCTAAGTTACACTAAAGCTGAACTTCTGATCCAGAATTAAGCAATGTTGCAGAATCTCACATTGCAGGATTTCTGATTTGATAAATCTCATCATCATTTAATGCTCACAACCACTTTAGAGTCTTTATCCAAAAGATTTCCCCACGCGTGGCATAGAAGTACCTTTACTGTCTTGGAAAAGCAAACTTTTGTACAAAAGTGTGCTGGACCCATACACTGCTTTTGCTTTTGAGGTTACCTTTCCTTAATTCCTGCTTACAAATCCAGCTTAGGCGCTGCTAAAAACTGCTAACCACCATACCTATTTGAACTTACTTCAAGAACAAGTCAGCGCCTAGCTTATGATGGTTGTGCCCCTTGACCTCTCCAAGCTATTAAACCTTTTCCTATAAATTGGACTTCATTGTAAACTGTAAAGAGGTCGAAAATTTGAGAAAGAAAAAGCCTTGAACCCCTGCTAAAATTCCAAGAATCTAAAACTTTAAAAAAAAAAAAATCTGTTAACTTTTGATTTCTTGCATTCAATTTACATTTTTTTCTCAAGTTGTTTCTTAACCAAAACCATCCATAAGTTTCTGATTCACATATTAGAAGCTATCTTAACTTCTGTGTTCAGACTGTAACACACTCTCCATCCACATCCACCTCAAAGAAGTCAGAACTTTATCACTTAGATATTCCAGAATTCTCTAACCATTCGTAGCCTAAGTTGAAAGCTTCCAGCCCGCTGAACACGTGAAGAAGCTGTTCAGAACATCACCAGCATTCAGAACCAGACTTCAGCTCACAAATTATTTTTCAGCTGTAAGGTAAGTTTATGCTGACTCTCATCATATTACTTAGGCATTGTCATATTTGCATGTTCAAAAATACAATGTAAACATCATGATTCTGATGTTGTACATATTATAAGATTTCATGTATTTGCCTGCCTAGGTAGAGAGAATTTCAGTCTAGAACTTCTTGAAGAAATTAGGACTCATAATTAGGATTAGCAAACTCATGCTTGCTTCAGATTTATAGTTTTGATATCTCTTATTTCTGAAACATTATGAAACCTGCCATAACTGTTATATGCATATCTTCTGTTTTGTTGAGAAATGACTAAGTTACAAATGTTCTGACTAGCATGGAGAGGGAGACGAAGTTCTTCCAGTGGCATAAGAACTTTTGAAATCTTATTTGTTCCCAGTGGATCTAGAACTTCTGACTTTACCTATTTCTGCTAATATGATTTCTGTTTTTGCAGCACGCCAGAGTCAGAACTTCTGATCTCTTTTAGTTCAACAATGCGCTGATTCTATTTTTTCTTTTTCCTTACCATTTTTTCCATCACTTCTATTTTCACTAATCAAAAACACCAAAAAACATATTTACAATTGTATGCTTCATTTTATTTCTTTTAACATAAAAAGATCAAAATATTTTCTTAAACGAAACTTATTTCTTTTCTTAAACAAAACAAGCTCATTTTACATTTCTTGTACATTCATATCCATTAAATATGGTTGTAATAGATAATTAGGACTTTAATTTCTTGCAATCCCCATTTATACTTTGTACACCCTCCCACCCACGAATATTGTAATAGCGTAGTAACTTTAAATCCACAATTTATTGCTTTATATATAACATGCTAGTAATTAGGGTTTGTATGGAAAGACTAAAACCGATACTTAGCAAAACCCTAATTCAAGATAAAAACAAACATGAAAACAACACACTTGCACACAAGAATCCCTAGGGTTATTCCACTTGGTTGCCTTATACAAAATGTCCATATTACGCATGTAAGGTATCTTAGCAAAAACAAGCAAATACAAGATCATAGTCCCTCGATGACGCTATCTAAGTTGCCTTACAAATGATCTTAGTCCCTCAAAAATAATGCTAAGATACCTTACAATATTGCTAATCATGGTTATACGATGACCCACGCCCGTCCCGTTTACATCCAAAGATAGGGTTACTTACCAAATCAATGGTAAGATAACAATGTCAAAGGAAAAGAAAATGAACAAGAAAAACTTTTGAGTAGGTAGAATGCTCCTAATTACTTGCTCGATTTCAAAACAAACATCCTTGCTATTTTCGAAACAAACACCTACACTTTCAAACATCTTACAAACATGAAAACATTTTCAAAAGATCAAAACATCTTTGTATACATTCTTACAAACAAGAATCATTACAAAGATTGCCGAAACAATGGCCTCTTTACAAAATACCTTCAAAAACCACACAAAGCATATTTTCAAACAAAAGCAAGTGATCTAGCAAGTAACTAAGAGCCCATGGAAATCCATGGATGAAAAGGGTGCTAATACCTTCCCTTTTCATAATCTACCCCCCGAACTCAAGAAACAATTCAAAGGTACTTCTTGTGCTTTTTCACCTTTCCTTTTTGGATAAAAGAAAAGTCGGTGGCGACTCTTGCTAACCGCAACATTTCCGATCAAACGCAAAACCTTCAAGTCGGTTCTCCCACCGTACCACACAAGAAAGTAAAGTACGGCGAAATAAACTTCAGATATAAAAGCAGGGTCGAATGTAATTCACATAGTCAGATGATATTCGCAATGCTTCGGAATAGAACTACTTATAGGGAAATATTTTCTACTAAAGAAAAGAACTAATTTAACAGGAACTGTCACTTTCGTGTAATCAGAACCGAGTTTACTCTCTAATCAGACCTTCTTATCGTCACTTATAAAAAGTCGGCATTACGTTAAAGTAATAAACCTATTTTTAAGAAATAAAGTACTTGACCAAGTTGAAAAGTATTTTGATCTGGAATTTCTAATAAAAAGGGGACCTAACTTTAACCCTATAAACGCGTCCGAAAATAGTTTCAAAATTGATTTCTTTGACAATAAAAATCCATAACTAACCGGACAAAGCGTTTTCGCTTCCTTTGACCAGTTAGAACTAACCGAGTTTAAGAAATGGTTGGACGGATTTCGATCTTACCGAACAACAATAAAGTACAGAAAACTCGTATTAAAAACCAAAATAGCCCATAAGCATTTCTATTGACACATTATTTGGAATATCGATCTAACTAGATTCCTTACATTCTAGCCCAGTAAGGTTCGGCCTGACATGAGAATGTAAACAGACATGTTAAAACAAATCATGCGAGAAAGTAAATAATTTAAAGTGTGGTGTGGGAAATAAACAAAGTAAAAGCAGTGCAAAAAATAAACAAAGTAAAAGCAGGTGCGGGAAATAAAAAAAGTAAAAGCAGTGCAGAAAATAAACAAAGTAAAAGCAAGTGCGGGAAATAAACAAAGTAAAAGCAGGTGCGGGAAATAAACAAAGTAAAAGAAGGTGCGGGAAATAAACAAAGTAAAAGTAGGTGCGGGAAATATAAATGGAAACCTGCTCCAAACGGGGAGGTTTTAAATCTGGTACAAACTGGAAGTAAAATGCGACTGGAAATAAACAACAGTTGAAAATAAATGTGACAGGATAAACTTCTGCTGAAGTGCTCCAAACTCGATTACAGACTCAATCTACGAACTCGATCACAGACTCAATCAACAGTGCAATAATTCCCCGATGTGAAGAATTATCACTTTACAATGGTGAAATTATATGGCTTAAGTTCGCAACTATGGTTAGATCAAGTTTGCAACTAAGCTTGGGTGAATTGAAATAAAATCAGCAACTTCTATTTATAGAGGATGAAGAATGCAGGAAATCACAAGAATTCCCCCAACTCCTTTTGGGGGGGAAAACATCGTCCAAAGGTTGCGCCCTCCATGGAGGCCATGGCACCCGCCATGAGTGTAAATGAAAGGAAGTGGGGAACGTGGCAGTTGAGGTTAGTAGGAGGTGGTCCACGTCACGGCCTACCCTATGGTTGGCGCCATGGTGGACGCCATGAGTGCAAATTTGACCTAAACTCTTGTTTTTCATCCTGTTTTCCTTCATTTCTTCAGGGGAGCTCTGGATAATTGAAATACCTGAAAAGGAAACAAAAGATAGGCATAATATGAGAAAAAAATAAAAAACCTAAATAACATGTGAAATCAGAGTCAAAAACAAGTGTAAAGTAAGTGTTATCAGTGGCTGCTCATAATCAGCCACCGAGTGTCCAACCTCAACCAACAAGGGCAACTACTGAAGCTCCGACTGTTCCCGTATCTGCTACTCCAGTTGTTGTTCAAAACCGCATGCCTCAAGGCTATCCATGGGGAATGCTAGAGAATTTTGCACCTGAAGGTTTCAATCTTGGTCCTCAAGATACTCCAATTGTTTAGACTATTGTTACTCCTACACCTCCTGTGGTGCATGCTTCTCCTGCTGCACCTCCTTCGGTGAATATGGCTCCGTTTGTTAACGATGATGTGTGTCATCCTTTCCCTCCACCGAGTGAAGACTTGGTTCTTTATGACATAATGGATGATTTTCAATAGTAGTTTGACAAGATGCGGAGAGAGATGAAGGCCCTTAGGGGAAAAGAGCTATTTGGGCAGAATGTGAATAAATTATGCTTGGTCCTGAATGTTAAGATACTTGCTAAGTTTAAGGTCCCATAGTTTGAGAAGTAAAATGGCAACACTTGCCCTCGTGCTCATCTGGTGATGTATGTAAGGAGAATGTCTACTCATACTGATGATCAACGTCTGCTGATTCACTTTTTTCAAGATAGTTTGACCGGTGTTGTGTTGAAGTGGTATATGAGTTTGGACAGTGTTAACATCCATACTTTCAATGATTTGGGAGAAGTGTTCATCAAACAATACAAGTACAACATGGACATGGCACCTGACTGTGATCAACTCAGGGCCATGGTTCAGAAAGACAGGGAATCATTCAAAGAATATGCATAGAGATAGCGTGAGGTAGCCGCCCAAGTGATCCCTCCCATGGAAGAGAAAGAGATGACTAAGATTTTCTTGAAAATGTTGGGTGCTTTCTACTACGAGAGGATGGTAGCAAGTGCACCAAGTGACTTTACTGAAATGGTAGGAATGGGTATCCGCTTAGAAGAGGCGGTAAGAGAGGGTCGTTTAACGATAAGTAAAAGCTCTAGGGGTGTGAAGAAGCCATATTATGGGTTTACCAAGAAAAGGAAGGGGATGCAAATAATGTTATGCAAGAGAGGAGGGTTAGTACTCCTAGAAGGAATTATCAGCGTCATCAGCAAGTCGCCCCAGTTACTCCAGTTGTGGGTGCATCTCCAACTACCGTTGCTTATCAGAGACCATCCCAACAGGGGAATCAAGGGTATAATAAGAGCAGTGAGAGTTATGACCCTATTCCTATGAGCTATACAGAGTTACTACCGACATTGATTCAGAAGAAGTTGGTTCTGACTCAACCACCTCCCACTGTACCATCACCATTGCCTTGGTATTACAAGGCGGACCAAACATATGCTTTTCATCAGGGAGCACCAGGGTATAATGTTGAGAATTATTACCCTTTGAAGACTGAGGTGAAGAAATTGGTGAAGTCTGGTATTATATCTTTCAAGGATGTGGGCCCTAATGTGAAAGACAGTCCTCTACCCAAGCATGGAGGAGTAAATGTTGTGAATATGGTGGCTGGTTGTCCAGGCGACTTCCAGATTTTTGATATTAATCTGGTTAGAGGAGATTTGGTGAAGATTCATGTAGAACTTTGTGAATTTAGATACTATACGCATGACCATTCTGGTTGTGCTATTTGCAGTACAGACATACATGGTTGTGATAAGATAAAGGCAGATTTACAAGAGATGATGGATGAGGACCTCATCCATATAATCAAGCCTAGGGAAGAGTACGAAGAGGAGGTGAATATGGTTTCTGGATGTCCTGGAGAATTCAGAATTTTTTATGTAGAGTATATGAATGAGGGGCCTTGTGCAATTGCATGCTACATTCTGCCATATGGCTGGTCAGGTAGAACACCAGTATGGATGTTGCCGAATTTGCTGCCAGGACTCCTGAGGGTGTTCAATCATGAAGAAAGGTGTTCAGTTGTTGTTAGATGATGGAACTATCAAGGTTATAGGTCAAAGGGATGATTACCATGAAGTTGATTTGATTGAGGTTTGCTTGACTGAAGAAGAGTCGGATGAAGAGTATGCCTTTGTAGATGAGTATTTCTCTTCAGATGAGGATTTGTTTTCCAGAAATGACTCAATAATTACTGATTGCGTTGAAGAAGGGGTAAACATCATTGTACCTTGTTTTGGGGAACCCGACCATTTTGAAGTTGAAAATTATAGCAAGCCAGCTATTACCCCATTGGTGATTAGTTTGTCGGGTCCTATCCCCTACAAGTCAGATAAGGATGTGCCCTACAAATACAATGCTACAATCTTAGATGATGGAGTGGTAGTTCCCATTCAGCCAATGCCTGATGTTGGAAATATTGCTGAAAATAGCAGGGTGACCCGCAACGGTCGTGTGTTTGCACCAGTTGTTCGAGGAGATGTTAGTGTTGGAAAGAAAATTGCTGAGACTGTTGAACCCAAGAAGGCTACGGGTGAAACTAGTGGAGCTATGTTAGAGAAATAAGTGGATGATATTTTGAAGATAATCAAGATGAGAGACTACAGAATTGTAGATCAGCTATTGCAGACTCCTTCAAAAATATCTATCTTGGTGTTATTGATGAACTCCTCTGCTCACAGAGAATCCTTGATGAGGGTATTGGACCAAGCTTTTGTAGAGAGTGATATGCCAATAGACCAATTCATTAGCGTAATAGGGACCATTATGTCATGTAATAACTTGAGTTTATGCAATGATGAATTACCAGATGAAGGAAGGAATCATAACCTGGCCCTCCACATCTCTATGAACTGCAAGAATGATTCACTATCCAATGTGCTGATTGATAATGGATCCGCTTTAAACATTATATCGAGGAGCACTCTTATGAAGTTGAAATATCAAGGAACGCCTATGCACTCGAGTGGCATCATTGTGAAAGCGTCTGATGGATCAAGGAAATTTGTTATTGGTGAAGTGGACTTGTCTATTCATATAGGACCACATTTGTTTAAGATAACTTTCCAGGTCATGGACATTGTTCCCTCTTATAGATGTTTGTTAGGGAGGCCGTGGATTCATGAGGCATGGGTTGTCACTTCAACTTTACACCAAAAACTGAAATTTGTACGTGAAGGGAAAGTAGTATTCATAAATGGGGAACAAGCATCATTGATATCTCATTTGTCCTCTTTCAGCATTGTGGAGAAGGATGAAGCTGCTGTTGGAACCCAGTTCCAAGCCTTATCCAATGACAACATAAGAGGAAATGAGAATTCCATGGTTTTGCTTAAGGATGCGCAACAAGTTGTGCGAAAGGGTCATAGCGAGGTATGGGGACAGATTGTGGATCCACCTGTAAACAAGAACAGAGGGGCTTGGGGTTCTCTTTGAAGAATGACAAAGGTAAGAGCATGAAGTCGAAGTCTTCTGCAAGCAAGTATCAAGACATCTTCCGTAGCGGGGGTTATCTTCATCCAACTGTTTCCGGGATTAATGCCATTGCGGAAGATGAAGCAGAGCAGGAAATTCCGAATTATGTGACGCACGGAGTTAGGGTTCATAACTGGATCACCATTGATGTTCCTCTTGCATACATATTTCAAAGTAATTTGTTTTGTTAATCTTTTTGAAAAGCTTTCACTCTGCCCAATGTGGAAGTATTAATGTTGTAGGGCTTATCTATTTGCTGTGACTTTTAAAATCAATAATAAAAGTTGTCTTTGTTTCCCAAATTGTGTCTTTGTTTTCTGCTTTTTCTTGGAAAATGGTAATAAAAAAAACCCTTAAAAATAAATAATAACTGAAATTCAATTTACATGATCACTTGTTATATGTGTCAGTTTCTAAAAGCAATCATAAATCATATGTGCAGATTAATTAAAAAACCTGTTGAATACAATGACCCTGCACCCTCTCCCAACTTTGAATGTCCTGTGTATGGGGCCGAAGAAGAAGATTATGATGAGATTCCAGAAGAGGTCTCACGGTTGCTTGAGCACGAGGAAAATACCATTCAGTCATATAAAGAGCCATTGGAAGTGATCAATTTGGGTTCAGAAGAAGATCCGAAGGAAGTCAAGATTGGAGCATTGTTGCATCCTGATGTGAAGAGCAGGTTGATTGAGCTGTTGAAAGAGTATGTGGATATTTTTGCTTGGTCTTATCAAGATATGCCTGGTCTAAATACATTTATTATAGACCACCATTTGCCGTTGAAGCCAGAGTGTCCGCCAATCAAACAGAAGTTGAGAAGAACTCACCCAGATATGGCAGTGAAGATCAAAGAGGAGGTTCTAAAGCAGATTAATGCTGGTTTTCTTGCGACGTCAGTGTATCCTCAATGGATTTCCAATATTTTCCCAGTACCAAAAAAAGACGAAAAAGTCTGCATGTGCGTAGGTTACAGAGATCTAAATAAAGCTAGTCCAAAAGATGATTTTCTATTGCCACACATTGATATGTTAGTGGATAGCACAACAAAATTCAAAGTATTCTCGTTCATGGATGGATTTTCCGGATATAATCAAATAAGAATGGCTCCGGAGGACATGGAAAAAACAACGTTTATCACACCCTGGGGAACATTATGTTAGAGTGATGCCCTTCGGGTTGAAGAACACTGGTGCAACGTACCAGAGGGCTATGGCAACCCTATTCCATGATCTGATGCACAAGGAAATCGAGGTATATGTTGATGATATGATTTCTAAATCCCAGACTGAAGAAGGTCATGTAGAAGATTTGTTTAAGTTGTTTCAGCGTTTGAGGAAGTATCGTCTCTGCTTGAATCCAAATAAATGCACCTTCGGTGTTCGATCAGGAAAATTGTTGGGTTTCATTGTTAGCCAGAAAGGAATTGAAGTTGACCCTGATAAAGTCAAAGCAATTCAAGAGATGCCAGTGCAAGGAACTGAAAAGCAAGTCAGAGGGTTCCTCGGGCATTTGAATTATATTTCCAGATTCATTTCCCACATGATTGCAACATGTGAATCAATCTTTAAGTTATTAAAGAAAGATCAAGGTGTTGTTTGGACGAATGACTGCCAAAGGGCATTTGAAAGTATTAAATAATATCTGCTTGAACCTCATATCTTGCTCCCTCCCGTCGAAGGAAGACCGTTGATTATGTATCTGACAGTGTTAGATAAATCCATGGGTTGTATTCTGGTACAACAGGATGAAACAGGGAAGAAGGATTTTGCCGTTTATTATCTCAGTAAAAAGTTCACTGATTGTGAGTCGCGGTATTCCATGCTGGAAAAGACATATTGTGCTTTGGCCTGGGCGACAAAGAGTTTACGGCAGTATATGTTGAATCACACCACTTGGTTGATCTCCAAAATGGATCCAATCAAGTACATTTTTCAAAAGCCTGCTCTCACTGGGAGAATTTCCTGTTGGCAGATGTTGTTATTTGAATATGACATTGAATACCGCTCTCAAAAAGCTATTAAAAGCAGTATGTTGGCAGATTATCTTGCTCACCAACCAGTGGAGGATCATCAGTCTGGGGAGTAGGATTTCCCTGATGAGGATGTGATGTTCCTGAAAGTAAAAGATGGTGATGAACCATTTCCCGAGGAAGGTCCTAACCCTGAATCTCGTTGGAGTATGATATTTGATAGAGCTGTGAATGCTTATGGTAAAGGAATTGGTGTTGTGGTTGTCACTCCACTTGGATCGCACATTCCTTTAACTGCAAGGTTGACATTCGATTATACTAATATTATGGCAGAATATGAGGCTTGCATTATGGGTCTCGAAGAAGTTATTGATCTCAGAATTAAAATTTTAGATGTGTATGGTGATTCAACTTTGGTAATAAACCAGATTAAAGGAGAATGGGATACGCGTCACCCCGGCTTGATCCCTTACAAAGATTATGTTAGAAGGTTGTCACCCTTCTTTAATAAAGTTGAATTCCATCATATTCCAATAGATGAAAATTAAATGGCGGATGCTCTGGAAACTCTGGCTTCTATGTATCAAGTAAATACTTGGGATGATATACCTCGAATTATGGTTCAGCGATTGGATATGCATGCTCATGTGTTTACAACAGAGGAGGTAGCAGATGAGAAGCCTTGGTATTATGATATCAAGCATTTTCTCAAGCCTCGGGAATACCTGATTGGTGCATCGAATAAAGATAGAAAGACATTGAGAAGATTGGCTGGCAGTTTCTTTCTCAGTGAAAATGTGTTGTATAAAAGAAATTATGACATGGTCTTGCTCAGATGCATGGATAGACACAAAGCAGGCATGTTGATGCATGAGGTTCATGAAGGTTCATTTGGCACTCATGCCAATGGACATTCGATGGCTAAAAGGATGCTAAGGGCAGGTTACTATTGGCTGACAATGGAATATGATTGTTATAAATTTGCAAAGAAGTGTCATAAATTCCAGATTTATGCAGATAAGGTCCATGTGCCTCTGACCCTTATCAATGTGATTTCCTCCCTGTGGCCTTTCTCTATGTGGGGTATTGACATGATTGGGATGATAGAACCCAAAGCTTCGAATGGACACCATTTTATTTTGGTAGCAATTGATTACTTCACCAAGTGGGTGGAGGCTGCTTCATATTCCAATGTTACTAAGCAGGTGGTTGTGCGCTTCATCAAGAATAATCTTATATGTCGGTATGGTGTGCCGAGTAGAATTATCACCGACAATGGCTCGAATCTGAACAATAAAATGATGACAGAACTGTGCGAAGAATTCAATATTGTCCATCATAATTCGTCTCCGTATAGGCCAAAGATGAATGGGGTTGTTGAAGCTACTAATAAGAATATCAAGAAGATTATCCCGAAAATGGCCGTTACTTATAAGGATTGGCATGAAATGCTCCCTTTTACTTTTCATGGATATCGAACACATGTCTGCACTTCAACATGAGCAACCCCGTTCTCCCTGGTGTATGGAACGGAAGCTGTACTTCCATTCGAGGTTGAGATTCCCTCTTTGCGTGTGATAATGGAAACCAAGTTCACTGAGGCTGAATGGGTCCAAAACCGGTTTAACCAATTGAGTCTGATCGAAGAGAAGAGGATGACAACTTTGTGTCATGGACAGATATATCAGAAAAGAATGAAGAAAGCTTTCGATAAAAAGGTCAAACCTCATGAATTCAGAGAAGGTGACCTCGTGCTCAGGAAGATCATGTCTTTCAACACTGATTCTAGGGGCAAGTGAACTCCCAATTTTGAAGGCCCATATGTTGTCAAGAAAGCCTTCTCTAGAGGTGCATTAATTCTTGAAACTATTGATGGTGAGGAGTTCCCACGTCCCATGAATGTTGATGCAGTCAAGAAATACTTCGCCTAAAGAAGTAAAAGAACAGCTCGCTAAGTTGAAAACCCGAAAGGGAGGCTTAGGCAAAAAAGAGCGTCTCGGTAGGCCGAAAACCTGAAAGGGCGGTCTAGGCAAAAGTTAGAGACATAAATAGAATAAATTTCCCGCTAAGTTGAAAACCCGCAAGGGCAGCTTAGGCAAAAGTTAGGAACTTTCTTGGAAAGTAACTGCATCATGCAAGACTTGATCATTGAAGCAACAATCTTCTCGGATCCTCATCATACTTCAAACAGAAGCTGCTGCTCGGGTTTTCAAAAGTTGTTAGAGGGGATAGTGGTCATTGTATCTCAATGTATCTTTTCCATTATATATTACCATTTTTCGAACTTTGTAATCATCCATGGAGTCTCTCCATTTGCAGACTACCATTCTATTAATGAAGTTTGAGCTTTTACCCAATTCTTTGTGTTTCTTATTTTATTTAGCTTACAAAGAATCTGTTTATTATTGATAATAACTTTCAAAGCAAAAAGATTAAAATAACAAAAGTGATTTTCAAAAAGAATTTACAATTTGCTTTTACTTTAGAATTTATGATGCGGAAAAAAAAAATAACAACAAAAATGGTGATCCCGGGAATAGACAAACTCCCATTGTTTTAAGAAGTTTTTGTTCCCCTCGAGAAGGTTTACTCAGGATGATTAGCTGTATTGGGTCCGAGACTCCGATATCCTCGGTCAAGTCTGGATTCATTTCTCCTCTTTTCTGAGTTTTCATAATGTGAAGTTTCAATCCGAGATTTTTCTAGTGAAGTTTTCATTCGGTCTAATGGAAGTTCTTTTTCCAGAGGAGTTGGTACCATAATCACTCTTGAAGAATGCAGGTCCCCGGTTTCTCTAGTGAAGAATGTATTGTGGTTTTCCCTTTAAGGATATGGTGTTAACCTCCCCATTGAAGTGGGCCTGAATTCCCCAATGAATGTTTTGATTATTTGGTGTCCATCTACTTTACTTGAGATTGGTTTTGCAATCCCCAGTAGAAGTGTCACTCTTGAAAACATTTGTTTCCCCGGTGAAGCCTAGAGAAGGATGTTTTATCCCTGTATCTGTATTATGCTGTTACTTTGTTTTGTTTACTTCCAGATTATGTTTCTCCCCAGTAAAGCTAAAGTAGGCAGTAAGTTTTTTTCCTCAATTGGCATTTACTTTTTTTGGAATGATCATCTTGGATGTAATTTAGCCGAGTGTTGTTTGTGCCCGAGTTGGTTTTTCCTGGTTACTCCCAGTGTTGTATATCTCTTTCGTCAATATACGCACGATACATTCATACATACATCATGCATATCTAAGATTGGAAAATCTTCGCTCATTCACATTCGTTAATATTTTGTTGACATATTACCTTGTTTTGCAGAGTTATGTTGTCCTCTCTCCAATGGAGTGTTGGCCTTAAGCAGAAAGCATATATTCTTTCAATTTCCCCACTGAGTTATCCCTTGTGGAAGTTTTTGCTTTAGCCTTCCTGCGCAGCTCCTAGTTTGGATGGATTTGGTTTTCCCTCTTGAGTTTATTTCTCAAAGGATGTATTCTGATTGGCTGTTCCATTCCAGTTTATTTCTAGTCTGAATCTTTGGTTCCACAACAATATTATTTACTATGGATTTCTGAAAGCTTCGAGTTTTGGTTTGTGTAGTTATTTTGCACGAGAAGACGTTATCTCCTCAGCAGGAATATCGTGGCATTTCCCCAGGAAGTCATATTTCATTCCCCAGGAAGCCATACTGTTCTCCCTAGAAAGTCATTTCTTTTTACAATCCTCCATGACAACAATTAACATGTCTCTTAATTTGAGCAACTTGTGCTTCCGTGTAAAAGTTGACGTAACTTTTTTGGCTATCTCCTTTATGAGTGGATAGTTTGTAGTCCGTCGTCAGTTAACTCCATTGGATGGCAAGACTTTCAAATTCGCAGAGACAGTTCGTTGTGAAATCTTTGCAAGTGATAGTCTCTTTATTTGAGACGATTTGTATATTATCCTTTCCAGGAAGAGTGCCTCGGTTAAAGAAGAAGTTGAGACCCTTTTTAGGTGAAATGCCAGAATTTTAGGGAAACTTGTTATCTTTTTGCTACCATTAGTAAACGGCGGTGCTATTATATATTTTCTCTCTACCTTCAGTGAAAGTTGGTAGGTCATCTCCAATGAACATCGATGATTGTTATCTTTTTGCTACCCCCGGTGAACGTCGGTAGTTCATCGTCAGTGAATAGTGGTGCTATGATATATTTTCTATCTACCTTCAGTGAAAGTTGGTAGGTCATTGGCAGTGAATGTCGATGATTGTTATCTTTTTGCTACCCTCAATGAACGTTGGTAGTTCATCATCAATGAACGGCGGTGCTATGATATATTTTCTCTCTACCTTAAGTGAAAGTTGGTAGGTCATTGGTAGTGAACGTAGATGATTGTTACCTTTTTGCTACCCTCAGTGAATGTTGGTAGTTCATCTTCAGTGAACGGCGGTGCTATGATGTATTTTCTCTCTACCTTCAGTGAAAGTTGGTAGGTCATTGGCAGTGAACGTTGATGATTGTTATCTTTTTTCTACCCTCAGTGAAGTTTGTTAGTTCATCGTTAGTGAACGGCGGTGCTGTGATATATTTTCTCTCTATCTTCAGTGAAAGTTGGTAGGTCATCGGCAGTGAACGTCGATGATTCTTTCTCTATGCCTTTAGTAAACATTGTTAGGTTCGCCTCTAGTGGAAGTTGGTGTATCCTTCGGTCTTTTACCATCCTTTAGAGTCGGGTCTTTTTTGATTCACCAGTGATTTATTTTCCTTGTCGGGTTTCTCTTTTGATCCTTCATTTCCTTTGCTACATCCCCAGCAGTGTTTTGTGTCCCTTTAGAATTGTCCATGTGCACTCATATTCATAAGCATTGCATGGCATCTTAGGGCCAAAAATAGGGTTTGTTTTATATTTAAGTATCTCTGATCGCATCGACACGAAGATTTTTAACCTTCGTATTTCTGGATAGAAGAAACTTAAATAAGTGCAGCTGTTGTACCCCAATTTTTCCCCCTAAGATCCCTTCATCATACCATGTTGATTCAATCACAATAAGATCACATTAAGATTCTTGGTTCCCCTCCCTATATTTAGCTTTGCTCTTTGAGGAATCACCAAGCACCTTGACTTGTGTTCTTTTGTGATCATGAATATTTTTGTCTTGATTTCTACTCTTAATTTATAAAATGAAATGTTGGTTTGTCTTGCTTGTTACTCATGTAGGCAAAGGCAATAAGATTCAGCAAGTTGCTCCATGGGTTCATGAGTTTATTTCCATGCCCTAGCCAATAAAGCTTGAAAAGTTCAAACCTTACCATTGGATTTGTTTTGGAGGAAATGGCATGGCAAGGTTATTTTGTTTCACCACATTTTAATATTATCAAATTTGGTTCAAAAGCACAAGGGATTGATTGGAGAAGTTGTCATGCTTGGACAAGGCTTTGTTCCCATTGGTCACAAATGCATATTTCTCTCAATTCTCAAGATATAGAAGTGATTGTGGTTACTATGAGTTATCATTATCATCCTCAACAACTTATATTTACAAAGAATTTGTGTTGGTACAAGAAGTTTGTTCAAAATTGTCAAAGTTCCTCAAGGCATTTTTCTTGATCTAGGAGCTAGGGTTTTGAACTTCAAAGAAGTATATCTTGCTCATCTTTTGGTATTTTTGAGTGATTCCAAATACATCCTTCTCTTCAAAGGGTTATTAACAAATCACTTCAAAAGTTTCAAGGAGTTTTCATGTGGAAGAAACTTGATGATGAAGAAAGATTACAAGTCCTCCAGATGAACCTCCAATTTCTCATGTGTGACTTCAAATGATCATAACTTGGTCAATTTTTATCACCTTGAGCCCATTATTTTTCCATAATGACCTTGAAGATGTGAACTTTATGCCTTATTTTATGTGAAAAGTGAGAAAATGGATGGAAGTTGCCTTAAGGATACAAAAGATTATAGGTCATTTCATGATTTTTTTGCCAACTTCAACAATTCATAACACTCTCAATTTTTGGATATTTTGAATGGTTCAAGTCCCAAAATTCCATTCAAGAGTTCTATTTCATTCTATCTTTTTTGGTAAAGAGAAAAATCCAAGTGGAAGGCCATGTTTGGATGCAAGACATTATAGGTCACTTTTGAAGAAAATTTTGAAATATTTCTAAGTATGGAAAGTCAACCCTTTTTCTCCAACTTTGACTCAATGAAAATTTCAGCTCAAGCATCCATTTGATCCCATTATTTTTCCATTGCAAAGCTTGTAACCTCGTCTTTCTAAAGCATCAAGAATCATGCCCTAAGACCCCTTGAGCTGAGAATGCCATGATTTTGAAGTTGGTAACTTGGAACTGAAGTTTCATCTCAAGTCAAATTTTGAAATCTTTATTTTGGCTTCTAATCACAAGTTTTCCACGCGTTTTTTCCTCTAAACATGTTTAATGAAGTTCTAGAATTGATTAGCCCAACAAAACGCGCGTTTTGGATGAGTTTTGATCAAATTAGAAGTCACACTTTTCTTGTTTGCAACTTCACACGATTTCCATCCAAACTTCATCATCTCACATGCTTGGACATTCCATTTAATTCCCTATAAATAGAGGGTCATTCTCCATTCATTTCTTCAAGCTTGGATAGCCAGAATCACCCCGCCAAACTTGTTCCATAACTAAAAATTCAGCAACTTCGAAATCTATTCTCAAGCCTTTTTCAATCCAATTTTTACATCAATTCACCTTCCTTGGTCTTCCTTGAAGCTAACCATATAATTACATTCAAGAATCGTGCCCTATATTGCGCCATACAAGTCCAGTTTCAGAGCTCGGCAACTCAATTTCAATAGGTTATTGTGATTACACTCTTTGATTGTATTCTGGAATTCACCCGTATACAGCCGTTACTCTGCCCAATTTTCGTGAAGACTTAATACACTTGAAGTATGGTTCTCTCAAGAGGTATAGTATTGTTGCTTGCTTGGTTACAATCCAAAGAATGGGAATTCTATCTTGACTCGTAATGTCAAGTGTTGGCTTCTTGTTGGTTAGATGGTTCGTATCCATAGCTTTTACCTTATGCTTTAGGATAGTCTCTTCTTCTCCTCCCATATTCTTTAATTTCAAAAATCTTCTTCCTCCTTTTGAAAACTCCTCTTGTTTTGGAACTTGAACCACTTTCGTAATAAACTTGGACTTAGGTCAATGCATTTTCAAAAAACAATTTCATGAATAAACTTCTATCAACTTAATAATATTTTGACATCATTTTTGTGAGAAGACTAAAAGTCAATCAATCTCTTGTCAATCCTTGTAGTGATGCAAACAACTATACTTCTACAATATGTAGTGAAGAGAGATATTTTCCACTTGGGTGTTGAGTGAGGCATTGTTGATTTTAAAATCCAAGCCATATCCTCCACTTTGAGATGATACAAATTCTCCTTTATCATGATTGTGGGTAGTAGATATATTTTTCACACGGATAATGACGATGATATTTTATCTTATAAAAATTAACCAACACACTTACATTTTAAATTTTTTAAAGAGGAACTACGTGTACCCTTATCCCCTATTGCATGAAAAGGTGGTACGTAGGCACTAAAGGTTCACAACCGTGGCGGGTGCAAAAAACCATAAAAATATATTTCTTTTCTCACCTCCACCATCAATTTTTTTACACAACATTTCATAGCCAAAATATACAGATTTTACAAAGAGGTTCCTGCGGAGTACCGTAGATGTTTAGGGTGCTAATACCTTCCCTCTACATAACCAACCCCCTTACCTTGAATCTTTCCCCCTCTTTTTGGGTTATTCGCTCTTTTCCCATTCCTTTGGAAACAATAAAGTGCGGTGGCGGTTTTTATTTTGATTTGTACAAGTCTAGTCAATCCCATGGCTTAGTCTTAAACATTTCTACCACTACAATTATCTCTATCAAATGGGGTTTTCTTGTGAGAAATTATTCTATGTTGATATGATTTGTTATGTTGTTGTGGTACTGTGTTGTGCTGTTGAAATTGGTAAACTGATGAATCGAAGGAAAAATTTGGAGAAGAAAAACAAAATATTTTAGAAGCCACGGGGAGAAGCCTGTGCCGTGCGGCACAGGCAGGAAAAAGAGTGATGATCGGCAGAATAAAAAAAAGTTATGACCGGAAGAAGCATTGTGCCGAACGACACATGTAGAGAAGAAGGGGATGCCGATTGACACCCTATAAGGAAAAGGGAGAATGTATGCCGAGGGGCACTCAGAGAAGAGTCGCCTTATTATATTTATTTTGGTAATGGAATTAGTATACAAGTATAGAATTTTCCTAGTATATTAGTGGAATATTGGCAAATCATATTAGTAGAACATGCTAGTAGGCAATATTATTAAATAAGGGCAGTAAGGAAATATAAGAGTATTAGAAACTAGTAGCAGTAGGATATAATTGTTGAAAACAATAACAGAAGGCTATTAACAGTAAAACGATAACATGGATAATTCATACTAGTAGGATGTAATTACAAGTAGTAAAGCTTGTGAAATAACAGTATCGTGATAGTCTTAATAATAATAATACAGAGTAGAAATACTAGCAATTTTAGTAGAGGATTATTTAGCCGGATATAGTTGAATTGTCTGAATAATTATGCGGAATGTTTGTAAAATATTACGATTGAGACGGTGGATTGTATAAGTTGATGTAAGGTAGAGACTAAGATACGAATTAGTAACCGAAGGTTATTAGTAATAAAATAACAGTAGAGAACTAATTAATTAGCAGGATTTAATCGATTTGTCCGAACCACTATATGGAACAATTGTTGTATATTTTAGTCGACACGATGGTTTGAATACTTTGCTGAAAAATATGAATTTCAGGTGGTATTGAATTGTTAGGCTTATGGAAAATGTTGTTTTCTTGTTGATTTTTTTGTCAAATTACTATTGTTGATATGATATTATTGTTGTGACGTAGTAAGTTGTAGGCTTATGCCAATGTTGTGTTAATTGTTGTTGTTGAAACATCAAGTTGTAGACCTATGGCCAAAGTTGAATTATGTTGAGTTGATGTTAAATCGTTGATTGATGTGTTAGGATTATGGCCAACGTTGAATAATGTTGAGTTGTTGTGTTGTTGTAATTGTTGCTGTGAATTCTTGTTGATGATGCGAAGTTGTAGGGAATTTTAAATGATGATGAATTACTTCTATTTACTAGTAATAGTAGCAATGTGGGCTTATGCCTTGCGATGGATGGTGATTGTTATGAGTATGTGATAGTGAATTCATTGAGTCACATAAATTTTCATACTCTGTGATGGCCTGGATTGGAAAACTGCAAAGAAGGCTTATGCCTTGTTGATGCCTCTATTAATTGGCAGTTTTTAAGATGGGAGTTCTGCTTCGTTTTTAAGATGGGAGTTTTGCTCCATTTTTAAGTTGGGAGTTCTGTTCCAATGGTACCACATGTATGTGCACTGTAATTGAGTCGCATTTGATGTTGCATCTTGAGTTTTGTGAAGATATATTTGTTGTTGCTTTATATTGTTGACTTGTTGTGACAAGTATCATCTAAAAGCTGTGAATTAGTTATTATTTCGTGTTGATGCTTTGTTGTAATAGTTATTGTGTATAAGTTGTGAAGTGATGATTTTATATGAACTAATTATGATATATTAATTATCATACATTCAATTATATAGTTCGATATCTCACCCCTTCTGTTTGAATGTAGCCCTCTGTTGGTAATGTGCAGGTAATCAAGAAGAATAGTTATTACCTTCGTCAGTTTGAGTCGGTGTTGTCGCTCTGATACGTAGCACTCGAGGAGATGAACGCTTGATGTTTAGTTGTTGATATTTATTTCAGTCGTTGAATTTTTAAGTTGATTACATGAAATAATTGTTGTCTTGAGGTTGTTTTAGTTGAATAAAAGATGTTAAGTGAATTAAAGTTGAGTATGTGGATTCTGCTGCTTATCAATAAAATTTGTTTGAATTTTAAGAATAAATCAAGTTATTATCGGTTCATTCGAATTAAGCGTTATGTATTTATTTTATATGCAATTAAATGAAGTTTGATTTTAAGTTGAAAATGTAGCATCCTATCTATGTTGAACTCTGATTTTATTATTATCCGCCGGGTAGAAATGGGGTGTTACACCTCCCCTATTGAATGATGTGGAAGAGCTCCAGCTTGCCTTAGTCAAGATGTAGCAAGAAAAGGAAGTTTGGAAGCATAAGTGACATACTTTAGAGGTGTCTTACCAAGCAGACCGGAACGAGAAAGATGATCTGATCAAGATTCTTGAGATTCGTCCTGTAGAGGCGATGGTAAGGCAAGAGGATTTATTTTCCTCTAAGCCTCATTCGGGCCTTAGTTTCTCACCTCCCGACTCTGATGATTGGAAAGAGGTTGCCAACAGATATGCGGAAGAGAACCAGGGGTTGAAGACTCAGATTACAAGACTCACAGGAAAGTATCAACGTGAAGAGTGATCTCCACCAGCTTTGCTTTTATAGGGTTTTTAGGCTTTATCTTCATCTTGTATTATTGAAACTTGTACTGAAAGGTTGTAATTCATTTTGAAGTTATTATAATAAGATTTTCAGTATTTCAAATATGTCAGTACTTTGATATTTACAAAATTGTCTTTAAATATTTGAGTTCCTTGAAATATTAATAATAAAATAAATCATGTGCATTGTATATCATGAATTATATTATACATACTTCTCTCATTTTTTGTGCATATCCAGGTGTCTTACTGAGCTTCTTTACTTCATATAGTAAGTTGTCTCATCAATACAATACTCGGGCCAATTTCAGAAGGAAGATGGATAATCTAGAACAAGAGAATCACGAGTTGCGCGAAGAAGTTTTTGCTCTGAAGGTCGGTATAGCCAATCTGACTGCTTTCATGGAATCTTTTGTGGTTGCTCAGAATCAGCCACCACTTGCTCAGCCTCAACAACCAATAGTTACTACTGAAGCTCCGATTGTTCCTGTTTCTGCTACTCCAGCTATTATTTTTCAGAATCATTTGCCTCAAGGTTATCCCTGGGGAATGCCAGAGAACTTTATGCCAGAGGATTTTAATCAGGATGCTCAATTTTCTCCACTTGCTCAGGCTACTGCTGCTCCTGCACCTCCTATGGTGCATATTACCCCTGCTGCTAGAAATGAGATTCACTATGTTTCACCTCCCTCGGTGAATGTTGTACCATTTGCTAATGATGAAGTGTATCGCCCTATTCCTGCACCAAGTGAAAGCTTGGGTTTCTATGATCGAATGAACAATTTTCAGGATCAGTTTATTAAGATGTAGAAAGAGTTGAAGGCCCTCAGAGGAAAAGAACTATCTGGGTAGAATGTGAATGATATGTGTTTGGTTCCAAATGTGAAAATACCTGCAAATTTCAAAGTACCAGAGTTCGAAAAGTACAAGGGAAACACTTTCCCTCTGTAGCGGTAGAAGCGGTAGAAATGTTTAATACTAAGCCATTGGATTGACTAGACTTATACAAATCAAAATGAAAATTTCCATCGCGCTTTATTGTTTCCAAAGGAATCGGAAAAGAGCAAATAACCCAAAAAGAGAGGGAAAGATTCTAGGTAGGGGGTTGGTTATGCAAAGGGGAGATATTAGCACCCTAAACATCTATGGTACTCTGTAGGAACCTCTTTGTAAAATCTGTATATTTTGGCTATAAAATGTTGTATAGAATAGATGGTGGAGGTGAGAAAAGAATTTTTTTTTAATGATTTTTGCACCTGCCACGGTTGCGAACCTTTAGTGCCTACGTACCATCTTTTCGTGCAATAGGGGATCAGGGTACACGTTGTTCCACTTTTAAAAAATTTAAAATACAAATGTGTTGGTTAATTTTATGAGATAAAACATCATCGTCATTGTCCATGTGGAAAACATATTGTGATACGGTGGCAGAACTGGACTATTTTAGGAAAATGCCGGTTTGCGTTTTGTGTTTATGTTCACAAAATGTCGCGGTAAGCAAGAGTCGCCACCGACTTTTATTTTATCCAACTGGAAAGGACAAAAGCACGGAAAAATTCCTTTTTCGAGATTTTGAGTAAGAGGTAGATTATAGAAAGGGAAGGTATTAGCACCCTTTCTATCTGTGGTTTTCCACGGGCTCTTAGGTACTTGCTCATCTTTTAAAAATTGCTTGTGTGTATTTTTTTTTGAAAAGTTTTGTTTTACTTCGTGTTAACCCTTGCTTTTATCTTCAAGAGTGTTACGAAGTGTTTTTGAAAACTTTATTTGAAAAAAAGTGTAAGTGTGAAAGTTTGATTTTGAGCAAGTACCTACTAGCATCTACCTACTCGAAAAAGGATTGTTTCTATTCTCGTTTCCTTTATACAGTGTTATCCTACTATTAAGGAGTAAGTAGCACCATCGTTGGAGTTTGACGGACTATCGAAAGGGACGTACGATCACTAAAGCAATGTTAGGATGTCTTAGTAATAACCCTAATGTCTTAAGATCATATTCGAGGCAACATTTCCGAGGCAACCTTTCCGAGGAAACATTTCCGAGGCAACATTTCCAAATGGGACTTTTGATCTTTGTTAGACAAGAGGGTAACCACTAAAACACCTTATACTTAATGATCGTTTACCGAAGGCAACCAAAGTGAGAGTATACCCTAGGAGTGCGCATGTGCGAGTGATTTGATTTCAGTTATTATCTTTGCACATTTAGGGTTTGCTAACCATTTTAAAATTAACATGCAATCTTGTCATACAAACCTATTATCATACATCTAACAGTTAATATTTGCGGGAATTAAAATGCGAGAAATAAAAACTACACTATTACAAGGCTTCGGGGAGGGGGATTAATTACATAGCCAAAAACCCATAAAAACGATAAATAAAAGAAAAAGTCCTAATTAAACTATTACATCCCATGAGCAGTTACATCAATATCGTAAAAATAAATAAATGCACGATGAATCAAGAACGAGAGAAAATTAGGGTTTTGACCCCCGTCTAAACCTAATTAAAAGAAAGATCATTTTTTTGTTGTTTTTTGATTATTTTGAGAAAAAAATAAGGTTTTAATTAAATAAATACAAACCTAATTACTAATTAATTTAAATTAAGAAAAATAATTAATTTAACCTATTTTTATATTTTTGGTTATTTTAAGAAAATAAAAATAAAAATTAAATCAAATAAAACCTAATTTTCTAATTTGTTTTAATTTATTTACAAAAAGGGTTAAAATTGCCCTAAAATTAAATTAATTTTGACAAAATAAATAAAAACCTAAATTCTAATTTAATGAAATTGATTTTATGAGTTTTTGTATAAAAAAAAGAATTAATTTTTATGTGAGAAAATAATTAATCAAAACAATTAAAAGAAAAATATAAAAGAAAAGAATATGGGCCTGGTGTCAAAGTAGAAAAGGGGGGTGTTAATAAGCCCAATATGCCTTGGTCCATGTTGGCCTTCAGATTCCATGCTGCACGTTTGACTAGACCTATGGTAGACCTTCATGTGTCAGGCGTTGGATTTGGCTTGTTGGACATCTGGCTGGCTGATCATTGAGGATGTATGGTGAACCCCTTACCTGTACACACGCCTGATTATACAAGAAAAAACATTGTGAAATAATATGGGGGACCTGGGATTCGAACCCAGGCCCTTTGGCTTTTCCACATGCCTCCTGACCAACTGAGCCAACGCGTTTTGTTGTACATGGAATATCAAATAATCATTATATTGGAAATAAGCAAAGTGATATACTAAAACGCGCGAACTTTTGAATGGGCCAGTCAGGCCATGCCACGCTATCATCTTCTACAACATTCGCCGTCTTAGGTAAAACGACTTTTACCTACAGACGTTCTCTGTAGGTACAGCCCCTGCATATTTCCAGAATCTCATACAAGCACAATAAATGGAAACTAATGGTACAGGTCAATTCGTCTTGGCCTTGTGAACACCATGGTACCCCTCTTTTGGGCCAATTTTACCTGCATGAGAAAACCCTAAAACGAGCAAAGAAAACCTAGCAATGGTGGATCTCAGTATGGCTAGCAAAAATTCAATTAATTATTATCATTAGCTTGCAAATGTTTCAAGGATTCAGAATATATAAACCAATCATGCTAACAATGCCAAATTCATGAGATTTGATTTCAAAAAATTAGGGATGTTGTGAGGTACTTACAGCGTGTTCTTGGGCACGAAAACACTGGCTAATGATTGGGATAGACTCCTTGGATGCCCAGCAAGCGAATGAGATAGCTGAGAAGGCTTGAGATAGCCTGGAACTATGAAATCAGATTGCCACTATTTCTTGATTTTTTTGAAAGTTGTTCTTCTCTTTTCACGCCTCTAACCCCTCTACTTTTGGTTTGGATTTGTTCTATATGTACCCTTGAGTGAATTAAGTTTACAAGTTTCCATCAAATCTTCACTAATAATGATCATTGTTCATGATATGATTCTCATGTAAATCTTTCCAAATCAAGCCAAAATCCAATCTTTTTGTGTACAAACAAGCCTTGCACAATTTGATCTCATTTCCAGCTATTCATGGACCTGAAATATGCACAAAATCTTAAGGTTTAAATGATTTTGATATTTTCATTATTTATTATTGATTTTATTTGATTTAAATGAAATAAAAATCAAAATAAATGGCAAAAATAAAATAAAGGAAAATGGGAAGGATCATGGGTCGTGGACCATGTTACAAACTCAATACAAGCACAAAAGGTTGGGCCCATTTGACAAAAATTTCAATTTTGGCCACTTTTGACTTTTGGCAATTTTGCAAAAAAGATCAACTTCACCAACGCATAACTCCTTCAATTTTGACCCTAGAGATGTGTTCTTGGACTTTTTAGAAATCTCAAGATGTCCTCTAAGTAACCCTTTTGGTCTCATCTCAACTGAGTCTTCCATGTTCATGTATGTAGCTTTGACAAAAAAGGTGTTTTTGTTGACTTTTCAAAATGACCTATAATGTCCAAATTCATAACTTCTTGTGAGTGCATATTTTGAACTTGGGAGATGAATATGAATTGTAGGGAATTTCATCCTCTTCAAAATGAGCTTTGTATGGGTCATTTATGATAAAATATGAGAAAGTTATGCTTGGTCAAAGTTGAGTTGACTTTTTCTACAAAACCCTAATTTAGTAACTTTTGGGTTTTGATGAATTGTGAGCAATCTTTGATGAATCATGATCAACCCTTGATCAAATGATGAATAATGCTTAAAAATGAGAATGTTGACCAAATATCTTTAAGTTTGACTGTATGTAGGACACAGTTGACTTTTGCCCTAACATTGTCGATTTTAAGCACTTTGAGCAATTGATTGAGAAAACTTCCTCTGCAAGTCTTGAAACATGGCATGGATGATCTTGAGAACATATTAGGACAATGGTGAGCATTTGGGATCCTTTTGACTCAAACACCTTGATTCAAACTGAAACCCTAATTTGAGGTAGACTGCCTTATGAGAGAGTTTGTCTGGTCAACCCTTGGACTTCCTTGGGAAAATTGAGGATCTCACTTGAAATGTATTGAGAAATATGGGAGGGAAAATTTTGGGGTACAACAGCTGCCCCTGTTCAATCTTCTTAAACCTTAGGGTGTAGATTGGCTTGTCTGCCTTTCATGATCTGAGGGTGGAAGATGATTGAACACTAGAGTGCCCAGAAATTTGCACTCGCATGAAGTGGTACTTGTCTTGTGATGTCGAGAATGGGCTTATAGATGCCATTTGGAGATTGGTGACAGAGAATGGGCTTAAAGATGCCATCCGAAGGAGTGTCGATCGCATAAGAGATTCCTTTGGGAGAGCTTGCATACCTGTTATTGAGGAGGACTTCGCTGGGGAATGTTGTTCTTTGTCTTGGTAAAAGTTGAATTTTAGGAGCTTCGGTCGTCCGTTATTCTATTGGGGAATCGTCTCTTGGTCGAAGAGGTGAAAATGAACTAATATCTAGTCGTGATCCAGGCTTCATAGTGATAAGATCGATTGCTATTTGGTCGTGCTCCAGGCTTTACAGTGACTTACTGGGGATATGAGATTAAACTTGATATCCGGTCGTAATCCAGGCTTTGCAATTTCTCAATTCTTATCTGGTCGTACTCCAGGCTTAAGAAGGAATTAAGTTCTTATCCGGTCGCATCCGGGCTTCAACTTGAATTTAGGGCACACTAGTATCCGGTCGATTATGGGCTTCTTAGTAATTGTCTAAGTAAACTACTATTTGGTCGAAATCCAAGCTTCGCAGTGTCTCATATTGTTATCTGGTCGATTCCAGGCTTCAGTCCTTTGTCGCTATCTGGTCGTAATCCAGGATTCGCAACTTCGTACTTCTTATCTGGTCGTAATCCAGGCTTCATAAGAAATAAAGTTGTTATCCGGTTGCCTCCGAGCTTCCATTTGGTTTTAAGGCTTACTACTATCCGGTCGATTTCTGGGCTTCATAGTAATTGGCCAGGTAGACTGCTATTTGGTCAAAATCCAAGCTTCGCAGGGTCCCTCACTGTTATCCGGTCGTAGTCCTAGGCTTCAATGTCTTTACCTCTATTTGGTTGTAATCCAGGCTTCACGATGTATCATACCATTATCTGGTCGAATCCAGGCTTCATGGCATTTGGAGAAATCAATATATTATCCGGTCGAATCAGGGCTTCATAACTTGCATTAAAGATATACCACTATCTGGTCGACTCCAGGCTTTGTGGTGTCTTGTATTGCTATCTGGTCGTAATCCAGGCTTCACAATGTCTTATACCATTATTTGGTCGAGTCCAGGCTTCATGGTGTCTTGTATTGCTATCTGGTCATAATCCAGGCTTCATAATAACTTGCTGAGCTGTTATCTGATTGATTTCCGGGCTTCACCGCTTGTGTTTATGATATACCATTATCTGGTCGCTTCTAGGCTTCATGGTATTTTGTACTGCTATCTGGTCGTAATCCAGGCTTCACAATAACTTGCTGGGGATTAAACTATTATCCGGTCGAATCCGGACTTCATAGCTTTAAGATAAACCACTATTTGGTCGATTCCAGGCTTCGTAGTATTTTGATACTTGTTATCCGGTTGTTCTCCAGGCTTTACAATATGATGGGGAAATCAAGATACTATCTGGTCGGATCTGGGCTTCATAGCTTGAACTGGAATAGAAATCTTTAGCATTGATTTGACTGAACCAGAGAAAACCTGTGAGAATTTTGATTGTACCTTTCCCTGAAAGGTAAAGAGTTAGTCGTATGTAATGTCATGATGTATGAAATGTATTGAGCAATGATGTTCTCAAAATAAATGAGATTGTGTTGTACGATGTGTATGCACATGTCATGATGTATGGATATGCAATGTTTTCATGTTATTCTCTAACTGGGGAAAATAAATCCCGGACTGCTGCTGGAGAATATAAAGAGTTGAATTCTTCGTTCTCGCTGGTGACAGCGATCGAAGATGATTTGAGAATAAATTGGTGGGAGAATAACTCTGCTGGAGAATAAACTGGCAAGAGAATAACTCAGCTGGAGAATAAAATGGCGAGAGAATGATTCTATGGGGAAGAGAGATACTCTGCCAGAAGATCTGTTGTCTTGGAGAAATAACCTCGGCTAGGGATGAATTACCATTGTTGGCGATAATGAACCCTGTTAGGGGATTGAGTTTCTATTGGTGGAATAAACTCCACTGGGGATAATCTTCTATTGTTGGTGATAGATGAACTCTGCTTGGGGAGAATTAACACCACTGTCTTTAGATACCTCTTACTCTGCAGGGAGTGTATGAACCTTTAGTCATATTCTCCAGTTAGGTCTATCCCTGTACCTGGTGAATAGAGCAACTGTAAGGTTTGGACATTTCTTGCTTGTCCCTGTTCCTGAAATTACCAGTAATCGTCTTTTGTTTCGCATGTAAATATTTATGAGCAGCAATTATTGTCAAATGTATATATCAAAATGAAACATTGGATGTTCTTGCAAAACAAAACAGAAAAAGAAAAACAATATTGAAATTTCTTTGTGAAAATGAATTGTATTGATTTTGAAGTTGGCCTGTAATAGGCATTTTGTACAAGAGGTTGGCGTCCGAGTAAGAGAACGCCGCTGAAAGATAGAAATTATACAATTTGTGAAAAACAAAGAAAAACAGCTATGTGAACAATCCCACTGGGTTCCAACTCTGTTATTTCCTTTATATCTTCTAGCGTCTCATCACTTTGCTACTTGGTTAAAGGTAGATCAGATTGATTGGTGTCGTCCGAGCTTGATAGTCGATACCGAAGTCTGGTTACAAGATGACCCAAATGAGACATAGTGTTACGCTTTGATCCCTAATTTTTTCCTGGACCGCCCTTTCGGGTTTTCAGTCCACCGGGATACCCTTTTTTTCCCAAGCCGCTTTTTCAGGTTTTCGACATGCCGGGTGTACATTTTTTTTACATTTTCATCCTTACTTTTTCCCGAACCCTTTTGGTTTGCCGGGAAGTCCTTATTTTTTCCTAGGCCAGTCAACCTAGAGGGTCTTTGATTATGCGTAGTATTTTTCACTATGTCTGCATTGACGGAGTGAGGAAGGTCATCACCATCCAAGGTGGTTAGAATCATAGCTCCTCCCGAGAAAATGTTCTTAACCATAAATGGCCCTTCGTACGTAGGGGTCCATTTGCCCCTGGGATCACCTTGCGGCAGTATGATGCGTTTGATCACTAGATCCCTGACTTGATATTCTTGTCGCCTGACTTTCTTGTTAAATGCCTTGATCATTCGTTTTTGATACGTCTGACCATGACAAATAGCAGTAAGTCTTTTTTCATCGATTAAGTTCAGCTGATCAAGCCGGGTCTGGATCCAATCGTCCTCGCTTAAACCCGCATCCTTCATAATCCGTAGGAAAGGTATCTGGACCTCAATGGGCAGGACTGCCTCCGTTCCATACACCAAAGAGTAGGGTGTTGCCCCTGTTGACGTCCGCGCTGAGGTGCGATACCCATGAAGAGCGAATGATAACATCTCGTGCCAGTGTTTGTATGTCACCGTCATCTTCTGCACAATCTTCTTGATGTTCTTATTAGTTGCTTCAACAGCCCCATTCATCACAGCAATGTGCGGGTTCGTCCAACCTCTCAATGGTAATCTGGGGAGCCTCATTGTCCCACCTGACCTTGAACATAGAAGACATGGTAGCTAGCGCGTCCTCCAGCTGATTCTCCTCTATGGGGAAATGTTCAAAGGTTATCTCCTCAAAATATGGGAGCAATGTCAGTACATACTCCTTGTAAGGAATAAGGTTTGGGTGCTTCATATCCCACTCGCCTTTGATCTGACTAATCACTAGAGCAGAATCTCCAAATATACTCAAGATCTTAATCCTTATGTAAATAGCAGCTCGAAGCCCCAGGATACATGCTTCATACTCCACCATATTGTTGGTGCAGTTGAAACATAAGCGGGCGGTGAACAGAGTATCACAGCCCTCAGGAGATATGATCACGGCGCCAATGCCATTACCCAACACGTTTGAAGCTCCATCAAAATACATAGACCATTGAGATTCTTCCTCGGGTCCTTCATCCGGTCCAGGTTTTTCACAATCAGTCACTAACATGATGTTCTCATCCGAAAACTCGAAATTCATAGACTGGTAATCATCCACGGCCTGATGCGCCAAATGATCTGCCAACACACTCCCCTTGATTGCTTTTTGGGTTGTGTATTGGATTTCATACTCAGTTAAGATCATCTTCCATCTTGCTATTCTTCCGGACAAGGCAGGCTTTTCGAAGATATACTTGATTGGATCCATCTTTGATATTGTTGTACCCCAAAATTTTCCCTCCCATAATCTTCAAAGTTTTGACAAGCATCACCTCAAAGGGTTCAAAGTCTACTCAAGGGCTACACAATCAACCACTCTCCTAAGCCAGTCAAACTAGGGTTTTGGTTCTTGCAAGGAAGCTGGGGTTTTCAAGGGCTTAATCAAGTCCCATATGCTCATACACATTGTCAAGCACCTACATGTCAAGTTTCAAGGCTCACAAGGTCAAGTTGCACAGTCAAAAACCCTAATTGCTTCACAGTCAATTGTAGGGGCAAAATGGTCATTTGGCAGTCAAAAGTCAAAATTTTTGGTCAACATCTTATGTTGAAGCCACAATCATCATTTGTTCAAGTCTTGACCATGATTCCACAAGAATGGCTCAAAAATCATTAAGGTGTTAAAAGTTTCTATTTTTGGACAGTTGAAAAGTCAACTGTAACTTGACCAAGGCATAACTTCCTCATGGTTCATCAGAAAAATCCCATCCAATGCTCATCTTGTAGGGGAGGACATTTCCTACAATTCATCTTCACATTCCAAGTCCAAGAAATGCGCTCACAAAAAGTTATCAATTTCAACATTATAGGTCATTTTCAAAAGTCAACAAAAAGGCACTTTGAGTCAAAGACCATAACTTGAGATTGGTAAATCAAAATGACATGGGACCAAAGAAATTGGTTAAAGGACTTCAAGACCTTTCCAAAATGTCCAAGAACATGTTCATAGCTATAAAATTGAGCAAGATATGCATTGGAGAAGTTGGGAAAGTTTTGTGAAATGGCCAAAGTCAATTATCCTTGAAACTTCATTTTTGACAAAAGGGGCCCACTTTTTCCACTTGTTTCAGCTTGGCCATGCCTCCCACGTGTCCCACAATTTATTTCAAGATTAAAAGTTAATTTTTCCATTTTTATTTAATTTTATTTGATTTAAATCATTTTAAATCTTTAAAATTCAAATGAAAATCAAGAAGTTAATTAGGGGATATATTTTGTATTGAAATGCTTTGATACACCATCATGACCATTCCAAATTCGTGCAAAGGGCTAAATCAAGCAAGAATTCAAATTTTGACACAAAAATGGAAAGTGCTTCAATGGAGGTTATGGCAAATCTCAAACATGAATTCATAAGGTTAATGGCCTTAATTCTGATTAAATTTTTTTACATAACATGTATGCAAGCCATCACAAAAGGATTCACGAGCTAGAGACACCTAAAACGGCCAGAGAGAAATTCAAAAAAACTGTCAAAAAGTGGGAGATCTAAAGCTATCTTGCAGGCCTTTTCATACAAAACTGAGGGCGTAGCTTTCTTCCTGGCAATCCCCTGAAGCCAACGCGACCATTGCCAAACCCTAAGACCTCCTATACATCACTGTAAGTCATCACAAACTCGTCTCTGAGCATGAAATTGGAACTCCCTATTCTTGCGTTTTTTCTCAAAAAAAGCTAGCATATTCATGTTTCTTGATTAATTTCCAACATGATTGCATTAGCCAATTTCATTGTTAGGCCCTGAATCGTGATGCCCGATTCTAGGGTTCACGTTCTTGTGTTTTAGGCGTTTTTGTTTCAGGTTAAATCAAGGCCATCCAAGGGCATAAGTGTGATCAGGGGACATAGACGAGGTCAACCATGGTTTTGAAATGGATTTTCATGGCCTAGGGACGATTCTAGGACGAACCTACGAAATCACCTGCAGATAAAAATCCGCAGGTAAAAAGCCAGTGTCCAAGGAAGAAGACCCTGACGCGTCCCCTCCTCATTTGTTCGTTTGAAATAAGCGCGCTTTTTTTTTACAAGGGGATTATTTGATTTGCTAATATAATATTTATGTATTATTATTGTTTCAATTAAGTCACACAGCTCCATTGGTTAAGGCGTATAGGCAATGATCATTGGGACCTGGGTTCGAATCCCAGGTCCCCCCAAATAATTTCTATTATTTTGTTCCAAATGTTTCCATGCAGCATAGTCAAGAATAGTCCACCATGTGACTCCAGCGCCAAGAAGCCATGTGTCCTTCCATGCAAATCCAAGGGCCCAGAAAGCAAGAACACCATGTGCCTGGTCAACAGCATTCCACTCAATTCCCAGAGTCAAACGAGCTGGCTTCTTAATGGGCCCAGATTCAGCATCATACCCTCTTATTTGGCCCAAAACCCCCATGGGTTTGCATTATTTTCTTTTTATATCTATTTGTCTTATTTTATTTTCCTCTCTAAATTAACCATTAACACAATTAATCAATTAACATTTTTATAAAAAAACCCAAAAAAAAATAGAATTAACATTTTTATTATTATTATTTTTTATTTTGTAAATAAACCATAATTTAATTAGTTTTTTTTATTAGGCCATTTTAACCTTCTTTTTAATAATTAAAATAGATTTAGATTTAGGTTAACCTAGAATTTTATTTCCTTTTCTATTTTATTTCATAAAAACATAAAATAAAAAACAAAAAAATATTTTCTTTTAATTAAAATAATTAATTAGTCATTAATTAGTTTTTAATTCCATTTTAATTATAAAAAAGACCAAAAAATTAATTTCCTTTTCTTAAAAGGGTCAACACCCTTGGACTTTCCCGATTAATTTATTCGCGCGCATTTAATTTGTTCGATTATTATGTAATTGCTCCGGACATGTAATAGTAATTAGGACCTTTACTGTTTTTTTATTTTCCGTACTTATTTACTAAAAAACGGGTCTTTGTAATTTTTGGCGATGTATAGACCCGCGCCTTGTAATAGCGTAGGATTTAACTTTCCGCATTTAAATTTCCGCACTCTTAACTGCTAAACTTTGCATGAAAGAATGAATGGCCAAATTAAAAACAAGCGTAGCTCACCATAATGCATGATCAAAGATAAATGCTAAATTGAAAACAACACACAAATTCACACACCACTTCTAGGGTACGCCTCACTGTTGCCTTGCCTTCGAAACGTGGTCGTCGAGTATAGGACGTTTTAGTAAGTCCTTATGTCCATGACATGATCCAGTTGCCTCGAAACGGTTGCCTCGGAATAAAAAAGGATCAATGGCATAAGGGTAGCTTCTAAGGTGTCCTACTGTTGCTCTGGTGACCACACTGTCCCTACAAACGAATTGACCCGAACACCTCCAACGGTGGTGCTACCTATCTCTCAATGGTGGGATGGCACTACCTTAAGGACATTTACACAGCCCAATTCCTTAGGGTAGGTAGATGACTCATAGATACTTGCTCTTTTCAAAAACAAACAAAATACTTTTCACACCTTACACTTTCAAAAGCTTTCAAAACAAATTTTTCAAACACTCTTGAGGACAGATACAAGAGTTATTCAGAAATCTTTCAAAGAAACTTTTTCAAACCCACTCACATTTTGAAAAGCAAACATTTTGAAAACATAAGAGCAAGTACCTAAGAGCCCGTGGATAACCACGGATAGAAAGGGTGCTAACACCTTCCCTTTCTATAAATCTACCTCCTGAACCGAGAAACTATCTCATAAGGAATTTTGCTGTGCTTTTGTCCTGTCCATGTTGGAGAAAATAAAAGACGGTGGCGACTCTTGCTTCCGCGACATTTCGCGAACCAGCATTAAACAGTCAGTTCCAGATCCACCGATCACAGAACTGGCGACTCTGCTGGGGATAATAAAAGTGAGGTGTACCTTAGGATTAGATCATACTTATGTTTTCAATTGCTTTGCTTTGATTGCTTTATATTTGTGGGCTTTGCATCAGAGTTTCATAGATCCTAACCCGGATCTGGGGATACCCTTTTAGGTAGCATAAGCTGTGAGGGACCTGTCCGGTGTAGACCGACACGGGTGAAGCAGTGGCTACGTTGGTGTGGCACCTTGGTCTGTACCGATATCCCTTGTGTTGCAACGAGGAGAATATGGGTCTTCTGAGGAGTCATTAAGCACCAACCGACCTTAGAACCCTAATGTGACCCAACTTGGCCATAGAACAGTAGCAGTATGCTACACCCATTGAGGCTAAACTCTTGCGATGGTTCTGGCTGCAAGAAAAGATTGCGACGCTGGAGTTATGACCGATTGAGGGTAGTCAGTGATATTGGGATCCTCTAGAACCCGGTTACTTTTGATAGGACAGGTTTGAGCCCACCAACTTCAAGAGAGTAGTATCCCAAACTTCATGCTGGCCTAAACTCTAAGGGCTCTTTGTGTGACTTGTGTGCCTTCAAACTTGACTACTTGCATACTTGTTATCTGACACTTGAGTTTCTTGCAGGTTTTGTTTACAGTCCTTAATCTGGACTCATAACAGGGTTTACCTACATTACTCCATGCATAGCATAACATTATACCATCATACCATTGCATGCATCCTACATAAGGACTAATCCATTTCAAGGACCTCAAGGGTTTTATGATGCAGGTCATGATGAATTAAATGTCCAGCAAGGGGTAAAGGGGATTTATTTTCCTCTAGCCAAGGTTAATGACTTGAGTCAGGGGCTATGACCCACTGGATATGGTGAGCCCTGACTCTTGAAGAAGGACTCTCAACAATATGAAGTACCTTCAATCAAGCAATCGGATTCAATTCTAACAATTTTCTTGTTTACCCCGTGAGATCCTTGAAAACATTGCATGCATACATACACATCATTGCATTACAGGTACCCTTTGTACAGGACACTTACCTTCTCCGCTGTTTATTTCAGCAATGGCTTCCCAACAAAATAACCAGGGTCTTCATGCTCAAGAGACTCAGTTCAGGGAGATCTTTTTAAGCCTATCCAAGGGGCAGGAAGAGTTGAGGACACTCCTCATGGGGAACTTGGCCAAGAAAAGTCCCGAAGATGATAAGGACGAACAACTGAAACGTCTGCAAGCTGAGGTAGATGCAATGAGGACTCAGATGCTGGGGCAGATGGCCCTTATCCAAAGTTTGGCTCGGGAGCAAGAAGAGTTGAAAGCCATGGTCAACCAGCTTCATCAAGACAGATACAACATGAAGCAACCAGTCCAAGTCAGGAACTAGGTCACTGATCAGCTTCCAAGAGGACAAGGGTCTGGTATGGTGAAGAATAGACCTCTCCAAATTGCTACCACTTCACAGGTCCAACCATAACCTCGCCCAGAGCAACGGGTTGATCAGAGCAAGCCCAGAAGGCAATTCACCCAGCTCAACACGTCGCTGTCCCAAGCTTTGCAACACCTGTTGAAGTTGAATCTGGTGACGTTGATAGGACCTCACCCTAATCCTAAGACTTCTTCACCCAACTATAATCCTGGGGCCAGGTGCGCATACCATTCTAACAGCCTGGGGCATGATACTAATGACTGTTGGAAGTTGAGGTACAAAATCTAAAGCCTGATTAATGAAGGAGCTGTGGAATTCACCCCAGATGGTCAGGTCGAGTTCTTCTACTATCCCTGCGAGGTCCACCTTTTGAAGTGACAAGCCCTGAGACTAGAAGACTTTTGTTCATTCGAATGTTCAAGTTGTAATTTTCTTTTGATTGTTCAAACAATTATCATGTCAAACGCTGTTATTTCATTAATGCATCGCATATGTCTGTTTTGAATCAATATATTCGCATTCGCTATATTCAAACTGCTTTCATTTTTTGATGTCAACTCAATTAATAATTCTAAGCCCCTTAAGGGAGGATGACGAAAACGATACCGCGGTCATGACAGTATGCTTTTGAATAGACCCCGCTGATGAGGTACAGGCATTGTTTCAATTCCTAAACACTGGAGCTATAAGGAAGATAATCCCTCGTCAACCCCTCTGAGCCAAAGAAGTAGGAGTTTTTCTTTTCGAAATTTAAAACCCTTAATCATAACCTGGGGCAGGGTAGTTCTCTCAGTTGATCCAAGTGCATAACGAATGGCATCAAAAGAAGTCCTTCTGAAACAAAAGACAGTGATGGTTCCGAATAAGCATAAAGACAGGAAATCATTATCTCTCAAAATGAAAGCCCATATAAGTCAAAACCTATAAAGGAGACTTACAAAAACAGGGGCATCCCGCTGACTGTAATACAAAAAGAAACAGTTCAGGCAAAAGACAGGGATAACAAAATCAAAAAGAAAGAGGTCCTACAAACCCTCAACAAAAAAAGAAATGACTGCCTATTCAAAATAAACTATCAGTATATGAACCATCATTGGAATTTCAGGACAAAGACTCAAACAAGGTCTAACGCACGATCAACTGAGTTTAGGTTTGACGAACATCACGAAGAGCGGGTGGGTACAAATATAATTTGAGCCTTTTCCTTTGTTTCTTAAACCGTGAACCAGGCCACGTTACAACCCTTAAAAGTCCTAGCTGAAGCATGGGTTAGTTCGAAAGCATACTGTTACGAAAGGTATCCTGACTCCTTAAGGCTCACGGTAAAATAACGAGTTGACATCACAGTTTACAAAACTTGCTTGTTTTACTGAAAAATGCATTTTCAAAAACTTCAAGACAGACATAAGCGTTGCATTTTTAACATAACCTTGTTTGCATATGACTTTCTGTTTGAACAGCAGAGAAATTCGCGCGACGAATATCCTGTGAACAAAATCTTCTCAACAAAAGCTCAAATGGAAGAAACGCTCCCAATCAAGGGGCAGACGTGATCATTGTCCATCATCTGGGGCAGTTAAGTCAAGATTCAGAGAATCTCTCAAACGCCAAGCAGCCAGGGGCAACTCTCCGTCTGATACACTTGGGGCATTGGGCATGGATTCCAGCTACGAATCTTGCATGATCAACGAAGACCTTCTGGTGCTACGACAACACTCCTGACAGGGGCAACCCCCTACATTCCGAGGGCGTGAACATAGTCAAAAAAATACTACACAAAATCAAAGACCCGCTAGGTTGACACACCTAGGCAAAAGTAAGGGCTTCCCGGCGAACCAAAAGGGTTCGGGCAAAAATAAGGGATGAAAATGAAAAAATATGTACACCCGGCAAGTCGAAAACCTGAAAAGGCGGCTTGGGCAAAAATGGGTATCCCGATGGACTGAAAACCCGAAAGGGCGGTCCAGGCAAAAGTTAGGGATCAAAAGCGTACGACTATGTCCCGACATCTTGTCACTTGCTTACCAGAAGAAGATTTGTCAATCGGCAGGTATCAAGCACCTCACAGGCCTTCCTCTCCCGCAGAAACTGGGGCAATAAGAATGGTCTGAATGATCTAGTTGCTCTGTCCACCAGGTATCAAGGTAAGTTCGGCTGAAGAACGCAACCAAGATATCTTAAATTCCCCAGAGGGTGAGCCCAGATTCAACAATTCTCTCCCAAGCAGTTGATCTCCCATCAACCCTGACAAGACCCCGTATCTCCAGCAAGTCAGCAACACTCTCCCCAAGCAGAGTTAGCCTACTCAGTCAGCCTTATGGAAGTTGGATTATCCCCAGCAGATCTCAACATTCCTCAGCGGAGTATACCAACATTCTTAACAAGCATCCCCGGCAGCCTTGATCTAAGATTGTTCCCCGGCGGTATACCGGACATTCAGTGGAGCCACTTCCCCAGTATATCTTAATTTCCCCAGGAGAGTCCAGTGCAATCTGAAAAGATTCCCCCAGGAGAGTTCAATCAATCTCCCCAGTAGTAAGCTTATCCCCAGTAGATTCTGGAAGCTTATCCCCTGCAGAACGAATGCGTCTCCTCAGTCTTGTTCAAAGGTTATTTCCCTACCAGGATATAACTGGGTTATCCTCAGCCAATAACCGTGGAAAGATCGTCCCCGGCGAAGTCTTCCCATCCCCAGCGGAGTTCACCCAATCTTCCAACAGAACAACAACGGTATCCCCATCGGAGTTATCATCAAACCTCAGCAAAGTATCTCTCTTTCCCCACAGAGTTCACTCCCCGCAGAGTAATCTACTCGCCAAGTTTATTCCCCAACGGAGTCATCTTCTCCTACCGGTATTCTTGCAACTATCATCCCCAGCGGAAACGAAGCATTATCCTTCAAACATCAAGCCCAGGATTTAACTTCCCGGCACCCGTCAAGGATTTACTTTCCTAGACAAAAACACATTTCATAAACATCACATCTTCATACATTATAGCATGCACATACGCATCATGAACATCCAATCTCATTTATTTCGAGAACCTCACGCATGTCATACATCGTGACATTGCATACAACTAACATTTTGTCTTTTCAGGACAAAGATCAATACAAAGATAATTGCTATCAACGATCATGATTCCAGATCCGATTCCTGTATCTTGCCAGGGTGTATCTGTTGACGACTACATTACTAGACTCGATTCCTGTATCCTTCCAGGGCACGTCTGAAGAGTTCGAAGATCCGATTCCTATATCTTGCCAGGGTGTATCTGTTGACGACTATATTACCAGACTCGATTCCTGTATCTTACCAGGGCACGTCTGAAGAGTTCGAAGATCCGATTCCTGTATCTTGCCAGGGTGTATCTGTTGACGACTACATTACCAGACTCGATTCCTGTATCTTGCCAGGGCACGTCTGAAGAGTTCGAAGATCTGATTCCTGTATCTTGCCAGGGTGTATCTGTTGACGACTACATTACCAGACTCGATTCTTGTATCCTGCCAGGGCACGTCTGAAGAGTTCGAAGATCCGATTCATGTATCTTACCAGGGTGTATCTGTTGACGACTACATTACCAGACTCGATTCCTGTATCTTTCCAGGGCACGTCTGAAGAGTTCGAAGATCCGATTCCTGTATCTTGCCAGGGTGTATCTGTTGATGACTACATTACCAGACTCGATTCCTGTATCCTGCCAGGGCACGTCTGAAGAGTTTGAGGATCTGATTCCTGTATCTTGCCAGGGTGTATCTGTGGACGACTAACATTACCAGACTCGATTCCTGTATCCTGCCAGGGCACGTCTGAAGAGTTTGAGGATCCGATTCCTGTATCTTGCCAGGGTGTATCTGTTGACGACTAACATTACCAGACTCGATTCCTGTATCTTGCCAGGGCACGTCTGAAGAGTTCGAAGATCCGATTCCTGTATCTTGCCAGGGTGTATCTGTTGACGACTGATTCCAGACTCGATTCCTGTATCCTGCCAGGGCACGTCTGAAGAGTTTAAAGATTTAATTCCTGTATCCAGCCAGGGCACATCTACCTAAAGAGTTTGAAGATCAACTCCTGTAACAGGCCAGGTAATTATTTTCTTTCTCAGGTACGCAAGTTCTCGCTAAGGAATCTCTTACGCGATCGACACCTAGATGGCATCTATAAGCCCATCCACTTACCAATAGTTCCAAATGGCATCTATAAGCCCATTCCTGACAAGGTTCTGTCACACCTCCAGATGGCATCTATAAGCCCATCCTCCTATCCACCATCTCTCCAAATGGCATCGGTAAGCCCATTCCCGCTATCACACTGTTGATACTCAACTATGTGAGTGCAAATTTCTGGGCACTCTAGTGTTCAATCATCTTCCACCCTCAGATCACAAAAGGCACACAAGCCAATCTACATCCTCAGGTCTAATAAGATTGAACAGGGGCAACTGTTGTACCCCAAAATTTGCCCTCCCATAATCTTCAAAGTTTTGACAAGCATCACCTCAAAGGGTTCAAAGTCTACTCAAGGGCTACACAGTCAACCACTCTCCTAAGCCAGTCAAACTAGGGTTTTGGTTCTTGCAAGGAAGCTGAGGTTTTCAAGGGCTCAATCAAGTCCCATATGCTCATACACATTGTCAAGCACCTACATGTCAAGTTTCAAGGCAAACAAGGTCAAGTTGCACAGTCAAAAACCCTAATTGCTTCACAGTCAACTATAGGGGCAAAATGGTCATTTGGCAGTCAAAAGTCAAAAATTTTGGTCAACATCTTATGTTGAAGCCACAATCATCATTTGGTCAAGTGTTGACCATGATTCCACAAGAATGGCTCAAAAATCATCAAGGTGTCAAAAGTTTCTATTTTTGGACAGCTGAAAAGTCAACTGTAACTTGACCAAGGCATAACTTCCTCATGGTTCATCAGAAAAATCCCATCCAATGCTCATCTTGAAGGGTAGGACATTTCCTACAATTCATCTGAAGGGGTGAAAAACACAAGAAGGGGGGGGTTGAATTGTAAAACTGGAATCTTAAAGCAAATGACAAGGTATTTTTATCCTGGTTCGTTTGATCTCAAACTACTCCAGTCCACCCGTCAAGGTGATTTTGCCTCTCTCCAACGAGGTCTTAATTCACTATATTCAACTGAATACAAATCTGCTTTAGCAACTGCTAAAACCTTCTTGATTCAAACCACAATCCGGTTTGTCAAGGCAACACTTTCTTACAAAGGTATAAGCAAATGTGTGTGAATGTTTTCTACAAAAACTATATCACAACTGTGATGTTTACACAAATGAAGCTTAGAAACTTGGAATGCTAAACGCTAATGGAGTATCAGAGTTTGTTGGTTTAGCAAAACTGGTAGATGAAGATTATGTTCAGCTTTGTGCGTGTAGAGAGTTTGGAAGCATTAGCCATGATAATCTTCGAAGCTTGGTTTATATAGCACTTGAGAAGATGAACGTTGATGCAAATATTCTTGATTCAATGCTATTAACAAGCTTTCCTTTTTGAGCAGATCTTGTCTGGAATGAGGCCGTTGGAATTGATTAGCGTTCAATGCACAGTACCGTTGCTTCTTCAATGCACGATCTGGTTTGGCTCATTCTGATTCTGCTTCGCTGCTGATGAACTATTTGATTCTGTATCAGAGTGTTTTACGCGCAGTTCTGTTCATCAAGCTTCAGCATGTGCAAGCGTTGATCATCTGATCTTGACGTTCTGATTCAGCAACTTCTGATGCTGGTGTATGAAAACATATTCTGATGCTGAGAACGTGATCTTGCTTATTTTAATCAGCATATCTGCAAATCAGAGCATAGTAATTTTAGGCAGCATATAATTCAATCATGAAATATTTAACTACTATATCTTTTCACTTTGTTATCATCAAAACTTAAATATAGGGTACTAGATTCAAACATTGTTCTAACAATCTCCCCCTTTTTGATGATGACAAAAACTGGATATTTTAAATGAAAAATAACGTGAAAAGTTATCAGAGCTATGTATCAGAATAAGAAGTACGGAGAATTCAGAGTTTAAGAGATACTCCCCCTGAGTTTGTTACTTCCCTTTGATATGCGTGTTCTTCAGAGTCAGATCTTTTTCTATCTTTGAGCATCAGATTATAGGTCTTTGACTTATCAGAAAGCAGAGCTTCAGAGCTTTTCCTGTCAGAGCTTTGCTTAGGATCAGAGTGTTAGGACAATCAGAGCTTCATATATCAGAACTTCATATTTGATCAGAGCAACATGAGCTTCTAGTTCTTAGTCTTCATAGTGTTCGGAGCTTCCTTGTGCCTGTAGACTTAACAACAAAACAGAAAAACATTTCAAGTAATAGAGTTAGAATGTTTGAGAGTTTCTGTCTAGTTAGCCGTTATTGATTTTAAATATCATTCTTGTTCTCCCCCTTTTTGTCAGCAATCAAAAAGTGTTAGTGATGTGCTAAAACAATTTAGATCAGAAAAACAAGTTATATTAAAATAGTTCAGAGCAAAAGAACATTACACACACATAGTCAAAACATAGTCAAAAGTACATCAGAAAATGAAGAAAATATAGAGAATGCCATGCATGAAAAAAATTTCAAGGTTGTGGGGGCATGCGTGAGAACAGGCTTTCCAGCATTGCTTGAATCTTTTCAGAAGTTTCATTCTGCTTCTGAACCATGGTGACAACAGTATCAATCTTGCTGTCCTGAGCATTCATTCTTGCTTCCATCTTCTGATCATTCTCTTCCATCCGCTGCTGTAGACGCAAGTCATTCAGCCTTAGTTCTTCCAGAGCCTGCCTGTCCAAGGCAGCTTAAGAACTTTCAGCAGGAGGAAGTTTCTCAGAACTTTCAGCTATATCTTCTGCTGGATTTTCTTCCTGAAGAGTCTTGTCTTCTTCTGATGGTTGCACCTGTGCAGCTTGCTCTTTCTCAGACCAGGATTCACTGTCCAGAGGGAGCACCACTTCTTGAGGCAGCTGACTCTCAACTTCCTTCAGCAGCATGCTAAAGTTCTGTTGAGCCTGCTCGTAGTTGACGTCCTGCAGCTTGAGTGCTTCAGTACGTACCCATACTCTGAACTGTGACCAGAGCTGATCAGAGGCAGCTGGGTCGATCATCCCCGGACAAACTTGCTTCAACGAAGCAATCCATTGCAACATACCTGTTTCAAAGTCCAAAATACCAGAGCCAACATCTAGTTGCTTTGGTTTGGGAATGGCCAATTTGTGTCTTAAATCAGCAAGACGTTCAAGACTTGTTAAGTCAATGAAGATTTTGCTGGGGTTTTCAGAGGATTGGTTTTCAGAGGTTTGCTGAGGTGCTGTTTGCTTTGGTGGATGGTTATCAGAGTCAGAGGATATATCTATTGGAGTGGTTGGAGTTTTTGGAGGTGTTGATTCCTCTGATGATGGTAACTGGGGTCTGACAATGGTGGTTCCACATGGCAACTGGATTGCCAGCGGTGAAGGTTGAGGTGAGTGGGGATCAGAATGATGAGGAGATGGGGTTTCATAGCGTTGAAACTCTGGTTGTGGTGAGGGTGGATTGTTTTCTGGTTGAGGAGGTGGAATCTCTGATTGCTCAGGGATCAGAGGTTCTTCTGTGATTGGTTGTTGAGATTGTGGTTCTGGTTCTGGTTGAATTTCTGGTTCAGGTTGAATTTCTGGTTCAGGTTGTGGAGGAGGAATATTTGGTGGTTCAGAGTGAGGTTGAACAGAAGCATGTTCACGCTCAATATCAGCTAGCACTTTATCAAGTGCTGGTGTTGTGGAAACAGTTGGTTGTTTGGTAATTTTAATGGGAATTTTAATTCTGGTTCTTCTGAGTAGTAAGGCCTCAGAAGGGTCTTCTGGTATGGTTTCATCAATAGAAGGGATTGGGATGGATATTCTGTGAGAGGTTTGAGGATGGGCAACAGATGTTGGAATAGTAGATGAAATTGAAATAGGAGCAGCAGATGTATTACCTCGTTTCTTTGGAGTCTGATGAGATGATCCTTCTGCTTTCCTCTTCTTTGTCTTCTTCTGAGTCACTTCAGGTTGAACTTGACTCAGATCTTTGATCTTCAGCTTTGAACCTGCATCTTCTTCCTTGTATGAATCTGGATACTTGGGAAACATATCAGGTTGGGATTCCATTTCAGAAAAACTTGGGAAATTACTCAGAGGCACTCTTCTTCTGGAGATGTCAGCAGTTGAAGAAGCTCTGGGTTCCTTCCTGATATTTTCTATCAGCTTCATCTTCTTCAGGTTCTTAGCGTTCAGCGGTTTTCCAACAGTTGGTTCAAAATTGCCCAGCACTTTAGCTTCGCTCAGATAATCTATCAGCTTATTCTCTGTCAGAATATCTGATATGAGCCTCCCAAACGGTATCCAGTCCCTTTTGGTCCTTTCTTCTTCTCTAGTCTCTTTTACACTAGCCTTCAGATGGTTGAACAGGAAGTGTGCCAGATTGATCTTCACCTTCTGATCAATAAAGTAGATCAGAAATTGCTGATCCACGTTTATATAATCAGGAGAGCTTGTTGGCTTCCTGTGATTGAAACAGCCCAGAACAATCTTGGCCCACACTCTGCAGTGATCCTTCAGATCCTTGATTTTGCTGCTGGAAAAACCAAGAGTGAAAATGCAGTTTGCTACCACACCTATATCAGGGCATCTATCAGCCATGTCCACACAACGGACTCCACCACCACTTTGACCAATTAACCTAGCAATGAGGTCTTCAGAAATTATTATCTTCTTTCCCATGACAGAAGAGATGACTAGATGTTTATGAATCTTGGCGTGAATCCAAAATTCCTTGACAAGCTCTGGGAAAGTTGGTCCAACCAACCTATCGAAATACCTCTCCCACTTTTGAGCCCTAACTTCCTCAGTTAGGTCAAATCCATTATCCTTCAAACTTTCGAAATCGATGATTAATTCAGAGAGAACCTCAAGATTCTTTACCGGTGTGAGAAGAGTTCTGGTAGGCACCTGATACTGCTCAGAGGTTTCTTTCTTCTGATTACCTGCAGGAATGCTGGAGGATGCCATTGTTCTCACACAAAAAGGCTTGAGGATGATTTGAGAAAAAGAGGTTTTAAGAAGATAACTCAGAAATATGCAGAGAATACTTAAGAGATTATAAGAAAGCGTAAAGAATAAGATTGAAGAATAATGTGCTTAAATAAAGATTTCAAAAAATTATTTTGAAAAATTAAACGTTTTTAAGAGAGAGAAAAAAAATAATGATTGCCATTAACAAGCGTGATTACTTTTGCATTAAATGCTTGCTGATTTTGGGGGATTTGAGAAAGATACTTAAAAACGGTTACCAGACATGTGTCTCAATGCACCCAATCAGCGCTTTCCTTTCTCAGAAGCGTGCACGCGTTCTGCTTCAGGGATTTGCTGATGATTGGATGACACTTGTTTGATGTAGTGATCAGCACGTCTGTCTTTGAGATTAGACTCTCAGATCTTTAGACTTGCATCTGATACAATCTGCATGTTCTATCTTTCTGAAAGAAGATTGATCAGAAGTTCACAGTGATATAGTTACATTCTGAAGATAAATACATGGAATTAAAACATTTTCATTCTGGGCATACTTTCATGCTGAGATGTTTCAGAATGAAATTAAACCTATCTTCTGAAAGGGGTTTAGTAAAGATATCAGCCCATTGATGGTCTGTATCTATAAATTTCAAGTTTAAAATACCTTTCTGAATATAGTCCCTAATGAAATGATGTTTTATTTCTATATGCTTAGCTCTAGAATGTAAAATAGGATTCTTACTTAAGCAAATAGCAGAAGTATTATCACAAAGAATAGGAATGTTACTCTCAAAAATCTGGAAGTCTTCAAGCTGACTTTTCATCCAGAGCATCTGTGTGCTGCATCCAGCTGCTGCTATGTACTCAGCTTCTGCTGTTGACAGAGCAATAGTTGATTGCCTTTTGCTGGACCACGAGATCAGATTTTCTCCCAGAAACTGGCAGCTTCCAGAAGTACTTTTGCGTTCCACTCTGTCTCCAGCAAAATCAGCATCACAGTAGCCTACTAAGCTGTAATCACTAGATTTTCTATAAAACAGACCCAGATTAGTAGTACCTTTCAGATACTTGAAAATTCGCTTAACAGCTGTTAAGTGAGATTCTCTAGGATCTGATTGGAATCTAGCACAAATACATACGCTGAATAAAATATCAGGTCTTGAAGCAGTCAGATAAAGGAGAGAACCAATCATACCTCTGTAGACCTTCTGTTCTACGCTTTTGCTTACCTCTTCTCTTTCCAGAATGCACGTGGGATGCATTGGAATCTTTGATGGCTTACATTCTGAGAGGTCAAATTTCTTCAGAAGATCTCTGATGTATTTGCTCTGATGAATGTAAGTTCCCTCTGGAGTTTGATTAATCTGAATTCCTAGAAAGAATTTCAGTTCCCCCATGAGGCTCATCTCAAATTCTGCCTGCATACACTTAGCAAATTTTCTTCCAAGAGAAGGATTAGTAGAACCAAAGATTATATCATCAACATAAATTTGACAGACTAAAATGTCACTCTTAACTGTTTTACAGAATAGAGTAGTGTCCACTTTCCCTCTGGTGAATTCATTTTCAAGCAGAAAGTTACTTAGCCTTTCATACCAAGCTCTGGGAGCTTGTTTCAGACCATACAGTGACTTTTTCAGTTTGAAAACATGTTCTGGATGTTTTGTATTTTCAAAACCTGGGGGTTGGTGAACATAAACTTCTTCTTCTATATAACCATTTAAGAATGCACTTTTGACATCCATCTGATACAGAGTGATGCCTCTATTAACAGCAAATGAGATTAAGAGTCTGATAGATTCTAACCTGGCGACTGGGGCAAAGGTTTCTGTATAGTCTATCCCCTCTTGCTGACTATAACCTTGTGCAACCAGTCGTGCCTTGTTTCTGACGACTTCACCTTGTTCATTGAGCTTGTTTCTGAACACCCATCTTGTTCCAATGACGTTGAATCCTTTTGGTCTTGGAACGAGATCCCATACGTCGTTTCTGGTGAATTGATTCAGCTCTTCTTGCATTGCCAGAATCCAGTCATTGTCCAGAAGTGCTTCATCAATAGAAGAAGGTTCAATCAGAGACACAAGTCCCATAAGAGTTTCTTCAGAGTTTCTGAAGCTTGCTCTTGTTCTGATTGGATCTTCCTTTCTTCCTAGAATAGTCTCTTCTGGGTGATCCAAACTGCTTCTGGGTACTCTCTTCTGAGGTTGATCAGCAGCAGATGAAGGATTTCTAGCATTGCTTCTTTCAGACGTTGAAGGAATGTCTGTGTTGAGAGCTTCTGATGACTTGTCTTCAGAACCTGCAAATTCAATTTCTATACCTGCAAGATTTTCATTCTGCTTTGACTTTTCAGAGTCAAGCTTGTCATCAAAACGAACACTGATTGATTCTTCCACAATCTGTGTTTCTGTATTGTATACTCTGTACCCTCTTGAGCGTTCAGAGTATCCTAACATAATACACTTCTGTGCCTTAGAATCAAACTTGTTCAAATAATTCTTAGTGTTTAACATATAGCAAGTACATCCAAATGGATGAAAATACGCAATGTTGGGCTTTCTGTTCTTCCACAATTCATATGGAGTCTTTTCCAGAATAGGTCTTATTGAGATTCTATTCTGAATGTAGCACGCTGTGTTTATTGCCTCTGCCCAGAAAGTCTTAGCAACGTTTGTCTCGTTGATCATGGTTCTGGCCATTTCTTGCAATGTTCTGTTCTTTCGTTCTACAACTCCATTTTGTTGGGGAGTTCTAGGACAAGAGAAATCATGCAGAATGCCTTTGTCATTAAAGAATGACTCAAAATCTTTATTTTCAAATTCTCCACCATGATCACTTCTGACTTTAACGATTCTAAGATCTTTTTCATTCTGAACTTGGTTACAGAAGGTAACAAACACAGAGTGTGACTCGTCCTTGTGTCTTAAGAACTTTACCCATGTCCATCTGCTATAGTCATCTACGATTACTAACCCATACTTCTTGCCACTGACAGAAGCAGTCTTAACTGGTCCAAATAAGTCAATGTGCAGAAGTTCTAATGGCTTAGAGGTAGAAACAACATTTTTGGATTTAAAAGAAGGTTTTGCAAATTTGCCTTTCTGACATGCTTCACACAGAGCATCTGAATTGAACTTCAAATTTGGAAGTCCTCTGACCAGATTGAGTTTGTTAATCTGAGATATTCTTCTCATACTAACATGCCCCAATCTTCTGTGCCAGATCCACTGCTCGTTGTTAACAGACAGAAGACATTTTACGTTCTGACTCTTTAGTTCAGAAAGTTTGATTTTGTAAATGTTGTTTTTCCTCTTACCATTAAATAGGATAGTCCCATCTTTCTGACTAACAGCTTTACATGATTTTTGATTAAAGATTATATCATAACCGTTATCACTTAATTGACTTATGGATAACAGGTTATGCATCAATCCATCTACAAGCAGAACATTATTAATAGAGGGAAGATTTCCGTTACCTACAGTTCCAGAGCCAATAATCTTTCCCTTCTGATTGCCTCCAAAGCCAACGTGGCCTCCAGGCTTAAGTTCCAGGCTTTGGAACATATGCCTTCTTCCCGTCATGTGTCGTGAGCAGCCAGAGTCCAGGTACCATGATTGGTGTTTCTGACTTGCTGCTAAAGATATCTGCAACATGTATTATTTTGTCCTTAGGTACCCAGATCTTCTTGGGTCCTGATTTGTTAGTTTTACCAAAACTCTGGTTGAATTTTGGTTTCACAGAGTGCTTACTACTAGTATATTTGATGTCATGTGTGTGACCATACACAAAGTGTGAATTTAGAGGAGTGTGTTTAATAACTAAATCCATGACATTCTTAGGTGTAGGAACCTTATCTTGGTATCCTATTCCTTTCCTGCCGTTTCCGCTAACTCCATAGATCATTGAAGCCATTCTGCTTCTATCTATGCTTTTAGCAAGGAACTTCTGGAAACTATGATCATACTCCTTGATAATCTCATCAGCGTTGCTGGGAGTTTCAGAAATTGGTACCTTCTGAGAGTTTTGTAAAGAGTTTTCTAATTTTAAAATTTTATCTCTCAGCTCAGAGTTTTCCAATTTGAGACTCTCAGACTTATTAGAGTCAGATTCAAGAGTCCTTTTCAGGTCTCTGAATTTAGCTCTAATCTGCTGATAACGTTCCAGAATTTCATTGAGGCTTTCAGCAAGTTCAGCCTTTGTAAAATTAACAGCGAAGTTAGGAAATACCTCTTCTGTGTCTGATTCTGAGTCTGAGTCAGAAGCTTCACTGTCATCTGGAATGCTAGCCATGAGCGCTATGTTTTCCCTTTCATCATCTGATTCTGAGTCAGCTTCAGACGAGTCAGAGTCATCCCATGTGGCCATGAGACTTTTCTTCTTCTCTCTTCCAAACTTCTTTTTGGGCTTTTCCCTCTGAAGCTTTGGACAGTCACTCTTGTAGTGTCCTTGCTCATTGCACTCGTAGCAGATGATGTCTTTTGTATTTGGCTTCTTGCTACCAGAGGAGCCTTCAGATCGTCTGTATCCAGAGGAAGAATCTGTCCTTCTGTATCTTGAAGAAGACTCGTTCTGATCAGATCTTCTGGGATTCCTGAACTTCCTTTGTCTTTGCTTCCACAGTTGATTTACTCTTCTGGAGAGAAGGGAAAGCTCGTCTTCTTCTGATGAGGATCCATCAGATGTTTCTTCAACTGCCTGCAAAACTTTAGATTCAGATTTTCTGTTAGATTTTAAAGCTATAGGCTTACCTTGCTTCTGAGGCTCATCAGCTTCTAGCTCTATCTCATGACTTCTGAGGGAGCTTATAAGTTCCTCCAGAGTGATTTTGTTGAGATCTTTCGCCAGCTTCAGAGCAGTAACCATAGGCCTCCACTGCTTGGGTAAACTTCTGATTATCTTCTTGACATGGTCAGCAGTAGAGTATCCCTTGTCCAGAACTTTGAGACCAGCTACCAGAATCTGGAATCTAGAGAACATAGTTTCAATGGATTCAGATTCTTCCATTTTAAACGCCTCATACTTCTGAATGAGCGCCAGAGCTTTTGTTTCTTTGACTTGAACGTTGCCCTCATGCGTCATTCTGAGAGAATCAAAGATGTTCTTAGCTGTGTCTCTGTTGGAGATCTTCTCATACTCAGTATATGAGATGGCACTGAGGAGGATGGTTCTGGCCTTATGGTGATTCTTGAAATCACGCTTTTGTTGATCAGTCATTGATTTTCTTTCAATCTTCTGACCAGTTGCATTCACAGGGTGCGTGTATCCATCTGTCACCATATCCCACAGATCAGCATCATGTGCTAGAAAGAAGCTTTCAATTCTGTCTTTCCAGTAGTCAAAGTTTTCTCCATCAAAGACTGGAGGTTTGCCGCTGAATCTGTCTCTATCCTCATTGTTGTCATTGCTGAAATGAGAGTTGTTTCCTGCCATTGTGTTTTTCTGACGCTGGATCTTGTACTGACACGGTTAAGTGTTTTAGCTCAGAACCAGGCGCTCTGATACCAATTGAAGGGGTGAAAAACACAAGAAGGGGGGGGTTGAATTGTAAAACTGGAATCTTAAAGCAAATGACAAGGTATTTTTATCCTGGTTCGTTTGATCTCAAACTACTCCAGTCCACCCGTCAAGGTGATTTTGCCTCTCTCCAACGAGGTCTTAATTCACTATATTCAACTGAATACAAATCTGCTTTAGCAACTGCTAAAACCTTCTTGATTCAAACCACAATCCGGTTTGTCAAGGCAACACTTTCTTACAAAGGTATAAGCAAATGTGTGTGAATGTTTTCTACAAAAACTATATCACAACTGTGATGTTTACACAAATGAAGCTTAGAAACTTGGAATGCTAAACGCTAATGGAGTATCAGAGTTTGTTGGTTTAGCAAAACTGGTAGATGAAGATTATGTTCAGCTTTGTGCGTGTAGAGAGTTTGGAAGCATTAGCCATGATAATCTTCGAAGCTTGGTTTATATAGCACTTGAGAAGATGAACGTTGATGCAAATATTCTTGATTCAATGCTATTAACAAGCTTTCCTTTTTGAGCAGATCTTGTCTGGAATGAGGCCGTTGGAATTGATTAGCGTTCAATGCACAGTACCGTTGCTTCTTCAATGCACGATCTGGTTTGGCTCATTCTGATTCTGCTTCGCTGCTGATGAACTATTTGATTCTGTATCAGAGTGTTTTACGCGCAGTTCTGTTCATCAAGCTTCAGCATGTGCAAGCGTTGATCATCTGATCTTGACGTTCTGATTCAGCAACTTCTGATGCTGGTGTATGAAAACATATTCTGATGCTGAGAACGTGATCTTGCTTATTTTAATCAGCATATCTGCAAATCAGAGCATAGTAATTTTAGGCAGCATATAATTCAATCATGAAATATTTAACTACTATATCTTTTCACTTTGTTATCATCAAAACTTAAATATAGGGTACTAGATTCAAACATTGTTCTAACATCATCTTCACATTCCAAGTCCAAGAAATGCTCTCACAAAAAGTTATCAATTTCAACATTATAGGTCATTTTCAAAAGTCAACAAAAAGCACTTTGAGTCAAAGACCATAACTTGATATTGGTAAATCAAAATGACATGGGACCAAAGACATTGGTTAGAGGACTTCAAGACCTTTCCAAAATGTCCACGAACATGTTCATAGCTTTAAAATTGAGCAAGATATTCTTTGGAGAAGTTGGGAAATTTTTGTGAAATGGCCAAAGTCAATTATCCTTGAAACTTCATTTTTGACAAAAGGGCCCCACTTTTTCCACTTGTTTCAGCTTGGCCATGCCTCCCATGTGTCCCACAATTTATTTCAAGATTAAAAGTTAATTTTTCCATTTTTATTTAATTTTATTTGATTTAAATCATTTTCAATCTTTAAAATTCAAATGAAAATCAAGAAGTTAATTAGGGGATATATTTTGTATTGAAATGCTTTGATACACCATCATGACCATTCCAAATTCTTGCAAAGGGCTAAATCAAGCAAGAATTCAAATTTTGACACAAAAATGGAAAGTGCTTCAATGGAGGTTATGGCAAATCTCAAACATGAATGCATAAGGTTAATGGCCTTAATTCTGATTAAATTTTTTTACATAACATGTATGCAAGCCATCACAAAAGGATTCACGAGCTAGAGACACCTAAAACGGCCAGAGAGAAATTCAAAAAAACTGTCAAAAAGTGGGAGATCTAAAGCTATCTTGCAGGCCTTTTCATTCAAAACTGAGGGCGTAGCTTTCTTCCTGGCAATCCCCTGAAGCCAACGCGACCATTGCCAAGCCCTAAGACCTCCTATACATCACTGTAAGTCATCACAAACTCGTCTCTGAGCATGAAATTGGAACTCCCTATTCTTGCGTTTTTCTCAAAAAAAGCTAGCATATTCATGTTCCTTGATTAATTTCCAACATGATTGCATTAGCCAATTTCATTGTTAGGCCCTGAATCGTGATGCCTGATTCTAGGGTTCACGTTCTTGTGTTTTAGGCGTTTTTGTTTCAGGTTAAATCAAGGCCATCCAAGGGCATAAGTGTGATCAGGGGACATAGACGAGGTCAACCATGGTTTTGAAATGGATTTTCATGGCCTAGGGACGATTCTAGGACGAACCTACGAAATCACCTGCAGATAAAAATCCGCAGGTAAAAAGCCAGTGTCCAAGGAAGAAGACCCTGACGCGTCCCCTCCTCATTTGTTCGTTTGAAATAAGCGCGCTTTTTTTTTACAAGGGGATTATTTGATTTGCTAATATAATATTTATGTATTATTATTGTTTCAATTAAGTCACACAGCTCCATTGGTTAAGGCGTATAGGCAATGATCATTGGGACCTGGGTTCGAATCCCAGGTCCCCCCAAATAATTTCTATTATTTTGTTCCAAATGTTTCCATGCAGCATAGTCAAGAATAGTCCACCATGTGACTCCAGCGCCAAGAAGCCATGTGCCTTCCATGCAAATCCAAGGGCCCAGAAAGCAAGAACACCATGTGCCTGGTCAACAGCATTCCACTCAATTCCCAGAGTCAAACGAGTTGGCTTCTTAATGGGCCCAGATTCAGCATCATACCCTCCTATTTGGCCCAAAACCCCCATGGGTTTGCATTATTTTCTTTTTATATCTATTTGTCTTATTTTATTTTCCTCTCTAAATTAACCATTAACACAATTAATCAATTAACATTTTTATAAAAAACCCAAAAAAAAAATAGAATTAACATTTTTATTATTATTATTTTTTATTTTGTAAATAAACCATAATTTAATTAGTTTTTTTTATTAGGCCATTTTAACCTTCTTTTTAATAATTAAAATAGATTTAGATTTAGGTTAACCTAGAATTTTATTTCCTTTTCTATTTTATTTCATAAAAACATAAAATAAAAAACAAAAAAATATTTTCTTTTAATTAAAATAATTAATTAGTCATTAATTAGTTTTTAATTCCATTTTAATTATAAAAAAGACCAAAAAATTAATTTCCTTTTCTTAAAAGGGTCAACACCCTTGGACTTTCCCGATTAATTTATTCGCGCGCATTTAATTTGTTCGATTATTATGTAATTGCTCCGGACATGTAATTGTAATTAGGACCTTTACTGTTTTTTTATTTTCCGTACTTATTTACTAAAAAACGGGTCTTTGTAATTTTTGGCGATGTATAGACCCGCGCCTTGTAATAGCGTAGGATTTAACTTTTCGCATTTAAATTTCCGCACTCTTAACTGCTAAACTTTGCATGAAAGAATGAATGGCCAAATTAAAAACAAGCGTAGCTCACCATAATGCATGATCAAAGATAAATGCTAAACTGAAAACAACACACAAATTCACACACCACTTCTAGGGTACGCCTCACTGTTGCCTTGCCTTCGAAACGTGGTCGTCGAGTATAGGACGTTTTAGTAAGTCCTTATGTCCATGACATGATCCAGTTGCCTCGAAACGGTTGCCTCAGAATAAAAAAGGATCAATGGCATAAGGGTAGCTTCTAAGGTGTCCTACTATTGCTCTGGTGACCACACTGTCCCTACAAACGAATTGACCCGAACACCTCCAACGGTGGTGCTACCTATCTCTCAATGGTGGGATGGCACTACCTTAAGGACATTTACACAGCCCAATTCCTTAGGGTAGATAGATGACTCATAGATACTTGCTCTTTTCAAAAACAAACAAAATACTTTTCACACCTTACACTTTCAAAAGCTTTCAAAACAAATTTTTCAAACACTCTTGAGGACGGATACAAGAGTTATTCAGAAATCTTTCAAAGAAACTTTTTCAAACCCACTCACATTTTGAAAAGCAAACATTTTGAAAACAAAAGAGCAAGTACCTAAGAGCCCGTGGATAACCACGGATAAAAAGGGTGCTAACACCTTCCCTTTCTATAAATCTACCTCCCGAACCGAGAAACTATCTCATAAGGAATTTTGCTGTGCTTTTGTCCTGTCCATGTTGGAGAAAATAAAAGACGGTGGCGACTCTTGCTTCCGCGACATTTCGCGAACCAGCGTTAAACAGTCAGTTCCAGATCCACCGATTACAGATATCAATATTGTAGTGTGAGTCAGCCTATACTGTCTCAGCTGGCGAGCAGCCCATGCCAAAGCGCAACAAGTTTTCTCGAGCAGTGAGTATCGGGTCTCACAGTCGGTAAACTTTTTGCTAAGGTAGTAAATAGCATGCTCTTTTCGGCCAGACTCGTCATGCTGCCCCAGCACACACCCTATTGAATTGTCGATTACTGTCAAGTATAAGATCAAAGGTCTTCCTTCAACTAGAGGCATCAGAATAGGTGGCTCTTGGAGATATTCCTTGATCCTTTCGAAAGCGGCCTGACAATCATCATTCCATTTTACCACTTGATCTTTCTTCAGCAGCTTGAAGATTGGCTCACAAGTAGTAGTCAGATGTGAAATGAATCGGGCAATGTAGTTCAAGCGTCCCAAAAAGCCTCTGACTTCTTTTTCCGTTTGGGGAGCTGGCATCTCCTATATAGCCTTCACCTTTGCAGGATCCACCTGAATACCTTTATCACTAACAACAAAACCCAACAGCTTACCAGACCTTACCCGAAGGTGCACTTGTTCGGGTTCAACCTTAGCTTGTACATCTTCAACCTGTCAAATAGTTTGTGGAGATGGTCAAGATGTTCTTCTTCAGTCTGGGATCTTACAATCTTGTCATCAACGTACACCTTAATCTCATGGTGAATCATGTCGTGGAACAAAGCGACCATGGCGCGCTGATACATTGCCCCAGCATTCTTCGATCCGAACGGCATGACTTTGTAGCAAAAGGTGCCCCACTGCGTAACGAAGGTTGTCTGCTCCATGTCTTCGGGAGCCATCTTAATCTGATTGTAACCAGAAAAACCATCCATAAAGGAGAAGATCTTATGCTGCACAGTGTTGTCGACCAGAACATCGATGTGAGGGAGTGGGAAATTATCCTTGGGGCTTGCCCTATTCAGATATCTATAGTCCACGCACATCCGTACCTTACCATCCTTCTTAGGCACTGGAACAACATTGGTGACCCACTGTGGGTAAGAAGTGACAGCTAGAAATCCCGCGTCAAACTGTTTCGTGACCTCAGCTTTAATTTTCTCAGACATCTCAGGGCGTATACGACGAACCTTCTGCTTTACTGGAGGACAGTCTTCTTTAGTTGGCAGGCGGTGTACCACAATGTTAGTGTCCAAACCAGGCATATCTTCATAAGACCGGGCGAAGATCTCAACATAGTCACGTAGCATTTGTATCAACCGTTGCTTAACACTAGGCTCCAGATTTGCACCTATCTTGACCTCTTTCTTGTCTTCCTCTGTACCCAAATTCACTGATTCCACTGGATCTTCATGAGGCTGTATGGCCCTCTCTTCCTATAGTAACAGTCTAGCAAGTTCCCCAGGAACTTCACAATCATCCTCACCTTCGTCCTCAGCTTGGTTGATCAGACTTTCAAAGTCATAATTGGCAGTAGTAGAGTCGTTATCAATGGGATCCAGAGTGGATGTGGATCTGCATTATGATATATGAGTGTGTGTAAGACAATAGTTGTTCTGATAAAGTGCGAGGTAGAAAAGAAAAAAAAAACAAGAAGCGTAAAATTTGTAATGCAAGAAAACGTCCAATGCACCGGGCAAGGCACCGGGCCGTAAAGTTTTAAACTATTTGTTACAAATCTCAAAACAAAAGTCTATTACTATGTAATAAAAGAAACGGGCATGAAGTCCTTTGCCGTCCAGTTGTTCAATCCACCGATGGTAGTCGGGTAGATCCATCTGTCGATATCTGGGTTCTCATCATCAGCATCTTCTATGGCTGAGACAACCTCAATAGCATTGATTCTCGAGTCATGCTTGGGCATGGGTGCAATTATGACGTTGGGCTTTTCCGGAGCGTCAAACTCAATCTCTTTAGCTTCGATCAAATCTTGCACCTTATTCTTCAAAGCCCAACAGTTGTTTGTATCATGACCTGGGCTATCGGAGTGATAGGCACAGCGGGCGTTCGGGTTATATAGCGGAGATGTGGTGTTGGGATTCTTCGGGGCTTCCCATAGAGTTGTCGGGTTAGTCTTCAATAACTGTGGTAGAATCTAAGACAAGGTCATATTGAACCGAGTGTACTGTCTCTGCGGTCTCTCCATTCTTTGCTGATTGTTGTATTGTGGGGTAACAGTGGGTCTTGATATTACTACCATATTCACCGCTTGACGGTGTTCAGGTCTGCTTTGGCTCCTCGAGCCGTAAACTGCACTAGCTTCTTTCTTACCGTTGAAGGCTTCTTTACTGCACTTGACATCGTATCTTTTTGTATCTTACCACTTAGGATACCAGCTTCTACTCTTTCCCCAGTCAAAATCAATTCAGTAAACCCAAATAACAAACTGCTGATCAGATGATTGAAAAATGGACCAGACAATGTCCCTAGAAACATATCCACCAACTCCCTATCAGACAGAGGGGGTTGGACTCTTCCAGCCAAATCTCTCCACTTTTGAGCATAGTCCTTAAAACCTTCACTTGCACCCATGGACATACCCTGAAGCTGAGTACGAGTGGGAGCAAGGTCGGTGTTATACTGATACTGCTTGTAAAAAGCAGCAGCAAGGTCCTCCCAGTTTCGGACATTAGCTCCTTCCAATTGATAAAATCATTCAAGTTGAGTCCCTAATAGACTATCTTGAAAGAAATGTACCCACAGATTTTTATCAGTGGTGTAAGGTTGGATTTTTCTGACGTACGAGCAGAGATGGAGTTTTGGACAAGATACTCCATCGTACTTGGAAAAAACCGAAGCTTTAAACTTATGAGGGATCACCACCCCCAGATGCTAGTCCCAGGTCTCCGAAGTCCAAACCATGTATCTTCTGAATCTCCATAGCGCTCATACGGTCTTCGAGTTGTTTGTACCTATCCTCGGCAGGAGGATACTGCTGATCATCAAAATCAATATCATTATCAGAGACCACAGGACTGGGACCCTTTTCTTCCTTTTGGTCCTCCTCTCCTTTGGATGAAAGACATAGATCAGCTTCCTGTCGTAACCTATTCCCAAACTTGTTACCCATATTCAGAAGAACCACCTTCTTCTTCTTCTTCTTCTTCTTCTCCTTCAGGATGAGAGTTTTCAAGTCCTCTTTCCCTTTAGCCAAGTTCAAGAACATCTCTTGGAATTGGGCATTTTGTTCCTGAAGAGCTTTGATGGCTTGATCGGTAGGCATTTCAGAAGACATTTCGTGCTGAAATAAACAGCGAAGGAGATGATAAACCTATAATGATACCTGTAATGATGTGCATGATAATGGGATGCGTATGTAATGATTTCAAAGACTTTGGGAGATTTAAACTTGCAAACCAATAAATAAACAAACTTTATTAGATTAAACTTGTAAAAAATGTTTAACAATGCCTTTAAAGCATTTACAAAGAAATAAATGGAAAACATATCTAAACTAGAAAAAGTAAAAATCAGAAATCTCATGGATGCTTCCCCTTCGTGCTGACGTAGTCATTAATCGTCCTTTCATTCTCAAGTTGCCTGGTGAGCTTCAAGATCTTCCTCTCTTGCTCATGGTACTTCTCCCGGTAGGTATCCCTCTCCTCATTCAGCTGAATCCAGGATCTCTTTAATGCTCCAAAATCAGTGGGCATGTAGGGATAAATGACTGTATAAGGAATGCCCTGTTCATTAGTAGGCTCCACAATCACTGGCAACACAACTTCATAAGGCATCCCAAGCTTTTGGGCTCGAGCTCGGACCCACTAGAGATAAGGTTGCATTGGGAGAGAAGTCCTTGGTCCTATCTCTTGAGGGTCAGACCTGTTCACCATGCCCCAAGCTCGTATAAACCTTCGGCGATGCTCGTCAATGTCTTCCTTGTAGTCAAACGCAATATCTGTAAGAAGAAACTCATAAGGACCATCTCTCCGAGCACGACCAAACTGTCGCAAAGCCAAGCAAGGACTGTAGGTTATCCCCCCTTTGATTCCAAGAAACGAGACATTATGGTATCCCTCACATCGATCAATGACAGCAGTGCTTTCCATAGCCTTAGAACTCTAAAGAATGTCTGTATGTGCAAGGGAAATTATCCTATAAGACCACCCTAAACCTTCTTCATTCTTCAACACGGACTTGGGGAGGTGCGAAATAAACCACCTCGCCAGAAATGGCATGCAACACATGAGAGTCCCTCTTCTTCGCACAGTACGAGTATAGAGGGCATGCAAGATATCCCCTAGAAGAGTAGGTACAGGATTGCGAGACAAGAAGATCTTAACCGTATTCATATCCACAAAGGAATCTGGATTTAGGAAGAGAACCAAACCGTGGATAAGGAGAGCCAAGATGTCTTCGAAATCCTGAAAGTCCAAATTATCCCAGAGCAGTTGAGCTTGATCCATCAGAAACTTGGCTAAGAAACATTCAAACCCTCTTCGTGTCTCCCAATTAGATACTACATCAGCCCTTTTCAAGTGTAAAGTTGAAGCAATGTCCTCTGGCCTAGGAGCCTCTTCCAAACTTGTGAAAGGCATCTGCTCGAGGATGGATATACCCAATAAGTGAGAAAACTCTTCCATAGTAGGAACTAGCTGATAATCCGGGAAAGTGAAGCAATGATGCACCGGATCGAAGAACTGAAAGAGCACACTCATCATTTGCTCATCAAACTTTGAGGTAACCAAGCTAAGAAGCTGACCATGTCTCCTAATGAATGAAGAAGTATCATAAACTCTCGAGGCTAAATCTTTGAGTTGAGCAGGTATTTGCACAAAGTTAACTCGAATGGTGTTTCTGCGCACGGAAGCCATAATCTGCAAAACAGAACAAAGATAAATCCCCTCGGTCTTTGAAATGGTTAGTATGATGAAGTATGCATGCTATGTTATAATGCATGATGTCATGGTAAAACACACAACATGTATAGAAGATAACAGACATGGTAAAGGCAAACAAGTCACACAAGAGCCCTTAAGTTTTATGCTTGCATGGGGTCTAGGTATTACCCTCTTGAAGTTAAGTTGGTTTTAACATGTCCTAATAATAGTAATCGGGTTCTAGAGGTTCTCAATATCACTGGCCATCCTCCATCGGTCATGGTTTCAGCTCACGCAATCTTTTCTTGCGGCCGGAACTACCTCGAGAGTATGGTCTCAATGAGTGTTGCATCGAGTATCAACCAGTTCCCAGCTTTATACCGAGATCGACTATCTCACTACTTCATATGGCCAAGTTGGTCAATTATAGGTTCTAAGGTCAGTTGATGCTTAACGACACATATAGCAGCGCCGTATTCTCCTCGTTTCTCCACAAGGGATACCGGTACCAACCAATGTGCCATATCAACATAGCTACTGCTTCAACCGTATCGGTCTACGCTGTACATTTCCCTCACAGTTTATTGCTACTTACCTAAAAGGTGTCCCCAGATCCGAGTTAGGATCTATAGTAACTCCCAATACAAAACCCTCAAAAGTAAAGCAATCAAATCAAACAAGAGAAGTAATTTATGATGAACTAATCCTAAGGTATACCCCACTTATTATCCCCAGCAGAGTCGCCAGTTTTGTGATACGGTGGCAGAACCGAACTGTTTTAGGAAAATGCTAGTTTGCATTTTGCGTTTGTGTTTGCAAAATGTCACGGTAAGCAAGAGTCGCCACCGACTTTTATTTTATCCAACTGGAAAGGACAAAAGCACCGAAAAATTCTTTTTTCGAGATTTTGAGTACGGGGGGTAGATTATAGAAAGGGAAGGTATTAGAACCCTTTCTATCCGTGGTTTTCCATGGGCTCTTAGGTACTTGCTCATCATTTAAAAATTTCTTGTGTGTGTTTGTTTTGAAAAGTTTTGGTTTACTTCTTTTTAACCCTTGCTTCTGTCTTCAAGAGTGTTATGAAGTGTTTTTGAAAACTTTGTTTGAAAAAAAGTGTAAGTGTGGAAGTTTGATTTTGAGCAAGTACCTACTAGCATCTACCTACTCGAAAAAGGATTGTTTATATTCTCGTTTCCTTTAGACAGCGCTATCCTACTATTAAGGAGTAAGTAGCACCGTCATTGGAGTTTGAGGGACTATCGAAAGGGACGTACGATCACTAAAGCAATGTTAGGACGTCTTAGTAATAACCCTAATGTCTAAAGATCATATTTGAGGCAACATTTCCGAGGCAACCTTTCCGAGGCAACATTTCCGAGGAAACATTTCCAAATGGGACTTTTGATCTTTGTTAGACAATAGGGTAACCACTAAAACACCCTATACTTAATGATCGTTTACCAAAGGCAACCGAAGTGAGAGTATATTCTAGGAGTGCGCATGTGCGAGTGATTTGATTTCAGTTATTATCTTTGCACATTTAGGGTTTTCTAACCATTTTAAAATTAACATGCAATCTTGTTATACAAACCTATTATCATACATCTAACAGTTAATATTTGCGTGAATTAAAATGCGAGAAATAAAAACTACACTATTACAAGGCTTCAGGGAGGGGGATTAATTACATAGCCAAAAACCCGTAAAAACGATAAATAAAAGAAAAAGTCCTAATTAAACTATTACATCCCATGAGCAGTTATATCAATATCGTAAAAATAAATAAACGCGCGATGAATCGAGAACGAGAGAAAATTAGGGTTTTGACCCCCGTCTAAACCTAATTAAAAGAAAGATCATTTTTTTGTTGTTTTTTGATTATTTTGAGAAAAATAAGGTTTTAATTAAATAAATACAAACCTAATTACTAATTAATTTAAATTAAGAAAAATAATTAATTTAACCGATTTTTATATTTTTGGTTATTTTAAGAAAAGAAAAAGAAAAATAAAATCAAATAAAACCTAATTTTCTAATTTGTTTTAATTTATTTACAAAAAGGGTTAAAATTTCCCTAAAATTAAATTAAGCTAATATTAAATTAATTTTGACAAAATAAATAAAAACCTAAGTTCTAATTTAATGAAATTGATTTTATGAGTTTTTGTAAAAAAAAAGAATTAATTTTTATGTGAGAAAATAATTAATCAAAACAATTAAAAGAAAAATATAAAAGAAAAGAATATGGGCTTGGTGTTAAAGTAGAAAAGGGGGGTGTTAATAAGCCCAATTTGCCTTGGTCCATGCTGACCTTCAGATTCCATGTTGCACGTTTGACTAGACCTATGGTAGACCTTCATGTGCCAGGCGTTGGATTTGGCTTGTTGGACATCTGGCTGGCTGATCATTGAGGATGTATGGTGAACCCCTTACCTGTACACACGCCTGATTATACAAGAAAAAACATTGTGAAATAATATGGGGGACCTGGGATTCGAACCCAGGCTCTTTGGCTTTTCCACATGCCTCCTGACCAACTGAGCCAACGTGTTTTGTTGTACATGGAATATCAAATAATCATTATATTCGAAATAAGCAAAGTGATATACTAAAATGCGCGAACTTTTGAGTGGGCCAGTCAGGCCACGCCACACCATCATCTTCTCCAGCATCCATCGTCTTAGGTAAAATGACTTTTACCTACAGACATTCTCTGTAGGTACAGCTCCTGCATATTTCCAGAATCTCATACAAGCACAATAAATGGAAACTAATGGTACAGGTCAATTCGTCTTGGCCTTGTGAACACCATGGTACCCCTCTTTTGGGCGAATTTTACTTACATGAGAAAACCCCAAAACGAGCAAGGAAAACCTAGCAATGGTGGATATCAGTATGGCTAGCAAAAATTCAATTAATTATTATCATTAGCTTGCAAATGTTTCAAGGATTCAGAATATATAAACCAATCATGCTAACAATGCCAAACTCATGAGATTCAATTTCAAAAAAGTAGGGATGCCGTGAGATACTTACAGCGCGTTCTTGGGCACGAAAACACTGGCTAATGATTGGGATAGACTCTTTGAATGCCCAACAAGTGAATGTGATAGCTGGGAAGGCTTGAGATAGCCTGGAACTATGAAATCAGATTGCCACTTTTTCTTGATTTTTTTGAAAGTTATTCTTCTCTTTTCACGCCTCTAACCCCTCTTCTTTTGGTCTGGATTTGTTCTATATGTACCCTTAAGTGAATTAGGTTTACAAGTTTGCATCAAATCTTCTCCAATAATGATCATTGATCATGATATGATTCTCATGTTAATCTTTCCAAATCAAGCCAAAATCCAATATTTTTGTGTACAAACAAGCCTTGCACGATTTGATCTTATTTCCAGCTATTCATAGACCTGAAATATGCACAAAATCTCAAGGTTAAAATTATTTTGATATTTTCATTATTTATTATTGATTTTATTTGATTTAAATGAAATAAAAATCAAAATAAATGACAAAAATAAAATAAAGGCAAATGGGAAGGATCATGGGTCGTGGACCATGTTAAAAACTCAATACAAGCACAAAAAGTTGGGCCCATTTGACAAAAATTGCAATTTTGGCCACTTTTGACTTTTGGCAATTTTTCAAAAAAAGGTCAACTTCACCAATGCATAACTCCTTCAATTTTTACCCTAGAGATGTGTTATTTGACTTTTTAGAAATCTCAAGATGTCCTCTAAGCAACCCTTTTGTTCTCATCTCAATTGAGTCTTCCATATTCATGTATGAAGCTTTGATAAAAAAGGTGTTTTTATTGAGTTTTCAGAATGACCTATAATGTCCAAATTCAAAACTTATTTCGAGTGCATATTTTGAACTTGGGAGATGAATATGAATTGTAGGGAATTTCATCCTCTTCAAAATGAGCTTTGGATGGGTCATTTCTGATAAAATATGAGAAAGTTATGCTTGGTCAAAGTTGAGTTGACTTTTCCTACAAAACCCTAATTTAGCAACTTTTGGGTTTTGATGAATTGTGAGCAATCCTTGATGAATTATGATCAATCCTTTATAAAATGATGAATAATGCTTCAAAATGAGAACGTTTACAAAAATCTTGAAGTTTGACTGTATGTAGGACACAATTGACTTTTGCCCTAGCACAGTCGATTTTCAGCCCTTTGAGCAATTGACTGAGAAAACTTCCTCTGCAAGGCTTGAAACTTGGCATGGATGATCTTGAGAACATATTAGGACAATGGTGAGCATTTGGGATCCTTTGGACTCAAACACCTTGATGCAAACTGAAACCCTAATTTGAGGTAGACTGCCTTAGGAGAGAGTTTGTCTGGTCAACCCTTGGACTTCCTTGGGCAAATTGAGGATCTCACTTGAAATGTATTGAGAAATATGGGAGGAAAATTTTTGGGGTACAAAACATACCTACTATCCACAATCATGAGAAATGAGAATTTGCATCATCTCAAAGTGGAGGATATGGCTTGGATTTCAAAATCAACAATGCCTCACTCAACACCCAAGTGAAAAATATCTCTCTTCACTATATATTGTAGAATCATAGTTGTTTGCATCACTACAAGGATTGACAAGAGTCCAATCTTTTGAGAAAAATTTAAAGATAAAAGACAAAGTGGCAAAATGGTTTGAAATGAGATTGATTGACTTTTAGTCTTCTCACAAAAATGATGTCAAAGTATTATTAACTTTATTGAAGTTTATTTATGAAAATGTTTGAAAATGCATGGACCTAAGTCCAAGTTTATTATGAAAGTGGTTCAAGTTTAAAACAAGAAGAGTTTTCAAAAGGATGGAGAATATTTTTGAAATTAAAGAAGATGGGAGGAGAAGAAGAGGCTATCCTAAAGCATAAGGTAAAAGATAGGGATAAGAACCATCCACTACAAGAAAATTAATGTTTAACGACACAAAAATTGCGACAGTTATGTGATAACTGTCGTAATTGACATATAGAGACAGTGTTTACGACAGTTGACACCAACCGTCCCTAATATTTATTTTGCGACGGTATATTTAACCATCATAATATTATTATTACAACGGTAAAACAACCGTCGGCCCCCATTTAACACTTTTAACATTGATTTTTCACCAACAACTAGTCACGACGGTAAAATTAACCGTCCTAAAAGGCATATCACGACGGTAAAGCACCCGTCGCACCCTTAAACCTTTCACGACGGTAAAATTATCCGTCCTAAAATTCATTTCACGACGGTAAAACAACCGTCGCATCCAAAACCTTTAAAAATTTTCATGGGCACGACGGTAAAACACCCGTCGCCGTAAAAAAGTTAAAAATCTCATAAAACATCCATTCACTTTCTACTCCTGCATTTTGACTATCACTTATAATATAAATTGTATCACAGAGGTTCGATCTAAATTATAAAGAAGAAATGAGATCCATTGTAAGTCTCTAGTTGAAGCAACAAGAGCACGATACTCAGATTCAACAAATGGAAAAGCTAGAGTAGTTTGTTTCTTGGAGTTTCGTGAAATGATAGAATGATCAAGTCTATAATCACCTAAATAAAACAAGCACCAAATAAGATTTAAACAATTTTTTTTTTGAGATTTATATAGATTTGATTTTATATCCATCATTAACACATTCAAATATAACATGAAATTAAAATTTAGATTTACAAATTATGAACCCTAAAATATATTATCCAATGTCTAGTACTAAAAAAGATCTTAGAACTAAAAGAAATTAAAATATTGAAAATTTATGAGTTCATTATTCTTCACTTTTATTTCTTTTCGAGATTAAAAATATTCCACAAAAATGCATTTGCACAAAGTTGAATGAAAAAATGATTCTCATTATAATAGAAATGAATTAATTATAATGATTTATAGTGCAAACTCAAACCCGTTCTTCTTCACACCGAAAGAAACCCCTTGACACCGAAAGGAATCTCTTCAAATCGCTCATCTTCACACCAAAAAACGCACAGCAATGGAAACTACATCCTCTGCGTTCATCTCTTCAAACACAGTAAGTTTTATGTATCACTTTTTGCATTGTTCTCATCTCTCTCATTCTCTGCCATTGATTTCAGCATTGGAGATTCACTTGAATCTTATGGTTGAGCTCTTTGTGATGATTGATTTTGAGTTTGAATATATTGAATTGATGTTAGGTTTTCTAATTTGTTATTTTAGGGTTTTATTTCTTTTTATGATTTTTTAGGTTTTCTAATTTGTTGTTTTAGGCATAAAACTGATATAAGAGGACCATATACTGATCCAAATGGGATAGTAGTCGTTTTGCAATTGTAATAATAATATTGATATATCAGTCACTCCCCTTGTTAAGTTTCCTGGCTTTAGGACAGTATTTCGAAGGCACCAGGACCAGAATGAGGTTAAGAGGATTCCTAAAGAGGAGATGTTCCGATTCTCTCATCAGGCACCGTTTTTTTATTACGACTTCCTGTTTTTAATAGAAAAACACTCGTGTTCTTCTGTGATTTACGTGGGGTCTCTGCTTGGCAACTTTCACTAAGTATGGGTTGGTGAATGGTAGAGATTACATTCCAGGTATAAAGTTGGTAGGAAATGGTCAGATACATATTTTTAGTTTGATCCTGAGTGGGAGGAGAGCTGCTCAAGAATTTCAATAGATTTAGTAGGTTATTTAGAATGACGGGGAACAGAGACCATGTCAATAGGAAGATGAGGTGGTAGGATTTTGTTGGCTAACGTTTTGAAAATATGTTAAATGTTTGGATGTGAAATTAGAACTCGAGAGAATGCTATTCATTCAAAAGAGATTACCATATGAACAGGATCATGTCAACATAAATGATTCTTCAACTTGTGATGTTATCCGGAACAAATTGGTGCCTCATAAGGTGTTATTACTTGCATGGATCATGTCAACATAAATGATTCTTCAACTTGTGATGTTATCTGGAACAAATTGGTGCCTCATAAGGTGTTCTTACTTGCATGGAGGCTATTTAATAATAAAGATTCAGATGTGGAATTACTCAATTGAAATCCAATTTGTGTGCCAAATTGTGATGATATTCAAACTTTTCAATATTAATTTTATAAGAATTTTAGTGCAACAGTTAAACATAGCTTTTCCTAATGATGCATTCTGTTTTATTCACGTGTATAAAAAGTTTATAGTTTGATGCATCTTAATATAACATACCTGTCTAGATTTTAACTCCCTTGCAACCCCTGCTGTTATTGCAGAGGTGAAATATTCCGCTGCTTCTTTGGCTGCTCAAAGTCTATTGCTAAGGTGAGAATTTCATTTTCAGTGTTTATAGTTAATGGCTAGTTAACTGTATTATACTCATGCTCAAATCAACAAATTATATTTTAAATCTGGAAAGTCAAGAAGCTCTTCACCTTTTCGTCAATTAAGCAGCACCAGCTATACAAGTAGAGGTTCTGCTTGTAAAGAGACTGGGCACGTGCCGCATCAGAACTCTATAAAAGCTGCTGAATATAGTTTAGACAATGTGAGAGGTTGTGATAACTTAAACATTTCAGGAAATGATAAACCTGGTGATGCTGGTAGAAGCAGGTCAAGCCCTTTAAGGAGGGTGACACTGCATTGCACCTTGCAGCATCAAGAGGATTCAAAGATATATGTGAATGTATAATTGGAATGAATGGTGAAAGGAAGTATTTGATCGATATCGATAATAACAATGGAGAGAGTCCTTTGTTTCTTGCTGCATTGTCTTGGCAAAAACGAACGTTTGTTTATCTCTTCAACTTTAAACCGAGTAAGAGTGATTGCGATGTTGGTGGGAATTATTCTTATTCTAAAGATCTTATTAGAAGCAATGGAGATAGTATTCTTCACTGTGCCATCAGGAGAGAATTTTTCGGTAATTAATGTTTCTACTTAAATTTCATGTTTGCTTATTCCTATCGGATTCCACATGCATTTATGCAGAAACCTGCATGAAAATCTGGAGTGTCAGAAAAACTGTATATAAAATACTAATATTTGTGTATATTGCAACAGATTTGGCGCTTATAATTATAGATAAATATCCAGATCTTATTGTCATTGCGAATAGACATGGATTTAGTCCTCTCAAACTTCTTGCTACTAGGCCCTCAGCATTCAAAAGTGGATGCAAGATGATATGGTGGAAGAGGATTCTATACCACTGTAAGTGTGCAACATTTCAATATTGTGTATATTACTGTCCATTATGCATAGTTTTAATACATTTATGCATTACAAGGTATACCTGTGGGAATCCTGAATGTGGAAGAAGCTGTCAAATATTGTGCCATGAAACAATATGAATCAAGCTCACACAAGAAATGTCCAAAGAACTATGACACATGTTATCTCTTTCTTCAAAAATGTAAAGAGTATGCTTATCCACTTATACCCTTTGTTAAGCGAGTGTTGATGAAAGAAACTACTTCTACTGCTGCATATGGTATGTGTGAATTACATCTTACAGTAGCATATAAAACACATAACCCAAAAATGAAACGGTAGTTGAATTGCAGGATCTAAAAATATTGAAGAGAAACACAAAGTGTTCCAAAATTATCAACATCGCAATATATCAATGCAATCTAAACACAAACTTCTTCCAGAAAACTATGCTACATGTCTTTGGTTTATCAAGTTTGCATATATCTATACCCTTGGCCTTTCAGGAGTAGGTAATTAAATGTCTCGTCTTAGTTGATCTCAATGTTTGTTTTATTGTTCTATGGGTGATGTGTTCAAAATTTGTTAAAAGGGGTTGAAGAAATCAAAAAGATGAAACAAAAACACAAATGGAGTGGTCAACTATTGAACAGATTTATGGAGAACGCTTACGAATCGTATTTGGGAACCGGCACCAAACCAATACAATATCTGAGTGGAACAGATTTCATTTCTGCTTACAAGCCAAACCAAGGTATCCAATTCCAAACTGTTTAACTAACTGGTCTCTATGTAGTTTATTGAAAATAACAAAATGAAACTTGCAGGAGAAAATAACAGTGAGGAATGTGAACATATAATCCGTATAGCCAAGCCTGGTATGAGTAAGTCTTCTGTTGTTGATAGTGAAACAGGAAAGAGTTTTGACAGCAGGTTAGATTTCTTTTTTTCCCGAATCCAAAATTCTTTATCAACTGTCCTTTGAGCTCAATGTTATTGAATATAATAAATCTCATCTGTCTCGTTTGGTGCATCTCTTTTCTTGCTAACCACAGGGGAACAAACACGATCCGTGCCCAGCATTCAGCTTAACCCCTTAGAAAATGGTATGAGATCATTGTGTTAGGCAAACTGTTGTGAGAGTTATTCTGCCAGCCCATAATTGACAGTTAGTTTTGTAATGCAGGTACAAGAAGAAGCGCAAAATGGACAAGTAGAATTGGAAAAACATGTCATCACAAAGACATTGACTAAGCCATCTGAGGCATATTATGATGCCAAAAACCTGCCACATGTTCTTGTGAGTACAAAAATATGTTTTGTGTGAATCTTGCAGGCTGCTAGGTATGCGTAGCTTGGACCAAATGGTAGTCAAGGAAGGATCATGGTCCTAGCATGGAAGTTTAACACAAAATCACTTAACACTAAGGACTTTCATGAATTTTGTAGAATATTGTAACATTTTTTGTAATTCTCTCAAGTTGTAGCAAACCAATGTAAATATTAAAATGAAATTTGGCCTTTGATGATATTTGAATTTTTCTTGTTTATTGGTAAAATTTGCACTTCTTTTTACCTTTGATCACATTTTTTTGATATTATTGATGATTATTTGATATTAAATGTTTTTATTGTAATTAACTTTATTATGTTGAAAAGTGATAGAAAATAAAAATACTATAAATAAAAAAATATTAAAGTAAATAATAATTTAAATATAATAGTAAAATATTATAGTAAAATAATATTATATTTAAAATTATTTTACTAAATAATAATTTAAATAAAAATATTATTTGAAATTTATAAATCAGATTACGACGGTTAAAACCGCCGCAATTTCTAACCTACGGCGGTAGAATAACCGTCGCAAACAACAACAAAAACAAAAAATAAAGTCAAATTCACGATGGTATATAACCGTCGCTATCTGTTGTGCGTGACAGTTTTTGCAACCGTCGCGAAATAGGCTGGGGACGCACAATTTTGCGACGGTACTTCTACCGTCGTAGATTGTAAATTGCGACGGTTTTAACCGTCGTAATCAGCCAAAATAACCGTCCCAATCTATCATTTTTCTTGTAGTGATCTAACTAACAAGAAGCCAATACTTGACATTATGAGTCAAGATAGATTTCTCATTCTTTGGATTGAAACCAAGCAAGCAAAGATACTAGACCTCTTGAGAGAACCAAACTTCAAGTGTATTAAGTCTTCACAAAAATTGGGCAGAGTAACGGTTGTACACGGGTGAATTCCAGACTACAAATAAAGAGTGTAATCACAATAACCTGCACACAAAACAAACAAACAACCTAATGTCTTAAGGTAAACCTCAAGAGCTCTAGACAAAATAATCAGATGAGATCACAAGGTCTGCATCATAAGCCAAGGTTTCTAATCCTAAGTCCAAGAAGTTCAATGCTCCATAATACCAAGGATAGTAACCAAATAGTCCAAGTATCATTAAAGATTTTTAGGGTACGTATTGATTATTAAGTATCTTAAGAAAAGAAAAGAAAAGCTCAAGTGAGCAAAATAAAAAATGACAAGAAAGTAAATACTCAAATGAGAAAAGATGAAAATGGCATGAAATGTAAATACTAAAAGTAAATAGTGCATAAAAATAAAAGGGCATATAATAAAAGAATAAAGGATAAAGTCAACTATTAGTGATTAGTGGTTAGTTGTATGATCATCTTGAAACTTGCATTTGGAACTCATTAGAGGATTGGTAGAACCAAAGCCTCCACACAACGAGTTGCATTTGCTTTTTGTCAAGTATATCATCCATTTGGAATCCTTATGAGTATCATTTAATGATCAACGATGTTTAAGTGACCCGCGTTGACCAAAGGTGTTGTAGATCCATTAGAGGATTGGTATAACCAAAGCATCCACACAATGAATCTCAAGGTTATTGGATCAAAGAGATCAAATTAACATACTTGGGCTTACAAACATAAGTTTGAGCCACAAATGATCATTTATTCGAATCGGGACAAAATTTAGCGCTATGTTAAGCAATCGTAAGTGGACTTATATAAAAGTCGCACCTATTTTGAGGCCGGTCAATAGTAATCTATACACCATTTGTTTTGAGACATGATATATAGATCATACTCCAACAAAATTTAGTGCAATAAGAAGGGGGTGAGATGGAGAAGGGTGAGAGAGAATATATAAACCACTTTTGGATTAAATTTAATCAAACTATTATTAAAATCATCCATCTATTTTTGTGGAGTTAGACTCAACACCATGGATCCAATGATGTTAATAAAGTTCATGATCAAAAATTTAACCCAAGATCAGCCAGAAAATAGTCACAAAATAATATTACATTTTAATATATACAAAAAGGTTTAAAAATAATGTTTAAAAATAGAAATAAAAGAGAAAAATATCAACTATGTTCAAATTAATCATGAAATAAAAAGTAAGACCATAGAAAAATCAGAAAAGGACTCAAATGATTTTATAAAAAATTTTGGTAATTTTTTAAAGTCAAAAACTATTTTTAAAATTAAAAGAAAGTGGTAAAATAAACCAAAAATGATTAAAAAAATAACAAATTCAGAAAGAAAAATAAAATAAGGTCACTGATATTTGTTACAATATCATTGGATCATTCCATAAATTTTTTAGAATTTAAAAATGCATAAAAGTATTTTTAAACATTTAAAACAATTCAAATAAAGTGTAAATTTATAAAAAAAATACCAAAACACAAAATTAAATTGTGAAAAAAATAAAAATCAGAAAGAGAATAATCAAAAATATTTTTAAGATTTTTTTCAGATTTTTTGGACTAAATAAATTTTCTATGATTTTTTGAAGTTTAAAACAATTAAATATAAAAAATCAGAAAAGAAAATAAAAGTAAAAAAATATGTGAACCATTGGATGAGAGTCAAAACGCGTTTGTAATCAAATCCAAGGGATCTGGCGCGTTGTGCATATCATGGTCATTAGTGAATAAAGCACTGAATTAATTATTAAATCAGAATTCAAAAATAACAAGTGGCGTGCCATCATTGGTTGGAAGATGACACGTTGGTCATCTTCAACCTCCAGCCAATGTGAATTGCAGGTCTTTCAAACTGTAAAATCATAAGCTCAGACCTATGCCATTCGCTTCGTCTCTTCAAGACAAAGACAACCACACCCTCACGCCAAATTTATATAAAATGTAGCTCAAGCAATTTGGAAAGAAATTTTTGAAAAAGGGGTTTGAAATTTCATGGTCAAAACATGTTTCCAATAAAAAACAAGTGTTGTAACTAGAACCAGGGAAATGAGAGCATCACAATGATATCAAAGTTTTGAAGAATTGATTAAGGAATCTACCTATTGAAGTTGAGTTGCAGAGCTCTGAAACTGGACTTCTGTAGAGCAATATAAAGCCCGATTCTTGAATGTAATTATGTGATTAGCTTCAGGGAAGATCAAGGAAGGTGAATTGATGAAAAAATTGGATTGGAAAAGGCTTGTATATAGATTTCGAAGTTGTTGAATTCTGAGTTATGGAACAAGTTTGGCAGGGTGATTCTGGTTATCCAAGCTTGAGGAAATGAATGGGGAATGACCCTCTATTTATAGGGAATCAAATGGAATGTCCAAGCATGTGAAATGATGAAGTTTGGAGGGAAACTGTGTGAAGTTGCAAACAAGAAAAGTGTGACTTCCAATTTGATCAAAACTCGTCTAAAACACGCGCTTTGCTATGCTAATCACTTCTGGAACTTCATTAAACAGAGGCATAAACGCGCATAATCAAAGTGTTTAGAAGCCAAATCAAGGATTTCAAACTTCTGACTTGCTGAAAAATCCAGTTTCAAAGTACCAACTTCTGACCAATGGCATTCTCATCTCAAGGGGTATTAGAGCATGATTCTTGATGCTTTAGAAAGATGAGGTTACAATATTTGCAATGGAAAAATAATGGAGTTAAATGGGTGCTTGAGCTGAAAGTTTCAATAAGTCAAAGTTGGAGAAAAAGGGTTGACTTTCCATACTTAGAAATATTTCAAATTTTTCTTCAAAAGTGACCTATAATGTCTTGCATCCAAACATAGCCTTTCACTTGGAATTTTCTATTGACCAAAAAATATGGCATGAAGTAGATCTCTTGAATGACATTTTGAAACTTGAACCATTCAAAATCTCCAAAAATTGAGAAATTTATGACTTGTTAAAGTTGGCAAAATTTCATAAAATGACCTATAATCTTTTGTATCCTTAAGGCAAATTCCATCCATTTTCTCACTTTACACATACAAGAATGCATAAAGTTCACCTCTTCAAGATCATTATGGAAAAATAATGGGCTCAAGGTGATAAAAATTGACCAAGTTATAATCATTTGAAGTCACACTTGGAATATTGGGAATTTGTCTGGAGGACTTCTAATCTTTCTTCCTCATCAAGTTTCTTCCACATGAAAACTCCTTGGAACTTTTGAATTGATTTGTTAATAACCCTTTGAATAGAATGATTTCTTTGGAATCACTCAAAAATACCAAAATATGAGCAAGATATACTCCTTTGAAGTCCATAACCCTAGCTCCTAGATTAAGAAACATGCCTTGAGGAACTTTGACAATTTTGAACAAACTTCTTGTACCAACACAAATTCTTTGTAAATATAAGTTGTTGAGGATGATAATGAGAACTCATAGCCACCAAAACAACTTCCATATCTTGATAATTTAGAGAAATATGCACTTGTGATCAATGGGAACAAGGCCTTGTCCAAGCATGATAACTCCTTCAATCAACCCCTTGTACTTTTGGATCAATATTGATATCTTGGAATGTAGTGAACCAAAATAATATTGCCATGCCATTTCCTCCAAAACAACTTCAATGGTGAGGCTTCAACTTCTCTAGCTTTATTGAATAGGACATGGAAATAAACTCATGAACCCATGGGGCAACTTGTTAAATCTCATTGCCTTTACCTACATGGATAACAATCAAGACAAACCAACATTAAATTTTATTAATTAAAAGAAGAAATCAAGACAAAAAATATTCATGATCACAAAATAACACAAGTCAAGGTGCTTGGTGATTCCTCAAAGTGCAAAGCTAAATATAGGGAGGGGAATCAAGAATCCTAGTGTGATCTTATTGTAATGGAATCAACATGGTATGATGAAGGGATCTTATGGGAAAAAATTGGTGTACAACAGCTGCCCTTATTTAAGTTTCTTCTGTCCGGAGATACGAAGGTTAAAAATCTTCGTGTCGACGCGGTCGAAGATAATTAAATATAAAACAAACCTTATTTTGACCCTAAGATGTCATGCAAATGTTTATGATCATTGTGATACGGTGGCAGAACCGACTGTTTAATACTGGTTTGCATTTTGCATTTTGTGTTTGCAAAATGTCGCGGTAAGTAAGAGTCGCCACCGACTTTTATTTCATCCAATTTGGAAAGGAAAAAAGTACCCAAAAAAAATCCTTTTTTGAGATTTTGAGTACGGGGGGTAGATTATAGAAAGGGAAGGTGTTAGCACCCTTTCTATCCATGGTTTCCATGGGCTCTTAGGTACTTGCTCATTTTTAAATTGCTTGTGTTAGTGTGCTTTGTTTTTGAAAAATGTTTCACTTCGTGATAACCCTTGTATCAGTCCTCAAGAGTGTGACAAAGTTGTTCTGAAATTTTGTTTTGAAATGTGTAAGTGTGAAAAGTTTTGATTTGAGCAAGTACCTACTAGCATCTACCTACTCGAAAAAGATCGTTTCTATTCTTGTTTCCTTTAGAAAGCGTTATCCTACTATTGAGAAATAGGTAGCACCATCGTTGGAATTTGTAAGGGTCAATTCGAAAGGGACGTACGATCACTAAAGCAATATTAGGACATCTTAGTAGCAACCCTAGAGTCTTATGATCTTTCGAGGCAACATTTCCGAGGCAACATTCGAATGGGACATTTTGATCTTTTCAGACTGGAGGGAAACCACCAAGACACCCTATGCTTAATGATCATTTACCGAAGCGAGAGTATACCCTAAGAGTGAATATGTGCGAGTGATTTGTTGTCAGTTATTTATCTTTTCATATTAGGGTTTTCTAACCGTTTTAATTTGTCATGCATTCTTGCCATACAATCCTATTAGCATACATCTAGCCAGTTAAATATTTGCAAGAATAAGAAATGCGAGAAAATAAACCTACGCTATTACAAGGCTTCGGGGGGGATTAATTACATAGCCAAAAAACCCGGGATTTAAACAGTAAATAAAACCCTAAATTAAACTATTACAAACCATGAGCAGTTACATATTGGCAAAATAAATAATAAGCGCGCGGCGAATTAAATGTAAGGCGATTAGGGTTTTGACCCTTTGACTAATCCTATTTGCGATTGATTAAAGAAAATGTTTTTGGTTTTTTGTCATTTTTGTTGTTTAAGAAAATAATGAAATAATTGAATTAAAAAGAAAATCCTAAGTTCTAATTAATTTTAAATTAAGAAAAATAAATTAATTCATTCTAAAAACCTATTTTTATGTTTTTTGTTTGAAAAGAAAAAAAAAATTAAATCAAGAACTTAAACCTAATTTTCTAATTAGTTTTAATTAAAAACAAGTTAAATTTTCCCTAAATTAAATTAAACTAAATTAAATTTGATTAAAAAAAGCCTAATTCTAATTTTTTTTGATTTCTTGATTTTATGATTTTATGATTTTATGAAAAAAGTGAATAATTTTGTGAATTAAAATAATTAAGAAAATTAATTAAATAAAAGAAATAAATAGAGAAAAGGAAAAAATGGGCCTGATTGTTAGCAAAACAGGGGATGCAGATCTGATTTTTGTGGCCCAAAACCTCCAAGCCTATTTGACTACGCTTGCTCTGGTGTGGGTGTTGACTTGAATGCTATGGTGGACCTTCAATGCTGGCACGTTGGATCTGGCTTGCTGATGATCAAACGGATGAATGTTGATGATGTATGGTGGATGTCATGATGAACAACACGCTGGATCAGCTAGCTGAAAATAATACAAATAAAACACTGGGACCTGGGGATCGAACCCAGGTCCTAATGCTCGCCTTCAGTGCCTGCTTGCCAGTTGTGCTACACGTTCTTGTTGTTCATATAATAGAAGCTAAATAACATAAGCAAATCAAACAATATATTCAAAAAATGCACGAAAATTCAAACCAGCCAACCAATGATTGCCACGCCTCGTCTTCTTCCCTGGACTGTCGTTTTAGGCAACAGGACTTTTACCTACAGACGTTCTCTGTAGGTACAAACTTGTTCATCTCAAAAATGGAACACGAGCAAGATAAATGGAAAGTGATGGTACCAATCAACTTCTCTCATCCTCACGAGCATCATGGTACCAGAATTAAAGCCTAATTTCGCCTGCATTGAAAACCCATAAACAAGAACATAAAACCCTAACAATAGAAATATCACGTGCAGGCGTCAAAAATTCAATTAAATGGCATGGTTAGCTTGCAAACATGATGATAAAAATGAATATAACAATCAAAAGTGCTAAAGATGCATAAATTAGTGAAATCAGAATCACGTTTTTAAGCAAACTGTGGTACCTGTAGGGTGTGATTCTGGGCGTTTCAAGACCTGAGAGTGATTGGAATAGCTTCCTGGGATGCCTAGCAGGAGATTGGGATCACTAGAATGGCTTGAGATGGCCTATAGAAGGAAATCCGATTCACACTTTTGCCAACTTTTTTCAGTTTTGTTCCAAGCTTCTCACGACCTCTAACCCTTTTCTTTTGATTTGCAAAGCTTTATTATATAACCTAGAATGAATTAGGTTAACAAACTAGGCATGAATCTTTGCATTTATCCAAGATTTGATTTGATTTTCAATTTGTATGATATCTTTCTATTTTCATGACAATCATGCCTTTCTTGTACCAAATGCCATTGATTCAAATTGATCATGCAAGCTCAGCATATCTTGATTGCCAATCTGTAAAAAAAAAACAAATCAAATCATATCTTTGATAATTTTCATCATTTATTTGATTTAATTCACTTTTTAATTAATGAAAAATCAAAATAAATTGAAAAATGAAGTAAAAATGTGTGTATAAGTATTTGAGTCGTGGACCACATTATAATTGAGGTGCAGGCATAAAATGTTGAGTCCATTTAGCAAAAAATGCAAATTTGAGCACATTTGACTTTTGGCAATTTTACAAAAATGGTAAACTTGGCCAATGCATAACTCTCTCAATTTTGACCCTAGAGAGGTGTTCTTAGACTTTTTAGAAAGATTAGGATGTCCTCTAAGTAACCCTTTTGGTATAATCTCAATTGAGTCTTCCATGTTCATGTATGAAGCTTTGACCCAAAAGGTGTTTTTGTTGACTTTTCAAAATGACCTATAATGTCAAAATTAATATCATTTTGTGAGTGCATATTCTGAACTTAGGAGTTGAATATGAATTGTAGGGAATTGCATCCTCTTCAAAATGAGCTTTGTATGGGTCATTTCTGATAAAGTATGAGAAAGTTATGCTTGGTCAAAGTTGAGTTTACTTTTCCTACAAAACCCTAATTTAGCAACTTTTGGGTTTTGATGAATTGTGAGCAATCCTTGAGGAATCATGATCAACCCTTGATCAAATGATGAATAATACTTAATAATGAGGATGTTGACCAAAAATCTTGAAGTTTGACTGTATGTGGGTCATAGTTGACTTTTGACCTAGTATAGTTGATTTTCAATCATTTGAGCAATTGACTGAGCAAACTTCTTCTGCAAGGCTTGAAACTTGACATGGATGATCTTGAAAACATATTAGGATAATGGTGAGAATTTTAGTCCTTTGTGATTCACACATCTTGATGAAAATAGAAACCCTAATTTGGGGTATACTGCCTTAGGAGAGAGTTTGTCTGGTCAACTCTTGAACTTCCTTGAGCAATTTGGGGACCTCACTTGACATTTGTTGATAAATATGGGAGGGAAAATTTTGGAGTACAATAGCTGCCCATGTTCAATCTTCTTAAACCCGAAGATGTAGATTGGCTCGTCTGCCTTTCGTGATCTGAAGGTGGAAGATGATTGGACACTAGAGTGCCCAGAAATTTGCACTCGCATGAAGTAGCACTTGATATGTGATATTGGGAATGGGCTTATAGATGCTATTTGGGAAGTCGATGATGGAAGATTGTCAGGGATGGGCTTAAATATGCCATTCGAAGAGGTGTTGATCGCTTATGAGATTCCTTTGCGAGAACCCGTATACCTGTTGTTGAGGATGACTTCGCTAGGGAATGCTGGTCTCTGTCTTGGGAGAAATAGAGTTTTACGAGCTTCAGTTGTTCGTTACTCTACTTGGGAATAACTCCGGTTTGGGAAGCGGAAGTGAACTGCATGCCTGGTTGGGGTATATGCTGCACCGCAACTTTTTGGGGAAATGCGAAATCAATTGTGTTTGATTAGGTCCCAGTCTTACAGTGTTGTGGACTATTGTCTGTGGATAAGAGAGGAAGAACCCTAATAGTAAGGTTATGAGAAGGAACCTGGATAGTAGGGTTGTGAGAAGGAACCTGGATAGTAGGGTTACTTCGATATGAAAGTCGGGATAGTAGGGCTGTGAGAAGGAACCTGGATGGTAGGGTTACTTCAATATGAAAACCTGGATAGTAGGGTTGTGAGAAGGAATCTGGATGGTAGGGTTATGAGAAGGAACCTGGATAGTAGGGTTACTTCAATATGAATGCTGGGATAGTGGGGCTGTGAGAAGGAACCTGGATAGTAGGGTTACTTCGATATGAAAGCCGGGATAGTAGGTGTTGCACCCCAAAATTTACCCTCTTGATTTAGGCTTATGTTTTATCATGAATATCATATTGCATTGCATTCATACATTGTGGTGGGATCAAAATACTTTGGTTATCAAGTCTTCCTCAAGCTTTGAAGGTTGATTGCATTGACAAGTTTCTCAAGTAGAACCTTATCATCTAAACCTATGGATCTTTCGAGTTCAAAAGTTACTGCATATCTCAAGATATTTTATCCATCTCTTTGGATCATCAGAGGATTGAAGTTTAAGATTGATTATAAGATGAATCACTCTTTTGATTCACCAGTCAAAATCAGGTTTTTGTTTGATCAAGTCTATTGATCAATGATCAAGTCTTGATTTTGAAGCCACAACACCTCATTGACATTGGAGATATCTTTGTGCAAGAAATTGGCTAAAATATCCAAAGGATTTGAAGTTTTGAAGATGATTCATCAGTCTCCTAAGGTGTTAACCAAAACTAGGGTTTGGGATTTTATCAAGATTTCTTGAGAATTTTGAAGTGAAAATTTATACATGGCCTCTATATATTTGGAAGATTATATGCTTGAAGTCTTGATCATCAATTTTGAAGGGAAGTGGATCAATTGATTCAAAGGGGCAAAATGGTCATTTTGGTCAAAATCAGTCAAAGTCAAGGTTGACCAAGGGAACTTTTGGTCAACCATCAATTCAAGGGTGTAATTTTAATATTTCAAGTCCATTTTTGATCATTGGATCAAAAAGATTGAGGTTTGGGTTGAAACTTGTTCATGAAGAAACCCTAAAAGTTTCTAATTTTGGAAAATGAGGACTTAACTTCAAAAATTCATATTTTATTCACCTTTGATCAAAAAAATTCAAATGAAATATGCTTGGAAAGATAAGAGGGTGATCTTTCATCTCCTTTTGGTCTCATGTCCAAATTGGCAAAGAGTCAAAAGTTATGGTCTTTGGAAGTTCATGCCTCAAGTTAAAATTATAGGTCATTTTCCAAAAGTAGTGAATTTCATGTTAAATCTTGACGACCTTAATGTATTCAATTGAAAAACTCAAAAACAAGGGATTGTAGATATTTTCAATACCTTTCCAAATTGTACTCATTTGTGTCCAAATTCAAAAGTATGAGCAAGTTATTAGCTTTGGAATTTTGAGGCATTTTATTGAATTCTGACCAAGCAAGCAAAATGCAATTTCTTGAGAACTATCAGGCCCATGACACATTTGTGACCTATGGAAGCCCTTGATGCCATCCATTTCGTGCCCATGTGATTTTTGTACTTGCTTGAGGCCAAAATTTCAAAACTTGCCCAAAATTGCAAAAACTCCAATACTTTCTGATCATGTGAAATCAAGGGCCAAGATTTTAAGGATGATTTTCTGAAGTAATTTGGCCCACAAAATGCATAAAAGGCTAAAGAATGCACGAGAAAATCACCTGATCCTATGCACACCTCATTTTCTGCACAAACTTCCAATTCTGCCCTCCAACGGTATTAAGTTTGCATTTCCACTCCTACCCTCCTCTACTGACTCGGTATAATGAGTAGAGAGGCTCATTGGATGAGAGAGAGGTCTCCATTGCAAGAAATCCAAATCTGAGTTCAACTTCCTTTCTCTGCATTTTTTCTTTGAATCCCTTAATTCCTTGGTCGTTGCTTCAATTTCTTCGCAGAGACACATTCAGTGGAGCAAGAGGATCAAGTTGGAACCATTGATTTGCTTCTGGAGTGAGGGAACCATGCATTCAGATTTTTATTTGAGGTAAGCTCACTCAACTTTGATTCATGATATATAGTTGTTTATTGTTGAATTCGAGCATGGATACTTGTTTGTTGATGTTATGTGAACGATTCTGAAACTGTTTGAGGTTTTGGCTTGGCGTATTATGCTTGTTTAAGATCTCTGCAACTCTAATTTTCAGTGAGTTTTTGGTGATTTCATGTTGAGATTTCTAGATCCATGGCTATCTATTTGATGTGATTTGAATTGTGTTTAATTCCTTGCCATGTTAGCTTTGATTTGCACTTGATTTCATGGATTTTGGTTGAGAAACGAGCATGGTTGATGGATCTGAATATAGGCTCATGACCTGTTTTGTTGTACACATTTTGATATGCTGGAGGTTGAAGACAAAGTGAGGTGGCGCGCTCTGATTGGTTTATTTGAAGTTTTAATGCATTTTATATTATTTGATTTTAATTGATTTTCTTCTGATTTTATTTGTGATCAAAACATCTTCAAAAATCATGAAAAAATTACCATAGGTTAATAATAATTTCTAGTATTTGTCATTTTTTTTTTGGAATTTAAAAAAATATTTTGATTGGTTCAAAATCTCATTAAGTTTAATTAATTGTTTGTTCAATGTTTATTTTTATTTTAATAGTTCTTTTGATTTAAAAATTCCACAAAAATTATCTTTGACTCATAAAATAATTTAGAAATTGATTCTGATTTTGGTTTAGCATTTTTTCTATTTTTGATTAGAAATTTAATTTGAGAATTTTATTTGAAATGTTTGCTTCATAATTTTTGTTTTAATATTTCCTTTAATTCAAAAATCCTCAAAAAAATCATATAAGTTTGTTTTTAATCATAGTGTCTGAATATAATTTTGTTTTGACCTTTTTATGAACTTTGGCTAGGATTTGCATTTTTGTCATTAAATAATAGTTTAAATTGTTTAATTGTTTGTTTGATTTTATGTTAATATTTCCTTTAATTCAAAAATTCCACAAAAAATCACGGGTGCTGCTTTTTAATTCTAATATTTGAATATAATTTTGGTTGGATAGTTTTTTGACTTTTGATTGGAATTTTATTTTGAGATGTGAATTTTTGTTTAATTGTTTAAAGGTTTGAATTTTGATTTTATTTTTGACTTTTCTTTAATTCTAAAAAATTGAAAAAATAAGTTCTCTGATATTTAGAGTTTTCTTTATTTTTGTGTGATTTTATTTTGATTTGTTTAGAATTGGAATTTGATTAATCAATAATTGAGTTCATTTTCTAAATAATTAGGGTTTTGCTAATTCCCTTGTTTGTTTTGATTCCAAAAAGAAACTAGACTTGAGTTTAAATGGAATTTGGTTCTTGTTTAAGGTTCATAGATGGATTGAGGTCCTTAAAAATATTTTTCTTGAATTAATTGATAAGGTTTGGCATTTTCCACAAAATATTTTAAAAACTTGTCTAGTTTGGTGGTTTTTGCCAACTAGTTTTGATATTTGAAGTTTGATTGATTCTTTCCTCCTCCAACCATGAACTTAAAACATGTTTGTTGACTCTTGTACATCTTAAAGATGCTAAGAAAATTTTTGTTTGAATTATGGAAGCCCTTTTCTTTTTTTGATGTATTTTTGAAGTGAAGGTACCCAATTAATGTTGCATATCTTGTTGCAATTTGCTTGATGGCCAATGAACTTGAATGAGGCCAATAATTGGGCACCTAATGATCATGTTGGTTCTGTTTATCCACATAAACTCAATTCATTTCACTTAATGCCCTATGTTTGAATGATTGAACCTTTTGATGCATGTTTTATGACTTTTTGCTTTCTTGTTGATCTTCACTTTGAAACTTGAGCTTCAATTTGAGTTTGAGGTCATTAGATGGCCAATGATAACATGAAGGGAAATGATACTTAAATGATAGTCTCATGAGGACTTGATAGTAATTGATCCCTATTACTTAAGTTAGTTTTAATCATGAATGGAGTTTGGCTTCTTTCTTTCCTCCTTGTTGAATTTTTGAGGTATTTTGAATGCACTTGTGCAACATGTTTTTTTAGGATCAACACTTTAACCTTTTGATTATGTCCTAATCATGTTTTGGAAGCTTTACTTCAAATCTTTGATTGTTACAAACTCTCTAATTTTGTCCTTGTTTGACTTTCTTCCATGGTTAGCTTGAGATCTAAGTCTTTGATGCATTGTATGGGATTCCTCTTCTATTATGCTTGTGAGCTGTGATGAAGTAAATGAGTATGATTGTATTGTGGTTTCTACTGACCTTCATGGTCTTTGATTGTATTTTTCTCCAGTTCCCATGATCCTTGATTGATACTCAATTTTCAATTCAATATGGTGATAGAAAGGAGAACATTCCTCTAACTTTTGATCAAATTGTGCATATGCCAGTTTCTTTTTGTCTACCATATATAATGTTTTGATAGTTGCTATCATGTTTTCTCACTTTATTATGGTGTCATCATCCATGCCTTATGTGAGTCATCATTCTATTTATGGGAATACTAACTTGGCTGTTGAATGCACGAGGTACTCTGAGAAAAGTTTTCCATTTTTGACTTGAGGCTACTGTGTTTCACTTTATTTGTGGAACACAATTTATTATATTGGTACCACTCTTGTGCTTGGCATATTTGATATTCTATGCAGGATATATGTATGTGATTATGAATGTTGTACATTGCCCATGGGATTTGTTCATATATGAAAATCTCAACACTTTCGAGGCAACATTTCCGAGGCAACGTTCGAATGGGACATTTTGATCTTTTCAGACTGGAGGGCAACCACTAAGACACCCTATGCTTAATGATCATTTACCGAAGGCAACCAAAGAGAGAGTATAACCTAAGAGTGAATATGTGCAAGTGATTTGTTTTCAGTTATTTATCTTTGCACATTAGGGTTTTCTAATCGTTTTAATTTATCATGCATTCTTGCCAAATCCTATTAGCATACATCTAGACAGTTAAATATTTGCAGGAGTAAGAAATGCGAGAAAATAAACCTACGCTATTACAAGGCTTCGGGGGGAATTAATTATATAGCCAAAAAACCCTGGATTTAAACAGTAAATAAAACCCTAAATTAAACTATTACAAACCATGAACAGTTACAAAATATTGGCAAAATAAATAATAAGCGTGCAACGAATTAAATGCGAGGCGATTAGGGTTTTGACCCTTTGACTAATCCTATTTGCGATTGATTAAAGATAATGTTTTTGGTTTTTTCTCATTTTTGTTGTTTAAGAAAATAATGAAATAATTGAATTAAAAAGAAAATCCTAAGTTTTAATTAATTTTAAATTAAGAAAAATAAATTAATTCATTCTAAAAACCTATTTTTATGTTTTTTGTTTGAAAAGAAAAAAAATTAAATCAAGAACTTAAACCTAATTTTCTAATTAGTTTTAATTAAAAACAAGTTAAATTTTCCCTAAATTAAATTTGATAAAAAAAAGCCTAATTCTAATTTTTATGATTTCTTGATTTTATGATTTTATGAAAAAAGTGATTAATTTTGTGAATAAAAATGATTAAGCAAATTAATTAAATAAAAGAAATAAATAGAGAAAAGGAAAAAATGGGCCTGATTGTTAGCAAAAGAGGGGGTGCGGATATGATTTTTGTGGCCCAAAAACTCCAAGCCTGTTTGACTACGCTTGCTCTGGTGTGGGTGTTGACTTGAATGTTATGGTGGACCTTCAATGCTGGAACGTTGGACCTGGCTTGCTGATGATCAAACAAATGAATGTTGATGATGTATGGTGGATGTCATGATGAACAACACGCTGGATCAGCTAGCTGAAAATAATACAAATAAAACACTGGGACCTGGGGATCGAACCCAGGTTCTTATGCTCGCCTCCAGTGCCTTCTTGCCAGTTGTGTTACACGTTCTTGTTGTTCATATAATAGAAGCTAAATAACATAAGCAAATCAAACAATATATTCATAAAATGCACAAAAATTCAAACCAGCCAACCAATGATTGCCACGCCTCATCTTCTTCCTCGGACTGTCGTTTTAGGCAACAGGACTTTTACCTACAGACGTTCTCTGTAGGTACAAACCTGTTCATCTCAAAAATGGCACACGAGCAAGATAAATGGAAAGTGATGGTACCAATCAACTCGTCTCATCCTCACGAGCATCATGGTACCAGAATTAAAGCCTAATTTCGCCTACATTGAAAACCCCTAAACAAGGACATAAAACCCTAACAATGGCAATATCACGTACAGGCATAAAAAATGCAATTAAATGGTATGGTTAGCTTAAAAACATGAAGATAAACATGAATATAACAATCAAAAGTGCTAAAGATGCGTAAATTAGTGAAATCGGAATCAAGTTTTTAAGCAAATCGTGGTGCCTGTAGGGTGCGATTCTGGGCATTTCAAGACCTGGGAGTGATTGGAATAGCTTTCTAGGATGCCTAGCAAGCGATTTGGATCACTAGAATGGCTTGATATGGCCGGTAGAAGGAAAGCCGATTCACACTTTTGCCAACTTTTTTCATTTTTGTTCCAAGCTTCTCACGACCTCTAACCATTTTCTTTTGATCTTCAAAGCTTTATTATATAACCTAGAATGAATTAGGTTAACAAACCTGACATGAATCTTTGCATTTATCCAAGATTTGATTTTCAATTTTTATGATATATTTATATTTTCATGCCAATCATGCCTTTCTTGTACCAATTGCCATTGATTCGAATTGATCATGCAAGCTCAGCATATCTTGATTGCCAATCTGTAAAAAAAACATATCAAATCATATCTTTGCAAATTTTCATCATTTATTTGATTTAATTAACTTTTTAATTAATGAAAAATCAAAATAAATTGAAAAATGAAGAAAAAAATGTGTGGATAAGTATTTGAGTCATGGACCACATTATAATTGAGGTGCAAGTATAAAAAGTTGGACCCATTTAGCAAAAAAATGCAAATTTGAGCACATTTGACTTTTGGCAATTTTGCAAAAATGGTCAACTTGGACAATTCATAACTCTCTCAATTTTGACCCTAGAGAGGTGTTATTTGACTTTTAGAAATATTAGGATGTCCTCTAAGCAACCCTTTTGGTCTCATCTCAATTGAGTCTTCCATGTTCATGTATGAAGCTTTGACCCAAAAGGTGTTTTTGTTGACTTTTCAAAAGGACCTATAATGTCAAAATTCATATCTTTTTGTGAGTGCATTTTCTGAACTTGGGAGTTGAAGATGAATTGTAGGTAATTTCATCCTCTTAAAAATGAGCTTTGGATGGGTAATTTATGATAAAGTATGAGAAAGTTATGTTTGGTCAAAGTTGAGTTGACTTTTCCTACAAAACCCTAATTTAGCAACTTTTGGGTTTTGATGAATTGTGAGCAATCCTTGAGGAATCATGATCAACCCTTGATCAAATGATGAATAATACTTAAAAATAGGGATGTTGACCAAAAATCTTGAAGTTTGACTGTATGTGGGCCACAGTTGACTTTTGACCTAGTATAGTTAATTTTCAATCATTTGAGCAATTGACTGAGCAAACTTCTTCTGCAAGGCTTGAAACTTGACATGGATGATCTTGAGAAAATATTAGAAAAATGGTGAGCATTTGAGTCCTTTTTGATTCACACATCTTGATGAAAATAGAAACCATATTTTGGGGTATACTGCCTTAAGAGAGAGTTTGTCTGGTCAACTCTTGAACTTCCTTGAGCAATTTGGGTACCTCACTTGACATTTGTTGAGAAATATGGGAGGGAACATTTTGGGGTACGACAATCATGAGTGCATATGAACAAGACCAAAGCGGCCCAAAACACCATTAGGGATGTAACAATAGTAAATAAATAAGAGAGCGACCCGACCAGTAAAATAAGTCACTGGTGGATCAAAAGACCCGACTCAGAGAGGATGGTAAAATGATCAAAGGATACACCAACTCCTACTGGAGGTAAAGCTAAAAACATTCACTGAAGGTAGAAGGAAAAGAAATATCAACACAGACGTTCACTGATGGTGAGCTACCAACGTCCACTGAAGGTAGAAGGAAAATAAATATCATATCATCACTGTTCACTAACGATGAACTACCCACGTTTACTGAGGGTAGCAAAAAGATATCAAACACCAACTTTCACTAATGGTGATTTACCAACTTTCACTGAAGGTAGAAATAGAATATATCATAACACCTCCATTCACTGACGATGAACTACCAACATTCAATGAGGGTAGTAAAAAGATAACAATCATCGATGTTCACTGCCAATGACCTACCAACTTTCACTGAAGGTAAAAAGAGAATATATCATAGCACCGCCGTTCACTGACGATGAACTACCAATGTTCACTGAGGGTAGAAAAAAGATAACAAACATCAACTTTCACTGATTGTGATCTACCAACTTTCACTGAAGGTAGAAAGAGAATATATCATAGCACCGCCGTTCACTAAAGATGAACTACCAACATTCACTGAGGGTAGCTAAAAGATAACAAACACCAACTTTCACTGATGGTGATCTACCCACTTTGACTTAACGTAGAAAGAGAATATATCATAGCATCGCCGTTCACTGAAGATGAACTACCAACATTCACTGAGGGTAGAAAAAAGATAATTAACACCAACTTTCACTGATGGTGATCTACCAACTTTCACTGAAGGTAGAAAGAGAATATATCATAGCACCGCCGTTCACTGGCGATGAACTACCAACGTTCACTGAGGGTAGCAAAAAGATAACAAACACGAACTTTCGCTGATGGTGATCTACCAACTTTCACTGAAGGTAGAAAGAGAATATATCATAGCATCGTCGTTCACTGATGATGAACTACCAACCTTCACTAAGGTTTGGAAAAAGATAACATACACCAACTTTCACTGATGGTGATCTACCAACTTTCACTGAAGGTAGAAAGAGAATATATCATAGCACCGTCGTTCACTGACGATGAACTACCAACGTTCACTGAGGGTAGCAAAAATATAACAAACACCAACTTTCACTGATGGTGATCCACCAACTTTCACTGAAGGTAGAAAGAGAATATATCATAGCATCGCCATTCACTGATGATGAACTACCAACGTTTATTGAGGGTAGCAAAAAGATAACAAACACCAACTTTCACTGATGGTGATCTACCAACTTTCACAGAAGGTAGAAAGAGAATATATCATAACACCGCCGTTCACTGACGATGAACTACCAACATTCACTGAGGGTAGCAAAAAGATAACAAGTTTCCCTAAAATTATGAAATTTCGCCTAGAACGGGTCTCAACTTTTTCTTTAACCGAGGCACTTTTCCTGGAAAGGGTAATATGTAAGCTGTCTCAAATAAAGATACTTTCACTTTCATAACGAGCTATTTCTGCGAATTTGAAATTCTTGCCATCCACTGGCGTAAACTGACGATGGACTACAAACTATCCACTCATTGAGGAGATAGCAAAAAAAAGTTACGTCGGCTTTTACAGGGAAGCACCAGTTGCTAAAATAAAGAGACCTGCTACTTGTTGTCATGGAGGATTGTAAAAAGAAATGACTTTCTTGGGATAGAAATATGGATTCCCGGGGAAAGAAATATGACTTCCTGGGGAAAGAAATATGACTTCCTGGGGAAATGCCACGATATTCCTGCTGAGGAGATAAAGTATTCTTGTGCAAAATAAATGCACAAACCAAAACTCGAAGCTTTCAGAAATCCAAAGTAAATAATATTGTTGTGAAACCAAAGATTCAAACCAGAAATAAACTGGAATGAAACAGTCAACCAAAATACATCCTTTGATAAATAAACTCAAGAGGGAAAACCAAATCCATCCAAACAAGGAGCTGTACAGGAAGGCTAAAGCAAAAATCTTCCACGAGGGACAACTCAGTGGGGAAATTGAAAGAATATACGCTTTTTGCTTAAGGCCAACTCTCTATTGAAGAGAGGACAACATAACTCTGCAAAACAGGGTAATATATCAACAAAAATATTAACAAATGTCAATGAACAATGATTTGCCAATTTTAGCTATGCATGATGTATGTATGAGTGTATGAGTGTTATCGTACGTATGCTGACAAAACAGATATACAACACTGGGAGTAACCAGGCAAAACCACCTCGGGCACAAACAACACTCGGCTAAATCACATCCAAGATGATCATTCCAAGAAAAAGTAAATGCCAACTGAGGAAACAAAACCTACTGCATGCTTTAGCTTTATTGGGGAGAAACACAATCCTGAAGTAAACAAAATAAAGTGACAGAATAGTACAGATACAGGGATAGAACATCCTTCTCCACGTCTCACCGGGGAAACAAATGTTTTCAAAAGTAACACTTCTACTGGGGATTGCAAAACCAATTTCAAGAAAAGTAGATGGACACCACCTCATCAAAACATTCACCGGGGAATTCAGGCCCACTTCATTGGGGAGTTTAACACCACATTCACAAAGGAAAAATCCAAAATATGTTCTTCACTGGGGAACCTCGGATTGAAAACCTTACATCAAGAAAACTCAAACAAGGAGGGGAAATGAATCCAAACTTGAACGAGGATACCAGAGTCACAAACCCAATACGGTGAATCATCCCGAGTAAACTTTCCCGAGGGGAACAAAAACTTCGTAAAAAAACAGGAGTTTTTCCATTCCTGGGATCACCATTTTTGTTGTCATTATTTCATCACAAATTCTAAAGTAAAATTCTTTTTGAAAAATCGATTTTTTTATTTAATCTTTTTACTTTGAAAGTTATTATCAATAATAAATGGAGTCTTTGTAAGCTAAATAAAATAAGAAATACAAAGAATTGGGTAAAAGCTCAAATTTGATTAATAGAATGGTAGTTTGCGAATGGCGAGACTCCATAGATGATTACTGTGATACGGTGGGAGAACTGACTTAGGTTTTGCGTTCGTATTCGCACTTGTTCGGTTTAGCAAGAGTCGCCACCGACTTTTTATTTTATCCTAAAGGAAAGGTTTAAAAAGCACAGGAAAAACCTTTTGAGATGTTTCGTGAGTTCGGGGGGTAGATTATGAAAAGGGAAGGTATTAGCACCCTTTTCATCCATGGTTATCCATGGGCTCTTAGTTACTTGGTTTTTAGATCACTTGCCTTGATTTTGATTGCTTGAAAATGGTGTGTGTTTGTGTTTTTTGAAAATGTTTTTGAAATAGACGCCTTTGTTTCGGCAACCATTGTAATGACTCGTGTTTGAGTATATACAACGGTGTGTATCTTTTCGAAAAGATGTTTCAAAATGTTTTTGGAAGTTTTGTTTTTTGAAAATGTTTAGTGAAGTGTGGTTTGAAAAATAGGCAAGGGTTTTTGCAAGATTGATTCCAAGTAACTAAGAGTTTTGTCTACCCCTATTGTACTCAAAGGTTTTCTCTATGTTTTCAACCCCTTTTTAACAATTTTGTTCCACCATCGAATTTGGTGAACAATCTTGCGTTTAGGATGTGATCGGGACAGGCGCGGGTCATCGTATGGGCCATGAATGCAATGGTGCCAAATGTCTTTGGCAATTTTGCTTAAAGGGACTTGATCATTTTGATAGGCAACTTTCGAAAGCGTCATCGAGGGACTTATGATCATTTGAATTATTTTTGCCAAAGAAACTCGACGTGCAAGCATGGCCCATTTTGGAAGGCAACATGTGGGATTACCCTAGGGGGTGCAAGTGTGATTGTGTATTAATTTCATGCATTTTGTCTTTGTATTAGGTTATCTAGCGTTTGATTTTATGTACATACAAACCCTAGGTCTAACCATGGTATAATTCGAAAGCGATAAATTGCGGGAATTTTAAAGTCTACGCTATTACAAAATAGTATCCGGGAGTGGGGGTACAAATTCACAAAGGGGGATGAGACTTAAATAATTACAACCAAATCGAATCGCGATCAAATGTAAACAATGTAATGTATAGCAATGTATAAGAATAGCAATGGTGTATGTGTCAATGTATTTCAAATGTTTAAGTGTATGTATAAATGTATGTCAAAGTATTTGTGTATTGCGTATGAGATTTATTTACAAGTTGAGAAAGATGTGAATTATAATAAGAAAAATTAAGTATTGTTAACTTAACGAAAAGAATTAAATATTTTGTTCATTTAATTTTTGTATTCTTGTATTTTGTTAATACGCACAAATGAAACTTTTAATCTTAAGAAAAGAAAAGTATTAACTTTAAAGAAAAATTATGTAATTATGTACAAACAAAGTTAAAATAAAAAGGAAAAAATGTTTTAAGTTTTTATGTAAAAATTAATGTATTAATTATTTATGCTAGTATTTTTTATGTATGTACAAAGCATAATATTTCAAGAAAAGAAAAGAAAGTTTTAAGTTCTATTTCTTATATATTAGTATTTTTAGTATTAATGTACAAAGACAACATTTTAAGAACAGAAAGGTATTTATCTTAAAAAAATTTATATATTGATGTCTTCATATACAAAATTTTATTTGAAAAAAAAAAGGAAAATATTTCAAGTTTAAGAAAATTATATATGATGTTTTTATGTATTTATGTGTTTTAGTTAATATTTTCTTGTGTAATAAAAAAAAGTTTTAATAAAACGAAAATGTTTAAACCTAGATAAAAAAAGCCTAATATTTATTTTAAATGTGATAAACAAAATCTAGTAAAAATTAATGCAATTATTTATAAAAAAAGAAATTAAGTTATGTTAAAGGAAAATAAACAAAAATTTAGAAATGAAAAGAGGAAATAAATGGGCTTGGGCCCAACCAAAATTTGAAACAGAAGCCAAGGGGAGGGGGGGTACGCTAACTGAAATGGGCTTGAGGCGCTGGGAACGGTTTGAAGGCCCATTTGTTTCTTACAATTGTCTTTAGGGTTTGAACAACTTTGTGTCATTTGGGGAAAACTTAGGGTTTGAGATTGAGGCGCCGTCGTTCATTCGCTTCGTTCATTCCTCTTTATCTTCTTTGCCATGACTATGGATGCCATCTTTCGTCCAAGGCCACCGTACGCCACCGCTCGTCTTTCTCCCTCCAGTGGTTTAACCCGTGACATGGTATAACGGTAATAGTTCCATTTTTTATCGCGCTAGGGTTTTTGTTATATCTTTTGACTGCATGTTTTGATTGAGTTCTGATTTAAGTGTTTTGAGGTATGAAAGGGAAGGGAAGAAAATTATACTACCTTTATCTTCTGGAGATGGGGGAGAGATGGAGCTTGGAGGTGCTCAGGCGGCCGGACGGCGAGAAAGTGGTGATGAACTTGCCCTTCCTGGTACCTTTATGCTTTCTTTCGGTTTGATGATGATCTTGAGAACCTTAGTTTGATTCGTATGCTTCTGTATGATGGCTTTTGATGATTTTTATCTGAGTATATCTTTGATATATTTGCTTGACCATCCCAAAGATGCTTAGCTGAAATGCTTCCTTTCTTCTTCTTCTGTTGACCCTAGTTGCCTTTTCTGTATGCCCTGTACATTTGCCTATGATGAGAGTTCTCTGAGGCCTTGTGTTGCCTTGAATACTTAGGTTCCAGTCTTGTGGCTATGGCTGGTGTTTATGTTTGATGGCTTCAGCAGGCCGTTGGACAAGTAAGGTTTTGGGGCTTTGGTTAGGCTTAATGTTGAACTTACAGGTTTGAGCTTTGAGGCTACAAGTTTTTTGTTTTTGACAGGGGTTGACAGGTTTTAAGGCAGTTTAGTGTTTGATGTTCTGGTTTGTATTTTTATTGTTTGACAGGTTAGGGTACTGGGTGTTTTAGGCTTTGATATGCTGTTTTTGTTTTGAATGGTAAGGCTTTTTGGGCTTTTTGACAGGGTGGGAATGTTTGTAATGCAAGCTTACAGTGGTTTAGGCCTGTATGCTTGTATCCAGGTTTAAAGGCTTGATGAGGCTTGCTTCAGGCTTCAGGCTTGATGACTGATGCAGTTTTGTGTTTTTGTGAACTGGTTTGGAGGTTTGGAGAGCTTGGAGGTTTCAGCAGCTTGACAGTTTTGTGTTTTTGTTAAGGCTTGCGAGGCTGGACAGTTTGTGGTTATTGTTTGACAGGTTCAGGCTTGTATGTTTTGAGCTTGTTGAATGCCGGGCTTTTTGACAAGTGAAGGCTTTAGTGTTATATGCCCCAAAAAAGGGTTCAGGGTTTGAATCCGGTTTGAAGGTTTAATTGTGGAAAGATAATTCTATTTCTTTTTATTGACAGTTTTTGTTTGCATTCTGATTTCTTCATATCTCTGCCTTCTGTCCCACTATTTTATTGCAGTTTTACAAATATTGTCCTCATGCCTAAACCTGTAAGCCCATTCTTTTCCTCTCTTCTTCTCTCTCTAGTACAGTTAAAACATTAAATAATGTTTATGTTTGTACTCCTTTCTGAAAAGGCACTGCTGGAAAATGATGCATTTGACTATGCTTGCAATATTGGTTTTTTAACCTGCATACTTTCTTTCTTCAGCTTTCCTGCATCTTTGTGACAGTATGGAGTAGCCTTTGTATCTTGACATCCTTCCATATTTTGGACAGTTTGACAGCTTTTTTGACTTAGTTGCTTTGGTTAGGTGATTCAGTTTGCCTTTGGATTTATACTTGCACATGCTGTTTGTTTTGAACTATGCAGGTTTTGAATTTGACAATTTGTATTTGTGCATTTTACAACTTTCTGCATTTCATGTTTAGCAAGCAATATTCACCCCTCTTTGTGAACCGGGAGAAATCCCGTGATTTACAGAGAGGGCTAACTGATTCTAGTCAGTTGCCTTTAATGATGAATTCTGAATTAGCTGTCTGTCTCTTTAATTTCAATTTATCTGCTTCTGACTTTTTCTTCTTTTCTTTGCAGATAAAAAGTCAAATGGAGAGGAATAGCAACAAATGGAGGATGAAGAATTGAAGACCTAGGAATTTAGGATAGTTTTATTTAAATTTAAATTACTGTAACATTATTATTGTAAGTATTTTGTAAACAATAACAATTATACAAATAATTTTAAAGATAAATAAAAAAAAGAGTCCGTTTAACCAATTAATTCTTTTTATTTCCAATTGTTTATTTTATTATTTATAATTCTTTAAATTATAATAATTGAAAATAAATTCCAACCATTTAACTCAGAATAAATAAATAATTAAATAAACATTGTGGTTTTAGCATCGATCAGTTAATAAACCTGGCGCTTCAAAAATCCAAAGCAATGCACGGTCAATCAAACCAGACGACAGTTAATCAAACAACACGTCCACATGCCTCCTTTCACTGATTGAATCCCAACAAATGCAAATTAACAATCAGCATCCCCAGTTCTTATTTCAGAGTAACTTGAAAAGCATTGATAGAACTAACTCTTCTTGAGAAATATGCGTACAAAACCCCGATTCTTGATTTAAATGCCAAAGAAACGTTCGCCTGATCAAAGTTGAGCCAAAATCAACCAAACCCTAAACAAACTGTTTGAATTGTTCCAGAGCCATGAAAATCAATGAAAAACCCTAATTTTGTCTGACTGACGAGAAAAGTTTGTTTGACCGATTCTTGAGCCAGTCTGAAAAATCAGGAAAAGCCCGAAGTTGTGGTTTATTGTGGAAAAATACGAGGGCAAATTTTGGGGTACAACAGTTGCCCCTGTTCAATCTTCTTGAACCTTAAGAGTTAGGTTGGAAAGTTTACCTTTCGCGACTCAAGGGTAAAAGGAGATTGGACACTAGAGTGCCCAGAAAATTTGCACTCGGTGATGTGATGGTAGAGGGAATGGGCTTACAGATGCCATTTGGAGATGGGCTTAATGATGCCATCTAGGTATGTGATAGAATCTTATCGGGGGATGGGCTTAGAGATGCCATCTGGAAATGGGCTTAAAGATGCCATTTGGAAGGTTTGTTGAACTGCAGTGTGACGGGTCCGAAGAATGAGGATCAAAGGGGGTATCCGTGTCTGGAATGTATTTGAACTGTATCTAAGGACTGAGTTTGTATGAGCAGAAGAATGGCCTCTGTGTCTGGGGCGTATCTGAGCTGTAACTGTGTTTGAAGTGTAGAATGAATATCAGAATGACTGTCATGTCTGGAGTGTATCTGTATTGTATCTAGGTAACAGAGAAACATCTGTATGGAGCAACTGCGTGCTGGGGATAAATTCCGAATGAGTGACAGAATGGCAACCATGTTTGGAGCGTATCTGGACGGTATCTGAAGTTGAAAGTTGTATGAGTAGCAGAATGACTTCCGTGTTTGCAGTGTATCTGAAACTGTAACTAGGATCTAGATAAATGACAGAATGAATTCCGTGGCGAACGCACTGGGGAGGATCAAGCTGCTGTTGTAAGGGTCAGAATGGTATCCGTGTTTGGAATGTATTGAACCTTGAGGTGGACAAATGAATCTGAATGAGAGATAGAATGACTGCCGTGTCTGGAGAGTATCTAGTCCGTATCTGATTGCTGTAGTCCGAATGAGTGGTAGAATAACCGTCGTTTCTGAGGTGTATCCATACTGTATCTGACTTGAGATTCTGAATGAGTAATAGAATGACCGCCGTGTCTGGGGTGTATCCATACTGTATCTGAATAATTGTTAATGATAGCCTTCTAATTTTATCCTGAAAAGGGTGAAATGTTAGCTAAAACATAAAGTTATGTTGCATGATATGTATGATGCAAAATATGTTATATCAATGTTTATGATATGAATGTAGATGAATGCGTATGTAAGCCGACGAGCTGTCTTGCTGAGGACAGATGAATCCTGGAGATAAAGAATCCTGACTGCTGCCAGGGAAAATGGATCCTTGACTGCTGCAGGGGAAGACAAAAATCTTGATTGTTGAGGATGAGACATCCTTGTTGACTACTGTTGGAGAAACAGGAGCTTGGGTTGTATACCAATCTTCTGGGGATTCTTGTCTTGAGGAGATCTTCACTGGAGAACATCTGATTATCCTGCGAGGCATTGAGAATGAACCTTCATTCTGCTTGGGGAATACAAGATCTTCAATCGTTGAGGGATCTTAGGGCCACTGCTGGAGAACTGGCATTCCTTGGGGATTTGCGGGGAATGAGAACTCCTGAAGATCTCTACTGGGGAAGTTCAGAATCTGATAGACTCATGCTGGAGAGGTACGACTGGGAATTTTCAGTTTGGTTGCAGATATCTCTATGGGGAAAAGTTTCACTAGCTTGGTTCAGTTGGGGATTGATGGCAGGAAATCTTAGCTCCGCTGGGGATTGGATTTTCAGATTTTTAAGGCTCCACTGGGGATTCCGCAACTTGACTCTGAGGGGAATCGAGTTCTGGAAGGTCCTCTGGTTGGGGAATTTGGAATTTAACTCTACTGAGGATCCCTTCTGAAAGGGTATCAGGATATCTACTTATATCTTCAACCTATCAGTAATCATCTTTCCTGATTCATAAGGAAATGATTATGTTCAAATGCATATGCCTATTTAACAAAACATTGGACGTTTCTCAAATAAAACATAAGTGCAAAAGAACAGAGAAAAGGAAAACAACGCAAATTTCTGTATTTGGCAAAGTATTTGTATTAACTTTCTATAAGTATATTTGTACAGAGGAGACAATCATCCTAGTAAGAGGATGCCGTCGTAAAAATTGAAAATTTTATACAAAAGAAAGATGGCTATGTGAAACAATTCCATGGGATTCCCTTCTGCTATAGCCTCCACAACTCTGAATATCTGTCCATTCAATGCTTCGTCTGCCGATGACTGGGTTGATTAGAAGCTTGGAGCTGGTTGATGAAGAGATTGTCCTTAAAGTGATCCGACGAGACATAGTCATACACTTTAACTCCCTAACTTTTGCCTGAATCGCCCTTTCGGGTTTTCGATCCACCGGGAAACCCCTTTTTTCCCAAGCCGCCCTTTCGGGTTTTCAGCTTGCCGGGTGTACAGATTTTTTTTTGTTTTATCCCTAATTTTTGCCTGAACCGCCCTTTCGGGTTTTTGATCCACCGGGATGCCCATTTTTGCCCAAGCCGCCCTTTCGGGTTTTCGACTTGTCGGGTTATTTTATGCGTAGTATCTTTTGACTATGTCTGCGTTCGCAGGGTGCGGCAGGTCGTCGCCGTCCATGGTGGTCAGAATCATTGCACCACCAGAAAATATGCTCTTGATCACAAATGGCCCTTCATATGTAGGAGTCCATTTTCCCCTGGGATCACTTTGCGGCAGGATGATCCGCTTGATTACGAGATCTTCGACTTGATATACCTGACGTCTGACTTTCTTGTTGAAAGCCTTGATCATCTATTTTTGGTACGTCTGGCCATGGCACATAGCAGCGAGTCGCTTCTCGTCGATCAAATTGAGTTGATCAAGTCGGGTCTGAATCCAATCATCTTCGCTTAAGCCCGAGTCCTTCATAATCCTTAAAGAGGGAATTTGAACTTCCATGGGCAGGACAGCCTCCATGCCATATACCAAAGAAAATGGGGTTGCCTCGGTTGAAGTACGTGCCATCGTACGGTATCCATGCAGAGCAAACGGCAGCATCTCATGCCAGTCCTTGTAAGTGACCGTCATTTTCTGAATGATCTTCTTAATGTTTTTGTTCGCAGCTTCAACAACACCGTTCATCTTCGGTCGATAGGGAGATGAATTGTGATGATAAATCTTGAACTGTTCGCATAGAGCGGTGATCATAGTATTATTCAGATTGGTTCCGTTGTCTGTAATGATCCTGTCAGGGACACCATACCTTCATATGAGGTTTTGCTTGATGAAGCGGGCAACCACATTTTTAGTGACAGAGGCGAAAGAAGCTGCTTCGACCCATTTGGTGAAGTAGTCAATGGCAACCAGGATGAAGCGATGTCCGTTGGAAGCCGTGGGCTTGATCTCTCCAATCATGTCAATGCCCCACATTGAAAATGGCCAAGGAGTTGTCAGCACATTGAGAGGAACCGGAGGAATATGAATCTTGTCAGCGTAGACTTGACACTTGTGGCAAGTACGGGAGTGCTGATGGCAATCTGCTTCCATGGTAGACCAGTAATAGCCTGCCCTTAGGATCTTTTTAGCCATAGTATGCCCGCTCAAATGGGTGCCAAATGTACCGCTGTGCATCTCTGTCATGATTAACTCTGCTTCAACTTTGTCGACACATCAGAGTAAAACACAATCATGGTTGCGCTTATAGAGGATGCCATTGCTCAGGAAGAACTTGGCAGCAAATTTCCTTAGGAACTTCTTGTCATTTACGGAAGCTCCTTCGGGATATTCTCTAGTCTAGAGATACCTTTTGATTTCGTGAAACCAGGGTTGTTCCACTACTTCTTCGGTATTAATCTCGTGACAATGCGCAGGTTCATCCATTCGCTCGATGGTGATTTGGGGAGCCTCGTTATCCCAGTTGAGTTTAAACATAGAGGACATAGTTGCCAGAGCATCTGCTAGCTGATTCTCTTCTCGCGGGAAATGCTCGAAGGTAATTTGCTCGAAATGAGGCAACAATGTCAGGACATGTTCTTTGTATGGGATAAGATTAGGATGTTTGGTATCCCACTCTCCTTTGATTTGACTGATAACCAAAGCCGAGTCCCCAAATACGATCAAAGATTTGATCCCCAAGTCTATAGCAGCCTTGAGACCAAAGATGCAAGCTTCATATTCCGCCATGTTGTTTGTGCAGCTGAAGCAGAGTCGAGCCGTGAAAGGAGTGTGACAACCTTCTGGGGAAATGAGTACCACACCGATACCGTTTCCAAGTGCATTTGAAGCACCATCAAAGTACAGGGTCCATTGGGATCCCTTTTCGGGTCCGTCATACGGTCCGTTACCTTCGATGTTGTCCAAATTCATGATGTCCTCGTCTGGGAAGTCAAATCTCATGGATTGATAATCTTCGATAGCTTGATGAGCCAGATGATCAGCTAGTACACTCCCTTTTATAGATTTTTGAGTGGTGTACTGGATGTCATACTCTGTTAGGATCATTTTCCATCTAGCTATTCTTCCAGATAAAGCAGGCTTCTTGAAGATATACTTGATAGGATCCATTTTGGAAATCAACAAGGTGGTATGAGTCAACATATACTGCCTTAGTCGGCGAGCAGCCCATACCAAAGCGCAGCAAGTTTTCTCGAGCAGTTAGTAGCGAGTCTCACAGTCGGTAAACTTTTTGCTAAGGTAATAAATAGCATGCTCTTTTCGACCAGACTCGTCATGCTGGCCCAAAACACACCCCATTGAGTTATCCAAGATGGTCAGATACATGATCAATGGTCTTCCTTCGACAGGAGGCATCAGAATAGAAGGTTCTAGCAAATACTCCTTGATCTTATCAAAAGAAGCTTGGCAATCGTCGTTCCACTCGACTACCTGATCCTTCTTTAATAATTTGAAAATTGGCTCACAGGTAGAAGTTAGATGAGAGATGAATCTGGCAATATAGTTCAAGCGCCCCAAGAACCCTCTGACCTCCTCTTCAGTGCGGGGAGAAGGCATCTCTTGTATTGCTTTTACTTTTGCTGGATCGACCTCAATGCCTTTGTTGCTGACAATAAACCCTAGAAGTTTACCATACCTAACTCCAAAAGTGCATTTACTTGGATTCAGCCTGAGTTTGTACTCTTTCAACCTGGAAAACAGCTTTTCCAGGTGTTCAAGATGTTCCTCCTCTGTTTGTGACCGAGCTATCATATCGTCTACGTAAACTTCGATCTCATGATGTATCATATCATGAAATAAAGCTACCATGGCGCGTTGATAAGTTGCCCCTGCGTTCTTCAGTCCAAACGGCATCACCTTGTAACAGAAAGTACCCCATTGTGTAACAAAGGTGGTTTTCTCCATGTCCTCGGGGGCCATTTTAATTTGATTGTAGCCCGAGAATCCATCCATGAAGGAAAACACTTTGTGCTGAGCTGTGTTGTCAATCAGAATGTCAATGTGCGGTAGCGGAAAATCATCCTTGGGGCTGGCCCTATTCAAATCCCGGTAGTCTACACACATCCTGACCTTGCCATCTTTTTTAGGAACTGGCACGATGTTAGCAACCCATTGTGGATAGGATGTAACAGCCAGAAAGCTAGCGTTGAATTGTTCCATCACTTCTGCTTTAATCTTCTCAGACGTGTCGGGCCTCATTCGGCGGACTTTTTGCTTGATCGGTGGACAATCCTCTCTGGTGGGGATACGGTGAACCACGATGTCTGTGTCTAAACCCGGCATGTCTTCATAAGACCAGGCGAAGATTTCAACGTATTCATTTAACAGCTGTATCAGGCGCTCCTTGACACTTGGTTTCAGATTGGCACCCACTTGCACTTCCTTCCGGTCTTCCTCTGTTCCTAAGTTGACGGTTTCCAACAACTCTTCGTGAGGCAAGATGGTCCTTTCCTCTTGTTGTAGAAGTCTGGCTAGCTCTCCCGGTACTTCACAATCTTCGTCATCTTCATACTCAGCCTGATTGATCATATCTTCAGAGTTATTGAAGGACATAGCAGAATAGTCACCCATAGAATCCAGAGTGGACGGGTACCTGCATTTGTGAGTGTGGGTGTGTGTAAGGGATAGCCATCCTTAAACAAACAAAAATGCAAAAAGGAAAGAAAATGAACACAACAGTTTATCAATGAAAAACGTCCAATGAATCATTAAACATGGCATATGGATATGAAGATAATCAAAACCTTTACAAATGGACCTACATGCCCCGGGCAAGGCATGAGGTGAAAAAGTAGTGTACGGATTATTCAAAAGTAATTATTACAGACCAAAGGAAATGTTTGACAGATAATTACTGATTAATAAAAGTAATAGGGACAAAGTCCTTTGCCTCCCAGTTGCGTAATCCCCCTTCGATGGTTGGGTAGATCCAATCCTCAATGTTGGCATCTTCGTCTCCACCTTCCAAAGAATTAATCCCATAAGGAGAGATCTTGATGGGTGCTCTTTCAACCTTTGAACGGCGCATAGCTTTCTGCCCCGCAGTGGTGAATCCTAAACCAAACTTGTCTGTTTTATGAGGAATATCCGGCAACTGCCCCCATGTTGAGCTCTTACCTTCCTTTATTGCGGCCTTCGCGTCTTTTAGAGATGCCATTTTGGCCATCTGCTTTGGTACCTCAGCTACCACTTTTTCTACTTCCACCTCAGGAGAGACTTCCTCGAAGTGCTGGAACGGCGTCTCAATGAATTCACCCTCTACCTCTACATATCGGAAAGAGTTCAGGTGGCTGATCATATACTCCTCTTCACCGTGGACGGTTATGATCTTTCCTTTGACAGGGTACTTCAACATTTAATGTAAGGAGGAGGTAACTGCCCCAGCGTTATGTATCCACGGCCTTCCCAGTAAGCAAGAGTATGACGGACGGATGTCCATCACATAGAAAGTTGAGGGGAAAACCTCTGTACCAACCTTAATAGGAATGTCTACCTCCCCATGTACCATTCTCTTTAACCCGTCAAATGCCCTTACAATGATATTACTTGGCCTTAACTCCAAGCCTTCACAGTCTAAACGGTCGAGGGCCTTCTTAGGCAGCACGTTCAGAGAAGAACCAATGTCGACTAGAACATGGGCCAGAGTAGTTCCTTGGCATTCTACTGACACATGTAACGCGTCGTTGTGTTTTCTTCCTTTTGAGGTTAAGTCAGCATCAGAGAAACCTAAACCGTTGTCTGCTGTAAGACTGGCTACACAGTTTTGGAATTGGTCGCCAGAGGTTTCCTGAGGGACATGGGCTGTCTTTAGGAATTTGATCAATGCTTTGGCATGCGCCTCAGAACAAAGCAGTAATGCCAACATGGAGATCTTCGAGGGGGTTTGCCCCAGTTGCTCTACCACGTCATAATCACTCTTTTTAATTATCTTCAGGATCTCCTCCATCTCTTTCTTAGAGGTTTCCGGGATGACCAAAGGTTGAGCCCTCGTCCGGACGAGCTCATCTTGGGTCCCTTTACCTTTATCAATAGAAGTAGGAGGGACAATAACAGTTTCTTCAATCAACGGAGTTTCGGCGGAAAGTCTTATTGGTGCAGGATTAACTTTGGCAGCAGCTGAGGGTCCAAAGGTTGCCTTTGGGGGGGCAATCTCTGGAGAAAATATTCTCCCGCTTCGGGTGATCTTGCTTGTACCAGCAATGTTTCCAATGCTTGCCTCTTCTTCATCAGAGCTTTCTTCGGTCATTTCGACTTGTTTAACACCATGGTAATAGATGTCTCCACCGTAATTCCATGGTATTGACTTGTCAGAACTGTAGGGGACTGGCCCAGGCATAGTTATTTTCAATGGAACAATCTTTGTAGCTGATGTAATCTTAACAGGCTTTCTGACGGCCTTGGAAAGATTGGCGTGAATGGTGATAATTGAGACATCTTCAGTAGGGGTTGGAATAGCAGGAACCTTTTCAAACAGAATTTGTTGACTATCCATCAGGCCTTGGATGCCTTTCTTCAGTGATGGGCAGTCAAACGGCAGAGAGTAACAACAGTAGCAGTCTTCTTTGCATCCCTAGAAAACCCCGGCCTTTAACAGATTTAACTTGATGGTTAACAGCGGAGTTATCAGGTCATTGACATCAGAAACATACAAATCTTCTTCGATAGCATGGACATTTCGACCGTGCTTCGGCATCGGAGCAGATATCACGTTTGGTTTCTCTGGAGCATCGAACTCCACTTCCTTTGCATCTATTAAGTCTTGAATTTTATTTTTCAACGCCCAACAATTATTTGTGTCATGTCCGACGCTATCGGAATGGTAGGCGCATTTGGCATTGGCATTGTAGGCTGGTGAGGTTGTATTCACATTTTTCGGCGCTTCTTTGATATTTGTGAGATTCAGCTTTAACAAGTGTGGAAGAACTTGCGCGGGCGTCATATTAATGCGGGTGAACTGTCGTGGTGGCCGTTCTCCCCATTGTTGTTTAGTTCTGGACGGGTTATTGCGAGGCTGATCACTTTGTGGATTTTGGATCATTACGGCCCCCACAGTCGACCTGCGCTCACTTCTTCCTGCTCCCCTTTGAGAATACACAACAGTTGTTTCTTTCTTCGCTGGAAATGGTTTCTTAGCAATTATAGATGCAGAGGCATCCTTCTGAATCTTCCCATTCTTGATACCGGCTTCTACCCGCTCGCCAGTCATAATTAATTCAGTAAACCCCGAGGAAGAGCTACCGATCAGATGATTAAAGAATGGACCAGACAGGGTCCCAAGGAACATATCAACAAGTTCTTTATTGGAAAGAGGCGGCTGCACCCTTCCAGCCAGATCGCGCCACTTCTGGGCGTATTCCTTAAATCCCTCACCTGAGGCCATTCCCATACTCTGCAGCTGAGTGCGGGTTGGTGCCAGGTCAGAGTTATACTGATATTGGCGATAAAAAGCAGCTTCCAGATCCTCCCAACTACGTATCTCTGACTTTTCCAGCTTGTCAAACCAATCTAGCTGAGTGCCAGATAGGCTATCTTGAAAGAAATGTACCCAAAGGTTTCTGTCAGATGTGTGAGGTTGGATTCTTCGGACATATGACCTTAGATGCATTTTTGGGCAGGACAGCCCGTCATATCTTGCAAAAATAGGCACTTTGAACTTCGGGGGGATCACAACTCCGGCAATTAATCTCAAATCTTCGAAATCCAAGCCTAGAACTCTCTGCAGCTCCATAGCTGCTAAACGGTCCTCCAAATTCTTGTACTTGTCATCAGTCGGCAGGTATTGTTGATCCGAGTAGTCTTCGTCCTCTTCAGCCTCTTCTTCTTCAGCTTCGGATTTGGAAGGTACAGCAGCCCCTTTTCCTTTACTGTTTTCTTCTTCGGATGCGGAAGGAAATTCAAGAACCCTTCTGGCTTCACCTTCAAACCTTCTCCCCAAGGTAGCCACCCCGACTCTCTTCTTCTTCTTTACTTGGTCTTTGTTCCCAAGCAGGGTTTTCAGATCCTCCTGACCCTTAGCCAAGGTCATCAGGAGTTGTTGAAACTGTGTGTTCTGAGACTGCAAGTCCTTGACCGTCTGTTCGAGATCCATCTTACTGAAATAAACAGCAGAAAGATAAGGAAACCTGGTGTGGAGACTTGCTTATGCACATGATGAATGGTATGCTTATGTATGCAATGCATTCAAGGATTTAGAAAATTCAAAATTGTTGCAAACAAAAAGAACGCACGTCATATTAATAAGAAGAAATTTGTCAGTACATAAATGCCCCATGGGCCAAATATTACAAAAACTTCTCAAGGTAAAAAGACGTTGCGCATCCTCTTTGGTGCGATGTAGGTGTTGAGGGTCTCTTCCTCATGGATTCGGCGGGTGAGCTCCAAAACCTTCTTCTCACTAGCGTAGAAGCTGGCTTCAAAAGTATTCCGTTCCTCCTTGAGTTGGATCCAACTCTTCTGCATCTCCTCCCACGATGTAGGCATGTCAGGATATAGGATGGTATAGGGAACCTCTCCTTCCGTAACGGGCTCTTTAATCACAGAGAGAACATGAGGATAAGGCATCATTAGACTCTGGGCCCGGGTTCGTACCGACTTGAGATAAGGCTCAAGAGGGATGGAGTTCTTGTGCCCCAGTGTCTTGCTGTCAACCTTGTTAGGCATTCTCCAAGCTCTGATGAATCTTTGGCGAAGTCCTTGCGCATCGTTGTCGAAGTCAAAAACTAGGTCAGGAATTAACATGTCATGAGGGCCATCCCTCCGTGCATATCCAAATTGTCTTAAAGCTAGACAAGGGTTGTAAGTAATGCCTCCCCTAATGCCAAGTAAAGGAACATTAGGGAACTCTCCACAACGATCGACGATGATGACATTTTCTCTGGACCGAGAACACCAATGTACATCAGAGTGAGTAAGGGTCATCAACCGTTGTGACCACCTTAGGCCTTGGTCATTCTTCAAGACAGATTGTGGAAGGTGCGAAATAAACCACCTTGCAAGGAGAGGAGTACAGCACATGAGAACACCCCTCTTTCTCATTGTTCGAGTGTAAAATGAGTGAAGAATGTCCCCAAGCAATGTTGGTATTGGATTTCTGGATAAGAAGATTTTGACGGTGTTGACATCTACAAGCTGGTCAGGATTTGGGAACAAGACCAGCCCATAGATAAGAAGGGCCACAATTTCTTCAAAGGCTTGTAGGTCCAATGAATTCCAACATTCTTGTGCCTTCTCAAACAAGAATTTTGCTAAGAAGCCTTTGACACCGCTTCTAGTTTCCCAATGCCCTTTGATGTCAGATGGTTGTAGATGTAGTGCTCGAGCAACATCTTCAGGATTTGGCTCCTTTTCCATACCGTTGAAAGGTAGTTGATTAAGGATAGGAATTCTCAGGAGTTGAGAAAATTCCTCTAAAGTGGGTACCAACTGGTAGTCAGGGAATGTGAAACAGTGGTGAAGGGGGTCAAAGAACTGAAACAACACCTTTACCATGTCCTCTTCAATGTTGGTGCTGACTAGGTTGAGCAGTCTACCATGTCTTTCACTGAAGGGAGAGTTTTCTGGAATTCTTGATGTGAGCTCCTTGAGTTGAGGAGGGATCCTCACAAGGTTGACTTGGATGGTTTTCCTGCGAGGAACTTCCATGACCTACAAAACAAGAACAAAGATGAAGATCTAAACCCTTGAAATAGTTAGTATATGCATATGATGCTTTATGATGTTTATGATGTATGCACAAACATATATACAGGCAAATCACACAAAACCCTAGTTTCAGGCTTGCATGGGTTTCATAGGTAAGTACCCTCTTGAGTGTAGTTGGCTTAAAACCTGTCCTATAAATAGTAACCGGGTTCTAAGGAGCTCAATATCATTGGATTGTTTTCAATGTTCATTGTTTTGGTTTAGCCACTTAACTAGCGACCAAAATATTCCAAGAAAACAACCCTCAATGAGTGTAGTATCGAGTATCTACCAACTTCGGACTGCACTAAAGCCGGTCATCTCACTACCCCTAATAAAAGGCCAAGATGGTCAAGTAAGGTTCTAGGTCATTAATGCTTAGTGACATCACTCAGCGGCCCCGTACTCTCCTTGATTGAACTCAAGGGTTACCGATACTCACAAATATGTCGCACTAATATAGCTATTGCTTCAACCGTGTCGGTATACCCCGCACAGTTTCCACAATGTATTGCTATCTATGAATGTTTCCCAAATCCGGGTGTACGATTTCAAGCCCAAACAAGAGAACCACAAAGGTAAAGAAAACAAAGCAAACAATTAATCATGCAAGAGGGTGATCTAAAAACCCTAAGGTAACCCCACTTTTTTTTCAAAAGTCCCCAGCAGAGTCGCCAGTTCTGTGATACGGTGGGAGAACTGACTTAGGTTTTGCGTTCGTATTCGCACTTGTTCGGTTTAGCAAGAGTCGCCACCGACTTTTTATTTTATCCTAAAGGAAAGGTTTAAAAAGCACAGGAAAAACCTTTTTGAGATGTTTCGTGGGTTCGGGGGTAGATTATGAAAAGGGAAGGTATTAGCATCCTTTTCATCCATGGTTATCCATGGGCTCTTAGTTACTTGGTTTTTAGATCACTTGCCTTGATTTTGATTGCTTGAAAATGGTATGTGTTTGTGTTTTTTGAAAATGTTTTTGAAATAGATGCCTTTGTTTCGGCAACCATTGTAATGACTAGTGTTTGAGTATATACAACAGTGTGTATCTTTTCGAAAAGATGTTTCAAAATGTTTTTGGAAGTTTTGTTTTTTGAAAATGTTTAGTGAAGTGTGGTTTGAAAAATAGGCAAGGGTTTTTGCAAGATTGATTCCAAGTAACTAAGAGTTTTGTCTACCCCTATTGTACTCAAAAGTTTTCTCTATATTTTCAACCCCTTTTTAACAATTTTGTTCCACCATCGAATTTGGTGAACAATCTTGCGTTTAGGATGTGATCGGGACAGGCGCGGGTCATCGTATGGGCCATGAATGCAATGGTGCCAAATGTCTTTGGCAATTTTGCTTGAAGGGAGTTGATCATTTTGATAGGCAACTTTCGAAAGCGTCATTGAGGGACTTATGATCATTTGAATTGTTTTTGCCAAAGAAACTCGACGTGCAAGCATGGCCCATTTTGGAAGGCAACATGTGGGATTACCCTAGGGGGTGCAAGTGTGATTGTGTATTGATTTCATGCATTTTGTCTTTGTATTAGGTTATCTAGCGTTTGATTTTATGTACATACAAACCCTAGGTCTAACCATGGTATAATTCGAAAGCGATAAATTGCGAGAATTTTAAAGTCTACGCTATTACAAAATAGTATCCGGGAGTGGGGGTACAAATTCACAAAGGGGGATGAGACTTAAATAATTACAACCAAATCGAATCGCGATCAAATGTAAACAATGTAATGTATAGCAATGTATAAGAATAGCAATGGTGTATGTGTCAATGTATTTCAAATGTGTAAGTGTATGTATAAATGTATGTCAAAGTATTTGTGTATTGCGTATGAGATTTATTTACAAGTTGAGAAAGATGTGAATTATAATAAGAAAAATTAAGTATTGTTAACTTAACGAAAAGAATTAAATATTTTGTTCATTTAATTTTTGTATTCTTGTATTTTGTTAATATGCACAAATGAAAGTTTTAATCTTAAGAAAAGAAAAGTATTAACTTTAAAGAAAAATTATGTAATTATGTACAAACAAAGTTAAAATGAAAAGGAAAAAATGTTTTAAGTTTTTATGTAAAAATTAATGTATTAATTATTTATGCTAGTATTTTTTATGTATGTACAAAGCATAATATTTCAAGAAAAGAAAAGAAAGTTTTAAGTTCTATTTCTTATATATTAGTATTTTTAGTATTAATGTACAAAGACAACATTTTAAGAACAGAAAGGTATTTATCTTAAAAAAATTTATATATTGATGTCTTCATATACAAAATTTTATTTGAAAAAAAAAAGGAAAATTTTTCAAGTTTAAGAAAATTATATATGATGTTTTTATGTATTTATGTGTTTTAGTTAATATTTTCTTGTGTAATAAAAAAAAGTTTTAATAAAACGAAAATGTTTAAACCTAGATAAAAAAAGCCTAATATTTATTTTAAATGTGATAAACAAAATCTAGTAAAAATTAATGCAATTATTTATAAAAAAAGAAATTAAGTTATGTTAAAGGAAAATAAACAAAAATTTAGAAATGAAAAGAGGAAATAAATGGGCTTGGGCCCAACCAAAATTTGAAACAGAAGCCAAGGGGAGGGGGGGTACGCTAACTGAAATGGGCTTGAGGCGCTGGGAACGGGTTGAAGGCCCATTTGTTTCTTACAATTGTTTTTAGGGTTTGAACAACTTTGTGTCATTTGGGGAAAACTTAGGGTTTGAGATTGAGGCGCCGTCGTTCATTCGCTTCGTTCATTCCTCTTTATCTTCTTTTCCATGACTATGGATGCCATCTTTCGTCCAAGGCCATCGTACGCCACCGCTCGTCTTTCTCCCTCCAGTGGTTTAACCCGTGACATGGTATAACGGTAATAGTTCCATTTTTTATCGCGCTAGGGTTTTTGTTATATCTTTTGACTGCATGTTTTGATTGAGTTCTGATTTAAGTGTTTTGAGGTATGAAAGGGAAGGGAAGAAAATTATACTACCTTTATCTTCTGGAGATGGGGGACAGATGGAGCTTGGAGGTGCTCAGGCGGCCGGATGGCGAGAAAGTGGTGATGAACTTTCCCTTCCTGGTACCTTTATGCTTTCTTTCGGTTTGATGATGATCTTGAGAACCTTAGTTTGATTCATATGCTTCTGTATGATGGCTTTTGATGATTTTTATCTGAGTATATCTTTGATATATTTGCTTGACCCTCCCAAAGATGCTTAGCTGAAATGCTTCCTTTCTTCTTCTTCTGTTGACCCTAGTTGCCTTTTCTGTATGCCCTGTACGTTTGCATATGATGAGAGTTCTCTGAGGCCTTGTGTTGCCTTGAATACTTAGGTTCCAGTCTTGTGGCTATGGCTGGTGTTTATGTTTGATGGCTTCAGCAGGCCGTTGGACAAGTAAGGTTTTAGGGCTTTGGTTAAGCTTAATGTTGAACTTACAGGTTTGAGCTTTGAGGCCACAGGTTTTTTGTTTTTAACAGGGGTTGACAGGTTTTAAGGAAGTTTAGTGTTTGATGTTCTGGTTTGTATTTTTATTGTTTGACAGGTTATGGTACTAGGTGTTTTAGGCTTTGATATGCTGTTTTTGTTTTGAATGGTAAGGCTTTTTGGGCTTTTTGACAGGGTGGGAATGTTTGTAATGCAAGCTTACAGTGGTTTAGGCCTGTATGCTTGTATCCAAGTTTAAAGGCTTGATGAGGCTTGCTTCAGGCTTCAGGCTTGATGACTGATGCAGTTTTGTGTTTTTGTGAACTGGTTTGGAGGTTTGGAGGGCTTGGAGGTTTCAGCAGCTTGACAGTTTTGTGTTTTTGTTAAGGCTTGCGAGGCTGGACAGTTTGTGGTTATTGTTTGACAGGTTCAGGCTTGTATGTTTTGAGCTTGTTGAATGCCGGGCTTTTTGACAAGTGAAGGCTTTGGTGTTATATGCCCCAAAAAAGGGTTCAGGGTTTGAATCCGGTTTGAAGGTTTAATTGTGGAAAGATAATTCTGTTTCTTTTTATTGACAGTTTTTGTTTGCATTTTTTATTTCTTCATATCTCTGCCTTCTGTCCCATTGTTTTATTGCAGTTTTACATATATTGTTCTCATGCCTAAACCTGTAAGCCCATTCTTTTCCTCTCTTCTTCTCTCTCTAGTACAGTTAAAACATTAAATAATGTTTATGTTTGTACTCCTTTCTGAAAAGGCACTGCTGGAAAATGATGCATTTGACTATGCTTGCAATATTGGTTTTTTAACCTGCATACTTTCTTTCTTCAGCTTTCCTGCATCTTTGTGACAGTATGGAGTAGCCTTTGTATCTTGACATCCTTCCATATTTTGGACAGTTTGACAGCTTTTTTGACTTAGTTGCTTTGGTTAGGTGATTCAGTTTGCCTTTGGATTTATACTTGCACATGCTGTTTGTTTTGAACTATGCAGGTTTTGAATTTGACAATTTGTATTTGTGCATTTTACAACTTTCTGCATTTCATGTTTAGCAAGCAATATTCACCCCTCTTTGTGAACCGGGAGAAATCCCGTGATTTACAGAGAGGGCTAACTGATTCTAGTCAGTTGCCTTTAATGATGAATTCTGAATTAGTTGTCTGTCTCTTTAATTTCAATTTATCTGCTTCTGACTTTTTCTTCTTTTCTTTGCAGATAAAAAGTCAAATGGAGAGGAATAGCAACAAATGGAGGATGAAGAATTGAAGACCTAGGAATTTAGGATATTTTTATTTAAATTTAAATTACTGTAACATTATTATTGTAAGTATTTTGTAAATAATAACAATTATACAAATAATTTTAAAGATAAATAAAAAAAAGAGTCCTTTTAACCAATTAATTCTTTTTATTTCCAAATGTTTATTTTATTATTTATAATTCTTTAAATTATAATAATTGAAAATAAATTCCAACCATTTAACTCAGAATAAATAAATAATTAAATAAACATTGTGGTTTTAGCATCAATCAATTAATAAACCTGGCGCTTCAAAAATCCAAAGCAATGCACGGTCAATCAAACCAGACGACAGTTAATCAAACAACACGTCCACATGCCTCCTTTCACTGATTGAATCCCAACAAATGCAAATTAACAATCAGCAGCCTCAGTTCTTATTTCAGAGTAACTTGAAAAGCATTGATAGAACTAACTCTTCTTGAGAAATATGCGCACAAAACCCCGATTCTTGATTTAAATGCCAAAGAAACGTTCGCCTGATCAAAGTTGAGCCAAAATCAACCAAACCCTAAACAAACTGTTTGAATTGTTCCAGAGCCATGAAAATCAATGAAAAACCCTAATTTTGTCTGACTGACAAGAAAAGTCTGTTTGACCGATTCTTGAGCCAGTCTGAAAAATCAGGAAAAGCCTGAAGCTGTGGTTTCTTGTGGAAAAATACGAGGGCAAATTTTGGGGTACAACAATTACAATGTTTGGAAAATGGTAATATATAATGGAAAAGATACATTGAGATACAATGACCATTATCCCCTCTAACAACTTTTGAAATTCTGAGCACTATCTTTCGTTGAAGTATGATGAGGATTCGAGAAGATTGTTGCTTCAATGATCAGATCTTGCATGATGCAGTTACTTGCTAAGAAAGTCCCTAACTTTTGCATAAGCTTCCCTTACGGATTTTCAACTTAGCGGGAAATTTATTCTGTTTATGTCTCTAACTTTTGCCTAGACCGCCCTTTCGGGTTTTCGGCCTACCGAGACGCTCTTTTTTTCCTAAGTCGCCCTTTAGGGTTTTCAACTTAGCGAGTTGTTCTTTTATTTCTTTAGGCGAAGTATTTCTTTACTGCATCAGCATTCATGGGACATGGGAACTCCTCGCCATCCATAGTTTCAATAATTAATGCACCTCTAGAGAAGGCTTTCTTGACAACATATGGGCCTTTAAAATTGGCTGTCCACTTTCCCCTAGAATCAGTGTTGAAAGACATGATCTTCCTGAGCACGAGGTCGCCTTATCTGCATTCACGAGGTTTGACCATTTTATCAAAAGATTTCTTCATCCTTTTCTTGTATAACTGGCCATGACATAAAGTCGTCATCCTCTTCTCCTCAATCAAATTCAATTGGTCAAACCGGTTTTGGACCCATTCAGCCTCTGTCAACTTGGTTTCCATTATCACACGTAAAGAGGGAATCTCAACCTCGACTGGGAGTACAACTTCCATTCCATACACCAGAGAGAACGAGGTTTCTCCTGTTAAAGTGCAGACAGATGTTCGATATCCATGCAGAGCAAAAAGGAGCATTTCATGGCAATCTTTATAAGTAACGACCATTTTCTGGATAATTTTCTTGATATTCTTATTAGCAGCTTCAACAGCCCCATTCATCTTCGACCTGTACGGAGATCAATTGTGATGGACAATCTTGAATTCCTCACAAAGTTCTGTCATCATTTTATTGTTCAAATTCGATCCGTTGTCGGTGATAATTCTGCTCGGCACACCATACCGACATATAAGATTATTCTTAATAAAACGCAGAACCACCTTCTTAGTAACATAGGCATATGAAGCAGCCTCCACCCATTTGGTGAAGTAATCAATTGCTACCAAGATGAAACGGTGTCCATTCGAAGCTTTAGGTTTTATCATCCCTATCATGTCAATACCCCACATAGAGAAAGGCCATGGGGAAGAGATCACATTGAGAAGTGTCGGAGGCACATGGACCTTATCTGCATAAATCTGACATTTATGACACTTCTTTGCAAATTTGTAACAATCAGATTTCATTGTCAGCCAATAGTAACCTGCCCTTAGCATCTTTTTAGCCATCGAATATCCATTGGCATGACTGCCAAATGAACCTTCATGAACCTCATGTATCAACATGTTCGCTTCGTGTCTATCCATGCATCTGAGCAAGACCATGTCATAATTTCTCTTATACAACACATTTTCACTGAGGAAGAAACTGCATGCCAATCTTCTCAATGTCTTTCTATCTTTCTTCGAAGCACCAATCGGGTATTTCTGAGTCTGAAGAAAATGCTTGATGTCATGATACCAAGGTTTTTCATCTTCTACTTCCTCTGTTGTAAACACATGAGCGGGCCTATCCAGTCGTTAAAACCGTAATTCGAGGTATATCATTCCAAGTATTTACTTGGTACATAAAATCCAGAGTTGCCAAATCGCCCGCCATTTGATTTTCATCTCTAGGAATGTGATGGAATTCAACTCTATTAAAGAAGGGTAACAATCTTCTAGCATAACCTTTGTAAGGGATCAAGTCGGGGTGACGAGTACCCCATTCTCCTTTAATCTAATTTATTACCAAAGCTGAATCACCATACATATCTAGAATTTTAATTCTGAGATTAATAGCTTCTTCGAGACCCATGATGCAAGCCTCGTATTCTACCATATTATTAGTACAATCGAATGTTAACCTTGGGGTAAAAGGAATGTGCGATCCATGGGGAGTGACAATCACGGCACCAATTCCTTTACCATAAGCATTCACAGCTCCATTAAATATCATACTCCAACGAGATTCAGGGTCAGGACCTTCCTCAGGTAATGGTTCATCACAGTCTTTCACTTTCAGGAACATCACATCCTCATCGGGGAATTCATATTCTACAGACTGGTGATCCTCCACTGGTTGGTGAGCAAGATAATCTGCCAACACATTGCTTTTAATAGCTTTTTGAGTGTGGTATTCAATATCATATTCAGATAACAACATCTGCTAGCGGGCAATTCTCCCAGTAAGAGCAGGTTTTCAAAAATGTACTTGATTGGATCCATTTTGGAGATCAACCAAGTAGTGTGATTCAACATATACTGCCGTAAACGCTTTGCCGCCCATGCCAAAGCACAACATGTCTTTTCCAGCATGGAATACCGCGACTTACAATCAGTGAATTTTTTACTGAGATAATAAATGGCGAACTCCTTCTTCCCTATTTCATCCTATTGTCCCAGAGTACAACCCATGGATTTATCTAACACTGTCAGATACATAATCAACGGTCTTCCTTCGACATGAGGGAGAAAGATAGGAGGTTCAAGCAGATATTCTTTAATACTTTAAAATGCCCTTTGGCAGTCATTCGTCCACACATAACCTTAATCTTTCTTTAACAACTTAAAGATCGGTTCACATGTTGCACTCATGTGGGAAATGAATCTGGAAATATAATCAAACGCCCGAGGAAACCTCTGACTTGCTTTTCAGTTCTTGGCGCTGGCATCTCTTGAATTTATTTGACTTTATTAGGGTCAACTTCAATTCCTTTCTGGCTAACAACGAAACCCAACAATTTCCATGATCGAACACCAAAGGTGCATTTATTTGGATTCAAGCAGAGACGATACTTCCTCAAACGCTGAAACAACTTTAACAAATCTTCTACATGCCCTTCTTCAGTATGGGATTTGACAATCATATCATCAACATATACTTAAATTTCCTTGTGCATCAGATCATGGAATAGGGTTTTCATAGCCCTCTGGTACATTGCACCAACGTTCTTCAACCCGAAGGGCATCACTCTGTAACAGAATGTTCCCCAGGGTGTGATAAACATTGTTTTTTCCATGTCCTCTGGAGCCATTCTAATTTGATTATACCCGGAAAATCCGTCCATGAACGAGAATACTTTGAATTTTGCTATTCTATCCACTAACATATCAATGTGTGGCAATGGAAAATCATCATTTGGACTAGCTTTATTTAGATCTCTGTAATCTACCCACATGCGGACTTTTCCGTATTTTTTCGGTACTAGGACAATATTGGCAATCCATTGAGGATACACTGATGTCACAAGAAAACCAGCATTAATCTGCTTTAGAACCTCCTCTTTGATTTTCACTGCCATATCTGGGTGAGTTCTTCTCAACTTTTGTTTAATTGGCGGACACTCTAGCTTTAACGGAAAATGGTGCTCTATAATATCTGTATCTAGACTAGGCATATCTTGATAAGACCAAGCAAAAATATCCACATACTCTTTCAACAGCTCAATCAACATGCTCTTCACATCAGGATGCAGCAATGCTTCAATCTTGACTTCCTTCGGATCTTCTTCTGAACCCAAATTGATCACTTCCAATGGCTCTTTATATGGCTGAATGATATTTTCCTCGTGCTCAAGCAACCATGAGACCTCTTCTGGAATCTCATCATAATCTTCTTCTTCAGCCCCATATACAGGACATTCAAAGTTGGGAGAGGGTGCAGGGTCATTGTATTCAATGGGTTTTTTAATTAATCTCTACATATGATTTATGATTGCTTTTAGAAACTGACACATATAATAAGTGATCATGCAGATTGAATTTCAGTTATCATTTATTTTGAAGGGTTTTTTTATTACCATTTTACAAGAAAAAGAAGAAAATAAAGACACAATTTGGGAAACAAAGACAACTTTTATTATTGATTTTAAAAGTCACAGCAAACAGATAAGCCCTACAACATTAATACTTCCACCTTGGGCAGAGTGAAAGCTTTTTTCAAAAAGATTAACAAAACAAATTACTTTGAAACATGTATGCAAGAGGGAACATCAATTGTGATCCAGTTCTGAACCCTAACTCCGTGTGTACATAATTCAGCATCTCCTGCTCTGTTTCATCTTCTACAATGGCATTAATCCTGGAAACAGTTGGATGAAGATAACCCTCACTACGGAAGATGTATTGATACTTGCCCGCATCATACTTCGGCTTCATGCCCTTACCTTTTTCATTCTTCAAAGATAACCACAAGCCAGCTCTATTCTTGTTCACGGGTGGATCCACAATTTGTCCCCATACTTCACTATGACCCTTACGTACAACCTGTTGCGCACCCTTAAGTGAAACCATGGAATTCTCATTTTCTCTTATATTGTGAATGGATAAGGCTTAGAACTGGGTTCCAACAGCGGCTTCATCCGCCTCCACAATGCTGAAAGAGGACAAATGAGATATCAATAATGCATGTTCCCCATTTATGATCACTATTTTCCCTTCACGTACAGACTTCAGATTTTGGTGTACAGTTGAAGTGGCAGCCCCTGCCTCATGTATCCACGGCCTTCCTAGTAAACAACTATAAGCGGGTACAATATCCATGACCTGGAAAGTTACCAGAAACAAATGTGGTCCTATATGAATAGGCAAGTCCACTTCACCAATAACAAATTTCCTTGATCCATCAAACGCTTTCACAATGATGCCACTTGGGCGCATAGGCGTTCCTTGATATTTCAACTTCATAAGAGTGCTCCTCGGTATAACGTGCAAAGCAGATCCATTATCAATCAGCACATTGGATAGTGAATCATTCTTGCAGTTCATAGAGATGTGGAGGGCCAAGTTGTGATTCCTTCCTTCATCTGGTAATTCATCATCGTAGAAACTCAAGTTATTACATGATGTAATGTTCCCTATTACGCTACTGAATTGGTTTATTGGCATATCACTCTCCACAAAAGCTTGGTCCAGTACCCTCATCAAGGATTCTCTGTGAGCAGAGGAGTTCATCAATAACGCCAAGATAGATATTTTTGAAGGAGTCTGCAGTAGCTGATCTACAATTTTGTAGTCACTCATCTTGATTATCTTTAAAATATCATCCACTTCTTTCTCTAACGCAGCCCCACTAGTCTCACCTGTAGCCTTCTTGGGTTCAACATTCTCAGCAATTTTATTTCCAGCACTAACATCTCTTTGAACAACTGGTGCAAACACACGACTACTGCGGGTCACCCTACTATATTCAGCAATATTCCCAACATCAGGCATTGGCTGGATGGGAACTTCCACTCCATCCTCTAAGATTGTAGAGTTGTATTTGTAAGGCACAACCTTATCTAACTTGTAGGGGATAGGACCCGACAAACTAATTACCAATGGGGTAACAACTGGCTTTCTATAATACTCAACTTCAAGATGGACGGGTGCCCAAAAACAAGGTACAATGACGTTTTCCCCTTCTTCAACACAATCAGTAATTATTGATTTATTTCTGGAAAACAAATCCTTATCTGAGGAAAAAAATACTCACCTGCAGAGGCATACTCTTCATCCGACTCTTCTTCAGTCAAACAAACCTCAACCATATCAACTACATGATAATTATCCCTTTGACTTGTAACCTTGATAATTCCATTATCTAACAACGACTGAACACCCTTCTTCATGATTGAACATCCTCGGGAATCTCGACAGCAAACTCGACATGATCCATATTGGTGTTCCACCTGACCAGCCATATGGCAGAAGGTAGCATGCAATTGCACAAGGTCCTCATTCATATACTCTACATAAAATATTTTGAATTCTCCAGGACATCCAGAAACCATATTCACCTCCTCTTCATACTCTGCCTTAGGCCTGATTATATGGATTAGGCCCTCATCCATCATATCTTGTAAATCAGCCTTTATCTTATTGCAACCCTGTATGTCTATACTGCAAATAGCACAACCGATATGGTCATGCGTATAGTAGCTAAATTCACAAAGGTTTGTATGCATTTTCACCAAATCTCCTCTAACCAGATTAATATCAAAAATCTGGAAGTCGCTTGGACAACCGGCCACCATATTCACAGCATTTACTCCCCCATGCTTGGGTAGAGGATTGTCTTTCATATTAGGTCCCACGTCCTTGAAAGATTTAACACCAGACTTCACCAACTTCTGCACCTCAGTCTTCAAAGGATAACAATTCTCAACATTATGCCCTGGTGCTACCTGGTGAAAAGCACATGTTTGGTCTACCTTGTAATACCAAGGCAGTGGTGATGGTACGACGGGAGGTGGTCGGGTCTGAACCAGCTTCTTTTGAATCAATGTCGGTAGTAACTCTGTATAGCTCATAGGAATAGGGTCATAACTCTCCCTTCTCTAACTATACACTTGATTCCCCTGTTGGGACGGCCTCTGATAAGCAATGGTAGTTGGAGCTGCACCCACAACTGGAGTAACTGAGGCGACTTGCTGTGACGCTGATAATTCCTTCTAGGAGTATTAACCCTTCTCTCTTGCATAATAGCATTTGCATCCCCTTCCTTCTTCTTGGTAAATCAATAAGATGGCTTCTTCACACCTCCATAACTTTCACTCTTTGTAAAACGGCCCTCTCTTACAGCCTCCTCTAAGCATATACCCATTCCTACCATTTCAGTAAAGTCACTTGGCGCACTTGCTACCATCCTCTCATAGTAGAAAGAACCCAGTGTTTTCAAGAAAATCTTAGTCATCTTCTTCTCTTCCATGGGAGGAATCACTTGGGCGGCTACGTCACGCCATCTCTGTGCATATTCTTTGAACAATTCCCTGTCTTTTTCAACCATGGCCCTGAGTTGATCACGTTCAGGCGCCATGTCCATGTTGTACTTGTATTTTTTGAGGAATGCTTATCCCAAATCATTAAAAGCATGGATATCGGCGCTGTCCAAACTCATATACCACTTCAGCGCAGCACCAGTCAAACTATCCTGAAAAAAGTGAATCAGCAGACGCTGATCAATAGTATGGGTAGACATTCTCCTCACGTACATCACTAGATGAGCACGAGGGTAAGTGTTGCCCTTGTAATTCTCAAACTCCGGGACCTTAAACTTAGCAGGTATCTTAACATTCGGGACCAAGCATAACTCATTCACATTCTACCCAAATAGCTCTTTTCCCCTAAGGGCCTTCATCTCTCTTTGCATCTTGTCAAACTGCTCTTGAAAATCATCCATTCTGTCATAAAGACCCAAGTCTTCACTCGGTGGAGGGAAAGGACGACACACATCATCATTAACAAATGGAACCATATTTACCAAAGGAGGTGCAGTAGGAGCAGCATGCACCACAGGAGGTGCCGGAGTAACAATAGTCTGAACAATCGGGGTATCTTGAGGACCAAGATTGAAACCTTCAGGGGGAAAATTCTCTGGAATTCCCCATGGATAACCTTGAGGCATGCGATTCTGAATAACAGCTGGAGTAGCAGATACGGGAACAGTCGGAGCTTTAGTAGTTGCCCTTGTTGGTTGAGGTTAGACACTCGGTGGATGATTTTGAGCAGCCACCAGAGCTTCCATCAGAGCTGTCAGATTGGCCATGCTGGCCTTCAAAGCAGAAACATCCTTGCGCAGCTCGCGATTCTCTTGTTCTAAGTTGTCCATCTTCTTTCTAAAATTAGCCCGAGTGTTGTAGTGGTGAGTCAGCTTACTGAACGAAGTAAAGAAGCTTGGTGAGACACCTGGATATGCATACCAAATGCAAGAAATATGTGCAATATGATGTATGATATGCAGTGCACATGTTTTTATTTTATTATTTAATATTTCAAGGAATTTAAAATTTATGGACATATTGTAAATATCAAGGTAATTACGTATTTGAAAATACTGAAAATTCCATTATAATAACTCCAAGATGGATTACAAGTTTCAACGATCCCAAGTACAAGATGAAAATAAAACCTAAAACCCTGAAAAGAAAAACTGATGGAGATCACTCTATACGATGGCGCTTCCCCGTTAGCCTGGCAATTTGAGCTTTCAACCTCTGGTTTTCTTCTGCATATCTGGTGGCAACCTCCTTCCAATCACCTGAATCAGGAAGTGAGTAATCAGCACCTGATTGAGGCTTAGGAGAAAATAAATCCCCTTGCCTCTCCATAGACTCTACCGCTCGACTCTCAAGGATCTCAATCAAGTCGTCTTTCTCCTTCAAGTCTGCTCTATAGGAAATCTCTAAATTTTGGAACTTGTTCTTCCAAGCGTTCTTTTCCTGTTTCATCCTAACCAAAGCAAATTGCAGCTCTTCTAGATCATCTAATAAGGGAGGAGTGGTCTTCACAAATAGATCAGGCATAGGTTTTTCCCGTGAATACGGCATCTTCAACTGAATGACTCTCGTTTGGACCCACTGAAGATAGGGCTCCAAAGAAATAACACCCCTAGGTCCCAAATCCTTCCTACTCTTCTTATGAATGTGACGCCAGGCCTTCGCAATCTTCTCCTTAGCTTCCCTATGGTCTTCTCCCTCCTTCAAAAAGAAACTAATCAAATGAATACTATTTGGTTTATCCCTCATCGGATAACCAAGTTGTCGCCGTGCAAGAACAGGGTTATAGTTAATTCCTCCCTTTGTACCAAGAAGAGGTACATTGGTGAAACTACCACAACTGTCAATAATATCTATATCCTAGTAAGCTCGATGATACCAATCAATATCCAAGTGACTAAGTGCCATGATCTTAGGAGCCCAACATGGTTTCTTCTTGACATCCCAAAAAGCATCATACTGAGGCATATGAGAGATAAACCACCAGTACAACAGAGGCATGCAACAGATAATCATCCCCCCATGATAAGAACTCCAAATATGAATAGAGTAATAAGCATCACCCAACAAGGTAGGAATTGGGTTTCCAATCATGAAGATCCTGATAGCATTAATGTCAACAAACTTGTCCACATTAGGAAATAAGAACAACTTGTAAGCAAGTAGAGCAAAGATGGCCTCAAAAGCGTCTGTACTCTTCATCCTAGAAAAGTAACGAGCTTTCTCCAATAAGAACTAAGTTGTTAATCCTCTAATACCTCCTTTAGTAGTCATATGGGCTTCCACCTCAGACTTCCCCAGATGAATCAAAGCAGCAATCTCATGTGGTTTTGGCTCACCCTCCAAACCAGTAAAAGGAACACGATCGATAATAGGTAAATCCAATAGATAAGAATACTCCTCCAGTGTGGGCATCAACTGATAGTCGGGAAAAGTAAAGAAATGGTACATCGGATCATAGAACTGGACCAAGGTCGAGAGAATACGCTCCTTCATCTTCAACTTCATGAGAGGAAAAATGGATCCACACTTCTTCCGGAAGTCTGCAGAACACTCGATCTCGAGAATTAGACTGATCAACTCATCTATATTTGGATCCTTGAAACTGTACTTCCTGGTCTTTCTCTTTCCAGAATCCATGGTTAAAAAGTACCTGAGATATTCACAAATGGTCAACCTTTAAATCCCTTGAAATATGATCTCTCCAAAAGATGCTTATGAGTGCATGGATGCATAATGCAGCAATCACACACAATATCACACATATAGGGTTCATACGTTCAACGTCACGAGCATGAGGTTGAAGGTACTACCCATAAGGTGTTGGTCTAAAAGTTATCACCTGTCGAACAAGGTTCTAGAGGTTCCCAGAGTCTCATCCTTCCTTCGAATATTACCAACTTCTCGATTAACTCGGTAATTAGTAATATTCTCAAGAAAAACTCGTCCGAGCATAGTATCGTGTGACAACTATTTATGGATTACTCTGTCATAGCTTCCGCGCTACACCTAAAAGGCCAAGATGGGTTTGGTATTCTACGGTCCTCAGTTTCAGCAGGCCCCAGGTCGAAAGCAGTAGGTCTTCCCGGGTAGAAATGGGGTGTTACACCTCCCCTATTTAATGATGTGTAAGATCTACAACTTGACTTAGTCGAGATGTAGCAAGAAAAGGAAGCTTGGAAGAATAAGTGTCATACTTTAGAGGTGTCTTACAAAGCAGACCAGAAGGAGAAAGATGATTTGATCAAGATTCTTGAGAGTCGTGCTATAGAGGTGATGGTAAGGCAAGAGGATTTATTTTCCTCTAAGTCTCAGCCGGGCCTTAGTTTCTCACCTCCCAACTCTGATGATTGGAAAGAGGCCGCCAACAGATATGCGGAAGAGAACCAGAGGTTGAAGACTCAGATTGCAAGACTCACAGGAAAGCATCAGCGTGAAGAGTGATCTCCACCAGCGTTGCTTTTATAGGGATTTTAGGCTTTATCTTCATCTTGTATTATTGAAACTTGTACTAAAAGGTTGTAATTCATTTTGAAGTTCTTATAATAAGATTTTCAGTATTTCAAATATGTCAGTACTTTGATATTTGCAAAATTGTCTATAAATATTTGAGTTCCTTAAAATATTAATAATAAAATAAATCATGTGCATTGCATATCATGAATTATATTATACATACTTCTTGCATTTTTTGTGCATATCCAGGTGTCTTACTGAGCTTCTTTACTTCATATAGTAAGTTGTCTCATCAATATAATACTCGGGCCAAATTCATAAGGAAGATGGATAATCTAGAACAAGAGAATCGCGAGCTACGCGAAGAAGTTTCTGCTCTGAAGGTCGGTATGTCCAATCTGACTTCTTTCCTGGAATCTTTTGTGGTTGCTCAGAATCAGCCACCACTTGCTCAGCCTCAATAGACAATAGTTACTACTGAAGCTCTGACTGTTCCTATTTCTGCTACTCCGGCTATTGTTGTTTATAATCGTTTGCCTCAAGGTTATCCCTGGGGAATACCAGAGAACTTTATGCTAGAAAATTTTAATCAGGATGCTCAATTTTCTCCACTTGCTCAGGCTACTACTGCTCTTGTACCTCCTATGGTGCATATTACCCCTGCTGCTAGAAATGAGATTCACTATGTTGCACCTCCCTCGGTGAATGTTGTACCATTTGTCAATGATGAAGTGTATCGGCCTATTCCTGCACCAAGTGAAAGCTTGGGTTTCTATGATCAGATGAACAATTTTCAGGATCAGTCCAATCAGATGGTTAAAGAAAGGACCTGTCAAAGTTTCCATAAACATGTCAACCAGCTCCCTATCAAAAAAAGGAGGTTGAACTCTTCCTGCTAGGTCTCTTCATTTCTAGGCATACTCTTTGAAGCCTTCGTTAGAACCCATGGTCATACTCTATAATTGCACATGGGTTGGTGCAAGATCAACATTGTATTGGTATTTTTTGTAAAAAGCAACAGCCAAATCTTCCCAAGTACGAATATTGGTTCTTTATAGTTGATAGAACCATTCCAATTGTGTCCCAGATAGGCTCTCTTGAAAGAAATGCATCCATAACTTCCTGTCGGCTATGTGTGGTTGGATATTTTGGACATAAGACCTCAAATGAAGCTTAGGACAAGAAACACTGTCATACTTTGCAAAAGTTGGGACCTTGAATTTGTGAGGGATAACAACTCCTGAGATTAAACCCAACTCTTCAAAATCCAATCTAGGCACTCTCTAGATCTCCATGGTGTTTAAACGATCTTCCACATGTTTATATTTTTCATTGATAGGAGGATAATGTTCATTTGAATAGTCTTCTTCATCTTCATCAGAATATTGGTCAGAACCAAGGTGGCTTCCTTTCTTAGCCTTCACACTATTACTATCTTCACCCTGGTTGTCATCTTCATTTAAAGGAATATCACCGTCTTGAGCTTGCTTGGGAGGACCTCCGAACCTTCTTCCCATGTTGAGAATGCTGATTGGTTTCCTTGTCTTTTTCTTCCTCTCTTTGGTGATGAGGGTCTTCAGCTCTTCCTGCCCCTTGGCTAAGTTCAGGAACATTTGTTGGAACTGAGTGTTCTGAGCCTGAAGATCTTTGAATGTTTATTCAAGAGCCATCTTTTACTGAAATAAATAGTAAGAAGATGAGAAAGCATGTCTAGAAAGTACCTGTTATGTAATGAGATGCATGATATGTAGATGCAAATGTAATGTTTTCAAGGATCTTTCGGGGTAAAAGAGAGAATCAATCCTGGTTGCATTTTTGACTTGTGGAACTTCGAGTCTTCATTTTTGGACGTCCTTCTATTAGAATCAAGCTCACCATATCAAGTAGGTCCTAGCCTATGACTCAAAATAATGTACTTCGGTCTTTGACGGCATCTGGTTAGAGGAAAATAAGTCCTCTTGCCCCCTTGCTATCAGTCTGGCTTAAAATCCTGCAACAAAGATCCCTAAGATCCTTGAAATGGTTAGTAAATTCCACGTCAAATGTTATGATGTCATGATGTTATGTTTATGTTTAAACATATAGGAAACACAAACAAATCACACAAGAGTCTTAGGTTTAAAGGCTTGCATGGGGTTCATAGGTAAGTACCCTTTTTTATTGAAGTTAAGTTGGCTCAACCTGTCCTAAAATAGTAATCGGGTTCTAGGGATCTCATATCACGGATCTTTCTCAAAGGTTTTATTTTGGTACATCAACTGATTTGCCACCAAAACATCCCGCGGGTCGAATCTCAATGAGTGTAGCATCGAGTATCAACCAACCTTGGACTGCACCAAAGCCGGCCATCTCACTACCTTCTAATGGCTAAGATGGGTCAATTAAGGTTCTAAAAGTAAGTTAGTGCTTATGACACCACGCGGAAGCCCAATGTTATCCACGATTGACTCAAGGAACATCGGTACAAACCAAAGTGTCACACTAACGTAGACATCACTTCAACCATATTGGTCTATGCCTTATAGCTCCATGATCTATTGCTACTTACCTAAGGTATCCCTAGATCCGGGTGTAGGACCTTTGCAAGAAATTAAACCCAAGCAACCGTCAATTTTAAAGCAAACAAAGCAGACAAGTAAAAGCTAGTAAAAGTGATCTAAGACTCTAAGGTAACCCCTCTTTTTTAAGTAGTCCCCAGCAGAGTCTCCACTTCCGTAAAACGGTAGGAGAACTGACTATTTTGGTTTTATCCAAATATGCGGATAGCAAGAGTCTTCACTGACTTTTCTTTTATCTAATATTTAGGAAAGGTGAAAATAACAAGACCTTTGATAGATTTTGAGTTCGGGGGGTAAGTTATGAAAAGGGAAGGTGTTAGCACCCTTTCCATCTGTAGTTATCTACAGGCTCTTGATCGCTTAGCTCACTTTTGAAAACTTGGTTTTTTGTGTGTATGGATTCTAATTAATTTTAATATTAAGAAAAATGTTAATTAATTTATTATATCGTGAAAATTAAATATTAGTTAAAAACACCCAATCCTAATTTTTTAGTAAAAAATTTAGGTTAGTTTAATAATTGGTTAATAAAAAAAATATAGGGTTAGAAAAGAGAAAAGGGAAAGAAATTAGGTTAAGACAAAAATAGGAAGAAAAAATTGCACGAGGTTGGTGTTGAACCCACGCCTTCCTGGCTTTTTACTGCATTGCTTGCCAGTAAGCCATACGCTCATTGGTGTTTGAGAATAGGCGTTGCATAATATATGTGAAACATGTATTAATGCATCTTGGGAACACATTAGAATTGTTAGTTTCAATCAAAGCATCATAAATATTAAAATATAAATTCACAAAAAAAAACATGAAACCGACGATGCATGGAATGTAGGTTTCAGGCACTTTTGATCATCAATAATGATCTCAACTTACTCTATGGTACCTCATAAATTGATTTGAATGGTCGCTTGACCTTGAAGATGGTTGAATCTTTGATTTCAAGTTTGCCATAGTTTGGACAAAAGTTGAGATTTTGAGGATTTTTATGGTTCTTCTTGAGAGTTTCTTTGGATACAATTTCATGATCCCCTTGTATGAATGTGTTCTCTATTTATAGGCCATAAATTAGGTCAACAAACATGAATCAAATCTTTGTGCTTCATGACAAAATATTTGATTTCCTTTTTTTGCATGGGAACATACCTTTTTGAGCTCAATCTTGTGCCAAATCCAATCTTCATGATCTCACACAATTTTTTAGCATGATTATATGATATTGGACTCATGATTTGATTAAAAATAGATTCCCACACCTTGTATCATTTATTTGATATTTTATTTGATTTATTTTTCTTTTAAATGAATAAAAATCAAAATCAAAAGAAATAAAAATCATAAAAATAAATGAATGGACTTAGAAGTCTATTATGAGGTCAGGAACACATTTGGACCTTATAGGTCAGGCCCATTAGCCTAAAAATTCAAATTTGCTCAAATTGAACTTCATGTATTTTCTCAAAATTTCCTAACTTGCACAAATCATATCTCACTCAATTTTTATCATATGAAGGCGATCTGGGACTTTTTCGAAACCTCAATATGCCCCATAAAATCTTCACGTTGATCATTTTTCCATTTGAAGACTTTATATTGATGTAATTTTCCTTGACAAAAAGTGTCTTTTTGTTGACTTTTGAAATGACTTGTAATGTTTTGGCACATATCTCTCAAATAAAGCATTTTTTTAGACTTGAGCTTAGAGAGACATAGTAGTAGAGAATTGAATTTCCTTCAAACTGAGATTTGGTTGAGAAAAATTTGATGAAGCATGTGAAAGTTGTGTTTGGTCAAAGTTCAGTTGACTTCTCCTTAAGAAAACTCTAATTTAGTAACTTTTGACGAATATTGAGTTTTCTTGATGAATCATGATCAATCCTTGATCAAATGATGAATATGACATCAAAATATTGATGTTGACCAAAAATCTTGAGGTTTGGTTGTATCTTGACCACAGTTGACTTTTTGTCCAATATAGTTAATTTTCAATCATCTGAACAATTGACTAAGCAAACTTGTGATGCAAGGCTTGAAACTTGGCATGAGGATTCTTTGAGACAAATGAGAAACCATGAAATCCACTTGAGGCATTAAAATTCCAATTTTCCATGAGAAACAAAAAACCTAGTTGTAGGTCAACTGCTTAGGAGGAGAATTTGTCTGATCAAACCTTGAGTAGCCTTGAGCAATTGAAGATCCTAGAAGCATGAGAATATGTCGAAAAAATGGGAGGAGAAATTTTGGGGTACAACAAGTGTAAAAGAAATACTGATCAAGTTGTTACATGAATATGTGGATATATTTTCCTGGCCTTAAGAGACATGCCAGGATTGGATACATATATTGTAGTGCATAGACTACCTCTCAATGAAGGTTGCTCTCCAGTTAGATAGAAACTCAGAAGAACTCGTCCAGACATGTCTAGCAAGATTCGAGAAGAAGTCCTTAAACAATTTGATGCATGGTTCTTAGTGGTGGTAGATTATCCACCTTGGATAGCTAACATTTTACCAGTACCCAAGAAGGACGGTAAAGTACGCATGTGTGTAGATTATCGGGATCTGAATAAAGTAAGTTCCAAAGATGATTTCCCGTTACCCCGCATAGATGTTTTGGTGGATAATATAACTCAAGCTTTGGTATTTTCATTCATGGATGGTTTCTCAAGTTATAATCAAATCAAAATGGCACCCGAGGATATGGAAAAGACTACCTTTATGACTCCTTAGGGAACTTTCTGCTACAAGGTAATGCCTTTCGGTCAGAAGAACACAGGGGCAACTCATCAACGGGCTATGGTCACACTATTTCATGATATGACCCATAAAGAAGTTGAGGCATACGTAGATGATATGATTGCCAAATCTCATATAGAGGAGGATCACATCATACATTTATAAAAATTATTCGAACGCCTGCGTAATTTCAAACTGAGGTTGAATCTGAACAAGTGTACATTTGGTGTCAGGTCAGGTAAGTTACTGGGTTTCATTGTAAGTCAGCATGGTATTGAGGTAGATCCCGACAAGGTGAAAGCCATATAAGAAATGCCAGCTCCAAGGACAAAAAAAGAGGTTCATGGTTTCTTAGGACGATTGAATTACATTTTGAGGTTCATATCTGTTGTACCCCAAAATTTTCCCTCCCATATTTCTCAACAAATGTCATGTGAAGTCCCCAAACTGCTCAAGGAAGTTCAAGAGTTGACCAGACAAACCCTCTCCTAGGCAGTCTACCTCAAATTAGGGTTTCATTTTTCATTAAGATTCTTGAGTCTAAAGGATTCCAAATTCCTTCCATTGTCCTAATATGTTCTCAAGGTCATCCATGTCAAGTTTCAAGCTTTACAGAAGAAGCATGCTCAGTCAATTGTTCAAAGACCTGAAAATCAATTGTACTAGGTCAAAAGTCAATTGTGGCCCACATACAGTCAAACCTCAAGACTTTTGGTCAACATCCTAATTTTTAACTATCATTCATCATTTGATCAAGGTTTGATCATGATTCATCAAGGATTGCTCACAATGCATCAAAACCCAAAAGTTGCTAAATTAGGGTTTTGTAGGAAAAGTCAACCCAACTTTGACCAAGCATAACTTTCTCATACTTTATCAGAAATGACCCATCTAAAGCTCATTTTGAAGAGGATGTAATTCCCTACAATTCATATTCAGCTACCAAGTTCAAAATATGCACTCACAAAAAGATATGAATTTTGACATTATAGGTCATTTTGAAAAGTCAACAAAAACACCTTTTAGGTCAAAGCTTCTTACCTGAACATGGAAGACTCAATTGAGATGAGACCAAAAAGGTTGCTTAGGGGACATCCTAATATTTCTAAAAAGTCCAAGAACACATTTCTATGGTCAAAATTGAGAGAGATATGCATTGTCAAAGTTGGCAATTTTTGGGAAATTGTCAAAAGTCAACATTGATCAAAATTGCATTTTTTCCACATGGGCCCGTCTTTTCAAGATTGAATCTCATTCCTAGCATAGTCCACGACCTATGGGACCCTCCATGCTTTATTTATTTATTTATTTATTTATTTTGATTTTTATTCATTTAAAATTCAAATAAAATTAAATAAATCCAAATAAATCATATAATGTGTTTTAGGGATGATTTTTGCATTGAAGGAAGATCTTATGTGTTGTCAAATGAGAACCAATTCGTGCAAGGATGATTTGGGTTGAAAAAAGATTGGGTTGAAGCAAATTTGGAAAGATATCATAAGCCATGAAAGACCAAATCAAATCTTCATAATGGGCAAGATTCAAGTTGTTTTTGTTGACCTAATATGTTGCACTACATATACAGAAGGTATCCAAGGAAAGAAAGGAGGTGGAGCAGTCGTGAAAGAGGCAGAACCAATTGCAAAATTTCAAAGAAAAGTGCAGATCAAATTCCAAGCTACAGGCCATCTCGAGCCGTCCTAACCTTACCAATCAATCGTTGGACGTCTCAGGAACGTGTTCCAATCACTAGCAAGCCTCCTCACGTCCTAAAACACCTTGTAAGAGCATCACGGTTTGCCCTGTTTCTTGAAATTCGATTATCATGATTTATGCATTATGAACATATTTTGATCATGTATTTCTATTTTTTATCATGTTTATAATGTATTGGTATGCTTTGATTGAAGTTTGAGTACAGATATGGGCATCTGCCATTCCTAGGGTTCCAAACTTATTTTTGGGGCTTCTTAGTACAGGCCAAATTAGGGATGGATATGGATACCATGATGATCAGGGCTTCAAGCCTAGTTGATTCATGGCCTCTAATGAAATTTATATCATATTTGCTGCATTTTTTAAGTTGACAGGGTTTTAGCTACGGAGTCCCGTCTATAGGTAAAAGTCTGGTTACCTAAAACGACGATTCGGAGGAGGAAGATGATGCGTGGCGCTCCCTGGTTGGGCAGTTTGAACTTTAGCGTGTTTTTTCCAATAGCCATTATTTTTCATATATATTAGTTTGTTTTTATTATATATACAAATAACAATTGCAGCTCAGTTGGCAAGCGTACATTGGCAATATGTATAAGGACTTGGGTTCGATCCCTAGGTCCCAACCTTTCTTTGCATTATTTTGTGCCATGCGATCAGGTGTACTGCTCACCAGAAGGTTCACCATATGCCCTCAACATTTGACCATCAATCACATCTCTAGCCCAGATCCAAGGCTTCTCCCTTGAAGGTCCATCATGCACCTCCAGTCAACGTATGCACTGAATCCAGCAAAGTCAAAACAGGCCATCAACCTTGGGCCCAGAAATTCAGTTGGCACCCCCTTAATTGCTAAAGCACAGGCCCATTATTCCTTTCTTTTTCTTTTAGTTTATTTAAATCTTTCAATATTTGTTTTTATTATTTATTTCACAAATTAATCTTTTTTTATAAAGTCATAAAATCAAATTCACAAAAAAATTAGGATTAGTTATTTTTTATTATCATCAAAATTAATTTAATTTAGTTTAACTTAGGAAATTGTAATTTATTTTCATAAATAAAATCAAATAGAAAATTAGGTTATCTCTTGATTTAATTTTATTTCCCCTTTTCTCAAATAAATAAAAATACAAAAAAATAGGTTTTAGAATAAATTAATTTATTTTTCTTAATTTAAAATCAATTAGAATTAGGATTTTCTTTTTAATGCTTTCTTTATTTTCTTAAATAAAAAAACATTTTTTAATCAATCGCAATTAGGTTTAGGCAAGGGTCAAAACCCTAGTTGTTTCGTATTTAATTCCTCGCGCGCATGTTAATTATTTTTGCCAATATTTTTGTAACTGTTCATGGTTTGTAATAGTTTAATCTATGACTTTTTACTTATCGCTTTTCTCCTGGTTTTTGGCTATATAATTAATCCCCCTCCCCGAAGCCTTGTAATAGCGTAGCTTTACTTTCTCGCATTCTTAATTCCCGCAAATATTTAACTGTTTAGATGTATGCTAATAGGATTGAATGACAAGAATGCATGACAAATTAATACGGTTAGAAAACCCTAATGTGCAAAGATTAAATAACTGAAAACAGATCACTCGCACATATCACTCTTAGGGTATACTCTCACTTCATTTGTCTTCGGTAAACGATCATTAAGTATAGGGTATCTTAGTGGTTGCCTTCCTATCTAAAAAGATCAAATGTCCCGTTCGAATGTTGCCTCAGAAATGTTGCCTAGAATATGATCTTAAGACTCTAGGGTTATTACTAAGATGTCCTAACATTGCTTTAGTGATCGTACGTCCCTTTCGAATTGACCATTACAACTCCAATGAAGGTGCTACCTATTTCTCAATAGTAGGATAGCGTTGTCTAAAGGAACAAGAATAGAAAAAATCTTTTTCCGAGTAGGTAGATGCTAGTAGGTACTTGCTCAAGTCAAAACTTTTCACACTTACACATTTCAAAACAATTTTCAAAACAACTTCGTCACACCTTTGAGGACTGATACAAGGGTTATCACGAAGTCAAACATTTTCAAAACAAAGCACAAACACAAGCAATTTTAAAAGATGAGCAAGTACCTAAGAGCCCATGGAAAACCATGGATAGAAAGGGTGCTAACACCTTCCCTTTCTATAATCTACCCCCCGTACTCAAAATATCTCAAAAAAGGATTTTTTTTTTCTGTACTTTTTTCCTTTCCGATTGGATGAAATAAAAGTCGGTGGCGACTCTTACTTACTGCAACATTTTGCGAATAAAAAATGCAAAACACAAACCAGTATTAAACAGTCCGTTCTTCCACCATATCACAGAACTGGCGACTCTGCTGGGGATATATAAGTGGGGTATACCTTAGGATCTAGTTCATCATAATTGCTTCTCTTGATTGATTTGTTTGCTTTACTTTTAAGGGTTTTGTTTGGGGTTACTATAGATCCTAACCCGGATCTGTGGACACCTTTTAGGTAAGTAGCAATAGACTCTGAGGGAACTGTACGGCGTAGACTGATACGGTTGAAGCAGTAGCTACATTGATGTGGCACATTGGTTGGTACCGGTATCCCTTGTGGAGAAACGAGGAGAATACGGAGCCGCTGCGTGGTTTCGTTAAGCATCAACTGATCTTAGAACATTTAATCGCCCAACTTGGCCATTAGAAAGTAGTGAGATAGCCGGCCTCGGTGTAAAGCTGAGAACTAGTTGATACTCGATGCTACACTCATTGAGAACATACTCTCGAGATAGTTCCGGCCGTAAGAAAAGATTGCGTGAGCTGAAACCATGACCGATGGAGGATGGTCAGTGATATTGAGATCCTCTAGAACCCGGTTACTTTTCTAGGACAGGTTTGAACCAACTTAACTTCAAGAGGGTATTACCTTTGACCTCATGCAAGCCTTAAACCTAAGGGTTTTGTGTGATTTTACTATGTTTGCAATATCTGTGTTTGCTATACCTGTGGTTTACCATGACATCATGCATCATAACATGGCATTCATGCTTCATTACACTAACCATTTCAAACACCAAGGGAATTTATCTTTGTTCTGTTTTGCAGATTATGGCTCACGTGCGCAGAAACACCATTCGAGTCAACTTTGTGCAAATACCTGCCCAACTTAAAGAGCTAGCCTCAAGAGTTTCTGAGACTTCTATGTTCATTAAGAGACACTGTCGACTTCTCAACCTAGTTACTTCAAATCTTGATGAGCAGATGATGAGCGTACCATTTCAGTTCTTTGATCCTGTGCATCATTGCTTCACCTTTCCAGATTACCAGCTGGTACCCACCTTGGAAGAGTTCTCTCATCTATTGGGCATATCCATCCTTGAACAAGTACCCTTCACAGGTATGGAAGAAGTTCCTAGACCAGAAGACACTGCCTCAGCTCTGCATTTGAAACGGGCTGATGTAGTATCCAATTGGGAAACATGAAGCAGGGTCGAAGGTTTTCTAGCCAAATTTCTGATAGACCAGGCTCAGCTATTCTGGGATGATTTGGATTTTCAAGCTTTTGAAGATGTCTTGGCTCTCCTTATATATGGTTTGGTTCTCTTCCCGAATCTGGATTCCTTTGTAGATGTGAATGTTGTCAAGATTTTCCTTTCTCGCAAACCTGTGCCTACCTTGCTGGGAGATATTTTTCATGCTCTCCACACCCATACTATGAGGAGAAGAGGAACTCTTATGTGTTGCATGCCGTTGCTGTCGAGGTGGTTTATTTCTCACCTCCCTAAGTCTGTGTTGAAGAATGAAGAAGGTTTGGGTTGGTCCTACAGAATAATGTCACTTGCTCATACAGATATTCTTTGGTGTTCCCGGGCTATGGAAGACACTGTTGTTATTGACCGTTGTGGGGGATACCCTAATGTCCCATTGCTTGGAATCAGAGGGGGTATAACTTAAAATCCTTGTCTATCCTTACGAAAATTTGGTTGTGCTCGAAGAGATGGTCCCCATGAGTTACTTCTCGAGGACATTGTATTCGACTATAAGGAGTACGTTAAGGAGAATCACCGGAGGTTTGTACGAGCTTGGGGCATGGTGAACAGATCTGACCACCAAGATTTGGGACCAAAGACTTCCCTTCCTATGCAGCCTTACCTCCAATAGGTTCGAGCTCGTGCCCAGAAGCTTGGGATGCCCTATGAGGCTGTATTGCCAGTGATTGTGGAGCCCACTAATGAAGAAGGCATTCCTTACACGGTTCTCTATCCTTACATGCCCACTGATCCTGGGGATTTACAAAGGTCTTGGATTCAGCTGAAGAATGAGCGGGATACTTACCGGGAGCAGTTCCATGAGCAAGAAAAGAAGGTTTTAAATCTCACCAGGCAGCTCGAGGAAGAAAGAGTGATCAATGACTACATCAGCACAAAGAGAAAGCGTCTATGGGACTTTTGATGTTTCTTTTCTAGTTTTAGATTTGTTTTATTTACTCCTTTGTAATGCCTTAAAGGCATGTTGAACCTTTCAAATTTAAGCTAATAAAGTTTTGTTTATTTTTGGTTTGCAAATTTAAATCTCCCAAAGTCTTTGAAATCATTACATGCGCGTCCCATTATCATGCACATCATTACAGGTACCACTACAGGTTTCTCGTCTTCTTCGTTGTTTATTTCAACAGAAATGTCTTCCGATCAAGCCATCAAAGATCTTTAGGCACTGAACACCCAGTTCCAACAGATGTTCATAAGTCTGGCTAAAGGGCAAGAGGATCTAAAGACCCTTATTCTGAAAGAGAAAAAGAAAAAGAAGAAGGTCGGAATTCTGAATATACGCAGAAGGTTCAGAGAAAGGTTGAAGCATCAAACTGATCTGACCTCTTCATCCAAGGACGGAGAAAACCAAGAAAGGGAAAAGGACCCCAGTCCTACAGTTTCTGACAATGACACTAATTACGATGATGAGCAATATCCTCCTTCTGAGGATAGGTACAAGCAGCTAGAAGACCAACTGAGTGCTATGGAAGTTCAGAAGATACATGGTTTGGATTTCGGAGAATTGGGACTGGTATCAGGAGTGATCATCCCTCATAAATTCAAAGCTCCAGTTTTTGCCAAGTATGATGGAGTGTCCTGTCCAAAACTCCATCTCCGTTCATATGTCCGAAAAATCCAACCCCATACTACTGACATAAATTTATGGGTGCATTTCTTTCAAGATAGTTTGTCAAGGACTCAGCTTGAATGGTTCTACCAGTTGGAGGGAGCCAGTGTCTGAAACTGGGAAAATCTTGTTGCTGCTTTCTGCAAGTAGTATCAATACAATGCCGACCTTTCTCCCACTCGTACTCAGCTCCAGGGTATGTCCATAGGTGCAGGTGAAGGTTTTAAAGATTATGCTCAAAAGTGGAGAGACTTGGCTGGAAGAGTCCAACCCCCTTTGTCTGATAGGGAGTTGGTTGACATGTTTCTAGGGACGCTATCTGGTCCATTTTTCAATCACTTGATCGGCAGCTCGTCATCTGGTTTCACCGAGCTGATTTTAACTGGAGAAAGAGTAGAAGCTGGAATTCGAAGTGGTAAAATACATAAGGAAGCCTCTTCGAGTTTGGTAAAGAAACCTTTTGCTGGTAAGAAGGAGGCTAGTGAAGTCTATAGCCCGAGGGGCCAAAGCAGATCTGAACACCGTCAAACGGTAAATGTTATAGTGATACCAAGACCCGGAGTTGCTCCACAATGCAACAATCAACAAAGGGTGGAAAGACCACAACGGCAGTTTACCTGCATCAACATGACATTGGCTAAAGTGTTACCTCACCTGCTGAAATCCAACTTGGCGACCTTGAGAGAGGCTCCTAAGAATCCAAACACTACCTCTCCTAGATACGATCCCAACGCGCGGTGCGCCTACCATTCTGAGAATCCAGGCCATGATACAAATGATTGTTGGGCTATGAGAAACAAAGTATAAGACTTGCTTGAAGCCAAGGAGATAGAGTTTGATGCTCCAAAAAATCTGAATGTTATAACTGCTCCCATGCCCAAACATGGTCGTGGAGTTATTGCTGTTGACACCGATTTGTTTGTGACCTCTGTTGAAGAAATTTCTACTCCTCTTATGACTGTTAAGAAGAATTTGTTGTTGGTCGGTTTATTTCCGGGTTGTGGTGAAGGTTTCCACATGTGTTTGATTCTACCTTTCAGTTGCCGTTTGTTGAAGTCAGGTGTTCAGCGCCTGATGGATAATAAAGAGATTTTGTTCGAGAATATTGTGATCCATGTTGTCCCTATTGAAGATGTCGCTATTATAACCATTTCCGCCAATCCTTCCAAGGTTTCCTCGAGAAGACTTGTTAGGGTTACACCTGTTCAAAAAGTTGCTTTGTTGATAATCACTGTTCCTGGTCCCATCCCGTACACCTTAGATAAGGTTGTCCCATGGCATTATGGTGCTGATGTGTACTATCATGGTATTAAGCAAGATCTGAAGAATGAAAAAGCTGATATTGATGTCAGTAACATTGTCGGGACTAGTAAAGTTACCCGAAGTGGAAGGGTCTTCTCTCCCGAGATTTCCCCGAAGACTATCATCAAGCCTACTGTTATTCCAACTGCTGCTCCAACCAGCACTCCTGACATTTCTCTTGTTCCTACTCTAGTTATTACACTTGCTACTATTCCTATTCTTACTCCAGTTATCACCCCTTCTGCTGAGCCATCTGGGACTCGGGGCAAGGAAATCATAGGTGATCCTGCCCGGACGGAGGCACCTAAGAAAATCATTGTGGAAAGCCTCTAAACAAGAAATAGAGGAAATATTGAAAATTATCAAGAAGAGCGACTACAATGTGGTCGAGCAGCTGGGGCAGACCCCGTCAAATATCTCCATGTTGTCTCTGTTGTTGTGTTAAGAAGCCCATGCGAAGGCTTTGATTGCATTCCTCAAAACTGCATATGTGTCGCAGGAAACTTCAGCAGATCAGTTCAAAGATTATGCGGCCAGCCTGACTGCTGACAATGGGCTAGGTTTTTCAGATGTGGATCTGACCCCTAAAGGGAGGAATCATAATGATGCTCTGCATGTCTCGGTTGAGTGCAGAGGCACCACTATGGCTCATGTGCTGATAGATACTGGGTCCTCGCTGAATGTTCTGCCGAAGAAAGCATTGGACCATTTGGATTGTGAGGGTTTGACTTTAAAGTCGAGTAACATTGTGGTAAGGGCTTTTGACGGATAAAAAAGAATGGTGCACGGGGAGGTGGACATCTCTGTCAAAGTGGGTTCTCGGACTTTTGGGTCCACCTTCTACGTGAGGGATATCAGGCCATCGTATTCTTCCTTGCTAGGTCGTCCTTGGATCCATAGGGTTGGGGCAGTTACTTCTACACTCCATCAAATGCTGAAATATCCGGTGAAGGGGAAGATTGTCACGGTGCAAGGTGAAGAAGAGTATATGGTGAGTCATCTAAATTCCTTCCGCTATGTAGAGATGGACGGGGAATTCATAGAGACTCCTTGTCATAATTTTAAAGAGGTCCCTCAGTTCTCGGCATTAACTGAAGTTACTACCAATAAACCTCCACTGAAGATGGCTTCTCTCAAGGATGTCAGGGCTGTAATGGAAGAAGGTGGGTGTACCAACTGGGGTCAGCTCCCTGATTTCACTCATAAAACTGACAAATTTTGTTTGGGCTTTACTACAGGGGCTCAAAGGGCTGTTAAGCACGCACGGATTGGAAGACCTCCTCTACACATCAGCAATCGGGGAGTTAACGCAATTGAGGACAGTGAATAAGATTTAGACATTGACAGCTGGATCTATCCAACAACCAACGGAGGACTGAATAACTGGATAGCGAAGGACTTCATACCTGTTTCTTTTATTCCGCATTAATTGACTTTTGTTTTAAGATTTGTAATAAACAATGTAAAACTTTATGGCCCGGTGCCTTGCCCGAGGCACCTTGGCTTTGTTTGTGAGGGATTATTATTTGTCATTACATATATCATTAATAAAGTATTGGACGTTTCTTGCAATACAAATTTTGCGCTCCTTGTTTTTATTTTTTGTCTCTCACTTTATCAAAATAGCTATTCTCTTACACACACTCACGTATCATAATGCAGATCTATATCCATTATGGATCCCATTGATAACAACTCTGCTACTGCCAGGTATGAAGTGGGGATGATTGTGAGGTGCCTGGAGAACTTGCTAGACTATTACAGCAGGAAGAAAGGTCCATATAGCCTCATGAAGAGCCAGTTGAGTCAGTGAATTTGGGTATAGAGGAAGACAGGAAAGAGGTTAAGATAGGTGCGAATCTGGAGCCTAGTGTCAAACAACGATTAATACAGATGCTACGTGACTATGTTGTGATCTTCGCCTGGTCCTATGAAGACATGCCTCGTTTGGACACTGATATTGTGGTTCATTTCTTGCCGACCAAAGAAGACTGCCCGCCGGTAAAGCAGAAGGTCCGTCGTATGCACCCTGAAATGTTGGAGAAAATCAAGGCAGAAGTTATGAAACAGTTCGATGCAGGATTCTTAGTTGTCACTTCCTACCCGCAGTGGGTTTCCAATGTCGTTCTGGTACCTAAGAAAGACGGTAAGGTACAGATGTGTGTGGACTATAGAGATTTGAACAGGGCAATCCCCAAGGATGACTTCTTACTTCCTCACATTGATGTTCTAGTCGACAACACCGTGCAACATAAGATCTTCTCCTTCATGGATGGTTTTTATGGCTACAACCAGATCAAGATGGCTCCTGAGGACATGGAGAAGACAACCTTCGTTACACAGTGGGACACTTTCTGTTACAAGGTAATGCCTTTTGGGTTGAAGAATGTTGGGGAAACTTATCAGCGCACCATGGTCGCTTTGTTCCACGATATGATTCACCACAAGATCAAGGTTTATGTTGATGACATGATAGCCCGGTCCCAGACCGAGGAAGAGCACCTTGATCATCTCCAGAAACTGTTTGATAGGTTGAAGACGTACAAGCCGAGGTTGAATCCGAACAAGTGTACCTTCGGGGTAAGGTCTGGTAAGCTTCTGGGTTTTGTTGTCAGTAATAAAGGTATTCAGGTGGATCATGCAAAGGTAAAATCCATACAAGAGATGTCAGCTCCCTGCACAGAGAAGGGAGTTAGAGGTTTCTTGGGATGTCTTAATTACATCGCCAGGTTCATTTCACATTTGACTGCTACTTGTGAGCCAATCTTCAAGCTGCTGAAGAAAGATCAAGTGGTAAAGTGGAATGATGAATGCCAGATTGCTTTCAAAAGAATCAAGGAATACCTTCAAGAACCACCAATTTTGATGCCTCCAGTTGAAGGAAGACCTTTGATATTATACTTGATAGTGCTGGACAATTCAATGGGGTGTGTGCTGGGGCAGCATGACGAGTCTGGCCGAAAAGAGCACGCCATTTACTACCTTAGCAAAAAGTTTACCGACTGTGAGACCCGATACTCATTGCTCGAGAAAACTTGTTGCGCTTTGGCATGGGCTGCTCGCCGACTGAGACAGTATATGCTGACTCACACTACCTTATTGATATCAAAGATGGATCTGATCAAGTATATTTCGAGAAGCATGCTCTCTCCGGAAGGATAGCAAGATGGCAGATGATCTTAACCGAGTATGACATCCAATATACAACCCAAAAAGCAATCACGGGGAGTGTGTTGGCGGATCATTTGGCACATCAGGCTGTGGGTGACTACCAGTCCATGAATTTCGAGTTCCCGAATGAGAATATCGTGTTGGTAACCGACTGCGAAGAACCTGGACCGGATGAAGGACCCAAGGAGGGATCTCGATGGTCTATGTATTTTGATGGAGCCTCGAACACATTGGGTAATGGCATTGGCACTTTAATTATATCTCTTGAGGGTTGTCATACTCCGTTCACCTCCCGATTATGTTTTAACTGCACCAACAATATGGCGGAGTATGAAACATGTATCATGGGTCTTCGAGCCGCTATTGACATGAGAATTAAGTTCTTGAGTGTATTCGGAGATTCCGCTCTGGTGATAAGTCAGATCAAAGGCGAGTGGGATACGAAGCACCCGAATCTTATTCCTTACAAAGAATATGTACTGACATTGCTCCCACACTTTGAGGAGATAACCTTTGAACACTTCCTAAGAGAGGAGAATCAGTTGGCGGACGCACTAGCTACCATATCTTCTATGTTCAAAGTTAGGTGGGACAATGAAGCTCCCTAGATTACCATTGAGAGGTTGGACGAACCTGCACATTGCTGCGAAATTGAGACTGAAGAGGTAGCAGATAAACCCTGGTTTCACGAAGTCAAAAGGTATCTCGAAGTTCAGGAATACCCCGCAGGGGCATCTGTTAATGATAAGAAGTTTCTGAGAAGGTTTGCTGCGAAGTTCTTCATCAGTAATGGAATCCTCTATAAGCGTAACTGTGATACGGTGGGAGAACTGACTTGAGGGTTTTGCGTTTTATCACAAATGTTGCGGTTAGCAAGAGTCGCCACCGACTTTTCTTTTATCCAAAAGGAAAGGTGAAAAAGCACAGGAAAGACCTTTGAGATATTTTCTTGAGTTCGAGGGGTAGATTATGAAAATGGAAGGTATTAGCACCCTTTTCATCCATGGTTTTCCATGGGCTCTTAGTTACTTGCTTAGATCAATTGCTTTTGTTTATTTGAAATTGTGTTTGGTGTGGTTTTTGAAAGTATTTTGTAAAAGAGGCCATTGTTAGGCAATCCTTGCAATGATTCTCGTTTGTAAGAATGTATACAAAGATGTTTGTCTTTTTGAAAATGTTTTCAATGTTTTTTAAGATGTTTTTGAAATGTGTGTGTTTGTTTTGAAAATAGCAAGGATAGTTGTTTGAAATGGAGCAAGTAACTAAAAGCAATCTACCTACTCAAATGTCTTTCGTATGTATTTTCTATTCCTTTGACATTGTTGTCTTACCATTGATTTGGTAAGCAACCCTATCTTTGGATGTTAAACGGGACGGGCGTGGGTCATCGTATAACCATGATTAGCAATGTTTGCAAAGTATCTTAGCATTTTGAGGGACCAAGATCATTTTGTAAGGAAACTTTTTTTAATAGCGTCATCGAGGGACTATGATCTTATATTTGTTTTGTTTTGCCAAGATACTTCGCATGTGTAACATGGCCATTTTTGTTTTAGGCAACCAAGTGGAGAAACCCTAAGGATGCTTGTGTGCAAGTGTGTCATTTTCATGCTTTGATTTTGTCTTGTATTTAGGGTTTTCTATTTTGCTTTGTTTTGATCTTATCATACAAACCCTAATTACTAATCATGGCTGTGATACGGTGGGAGAACTGACTTGAGGTTTTGCGTTTGTTTTCGCAAATGTTTCGGTTGAGCAAGAGTCGCCACCGACTTTTTATTTTATCCTAAGGAAAGGTTAAAAAGCACAGCAAAAACCTTTGAGATGTTTTCTTGGGTTCGGGGAGTAGATTATAGAAAGGGAAGGTATTAGCACCCTTTCTATCCATGGTTATCCATGGGCTCTTAGTTACTTGCTTAGATTAACTTGCCTTAATTGTCAATTGTTTGAAATGGTGCTTTGTGTATGTGTGGGTTTAAAAATGTTTTGAAAAGAAGCCAATGTGGTGGCAACCTTTGTAATGATCCATGTTGGGATGTATACAAAGGTGTATGTCTTTTGAAAAGGTTTTCATTTGTTTTTGAAAGTTGTTTTGAAAGTGTAGTGATGTGTGGTTTAGAAAATAGGCAAGTGTTTTGTTTTGCAAGTTGACAAGTAACTAAGAGTTTGTCTACTCCTAAATTTCTCAAAGATTTCTCCTATGTTTTTAACCCTTTTAACAATTTTGTTCCACCATTGCATTTGGTGGACAATCTTGTGTTAGGATGTGAAAGGGACGGGCGTGGGTCATCGTTTAGACCATAATTGCAATGGTGCCAAGTATCTTTGGGCAATCTTTCCTTGAAAGGGGCTTGATCATTTTTTAGGCAACTTTCGAAAGCGTCATCGAGGAACTATGATCATTTGATTGTATTTGTTTTGCCCAAAGAGACCTAACATGCAATATGGCCCATTATTGAAGGCAACAAGTGGAATACCCTAGGGGTGCAAGTGTGATTAGTGTTGTCCATTTTCATGCTTGTTTATCTTGAATTGAGGTCAAACTATTTTTGTTGTTTTTTTTTTATTTGCATACAAAACCCTAATTCTAACATGGTATATTTAGAAAGCATTTAAAGTGCGAAATTTAAAAGTCCTAAGTTATTACACAATGATCATGGGAATGGGGGTACAAATGTTCAAATGGGGATGAGATTTCATAGGAGGATGGTACCCAATATTTACAACCAAATTGAATTGCGCAAATATAAATGTATAGATGTATAAGAATAAAGTAATATGTATGTGAAAGTATTTTTGTGTAAGTGTATGTTTTTTATTCACAAATAAAATAAAATACTAAAAAGAAATTTAATTTTTGAGTATTTTCATGTTTAGGGCAAAAAACCCTAATTTCACTAAATAAAAGGTATTAATTATTTATTATGTATTATATATAATATTTGCTAATTATATACAAAAAATAAACAAAAGAGAGGTATATTTGTCAAAAAGGTCTTTTTAATGTTAAATATTAATAAAAAATAAAAATGTATATATTTTATATTTTTTACCCTAAATATACTAATATATGTGTATATATTTATATTATATGATAAATATATCAAATATGTATAAAAATAAAATATTTAATATTTACAAAAAAAAGTATATTTTCATAAAATATTTTCAAAAGAAAAAATGAAATAAAAATCAGAAAAATAAAATGTATTGGTATTAATTTTAGTATTTTTTTAAATAAAAGATATTATGTATTATTTATGTACAAACATCAATTTAAACAAATAAATGCCTAATAAATATGAAAATGGTGTAAAAAATATTTTTTATATTTTTAATATTATGAGGAAAATAAACAAGTCAAAAATAAAAAGCAAAAGTCAAAAAATGATCAGAATAAGCACAATGGGCCAAGGGGGTTCAAAAGTAACAAAAGGGTGCAAATAAGAAAAGTGAAACAGGCCCAGCCCAAAGATCCTGTCATCTTCAACCTCCAGCATTTCTGTTCAAAAAACACGCGTTTGCTATCTCCAAATTCCTTGATCTTTTGCCAAATCTTCCAACATGAAACCTGTAGAGCTTGAAGCCACGATTCTAGACATATAAAGAAATCAATCTAACTCTCAGAAATGAGAGAGAATTTATTCTCCCCCAATTCCTGACCTAGTTTTTGTTCCATGTTCAGACATCAAATTCTCATAGCACACGTAACATAAATGAAAACTAATTACATGGGCATGTTCAGGGCTATGAATGTGACATATTTTCTTCACAAACCTAAAGCTAACAATGCCTGGATAGAGAGATACGAGTTCAATGAACTTACCTGTTTAGTTGGAATCGTATCTGGTGATGGAGGTGTTTTCAATGCAAGGTGATGATTGGTACAACTTCCTTGATGTCCAGGGATGCTATTCCAAGCTTTAGTTTGCTTTGAAACCAAGTGAATCGTGTTATGGAACTTCAACTGCAAAACAAGAAAATGAAAATGGTGATGTTGCTTGGGAGTGTTACAGGTCGTGTTTGAGGCTTGGAATAGTTTCAAGGGATGATGTGGGATATGTTTGAAGTGGTTTTAGCAAGAATGCATGAATGGATGGTGTTATAGAACTCAATCTGCAGCAGGTCCCCTGTTTTGGCAGTTTTAGGGTGATTCTGTGTTTGAGAAGGCAATGGAGATGGTTGGCTCGTGTTTCAGCTTAGGTTTGGTGATTAGAAAGTGTTTGATAACTTTGCTTAAGCTCTGGTTTACAGGAATGAGAGTTGGTAGATGTTATGCTAGCTTTCTTCAACTTTAAGCAACAAAAGTTCAAGTTGTGTTTCTAGCTTGTACAGGCCCCCAATCTATGCTGCATACCTTGGCCTTGATCAGTGTAATTAGTTCATAAACTTGTGCCAAAAGGATCTGCCTTGTACTTGCTTGGATTTGCATTTGACATAAAGTTTAACTTTTCAAAAATGGCAAAAATGCTTTATCTAAAAATGGCTTAATCTTCCATGTAATGCTTAAACACATAAAACAAGGCCTTGGCACAATGAGTTAGCATTAAATTATTGAGTTCAAATGGGATATAGGACCTGTAATCAAGGAATGCAAACTGATTTCGAAATGGCCTAGATGTATGAACATGTAACTTGACCATAAACAAAGTGACTTTTTCCCAACTTGCCAAATTCGATTCTCCCTAACCATGAAGTTGTTTGATGAGTTCTTGGACATTTTGGAAAGCTTGGAATGTGTACTACAATCCTTCTTTGAAATGAAAATTGAAATTCCAAGTGGAAGTATGTGAAAAATGGTCTTGAAGTTAGGCAAAAATCCTGCCTAAAATGGTTCAAAGTTTCTCTAAGTTAAGAATGGTTTGGTACCCTTGTTCCAAAAATTGTAACTTGATCTACAAGATTCTTTTGGGAAAACTTTGTGAATCAAAGTTGTAGATTTTGCAATAGGCTACAACTTTCATGTTTTGACTTTTCCTTGAATCCAAATGCATCTTGGTGAGAAAGTGGGACAAAGTTAGGAAAAAATTAGGGTTTTTCATAACTTAGAAAAATTCTAAGTTATGAAAAATCTTCATTTCAAACCCTAATTTGCAATTCTTGGTTTCTTGATGAACAAGTTTCATTATTTGGCATGTTTTGATGAAAAATGAATCTTGACACTTGATTTTGACTAAAAAGTCAAAGTTTGACTTTTCAGTATACAGTCAAAATTGATCAATTGACTGGGAAATTCAACTGTCAATCTTGTGCATTTGGGATCTTTTGAACTTGTTGAGTATGTCAAGACAATTCCATGGGGTCCTTGAGTCCATATGTGAGCTTGGTTTGCCCTTGGCTAGGTCAAACAGTCAAAAATTGCCTTTGTGCAGTCAAAACCCTAAAAATGACCATTTTGCCCTTTTGGTGATCTGATCAAATTTCTTGTGGAGTTGTGATCCAAACTTGATCAAATGGTCCATGTGAGTTCATAATGTTGATGTGGGTCAATTTTCATGAGATTTGACTGTCAATTGGCCACAGTTGACTTTTTCCCCAATACAGCTAATTTCTAGGTCAACTGTCCAATTGACTGGGCAAAGTTTGGAATCAAGGCTTGAAACTTGATATGGATAAACTTGGGAGTCCAACATGAAGCATGAAAGTCATCTTAGGCATTTTAGGTCAAAATATCTTTGTGCAAACACAAACCCTAATTTGGGTCAATAGTGCAATGAGAAGTCTTGAGCAGAGGAAACCCTAACTGGATCTTGAGCTCCAAGGGTCTTGTGATGAGAAAATGTTGAGGAAATGGGAGGGCAAATTTTGGGGTACAACAGTTGCCCCTGTTCAATCTTCTTGAACCTGAAGAGTTAGATTGGCAAGTTTGCCTTTCGTGACTCGAGGGTAAAAGGAGATTGGACACTAGAGTGCCCGGAAATTTGCACTCGCATGTTGGAGTATCAGCTATGTGATGTCGGGAATGGGCTTATAGATTCCATTTGGAGAGATGGTGGATAGGGAGATGGGCTTATAGATTCCATCTGAAGGCGTGACAGAACCTTGTCGGGAATGGGCTTATAGATGCCATTTGGAAGTGTTGATCGCATAAGAGATTCCTTAGCGAGAACTTGCGTATTTTGAGAAAGACAGATGTTTTCCTGGCTTGTTACAGGTGTTGAGTCTACAATCTCTTCATGCAGACATGCCCTGGCTAGATACAGGTGTCGAGTCTATAATCGGCTGTTCGCAGATATGCCCTGGCTGGATACAGGAATCGAATCTGGAATTAGTCGTCAACAGATATGCCCTGGCTGGATACAGGAATCGAATCTTCAAACTCTTCAGATGTGCCCTGGCTGGATACAGGAATCGAATCTGGAATTAGTCGTCAACAGATATGCCCTGGCTGGATACAGGAATCGAATATGGAATTAGTCGTCAACAGATATGCTCTGGCTGGATACAGGAATCGAATCTTCAAACTCTTCAGATATGCCCTGGCTGGATACAGGAATCGAATCTGGAATTAGTCATCAACAGATATGCCCTGGCTGGATATAGGAATTGAATTTGGAATTAGTCGTCAACAGATATGCCCTGGCTGGATACAGGAATCGAATCTTCAAACTCTTCAGATGTGCCCTGGCTGGATACAGGAATCGAATCTGGAATTAGTCGTCAACAGATATGCCCTGGCTGGATACAGGAATCGAATCTGGAATTAGTCGTCAACAGATATGCCCTGGCTGGATACAGGAATCGAATCTTCAAACTCTTCAGATGTGCCCTGGCTGGATACAGGAATCGAATCTGGAATTAGTCGTCAACAGATATGCCCTGGCTGGATACAGGAATCGAATATGGAATTAGTCGTCAACAGATATGCTCTGGCTGGATACAGGAATCGAATCTTCAAACTCTTCAGATATGCCCTGGCTGGATACAGGAATCGAATCTGGAATTAGTCGTCAACAGATATGCCCTGGCTGGATACAGGAATCGAATCTGGAAATCTTCAGATGTGCCCTGGCTGGATACAGGAATCGAATCTGGAATTGTGACAGGTGAAGGTAGTTGTCTTTCGAATTGTCTTTTTCCTGAAAAGGCAAAACATCAGTTGTATGCAATGTCATGATGTATGAAATGCATGACGTCATGATGTTCAAAATGAGATAGTGTTGTATGCACTTTATCATGTACGTAAGCAAGATGTATGAAATGTGAAATGTTTATGAATGTATTTTCGTCTAGGAAAATAAATCCTTGACGATCGGCTGGGGAATTAAATCCTGGGCTGACGTTGAAGAGTAGAGATCTTTGCTTCCGCTGGGGATGATGGTTGCAAGAATACACCGGTAGGAGAAGATGACTCCGTTGGGGAATAAACTTGTTGGAGAGATTACTCTGAGGGGAATTACTCTGTGGGAAGAGATACTTCACTGAAGTTTTGATGGGAGCTCCGCCGAGGATTTCAATGATGGACTCCACTGGGGATAACAATGATAAATTCCGCTGGGGATCGTGTTGATAAGTTATGTTGGGGAACTTTGATGAACTCCGCTGGGTATTGGAATAACTTCGCCGAGGGCGATCTTCCGTGGCAATTAGCTGAGGATAACCCAGTTATAAGCCCTTGTGAGGAATAACTTTGAATAAAACTCGAGAGAGACGTCCGTACTCTACAGGGGATGAGCTTCCAGAATCTACTGGGGATAAGCTTCAAGACCTGCTGGGGATGCTTGCTGAGAACTGCCTATACTCCGCTGGGGAATGTTGATATCTTCTGGGGATATGCAACTTCCTTCAGGCTGACCGTAGACTAACTCTGTTGGAGGAGAGTATTGCTGACTTGCTAGGGGAACAGGGTGCCTATTGTAGGGCTTGATGATAGACTAAATCTTCCCTGGTGAGAGTAATGCTGAATCTTGTCCTACTCTATGGGGAGTTGAGGTAACTTGGTCACATTCTTCAGTTGAATCTACCTTGGTACCCTGGCGGACAAAGCAACTAGACTGCCTGGACAATTCTACATTGCCCCTACTTCTGATGTCACCTGTAATTAGTCTTTTGTTTCATATGCAAGTATTTATGAATTAGCAATTTAATGTCAAATGCATATATCAAAAATGAACATTGGACGTTCTTCGCAAGACAAAACAGAAAAAGGAAAAACAATTGGCAATTTGTTTGGAAAAGTGAACTTGTATTGATTTTGAAATTTTCCTGTAAATAGGCGTTTTTTGTACAAGAGGTCGACGTCCTAGTAAGAGAACACCGCCGAATAACATAAAGTTTATACAATTTTGAAAAGGAAACAAAACAGCTATGTGCACAATATTCCCACTGGGTTCCAACTCTGCTATCGCCTTTATGTCTTCAAGCGTCTCATCACTTTGCTGCTTAGTTGAAGATGAAGCTGATTGATCGATGCCGAAGTCTGAGCCAGATAGTTGGTGCCGAATTCTGGATGCAAGGTGATCCAATGAGACATAGTGTTACGCTTTATCCCTAACTTTTGCCAGGACCGCCCTTTCGGGTTTTTAGTCCACCGGGATACCCATTTTTGCCCAAGCCGCCTTTTCAGGTTTTCGACTTACCGGGTGTACAGATTTTTTTTCATTTCATCCCTTATTTTTGCCCGAACCCTTTTGGTTCGCCGGGAAGCCCTTATTTTTGCCTAGGTATGTCAACCTAGCGGGTCTTTGATTCATGTGTAGTATCTTTTTACTATGTCTGCATTGGCGGGGTGAGGAAGGTCGTCACCATCCATGGTGGTTAGAATCATGGCTCCTCCTGAGAACACGTGTTTAACCACAAATGGCCCTTCGTATGTAGGGGTCCATTTGCCCCGGGGATCACTTTGAGCAAGGATGATGCGCTTGATTACCAGGTCCCCAACTTGATACTCTTGTGGTCTGACTTTCTTGTTAAATGCCCTGATCATCCGTTTTTGATACGTTTGACCATGACAGATAGTAGTGAGTCTCTTTTCGTCAATTAGGTTTAATTGATCAAGTCGAGTCTGGATCCAGTCATCTTCACTCAAGTCTGCATCCTTAATTATCCGGAGAGAGGGTATCTGGACTTCAATCGGCAAGACTGCCTCCATGCCATAGACCAAGGAAAAAGGAGTTGCCCCAGTTGACGTCCTTGCTGAGGTACGGTACCCATGAAGAGCAAACGGTAACATCTCGTGCCAATCTTTATAGGTCATTGTCATCTTCTTCACAATCTTTTTGATATTCTTATTAGCTGCTTCTACAGCCCCATTCATCTTCGGCCGGTAAGGAGAAGAGTTGTGGTGATGTATCTTGAATTGCTCGCAGAGCTCAGTGATCATCTTGTTGTTAAGATTGGTACCATTGTATGTAATGATTCTTTCCGGGACGCCGTACCGACAGATCAGGTTATGCCGAATGAAACGTGCCACGACGCTCTTGGTTACAGTAGCATAGGAGGCTGCCTTAACCCATTTTGTGAAGTAATTAATCGCTACCAAGATGAAACGATGCCCGTTGGATGCCGTCGGTCGGATCTCGCCGATCATATCGATGCCCCACATTGCAAAAGGCCAAGGTGTCGTCAGGACGTTTAGAGGAACCGGAGGGATATGCACCTTATCAGCATAGATCTGGCATTTATGACAAGTTCGAGAATGTTGGTAACAGTCGGCTTCCATTGTGGACCAGAAATATCCTGCCCGAAGGATTTTCTTTGCCATGGTGTGTCCACTGGAATGTGTTCTGAATGTACCTTCATGCAGTTCTACCATGATCTTTTCTGCTTCAGTCTTATCCACACAACGCAGTAAAGTTGAATCATGGTTTCGTTTGTAGAGAATGCCGTTGTTAAGGAAGAATTTTGCAGCAAACCTTCTCAGGAACTTCTTGTCATTGACCGATGCGCCTTCGGGGTATTCTTGAGCTTCCAAATATCTCTTCACCTCATGATACCACGGTTTCTCGATTACCTCTTCGGCCTCAAGATCGCAGCAGTATGCAGGTTCGTCCAATTTCCAGATAATGATCCGGGGAGCCTCGTTGTCCCATTTGACTTTGAACATTGAAGACATCGTAGCTAGTGCGTCCGCTAACTGATTCTCCTCTCTTGGGAAGTGTTCAAAAGTTATCTCTTCAAAGTGGGGAAGCAATGTTTGCACATACTCCTTATAAGGAATAAGATTTGGGTGTTTCGTATCCCACTCGCCTTTGATCTGATTGATCACGAGAGTGGAATCTCCGAAAACACTCAGAAATTTGATCCTTAAGTCGATTGCAGCTTGGAGACCCATGATACATGCCTCATATTCTGCCATGTTGTTGGTACAGTTGAAACACAGTCGGGCGGTGAGTAGAGCATGAGTTCCTTTGGGGGATATGATTACAGCGCCGATGCCGTTACCCAAAGCATTCGAGGCTCCGTCAAAATGCATAGACCATCGGGATCCTTCCTCAGGTCCTTCATCCGGTCCAGGTACTTCACAATCAGTTACTACCATGATATCTTCGTCCGAAAATTCAAAGTTTAATGATTGGTAATCGTCCACAGGTTGGTGTGCCAAATGGTCTGCCAATACACTTCCCTTGATTGCTTTTTGAGTTGTATACTGGATATCATATTCTGTCAAGATCATTTGCCATCTTGCTATTCTTCCAGACAGAGCAGGCTTTTCAAATATGTACTTGATGGGATCCATCTTTGAAATCAACAGAGTAGTGTGAGTCAGCATATACTGTCTCAGCCGGCGAGCAGCCCATACCAGAGCGCAGCAAGTTTTCTCGAGCAGTGAGTACCGAGACTCACAGTCGGTAAACTTTTTGCTCAGGTAGTAAATAGCGTGCTCTTTTCGGCCAGACTCGTCATGCTGCCCCAGCACACACCCCATTGAGTTGTCAAGTACTGTCAAGTATAGTATTAGAGGTCTCCCTTCCACTTGAGGCATAAGAATGGGTGGTTCTTGGAGATACTCCTTTATCTTTTCGAAAGCAGCCTGACATTCATCGTTCCAACGTGCTACTTGATCTTTCTTCAGCAATTTGAAGATTGGCTCACAGGTAGCAGTTAGATGTGAGATGAATCGGGGAATATAATTCAGTCGTCCCAGAAAGCCTCTGACTTCTTTCTCTGTCTTGGGAGTCGGCATCTCTTGTATGGCTTTTACCTTAGCAGGGTCCACTTGAATACCTTTGTCGCTTACAATGAAACCTAGCAATTTTCCAGACCTCACCCCAAAGGTGCATTTGTTTGGGTTCAACCTCAGCTTGTACAACTTTAGTCGGTCAAACAGCTTCCGCAGATGGTCAAGGTGTTCCTCCTCAGTTTGGGACCTTGCAATCAAATCATCGACGTACACTTCAATCTCATGGTGGATCATGTCATGAAATAAAGCAACCATGGCACGTTGGTAGGTTGCCCCAGCATTTTTCAACCCGAATGGCATGACCTTGTAGCAGAAGGTGCCCCACTGAGTCACAAAGGTAGTCTTTTCCATATCTTCAGGAGCCATCTTGATCTGATTATACCCTGAAAAACCATCCATGAAGGATAACACCTTGTGTTGAGCAGTATTGTCAACAAGAACGTCGATGTGAGGTAGGGGAAGTCATCCTTGGGGCTTTCCCTGTTTAGATCCCTGTAATCGACACATATTCTGACCTTACCGTCCTTCTTCGGCACTGGAACCACATTGGTAACCCACTGAGGGTAAGAAGTCACTGCTAGAAACCCGGCATCGAATTGCTTCATAACCTCAGCTTTGATCTTTTCGGACATCTCTGGACGCATACGGTGGACCTTTTGCTTTACCGGAGGGCAGTCTTCCTTGGTAGGCAGGTGATGAACCACAATGTCGGCATCCAAACCGGGCATGTCTTCGTAAGACCAAGCAAAGATCTCCATGTAATCATGTAGCATCTGGATCAATCGTTGCTTCACGCTGAGCTCTAGATTGGCACCAATCTTGACTTCTTTTCTATCTGTCTCAGTACCCAGGTTCACTGTTTCCACCGGCTCTTCATGCGGCTGAATGGCCCTCTCTTCCTGGAGTAACAGTCTTGCGAGTTCACCAGGCACTTCGCAATCATCTTCACCTTCGTCTTCGACCAAGTTGATCGGATTTTCGAAGTCATAACTGGCAGTAGCAGAGTTGTTACCAGTGAGATCCAGAGTGGATTGGAACCTGTATAAGTGGGTGTGTGTAAATATAGTTGTTTTGCAATATATAACACAGAAAGAAAAAAGAGCACAAGATTTGAAATGCAACAAACGTCCAATGTTTTGATTAATGATATATGGAAATGTCATACAAAAAGCCCTCACAAATGGAGCCACGGTGCCCCGGGTAGGACACCGAGCCAATAAAAGTTTCAACATATTGTTTGTTACAAATTGAAAACAAAAGAGTTAATTACTGTGTGACAAATGTAATAGGTGTAAAATCTTTTGCCGTCTAGTTGCTTGGTCAGTTGCTGGTTGTTGGATAGATCCAACTGTCAAACTCTACTTCCTCTACGTCCTCCTCGATAGCATTCACCCTTGGGTTGGTGATGAACACCGGAGCCTTTCTGATCCTTTCTTTGCGAACAGCCCTCTGAGCCTCTGCAGTGAAGCCCAACCCAAACTTGTCGGTCTTTTGAGTGAAGTCAGAGAGTTGACCCCAGTTTGTGCACTTTCCTTTCTCAATCACTGCCCGAGCATCCTTCAAGGAAGCCATCTTCAGAGGAAAGTCTTCTTCAACCACTGTCTCAGCTGACGCCAATGTTGGAGGTACCTCCTCAAAATGTTGAAAGGGGGTTTCAATATACCGGAATGAATTCAGATGACTCACCATATATTCCTCCTCTCCCTGCACAGTAACAATCTTCCCTTTGACAGGGTATTTGAGCTTTTGGTGTAGAGTGGATGTTACCGCCCCAGCCTTGTGAATCCAGGGTCGACCCAACAAGCAGGAATAAGATGGACGAATATCCATTACGTAGAACGTTGAGTCAAAGACTTGGGAACCCACACGAATAGGAATGTCTACCTCACCATGCACCATCCTCTTAGAACCTTCGAAGGCTCTAACAATGATGTTACTAGGTTTCAATTCCAGGCCCTCACAATCCAACCGATCTAAGGCCTTCTTGGGCAATACATTCAGGGAAGAACCGGTGTCCACCAACACGTGTGCGAGAGTAGTGCCCATGCATTCTATAGAGACATACAGGGCATCATTGTGATTTTTCCCTTTGGCGGTAAGGTCTGCATCTGAGAAACCCAAACCATTGTCAGCTGTCAAATTAGCCACACAGTCAGTAAACTGATCTGCAGAGGTCTCTTGCGGCACATGGGCCGTTTTCAGAAATGAAATCAGGGCCTTGGCGTGGGCCTCTGAGCACAGCAGCAATGATAGCATAGAGATTTTGGAGGGGGTATGCCCAGTTGTTCAACAACATTGAAGTCACTCTTTTTAATGATTTTAAGGATTTCCTCCATCTCTTGTTGGGAGGCTTCAACAACAGTCTTTTTTGGTGCCTCCGTCCGGGCAGGTAAATCGGTAGCAACTTCTTTGCCCCGAGCATCAGAGGACTCAGCGGTAGTAGTAGACACAGGAACTTGATTTGAAACATGCACACTTGCGGGTGTGATGATAAGAGGTTTTCGGATAACTGGTGGTGCAATGTCAGGCGATAAAAGCTTGCCACTGCGAGTAATCTTGGTGGGACCAGTGATGTTACTGATACTGGTACCGGTGTTGAACTCCTGCTTCACTCCAAGCACATACACGTCTGCCCCATAGTGCCATGGGACAGCCTTGTCAGATTCATAGGGGAGAGGCCCCAGAACAGTAATGGTAATGGGTGCAATAGACATAATTTGGACTGGCTTCCTCGGGGGAGCCTTGGTAGGATTGTTGAAAATTGTGACGATAGATACTTCTTCAGCGGAAACAAACGAAACAGCAGTTTTCTTGAACAGAATTTCTTTGCTATCCATCAGGCTTTGGATGCCTGATTTCAGCAGCGGACAACCGGTAGGGATAACAGCACACAGGAGGCAACCCTTGCTACAACCCGGAAATAAACCGGCTAGCAGTAGGTTCCTCTTAACAGTCAATACAGGGGTAGCAACATCATTCACCGAAACAGCATACAAATCTTCCTCAATGGCATTTACTCTATGCTGGGGCATAGGAGCAGTTACAACATTTGGCCTCTCAGGCGCCTCAAACTGAATTTCCTTCGCATCAATAAGGTCTTGGACCTTATTTCTCAAGGCCCAGCAATCATCAGTAGTATGCCCGGGGCTATCAGAATGATAAGCACAACGGGCATTTGGGTTATACTTAGGAGATGCAGTATTCACGACCTTCGGAGCCTCTTTGATGGTCACCAAGTTGGTTGATAACAGTTGCGGTAAGATTTGTGACAAGGTCATACTCAGCCGAGTGTATTGCCTCTTGGGCCTCTCACCCCTTTGTTGATTGTACTTCTGAGGAGCAGCAACAGGTTTTGAAATGACCAAAGCATTGACGGCTTGGCGGCTTTCTGGATTGACTTGTCTTCTAGGACCATAGACGGCACTAGCTTCCTTCTTGAAAGGTTTCTTCTCAGTACTTGCGGAGGCACCCCTTTGTATCTTTTCTGACCTGATGCCAGCTTCTATCCTTTCGCCCGTCAGGATCAAATCCGTAAACCCAGCGGAGGAATTACCAACCAGATGATTGAAGAATGGACCAGACAAGGTCCCTAGAAACATGTCAACCAGCTCACGATCAGTCAATGGAGGCTGCACCCTGCCAGCCAAATCCCTCCATTTTTGTGCATATTCTTTGAACCCTTCGCCCGTTCCTAGAGACATACCCTGAAGTTGGGTACGCGTAGGAGCGAGGTCAGAATTGTATTGATATTGTCTATAAAATGTGGTTGCCAAATCTTCCCAATGTCGGATACTGGTTCCATCTAGCTGATAGAACCACTCAAGCTGTGACCCCGAAAGGCTATCTTGGAAGAAGTGGATCCAAAGATTTTTGTCTGCCGTGTAAGGTTGGATCTTCCTTACGTACGACCTGAGATGCAGCTTTGGACAGGAAGCCCCGTCGTATTTGGAAAAGGCAAGCGCTTTGAACTTGTGTGGGATTACCACCCCAGAAGATAACCCTAAATCTCTGAAATCCAGACCCGGCACATTTTGAATCTCCATGGCACTCAAGCGGTCCTCTAATTGCTTGTATTTGTCAGCAGCGGGAGGGTATTGTTCGTCATTGTAATCCGTCTCGTTGTCAGAGACTGCAGGACTAGGAGCTCCTCCCCCTTGGGGACTGTCTTTCTCTGCAGAGGAAGTAGTTGGATCAGCCTCGTTATGGAGTGTATTCCCAAACCTGCGTCCAGTGTTGAATAACGCAGTTCTCTTCTTCTTCTTCTTTAGGAGCAAAGCCTTCAACTCTTGCTGACCTTGGGCCAAGCTCATGACCATCTCTTGAAACTGGGCATTCTGGGCCTGGAGGTCCTTGATTGCTTGTTCACTGGATGATTCTGGATTCATGATGACTGTTCAAATAAACAGCGAAGAAGATTAAGCAACCTGTGGAAAAAAGGGTACCTGTTATGCATATGGTGCAATGAGATGCGTATGTTTTATGTTTTCAAAGACAAACGAGATTCAACTTTGTAGACAAAAGGGAAACACACTTCATTAGATTCAAATTTTAAGTTGTTCAACAACTTGCCCTTAGGCATTACAGGAATGAAAAAAAATACTGAAAAGGAAATAAAAGCTGTAAAAGGAAATATTCAAAGCCCATCAGTGCTCCCATGGCCTCCTCTTCTCAGTGTGGATATAGTCATTCAGGACCCGCTCCTCCTCCAATTGCTTAGTCAGCCTCTGGATCTTCCGTTCCTGTTCGTTGAACTTTTCCCGATAAAAATCCCGTTCTTCCTTTAGCTGCGCCCAAGATCTCTTCAATGTGTCAAAATCAGTGGGTATCTGAGGAGGGAGGACAGTTGGAGGAACCCCATCTTCATCAGGAGATTCAAGAATGATAGGTCTGACAGCTTCGTACGGCATACCTAACTTCTGAGCACGGATGCGGACCCATCTGCAATAGGGTTCCATTGGTAGAGAGGTCTTTGGTCCCAACTCATGTGGGTCAGCTTTGTGAATTTTGTCCCAAGCCTTAATGAATCCATGGCGTAGTTTGTCACTGTCTACCTGAAATTCAAAATGGAAGTGAGGAACCAACATTTCATGAGGCCCTACTCTTCTGGCTCTTCCAAACTGGAGGAGAGCTAAGCATGGATTATAAGAGATTCCTCCTTGGATACCAATCAATGGGACATTAGGGTATTCTCCACAACGATCAATAACAGCTACCTCATCCAAACCTCTAAGAGTCCAAGTGATGTCATTATCAGTGAGAGACATTAACCTATGAGCCCAACCCTTTCCTTCTTCATTCTTCAACACGAACTTAGGAAGGTGCGAAATAAACCACCTTACTAGCAAAGGAGCACAACACCATGGAGTTCCCCGTCTTCGGGCAGTACGAGCATAGAGTTGTTGCAGGATATCACCCAAAAGGGTGGGTACAGGATTCCGAGACATGAAGATCCTTATGGCATAGATACTGATGAAGGTGTCAGGATTGGGAAACAATACCAGACCATAGATTAGAAGAGCCAGAATGTCTTTGTACGCCTTGAAGTCTAAGTCATTCCAGAAATCATTAGCTTTGCCAACCAGAAATTTGACCAAAAAGCCCTTAACTCCACTTCTAGTTTCCCAGTTAGCTAATACCTCTTCTTTGGTCAAGGGGAGGACTGCAGCAACCTCTTCAGGCCTAGGAGTCTTTTCCCAACCAGTGAATGGAGTTTGCTCCAAAACAGGGATACCAAGCAAATCAGAGAATTCTTCCAGGGTAGGGACCAGCTGGAAGTCTTGAAAGGTAAAGCAATGATACAGGGGGTCATAAAACTGGGTCAGGACACTTATCAGTTGTTGGTCCCACTTTGCAGTGATCAAGCCAAGGAGAGAACCATGCCTTTTGATGAAGGAAGTAGTGTTTGGAATCCTACCAACCAAATCCTTGAGCAAAGTTGGTGGTTGAACAAAGTTGAACCGGATAGTATTCCTACGCACGGGCATCATGATGTCCTACAAAACAGAGCAAAGATGAAACTTTTTTGTCTTTGAAATGGGTTAGTCCTTATACAGGATGCATGCAATGGTATGATGGCATGATGCTATGATGAAGCACACCACAAGTATTCACATAGGCAAGCATGATAAGGCACACAAGTCACACAAGACAACCCTTAGGTTTCAGGCCAGCATGAAGTTTAGGTATTACCCTCTTTTAGTTTCGTTGGTTAAAACCTGTCCTATCAAAAGTAATCGGGTTCTAGAGGATCTCAAATCATTGACTACCCTCAATCGGTCATAACTCCAGCATCACAATCTTTTCTTGCGGCCAGAACCATCGCGAGAGTTTAGCCTCAATGAGTGTAGCATACTGCTACTGTTCTATGGCCAAGTTTGGTCAATTTAAGGATCTAAGGTTGGTTGGTGTTTAATGACTCCTTAGAAGACCCATATTCTCCTCGTTGCAACACAAGGGATATCGGTACAGACCAAGGTGCCACACCAATGTAGCCACTGCTTCACCCATGTCGGTCTAAGCCGGACAGGTCCCTCACAGATTATGCTACCTAAAAAGGGTATTCCCCAGATCCGGGTTAGGATCTATGAAACTCCGATGCAAAGCCCACAAATATAAAAGAAAACAAGGCAAACAATTGAAAACAAAGATGATCTAAGCCCTAAGGTTACTCCACTTTTAAATGTTCCCAGCAGAGTCGCCAGTTCTGTGATACGGTGGGAGAACTGACTTGAGGTTTTGCGTTTGTTTTCGCAAATGTTTCGGTTGAGCAAGAGTCGCCACCGACTTTTTATTTTATCCTAAGGAAAGGTTAAAAAGCACAGCAAAAACCTTTGAGATGTTTTCTTGGGTTCGGGGAGTAGATTATAGAAAGGGAAGGTATTAGCACCCTTTCTATCCATGGTTATCCATGGGCTCTTAGTTACTTGCTTAGATCAACTTGCCTTAATTGTCAATTGTTTGAAATGGTGCTTTGTGTATGTGTGGGTTTAAAAATGTTTTGAAAAGAAGCCAATGTGGTGGCAACCTTTGTAATGATCCATGTTGGGATGTATACAAAGGTGTATGTCTTTTGAAAAGGTTTTCATTTGTTTTTGAAAGTTGTTTTGAAAGTTTAGTGATGTGTGGTTTAGAAAATAGGCAAGTGTTTTGTTTTGCAAGTTGACAAGTAACTAAGAGTTTGTCTACTCCTAAATTTCTCAAAGATTTCTCCTATGTTTTTAACCCTTTTAACAATTTTGTTCCACCATTGCATTTGGTGGACAATCTTGTGTTAGAATGTGAAAGGGACGGGCGCAGGTCATCGTTTAGACCATAATTGCAATGGTGCCAAGTATCTTTGGGCAATCTTTCCTTGAAAGGGACTTGATCATTTTTTAGGAAACTTTCGAAAGCGTCATCGAGGGACTATCATCATTTGATTGTATTTGTTTTGCCCAAAGATACCTAACATGCAATATGGCCCATTATCGAAGGCAACAAGTGGAATACCCTAGGGGTGCAAGTGTGATTAGTGTTGTCCATTTTCATGCTTGTTTATCTTGAATTTAGGTCAAACTATTTTTGTTGTTTTTTTTTATTTGCATACAAAACCCTAATTCTAACATGGTATATTTAGAAAGCATTTAAAGTGCAAAATTTAAAAGTCCTAAGTTATTACACAATGATCATGGGAATGGGGGTACAAATGTTCAAATGGGGATGAGATTTCATAGGAGGATGGTACCCAATATTTACAACCAAATTGAATTGCGCAAATATAAATGTATAGATGTATAAGAATAAAGCAATATGTATGTGAAAGTATTTTTGTGTAAGTGTATGTTTTTTATTCACAAATAAAATAAAATACTAAAAAGAAATTTAATTTTTGAGTATTTTCATGTTTAGGGCAAAAAACCCTAATTTCACTAAATAAAAGGTATTAATTATTTATTATGTATTATATATAATATTTGCTAATTATATACAAAAAATAAACAAAAGAGAGGTATATTTGTCAAAAAGGTCTTTTTAATGTTAAATATTAATAAAAAATAAAAATGTATATATTTTATATTTTTTACCCTAAATATACTAATATATGTGTATATATTTATATTATATGATAAATATATCAAATATGTATAAAAATAAAATATTTAATATTTACAAAAAAAAAGTATATTTTCATAAAATATTTTCAAAAGATAAAATGAAATAAAAATCAGAAAAATAAAATGTATTGGTATTAATTTTAGTATTTTTTTAAATAAAAGATATTATGTATTATTTATGTACAAACATCAATTTAAACAAATAAATGCCTAATAAATATGAAAATGGTGTAAAAAATATTTTTTATATTTTTAATATTATGAGGAAAAATAAACAAGTCAAAAATAAAAAGCAAAAGTCAAAAAATGATCAGAATAAGCACAATGGGCCAAGGGAGTTCAAAAGTAACAAAAGGGTGCAAATAAGAAAAGTGAAACAGGCCCAGCCCAAAGATCCTGTCATCTTCAACCTCCAGCATTTCTGTTCAAAAAACACGCGTTTGCTATCTCCAGATTCCTTGATCTTTTGTCAAATCTTCCAACATGAAACCTGTAGAGCTTGAAGCCACGATTCTAGACATATAAAGAAATCAATCTAACTCTCAGAAATGAGAGAGAATTTCTTCTCCCCCAATTCCTGACCTAGTTTTTGTTCCATGTTCAGACATCAAATTCTCATAGCACACGTAACATAAATGAAAACTAATTACATGGGCATGTTCAGGACTATGAATGTGACATATTTTCTTCACAAACCTAAAGCTAACAATGCCTGGATAGAGAGACACGAGTTCAATGAACTTACCTGTTCAGTTGGAATCGTATCTGGTGATGGAGGTGTTTTCAATGCAAGGTGATGATTGGTACAGCTTCCTTGATGTCCAGGGATGCTATTCCAAGCTTTAGTTTGCTTTGAAACCAAGTGAATCATGTTATGGAACTTCAACTGCAAAACAAGAAAATGAAAATGGTGATGTTGCTTGGGAGTGTTACAGGTCGTGTTTGAGGCTTGGAATAGTTTCAAGGGATGATGTGGGATATGTTTGAAGTGGTTTTAGCAAGAATGCATGAATGGATGGTGTTATAGAACTCAATCTGCAGCAGGTCCCCTGTTTTGGCAGTTTTAGGGTGATTTTGTGTTTGAGAAGGCAATGGAGATGGTTGGCTCGTGTTTCAGCTTAGGTTTGGTGATTAGAAAGTGTTTGATAACTTTGCTTAAGCTCTGGTTTACAGGAATGAGAGTTGGTAGATGTTATGCTAGCTTTCTTCAACTTTAAGCAACAAAAGTTCAAGTTGTGTTTCTAGCTTGTACAGGCCCCCAATCTATGCTGCATACCTTGGCCTTGATCAGTGTAATTAGTTCATAAACTTGTTCCAAAAGGATCTGCCTTGTACTTGCTTGGATTTGCATTTGACATAAAGTTTAACTTTTCAAAAATGGCAAAAATGCTTTATCTAAAAATGGCTTAATCTTCCATGTAATGCTTAAACACATAAAACAAGGCCTTGGCACAATGAGTTAGCATTAAATTATTGAGTTCAAATGGGATATAGGACCTGTAATCAAGGAATGCAAACTGATTTCAAAATGGCCTAGATGTATGAACATGTAACTTGACCATAAACAAAGTGACTTTTTCCCAACTTGCCAAATTCGATTATCCCTAACCATGAAGTTTTTTGATGAGTTCTTGGACATTTTGGAAAGCTTGGAATGTGTACTACAATCCTTCTTTGAAATGAAAATTGAAATTCCAAGTGGAAGTATGTGAAAAATGGTCTTGAAGTTAGGCAAAAATCCTGCCTAAAATGGTTCAAAGTTTCTCTAAGTTAAGAATGGTTTGGTACCCTTGTTCCAAAAATTGTAACTTGAGCTACAAGATTCTTTTGGGAAAACTTTGTGAATCAAAGTTGTAGATTTTGCAATAGGCTACAACTTTCATGTTTTGACTTTTCCTTGAATCCAAATGCATCTTGGTGAGAAAGTGGGACAAAGTTAGGAAAAAATTAGGGTTTTTCATAACTTAGAAAAATTCTAAGTTATGAAAAATCTTCATTTCAAACCCTAATTTGCAATTCTTGGTTTCTTGATGAACAAGTTTCATGATTTGGCATGTTTTGATGAAAAATGAATCTTGACACTTGATTTTGACCAAAAAGTCAATGTTTGACTTTTCAGGTTACAGTCAAAATTGATCAATTGACTGGGAAATTCAACTGTCAATCTTGTGCATTTGGGATCTTTTGAACTTGTTGAGTATGTCAAGACAATTCCATGGGGTCCTTGAGTCCATATGTGAGCTTGGTTTGCCCTTGGCTAGGTCAAACAGTCAAAAATTGCCTTTGTGCAGTCAAAACCCTAAAAATGACCATTTTGCCCTTTTGGTGATCTGATCAAATTTCTTGTGGAGTTGTGATCCAAACTTGATCAACTGGTCCATGTGAGTTCATAATATTGATGTGGGTCAATTTGCATGAGATTTGACTGTCAATTGGCCACAGTTGACTTTTTCCTCAATACAGTTAATTTCTAGGTCAACTGTCCAATTGACTGGGCAAAGTTTGGAATCAAGGCTTGAAACTTGATATGGATAAACTTGGGAGTCCAACATGAAGCATGAAAGTCATATTAGGCATTTTAGGTCAAAATATCTTTGTGCAAACACAAACCCTAATTTGGGTCAATAGTGCAAGGAGAAGTCTTGAGCAGAGGAAACCCTAACTGGATCTTGAGCTCCAAGGGTCTTGTGATGAGAAAATGTTGAGGAAATGGGAGGGCAAATTTTGGGGTACAACAATGGCATATAAAGCGATAAATTGCGTAATGTAAATATTTCTAAGCTATTACAACAATTTATGGGAGGGGGGAATACAAATTTGAATGGGGATTTGCAAAAATATAAAACCTAAATAAATTATTACAACCAAATCAAATTTGTACGAATTAGAATAAATACAATACAATATTTAAAGATGCAATATAATATACATGTAAGAAAAGATTTTTACTTGTTTTGTTTTTATGTAAAAGAAAATTTAAATTTAAGCCTAAAAATGTAAGGAAAAGAAATTAATTTTTTAGAATGGGTCTTAACCCTAATATCTATTTTTTAAAGAAAATAAAGTTCTTATATGTATTATTTTATGTATTTTTTGTCTTAAAATAATAAATAATATTGTATAAAAATATAAAATTTTATATATGCAAAAATAAATATTTATAAGTATGAAATGAAAAATAATTTAAACTAAATATGTTTTAACTATATTTTATTAATTTATTAAGAAAATATATGATATCTATTAAAATAAAATATATTTTTATGTGAAAAAATAAACTAAAATAAAATAAAATGCAATATTATGAAATTTATATTTTTTAGGATTTTTATGTATCAAAGAAAATATTTAATATATATATTAAAAATGAAAATAAAACAAATAAAATATAAATATAAAAAAATTGGCAAGGGGGGTGATGTAGCAAAGCTGGTAGTAATGTGTTAGTAAAAATAAAAGCTAGGCCCAAGATTGAGCCCAAACCTGCAAAAAAAATGGCAAAAGCTGGAAAAATGGAAAATTATAGAAAACAAAAGTAGCGCCCAGGTTCGAACCCAGGACATGGGTCTCACCAGCGCGCTACTTTGCCACTGGGGTGGCTATACATCAATTGTATTAAGTGAAGCAAAAATAAGATAACATGTAACAAGTCCTTGCCCTGTACTTCATCTTCTTCCCAAAGCTTGGCCAGACATCCTGTAACTCTCTCATACTTCCATGAAAATGAAAACTCATAACATGAAAGTTGTAGTATTTGAACTCACGATTCTAACCATATAAGTTATGTGAACTAACATTCAAAGGTCAGAAAGAATTTTAACAGCCCTAAATTTAAACCTAATATTTTCAGAAACTTCAAGTTCTAAATTCTCTCAACTCAAGTAAAATAAATGCAAGATAAAAATATGTACAGTTTCGTTGCAATGAGGGCTACATTTTTTATTCACAGATCGTGGCCAATGGTTGCCTGTATAAGGAGATAGAAGTTGAGATTTTACCTCCTTCAGTTGGAATCGTGGATGGAACTGGAGTGAGTTTGATGGAGGCCTGATGCTTGCTTGAGCTTCCTTGAACTTCCCTGAATGTATTCCAACCCTTGCCTTACTCTGAAAGTACCTGAAACTCCTTGGCCAAGTCAAACTGCAAGCTTTGAAAGCAACAATGGAAGATGATGGAAAAGTGGTTACATAACAGGGATGAAGGTCTAGATTGGTTTGATATCAAGTAGGTAAGATGTTTTAATGATCAAAACTTGAAACGCACGAGCCAAATGGAAGATGGGTATGCTTATGCCAAAACTGCAAGTTTGGACATATTTTTGGTGTTTTTATGCTTTGGAGTATTTCAGGCCTTAACCAATCGTGTGCTAAGTTGTATTATGTTTGTATATTAGTATGGAATTGGTTTCATGTCAACCCTCTAACAGTTGTTCCAGTTCTAGCCTTTTTGCAACTTTTCTTCCATTTGAAGTAAAGTGAAGGGACAATGCTTGACATGCTTGTAATTTCTCTCTTAGGGTTGGTATCGGTTTGTACAATTTGCTTTAGACCTGTGAGACTTGAATGTACAATGGATACAGGTGCAATGCTCAAGAATCGGAAAGTGACAAAAGTTGTGCTTTTCCAAAATGGCAATGGTCACTTTATGCCATTTATGAAATTGCAACTTGGATAATGGTTCTAAGGCATGGATCAAAGATTTGTCAACTGAGTAAGCATTAAATTAAGGAGTGAGGAACAAGTTTGGGACCTGTAAAGCATGGATTAGGCAGCATAGGTACTGATTGCAACTTTGTTCTTCATGAAATGGCTTGGACAAAAAGTGAGAAATTGCCAACTTCATCTCTTTGATTCTCCCTACTCAAAAGTGATCTTGAGTAGTTCTTGGACATTTTGGAAAGATTGAAATGTGCTATATAACTCATCTTTGAAATTCATTTTGAGATACCTCTTGGAACTAGGTTAAAAATTGCCATGAAGTTGGGTCCAAAACCTGCCTAAATTAGGGCAAAATTTTATTAAGTTATTTAGTTCATGATCATGTATTAATAAATTTATATCTTGAGATCCAAGCATATTTAAAAAAAAGTGTGTGAAGAAAAGTTGTAGATTTCATGGAGGTCTACAACTTTTAAGTTTGGAACTTTCCTTGAATCATTATGCATCATGGTGAAAAAGTGGCCTAAAGTTGAGAAAAAATAAGAAAATTTTTTACACTTAGAAAATTTTCTAAGTTAAGAAAATTTTCAAATTCAAACCCTAATCTTCAAACTTGGATTTCTTGATGAACAAGTTTCACATTTTGACATGTTTTGATGAATTATGACCCTTGGTACTTGATTTTGACCAAAAAGTCAAAGTTTGACTTTTCAGTGTATATATGACTTTTGATCAGTTGACTGCAAATTTCATCTGTCAATCCAATGAAATTGAAATGTTTTGAGCCATGTAATAAGGTAAAGATGGTGTAATTGAATCCTTGAAATCATGCCTTAACTCAATTGGCCATTTTCTAGGTTAAAAATCAGAAATTGCCCTTCCTCAGTCAAAACCCTAATTTTGACCATTTTGACCTTTTGGTGATTTGACCAAATTTCTTGAGGAATTGTGATCCAAACTTGACCAAATGATACATATAAGTTTAAAATGTTGATGTTGATAAAAAATTATGAATTTTGACTGCAAATTGGCCATGGTTGACTTTTCCCCAATACAGTTGATTTTTAGGTCAATTGTCCAATTGACTGATCAAAAATGTGGTTCAAGGCTTGAAACTTGTCATGAGTGATCTTAGGGATCTATAATGATGTTTGAAAGTCATATGAAGCATTGATAGTCCAAAAATCCTTGTGCAAACTCAAACCCTAATTTTGGGTTATTAGTGTAAGATGAGATGTCTTGAGCTGACCAAACCCTAATCTAGTCTTGAGTCAAAGAGATCTTGTGAGAAAAGTTTTGATAAATGAGAGGGCAAATTTTGGGGTACAACAGTAACCATGATTCAACCTTACTGCGATGCATGGACAAGAGCGAGGAAGAAAGGATCATGGCAGAGTTACATGAAGGTACCTTCGGAACTCATTCCAGTGGACACATTATAATGAAGAAAATCCTACGGGCAGGATATTACTGGTCCACTATGGAAGTCGATTGTTATCAGCACTCTTGAACCTGTTATAAGTGCCAAGTCTATGCTGATAAGGTGCATGTACCTCTGGTTCCCCTGAATGTTCTGACAGCTCCTTGGCCCTTTTCAATATGGGGCATCGACATGATCGGCGAGATCAGACCTAATGCGTCTAACAGGCATCGCTTCATTATGGTAGCCATTGATTACTTTACGAAGTAGGTTGAGGCAGCTTCCTTTGCTACAGTAACTAAGAACTTCGTAGCGCGGTTCATCCGACACAATTTGATTTGTCGATATGGTGTACCATAGAGAATTATTACTGACAATGGTATAAATCTCAATAATACGATGATCACCGAGCTCTGTAAATAGTTCAAGATACAGAATCATAACTCTTCTCCCTACCGTCCGAAGATGAATGGAGCTGTCGAAGCGGCTAACAAGAACATCAAGAAGATTGTGCAGAAGATGACAGTGACATATAAGGACTGGCATGAGATGTTACTATTCGCTCTTCATGGGTACCGTACCTCTGCAAGGACGTCGACAGGGGAAACACCCTACTCTTTGGTATATGGCATGGAGGCAGTCCTACCCATCGAAGTCCAGATACCCTCTCTCAGTATTATGAAGGATGTGGGTTTGAACGAAGACGACTAGATCCCAACCTGACTTGATCAGCTGAATCTAATTGATGAAAAGAGACTTACTGCTATCTGTCATGGTCAGACGTGACAAAAACGAATGATCAAGGCTTTTAACAAGAAAGTCATACGTCAAGAATATCAAGTCGGGGATCTGGTGATTAAACGCATCATACTACCACAAGGTGATCCCAGGGGAAAATGGACCCCCATGTACGACAGGACATTTGTGGTTAAGAACATCTTCTCGGGAGGAGCTATGATTCTAACCACCATGGATGGTGACGACTTTCCTCACCCCGTTAATGCAGACATAGTGAAAAGATACTACGCATGATCAAAGACCCGCTAGGTTGACTGGCCTAGGCAAAAATAAGGGCTTCCCGGCAAACCAAAAGGATTCGGGCAAAAGTAAGGGATAAAAATGAAAAAAATTATACACCCGGCAAGTCGAAAACCTGAAAAGGCGGCTTGGGCAAAAAGGGTATCCCGATGGACTGAAAACCCGAAAGGGCGGTCCAGGAAAAAATCAGGGATTAAAGCGTAACACTATGTCTCATTAGATCACCTTGCAACCAGACTTCGGTATCGACTATCAAGCTCGGACGGTGCCAATCAATCTGATCAACCTTCGACCAAGCAGTAAAGTGATAAGACGCTTGAAGATATAAAGGCAATAGCAGAGTTGGAACCCAACGGGATTGTTTTCACATAGCTGTTTTTTTCTTTTACACAAATTGTATAATTTCGGTCTTTCGGCGGTGTTCTCTTACTAGGACGTCCGCCTATTTGTACAAAACGCCTATTACAGGACAACTTCAAAAATCAATACAGTTCATTTTCACAAGAAATTCCAAATTGTTTTTATTTCTCTGTTTTGTTTTGCAAGAACGTCCAATGATTCATTTTTGATATATGCATTTGAAAATAATTGTTGCTCATAAATATTTACATAAGAAACAAAAGACGACTACTCGTAATTTCAGGAACAGGGACAAACAAGAAGTGCCCACACCTTACAGTTACTCTACCCATCAAGTACCAGGATAGAGCCAGCTCGAGAATATGAGCAGTGGTACATACGCTCCCCACAGAGTAAAAAGTATCCAAAGACGGTGATGTTAACTTTCCCGAACCGGACATAACTCTCCCCAGCTGAGATTCACCATCGCGTGTGAGTTAGTAAATTTTTCCCCAAGCAGAATTTTAATCTCCAACAAGATTCATTATCACCAGCAACGGAAATTCATCCCCAGCTGAGTCATTTCTCCAAGTCAGCAGATCTATCAATAAAGTATCTCTTCTCCAACTGAATTATTTCCCCGCAGAGTTATCCTCAGACAGGGTCTCTTCCGACAAAATATTCTCCAGCCAAGTGGCAAATCCCCAGCATAGTCATCTTTGTTCACCATCCCCAACAGAAGCAGAGGAACTATGATTCTTTACGAGCAGTCAAGAATACCATTTTCTCATACTCTCCAAACAACAGTTAGGGATTTATTTTCTCGGACTCAGATTGTTATGTCAGCATTTCATGTTCACACATCATGACATGTGCATACATCACATATAACATAGTCTCATTTATTTTGAGAACATCATCATATAATGCATCTCATGCATCGCACATAACTAACCATGTATGTCTTTCAGGAAAGACAGTTATTATCAATAATTTCCAACAGGTCCATGATCAACACTCGAAGCTAAACAGAGTAATCATCGGCGTGACAAGAACAACCTTACCCAGGTTCCCTCTGCAGTTTTACCTAAACTCATTCTGAAGCAGCCCTACTATCCCGACTTTCATATCGAAGCAACCCTACTATCCAGGTTCCTTCTCACAGCCCTACTATCCAGGCTTTTATATCGAAGTAACCCTACTATCCAGGTTCCTTCTTATAGCCCTACTATCCAGGCGTTCATATCGAAGTAACCCTACCATCCAGGTTCCTTCTCACAACCCTACTATCCAGGCTTTTCATCTTGAGGTAACTCTACGACCCAAGTTCCTTCCCGAGCCCTACTATCTAGGCTTTCATATCGAAGTAACTCTAATATCTAGGTTCCTTCTCATAGCCCTACTATCCAGGCTTTCATCTCGAAGTAACCCTACCATCCAGGTTCCTTCTCACAACCCTACTATCCAGGCTTTCATCTAGAAGTAACTCTACCATCCAAGTTCCTTCTCACAGCCCTACTATCTAGGCTTTCATCTCGAAGTAACCCTACCATCCAGGTTCCTTCTTACATCCCTACTATCCAGGCTTTCATGTCAAAGCAACCATACTATCCAGGTTCCTTCTCACATCCCCACTATCCAGGCTTTCATATCGAAGTAACCCTACCATCCAGGTTCCTTCTCATAACCTTACTATCCAGGTCCTGCCTCTCTTATCCCCAGACGGCAGTCCACAACACTGTAAAACCGGGACCTGATCAAACACGACTGGTTTCGCATTTCCCCAGTAAGTCACAGAGACCAGCATTCCCCAGCGAGTCCTCCTCAAACAACAGGTATACGGGTTCTCGCAAAGGAATCTCTTATGCGATTGACGCTTCAACGGATGGCATATTTAAGCCCATCTCTGACAATTCTCTAGCAACTTTCAAATGGCATCTATAAGCCCATTCCCGATATCATAAATCAAGTATCACTTCGTGTGAGTGCAAATTTCTGGGCACTCTAGTGTTCAATCATCTTCCACCTTCAGATCACGAAAGACAGACGAGCCAATCTATATCCTCAGGTTTAAGAAGATTGAACAGGGGCAGCTGTTGTACCCCAAAATTTTCCCTCCCATATTTCTCAACAAATGTCATATGAAGTCCCCAAACTACTCAAGGAAGTTCAAGAGTTGACTAGACAAACCCTCTCCTAAGGCAGTCTACCTCAAATTAGGGTTTCATTTTTCATCAAGATGCTTGAGTCCAAACGGTCCCAAATTCCTTACATTGTCCTAATATGTTCTCAAGATCATCCATGTCAAGTTTAAAAACTTACAGAATAATTTTTCTCAATCAATTGCTCAAAGACCTAAAAATCAAATGTACTAGGTCAAAAGTCAACTGTGGTCCACATACAGTCAAACCTCAAGATTTTTGGTCAACATCTTCATTTTGAAGTATCATTCATCATTTGATTAAGGGTTGATCATGATTCATCAAGGATTTCTCACAATGCATCAAAACCCAAAAGTTGCTAAATTAGGGTTTTGCAGGAAAAGTCAACTCAACTTTGACCAAGCATAACGTTCTCATACTTTATCAGAAATGATCCATCCAAGCTCATTTTGAATAGGATGCAATTCCCTACAATTCATCTTCAGGTCCCAAGTTCAAAATATGTACTGACAAAAAGATATTAATTTTGACATTATAGGTCATTTTAAAAAGTCAACAAAAACACCTTTTAGGTCAAAGCTTCTTACATGAACATGGAAGACTCAATTGGGATGATACCAAAAAGGTTGCTTAGGGGACACCCTAATATTTCTAAAAAGTCTAAGGACACCTTTCTAGGATCAAAATTGAGAGAGATATGCATTGTCAAAGTTGGCAATTTTTAGGAAATTGTCAAAAGTCAACATTGATCAAAATTGCATTTTTTTTCACATGGGCCCATCTTTTCAAGATTGCATCTTATTCCTAGCATAGTCCACTACCTATGGGACCCTCCATGCTTTATTTATTTATTTATTTAATTTATTTTGATTTTTATTCATTTAAAATTCAAATAAAATCAAATAAATCCAAATAAATCATATAATGTGTTTTAGGGATGATTTTTGCATTGAAGGAAGATCTTATGTGCTGTCAAATGAGAACCAAATCGTACAAGGCTGATTTGGGTTGAAAAGATTGGATTGAAGCAAACTTGGAAATATATCATATGCCATGAAAGACCAAATCAAATCTTTATAATTGGCAAGATTCAAGTTGTTTTTGTTGAAATAATATGTTGCACTATATATACAGAAGGTATCCAAGGCAAGAAAGGAGGTGGAGCAGTTGTGAAAGAGGCAGAACCAATTGCAAAATTTCAAAGAAAAAGTACAGATCAAATTCCAAGCTACAGGCCATCTCGAGCCGTCCTAACCTCACCAATCGATCGCTGGATGTCTCAGGAACGTGTTCCAATCACTAGCAAGCCTCCTCACGTCCTAAAACACCTTGTAAGAGAATCACGGTTTGCCCTATTTCTTGATATTCGATTATCATGATTTATGCGTTATGAACACACTTTGATCATGTATTTTTGTTTGTTATCATGTTTACATTGTATTGGTATGCTTTGATTGAAGTTTGAGTACAAATATGGCATCTGCCATTCATAGGGTTCCAAACTTATTTATGGGGCTTCTTAGTACATGACAAATTAGGGATGGATATGGATACCATGATGACCAGGGTTTCAAGCCTAGTTGATTCATGGCCTCCAATGAAATTTATATCATGTTTGCTGAATTTTTGAAGTTGACAGGGTTTTAGCTACGGAGTCCCGTCTGTAGGTAAAAGTATGGTTACCTAAAACGACGGTTGGGAGGAGGAAGATGATGCGTGGTGCTCCCTGGTTGGGCAGTTTGAACTTTAGCGCATTTTTTCCAATAGCCATTATTTTTCATATATATTAGTTTGTTTTTATTATATATATAAATAACAATTGCAGCTCAGTTGGCAAGCGTACATTGGCAATATGCATAAGGACCTGGGTTCGATCCCCAGGTCCCAAACTTTCTTTGTATTATTTTATGCCGCGCGATCAGGTGTAATGCTCATCAGAAGGTTCACCATATGTCTTTAACATTTGGCCATCAATCACATCTCTAGCCCAGATCCAAGGCTTCTCCCTTGAATGTCCATCATGCACCTCCAGTCAACGTGTGCACTGAATCCAGCAAAGTCAAAACAGGCCATCAACCTCGGGCCCAGAAATTCAGTTGGCACCCCCCCTAATTGCTAAAGCACAGGCCCATTATTCCTTTCTTTTTCTTTTAGTTTATTTAAATCTTTCAATATTTTTTTTATTTTTTTTATTTATTTCACAAATTAATATTTTTTTTATAAAGTCGTAAAATCAAATTCACAAAAAAATTAGGATTAGTTTTTTTTTATTATTATCAAAATTAATTAAATTTAGTTTAACTTAGGAAATTGTAATTTATTTTCATAAATAAAATCAAATATAAAATTAGGTTATCTCTTGATTTAATTTTATTTCCCCTTTTTCTCAAATAAATAAAAATACAAATAAATAGGTTTTAGAATAAATTAATTTATTTTTCTTAATTTAAAATCAATTAGAATTAGGATTTTCTTTTTAATGCTTTCTTTATTTTCTTAAATAACAAAACATGATAAAAAAAACATTTTTTAATCAATCACAATTAGGTTTAGGCAAGGGTCAAAACCCTAGTTGTTTCGTATTTAATTCCTCGCGCGCATGTTAATTATTTTTGCCAATATTTTTATAACTGTTCATGGTTTGTAATAGTTTAATCTAGGACTTTTTGCTTATCGCTTTTCCCCGGGTTTTTGGCTATGTAATTAATCCCCCTCCCCGAAGCCTTGTAATAGCGTAGCTTTACTTTCTCGCATTCTTAATTCCCGCAAATATTTAACTGTTTAGATGTATGCTAATAGGATTGAATGACAAGAATGCATGACAAATTAATACGGTTAGAAAACCCTAATGTGTAAAGATTAAATAACTGAAAACAGATCACTCGCACATATCACTCTTAGGGTATACTCTCACTTCGATTGCCTTCGGTAAACGATCATTAAGTATAGGGTATCTTAGTGGTTGCCCTCCTGTCTAAAAAGATCAAATGTCTCGTTCGAATGTTTCCTCGGAAATGTTGCCTCGGAAATATTGCCTCGAATATGATCTTAAGACTCTAGGGTTATTACTAAGGTGTCCTAACATTGCTTTAGTGATCGTACGTCCCTTTCGAATTGACCCTTACAACTCCAACGATGGTGTTACATATTTCTCAATAGTAGGATAGCGCTGTCTAAAGGAATAAGAATAGAAACAATCTTTTTTCGAGTAGGTAAATGCTAGTAGGTACTTGCTCAAGTCAAAACTTTTCACACTTACACATTTCAGAACAACTTCGTCACACCTTTGAGGACTGATACAAGGGTTATCACGAAGTCAAACATTTTCAAAACATAGCACAAACACAAGCAATTTTAAAAGATGAGAAAGTACCTAAGAGCCCATGGAAAACCATGGATAGAAAGGGTGCTAACACCTTCCCTTTCTATAATCTACCCCCCGTACTCAGAATATCTCGAAAAAGGATTTTTTTTCTGTACTTTTTTCCTTTCCGATTGGATGAAATAAAAGTCGGTGGCGACTCTTTCTTACCGCGACATTTTGCGAATAAAAAACGCAAAATGCAAACCAATATTAAACAATCGGTTCTGCCACCGTATCACAATATCACACCTAACTTCTATGTGCAGGCCTATATTTAAATTACTTCGAAAAGATCAGATAGTGGTGTGGAATGATGATTCTCAGACAGCCTTCGAGACAATAAAGAAATATTTACAAGAGCCACCAATCTTGATTCCACCAGTTCCTAGAAGACCGCTCATTATGTATCTAATAGTGCTTGAAGGGTCCATGGGATGTGTATTAGGATAACACGATGAAACGGGTAAAAAAGAGCATGCAATCTACTACCTCGGCAAGAAATTCACCGACTGCAAAACCAGGTACTCACTCCTAGAGAAGACTTGTTATGCATTGGATTAGGCTACTAAAAGATTAAGGCAATATATGTTAAATTACACCACGTGGTTAATAGCAAGAATGGATCCTTTGAAGTATGTGTTTGAAAAACCAACTCTTACAAGAAGGATTGCCCGATGGCAAATGTTACTATCAGAGTACGACATCCAATAAGTTACTCAAAAGTCCATAAAGGGTAGTGTGTTGGTTGACCATCTACCTCATCATCCATTTCCAGAATATCAACCAATGAAGTTCGAATTTCCAGACGAAGATGTCATGGTTATAGATGACTACGAAATACCAGGACCCGACAAAGGACCTGAACTAGGGGAAAGTTGGACACTCATGTTTGACGGGGCTTCAAATGCACTAGGGCATGGTATTGGGATAGTATTGACTTCTCCGAAGAATTTTCATAAACCTTATACAATAAGGTTATGTTTTGACTACACCAATAATATTGATGAATATGAAGCTTATATCTTGGGTCTGGAAGTTGATATCGATCTAAGAACTAAACATCTCGAAGTGTTTGGAGACTCAACATTAGTCATATACCAAGTCAACGGGGAATGGGATACTAAACATCCCAAATTGATTCCATATAGGGATCATGTTTTGAAGTTAGCTACAAAATTTACTGAGATTACATTCAGTCATATTCCGCGAGAAGAACATCAGATGGCAGACGCCCTAGTTTCTCAGCCATGTTCAAAGTGACCTGGCCAATCATGAATCGCGCATTAAAATTAGGAATTTTGAAGAACCAGCACATTGCTTTGTCATTTAAGAAGAACCGGATAACAAGCCCTGGTTCTATGACATCAAAAGGTATCTCGAGAAACAAGAATATCTAGAAAGTGCGTAAGTGATTGACAAACAAAATCCGCGGAAGATAGCTTCAAAGTTCTTTATGAATGGTGATATGTTATACAAAAGAAACTATGATATGGTATTACTCAGGTGCATGGAGAAACATGAAGCAAATACACTTATGATAGAAATTCACGAAGGCACTTTCAGAACTCATACAAATGGACATGCCATGGCTAGAAAGATCTTGTGAGTAGGTTATTATTGGTTGACGATGGAAGCTGATTGCTACCATTATACAAAGACAAGTCACAAATGCCAAATTTACACCGACAAAATGCATGTTCCACCGACTCCTTTGAAAGTCCTGAGTTCTCATTGGCCATTTTTGATGTGGGGAATTGATATGATAGGAATAATCAAATTGAAAGCCTCTAACGGACACCGTTTCATACTAGTTTCCACCGACTACTTCACCAAATGGGTGGAAGCTGCATCCTATGCAAATGTGACAAGACAAGTGGTTATTCGGTTCATCAAGCATAATCTTATATACAAATATGGGGTTCCTAGAATAATCATTACATACAACGAGTCCAATTTGAACAACAAAATGATAAAGGAGTTATGCAATGACTTCAAGATCGAGCATCATAATTCCTCACCATATCGACCCAAGATGGACGGGGCCATTGAAGCTTCCAATAAGAACATCAAGAAAATCATTCAGAAAATGGTGAAAACATACAAAGATTAGCATGAAATGCTTCATTTTGCTCTACATGGCTAATGTACTTCCATACGTACGTCAACATGTGTAACCCCTTTTTGTCTCGTATATGGCATGGAGGAAGTACTCCCAGTTGAAGTAGATATTCCATCACTTCGAGTTCTAATGGAAATAAAGATTGAAGAAGCAAAGTGGGTTCAGATACAACTTGATCATCTTAACCTCATTGAAGAAAAACACTTGACAGCTTTGTGTCACGACCAGTTATACCAAAAGCGGATGAAGAAAGCATTCAACAAGAAGGTTCACCCTCGAGTGTTCAAAGAAGGAGATTTGGTGCTCAAGAAGATTCTACTACCTCGCCTTGATTCATATGGTAAATGGACACCCAACTACAAAGATCCATATATGGTCAAAAAAACATTCTCAGGTAGTGGTTTTATCTTCACAATAATGAATGGGGAACAACTGCCACATCCAACAATTTCAGACGCAGTAAAAAAATACTATGTATAAAAAGATCACTAAGTTTGAACCCTAAAAAGGAGACTTAGGAAAAAAGGAGCGTCTTGGTGGACTAAAAACCCTAAAGGGTGATCCAGGAAAAAATTAGGGACATACACAAAAAAATTTATCCCGGTGGATTGAAAACCCGAAAGGGAGATCCAGGCAAAAGTTAGGGATCTTACTCAGAAAAAATAACAAAAAGACTACTATCCAAGAGCCACGGCTACGACCACGAAGGAGAGAGATTGATCAAAATCATTTGACTCATAAGCAAAGGAGATTGGAGCCATCAAAAGGACATTAGATAAACAACAGTAGCAATTATTATTTTTCATTGTCATTTTCAGTTTGAAAACTTTCTATAATTACCTCTTTTAAGGAATTGCATCTTGTACTCTCTCCGATTCTGAGGCATATTTATCAATAAAACATTTAATTTTTCAATCATTCAATTGTGTTTTTCCTTTTTTGGACTTGTTTGCAAATACTACGATTATTTCTTGTGAATACTACGTTGAAACCATTTTGGGGATTTGAAAAATAAAAGAATTTGATATGACATCAAAAAGCATTTTGGGGATTTGAAAAATAAAAGAATTTGATATGACATCAAAAAGCATTTTGGTTAGAAAAACATCGAAAGAAAATCCATGCCTACATTCACAACTACGTCCATGCCTGCGATCACATACATATCCACGCCTACGTCCACAACTACGTCCACGCCTGCGCCTGCGATACAAATATCAAAATCCTGCTGACACCATTCATCTTGTTCAAAACAATTCTAAATTCCACGATAATACAACATACAACATTGGAGATTGGGTAACACAAGACCAATGGTTTAAAAGGAGAGAACACAAAAAAAAAAGTTTCACAATCAGCATTTGGGGCATATACAAACATTACATTTGGGGCATACACAAACATTACATTTGGGGCATATACAAATACTCGGTGCATATACATTTTGGGTTCCATATCATCTTAGGGCATTATGCATGGCATTTCGAGAACACATCTTTGGTTAAAACTACAAACTTTCTTGGGGCTCGTCTTTGGATCATTTGGTCCACAAAACAAACAAATTCCTTGGTTGAGAACAGACACAACCGGTAAAACTCTGATCTTATCTTTGGTATAGTTATCTAAGATTCGATTATCAAAACCTTTTTCAAGTATTTATCCTCTAGGTTGTGGTAGGTATGAAAATTTTCAGGATTACGTTATTTATCCTCTAGGTCGTGATAAATGCGTAAGACTACCCCCACGTCATTTATCCTCTAGGTCGTGATAAAATACAAACTTCTTCAATCATCTATCCTCTAGGTTGTGGTAGGTGTGTGAATTACTATATTCTATGGGGTTCATTCTCTAGATTGTAATGAATACATAAGTCTATCTTCGTGTCATTTATCCTCTAGGTCGTGATAAACGCACAAACTTTTTCAATTATCTATCTCCTAGGTTGTGATAGATATATGAATTTCCAAGGTTATACTATTCGTCCTCCAGGTCGTGGTGAATACATAAGCCTATCCCCATGTCATTTATCCTCTAGGTTGTGATAAATGTACAGGTTCATCCGTGTATTATTTACTCTCTAGGTTGTAGTAAATATATGAAATCTGCAATATAATTCATTGTGTTAGTCTTCATGCAAAAATGTATTATCAAGCTCTATTTTATTCGTCCCCTAGGTTGTGATGAATAGGAAAAATCTATGTTTTAAAAACTTACTATGTTAGTCTCGAAGCATTAGTAAGTCAATGTTCAAAGTTATGTTATTTACCTCCTAGGTTATGGTAAATACGCGAAAAGTCTACGATCTCTTTTCTTGGCGAGTTATTCGCGTCGTCGCATCTAATGTAGATTAAAACTTTTGTTCAAACTCTGGTAAGATGATACATCATCATCCATTCCTATTTTTCATACTCTTGGGAACACTGTATGGTGCATCCTTATAATCTTTCGGACAAATTCTGGGGTCTTCTATTATTTAATAAACTTCTGATTCGAACGTGCGAGACCTACGTATTCTCGCACTATCCAATCGAAAGGCAATTAAATAGGGGCATATGTCATACCTAAAATTTCCCCTATTAATTTCTATCCAATTTATTCCTTATCGTTATTAATTTCTAGTGTTATCATTTTATTTATAAAAATTAGATTATTATTGTCTAAATTCAAAATTGTTTATATATCATGGGGGTTTAAATTTATAGAGGGGATGTAGTTTTGTCATAAGGGTTCATTTTTAATAGCCCATTAAATTCTAAATCTCGTGTTTGATAATGAGAAGGGGGTGTGATTTTTATAGTTTGATCAATTGGGCCTCTTAAAAAGAAATTGGCGTTTTTCTTTTTCATCAATCAAATTATTGTGTTGGCCCAGTTCAAAATTATGAGAGAAGGAGGTGCGTGGTATAAACTAAGGGTGTGGTATTTTGGGCCATCAAAATCTGATGGCCCATTAAGGGTTGATGTGATTTTAACAGAAGAGGGGGGTGTGATTATTGTAGTCCAGTCAATTGGGCCTCTCAAAGAAGTTATTGGTCCACTTCAGATTTTTGGATAAGGATCTATATTTTTACAATTGTTATTATTTTTTTAAAAACTAGCATTTATTTTATAATTATATTATTATTAATTATTATCCAAAAAAATATCATTATTAACTTAATCAATAATTATTTATTAATCTTATTATTGTTTTATTTTGACCGAAGTCAATGAGGGTTTGAAACCCTATTGCAAGCCAGCAACGCCCTGTTCTTCTTTGCTAAACAAACCTAAAATCACATATTGTATAGATTAAGCAAAAAAAAAAGAAACGTATCAAAATGTAAAATTGAAGCAAATTTAATCGTATCTTTACAGAATCGTCCAAAATCAATTACAATACCTAAGGCAAAATCAAATCTTTTCTAAACAAATCTAATCCTAATTTCTAAACTAAAACATTTTGTAACGACACATCAAATAAACTTCCTAATTTGTTCTAATATCTAACCTATAAATAAAAACCCTAAAACTATTTAAAGAGGACAACAAATTAGAGGAGGAGAAATTATAACAGAGAAGAAGAATCTGTGATTCATCCGTCTTCTTTAGATATGAGTTTCAATTTCTGAAACCCTAGATATGTGCTTCAAATCACTGTCGCGCTATCATCATACACATCTACAATCAGAAAAGGAGAAAAGGATTAGACAGAGGGAGAAATATCTAGAAGGAGATTTACAAAAAGAATCTTTGTAGGGGAGGTCAACCGATTCACTTAGATTAGGGTTTGTTTTTGTTGGAATCTGTGATTTGTGATTGGTTTTGAATTTCTGGATTTCTAAGGGTTAGGGTTCATTAGGATTCATGTTTAGGGTTAAGGTTCATTAGGTTTAGGGTTAAGGTTCTAAAGTTTGGGGTTTTCTTGGTTTTGGTTTGATTAGGGTTCTTCATGAACCCTTAGGGTTCTAAGGTTGGCTTGAAGATCTTCAATGATTCTGGGTTTTCCCGTGGTGGTGCAGACGAACATGTGAAGATCCTGGTTGAGCTTCAACTAGAGATCTGGGGTGTACAGGGTTTCCTACAGCGACTAAGAGTGGAGCCGTCGGCAGAAACAATTTCTGGCCGACGGGACGATTTCCGATCGCCTGAATTCTAGAGAAAGGTCATAGCTTCTCTCTTTAGAATTTGTTTTAGTAAAAAGGGGGATTATATAGAGAGAGGTGGAGAAGAGGAAAAATGAGAAAAATGGGATGAAGCGAAATATATAATACTCTCTGTACTCCATGCACGTGTCTTAACATACTCCCTCAGTCAACTCTCAATCCAAGTCGTTGTTAGTTCATACCCTAAATCAACGCTCTAGGATCAATCTCCAGAAACCTTTTGATCAAGATCATGCATCACAAATTCATCTGACATACCTACCATAAACCTATGGATCGTTTACAAATTGGACAACGAGTCTGATAACTTGTTTTGGGACTGGCCCTTTTCTTTTAGCACCCTCAAATTACTTCCTCAACGAAAAACGTACCCCATGTGCTATTGGGCCCAGTTCAATATCTGAACTTAGGCCCTTACTCCCTGAACCCCTAGTTTTTACTACCATGTTAAATAATACACGCCTTGCGTCTTGGGCCCAAATTCAATATCTGAATTTAGGGCCTTACTATTCATACCCCCAGCCTTTTATTAACAAAATGAAAATACACCCCCTGCGTAAATTAATTTAAATTATATTTTATTTATTTATTTTCTTAAATTTTCATAATTTATATTTATTTTTATAATAAATTCTAAATTTATTTATTTTATTAATTCAAGTTCTTTTACTAACTCATTCAATATTTTAATTGTATTAAAATTATTTTTTCCTCGTGCATCAAAAACTATTTTTCTTATATTTTTAATATATTTAAAAAATATCTAACCAATCAAATTACTAACAATTTTCACTAACCTAATTCAAACCTCATATTATTTTCGAAAAGGATTATGGAATTATTTCTCATTAACTAACATCTTCGTCTAAACAACTCCGCGATTTACAAACCCAGACTTGGTTCAAGGATTAATTCAAGATATTTTCGTAATCTATAAACAATACCAACCAACAATTGTGAACTACGAATTAGGACTCTCATTCCTCATAAGAGGATACGCAGGAATACAACCTAAAAATTGTGGCGAGTTCCCTTAATAAAAATTAAAACTCTATTTCCTAAGCTGTTAATCTAAATCCTAGTATCCTTGTGAACATGGTAGATGAGGGATGCCTAACACCTTCCCTTCGTCTAAACACGAGTCAACAACTTAAAATCTCTGACCAAATTAGGGTTATCCGTTATATTCCCTTCCCTGGGATAAAAATTAATGGTGGCGACTCCTAATTTAAAACCGGTTATTACACTAGCCACATTCGACAAGCTGACTACTTGTGGTTCATATGCCTTTTGATGACCTTCTAGAAGCTTTTACTGCTTTTTTATTTTTGTAATCTCGAAATATATTTTATTTCTCTTCATCACTTAAAGTTTTAAGACATACTTTAACATAGAAGATACATGAAAACATATTGTGTTTAGCATAAACACATTGTGTTCTAGGAACGCATTGTGTTTTACAGAAACACATTTCATTCATGTGTTTCTTCTTAAACGCGATATGTTTAAGTGTGTTCCCCAAACATTTTTAAAAGACATTTTTTGACCCTTTTATGTAATTGATGGGGGAAATGATGAAATCATAATGAGACAAACTTAAATAAACAAAATGATGAATATTTAAGATTGAAGGCTAAAAATTAAAATACTTTAATAAATTTTTAAAAAATTTAGAAAACAGTTCTAAATATCTCCCAATCACTAGTGTTTTTTTTTTTAGTATAAATGTATCTTTTGTGTTTAGCATTTTTAAGTTTTTCTCCACGTTTTTCTTCTTCTTATTTAAATTTTAAATTTCTGGCTCATGCTTCTTCTTTTCATATTTTATTTATTTATTTTTGACCGAAAATATCAAATGTCCTTCAAAAGAACTACTATAAGTGTTGGGCATAGACACTTACAAGTTGGTCCTTTTTTATTTTAGAGAATTTTTCTTTCCACCCTATAGTGAAAATAAATTTTTTACGCAATTCTTAAAATGTCTTTTGAAATCAGAAATATATTTCCGATGCACACCTTTTTCTGTTAAACTTTGTCTAGAAACCGAAATACATTTGCAAAGCGTACCAGGAATGTATTTCTAATTTCTATGCAGACAGTACCAGAAAGACTTATACTAACAATGGGTCTTTTTATGCGTTGTTTCACATTGAATACAAAGACTTATACAACAAAACATACTACAAAGACATATAATACAAATACATATATAAATAGATATCAGTAAACAATATAAAAGGTGTCTGTAGTCAACATAAGGGGTAACCAAAAATATTATCAACTACAATAAAAAACGATAATCAAAATACATATACAACAACAAAGACTACTGGGTATGACGAACTCTGAGTCAGACCGTTACCCTCCCGACATTCATCTGATGCCTCTTGTACTGCATATCCCCCTAAACCATCATCGTGATGGCATCCTGAACACCTCTAACATCAGAGCCATCAGGAGGCGCCACAGGAGACTGCTCAGGTGCCTGAGATGTATGGGGTGTCGGCTCAGGTGCCAGGGATGCAGGCGGTGACTGGGCCAGAGGTATCGGTTGTCTGACCTCTGGTGTCGGCTGAGAACCAGATGCCTCTCCCGTCTCAAATATCATCGGTGAGGAAGTAAGTCTACAGAAGGACGGAGGCGGTGAGAGATGAATTGGAGAATCCTGCCTGCTGTTGGAGGACGATGAAGCCAGAGTAGAAATAGGAACACTAGAGGCAGAGACTGTAGTACGCGCATTCGACACGACCTATCTAGAGGCAGAAGGAACCTGTGATGCCTGACTCCTTTTCTTTCCACAGAAGCATGTTGTGCAAGCCTGTCGTGCGTCAACCTAGATGCTCTCTCATCCATTACTCATGTAGAAGTACAAAATAAACGTTAACACAAGGACTATTGTTCAAAAACAAGGGAAAAATAGAAACAGACTAAAAGCAGAAATGCATTTTTTGATTTCCTTCAATGTTAAAATGAAAATCAGAAATATATTTCTGGTATGACCTGCAATTTTAGAGCTTCGTCAATGGGGAAGCACATCCACAAATGACCTCAAAATAATGGTCATTGATCATAAAAAAGATGTTTTAAACATGTTTCTTATGACTCACTAACATTGAAAACACTAAACAACTCACAGTTTCTATCCTAAATCATAATATATAGCTTAAATTACATAAACTCCAAAAAACCCAAAAACAACTTATAATTGTTGATTTTTCTTGATTGAATGTGGTTGAACACTTAAGTTAATTGATGCTTGACGATTCCTTATGATCTTTATGCAAAGTGGTTTGATTTTATAACAATGGGGTTCGAGAGGGTTGGGTATTTTATGTGTTTTGGTTTTGTCTGAAAAGAAAACATTTTTATTTCTGTAAAGGGAGGGGAAAAGGTAACGCACATTTATGTCTCAACACGAATCAGAAATATACATTCGATTGCAATCGAAAATTCAATTTCAGTTTGCATCCGATTTATTTATACAATTCATACCTAACAAGATATATCAGAGATATATTTTCGATTTTATAAGACATTTTTAAAATTTCATATAATACATTAGAAAATTATAAAAGAAAAAGAGATTCTCTTATTTTATCATGTGATGAAATTTACAACTTGCATTTGATGAAGCTTCTATTATCTTGTTAGGCCCTGAATTGTACCTACAAATATTTGAAAAACATAATTTTTAATTTTAATGAAAAGACTTTTCTTGAAGATAACAATGCACTTATAATATTGGTTAATCAAAAAGATCAAATTAAATGTTTATTATATTTAAAGATTACGACGTCATTTAAAAACAAATTTATTTATTTGGTGAAAGAATCAACCCTCTAAACCTATAATCTTGTATGGGATATATATGATATCTCTCAACTAGTTAGACAAACAATGTCAAGTTGTTAATATTCTCATAATTTCCTTGTGTTTATTGTTGTTATAGTTAACTAGTTGACACTTTCTCCATTCTGCAATAAATGAACCAGTTCATTATTTCACAAATATTATAAAAAAAATGTAAAAAAATAAGAGAAAATAATATTTTTATTATAATATACATAATCATGTATTAAAAATAATAAAAATTTAATTAAATATAGAATAATATTAAAAAAATATATTGAAAATTGAAATAAATAATTTATTTTATGATATTATTTTATTTCAAATGAATCATCATAGGACAAAAGGAGTATATGGAAAGACACAACCACACAAGTGTGATGAGTTGTTGGAAATGATGGACGGCATTGCAAGTTGGCATGCAAGTTGCCATCAATCACGCCCTGTTGAGTTATTTACTCATTGTACTGCACGAAAGACTTGGTTACTGTGGCAAAGATTCTTCTTCTTTCAACCTTTCTTACCTTTTGAGAGTAGTGTGTGATTGGACCGGAGAGTTGGAGAAGAATTGAGGTTGTTGGAATAATTATTCTTTGGTACGTACAAGTTGGGTTAAATGTTTATCACTACTAGGCCAAATGGATTTGGCATATATATGCATGTCTATGTTTAAATCATTTCTTACTAGGAAGAAGGGTCGATATTGTTTATACTTGGTATTATGACCAATGGTGCTGTTGAAATATATTATAATAGAGTAGTCTTTTGCTTATTTGATGGGGTAGATATTGGTCAGTGATGGTGGGGAAGTTAGCTTAACTTTTAGGGTAACATATAAATAAAATGTATATTCTTTTTAATGAGAAAGAATCAAATTACTTTAAAATGAAAATAATTTGTTTGATTGATTTAGTGCGTCTAAAATGAAATTTACTACTGTTCTGAATTAACAATGAGAAATGGTATATACACTATGACAAATAAATGATTTTATTTCGGTTGAGTAATGGATTTTATTTCAGTTTGTGGACAGATGTAAAGAAGAGTATTATAGGAAATGCGTTACATTTATTTTCGGTTAAAATATTTTTTTTCGAGAGGAAAATTTATTGACCATGAGTTTGATTATCGGTAATTGTATTTTTGTATTTGCAAAACGTGAACAGCTTTATCTCTTAGTTTCTTTTATTATCTGAGAGAAAAGTTAGTATCTATCCTGTTCCAACTGATGGAAAAACATTTTTAAAATATTATATAATTTTTATTTTATTTTCATTTTGATCTGTATATATACATAATTTGTGACATAACATGTGTCACTATATATATATATATATATATATATATATATATATATATATATATATATATATATATATATATATATATATATATATATATATATATATATATATATATATATATATATATATATATATACATTTTTAGCAGAAATCTATATACACATTTTTCAACAAATTAACACATTGTTGAAAACTAAGTCAAAATGTGTGTCCTATTTAAAATAAAATAGTGTTCTAAAATAAATGATCAATTTCAATTTTTAATATATTTTTTTAAATTTTACTTTTTAATTAATTAAATTTTTATCATTTCTAATATATGATTCGGGGTACTATAGTAAAAATCTTATTCTCTCTCTTATTTTTCTACCTTTTTTTTTAATATGTGTGAAATGGTGAGCGAGTCACTCATTGTTGAATGGAGGGAGTATTAATCTAGGTTATTAGGCAACACCTCAGAAATTAAGGAAGAAACAACCCCAACATGAAAGAGTGTTGTGATCGGTGGATCTGGAACTGACTGTTTAACGCTGGTTCGCGAAATGTCGCGGAAGCAAGAGTCGCCACCGTCTTTTATTTTCTCCAAATGGAAAGGACAAAAGCACAGAAAAATTCCTTAAAGAGATTGCTCTCGGTTCGGGAGGTAGGTTATAGAAAGGGAAGGTGTTAGCACCCTTTCTATCCATGGTTATCCATGGGCTCTTAGATACTTGCTCAATGTGTTTTCAAAAATGTTTGTTTGCTTTTCAATGTGGGTTAACAAAGTTTCTTTGAAAAATTTCAGTTCGACTCGTACGTCAGAGTGTTTGAAAGATTCGCTTTGAAAGCTTTTGAAAATGTGTTGGTGTGAAAAGAGTTTTTGTTTTGTTTGAAATTAGAGCAAGTATCCTTGAGAACCTACCTACCCTAAGGAATTCGTCTGTGTAAATGTCCTTTAAAGTAGTGCCATCCCACCATTGAGAGGTAGGTAGCACCACTGTTGGAGGTGTTCGGGTCAATTCGAGTTCGTAGGGACATGGTGATCACCAGAGCAATGGGAAGACACCTTAGAAGCTACCCTCATGCCAGGTTCCCGGATCATGAGGACTTACTAAGACGTCCTCTACTCGACGATCACCTTTCGAAAGGCAACAGTGAGGCGTACCCTAGGGGTGGTGTGTGCGATTCGTGTGTCGTTTTCAGATATTTGTCTTGTCATGTTTATTTGTGATCTACGCTTGATTTTAATTAGGACATTCATTCTTGCATGCTTTTTTAACAGTTATAAAGTGGCGGGAAAATAAATCTACAGCTATTACAAACGGCGCGGGTCCACATCGCCAAAATAAACCGGACCCGATTTGACTGAAAGTAAAGAAGCAATAAAATAAAAGTGCGAGAAATAAAGTTACAAGGCTTTGGGACATGTACATAATTATAATAAATGACATAAAATAAATGCGCAAATTAAATAAATTATGAACATGGGCGTTGGACCCTTTTGCAATAAATTAAAATTAATGGAGAATTAAAATTAAAATTAAATGTTTTGGTATTTTTGTGTTTTTTAAGATTTAAAAGAGAAAGAATTAATTAAAACAAAAAAATTGGATGTAAACCCTAATTCTAATGTTTTTTAAGTTATTAAGAAAAAGATTGAATTTTTAACCTAATTTAAATCTAAGTTATTTATATACATTTAATTATAAAAAAAAATAAAAAAAAAAAATAATATTATGGAAAAAAAAGGAAAAATTAAAAGGAGTGGAAATTATTAATTAACCTAATTCTAATTATTTTTTATTTAATATGAAAAGAATTAAAATTGCAAACATCCCAATTAAAACTAAATTCATTATACATTAATTTATTTATAAAAGTAATTAAAATAAATAAATATTATATTTTTTTTGCCTTTTTCTGATTTTATGATGTTTTTGTATTTTGTTAAAAAATAATTAACTAAATAAAACAAATAAAAAAATAAATAACATAACAATTGAGAAAATAAAATATAAAAAGAAAATCAAACCAGGGGGGGTAGCCCCAAAATTGGAGGTAAGGCCTAGCATTCTGGCCCATTGAGCATTGGCCTTGTGGACTTTTCCAGATTCCATATGGTGCGTTGACTAAGACATAATACGCTCCTTGAATCTTGGCCTTTAGATCTGATGTTCTTGGATGCGTGTAGGGTCTGATCTGGATGGAACATGGTACGTCTTAATGCCTGGATTACATGGGAACATAGTTTGCAAAATATTATAGGAAATAAGGTAGACCTGGGGTTCGAACCCAGGTCACTAACATCACCAAGCAATACCTGCACCACTGAGCCAATTAACGCATTTGGTATATTAATAATAAACAAATAACAAAAGAATAGAATAAACGCATTAGTGGTTTACGCGCCAGTTTTCAAACCAGCCTATCACTAACGGACAACACATCATCTCTTTCGTTTTCCTGAAACATAAAGAACGAAGGCAACGGTTTTCGTTGTGTTTTCTTAGGGGACTTTTTGGAAAATAGCGAATAGCAATATGAGCTACATAAATTGTTCGCGAATGGTGGTTTATGTCCGTCTCAATGCACTGAATTCAATGGCCATGGTCTGAAGCTTTGATTTTTCTTCTTTGCAAAAGCCCTAATTTTAAAAACCTGTAACCCTAATATTCAAAAATGGTAGAATCGCATATGTGGCACAAAAATGTAATTGAATGTATTGGTTAGCTTGGAAACTTGACAAGGAACATGAATGTACAATTAAAATGCCATGGGGATGTCTAAAATTGAAAACACGATTCACACTTTCTTGCTGTACAGGGAGGGTTCTATGTACCAATTCTTCGCGTATTGATGGATGTTAGGGATTGCCACACGTTCAGAGTTTGTCCAGGAAGCTATTGGAATCAGTCTTAGGGCTTAAAACTACTTAGAACCTTGATTTCAGATTTGAGTTATATGGCCAATTTTTCAAGTCTTCAATAAGCTTTTGAGCGCAGCATATGATGTGTTATGGTTAGGGTTTGACTTGGCCCTTATGAGGGAAGAGAATTAGCTTGTTATTTGACCTTGATTCATGCTCATGAGAGAACTAGTCCTAGGGTTTTTTCATTAACAAACTTTTCCTTCTTTTAAGCCAAGACCAAGACTTAGTGTGCAATTTAACCCTAGCCTGAGTTTTTGAGTTGGCCCATGATATATGGAAGTTGTCCAAATTCAAATGACACTATTCCATTGGTTTTTGAATTTTATTTGAATTTTTAAAGATTTAAAATGAATTAAATTATCAAAAATTAAATAAAATAGAAAAATCAATATTTGGTCTTGAAATTAATCATGGGACACGTGTGTGGCATGACAAGGCTGAATCAAGTGGAAGAAAGTGGGCCCTTTTGTCAAAAATTGAAGTTTCAAGGATAGTTGACTTTTGCCATTTCACAAAAATTTCCCAACTTCTACAAGGCATAACTTGCTCAATTTTTAAGCTTTTCACATGTTCTTGGACATTTTGGAAAGGTCTTTGAGTCCTATAACCAATGCCTTTGGTCCCATGTCATTTTGATTTTCCAATCTCAAGTTATGGCCTTTGACTTAAAGTCCCTTTTTGTTGACTTTTGAAAATGACCTATAATGTTGAAATTGATAACTTTTTGTGAGAGCATTTCTTGGACTTGAAGTATGAAGATGAGTTGTAGGAAATGTCTTTCTCTTCAAAATGAGCTTTGGATGGAATTTTTCTGATAATCCATGTGAAAGTTATGCCCTGGTTAATTTCAGTTGACTTTTTCAGCTGTCCAAATAAGGAAACTTTTGCATCTTGATGATTTTCTGAGCCAAATTTTAAGAATCATGATCAAGCATTGATCAAATGATGTTTGTGGCTTCAAAATGATATATTGACCAAAAATTTGAACTTTTGACTGCCAAATGACCATTTTGCCCCTACAGTTGACTGTAGTGCAATTTAGGGTTTTGACTGTGCAATCTTGAGCTGAATGCCTTGAAACTTGATATGAGGATGTTTGACCATGTTTGTAAGCATATGAGACTTGATTGGGCCTTTGAACACTTCCTTTTCTTGATCAGACTCAAAACCCTAATTTTGACTGTATGGGAGACTGTTGCACTGCACAACCCTTGGGGAATTTTGTAGCTTGGCTTGGCAATTTCTTGAGGAATATGGGAGGGCAAATTTTGGGGTATAACAGTTGCCCCTGTTCAATCTTCTTAGACCTGAGGATGCAGATTGGCTGACGTGCCTTTCGTAATCCGAGGGTAAAAGATGATTGGACACTAGAGTGCCCAGAAATTTGCGCTCACATGTTAGCAATGATGGGGGAATGGGTTTATAGATGCCATCTGGATGTTTGATTGCGTAAGAGATTCCTTGGCGAGAACCTGCATACTTGCAAAACAGAAAATGAGTACCTGACACGTTGCAGGAGCTGATGTTTAGATGCCTGGTATAGATGTGTCCTGATTGGTTACAGGAGCTTAGTCTGGAGCTTCAAACGGCGATGAAAGAACCAGGGATGATTACTTCCTTAGCATGAATGGTAAGAGAGCCTTGGGCGACTTTAACTTCAACAACGCTTGTTGAGAAAAATCTTGGGGATTTTAACTTCAACAACGCTCGTTGAGAAAAATCTGGGGTGTCTTCTACTGGGATAAGAATCAGGGAGATCCTAGGGTCGATCTGACTGAACCAGAGAGGCCTTTGACTGGGTAAGCATCAGGAAAATCTTAGGGTCGATTTAACTGAACCGGTCTAGGTCTTGAAATGTCTTCAACTGGATAAGCATCAGGGAGATCTTAGGGTCGATCTGACTGAACCAGAGAAGGCCTTTGACTGGATAAGCATCAGGAAAATCTTGGGACGATTTAACTGAACCGGTCTAGGTCTTGAAATGTCTTCAACTGGATAAGCATCAGGGAGATCTTAGGGTCGATCTGACTGAACCAGAGAAGGCCTTTGACTGGATAAGCATCAGGAAAATCTTGGGACGATTTAACTGAACCGATCTAGGTCTTGAAATGTCTTCAACTAGATAAGCATCAAGGAGATCTTAGGGTCGATCTGACTGAACCAGAGAAGGCCTTTGACTGGATAAGCATCAGGAAAATCTTGGGACGATTTAACTGAACCGGTCTAGGTCTTGAAATGTCTTCAACTGGATAAGCATCAGGGAGATCTTAGGGTCGATCTGACTGAACCAGAGAAGGCCTTTGACTGGATAAGCATCAGGAAAATCTTGGGACGATTTAACTGAACCGGTCTAGGTCTTGAAATGTCTTCAACTGGATAAGCATCAGGGAGATCTTAGGGTCGATCTGACTGAACCAGAGAAGGCCTTTGACTGGATAAGCATCAGGAAAATCTTGGGACGATTTAACTGAACCGGTCTAGGTCTTGAAATGTAGCTTGAGAACTTAACTGGATCTTTCCTGAAAGGTAAAAGTCAGTCATATGCAATGCATGATATGGATCAAGCAATGATGTTCTCAACATAAATGAGATTTGTATGATGCAGTGCGTTATGCATGCTATAATGATGTATGTGATGTTTTATGTATGTTTTTGTCTAGGAAAATGAATCCTTGACGGGTGCCGGGAAGTCGTATCCTGGGCTGATGTCGAAGAATAGATTTTGCTTCCGCTGGGGATGATAACTGCAAGGATACCGGTAGGAGAAGATGACTCCGTTGCGGAATAAACTTGGCGAATGGAAGATTCTGCGGGGAGGAAAGATACTCTAGCGATCATGCTGGGAAGCAATACTCTGTGGGGATAGAGATGCTTTGCTGAGTGTTGATAGTAGTAATTTGCTGGCGATACCGTTGTTATGTTGGAAGTATTGATGGACTTCGCTGGGGATAGGAAAGAACTACGTTGACGACGACCTTTCCGTGGCTTTTGGCTGAGGATAACCCAGTTATATCCTGTTGAGGAAATAACTCTTTAAATCAAGCCAAACGACGCGTTCGTGTTCTGTGAAGGATAAGCCTCCAGAATTTACTGGGGATAAGCTTACTGCTTGGGGAGATGAATTCCATCTTTCCTGGGGAACTCGGATGGGACTCTCCTGGGGAAGTTTTGATATGCTGGGGAAGTGATTCCTTTGAATGTTGATGTATGCCGCCGGGGAACAATCTTTAGACCAAGACTGTCGGGGATGCTTGTTAAGAATATATGCTGCTGGGGAATATTGGGATCTACTCGAGGATACCCAATTTCCTTGAGACTTGTTAACTTTGTTTGGGGAAGAATGCACTGACTTGCTGTCTCACTCTCTGGGGAATTTAAGATGCCTGGTTAGGTTCTTTAGCTGAACCTACCTTGGTACCTTGGAGGATAGAACAATTAGACTGCTCAGACAACTCTTTATTGCCCCTGTTTCTAATGTCACCTGCAATTAATTCTTTGTTTCGTATGCAAATATTTATGCGCTAGCAAATTATTGTCAATGCATATATCACAAATTGAACCTTGGACGTTCTTCGCAAAACAAAACAGAAAAAGAAAACACAGTTGGCACGTTTAACTGAAAAGTATATTTGTATTGATTTTGAATAGCCTGTGAATAGGCGTTTTGTGTACAAGAGGCTGACGTCCTAGTAACCGGAACGTCGCCGAACAAGAGAGTTTATACAAGTTTTGTACAAAAGAAAATAAACAGCTGTGTGAAATATGAATGATCCACTGGGTTTCAACTCTGCTATTGCCTTTATACTCCGTGCGTCTCATCACTTGATGACCTTGGTTGAGAGTGAAGCTGACTGATCGATGCCGTCTTGATGTAGATACCGGATTCTGGATGCAAAGTGATCCAATGAGACATAGTATTACGCTTTTATCCCTAATTTTTGCCTGGACTGCCCTTTCGGGTCTTCAGTCCACCGGGATACCCATTTTTGCCCAAGCCGCCTTTTCAGGTTTTCGACTTGCCGGGTGTACAGATTTTTCATTTTCATCCCTTCATTTTTCCCGAACCCTTTTGGTTCGACGGGAAGCCCTAATTTTTGCCTAGGCATGTCAGCCTAGCGGGTCATTTTTTCATGCGTAGTATTTTTTAACTATGTCTGCATTGGCGGGATGAGGAAGGTCGTCACCATCCATGTTGGTTAATATCATTGCTCCTCCTGAGAACACATGCTTAACCACAAATGGCCCTTCGTACGTAGGGGTCCATTTGCCCCTTGGATCACTCTGAGGAAGGATGATTCGCTTGATCACCAGATCCCCGACTTGATATTCCTGTGGTCTGACCTTTTTGTTAAATGCCCTGATCATTCGTTTCTGATACGTCTGACCATGACAGATAGCAGCAAGTCTCTTTTCGTCAATAAGGTTGAGCTGATCAAGTCGTGTCTGGATCCAATCATCTTCATTCAGATTTGCATCCTTCATTATCCGGAGAGAAGGAATTTGTACTTCGATCGGCAAGACTGCCTCCATGCCATAAACCAGAGAGAAAGGAGTTGCCCCGGTTGACGTCCTAGCTGAGGTACGATACCCATGCAGAGCGAACGGTAACATCTCGTGCCAATCTTTATACGTTACTGTCATCTTCTGCACGATCTTCTTGATGTTTTTATTAGCTGCTTCTACGGCCCCATTCATCTTCGGTCTGTAAGGAGAAGAATTGTGGTGCTGTATCTTGAACTGTTCGCAGAGCTCAGCGATCATCTTATTGTTCAGATTGGTACCGTTATCTGTAATAATCCGCTCAGGGACACCGTACCGACAGATCAGGTTGTGCCGAATGAACCGTGCCACAACAGTCTTGGTTACCGTAGCATAGGATGCTGCCTCAACCCACTTCGTGAAGTAATCAATTGCCACTAGGATGAAGCGATGTCCATTGGATGCCGTAGGTTTTATCTCGCCGATCATGTCTATGCCCCACATTGCAAACGGCCAAGGTGCAGTTAGAACATTCAGGGGAACCGGAGGAACATGCACTTTATCTGCATAAATCTGGCATTTGTGGCATGTCCTGGAATGTTGGTAACAGTCAGCTTCCATTGTAGACCAGTAATATCCTGCCCGTAGGATTCTCTTAGCCATAGTATGTCCACTGGAGTGTGTACCAAAGGTCCCTTCATGCAGCTCTTCCATGATTCTTTCTGCTTCAGTCTTATCCACACAACGTAGTAAGGTTGAATCATGGTTTCGCTTGTACAAGATGCCGTTGCTTAGGAAGAACTTGGTTGCAAACCTCCTCAGGAATTTCCTGTCATTGACAAAAGCACCTTCAGGGTATTCCTGAGCTTCCAGATATCTCTTCACTTCGTGGTACCAAGGCTTCTCAGTTACCAATTCAGTTTCGAGATCACAACAGTATGCCGGTTCGTCCAGTTTCCAGATGATGATCCGGGGAGCTTCATTATCCCATTTAACCCTGAACATTGAAGACATTGTAGCTAACGCGTCCGCCAACTGATTCTCTTCTCTTGGAAAGTGCTCAAATGTTATCTCTGTGAAGTGGGGGATCAGGGCCAACACACATTCTCTGTAAGGAATCAAGTTTGGGTGTTTCGTATCCCACTCTCCTTTGATCTGATTGATCACAAGAGCGGAATCTCCGAAGACACTCAGAAATTTGATCCTCAGGTCGATCGCAGCTTGAAGACCCATGATACACGCTTCATACTCCGCCATGTTGTTGGTACAGTTCAAACACAGCCGGGCGGTGAGTGGAGTATGAGTACCTTGTGGAGATATGATGATGGCGCCAATACCATTTCCCAAAGCGTTGGATGCTCCGTCAAAATGCATAGACCATCGGGATCCTGGTTCAGGTCCTTCATCCGGTCCAGGTATTTCACAGTCAGTTACTATCATAATGCTTTCATCTGGAAACTCGAAGTTCATTGATTGGTAGTCATCCACAGCTTGATGTGCTAAGTGGTCTGCCAATACACTTCCCTTGATGGCTTTTTGGGTCGTGTACTGAATGTCGTATTCCGTCAAGATCATCTGCCATCTTGCAATTCTCCCAGACAGAGCAGGCTTTTCGAATATGTACTTTATAGGATCCATTTTTGAAATCAACAAGGTAGTGTGAGTCAGCATATACTGTCTCAGCCGGCGAGCAGCCCATACCAAAGCGCAGCAAGTTTTCTCAAGCAGTGAGTATCGGGTCTCACAGTCGGTAAACTTTTTGCTAAGGTAATAAATGGCATGCTCTTTTCGGCCAGACTCGTCATGCTGCCCCAGCACACACCCCATTGCATTATCAAGTACTGTCAGGTAAAGTATCAAAGGTCTCCCTTCAACTGGTGGCATAAGGATGGGTGGTTCTTGGAGATATTCTTTGATTCTGTCAAAAGCAGTCTGACATTCATCATTCCAACGTACTACCTGATCTTTCTTCAGCAGCTTGAAGATTGGTTCACAGGTAGCAGTTAAGTGTGAGATGAACCGAGCAATGTAATTCAGACGTCCTAGAAAGCCTCTGACTTCCTTCTCTGTCTTAGGAACTGGCATCTCTTGAATGGCTTTGACCTTAGCAGGGTCCACTTGAATTCCCTTGTCACTTACCACGAAGCCTAGCAACTTTCCCGATCTTACCCCGAAGGTGCACTTATTCGGATTCAACCTCAGCTTGTACAGTTTCAAACGGTCAAACAGTTTCTGCAGATGATCAAGATGTTCTTCCTCAGTCTGGGACCTAGCGATCATGTCGTCAACATACACTTCTATCTCATGATGGATCATGTCATGAAATAAAGCAACCATGGCACGTTGGTAGGTTGCCCCAGCATTCTTTAGTCCAAAAGGCATGACTTTGTAGCAGAAGGTGCCCCACTGAGTAACAAACGTAGTCTTTTCCATGTCTTCCGGAGCCATCTTGATCTGATTGTAGCCTGAAAAACCATCCATGAAAGAGAATACTTTATGCTGAGTTATATTATCAACAAGGACATCAATGTGAGGTAGAGGGAAGTCATCCTTGGGGCTGGCCCTGTTCAGATCCCTGTAATCGACACACATTCTGACCTTGCCGTCCTTCTTAGGTACTGGAACCACATTAGCAACCCACTGAGGGTAAGAAGTCACTGCAAGAAACCCGGCATCAAACTGCTTCATAACCTCGGCTTTAATCTTCTCAGACATCTCTGGACGCATACGGCGGACCTTTTGCTTAACCGGAGGGCAATCTTCTTTAGTTGGTAAGTGATGGACCACAATGTCGGTATCTAATCCGGGCATATCTTCGTAGGACCAGGCAAAGATTTCTTTATAGTCATGCAGCATCTGAGTCAACCGTTGCTTCACGCTGAGTTCTAGGTTGGCACCAATCTTCACCTCTTTCTTGTCTTTCTCAGTACCCAAGTTTATTATTTCCACTGGCTCTTCATGGGGTTGAATTGCCCTCTCTTCCTGTTGTAACAGTCTTGCAAGTTCACCAGGCACTTCGCAGTCATCTTCACCTTCGTCTTCGGCTAAGTTGATCGGATTTTCGAAGTCATAACTGGCAGTAGCAGAGTCGTTACCAGTGAGATCCAGAGTGGATTGAAACCTGTATGAGTGAGTGTGTGTGTAAATACAGCTGTTTTGCAATATGTAAAGAAAGGAAAGAAAAGGAGCGCAAAATTTGAATTGTGAAAAACGTCCAATGCTTTTATTCATGATATATGACGGTGACAAACAAAAGCCCTCATAAATAAAACCACGGTGCCCCGGGTAAGACACCGGGCCATATAGTTTCAAATTATTGTTTATTACAAATCAAAAACAAAGAAATTCATTACTGGGGAACAAAAGTTATGGGTGTAAAATCTTTAGCAGTCCAATTGGTCAATCCACCGTCGGTCGTCGGGTAGATCCAGCTATCGAACTCTGACTCTTCCACTTTGTCTTCCTCTCCAATAGCATTCACTTCTGAGTGGGTGATGAGCACAGGAGGTCTTCCAATTCTCGCCTTGCGCACTGCTTTCTGAGCTTCTGTGGTGAAACCCAGCCCAAACTTGTTAGTCTTAGGAGTAAGATCAGGGAGCTTGCCCCAGTTTGCACATTCACCTTTTTCGATCACAGCCCGGGCGTCCTTTAAGGAGGCCATCTTCAAAGGAGAAACCTCTTCATCTGCTTCTGTTGCTGCCAAGGTTTGTGGTACTTCCTCAAAATGTTGAAAGGGGGTTTCAATGAACTCCCCATCCATTTCTACGTATCTGAAGGAGTTGAGGTGGCTGACCATGTACTCCTCTTCCCCTTGCACTGTTACGATCTTCCCCCTGACCGGGTACTTGAGCTTCTGATGTAATGTGGAGGTCACAGCTCCAGCCTTGTGGATCCACGGGCGACCCAGCAAACAAGAATAGGACGGATGGATGTCCATCACATAGAATTTTGAATCAAATACCTGTGACCCAACCCTGATTGGGATGTCCACCTCACCATGTACCATTCTTTTGGACCCGTCAAAGGCCCGGACAACAATGTGAGTTGGTTTGAGCTCTAGACCCTCACAATCCAGCCTATCCAGAGCCTTCTTGGGCAGCACGTTTAATGAAGAACCTGTGTCAACCAGCACATGAGCAAGAGTAGTGCCCCTGCATTCAATGGAGACATGCAGGGCATCATTATGGTTCTTCCCCTTTGCTGTCAGATCGGCATCAGAGAAACCCAGGCCATTATCAGCGGTTAGGTTGGCCACACAGTCGGTGAACTGGTCAGCAGACGTCTCTTGGGGTACGTGGGCTGTCTTTAAGAAAGCAATCAGAGCCTTTGCATGGGCCTCTGAACACAGTAGCAGTGACAACATGGAGATTTTAGAGGGGGTGTGCCCCAGCTGTTCTACAACGTTGAAATCACTTTTCTTTATTATCTTGAGGATTTCTTCCATTTCCTGCTTGGAAGCCTCAACAATGGTCTTTGGTGCCTCCGTCCTGGCAGGCACATCAGCAGCAATCCCCTTGCCCCGAGTATCAGATGACTCAGTAGCAGGGGTGGATATTTGGTCAGGGGGAGAAACAGGCACCCTGGCAGGTGTGAAGACCAAAGGCCTATGAATTACCGGAGGAGCAATGTTTGGCGAGAACAGTCTTCCACTACGAGTGACCTTAGCAGGCCCGGTGATGTTGGAGACACCAGTATCAATGTTGAACTCTTGTTTCACACCCAAAACATAAACATCCGCCCCATAGTGCCATGGGACAGCCTTATCAGATTTGTAGGGTATAGGCCCCGGAACAGTAATGGTGATGGGAGCACTCTTGTGAACTGGCAAAATTTGTACAGGCTTCTTTGAAGGAGCCTTGGAATGGTTGTCGAAGATGGTAACGATCGACACTTCTTCAACAGGAGTAGCAGGAACAGCAGTCTTTCTGAACAAAATCTCCCTACTATCTATCAGGTTTTGGACGCCTGACTTCAGCAGAGAACAACCAGCAGGGGAAGCAACACATAGAGGGAAACCTTCGCTACATCCCGGAAATAAACCGGCTAGCAACAGATTCCTCTTGACCATCAGCAACGGAGTAGCAACATCATCCACTGAAGCTACATACAAATCCTCCTCCACAGCATTCACTCCATGCTGGGGCATAGGAGCAGTTACAACATTCGGCCTCTCGGGCGCCTCAAACTGTATTTCCTTTGCATCAATGAGGTCTTGAACCTTATTCTTTAGGGCCCAACAGTCATCTGTGTTATGCCCCGGGCTATCAGAGTGATAAGCACAGCGAGCATTTGGATTGAACTTGGGGGATGCGGTATTGGGAAACTTTGGAGCCTCCCTGACAGTCACTAAATTGGTGGATAGCAACTGTGGCAGGATCTGTGATAAGGTCATGCTTAACCGGGTAAACTCTCTCCGGGGTCTTTCAAACTTTTGAGGATTAGTTGGCCGAGGAGCGGCAGCAGGTTTGGCAATCATTACCGCACTGACAGATTGGCGGTGTTCAGGTCGCTCTGTTCTCCGGGAGCTATATACAGCACTAGCCTCCTTTTTGAAGGGTTTCTTTTCAGTACTGGAGGAGGCAACTTTCTGTATCTTCCCCGACTTTATACCGGCCTCGATCCTTTCACCAGTTAGGATTAGATCAGTAAACCCAGCAGAGGAATTACCAATGAGATGATTGAAAAATGGACCAGATAGGGTCCCCAAAAACATATCTACCAGCTCCCGATCCGTCAATGGTGGCTGCACCCTGCCAGCCAGGTCTCTCCATTTCTGGGCGTACTCCTTAAAACCTTCACCCGACCCTAGCGACATACCCTGGAGTTGGGTACGCGTAGGAGCGAGGTCGGAATTATATTGATACTGCTTGTAAAAAGCAGTGGCCAGATCCTCCCAGTTACGAATGCTGATTCCATCCAGCTGATAGAACCAATCGAGGTGAGTCCCTGAAAGACTCTCCTGGAAGAAGTGGATCCAAAGGTTCTTGTCTGCTGTGTAAGGCTGGATCTTCCTTACATAAGAACGGAGGTGCATCTTGGGACAGGAAGCCCCATCATACTTCACGAAGGCAGGTGTTTTGAACTTGTGTGGGATCACCACCCCAGTAGATAACCCCAAGTCTCCGAAATCCAATCCAGGCACCCGCTGAACTTCCATAGCCTTTAATCTGTCTTCCAGCTGTTTGTACCGGTCTTCAGCAGGAGGGTACTGTTCGTCGTTGAAGTCTGTTTCAGTATCAGAGCCCACAGGAGTAGGGACTTCCCTTTCTTGGTGACTACCTTCCTCCACAGATGGAGGAGTCCTTTCAGCTTCAACCAAGGTGTTCCCGAGTCTGCGCCCAGTGTTAAATAGCACAGTCCTCCTCTTCTTCTTAGTCTTCTTCAGAAGCATGGTCTTCAACTCTTGTTGACCCTGAGCCAAGCCCTTGATCAGCTCCTGAAATTGGGCGTTCTGCGCCTGAAATTGGACGTTCTGCGCCTGAAGAGCCTTGATAGATGCCTCGGTTGATGATTCAGGATTCATGATGCTGAAATAAATAGCGAAGAACAGTAAACAACCTGAAAAGAAGAGTACCTATGATGCACATGATGAATGATATGTGTTTATGCAATGCATTCAAGAGTTCGAAAATTCAAATTGTTGTAGACCAAAAGGAACACACGTTATTATTAAGAAAATCATTGTTTAATACATCAAAGCCTCATGGGCAAAAGTACAAAAAGATCAAATCAATCCCAAAATATGTTGCGCATCTTCTTTGGAGCTATGTAAGTGTTGAGGTTCCTTTCCTCATGCAACAAGCGGGTGAGCTCCAAGACCTTCTTTTCACTGGCATGCAAACTAGTCTCAAGAGAATTCCGCTCTTCCTTAAGCTGGATCCAGCTCTTCTGCATCTCTTCCCAGGATGTGGGCATATCAGGGTGCTGAATAACGTGAGACACCTCTCCTTCCAAGGCAGGCTCTTTGATTACTGGAAGCATGTGAGGATAAGGCATTACTAACTTCTGAGAGCGGGCTCGTACCCACTTGAGGTAAGGCTCCAAAGGGATGGAGTTCCTGTGCCCCAGTGTCTTGCTGTCTATCCTACTAGGCATCCTCCAAGCTCTGATAAATCTCTGGCGAAGTCCTTGAGTATCGTTGTCGAAGTCAAAAACTATGTCAGGAATCAACATGTCATGAGGACCATCCCTCCGAGCATAACCAAATTGTCTCCAAGCCAGGCATGGACTATAAGTAATACCCCCTCTGATTCCAAATAAAGGAACATTAGGATACTCCCCGCAACGATCAATGATAGTGACATCTTCCCTGGACCTAGGGCACCAATGTATATCTGCATGTGTAAGAGTCATCAACCGTTGTGACCATCTCAAACCCCGCTCGTTCTTCAGGACTGATTGTGGAAGGTGCGAAATAAACCACTTTCCCAGGAGAGGAGTGCAACACATAAGGACACCTCTTTTTCTCATGGTTCGAGTGTAACATGAGTGAAGGAGGTCCCCCAGCAACGTAGGTATAGGATTCCTGGACATAAAGATCTGGACAGCATTGATATCAACGAGCTGGTCTGGGTTAGGGAACAACACCAAACTATAAACAAGAAGGGCCACAACCTCTTCAAAAGCTTGTAAGTCAAGGGAGTTCCAACATTCATAGGCCTTTTCAAACAGAAACCTGGCTAAGAACCCTTTGATACCACTTCTAACTTCCCAATGTCCCTTGAGGTCAGATGACTGTAGGTGCAAGGCTTTAGCAATCTCTTCAAGCTTAGGTTCCTTTTCTGTACCGTTGAAGGGTAGCTGATCAAGGATAGGGATCTTCAGGAGTCGGGAGAACTCCTCCAATGTAGGTACCAACTGATAGTCCAAGAAGGTGAAACAGTGATGCAGAGGGTCAAAAAATTGGAACAGGACCTTTATCATATCTTCCTCAATGTTGGTGTTGACCAAGCTGATGAGGCTTCCATGCCTTTCACTGAATGAAGAGTTCTCGGGAATCCTGGATATAAGCTCCTTAAGCTGAGGAGGGATCCTTACAAGACTGATTTGAATTGTCTTTCTACGAATAGTTTCCATGTCCTACAAAACAAGAACAAAGATGAAAATTCGAACCCCTGAAATGGTTAGTCAATGCATATGATGCTGGATGATGTCATGATGCTATGATTAAACACACCACGGATATGTACAAAGACAAACATGTAAGGCACACAAGGCACACAAGACAAGCCCTTAAGGTTTAAGGCCAGCATGGGGTCTGGGTAGTACCCTCTTGAAGTTGGTGGGTTCAACCTGTCCTAATCAAAGTAACCGGGTTCTAAGGTTCCCAATATCACGGGATTGCTTTCATTGTTCATCGTTTCGATTTAGCCACTGAACTGGCGACCGAAATATTCCAGGAAAGCAACCCTCAATTGAGTGTAGTATCGAGTATCAACCAACCTCGGACTGCACCAAAGTCAGTTATCTCACTACCCTAAAGAGGCCAAGATGGTTCAATTAAGGTTCCTAAGGTCTGTTGATGCTTCATGACACCACATGGAGGCCCCGTACTCTCCTTGACTGAACTCAAGGGTTACCGGTACACACCAAAGTGCCACATCAACGTAGCAGACTGCTTCAACCATGTCGGTATACCCCGCACAGTTCCCTCACAGCCTTGTTGCTACTTTCTAAGAAGGTATCCCCAGATCCGGGTTTAGGATCTATAGAACTCCCGAGACAGTCCCACAATAATAAAGCAAGCAAGTCAATACAATTGAAAACACAATGATCTTAGTCCTAAGGTACACCTCACTTTAAATTTAAATCCCCAGCAGAGTCGCCAGTTCTGTGATCGGTGGATCTGGAACTGACTGTTTAACGCTGGTTCGCGAAATGTCACGGAAGCAAGAGTCGCCACCGTCTTTTATTTTCTCCAAATGGAAAGGACAAAAGCACAGAAAAATTCCTTAAAGAGATTGCTCTCGGTTCGGGAGGTAGGTTATAGAAAGGGAAGGTGTTAGCACCCTTTCTATCCATGGTTATCCATGGGCTCTTAGATACTTGCTCAATGTGTTTTCAAAAATGTTTGTTTGCTTTTCAATGTGGGTTAACAAAGTTTCTTTGAAAAATTTCAGTTCGACTCGTACGTCAGAGTGTTTGAAAGATTCGCTTTGAAAGCTTTTGAAAATGTGTTGGTGTGAAAAGAGTTTTTGTTTTGTTTGAAATTAGAGCAAGTATCCTTGAGAACCTACCTACCCTAAGGAATTCGTCTGTGTAAATGTCCTTTAAAGTAGTGCCATCCCACCATTGAGAGGTAGGTAGCACCACTGTTGGAGGTGTTCGGGTCAATTCGAGTTCGTAGGGACATGGTGATCACCAGAGCAATGGGAAGACACCTTAGAAGCTACCCTCATGCCAGGTTCCCGGATCATGAGGACTTACTAAGACGTCCTCTACTCGACGATCACCTTTCGAAAGGCAACAGTGAGGCGTACCCTAGGGGTGGTGTGTGCGATTCGTGTGTCGTTTTCAGATATTTGTCTTGTCATGTTTATTTGTGATCTACGCTTGATTTTAATTAGGACATTCATTCTTGCATGCTTTTTTAACAGTTATAAAGTGGCGGGAAAATAAATCTACAGCTATTACAAACGGCGCGGGTCCACATCGCCAAAATAAACCGGACCCGATTTGACTGAAAGTAAAGAAGCAATAAAATAAAAGTGCGAGAAATAAAGTTACAAGGCTTTGGGACATGTACATAATTATAATAAATGACATAAAATAAATGCGCAAATTAAATAAATTATGAACATGGGCGTTGGACCCTTTTGCAATAAATTAAAATTAATGGAGAATTAAAATTAAAATTAAATGTTTTGGTATTTTTGTGGTTTTTAAGATTTAAAAGAGAAAGAATTAATTAAAACAAAAAAATTGGATGTAAACCCTAATTCTAATGTTTTTTAAGTTATTAAGAAAAAGATTGAATTTTTAACCTAATTTAAATCTAAGTTATTTATATACATTTAATTATAAAAAAATAAATAAATAAATAAATAATAATATTATGGAAAAAAAAGGAAAAATTAAAAGGAGTGGAAATTATTAATTAACCTAATTCTAATTATTTTTTATTTAATATGAAAAGAATTAAAATTGCAAACATCCCAATTAAAACTAAATTCATTATACATTAATTTATTTATAAAAGTAATTAAAATAAATAAATATTATATTTTTTTTGCCTTTTTCTGATTTTATGATGTTTTTGTATTTTGTTAAAAAATAATTAACTAAATAAAACAAATAAAAAAATAAATAACATAACAATTGAGAAAATAAAATATAAAAAGAAAATCAAACCAGGGGGGGTAGCCCCAAAATTGGAGGTAAGGCCTAGCATTCTGGCCCATTGAGCATTGGCCTTGTGGACTTTTCCAGATTCCATATGGTGCGTTGACTAAGACATAATACGCTCCTTGAATCTTGGCCTTTAGATCTGATGTTCTTGGATGCGTGTAGGGTCTGATCTGGATGGAACATGGTACGTCTTAATGCCTGGATTACATGGGAACATAGTTTGCAAAATATTATAGGAAATAAGGTAGACCTGGGGTTCGAACCCAGGTCACTAACATCACCAAGCAATACCTGCACCACTGAGCCAATTAACGCATTTGGTATATTAATAATAAACAAATAACAAAAGAATAGAATAAACGCATTAGTGGTTTACGCGCCAGTTTTCAAACCAGCCTATCACTAACGGACAACACATCATCTCTTTCGTTTTCCTGAAACATAAAGAACGAAGGCAACGGTTTTCGTTGTGTTTTCTTAGGGGACTTTTTGGAAAATAGCGAATAGCAATATGAGCTACATAAATTGTTCGCGAATGGTGGTTTATGTCCGTCTCAATGCACTGAATTCAATGGCCATGGTCTGAAGCTTTGATTTTTCTTCTTTGCAAAAGCCCTAATTTTAAAAACCTGTAACCCTAATATTCAAAAATGGTAGAATCGCATATGTGGCACAAAAATGTAATTGAATGTATTGGTTAGCTTGGAAACTTGACAAGGAACATGAATGTACAATTAAAATGCCATGGGGATGTCTAAAATTGAAAACACGATTCACACTTTCTTGCTGTACAGGGAGGGTTCTATGTACCAATTCTTCGCGTATTGATGGATGTTAGGGATTGCCACACGTTCAGAGTTTGTCCAGGAAGCTATTGGAATCAGTCTTAGGGCTTAAAACTACTTAGAACCTTGATTTCAGATTTGAGTTATATGGCCAATTTTTCAAGTCTTCAATAAGCTTTTGAGCGCAGCATATGATGTGTTATGGTTAGGGTTTGACTTGGCCCTTATGAGGGAAGAGAATTAGCTTGTTATTTGACCTTGATTCATGCTCATGAGAGAACTAGTCCTAGGGTTTTTTCATTAACAAACTTTTCCTTCTTTTAAGCCAAGACCAAGACTTAGTGTGCAATTTAACCCTAGCCTGAGTTTTTGAGTTGGCCCATGATATATGGAAGTTGTCCAAATTCAAATGACACTATTCCATTGGTTTTTGAATTTTATTTGAATTTTTAAAGATTTAAAATGAATTAAATTATCAAAAATTAAATAAAATAGAAAAATCAATATTTGGTCTTGAAATTAATCATGGGACACGTGTGTGGCATGACAAGGCTGAATCAAGTGGAAGAAAGTGGGCCCTTTTGTCAAAAATTGAAGTTTCAAGGATAGTTGACTTTTGCCATTTCACAAAAATTTCCCAACTTCTACAAGGCATAACTTGCTCAATTTTTAAGCTTTTCACATGTTCTTGGACATTTTGGAAAGGTCTTTGAGTCCTATAACCAATGCCTTTGGTCCCATGTCATTTTGATTTTCCAATCTCAAGTTATGGCCTTTGACTTAAAGTCCCTTTTTGTTGACTTTTGAAAATGACCTATAATGTTGAAATTGATAACTTTTTGTGAGAGCATTTCTTGGACTTGAAGTATGAAGATGAGTTGTAGGAAATGTCTTTCTCTTCAAAATGAGCTTTGGATGGAATTTTTCTGATAATCCATGTGAAAGTTATGCCCTGGTCAATTTCAGTTGACTTTTTCAGCTGTCCAAATAAGGAAACTTTTGCATCTTGATGATTTTCTGAGCCAAATTTTAAGAATCATGATCAAGCATTGATCAAATGATGTTTGTGGCTTCAAAATGATATATTGACCAAAAATTTGAACTTTTGACTGCCAAATGACCATTTTGCCCCTACAGTTGACTGTAGTGCAATTTAGGGTTTTGACTGTGCAATCTTGAGCTGAATGCCTTGAAACTTGATATGAGGATGTTTGACCATGTTTGTAAGCATATGAGACTTGATTGGGCCTTTGAACACTTCCTTTTCTTGATCAGACTCAAAACCCTAATTTTGACTGTATGGGAGACTGTTGCACTGCACAACCCTTGGGGAATTTTGTAGCTTGGCTTGGCAATTTCTTGAGGAATATGGGAGGGCAAATTTTGGGGTATAACAAGTGTCATTAATATCTTGTGTGAATGTTGTCTCATTGTTAAACACCTATAATTTGAACAAAAATTAAATTACGCTACACAACAACACCAACATTTAACTTTCAATCTCCACAATAACCAACAATGTACATAAACATTTTACTAGCTAACAACAACAATATTAATTTAACTATAACATAAATAAATTAGATACATATGAATAAAGTGATTACCTTAACTCATGAGTCTATAATGTCTTGGAAGACAACATTCAACATATATTTCATAACATACATGAATTTAGTTTTATTCACATATATAAATATTTTGTATATTATGATTAATACACACAAAGTACAAGAAATAAGTTAGAGAAAATTTAATTAATGTCATAAATGAGACCACTTATTTTTAGAAAAATAAATTTTGGCTTTTTATTTCTTTGATTTCAACCCATAATATGTATCTCCTCCGTAGCTCTACATGTTGGGAAAAAATAGAATAAATAGACATTATTCAAAAATAAAAGTAACATTTTAATATTACAAAGAATATCACTTATGATCTAAGAATTACTTTCATCTTTGGATCAAGACTGTGGTGTAACAAGCATGTCATAATTACTAAATTTTGTTAGGCATAAATAATTATTAGTTGCTAATGATCATTGCTTAAACATTGATAATAATTAGAGCATGGATAAAAACTTGAATATTAAATAAGAGAAAATACAAATCATATATACTTGTAGAATGATAAACGGTCCATGGTAACTGTCTCTTTTCTCTTGAGTTAACTTATTTTGTATGTACATTTGAATATCATTTGATGAACATCGAGTAAATTAAATAAGGTATGGGTCCAAGAAACCATACTTATGTATATCTATATGTGCATAAAATTGATGCATGTACCTAAATGTTAACACAAAATTTGACATTAAAAGCAGATTATATCAAAGAATATAATTTAGTGATAAAAAAATAAAGAATATAATTTGAAATCACCATAAAAATTGTACTTATGTGCACCATAATTGAAGTACGATTATGTCAAGCCAACAAACACCTTCCACAATTTTCATAATACAATTTTTTTTCTATATAAAACTTTTGTTCTGGATCATGTTATAATTATATTCGAAAGATCTCTCCAAGATCCTCTAACATGCTTGTTAATCTATGCAACATATCTGATTGAGGCTATGGGGTTTCAATCTTGTGAAGGATAACTCAAGCTGGACAACTACCTTTCACACATGCGTCAACCAAAACAACCTTCTCATATTATCAAATTGATTTAAATTTTGGTGGGTGAGTACACCCATATCTTTCAATTGTTGGTTCATAAAAACAACAACAACACAAAATCATTTTAAGAACACACAACACCTATTTTTAATCAGACAAATAAAAAAGAAAGTTTCTAAGCCAAACTTATATTTACTTCAATCACATACTAAGCCACGGAGTCCCACATCTTCTTGGTCATACTCTTCTGCGTCTCTTTGGTCAATCTATTTTTCATCTCCTTAGTCACCCTATCTTGCACCTCTTTAGTTGCACTCTATCAAACCTCCTCCCTCACCCTCTTATTCACATCCTTGATCACCCTCTCTTGCACCTTTTTGGTCACCATCTCTTGCATCTCCTTGGTCACACTCTCCTGCATCTCCTCCCTCACCCTATCATCCACCTCATTGGCCATCATCTCTTATTCGTATTGGGTCATCTTTTACTCTACCTCTTAGGTCATACTCTCCCATATAGCCATTTTCTCATTTTCTAATATTTCCTCTATCTTTCCCTGCATTTTATCCTCCATTATCTAATATATCATCTCTTCAATATGACTTTTGCACATTATTTCACTCTTTGACGATGACCTCAAAAATAACCTCAAGTTGACGCTTTTTCCAGCACCACAAACACGCTCATGATTCTTATTAGTTCAATCATTTTTACCAATATGTCATGGCTTATGGAACAAAGGCACAAGTCTTAGTTTTTTTAACCCTTGAATCCTTCAGCACAAATAAAAAATTCCTAACCAAATTGAATGAACTACTATTAATCATTCTAGAAATGAATCTACTTACAATCGTATCGCTAACGATGTGTGTAGTCTTCGATGTGAACTCGTCTTATGGTATTTGATGTGATCTCTTCCATTTTTCATGGTGTGATGGTGGAGATAAGCTAAGATCAAGACTTCTTGACGGATCTCTCAACTCTTGTTCTCTTTGTTTTCTTTTTTCTTTTATCATTGTCTTCTCCAATTTATTATATCCTCCACGATACAATCTATGAGGATAGATATTTTTCTCTATCTCTTTTCATTTTGTCTCTTATTAAGGAACTTATGAGTATTGAGAGACTCGACAAATATCTACCAAACATCCTTATTAATAAAACTATAAGTCACATATGGAGGCATTAAGTTAGTATATTTTGGATTCGTAATATAACATGTTGTGTGATGTGTCTTAAAGCCCCTCTAACGCTCACCAGCATATGATATTCATTTATTTGCTAGCTTATCGTCTTCTAGAAAAATAAAAGTACTCTAAATTTACAAAATAAAGTTAGTATTAGTATTAAACAAAAAAAAATGGTCAATATATACTTGTAAAACAAATCCTAAAAGTTAAAACAAATACCTTAAAATCAGTCCATATACTATTTTTCAATTTTAAGTTTACTTGGCTCCAACTATCTAAAAAATGATTACTTTTCTTCTACAAGTAATGTCACATAAACTCTTAAAAACTGTAGCATTTTTACTATAACATTGACCCCTTTGTAATAAAAAATCGACCGACAGCCTAATGCCGGTGTTGTAGACTTTTGGAAACTTGTCGTACCCCAAATTTTCCCTACCTCGACGATTATATTTTCAAGATTTAAAGATAAAAGAAAATATCTTAATTAGGGATGGTTCAGCAATATCTGATGGTCCATTCTTAAATCCAAGATAATTAGAGGGTGTACTTTAATTCAGGAAAGTGAGGCTTTTTAAATCAGAAAGACCCATGTATCTGTAAACTCATTCGCGAAGCATGTTGACTAATGGCCCATGAGATTCGAAAATGGAAAATCATTTCAAAAATAATAATTAAGTTCTTATTATAAAGCCCACTTTAAGTATTATTATTGTTGAAGGTGAGGTGAAAACTTTAATTTAAAAATCCATCAGAATTCAATATATGAGCCCATTTCGCTTGGCCCATTTGTGTTGTCAAAAAGTAAGAGAAGGGTATGCTTATTAATTTATAGGCCCATTAAGGTTTTAGCAGTCTATTTTGATATCTTGTTGTTATGTTGTTTTAGAAAAAAAATGGGTATTAGTATTAAAACTTTTTATTATTTTAATAAGAATAAATAAATAATATATTTTTTCTTTATTAAAACAAAAAGCAATATATTTTTTATCTGCTAATAAATTTTTAATTATTAAAAAGGATATTAGATTGGATATTATTTATTTCACTTATTAAGAATTGTTGTTTTAAAAAGGAAAGATGAGCTGGATCAAAATTCTCAGGAGGTTAACGCCCAGTTTGGTTAAAATAGCGCACGGGTTGTATAAAAAAATGAGTAACGATGCAAGGCCCAGAATAAAAATGTTGGCAAGCCTAAATCTAATGTACTAACATCTACTGTATCAATCGTATCCCAAATTAACGCATGTTTTTCTCAATAATGCTTACTGTGCAAATCTGAAAATCCAAATCAAATCTAAAATCTGATTTTTCTGCAAAAACAAAATTGAACCAAATATTTCAAAACGATCCAAGCCCATAAATAATACAGAACAAGATATAATCAAATCTCAAATTATAAAAGATATACAACAACAAAAAGCCCATAATATTATAGTATATCACAAATCAATTACAATAAATCACAATCCCTAACTCTTGCTATTTCTCTAAATCTAAGCTAATCAAGATTGTAACAGCAAATTTGTAAAACCCTAATTTTATCCCTATATATACTAATCAACAAATACAAAGAAAGGAAAAGTCGATACAGAGACGGAGAGAAGATTCGAAGACGAACGAAAGAACGTGGAAAACCCCTGTTGCGGTTGAAGAAGAAGAAGGAGCAATTAGGGTATCAATATCTGATACCCTAATTGCTATCACCACTATTATCGACTATCAACTTCAAAGGGCCGCCAGAAACTGCACAGAAAGAGAGAAATGGGATTAGCACGAATCAGAAAGAGAGAACAGAGAACGATATCGTGAGAAAGGTAAAACCACTTAGCTTCTGCTTCCAATACTATTTCCGGTTATTTGGGTTAGGTTGTGATAGGGGGTTGTTATGCCAGCGCCGCCGTGGTCATATTTAGGGTTAGGGACAAGGGAATGAAAAGGGTGGTTCGCGAGTGAGGGAGAGAGCGAAGAGAGTTACTGTAAAGCCGACTGAATTGAAAGAATGAATAAAAATAATTTAGTATTTCGTTTTAATCATATTCCCGTGCGTTCATCATAATTATCATGCAACTCTCAATTTTGTCCGTACGATTATCATCATACGGCCATAGGCCAAGTTTCCACCCTAAGTTCCATGCACCTCACCCACTCAATCAATCCGGACCCCTTCAAAAAGTTGTAATAGGCCTAGTCCATTATTCTTCACACCCCATTGATATATTTTACTCAATTCAGAACAACAATACACCCCCCTCTTACATTGGGCTAGCCCAGCTTTTGTTTCAACACCCCCTATTTTTACTGCTTAATAAAAAACTGCACCCCTCTGAAATTAACTAATTATTTTCTCTATTTTTTTATATATGTATATTTTTTTTATGTTATCTTATAATAATCATTATTATATTTTTTTTATATCATAATTATTTATTACATATATTATCATAAACAAATTATTTTTAGTTAAAAACTCATGAACATATTTTCTATATTTTTGCATTAAAATATTTTTAATCATGCATTAATCAAGAATTTTTGCAATTAATATGATAAAAATATTAACAAATCTCAAACTATGTTTTGCAATAAACTAAGCTAAACAAACTAGTTTTGAAAAAGGGTTTCAAACGAATTTTGACTAATCGCGTATTTAGTCTAAATCTCCACAAATCTCTACAATCGGTCAAAATGCGAGGTGATTCAAAGTACATTTGCAACCCCTAAAAAACACAAACCCAATACGAACTACGAATTGAGACTCTGATTCCTCATAAGAGGATATGTAGGCATACGATAAAAAATCGTGGCGAGTTCCCCTAATTAAAAAACAAACCCTTTTTCCCATATTAAAACTTAAAACCCTATTTAACTCGAAACCTAAACCTAAAACCTAATATCCTTAAGAATAAGGTAGATGAAAGGTGCCTAACACCTTCCTTTCGTCTAATGAGGTCCTAAACTTAGAATCTTTGTCTTGCAAATTAGGGTTTCCTATTAGATGCCCTTCTTTAGGATAAAAACTAGTAGTGGCGACTCTCATAAAAAAACCATTCGCATCAGCTGGCGACTCTGCTGGGGACCTCAACCTTAGGTTTTAGGTTTTATTTTGGGTTTTTATTTTTATTTATTTATTTGCATTTATCTATTTATTTCCTTTATTTATTTCTTGTCTATTTTTATTTATCATTATATATTTTCTATGTGGCGGGTTTTTGTTTCAAAAAATATTCTCAAATAACCCTTAGCAAGAAGGTTGGTCTATTAGCTTAGGGGATACATCATCCCTGCCAATTTATATGACGACTTCACCTAGAGTCGGTGGAATTCCGCAAAGCGAATACTTATCGAGAGATATCCTCTTGACGAGTAGGACTTTGGAATGCCAGCAATGACTCTTTGTAACGACCTTAACCAAGATCTCATGACGAGACCTTTCACGACTTTGAGACGAAAGTCTCAGTCTGTAAAGAGGCTCCACCTAAGATAGGCCCTTGTGCCTTTTCCCTCTAGTGTTATTCATGATACCCTTAAGGAAACCACCTTATGAGGAGGGTAAAATATTTGTAGGCCAAAACTAGGAGCGTACCTTCTAAATATATCATTCATATAATCTCATTTCCATTATCCCTAAACCCGCAAGGGTTACTTCCAGTATACTACAATCCCTAGCATATAGGGTCTATCTTTCATAAGTCACAACCCATAGTATGTAAGGATTATTCAACTGTCCATTAGTCTATTACAATCCCTAGCTTGTAGGGATTCCCCCTTCGTCTTTTATGGTCCTTAATCCCTAAGGAGTTCCTATCTGACTCAATCTCTATGTCAGTGTAGGGTATCCTCATTTCCGTGTCTATCATTATCATCGCCCTTAAGAAGTTCCTATTTGTCTCAATATCTGAGTTAGTGTAGGATATCCCCATTTCCATGTCTATCATTATCTTCGCCCTTAAAGAATTCCTATTTGTCTCAATATCCGTGTCAGTATAGGGTACTTCCAAATCCACATCAAATTATTTTTGTTCTTAAGGAATTCCTATCTGTTTCAATCTCTAAGACAATGTAGGATATTATCATTTTCATATCTACCATCAAACTTGTATAGGGTACCCCTGCGTCTACCCTCATATTACGTTTGCGTCACATTGCATATCCATGAAACCTTTTTGCATCATACCCTAAATCCAAAAACATTTTTGCATACCCAGGCATTCACATACATTCATACATTTTCATCTCATGCATTTCCACCTTCGCCCTTATCCAACTGTTACCCACATGCTAGCTGATTTCTTGGTACTCGCTTGAGGAAGTCTAAAAATGTGGAAGGAGGAGATTAAACATTGGAGACTCAATTAAACTTGGACCTAGAAAGAAAGAAGGAAGCCCTTCACAATGTCAACAAAGGGTCTACGCAGCTCCTCAAATGCCACTACCATTGGTAACTCCTCTACATCAAGAGCAACTGCCCTATCAACAGAATAGTTATGCCCTAGAAAAGTCAAAGGTCACCCTCACGCTTTGACAAGTCCAAGAACTAAGAAGATCTCCTGAAGTCACGAGGATCAACAAATGAGCTCTTCCATAAGATCATTAGGCTTTATCAAGTACAAATTGTAATTTCCTAGTTGCTAAGGTTCGTTTGGTGTAAATTTGTATCTTTGGATCAGTAATTCTAATAAAATAAGCATGCATGTTTTTGAAATCACTTTCCATAAATAATCAACGATTTTCTATTTTCACTCTTCTTCTCCATTTTCAAATTTTCTTTAACAAACTTCGAAGGAGAATGATGTAAATTAAATAACTGAATTTTGTTAAGATATGTTTTCAATGTAAGACCGAGCTGACGATGTAAGGCATTGTTTTAGTTCCTAAACAGTGGAGATATACGGAGATAATCCATAGTCAACCCCCTCGAGCCAAGATTTGGAGTTCTTTCTATTTTCTATAAAAAAACTTAATCTTAACCAGGGGGCAGGGTAGTCTTTCAATTAATTCAATGGCGAGTTCTATTCTCAAGAGAAGTGATTTATCTAAACAAAAGGTTCAAGCATGTCTCTTTCCTCGATACATCATTGAGGAAATAAACTAAGCAAGGGTTCAAGCACATCCTTTTCCTCGCATCCATCAAGAATGAGGAATCCATGAAGCCCTCAATATCTTCTTCCTCAATACATCATTTAAAATCGAGAAAAACAATGAAGATGAAGCTTACAACAATCGGTGTGGCAGTCACGAATTTTCAAAATCGAAAAAAAAAAAAAATCTCAAAAGAAAAAATATAAAAAAAAGGAGAGAGTCCGCTAAGTCAAAAACATAAAGCAAAAACTTTTGACTTAGTCAAAAGTTAGGGCATCCCGATGGACCGGAAAATTAAAAAAAAATCGGTCCATGCAAAAATAAGGCATTGAAAACAAAATTGGAGAAAAATCTTGTGACTCCCACCTCAAAGTTTTCTTATCAACGCTTGAATCTTATCGATGCTTGGATCTTATTAACGCTTCTCATCATCTGCGCAACTACGAAACTTCTCTTGGGGATTAAACGCATTTGTTGGATTAATTGAACTTAGGATTGAAGAACATAAAGGAGAATGGGGTGGGCTAAATAAATTTTGAGCCTTATATATTTTGTTTCTCAAACCACGAACCATGGCCACGTTACAACCTTCAAAAGTCCTAATTGAAGCAAGGTTAACTATGAAAGCATACTAAGCAAAATTCGTGTTAAACTGACTCCTACGTTTGTTAAATTTATTATTACTTCGCTTCTTAGAATCTCCATCTCTAATCATCCATTTCTATTCAAACTTCAATTTCAAAACTTGCATGTACATCACTGAGAATTATTTTTTTCAAAATATACAATTTTATCTACGAATTAATACTTAGCATCGAGGAGATTTGGAAAAGGTCTGATCAAACGCAACATTTCCAAGAAGCTTTTAACCAGAGGAAAAGCATCTAAGAGGACTCCTATAAACAGGGGAAAATACTAATGATCGCAGGGGTATATCTCATGAAGACATTATTTACAAGGGGTGATCATTCCAAAATTCAATCAACCCGGATCAAATTTCAAAGCATTGTTCAATCAGGGGCATACCTTTCGAAGGAACATTCCTTAATCAAGTCATATCATAACAGGGTATGACTCGGTTCCCTCGTTTCAATAAATATATCAATGCTTTGATTCAAGGGGAAATATTCCAAGATTCAAATGTTGGGGCAATACATATCAGGTTCATCCTACCACCCGTAGGGTCCAAGTTCTTCCTCAAGCGACTTCAAGTACAAACTTTTCAGAAATTCAAATCTTGGGGAAATCTATATCAAAGTTCATGGTGAGGTATAAGTTCTTTCTGAGGGTACTTCCTCCAGGTCCAGAAAATGGAGGGGAACCTCTTTCAAAATTCGAATGGTGGGGAAAACCACAATAAGGCTCATCAAAAGGAATTGGTCCAAAAAGTATCCCATCAAGGACAAACCATCCAAAAGCCCATTAGTCAAAGGCATGATTTTTCAAAGTGTGAAATAGTGGGGTCATTCATACTATGATCAAACTATTTCCAAGCGCATATCAATGAGAATCTCCTCCAACACCCTACCAAAAATTAGGGGAAGACAATCCACATATAGGCAAGCTCCCCGCATACTTTCATAATCTCTAATAGACCTTTCTTCTACATCAGCAATCTTCCAAGTTCACAACGAGTAACAGGAAATCAAGAAAACACAACATCCAACCATCATGTGACAAGCAACCTTGTTACATAGTCAAACCTCTACGCTTAATCCTCAACAGCCCATCACAGGGTCATCATTTAAAAAACATGTGAGTCATAATCATAAAGCATAAGTCTGCATAAATTATTAGCATACATTCATTTGGATATTGCGACCCAAAACCAAGCTACACCTATCATATCATTCAGATGACGAATTATGATAGCATGGATCTAACATAGAGCCTAATTCTCATGGGCACATCAAAATTTCAACATCCACTAACGCATATCCAAGTCACCCATTATATGCATTGGTCAGTCATTCCATGCATTAACACCTGCATCTGCATGCATGCATACCATATCATAGCTCGAGACTTAGGACCCGGTAAAAATATAGAGTCAGTTTCTAGGAGAGTCGCTATTACAATATATAACATCTCTCCGACTATCCCTCACAGTGAGTTTATGATACAAGCATTCTTCATCAAACTAAACCGTAAGCAGCCTTATGTACCACCGTCGAAGACGTGAGCAACCTCACACATGTTCTAATCTGCATTTCATAAAAGACGTGAGCAGCCTCACGCAACCTCATCCATTATTCATTCATAGGCAGTCATACGAGGCATGAGCAACCTCATGTATTCATCAGCCATCCATATGTAAGCAGCCTTACGTAAAAGTCGTGACCATCCTCACACTTTCCAATCGACGCCTCCCGATGACCTTACCAATGCTGGGAACCATGTTGCCTATTTTACCTTTCTGAGCCACCGAGTTGATACTATTCAGACAACCCTATGGATATTGGTGCAAATCCCAATTCCCATTTTCCCTATCTTTTCAAAATCCTAGTTCTCTGTCTGGCACATCTTTTTAAAAGCCCATCCCCTAATTATCATGGCTTCTCAAAAAATAAGTCTTCGCTGATAGTCTGTCTTAAGCATTGGTTATGTAGTTCAAATAACATGGGCATTGCATTTATCAATCATTGCATCATTTCAATTCATAACATCATCATATCAAGCATACATACCATACATCATGCATACATCAAGCATAATTGTATCGAACATGCATACATGCATTACATTCAATCATATATGCCCATAAAAAAGCTGCGAAAAATCTCAAGGCATGACTATCATCTAAGACGAACTCAAATTAAAATCCAAGCTTAACACTATCCATTCATATTATTATCACTATAGCTACCTCGGTTGACAACAAACACAATCGTCAAAGGTACCGCTATCAAAATCTCACTAGGCAGCTTACCTATGATTCATATCCACACCTACGTCCACATCCATGCCTATTTCTACGACCACGTCTATGCCTGCGCCCACGTCCATACCTACGCCCGCGCCTACGATACAAATGTCAAGACACTCTTCATCATATCCACACCAATTCATCATGTTGGGGAATTGATAACTCAAAACTAATGGTTTAACAAAGGAGAATTATCAAAAACATTTTCAAACTACTTGGGGCATACACACTCAGCGAACATACAATCCTGGTTCCATATCAACATACAAACATTCAATACACATGCACTCAGGGTTCCAAATCAATATCACACATTCAACACACATACACTCAGGGTTCTATATCAATATTAGACAGAAAACACATATACACTCAGGGTTCCACATTAATATTATACGGAATACGCTTGCGTCATACAACAAGTAAACAATCTTACCCTCGGTTCAACTATCTAAAGGTCAATCAGCAAAACACACTTCTTCTACAAATCCAACCCATCACCTAAGACTCTATGCCGTGATGTGTTTAACCCATCACCTAAGACTCCATGCAGTGATGTGTTCCTAACAATGTAGCATTACCTAAGTCTCTATGCATTAATGTACGAAACCCAGTACATTACCTAAGACTCCATGCTGCAATGTTCGAATGCCAAATAGGATCCTCCACCTAAGACTCCATGCCATGACATGTTCAGCCCATCACCTAAGACTCCACACAGTGATGTTTTCCCTCTACAATATAGTTCATTACCTCAAACTCCATGCAATAATGTACGAAGCTCGGTACATTATCTAAGACTCCATGCAACAATGTTCGAAACCCAAAATTTAGCCTATCGCCTAAGACGACATGCAGCAATTCGCGAAACTAACCCACTGCCTAAGATGTCGTGCAGCTGTATGGTTCCTTGTTCCGTAATAAAGACCATTGCCTAAGATGTCGTACAACAATGTGTTTCTTTATTCTATAACATACACCATCGCCTAAGACATCATGCAGCGAGGCTCGAAAACCAAAATTTAGCATATCGCCTAAGAAGACATGCAGCGATTCGCGAACCTAACCCACTGCCTAAGACGTCGTGCAACAGTACAATTCCTTGTTCCGTTATAAAGACCGTTGCCTAAGACATCGTGCATCAATGTGTTTCTTTATTCTGCAACATAGACCATCGCCTAAGACGTCATGTAGCGATGCTCGAAAAAGATACAAAATCTAGCTTATCGCCTAAGACGTCATGCAGAGAATCGCGAACATAACCCATGGCCTCAGTCTCCAAACAGCCATGCATCATCAATTGTTGTTTTATTCATCCGCCAAATGGGTGAATAAGAAAAACCAAAGCAAGACATACAAGATTTCTCTCTCAAGCTCAAGACCATCTGCCTCGTCATCAAACCCTCGTAAGTGATATATCATCAGCTTTGCCTACTTCCTCAAGACTCGTAAGGGTATGCTGTATCAGCGTAACCTTATGTTTGTCGGACAAATTTTGGGGTATTCCAAGTATTCAATAAACTCCCAATTAAAATGTGCAAGACTCGTGTATTCTCATGCTATTTTATTGGAAGATAATTGAATAGGGGCAACTGTCGTACCCCAAATTTTCCCTACCTCGACGATTATATTTTCAAGATTTAAAGATAAAAGAAGATATCCTAATTAGGGATGGTTGAATAATATCTGATGGTCCATTCTTAAATCCAAGATAATCAGGGGGTGTACTTTAATTCAGGAAAGTGGGGATTTTTAAATCAGAAAGACCCATGTATCCGTAAACCCATTCGCGAAGCATGTTGGCCAATGACCCATGAGATTCGAAAATGGAAAATCATTTCAAAAATAATAATTAAGTTCTTATTATAAATCCCACTTTAAGCATTATTGTTGAAGGTGAGGTGAAAACTTTAATTTAAAAATCCATCAAAATTCAATATATGAGCCCATTTTTCTTGGCCCATTTGTGTTGTCAAAAAGCAAGAGGAAGGTATGCTTATCAATTTATAGGCCCATTAAGGTTTTAGCCGTCCATTTTGATATCTTGTTGTTGTGTTGTTTTAGGAAAAAAAAGGGGGGTATTAGTATTAAAACTTTTTATTATTTTAATATGAATAAGTAAATAATATATTTTTTCTTTATTAAAAGAAAACGCAATATATTTTTTATCTGTTGATAAACTTTTATATTAAAAAGGATATTAGATTGGATATTATTTATTTCACTTATTAAGAATTGTTGTTTTAAAAAGGAAAGATGTGCTAGATCAAAATTCTCAAGAGGTTAAGGCCCAATTTGGTTAAAATAGCACATGTGCTGTATAAAAAAAATGAGTAAAGATGCAAGGCCGAGAATATAAATGTTGGCAAGCCCAAATCCAATGTACTAACACCTACTGTATGAACCGTATCCCAAATTAACGCATGTTTTTATCAATAATGATTACTGTACAAATCTGAAAATCCAAATCAAATCTAAAATCTGATTTTTCCATAAAAACAAAATTGAACCAAATATTTAAAAATGATCCAAGCCCATAAATAATACAGAATAAGATATAATCAAATCTCAAATTATAAAAGATATACAGCAACAGAAAGCCCAGAATATTACAGTATATCACAAATAAATTACAATAAATCACAATCCACAATTCTTGCTATTTCCCTAAATCTAAGCTAATCAAGATTGTAATAGAAAATTCGTAAAACCCTAATTCTAGCCCTATATATATTAATCAACAAATACAGAGAAAGGAAAAATTGATACAGAGACGAAAAGAATATTCGAAGATAACGGAAGAATGTGGAAAACCCAAGTTGCAGTTGAAGAAGAAGAAGGAGCGATTAGGGTTTCAATATCTGAAACCCTAATCGCTATCACCACTGCTATCGACTATCAACTTCAAAGGGCCGTCTGAAACTGCACACAAAGAGAGAAGTGGGATTAGCACGAATCAGAAAGAGAGAACTAAGAACGATATCGTGAGAAAGGTAAAACCGCTTAGCTTCTACTTCCAATACTATTGCCGGTTATTTGGGTTAGGTTGCGATATGGGGTTGTTATACCAGTGCCGTCGTGGTTGGATTTAGGGTTAGGGAGAATGGAATGAAAATGGTGGTTCGCGAGAGAGGGAGAGAGGGAAGAGAGTTATTGTAAAGCTGATTGAATTGAAAGAGTGAATAATCAATATTTTGTATTTCATTTTAATCATATGCCCGTGCACTCATTGTAATCATCATGCAACCCTCAATTTTGTCTGTATGATTATCATCAGACGGCCATAGGCCAAGTCTCCACCCTAAGTTCCATGCACCTCACCCACTCAATCAATCCGGACCCCTTCAAAAAGATGTAATGGGCCTAGCCCATTATTCTTCACACCCCCTTGCTATCTTTTACTCAATTCAGAACAACAATACACCCCCCTCTTACATTGGGCTAGCCCAACTTTTCTTTCAACACCCCTATTTTTACTGCTTAATAAAAAATTGCACCCCTCTGGAATTAACTAATTATTTATATATTTATGTTATCTTATAATAATCATTATTATATTATTTTATATCATTATTATTTATTACATATTATTATCATAAACAAATTATTTTTAGTTAAAAACTCATGAACATATTTTCTATATTTTTGCATTAAAATATTTGTAATCATGCATTAATCAAGAATCTTTTGCAATTACTACGATAAAAATATTAACAAATCTCAAACTATTTTCCGCAATAAACTAAGCTAAACAAACTAGTTTTGCAAAAGGGTTCCAAACGAATTTTGACTAATTGCACATTTAGTCCAAATCTCCACAAATCTCTAGGTCAAAGTGCGAGGCAATTCAAAGTATATTTGCAACTCATAAAAAACACAAACCCCATACGAACTACGAATTGGGACTCTGATTCCTCATAAGAGGATACGTAGGCATACGATTAAAAATCGTGGCGAGTTCCCCTAATTAAAAAACAAACCCCTTTTCCCCTATTAAAACTTAAAACCCTGTTTAACTCGAAACCTAAACCTAAAACCTAATATCCTTAAGAATAAGGTAGATGCAAGGTGCCTAACACCTTTCTTTCGTCTAATGAGGTCCGAAACTTAGAATCGATGTCTTGCAAATTAGGGTTTCCTATTATATGCCCTTCCTTAGGATAAAAACTAGTAGTGGAGACTCTCATAAAAAAACCAGTCACAACAAAACATGGCCATCATCGTGACCTCTAGAATTTCTTTTAATTGTAGTCTTATTAGTTGTGGCTGTATGATAAGTGGTGGTTGTAAGAGAGGTGGTGGTTGTAAGAGAGGTGCTGGTTAAATAGTATATCTTTGTAGAAATAACAAACGACAATAAACATATTATTTCCTAAGATCACTTTATATGTATAACCTCATAATTATTTTACTTAAGACAAGTGTGATACAGTGGGAGAAATGACTTGAGGTTTTTGCGTTTGATCGCAAATGTTGCGGTTAGCAAGAGTCTCCACCGACTTTTCTTTTATCCAAAAGGAAAGGTGAAAAAGCACAGGAAAGACCTTTGAGATTGTTTCTCGAGTTCGGGGGGTAGATTATGAAAAGGGAAGGTATTAACACCCTTTTCATCCATGGTTTTCCATGGGATCTTAGTTACTTGCTAGATCACTTGCTTTTGTTTGAAATTATGCTTTGTGTGGTTTTTGAAAGTATTTTGTAAAGAGGCCATTGTTTAGGCAATCTTTGTAATGATTCTCGTTCGTAAGAATGTATACAAAGATGTTGATCTTTTGAAAATGTTTCAATTTTGTAAAATGTTTGAAAGTGTGTGTATTTGTTTTGAAAATAGCAAGGATGTTTGTCTTGAAATGGAGCAAGTAATTAGAAGCAATCTACCTACTCAAATGTCTTTCTTGTTCATTTTCTCTTCCTTTGACATTGTTGTCTTACCATTGATTTGGTAAGCAACCCTATCTTTGGATGTAGACGGGACAGGCATGGGTCATCGTATAACCATGATTAGCAATGTTGCAAGGTATCTTAGCATTCTTTTAGAGGGACTAAGTGCTAAGATACCTTGCATGCATAATATGGCCATTTTGTATAAGGAAAACAAGTGGAATAACCCTAGGGGTGCTTGTGTGCAGGTGTGTCATTGTCATGCTTGATTTTGTCTTGAATTAGGGTTTTCTACTTGATTGATTTTATTCTTTCCATACAAACCCTAATTACTAGCATATTATGTAAAAATGATAAATTGCGAAATTTAAAATTACTACGCTATTACAACACTTGTGGGAGGGGGTATACAATTTATGAACGGGGATTGCAATAATATAAATCTAATTAATCTATTACAACCAAATTTAATATGTACAAATAATTGAAGAAATATATAAAGTACAAATGCAAATTTGAAAGAAATAATTTTTTTGTGTTTGGATTTTTATATGAAAAAGGTTTTAACCTAAACCTAATTAGAGAAAGATAATTAAATAAAAATTAATTTAAATTAGATAAGAAAAAGAAATTAATTAAGAAAAGATATTTTGAATAAAACCTTAATCCTATTTAATTGATTAAAAGGAAATAAGTTTAAAGAAAAAAAGTATTTTTGTATTTTTGTCTTGGAAATAATATGTGGTGTTATGAAATATTTTTGGTCTTTTTTATATTAAAATAAATATATTTAGAAAAATAATGATCTAGTTTTAATTTAATTTACAAGGAAATTAGTAAAGATAAATAAAGTATAATGAATAAAAATATTTTTTTATGTGGAAAAACATTTAAATTATGTCAAAATATAAATCTATTGTTTTTATACTTTTTATGATTTTTTTGGTATTTTAGAAAATATATTTAAAATAAAAATAAATAAATAAATAAATAAAAATAAAATGGGCCAGGGTGGTGTCACAAGTAAACAGGGGGTTAGTAAAAAAAAAGAAAAAAAAGAAAGCCAGGCCCAAAGGGCCCAGCGCCTGCAAACAAAAATAAAAAAAAATGTCAAAATATGGAAAAAAGCAAAAATGGTCACGCTGGGGCTTGAACCCAGGACCATGGGGTGATCAGGCGCGCGCTTTACCAGTGGGGTGGCTATACATCCGTTTATATAGATAAAACCATAAATATATAAGGCAAATCAAGTCCTGATGACTTCATCTTCAACCTCTAGCCGGTGTACCTGTAACTTCTTCATTTCTCAACAAAAATGGAAAGTGACAAAATGAAAGTTGTTGCATTCTTCCTCACGAATCTAACCATGTAAATAACTAAGGCTGAAAGTCAAAGATAAATGAGAATTTCTCTAGCCCTAATTTAAACCCTAAAAATTTCAAAAACTTCAACTCTAAAATTCTCTAAGCTCAGACCATATAAATGCAAACTATGGATATGTACAACTTCGTGCCAATGAGGTCTACATTTTATCTTCACAAATGCAAGCCTAACAATGCCTAAGTAATGAGATATAAGTTCAAGAAAAATACCTCAAAACTGGAAATCGTGAAACGCAAATAAGCTTATTTCAGGCAGTGCTGATGATCAGGTTAGCTTCCTTAGACCTTTAGGAAGCTAATGCAATGGCTGGCTTGAGCTGAGGATAGCTGAAATGGCCTGGAGAAGTCCAACTATGATGCTCTGTTTTTGGTTATGGAAGATAGGGAAAATGGTTTTACATAAATGAAACAGGTACAAGGATGAGTTACTCTTGATGCAAGGAAGCTTTAGAAACTAAAAGGCTAAGAAACGCATGAGGGAAATGTGAGTTTGGTATGTAAAGTCAAAACTTGCACAACAATGGTGTTTTGAGACAATTTCTGGCTAGAAGGAGTTTGAGTGATTTTCAGGGTCTTTTTGCTCGTGTGTCAACTTGCAAATAGTGTGCATACTTATAAGCAAGAGGCTTTGAGGCTTGTAACAACTCAAAATTTGAATTTGCATCCTTAAGCCAAACATGTGATTTTTAAGAAAACAAGTTTCAATGCTTGTGTACTTGCTAAGATAGAGTGGTTAAGCTTTAAACATACTTGCTTCTGACTTTGTAGATGAAGTGTTATCAGAGGGAACAAATTAGAGGCTCAAGAGTGGACTTTATGCAAAAAGCTTGCTTTACAAGAATGGTATTGTTAGCTTTCTTCCCAAAATGGCAATGTGAACTGGATAAAGCTTAAATCACTTGGATTATAGCTCAAAAGTTTGTGTAATCCATTAATTATGGAGTGACAAACAAGTTTGAGTCCTGCAAAGCAAAGATTATGCAGCCTAACATTGACTTGCATTTGTGTTCATCATGAAAATGACCTATAATTCAAGTGACAAAACCCCAACTTCATCTCTTCGATTCTCCCTACTCAAGAATAATCTCAAGGAGTTCTTGGGCATTTTGGAAAGCTTGAAATATGCTATATAACTCATATTTGAATTGCTTTTGAAGATTCCCATTGGAACTATGTGAACAATTGCCATGAAGTTATGTCAAAAATCTGCCTAACTAGGGCAAAATTTCACTAAGTCATTTTTAGTTCATGAGCATGTATTCACAAAATTATAACTTGAGATCCAAGCATTCTTAGAAGAAGTTGTGTGAAGAAAAGTTGTATATTTCATGGATATCTACAACTTTCATGTTGGGAGTTTCTCTTGAATCATCTTGCATCATGGTGAAAATTTGATCAAAGTTATGAAAAAACATGAAATTTCCAACACTTAGAAAAATTTATAAGTTTAGAAATTTTGACTTTTCAAAATGAAATCTTGACTTTTTGATTTCTTGATGAATAAGTTTCATATTTTGACACGTTTTTATGGATTGGGATCTTTGGCACTTGAATTTGACCAAAAAGTCAAAGTTTGACTTTTCAGTATACAGTTGACTTTTGATCAGTTGATTGTAAAATTCATCTGTCAATCCAATGTACTTGCAATGTTTTGAATCATGTAATTAGGTCAAAATGGTACAATTGGACTCTTGAGATCATGCCTTAAACCAATTGATCATTTGATAGGTTAAAAATCAGAGATTGCCCCTTCTCAGTCAAAACCCTAATTTTGACCATTTTGCCCTTTTGGAGTTTTGATCAAATTTCTTGAGGAATTATGGTCCAAACTTGATCAAATAATACATATTGGTATAAAATATTGATGTGGATAAAAAATTATGAAGTTTGACTGTAAATTGGCTATAGTTGACTTTTTTCCCAATACATCTGATTTTTAAGTCAACTGTTTAATTGACTGATCAAAAGTGTGATCCAAGGCTTGAAACTTGACATGAGTAATCTTGGGGGTCCATAATGATCCTTGAAAGTCATATGAAGCATTGATAGTCCAAAAATCCTTGTGCAAACTCAAACCCTAATTTTGGTCATCAGTGCATGAGGAGGTGTCTTGAGCTGATCAAGCCCTAGTGCAGTCTTAAGCCCATGAGACCTTGTGAGCAAAATTCTTGATAAGTGAGAGGGAAATTTTGCGGTACAACAACAAGAATTGCATCAAAAAAGAGACCTAATATGAGATTCATGCTACATATATATGATATATTACTTAACATATTCCTAACAATATTTCAGTAGAATAACATCATAAACATTTTACTTAAAACAACACTAAAAAGGAAAAAAATGTATTTTACACAAAAAAGGAAAAAAATATATTTTTATTTTTATCAACATAATAAGAATATCATAATCCACATAACAAAAACTAACATTTCTAAGTTATGTGCATGGATAAAGTGAAGTGAGTGTGTTACGTACCGAATACGTGATGAGAAAGATAAACAATGTGGATGAAGCTTCAATGATGTTTGTTTGTCTTTCCTTAGTTTCAATCTATGCTTGAGTTTCAATGGCGTTATGACGTTGAAGGGACGAAATATATGTTGATGTTTGAAAACTTGTGTGTGTTGGAAGAGATGATGTTCAAAAATGATTATGAAATATGAGTTGAGATGCTAGGGCACTTAGATAGATAGGATGAAGATGAATGTCGCCTAGGGTATAGTTTCTGAAAAGACCTTTCAATTTCGCATGAGAATGAAGATGAACGAGAGTTGGAAAGTAAATAAATAATTAGAGACTAAAATTCTAAGAAAACACATGCAAAATATATTTTCAGTTGGATAATCACGCCAAAGGAATAGATAAATTTTAATTAAATAAAAAAGAGAAAAACAATTTTTTAAATAGATAACTAATATTACCTATCGGTTGAATAATTCAAATGAGGGAGTAGATTTATTTGAAATAAATATTAAGGCGTTGATTTTTTTTTAAAAAGATAATTTTTAAATAAAAGAAGAAAAGTGCCTTCTAAAATTTAAATAGATACATTATAAAAAAAAGTTAAAACTACAGCAACTAAAATTTGAAGCATGGTCCCTAAGCCACATTTCCACTCGGTTGAATGTAATAAATGAGGGAACATGTGATATATTTTTTAATTAAAAATTTAAATTAAGGCACCTAGTGGAGTGATTATACCTCGGTTGGTTAGAACACTGGGGTAAATGTTTGTTCGAAAATATAGTATTTGTAGTAGTGATAGTCTATTGGCATGAACACGGTTTACAAAGACTCATTTTAATAGTTGTTATTAGGTTAAAACTATGGTTAATGTGTAATTTTAGAATAACTATTAAGTGTAAGTAATAGGTCACATTTTGCCTTATCCTTTCTCATTTTGCATTATATTTTAGTATTTATCCATATAATTTCTTTCTTTGATCATATTTTTAAGATTTTAGTTATGCTCGTTACCTTAAATTACAAAACATGAACACACAATTTTCCCAACTCTTAATTGATTTATAGGTTGTTTTTTCAAACAAATTAGATTATTTTTAATGGTAAGAAATATCTTATGTGTTACATTAATCAATTAACCTAGTTAAGAAATAATGAAACATGTTCAATTTCTAATCCACTTGAATTTAGGTCGTCTGAAGTCAAGTGTTAGAAGAAGTACAAAAGATACACTATCCCTAAAGGAACACTAGATAAGGATCACCCTACTATCATGGGTTGTTAGATACAAAGGCCTCACAATTCATTGACATCTGTCATTTGAAACAGGTGTCCCCTATAGAGGGTTTTAGGATCTTAAACCCAAAGGATCTACTATAAAGGCTAAAAGACAAATAATTATCTAGTAAACATTATTCTAACATAAAATCTCACATTTACGATCATCACTAACTTGAGTTTCAGAGTGTTTACAAGTACACTTCTCACCATCAGACTAAAGATGAATATTATTTCTTGAGATTATCGTCAGATCCTCAATCACCAATATGACATAAAGAAAAAGGTTCACTCTCGATCAAGGCATGAATAGGTGAATAATGTTATAATTGTGTCCCATAATGTAAAATAGTCATTATAACTCAAGTATCAACTTGCAAATGGCTAATAACTAACTATAACATGTCAAATCAGTTACCACAACAATAATCTTTGTTTTCCTTCAAATTATTTTTCTATTAGTTTTCCTCATGATATATTAATACATTTATAAATACCTTAATTGCATTTGATTTCATCATGTTTCTATTTTCTTATTTTGTATTCTTAATCTCTTTTTTTCTCACTTCTTGCTTTCTTGAGCCCTTGTTCTTTAATTATATTGCTCCTTCAAGTCCTTTTATTTTATCTTTAACCTAATAACAATGCTTAATTTGATTCCTAATGGAGAGGAATGTGATGTTAGCTCCTCATATTATTTTTTCTCATTCAAGGATCCATATCAAATGACTTTGTTGGTCCTCTTTACCTTATCAAAAAAACATTTACCCTTCTTTATTTAAGTTTTGATTTATTAAATGACACGATTTTTCTTAAATCTTGTTAAAATTACTAGGCAACTTCAAAAAAATTACTAGTCACTGCAAAGTCTTCCTTAATATTTAATAGAAAACCCCCTCATAAATCAGAAAATTTGCATATGTTATGATTATTGGGCACAAAAAACCCTCACAAAGTTTTAAGGATTCTTCCACCAAATTTTTTTATGGATGAAACAAAAATTTTAATTTGTGATTACTTTGGTGACCACAAATTTAATTCGAGCTTAGGAGGATGCAAACCTTGTTATTAAGACAAAAAATTTCCAATTTTAGTAACTATAAATTTTGTGAGGTTTAAATCACCATAATATCTCATGTTATTTCCTATTTATATCACACTTAATTTTTTTCCATCTTTCTTAGTTTTTCACTTCTATCTTCTCTTTAAAAAATTTCTCTACCTTATCTATAATTATTCTCTCATTTTTATCTTTATCTTCTCTCTATTATTATTCACCGTCTTTCATTGTACTTTAACTATATTATTGTTCGCTCATTTTTCTCTTTATTTTTCCTATAATATTAATCCCTCTTATCATTTGTCGTATTATGTTTTTAATATTATTTCATTGGAAATAGGTAATCGTTGTGTTGAATATTAAATTGTTAATTGAGATATTATTATGTTGGTTGATTTTATCATTATGATTAATTCCATATGACTCGTGCATATCTGAGTTTCCAATAACTAGGTTCGTTTAGACTATTATATTGATCTAGGCCAAAACCCTGCCGCTCAATATTGTTTTTCAAATAAGTTTTAAATAGTCATTTTGAAAGGTAATTTTTATGTTGGTTGATTTTGTGGCTAAAGGGACATTCATAAATATCAATCATATAGTGAAAGGTATGATTGATATCCGAATTAGACAATCTAGATAGTTACGCTTGAGGCTACAAAAGTGTCTCAGGCTATTGAGAAAAAGTTTTATTTTTAATAGTCGAGTTTAAAGGATCCTAAATGAACGAACCGCATTGACGAAAGTAGGTAGTTCATTGGTTTAGGATGAGATAATGCAATTATAAAGATAGGTATTACCACTATTTTCTATTCGTTTCTAAAAGGAAAATTTCTCGTAATTAACCTAAACTAAGAACCTACGTGAGCAAATTTAGGATATAATTCGTAGTTCTAAATTCCTTTTTATAAATTGTTTTACAAATAAATCAAAAATCTAGATAGTTACGCTTGAGGCTACAAAAGTGTCTCAGGCTATTGAGAAAAAGTTTTATTTTTAATAGTCGAGTTTAAAGGATCCTAAATGAACGAACCGCATTGACGAAAGTAGGTAGTTCATTGGTTTAGGATGAGATAATGCAATTATAAAGATAGGTATTACCACTATTTTCTATTCGTTTCTAAAAGGAAAATTTCTCGTAATTAACCTAAACTAAGAACCTACGTGAGCAAATTTAGGATATAATTCGTAGTTCTAAATTCCTTTTTATAAATTGTTTTACAAATAAATCAAAAATCACTCCCAATTGAAAACAATCATAACATTTGCTAAACCTCGAAATAATATAATTGTATACTTCAAAATATCTTCAGTAAAGCTATACATTTTGTTTTACTTCTATAGAAACCATGCGCTTGATACCTGTCACAACTGTAACCAATTAAACATTGATATAATGCCACAAAATAACCATAAACTTAGAAATAAATCGACAAGTGTTTAAAAATGTAGGAGAAATACCCTTTTTAGTCTCTTAACTTTACCTTTGGGTTCAATTTAATCCCTTATGTTTAAAAAGACCAAATTGATCATTTAACTCTTAAAACAAGGCCAAGCTAATCCTTTCTATTAGCAACATTAGTCAAAGTAAAAAAAATCACTTAAAATAGGGTCCAGTTGGCACAGGTGTGATACTTATATGGGAATAACATTATAATAAAAAAGAAATTGAAAGTCATAAATCACTTAAATGTCAAAATCACTTATTCAGATCAACAAGCCCTAGAAGAGAGTCTTTGCACGAAGACGAATGCGGTTTCAAAGAACGAGGCGGTTTGCAAAATCGATAGCATTTTTTAAGGTAAATTCGGAGGTGATTTCTAAGAAGGGGAAGTGAAGACGCTATTGAAGACACCATTATTGAATACAATTTAGTAGGTATTTTCACGATTTTGTTTTAGATATTTTGTGGTAGTTTTAAGGCTTTTGGCTTTTGAAAATGTTATTTGTTATAGATTTGAGGATTCTATGGAATTAGCTATTTTAATGTTTAGGGTCTAAAAATGTATTAGTTTTTAGGACTTTGTCTTTTTTGAAGTTAATTTGCGTCTGTAATATGTCTCAAAATGTATTAATTTCAAGATTGATTTGAATAGGTCGAAATGGACAAATATTTACACTTGAAAGTTCATCATTGTGGTGAATTCATTGATTAAGTGTGTATGAAGGAAGACTAGTAGATGATTTGAAAATAGATGTAGATAAGTGGAGGTTTTTTTAGTTGATAAATATACTAAAGGAGTTAGGTTATAAGGAATTTGAGATAACATGTTACAACGACCCTACATTTAGGATGAATACTTTGGTTGATGACAAAGGTGCTTTAGAAATTGTTGATCTTTATAGAGTGCATCTAAGTGTTGATATTTATATTTAACTCACCTTGTCTCAGCCTGATTATTATGAGGGTCGTGCTCATAATATTGAAGTAGATAATGATTGCATTGTAAATAAGGAGGAAGAACTTCTTGATAAAATGTTTGATGAAGTAATTAGTAGGGATGCTGAGATGAAGGAAGTTGGGTTAAGGGAAGTTGAGTTGAGGGAATCTGAGTTGAGGGAAGTTGGCTTGAAGGAAGCTGATGATGTTCAAATGGATGGTGATGTTAATGTTGGTGTGGAAAATTATGATGATGTGCATATAGAGGTACATGATGATGTAATTGTGGGTGGTGAGGTGCATGATGGTGTAAGTTCTGATGACTGAAGATTACAACTTCAATTATGATAGTGCTTTAGAAGTAGCTTTTGAGGATGACTCTGATGAGTATGTTGATTTTGAGGAAAATAAAATTTAAAATCTAATTTCATATAAACATGATGAAGAGGGAACAAGCAAAAAATAGAAATAAAAGTGGGAAGAAGAAAAGGAAGATTTTAAAGGGAGTGACAATGACAATGAAAAGCTGGAGAAAGGATGTGAGAGTGATGGTAGTAGTGTAGAAACAAAAAATAAGTACCACATGTTCAAGTTTCAAAAGTACTTGTCAAATTACAAATGGGAGGTAGGAGTGTATTTTAGTACTAGAGGTGATTTTATGGAAGCAATAATTTCATATGCTATTCAATCTGGTAGAAACCTTAACTTCATAAAAAGTGACAAAATAAGGATAAAGGTTTGATGTAAAGATGGTTGTGAGTGGGAAGTATATTGTGCTAAGTTGCCAAATGAAGAATCTTGGAAACTAAGGAAGATAAATGATAAACATTGTTGTAGCAAAGAGTAAAATATGAAGACGATGACTATAAAATGGTTGAGCAATATGATTTAAAACTCCATAAAGAAAAATCATAGAATAAAGATTAAAGATATAAAGGAAAAGGTACAAAGAAAGTGAAATGTAAGGGTCAACAAGACTAAAGCAATCAGGGCTAGATTTGCAGCTAGAGACAAGTTCGATGGTTCTTTCTAGGGGATTACACTAGAATATATGATTATTGTCATGAAATATTGAAAACAAACCTACGATCAACAGTTAAACTAAATGTCGATCCTGTTCAAGAGAGTATTGATGATAAAATACCCCATTTTAGAAGGTTGTACATATGATATGAAATATGTAAGGAGAGATTCTAGTTATGTATACATTTCATAGGTGTTGATGGTTGCTTTTTAAAGGGTCTTTGTTGAGGAAAAATTCTAACAACAATAGGAAGAGATCATAATGACCAGATGCTTCCAATAGCTTTTGCAGTTGTGGCGGGTAAAAATAGAGATAGATGGACATGGCTTTAGATCTCTTGATTGATGACCTTGGAGGTAAAAATGAGTGTCTCACATACACTTTCATTACAGATCAACAAAAGGTATACTCATTACTATTTTGTTATGATTATTTTTGTGTTATGTCACATTTGTGTTATGTTATACTCATTCTTATTGTGTTTTTGTATGTGGTATGGCAGGAGCTATTACCTGTAGTGGATGAGCTTTTGCCTACTGTTGAGCAAAGATTCTGTGTGAGATACATGTATAACAATTTTAGAAAGAGGTATTCTAGAAAAATGTTGAAGGAACTCACATGCAAAACTGTAAAATCAACCAATTCACAAGCATGGGAAAGATAAATAAAGGGAATGAGAAAGGTCAATGAAGAAGCATTTAAACACATGATGAAAACACCGCCAAGATTTTGGAGTAGATCATACTTTAATACACATAACAAGTGTGATGTTATTCTCAACAACATGTTAGAAGCTTTTAACAGTGTTATTCTGGAGTCAAAAGCTAAGCTTTTGGTAACTATGTTGGAAGAGATCATAACCTACATGATAGAAAGGTGGACAACCAATAGAATGAGATTTTAAAAATTGGATGATGGTGATGTTTTACCCAATATTAAAAGGAAATTTGAGAAAACCAACAACTACACAAATTTATGGCTTATCGGATATGTATCATTTTAAAATGTTGGATATTAATATTGTGCAATGTTGCGCAATTTCAAACTGATACACGAAAACATGTTATACGATGTCAGCTGAACATATATTTGAAGTGAGACACATACATGATCCAAAATGCAAGTTTTTTGTGAATTTGAAGGGACATATATGCTTTTGAAGAAGATGAGAACTCAATCCTTCTCAAGCTAGTCAACAACCTGCTCAAGTCAGTCAAGCTACCCAAGCTAGTCAACATCCTGCTTTAGCCAGTCAAGCTACCCATGCTAGTTAACAGTCAACTCAATCTAGACAATAAACTACTCCAAAAACTCAAGGATGTAATCCAACTCATGCAAATCAACAACTAACTGCTCAATCTAGTTAGCAAGCTACTCCAATAACTCAAGGAAGTAAGCAAACTCAAGGAAGGGTAAAGAAGCGAAGTGTTAGGAGAGCGTCAACATCATTCGTACCTCCAAGACCTACAACAAGATTAGGTACATCCAAGAATGTAGTTGGTCCAACAACATAGAGAACTACTCCAACAAAGAGAACCACACCATAGAAGATCATTTAGTGTGACTGTGACTTGTCGGTTTAACATGAGTTTTGATTGTATGAACTTTTTTTGCCATAGTGTCATTTTTAATTCCGTCACAGACCTTGGCATGGTTTTAATTTTATTTTGAATGTTGTATGTTTTGATTGTAATGTCTATTGAACATGTGTTTTTAACATGTCAATGTGTAATGCCTCTGATATAATGTATATTGAACATGTGTTTTTAATATGTCAATCTTTAATGTAAATTGCAACAATTTATGTTTGTCATATATTAGTGTAGATTGAATCAATCTTTAATGTAAATTGCAACAATTTATGTTTGTCATATATTAGTGTAGATTGAATGGTATACATTCAAAATGCTATAAATCAGTGGTATACATTCAATACATTTAAATTGAATGGTGCAAACTAAATGCTATAACTAAACTACTATAAATCAGTCCCATAAACCATAACACAATTATGCCAAAAACTAAACTAATACAAACAAAGTGATTCCAAACTGATTCAAATTGGTACAAACTGAGTGGTACAATTAGGCCAAAACTAAACTGATACAAACTCATTCAACATGATACAATCTCATTCAAACTAATACAAACTCTTAAAATATTCTAAATACGAATACAGAGAAAACAATGAAAAACATCATATTAAAAAAAAAATCATTTCAACGTCTTCATTTGAGTTTGAAGTTCCATTAACTCTATCGTTTGTTCCACAGTAGTTGCCTAAGTTTTACAACCTTCATTTTTGTTGAACCAATTTATTTTCCTAACTTCTCCAACCTACATTTTTACTTCTTCAAAAATTGATCTTTCTCATCTCTCACATCCTCATAGAACCAATAGAAAAAATCACATCCAGCTTGCATAGAGCCCTGAAATTTTTTCAGAAATTCAAGTTCAGACATGATTTGATGTTCAAACAGAAATTATTCACATAAATTTTAACAAACATACTTACCTTAAAATATCGACAACCCCAAAATTATTTTTCAAAATTCTTAACAATGGTTGCCCTGCGAAGAACGATTGTGTCTCCACAATGATAAATAGATTTCCATCGCAGATTGAAAGATGTCTATACATTAGAATCAAAACTCCCACTACTCTTCTGATTCAATTTGGGTGAAGAACAACCAGAGTTCATGGCAGCTACAACCTTCAATTTCTGTAATCAATTTGAGATGGGAATGGAAGGAACCTTAAGCCCTAATTCGATTTCCCAAGAAAATTGCATAAAACGAACAAAGATGAACATATTTAACGAATAAGAAGAAGCTCGTTTGCCAACTCAACTACCACGAGTACAAACATAAACATCATTTGAGGAAAATTGATAGAACAGACCCCTATGGCCCTGTTATAAGAGTCAAAAGATTCATTCGGTCTTTTTAAAACTTAAGGGACCATAATAAACTCTGAGGTAAAGTTAAGAGACTAAAAAAATGTATTTTGTCAAAAATGTATAATATGGCCTACATTTTACAACAACATGAATAAAACACTAAAGTAAACGATTCACCAATCAAGCTATGTTCCTTTATTTTTTGTTTAGACAGTGGAACTATGTTCCTTTCAATCCACCAAATACATCAAAATTTGAACACGATTCTCAACTCACCCAAACCAGTTACTAATTTCAACATACCGCAATCTCTTATCCCTCCCTTCCTTTTAATACTTCTCCTCTGTGAATTGCAAGAAAGGTTGGATGGGTGTTTTCAAATTTTTACAGCCAATCCTCTTGTAATGTAAAGAGAGAAATATGTTCTCATAAATTCAAAACTTGAAAACCTCTGTAAAGAACTATTATGATCCTATAAATAACATACTATAATTTGTATCTATGATTATAGTTATCTTGTAAAAATCCTTCACCCAAGAGAACTATGATCTCTTTAATTTTGATGCTGTTTTCAATTCAATGATCAAATAATTTGGCAAAGAGAAGCTCATTCCAAGTATCTTGAAGTCCAGGTAAACACCAATGTGAACAATCAGCATAGCTAGAAGGGTTGGCTAATTGCTCTTGACTCAATGGATTCCATTGCTTTTTGTAGATTGATGTATGCGCATCTTTGCGGTAGCTGGAAAGCTGAGTAATGTTGAGAAATGTTACAGGAACTTTGGATTTTCTGAACTCTTCTCCAATCACTTGCATTATGCTTTTCAGTGAATCAGATCCCCAGTATGAGGGATCCTCAATTGGAGTTGTTTCATTGTAGCAGTTTCCTCCTGGTTCCCCTCCCCATTCTATGCTCCTGCCAAAATAATACAGCACTTTAGTTAACTACATGATGATGTATGTGTGTGAATAAGAATTTGGGTATTCACATAGTCGACACACTGATAACGGTTGGATCGAGATCAGACATTAGATTGTTTTTTGGTAAAAACTAAAATATCGAGCCTAAAGTTTGAATTGTACAATCTCAATCTATTGACCGCTAATATACTGACTACGTGAATGCATGCAAATGATGATTGCATGGAATCCAAATTCATGTGAATTATATATATACTATACTCACTTTCCATGAGAAGGTGACATGCTGGTGAAGAAGACTCTAGTCTTGTTGGGATCCATGTTCCTTCTCATCCATCTAAGCATACTTTTCATAGCCATTCGATAGGCGTCCTCTGTTGACATCTCAACAATCTCTTTTACTTCATCCTTAAAAGAACCAAGCCTGAAAATTTGAGTATGCATTAAGTGTTACTTATTATGCAATAATACTCTCTAGTCACTATTTGTAAATAAAAATTAATTTTAGATTCATTGAATAATTTATGTATATGATCTATATATAGTTCAGATATATCGATTGTTCAATGAATTTAAAAAGTAAATTCTTTCTTATAATTATGACTGGAGTGTGTATTTGCACAAGCAGTGAGTAAATAATGGCTTGAATAGGGTTGAGGAACATACAATATCTTCATGTTGGAACCAGTTATCCACCAAAGGTAGGTGTTGAATACCAAAATGTCTGCGCCTTTCCAAAAACGACCGTGCGTATTGATTGAACCTTTTCTGACAATCCTATCAGTTACCCTATGGATGACAGCGTTATCGGAGTTTGATTCAAGAAGAAAAGGTGCCCAATAGAACTCAATTGTAGCATTGTATTCCTAATTAAATAGGATAATATGAACAAATAGAGAAAAAGAGAGAGAAAAGGATGGACGTTTTAAAAATAGATGAATCAAAACTACATTTAAAGTTAATAATAATTGAGGTTATTGAGAATATATACATAAGCTAAAAGTGAGAGGTACCTTGGCTGTGAAGACAGTGAGTGAATCAAAGGTTTCCATAGATTTAGCATGTTGGGGAATGAGTTGATGGAGAAGGCATATAAAAGAGACATACTGACCTCGGTTGAGTGAGTCTCCAACAAACATCATCCTCTTCCCGCGAAGTGTATCTAGCATTAAACTGGCATTGAATCTGTAGCATTGGTAAAGAAATGTGTATAATTATTTGGCTTATATCAATCAATCTATGATTACTAGGGGTTTCAAGTCTCAATTCACTAGATTGGCTTCTGTGTGTTGTCTCATTGGAACACTTCTATACAATGTCTCTTCTAGTTGATGAGCATACAATGTGAGTGCATTTGAACTGTATGCCCAATTGGAGGACCCCAAAAACGTAGTTGGTTCTAATTTGGTCTACTGAAAACCTATTAGGTGTATTAGGACAATCAAAATTTCACATAGAAAATAAATAAAAATTAGAGGTGACAATTACATCTATTAATCACACATCCACTATTTCATTCTAACTCCAATCCCTCAACAAACAAAATTATAGTTAATTGAATGGATTTAATTCATTCATTTAAAAATTTAGGATTTAATTGTTGAAGCGTTCAACGTAATTCCGCAACGCTTTGTCTCTCCCCTGAACTATGGCCCCCATTATGCTCGTTTCTGATCTTATTTGTACCGATGATACCGAGAAGATCAAGATCACTCTAGTGTTTGGTTCCTCCTTTGGAATGAAGAACATGCTCCAGATGTCTAAGATCATCTTTGGAAGGATGGATGATCGAAGACTCGTTCTTTTCATTCTCCATTCATTAAAGACGAAGATCTTGATCAGCAATTATTTGTGCGCTATGGCGGCATAGAATGGGGGTGTGGCCCCTTACTACTACGATATTGGCATGCAAACCTATCGATGGGAGTGGTCATAGCGGCCGCGAATAATGGTTTGGTAGCGGTGCAATAGCAAGGCTATGGTGTTTTCTTGAGCGTTATTCCCAATTTGGGGAAAAACGTTAACCCTAAAATTTTAGAACATAATTTTTAATCCAGTAAAGGTATATTGGTCTTTCCCATCCTTTAAGAGGTGTGAAGTTCTCCGCAGGTTTTTTCGGTCAGTTTGAACGTTGTTGTCTTTCATGGACCAAGTGTAATGACTCTTTCGAGACTATTGTGAGCCGTCACGATTAGAGGTACATTTTTTCAAAACTCTGATCTTTTTTTTTTTTGCTAAGGAAAACGATGGCCTTTGAGTGAGGGATTCATTAAAATGTCCCATCTTGAACCCGTTTTGAAATATTTCTACGAACATTTTTTAGTTGGGATGAACGACCTTGATTGTCACTTCATTGAAACGGATGAGATATTCCCTCAGAAATTCAGAGGGACCTTGACGAATGTTGAAAAGACTGGTGGCGGTCATCTTCCTGTGCCTGCTTCATGTGAACTAGTGAACTAGTTTCTACACCATATCCTAATAATTGGTGATGGAGAGCCGAAGCAGGCTCTTATACCACCTAAAGATCGCATCTCTGAAGGTGTCAAAAAGGATCTTGCACTTCAAGGAATCAGGAGCTTCAATAATTGCCATTTGTGTGTTGGTGGAGGCAAAGTGCTCATATGGGTCACTATACCCATCAAACTTAGCCGATGAGAGGCTTGAACTTCTCTAGCACCAGAGCCTCCTATATTTCTTTTGAGACAGGTTGGGGGTCTAGTATTTCAACTTCATTTGTAGGGTCAAGCTCCTGCTAGCGTTGTTGATTATAGTGGATGTTATCATCCAAAGTCTGAAATCTGACAGCGCACATCTTTGCCATGATGCTCTCCTTGCCTTCAGAATCATCGTTGGATGGAGTTGTTGTCTTCCTGTTAATCGTGATGGATGGAGGGGTTGGACGTGAAGATACAAATCTAGCTCAATGTTGTAATGATGGCCCGGCTCCATTTTACTATGCCTCACGATGGGCTCCGATTGTACTTTCTAAAAGTACAATGTGTGACAACACCTAGTGATAAGGACTGTCAAAGGCTTTTAAGGTTTATTGTAAGGTTTACAGCTAACGCATATAGGCCTAGGGCCATATATAAACTACATATATTAATTGTCAAATGTATCAAAAAAGTCAAATTTATTTATAATTCATTACAGAATGAGTATTTAGTCAGGTATCTTGCCAATGTGTCAGGGGATATTGTTCCAATGAATCAGTTTCTGTTTTTTGAGTGTCATATATTTGCTTGTCTTTGGTACCGCGTCATCAATTGGTTCATTTCTCTAATGTATTTCAAAATGAATGCATGGCACATATGTGGGAGTTTGTAGAATTATTTAGGAGTAGGAGAACTTCCTCTAAGAAAGTTATCATAGTGTGGTTCTCCTGTATTTGAAACATATGGAAAGCAAGACATAATTATATATTTAATAACAAGGCTTTGAAGATGGAGCCGATGATCGAATCAATGCAAAGGAATTCGTGGAACGGGCTAAAAGTTCATTTGTGCTTTCTAAAAATAATTACTTTGCTCGAAAGGAAGTACACTTTCCTGAAAAATATTTAAAAATTAATTGTAAAACAAAATGGTATCATGATAGAATTTTATTGAGGTAGTAACTATTTTATTCTTAAGATTAGATATCTTATAAAAGATTTGGTATTTTATTTAGGTTAAATTTATAATTATTAAAAATTATCTTTAAGACCTAAATAAATAAATATGTTAGTTTCAAAAAAAGTCAGAAATTCTACTTAATAAAAATTAGACTAGAAAAGACTGGATTATAAGATCTCCCTCTTAAATACTCAATTTTAATTATGCCATTTTTCTCATGATTTAAAAAAAAAAAACGTTTGAATTGAAAAGAATTGAAAGTGTATTGAATGAATGGCTTTTTATATTTAAAAACGATCCAACTCTTACCCATCCACAACTTGACCCGTAAAATAAAACCCGCAAATAGAAAGAAGAGAGCCTTTACTTACTTGGGAACATCGCAACCGTCAGGCTGCCACCGTAACCGCCTATACTCTTTATCCGGCCGCCCATGCTCTTGACAAGTCAACTGCGGTTGTATATACGGACACTCCGATTCTTCATACAATGGGCGAGTCAACTCGTCTCGAACCCATCTCCCACTGAAAACATCACACGCACTTTCCTCCGTTTGAACAGCGTTGGACCGAGTCAACTCAGCGAGTACTGCCTGTGTGTCGGCGTTGGGATGGAAGATGAAGAGGAAATCATGTGTGTTGAGGATGACAGCGGCCAAGAGAATGAAAGCTAAGACGGTGAAGAGGTAAGGAGAGAGACGAGGTTTGGTTCTGAGAAGAGTGAATGAGTTAGCCATGCATGGACCCCAAAACACTCATTAGTTTTTTTGTATTGTGGTGTGGGGTTGTTGCTTTCTCTTTTCTCTTTGTATATGAAACCTAACTAAGGTGAGTGGGAACCATCATTGGTTGCTATTAAACTATATGACTTTCTATTGAATAAACAAAAAGGTGTCTATCAGCAACTAGATATGGGGTTGGCTCAACAAAATATTATAGATCTGGTGTTTTTATTTTCTTGCAACTGATGAATAAGGTTGTGGAGCCATTGGTGCTAGGCCACGTTACATTTGGAATAATTTGAATCCGAGGCTACTACTGTTTGTGTCTATTAGTAATTAGTAGTACTAATTTACTACATGTACAGCTGCAGCTGTACTGGACATTTCAGAAATGTCGGAAATGGGCCAACAAATATCAATAAACTAATTTTGGTTTCTCCAACTAGAACGGGGATCCTCTCCATCAAAACAAATAGAAAACACAATTACTAAATTTTTTTATATAAATATTAAATTATATAAAATACATGTCATAAATTTCAAAAATATATATATCATATATCAAAAGTATTAATAATAGATTTCTTCATTTAATAGAGATAGTCTCAACTCTTCCAACTAACAAATATGAAAAAAATTTAAAATATATGAGAGATTATATATATATATATATATATATATATATATATATATATATATATATATATATATATATATATATATATATATATATATATATATATATATATATATATATATATATTTCAATTTCAATTTTTCTAAGAAAAAGTTACATTCCCCTAGCTATTTCTCTATAATTCATATCTTATTTTTAAAATTCATAAATTTTCTTCAACATACTTATTGAAACTTGTTTCGTTCTAAAAGCATAATTAAATGTGATCAATTGAATATGAATCTCGAATAGATGGTCCTGATCTTTGGTAGAATGGTTCGGTGGACCTAAAGGTTTTCATTCTACCACCAAATCGGTTCAAGATTCGAGATGAGTATATATCAGAAAGTGTACATTATATTTCATGTGATCTAACTTTATACCTTAGGTAATATGGAATAGATTTGAGTTGGCTTGGGCCTTAGTCATTTTGGGTCTTTGACCGGTCTAGAACAATTATCCCCAAAGATTTTCCAGGCACTGAGGGAGCTAGAGAAGCCTTTATCGCTTGCGGTCGGCCTCCAAGGATATTGTTTGATGCGAACTAGAAGTGAAACGTTTGGAGTTAGATGGAAAAAGGTACTACATAACAAGTCATTAAATGTTTTTTAACTATTGAAACGTTTCACTCTTTGCTCCCAGCATGTAACCTTAGGTGTACAGGTCAGAGCATGATTCCCCTACTTAGAGTACTCGAGTATTTTTGACTCATCGTTCAACCTAATGGGACGGTTGACTTGTTGCCCTTGGATATTTCCCTTATCTTTGATCTAGACCGTTGGTTTTCGATTTATTTCTCTATAAAAGGTGGGTTTAATTTCCAAAGTTTCTTTTCGTCTTCCGTCTACTTTCTACTTATCTCTTTTTGTAGGTTTGGATATCAACTTTTTTACTCTAGCCTTTGGACCTTTTGTTGCTCACCCTCCTCCATTTGTAGGTATGGGATTTGATCATTCGAAAGACCCAATGGCAGCGACTAACGTAGAAGATTACTCCTAGGTGGATCCAAAATATCTAGGAACACTTTCCTTGTATAACCATGAAGCTGAGGTGGTGGCGACCACCTTCGAGGTGGGGACTCCCTCTGATCGGGCAATATAAATGATCACCGCAGACAAGAGGGTGTGCAACGAATTCGAAGGGTGTTGCATTCCCTTCCACGACTACATCTTTCATTGACTTATTTTGAGAAAGAAGTTTTGGATCATCTTCGCATTCCTCCCTCGCAACCTCATATGTGCGCTTGAGGCTTCGTGAGGGCTTTCCAGTACTAGTACGAATACAATGGAGACATGGGATCGGCCTCCACCAACCTCTTATCTGCAGAAACTATTTGAAAGACTGGAGAAATACAAACTAAGGCTGAACCTGAATAAATGCACTTTTAGAGTGAGGTCCGATAAACTCTTAGGCTTCGTTGTCAGCGGCAAAGGTATCGAAGTGGACCCTGCAAAGGTAAAAGCAATACAAGAAATGTCTGCTCCTCGCACTGAGAAGGAAGTCAGGGGATTCTTAGGACGGATGAACTATATCTCCAGGTTCATTTCCCATCGAACCGCTACTTGTGGACCAATCTTCAAATTACTGAAGAAAGATCAAATGATGGAATGGAACGACGACTGCTAGGCTGCCTTCGACAGGATCATAGAGTACCTTCAAGAGCCTCCCATTTTGATGCCGCTAGTTGAGGGAAGACCTCTGATCATGTATCTAACAGTCTTGGAAAATTCAATGGGGTGTGTGCTGGGGCAGCATGATGAGTCTGGCTGAAAAGAGCATACAATATACTACCTGAGCAAAAAGTTTACCGACTGTGAAACCATATATTTATTGCTTGATAAAACTTGTTGCGCTCTGGCATGGGCTGCTCGCTGGCTAAGACAATATATGCTGACTCACACTATCTTATTGATATCCAAGATGGGTCCAATTAAATACATATTCGAGAAGCTTTCCCTCTCTAGAAGAATAGCAAGATGGAAGATGGTCCTGACTGAATACGAAATTCAATACATTACCCAGAAAGCAATAAAGGGAAGTGTGTTAGCCGATCACCTTGCTCATCAGGCTGTGGATGACTATCAATCCATGAATTTTGAATTCCCAGACGAAGACATCATGGTTGTAAATAATTGTGAAGAACTCAAACCACATGACAGACCTGAACAAGGATCCCGATAGACCTTGGTTTTTGACTGAGCTTCCAACGCACTCGGCAACGGCATAGGCGCTATGATCATATCCCCCGAAGGCTTCCATACTCCCTTCACTGCTAGATTATATTTCAACTGTACCAATAATATGGCAGAATATAAAGCGTGTATTATGGATCTCAAAGCTGCCATAGATTTGGGAGTCAAGTCCCTAAGTGTATTTGGAGATTCAGCCTTAGTCATCAGTCAGATCAAAGGAGAATGGGACACAAAGCATCCTAATCTCATCCCCTACAAAGAACATGTGTTGACATTAATCCCATATTTTGAGGAAATTACCTTTGAGCATTTTCCACGAGAGGAAAATCAACTAGCGAGCGCGCTAGCCACTATGTCATCCATGTTCAAAATCAGGTGGGGTAATGAAGCTCCTCAGGTCACCATTGAGCAGATGGACAAACCAGCCTACTGTCACGAGATTGATACTGATGAAGTAGTGGCCAAGCCTCGGTTCCATGAAATTAATAGATATCTCGAGGGCCAAGAATATCCGGAGGGATCTTCAGTCAACGACAAGAAATTTTTGAGAAGATTCTCTGCTAAGTTCTTCCTTAGTAATGGAGTTCTCTATAAGCGCAACCAGGACTCTACTTTGCTTCAGTGCATAGACAAGAGTGAGGCAGAAAAGGTCATGGCTGATCTACATGAAGGCACCTTTGGCACCCATCCTAGTGAGCACACGGTGGCTAAAAAGATCCTTCGGGTAGGATACTACTGGTCCACCATAGAAGCAGACTGTCATCGGTATTCACAAACCTGTCACAAGTGTCAGATCTATGCTGACAAGGTACATATGCCTCGGATTCCTCTAAACATCCTGACTGCTCCTTGGCCATTCGCAATGTGGGGCATTGCCATTATTGGAGAAATCAAACCTACAGCTTCTAATGGACACTGCTTTATCTTGTTTGCCTTTAATTACTTCACAAAGTGGGTCGAGGCAACTTCATTCGCTTCTGTTACCAAGAACGTTGTGGCCCGCTTCATCAAACAGAATCTTATCTGTCGGTATCGTATCCCATAGAGAATCATTACAGATAATGGTACCAATCTCAACAATACTATGATCAATGCACTATGCGCGCAATTCAAGATCCAGTATCATAACTCTTCTCCTTACCGACCGAAGATGAATGGCATTGTGGAAGCCGCTAATAAAAACATCAAGAAGATCATACACAAAATGACAATGACCTACAAGGACTGTCATGAGATGTTATCATTTTCTCTTCACAGTTACCATACCACGGTGCATACATCAACAAGTGCAACTCCTTTCTCTTTGGTATACGACATGGAAGTTGTCCTACCAATTGAAGTCCAAATACCTTCTCTGAGAATCATAAAGGATGCAGGGTTGAATGAAGATGAATGGATTCAAAGTCGACTTGACTAGTTGAACTTGATTGATGAGAAGAGGCTTACAGCTGTCTGCCATGGTCAGATGTACCAAAAACATATGATTAAGGCTTTCAACAAGAAAGTCAGGCGTCATGTATATCAGGTTGGTGACTTGGTAATCAAGTGTATCATATTGCCACAAGTTGATCCCAAAGGCAAATAGACTCCTACATACGAAGGACCATTTGTGATAAAAAAAACGTATTTTCTAGTGGGGCAATGATCTTAGCCACTATGTCGTGCTTTTATTTTTCTGTTTTGTTGTTGTTAAGAACTGAATAAGTTGCAAATGCTCTGGCTAATATAAGGAAGGAGGTGAAGTGTAACACATAACTTCTAGGTTTTCTTACTGTTTTAACATACACAGAACTTCTAGGCTTTCTTACTGTTTTAACACACAAAACTTCCAGGCTTTCTTACTGTTTTAACACACACAGAACTTCTAGGCTTTCTTACTGTTTTAACACACACAGAACTTCTAGGCTTTCTTACTGTTTTAACACACGCAAAACTTCTAGGCTTTCTTACTGTTTTAACACAACACACATAACTTCTAGGTTTTTTTCTCACTGTTTTAACACAACACACATAACTTCTAGGTTTTTCTCACTGTTTTAACACAACACACAAAACTTCTAGGTTTTTGTCACTGTTATAACACAACACATAACTTCTGGTTTCCTCTAACATTTCTTTCAGAACTTCAGGTGCAGCAACCCATAACTTCTGGTTCCCTCTAACGTTTCTTTCTGAACTACAACATGCCTAGCATTAGAACTTCTGGTCCCCTTCATTTTGCTATCAACAACGTGCTGCTCCTGTTTTTGTTATTTTTTCCTTTTCTTTCTTATTCTTATTATTTTCAGCATTAATATTATTTTTATTAATATAAAAAAGGCATAAAAAATATTTCCTTTTTATTAACTAATTATTTTCCTTTTAATTTATTAAGACAAAAAAACCATTTTCAAAACAAATCATTTCCTTTTCTTGTATTGTACAATTCAATATGGTTGTAATAGATAATTAGGATTTAAATTCTTGCAATCCCCATTTGTAAATATGTATCCCCAACTCTGAAATGATGTAATAGCTTAGGATTTATTTTCCGCATTTTATCTACTTTCATATATTGTTAGTAATTAGGATGTATGGAAAGATAAAATCAATAAATAGATAACCCTAATCAAAGACTAAATGCATGTAAATCAAACACACTTGCACACTAGCACCTCTAGGGTAATATCACTTTGTTTCCTTTCAGAAAATAGTCATGTCCCTCGAATATGTGTGTTTTAGCAAAGATCCTCGATAAAAGATCGTAGTCCCTCGACGACCATCAATGTTGCCTTCAGTAAAAGATCTAGTCCCTAAACGACATTGCTAAAACGTCACATAGGTTGCCTTCTATGACTATACAATACGTCCTGTGCCCGTCCTTTCACATCCAACAATGGGGTTTCTTACCAAAACAATGGTGAGATAACAACATCTAAAGGAGGAGGAAAATAACATTTAAGACCTTTTGAGTAGGTAGATTGCTCCTAGTTGCTCGCTTGCTCACAATAAAAACATTTTATACACGCACAATTTCACCTTGGAACATTTTCAAAAGTTAAAACACTTTATACGCGTTCTTATAGAGACGAGAACCATTACAAAGACACTCCTTTTCAAAATACTTTCAAAACCCACATCACAAACACATTTTCAAACAAAAAGAAAGTGATCTAGCAAGCAACTAAGAGCCCGTAGATAACTACGAATGAAAAGGGTGATAATACCTTCCGTTTTCATAACCTACCCCCGAACTCAAGAAATAATCTCGAAAGGTCTTTCCTATTCTTTTCAACCTTTCCTTTTGGATAAAAGAAAAGTCGGTGGTGACTCTTGCTATCCGCAACAATTGCGATCAAACACAAAACACCCAAGTCAGTTCTCCCACCATATTACACCATTTTTTGCCCAAGCTGCCTTTTGAGGTTTTCGGCTTGCCGGGTGTACATTCTTTTATATATATATATCCCTTATTTTTGTCCGACCCTTTTGGTTCACCGGGATACCCTTATTTTTTCCTAGGCCAGTTAACCTAGCGGGTTGTTTTACCATCCATGGTGGTAAGTATCATAGCACCACCCGAAAATATCTTCTTGATCACAAATGACCCTTCATAGGTGGGAGTCCATTTTCCCATGGGATCACCCTGCAATAGGATGATGCACTTTATTACCAAGTCACCAGCCTGATATACCCGATGCTTGATTTTCTTACTGAAGGATTTGATTATATGCTTCTGATACATGTGACTGTGATAGGCAGCTACAAGCCTCTTATCGTTAATTAAATTAAATTGGTCCAGCCTAGTCTGAATTCATTCGTCTTCGTCCAAGTCTGCATCTTTCATAATTCTCAAGGAAGGAATCTGAACTTCAACCAGTAATACAACCTCCATATTATAGACTAGAGAGAACGAGGTCGCCCTAGTTGATGTCAAAGCTGAAGTGCGATAGCCATGTAGAGCAAATGGTAACATCTCATACCAATCTTTATATGTTATTGTCATCTTCTATATAATCTTATTAATGTTCTTATTGGAGGCTTCCACTGCTCCATTCATCTTCAGTCGATACGAAGAAGAATTGTGGTGCTTGATCTTGAACTGTATGCAGAGTTCCCTGATCATAATTGTTGTACCCCAAAATTTTCCATCTCATTTTATCAATATTTCTCCTCACAAGACTCTTTGGACTCCAAACAGAATTAGGGTTTGCTCTGCTCAAGACCCCTCCTTGCACTATTGACCTGAAATTAGGGTTTGAGTTTGCACAGGGATTTTTGGAATTTCAATGCTCAATATGACTTTCATACCTCATGTTGGACTCCTAAGATTGCTCATATCAAGTTTCAAGCCTTGAATCAAATTTTTGCCCAGTCAATTGGACAGTTGACCTAGAAATCAACTATATTGGGAAAAAGTCAACTGTGGCCACTTTACAGTAAAACCTTATAAATTTTGATCCACATCAACATTATAGACTCATATGAACCATTTGATCAAGTTTGGACCACAACTCCTCAAGAAATTTGATCAGATCATCAAAAGGGCAAAATGGTCATTTTTAGGGTTTTGACTGCAGAAGGGCAATTTCTGATTTTTCACCTAGCCAATGGAAAATTGGGTTCAAACATGATTTCAAGGATTCAATGGAATCATCTTTACCAATTCACAATGTTCAAAAGATCTCAAAAGCATTGGATTGACAGATAAATTTTCCAGTCAACTGATCAAAAATCAACTGTACACTGAAAAGTCAAACTTTGACTTTTTGGTCAAAATCAAGTGCCAAGGGTCATTTTTCATCAAGATGGGTCAAAACATGAAACTTGTTCACCAAGAAACCTAATTTTGAAAATTAGGGTTTAAAATGGAAAATTTTCATAACTTAGAAATTTTCTAAGTTATGAAAATTTCTTATTTTTTCCCAACTTCTCAAAACTTTTTCACCATGATGAAATTGGATTCAAAGAAAACTTCCAACATGAAAGTTGTAGTACTCCACAAAATCTACAACTTTTATTCACAAAGTTTTCCCAAAAGATACTTGGATCTCAAGTTATGATTTTGTGAACAAGGGTCCATGAAACTTTTAACTTAGTGAAATTTTGCCCTAGTTTAGGCAGGATTTTGACCTATCTTCATGGCAATTTTTCACCTAGTTCTAAGTGTAATCTCAAAATGAATTTCAAATATGTATTGTATATCATGTTATAAGCTTTCCAAAATGTCCAAGAACTCTCCAAGATCATTCATGGTTAGGGAGAATCGAAAGTTTGAAATTGGAAAATCATCACTTTTGTCCAAGGCATTTTACACCATGCTACAAGTTGCAAAATTTGTCCAAACCTTGCTTGTACTTGGTTTACAGGTCTTAAACCTTCCTACACTCATAAATTAAATTCAAACACATTGAATTAAGGATTTGTTCTGATCTATGAAGTATTATACAAGGTTTAATCCATTTTTGGCAAAAAGGCAACAATACCATTTCCATAAAGCACAACTTTTGCAATTTTGTTTGTCTTGAGCCATGGACCTGATTTATTTATGTAAATAAAGTTCACTAATATCAAGAAAGGTGTACCAACTATGGACAGGCTTTGAGCTATCAAGTACATCCCTTAAGCTTTGTCATTTCAACTTTTGCTTCAAAAACAAGTCAACTTGCAAAAGCTCCACAACTTCGTAATCTGATAAGAGCAAGTGTTGTATTCATTTCAAACAAGTTTTACACATTGCCTAAGATCAGAAACACGAGCTAACAAGTTCTCAAACCCTCCAAACACACCAAAACTTCATTTCTGCCCAAAACAGGGCAAGTTCTGCAAATCACAAGTCAAAACCAAATCCACTCGTGCGTTTTGCTTGAAACCAGTTCCAACACACTCCATACAACATACCTAAACTATCCCAACCATTCTCAAGCTACTGTAACTACATTTTCACACTTCACCATTTTTGCTCTGAAGCTTTGCAGGTTGAGTTCTACAAGCATATTCAGGCCATTTCAAAGCAAGCCAAACATTGGGAAAGGTCAAGGGAACATCAAGCAAGCTCAAAAGAACCTCAGGCCTCACTGAAAGTTGCTGCATTGCCATACTCGAGCTTGACTGAAACAGGTAAATTTCAAACTTCTATCTCCTTATTTAGGAATCATTAGGCTTAGGTTTGTGAATAAAAAATGTAGTCCTCATTGTCCTTGAGCTGTACATATGCATAGAATTCATTTATGTTAACTGAGCTAGGAGTATTTGATAGTTGAACTTACTGAAAAAACTAGGTCAAGATTTAGAGTCATTGAAATTCTCTCTGGTCTTTGAGAGTTAGATCAAGTTTTTTACATGGTTAAGATCGTGTGATCATGAGCTATAACTTTCATGTTGCAAGATTTTGTTTTTGAGCACGTATGCAGGAGTTCCAGATTTGAACATGGCGCGCGTTTTGCTTCTCTCTCAAGGACAGGGACGAAGGAACCTTGGGCTGGGCTTGGTTGTTCTCACTATTAACACCCCCCTTGCTTGCTCTTTGCACCCCCTTGACCCATTTGATTATTTTTGTATATTTTTTTATTTCTTTTACATTTCTGACTTTTTATTTATTTTTCTAAATATTTAAAATCACAAAAAATATTCTTTTAATTTTTCACATTTTTATTTTATTTATTTTATTATTTTTTTTGACATGGAAATAGTTTATTAAATAATATATACTTTTATTTTCTTAAATAAATTTATAAATAATATAAAAATATCATATATTTTTATTTTTATTATTTATACACTTAAATAATATTTTCACACACATTTTTATTTTTTAACACATTTGTATATATTTTTATTTATTTTCTTGTACATAAATAAATATATACTTAAAACAAAACTAGGGTTTCTACCCTTTCAAAAATAATCATTAATATTTTTCTTATTTTTGATACATTAAATAAACTTTTTTTTACATACATAAAAATTAATATCAAAAGCATTTTGTGCATATTTATATTTTTGCATATTTAAATATTTGTCAATTTATTATTTGTACAATGAATTCAATTTGGTTGTAATAGTTGAATTAGGGCTTTATTTTTGTGCAAAATACCCCCTATTCAAACTTGTATCCCCCTCCCCATATCAATGTTGTAATAGTTGTAGATTTACTTTTACGCATTTTATTGCTTTCAAATATGCATGATAGTAAGATTAGGGTTTGTATGCAAGAACAAAAATCAAACAAATAGCATGATTAAACTCAAGACAAAAATGCATGAAACATGACAACACAATGCACACAAGCACCCCTAGGGTTTCATCCACTTGTTGCCTTAAAATGACCATGGTATGCATGCTAGGTATCTTGGCAAAACAAAAACAAAACAAAAAGATCATAGTCCCTCGATGACACTATCTTGGCTGCCTATATAAAAATGATCTAGTCCCTCAAAACTTGCTAAGATACTTGGCAACATTGTTATCATGGTCATACGATGACCCACGCCTGTCCCGTTTAACATCCAAATACAAGGTTGTTTACCAAATACAATGGTAAAACAACAATGTCAAAAGGGTTAAAAATGTATAGGAAAGATCTTTGAGTTAGGGTAGACAACTCCTAGTTACTTGATCAAACTTGCAAACATCCTTGCCATTTTCAAAAAGACACAACACAACTTCAAAACATTTCCCAAAACAAACTTTCAAACATTGAAATATTTTTCAAAAGACAAACACCTTTGTATATATTCAAACAAGAATCATTACAAAGGTTGCCCAAATAAAGGCCTCTTTTCAAAATACTTTCAAAACCACACACAAAGCACCATTTCAAACAATTGAAAAGCAAAAGCAAGTGACCTAAACAAGTAACTAAGAGCCCATGGAAAACCATGGATGAAAAGGGTGTTAGCACCTTCCCTTTTCATAATCTACCCCCCGAACCCAAGAAAACATCTCAAAGGTCTTTACTATTCTTTTTGACCTTTCCTTTGGATAAAATAAAAAGTTGGTGGCGACTCTTGCTAAACCGAAACATTTGCAAACACAAACGCAAAACCTCAAGTCAGTTCTTCCACCGTATCACAAAACTGGCGACTCTGCTGGGAAATCTAATCTAAAAGTGGGGTTACCTTAGGGTTTAAATCACCTTTATATTCTTATCTTGTTTGACTTGCATGCTTTACACTTTGGTTCTATTGTTTGGGTTTGAATCCTCTACCCGGATTTGGAAAACATTCATAGGCAAATAGCAATACATTGTGGAAACTGTGCAGGGAATACCGACATGATTGAAGCAATAGCTATATTAGTGCGACATATTTGTGGGTACCGGTAGCCTTTGAGTTAATCAAAGAGAATACGGGGCCGCTGAGTGATGTCATAAAGCACTGATGGACTTTTAGAACCTTTACTTGACTATCTTGGCCTTTTTAGGGGTAGTGAGATGACCGGCTTTGGTGCAGTCCGAAGTTGGTAGATAGTCGATACTACACTCATTGAGGGTTGTTTTCTTGGAATATTTCGGTCGCCAGTAAAGTGGCTAAAGTGAAACAATGAACACAGAAAATAATCCAGTGATATTGAGCTCCTTAGAACCCGGTTACTATTTATAGGACAGGTTAAGCCAACTAAACTTCAAGAGGGTACTTACCTATGAAACCCCATGCAAGCCTAAACTAGGAACTTGTGTGATTTGCTTGTACATATACTTGTGCATACATCATGAACATCATGAAGCATCATTTGCATCCACTAACCATTTCAAGGGTTTGGATCTTCATCTTTGTTCATGTTTTGTAGGTTATGGAATCACTTCGCAGGAAAACAATCCAAGTCAACCTTGTGAGAATTCCTCCTCAACTCAAGGAGCTTGCTTCCAAGATTCCAGAGTATTCTCCATTCACTGAAAGACATGGTCGACTTCTCAACTTGGTCAACTCCAACATAAAGGAAGGCATGGTGAAAGTTCTCTTCCAGTTCTTTGACCCCCTACACCACTGCTTCACATTTCCTGAATACCAGTTAGTGCCTACTTTGGAGGAATTTTCTCAACTTCTGGGGATTCCTATTCTTCATCAACTACCCTACAACGGTACGGAAAGAGATCCAAAACCTAAAGATGTTGCTCAAGCTCTACACTTGCAACCATCTGATATCATAGGCCATTGGGAAACCAGAAGTGGTGTCAAGGGTTTCTTGGCAAAGTTTCTGTTTGAGAAAGCTCAAGAATGCTGGAATTCTATAGATCTACAAGCTTTTGAGGAGATTGTAGCTCTTCTCATCTATGGGTTGGTCTTGTTCCCAAACCCTGACCAGCTTATAGATGTGAATGCTGTCAAGATTTTCATATCTCGGAATCTTGTGCCTACTTTGCTTGGGGACATCCTACACTCATTTCACACACGAACAATGAGGAAAAGAGGTGTTCTCATGTGTTGTACTCCTCTTCTAGCAAGGTGGTTTATTTCTCACCTTCCCCAGTCAGTCTTGAAGAATGAGCAAGGCTTGAGGTGGTCACAACGATTGATGACTCTTACATATTCAGATGTTCATTGGTGTTCTCGGTCCAGAGAAAATGTCATCATCATTGATCGTTGTGGGGAATTCTCTAATGTCCCACTACTTGGCATTAGGGGAGGCATTACCTACAACCCCTGCTTGGCCCTGAGACAGTTTGGGTATACCCGAAGGGATGGCCCACATGACATGCTGATTCCATACTTGGTTTTTGACTTCGACAACGACGCTCAAGGACTTCGACAAAGGTTTATCCGAGCTTGGAGGATGCCCAACAAGGTAGACAGTAAGGCCTTGGGACACAATAATTCCATCCCCCTTGAGCCTTACCTCAAGTGGGTACGAATCCGCGTCCAAAGTCTTATGATGCCTTACCCCTACATTCTCCCTGTGATCAAAGAGCCTGTTATGGAAGGAGAGGTTCCATACACCCTCCTACATCCTGACATGCCAACATCATTGGAAGATTTACAAAGGAGTTGGATACAGCTCAAGGGAGAACGCAATACTTTTGAAGCCCAATTCTACGCCAGTAAGAAGAAAGTTTTAGAACTTACTCGTCGACTCCACGAAGAGAAGACTCTCAACACTTACATTGCACCAAAGAGGATGCGCAACGTCTTTTTACCTTAGAATTTTGTATTATTTTGCCCATGGGGCATTGATGTACTAACAAATTCTATCTTATTAATATGACGTTTGTTCCTTTTTGTTTAAAATAAATTTGAATTTCTGAATCCTTGAATGCATTACATGAATACATTTCATTCATCATATGCATAAACAGGTCTTCACACCAGGTTTCCTTATCTCTCTGCTGTTTATTTCAGCAAGATGGATATAGAGCAGATGGTCAAAGATTTGCAAGTGCAGAATTCACAGTTCCAACAACTACTCATGACCTTGGCAAAGGGTCAGGAGGATCTTAAAGCTCTGTTAGAGAAGGAAAAGGAAAAAGAGAAAAAGAAAAAGAAGAGAGTTGGTGTGGCTACTTTGGGTAGAAGATTTGAAGGTCAAGCTAGAAGGGTCCTGGATTTCCCCTCAACATCTGATGAAGGGGTAGGAAAAGGAAAGGGAGTTGCAGTACCATCTGAGTCCGAGGAAGAAGAAGAGGAGGAGGATGAAGACTATTCAGAGCAACAGTATCCTCCTGCAGATGAAAAATATAAGAATCTGGAAGAACGTCTGGCAGCCATGGAGATTCAGAGAGTGCTTGGGCTGGATTTCGAAGAGTTAGGGTTGGTTTCTAGGATTGTCATTCCCCTCAAGTTTAAAGTTCCACTGTTTTCTAAATACGATGGGGTGTCTTGCCCAAAAATGCACCTACGGTCCTACGTCAGAAAAATTCAACCACATTCTTCTAACAAAGACCTGTGGGTACATTTCTTCTAGGACAGTTTGTCAGGGACGCAGTTAGATTGGTTCTACCAGCTAGAGAGGTCTGATGTGCACAATTGGGAGGATTTGGCTGCTACCTTCTACAAGCAGTATCAGTATAATACGGACTTAGCACCTACCCGTACTCAATTACAGAGTATGGGCATGGTCTCAAATGAAGGTTTTAAGGAGTATGCCCAGAAATGGAGAGACTTGGCAGGACGAGTGCAACCACCTCTATCTGAGAGGGAGCTAGTTGATATGTTCTTGGGGACTCTGTCAGGTCCATTCTTTAATCACTTGATAGGAAGTTCGTCTGCGGGGTTCACCGAGTTGATTCTAACTGGTGAGAGAGTTGAAGCCAGAATTAAAAGCGGTAAAATTCAAAGAAGGAAATATCAACTGTCTACTCTCAAAGAGGACAAGGAAGAGTTGAGCGCCGGCCAGCGGTGGGGGCCGTAATGATTCAGAAGTCTGCAGCTGATCAGCCCAGAAACAATCAATCTAGAACCAACCAGCAAAGGGTGGAAAGACCACAACGACAATATACCCGGATAAACATGACTCCCGCTCAAGTTCTACCCCATCTCTTGAAGTTAAACCTTGTCAGTTTGAGGGAGGTCCCTAAAAACCCTAACACTATGTCACCACACTACCATCCCAACGCCAGGTGTGCTTATCATTCAGACAGCCTGGGGGGCACGACACCAACAATTGTTGGGCCCTCAGGAATAAGATTCAGGATTTAATAGACGCTAAGGAAGTGGAATTCGACGCCCCTGAAAAGCCGAATGTGATCTCTGCTCCAATGCCAAAGCATGGCCACAATACCCATACTGTTGAAGAAGATCTTTATGTTGCTACTGTTGATGATTTGATGACTTCGTTACCGATAATCAAGCTAAATTTGTTGAAGGCTGGGATTTTCCCAGGATGTGAAAAAGATTGCTGCCTTTGTTCATCCTTACCAACTGATTGTCCGTTGTTGAAGTTAGGCATCCAACGTCTAATGGATAATCAAGAAATCCTTTTTGAAAAGACTCATGTTACACCTACTCCTGTCAATGATGTTGCTATAATTACCATATCCTCCAATCTTTCCAAGGTCTCCAAAAGACCTGTTAAGATTACATCTGATTCGAAGATTGTACCTCTGAACATAACTATGTCGGGGCCCATCCTGTACAAGTCCAACAAATCAATATCGTGGAACTATGGGGGAGAGATCTTCTACCACAGTATTAAGCAGATTGAATCAACTGAAGAAAGTTCTGATGAAGAGACTCCTGACATTGCAAATATTTCTGGAACGAGTAAAATCACCCGCAGCGGAAGAATTTTCTCTCCGGAGATTGCTCCTCCAAGGGCAGTCTTCGGACCCTCAATTACTCCTAAGGTTACTCCTGTACCGGTCAACATATCTGTGAGAACTCCAGTTATTGAAGAAGTCGCGACTCCTGTGGTTGTACCCTCTGCTGTTGCTGATGATAGAGGGAAAGGGATCCAAGAAGTGCCCGTCAGGACGAGGGCTCATCCTTTGGTCATCCCTGAGACCACTCAAAAAGAAATGGAAGAGATTTTGAAAATAATTAAGAAAAGCGACTATGATGTTGTGGAACAATTGGGGCAAACCCCCTCAAAGATCTCTATGTTGGCCCTGCTGCTTTGTTCAGAGGCTCATGCCAAAGCTTTGATCAGATTCTTGAAGATGGCCCACGTGCCATAGGAAACCTCCACGGACCAGTTCCAGGAATATGTAGCTAGCCTAACAGCAGACAATGGTCTTGGATTCTCCGATGCTGATTTAACATCTAAAGGGAGAAAGCATAATGATGCTTTGCATGTCTCGGTGGAATACAGAGGGACTACTCTAGCACACGTTCCAGTAGACACTGGGTCGTCTTTAAATGTATTACCAAAGAAAGCATTGGACAGATTGGACTATGAAGGTTTAACCCTGAAGCCCAGCAATATCATTGTCAGAGCCTTTGATGGTTCTAAAAGGATGGTCCACGGGGAGGTGGACATCCCGATCAAAGTGGGAGCTGAAACCTTCAACTCCACATTCTATGTGATGGACATCCATCCTTCCTATTCTTGCTTGTTGGGGAGACCCTGAATTCACCATGTTGGAGCCGTTACTTCAACTCTGCATCAAATGCTCAAGTACCCTGTCCAGGGGAAAATTATAACAGTTCATGGCGAAGAGGAGTATATGATAAGCCATCTAAATTCTTTTCGCTATGTAGAATTGGATGGTGAATTCATAGAGACCCCTTTCCAACACTTTGAAGAGGTTTCTCCTGAAATTGAAGCAACCAAGATAGTGTCTTCTGCACCCATGATTACCAAACCTGTGCCTCGGATGTCATCCCTCAAAGATGCAAAGGCTGTGATTGAAGAAGGAGGAAGCACAATCTGGGGGCAGCTTCCCGATTTCCCTTTCAAATAAGATAAATTCGGCTTGGGGTTCACTGCTTCTGCTCAAAAGGCTGTACGACGCGCCCGGGCTGGGGGACCACCAGTGAAGTTCACCCATCATGGAGTCAATGCTTTGGAGGATGGTGAAGAGGAAAGCAACTTTGAAGACTGGATTTTCCCTACTGTTGGCGAAGGACTGAACAATTTGGAGGAAAAAGACTTTGTTCCCATTACTTTCATAAATCAGTAATTTATCTTTCAAACATTTCTGTTGGTTTGTAATAATTCCTAAACAATTCGTACACTTTTTGCCTTGTGCCTTACCCGAGGCACATAGGTCCATTTGTAAGGGTTTGATTTTTCATCTTCATATGCCATTTTAATGAATCATGGATGTTTTTAGATTTAAACTTTTGTGTTCATTTTCTTTCCTTTTACATTTATTTTTTTAAAGGTGGCTATCCCTTACACACACCCACACTCACAAATGCAGGTACCCTTCCATTCCGGATTCCATGGGTAACAATTCTGCTATGGCCTTCAGTGACTCTAAAGATCTGGTCAATCATGCCGAATACGAAGGTGATGAAGACTGTGAAGTGTCGGGAGAGTTGGCTAGACTGCTACAACAGGAAGAAAGGGCTATTCTGCCTCATGAAGAGCTATTATAGACAATCAACTTAGGTATTGTGGAAGACAGAAAAGAAGTCAGATTGGGTGCCAACCTAGAGCCAAGTGTCAAGGAGTGCATAGTTCAGCTATTGAATGAATATGTTGAGATCTTCTCCTGGTCCTACGAAGACATACCGGGACTCGATACAGATATTGTGGTTCACCGTCTCCCTACAAGAGAAGACTGTCCGCCAATTAAACAGAAAGTCCGCCGAATGAGGCCCGACATGTCTGAAAAGATTAAAGCTGAAGTGATGAAGCAGTTCAATGCTGGGTTTCTTGCTGTTACTTCCTATCCACAATGGGTTGCTAACATTGTGCCCGTGCCTAAGAAGGACGTCAAAGTGAGAATGTGCGTGGATTACAAAGACTGAAACAGGGCTAGCCCTAAAGATGACTTTCCACTTCCGCACATTGACATCTTGGTTGACAACACAGCTCAGCACAAGGTATTTTCTTTCATGGATGAATTTTCAGGTTACAACCAGATTAAAATGGCCCCTGAAGACATGGAGAAAACTACTTTTGTTATGCAGTGGTGTACCTTCTGCTATAAAGTGATGCCATTCGGATTGAAGAATTCCGGGGCAACCTATCAGCGTGCCATGGTAGCTTTGTTTCATGACATGATACATCATGAGATTGAAGTCTATGTAGACGACATGATAGCCCGATCACAGACGGAAGAAGAACACCTCGACCATCTGCAAAAGTTGTTTGTCAGGTTGAAGGAGTACAAGATCAGACTGAACCCTAACAAGTGCACTTTCGGAGTCAGGTCCGGTAAACTCTTGGGTTTCATTATCAGCAACAAAGGCATCGAGGTTGATCCTGCCAAAGTCAAAGCCATACAAGAAATGCCTGCCCCTCACACTGAGAAGGAGGTCAGAGGTTTCTTGGGACGCCTAAACTACATTTCAAGGTTCATTTCTCACCTAACATCTACCTGTGAGCCAATCTTCAAGTTGTTGAAGAAAGATCAGGTGGTTAAATGGAATGATGACTGTCAAGTTGCTTTCAATAAAATCAAGGAGTATTTGCTAGAACCTCCTATCTTGATGCCTCCCGTCGAAGGAATACCGCTAATCATGTATCTGACTATTTTGGATAATTCAATGGGGTGCGTACTGGGCCAACATGACGAGTCTGGCCGAAAAGAGCATGCCATTTATTACCTTAGCAAAAAGTTTACCGACTGTGAGACCCGATACTCACTACTCGAGAAAACTTGTTGCGCTTTGGTATGGGCTGCTCGCCGGCTAAGGCAGTATATGTTAACTCATACCACTCTACTAATATCTAAGATGGATCCGATCAAGTACATCTTTGAAAAGCCGGCTTTATCTGGAAGAATAGCTAGGTGGCAGATGATCCTGACCGAATACGATATACAGTACACGACCCAAAAAGCCATAAAGGGGAGTGTACTAGCTGACCATCTGGCTCATCAAGCTGTCGAAGATTACCAATCCATGAAGTTTGACTTCCCCGACAAAGACATTATGACTTTGGACAACATTGAAGATAATGGACCGTATGACGGACCTGAACAAGGATCCCGATGGACCCTGTACTTTGATGGTGCCTCCAATGCACTTGGCAACGGTATCGATGTTGTGCTCATCTCTCCAGAAGGTTGCCATACACCTTTCACCGCCAGACTCTGCTTCAACTGCACCAACAACATGGCCGAGTATGAAGCTTGCATTTTTGGACTCAAGGCTGCAATAGACTTGGGAATCAAATCTTTGGTTGTGTTTGGAGACTCAGCTTTGGTCATTAGTCAGATCAAAGGAGAGTAGGACACTAAACATCCCAACCTCATCCCTTACAAAGAACATGTCCTGACATTGTTACCTCATTTCGAGGAGATTACCTTCGAGCACTTCCCGCGAGTAGAGAACCAGCTAGTAGATGCTCTAGCTACAATGTCATCCATGTTTAAACTTAACTGGGATAATGAGGCTCCCCAAATCACCATTGAGCGGATGGATGAACCTGGGCATTGTCACGAGATTAATACCGAATAAGTAGTGGATCGACCTTGGTTTCACGAAGTCAAAAGGTATCTCGAGGCGCAAGAATACCCTGAAGGAGCTTCAGTCAACGACAAAAAGTTCTTAAGGAGGTTTTCAGCTAAGTTCTTCCTGAGCAATGGTATTCTATACAAGCGCAATCATGATTGCATTCTGCTCCGTTGTGTGGACAAGGTTGAAGCTGAGCAGATCATGGCTGAACTGTACAATGGTACCTTTGGCACCCATTCTAGCGGACACATGATGGCTAAGAAGATTCTACGGGCAAGCTATTACTAGTCTACCATGGAAGCTGACTGCCATCAACATTCTAGGACTTGTCACAAATGTCAAATCTATGCGGACAAGGTACATATACCTCCGGTTCCTCTCAATGTCTTAACAGCTCCTTGGCCATTCGCTATGTGGAGAATCGACATGATTGGAGAGATCAAGCCTACAACATCCAATGGACACCGCTTCATCTTGGTGGCCATATATTACTTTACCAAGTGGGTTGAAGCAGCTTCCTTCGCATCTGTCACAAAGAATGTGGTTGCCCGCTTCATCAAGCAGAACCTTATTTGCCGGTATGGTATCCCCGACAGGATCATCACTGACAACGGTACAAACCTGAACAACACTATGATCACCGCTTTGTGCGAGTAGTTCCAGATTCAACATCACAATTCATCTCCCTATCGGCCAAAGATGAACGGTGCTGTCGAAGCTACGAACAAAAATATCAAGAAGATCATACAAAAGATGACAGTCACCTACAAGGACTGGCATGAGATGTTACAGTTTGCTCTCCACGGGTACCGTACCACGGCGCGTACATCAACTGGGGCAACACCCTATTCTTTGGTATACGGCATGGAAGCTGTTTTACCTATCGAGGTTCAGATTCCCTCCTTGAGAATCATGAAGGATGCTGGTTTGAGTGAAGACGATTGGATTCAGACCCGACTTGATCAACTTAACTTGATTAATGAAAAGTGACTCACTGCTGTTTGCCATGGTCAGACGTATCAAAAACGGATGATCAAGGCTTTCAACAAGAAAGTCGGGCGCCAGGTATATCAAGTCGGGGATCTTGTAATCAAGCGGATCATCTTGCCGCAAAGTAATCCCAGGGGAAAATGGACTCCTACATATGAAGGACCATTTGTGATCAAAAACATCTTTTCTGGTGGGGCAATGATTCTAACCACCATGGACGGTGATGACCTGCCGCACCCTGCGAACACAGACATAGTCAAAAGATACTACGCATAAATGACCCGACAAGTTGAAAACCCGAAAGGGCGACTTGGGCAAAAAAGGGCATCCTGGTGAATCGAAAACCCGAAAGGGAGGTTCAGGTAAAAATTAGGGATAAATAATAAAAAATCTGTACACCCGGCAAGTTGAAAACCCGGAAGGGCGACTTGGGCAAAAAAGGGTTTCCCGGTGGATCGAAAACCCAAAAGGGCGGTCCAGGCAAAAGTTAGGGAATTAAAGCGTATGACTATGTCTCGTCGGGTCACTTTAAGGACAATCTCTTCACTGACAAGCTCCAGGCTTCTGATCAACTCAATCATCTTCGGACGAAGCAGCGAACAGACAAGATATTTAGAGTTACGAAGGCTATAACAGAATGGGAACCCCATGGAACTTTTTACACATAGTCATCTTTCTTTGTATTAATTTTTCTCATTTTTATGACAACATTCTCTTACTAGGATGTCTGTCTCCTTTGTACAAAATACTTATACAAAGTTAATACAAAGATACTTCAAAATGCAGAAAACTATTTGCCTTTTCTTCTTTTTACACTTGTGTTTTATTTGAAAACGTCCAATGATTTATTAAATGAGCATATGCATTTGAATATAATCACATGCTTACAAATAAACGAAATGGGAAAGAATGATTACTGACAGGTTGAAAGTATAGGAAGACGTCTCTAGGCTATTCCAAAAGAAATCCCCTGCAATACATCATCTAGGTCCCCAGTGGAGCTAAAACCTTGAAATACATATCCCCATCAGAGTTAAAACTTCAAACTCCCAACCCCCAGTGGAGCAAAAACTTTGAACTACAGACCCTCAACGAAGATGAAACTTTCTCCCCCAACAGAGTCAAATTTCCATACGCAATCAAATCAGCATGTCATTAAGATCCCCAGCGGAGATGAGACTACCAACTACCAATCCCCAGCGGAGCTGAAACTATCAACCCATATTGGAGACCATTCAGTTTTCCCTAAATTCCCCAGCAAGTTGTCTTAAAATCTGAGAATCGACCAGATAACAGTTAACTTTTGCTTTATCCCCAACCTAGGATAATTCCCCAGTAGATTGGCATACAACCCAAGCTCCTGAAGTACCAACATAATGAAGATTCTCATTCTTGAATCCCCAGTAGAGTGGCATACAACCCAAGCTCTTGACATCTTCAACAGAATGAAGATTCTCATTCTTAAAGTGACATACAACCCAAACTCCTGAACTTCTTCCAAACAGGAATAAGCTTTTCCCCCAGAGTCTTGAGCTTACTCTCCAGCAGTATAGCTACTCCCCACAAAGTTTTTACTCCCCAACAGAATAAAGATTCTCATTCTTGATTCCCCAGTGAAGTTGCCAGAGTCTTCATTACTCGCCAGCATGATTTTGTCAGATTTTTTTAATCCCCTGCAGATCGAAGATTCTCATTCTTGACTCCTCAGCATGAAGTCCCCAAGGATTCAAATTCCCCTAGCAGATTGAAGATTCTCATTCTCAGTTCTCCGCAGAAGCCCTCAGAGTCTTCCTTATTCTCCAGCAGATCAAGTTTTTCCTTTGTTCAATCCCTGGTAGAGATCACCAGAGTTTCCTTATTCCCCAGCCGAGAAAGGATTCCCTTTGTGTAATTCCCAGCCGTAGACATCAAAGTTCACTGGATTCTCCAAGCAGATTTCTCAGGCAGTACATGGCATTATTTCTCCAAGCAGAATTTTTGTCAATACTCCAACTTCAAGACTTGAAGGATCCCTATTTTCCCCAGGAAAGTCGTGAAGGATTCTCACATCCTCACAAAAGTTGTCAAAGTTTTTGATAATCCCCGCGAGTTGCCAAGGATTCTCTATCCCCAACAGTAGTCAGCAAGGATTTCTCATCCTCAACAATCAAAGATTTTGAATCCCCAGCAGCGGTCAGGGATTTATTTTCCCTGTCAGCAGTCAAAGATTTTATTATCTCCGGCTATCAAGGATTTATTTTCCTCAGCAAGACAGCTAATTAGCTTACATGCGCATACATTACAATCATATGTCATAAACATTGATAAAACACATACATTGCATCATACATTTCATGCAACATAACTTTGTGTTTCAGCTAACATTTTACCCTTTTTAGGATAAGATTAACAAGCTACTTATATACAATCATGAAAACAGTTTAGAGATGCTCCAGACACGGATGCTATTCTATTGCTTATTCAGATTCAAAGCTCAGAAAACAGCTCAGAGATGCTCCAGATACGGATGCTATTCTATTGCTTATTCAGATTCAAGGCTCAGAAAACAGCTTAGAGATGCTCCAGACACATATGTTATTCTATTTCTTATTCAGATACAGCTCAGAGATGCTCCAGACGCGGATGCTATTCTGTCGCTTATTCAGATACGAGATTTAGATACAGTCCATATATGCTCCAGACACAGTAGCCATGCTGATCACTCATGCTAATGTTCCTTAGCTCAGATACACTTCAAATATGGAAGTCATTTCTGTCACCTATTCAAGATACATTCCAGATACGCCCCAGACACGGTAGCCATGCTGTCACTTATTCTGACTTGTTCCCCAACTCAGAGATGCTCTAGACACGGATGTTATTCTGTCGCTTATTCAGATTTTAGATACAGATACACTCCATACACGGAAGTCGTTCTGTTATTCATTCAGATACAGTGACAGCTCGGATACGCTCCAGACACGGATGCTATTCCCTTGCTCATACAAATCCAATATCCGGATACAACTCAGATACGTTCCAGATACGGATACCATTATGATGTTCATTCAACATACAATTCAACAAACATTCCTGGATGGCATCTTTAAGCCCATCTCCGACAAGATTCTGTCACCCCTCCAAATGGCATCTTTAAGCCCATTTCCTCAAACTACATTTTGACGAGTGCAAATTTACGGGCACTCTAGTGTCCAATCATCTTTTACCTTCGAGTCACGAACGGCAAATTCGCCAATATAACTCTTCAAGTTCAAGAAGATTGAACAGGGGCAGCTATTGTACCCCAAAGTTTTCCCTCTCATTTTATCAAGATTTCTCCTCACAAGACTCTTTGGACTCCAGACAGAATTAGGGTTTGCTCTGCTCAAGACCTCTCCTTGCACTATTGACCTGAAATTAGGGTTTGAGTTTGCACAGGTATTTTTGGACTTTCAATGCTCAATATGACTTTCATACCTCATGTTGGACTCCTAAGATTGCTCATACCAAGTTTCAAGCCTTGAATCAAATTTTTGCCCAGTCAATTGGACAGTTGACCTAGAAATCAGTTGTATTGGGAAAAAGTCAACTGTGGCCACTTTACAGTCAAACCTCATAATTTTTTATCCACATCAACATTATAGAATCATATGAACCATTTGATCAAGTTTGGACCACAACTCCTCAAGAAATTTGATCAGATCATCAAAAGGGCAAAATGGTCATTTTTAGGGTTTTGATTGCAGAAGGGCAATTTCTGATTTTTCACCTAGCCAATGGAAAATTGGGTTCAAACATGATTTCAGGGATTTTATGGCATCATCTTGACCAATTCACAAGGTTCAAAAGATCTCAAAAGCATTGGATTGACAGATGAATTTTCCAGTCAACTGATCAAAAATCAACTGTACACTGAAAAGTCAAACTTTGACTTTTTGGTTAAAATCAAGTGCCAAGGGTCATTTTTCATCAAGATGGGTCAAAACATGAAACTTGTTCACTAAGAAACCTAATTTCAAAAATTAGGGTTTAAAATGGAAAATTTTCATAACTTAGAAATTTTCTAAGTTATGAAAATTTCTTATTTTCCCCCAACTTTTCCAAACTTTTTCACCATGATGCAATTGGATTCAAAGAAAACTTCCAACATGAAAGTTGTAGTCCTCCAAAAAATCTACAACTTTTATTCACAAGTTTTCCCAAACGATGCTTGGATATCAAGTTATGATTTTGTGAACAAGGGTCCATGAAACTTTTAACTTAGTGAAATTTTGCCCTAGTTTAGGCAGGATTTTGACCTATCTTCATGGCAATTTTTCACCTAGTTCCAAGTGGAATATCAAAATTCATTTCAAATATGGATTGTAGAGCATGTTACAAGCTTTCCAAAATGTCCAAGAACTCTCCAAGATCATTCATGGTTAGGGAGAATCGAAAGTTTGAAATTGGCAAATCATCACTTTTGTCCAAGGCATTTTACACCATGCTACAAGTTGCAAAATCTGTCCAAACCTTGCTTGTACTTGGTTTACAGGTCTTAAACCTCCCTACACTCATAAATTAAATGCAAACACATTGGATTAAGGCTTTGTTCTGATCTATGAAGCATTATACAAAGGTTTAATCCATTTTTGGCAAAAAGGCAACAATACCATTTCCATAAAGCACAACTTTTGCAATTTTGTTTGTCTTGAGCCATGGACCTGATTTCTTTATGCAAACAAAGTTCACTAATATCAGGAAAGGTGTACCAACTATGGACAGGCTTTGAGCTAGCAAGTACATCCCTTAAGCTTTGTCATTTCAACTTTTGCTTCAAAAACAAGTCAACTTGCAAAAGCTCCACAACTTTGTAATTTGATAAGAGCAAGTGTTGTATTCATTTCAAACAAGTTTTACACATTGCCTAAGGTCAGAAACACGAGCTAACAAGTTATCAAACCCTCCAAATACACCAAAACTTCATTTCTTCCCAAAACAGGGCAAGTTCTGCAAATCACAAGTCAAAACCAAATCCACTCGTGCGTTTTGCTTGAAACCAGTTCCAACACACTCCATACAACATACCTAAAATATCCCAACCATTCTTAAGCCACTGTAACTCCATTTTACACTTCACCATTTTTGCTCTGAAGCTTTGCAGGTTGAGTTCTACAAGCATATTCAGGCCATTTCAAAGCAAGCCAAACATTAGGAAAGGTAAAGGGAACATCAAGCAAGCTCAAAAGAACCTCAAGCCTCACTGAAAGTTGCTGCATTGCCATACTCGAGCTTGACTGAAACGGGTAAATTTCAAACTTCTATCTCCTTATTTAGGAATCATTAGGCTTAGGTTTGTGAAGCAAAAATGTAGTCCTCATTGTCCTTGAGCTGTACATATGCATATAATTCATTTATGTTAACTGAGCTAGGAGTATTTGATAGTTGAACTTACTGAAAAAACTAGGTCAAGATTTAGGGCCATTGAAATTCTCTCTGGTCTTTGAGAGTTAGATCAATTTTTTTACATGGTTAAGATCGCGTGATCATGAGCTATAACTTTCATGTTGCAAGATTTTGTTTTTGAGCACGTATGCAGGAGTTCCAGATTTGAACATGGCGCGCGTTTTGCTTCTGTCTCAAGGACAGGGACGAAGGAACCTTGGCCTGGGCTTGGTTGTTCTCACTATTGACACCCCCCTGCTTGCTTTTTGCACCCCCTTGGTCCATTTGATTATTTTTGTATATTTTTTTATTTCTTTTACATTTCTGACTTTTTATTTATTTTTCTAAATATTTAAAATCACAAAAAATATTCTTTTAATTTTTCACATTTTTATTTTATTATTTTAATTATTTTTTTTGACATGGAAATGGTTTATTAAATAATATATACTTTTATTTTCTTAAATAAATTTATAAATAATATAAAAATATAATATATTTTTATTTTTATTATTTATACACTTAAATAATATTTTCACACACATTTTTATTTTTTAACACTTTTGTATATATTTTTATTTATTTTCTTGTACATAAATAAATAATATATATATATATATATATATATATATATATATATATATATATATATATATATATATATATATATATATATATATATATATATATATATATATATATATATATATTCTTAAAACAAAACTAGGGTTTCTACCCTTTCAAAAATAATCATTAATATTTTTCTTATTTTTGATACATTAAATAAACTTTTGTTTACATACATAAAAATTAATATCAAAAGCATTTTGTGCATATTTATATTTTTGCATATTTAAATATTTGTCAATTTATTATTTGTACAATGAATTCAATTTGGTTGTAATAGTTGAATTAGGGCTTTATTTTTGTGCAAAATATCCCCCTATTCAAACTCGTATCCCCCTCCCCATATCAATGTTGTAATAGTTGTAGATTTACTTTTACGCATTTTATTGCTTTCAAATATGCATGATAGTAAGATTAGGGTTTGTATGCAAGAACAAAAATCAAACAAATAGCATGATTAAACTCAAGACAAAAATGCATGAAACATGACAACACAATGCACACAAGCATCCCTAGGGTTTCATCCACTTGTTGCCTTAAAATGGCCATGGTATGCATGCTAGGTATCTTGGCAAAACAAAAAGATCATAGTCCCTCGATGACGCTATCTTGGTTGCCTATATAAAAATGATCTAGTCCCTCAAAACTTGCTAAGATACTTGGCAACATTGTTATCATGGTCATACGATGACCCACGTTTGTCCCGTTTAACATCCAAATACAAGGTTGTTTACCAAATACAATGGTAAAACAATAATGTCAAAAGGGTTAAAAATTTATAGGAAAGATCTTTGAGTTAGGGTAGACAACTCCTAGTTACTTGATCAAACTTGCAAACATCCTTGCTATTTTCAAAAACACACAACACAAATTCAAAACATTTTCCAAAACAAACTTTCAAACATTGAAACATTTTTCAAAAGACAAACACCTTTATATATATTCAAATAAGAATCATTACAAAGGTTGCCCAAACAAAGGCCTATTTTCAAAATACTTTCAAAACCACACACAAAGCACCATTTCAAACAATTGAAAAGCAAAAGCAAGTGATCTAAACAAGTAATTAAGAGCCCATGGAAAACCATGGATGAAAAGGGTGCTAGCACCTTCCCTTTTCATAATCTACCCCCCGAACCCAAGAAAACATCTCAAAGGTCTTTCTTATGCTTTTTTACCTTTCCTTTGGATAAAATAAAAAGTCGGTGGCGACTCTTGCTAAACCTAAACATTTGTGAACACAAACGCAAAACCTCAAGTCAGTTCTTCCATCGTATCACAATAATGTTGTTGATATTGGTACCATTTTCTGTGATGATTCTCTCGGGGATGCCATACCGATAGATAAGGTTATGCTTAATGAACCGGGCGGCCATATTCTTAGTAACAGAGGTGAACAAGGTTGCTTTAACCCACTTTATAAAGTAATCAATGGTGATGAGGATGAAGCGATGTCCGTTGGAAGCAGTAGGTTTGATCTCTCCAATCATATCAATGCTCCATATTACAAACGACCAAGGATTAATTAAGATATTCAGAGGTACTGGAGGCACATGTACTTTATAGATCTAGAACTTGTGACAAGTTCTCGAGTGGTGATGGCAGCTAGTTTCCATAGTCGACCAATAGTAACCCGCTCTAAGAATTTTCTTAGCCATAGTATGTCCACTGGAGTGAGTACCAAAGATACCTTTGTGCATATCTTCCTTAATCTTCTCTTCCTCTTTCTAGTCCACACAATGAAGCAGAGTCAAATCATGGTTACGCCTGTACATAATTATGTTACTCAGGAAGAACTTAGTTGATATTCTCCATAGGAATTTCTTGTCATTGATAGATGCTCCTTCAGGATACTCTTGAGCCTCAAGATACCTTTTCACTTCATGAAACCTAGGCTTCTCTTCTACTCTATTAGTGTCAACTTCGTAGCAATGTGCAGGTTCGTCTAGCCTCTAAATGATAATTTTGGAAGCCTCATTACCCCATCTAACTTTAAACATAGACGACATGGTTTCTAATGCGTCTGCTAACTGATTCTCTTCTCGTGGAATATGCTCAAAAGTGATTTCCTCGAAGTATGGAATTAAGGTCAACACCTACTCTCAGTATGGAATGAGATTCAGATGCTTAATATCCCATTCTCCCTTAATCTGGCTGATTACCAGGGATGAGTCTCCGTATATGCTCAATGTGATCGGTGGATCTGGAACTGACTGTTTTAACGCTGGTTCGCGAAATGTCGCGGAAGCAAGAGTCGCCACCGTCTTTTATTTTCTCCAAATGGAAAGGACAAAAGCACAGAAAAATTCCTTAAAGAGATTGCTCTCGGTTCGGGAGGTAGGTTATAGAAAGGGAAGGTGTTAGCACCCTTTCTATCCATGGTTATCCATGGGCTCTTAGATACTTGCTCAATGTGTTTTCAAAAATGGTTGTTTGCTTTTCAATGTGGGTTTTAAAAAGTTTCTTTGAAAAATTTCAGTTCGACTCGTACGTCAGAGTGTTTGAAAAATTTGTTTTGAAAGCTTTTGAAAATGTGTTGGTGTGAAAAGTCTTTTGAGTTTGTTTTGAGATTAGAGCAAGTATCCTTGAGAACCTACCTACCCTAAGGAATTCGTCTGTGTAAATGTCCTTTAAAGTAGTGCCATCCCACCATTGAGAGGTAGGTAGCACCACCGTTGGAGGTGTTCGGGTCAATTCGAGTTTTAGGGACGTGGTGATCACCAGAGCAATGGGAAGACACCTTAGAAGCTACCCTCATGCCAGGTTCCCGGATCATGAGGACTTACTAAGACGTCCTCTACTCGACGATCACCTTTCGAAAGGCAACAGTGAGGCGTACCCTAGGGGTGGTGTGTGCAATTCGTGTGTCATGTTTCAGTTGTTTTGTCTTGTTATGTTTATTTGTGTTCTACGCTTGATTTTAATTAAGACATTCATTCTTGCATGCTTATTTAACAGTTAAATGTATTTGCGAGGAAAATAAATCTAAGGCTATTACAAAGGCGCGGGTCCACATCGCCAAAATTAAACCGGACCCGATTTGACGGAAAGTAAATAAAATTAAAAGTGCGAAACAATTAAAGTTACAACGCTTTGGGAGAATTACACAATTATGATAAGCAATAAAGTAAATGCACGAAATAAAATAATTAAGACAATGGGCGTTGGACCCTTTTGCAAAAAATTGAATTAATAAGGAATTAAAATAAAAAAATGAAAATTAAATGTTTTTGGTATTTTGTATTTTTTAAGATTTTATAGAAAGAATAATTAATTAACATCAAAATGAAGCGTCAAACCCTAATTCTAATGTTTTTTAAGTTTATTGTGAAAATATTAAGTTTTAACCTAATTTAAATCTAAGTTAATTTACATGCAAAATTTGATTATAGAAAATAAATAAAATAAATATTATTATTGAAAAAAAAGGAAATTAAAAAGAATTAAAAACCTAAATTCTACATTTTTTATATTTTTTATGAAAAGAATTAAAGTTAAACCTATTTTACTAAATTGATCTACATGTTAATTATTTACAAGAAAATATGGACATTAAATATTTTATCATGTTTTTATCTTTTTTTTTTGATTTTTTGTGATGTTTTTTATATTTTGTAGAAAAATAATTAATTAATTAAAATAATAGAAATAACTAACATAACAATTAACAAAAAATAAAATATGAAAAGAAAAGCAAACCAGGGGGGGTGTAGTCCCAACATGGAGGTGTTGTTCAGCAAATCAGGCCCAATAAGTAGTGGCCCTTTTGACTTTCTGCCTAGCGTGTGGACGCGTTGACCTGAGTACACATGTTCTTCAGATTCTTGGCCTTGGATCTGGATTGGATGGACGCGTGTACGCTTGAGATGGTGAGCGTATGGTATACTGGGACGCTTATGCTGCATGGGATTTTACATTGAGGAAAAATATGAAGGAAAGTCAGGACCTGGGTCTCGAACCCAGGTCACGTGGATTGCCAATACACCTCATTGCCACTGGACCACTAACACGCATTTGTTAAATAAATATACAATGAATAATATAATATAAAACAATGCATCAGTGGTTTAAAGCGCGAAAATTTCAAATTATCCAACCAGTACACGCCACTTCATCATCTTCCCCATGGCTTCGTTTTGCCTGAAAAAAACAAAAGTATTAGGCAACGGTTTTTACACCGTTGCAGAAAGTGGCATACGAGAAAATAACGACTAGGCCCTGAGGCCCCATAAATTAATCGCGATGACTGATTCTTGTTCGTTGGAGTGTGCCGGTTTGAATGGCCTAAGTCTGGAAAGCTAATTTTTCTTCAATTGAAAAGCCCTAATTCTGAGCTTTGTGAACCCTAAAAGTTAACAATGGTAAACATCCATATACGGCACGAAAACAAAATTGGATCACATGGTTAGCTTCAGAATATGTTTATTAGTATGAATGCATCAATAAAAAACAATGAAAATGCCTTAAACATGGAACACGATCATGCATTTTTCTGGAAACTGTTTGAGTTCATGATACCGGTTCAAGGCGTTTTGGCTTGTTGTTTGTGATTGGTACACGTTCAGAATTACCCAAGGAAGCTAATGGGATCAAGATTAGGGCTTGAATCGACCTCTAGAGTTGATTTCAGTTTTGAGTTTTTCAAGCAATTTTTCAAGTTTGTCCTAGCCTCTTATGCGCAGCTTTCATTCCATTGTAATTAGGTTTGTGTTCAGGTACTTGTATGGAAGCCATTAGGTCAATAAACTTGAATAAAATCCTTTGTAATCATGGTTTGGATATTTGATTTGTTAAGAATCTTTTCATATCTTTTTTCATGTTATTTTTGCACAAATCATATCCCAATGCTCCAAATCTTTCCAAATTGGCTTAGGCACGAATTATTGAGCCTAAAATGTGTACAAAAAGATTCATTAGGTCAAGTTAGATATTTTCTATATATTTAAATAATTTAAATGAATTAATATTAATATAAATTCAAATAAATAATTAAAAAATGAGAAAATACTTCCCTTTGGGCCAAGTGGTCGTGCATAGGCTTAGAATGATGAATCATGGAAGAAAAATGGGCCCATTAGCAATTTTGGATCATTTGCATCAATGTTGACTTTTCAAAATTCCCAAAAATTTCCCAACTTCCACAAGGCATAACTTGCTCAATTTTTGAGCTTTTCACATGTTCTTAGACATTTTGGAAAGGTCTTTGAGTCCTTTAACCAATGCCTTTGGTCCCATGTCATTTTGATTTACCAATCTCAAGTTATGGCCTTTGACTTAAAGTCCCTTTTTGTTGACTTTTGAAAATGACCTATAATGTTGAAATTGATAACTTTTTGTGAGAGCATTTCTTGGACTTGGAATATGAAGATGAATTGTAGGAAATGTCTTTCTCTTCAAAATGAGCTTTGGATGGGATTTTTCTGATAATCCATGTGAAAGTTATGCCCTGGTCAATTTCAGTTGACTTTTTCAGTTGTCCAAATATAGCAACTTTTGCATCTTTGATGATCTCTGAGCCAAATTTTGAGAATCATGATCAAGCATTGATCAAATGATGTTTGTGGCTTCAAAATGATATGTTGACCAAAAATTTGAACTTTTGACTGTCAAATGACCATTTTGCCCCTACAGTTGACTGTAGTGCAATTTAGGGTTTTGACTGTGCAATTTTGAGCTGAATGCCTTGAAACTTGATATGAGGATACTTGAACATCTTTGTAAGCATATGAGACTTGATTGGGTCCTTGAAAACTTCCTTTCTTTGATCAGAACACAAACCCTAGTTTTGACTGTATAGGAGACAGTTGAACTGCACAACCCTTGGGGAATTTTGTGATTTGACTTGGCAATTTCTTGATGAATATGGGAGGGCAAATTTTGGGGTACAACAGTTGCCCCTGTTCAATCTTCTTAGACCTGAGGATGCAGATTGGCTGACGTGCCTTTCGTAATCCGAGGGTAGAAGATGATTGGACACTAGAGTGCCCAGAAATTTGCGCTCACATAGTAACAGTGATGGGGGAATGGGCTTACAGATGCCATTTGGTGATTGCTGGATAGGGTGATGGGCTTATAGATGCCATCTGGATGCTGATTGCGTAAGAGATTCCTTAGCGAGAACCTGCTTACCTGCAAAAGAAAAATGAGTACCTGACACGTTGCAGGAGCTGATTTTAGATGCTTGGCATAGATGTGTCCTGACTGGTTACAGGAGCTGAGTCTGGAGCTTCATAAGATGATGAATGAACCAGGGATGGTTACTGCTTTAACATGAATGATAAGAGAACCTTGGATGATTTTAACTTCAACAACGCTCGTTGAGAAAAATCTTGGCGGGAACTACCATCTTTGCAATATCGGGAAGAGAACCATAGGCAATTATAATCTGAAAGGAACGATCACCTCACACTCATCGTCGGAGAGGGAAACATCTGAAAAGGAATTGTCACCTCACACACCGTCGGAGAGGGAAACTTGAGAGACTATCACCTCACACTCATCGTCGGAGAGGGAAACATCTGAAGAAGGAATTACCACCTCACACACCGTCGGAGAGGGAACCATAGGAGACTATCACCTCACACTCATTGTCGGAGAGGGAAACATCTAAAAAGGGATTACTACCTCACACACCGTCGGAGAGGGAACCATAGGAGAATATCACCTCACACTCATCGTCGGAGAGGGAAACATCTGAAAAGGAATTACTACCTCACACACCGTCGGAGAGGGAAACATCTGGAAAAGGACTTCTGGAAGCAGTATCAGAACGTCACCATATCTGGTTTACATCTGAAACTATATCTGGAAGGAAATCTGGAAGCAGCATCAGAACGTCACCATATCTGGTTTACATCTGAAACTATATCTGGAAGGAAATCTGGAAGCAGCATCAGAATGTCACCATCTCTGGATCATATCTGAAACTATATCTAGAAGGAAATCTGGAAGCAGCATCAGAACGTCACCATCTCTGGATCATATCCGAAACTATATCTAGAAGGAAATCTGGAAGCAGCATCAGAACGTCACCATCTCTGGATCATATCTGAAACTATATCGAGAAGGAATTCTGGAAGCAGTATCAGAACGTCACCATCTCTGGATCATATCCGAAACTATATCAAGAAGGAATTCTGGAAGCAGCATCAGAACGTCACCATATCTGGTTTACATCTGAAACTATATCTAGAATGAATTGCGATAGTTGATAGTAGTCATTTTTGTATTGATCTTTTTCCTGAAAAGGTAGAACATAATTGTATGCAAAATCATGATGCATGAACTGTATGTCTTCAAGATCAATGAGATTCGTGTAATATGATGCATACGCATGCTATAATGATGTATGTGACGTTTTATGAATGTATGTTTGTCTAAGAAAATAAATCCTTGACGGGTGCCGGGAAGTCGCATCCTGGGCTGATGTTTGAAGAACAGACTTTGCCTCCGTTAGGGATGATAGTTGCAAGTATACCGGTAGGAGAAGATAACTCCATTGGGGAATAAACTTGGCGAATGAATAATTTGGCGGGAAGAAAAAGATATTCTAGCGACCATGCTGGGAAGAAATACTCTGTGGGGAGATGCTTTTGCTGAATTGCTGAGAGTGACTTGCTGTATTGGAAGTATGAATGGACTTCGCTGGGGGTAAGAAGATTCTGTCGACGACGCTCTTTCCGTGGCTTTTGGCTGAGGATAACCCAGTTATATCCTGTTAAGGAAATAACTCTTTAAATCAAGCCGGACGACGCGTTCGTGCCCTGCTAGGGGATAAGCTTCCAGAATCTACTGGGGGTACGCTTATTGCTTGGGGAGATAGATTCCAACCTTCCTGGGGAACTGGATTGGACTCTCCTGGGGAAGTTTTGAACTGCGTTGGCTATGTTCTTCAACGAAGCTTACCCTGATACCTTGGAGGACAGAACAATCAGATTGCTTAGACCATTCTTTATTGCCCCTGTTTCTATGGGGGAGGCACTTGTGGGATGCTGATAGTTGTTGAGAGTCAAACCTTCTTCTGGTAGACAGATGACAAGAAGACGGGACATAGTCGTACGCTTTAATCCCTAACTTTTGCCTGGACCGCCCTTTCGGGTTTTCAGTCCATCGGGATACCCATTTTTGCCCAAGCCGCCTTTTCAGGTTTTCGACTTGCCGGGTGTACAGATTTTTTCATTTCATCCCTTCATTTTGCCCGAACCCTTTTGGTTCGCCGGGAAGCCCTTATTTTTAGCTAGGTATGTCAACCTAGCGGGTCTTTGATTGTGCGTAGTATCTTTTCGACTATGTCCGTGCTTTCAGAATGTAGGGAGTTGCCCCTGTTAGCAGTGTTTTATCATGCCACCAGAAGGTATTTGATCAGGCAAGTTTTGTTGCTGGAATGCCCCCAAGTGACTCGGGTGGAGATTTGCCCCAGGCTATTTGGCCTTTTGAGAGATTCTCCGAATCTTGATTGGACTGCCCCAGATGATGGACCATGATCATGTCTGCCCCTTGGTTGGAAGTGCTTTGTTCACTAGGTATTTCTCGTGCGAATTTCCCTGCTGTTCAAACAAAAAGTCATATGCAAACAAAGTTATGTTAAAAATGCAAGGCCTATGTCTGTCTTGAAGACTTTTGAAAATGCATTCTTTTTCATAAAACAAGCGAATGTTTGTAAAACATGATGTCAATTCCGTATTTACCGTAGGCCTTAAGGAGTCAGGATACCTTTCGTAACAGTATGCTTTCGAACTAACCCGTGCTTCAGCTAGGACTTTTAAGGGTTATAACGTGGCCTGGTTCACGGTTTAAGAAACAAAGGATAAAGGCTCAAATTATTTGTACCCACCCGCTCTTCGTGATGTTCTCCAAACCTATGCTCAATTGATCGTGCGTTAGACCTTGTTTGAGTCTTTGCTTTGATATACCAGTGATGATTCGGACATTGACAGTTTATTTTGAATAGGCAGTCATTTCCCTTTTTTTTTTGTTGAGGGTTTGTAAGACCTCTTTTTTTTTATTGTGTTATCCCTATTTTTTTTGCCTGAACTGTTTCCTTTTTTGGAATTACAGTCAGCGGGATGCCCCAATTTCATAAGTCCCCTTTGTAGGTTTAGACTTTTTGGGCTTTTCATTTATGAGTTTTGATGATGACTGCCTGTCCTTTTGATTGTTCTGAACCATTACTGTCTTTGATCGTTTCGTAAAGATCTCTTCGGTGCCATTCGTCATGCACTTGGATCAACTGAGAGAACTACCCTGCCCCAGGTTATGATAAAGGGTTTTAAATTTCGAAAAGAAAAACTCCTACTTCTTTGGCTCAGAGGGGTTGACGAGGGATTATCATCCTTATAACTCCAGTGTTTAGGGTTTGAAACAATGCCTGTACCTCATCAGCGGGGTCCGTTCAAAAGCATACTGTAAAGATCGTGGTATCGTTTTCGTCATCCTCCCTCAAGAGGCTTAGAATTTTGGATCCAGAGTTGACATCAGAAAAAATATGAAAAAGATATTTGAACATAATGAAAATAATTGTATTAATTTCCAAAACAGACATATGCGATGCATTAATAGAATAAAAGAGTTTGCTATGACATTAATTGTTTGTATAAGCAAAGAAAAACACAACTCAGAAATTCAAATAAACAAAAGGCTTCAATGATTGGGCGACGGAGCAGTGATTATGTTCGGAGTCTCTGGCACTTCAAACTGAATCTCTCCAGCGTCGATCATATCTTGAATCTTATTCTTGAGAGGCCAGCAATTGTCTGTAGTATGCCCCGGGCTATCTGAATGATATGCGCACCTATCGTTGGGATGATAGTTGGGAGCAGAAGTGTTCGGATTCCGAAGAGGAGCCCTTAAGGTGATCAGCCCTGTCTTCAACAGTTGTTGCAGTGCTTGATCCAGCGACATGTTGAGTTTGGTGTACTGTCGTTTCTCCTTTCGCTGCTGCCCCTGTCCTTGTTGAGCAGGTCCGGGATTGGAGATCTGGATTGCCCCTACCTCATGACGGCTCTTTTTACCGTGCACAGCATTAGATTCTTTCTTTCCATGATGAGGCTTTTTATCAGAAGGTGCAGCCTCTTGAATTTTCCCAGACCGGATACCAGCTTCTATTCGCTCTCCAGTCAAGATAAGATCTGTGAATCCAGCAGACGAATTCCCAATTAGGTGGTTGTAGAACGGACCAGACAGGGTCCCCAAGAACATATCGACAAGTTCCCGATCAGTCAGAGGTGGTTGTACCCTTCCAGCAAGATCTCTCCACTTCTGAGCGTACTCCTTAAATCCTTCGCTTGCACCTAACGACATACCCTGGAGTTGAGTACGTGTGGGGGCAAGGTCGGCATTATATTGATACTGCTTATAGAAAGCAGTAGCCAACTCCTCCCAGTTACGAACTTTGGTCCCATCCAGCTGATAGAACCATTCGAGATGAGTCCCTGAAAGACTCTCCTGGAAGAAGTGGATCCATAAATTCTTGTCCACCGTATATGGCTGAATCCTCCGAACATAGGACCTTAGATGCAGCTTGGGGCAAGACGCCCCGTCATACTTAGTAAAGGGTGGTGCTTTGAACTTCCGAGGGATAACCACACCAGTTGACAAACCCAAATCTCCCAGATCCAGCCCAGGTGCCTGTTGCACCTCCATAGCCTTCAACCTGTCCTCCAGTTGTTTGTACTTGTCCTCAGCCGGAGGGTACTGTTCGTCGTCGAAATCTGTTTCATTGTCAGAGACCTCTGGACTGGGCACCCTTTCCTCTTGATGACTGCTTTTTCCCACAGATGGGGTTGTCCTCTCAGTTTCGATTTGCGGTGTATTCCCAGATCTGCGTCTAGGGCTGAACAGAACAGTCCTCTTCTTCTTCTTGTCCTTCTTCAAGAGCAGAGCTTTCAGATCTTGTTGCCCCTGAGTCAAATTCATGATCAGCTCTTGGAACTGGGCGTTCTGAGCCTGGAGGTCCTTGATAGTCTGCTCGGCTGATGATTCAGGATTCATGACGATCGGCTGAAATAAACAGCGGAGAAGGGTAAGCAACCTGTCAAAGGGAGACCTGCAATGCAATGAGATGTATGACATGCATGCAATGATTTCAAGGACCTCGCGGGATAAACAGAGAAATTGTTAGAGTTGAGAACCGGTAACTTGATTGAAGGAACTTCATGTTGTTGAGAGTCCTTCTTCAAGGGTCAAAGGCTCACCATATCCAGTGGGTCATAGCCCCTGACAACCTTGGCTAGAGGAAAATAAATCCTCTTCGCCCCTGGCTAGATGTTTGATTTATCATGACCTGCATCACAAGCCCTTGAGATCCTTGAAATGGGTTAGGATGTATGCAATGGTATGATGTCATGCTATGCATGGGGTGATGTAGGTAAACCATGTTATGAGTCCCAATTAAGGACTATAAACAAACCCTGCAAGAAATTCAGTATACTTTGTTATGAGTCCCAATTAAGGACTATAAACAAAACCTGCAAGAGATCTAGCAAACCCTGTTATGAGTCCCAGTTAAGGACTATAAACAAAACCTGCAAGTAGTTCATATGTCAGCTAACAAGCATGCAAGTAGGCAAGTACAAAGGCACACAAGTCACACAAGAGAAACCCTTAGGGTTTAGGCCAGCATGGGGTCTGGGTAGTACCCTCTTGAAGTTGGTGGGCTCAACCTGTCCTATTAGAAGTAACCGGGTTCTAAGGGTCCCAATATCACGGGATTGCTTTCATTGTTCATCGTTTCGATTTAGCCACTGAACTGGCGACCGAAATATTCCAGGAAAGCAACCCTCAATTGAGTGTAGTATCGAGTATCAACCAACCTCGGACTGCACCAAAGTCAGTTATCTCACTACCCTAAAGAGGCCAAGATAGTTCAATTAAGGTTCCTAAGGTCTGTTGATGCTTCACGACACCACGCGGAGGCCCCGTACTCTCCTTGACTGAACTCAAGGGTTACCGGTACACACCAAAGTGCCACATCAACGTAGCAGACTGTTTCAACCATGTCGGTATACCCCGCACAGTTCCCTCACAGCCTTGTTGCTACTTTCTAAGAAAGGTATCCCCCAGATCCGGGTTTAGGATCTATAGAACTCCCAAGCAACCCACAATTTAAAGCACACAAGGAAACAATTGAAAACATAGTTATGAGCTAGCCCTAAGGTACACCTCACTTTAAGTTTGTCCCCAGCAGAGTCGCCAGTTCTGTGATCGGTGGATCTGGAACTGACTGTTTTAACGCTGGTTCGCGAAATGTCGCGGAAGCAAGAGTCGCCACCGTCTTTTATTTTCTCCAAATGGAAAGGACAAAAGCACAGAAAAATTCCTTAAAGAGATTGCTCTCGGTTCGGGAGGTAGGTTATAGAAAGGGAAGGTGTTAGCACCCTTTCTATCCATGGTTATCCATGGGCTCTTAGATACTTGCTCAATGTGTTTTCAAAAATGGTTGTTTGCTTTTCAATGTGGGTTTTAAAAAGTTTCTTTGAAAAATTTCAGTTCGACTCGTACGTCAGAGTGTTTGAAAAATTTGTTTTGAAAGCTTTTGAAAATGTGTTGGTGTGAAAAGTCTTTTGAGTTTGTTTTGAGATTAGAGCAAGTATCCTTGAGAACCTACCTACCCTAAGGAATTCGTCTGTGTAAATGTCCTTTAAAGTAGTGCCATCCCACCATTGAGAGGTAGGTAGCACCACCGTTGGAGGTGTTCGGGTCAATTCGAGTTTTAGGGACGTGGTGATCACCAGAGCAATGGGAAGACACCTTAGAAGCTACCCTCATGCCAGGTTCCCGGATCATGAGGACTTACTAAGACGTCCTCTACTCGACGATCACCTTTCGAAAGGCAACAGTGAGGCGTACCCTAGGGGTGGTGTGTGCAATTCGTGTGTCATGTTTCAGTTGTTTTGTCTTGTTATGTTTATTTGTGTTCTACGCTTGATTTTAATTAAGACATTCATTCTTGCATGCTTATTTAACAGTTAAAAGTATTTGCGAGGAAAATAAATCTAAGGCTATTACAAAGGCGCGGGTCCACATCGCCAAAATTAAACCGGACCCGATTTGACGGAAAGTAAATAAAATTAAAAGTGCGAAACAATTAAAGTTACAACGCTTTGGGAGAATTACACAATTATGATAAGCAATAAAGTAAATGCGCGAAATAAAATAATTAAGACAATGGGCGTTGGACCCTTTTGCAAAAAATTGAATTAATAAGGAATTAAAATAAAAAAATGAAAATTAAATGTTTTTGGTATTTTGTATTTTTTAAGATTTTATAGAAAGAATAATTAATTAACATCAAAATGAAGCGTCAAACCCTAATTCTAATGTTTTTTAAGTTTATTGTGAAAATATTAAGTTTTAACCTAATTTAAATCTAAGTTAATTTACATGCAAAATTTGATTATAGAAAATAAATAAAATAAATATTATTATTGAAAAAAAAGGAAATTAAAAAGAATTAAAAACCTAAATTCTACATTTTTTATATTTTTTATGAAAAGAATTAAAGTTAAACCTATTTTACTAAATTGATCTACATGTTAATTATTTACAAGAAAATATGGACATTAAATATTTTATCATGTTTTTATCTTTTCTTTTTTTTTTTGTGATGTTTTTTATATTTTGTAGAAAAATAATTAATTAATTAAAATAATAGAAATAACTAACATAACAATTAACAAAAAATAAAATATGAAAAGAAAAGCAAACCAGGGGGGGTGTAGTCCCAACATGGAGGTGTTGTTCAGCAAATCAGGCCCAATAAGTAGTGGCCCTTTTGACTTTCTGCCTAGCGTGTGGACGCGTTGACCTGAGTACACATGTTCTTCAGATTCTTGGCCTTGGATCTGGATTGGATGGACGCGTGTACGCTTGAGATGGTGAGCGTATGGTATACTGGGACGCTTATGCTGCATGGGATTTTACATTGAGGAAAAATATGAAGGAAAGTCAGGACCTGGGTCTCGAACCCAGGTCACGTGGATTGCCAATACACCTCATTGCCACTGGACCACTAACACGCATTTGTTAAATAAATATACAATGAATAATATAATATAAAACAATGCATCAGTGGTTTAAAGCGCGAAAATTTCAAATTATCCAACCAGTACACGCCACTTCATCATCTTCCCCATGGCTTCGTTTTGCCTGAAAAAAACAAAAGTATTAGGCAACGGTTTTTACACCGTTGCAGAAAGTGGCATACGAGAAAATAACGACTAGGCCCTGAGGCCCCATAAATTAATCGCGATGACTGATTCTTGTTCGTTGGAGTGTGCCGGTTTGAATGGCCTAAGTCTGGAAAGCTAATTTTTCTTCAATTGAAAAGCCCTAATTCTGAGCTTTGTGAACCCTAAAAGTTAACAATGGTAAACATCCATATACGGCACGAAAACAAAATTGGATCACATGGTTAGCTTCAGAATATGTTTATTAGTATGAATGCATCAATAAAAAACAATGAAAATGCCTTAAACATGGAACACGATCATGCATTTTTCTGGAAACTGTTTGAGTTCATGATACCGGTTCAAGGCGTTTTGGCTTGTTGTTTGTGATTGGTACACGTTCAGAATTACCCAAGGAAGCTAATGGGATCAAGATTAGGGCTTGAATCGACCTCTAGAGTTGATTTCAGTTTTGAGTTTTTCAAGCAATTTTTCAAGTTTGTCCTAGCCTCTTATGCGCAGCTTTCATTCCATTGTAATTAGGTTTGTGTTCAGGTACTTGTATGGAAGCCATTAGGTCAATAAACTTGAATAAAATCCTTTGTAATCATGGTTTGGATATTTGATTTGTTAAGAATCTTTTCATATCTTTTTTCATGTTATTTTTGCACAAATCATATCCCAATGCTCCAAATCTTTCCAAATTGGCTTAGGCACGAATTATTGAGCCTAAAATGTGTACAAAAAGATTCATTAGGTCAAGTTAGATATTTTCTATATATTTAAATAATTTAAATGAATTAATATTAATATAAATTCAAATAAATAATTAAAAAATGAGAAAATACTTCCCTTTGGGCCAAGTGGTCGTGCATAGGCTTAGAATGATGAATCATGGAAGAAAAATGGGCCCATTAGCAATTTTGGATCATTTGCATCAATGTTGACTTTTCAAAATTCCCAAAAATTTCCCAACTTCCACAAGGCATAACTTGCTCAATTTTTGAGCTTTTCACATGTTCTTAGACATTTTGGAAAGGTCTTTGAGTCCTTTAACCAATGCCTTTGGTCCCATGTCATTTTGATTTACCAATCTCAAGTTATGGCCTTTGACTTAAAGTCCCTTTTTGTTGACTTTTGAAAATGACCTATAATGTTGAAATTGATAACTTTTTGTGAGAGCATTTCTTGGACTTGGAATATGAAGATGAATTGTAGGAAATGTCTTTCTCTTCAAAATGAGCTTTGGATGGGATTTTTCTGATAATCCATGTGAAAGTTATGCCCTGGTCAATTTCAGTTGACTTTTTCAACTGTCCAAATATAGCAACTTTTGCATCTTTGATGATCTCTGAGCCAAATTTTGAGAATCATGATCAAGCATTGATCAAATGATGTTTGTGGCTTCAAAATGATATGTTGACCAAAAATTTGAACTTTTGACTGTCAAATGACCATTTTGCCCCTACAGTTGACTGTAGTGCAATTTAGGGTTTTGACTGTGCAATTTTGAGCTGAATGCCTTGAAACTTGATATGAGGATACTTGAACATCTTTGTAAGCATATGAGACTTGATTGGGTCCTTGAAAACTTCCTTTCTTTGATCAGAACACAAACCCTAGTTTTGACTGTATAGGAGACAGTTGAACTGCACAACCCTTGGGGAATTTTGTGATTTGACTTGGCAATTTCTTGATGAATATGGGAGGGAAAATTTTGGGGTACAACACTCAATAACTTGATTCTCAAGTCAATAGCAGCTTTAATACCCATGATGCATGCTTCGCATTCAGCCATATTATTGGTACAGTCAAAGCATAGTTTGGTGGTGAAAGGCGTATGGTAACTCTGAGGAGAGATAATTACAACACCAATTTTGTTTCCAAGTGCACTTGAAGCTCCATAGAAAACCACAGTCTATCGGGATCCTGGCTCAGATCCTTGATACGATCGAGGTTCTTCACAATATGTAACTAGCATAATATTCTCGTTCGGGAATTCAAAGTTCATAGATTGGTAGTCGTCTACGGCTTGATGAGTCAAATAGTCTGCCAGTACACTTCCCTTGATTGCTTTTTGAGTGGTGTACTGAATATCATATTCTATTAAGACCATTTTCCATCTAGATATTCTTCCAGAGAGAGTAGGCTTCTCGAATATGTATTTGATGGGATCCATTTTAGAGATCAAAAAGGTAGTATGGGTCAACATATATTGTCTTAGTCGGAGAGTAGCCAATGCCAAAGCGCAACAAGTTTTCTCAAGCAGTGAGTATCTTGTTTCACAGTCGGTAAATTTTTTGCTAAGGTAGTATATTGCATGCTCTTTTCGACCAGACTCGTCATACTGCCCCAATACACACCCCATTGAGTTCTCTAACACTGTTAAATACATGATCAGAGGTCTTCCTTCAATTGGTGGCATCAGAATTGGAGGTTCTTGTAGATACTCTTTGATTTTGTCAAAGGCTATCTGACAATCATCGTTCCATTCCACTACCTGATATTTCTTTAGTAACTTGAAAATTGGCTCACAAGTAGTGGTCAAATGAGAAATAAATCGGGAAATATAATTCAGTAGTCCTAAGAAACCTCCGACTTCCTTCTAGGTACAGGGAGGAGGAATTTGTTGAATAGCTTTGACCTTAACAGGATCAACCTCAATACCTTTACCAATGACAATAAAACCCAGGAGTTTACCGGACCTCAACCCAAAGGTACACTAGTTCAAATTCAACCTCAGCTTATACTTCTTCAGTCTCTCAAACAACTTTTATAGATGGTCCAGATGCGCTTCTTCAGTCTGTGATCTGGATATCATATAATCGACATAGACCTATATCCCATGATGAATCATGTCATGGAATAAAACTACCATAACACGGTAATATGTTGCGCTGGTGTTCTTCAACCCAAAAGGCATAACCTTGTAGCAGAACATGCCCCACTATGTAACAAAAGTAGTCTTTTACATGTCTTCAAGTGCCATCTTGATCTGATTATACCCTGAGAAACCATCCATGAAGGAAAACACTTTGTGTTAAGCGCTGTTGTCGACCAAAACATCAATATGTGGAAGCGGGAAATCATCTTTGGGGCTTGCCCTGTTCAGAACCTTGTAGTCTACACACATACGTACCTTGCCGTCTTTCTTCGGTACCGGAACCACATTCGCAACCCATTTAGGATAAGATGTCACTGCTAAGAACCCTGTGTTGAACTGTTTCATAACCTCAACCTTAATCTTCTCTGACATCTCAGGACGCATATGACGAACCTTCTATTTTATCGAAGTACAACCTTCTTTCATTGGCAGACGGTGAACTACAATATTGGTATCAAGCCCTGGAATGTTTTCATATGACCAAGCAAAGACCTCAACATATTCATGGAACATCTGTATTAACCTGTTCTTGACATTATCCTCTAAGTTAGCGCCTATCTTGACTTCTTTTCTGTTTTCTTCAATACCCAAGTTTACCACCTCAACTGGCTCTTCATGTGGTTGAATAGCCTTCTCTTATTGTAATAACAGTCTGGAAAGTTCTCCTGGTATCTCACAATCTTCCTTACCTTCATCATCGTCTTGGTAGGTCGGATTTTCAAAGTTATAAGTGGCAATAGCAGAATCGTTATCAACGTGATCCAGAGTGGATGTGGATCTACAAGGTATTGTGTGGGTGTGTGTAAGAACATATATTTTGAAAGTGATAAAAGTAAAAATAAAGACAGATAGCACAAAATTTGAATCCAAAACTTCCAATGCTTTTATTAGCAGCATGGATGACTTCAAAAGTTTGACAGGGAGTCTCGGTGAATTCGCTGTCCATCTCTACATATCAGAAAGAGTTCAAGTTGCTAACCATATACTTCTTTTCACCGCAGACAATAACAATCTTTTTGTTCACATGATATTTTAATTTCTGATGTAGGGTAGAGGTAACAACGCCTGCACCATGTATCCAGGGGCGTCCCAATAAGAAAGATTAATCTGGTCGAATATCCATTACATAGAAGGTGGATTCAAAGATCTAGGAACCTACCTTAATCAGAAGATCCACTTCCCCGTGTACCAACCTTTTTAACCTATCAAAGGCTCGAACTACAATATCACTGGGTTTCAGTATGACCCTTTTGCAATCAAGTATGTCAAGAGCACCTTTTGGTATAATATTTAACGAGGAACCAGTATCAACCAAAACATGAGACATGGTAGTACCCCTGTATTCAATTGAGACATACATGACCTTATTGTTATTTCTTCCCTCAGGAGTCAGATCAGCATCAGAGAAACCTAATATATTGTCAGTCGTTAAGCTAGCAACATAACTTCCAAATTGATTGAGAGAAATCTCTTGTGGTACGTGAGCAGTCTTCAAAAATTTCACTAAAGCCTGTGCATGGGATTCAGAACACAATAGTGAGGATATCATGGAGATTTTGGATGGGGTTTGTCCCAACTGTTAAACAATTTTTTAGTCACTCTTGAGGATAATCTTCAATACCTCTTCCAACTCTTGTCTAGAGGTGTCTTCAATTGTAGCTTCCTTAGGTGCCTTCGTCTGGGCAGGCTCTGTCATTTGCTCTTTACCCCGAGCCTTAACAGTAGACTCGGTGGTTGCAACTCTAACAGGTGTAACAATAGTCTTCGGAGAAATTTCCAAAGAGAAGACCCTTCCGCTTTGTTGTACCCCAATTTTCCCCCCTAAGATTCATCTATCATCTCATACCATCACAATGCAACAAGATCACACTAGGGTTGGTTCTTCCTCTTTTTCTATCTCCTATCTTTAAGTTTGCTCTTGAGGAATCTCCAAGCACCTTAGTTGTGTATTTTGTATATGTGTTGTTAACTAACTTCTAATCAAAATACAAAAATATTTGTCTTTGAATATTTGTGTTTTGTAGGTATCGAGTCAAAGCATCTGACAAATAAGGTTTTCCGGTATTATTTCCCTAAAATCTCTATTTGCAAAGAAAAATAATTAAATATTTTTCATTTTTTTCACTGCACAATCGATTTCCCTTGGAGTGCAATCGATTGCACAGAGTGCATTTTGCGCCATTTTTGAAAAAAATACATTGATACAATCGATTGAGCCTAGAGTGCAATCGATTGCAGGAAGTGAAAATTTTAAAAAAAATCAGCAATTTCAAGCTTGTCAATTTTGGCTCAATTTTTTTTTCATTTTTGAAATATATATCATTAATTCAAATTTTGGTGCTAATTTTTCATTTTTTGAAATATATATCATTAATTCAAATTTTGGTGCTAATTTTCCATTTTTTGAAATATATATCATTAATTCAAATTTTGGCTCAAATTTTTCATTTTTTTGAAAGACATGTCATTAATTCAAATTTTAGCTCCAAGAATTAATTACCAAACCACCACTAATCCCATGCCTAAACTCTATAAATAAAGCCCTCATTTAATTCAAATCACAACTTTTGATAGCCAAACTCATTTTGCTAAAAAATCTCTTAATTCTCTTCATCTACCAAATTCACTCAAAGCTTCATTTTTTAAAAAAAAAGTTAGTAAGCTTTGCATTGAAGCTTACTAATCTTTGAGCTAAACCTTCATCCAAACACTTTTTCTTCATCAATTCTCTACATCCAAGCTTGGGCAATTGATTCTTGGGGTTGAATTGAAGCAAATTCTTGAAGTTGTTTTGATAATTCTTTAGATCTACCTTTGGTAAGTTGGATTTTTCATCTTTCACAATGTGATCTCTTGTTGATCTTTGGGTGTGATTCATTGAGCATTGTTTTGTGATTCCGTTGGTGTTATTTTCTCATCATTTGATGGAATTTTCGTGCTCAATTGAATCCATGATCATAAGGTGTTTGATGAAAAGTTGAACAAGAATTTGGCCTTTTGAAATGTTGTTTTTTCTGATTTTAACAAGGTGCAATCGATTACTGTAATAGTCAATCGATTGTCACAACAAATTTTCACGTTTCTTTGAAAAAAAGCACTGATACAATCGATTGCATCAACAGTGCAATCGATTGTAACAGAACAAAAATGCATTTCCTGCCTTGTTTTGGGGTTATTTTGATCCATCTCTCCTTTTCTACTCACTCCTTTTGATTGTTGATTTGGATTGCAATTTTAAATGTCTAATTTCTCTTTAAATTCAATGGACTTTGGGTGTAGATGAAGTTGGATAGATGTTCATTGATTAAAATCTACCAAAAAGTGAATTATTCAATTCATTTTTGGTACTTTGGATTAATGATATGTTCAGTACTTTAATCCATCTAGATGAGTGATTAAATTTAAAGATGAAAGAAATTTGAGGTAGTAATCCAAATTAGCTTATCATTCCCCTCCCTCTTCATCTTATCCCTTTCTTTTTTATTTATGCTACATGTTATGGGATGATGATATCTATCATTTATCTAAATATGAAGTACATAGATTGCTATTAATCGGCCTCAAAATAGGTGCAACTTCTACATAAGTCCACTTACGAGTGCTTAACATAATGCTAAATTTTATCCCAATTCGAGTAAATGATCATTCGTGGCCCAAACCTATATTTTCAAGCCCAAGCATGTTAATTTGATCCCTTTGATCCAATAACCTTGAGATTCATTGTTAGAAGGCTTTGGTTCTACCAACCCTCCAATGGATCTTCTATAATTTTGGTCAACGCAGATCACTTAAACATCTTTGATCATTAAATGTTACCTTGAGGATTCTTAAATGGATGATATACTTGACAAAAAGCAAATGCAACTTGTTGTTGAGAAGCTTTGGTTCTACCAGTCCTCTAATGAGTTCCAAATGCAAGTTCAAGATGGTCATCCAACTAACCACTAATTTCTAACAATTGCATTTATTTTATGCTTTTATTTTATGCTCTTTACTTTATGTACCATTTATTTTAGAATTTACATTTCATGCTACTTTTCATCTTTGCTCACTTGACCATTTACTTTTATGTCATTTTTATTTGGCTCACTTGAACTTTTATTTTATTTTTTTAAGATACTTAATAATCAACATGAACAATAAAAAACATTAATGATGCTTGGACTATTTGGTTACTATCCTTGGCATTATGGAGTATTGGACTTCTTGGACTTAGGATTAGAGACCTTGGCCTATGTTGGAGACCTTGTGACCTTAATTAATATTTTGTCTGGAGTTCTTGGGTTTACCTCAAGACATTGGGTTGTTTGTTTATTTTTTGTGCAGGTTATTGTGATTACACACTTTGTCTGTAATCTAAAATTCATCTGTATACAGCCGTTACTCTGCCCAATTTTTGTGAAGACTTAATACCTTTGAAGTTTTGTTCTCTCAAGAGGTGTAGTATCTTTGCTTGCTTGGTTTCAATCCAAAGAATTAGAATTCTATCTTGACTCATAATGTCAAGTATTGTCTTCTTATTGGTTAGATGATTCTTCTCCCTAGCTTTTACCTTATGCTTTAGGATAGTCCCTTCTTCTCCTCCCATCTTCTTTAATTTCAAAAATCTTCTCCCTCCTTTTGAAAACTCTTGTTTCTAAACTTGAACCACTTTCATAATAAACTTGGACTTATGTCCATGCATTTTTTTTAAAAATATTTTCTTAACCAAACTTCAATCAACTTAACAATACCTTGACATTTTTGTGAGAAGAATAAAAGTCAATCAATCTCATTCAAACCATTTTCCCACTTTGGCTTTTACTTTAAAAATTTTCTCAAAAGATTAGATGCTTGTCAATCCTTGTAGTGATGCAAACAACTATACTTCTACAATATATAGTGAAGAGAGATATTTTCCTCTTGGGTGTTGAGTGAGGCATTGTTGATTTTAAAATCCAAGCCATATCCTCCACTTTGAGATGATGCAAATTCTCCTTTCTCATGATTGTGGGTAGTAAGTATGCTTTCCACATGGACAATGACGGTGATGTCTTATCTCATAAAATTGACCAATACACTTGTGTTTTAAAATTTTAAAAGGTGAACTACGTGTACCCTGATCCCCTATTGCATGAAAGGTGGTACGTAGGCACTAAAGGTTCACAACCGCGGCGGGTGCAAAAATCATAAAAAATATTTCTTTTTCTCACCTCCACCATCTATTTTTATACAACATTTTATAGCCAAAATATACTGATTTTACAAAGAGGTTCCTGCGGAGTACCGTAGATGTTTAGGTTGCTAATACCTTCCCTTTACATAACCAACCCCCTTACGTTGAATCTTTCCCCCTCTTTTTGGGTTATTCGCTCTTTTCCCATTCCTTTGGAAACAATAAAGCGCGATGGCGATTTTTATTTTGATTTGTATAAGTCTAGTCAATCCAATGGCTTAATCTTAATATTTCTATTGCTACAGAAGAAAAATGGCGACTTCACTAGGAAGATAGTTGACCTCTTGTTGTTCTATCCCTAAGTGGGTTAAACCTATCTTTGTTTATATCTGTATATGTGTTATTGTTGTTTATATGTTATTTGTTGTATATATGTTTGTTTGGATTTTCCTGGTTTTTAAGGTGCTTGGTGATTACTCATGAGTTCTATACCCAGACTTGGGCAAACTTAAGATAGGACGAGCAGTATAGTCATGTTAACTTTGAGGGAGTAATCCCAAAAAAGGAGACATGAGATCCCCCCCTCAGTGGAGGCCCCTTTGACTGTAGTGTCATTTACCGAGTAATCGGGAAGACGTACTGCTTTCGACCTGGAAGCCTGCTGAAGCTGAGGACCGTAGAATACCTAACCCATCTTAGAATTTTAGGTGTAGTGCAGAAGCTATGACGAAGTAATCTGGAAATAATTGTCACGTGATATCACGCTCGGACGAGTTTTTCTTGAGAATATTACTAATTACCGAGTTAATTGGGAAGTTGGTAACATCCGAAGAAAGGATGTAGACTCTGGGAACCTCTAGAACCTTGTTCGACATGTGATAAACTTTTAGATCATACCTTATGGGTAGAACCTCCAACCTCATGCCCGTGATGTTGAACCTATGAACCCTATGTTTGTGATCTTGTGTATGATTGTTGCATCATGCATCCATGCACCCATGAGCATTGTTTTAACCAAATCTTAAGGAACTTAAAACGTTTGCTTGCAAACATCACAAGTTTTGTAATTATGGATTTCAGAAAGAGTACTAAGAAGTACAATGTTAAGAGTCCTAATTCAGAAGAATTGAGAAAGCCTAAATCATTGGTATCTAGTCCTTGCGACTTCAGATTCTCCTAGCTATCTTGAAAATGGATTTCTCCATGCTCTTGATCTAGTTCCTAAATCCTTTGTATCGGTGATTTATTTTCCCAATTATCAGCAAAGTAGAAGAGAAGAGTCCAAGAGAATTTATTTTCCTTTAACATCCCAAATTCAAGCTCAAGAAGATTTTACAACACGGTGTTGGATCTTAATTGGATGCAGTTCATTTGGACCTGAGGATTTAGCTTTCTCTTTCTTCTGTTTAGGATTAGTGAAGTCTTGTACTTCCAATGTAATCCTCCCAATATTAATGAAATGAGTTTTTCAGTTATCCCAATTATGTATTTTAATTGATGTTTGCAATTCGTTTATAATGTTCCAAAGTTCTTTGAAAACATGGTTTTAAAACTTTTAAACAATCATATGCATTGCATATCATGCATCATTATCACTTCTGCCTTGATTTAGAGAGTTTTCCGGAGTCTTATCACCTACTCTTTATCTTTAGAAGCCAAGTTATCGTTAGTGCAACACTCGTGCTAAGAGAAGATAGAAAACATTAATAAAGAGATTTTTGAACTCCACAAAGAGGTAACTATTTTGAAGGTTGGTATGGAGTATCTAACTGCTTTGGTTAAAACTTTGGTTGTTGCCCAATTCAATCCTTCTAGGAAGGAAGAAGAGATAGCAAAGGTCTTCACAGAAACTCTGAAGTCATTCTTTCATGAGAAGGTGATAGTCAATACGCCTAGTGATTTCTCTGAAAAAGTGAATGTGGGAGTGCTTCTAGAAGAGGGTGTCTGAAAGGGATGTTCATCTAAAGATGGTGGCTTAGCTAGTGGTGTGAAGAAGTTTGATAATAACTTTTCCAAGAAGAGAAACAGAGGAAGAAACAATTATCGTCAGAATCGGCGTGTTTCTCCTGTCCCCCATGTGTTCAACTTACCTCTTATTTCTCTAGTTTGTCAATAGACTCAGCAAGTTCCTGATCAAAGGAAAACTCCATTTGACCCAATTCCTATGACATATGCTGAATTATTGCTTGATTTGTTGCAAAAGAATTTGGTTCATACAAGATCACCACCAGCCATCCCAGAAGTAATTCCTTGATGGTACAAGGCTAGTGCTTTCTGTGATTTTCACCAAGGCGCCCTTGGGCATGACATTGATAATTGTTTTCCATTGAAGATAGAAGTACAAAAGTTTATAAAGAGTTGGATCTTATCCTTCAAAGATGTTAACCCATTGCTCAAACATGATTGAAGAATGCCTTGGAGTTTAAGGATGATTAGCCATCTTAGTTTATTAGCATTTTTGTTGTTTTCTCATTTGTAATTTTTCTTGTTTATCATTGCAATGTTCGCATGTAAGAACTTATTTGCATTTGAATGTTTAACCTTAATACAATGAGTATGTTTGTCTTGAAGAAATTCATTCGATTCACTCATATTTATTTTCAATTTTAAATTGCTTTATGATACCAACTTGCTACCCATTCTCTCGCATAGGAAGAGATTGGAGGGAGGATGATGATATTAAAATGCAAATTTTCTGGTTGTATGCTTTTGGATAAAACCCTGTTGACGATGTACAAGCATTGTTTCAAATCCTCAAACACCAGAGATATAAGGGAGTGAAACCTTTGTTAACCCCTTTGAGCCTTGAAGTAGGAGTTTCTTTTTCTATTCAGAAAAAACCCTCATTTTAACCCGGGGTAGGGTAGTGTTCAGTTAATTTGATTGAGTATTCAAATCTCATCAAGAGTGCGTATCTAAGGATACAAAAATGGTTATCCCTCAAAATGTTTAGGAAAGTCAAAACTGCAATGGTTAATCTTCACTTATCAGGAGGGTGCGTCAATTGACGATATCTTAATGGCTATCTCTCGCACACCAGGAGATCAACAGATGACGATACAACAATGGTTATCTTTCATCTATCCAGAAATAGGGCAGTCACAATTCTTCCAACAAGTCACAAATGACTCGAAGTCACGTGACATGTTCAAAAAGAAAAAATAAAAAGATGATATGAATAAAAAATGATGATGAAAAAGAAAGACAAAAATCCTTGCTAAGTCAGAACTTGGAAAAACAAGTCGCTTAGGCAAAAGTCAGGGTATCCCACTGCACTTCAGAGTCAAAGTCAAAAGGAATTTGTCCAGAAAGCAAGGAAGAAATGGAAAGCCTGAAATGTGATAAAGGATTACAGTGTGAAATCCTCACCAAAGAACATAGTCGTGTGGCAAGAAACCCAAAAGAAGTAGGAATGAGTGACTTGCATGTCTAAAGAAAACCTTGTTTGATTCCTCAACCATCTCAAAATGTCTTTTGAGAGATGAATGTTCGTGATAAGTTAACTGAACATAGGACTGAAGAACATCATGAACGGGGTGGACACCAAATATTTTTTAGCCTTAAATATTTTTTTCTAAAACCATGAACCATACCATGTTACAACCCTTAAAAGTCCTAATTGAAACAAGGTTTATCTCGAAAGCATACTCCAATGAGATAGTGTTTCCTGACTCCCATTAATTTTTGTAAATGATTGTGATTGGTATCATATTGCTTTTGTTATCTTTCATACAAAAAATCCATGTCGCATTTTGGCTAGTGATTCGTTCACAAGGTTTTGCGACATCTTTTAAAATAAAATCTTCAAGACTTACATAATTGTTACATTATAATTTTCATTCTTAGAATAAACATTTTTCTGCTTATAAAGTAACTGCTTGATATCGTGAAAGTTTACATTTGACCATCAGCAAAAGGCATGTTGCTGAGAAGAGTTGTGGAGCAAAAAGGATGCAACATTCATCCAATCTAGGGCAATTACGTCGAGATTCGAAAAATATCTAGAAGCCATTTGATCAGAAAGGTTATCTTAAAAGCATGCAGCCAAAGGCAAGTTATGAAAGTTACCTTGATCAGCACGGTAAGCTTGGGAAACTAGATTGGTTTCCAAGGGCATATCCAGATTTCATCAAGATAGCTTCTATGTCTATCCAAAGCCGAGAATCTTCCTCAAGCAGGATTGTTTCCCGTGATCTGTTTTGTAGATGTGTGTCTGGCTTCCTCTAAAAAATGTTGATCAATTAAAGGGTTTCCTACAGGTTGTGTTATGGTGTTGGGTTTATAATCCCATTTTTCTAGTCTTATTACAGACTTCTCCAGCTGAGTGTGATTCTTTACCCAGCCAGGTGGTGATCAAACGGAGGTTAAAAAGGGCTATGAAGCCTTTGCTCATTTGACAGAGTTCTTTCTCCCTTTGTGTATTTAGAATTGATATGGAATCTCTTGTAGAGCATTTCTCCCTCCAGTCACGACATTATTGTTGTTATATGTTCCCCAAGGAGCTAGACAAGGGCAATATATTTTCTAATAAGTTTTGAGGCCTCTATCCCAGATTCCCCCTATAACACGGTGGGAGAACTGACTTGGTTGTTTTGCATTTTATCGTAATTGTTGCGGATAGCAAGATTCGTCATCGACCTTTATTTTATCTAATAAAGGAAAGGGTGAAAAGAACAAGAAAGACCTTTGAGATTATTTTCATGAGTTCGGGGGGTAGATCATGAAAAGGGAAGGTATTTGCACCCTTTTCATCCATAGTTATCTATGGGCTCTTAGTTGCTTGCTAGATCATTTGCTTTGTTTAAAATTGTGCTTGTGGTGTGGTTTTTGAAAGTATTTTGAAAACATGCCTTTGTAATGATTCTCGTCTCTATAAGAACACATACAGAGTGTTGTTTGGAAAATAGTTCAAAGAAGTGTTTGTTTTTTGAAAGTGATTTTGAAAAGGTGTCTTTGTAATGATTCTCGTCTCTATAAGAATGCATACTAAGTGTTTGACTTTTGAAAATGTTTCAAAATGAAAGTGTTTGGTGTATAAAATGTTTTTGTTGTGAGCAAGCGAGCAACTAGGAGCAACCTACCTACTCCAAGGTTTTAGTGTTTTTTCCCCCTCCTTTAGATGTTGCTATCTTACCATTGATTTGGTAAGAAGCTCCATCATTGGATGTAAAGGGACGTGTGTGGGTCATCGTATAGTCATGATAGCAATGTTGTGAGATATCTTAGCATTTATCTTGAGGGACTAAGATCATTTGTAAGGCAACATTCGAAGCGTCATCGAAGGACTATGATCTTGATTGTTTTTCTAAGACGTCTCACATGCATAACATGACCATTTTTAGGAAACAAGTGGAGTTTACCCTAGAGGTGCATGTGTGAATAGTGTGTTTTATTTACATGCATTTAGTCTTTGATTAGGGGTTGTCTACTTGTTGTTTTTATCTTCTCATACAAATCCTACTTTACTAGCATTTATATGAAAATGATAAATTGCGGAAAGTAAATATCCTACGCTATTACAATCACTCGGGGGATGGGGTGTACAAATTTACAAATGGGGGTTGCGAGAAATTAAAGTCCTAATTATCTATTACAATCATATTGAAATAACGTCAAATAATTGAAATGTAAAATAGATTTGCTTTGTTTTTGTTAAGAAAAGAAATAAATTTGCTTAAGGAAATGTTTTTAGTCTTTTTATTTTTTATTTTAAAAGAAATAAAGCAAAGTATATGAATATAAGTCATTTTTGGTGTTTTTGATTAATGAAAATAAAGTGATGATAAAAGTAATAAGGGAATAAGAGTTAGAGTCAGCGTGTTGCTGGAAGGGGAGAGAGTAGAAGTTTTCACTCAGACGCGCTGCAAATCAGAAAGCAAATGTTAGCAAAAAGAGAAAGCTAGAAGTTCTGGATCCAGACGCACTAACATTCTGAGGTTGCTAGGAACAAAGGAAAGTGTGATCGGTGGGAATGAGAACTGACTGTTTTGGAATGTTGGTTCGCGTTTTGCGTTTGTTTTCGCAAAATGTCGCGGTAAGTAAGAGTCGTCATCGTCTTTTATTTTATCCAACAAGGAAAGGACAAAAGCACAGAAAAATTCCTTTTTGAGATATTTCTCGGGTTCGGGAGGTAGATTATAGAAAGGGAAGGTGTTAGCACCCTTTCTATCCGTGGTTATCGAAAGGCTCTTAGGTACTTGCTCATTGTGTTTTCAAAATTTTTCTTTTCTTTGTGATTGTGGGTTTGAAAAGACTTTTTTTGTTTTAAAGGGAGTGTAAGTGCGAAAAGTTTTGTTTTGTTTTAAAAGGAGCAAGTACTTAAGAACCATCTACCTACTCGAAAAAGGAATTAAACTGTGCTAATGTCCTTTAGACAACGTTATCCCACTATTGAGGAGTAGGTAGCATCGTTGTTGGAGTTTTCGGGTCAATTCGATTAAGGGACGTGTGGTCACTAAAGCAATGTTAGGACGCCTTAGCGGTAACCCTAATATCCTAGATCATTTTTCCGAGGCAACCGTTTCGAGGCAACTATGATCTTTGGACAAGAGGGCGACCTCTAAAACTTCCTATACTCAATGACCACGTTCGAGGCAACCAAGTGAGGTGTACCCTAAGAGTGCGCATGTGCGAGTGTGTTATTTAGGTTAATTATCTTCGTACATGTTATGGTGAGCTATGTTGATTTTAAGTTAAAGATTGATCTTGTCATGCATTGCCTAATTATCAAACATCTAACAGTTAATATTGTGCGGAAATTAAATTGCGGGAAATTAAAGCTAAGCTATTACAAGGCGTCGGGTATTTACATCGCCAAAGACAAACCATTTAATTTAAATTGCGGAAAGTAAATAAAAGCGATAAATAAATAAAGTCCTAATTTAAAACTATTACATTCCCGAAGCAATTACATTATTGGATAAAAATAATACGCGTGCGAGAAAATTGAATCGGAACATTTTTAGGGTTTTGACCCTTTTTTATTAAAGAAAGCATATTTTTGTTATTTTTTGAATTAAAAAATTAAGTCTAAGTTAATAATTGAATTAATTAATTAAATGAAAATATTTTTGGTTTTTTATAATTAAGGAAATAAAATAAAAAAAGTTTAAAAGTTATTAAAAACCCTAATTCTACATTAATTTTATTTTGTTGCAAAAATGTTAAAATTAACCTAATTAACACTAAATTAATTAATTATTTATTTACAAAATAAAATAGTGAAATTAATAGTAATAATATTTTTGTGTTTTATGATTTTATTAAGAAAATAATTGGTTAGTTTTTAATAATAATAATAATAATTAACAAAATAAATAAATAAATAGAGAAAAAAGAAATAAAAAGTAAAAGAAATACTCAGGGGGTTCAGGCCCAAATGGAGTGTGAAATAGCAAATCTCCATGCCCAATAACGTTGGCCTTGGTTGACCTTTGTGATTCCATAGGTGCCTGTTGACCAGGGTTCATGGTGAACCTTCAATCTGGATCCTTGGATTTGGCCTGAGGGCCATCTGGCAGGAGATCAGGCAATGATGCATGGTGTGCCACGCTTGGAGTGCTGCATGTGAATACCTGGAGAAAAAATTCAACAAAGTTTTTGGGGACCTGGGATTCGAACCCAGGTCCCAAGGGATAATTCAACTAGCGCGCTACCAACCCAACTGAACTGCTTAGTTGTTAGAATAATAGAAAACAAATATTATATTGACAAACATTTACAATGCCTGAAAATTAAAAAAAAAATAGCGCGAGATTATAAATGGCCCAGTAAGGAGAGGACGCGTGGTCGTCTTCTTCCACAAGTTCCTGGTTATTTACCTGCGGATTTTTATCCGCAGGAAGATTCGAAACTTGCCTCCAAAATTCGCCCTAGGCCATGGAAACGAACTCTAAGAGAATCAACGTGTTCGTCTTCTCCCACTGAGTCCATTTATGCCCTTGATTTGTTCTAATTTTCCCTGAAAACAAAATGCCTAAAAACGAAGAGCAAAAACCCTAGCTTCGGGCATGGCTGTACAGGCTACAAAAATGCAATTCAATTATACCAATAGTTTCAGAATGCAACGCAAAGCATGAATATGCAATTATTTGGGCAAAGAGATGCAAGAATCGGAGGGTTGGATTTCATGTTCAGAGCTTGGTTCGTGGACACTTACAGTGAGTTTCAGGCGATGAGAAGGCTTGGTTTCGGTTGCTTTCGCTTCAGGGAATTGCCAGCAAGGGACTAGTGTCAAGCTTTTGCTTTGAATCGAGCTCTAAAGTGGATTTCAGATTCCAAGTTTTCAAGCTTTTTCTCAAACTTCTTCTGGCCGTTTCAGCAATGCTCAGGGCGTCTTCTTGATCTCTATGGCTTGTGTGTACATAAGGGAATGAATTAGGTTAATCTTTGGGCCTTGAATCCATATGCATTGAAGATGGAAGATATGATTTGATCACCATTATCAAGTTTCCATAAATATGCCAAATCTGATTTTTTGTGCACAAAAAGGCTTGATACGAATTTGATTTGATGAATCATGATAATTGAAAGTTGCAATGATCAAAAAGATATTATTCCATCCATTTTTAGATTTTATTTGAATTAATATTGATTTAAAATGAATTAAATCAATAAAAATTAAATAAAATAGAAAAATAAATGATTGGTCATGAAATTAAATATGGTACACGTGTGTGGTGTGATAATACCAAATCAAGTGGAAAGAAGTGGGCCCTTTTGTCAAAAATTGGAGTTTTGAGGATAGTTGTCTTTTTGCAATTTTGGAAACATTCCCAACTTCAACAATGCATAACTTCTTCAATTTTGAACTTTTGTAAGTGTTCTATGACTTTTTAGAAACCTTGAGATGTCCTCTAACCAACCTTTTTTGTCTCATCTCATTTGGATATTCCATGCTCAAGTTATAAGCTTTGGCAAAAAAGGTGTTTTTGTTGACTTTCAAAAATGACCTATAATGTCCAAATTTGTAACTTTTTGTGAGAGCATTTCTTGATCTTGGGGTGTGAAGATGGATTGCCGTAAATTTAATACTCTTCAAAATGAGATTTGGATGGGTCATTTATCATAAATTATGAGAAAGTTATGCTTGGTCAAAGTGGAGTTGACTTTTCCTACAAAACCCTAATTTATCAACTTTTGAATCTTGATGAATCTTGAGAAATCCTTGATGAATCATGATCAACCCTTGATCAAATGATGAATTATCCTTCACAATGAGAATGTTGACAAAAAATCTTGAGGTTTGACTGCATTTGGGTCACAGTTGACTTTTGCCTTAACACAGTCGATTTTTGGACTTCTTGAGCAATTGACTGACCAAACTTTCTCTGCAAGGCTTAAAACTTGACATGGATGAACTTGAGAACATTTTAGGACATTGGGGAGCATTTGAGGTCATTTGTATGTAAGGACCTTGATGCAACACAAAACCCTAATTTTGAATTGACTGCCTTAGGAGGTGATTTGACTGTCCAACTCTTGAGCCATCTTGAACCACTTGAAGATTATTCTTGACATGTCTTGAGAAATATGGGAGGGAAAATTTTAGGGTACAACAGTTGCCCATGTTCAATCTTCTTAAACTTGAGGATATAGATTGGCGTTCGGGCCTTTCGTGATCCGAAGGTGGAAGATGATTGAACACTAGAGTGCCCAGAAATTTGCACTCGCATGAAGTTGTATCAGCCTTGTGATGTCGGGAATGGGCTTATAGATGTCATTTGGAGATTGATGATGGGAGATGGGCTTAAAGATTCCATCCAAAGGAGTGTCGATCGCGTAAGAGATTCCTTAGCGAGAGCTTGTATACCTATCGTTGAGGGAGATTCCGCTGGGGAATGTTGTTCTTTGTCTTAGGAGAAATAGAACTTTAGGAGCTTCGATTGTTCGTTATTCTACTAGGGAATCATCTTTGTTGAAGAGGTGAGAGTGAACTACTATCTGTTCATAACCCAGGCTTAATAGTGATAAAACCGACTGCTATCTGGTCGTAATCCAGGCCTTACAGTGACTTACTGAGGAGATGAGATTAAACTTGCTATCCGATTGTAATCCAGGATTTACAATACTTCACTTCTTATCTGGTCGAAATCCAGGATTCAGAACAAATCAAGTGGTTATTCGGTCGCATCTGGGCTTCAACGTGAGTTTAGGGCACACTAATATCCGGCCGACTCCGGGCTTCTTAGTAACTGTCCATGTAAACTGCTATTTGGTCGGAATCCAAGTTTCATAGTGCTTTGTACCGCTATCTGGTCATAATCCAGTCTTCACAACACCTCACTTCTTATCTGGTCGAAATCCAAGCTTCAGAATAAATCAAGTGGTTATCCGGTCGCATCCGGGCTTCCTTTTGGTTGTTGGGTTTACTAGTATCCGGTCGAATCCGGGCTTCACAATAACTGGCTGGGTAAACTGTTATCTGGTTGTAATCCAAGCTTCACAGTGTCCCTTAATGCTATCTGGTCGTAATCCAGTCTTCACAATGTATCATACCACTATCTGGTCGAAATCCAGGCTTCGTAGTACTCTTGGTTGCTATCTGGTCGTAATCCAGTCTTCACAACATCTTCTATCAATATCTGGTCGTGATCCAGGCTTCATGGTCTTGTATTGCTTTCTGGTCGTAATCCAGGCTTCACAATAACTTGCTGAGCTGTTATCCGGTCGTGATTCGGGCTTCATGGCTTGTGTTTATGATATACCACTATCTGGTCGAATCCAGGCTTCATGGTTCTTACTGAGCTGCTATCCGGTCGCAATCCGGGCTTCATGGCTCACTGGGGAATAAACTAGTATCCGGTCATTCTCCGGGCTTCATAGCTTGCTTTTGAGAGATGTCACTATCTGGTCGTAATCCAGGCTTCGCGGTAGTCTGATATTGTTATCCGGTCGTAATCCGGGCTTCACAATATGCTATAGAAATCAAGATACTATCCGGTCGTACCCGGGCTTCATAACTTGAATTTTGATTGTATCTTTCCTGAAAGGTAAAGGTTGGCTGTATGTAATGCATGATATGTATCAGACAATCAAGTTCTCAAAATAAATGAGATTGTATGGTATGATGCGTATATGCATGTGTCATGATGTATGGACATGTAATGTTTTAGCTGGGGAAAATAAATCCCTGAGCTATTGGAGAATAGGGTTGAATTCTTCGTCTCCGCTGGGGATGGTGAACGAAGGTGATTGTGAGAATAAGCCTGCAGGAGAAAAGAACTCCATTGGGGAATAAACTGATGAAGAGATTACTCTGAGGGGGATTACTCTGTGGGGAAGAGATGCTCTGCTGAGGATTTTAACGATAAACTCTGCTGGGAATTCCGCTGATAAACTCTGTTAGGGATTTCAATGATGAACTCCGCTGGGGATGGATTACCGTTACTAGTGATATAGAATCTGTTGAGGATTGAATTCCTGCTCGGGGAAAGAAATAACTTCTCTGGGGATAATCTTTCAGTTGCAACTTGCTGAGGATAACCCAGTTAGACTCTTGTGGGGATAACCCTTTGAATTTGGCTGGGGAGATTTATTTGCGCTCTGCAGGGGATAAGCTTCCAGAATCTACTGGGGAAGATGGTTCAACTCTGTTGGGAAAACTTTTTTTTAGACTGCGCTGGGGAAATGACTCCACTGTGGATATCTTGGACTCCACTGGGGAACATTCTTATACTCCATTGAGGAATATTAAGACTGCTGGGGATGCTCTTGTACTTGTTGGGGAATATCTTTATACTCCACTGGGGAAGATTAAGACCTTCTGGGGACACCAAGCCTTTTTAGGGCTGATGGTGGATGAACTCTGCTTGGGGAGAGCTATCATTATTGTCTTATTCTGCGGGGAGTGAAGGTATCTTAGCCATATTCTTCAGCTGAATGCACCTTGGTACCTGGTGGACAGAGCAACTATACAGCTCAGACAATTCTTATTGCCCCTGTTTCTGATATTACCAAAAACTCATCTTTCGTTTCGCATGTAAATGTTTATGATCAGCAGTTAATGTCAAATGCATATATCAAAAATGAACACTGGACGTTCTTTGCAAAACAAAACAGATAAAGGAAAAACAACTTGAAATTTCTGAAAATGAATTTGTATTGATTTTGAAGTTTGGCCCTTAAAATAGGCATTTTTGTACAAGAGACTGACGTCCTAGTAAGAGAACACCGCCGAACAAGTAGAATTTATACAATTTGTGAAAAGGAAACAAAACAGCTATATGAATAATCCCACTGGGTTCCAACTCTGCTATTGCCTTTATATCTTCAAGCATCTCATCACTTTGCTGCTTAGTTGAAGTTGAATCTGATTGATTAGTGCCGTCCGAGTTTGATAGTCAATACCGAAGTCTGGATGCGAGGTGATCCAATGAGACATAGTGTTACGCTTTAATCCCTAACTTTTGCCTGGACCGCCCTTTCGGGTTTTCAGTCCACCGGGATACCCATTTTTGCCTAAGCCACCTTTTCAGGTTTTCGACTTGCCGGGTGTACAAATTTTTTCATTTTCATCCCTTATTTTTGCCCGAACCCTTTTGGTTCGCCGGGAAGCCCTTATTTTTGCCTAGGCCGGTCAACCTAGCGGGTCTTTGATTTATGCGTAGTATCTTTTTACTATGTCTGCATTGACGGGGTGAGGAAGGTCGTTACCATCCATGGTGGTTAGAATCATAGCTCCTCCTGAGAAAATGTTCTTAACCACAAACGGCCCTTCGTAAGTAGGGGTCCATTTTCCCCTGGGATCACCTTGAGGTAAGATAATGCGCTTGATTACCAGGTCCCCAACTTGATACTCTTGTCGTCTGACTTTCTTGTTAAATGCCTTGATCATCTGTTTTTGGTACGTCTGACCATGACAAATAGCAGTAAGTCTCTTTTTGTCGATTAGGTTTAGCTGATCAAGCCGGGTCTGAATCCACTCATCTTCACTCAAACCTGCATCCTTCATGATCCAAAGAGAGGGTATCTGAGCTTCAATGGGCAAGACTGCCTCCATGCCATATACCAAGGAATAGGGTGTTGCCCCTGTTGACGTCCGTGCTGAGGTACGGTACCCATGAAGAGCAAATGGTAGCATCTCATGCCAATCTTTGTATGTCACTGTCATCTTCTGCACAATCTTCTTAATGTTCTTATTAGCTGCTTCAACAGCCCCATTCATCTTCGGCCGGTAAGGAGAAGAGTTATGATGCTGTATCTTGAATTGCTCGTAGAGCTCAGTGATCATCTTGTTATTGAGATTGGTGCCATTGTCTGTAATGATCCTCTCTGGTACACCGTATCAACAAATCAGATTGTGCCGAATAAACCGTGCTACGACGTTCTTGGTTACGGTAGCAAAGGAAGCTGCTTCAACCCACTTCGTAAAGTAATCAATTGCTACCAGGATGAAACGATGCCCGTTGGATGTCGTAGGTCTGATCTCGCCAATCATATCAATGCCCCACATTGCAAAAGGCCAAGGCGTTGTCAAGACGTTCAGAGGAACTGGAGGTATATGCACCTTATTAGCATAGACCTGGCACTTGTGACACGTCCGAGAATGCTGATAACAGTCGGCTTCCATTGTGGACCAATAATATCCTGCCCGAAGGATTTTCTTTGCCATGGTGTGTCCACTGGAATGAGTTCCAAAAGTACCTTCGTGTAGCTCTACCATGATCCTTTCTGCTTCAATCTTATCCACACAACGCAACAAGTTTGAATCATGGTTACGCTTGTAAAGGATGTTATTATTGATGAAGAATTTCGCCGCGAACCCCCTCAAAAACTTCTTGTCATTAAAAGATGCATCCTCGGGGTACTCCTGAGCTTCAAGGTACCTCTTTACCTCATGATACCAAGGCTTTTCTATTACCTCTTCAGTCTCAAGATCACAGCAATGTGCAGGTTCGTCCAATCTTTCAATAATGATCCAGGGAGCCTCGTTGTTCCAATTGACTTTGAACATGGAAAACATCGTAGCTAGCGCGTCCGACAACTGATTCTCCTCTCTAGGGAAGTGTTCAAAGGTTATCTCCTCGAAATGGGGAAGCAATGTCAACACATACTCCTTATAAGGAATAATATTTGGGTGTTTTGTATCCCACTCGCCTTTGATCTGACTGATCACGAGAGCGGAATCTCCGAAGACACTTAGAAACTTAATCCTTAGGTCAATTGCAGCACGAAGACCCATGATGCATGCTTCATACTCTGCCATGTTGTTGGTGCAGTTGAAACATAGTCGGGCGGTAAACGGAGTATGATAGCCTTTAGGAGATATGACCACAACGCCAATGCCATTACCCAAAGCGTTCGAAGCTCTGTCAAAGTACATAGACCATCAGGATCCTTCCTCAGGTCCTTCATCCGGTCCAGGTATCTCACAATCAGTTACCAACATGATATTCTTGTCCGGGAATTCAAAGTTCATAGACTGGTAATCATCCACTGCCTGGTGTGCCAAATGGTCTGTCAATACACTTCCCTTGATTGCTTTTTGAGTTGTGTACTGGATGTCATACTCAGTCAAGATCATCTGCCATCTTGCTATTCTTCTGGACAAGGCAGGCTTCTCGAAGATATACTTGATTGGATCCATCTTTGATATCAACAGAGTAGTGTGAGTCAGCATATACTGTCTCAGCCGGCGAGCAGCCCATGCCAAAGCACAACAAGTTTTCTCGAGCAGTGAGTATCGAGTCTCACAGTCGGTAAACTTTTTGCTAAGGTAGTAAATTGCATGCTCTTTTCGGCCAGACTCGTCATGCTGCCCCAACACACACCCCATTGAGTTATCGAGCACTGTCAAGTATAAGATCAATGGTCTCCCTTCCACTGGTGGCATCAGAATAGGTGGCTCCTGGAGATACTATTTGATTCTTTCGAAAGCGGTTTGGCATTCATCATTCCAACGTACCACTTGATCTTTCTTCAGTAGCTTGAAGATTGGCTCACAAGTAGCAGTTAGGTGTGAGATGAATCGGGCAATATAGTTTAGTCGTCCTAGAAAGCCCCTAACCTCTTTCTCTGTTCTGGGAGCTGGCATCTCTTGTATAGCTTTCACCTTGGCAGGGTCCACTTGAATACCTTAGTCGCTCACGATGAAACCCAACAGTTTACCAGACCTCACCCCGAAGGTGCACTTGTTCGGGTTCAACCTTAACTTGTACAACTTCAACCTGTCAAAAAGCTTCTGCAGATGGTCAAGGTGTTCTTCCTCAGTCTGGGACCTTGCAATCATATCGTCGACGTATACTTCAATCTCATGATGGATCATGTCATGAAACAAAGCAACCATGGCACGCTGATATGTTGCCCCAGCGTTTTTCAACCCAAAAGGCATGACCTTGTAGCAAAAGGTACCCCACTGAGTAACAAAGGTGGTCTTCTCCATGTCTTCAGGAACCATTTTTATCTGATTATAACCGGAGAAACCATCCATGAAGGAGAATACCTTATGTTGGGCAGTATTGTCAACCAGAACGTCGATGTGAGGTAGAGGGAAGTCATCCTTAGGGCTCGCCCTGTTCAAATCCATGTAGTCAACACACATTCGGACCTTACCATCTTTCTTCGGCACTGGAACCACATTGGCGACCCACTGAGGGTAAGAAGTAACTGCTAGAAAGCCGGCGTCAAACTGTTTCATAACTTCAGCCTTGATTTTATCCGACATCTCTGGGCGCATTCGGCGGACCTTCTGTTTTACGGGAGGACAGTCTTCCTTGGTAGGCAGGCGATGAACCACAATGTCAGTATCCAACCCAGGCATATCTTCGTAAGACCAGGAAAAGATCTCAACGTAGTCATGCAGCATCTGAATCAACCGTTGTTTCACACTAGGCTCCAGATTGGCACCGATCTTGACTTCCTTCTTGTCTGTCTCAGTACCCAGATTCACTGTTTCCACTGGCTCTTCATGTGGCTGAATGACCCTCTCTTCCTGGAGTAGCAGCCTTGCAAGTTCACTAGGCACTTCACAATCATCTTCACCTTCGTCTTCGGCTAAGTTGATCGGATTTTCGAAGTCATAACTAGCGGTAGCAGAGTCGTTACCAGTGAGATCCAGAGTGGATGTGGACCTGTATATGTGAGTGTGTGTAAAATAGCTGTTTTGCAATATATAATAAAGAAAGACAAGGAGCGCAAGATTTGAAATGCAAGAACGTCCAATGCTTTTGTTAATGACATATGAAAGTGACACACAAAAACCCTCACAAATGAAGCCACGGTGCCCCGGGTAAGACACCGGGCCATAAAGTTTCAAAACATTGTCTATTACAAATTCAAAACAAAAGTTTCATTACTGGGTAACAAAAGTAATATGGATGAAGTCCTTTGCTGTCCAGTTGCTTGGTCCACCGTTGGTCGTAGGATAGATCCAGCTGTCGAATTCAGACTCTTCTACATCCTCTTCAATGGCATTCACTCCCGAGTTGCTGATGAACACAGGAGGTATTCCAATCCTTGCACTTCGAACAGCCATTTGAGCTTCTGCAGCGAAACCCAAACCAAACTTGTTAGTCTTCTGCGTAAAATCAGAGAGTCGACCCCAATTTGCACACTCACCCTTCTCAATAACAACCCGGGCATCTTTTAAGGAAGCCATCTTCATAGGAGAATCTTCAACCACGGTTTCAGTTGATGCCAATGTCTGGGGAACCTCTTCAAAGTGCTGAAATGGGGTCTCAATGAACTCCCCATCCATCTCTACGTATCAGAACGAGTTGAGGTGGCTGACCATGTACTCTTCCTCCCCTTGTACTGTCACAATCTTCCCTTTGACCGGGTACTTCAACTTCTGGTGGAGCGTTGAGGTTACGGCCCCGACTTTATGGATCCATAGACGACCCAGCAAACAAGAGTAGGATGGCCGAATGTCCATCACATAGAACGTAGAATTGAAGACCTGAGAACCAACTTTAATTGGAATATCAACTTCACCGTGCACCATCCTTTTAGACCCATCAAAGGCCCTGACAACGATATTACTTGGTTTTAGCTCCAACCCTTCGCAATCCAACCGGTCTAGAGCTTTCTTGGGCAAGACGTTCAATGAGGAACCAGTATCAACCAATACATGTGCAAGAGTAGTGCCCCTGCATTCAATGGAGACATGCATGGCATCGTTATGATTTTTCCCCTTGGTAGTCAAATTGGCGGCGGAGAAACCCAAACCATTATCAGTAGTTAAATTGGCCACACAATCGGTAAACTGATCAGCTGATGTCTCTTGTGGCACGTGGGCAGTCTTCAGGAAGGTAATCAGAGCCTTGGCATGGGCCTCTGAGCACAGCAATAGTGACAACATAGAAATCTTGGATGGGGTTTGCCCCAGTTGTTCAACTACGTTGTAATCACTCTTCTTAATAATCTTCAGAATCTCTTCCATCTCCTGTTTGGAAGCTTCAACAGTAATTGTCTTCGGTGCCTCCGTCTGGGCAGGCACATCAGTGGCGATCCCGTTTCCCCGAGCGTCAGATGACTCGGCGATAGGGGTAAGGATAGGAACTTGATCAGGAATAGTGGTAGGTATACTTGCAGGTGTAATAACGACAGGTCTTCGGATAGTTGGTGGAACAATATCAGGTGAGAAAAGTCTACCACTGTGGGTGACTTTAGCAGGTCCAGTAATGTTGCTGATGCCGGTATCAGCATCCAACTCTTGCTTAACTCCATAAACATAAACGTCTGCCCTATAGTGCCAAGGGACAACTTTGTCAGAGGCATAGGGGATGGGCCCCGGAACAGTGATGATTACAGGTGCGATCTTCAGAACAAATGTAATTCTAACAGGCTTCCTCGAGGGAGCCTTGGAAGAATTGTCGAAAATGGTAATAATGGCAACTTCTTCAGAATGAATGGAAGGAACATCATTCTTTTCAAATAGGATCTCCTTACTATTCATCAGGTTTTAGATACCTGACTTCAGGAATGGGCAACTGGTAGGTAAAACAGAACACATATGGCAACCTTCGCCACAACCCGGAAATAAACCGGCTAGTAACAGGTTCTTCTTGACAGTCATCAGAGGGGTAACAATGTCATCCACATAAACTACAAACAAGTCTTCCTCTACAACATTTACTCCATGTTTGGGCATGGGAGCAGTCACAACATTAGGCCTCTCGGGAGTTTCGAACTCAATCTCCTTTACATCAATTAAGTCTTGTATCTTGTTCTTCAAAGCCCAACAATCATCTGTATTATGCCCCAGGCTGTCGGAGTGATAAGCACAGCGGGCGTTAGGGTTATACCTTGGTGACGTTGTATTTGAATTCTTTGGGGGTTCCCTTTGAGTCACCAGGTTAGTCTTCAACAACTGTGGCAGAATTTGAGATAAGGTCATGCTGAGACGAGTGAATTGCCTCTTAGGTCTCTCATCCTTTTGTTGATTATTGTACTGAGGAGCACCAGGAGGTTTTGAAATAACAACCGCATTGACAGCTTGGCGGTGTTCAGGTCTACTCTGTCTTCTTGCACTGTAGACAACACTGTACTCTTTCTTAAACGGCTTCTTCTCGGTGCTCGATGAGGCACCCTTCTGTATCTTCCCAGCCTTAATACCAGCTTCAATCCTCTCACCAGTCAAAATAAGATCTGTAAACCCAGATGAAGAGCTTCCAATCAGATGGTTAAAGAATGGACCAGACAGGGTCCCCAAAAACATGTCAACAAGCTCACGATCAGCCAAAGGTGGTTGCACCCTTTCGGAAAGGTATCTCCACTTCTGGGCATAATCTTTAAATCCTTCACTCATTCCTATTGACATACCCTGGAGTTGGGTACGCGTAGGAGCGAGGTCAGAGTTGTACTGATACTGCCTATAGAATGCAGTAGCCAAATCTTCCCAGTTGCGGATACTGGCTCCGTCCAACTGATAGAACCACTCAAGCTGAGTCCCTGAGAGACTGTCTTGAAAGAAATGGATCCATAAGTTCTTATCAGCAGTGTAAGGCTGGATCTTCCTCACATATGACCAGAGGTGCAGCTTCAGACAGGAAACTCCGTCATACTTGGCAAAGGCTGATGCCTTGAATTTATGGGGAATCACCACCCCAGATGATAGACCTAGATCTCCAAAGTCCAGACCGGGCACCTTATGAATTTCCATAGCGCCCAACCGGTCTTCCAGTTGTTTGTACTTATCCTCAGCAGGAGGATACTGTTCTTCATCATAGTCCGTCTCGTTGTCGGAGACCATAGGGCTAGGAGCCCTCCTTTCTTGTGAACTATCCTTCCCTCCAGATGAGGTGGTCAGATCAACTTCATTCTGCAGCCTGTTCCCAAACCTGTGTCCTGTGTTGAACAAGACTGTCCTCTTCTTCTTCTTCTTTTTCTCCTTCAGGATCAGGGTCTTCAAGTCTTGCTGACCCTTAGCTAGACTCATGACCAGCTCTTAAAATTGGGCATTATGGGCCTGGAGGGTCTTGATAGCTTGCTCAGTTGAAGGTTCAGTAGACATGATGATTGCTGAAATAAACAGCGAAGAAGATACGAGACCTGTAAAGGGGTACCTGTTTATGAAGTGCATGGGATGAAATGCGTATGATTCATGATTTTAAAGACAATCGGGATTCAAATTTGTAAACAAGAAAAGAAACACACTTTATTAGATTTAAACTTCAAAATTTAAATTGTTCAACAAATTGCCCTTAAGGCATTACAAGAATGGAAATACTGAAAAGTAAAAATAAAACTAGAAAAGAAATCAACAAAGGTCCATCAATGCTCCCATGGTCTCTTCTTCTCAGTGCGGACATAATCATTCAGGATCCGCTCGTTCTCCAGTTGCCTAGTCATCTTCTGGATCTTCTGCTCTTGTTCATTGAACTTCTCCCGGTAAGAATCCTGTTCATCCCTCAACTGCATCCAAGACCTCTTTAGCGCCCCAATGTCAGTGGGCATATAAGGGTGCATAATGGTTGGAAGAACCCCTTCTTCATTGGAAACTTCAAGAGTGACAGGTCGGACAGCTTCATATGGCATACCTAGCTTCTGGGCACGGATGCGGACCCATCTAAGATATGGCTCCATTGGCAGAGAAGTCTTTAGGCCCAGCTCCTGTGGATCTGATTGGTGAACTCTGTCCCAAGCCCTTATGAATCTACGACGTAACTCGTCGCTATCTCCCTGAAAATCAAAGATGATATGAGGCATTAGCATCTCGTGAGGTCCTTCTCTTCTGGCTCTTCCAAACTGACAGAGAGCTAAGCATGGGTTTTAAGAAATTCCTCCATGGGTTCCTATCAATGGAACATTAGGATACTCTCCACAGCGATCAATGACAGTCACCTCATCCATACCTTTGAGAGTCCAGATAATGTCATTATGAGAAAGAGACATCACCCTATAAGCCCAGCCAATTCCTTATTTGTTCTTTAGCACTGACTTAGGGAGGTGCGAAATAAACCACCTCGACAATAAAGGAGCACAGCACATCAAGGTTCCCCACTTTCGGGCAGTACGAGCATATAGCTGATGAAGGATGTCACCCAAGAGAGTGGGTACATGGTTCTGAGAGATGAAGATCTTTATGGCATTAATATCAACAAAAGTATCAGGATTCGGAAACAATACCAGGCCATAAATCAAGAGAGCCAGAATATCCTTAAATGCCTTAAAGTCTAAGCTGTCCCAGAAGTAGTTAGCCTTGCCAACCAAGAACTTAGTCAAAAAACCCTTAGCCCCACTTCTAGTCTCCCAGTTAGCCATTACCTCCTCTTTGGTCAAGTGAAGGGTTGCAGCAATTTCTTCGGGCCTAAGAGTCTTCTCCCAACCAGTAAACGGAGTCTGCTCCAAGACAGAGATACCAAGCAGCTCAGAGAACTCTTCTAGGGTAGGAACCAGCTGATAGTCTTGAAAAGTGAAGAAATGGTACAACGGATCATAAAACTGGACCAAGACACTCATCATTTGTTCGTCCAATTTAGAGGTGACCAAACTGAGGAGAGAACCATGCCTCCTGATGAAGGAAGTAGTGTCTGGCATCCTGACAACCAACTCTTTAAGCAAGGTAGGGACTTGGACAAAGTTGATTCGGATAGTATTCTTACGCATAGGAATCATAATGACCTACAAAACAGAGCAAAGATGAAACCCTCTTGTCTTTGAAATAGGTTAGTCCTTATGCAAGATGTATGCAATGCTATGATGTCATGATGTCATGATAAAGGCACACCACAAGTATCCACAAAAAGCAAACATGGTAAAGGCACACAAGTCACACTGAGAGCCCTTAGATTTCAGGCTGGCATGAAGCTTAGGTACTACCCTCTTTCATTTCAGTTGGTTTAAACCTGTCCTAAAAATAGTAACCGGGTTCTAGAGGATCTCAATATCACTAACTACCCTCAATCGGTCATAATTCCAGTTTAGCAACCTTTTCTTGCGGCTGGAATCATCGCGAGAGTTTAGTCTCAATGAGTGTAGCATACTGCTACTGTTCTATGGCCAAGTTGGTCAATTTAAGGTTCTAAGGTCAGTTGGTGCTTAATGACCCCTTAGAAGACCCATATTCTCCTCGTTCCAACATAAGGGATATCGGTACAGACTAAAGTTCCACACCAACGTAGCTACTGCTTCATCCGTATCGGTCTACGCCGTACAGATCCCTCACAGTTTATTGCTACTTACCTAAAGGGTATCCCCAAATATGGGTTAGGATCTATAGAACTCCGATACAAGCCCATAAAGATAAATCATACAAAGCATACAATTGAAAACATAATGATCTAATCCTAAGGTACACCTCACTTATTTGAAGTCCCTAGCAGAGTCGCCAGTTCTGTGATCGGTGGGAATGAGAACTGACTGTTTTGGAATGCTGGTTCGCATTTTGCGTTTGTTTTTGCAAAATGTCGCGGTAAGCAAGAGTCGCCATCGTCTTTTATTTTATCCAACAAGGAAAGGACAAAAGCATAGAAAAATTCCTTTTTGAGATATTTCTCGGGTTCGGGAGGTAGATTATAGAAAGGGAAGATGTTAGCATCCTTTTTATCCGTGGTTATCCACGGGCTCTTAGGTACTTGCTCATTGTGTTTTCAAAATTTTGCTTTTCTTTGTGATTGTGGGTTTGAAAAGAGTTTTTTGTTTGAAAGGGAGTGTAAGTGCGAAAAGTTTTGTTTTTTTTTAAAAGGAGCAAGTACTTAAGAACCATATACCTACTCGAAAAAGGAATTAAACTGTGCTAATGTCCTTTAGACAACGCTATCCCACTATTGAGGAGTAGGTAGCATCGTTGTTGGAGTTTTCAGGTCAATTCGATTAAGGGACGTGTGGTCACTAAAGCAATGTTAGGACGCCTTAGCGGTAACCCTAATATCCTAGATCATTTTTCCGAGGCAACCGTTTCGAGGCAACTATGATCTTTGGACAAGAGGGCGACCTCTAAAACTTCCTATACTCAATGACCACGTTCGAGGCAACCAAGTAAGGTGTACCCTAAGAGTGCGCATGTGCGAGTGTGTTATTTCGGTTAATTATCTTCGTACATGTTATGGTGAGCTATGTTGATTTTAAGTTAAAGATTGATCTTGTCATGCATTGCCTAATTATCAAACATCTAACAGTTAATATTGTGCGGAAATTAAATTGCAGGAAATTAAAGCTAAGCTATTACAAGGCGTCAGGTATTTACATCGCCAAAGACAAACCCTTTAATTTAAATTGCGGAAAGTAAATAAAAGCGATAAATAAATAAAGTCCTAATTTAAAAGTATTACATTCCCGAAGCAATTACATTATTAGATAAAAATAATACGCGTACGAGAAAATTAAATCGGAACATTTTTAGAGTTTTGACCCTTTTTTATTAAAGAAAGCATATTTTTGTTATTTTTTGAATTAAAAAATTAAGTCTAAGTTAATAATTGAATTAATTAATTAAATGAAAATATTTTTGGTTTTTTATAATTAAGGAAATAAAATAAAAAAAGTTTAAAAGTTATTAAAAACCCTAATTCTACATTAATTTTATTTTGTTGCAAAAATGTTAAAATTAACCTAATTAACACTAAATTAATTAATTATTTATTTACAAAATAAAATAGTGAAATTAATAGTAATAATATTTTTGTGTTTTCTGATTTTATTAAGAAAATAATTGGTTAGTTTTTAATAATAATAATAATAATAATTAACAAAATAAATAAATAAATAGAGAAAAAAGAAATAAAAAGTAAAAGAAATACTCAGGGGGGTCATGCCCAAATGGAGTGTGAAATAGCAAATCTCCAGGCCCAATAACGTTGGCCTTGGTTGATCTTTGTGATTCCATAGGCGCCTGTTAACCAGGGTTCATGGTGAACCTTCAATCTGGATCCTTGGATTTGGCCTGAGGGCCATCTGGCAGGAGATCAGGCAATGATGCATGGTGTGCCACGCTTGGAGTGCTGCATGTGAATACCTGGAGAAAAAATTCAACAATGTTTTGGGGGACCTGGGATTCGAACCTAGGTCCCAAGGGACAATTCAACTAGCGCACTACCAACCCAACTGAACTGCTTAGTTGTTAGAATAATAGAAAACAAATATTATATTGACAAACATTTACAATGCCTGAAAATTAAAAAAAATAGCGCGAGATTATAAATGGCCCAGTAAGGAGAGGACGTGTGGTCGTCTTCTTCCACAAGTTCCTGGTTATTTACCTGCGGATTTTTATCCGCAGGAAGATTCGTAGCTTGCCTCCAAAATTCGCCCTAGGCCATGGAAACGAACTCTAAGAGCATCAACGTGTTCGTCTTCTCCCACTGAGTCCATTTATGCCCTTGATTTGTTCTAATTTTCCCTGAAAACAAAATGCCTAAAAACGAAGAGCCAAAACCCTAGCTTCGGGCATGGCTGTACAAGCTACAAAAATGCAATTCAATTATACCAATAGTTTCAGAATGCAACGCAAAACATGAATATGCATTTATTTGGGCAAAAAGATGCAAGAATCGGAGGGTTGGATTTCATGTTCAGAGCTTGGTTCGTGGACACTTATAGTGAGTTTCAGGCGATGAGAAGGCTTAGTTCCGGTTGCTTTCGCTTCAGGGGATTGCCAGCAAGGGACTAGTGTCAAGCTTTTGCTTTGAATCGAGCTCTAAAGTGGATTTCAGATTCCAAGTTTTCAAGCTTTTTCTCAAACTTCTTCTGGCCGTTTCAGCAATGCTCAGGGCGTCTTCTTGATCTCTATGGCTTGTGTGTACATAAGGGAATGGATTAGGTTAATCTTTGGGCCTTGAATCCATATGCATTGAAGATGGAAGATATGATTTGATCACCATTATCAAGTTTCCATAAATATGCTAAATCTGATTTTTTGTGCACAAAAAGGCTTGATACGAATTTGATTTGATGAATCATGATAATTGAAAGCTGCAATGATCAAAAAGATATTATTCCATCCATTTTTAGATTTTATTTGAATTAATATTGATTTAAAATGAATTAAATCAATAAAAATTAAATAAAATAGAAAAATAAATGATTGGTCATGAAATTAAATATGGTACATGTGTGTGGTGTGATAAGACCAAATCAAGTGGAAAAAAGTGGGCCTTTTTGTCAAAAATTGGAGTTTTGAGGATAGTTGTCTTTTGGCAATTTTGGAAAAATGCCCAACTTCAACAATACATAACTTCTTCAATTTTGAACTTTTGGAAGTGTTCTTGGACTTTTTAGAAATCTTGAGATGTCCTCTAACCAACCTTTTTGGTCTCATCGCATTTTGATATTCCATGCTCAAGTTATAAGCTTTGGCAAAAAAGGCGTTTTTGTTGACTTTTAAAAATGACCTATAATGTCCAAATTTGCAACTTTTTGTGAGAGCATTTCTTGATCTTGGGGTGTGAAGATGGATTGTAGGAAATTGCATCCTCTTCAAAATGAGATTTTTATGGGTCATTTCTCATAAAGTATGAGAAAGTTATGCTTGGTCAAAGTTGAGTTGACTTTTCCTACAAAACCCTAATTTAGCAACTTTTGAATCTTGATGAATCTTGAGCAATACTTGATGAATCATGATCAACCCTTGATCAAATGATGAATTATCCTTCACAATGAGAATGTTGACAAAAAATCTTGAGGTTTGACTGCATTTGGGTCACAGTTTACTTTTGCCCCAGCACAGTCGATTTTTGGACTTCTTGAGCAATTGACTGACCAAACTTTCTCTGCAAGGCTTGAAATTTGACATGGATGAACTTGAGAACATGTTAGGACGTTGGGGATCATTTAAGGTCATTTGGATGTAAGGACCTTGATGCAACACAAAACCCTAATTTTGAATTGACTGCCTTAGGAGGTGATTTGACTGTCCAACTCTTGAGCCATCTTGAACCACTTGAAGATTATTCTTGATATGTCTTGAGAAATATGGGAGGGAAAATCTTGGGGTACAACAGAAAGCCTAGAAGTTCTGATTACTGAGAGAGTCTAGAAATTCTGATTGCTGAGAACCTAAAAGTTCTGGTTGTTAAGGGAGTCTAGAAGTTCTGATGCAACTGGGAACCTAGAAGTTCTAGTGTTACTGGAAGGTTAGAAGTTCTGGTTGTTGAAGGAGTGAGGTGACAATGCTATTGGATAAGAATACCTAGAAGTTCTGGTCCAGGAATATTGTTTGACAAATAAATGGGGTAAAAAATGTCAATAAATAAACATAAAAGGATGCTTCTGGGGCTAGAACCCAGACCCTTAACACTTAATGTCTTATGTGCATGCTTTCTACCACTGGGGTGGCTATACATCGGGTATTAGAAGCAAAATATAAACGTGTATCACAAAGTAAGTTATGAGATGAACTTCATCTCCTTCTCCACGCCAGTCAGAGTATCTTAAACTTAATCATTTCTCAACAAGAATGAAAAATGCAAACATAGTAGTTATGGCAAATTTCATCATGTTTTCAGAAATAAAAAGCATCAAAACTGTAAATCAGAAGCAAGCATGAATTTTTCTAATCCTAATTCTAAACCCTAATTTACTCAAGAAGTTCTGAACTGTAATTCTCTCTACTTAGGCCATGTAAATAAAATCCATAAATATGTACAGATTCAGAGCCATGATATCTACATTGTATCTTGGAAAATGCAAGCCTAACAATGCCTAAATAATGAGATGAGAGTAAAAAGAAACTTACCTTGCAGCTAGAAACTGTTCTGCGAGTTAGCCTGGTTCAGACTGCTGTGATGTTCTGGTCAGCTTCTTCAAGTTTCCGGAAAGCTAAAGTAACCCTTAACTTGAACTATGAATGGTTGGAAAGTTCTGGAGAAGTCAAGGTGCAAAGTTCTGACTTTTGAAACAGAGATTGGTGAAGATTGTGTTACAGTTTGAAAACAAAAGTGGGGAAGGCCTCTATGTGTATATCAGAAACTGTATGGATGATTTGGTCAAGAAACACACAAGAAAAATTAGAATTTGGATGCAAAAATCAGAAACTAGCAGGTTTCGTGTTTATGTTTGCAGTTTCAGGTTCTTGGGAATTTTCAGCAAGGTTTCAAGGCTTTTTTCCAATATTTTCGACCCCCTGGATGTTTGCAAATGAAGTTGAATTTATAGGCAAAGAATTTAGAAGCTTGGAGAAATCACGAGTATAGCCATCATGGGTTATGGATCGTTGACTTGTTTTTGAAGCATGTTTAGACAAGCAAGTTTCAAGGCAAGGTAGGGTGGTTAGCTGCTTTAAGCACACCTAATTTGAGTTTGTAGGCATGATTTTTGGAGGAAGTACACTCAGAAGCAAAGTGAAGCATGGGCTCCAAATAAACTTTGTACAAAAGTTTGCTTTTCAAGGACAGCAATGGTACTTTTATGCCACATGTGGGAAGATCCTTTGGGTAAAGACTCAAAAGTTGGTGTAAGCATTAAATGATGATGAGATTTAACAAGCAAGAAAGCCCACAACATGGTATTATGCATTATAGCTTGAACCTGGATCAGAAGTTCAACATCAACGTAACTTAGAACAAATGTCCAACTTCTGATCTTTGAATCTCCCTGCTCCAACATGATCTGAAGGAGTTCTCAGACTTTTCAGAAAGCTTGTAACATGCTTTGTAACCCTCTTTGAATCACTTTTGCAAACTCTGATTGTACCTATGTGAAAACCGGCTTAAAAGTTCTACTCAAATTCTGACTTGGAAATGTTTAGAATTTACTAAGTGTCTTAGTTTCGTGGACGTGTCTTCAAGGGTTTATAACTTGAAATCCCAGGATTTCTAGGAGAAGTTCTGTTCTACAATGTTTTATATCTCTTTGATATCTACAACTCTTGTGTCAGAAGTTCTTCCTGAATCATCTTGCATCATGATGAAAATCTGGCCAGAAGTTCTGAACTTATCATCTTTTCTTAACACTTAGAAAAATTTCTAAGTGTTTAGAACTTTGAATTTTCCAAAGTAATTTTGAATTTTGATTTTCTTGATGGACCAACTTCATATTCTAGCATGCCTTGATGAAATGTGATTCTTGAAACTTGATTTTGATCCAAAAGTCAAAGTTTGACTTTTCAGTGTGCATTTTGACCATTTTGCCCTTGTGCCAATTCCAACCCAAAATTGATGTATTAGTTCCGCGAACTTGAGCCATAAAATATCTTGTAATAATATTCTTGAGAAATGAGAGGGAAAATTTTGGGGTACAACAACTTCCCATGTTCAATCTTCTTAAACCTGAAGAGTTAGATTGGCGAGCCCGTCATTCGTGACTTGAAGGTGGAAGATGATTGAATACTAAAGTGCCCAGAATTTTGCACTCGATGATGTGGTGGTTGGTTGTGTAGGGAATGGGCTTAAAGATTCCATTTGGAGAAATGATGGAAAGTTGTTGGATATGGGCTTACAGATGCCATCGAAAGTGATTATTGGAAAAAATGGAAGAAGTGTCAGAATGAATCTCTGGTTTATTTATACTGAAATAGTGGATGTAGTGGGATGAGTACCAGAATAACATCTATAAATGGATTGTATTTGACTCGTATATGAAATATGTACTGAATGAGTGTCAGAATGACATTTGTATCTGGATCCTATTTGGACTGTATTTGAGAAATATGTTGAATGAGTGGCAGAATGACATCTGTATCTGGAATGTATTTGAAAAGTATATGGAATAAGTATCATAATATCAGTCATATTCAGATCACATCTGAACTGTTTCTAGAAGGAATCTGGAGTAAGTATCAGAATGTCAACCGTATCTGGATCGCATCTGAATTGTTTCTAGAAGAGAATTTGGAATAAGTATCAGAACGTCAGCCATATCTGGATCGCATCTGAACTATTTCTAGAAGAGAATCTGGAATAAGTATCAGAATTCCAGTCATATCTGGATCGTATCTGAACTGTTTCTAGAAGGATGTATGAAAAGGAGCCCGTGTAGGACTGCTTCAGATGGTCGTGTATATAATTTCCCTGGCTTGTTTCAGGAATTGATCTTTGACTTTAGAAAGAAAGATAGTTTTTCTGGCTTGTTACATGTATTAATCTTCAATCGGTCGTCCATAGATAGTTGCCCTGTCTTGTTATAGGTATTAATCTGGAACTGTTAAAAATTGTTGACGATAGTTATCTGTTGTTTGGTCTTTCCTGAAAAGGTAAAGAGTTAGCCTTATGCAATGTCATGATGTATGAAATGCATGGAGCAATGATGTTTCTCAAAATAAATGAGATTATGCTGTATGCATTTATCACGTATTGTAAATATGATGCATGAAATGTTGTTGGGATGTAATTTTGTCTTGGAAAATAAATCCTTGACAAGTGTTGGGGGGTTTTGGGAAGTCGAATCCCGGACGACCGTTGAGGATGAAGAGTATGCACACCTTTTCAAACCTTATTTTTTAGAATGTTTTCGCGGGGGATTCCTGTTTTTATTGTTTGAGGATAACTACGCTGGGGGATGTTGACTTTGCTTGAGGAAAACTTTGTGGAGAGTGTTGATTCCCGTTTGGGGAAAAGAGTTTAGGAGCCTTAGTTGTTTATTGCTCTACCGGGGAGTTATTCCTGACTGGAGAGAATAGAAAGTTAACTATTATCTGGTTGAAATCCAGGCTTGGCAGCAATTTGTTGAGCAAAATGAAGTTGATTGTTATCTGGTCGTGTTCCAGGTTTCACAACGACTTATTGGGGAAGATTAAATTAATTGTTATCTGGTCGGATTCCAGGATTTGCAGAAAATTACTTGGGAGAGTGAAGTTAAACTGTTATATGGTCGGGTTCTAGGCTTCACAATAACTTGCTTGAAAGGATGAAGTTGAACTGATATTTGGTCGAGTTTTAGGCTTCACAGTAACTTTCTTGAAAGGATGAAATTGAACTAATATTTGGTCGGGTTCCAAGATTTACAGTAACTTGCTTGAAAGGATGAAGTTGAACTAATATTTGGTCGAATTCCAAGCTTCACAATAACTTGCTTGAAAGGATGAAGTTAAACTGATATCTGGTCGGGTTCCAAGCTTCACAGTAATTTGCTTGAAAGGATGAAGTTGAACTGATATCTGGTCGGGTTCCATACTTCATAAGAACTTACTGAAGTTAACTGTTATCTGGTCGGTTTCCAGGCTTCGTAGTAACTTATTAAATTTAACTGTTATCTGGTCGGTTTCCAGGCTTTACAGTAATATCTGAGAGAATGAAGTTAATTATTATCTGGTCAGATTCCAGGCTTCACAACAACTTACTAAAGTTAACTGTTATTTGGTCAGTTTCCAGGCTTTGCAACAACTTATTGAATTTAACTGTTATCTGGTCAGTTTCCAGGCTTCACAGTAATATTTGAGAGAATGAAGTTAATTATTATCTGGTCGGATTCCAGGCTTCACAAAAACTTACTGAAGTTAACTGTTATCTGGTCGGTTTCCAGGCTTCGCAGTAACTTGCTTGAAAGGATGAAGTTGAACTGATATCTGGTTGGGTTCTAGGCTTTTCAGTAACTTGCTTGAAAGAATGAAGTTAAACTGATATCTGGTCGGGTTCCAGGATTTTCAGTAACTTGATGGGGATTGTAGAGCAGTCTATAGAGGAAGAGGAGTTATAGTCCCTTGATTCGTAGAGATGGAGAATCTTGCCGTTTGTTGGGGGAAATAAACCATGTTCCCAATCTGCTGGAGAGGCGTTTTCTTTTGGCAGAATTCCTTGAGGATTCTTGAGATCAACTTAGTTGGGAAGAAGTTTTCATGGATTGAAACTTTGGCTGGGGATCACTCTATGAAAAGGACTTTGGGGAAGATTTGTCACTGCCCCTAGTAACAAGTGTTGTAGTATTGCTAGGAAATGTTTGACTGTACATAAACCTTTGCTGGGATTCACGTTCAATGCCTCAAGTGAATCAAATATAGACCTGCCCCTGTTATATTCAACATTTCTTGAGAGATTTCTTGGAATCTTGACTGGACTGTCCCAGATGTATTGGACAGTGACGTGTCATGCCCCTTGCTTATAGGAGATATGTTATTGGAAGTGTCTTTCCACTTGAAGTGATCTTGTTCATTGAGAGAGTTTTTGTTCACTTGGATATTCGTTGTGTGAATTTTCATGTTGTAAAACAATTAACTATATGCAAACAAGGATATTCAGATAATGCAAAGTTTATGCTTGTCTTGAAGTTTTGAAAATGCATTTTAGCAGATAAAAGAATTTTGTAAGAATATGAATTCAACTTAGGATTTAGAGTAAGCCTTACAGGAGTCAGAATACCTTTTGTAACAGTATGGTTTCTGTGATACGGTGGGAGAACTGACTAGGGTTTTGCGTTTGTTTTCGCAAATGTTTCGGTTGAGCAAGAGTCGCCACCGACTTTTTATTTTATCCTAAGGAAAGGTTTAAAAAGCACAGCAAAAAACCTTTGAGATATTTTCTTGGGTTCGGGGAGTAGATTATAGAAAGGGAAGGTATTAGCACCCTTTCTATCCATGGTTATCCATGGGCTCTTAGGTACTTGCTTAGATCAACTTGCCTTGGTTTTCAATTGTTTGAAATGGTGCTTTGTGTGTGGTTTTGAAAATGTTTTGAAAAAGATGCCTTGTCTAGGCTACCCTTGTAACAATTCTTTACTCGAATGTTTTACAAAAGGTGTTTGTCTTTTTGAAAAGATGTTTCAAGGTTTTTTGAAAGTTTGTTTTGAAAGTGTGATTTGAAAAATAGGCAAGTGTTTTTGTTTTGCAAGTTGACAAGTACTTAAGAGCTATCTACCCTAGAGTTCTCAAATATTATTGCTATGTTTTAACCCTTTTAACAATTTTGTTCCACCATTGCATTTGGTGGACAATCTTGTGTTAGGATGTGAAAGGGAAGGGCGCGGGTCATTGTTTAGACCATAATTGCAATGGTGCCAAGTATCTTTGGGCAATTTTCCTTTAAGGGACTTGATCATTTTTTAGGCAACTTTTGAAAGCGTCATCGAGGGACTGTGATCATTTGAATTGTGTTTGTTTTTGCCCAAAGAGACCTAACATGCAATATGGCCCATTTATTGAAGGCAACAAGTGGAATACCCTAGGGGTGCAAGTGTGATGAGTGTTGTCCATTTTCATGCTTGTTTATCTTGAAATTAGGTCAAACTATTTTTGTTGTTTTTGATTCGCATACAAACCCTAATTCTAACATGGCATAATTAGAAAGCATTAAAGTGCGAAAAAATAAAGTTCCTAAACTATTACAACACAATATGGGAAGGGGGGTACAAATGTTCAAATGGGGGGTATTTGACAAGGAATTTAAACCTAGCTATTACATCAATTTGGAATTATTTACAAGATATTCAATTGCACAAATTAAATAGAAATAAAATGAATATGCAGGATGCAAAAGATGTTTTTATATGTATGAAGAAAAAAGTATTTTTATGTCAAATAAACAAAATAAAAAGTATTATTTTTTTGGAGCTTTTTTATGTTTAGGGCAAAACCCTAATTTTATTAAGTAAAATGTATTAATTATTTAATATGTACAATATTTAATAATTATATACAAAAATAAAATAAAAATGAAGTATATTTATAAAAAAAGGTATTTTTAATGTCAAATATTAATAAAATAAAAAATGTATATATTTTTGTATTTTTGTCCTAAATATTCTAATAAGTATATATATATTTGTATTATTTTCTAAATATGTATTATATATACAAAATAATAATATTTAATATTTATAAAAAAAGTATATTTTATATAAAATATTTTCAGAAGATAAAATAAAATAAAAATCAGAAAATGAATGTGTTTACATTATTTTTTCTAGTTATTCTAAATAATAGTATTTATATATTGTTTATGTACAAAACCTATTTAAACAAACAAATGCCTAATAAATTCAAAAATAGTGTGAAAAATATTTTTTATATTTTTAATATTATTAGCAAAAATAAATAAGTCAGAATAAAAAAAGAAAAGTCAAAAAATCATGAAAATAAGCACAATGGGCCAAGGGGGTGTAGAAGCAAAAACATGGTGTGAAAAGAAATAACAAAACAGGCCCAACCCACGTGGAGCTTCTTCAACCTCCAGCCAGAAACTTTGTCAAAAACGCGCGCTTGGAACACTGATTCAAACACCTGGACTCTTGGACTTTTAGCACAAACTTACAACATAAGAAATGTTAATCATCAAGCCACGATTCTGGACATGTAAAGAACTCATCCTAACTCTCAGAAACGAGAGAGAATTTCATCATTCCCAAATCTTAACCTAACTTTTTATCAATGTTCAGACCTTAAATTCTCACAACATATGCAAAATAAATGGAAAGTAAAGGTATGTACAGTTTCAGGGGCATGAGTAGAACACTTTTTATTCACAAACCTAGAGCTAACAATGCCTACATTGAGAGTTAGAAGTTCATAAATATACCTATTCAGTTGGAATCGTGTCTGGCAATGGAGGAGCTTTCAGGGCAAGATGATGATTTGTACAGCTTCCTTGGAGTGTGAGGATGCTATTCCAATACTTGGTATGCTTTGAAACCTTCTATACCAAGCTGCAGAAGTCCACCTGCAAGAGGAAGAAATGAAAATGGCCAAACTGGTTAGAGGAGTTACAGTCCACTTCTAATGCTTTGGATAGTTTGGATTGATGGTAAGGAAAGTGTTTGAACTGGTTTTGGCCAAGATGCACGATGGAAATGAGTTGTGGGATTCAAGTTGCAGAATGTGCCCTGTTTTGCCACAAAGCTGTGATTTTCTGTAACTGGACGGATGAAGGGTTGTTTGGTCGTGTTTGAGGTCAGTTAGGGAGTGTGAAATGTGAGGACAAAGTTTGCTTAGCTTTTGTTTACAGGAAAATGAGAGTTGTACAAAATGCAAGCTTTCTTACACTTTAAGCAAGAGATGGCCAGTTGGTGTTCTAGACTGAGACAAGTCCCTCCTAATGTGCTGCACACTTAGTCTTGATCAGTGTAATTAGTCTAATAACTTGTGCCAAAGAGATCTTAACTGTACTTGCTTGGATTGTTAATTGACATAAAGTTCACTTTTGCAAAAATGGTTAAAATGCTTTATCTATTTTGGGACTAAACCATTATGCAATGCTTGAACACAAAAAATATGGTCTTGGCACAAAGAGTTTGCATTAAATTTATGAGTGTAAAAAGGATTTAGGGCCTGTAATCAAGAAATGCATGCTGATTTGAAAATTGCCTAAGTGTATGAACATGGAAATTGGCCATAACAAAAGTGAGTTTTTCCCATATTGCCAAATTCGATTCTCTCTAACCATGAGGTTGTTTGATGAGTTTTTGGACATTTTGGAAAGCTTGGAATGTGTACTACAATCCATCTTTGAAGTGCAAATTGAAATGTGTTGTACCCCAAAATTTGCCCTCCCATATTTCTCAAAACATTTCAAGAAAAATTCACAAGTCCAACCCGGCGCGTTATATTCAGGTGTTCTTTCGCCAAGATATCTCTGATAACGTATTCTCAAATTCAGGTTCGGCTCAAGAGTCAATTCTTTAAAGAAGGTATCCGAATGTGTGAGTTTTCTCGAAGAAATATGGTGAAAAAGTGTGCTGAAAGTGTAGTTTTTACGCGCTAAAAAATTCATAACTTGAAGATCGTGGCTCGTTTTGAACTCGTTCTGATGGCCAAAATTCCGTCTTGACATTATCTACGTTTTCATCTCTCACGGATGGAAGCCAATTTCGATCAGAAGGTCTTCAAAAATGTGGATTTATCAAGTATTTTCGTACAGAAAATTTGTGATAGAAGTTTATTTGCGTCATGTTCAGAAAATCATAACTTGGCCGATTTTCATCGTATCGAGCTGGTTCTGGCGCCAAAATTTCACAAATTGAGTTGGATACATTTTCACAGAAGGTATTGAGTTCAAACGGTATTCAAAAGGCCTTCGTTTTTTGCTCAGAGTGCATGACACACTGAAAATCCTGAATGCTGAATATTATTTCATCTGGGCCGAAACTTCGAAAATTCATAACTCGGTCAATTTTTATCGGATTGGGCTCATATTTTTACACAAGGTCCCTGACTAATAGATCTACAACTTTGCTTCAAAAGTCGAGACCGGATTATGCTCCGATCAATACCAGTTTTTTATTGAAGAACGTGTCAGAGTCGACACTGGAGCCCAAAATAAGTTTGTCTGAGCTAAAACTTCAAAAATTCATAACTAATTCACCGTTTATCCGATTGAGCCGATTTTCGGACAGGAGTTAGTTATCGATGTCGGCTACATTTTGTTTTCACATTTCAACTTCAAAAATTGCACTTAACTCCCTGCGATTTAGCCTGGAAAGTGACGAACTCAAGTGAACATTGGAGGCCCAATTGCACATTCAAACCCATTTTCTTTACCCTAATTTCCATTATATAATCACCTTCTTTTCACACAAATCAGAGAGGAGGAAAAGAGAGAAAAAATCTTGCCACAACACTGTTAGAATATCAAATTCTTTCAAGAACCCTAAAACCTTGAAATCCTTATTACAAATCCCTCTCTCACTACAAACAAGCCATCACAGTTACAAACCAACACCTCATTACTTCTTCAGTAAGGGTAAGGCTGGCTTGATCTCCATGATCCAAAAGGCATAAAAGCATTCAGGTCACTAATTTTCCAGTAAGGGTAAGAGTGATTTGATCTCCATGATCAAAAGGGTATAATCATTCAGACATGCCATATTGTGCCTAAACATTAAATTTCTTCATATATTGGCTTTATTTGCATTTTATGATTTTATTTAATGTGTTCATGAGATTCAACACTGCAGATAAGCCAAATGGCCAAAGTAGAACAACTTATGCATGATGAGGCCAAAACACAAATGGCCAAAAGCCAAAAGCCAAATGGCCAAAGTAGAACAACTTATGCATGACACCAATACATGGCGAGACAGACATCCTGAGAAGATTAAGGAACGTTGAGGCCAGAACACAAATGGCCAATGGCCAGAACACAAATGGCCAACAGCCAGAACACAAATGGCCATGAAACCCAATCCAATGGCCAAAGAATGCAGACCACAGTACTCAGGAGTCAATGAACACGCACGTGATGCCAGAAAGTCAAACAATGTTTTTTGTCTAATGGGGCAGAATACTTCAAAAAAACCTCCCCTTGGACCTGAAACCCCCCTTGGTTTGCATTCTTTTTAATTTTATTTTCTTTTCTTTTCTAATTCTTTTTTTAATTGTTTTAATTGTTTTTTTCACCATAAAATAATTTTCTATAATAAAAACAGAAAAATCAAAAATACAAATATATTTAATTATTATTAATTTCATCACTAACCTATTTTTTGTAAATAAACTCTAACAATTAACTTAGTTTAATTTAGGTTTTTAAACTTTAATCTTTTTCTTAATAAGTAAAAAGTATCTAGAATTAGGTTTTTTTGACATATTCATCTTTTTCTTAAATAAATTATTAATCATCATCATTTATCATTATTATAAATTATCATTAATTTTGTAAATAAACATGTAAATAAATTAATTAACTAGTAAATTAGGTTAACTTTAATATTTTCATTAATAATTAAAATAATCTAGATTTAGGGTTTCCTTTTAATTCTTGTTCTTTATTTTTCATAAATACAAAAAACACTAAAACAATTTCTTTTCTTTTAATAAAATAATTAATTAACTTTGTATTCAATTTAATTTCAAAAGGGTCCAACGCCCTCGAATGTTCAATTTTTATTTTTTTCGCGCATTTATTTTATTTTCTTTGCAAATATTATGTAATTGCTCAAGCCATGTAATAGTAACTAGGTTTTACTTTCCGCATTTTTATTCAAACGGTCTTTGTTAATTTGGCGATGTATAGACCCGCGCCTTGTAATAGCGTAGGATTTTACTTTCCGCATTTAAATTTCCGCACTCTTAAAACTGCTAAACTTTGCATGAAAGAATGTATGGCCTAAATTAAAAATAAGCGTAGATCACCATAATACATGAACAAGATAAAACATAACTGAAAATAACGCACAAGTTCACACACCACTCTTAGGGTACGCCTCACTGTTGCCTTGCCCTTGAAACGTGGTCGTCGAGTATAGGACATTTTAGTAAGTCCTTATGTCCATGATCCAGTTGCCTCGAAACGGTTGCCTCGGATTAAAAAAGGATCAATGGCATAAGGGTAGCTTCTAAGGTGTCCTACTGTTTCTCTGGTGACCATACTGTCCCTACAAACGAATTGACCCGAACACCTCCAACGGTGGTGCTACCTACCTCTCAATGGTGGGATGGCACTACCTTAAGGACTTCTACACAGCCTAATTCCTTAGGGTAGGTAGATGACTCGTAGATACTTGCTCTATTCAAAAACAATCGAAAACTCTTTTCACACCGATACTTTTCAAAAAAGGCTTTCAAAACAATTTTTCAAACACTCTTGAGGACTGATACAAGAGTCGATCTGAAATCTTTAAACGAAACTTTTTCAAACTCACTCACAATTGAAAAGCAAACACTTTTGAAAACACAAATGAGCAAGCATCTAAGTGCCCATGGATAACCATGGATAGAAAGGGTGCTAACACCTTCCCTTTCTATAAATCTATCTCCCGAACCGAGAAACTATCTCATAAGGAATTTTGCTGTGCTTTTGTCCTGTCCATGTTGGAGAAAATAAAAGACGATGGCGAATCTTGCTTCCGCGACATTTCGCGAACCAGCGTTAAACAGTCAGTTCCAGATCCACCGATCACAAAATGCCAAGTGGAAGTATGTGAAAAATGGTCTTGAAGTTAGGCAAAAATCCTGCCTAAAATAGGTCAAATTTTCTCTAAGTTAAGAATGGTTTGGTACCCTTATTCCAAAAATTGTAACTTGAGATACAAGCTTCTTTTGGGAAAACTTTGTGAATCAAAGTTGTAGATTTTGCAATAGGCTACAACTTTCATGTTTTGACTTTTGCTTGAATCCAAATGAATCTTGGTGAGAAAGTGGGACAAAGTTAGGAAAAAATTAGGGTTTTTCATAACTTAGAAAAATTCTAAGTTATGAAAAATCTTCATTTCAAACCCTAATTTGCAATTCTTGATTTCTTGATGAACAAGTTTCATGATTTGGCATGTTTTGATGAAAAATGAATCTTGACACTTGATTTTGACCAAAAAGTCAAAGTTTGACTTTTCAGTATACAGTCAAAATTGATCAATTGACTGGGAAATTCAACTGTCAATCTTGTGCATTTGGGATCTTTTGAACTTGTTGAGCATGTCAAGACAATTCCATGGGGTCCTTGAGTCCATATGTGAGCTTAGTTTGCCATTGGCTAGGTCAAACAGTCAAAAATTGCCTTTGTGCAGTTAAAACCCTAAAAATGACCATTTTGCCCTTTTGGTGATCTGATCAAATTTCTTGTGGAATTGTGATCCAAACTTGATCAATTGGTCCATATGAGTTCATAATGTTGATGTGGGTCAATTTTCATGATATTTGACTGTCAATTGGCCACAGTTGACTTTTTCCCCAATACAGCTGATTTCTAGGTCAACTGTCCAATTGACTGGGCAAAATTTGGAATCAAGACTTGAAACTTGGTGTGGATAAACTTGGGAGTCCAATATGAAGCATGAAAGTCATATTAGGCATTTTAGGTCAAATCATCTTTGTGCAAACACAAACCCTAATTTGGGTCAATAGTGCAAGGAGAAGTCTTGAGCAGATGAAACCTTAACTGGATCTTGAGCTCCAAGGGCTTTGTGATGAGAAATGTTGAGGAAAAGGGAGGGAAAATTTTGGGGTACAACAGTTGCCCCTGTTCAATCTTCTTGAATCCGAAGAGTTAGATTGGCAAGTTTGCCTTTCGCGACTCGAGGGTAAAAGGAGTTTGGACACTAGAGTGCCCTTAAATTTGCACTCGTCAAAGTAATGGATGCGGGAATGGACTTAGAGATGCCATTTGGAGATGGGCTTAACGATGCCATCTGGAAGAGTGACAGAAACTTGTCGGGGATGGGCTTAAAGATGCCATCTGGAATGAGTATCAGAAAGGTGCCCATGTTTTGAACCATCTCTGAACTGGGGGTCTGAACAAGCAATAGATTGATATCCGTATCTGGAGGCATCCGTAAACTGTTTTCAAAAGTTGCATCTGAACAAGCGATAGATTAACATCCGTTGTTGGGAAGAATCCATAAACTGTTTTCAAAAGTCTTGAGAAGAGTCTGAACAAGAGATAGGTTAACATCCGTTACTTGGAGAACCCGTGAACTGTTTTCAGAAATCTTGAAGTTGAATAAGCAATAGAGCAGCATCCGTTGTTGGGAAGCGTCCGTAAACTGTTTTCAAAAGTTGCATCTGAACAAGCGATAGATTAACATCCGTTGTTGGGAAGAATCCATAAACTGTTTTCAGAAGTCTTGAGAAGAGTCTGAACAAGCGATAGGTTAACATCCGTTACTTGGAGAACCCGTGAACTGTTTTCAGAAATCTTGAAGTTGAATAAGCAATAGAGCAGCATCCGTTGTTGGGAAGCGTCCGTAAACTGTTTTCAAAAGTTGCATCTAAACAAGCGATAGATTAACATCCGTTGTTGGGAAGAATCCATAAACTGTTTTCAGAAGTCTTGAGAAGAGTCTGAACAAGCGATAGGTTAACATCCATTACTTGGAGAACCCGTGAACTGTTTTCAGAAATCTTGAAGTTTGAGGAGGAACCGGTGTAGGGTTTCCTGATGATGAGCTCGTGCAAAACTGCATCTGGATGAATCTGGAATAAGCATCAGAATGTTGCCATGTCTGGGTCACATTTGAACTATTCCTGGAAAGAATCTCGGAAGGTAATGATTTTTGTCTGTTGACCGATCTTACCTGAAAAGGTAAAGAGTTAGTTATATGCAATGTCATGATGCATGATACAATGTATGTTATATGATATGAATGTAAATGAATGTGCATGTAAGCTGGAGAGCTGTCTTGCGGAGGATAAAATGAATCCTAGATGGCTGAAGATAAAAGCATCTTGACTGCTGCCGGGAAGAAAGATTCCTGGTTGTTGCTGGGGAATAAGGAGCTTGGGTTGTATACCAATCTTCTGGGGAATTTCTGTCTTGAGGAGATCTTCACTGGAGAATCTTCGAATATACAATGAGGAACTGAAAACTGAAAGTCTTCAAATTTGCTTGGGGAATACCAGACCTTCAATCGTTGAGGGGCCTTGGAACCACTTGCGGGGAGTTGGAATTTCCTTGGTGACTTGCAAGGTAAGAGAATTTCTGATGATGTCTACTGGGGATTTTAGAACCTGGTAGGCTCATGCTGGAGAGGTAAGACTGAGAATCTCTAGTCTAGTGAGAAGCATTTCTGTGGGGAGAGGGTCCACTAGTCTGGCTCCGCTGGGGATTGATAATTTGAAGTTTTAGCTCTGCTGGGGATACCGAGACTTAAACTCTGAGGGGAATTGAGTTATGGAGGATTCTCTGGCTGGGGATAACAAAGACAAATTCCTCTGGGGATTGTATTGATAAGTTATGTTGGGGAACTTTGATGAACTCCGCTGGGGATAGGAAGAATTTTGCCGAGCGCGATCTTCCGTGGCAATTAGCTGAGGATAACCCAGTTATAAGCCCTTGTGAGGAGTAACTTTGAATAAAGCTCGGGAGAGACGTCCATACTCTGCAGGGGATAAGCTTCCAGAATCTACTGGGGATAAGCTTCAAGACTTGCTGGGGATATGGATTCCAAATCTCCTGGGGGTTCCTTTGAAAGGGTATCAAGATATCCAACTGCACCTTCAACCTATCAGCAATCCTCTTTCTGGATTCATAAGGAAATGATCATGTTCAGATGCATATGCCTATTTAACAAAACTTTGGACGTTTCTCAAAATAAAACAATTAGTGCAAGAGAAAAAAAAAGGAAATGACACAAATTTCTGGGAAAAGTATTTGTATTAACTTTCTCTGAGTATATTTGTACAAAGGATACAACCATCCTAGTAAGAGGATTTCGTCGTAAATATTGAAAAATTTATACAAAAGAAAGATGGCTATGTGAAATAATTCCATGGGATTCCATTCCGCTATAGCCTTCACAACTCTGAATATCTGTCCATCCAATGCTTCGTTTGCCGATGACTGGATTGATCAGAAACCTGGAACTGGTTGATGAAGAGATTGTCTTTGAAGTGATCCGACGAGACATAGTCATACGCTTTAATTCCCTAACTTTTGCCTGAATCGCCCTTTCGGGTTTTCGATCCACCGGGAAACCCCTTTTTGCCCAAGCCTCCCTTTCGGGTTTTCAGCTTGCCGGGTGTACAACTTTCTTTTTGTTTTTATCCCTAATTTTTGCCTGAACCGCCCTTTCGGGTTTTCGGTTCACCGGGATGCCCATTTTTGCCCAAGCCGCCCTTTCGGGTTTTCGACTTGTCGGGTTATTTTATGCGTAGTATCTTTTGACTATGTCTGCGTTCGCAGGGTGCGGCAAATCGTCGCCGTCCATGGTGGTTAGAATCATCGCACCACCAGAAAATATGCTCTTGATCACAAATGGTCCTTCGTACGTAGGAGTCCATTTGCCCCTGGGATCACTTTGCGGCAAGATAATCCGCTTGATTACGAGATCTCCGACTTGATACACTTGACGTCTGACTTTCTTATTGAAGGCCTTGATCATCCGTTTTTGATACGTCTGACCATGGCATATAGCAGCGAGTCGCTTCTTGTCGATCAAATTGAGTTGATCAAGTCGGGTCTGAATCCAATCATCTTCATTCAAACTTGTGTCCTTCATAATCCTTAGAGAAGGAATCTGAACCTCCATAGGTAGGACAGCTTCCATGCCATATACCAAAGAAAATGGGGTTGCCCCGGTTGAAGCACGTGCCGTTGTACGGTATCCATGTAGAGCAAACGGTAACATCTCATGCCAGTCTTTGTAAGTGACTGTCATTTTCTGAATGATCTTCTTAATGTTTTTGCTCGCAGCTTCAACAACACCGTTCATCTTCGGCCGATAGGGGGATGAATTGTGATGATAAATCTTGAACTGTTCGCACAATGCGGTGATCATCGTGTTATTCAGATTTGTACCGTTGTCTGTGATGATCCTGTCTGGAACACCATACCGGCATATGAGATTTTGTTTGATGAAGCTGGCAACCACATTTTTAGTAACAGAGGCGAAGGAAGCTGCTTCGACCCATTTGTTGAAATAGTCAATGGTAACCAGGATGAAGTGATGTTCGTTGGAAGCCGTGGGCTTGATCTCTCCAATCATGTCAATGCCCCACATTGCAAATGGCCAAGGAGCAGTCAGAACGTTGAGAGGAACCGGAGGGATGTGAACCTTGTCAGCATAGACTTGACATTTGTGGCAAGTACGGGAATGTTGATGGCAGTCAACTTCCATGGTAGACCAGTAATAGCCCGCCCTTAGGATCTTCTTAGCCATTGTATGCCCGCTCAAGTGAGTGCCAAATGTGCCGCTGTGTATCTCAGTCATGATCAACTCTGCTTCAGCTTTGTCTACGCATCGGAGTAATACACAATCATGGCTTCGTTTGTAAAGGATTCCGTTGCTCAGGAAGAATTTAGCCGCGAATTTCCTTAAGAACTTCTTGTCATTTACGGAAGCTCCTTCGGGATAATCTCTAGTCTCGAGATACCTTTTGATTTCATGGAACCAGGGTTGTTCCACTACTTCTTCGGTATTAATCTCGTGACAATGTGCGGGTTCATCCATTCACTCAATGGTGATTTGGGGAGCCTCATTACCCCAGTTGAGTTTAAACATGGAGGACATTGTAGCTAGAGCATCTGCTAGCTGATTCTCTTCTCGCGGGAAATGCTCGAAGGTAATTTGCTCGAAATGAGGCAACAATGTCAAGACATGTTCTTTGTATGGGATAAGATTGGGATGCTTGGTATCCCACTCTCCTTTGATTTGACTGATAACCAAAGCCGAGTCCCCAAATACGACCAAAGATTTGATCCCCAAGTCTATAGCAGCCTTGAGACCAAAGATGCAAGCTTCATACTCAGCCATGTTGTTTGTGCAGCTGAAGCAAAGTCGGGCCGTGAAAGGTGTGTGACAACCCTCCGGAGAAATGAGTACTGCGCCGATACCATTTCCAAGTGCATTTGAAGCACCATCAAAGTACAGGGTCCATCGGGATCCCTTTTTGGGTCCGTTATACGGTCCGTTACCTTCAATGTTGTCCAAATTCATGATGTCCTCGTCTGGGAAGTCAAATCTCATGGGTTGATAATCTTCGATAGCTTGATGAGCCAGATGGTCAGCTAGTAAACTCCCTTTTATAGCTTTTTGGGTGGTGTACTGGATGTCATACTCAGTTAGGATCATTTGCCATCTGGCTATTCTTCCAGATAAAGCGGGCTTTTCGAAGATATACTTGATAGGATCCATTTTGGAAATCAACAAGGTAGTATGAGTCAACATATACTGCCTTAGTCAGCGAGCAGTCCATACCAAAGTGCAACAAGTTTTCTCGAGTAGTGAGTAGCGAGTCTCACAGTCGGTAAACTTTTTGCTAAGGTAATAAATAGCATGCTCTTTTCGACCAGACTCGTCATGCTGGCCCAAAACACACCCCATTGAGTTATCCAAGATGGTCAGATACATGATCAATGGTCTTCCTTCGACGGGTGGCATCAGAATAGGAGGTTCTAGCAAATACTCCTTGATTTTATCAAAAGCAGCTTGGCAATCGTCGTTCCATTCGACTACCTGATCTTTCTTCAAGAGTTTGAAAATTGGCTCACAGGTAGAAGTCAGATGAGAGATGAATCTGGCAATATAGTTCAAGCGCCCCAAGAACCCTCTAACCTCCTTTTCAGTACGGGGAGCAGGCATCTCTTGTATTTCTTTCACTTTTGCTGGATCGACTTCAATGCCTTTGTTGCTTACAATGAATTCTAGAAGTTTACCAGACCTAACTCCAAAAGTGCACTTACTTGGATTCAGCCTGAGTTTATATTCTTTCAACCTGGCAAACAGCTTTTCTAGATGTTCAAGGTGCTCCTCCTCTGTTTGTGACCGAGCTATCATATCGTCTACGTAAACTTCAATCTCATGATGTATCATATCATGAAACAAAGCTACCATGGCGCGTTGATAAGTTGCCCCAGCGTTCTTCAGTCCGAACGGCATCACCTTGTAACAGAAAGTGCCCCATTGTGTGACAAAAGTTGTTTTCTCCATATCCTCGGGGGCCATTTTGATTTGATTGTAGCCCGAGAATCCATCCATGAAGGATAACACTTTGTGCTGAGCTGTATTGTCGATCAAAATGTCAATGTGTGGAAGTGGAAAATCATCTTTGGGGCTGGCTCTATTCAAATCCCGGTAGTCCACACACATCCTAACTTTGCCATCTTTCTTAGGTACTGGCACGATGTTAGCGACCCATTGAGGATAGGACGTAACAGCCAGAAAGCCAGCGTCGAATTGCTTCATCACTTCTGCTTTGATCTTTTCAGACATGTCAGGCCTCATTCGGCGGACTTTTTGCTTGATCGATGGACAGTCCTCTCTTGTGGGGAGACGGTGAACCACAATGTCTGTGTCTAAACCCGACATGTCTTCATAAGACCAAGCGAAGATTTCAACATACTCATTCAACAACTGTATCAGGCGTTCCTTGACACTTGGTTCCTGATTGGCACCCACTTGCACCTCCTTCCGGTCTTCCTCGGTCCCTAAGTTGACAGTTTCCAATGACTCTTCGTGCGGTAAGATGGCCCTTTCCTCTTGCTGTAGAAGTCTGGCTAGTTCTCCTGTTACTTCACAACCTTCGTCATCTTCATACTCGGCTTGATTGACCAGATCTTCAGAGTTATTGAAGGATATTGCAGAATAGTCACCCATGGAATCCAGAGTGGATGGGTACCTGCATTTGTGAGTGTGGGTGTGTGTAAGGGATAGCCATCCTTAAACAAAAATGCAAAAGGAAAGAAAATGAACACAGCAGTCTATCAAATTAAAAACGTCCAATGAATCATTAAACATGGCATATGGATATGAAAGTAATCAAAACCCTTACAAATGGACCTACATGCCCCGGGCAAGGCATGAGGTAAAAAGATAGTGTACGGATTGTTCGAAAATAAATATTACAGACCAAATAGGAAATGTTTGACAGATAAATTACTGATGAATAAAAGTGATGGGGACAAAGTCTTTTGCCTCCCAGTTGCACAATCCTTCTTTGACAGTTGGGTAAATCCACTCTTCGATGTTGCTCTCTTTGTCTTCATCCTCCAAAGCGTTGATTCCGTAGGGAGAAATTTTGACTGGCGCTCTTTCAATCCTCGAACGGCGCATAGCTTTCTGGCCCGCGGCAGTGAACCCTAATCCAAATTTGTCTGTTTTATGTGGAATATCAGGCAACTTCCCCCATGCTGAATTCTTCCCCTCCTTTATTGTGGCCCTTGCGTCCTCCAGAGATGCCATCCTGGCCATCTGCCTCGGTGCCTCAGCTGCCAACTTTGCTACTGTTATTTCAGGAAGGACATCTTCGAAATGCTGAAAAGGCGTCTCAATGAACTCCCCCTCTACCTCCACATACCGGAAGGAGTTCAAGTGGCTGATCATGTACTCCTCTTCACCATGGACGGTAATGATCTTCCCCTTGACAGGGTACTTCAACATTTGATGCAAGGAAGAGGTGACTGCCCCGGCGTTGTGTATCCAAGGCCTACCCAGCAAGAAAGAGTATGACGGACGGATGTCCATCACATAGAAAGTAGACTTAAACACCTTAGTGCCCACCTTGATGGGAATATCAACCTCCCCATGGACCATCCTCTTCGAACTATCGAAAGCTCTGACAACAATATCACTCGGCTTCAGCTCTAACCCTTCACAATCTAGTCGGTCCAAAGCTTTCTTAGGCAGTACATTTAGTGAAGAACCCGTGTCGACCAAAACATGTGCGAGAGTCGTTCCTCGGCACTCGACTGAAATGTGTAAAGCATCATTGTGGTTTCTACCTTTAGGAGTTAGGTCGGCATCAGAGAAACCTAATCCATTGTCCGCAGTAATGCTGGCCACGCAATTTTGGAATTGATCTGCAGAGGTTTCCTGGGGCACATGGGCTGCCTTCAGGAATTTTATCAGAGCCTTAGCGTGCGCTTCCGAGCAAAGTAGAAGTGCCAGCATGGAGATCTTTGAGGGGGTTTGCCCCAGTTGTTCTACCACATCGTAATCACTCCTTTTGATTATCTTTAAGATCTCATCCATTTCTTTCTTGGAGGTCTCTGGGATGACCAAGGGTTGAGCCCTCGTCCTGACGAGCTCATCTTGGATTCCCTTACCTTTATCAGCAATGGTAGGAGGGACAATACTAGGAACAAAAACATCTTCAATCAATGGGGTTCTAGCGGAGAGTTCTATTGGTGCAGGGATGACCTTGTTAGCAGATGAGGGTCCAAAGATTGCTCTTGGAGGGGCAATCTCTGGAGAAAATATTCTCCCGCTCCGGGTGATTTTGCTCGTGCCTGCAATGTTTCCAATGCTGGCTTCTTCATCTTCTGAACTTTCTTCGGTTATTTCGATTTGTTTAATACCATGGTAGTAGACGTCACCGCCGTAGTTCCATGGTATTGACTTCTCAGAAATATAGGGGACAGGCCCTGGCATTGTTATCTTCAAAGGAACAGATTTCGTAGATGGTGTAATCTTAACAGGCTTTCTGACGGCCTTGGAAAGATTGGCGTGAATGGTTATGATTGAGACATCTTCAGTATGGGTTGGAATAGCAGAAACTTTTTCAAACAAAATTTGTCGACTGTCCATTAGGCCTTGGATGCCTTTCTTCAGTAACGGACAATCAAACGGCAGAGAGTAACAACAATAGCAGTCTTCTTTACATCCCGGGAAAATCCCGGCCTTTAACAGATTCAACTTGATGGTTAACAAAGGAGTTATCAGATCATTGACATCAGCAACATACAAATCTTCTTCAATGGCATTGACATTTCGGCCGTGCTTTGGCATTGGAGCAGATATCACGTTCGGCTTCTCTGGAGCGTCGAACTCCACCTCCTTCGCCTCTATCAGGTCTTGGATTTTATGCTTGAGTGCCCAACAATCATTGGTGTCGTGCCCGACACTGTTAGAATGGTAGGCGCATTTAGCATTAGGATGATAATGCGGAGAAGACGTATTCACATTTTTTGGTGCCTCCTTGATAGTGGCGAGATTCAACTTTAACAGATGGGGAAGCACTTGCGCCGGTGTCATATTAATGCGGGTGAACTGTCGTTGCGGCCGTTCCACCCGTTGCTGATTTGGTCTGGACTGGTTATAGCGAGGCTGCTCACTTGAAGGGTTTTGAATCATTACGGCCCCCACAGTTGGCCGGCGTTCAGTCTTCCCTGCTCTTCTCTGAGAATATACCACAGCCGTTTCCTTCTTGAAAGGTTTCTTCTCAACACTTGCAGCGGCACCCTTCTGAATCTTTCCTGACTTGATGCCAGCTTCTATTCTTTCGCCTGCTAAGATCAAATCGGTAAACCCCGCGGAAGAGTTACCAATCAGATGATTGAAAAATAGCCCAGACAGGGTCCCTAGAAACATATCAACAAGTTCGCGGTCGGTTAAAGGAGGCGGCACCCTGCCATCCAAATCCCTCCACTTTTGTGCATATTCTTTGAATCCTTCGCTTGTTCCCAATGACATACCCTGAAGTTGGGTACGCGTAGGAGCAAGGTCAGAATTGTACTGATATTGTTTGTAAAAGGTGGTGGCCAAGTCTTCCCAGTTTCTGACGCTGGTTCCCTCTAGCTGATAAAACCACTCCAGTTGAGCTCCAGAAAGGCTGTCTTGAAAGAAATGGATCCAAAGGTTCTTATCTGCTGTATAAGGTTGGATCTTCCTTACGTAGGACCTGAGATGCATTTTTGGACAGGACAACCCGTCATACCTCACAAAAACTGGCACTTTGAACTTTGGGGGAATCACAATCCCGACAACTAAACCCAAGTCTTCAAAATCCAAACCCGGTACTCTCTGTAGCTCCATGGCGGCCAACCTGTCTTCTAAACCCTTGTATTTATCATCAGCCAGAGGGTATTGTTGATCAGAGTAGTCTTCATCCTCTTCGACCTCCTCTTTTTCCACATCGGACTCGGAAGGTACCGCAACCCCACCTCCTTTACTGGTTCCTTCATCAGAAGTAGGAGGAAATTCAAGCACTCTCCTGGCCTCTCCTTCAAACCTTCTCCCTAAAGTAGCCACCCCGAGTCTCTTTTTCTTCTTTTTCACTGGGTCTTTATTCCCCAGCAAGGTCTTGAGATCCTCCTGACCCTTAGCCAAGGTCATCAGGAGTTGCTGGAACTGTGCATTTTAAGCTTGTAGGTCTTTGACTGTTTGCTCGAGATCCATCCTACTGAAATAAACAACAGACAGATAAGGAAACCTGGAGTGAGACCTGCTTATGCACATGATGAATGATATGCCTATGTATGCAATGCATTCAAGGATTTAGAACATTCAAAATTGTTGCAGACAAAGAAGAACGCACGTCATATTAATAAGAAGAAATTTGTTAGTACATAAATGCCCCATGGGCCAAATATTACAAAAACAACTTCTCAAGGTAAAAAGACATTGCGCATCCTCTTTGGTGCGATGTAGGTGTTGAGGGCCTCTTGCTCATGGAGTCGGCGGGTAAGCTCTAGAACCTTCTTCTCGCTAGCGTAGAAGCTGGCTTCAAAAGTGTTTCGTTCCTCCTTGAGCTGAATCCAGCTCTTCTACATTTCCTCCCACGATGTAGGCATGTCAGGATATAGGATGGTGTAGGGAACCTCTCCTTCCTTGACGGGCTCTTTAATCACAGGGAGAACATGAGGATAAGGCATCATTAGACTCTGGGCTCGGGCTCGTACCCACTTGAGATAAGGCTCAAGAGGGATGGAGTTCTTGTGTCCCAGTGTCTTGCTATCAACCTTGTTGGGCCTTCCCCAAGCTCTGATGAATCTTTGGCGAAGTCCTTGCGCATCGTTGTCGAAGTCAAAAACTAGGTCAGGAATCAACATGTCATGAGGGCCATCCCTCCGTGCATATCCAAATTGCCTCAAAGCTAGGCAAGGCTTGTAGGTGATACCTCCTCTGATTCCAAGTAAAGGAAAATTAGGAAACTCTCCACAACGATCGACGATGATGACATTTTCTCTGGACCGAGAACACCAATGTACATCAGAGTGAGTAATAGTCATCAATCGTTGGGACCACCTTGAGCCTTGGTCATTCTTCAAGACAGATTGTGGAAGGTGCGAAATAAACCACCTTGCAAGGAGAGGAGTACAGCACATGAGAACACCCCTCTTTCTCATTGTTCGTGTGTAAAATGAGTGAAGAATGTCCCCAAGCAATGTTGGTATTGGATTTCTGGACAAGAAGATTTTGACGGCGTTGACATCTACCAATTGGTCAGAATTTGGGAACAAGACCAACCCATAGATAAGGAGTGCCACAATTTCTTCAAAGGCTTGTAGGTCCAATGAATTCCAACATTCTTGTGCCTTCTCAAACAAGAATTTTGCTAAGAATCCTTTGACGCCGCTTCTGGTTTCCCAATGCCCCTTGATGTCAGAAGGCTGTAGATGTAATGCTCGAGCAACATCTTCAGGCTTTGGTTCCTTTTCCGTACCGTTGAAGGGTAGTTGATTAAGGATAAGAATTCTTAGGAGTTGAGAAAACTCCTCCAAAGTGGGCACCAACTGGTAATCGGGGAAAGTGAAACAGTGGTGAAGAGGGTCAAAGAACTGGAATAGCACTTTCATCATGTCTTCTTCAATGTTGGTGTTGACTAAGCTGAGCAGTCTACCATGTCTTTCACTGAAGGATGAGCTTTCCGGAATTCTTGAGGTGAGCTCCTTGAGTTGAGGAGAGATTCTCACAAGGTTGACTTGGATGGTTTTTCTGCGAGGAATTTCCATGACCTACAAAACAAGAACAAAGATGAAGATCTAAACCCTTGAAATGGTTAGTGAATGCATATGATGCTTTATGATGTTCATGATGTATGCGCAAACATATGTACAAGCAAATCACACCAAACCCTAGTTTCAGGCTTGCATGGGGTTTCATAGGTAAGTACCCTCTTGAGTGTAGTTGGCTTAAAAACCTGTCCTATAATTAGTAACCGGGTTCTAAGGAGCTCAATATCATTGGATTGTTTTCAATGTTCATTGTTTTGGTTTAGCCACTTAACTAGCGACCAAAATATTCCAAGAAAACAACCCTCAATGAGTGTAGTATCGAGTATCTACCAACTTCGGACTGCACCAAAGCCGGTCATCTCACTACCCCTAATGTAAGGCCAAGATGGTCAAGTAAGGTTCTAGGTCATTAGTGCTTAGTGACATCACTCAGCGGCCCCGTACTCTCCTTGATTGAACTCAAGGGTTACCGGTACTCACAAATATGTCGTACTAATATAGCAATTGCTTCAACCGTGTCGGTATACCCCGCACAGTTTCCACAACGTATTGCTATCTATGAATGTTTCCCAAAAATCCGGGTGTAGGATTGCAAATCCAAACAAGAGAGGCAAAATATAAAAGCAATCAAATCAAACAATTAGTCATGCAAGAGGGTGATCTAAGCCCTAAGGTTACTCCACTTTTAAATTTCTCCCCAGCAGAGTCGCCAGTTCTGTGATACGGTGGGAGAACTGACTAGGGTTTTGCGTTTGTTTTCGCAAATGTTTCGGTTGAGCAAGAGTCGCCACCGACTTTTTATTTTATCCTAAGGAAAGGTTTAAAAAGCACAGCAAAAAACCTTTGAGATATTTTCTTGGGTTCGGGGAGTAGATTATAGAAAGGGAAGGTATTAGCACCCTTTTTATCCATGGTTATCCATGGGCTCTTAGGTACTTGCTTAGATCAACTTGCCTTGGTTTTCAATTGTTTGAAATGGTGCTTTGTGTGTGGTTTTGAAAATGTTTTGAAAAAGATGCCTTGTCTAGGCTACCCTTGTAACAATTCTTTACTCGAATGTTTTACAAAAGGTGTTTGTCTTTTTGAAAAGATGTTTCAAGGTTTTTTGAAAGTTTGTTTTGAAAGTGTGATTTGAAAAATAGGCAAGTGTTTTTGTTTTGCAAGTTGACAAGTACTTAAGAGCTATCTACCCTAGAGTTCTCAAAGATTATTGCTATGTTTTAACCCTTTTAACAATTTTGTTCCACCATTGCATTTGGTGGACAATCTTGTGTTAGGATGTGAAAGGGACGGGCGCGGGTCATCGTTTAGACCATAATTGCAATGGTGCCAAGTATCTTTGGGCAATTTTCCTTTAAGGGACTTGATCATTTTTTAGGCAACTTTTGAAAGCGTCATCGAGGGACTATGATCATTTGAATTGTGTTTGTTTTTGCCTAAAGAGACCTAACATGCAATATGGCCCATTTATTGAAGGCAACAAGTGGAATACCCTAGGGGTGCAAGTGTGATGAGTGTTGTCCATTTTCATGCTTGTTTATCTTGAAATTAGGTCAAACTATTTTTGTTGTTTTTGATTCGCATACAAACCCTAATTCTAACATGGCATAATTAGAAAGCATTAAAGTGCGAAAAAATAAAGTTCCTAAGCTATTACAACACAATATGGGAAGGGGGGGTACAAATGTTCAAATGGGGGGTATTTGACAAGGAATTTAAACCTAGCTATTACATCAATTTGGAATTATTTACAAGATATTCAATTGCACAAATTAAATAGAAATAAAATGAATATGCAGGATGCAGAAGATGTTTTTATATGTATGAAGAAAAAAGTATTTTTATGTCAAATAAACAAAATAAAAAGTATTATTTTTTTGGAGCTTTTTTATGTTTAGGGCAAAACCCTAATTTTATTAAGTAAAATGTATTAATTATTTAATATGTACAATATTTAATATTATATACAAAAATAAAATAAAAATGAAGTATATTTATAAAAAAGGTATTTTTAATGTCAAATATTAATAAAATAAAAAATGTATATATTTTTGTATTTTTGTCCTAAATATTCTAATAAGTATATATATATATATATATATATATATATATATATATATATATATATATATATATATATATATATATATATATATATATATATATATATATATATATATATATATATATATATATATATATATATATATATATATATATATATATATATATATATATATATATATATATATATATATATATATATATATATATATATATATATATATATATATATATATATATATATATATATATATATATATATATATATATATATATATTTGTATTATTTTCTAAATATGTATTATATATACAAAATAATAATATTTAATATTTATAAAAAAAGTATATTTTATATAAAATATTTTCAGAAGATAAAATAAAATAAAAATCAGAAAATGAATGTGTTTACATTATTTTTTCTAGTTATTCTAAATAATAGTATTTATATATTGTTTATGTACAAAACCTATTTAAACAAACAAATGCCTAATAAATTCAAAAATGGTGTGAAAAATATTTTTTATATTTTTAATATTATTAGCAAAAATAAATAAGTCAGAATAAAAAAAGAAAAGTAAAAAAATCATGAAAATAAGCACAATGGGCCAAGGGGGTGTAGAAGCAAAAACATGGTGTGAAAAGAAATAACAAAACAGGCCCAGCCCACGTGGAGCTTCTTCAACCTCCAGCCAGAAACTTTGTCAAAAACGCGCGCTTGGAACACTGATTCAAACACCTGGATTCTTGGACTTTTAGCACAAACTTACAACATAAGAAATGTTAATCATCAAGCCACGATTGTGGACATGTAAAGAACTCATCCTAACTCTCAGAAACGAGAGAGAATTTCATCATTCCCAAATCTTAACCTAACTTTTTATCAATGTTCAGACCTTAAATTCTCATAACATATGCAAAATAAATGGAAAGTAAAGGTATGTACAGTTTCAGGGGCATGAGTAGAACACTTTTTATTCACAAACCTAGAGCTTACAATGCCTACATTGAGAGTTAGAAGTTCATAAATATACCTGTTCAGTTGGAATCGTGTCTGGCAATGGAGGAGCTTTCAGGGCAAGATGATGATTTGTACAGCTTCCTTGGAGTGTGAGGATGCTATTCCAATACTTGGTATGCTTTGAAACCTTCTATACCAAGCTGCAGAAGTCCACCTGCAAGAGGAAGAAATGAAAATGGCCAAACTGGTTAGAAGAGTTACAGTCCACTTCTAATGCTTTGGATAGTTTGGATTGATGGTAAGGAAAGTGTTTGAACTGGTTTTGGCCAAGATGCACGATGGAAATGAGTTGTGGGATTCAAGTTGCAGAATGTGCCCTGTTTTGCCACAAAGCTGTGATTTTCTGTAACTGGATGGATGAAGGGTTGTTTGGTCGTGTTTGAGGTCAGTTAGGGAGTGTGAAATGTGAGGACAAAGTTTGCTTAGCTTTTGTTTACAGGAAAATGAGAGTTGTACAAAATGCAAGCTTTCTTACACTTTAAGCAAGAGATGGCCAGTTGGTGTTCTAGACTGAGACAGGTCCCTCCTAATGTGCTGCACACTTAGTCTTGATCAGTGTAATTAGTCTAATAACTTGTGCCAAAGAGATCTTAACTGTACTTGCTTGGATTGTTAATTGACATAAAGTTCACTTTTGCAAAAATGGTTAAAATGCTTTATCTATTTTGGGACTAAACCATTATGCAATGCTTGAACACAAAAAATATGGTCTTGGCACAAAGAGTTTGCATTAAATTTATGAGTGTAAAAAGGATTTAGGGCCTGTAATCAAGAAATGCATGCTGATTTGAAAATTACCTAAGTGTATGAACATGGAAATTGGCCATAACAAAAGTGAGTTTTTCCCATATTGCCAAATTCGATTCTCTCTAACCATGAGGTTGTTTGATGAGTTTTTGGACATTTTGGAAAGCTTGGAATGTGTACTACAATCCATATTTGAAGTGAAAATTGAAATTCCAAGTGGAAGTATGTGAAAAATGGTCTTGAAGTTAGGCAAAAATCCTGCCTAAAATAGGTCAAATTTTCTCTAAGTTAAGAATGGTTTGGTACCCTTATTCCAAAAATTGTAACTTGAGATACAAGCTTCTTTTGGGAAAACTTTGTGAATCAAAGTTGTAGATTTTGCAATAGGCTACAAATTTCATGTTTTGACTTTTGCTTGAATCCAAATGAATCTTGGTGAGAAAGTGGGACAAAGTTAGGAAAAAATTAGGGTTTTTCATAACTTAGAAAAATTCTAAGTTATGAAAAATCTTCATTTCAAACCCTAATTTGCAATTCTTGATTTCTTGATGAACAAGTTTCATGATTTGGCATGTTTTGATGAAAAATGAATCTTGACACTTGATTTTGACCAAAAAGTCAAAGTTTGACTTTTCAGTATACAGTCAAAATTGATCAATTGACTGGGAAATTCAACTGTCAATCTTGTGCATTTGGGATCTTTTGAACTTGTTGAGCATGTCAAGACAATTCCATGGGGTCCTTGAGTCCATATGTGAGCTTAGTTTGCCATTGGCTAGGTCAAACAGTCAAAAATTGCCTTTGTGCAGTCAAAACCCTAAAAATGACCATTTTGCCCTTTTGGTGATCTGATCAAATTTCTTGTGGAATTGTGATCCAAACTTGATCAATTGGTCCATATGAGTTCATAATGTTGATGTGGGTCAATTTTCATGAGATTTGACTGTCAATTGGCCACAGTTGACTTTTTCCCCAATACAGCTGATTTCTAGGTCAACTGTCCAATTGACTGGGCAAAATTTGGAATCAAGACTTGAAACTTAGTGTGGATAAACTTGGGAGTCCAATATGAAGCATGAAAGTCATCTTAGGAATTTTAGGTCAAATCATCTTTGTGCAAACACAAACCCTAATTTGGGTCAACAGTGCAAGGAGAAGTCTTGAGCAGATGAAACCCTAACTGGATCTTGAGCTCCAAGGGCTTTGTGATGAGAAATGTTGAGGAAAAGGGAGGGCAAATTTTGGGGTACAACAGTTTCGAACTAACCCATCCTTCAATTAGGTCTTTTGAAGGGTTGTAGCATAGTATGGTTCATGGTTTAAGAAATAAAGGATAAGGCTCAAAGTGTATTTGTACCCTCCCGTTCTTTGGGATGTTCTCCAGTCCTAAGCTTATTTAATTGTGCGTTTGAACTCCAATTGAGTCTGGAATGACGTTTTGGTGATGGTTCGAACAGGTTTTGTCGGAAGGTAGTCATTTTTGTAATGTTTTTCGTGTTGTTGAGTGTGATACGGGGGGAGAACTGACTTGGGATTTTGCGTTTGTGTTCGCAAATGTTTCGGTTTAGCAAGAGTCGCCACCGACTTTTTATTTTATCCTAAGGAAAGGTCAAAAAGCACAGGAAAGACCTTTGAGATGTTTTCTTGGGTTCGGGGAGAAGATTATGAAAAGGGAAGGTGCAAGCACCCTTTTCATAATCTACTCCCCGAACCCAAGAAAACATCTCAAAGGTCTTTCCTGTGCTTTTTGACCTTTCCTTAGGATAAAATAAAAAGTTGGTGGCGACTCTTGCTAAACCGAAACATTTGCAAACACAAACGCAAAATCCCAAGTCATTTCTCCCACCGTATCACAGAACTGGCGACTCTGCCGGGGAAAACTTTAAAAGTGGAGTAACCTTAGGGTTTAGATCACCTTTGCATGATTATCTTGTTTACTTTGATTGCTTTACATTTGGTCCTATTGCTTGGGTTTGAAATCCTCTACCCGGATATTTGGGAAACATTCATAGGTAAATAGCAATACGTTGTGGAAACTGTGCGGGGTATACCGACATGGTTGAAGCAATAGATATATTAGTGCGACATATTTGTGGGTACCGGTAGCCTTTGAGTCAATCAAAGAGAATACGGGGCCGCTAAGTGATGTCATGAAGCACTAATGAACTCTTAGAACCTTACTTGACCATCTTGGCCTTTTTAGGGGTAGTGAGATGACCGGCTTTGATGCAGTCCGAAGTTGGTAGATACTCGATACTACACTCATTGAGGATTGTTTTCTTGGAATATTTTGGTCGCCAGTTAAGTGGCTAAGCCAAAATAATGAACACAGAAAATAATCCAGTGATATTGAGCTCCTTAGAACCCGATTACTATTTATAGGACAGGTTGAGCCAACTAACTTTAAGAGGGTACTTACCTATGAAACCTCATGCAAGCCTGAAACTAGGATCTTGTATGATTTGCTTGTACATGTTCTTGTGCATACATCATGAACATCATAAAGCATCATATGCATCCACTAACCATTTCAAGGGTTTGGATCTTCATCTTTGTTCTTGTTTTGTAGGTCATGGAATCTCTTCGCAGGAAAACAATTCAAGTCAACCTTGTGAGAATCCCTCCTCAACTCAAGGAGCTTACTTACAAGATTCCAGAGAATTCTCCTTTCAGTGAAAGACATGGTAGACTTCTCAACTTGGTCAACTCCAACATTGAAGAAGACATGGTGAAAGTTCTCTTCTTGTTCTTTGACCCCCTACACCATTGCTTTACATTTCCTGATTACCAACTAGTACCTACTTTGGAGGAATTTTCTCAACTCCTGAGGATTCCTATTCTTCATCAACTACCTTACAATGGTACGAAAAGAGAACCAAAGCCTGAAGATGTTGCTCAAGCATTACACTTGCAACCATCTGATATCAAAGGTCATTGGGAAACCATAAGTGGTGTCAAGGGTTTCTTGGCAAAGTTTCTGTTTGAGAAGGCACAAGACTGCTGGAATTCTCTAGATCTGCAAGCTTTTGAAGATATTGTGGCACTCCTCATCTATGGGTTTGTCTTGTTCTCAAACCCTGATCAAGTTATAGATGTGAATGCTGTTAAGATTTTCATATTGTGGAATCCTGTGCCTACATTGCTTGGGGACATCCTACACTCATTTTACACACGAACAATGAGGAAAAGAGGTGTTCTCATGTGATGTACTCCTCTTCTAGCAAGGTGGTTTATTTCTCACCTTCCCCAATCAGTTTTGAAGAATGAGAAGGGTTTAAGGTGGTCACAACGATTAATGACCCTTACACATTCTGATGTTCATTGGTGTTCTCGGTCCAGAGAAAATGTCATCATCATTGATCGTTATGGGGAATTCCCTAATATCCCACTACTTGGAATTAGGGGAGGCATTACCTACAACCCCTGTTTAGCTCTAAGGTAGTTTGGATATGCTCGAAGGGATGGCCCTCACGACATGCTGATTCCTGACTAAGTTTTTGACTTCGACAACAATGCTCAAGGACTTCGACAAAGGTTTATCCGAGCTTGGAGGATGCCCAACAAAGTGGATAGTAAGACATTGGGACACAAGAATTCCATCCCCCTTGAGCCTTATCTCAAGTGGGCATGAACCCGCGCCCAGAGTCTTATGATGCCTTACCCTCACATTCTCCCCGTGATCAAAGAGCCTGTTATGGAAGGAGAGGTTCCATACACCCTCCTACATCCAGACATGCCAACATCATTGGAAGAATTGCAAAAGAGTTGGATACAGGTCAAGGAAGAGCGGAATACTTTTGAAGCCAGCTTCGATGTCAGTGAGAAGAAGGTTTTGGAACTTACCCGCCGACTTTATGAAGAGGAGACTCTCAACACTTACATCGCACCAAAGAGGATGCGCAATGTCTTTTTACATTAAGAATTTTGTAATATTTTGCCCATGGGGCATTTATGTACTAACAAATTTCTTCTTATTAATATGACGTGTGTTCTTTTTGTTTGTAACAACTTTGAATTTCTGAATACTGGAATTCATTACATGAATAACACATCATTCATCATATGGATAAACAGGTCTTCACACCAGGTTTCCTTATCTTTCTGTTGTTTATTTCAGGAAGATGGATATAGAGCAGACGGTTAAAGATCTGCAAGCACAGAATTCGCAATTCCAACAACTCCTTATGACCTTAGAAAAGGGTCAAGAGGACCTTAAAGCACTATTGGAGAAAGATAAAGATAAAGAGAAAAAGAAGAAAAGGACTGGTGTGGCCACTATGGGAAGAAGGTTTGAGAGCCAGGCTAGAAAGGTCCTCGAGTTCCCCTCGACGTTTGATGAAGGGGTTAGTAAAGGTAAAGGAGTTGCAATGCCCTCCGAGTTTGAAGCTGAAGAGGAAGAATAAGAAGAAGAGTAGGATTACTCTGAGCAGCAATATCCTCATGCGGATGATAAGTATAAAAATCTGGAAGAACGGTTGGCGGCCATGGAAGTACAAAGGGTTCCCGGATTGGATTTCGAAGAACTAGGGTTGGTTGCTGGGATCGTCATTCCTCCAAAGTTCAAAGTACCTACATTTGCTAAATACGACGGCTTGTCCTGTCCGAAGATGCATCTGCGGTCCTACGTCAGAAAGATCCAACCTCACTCTTCTGATAAGGATCTATGGGTCCATTTTTTTCAAGATAGCTTGCCGGGTACACAATTGGACTGGTTATATCAACTTAAGAGATCTGATGTTCATAACTGGGAGGACTTAGCTGCTACTTTCTACCGACAATACTAATACAATGCAGATTTAGCTCCTACTCGTACTCAACTACAGAGTATGGGTATGGCCTCTAATGAAGGATTTAAGGAGTATGCCCAGAAGTGGCGAGATTTGGATGGAATGGTACAACCACCATTGTCGGATAGAGAGCTGGTTGACATGTTTTTGGGGACCCTGTCAGGTCCATTCTTTAATCACTTAATCGGGAGCTCATTTGTAGGGTTCACTGAATTAATACTGACAGGTGAAAGGGTCGAAGCTGGCATTAAGAGTGGTAAAATTCAGAAGGATGCAACTGCTTCCACTACTGTCAAGAAGACCTTCCCAGCTAAGAAAGAAGCTTATGCTGTTTACTCCCAGAGAAATCAAGGAAGGACGGAGCGCCGACCAACAGTGGGGGTTGTGATGATTCAGAACTCTTTAACCGATCAACCTCGAAGCAGTCAACCTAGGGCTAATCAGAATAGGGTGGAAAGGCCACAACGGCAATTCACTCGGATCAATATGACACCAGCTTAGGTCCTCCCTCATCTGTTAAAGTTAAACCTTACCAACTTGAAAGAAGCTCCGAAAAACCCAAATACCTCTTCTCCCTATTATCATTAAAATGCAAAATGTGCATATCATTCGGATAGTGTGGGGCATGACACCAACAACTGTTGGGCCCTTAAGAACAAGATCGAAGATTTGATAGATGCCAAGGAGGTAGAGTTTGATGCTCCCGAAAAACCTAATGTGATATCCGCTCCTATGCCAAAACATGGTCATAATGTCCATGCAATTGTGGAAGATTTTCATGTTACCACTGTTGATGAATTAATAACTCCATTGCCAATGATCAAGATGAATCTGTTGAAAGCTGGGATTTTTCCGGGCTGTGAAAAAGATTGTTCCTTTTGTTTAACCTTGTAATCCAATTGTCCGCTGTTGAAATCAGGCATCCAACGCCTGATGGATACTCAAGAAATACTCTTTCAGAAAACTCCTGTTGATGTCGTTACTCTTGTTATTCATGTTACTCCAATCAATGACATTGCTATAATCACCATTCCCGACAATCTTTCCAAGACCTGCAGAAGGCCTGTTTAGATTACGCCTGATCCTAAGTTTGTACCGCTGAAGATTACCAAGCCAGGGCCTATCCCATATAAGTCCAACAAGACGATACCATGGAATTATGGAGGAGAGATCTTCTACCATGGTGTCAAGCAGATCGAATCAGTCCAAGAAAATTCTGATGAAGAAACTCTTGATGTGGGAAATATTGCGGGGACAAGTAAGATAACTCGTAGCGGAAGAATCTTCTCTCCAGAGATTGCTCCTCCATGGGCAGTCTTCGGACCCTCAAGTGCTTCTGTGCCTGTCAAGATATATATGCGAAGTCCAGTGATCGAAGAAATTGTTACTCCCGAAGTTGAACCCTCTGCTGTTATTGCTGATAAAGGTAAGGGAATCGAAGAAATGCCCATCAGGATGATGGCTCAAGCTTTGGTTATCCCTGAGACCACCCAAAAGGAAATGGAGGAAATCTTAAAGATAATTAAGAAGAGCGATTATGATGTCGTAGAGCAGCTGGGGCAAACCCCTTCAAAAATCTCTATGCTGGCTCTATTACTCTACTCTGAGGCTCATGCCAAAGCCTTGATCAAATTCCTGAAGATGATGCATGTGCCTCAAGAAACTTCTGGAGATCAGTTTCAAGAGTGTGTAGCTATCCTTACAGCCGACAATGGTCTGGGCTTTTTTGATGCCGATCTAACGTCCAAGGGAAGAAAGCATAATGATGCGCTGCATGTCTCGGTAGAGTGAAAAGGGACTACACTTGCTCATGTTCTGGTTGATACCGATTCATCTTTAAATGTCCTACCAAAGAAAGCATTGGACAGATTGGACTGTGAGCGTTTGACCCTAAAACCCAATAATATCATTGTTAGAGCTTACGACGGTTCTAAGCGGATGGTTCACGGAGAGGTGGACATCCCAATTAAGGTGGGAACAGAAATTTTCAACTCTACTTTTTATGTGATGGACATCCGTCCTTCATATTCATGTTTGTTGGGAAGGCCATGGATCCACAACGCTGGGGCCGTCACTTCTTCTCTACACCAGATGCTCAAATACCCGGTCCAGGGTAAGATCATAATAGTTCATGGTGAGGAGGAGTATATGATAAGCCACCTTAACTCTTTCCGCTACGTGGAGTTAGATGGTGAATTCATAGAAACACCTTTCCAACACTTTGAAAAGGTTTCTCCTGAGGTTGCGGTAGCCAAGACAATGACTGATATGCCTATCATTACCAAGCCTGTGTCCCGGATGTCATCCCTTAAAGATGCGGAAGCTGTAATCAAAGAGGGAGGAAGTACAGTGTGGGGTCAGCTGCTAAATTTTCCTCACAAGACAGACAAGTTCGGATTGGGTTTCACTACTGCTAGCCAGAAAGCTGTGCGTCGCTCCCGGGATGGAGGACTACCCTTAAAGATCACTCACCATGGGGTTCATGCTTTAGAAGATGATGAAGAAGGAGGCAATTTTGAAGATTGGATCTTTCCAACCATTGAAGGGGGACTAAACAACTGGGAGGCGAAAGAATTCGTTCCCATTACTTTCATCAATCAGTAATTTATCTTTTGAATATTTCCTGTGTTGGTCTGTAATAACTTTTAAACAATTCGTACACTCTTTCGCCTTGTGCCTTACCCGGGGCATATAGGTCCATTTGTAAGGGATTTGATTCTTCATTTTCATATGCCATTTTTAATGAATCATGGATGTTTTTCATCTATAAACTTTTGTGTTCATTTTCTTTCCTTTTACATTTTATTTTGTTTAAGGATGGCTATCCCTTACACACACCCACACTCACAAAATGCAGGTACCCATCCACTCCGGATTCCATGGGTGACTATTCTGCTTTGGCCTTCAGTGACTCTGAAGATTTGGTCAATCACGCCGAGTACGAAGGTGATGAAGACTGTGAAGTGCCTGGAGAGTAGGCTAGACTTTTGCAACAAGAAGAAAGGTCTATTCTTCCCCATGAAGAGTTGTTAGAGACCATCAATTTGGGAACAGAGGAAGACAGAAAAGAGGTTAAAGTGGGTGCCAACCTGAAGCCAAATGTCAAGGAGCGCTTAGTTCAGCTGTTGAATGAGTTTGTTGAGATCTTCGCCTGGTCCTATGAAGATATGCCGGGACTAGATACAGATATTATGGTTCACCGTCTCCCTACAAGAGAAGATTGTCCACCAATCAAACAGAAAGTCCGCCGAATGAGGCCCGACATGTCCGAAAAGATCAAAGCTGAGGTGATGAAGCAGTTCAATGCTGGCTTTCTGGCTGTTACTTCCTATCCACAATGGGTTGCTAACATTGTGCCCGTGCCTAAGAAGGACGACAAAGTCAGAATGTGTGTGGACTACAGAGACCTAAACAGGGCTAGCCCTAAAGATGATTTTCCACTACCACACATTGACATCTTGGTTGACAACACAGCTCAACACAAGGTATTTTCCTTCATGGATGGATTCTCGGGATACAACCAGATCAAAATGGTCCCCGAAGACATGGAGAAGACTACTTTTGTTACGTAGTGGGGTACCTTCTGTTATAAAGTGGTGCCATTCGGACTGAAGAATGCCGGGGCAACCTATCAGCGAGCAATGGTAGCTTTGTTTCATGACATGATACATCATGAGATTGAAGTCTACATAGACGACATGATAGCCTGTTCATAGACAGAAGAAGAACACCTCAACCACCTGCAAAAGCTGTTTGTTAGATTGAAGGAGTATAAGCTCAGACTGAACCCTAGCAAGTGCACTTTCGGAGTCAGGTCCGGTAAACTTTTGGGATTTATCGTCAGTAACAAAGGCATTGAGGTTGATCCTGCCAAAGTCAAAGCTATACAAGAAATGCCTGCCCCCGCACTGAGAAGGAGGTTAGAGGTTTCTTGGGACGCTTAAACTATATTGCAAGGTTCATCTCTCACCTAACATCTACCTGTGAGCCAATCTTCAAGCTGTTAAAGAAAGATCAGGTGGTTGAATGGAATGATGATTGTCAGGTGGCTTTCGATAAAATTAAGGAGTATTTGCTGGAACCTCCTATCTTGATGCCACCCGTCGAGGGAAGACCTTTAATCATGTATTTGACTGTTTTGGATAATTCAATGGGGTGCGTACTGGGCCAACATGACGAGTCTGGCCGAAAAGAGCATGGAATTTATTACCTTAGCAAAAAGTTTACCGACTATGAGACTCACTACTCACTGCTCGAGAAAACTTGCTGCGCTTTGGTATGGGCTGCTCTCCAGCTAAGGCAGTATATGTTGACACATACCACTTTGCTGATTTCCAAAATGGATCCGATCAAGTACATCTTCGAGAAGCCTGCTTTATCTGGAAGGATCGCTAGATGGCAGATGATCCTGACTGAGTATGATATCCAGTACACAACCCAAAAAGCTATAAAGGGGAGTGTACTAGCTGATCATCTAGCTCATCAAGCCGTCGAAGATTACCAATCTATGAGATTCGACTTCCCTGACGAGGACATTATGACATTGGACAACATTGAAGGTAATGGACCGTATGATGGACCTGAACAAGGATCCCGATGGACCTTTTACTTTGATGGTGCTTCAAATGCACTTGGAAACGGTATCAGCGCGGTACTTATTTCTCCAGAAGGTTTCCATACACCTTTCACTGCTAGACTCTGCTTCAGCTGCACCAACAACATGGCCGAGTATGAAGCTTGTATCTTTGGTCTCAAGGATGCTATTGACTTGGGAATCAAATCTCTGGTCGTATTCGGGGACTCAGCTTTGGTTATCAGTCAAATCAAAGGAGAATGGGACACTAAACATCCTAATCTTATCCCATACAAAGAACATGTCCTGACATTGTTACCTCAGTTCAAGCAGATTACCTTCGAGCACTTTCCGTGAGAAGAAAATCAGCTAGCTGATGCTCTAGCTACAATGTCTTCCATGTTTAAACTCAACTGGGATAATGAGGCTCCCTAAATCACCATCGAGCGAATGGACGAACCTGCGCACTGTCATGAGATTAATACCGAAGAAGTAGTGGAACAACCCTGGTTTCATGAAATCAAAAGGTATCTCAAGACTCGAGAATACCCTAAAGAAGCTTCAGTCAACGACAAAAAGTTCTTAAGGAGATTTGCTGCCAAGTTCTTCCTGAGTAATGGTATCCTATATAAGCGCAGCCATGATTGTGTTCTACTTCATTGTGTAGACAAAGTTGAAGCTGAGTTGATCATGACTGAAATACATAGTGGCACATTTGGCACCCACTTGAGAGGACATACGATGGCTAAGAAGATTCTAAGGGCAGACTACTACTGGTCTACCATGGAAGCTGACTGTCATCAATATTCCCGTACTTGTCATAAATGCCAAGTCTATGCTGACAAGGTACATATTCCTCCAGTTCCTCTCAACGTTCTAACAGCTCCTTGGCCATTCGCGATGTGGGGAATCGACATGATTGGAGAGATTAAGCCTACGGAATCCAATGGACATCGCTTCATCCTGGTGGCTATTGATTACTTTACCAAGTGGGTCGAAGCAGCTTCCTTCGCCTCCGTTACAAAGAATGTGGTTGCCCGCTTCATCAAGAAGAACCTCATATGCCGGTATGGTATCCCCGAAAGGATCATCACAAACAACGGTACAAACCTGAATAACACTGTGATCACCGCTCTGTGCAAACAGTTCAAGATTTAACATCACAATTCATCTCCCTATCGGCCAAAGATGAACGGTGCTGTTGAAGCTGCAAACAAAAATATCAAGAAGATCATTCAAAAGATGACAGTCACATACAAGGACTGGCATGAGATGTTACCGTTCGCTCTGCACGGATATCGTACCACGACGCGTACTTCAACCGGGGCAACCCCCTTTTCTTTGGTATATGGCATGTAAGATGTTTTACCTATGGAAGTTCAGATCCCCTCCTTGAGGATTATGAAGGATGTTGGTTTAAGTGAAGACGATTGGATTCAGACCCGGCTTGATCAACTTAATTTGATCGACGAGAAGCGACTTACTGCTGTTTGTCATGGTCAGATGTATCAAAAACGGATGATCAAGGCTTTCAACAAGAAAGTCAGACGTCAGGTATATCAAGTCAGAGATCTTGTAATTAAGCGGATTATCTTGCCGCAAAGTGATCCCAGGGGTAAATGGACTCCTACCTACGAAGGACCATTTGTGATCAAAAACATCTTTTCTGGTGGGGCAATGATTCTGACCACCATGGATGGCGATGACCTGCCGCACCCTGCAAATGCAGACATAGTCAAAAGATACTACGCATAAATGACCCTACAAGTTGAAAACCCGAAAGGGAGACTTGGGCAAAAATGGGCATCCCGGTGAATCAAAAACCCGAAAGGGCAGTTCAGGTAAAAATTAGGGATAAATAAAAAAATCTGTACACCCGACAAATTGAAAACCCGAAAGGGTAACTTGGGAAAAAAAGGGTTTCCCGGTGGACCGAAAACCCGAAAGGGAGGTCCAGGCAAAAGTTAGGGAATTAAAGCGTATGATTATGTCTCGACGGATCACTTTAAGTACAATCTCTTCACGGACCAGCTCCAGGCTTCTGATCAATCCAATCATCTACGAATGAAGCAACGAATGGACAAGATACTCAGAGTTATGAAGGCTATAGCAGAATGGGAATCCCATGGAATTGTTACACATAGCCATCTTTCTTTGTATAAAAATTTTCTCAATTTTACGACAACATTCTCTTACTAGGATGTCTGTCTCCTTTGTACAAAATACTTACACAAAGTTAATACAAAGATACTTCAAAGTGCAGAAATTTGTTTACCTTTTCCTTCTTTTTTTATTTATTTGAAAACGTCCAATGATTTATTAAAATGAGCATATGCATTTGAATATAATCACTGCTTACAAAAAAATGGAATAAGAAAGGATAATTACTGATAGGTTGAAGGTATAGGAAGACGTCGTTGTGCTATCCCGGAAGAAATCTCCTGCAATATATCATTCAGATCCTCAACAAAGCTAAAACCTTGAAATAGATATCCCCAGCGGAGTTCTCCTCAAACAACAAATAGGATTTCCCAGTAGATTGGAATACAACCCAAACTCCTGATCTCCCCAGTAGGATAAGCATTCTCCTTACAGAGTCATTTCCCAGCAGAACAAAGATTCTTGTTTTCTTTTCTCCAGCGGAAGCCTCCCAGGTTTCAATTCCCCAGTAGAGATCATCAGAATTTTCCTCATCCGCCAGGAAAGTCATGAAGAATTCTCAATTCCCCACAGGAGTTGTCAAAGCTTTTGTTAATCCCCACAAGTACCCAAGGAGTTTCAATCCCCAACAGTGGTACAAGGATTTCTCATCCTCAACAATCAAAGGTTTTGAATCTCCAGCAGTAGTCAAGGGCTTATTTTCCCCGGTAGCAGTCAAAGATTTCATTATCTCCAGCTATCTAGGATTTATTTTCCTCAGCAAGACAGCTAATCGGCTTACATGCGCATACATTACATTCATATACCATAAACATTGATAGAACACATTTTATTGCATTATACATATCATGCAACATAACTTTGTGTTTTAGCTAACATTTTACCCTTTTCAGGATAAGATTAAAAGCTACCTTTAATAAATATTCAAAGATTTCAGATACAGTACGGATACACTCCAAGACATGGAAGTCATCTTGTTACTCATCCGGATCTCTTATTTAGATACAATATGGATACACCCCAAGACACGGAGGTCATTCTACTACTCATTCAGACTTCAACAATCGAATATAGACTAGATACGCTCCAGACACGGAAGCCATTCTATTTCTCATTCAGATTCAACTATCAAATTCAAGTCCAGATACACTCCAGAAATGGAAGTCGTTCTGTCATTTATCTAGATCCCAGTTACAGTACGGATACACTCCAGAAATGGAAGTCACTCTGCTACTCATATAGATCTCAACTTCAAATACAGTCCAGATACGCTCCAGACACGGTTGCCAATTTGTCACTCATTCAGAATTTATCCTCAGCCCAGAGATGCCCCATACACATGTGTTTCTCTATCGCCCATTCAGATCTCAGATACAATACAGATACACTCCAGACACGGCAGTCATTCTGATATTCATTCAAGAACCAAATACAGTTATATCTTGGATACGCTCTAGACACGGACGCCATTCCTTTGCTCATACAAATCCAATCTCCAGATACAACTCAGATACATTCCAGATACAATTACCATTTTGATGTTCATTCTATTGATATTCAACAAACATTTTGATGGCATCTCTAATCCCATCTCCAGCAAGATTCTATCATCTCCAAATGGCATCTTTAATCCCATTCCCTCAGCATTATTTTGACGAGTGCAAATTTACGGGCACTCTAGTGTCCAATCCTCTTTTACCTTCGAGTCACGAAAGGCAAACTTGCCAATCTAACTCTTCAGGTTCAAGAAGATTGAACAGGGGCAACTGTTGTACCCCAAAATTTGCCCTCTCATTTTATCAACATTTCTCATCACAAGGCTCTTTGAACTCAAGATCAAGCTAGGGTTTGCTCTGCTCAAGACATCTCCTTGCACTATTGACTTAAATTAGGGTTTGAGTTTTCACAAAGAATTTTGGACTTCTAATGCTCAAAGTGACTTTCATACTTCATGTTGGACTCATAAGTTTGTCCATACCAAGTTTCATGCTTTGAATCAAATTTTTGCCCAGTTAATTGGACAATTGACCTAGAAATCAGCTGTATTGGGGAAAAAGTCAACTGTGGCTAATTTACAGTCAAACCTCATGAATTTTGACCCACATCAACATTATGAACTCTTAGGAACCATTTTATCAAGTTTGGACCATAATTCCACAAGAAAATTGATCAGATCACCAAAAGGGCAAAATGGTCATTTTTAGGGTTTTGACTGTACAAAGGCAATTTCTGATTTTTGACCTAGCCAATGGCAAATTGGGCTCAACCATGGAGTCAAGGACTCAATGACATCATCTTGACCTATTCAACAAGTTCAAAAGATCTCAAATGCATTGGATTGACAAATGAATTTTTCAGTCAACTGATCAAAATTTGACTGTACACTGAAAAGTCAAACTTTGACTTTTTGGTCAAAATCAAGTGCCAATGGTCATTTTTCATCAATATGTGTCAAAACATGAAACTTGTTCATCAAGAAACCCAAAATTGCAAATTAGGGTTTAAAGTTGAAAATTTTCATAACTTAGAATTTTTTTAAGTTATGAAATTTTCTTAATTTTTCCTAACTTTGCCCCACATTTTAACCATGATGCAAATGGATTCAAACAAAACCTACAACATGAAAGTTGTAGTCCTCCACAAAGTCTATAATTTTGATTCACAAAGTTTTCTCAAAAGAAGGATGGATCTCAAGTTTTGATTTTTGGAACAAGGGTCCCTAAAACTTTTAACTTAGTTAAATTTTGCCCTAGTTTAGGTAGGATTTTAACCTATCTTCATGGCCATTTTTCACATAGTTCCACTTGGAATCTCAAATTGAATTTCAAATATGGATTATAGAGCATGTTTCAAGCTTTCCAAAATGTCCAAGAACTCCTTAAAAACATTTGTGGTTAGAGAGAATCGAAGGCTTGAAGTTGGCAAAAACTCACTTTTAATCCATGGCATATTCATGTTCATACAAGTTGCAATTTCAAGTCAGCATGCCTTATACTAGTTTAAAGGCCTCTAAACCATTTCACACTCAATAATTTAATGCAAATCCATTTGTCTAAGCTATTGTTTTGGTCATTAGGACATTGTACACAAAATTAAGCCTTAAGTAGAAAAAAGTACATTTCCATTTTTGCTTAAATGTGCTTTATGTCAAACCACAATATTTGAGCATTGGTCCAAGATGCCTTGCAGCTAAACAAATCCACAAATTATAGGGGCCAAGAGCAGAGGTTACAAGGTGTTGGATAGCCTGTACAGGCTTGCTACACATCTTTTCCCACTTTTGCTTCATATACAAGAAATATGCAAAACACTTGAGAACTAGAACATCAGCCGAGATAACTTATGCAAACAGTTTGAACATCTTTCTCACACCCCTTTGAGCCAGAAACACGATTTCTTGAGCCTCTAAACACCCAATAGCCAGAAATCACATCCCATTGGCAAAACAGGAAAGAATCTGCAACTTGACTTCCCTAGCTCACTTGGCTCGTGCGTTTTGGCCAAAACTTGTTCAAACACATTCCATTCCATCCATATAAGCTATCCCAAACCTCAAACACCAACTGTAACTCCATTTACAGAGTTTGCCATTTTCATTTTGAGCTTGTGTAGTTGAGTTCTATAGGCTGATTCAAGGACATTCAAGGCAAGCAGGCTATTGGAGAAGGTCAAGTGAAGTCCAAGCAAGCTCCCAGACATCTCAAGCCTTGTTGAAAAGCCCTACATTGCCCTACACGAAGTCAGCTGACACAGGTTTTTGTCAACTTCCTATCTCTCTATTTAGGAACATTTAGCCTTAGGTTTGTGAATAAAAAATGTAGTATTCATTGCCACTAAGTTGTACATATGCTCAGTTTTCATTTATATTAAGCATGCTAAGAGAATTTCATCCATGAACATACTGAAAAAACTAGGTCAGATTTTAGGGCCAGAGAAATTCTCTCTGGTCTTTGAGAGTTAGGACAAGTTTTTATATGGTTGAATTCGTCTTGAAAAACTCTACAACTTTGATGTTATGTGTTTTTTCAATAGAGCTCGTATGCAGGATCTAGCATTTGTGTACAGGGCGCGCGCGAATTCTGAACAAAGGTTGAAAATGAAGCTTGTTGGGTTGGGCTTGGTCTTGGCTCACTATTGACACCCCCCTTTTGCTGAATGCACCCCCTGGCCCAATTTCTTGTTATTTTATATTTTTGAATTTTTATTTTCATTTCTGATTTTATTTATTTATTTCCAAATATAAAAAATACTCAAAAGTATTTTCATAATTTTTTCACATTTATTTTGCATTTTATTTTTATTTTTATAACATAAAAAGCATTTTATTTACTTTTATCTTATTTATCCAAAAACTTTAAAAAATATATAAATTATACTTTTATTATTGTTCTTTATTTTCATTCACACTAAAAATATTTTTTCTAAATATTTTATTTTAGTATATATTTTATTTTTATTTTATCATATTTAATATAATTAATACATATATAAATATATACTTTTATTAAATACTTTAGAATAAAAATACACAAATATTACACTTTTATTTTTATTATCAAATATACTTAAAATATACCTTTTTTCTAAATATATTTTAGGCAAAATACTCATTTTGGTCCCTTAACTATACCCTTGGATTCACATTGGTCCCTTAACTTTTTTTCGTGTCATTTTGGTCCCTTAACTTTCAAAAATTTTCATTTTAGTCCTTTTTGTCTAATTAGCTACGAATTTAGCGGCTGATTTCAAAGTTTTTCCGTCTAATTAGCTACGAATTTAGACAAAAAGGACTAAAATGAAACTTTTTGAAAGTTAAGGGACCAAAATGACACAAAAAAAGTTAAGGGACCAATATGAACCCAAGGGTATAGTTAAGGGACCAAAATGAGTATTTTGCCTATATTTTATTTTTGTATACATATATTTTTTTATTTTTATTGTATATAAATAAAATAATCAATATATTTACTTTCTTAAAGAAATTAGGGTTTCACCCTTAACCAAATAAAATTAATATTTTTATTTATTTCTTTATTTTCCACATTAAATATTTTTACATACATAAATAAACAAAAAAAAAAAACCTTTTTTGCATAATTCATATTTGATATATTTGTTTATTTTGTTTATTTAAATATTATCCATTTATTTATGCATTTGAATTCAATTTGGATGTAATAGTAAACTAGGGTTTATATTTCTTGTCAAATACACCCCCATTCAAAGATTGTACCCCCATCCCCATAATCATGTTGTAATAGCTTAGACTTTTAATCCTCACACTTTATGCTTTCAATTATGCCATGATTAGAGATTAGGGTTTGTATGCAAAAATCAAAATCAACAAGTAGCTTGACCTAATCAAAGACAAAAATGCATGAAAATCAAACACAATGCACACTTGCATCCCTAGGGTTACAATCCACTTGTTGCCTTAAAATGGGGCCATGTTATGCATGTTGGGTACTTTGGCAAAACAAAAACAAAACAAAAGATCATAGTCCCTCGATGACGCTATCTTGGTTGCCTAAACAAAAATGATCAAGTCCCTTAAAAATTTGCCAAAGACACTTAACACTATTGCTATCATGGTCTATACGATGACCCACGTCTGTCCCATTTAACATACTAATACAAGGTTGTTCACCAATTGCAATGGTGAAACAACACTGTCAAAAGGGTTAAAAATATATAGGAAAGATCTTTGAGTAAAATAGGGTAGATAACTCTTAGTTACTTGATCAAACTTTCAAAACATCCTTGTTATTTTCAAACATACTTCACAAACACAATTTCAAAACATTTCCCAAATCAAACTTTCAAAACATTGAAATCTTTTCAAAAGACAAAAACACCTTTGTATACATTCAAATAAGAATCATTACAAAGGTTGCCACAACGACGACCTCTTTTCAAAACATCTTTCAAAACCACACACAAAGCACCATTTCAAACAATTGAAAAGCGAAAGCAAGTGATCTAAACAAGTAACTAAGAGCCCATGGATAACCATGGATGAAAAGGGTGCTTGCACCTTCCCTTTTCATAATCTACTCCCCGAACCCAAGAAAACATCTCAAAGGTATTTCCTGTGCTTTTTGACCTTTCCTTAGGATAAAATAAAAAGTCGGTGGCGACTCTTGCTAAACCGAAACATTTGCGAACACAAACGCAAAATCCCAAGTCATTTCTCCCACCGTATCACAGAACTACTGTTGTACCCCAAAATTTTCCCTCTCATTTTATCAACATTTCTCATCACAAGGCTCTTTGAACTCAAGATCAAGCTAGGGTTTGCTCTGCTCAAGACATCTCCTTGCACTATTGACTTAAATTAGGGTTTGAGTTTGCACAAAGAATTTTGGACTTCTAATGCTCAAAGTGACTTTCATACTTCATGTTGGACTCATAAGTTTGTCCATACCAAGTTTCATGCTTTGAATCAAATTTTTGCCCAGTCAATTGGACAGTTGACCTAGAAATCAACTGTATTGGGGAAAAAGTCAACTGTGGCCAATTTACAGTCAAACCTCATGAATTTTGACCCACATCAACATTATGAACTCATAGGAACCACTTGATCAATTTTGGACCACAATTCCACAAGAAAATTGATCAGATCACCAAAAGGCAAAAATGGTCATTTTTAGGGTTTTGACTGTACAAAGGCAATTTCTGATTTTTGACCTAGCCAATGGCAAATTGGGCTCAACCATGGAGTCAAGGAATTAATGACATCATCTTGACCTATTCAACAAGTTCAAAATATCTCAAATGCATTAGATTGACAGATGAATTTTTCAGTCAACTGATCAAAATTTGACTGTACACTGAAAAGTCAAACTTTGACTTTTTGGTCAAAATCAAGTGCCAAGGGTCATTTTTCATCAAGATGTGTCAAAACATGAAACTTGTTCATCAAGAAATCCAAAATTGCAAATTAGGGTTTAAAGTTGAAAATTTTCATAACTTAGAATTTTTCTAAGTTATGAAATTTTCTTAATTTTTCCTAACTTTGCCCCATATTTTAATTTGTGGGGCAAAGTTAGGAAAAATTAAGAAAATTTCATAACTTAGAAAAATTGTAAGTTATGAAAATTTTCAACTTTAAACCCTAATTTGCAATTTTGGGTTTCTTGATGAACAAGTTTCATGTTTTAACACATCTTGATGAAAAATGACCATTGGCACTTGATTTTGACCAAAAAGTCAAAGTTTGACTTTTCAGTGTACAGTCAAATTTTGATCAGTTGACTGAAAAATTCATCTGTCAATCCAATGCATTTAAGATCTTTTAAACTTGTTGAATAGGTCAAGATGATGTCATTGAGTCCTTGACTCCATGGTTGAGCCCAATTTGCCATTGGCTAGGTCAAAAATCAGAAATTGCCTTTGTACAGTCAAAACCCTAAAAATGATCATTTTTGCCTTTTGGTGATATGATCAATTTTCTTGTGGAATTGTGGTTCAAACTTGATCAAGTGGTTCCTATGAGTTCATAATGTTGATGTGGGTAAAAATTCATGAGGTTTGACTGTAAATTGGCCACAGTTGACTTTTTCCCCAATACATCTGATTTCTAGGGACTGTCCAATTGACTGGGCAAAAATTTGATTCAAAGCATGAAACTTGGTATGGACAAACTTATGAGTCCAACATGAAGTATGAAAGTCACTTTGATCATTAGAAGTCGAAAATTCTTTGTGCAAACTCAAACCCTAATTTAAGTCAATAGTGCAAGGAGATGTCTTGAGCAGAGCAAACCCTAGCTTGATCTTGAGTTCAAAGAGCCTTGTGATGAGAAATGTTGATAAAATGAGAGGGCAAATTTTGGGGTACAACATTGAGGATTTGTAATGACCTCTTTATTATCCCTGATTTTTCCTGACTATTCTTGTTTTTTGAGATTACAGTCAGCGGGATGCCCCAGTTTTTCTCTTAAGTCTCCTTTGTAAGTTTTGACATAGTGGGCTTTTCTTTTTTGAGATATAATGAATGCCTATGTGATAGGGAACCATCACCGTATTTTGATTCCATAGGAATGTTTTTGATGTCTTTCGTTGTATGTGAAGTGAAAGTTTGCGACTGAACGCGCATTTGAATTAACTGAGAGACTACCCTGCCCCAGGTTTTGAATAAAGGTTTTAATTTGTGTAAAAAGGAAACTCCTACTTATTTGGATCAAAGGGTTTGACTAGGGATTATCTTCCTTATAACTCTAATGTTTAGTAATTGAAATAAACGTCTGTACATCGTCAACAAGGTCTATCTAAAAGCATATTGTATGAGATTATGGCATTGTTTTTGTCATCCTCCCTCTAAAGGCTTGCAACTTTTAAAACAAGAGTTGAATATCGTAAAGGGAGTAAAAAGAATAGTTTAAATATAAGTAAAACAAATAGATTAATTCAAAACAAACATATGCAATGCATTAATGAAACAAAGTTTGACATTAATGGATAAGTGTTTGAACAACAAAAGAGATTACAATTGAAGATTCAAAATGAATATGACGCTCTCAATGATTTGGCATAGGAGCAGTGATCACATTAGGAGCCCTTGGAGGATCGAACTCAATCTCCTTGGCATCAATCATGTCTTGGATCTTGTTCTTCAAAGCCCAACAACTGTTAGTGTTGTGTCCAGGACTATTAGAATGGTATGCACACCTTTCATTGGGATGATAGGTAGGAGCATAAGTGTTGGGGTTCCTAAGAGGAGACTTTAACGTAATTAACTCTGCTTTTAACATGTGTTGTAGAGCTTGAGCCGGTGGCATGTTGATCTTAGTGAATTGTCTTTTAGGCGCGACCTCCTTACGTGGATGCCCCTGTTGCCGTTGTTGCATCGATGCAGGATTGGAGATCAGAACTGCCCCCACATGCTGGTTATGGTTACCCTGGTTACGACCTTTTTGACCGTACGCAACATCAGACTCTTTCTTCCCAATGAAAGGTTGTTTCCCCATACTCGAAGATGCACCCCATTGGATTTTACCACTTTTGATGCCAGTTTTGACCCTTTCGCCCATTAGTATTATTTCGGTGAACCCGATTGAGGAGCTTCCAATTAGGTGATTGAAGAAAGGTCCTGTCAAAGTTCCCATGAAGATGTCAATCATCTCCCGGTCAGTTAATAGTGGTTGCACCCTACTAGCCAGGTCTCTCCACTTTTGGGCGTATTCTTTGAAGCCCTCGTTGGGACGCATGGTCATATTCTACAACTGCACACGACTTGGTGCAAGATCAGCGTTGTATTGGTACTTCTTGTAGAAAGCAGCATCTAGATCTTCCCAAGTGTGAATGTGGGAACTCTCCAATTGATAGAACCACTTAAGTTGCATCCCAGATAAGCTCTCTTGGAAGAAATGGATCCAGAGCTTCTGATCAGTTGTGTATGGTTGAATCTTGCAGACATAAGACTCCATCATATGGGGAAAAGGTAGGGATTTTGAACTTTGGTGGGATGACCACTCTAGAAACCAAACCCATGTCTCCTAAGTCCATGCCAGGCACAACTTGGATCTCCATAACTTTTAGTCTATCTTCAAGCTGTTTATATTTTTCATCCGCGGTGGATAATGCTCCTTAGAAGAGTCTTTGTCATCAGTAGCTATGTTAGCTCTAATGCTTCTAGCTTCCTCTTCTTGACTGTCTTCTTCAGAAGAAGAAACATCTTCTTTTTGAGCTAGTCGGGCATGCCCCTTGGACCTTATCCTCACATTGAGGATGACATCCTTTTTCTTCTTCTTGCTCTCTTTGGTGAAGAGTGTTTTTAGATCTTCCTGCCCCTTGGCCAAGTTCGTGAGCACTTGTTGGAACTGAGCGTTTTGTGCTTAGAGATCCTTCACCATCTGTTCCATATCCATCTTACTGAAATAAACAGTAGGAAGATAAGGGAATCTATGTGGGAGAAACTTGTCATGATATGATGCATGGTATGTGGATGCATGTTTTCAAGGATCTCGCAGGGTAAACACAAGAAGATGTTAGAAGTTGAATATTGATCAACAACTTTGTTTGGAGAACTTTGTATCAGTGGATGTCCTTCCACGATAATCAAGCTCACGATGTCAAGTGGGTTATAGCCCTGGACTCAAGTTACCGTGCTTTAGTCTTTGGTGGTGTTTGATTAGAGAATGAATCCTTTTGCCTCTTGATAGGCGTCTGGTTCAACATGATCCTGCATCATAGACTTTTGATATCCTTGAAATGGTTATTGAAAATGCTATAGTATGATGTTATGTACAAGTATGCAAAGCAAGCAAGTTGTTGTATACAAATAGTCATATACACAAAGCAGACAAGTCCTTAGGTTTAGGCTTGTATGGAGTTTGTAGGTAAGTACCCTCTTGAAGTTTAGTTGGCTCAACCTGTCCTAGTAATAGTAACCAGGTTCTAAGGGATCTCAATATCACTGATCTTTCTTCATCGGGAATTGTTTCAGTGCAAGCCTCTTTAATGGCGACCGAAATATCCCAAAAGTCCGATCTCAATGAGCGTAGTATCGAGTATCAACCAACTTCAGACTGCACTAAAGCTGGCTATCTCACTACTTCATAATGGCCAAGTTGTTCAATTAAGGTTCTAAGGTCAGTTAGTGCTTCATGACACCATACAACGGCCCCGTATTCTCCTTGACTACTCAAGGGCTACCAGTACCAACAAATGTGTCACACTAACATAGCCATTGCTTCAAACATGTCGGTATACCCCATACAGTTTCCATAATCTATTGCTACTTACCTAAAAAGGTGCCCCAGATCCGGGAGGAGGATAAAAAAAAAGCCCAAACAAAGAACCATAATGTAAAGCAAGCAAGTCAAACAAAGAAAATCAAATAAAGGTGATCTAGCCCTAAGGTAACCCCACTTTTAAGACTTATCCCCAGCAGAGTCGCCAATTCTGTAACACAGTGGGAGAACTGACTTGGTTTTTTTGTGTTTTATCACAATTGTTGCGGATAACAAGAGTCGCCACCGACTTTTCTTTTATCCAATAAAGGAAAGGGTGAAAAGAACAGGAAAGACCTTTGAGATTATTTTCTTGAGTTCGGGGCGTAGATTATGAAAAGGGAAGGTATTAGCACCCTTTTCATCCATAGTTATCTATGGGCTCTTAGTTTCTTGCTAGATCACTTCCTTTGTTTGAAAATATGCTTGTGGTGTGGTTTTTGAAAGTATTTTGAAAACATGCCTTTGTAATGATTCTCGTCTCTATAAGAATGCATACAAAGTATTGTTTGGAAAATAGTTCAAAGAAGTGTTTGTTTTTTGAAAGTGATTTTGAAAAGGTGTCTTTGTAATGATTCCCGTCTCTATAAGAACACATACAAAGTGATTGACTTTTGAAAATGTTTCAAAATGAAATTGTTTGGTGTATAAAATATTTTTGTTGTGAGCAAGCGAGCAACTAGGAGCAACCTACCTACTCCAAGGTATTTAGTGTTCTTTTCCTCTTCCTTTAGATGTTGCTATCTTACCATTGATTTGGTAATAAGCTCCATCATTGGATGTAAGGGGACGGTCGTGGGTCATCGTATAGTCATGATAGCAATGTTGCGAGATATCTTAGCATTTCTCTTGCGGGACTAAGATCATTTGTAAGGCAACATTCGAAGCGTCATTGATGGACTATGATCTTGATTGTTTTGCTAAGACGTCTCACATGCATAACATGACCATTTTTAGGCAACAAGTAGAGTTTACCCTAGAGGTGCATGTGTGAATAGTGTGTTTGATTTGCATAATATTATTCTTTGATTAGGGGTTGTCTACTTGTTCTTTTTCTCTTCTCATACAAATCCTACTTTACTAGCATTTATATGAAAATGATAAATTGCGGAAAGTAAATATCCTAAGCTATTACAATCACTTGGGGGATGGGGTGTACAAATTTACAAATGGGGGTTGCGAGAAATTAAAGTCCTAATTATCTATTACAACCATATTGAATAATGTACAAGAATTGGAATGTAAAATAGACTTGCTTTGTTTTTGTTAAGAAAAGAAATAAATTTGCTTAAGGAAATGCTTTTAGTCTTTTTAGTTTTTTTTTTATAAAAGAAATAAAGCAAAGTATATGAATATAAGGCATTTTTGGTGTTTTTGATTAATGAAAATAAAGTGATGATAAAAGTAATAAGGGAATAAGAGTTAGAGTCAGTGTGTTGCTGAAAGTAGAGAGAGCAGAAGTTCTGACTCAGGCACGCTGCAAATCAGAAAGCAAATGTTAGCAAAAAGGGAAAGCTAGAAGTTCTGGATCCATACGCACTAACATTCTGAGGTTGCTGGGAGCAAAGGAAAGCCTAGAAGTTCTGATTGCTGAGAGAGTCTAGAAATTCTGATTATTGAGAACCTAGAAGTTCTAGTGTTACTGGAAGGTTAGAAGTCTGGTTGTTGAGGGAGTCTAGAAGTTCTGATGCAACTGGGAACCTAGAAGTTCTAGTGTTACTGGAAGGTTAGAAGTTCTGGTTGTTGAATGAGTGAGGTGACAATGCTGTTGGATGGGAATACCTAGAAGTTCTAGTCCAGGAATATTGTTTGACAAATAAATGGGGTAAAAATGTAAATAAATAAACATAAAAGGAGGCTTCTGGGGCTAGAACCCAAGACCCTTAACACTTAATGTCTTATGTGTACGCTTTCTACCACTGGGGTGGCTGTACATCCGATATTAGAAGAAAAATATAAACGTGTATCACAAAGTAAGTTCTGATAATGAACTTCATCTCCTTCTCCATGCCAGCCAGAGTATCTGCAACTTAATCATTTCTCAACAAGAATGAAAAATGCAAACATAGCAGTTATGGCTAATTTCATCATGTTTTCAGAAATACAAAGCATCAAAACTGTTCAGAAGCAAGCATGAATTTCGCTAATCCTAATTCTGAACCCTAATTTCCTCAAGAAGTTCTGAACTACAATTCTCTCTACTTAGGCCATGTAAATGAAATCCATAAATATGTACAGATTCAGAGCCATGATATCTACATTGTATCTTGGAAAATGCAAGCCTAACAATGCCTAAATAATGAGATGAGAGTCAGAAGAAACTTACCTTGCAGCTAGAAATTGTTCTGTGAGTTAGCCAGGTACAGACTGCTGTGATGTTTTGGTCAGCTTCTTCAAGTTTTCAGAAATCTAAAGCAACCCTTAACTTGAACGGTGAATGTTTGGAAAGTTCTGGAGTAGTCAAGGTGCAAAGTTATGACTTTTGAAATGGAGATTCGTGAAGATTGTGTTAGAGTTTGAAAACAGAAGTGGGGAAGGCCTCTATGTGTATATCAGAAACTGTATGGATGATTTGGTCAAGAAACACATAAGAAAAATTAGAGTTTGGATGCAAAAATTAGAAACTAGCAGGTTTCGTGTTTATGTTTACAGTTTCAGGTTCTTGGGAATTTTCAGCTAGGTTTCAAGGCTTTTTTCCCAATATTTTAGGCCCCCTGGATGTTGCAAATGAAGTTGAATTTATAGGCAAAGAATTTAGAAGCTTGGAGAAATCAAGAGCACAACCATCATGGGTTATGAATCATTGACTTGTTTTTGAAGCAAGTTTAGACAAGCAAGTTTCAAGGCAAGGTAGGGTGGTTACAACTTTAAGCACACCTAATCTGAGTTTGTAGGCATGATTTGTGGAGGAAGTACACTCAGAAGCAAAGTTAAGCATGGGCTCCAAATAAACTTTGTACAAAAGTTTGTTTTTCAACGACAACAATGGTACTTTTATGCCACACGTGGGAAGATCCTTTGGATAAAGACTCAAAAGTTGGTGTAATCATTAAATGATGATGAGATTTAACAAGCAAGAAAGCCTGCAACATAAGATTATGCATTATATCTTGAACCTGGATCAGAAGTTCAGCATCAAAGTAACTTAGAACAAATGTCCAACTTCTGATCTTTGAATCTCCCTGCTCCAGCATGATCTGAAGGAGTTCTCAGACTTTTCAAAAAGCTTGTAACATGCTTTGTAACCCTCTTTGAATCACTTTTGCAAACTCTGATTGTACCTATGTGAAAACTGGCCCAGAAGTTCTACTCAAATTCTAACTTGGAAATGTTCAGAATTTACTAAGTGTCTTAGTTTCGTGGACGTGTCTTCAAGGGTTTATAACTTGAAATCCCAACATTTCTAGGAGAAGTTCTATTCTGCAATGTTTTAGATCTCATTGAGATATACAACTCTTGTGTAATAAGTTCTTCCTGAATCATCTTGCATCATGATGAAAATCTGTCCAGAAGTTCTGAACTTATCATCTTTTCTTAACACTTAGAAAAATTTCTAAGTGTTCAGAACTTTGACTCTTCCAAAGTAATTTTGACTTTTGATTTTCTTGATGGACCAACTTCATATTCTAGCATGCCTTGATGAAATGTGATTCTTGAAACTTGATTTTGATCCAAAAGTCAAAGTTTGACTTTTCAGTGTGCATTTTGACCATTTTACCCTTGTGCCAATTCCAACCCTAAATTGATGTATTAGTGCTGCGAACTTGAGACATAGAAGATCTTGTGAGAAGATTCTTGAGAAATGAGAGGGAAAATTTTGGGGTACAACACCCCCAGTAAATTCTTCCCTTATATGACGAAAGTTCTTGTTCCCTTGGTGTTCTGAGATGGAACTATTTGCAAAATGTCGCTCTTTTTGCAATGTTGGCATTATGGTTGGTATTTATTTCTCAGGCAGCTAGGCCAGGGCAGTATCTTTTCTAAGAAGTGTTGAGACATTTGTCAAATTTCTAGGTTTTCTCTCACCAAGTCTTGAGTCTGATTTAAAATCCCCGTAATTTTGACCTCTTACTATAATGTTAACTTCTTGATTCCCCAGGAAGGCTATCCCATGGAACTTTTGTTGGAATAAGTATGATCTTCTTGTGTTTCTTAGATATTTTAAGATGATACCAATTGATGTATGGCTCAGTGTTAGGTTCATGATCCTGTTTTCCCAACCAAGTCTTGTTTAATTTGAACCTCAGGTTTGCATGATATGAAGACTCTATCCAGGATTCCCTAGTGAAGGCTTCATTTATTTGGTAAAAGTCTTGTCTCCCTGTACATGCTGAGATTGGACTCATTTGCGGAACATCTTCTTTTGATAGCATTAGCATATTATTTGTTTGCTCGACGGCCAGGCAAGGGAAATGTCTTATTGAAGAAGTGCTTAGATGATTATCAACTTTTTTGGGTTTTCACTCGCTAAGTGTTGGGTTTGATTTAAAATCCCCATAATTTTGATTTCTTGATGTTTTGTTTAACTTTTTAACTCCCCAAGTTGTTATCCATGTGAGGTTTCATACTTTTTCCCTAGAGAAGTTGGTGCAATAACACTCTCAATATTGAAGAATGTATATTGGTTTCCCCTCGACGATATGGTGTTGTCTTCCCCAATAAAGTCAGCGCGAGGTCTCCAGTTGATATCTTGACGATGAGGCACTATCTCCCTTAGTGAAGTCTGTATGATATTTCCCCAATGAAGTCAGCACGAGATCCTTAGTTGATGTTTTGACGATATGGTTTTTATATGCCTTATTGAAATCAATATTGTAATCCCCAGTAGAAGTGCAGACCGTGAAACATTTGTTTTCCCCATTGAAGTCTGTGTGATATTCCCCAGTGAGGCCTGGAGGAGGATGTTGTATCCCTGTATCTGTACTGGTTTATTGCTATGATGCGATTATTTTCGAATTATGTTCCTTCCCAGTGAAGTTAAGTTGTGAAGTGGGAATTTGTTTCCTCAGTTGGTGCTTATTTTCTTATGGAATTTTCATCTTGGATGTGATTTAGCCGAGTATTAGTTGTACCCATGTTGGTTTTGTCTGGTTATCCCCAATGTTATATGTCTGTTTTGTCAGCATATACATGATAGCACTCATACATTCATACATACATCATGCATAGTTGAATTTAGCAAATCATTTCTCATTTGCATTCATTAATTTTTTGTTAGTCTATTACCCTGTTTTGCAGAGTTATGTTATCCTCTCTCCAATAGAGTGCCAACCTTAAGCAGAAAGTGCACATTCTTTCAATTTCCCCACTGAGTTATCCCTCGTGGAAGATTTTTGCTTTAGCTTTCCTGTACAGCTCTTTGTCTGGATAGATTGGACTTCCCTCTTGAGTTTATTTCTCAAAGGATGTATTTTAGTTGACTGTTTCATTCCGATTTATTTCTGGTTTGAATCTATGATCCCCAACTATATTATTACATTGGATTTCTGCAAGCTTCAAGCCCTGGTTTGAGAATGCGCATTTATTTTGCACGAGAAGACTTTATCTCCTTAACAGGAGTATGTTGGCATTTCCCCAGGAAGCCATATTTCTTCCCCCAGGAAGCCATATTTCTTACCCAGGAAGTCATTTTTACAATCCTTCCCATAACAGCAAGTAGCAGGTCTCTTTATTTGAGCAAGTTATACTTCACCATAAAAGTCGACGTTACTTTTTACTATCTTCTCTATGAGTGGATAGTTTATTGTCAAATTACTCTAATGGGTGACAAGTCTTTTCAATATGACAGAGACAGTTTGTTGAGAAATCTTTACAAGAGGAAGTATCTTTATTTAAGACAATTTATATTACCCTTTCCAGGCGGAATGCCTTGGTTAAAGAAGAAGTTGAGACCCGTTCTAGGTGAAACGCCAGAATTTTGGGGAAACTTGTTTTTATCAATACGTTTTTTCTACCTTCAACTATTGAGTTGGTAGTTTACCGTCATCTGTGAGTCAGTATCTTTTTGATTTTCTACCTTCAACTATTGATTTGGTAGTTTACCGTCATCTATGAGTCTGTATCTTTTTTGATCTTCTACCTTTAACTACTGAGTTGGTAGTTTACTGATGTCTGTGAGTCGGTATCTTTTTGATCTTCTACCTTTAACCACTGAGTTGGTAGTTTACCATCATCTATGAGTCGGTATCTTTTTGATCTTATACCTTCAACCATTGAGTTGGTAGTTTACCGTCATCTATGAGTATGTATCTTTTTGATCTTCTACCTTCAACTATTGAGTTGGTAGTTTACCGACATCTATGAGATGATATCTTTTTGATCTTCTACCTTCAACTATTAAGTTGGTAGTTTACCGTAATCTATGAGTTGGTATCTTTTTGATTTTCTACCTTCAACCATTGAGTTGGTAGTTTACTGTCATCTGTGAGTCGATATCTCTTTTTGACTTTTTACCTTCAACTATTGAGTTGGTAGTTTACCCTCATCTATAAGTCAGTGTCTTTTTGATTTTCTACTTTCAACCATTGAGTTGGTAGTTTACCATCATCTGTGAGTTGGTATCTCTTTTTATTTTCTACCTTCAACCATTGAGTTGGTAGTTCATCGTCATCTATGAGCCAGTGTCTTTTTGATTTTCTACCTTAAACAATTTAGTTGGTAGTTTACCTTCATCTGTGAGTCGGTATATTTTTGATCTTCTACCTTTAACTATTAAGTTGGTAGTTTACCTTCATCTGTGAGTCGGTGTCTCTTTATCTTCTACCTTCAACTATTGAGTTGGTAGTTCACCATCATCTATGAGTCCGTATCTTATTACTTTTCTACCTTCATCTATTGAGTTGGTAGCTTACAGTTATCTGTCGATCGTTATCATTCTCTATTTTTTCCTTAATATTTGAGTTGATGCTACCTTGTCTCTTCTTTGGACTTTACCCCAATAGAGTCAGGTTTTTTGCTCACCAGTGATTTATTTTCCTTGTTGGGTTTCTTTTTTATTCTTGTTTCTTTTGCTACATCCCCAGTGGTGTCTTGCGTCTCTTTAGATTTGTCCATCTGCATTCATAATCATAAGCATTAATGACATCTTAGGGCCAAAAATAAGACTTGTTTTATATTTAAGTATCTTCAATCGCATCTACACAAAGATTTTTAACCTTCGTATCTCCGGATATAAGAAACTTAAATAAGGGAAGCTGTTGCACCCCAATTTTTGCCCCTAAGATTCCTCTATTATCTCATACCATCACAATGCAACAAGATCACATTAGGGTTGGTTCTTCCTCTTTTTCTATCTCCTATCTTTAAGTTTGCTCTTGAGAAATCTACAAGCACCTTAGTTGTTATTTTGTATATATGTTGTTGACTAACGTCTAATCAAAATACAAAAAATATTTGTCTTTGAATATTTGTGTTTTGTAGGTACCGACTCAAAGCATCTGACAAATAAGGTTTTCCAATATTATTTCCCTAAAATCTCTATTTGCAAAGAAAAATAATTAAAATAATTTCATTTTTTTCACTGCACAATCGATTTCCCTTGGAGTGAAATTGATTTCACTGAATTCATTTTGTGCCATTTTTGAAAAAAATACACTGATACAATCGATTGAGCCTAGAGTGTAATCGATTGCACAGAGTGAAAATTAAAAAAAAACAATTTCAAGCTTGTCAGTTTTGGCTCCAACTTTTTTCATTTTTGAAATATATATCATTAATTCAAATTTTTGGTGCCAATTTTTTCATTTTTTGAAATATATATCATTAATTCAAATTTTGGTGCCAATTTTCCATTTTTTGAAATATATATCATTAATTCGAATTTTGGCTCCAATTTTTCAATATTTTTAAAGATATGTCATTAATTCAAATTTTGACTCCAAGAATTAATTACAAAACCACCACTAATTCCAATCCTAAACTCTATGAATAGAGCTCTCATTTCATTCAAATCACATGCTTTTGATAGCCAAACTCATTTTGCTAAAAAATCTCTCAATTCTCTCCATCTACCAAATTCACTCAAAGCTCCATTTTCAAAAAAAAAGTTAGTAAGCTTTGCATTGAAGCTTACTAATCTTTGATCTAAACCTTCATCCAAACACTTTTTCTTCATCAATTCTCTACATCCAAGCTTGGGCAATTGATTCTTGGGGTTGAATTGAAGCAAATTCTTGGAGTTGTTTTGATAATTCTTTAGATCTACCTTTGGTAAGTTGGATTTTTCATCTTTCATGATGTGATCTCTTATTGATCTTTGGGTTTGATTTATTGATCATTGTTTTGTGATTCCATTAGTGCTATTTTCTCATAATTTGATGGAACTTTCATGCTCAATTGAATCCATGATCATAAGGTGTTTGATGAAAAGTTTGAACAAGATTTTGGCCTTTTGAAATGCTACTTTTCTGATTTTAACAGGGTGCAATCGATTGTTGTAGTAGTGAAATCGATTGTCACAATAAAATTTCACATTTTTTGCCTTGTTTTAGGGCTATTTTGGTCCATCTCTCTTTTTCTACTCAATCCTTTTGATTGTTGATTTGGATTGCAATTTTAAATGTCCAATTTATCTTTAAATTCAATGGACTTTGGGTTTAGATGAAGTTGGATAAATGTTCATTGATTCAAATCTACCAAAGAGTGAATTATTCAATTCATTTTTGGTGCTTTGGATTAATGATATGTTTAGTACTTTAATCCATCTAGATGAATGATTGAATTTAAAGATGAAAGAAATTTGAGGTAGTGATCTAAATTAGCTTATCATTCCCCTCCTTCTTCATCTTATCCCTTTCTTTTTTATTTGTGCTACATGTATGGGATGATGATCTCTATATCATTTATCCAAACATGAAGTACATAGATTGCTATTGACCGGCCTTAAAATTGGTGCGACTTCTATATAAGTTCACTTACGATTGCTTAACATAACACTGAATTTTGTCCTGATTCGAGTAAATGATCATTCATGGCCCAAACCTATGTTTTGAAGCCCAAATATGTTAATTTGATCCCTTTGATCCAATAACCTTGAGATTCATTGTTAGGAGGCTTTGGTTCTACCAATCCTCCAATTAATCTTCATTAATTTTGGTCAATGCAGATCACTTACACATCATTGATCATTAAATGTTGTCTTGAGGATTCTTAAATGGATGATATACTTGACAAAAAGCAAATGCAACTTATTATTGAGAGACTTTGATTCTATCAATCCTCTAATGAGTTCCAAATTCAAGTTTCAAGATGGTCATCCAGCTAACCACTAATTTCTAACAATTGACTTTATTTTATGCTTTTATTTTATGCTCTTTACTTTATGTACCATTTATTCTAGAATTTACATTTGATGCTATTTTTCATCTTTGCTCACTTGAGCATTTACTTTTATGTCATTTTTATTTTGCTCACTTGAGCTTTTCTTTTCTTTTTTAAGATACTTAATAATCAAAATGAACCATAAAAAACATTAATGATACTTGGACTATTTGGTTACTGTCCTTGGTATTATGGAGTATTGAACTTCTTGGACTTAGGATTAGAGACCTTGGCCTATGTTGGAGACCTTGTGACCTTAATTAATATTTTGTCCAGAGTTCTTGGGTTTACCTCAAGACATTGGGTTGCTTGTTTGTTTTGTGTGCAGGTTATTGTGATTACACACTTTGTCTGTAATCTGGAATTCATCTGTATACAGCCGTTACTCTGTCTAATTTTTGTGAATACTTAATACCTTTGAAGTTTGGTTCTATCAAGAGGTCTAGTATCTTTGTTTGCTTGGTTTCAATCCAACGAATGATAATTCTATCTTGACTCATAATGTAAAGTATTGGCTTCTTGTTGGTTAGATGATTCTTCTCCCTAGCTTTTACCTTATGCTTTAGGATAGTCCCTTCTTCTCCTCCCATCTTCTTTAATTTCAAAAATCTTCTCCCTCCTTTTGAAAACTCTTCTTGTTTCTAAACTTGAACCACTTTCATAATAAACTTGGACTTATGTCCATGCATTTTTTTTAAAAATATTTTCTTAACCAAACTTCAATCAACTTAATAATACCTTGACATTTTTGTGATAAGACTAAAAGTTAATCAATCTCATTCAAACCATTTTTCCACTTTGGATTTTACTTTAAAATTTTTCTCAAAATATTAGACTCTTGTCAATCCTTGTAGTGATGCAAACAACTATGCTTCTCCAATATGTAGTGAATAGAGATATTTTCCATTTAGGTGTTGAGTGAGGCATTGTTGATTTTAAAATCCAAGTCATATCCTCCACTTTGAGATGATGCAAATTCTCCTTTCTCATGATTGTGGGTAGTAAGTATGTTTTCCACACGGACAATGACGATGATATCTTATCTCATAAAATTGACCAACACACTTGTGTTTTAAAATTTTAAAAGGTGAACTACGTGTACCCTGATCTCCTATTGCATGAAAGGTGATACGTAGGCACTAAAGGTTCACAACCGCGGCGAGTGCAAAAATCATAAAAAATATTTCTTTTTCTCAACTCCACCGTCTATTTTTATACAACATTTTATAGTCAAAATATACTGATTTTACAAAGAGGCTCCTTCGGAGTACCATAGATGTTTAGGGTGCTAATACCTTCCCTTTGCATAACCAACCCCTTAACTTGAATATTTCCCCCTCTTTTTGGGTTATTCGCTCTTTTCCTATTCCTTTGGAAACAATAAAGCGTGGTGGCTATTTTTATTTTGATAGATATAAGTCTAGTCAATCCATTGGCTTAGTCTTAACATTTCTACCGCTACACGCTTCTATTAATCTTATTGGTTCCAACAATATTGTCAATACCGAAATCCACAATTTCAGTAAATTCATCTTCAATAGTCGGTAGTTCTTGTTTGACACCATGGTAGTAAACGTCAGATCCATAGTTCTAAGGAATAAATTTATCCAAAGAATATGGGATAGGTCCAGGTGTAGTGATGACCAAAGGATCAACTTTCGAATTGGCAGTAATCCTTACAGGACCTTTGGAGGTGATCCTGACAGGAGGGCCAAATATTACGGATAAGTCTTGACACAAATCCTCAGCAGACAAAACCTTCTCGATCATAATTATATGATTGTCCATTAGGCGTTGAATGCCTTCCTTCATTAATCTGCAGCCATTGGGTTGGGTTGCACAACAGTAACATTTTTCAATATAGCTCAGAAATGAACCGATCTGCAGTAGATTCTTCTTGATTATTGGTAAAGAAATAACCAATTCAATTACAGTAGCCACATAAATAACACCGTCAATCTCACTTATGCCTTTGTCATGCTTCAACATAGGCGTAATAATTACATTGGGAGTCTTTGGAGGATCAAACTCAATCTCCTTGTTGTCAATCATGTCTTGAATTTTATTTTTTAGGGTCCAACCATTGTTGGTGTCATGCCCGGGACTGTTAGAGTGGTAGGTGCATTTCGAGTTTGGATTGTACTTAGGAGAGGAGGTGTTGGGGTTCTGAGGAGGATCCCTCTGTGTAATCAGCTCCACTTTTAGTAAATGTTATAGCGCCTGAGATAATGGCATATTAATCTTGGTAAAATGTCTCCCCGAAACTTATGACCTATGCATATTGCCCTGTTGTTGTTGTTGTTGTTGAACAGGCACAAGATTAGAAATCAATACCGCTCCCACAGACTGATTGCAATTATTTTTACCACGACCCTTCTAGCCATAAACAACATTGGTTTCCTTCTTACCATTAAATGTATTCTTCACAGTACTTGAAGACGCGACCACTTGAATCTTTCCACTTCAGATACCTCTTTCGACATGTTCTCCTCTTAGAATTAGCTCAGTAAAACCAGATGAAGAACTACCAATCAGATGATTAAAGAATGGACCTGTCAGAGTTCCCATGAACATATCAACTAGCTCCCAGTCCGACAACAAAGGTTTCACCCTTCCAGCTAAGTCTTTCCATTTCTGGGCATATTCTTTGAACCCTTCATTCGAACCCACAGTTATGTTTTGTAATTGCACAAGAGTAAATGTAAGGTCAGCATTATATTGATACTGCTTGTAAAAATCAGCAGCCAAGTTTTCCCAAGTGCAGATGTTGGTTCCCTCCAAATGATAGAAACAATCGAGTTGTGTTCCAGACAAAATTTCCTGAAAGAAGTGAACCCATAATTTTCTGTCAGCAGTATGGGTTTGGATCTTCCGAACATATGATCACAAATGAAGTTTCAGACAAGACACACCATCATATTTAGCAAAAGCATGGACTTTGAACTTGTGAGGGATAACCATCCCCTAAATAAGACCTAGCTCTCTGAAATCCAATCAAGGCACTTTCTGGATTTCCATGGCCTTGAGGCGATCTTCTAACTGTTTGTATCTGTCATCAATAGGAGGATACTATTCATCAAAATAATCTTCATCCTCAAATTTTTTACTAGAACCAAGGTTGCTTCCACCTTTAACCCTGACACTTTTACCATCCTCTTCTTGGTTTTCATCTTTATCAGAGGCGATATAAACAATTTGAATTGGTTTAGCAGGACCTTTGAATCTTCTTCCCATGTTGAGGATAACAATTGGCTTCCGAGTCTTCTTCTTTTTGGTGATGAACATCGTCATATCTTTCTGTCCTTGAGCTAGGTTCATGAGGGTCTCCTAGAATTGGGTATTCTGAGCTTGGAGTTCCTTAACAGTTTATTCAAGAGCCATCTTTTACTAAAATAAACAACAAGAAGATGAGAAAAACTGTATGGGAAAACCTGTTATGTAATGATGCATGATATGTAGATGCAATGTTTTCAAGGATCATTGCAGGATTTAAATTTGTTTAAACAAAAGGAAACAAAATAAATTTTAGTAACGAGCTCAAATTACAATTGCTTTTAATAAAAAGAGTTACAAAATAGCAAAAATATAAATTCAAGTCTCTCATGGATGCTTCCTCTTTGTGTTGACATATGCATTAAGGCTTTGTTCTTCATGGAGTTGTTCGTCAGCTCTAGTACTTTCTTCTCACTAGCATAGAACTGAGCTTCAAAGGTATCTCTTTCTTCCTTAAGCTGAATCCAGGATTTCTGTAGATCTTCGAAGTCGGTAGGAATATCGGGATGAAGAACGGTATAAGAAACATCCCATTTAACAACAGGCTCTACGATCATTGGTAGGATAGCAGGAGATGGAATTCTGAGATTTTGAGCACGAGACCGCACCCATATGAGGTAAGGCTCCAGAGGAATGGAATTCTTATGTCCCAAAGTCTTACTATCAATTTTGCTAACCGTGCCCCAAGCACGTATAAACCTTTGATGGTAGTTTTGAGGATTATTCTCATAGTCGAATACAATACCCTAGATGAGAATATCATGAGGGTCATCCCTTCGAGCATAACCAAACTAACGCGAGGCTAGAGAATAGTTGTAAGTTATGCCGCCTCTTATACCAAGGAGTGGTACATTAGGGAATTCCCCATAACGATCAATAATAGTGATATCTTTCTGAGATCGAGAGCACTAATGAATATCTGTATGGGTGAGTGACATCAATCTTTGAGACCACCTCAAACCTTGTTCATTCTTTATCATTGATCGGGGCAGGTGAGAAACAAACCACCTGGACAATAGAGGTATGCAACACATAAGAGTTCCTCGCTTCTTCATAGTACGAGTTAAGAGTTCCTTACTTGACCATCTTAGAACCTTTCTTGGAATATTTTGGTCGCCAGTTAAGTGGCTAAACCAAAACAATGAACACAGAAAATAATCCAGTGATATTGAGCTCCTTAGAACCTGGTTATTATTTATAGGACAGGTTGAGCCAACTAACTTCAAGAGGGTACTTACCTATGAAACCTCATGCAAGCCTGAAACTAGGATCTTGTGTGATTTGCTTGTACATATGTTTGTGCATACATCATGAACATCATAAAACATCATATGCATCCACTAACCATTTCAAGGGTTTGGATCTTCATCTTTGTTCTTGTTTTGTAGGTCATGGAATCTCTTCGCAGGAAAACAATTCAAGTCAACCTTGTGAGAATCCCTCCTCAACTCAAGGAGCTTACTTCCAAGATTCCGAAGAATTCTCTTTTCAGTGAAAGACATGGTAGACTTCTCAACTTGGTCAACTCAAACATTGAAGAAGACATAGTGAAAGTTCTCTTCCAGTTCTTTGACCCCCTACACCATTGCTTTACATTTCCTGATTACCAACTAGTACCTACTTTGGATGAATTTTCTCAACTCCTGAGGATTCCTATTCTTCATCAACTACCTTACAACGGTACGGAAAGAGAACCAAAGCTTGAAGATGTTGCTCAAGCATTACACTTGCAACCATCTGATATCAAAGGATATTGGGAAACCAGAAGTTGCGTCAAGGGTTTCTTGGCAAAGTTTCTGTTTGAGAAGGCACAAGACTGCTGGAATTATCTAGATCTACAAGCTTTTGAGGAGATTGTAGCACTTCTCATCTATGGGTTGGTCTTATTCCCAAACCCTGATTAGCTTATAGATGTGAATGTTGTCAAGATCTTCATATCCCGGAATCATGTGCCTACATTGCTTGGGGACATCCTACACTCATTTTACACACGAACAATGAGGAAAAGAGGTGTTCTCATGTGCTGCACTACTCTTCTAGCAAGGTGGTTTATTTCTCACCTTCCCCACTCAGTTTTAAAGAATGAGCAGGGTTTAAGGTGGTCACAACGGTTGATGACCCTAACACATTCTGATGTTCATTGGTGTTCTCGATCCAGAGAAAATGTTATCATCATTGATCGTTGTGGGGAATTCCCTAATGTCCCACTACTTGGCATTAGGGGAGGCATTACCTACAACCCCTGTTTAGCTCTAAGACAGTTTGGATATGCTCGAAGGGATGGCCCTCACGACAGGCTGATTCCTGACTTGGTTTTTGACTTCGACAACGACGCTCAAGGACTTCGACAAAGGTTTATCCGGGATTAGAGGATGCCCAACAAAGTGGATAGTAAGACACTGGGACATAAAAATTCCATCGCCCTTGAGCCTTATCTCAAGTGGGTACGAACCCGCTCCCAAAGTCTTATGATGCCTTACCCTCACATTCTCCCCGTGATCAAAGAGCCTATTATGGAAGGAGAAGTTCCATACACCCTCCTACATCCAGACATGCCAACATCATTGGAAGAATTGCAAAGGAGTTGGATACAACTCAAGGAAGAACGGAACACTTTTGAAGCCAACTTCTATGCCAGTGAGAAGAAGGTTTTGGAACTTACCCGCCGACTTCATGAAGAGGAGACTCTCAAAACTTACATCGCACCAAAGAGGATGCGCAATGTCTATTTACATTAAGAATTTTGTAATATTTTGCCCATGGGGAATTTATGTACTAACAAATTTCTTCTTATTAATATGACGTGTATTATTTTTGTTTGCAACAAATTTGAATTTCTGAATCCTTGAATGCATTACATGAATAACATATCATTCATCATATGCATAAACAGGTCTTCACACCAGGTTTCCTTATCTTTCTGCTGTTTATTTCAGCGAGATGGATATAGAGCAGACAGTTAAAGATCTGCAAGCACAAAATTCTCAGTTCCAACAACTCCTCATGAGCCTGGCAAAGGGTCAAGAGGACCTTAAAGCATTGTTGGAGAAAGAGAAAGACAAACAGAAAAAGAAGAAAAGGACTGGTATGTCCACTATGGGAAGAAGGTTTGAAAGCCAGGCTAGAAAGGTCCTCGAGTTCCCATCGACGTCTGATGAAGGGGTTAGTAAAGGTAAAGGAGTTGCAATGCCCTCCGAGTCTGAAGCTGAAGAGGAAGAGAAAGAAGAGGAGGAGGATTACTCTGAGCAGCAATATCCTCCTGCGAATGATAAGTATAAGAATCTAGAGGATCGGCTGGCCGCCATGGAAGTACAAAGGGTTCCCGGATTGGATTTCGAAGAACTAGGGTTGGTTGCTGGGATCGTCATTCCTCCCAAGTTCAAAGTACCTACATTTGCTAAATATGACGGTTTGTCCTGTCCGAAGATGCATCTGAGATCCTACGTCAGAAAGATCCAACCTCACTCTTCTGATAAGGATCTATGGGTCCACTTTTTTCAAGATAGCTTGTCGGGTACACAATTGGGCTGGTTCTATCAACTTGAGAGATCTGATGTTCATAACTGGGAGGACTTAGCTGCTGCTTTCTACCGACAATACCAATACAATGCAGATTTAGCTCCTACTCGTACTCAACTATAAAGTATGGGTATGGCCTCTAAGAAGGATTTAAGGAGTATGCCCAGAAGTGGTGAGATTTGGCTGGAAGGGTGCAGCCACCATTGTCGGATAGAGATCTGGTTGACATGTTTTTGGGGACCCTGACAGACCCATTCTTTAATCACCTAATAGGGAGCTCATCTGCAGGGTTCACCGAATTAATACTGACAGGTGAAAGGGTCGAAGTTGGCATTAAGAGTGGTAAAATTCAGAAGGATGCAACTGCTTCCACTGCTGTTAAGAAGACCTTCCCATCCAAGAAAGAAGCTTCTGCTGTTTATTCCCATAGAAATCAAGGAAGGACGGAGCACCGACCAACGGTGGGGGCTGTGATGATTCAGAACTCTTTAACCGATCAACCTCGAAGCAGTCAACCTAGGGCTAACCAGAATAGGGTGGAAAGGCCACAACGACAATTCACTCGGATCAATATGACACCGGCTCAGGTCCTCCCTCATCTGTTAAAGTTAAACCTTACCAACTTGAAAGAAGCGCCAAAAAACCCAAATACCTCTTCTCCCTATTATCATTCAAATGCAAAATGTGCATACCACTCGGACAGTGTAGGGCATGATACCAACAACTGTTGGGCCCTTAAAAACAATATCCAAGATTTGATAGATGCCAAGGAGGTAGAGTTTGATGCTCCCGAAAAACCTAATGTGATATCCGCTCCTATGCCAAAACATGGTCATATTGTCCATGCAATTGTGGAATATTTTCATGTTACTGCTGTTGATGAATTGATGACTCCGTTGTCAATGATTAAAATGAATCTGTTAAAAGTCGGGATCTTCCCGGGATGTGAAAAAGACTGTTACTTCTGTTCAACCTTGCAATCCGACTACCCACTGTTGAAATCAGGTATCCAACGCCTGATGGATACTCAAGAAATACTCTTTCAGAAAACTCATGTTGATACCGTTACTCCGGTTACTCCTGTTACTCCAATCAATGACATTGCTATAATCACCATTTCCGACAATCTTTCAAAGACCTGCAAAAGGCCTGTTAAGATTACGCCTGATCCTAAGTTTGTATCGCTGAAGATTACCATGCCGGGGCCTGTCCCCTATAAGTCAAACAAAATGATACCATGGAATTATGGAGGAGAAATCTTCTACCATGGTGTCAAAAAGATCGAATCAGTCCAAGAAAATTCCGATGAAGAAACTCTTGATGTGGGAAATATTGCGGGGACGAGTAAGATAACTTGTATTGGAAAAATCTTCTCTCCGGAGATTGCTCCTCCACGGGCAGTCTTCGGACCCTTAAGTGCTTCTATGCCTGTCAATATATATGTGCAAGGTCCAGTGATCGAAGAAATCGTTACTCCCGAAGTTGAACCCTCTGCTGTTATTACTGATAAAGGTAAGGGAATCGAAGAAGCGCCTGTCAGGACGAGGGATCAGACTTTGGTTATTCCCGAGACCACCCAAAAGGAGATGGAGGAAATCTTAAAGATAATCAAGAAGAGCGATTATGATGTCGTAGAGCAGCTGGGGCAAACGCCTTCGAAAATCTCTATGCTAGCTCTGTTACTTTGCTCCGAGGCGCATGCCAAGGCCTTGATTAAATTTCTGAAAACAGCACACGTGCCTCAATAAACTTCTGCATATCGGTTTCAAGAGTGCGTGGCTAGCCTTACAGCCGACAATGGTCTTGGTTTCTCTGATGCTGATTTGACCCCTAAGGGAAGAAAGCATAATGATGCGCTGCACATCTCGGTAGAGTGCAGAGGGACTACACTTGCTCATGTTCTGGTTGACACCGGTTCATCTTTAAATGTCCTACCAAAGAAAGCATTGGACAGTCTAGACTGTGAAGGTTTCACTTTAAAACCCAGTAATATCATTGTTAGAGCCTTCGACGGTTCTAAGCGGATGGTTCACAGAGAGATGGACATCCCAATCAAAGTGGGTACAGAAACCTTCAACTCTACTTTTTATGTGATGGACATCCGTCCTTCATATTCATGTTTGTTGGGAAGGCCATGGATCCACAACACTGGGGAAGTCACTTCTTCTCTACACCAGATGCTAAAGTACCCAGTCCAGGGTAAGATCATAACAGTTCATGGTGAGGAGGAGTATATGATAAGCCACCTTAACTCTTTCCGCTACATGGAGTTGGATGGTGAATTCATAGAAACACCTTTCTAACACTTTGAAGAGGTTTCTCCTGAGGTTGCGGTAGCCAAGATAATGATTGATGTGCCCATCATTACCAAGCCAATGTCCTGAATGTCATCCCTTAAAGATGCAGAGGTTGTAATCAAGGAGGGAGGAAGTACAGTGTGGGGTCGGCTGCCAGATTTTCCTCACAAGACAGACAAGTTCGGATTGGGTTTCACTGCTGCTAGCCAGAAAGCTGTGCGTTGCTCCCGGGCTGGAGGACCACCTCTAAAGATCACTCACCATGGGGTTCATGCTTTAGAAGATGATGAAGAAGGAGGCAATTTTGAAGATTGGATCTTTCCAACCATTGAAGGGGGACTAAACAACTGGGAGGCGAAAGACTTTGTTCCTATTACTTTCATCAATCAATAATTTATCTTTTGAATATTTCCTGTGTTGGTCTATAATAACTTTCAAACAATTTGTACACTCTTTTGCCTTGTGCCTTACCCGGGGCATATAGGTCCATTTGTAAGGGCTTTGATTCTTCATTTTCATATGCCATTTTTAATGAATCATGGACGTTTTTCATCTATAAACTTTTGTGTTCATTTTCTTTCTTTTTACATTTTATTTTGTTTAAGGATGGCTATCCCTTACACACACACACACTCACAAAATGCAGGTACCCATCCACTCCGGATTCCATGGGTGATTATTCTGCTTTGACCTTCGGTGACTCTTAAGATTTGGTCAATCATGCCGAGTACGAAGGTGATGAAGACTGTGAAGTGCCTGGAGAGTTAGCTAGACTTTTGCAACAAGAGGAAAGGGCTATTCTGCCCCATGAAGAGTTGTTAGAGACTATCAATTTGGGAACAGACGAAGACAAGAAAAAGGTTAAAGTGGGTGCCAACCTGGAGCCAAGTGTCAAAGAACGTCTAGTTCAACTGTTGAATAATATGTTGAGATATTCGCCTGGTCCTATGAAGACATGCCGGGACTGGATACAGATATTGTGGTTTAACGTCTCCCTACAAGAGAACACTATCCACCAATCAAACAGAAAGTCCGCCGAATGAGGCTCGACATGTTCGAAAAGATCAAAGCTGAGGTGATGAAGCAGTTCAATGCTGGCTTTCTGGCTATTACTTCCTATCCTCAATGGGTTGCTAACATTGTGCCCGTGCCTAAGAAGGACGGCAAAGTCAGAATGTGTGTGGACTACAGAGACCTAAACAGGGCTAGCCCTAAAGATGATTTTCCACTACCACACATTGACATCTTGGTTGACAACACAGCTCAACACAAGGTATTTTCCTTCATGGATGGATTCTCGGGATACAACCAGATCAAAATGGCCCCCGAAGACATGGAGAAGACTACTTTTGTTATGCAGTGGGGTAACTTCTGCTATAAAGTGATGCCATTCAGACTGAAGAATGCCGGGGCAACCTATCAGCGAGCCATGGTTGCTCTGTTTCATGACATGATACATCATGATGTTGAAGTCTACATAGACGACATGATAGCCCGTTCACAGACAGAAGAATAACACCTCAACCATCTGCAAAAGCTGTTTGTTAGGTTGAAGGAATATAAGCTCAGACTGAACCCTAGCAAGTGCACTTTTGGAGTCAGGTCCGGTAAACTTTTGGGGTTTATCGTCAGTAACAAAGGCATAAAAGTTGATCCTGCCAAGGTCAAAGCTATACAAGAAATGCCTGCCCCCCGCACTGAAAAGGAGGTTAGAGGTTTCTTGGGACGCTTAAACTATATTGCAAGGTTCATCTCTCACCTAACATCTACCTGTGAGCCAATCTTTAAGCTGTTGAAGAAAGATCGGGTGGTTGAATGGAATAATGATTGTCAAGTTGCTTTTGATAAAATCAAGGAGTATTTGCTGGAGCCTCCTATCTTGATGCCACCCGTCGAAGGAAGACCTTTAATCATGTATCTGACTATTTTGGATAAATCAACGGGGTGCGTACTGGGCCAACATGACGAGTCTGGCCGAAAAGAGCATGCCATTTATTACCTTAGCAAAAAGTTTACCGACTGTGAGACTCGCTACTCACTGCTCGAGAAAACTTGCTGCGTTTTGGTATGGGCTGCTCGCCGGCTAAGGCAGTATATGTTGACTCATACCACTCTGTTGATTTCTAAAATGGATCCGATTAAGTACATCTTCGAGAAGCCTGCATTATTCGGAAGAATCGCTAGATGGCAGATGATGCAGACTGAGTATGATATCCAGTACACGACCCAAAAAGCTATAAAAGGGGGGTGTACTAGCTGACCATCTAGCTCATCAAGCCGTCGAAGATTACGAATCTATGAGATTCGATTTCCCTGACGAGGACATTATGACATTGGACAACATTGAAGGTAACAGACCGTATGACGGACCTGAACAAGGATCCTGATGGACCCTGTACTTTGATGGTGCTTCAAATGCACTTGGCAACGGTATCGGTGCGGTACTTATTTCTCCAGAAGGTTGCCATACACCTTTCACTACTAGACTCTGCTTCAACTGCACCAACAACATGGCTGAGTATGAAGCTTGTATCTTTGGTCTCAAGGCTGCTATTGACTTGGGAATCAAATCTTTGGTCGTATTTGGGGACTCAACTTTGGTTATCAGTCAAATCAAAGGAGAGTGGGATACTAAACATCCTAATCTTATCCTATACAAAGAACATGTCCTGACACTGTTACCTCATTTCGAGCATATTACCGTCGAGCACTTTCCGCGAGAAGAAAATCAGCTAGCAGATGCTCTAGCTACAATGTCTTCCATGTTTAAACTCAACTGGGATAATGAGGCTCCCCAAATCACCATCGAGCGAATGGACGAACCTGCGCACTGTCACGAGATTAATACCGAAGAAGTAGTGGAACAACCATGGTTTCATGAAATCAAAAGGTATCTCAAGACTTGAGAATATCCTGAAGGAGCTTCAGTCAATGACAAAAAGTTCTTAAGGAGATTTGCTGCCAAGTTCTTCCTGAGAAATGGTATCCTGTATAAGCGTAGCCATGATTGTGTTCTACTTCGTTGTGTGGACAAAGTCGAAGCTGAGTTAATCATGACTGAAATACATAGCGGCACCTTTTGCACCCACTTGAGCAGACATACGATGGCTAAGAAGATTCTAAGGGCAAGCTACTACTGGTCTACCATGGAAGCTGATTGTCATCAATATTCCCGTACTTGTCACAAATGCCAAGTCTATGCTGACAAGGTACATATTCCTCTTGTTCCTCTCAATGTCCTAACAGCTCCTTGGCCATTCGCAATGTGGGGTATCGACATGATTGGAGAGATTAAGCCTACGACATCCAATGGACATCGCTTTATCCTGGTGGCTATTGATTACTTTACCAAGTGGGTTGAAGCAGCTTCCTTCGCCTCCGTTACAAAGAATGTAGTTGCCCTTTTCATCAAGCAGAACCTTATATGCCGGTATGGTATCCCCGACAGGATCATCACGGATAACGGTACAAACCTGAATAACACTGTGATCACCGCTCTGTGTGAGAAGTTCAAGATTCAACATCACAATTCATCTCCCTATCGGCCAAAGATGAACGGTGCTGTTGAAGCGGAAAACAAAAATATCAAAAAGATCATTCAAAAGATGACAGTTACCTATAAGGACTGGCATGAGATGTTACCGTTCGCTCTGCACGGATATCGTACCACGGCGCGTACTTCAATCGGGGCAACCCCCTTTTCTTTGGTGTATGGCATGGAAGCTGTTCTACCTATGGAAGTTCAGATCCCTTCCTTGAGGATTATGAAGGATGTTGGTTTAAGTGAAGACGATTGGATTCAGACCCGACTTGATCAACTTAATTTGATCGACTAGAAGCGACTTACTGCTGTTTGTCATGGTCAGACGTATAAAAAATGGATGATCATGGCTTTCAACAAGAAAGTCAGCCGTTAGGTATATCTAGTCGGAGATCTTGTAATCAAGCGGATCATCTTGCCGCAAAGTGATCCCAGGGGCAAGTGGACTCCTACCTACGAAGGACCATTTGTGATCAAAAACATCTTTTCAAGTGGGGTTATGATTCTGACCACCATGGACGGCGACGACCTTCCGCACCCTACGAACGCAGACATAGTCAAAAGATACTACGCATAAACGACCCAACAAGTTGAAAACCCGAAAGGGCGACTTGGGAAAAAATGGGCATCCCGGTGAATCGAAAACCCGAAAGGGCGGTTCAGGAAAAAATTAGGGATAAATAAAAAAAATCTATACACCCGGCAAGTTGAAAACCGAAAGGGCGACTTGGGCAAAAAGGGGTTTCCCGGTGGATCGAAAACCCGAAAGGGCGGTCCAAGCAAAAGTTAGGGAATTAAAGCGTATGACTATGTCTCATCGGATCACTTTAAGGACAATCTCTTCACGGACAAGCTCCAAGCTTCTGATCAATCCAATCATCTACGGACGAAGCGACGAATGGACAAGATACTCAGAATTGCGAAGGCTGTAGCAGAATGGGAACCCCATGAAATTGTTGCATATAGCCATCTTTCTTTGTGTAAAATTTTTCTCAATTTTATGACAACATTCTCTTACTAGGATGTCTGTTTCCTTTGTACAAAATACTTACACAAAGTTAATACAAAGATACTTCAAAGTGCAGAAAATTGTTTGCCTTTTCTTTCTCTTTACACTTGTGTTTTATTTGAAAATGTCCAATGATTTATTAAAATGAGCATATGCATTTGAATATAATCACTGCTTACAAATAAAACGGAATAAGAAAGGATAACTACTGATAGGTTGAAGGTGTAGGAAGACGTCTTTGTGCTATCCTAGAAGAAATCCCATGCAATATGTCCCTCAGATCCTCAACAAAGCTAAAACCTTGAAATACATATCCCCAGCGGATTTCTTCTCAAACAACAAAACAGGAATCCCCGATAGATTGGCATACAACCTAAACTCTTGATTTCCTCAGCTGGATAAGCATTCTCCTTACATAGTTATTTCCCAGCAGAACAAAGATTCTTGTTTTCTTTTCTCCAGTAGAAGCCTCCCAGGTTTCAATTCCCCAGTAGAGATCGTCAGGATTTTCCTCATCCGCCAGGAAAGACATGAAGAATTCTCAATTCCCCACAGAAGTTGTCAAAGCTTTTGGTAATCCCCACAAGTCCCCAAGTATTTGAATCCCCAACAGTGGTGCAAGGATTTCTTGTTTTCAACAATCAAGGATTTTGAATCTCCAACAGCAGTCAAGGATTTATTTTCCCCGGCAGCAGTCAAAGATTTCATTATCACCCGCTATCAAGGATTTATTTTCCTCAGCAAGACATCTGATCAGCTTACATGCGCATACATTACATTCATATATCATGAACGTTTATAGAGCACACTTTATTGCATCATACATATCATGCAACATAACTTTGTGTTTTAGCTAACATTTTACCCTTTTCAGGATAAGATTAAAAGCTACCTTTAACAAATGTTCAAAGATTTCAGATACGGTACGGATACACTCCAGACATGGAAGTCATTCCGCCACTCATTCGGATCTCTTATTCAGATACAGTCCATATACGCTCCAGACACGGTTGCCATTCTGCCACTCATTCAGAATTTATCCTCAGCCTAGAGATGCCCCATACACAGGTGTTTCTCTGTCGCCCATTCAGATCTCAGATACAATACAGATACACTCCAGACACGACAGTCATTCTGATATTCATTCGAGAATCAAATATAAGTTACAGTACGGATACGCTCCAGACACGGACGTCGTTCCCTTGCTCATATGAATCCAATCTCCAGATACAACTCAGATACGTTCCAAATACAGTTACCATTCTGATGTTCATTCTACTGATATTCAACAAACATTTTTGATGGCATCTCTAAGCCCATCTCCAGCAAGATTCTATCATCTCCAAATGGCATCTTTAAGCCCATTCCCTCAGCAATATTTTGACGAGTGCAAATTTACAGGCACTCTAGTGTCCAATCCTCTTTTACCTTCGAGTCACGAAAGGCAAACTTGCCAATCTAACTCTTCAGGTTCAAGAAGATTGAACAGGGGCAACTGTTATACCCCAAAATTTTCCCTCCCATTTTTATCAACATTTCTCATCACAAGGCTCTTTGAACTCAAGACCAAGCTAGGGTTTGCTCTACTCAAGACATCTCCTTGCACTGTTGACCTGAATTAGGGTTTGAGTTTGCACAGGGATTTTTTTGACTTACAATGCCTAAAGTGACTTTCATACTTCATGTTGGATTCATAAGTTTTCCCATACCAAGTTTCAAGCCTTGAATCAAATGTTTGCCCAGTCAATTGGACAGTTGGCCTAGAAATCAATTGTATTGGGTAAAAAGTCAACTATGGCCAATTTACAGTCAAACCTCATGAATTTTGACCCACATCATCATTATGAACTCATATGAATCATTTGATCAAGTTTGGACCACAATTCCACAAGAAAATTGATCAGATCACCAAAAGGGCAAAATGGTCATTTTAGGGTTTTGATTGTACAAAGGCAATTTCTGATTTTTAACCTAGCCAATGGCAAATTGGGCTCAACCATGGAGTCAAGGACTCAATTCCATCATCTTGACCTATTCAATAAGTTCAAAAGATCTCAAATGCATTGGATTGACAGATGAATTTTTTCAGTCAACTAATCAAAATTTGACTGTACACTAAAAAGTCAAACTTTGACTTTTGGGTCAAAATCAAGTGCCAAGGGTCATTTTTCATCAAGTTGTTTCAAAACATGAAACTTTTTCATCAAGAAACCCAAAATTGCAAATTAGGGTTTAAAGTTGAAAATTTTCATAACTTAGAATTTTTCTAAGTTATGAAATTTTCTTAATTTTTCCTAACTTTGCCCCACATTTTCACCATGATGCAAATGGATTCAAACAAAACCTCCAACATGAAAGCTGTAGTCCTCCAAAAATTCTAATTCTTTGATTCACAAAGTTTTCTCAAAAGAATCTTGGATCTCAAGTTATGATTTTTGGAACAAGGGTCCCCAAAACTTTTAACTTAGAGAAATTTTGCCCTAGTTTAGGCAGGATTTTGACCTATCTTCTTGGCCATTTTTCACATAGTTACACTTGAAATCTCAAGTTGCATTTCAAAGATGGATTATATAGCATGTTGCAAGCTTTCCAAATTATCCAATAACTCCTCAAACACATTTGTTGTTAGGGAGAATCGAAGGCTTGAAGTTGGCAAAAACTCACTTTTCATCCATGGCATATTCATGTTCATACAAGTTGCATTTTTAAATCAGCTTGCTTTGCACTAGATTACAGGCCTCAAAACCATTCCACACTCAATAATTAAGTGCAAAACCATTGGTCTAAGGCATCGTTTTGGTCATTAGAACATTGCACATTAGATTAATCCCTAAGTAGAAAAAGGCACATTTCCATTTTTTCCATAATGTGCTTTATGTCAAACAACAATCCCTTGAGCATTGGTCCATATCTCAAAGAGAAAATCAAATCTACAAGTTGGAGGGACCAAGGGCAATGTGTGCAAGCATAAGGATAGCCTGTACAGGCTTGTTCCAATCACTTCCACATTTTACTTCAAAAACAAGAAACTTGTCCAAAACCTTAGAACTTGGATACCAGCAAAGAAAAACTTGTGCAAACACTTTGAACATCTTTCTCACATCCCTCCAAGTCAGAAACACGATTGCTTGAGCCTCTAAACACCCTATATCCAGAAATCACATTCCTTTGGCAAAACAGGGCAGAATCTGCAACTTGAGTTCCATAGCTCATTTGGATCATGCATTTTGCCCCAAGTTGCTTCAAACACCTTCCATTCAACTCATCCAAGCTATCCCAAACCTCAAACACCAACTGTAACTCCATTTACAGTGTTTGCCATTTTCATTTTGAGCTTGTGCAGGTTGAGTTCTATAGGTTGATTCAAGCACATTCAAGGCAAGCAAGTTGTTGGAGAAGGTCAAGTGAAGTCCAAGCAAGCTCCCAGACATCTCAAGCCTTGTTGAAAAGCCCTACATTGCCCTACATGAAGTCGGCTGAAACAGGTTTTTTCCTACTTCCTATCTCTCTATTTAGGAACATTTAGCCTTAAGTTTGTGAATAAAAAATGTAGTGTTCATTGCAAGGAAGTTGTACATATGCTCAGTTTCCATTTATATTAAGCATGCTGAGAGAATTTCATCCATGAACATACTGAAAAAACTAGGTTAGATTTTAGGGCCAGAGAAATTCTCTCTGGTCTTTGAGAGTTAAGACAAGTTATTTATATGGTTGGAATCGTCTTGAAATTCTCTACAAGTTTGATGTTATGTGTTTTTGAAATAGAGCTCGTATACAGGATCTGGTAGTTTGTACAGGGGACGCACGCATTTTTTTCAAAAGCCAGAGGTTGAAGATGAAGTTTTGGGCTGGGCTTGGCCTGACTGCTTTTGACACCCCATGTTTCCTTTTTGCACCCCCTGGCCCAATTTCTTGTAATTTTATATTCTTGCATTTTTGTTTTCATTTCTGATTTTATTTATTTATTTCCAAATATAAGAAATGCTCAAAAATATTTTTAGAATTTTTTCACATTTATTTTGCATTTTATTTTTATTTTTCTAACATAAAAAGCATTTAAATACTTTTATCTTATTTATTAAAACTTGAAAATAATATATAAATTATACTTTTATTTTTATTCTTTATTTTTATTCACACTAAAAATATTTTCCTAAATATATTTTATTTTTGTATACATTTTATTTTTACTTTATCATATTTAATATAATTAATACATATTACAAATATATACTTTTATTAAATACTTTAGAATAAAAAATATAAAATATTACACTTTTATTTTTATTATCAAATATACTTAATAAATACTTTTTTTTTTTACTTTTTTACATATAATATTTTATTTTTATTGTATATAAATAAAATAATTAATATATTTATTTTCTTAAAGAAAATTAGGGTTTTACCCTTAACCTAATAAAACCAATCTTTTATTTATTTCTTTATTTTTTACAATTAAATATTTTTACATACATAGATAAACAAAAACCTTTTTTGCATAATTCATTTTTTTTATTTGATATATTTATTTTTTTCATTTAAATATTATCAATTTATTATTTATGCATATAAATTCAATTTGGATGTAATAGTAAACTAGGGTTTATATTTCTTGTCAAATATACCCCCATTCAAAGATTGTACCCCCATCCCCATAATCATGTTGTAATAGCTTAGCCTTTTAATTCTCGCACTTTACGCTTTCAATTATGCCATGATTAGAGAATTAGGGTTTGTATGCAAAAATCTAAAATCAACAAGTAGCTTGACCTAATACAAAGACAAAAATGCATGAAAATCAAACACAATGCACACTTGCATCCCTAGGGTTACAATCCACTTGTTGCCTTAAAAATGGGCCATGTTATGCATGTTGGGTATTTTGGCAAAACAAAAACAAAACAAAAGATCATAGTCCCTCGATGATGCTATCTTGGTTTCCTAAACAAAAATGATCAAGTCCCTCAAAAATTTGCCAAAAATACTTGACACAATTGCTATCATGGTCTATACGATGACCCGCACCTGTCCCGTTTAACATCCTAACACAAGGTTGTTCACCAAATGCAATGGTGAAACAACACTGTCAAAAGGGTTAAAAACATATAGGAAAGATCTTTGAGTAAAATAGGGTAGACAACTCTTAGTTACTTGATCAAAGCTTGCAAAAACATCCTTGATATTTTTAAAACACACCTCACAAACACAATTTCAAAACATTTCCCAAATCAAACTTTCAAACATTGAAATCTTTTCAAAAGACAAAACATCTTTGTATACATTCAAACAAGAATCATTACAAAGGTTGCCACAATGATGGCCTCTTTTCAAAACATCTTTCAAAACCACACACAAAGCACCATTTCAAACAATTGGAAAGCAAAAGCAAGTGATCTAAACAAGTAACTAAGAGCCCATGGATAACCATGGATGAAAAGGGTGCTTGCACCTTCCCTTTTCATAATCTACTCCCCGAACCCAAGAAAACATCTCAAAGGTCTTTCCTGTGCTTTTTGACCTTTCCTTAGGATAAAATAAAAAGTCGGTGGCGACTCTTGCTAAACCGAAACATTTGCGAATACAAAACGCAAAAACCTCAAGTCAGTTCTCCCACCGTATCACACTAAGTATGGCAACTTTGTAATGATTCTTGTATTAGTTAAGAATGTGTACAAAGTGTTTGTTTTTTTGGAAATATTTCAGAGAAAAGTGTTTTGTGTAAAATATGTTTGGTTTTTATGAGCAAGCGATTACGAGCGATCTACCTACTCAAAAGTATTTCGTGTTATTTTCCTCCTCCTTAGATAGTGTTATTCTATCATTAGTTAGTAGGAAGCCCTATAATTGGATGTGAAAGGACATGAGTGGGTCATCGTACAGTCATCGAAGGCAACTAGTAAGGACGTTTTAACAATTATCGTGAAGGGACTAGAACATTTATCGAAGGCAACGCCGAAAGGGTCATCGAGGGACTATGATCTTTTGTATTAGAGGGACTTTGCTAAAGCGTCCCCACGTTCGAGGGACACGATTGTGTTTCCGAAGGTAACAAGCGAGGTTACCCTAGAGGTGAGTGAGTGAAAAGTGATTCAATTAGATTATTTTCTCTTTCATTTAGGGTTTTCTATGATTGGCCTTTAGATCTAGCCATACAAACCCTAATTACTAACAGTTATAAGGAAAGCAGTAAATTGCGGAAAGTAAAGGTCCTACGCTATTACAAAGCTTGAGGAAGGGGGTACAAAACCATAAAATTGGGGGGAAAAGAAAGCAAATAAAAAACCCTAATTAAACTATTACATACTGTAGCAGATACATAATTGGGAAAAACTAATGCGAAAGTAATAAAATGCAGAAGATTGCAAAACAAAGAGAAAAAGAAAATTGAAAATCGTTTTGTGATCATTTGATGATTAATCTAAATATCCCCTAATTTATTTTAATTTATAAGAGAATTATTTGATTAAAAATAATTGATTAGTTAAGCAAACCCTAAAATCTAGGTTGACTTTTATTCAGTTGAGAAAACTTAAAAAAATTTAATTAGGGTTTATTGATTAAAAACCTAAAGTTAAGCTAAAACATAAAATTAAATTAGAAATATAAAATTAAATTAGAAACCTAAAATAAAATTAAAAACCTAAAAATAAAATTAGGGTTTGTGTTAAAAAAAGGTTTTGAAAAATGTTTGGTGAAAGAATAGGAAAAAGAAGGAAGAAAAGAGTGAGAAACATAGAATTGGAAAAGGAAATAACCAAATGTGTAGGGTGGGTGTTGAACCCACGCCCTCAATCCTTCTCCATGCATGGCATACCACCAGGCCAACATGTTGGTTGTGTCAAAGTAACAGGTTCAATGCATCTTATACTAAACCTACAAAAATAATGAGAACCTGAAAATTTTTTGGCAAAATCGGGGATCGAACCCGTGACCCGAGAAAGGAGTGACTTAGCATGCGTGTTTCTACCACTGGGGTGACCATACATCCATTAACCTATGCCAATTCATAAATACATAATGTAAAACAAATTCTAGAAATCAGACAAACAAACACGCGCGCATGAGTGGGACCCCTGTATTTTGTATGGACCAATAGTATGAAGGGGAATTGCCACGCACTTCAGCCACTAGTCAAACCACCCTGGATGATGGTTTCCAATTGTCTTCTCCGATTGGATAATAACTAAAGACATGCGAAATCAATCAAAATAAAAAATAAAACAACCCTAGTTGACTAATTAAGCTCCTGCAATTTCAGTGGTATGGTTAGCTTGGTCTAAAATTGCCTGCATCATGGGGTCTGAAGCTTCAAAAGCTTCGTGCCCTAACAATGGTATGATTCTATTTCTGCACCAAAACTTACATGTAAGGTTAGATCAATTCGAATATTTCATATGAGTCATGTTGGCATGTTAACAACGATTGAAATAGTGCTAAACCTTAAAAATAAAAAAACTCACCAACTTACCAACTGGAGTTCACACAAGGAAGGGTTCTGAGGTTGATTTGCGATGATAAGGACCGATATCAACTCCTGGAAGCTTCGAGAAGATGATGAGAAACTCAAAATTTATTGGCAGCAGCTGTAGAGTAGGGTTTGTCTTTGCCCTAATCTTTGAAAATTTTGAGAATTTACTAGGAGCTTTTGAGGCAGCTTGCACGTGTATTTTTGGTTTGATCTTGTTAAGTATATATAATACTTGAGATTAGGTCAACAAAAAATTGAAAAAGTCTTGCATTTAGAGGTGAAGATTTGATTTAGAAATTTGCATGGAAACTTGCTATTTTTGGCTCAATCTTGCATCAATCACTCTTGCACGAATTTTCCAGCTTGTATATGCAATCTTGGGCCTCCAACATGACTGAAATCAAAAGCCTTGTGCCTTAGTCCATTATCTTTATATTTATTTGATTTATTTTGAGTTTAATTGAATGAAAAATAAAAAATAAAAAAAATAAAATAGAAGATAATGCATGAATGGACCTATGGGTCCTTAAACGTGTCACGAACACGTTTGGATCTGAAAACTTAAGCCCAATAGCTCAAAATTACAAATTTGCTCAATTTGGAATTCATGCTTTCTACCAAAATTTCCCAACTTGCAATGGCCATAACTCTCTCATTTTTTTATATTTTGAAGGTGATCTTTGACTTTTTGGAATGTCCTCTACAGACTCTATATTGGTCATTTTAGCTTTTGAAGACTTTATCTTGATGTAAGTTTCCTTTACAAAAATTGACTTTTTGTTGACTTTTGAAATGACCTGTAATGTATTGGCTTATATCTCTCAAATGATGCATTTTTTAGACTTGAACTTAGATGGACAAAGTTGTATAGAATTTAATTTCCTTCATAATGAGCTTTTGTTGGGGAAAAGCTGATGTAGCATGTGAAAGTTATGCTTGGTCAAAGTTCAGTTGACTTCTCCTTAAGAAAACCCTAATTTTGCAACTTTTGACTTTTGATGATTTGAGGGCTTTTCTTGAGGAATCATGATCAACCCTTGATAAAATGATGAATATCACTTCAAAATTTTGATGTTAACCAAAAATCTTGAGGTTTGACTGTATGTTGACCATAATTGACTTTTTACCCAATATAGTTGATTTTCAGTCATCTGAGTCATTGATTGAGCAAACTTGTGATACAAGACTTGAAACTTGATATGAGCATCCTTGAATACATATGAGGACCCAGGAAAACCACTTGAGACCTTGGAAACCCAATATTCCTTTAGAAATACCAAACCCTAGTTGTGGACCCATTGCTTAGGAGGAGAATTTGTCTGATCAATTCTTGAGCCACCTTGAACATTTGAGAACCCTAGGAGAATGTCTTGAAGAAAAATGGGACGGCAAATTTTGGGGTACAACAAGAATGATTATTCAGTCTTTAGAAACGTCTTGAGGTATTCTCCAATTCACCTGTTTAGATCGAAGGCTATTTTTATGAGGAAGATTTTCAAAAGCGCCAAATACCTAAAATCACATTATACAGTGGATTTGCTAGTTCATTGGTTTTTCGGATACTTAAAAATTTGTAACTTCTGACCATAAAATCATCTTTGTGTATCTCTTAGAGAATTTTAATTGTCTTGTTATTTCCTTTGAGTTTCTTGTTCGACTCATAAGCAAATTCAATGAGGAAGATCTCTGAATGTGCGAATACTTTGAAGAAATATAGTGAAAATAGTGTGTTGAACCTCTTTTTATAGGATATTAAAAAATTCACAACTTTTTCCTGGTTCGATGTTTTTGGATGTTTCTTTGGGCGAAAAATTCATCTTGATTTTATCTTCGATTCATATGTTCGGGTCAGAAGTCAATTATTTGCAGAAGATCTCCGAAAGTGCGAATTACCAGAGAAAATTGCACCCTGAAATGGTTTTCTATCGGATTGTTTCTCGTAACTCTCTTGATTATTATTGTATCGGGAAGATTCTTGAAGTGTGAGATCACAAGTTTTGTTAGCTACAACTTTGCTTCAGGTCCTGAGTTCGGATTGCGCTTCGAAGGCTTCAATTTGTGGCTTGCTTCCTAATGTGTGCACGAAAATAAGTTGGAAATTTCAAGACAGCAAAATAAGTCCATTGCTTCTCGCCATTGGAGAAATCATAACTTGCTCGATTTTTATCATATCGGGACATTTATTTCGTCACGGCGTCACAAATTTCGTTGCCAATGATTTTGTTTTAGGTTGCGCTTCAGGATTCTGCACCGAAAGACACAAGCTTATGGTTTGTTCACGCGTGGTACACAAAATAAGCTGAAAAAATCTGCACTGAATTTTAATACCGAGTTCTCCTTCTTCAGAGCATCGTAACTTACTCAATTTTCATCGTAACATGGCAATTCTTTTGGCTCCGCATTGCAAATTTTGTCATCAACAATTTTGTTTCAAGTCGCACGTATAGATTTCACACCGTATGATGAGCTTGGGGTTCGATATCGATCAGTATATGAAATAAGGTGAAAATTCAGTTTTGGAGCCAATACTATATATTTTTGAAATTCAAATTTCAACACAACTTCACTCATTATTTTCAAATCTCACAAATCAAAATCTATTCTCTCTCAACTTTCTCTCAAACTTTTCAAGAACACAAAGGAGAAATCAAGAGAAACTTCATCTTCTTCATATCAAAGCTCAACCGTGGAACCTCCTCTCTCGCACCTCCGCTCACCGCCTCTTCCACCTCACTCTGGCTTTCGTTTGTCCACTTCGTCACTGGTAAACTGCTCCTCCATGCGAAGCACACTCCCGCCTTCGTCTGTCGCGAGTACTCCCTCCCTTTCGTCGCTCACTTTATGACGATTGCTCTTCCTTGCTCCGATCTATTTCTCCGATCTTCATTTTTGATAATAATTCTTGAATCCTCAATTGATTTAAGTACTTTTTCTTACTTCATGAATTGGACATTGAAATGTGGAAATAAGCATGTGATTGTGGAGAATTGTTGATTTAAATTTATTCTTGAATTTTTGATGATGTTGAAATGTGGTATTGGATGAATGATTGTTGAATTTTTTTTAATATTGAGATTCTGATTGTTAATTGATGATGACTTTTTATGTCGAATTATGTCGAGTTGTGGAATTTTGATGAGAATTGATGTGGATTTCATGTGTTAATGCAATTTCGGATCAATTTGATGGTAACTCGTTTTTTTGATGTTAAAATGCTTCGATCTGATTAATTGCATCAATACTTGAATAATTGATTTAAGGCTTGAAATCATTGCTTGAATGTGAATTAATTATTACAAAGCATTTGTAATTTCTAAGCGACGATACGTGAATTGGTGAATATTTTTGTGTATCCGTTTGTGAGTTTTAAACTCATTTTTTTCTGATACTCATACATGTATGCGTTGCTATCTGGACATTACAAATGGCGTGTAAGTCACATTTCAAAGTTTTTTGAGGTTTACTTGAGCATGTTTATGCGTTTATGGATCGTTTGTGTTGAGGTATATCGTTTTCAGTACGATTTTTCGGGTAAATTCATGAAACGGTGCAATGCTGCCCGATTGTGGTAAGTTGAGCATAAGGCATGTCTTAATTAATGGTTAATGCTCAACGGAGTTTAGTTTTGGTACTTGGACGACATTTATGTCAAGTTTTGTTGATTTCAGACCGACATTTTGTGCGATGTCGTGTGTTAGTGCAATGCTACCCGGTTTGGTAAGTTGGTGCAAACATATGATTTAATTGTTGTTTGATGCACGTTTATGCTTGATTTTGCATTTATTTGGCATTTGTGTTGAGTTATGGCAATTTCAGATCGACATTTCGTGCGATTTATGAGATAACGACAATGTTGCCCGGGTTTTGATGTTGATGTTCCAATGCTTGTTTGGATTACTTTTCTTCACATTTTAATCTTGATTTAAATTTGTGATACGGATAATTGATTCTGATTATGCCTCCTTGTTATTACTAACGTGTTTGTTGACTTGTGCAAAGCATTTCAAGAGAGCTTGTAATCGTTTAATAATTTCTTTTATTCGATTGAAAAGCATTTGTATTCCACTTTATTTATGGATTCGAGTGCGCTTCTGACATGCTTGATCTTGATTCTCATTCTATGAGATATACACATTGCTTGGATGTGAATGTTTGTGCAGGTGTACTGTTTGTTATATGGATACGTCCGATGCACATTGCACATGTGATTTATTTTCACACTGTCGATACTTTTTTACCTATGTCGAGAGTTGCTTTCTGACTATGTGCTTTATTGATGAAGCTCACACGAAGTTTTCCGAGTTTCTTTGCTTTTCTTGCTTGCTACGATCTCTTGTTTGTTTGATATTGTTCTAATTCTGGTTTTTAATTCTGCATTGTATTTTCTTTTACTTGTCATAAGAAGTAGGAATAGAGATGCATGACTGGGAGTCCCTACTTTAAGTGAGCAATTATGTTTTAAAGACATGTAGAAGGAATTTTTGTATGCGCATTTGCCCGTGTTTGTTTGTGTTCAAAAGACCTCGACAAAGGCAAAATCCCATTTCCATCCCATTTCCCATTTACTTTGTGTTTTCTATTGAGTAAATAAGTGAAACAGAGGGCCCGCAATCAGCCCCCACACTTTCTAGTCTGTGTCGTTCTTAGCTCACGTTATATGTTGACACTTTGAACTATGCTTATTCTTGTCCATTGATTTAAATAAAGTGGAAAAGGGTTCGTAACCAACCCCCACACTTTGTCATTTATTTAGAAGATTTTAGCTCATGTTTCTTTAAACATTGATGCTACGAGTTGTTACTCGTTATCGGTGTTCGAGCAAATCAAGTGGAAAGAGTTCTTTACTCCCACTTTGAAATTTATTGGATTCATTGTTTGTTGCTAACTCGCACTCAAATTTGTTTTGGTTTTGGTTCGGCTTTGTTTAATTGCACATGTGCTTGTGCTTTTCTTTACATATTTGTATGTTCCCTTATGATTCCCTTGTTTCGTTTCCGATGCAAGTTAGACATTAGGATCGTAATCCATGCATTCTAACTTAGGTAGAGTTTACCTTTCAAACCTCAATTGTAGGATCAATCATTGTATGATAACATTAGGGATAGAGCTAGATAGTATGATAACATTAGGGATAAAGCTAAATAGTTTCCCTTAGATGTTTTCTTTTCCTTTTGCATCCTTAAGACTAAAACTCTTTTTTTATTTGAAAATGTATAAAACACTTAATAATGGAAGATGTGAATCGTATGCAGTTGAGTCTTGTGGTGGTAGAGAGAATCTATTTAGACTGAATCTTCCTCTATTTTCACTTAGGACTTTATTATGGTTCAAATCACAAATCCTTTTTTAAGGTAAAAGACATCAACCAATTCAAACTTTTTCCGTCTTCGGGCCTTTCTTCAAAACTCTCAAAAGGATGTGTTAATTCTACTATATGCAATATGATGCGTAAATCCCCAAGGGCTGGGTAGCCCCATGTCTACTTGCTAGAGCACGAATGTAGCATTATCTGCCTTCAGACATTTTTCTTTTGAAAATACCTTTTCAGGTAGGACATGTTAATTAATTTTTGTGCCAACGCGCGAGTCTTTGAAGGTCGAGTTGCGGCAGAAAGCGAAATTAATATTGTTCATAAAAAATACAAAATCAATGGAAACTTTTAAGATAAACTATGATGCTCTGGTTCGTTAAAAGGGATACATAGGCATTTGGTCATGTAGCCCAGACGAGCGAAACTTTGTAAATATTCTTTCTTTTCCCTATGTTTTCTTTTGCATGCATTCCCTCTTTGAATTTTTCCTTTGGCTCTTTAGATTTAGATTAGAAAACAAACTTTGATTAGAACACCAAAAGTAGATCTCGTGTAGTACCACAGACGTGAGGGGTGCTAATACCTTCCCCTTGCGTAATCGACTCTCTTACTCGTATCTCTCGGTCGCAAGACCTTGATTTCACCCTTCTCAGGTTTAGTCAATGTTTACATTTCCCTTCCTGTGGGATAACAAATGTTCGATGGCGACTCCATTTATTTTCTCTTGATGTTTTATTTCGCCGGTTGTTTTAGGCGATGACTTCACTGGGGAAATATTGACCAATTGCTGGTCCATCCCGGAGTCGCTCCTAGATCTTGTTTTCTTTTCTTTGGGTGTTATCTCTATGTTTTATAGATTGTTCATTTGTACATGTTTATCTGAGCATATGTATGCATTGCATCTTTATTGCTTTCCATATACTGGTGATGTGCTGGATTTTATGATTTCTTGTTGGGTGGGTGTTACTATTGAGGTAATAGGCCCAATACCCAGACCAGAGTTGTAAACTCTTAGGAACACATAGGAATAGAGTGGAACATGACGGCTAGTGAATATAGATCTTTCTAGTGCAGTCAAGTCGTTCATGCTCAGATGAGGTTTAAATGAGGTATTTTTGTCATCACGTAGGTGTACGATGATAGTATTTTCAAGCGAACCCATGATTTTGAGTTACCCTGACCTAGTCTTTACCCGTGAGTGGGGAAGGAATGATTTTATAGGTACATATGGTAACTATATGTTCTGGTGGTGACTATATGTTCTGATGGTGACAAATATTCTTTTGGTGACTTGGGTTTCTTTGGTTTATGTTCCAGACCTTTGATCTTGGTACTCTCGGCATATTCAGAAATAGTACAGTGGATACCCAGTGTTATGGAAACCTTGATTCCATGTTATTGCACTTGAATCATGGCATATTTATTTTACAAAAAAATAAATGTATAAAAGATGTATACATGAAAAACGTTAATCCCCATGTTCTCTTTATTCCCAAGCAACCGTGCTTGTAAGCCTTGTGTTATGCTTTTCCATCTCTTACTTGAAAAAAATCAAAGTATAAGGGTCCTTGAAAATGATTGAACATGGCATTGCATCCAATCATACACCTCATATATCTCCATGCATTCATAACAGGTACTCAGAGTTGGGGAAATTCTTATTCATGCCCGGTGTTTATTTGAATTTTGAATCTTGACTTATCACCGCTCCATGATCTGGAAAAGCCACGATACAACTTCGTGGGGAATTTGATGAGATGAAAGGACAAATGGGGTTGTGTATGGTAGACATGCAAGTAATGGCCCATGGTCATAAATCCTTAAGGGAGAAAAAATAATCAGTTGGAGACTCAATTGAGTCGGGTATGGAAGTTCTGAAGACAGTGTCAGCAAAGGAAAGTGATCTTATATATGTTGTTGCAACAGAAGCTCTCATTCATCCCCATCCTATGGGACCTTTTTCAAGTTATGAAATACTTTGCGGGTCTCATCCAGAACTTCATGTTCTCGGATTTTCTTGTCAGCAACTAGTTTCTAGTCTCCAAGTGAATTCATGGGGCAGTAGAGACAGAAGAAGCCTGAGCAGCATGTTGATACAATCCCAATGCCTTACATCCAAATACTTCCTCGTTTATTGGAAATTCAATTGGTAAAGCTCTGATCTTTGGGTCCTCCTCCCATAAACCTCTCTCTTGATTTCGATGCAAATGATAGATGTGTCTCTCATTCTGTGGCACCTGGTTATGATGTTGAATATTGTAATGCCCGTAATTTAATTAATTATTTAATTAAATTATTTTGAAATATTTGAGAAGATGTGTTGTGATTAATTGGATTTAATTATTTTATTAAGTGGTGAAATAAAATTAGAAGTATGATATTATTTGATGTGGGCTTGTTTTTAAGGAATAGAAGTAATAAAGGGGGTGTATTAGTTTTGAGCCCAATAAGGAGTTAAGAGGATAATAGGTTATTTTATTGTTGTTAGAAAGAATAGAAAAGAGGAGGCAGTAGAAGAATAAGGATTGAGAAGAAGAACGTGAAGCTGCTGGAAAAAGAGGAAAAACGACATAACGAGGTTTCAACCGGAAGATTATAGAGCGACCTTCAATCCAAGGTAAGGGTGGGGTTCTGACTCTATAATTGGGTTCATGATAATTGGTATGTGGGGTTAGAGGTGATTGTTGTCTTGTTCATGAATTGAATATATATGATGTTGTATGATAAAATTTATGAATTTTAGATGAATAATGATGTGCCAATATTGTTTAATTGACGTAGAATTATAGGATAAATGTAAGTGATGATTATCTATGATTAGATTAAGTTTTCAGGGCTTAAAGTATAGGACCCGTAGCGAAAACGCTGAGAAAATCGCAGAAATAATGCAGGACAAAGTAGTATGCATCGACCCCAAACATGATGTGTTGATACATGAAGGTTTAGAGACTCAGGATGAGTCGACACGAAGAGGTTTTGCATCGGTACATGAAGGTTTAGAGACTCGGGGTGATTCAATACATAGGAGCATGTGTCGATACATGTTGTATGGTAGACTCAGTATGAGTCGATACAATAGAGGATGCATCGACTCATGTTGTGAGTTCAGTGCAGTATGCATCGATCCATGTTGCCTAGTTTTTGGCAGAATCAGTTTGAGAATGCTGTAACTTGAGTTTTCGGACTCCGTTTGAGGTGTCGTTTGAAGCGTTGAATAGCTAACGCGATGAGCTTTATTCTTAAGGGTTAAAATGAAGATAGGAAGGATAACCATAAGATTTGAATTAGTTCCCGTGATGATTGTTATGTTGGTTTTATAGAGAAGAATGACGATGAGATGCTTAGAAGCTGTTGTTTGATTTGTAACAGTAGATAACGATGTAATATTACGAAATAGTAGTATGTAGAGATTTAGTGATTTAGAAGTAAGACTTAGTTAGCTAATTAATTATAGGCAATATCTAGTATAGGCCTATGGCCAACGTTATGAAATTGATGAGTTACTGTCGTATTAAAGTACAACTGAGTTGTTGATGAGAGGTTATTAATGAAGTTGTGTTTGATGAATAAATGATGTTTGATGAATGAATGATGTTTGATGAATAAATGATGTTTGATGAATTATTATGAATGATATGATATGTTTGATAAAGAGATGTTGAGATGCTTTTGAGATGTAGGCCGTTGGCAAACGATGATGTTGTATTGAGATGTTGTTAATTATGGTGTTGTTATTACATTCATGATTGTGTCGCATACATTGCATTTTGAGATGGAGCTTATGCTCATTGAGATGGCATGTATTGGCAAATATTGAGATGAAGGCTTATGCCTTGTTGATGCCTCTATTAATTGGCAAATTTTTGAGATGGGAGTTCTGCTCCAAATGGTACCACATGCATTTGCATAGTATTGAGTCGCATTATATGACTGCATAAAGAAGTGTGTATTGATGTTGTGAATGTGTATTATTATTGTTGATTATGAGATGAGAAGTGGTGATGTTATGTGATCTAATTTAATATATTAATTATCATGCGCTTTATTATATTGTTAGATCTCTCACCCCTCCTATTTGAATGTTGCCCTTATGTTGGTAACTTGCAGGTAATCGAGAGTGAAGGCTGAATACCTTCAATAGTTTGAGTCGGTGTCATTGCTCTGATATGTAACATCCGGGGGGATGAACGCTTTTTGCTTTTGATTGTTGATTATTTAGTTGTTAAACTTTAAGTTGAATATTATTAAATTGTGTTGTTTTGAAGTTGATGTAATGATGACAGAGATGTTATTAAGAATTTCCTTTGCGTAGATGTTGAATTATTTAATTAAATATGTCATGATGATGGTTCATTTGATGTTTTAAAAGTGTTATATATCCACGATGAATGCAAAGAATTTTGATAGAAGAATTTGTGGCATCCTGATTCGTTTGCATGAATGATTTTTATAACTCTGATTCATTTATATAATTTGTCGGGGTAGAATAGGGGTGTTACAAAGTTGGTATCAGAGCAAAAGGTTGGTCCGACCTTGTCGTCGAGTCGTAGTTGTCTAACAATCGAGTATTGTTAATTTGAGTTCTAACCGTTGTTTATGTTGTAGTGATAAGTTGAGATGGCTGGAAGGAATGATGCTGCACTTGCTGCTGCTTTAGAAGCAATGGCTCATGCGATGGAAAATCAGCCGAATGCTGACAGGAATGCTGGATCTCATAGCTTGGCGACTTTCTAGAGAGAGAATCCACCTATATTCAAGGGAAAGTATGATCCTGATGGAGCATTGGAGTGGTTGAAAGAGATTGAGAGAATCTTCCGTGTGATGGACTGCACTCCAGCACAGAAGGTCCGTTATGGTACTCATATGCTAGCAGTCGAGGCTGATGACTGGTGGCTAGAGACTTGTCAGAAGTTGGAAGCTGCAGGTGAGAATTTCACTTGGGCTGTGTTCCGTAGGGAATTTTTGAGGAAGTACTTTCCTGAAGATGTTCGTGGTAAGAAGGAGATTGAGTTCCTTGAGCTGAAGTGAGGAAATATGTCGGTTGTTGAGCATGCTACCAAGTTTTCTGAGTTGGCTAAGTTTTATCCACATTACGTTGATGCAGATGCTGAGTTTTCGAAGTGTATCAAGTTTGAGAGCGGGTTGCGCACGGAGATCAAGAAGGAAGTTGGATACCAGAAGATCTGTGTCTTTGCTGATTTGGTTGATAGTTGCAGGATTTATGAGGAGGATAATAATGCTCATTACAAGATTATCAGTGAGAAGAGGGGTAAGCACCAACAGAATCGTGGTAAGCCTTATGATGCCCCAACTGGTAAAGGTAAACAGAAAGTTGCTCAGGGTTAGAGGAATAGTGGGGGAGATTCTCCTACTGGTGTGGTTTGCTTTAAGTGTGGAAAACCCGGGCACAAGAGTAATGTGTGTATTACTGAAGTGAAGAGGTGTTTCTATTGTGGCAAGAACGAACATGTTGTATCGGAGTGTGAACATAAGGATGTGATTTGTTTCAATTATAGAGAAGAAGGGCACATTGGTAGTCAGTGTCTGAAACCGAAGAGGGCTCAGACAAGTGGTAAAGTGTTTTCTCTGGTTGAGGATCAGACGGCTGTCGAGGACATAATTATCAGAGTACATGTTTTATTAATAGTACTCCTTTAATTACTATTATTGATATCGGTGTTACGCATTGTTTTATTGCTGCTGATTGTGTTGAAAGATTGGGTCTTATGTTGTCTTCTTTGAATGGGGTAATGGTCGTCGATACTCCAGCCAAGGGGTCGGTGACTACTTCTTTTGTGTGTTTGAAGTGTCCCTTGTCGATCTTAGACAGAGACTTTATTATCGATTTGGTTTGTTTATTGTTAAGAGGTTTAGATGTGATTTTGGGTATGAACTGGTTAGAGCATAACTGTGTTCATATTAACTATTATGACAAGTCAGTGAAGTTTTCTACTCCTGAAGCAGAAGAAGATGGTCTATTGTCTACTAGAAATTTGAGGAAGTTGATGCAAGAGGAAGCACAAATGTTGTCGTTGATGGCGTCGTTATCTGTAGAGACTCAAGCTATAATTGAGGAATTGCAGGTGGTGTGTGAATTTCCTGAAGTTTTCCCTGATGAGATTCTTGATGTACCGCCGAAGAGGGAAGTTGAATTTGCTATTGATCTTGTACCTAGTACCAAACCTGTGTCTATGGCACCATACATGATGTCTGCATCTAAATTGTCAGAGTTAAAGAAGCAATTGGAGGAGTTACTTGGAAAGAAGTTTGTAAGACCAAGTGTATCGTCGTGGGGAGCTCCAGTGTTGTTAGTAAAGAAGAAAGATGGATGTATGAGGCTTTGTGTTGATCATAGACAGTTGAATAAAGTGACGATTAAGAACAAGTATCCGCTTCCAAGAATAGATGACTTAATGGATCAATTGGTTGATGCACGTGTGTTTAGTAAGATTGATTTAAGGTCGGGTTACCATCAGATTAAAGTGAAGGATGAAGATATCCAGAAGACGGCTTTCAAAATGCGTTATGGACATTATGAGTATTCGGTGATGCCTTTCGGTGTTACTAATGCGTCGGGAATATTCATGGAATCTATGGATCATATCTTTCATACTTATTTGGATTGGTTCGTAGTGGTGTTCATTGATGATATTTTGATTTACTCTAAGTCAGAAGAAGAGCATGCAGAACATTTAAGAGTAGTATTGCAAGTTTTGAAAGAGAAGAAGTTGTACGCAAAACTATCCAAGTGTGAGTTTTGGTTAGAGGAGGTTAGTTTTCTTGGCCATGTGATTTCAGGTAGTGGCATTGTTGTAGATCCATCGAAGGTTGATGCTGTGTTGCAATGGGAAACTCCAAAGTCATCTACTGAGATTAGAAGCTTTTTGGGATTAGTTGGTTATTATAGAAGGTTTATTGAAGGGTTTTCTAATTTGGCACTTCCGTTGACTAAGTTGACTTGTAAGGGTAAAGTTTTTGTATGGGATGTTCAGTGCGAAGAAAGTTTTACAGAATTAAAGAAGAGGTTAACGTCGGCTTCGATTTTGACGTTGCCTAATCCAGGAGAGCCTTTTATGGTGTATTGTGATGCTTCTAAGATGGGTTTAGGAGGTGTGCTTATGCAAAATGGTAATGTAGTTGCTTATGCGTCAAGGCAGTTAAGGACTCATGAGAAGAACTATCCTACGCATGATTTAGAGCTTGCTGCAGTTGTTATTATGTTGAAGATTTGGAGGCATTATCTTTATGGTTCTAGATTTGAAGTGTTTAGTGACCATAAGAGCTTAAAGTATTTATTCGATCAGAAGGAGTTGAATATGAGGCAACGGAGCTGGTTGGAATTGTTAAAGGATTATGATTTTGGTTTGAATTATCATCCAGGAAAAGCGAACATGGTAGCTTATGCGTTAAGTCGAAAGACTTTACATATGTCAGCAATGATGGTTAAAGAGCTGGAATTAATTGAGTTGTTCAGAGATATGAGGTTAGTTTGCGAGGTTACGCCGCAGAGTGTTATGTTGGGTATGTTGAAGATTAATAATGAATTTATAGACAGTGTCAGAGAAGCTCAGAAGTTGGCTGCGAAACTGGTAGATTTGATGGTTGGAATTGATCAGCCTAAGAATAATGATTTTAAGCTAGATGAGCAAGGTGTGTTGAGGTTTCTAACCAGATTTGTATTTCTGATGATGCTGAGATGAAGAAGGTGATACTGGAAGGGAGCCATAGAAGTAAGTTAAGTATTCATCCAGGAGCTACAAAGATGTATCAAGATTTGAAAGGTTTGTTTTTGTGGCCTGGAATGAAGAGTGATGTGGCTCGATTTGTGTATGCATGTTTGACTTGTCAGAAGTCGAAATTTGAACATTAGAAGCCTGCAGGGTTGATGCAACCGTTAGAAGTTCCAGAATGGAAATGGGATAGCATTTCAATGGACTTTGTGACGGGGATGCCTAATACTTTAAGAGGACATGATTCTATTTGGGTGATTGTTGATAGGCTTACGAATTCGACTCATTTTATTCTTATTAACATCAGCTTTCTAGTGTCGAAGTTGGCTGAGATTTACACTAGTGTAATTGTGAAGCTGCATGGTGTTCCTTTGTGCATTGTGTCAGATAGAGATCCAAGATTTACTTCTAATTTTTGGAAGAGTTTGCAAGAAGCGTTGGGTTCTAAGTTGAGATTGAGTTCAGTGTATCATCCTCAGACAGATGGTTAGACTGAATGGACGATTCAATCGTTGGAAGATTTGCTGAGGGCATGTGTTCTTGAGCAGGGAGGTTCGTGGGATACTTATCTTCCGTTGATAGAGTTCACTTATAATAACAGTTACCATTCCAGTATTGGGATGGCACCTTTTGAGGCGTTGTATGGTCGAAGATGTAGAGCTCCGTTATGTTGGCATGAATTTGGTGAAAGTGTAGTACTTGGACCTGAACTTGTTCGTGAAACTACTGAGAAGGTGAAGTTGATTCTAGAAAAGATGAAAGCTTCCCAAAGTAGACAGAGGAGTTATCATGACAAGCGAAGGAAGGATTTAGAATTTCAAGCTGGTGAGCATGTGTTTTTAAGAGTTACACTTGTGACTGGTGTTGGGCGAGCATTGAAGTCTAAGAAGCCCACTTCTCGTTTTATTGGACCATATCAGATTTCAGAGAGAGTGGGGAATGTTGCTTATAGAGTGGATTTACCACCTAATATTTTGAATTTACATGATGTGTTTCATGTGTCGCAACTCTGGAAGTATATTTCAGATCCATCTCATGTGATTCATATGGATGATGTGCAAGTACAAGATAATCTTACGGTGGAGACGATGTCTGTACGGATCGCGGATTGTGAAATAAAGACTGTGAAGGGAAAAGAGATTGTTTTGGTTAAGGTGGTTTGGCTAGGAGCTTCCAGAGAAAGCATGACTTGGGAGTTGGAGAGCAAGATGCGAGACTCCTACCCTGAGTTGTTTGATTGAGGTAAATTTTCGAGGACAAAAATATTCTAAGTGGGGGAGAGTTGTAATGCCCGTAATTTAATTAATTATTTAATTAAATTATTTTGGAATATTTGAGAAGATGTGTTGTGATTAATTGGATTTAATTATTATATTAAGTGGTGAAATAATATTAGAGGTATGATATTATTTAATGTGGGCTTGTTTTTAAGGAATAGAAGTAATAAAGGGGATGTATTAGTTTTGAGCCCAATAAGGAGTTAAGAGAATAATAGATTATTTTATTGTTGTTAGAAATAATAGAAAAGAGGAGGCAGTAGAAGAATAAGGATTGAGAAGAAGAACGTGAAGCTGCTGGAAAAGAGGAAAAATGGCAGAACGAGGTTTCAACTGGAAGATTATAGAGCGACCTTCAATCCAAAGCAAGGGTGGGGTTCTGACTCTATAATTGGGTTCATGATAATTGGTATGTGGGGTTAGAGGTGATTGTTGTCTTGTTCATGAATTGAATGTATATGATGTTGTATGATGAAATTGATGAATTTTAGATGAATAATGATGTTCTGGTGCTGTTTAATTGACGTAGAATTATAGGATAATTGTAAGTGATGATTATCTATGATTAGATTAAGTTTTCAGGGCTTAAAGTATAGAACCCATAGCGAAAACGCAGAGAAAATTGCAGAAATTATGCAGGATAAAGCAGTATGCGTCGACCCCAAACATGATGTGTCGATACATGAAGGTTTAGAGACTCAAGATGAGTCGACACGAAGAGGTTTTGCGTCGATACATAAAGGTTTAGAGACTCAGGATTAGTTGATATGTAGGAGCATGTGTTGATACATGCTGTGTGGTAGACTCAGTATGAGTCGATAAAAGAGAGGATGCGTTGACTCATGTTGCAAGTTCAGTGCAGTACGCGTCGATCCAAGACGTTATGCATCGATCCATGTTGCCTGATTTTTGGCAGAATCAGTTTGAGAATGTTGTAACTTGAGTTTTCGGACTCTGTTTAAGGTGTCGTTCGAAGCGTTGAATAGCTAACGCGAAGAGCTTTATTCTTAAGGGTTAAAATGAAGATAGGAAAGATAACCATATGATTTGAATTAGTTTCTGTGATGATTGTTATGTTGGTTTTATGGAGAAGAATGACGATGAGATGCTTAGAAGCTGTTGTTTGATTTGTAACAGTAGATAACGATGTAATATTATGAAATATTAGTATGTAGAGATTTAGTGATTTATAAGTAAGACTTAGTTGGTTAATTAATTATAGGCAATATCTAATATAGGCCTATGGCCAATGTTGTGAAATTGATGAGTTACTGTCGTATTAAAGTACAGCTGAGTTGTTGATGAGAGGTTATTAATGAAGTTGTGTTTGATGAATAAATGATGTTTGATGAATGAATGATGTTTGATGAATAAATGATGTTTTATGAATTATTATGAATGATATGATATGTTTGATGAAGAGATGTTGAGATGCTTTTAAGATGTAGGCCTTTGGCCAACGATGATGTTGTATTGAGATGTTGTTAATTATGGTGTTGTTATTACATTCATGATTGTGTCGCATACATTGCATTTTGAGATGGAGCTTATGCTCGTTGAGATGGCATGTATTGGCAAATATTGAGATGAAGGCTTATGCCTTGTTGATGCCTCTATTAATTGGCAAATTTTTGAGATGGGAGTTCTACTCCAAATGGTACCACATGCATTTGCATAGTATTGAATCGCATTATATGACTGCATAAAGAAGTGTGTATTTATGTGGTGAATGTGTATTATTATTGTTGATTATGAGATGAGAAATGGTGATGTTATGTGATCTAATTTAATATATTAATTATCATGTGCTTTATTATATTGTTAGATATCTCACCCCTTCTGTTTGAATGTTGCCCTTATGTTGGTAACGTGCAGATAATCGAGAGTGAAGGTTGTATACCTTCAATAGTTTGAGTCGGTGTCATTGCTCTGATATGTAACACTCAGGGGGATGAACGCTTGTTGCTTTTGATTGTTGATTATTCAGTTGTTGAACTTTAAGTTGATTATTATTAAATTGTGTTGTTTTGAAGTTGCTGTAATAATGACAGAGATGTTATTAAGAATTTCCGCTGCGTAGATGTTGAATTATTTAATTAAAGATGTCATGATGATGGTTCATCCGATGTTTTAAAAGTGTTATATATTCACGATGAATGCAATGAATTTTGATAGAAGAATTTGTGGCATCCCGATTCATTTGCATGAATGATTTTTATAACTCTGATTTATTTATATAATTTGCCGGGGTAGAATTGGGGTGTTACAAATATTGCAAAAGGTTGAAGTATAAAGTCCGGAACTTGTCTGGCATCTTTTCAAAAGTCTAATCCCTATTTGGAAAACCGTTTCAGACTCTTTCTCTTCAGCTGAGTGCTTCTTCTGTGTCGTAGAAGATCGGGTGATACTTATGTGATGAAGAAGTATAATATATCTAGTTCTTGGAAATCTGTTACTGTGTGGAAGAAAAATACCTCAAAGTTCGAGTTCTACATTTAGAGATCATTTTCTTCTATGTAGTAGAAGATCCTTTGGTACATTTTCTGAATATTTCTTCTGTGTAGTAGAAGACGGTGCTTCTTTTGTGTAGTAGGAGATACCCCAGAATTCAGCTGTCGATTTTCTCTTCTGTGTAGTAGAAGATACTTCGTGATGCAGTTTATGCAAGTTCGCTTGATAAAGCATTCATCACATCTTTTGAGGGAATTCGGTGTGATTACCATGTTAGGTCACATGGCCATTCGACTGAAGATTGTAAATCATTCAGACATAAATTGCAAGACTTGCTTGATGCAAAGGTCATCAATTTTACACCATATGGTCAGATTTGGGTTCTCCTTTGACTCAGTGGTGTCAAGACTATAAAATTCATCTTCTGAAGCATTAAGTCCATACAGAGTCTAGTATCCTCAATATGGAAATTTTCTAGTTTCATTTGCATTCTCATTTGTAATCTTTCTTGTTTTGTTCAGTGTTTTCTTGTATGCAAAACTTGTTTGTTTTTTAACATTAATCATAATGCGCTAAATATGTTTGTCTTGAATTAATCCATTTGTATTCACTCTTAAATGTTTTTCTTTGCTTTTGATACTCAACTCTTGTGAACAAATCAAATACCTATGGAGGGAGGATGATGAATAATATACCTAGAATCTCAAATGATATGTTTTAGAATAAAAACCCTACTGACAATGTACATGCATTATCTCAAACGATGCTGGAGGCATTTTCTGGATGTCCTAAAACCAAGGCTTGTCATCCGGTCCTTCTTTGATAGAAAGAATAAGTGTGGGCTCTTGATTATGTCTGTTTGTGATGCGCGGTTCGTGGTTTGATCAAGTTACTTTGAACATAGACGATATAGTTTCCAGGGCGTCTGTCATTTGATTTCTTTTTCGTGGGATGTGACTGAAAGTGATCTTTGTGAATTCCGCAGTCAGTTTTCAAAACATGATCCCGATATGGAATCAGTTTTGGATGTTTAGTATCCCATTCACTGTTGACTTGGTATATGGCTCGTGATCCCTCTTTGGAGAAGCCAAAACCGCCCCTATATCGTGCCCTAGTGTATTTGAAGCCCCGTCGAACGTGAATGTCCAACGTGCCCCTGGCTCGGGTTTTTCGTCAAGTCCTGGTATTTCGTAGTCGCATATTTTTTCCTAACTGGCGAACAACCTTCTTTGAAGAGGTGATCTGTCCACCATCATGTCTGTATCTAACCTTGGCCTGTTTCTGTAGGAACAAGAAAATATGTGCAATAAATTGATCAGCTTCTTTGTGGCTCCGCTCTAACATTTCCCCTTAGCTTGATTTCTTCCTTTGTACCTAGATTAATGGCCTTAATAGCCTCTTGATACGGTTGTACATTTTCGGCCTTTTTCTCTATTTCCCTCGCCATTTCTCAGAGAGTTCAAGATCTTCATAACTTTCCTCTCCGGCTTGGTTGATGGGAGCATCAAAATTATATCGGGTTGCAGCAGTATTATTATCGGTGGTTCTGAGCATGAATTTGCACACTTATCATGTTTTGGTGCAGATTTAGTATATGAAATTTGAAAATGCATATGTAGAGAAAGTATTGCCCTTTTTAAATTTATAGAATAAATGCAAGAGAAAAACAAGGATCTTATTGAAAACAAAATATAACTTTTATTAATTGCAAATATTGTCTAAAGAAAAACGGGGGAACCCTTACAAGAAACCCCTATGCCCCAGGCTTGACATAGGTTCTTTCAAAAAACAAGAAAAATTACTTAGGAAAGAAAAAATATCTCAGGAATCTCCACGGCCGTCCATCTTTTGAGTTCTTCTCTTGGGGTGCATCCTCGAATGAAGTCATTAGCCCCTTTTGGTATTGACTTTGTTGGATATCTTTGCCACATGTCCGCCCTGCTCTATTCCCTTGTTAACAAAGGTTTCTTGGATTGGAGAGACCCATGCTTTATCCCTTAGATTAGCTACGTATTTCTCTTCAGGGTATTGTCTGACCTAGACTATCCCCTGGTCCACTAGATTTAGCGGAGTTTCCTCGAAGGCTTCATTATGCTCCAAAAGGAATCCACACTCCCATAGATATTCCTTCAACAAGCTTATCAGGGATTTTGCTTGTCTGGTTGCTCCGCAGTCGGCGACTACTTCAATTGCCTTTATTGTTGGTCTACCACGTGGAGGCGTAGGGTTTGATTTGATGTTAGGTCCCTCAAAAGTTAAGTCTTGAGATTCTAACAAGTCTTGTACCTTATGTTTGACGGCCCAACATTGTTCTATGGTATTCCCTAGAGAGTTAGAATGATACTCGCACTTGGCATCGACATTGTACCTTTGCGGGAGTGGCCTGACTGGAGGAGCTAGAGGCTTGATTTCCACCAAGGATGCCTTAACCAAGTGTTGTAATAACTGGATAGGTCGCATGGGGAGTGGATCAAAATTTATGGCTGGACTTTTAAATCTATCTTGCTGCTGTCCTTGTAGGATCACTAATGGTTATGGTACCCTTGCTTGTGAGGCTACAACATTAATTTCTCCCTCTTGTATTTTTTAGGAGTCTGAAGCTGGCCTTTTTGGATTGTGGATTCTTGCTTCTGGCTCTTTTCTTAGTCGGCGACCGCTTGATGCACCAATCGTTTGAGCTACTTCTTTGAAAGCTACCCTGGGAATCTGGTCTTGTTTGTCAATGAATTTCTTTAGGGCTAGGAGAACTTGACTCAGATCTCCTTTAATTGAAGTGACATCACCCTTTACTTGGTCGAGATCCTCTTTGAATGCAACATGGGTTTCCTCAATTTTCTCCATTGCTTTTTGTTGTTAAGCCCTTGTTTGATATGGAGGACAAGGAGGTGGAGATCTTCTTCTACCAATGGTTCAACTAGAGAGATGTTTTTTGAAAAATGAGTTTTTATATGATACGCAGGTGTTCGTGAATGCATGCGTGCGAACGGATGTGTATGAACATGAAATGGTTTCTTGTTTTAAATGTCTTATTCCTCTGGGTACATGCTTGTCCTTTGCTTATTATTTTACTTGGTTTCTATCTTTAAAATAGATACGCAAACGAGACGCGGAAACAAAATTCCCTTATTGAAGGTAACATAATTCAGATATTGAAAAATATTACAATCTTAAACCAAAACTTTATTTGCATGAAATCAAGCAAAGGGAAATAAGTCTTCTAGGCGCGTATATGGAACGGAGCTTGAGACACCATCCACTAATTGCTCGACAAATCTTGAGAAAGTCTTCAGCATATTATTTCCCTTTTTTGGATTTGATTTCAGACATGTTTGGCGCATTGACGCAGACAAGTTGTTTCCTTCGGTATCCATTTTTAAAGACAGTCACCGAGATCTTGAATTTATTATTATTTTTTGTACCCTCTGTGAATAAAATAAATAGAAAGAAACGGGTGACGAATATATGAAATGTATGACGAATATATGAAATGTATGAATGCATATGCATGGGGTTGAGTGACATGATTTTTGTAATAAGTACCCCTATAAGGTAGGGATGTATGGTTCAATAACGGGGTTTTTGTGATAAGTACCCTTAGAAGGCAGGCTCCTTAATTTTTACCTACGGTTAGTCTACCCTCCCAAAAGTTGGTTTCCTTAAAGGTATTATGAATAACACCAGAGGGAAGAGGCACAAGGGTCTCCCTTAGGTGGAGCCTCTTTACGGACTGAAACTTTCATCTCAAAGTCGTGAAAGGTCTTGTCATGAGATTTTAGATTAAGGTCGTTACAAAGAGTCATGGGTGTCCTTCCAAATTCCTACTCGTCAAGAGGGTATCTCTTGATAAGTATTCATTTTTCGGAAGTTCACGAACTCTAGGAGAAGTCATCACATAAACTCACAGGGATGATGTACCCTCTAAGCTAAAAGACAAACCTTCTTTCTAAGGGTTATTGAAAATAGATTTTTGAAATAAAAGTTCCGCCATGCAGTAAATATATAATGATAAAGAAAGACAATAAATAAATGCAATAAAATAGATAAATACTATATATAAATAAAATAGAAAACTCCCAAAGTAAGACCTAAAACCTAGTGTTAAGTGTCCCCAGCAGAGTCGCCAGCTGTTGCGACTGGTTTTTAAATCAGAGCTGCCATTATTAGTTTTTATCCTAGGGAAGGGCATCTAATAGGAAACCCTAATTTGCAGACAGAGATTCTAGGTCTCAGACTTCTTTAGACGAAAGAAAGGTGTTAAGCAGCTTTCATCTACCTTGTTCACAAGGATACTAGGTTTTAGGTTTAGGTTCAGGTAAAATAGGGTTTTAAATTTTAATTAGGGGAAATGGTTTAAATTTTTTATAGGGGAAAGTGGTTTTAATTTTTAATAGGGGAACTCGCTATGATTTTTGATCGTATGCCTACGTATCCTCTTAAGAGGAATCAAAGTCTCAATTCGTAGTTCGTATGGGGTTGGTGTTTTTTTAGGGGTTGCAAACGTATTTTGAATCACCTCGCACTTGGCCAGGAATAGTGATTACAGAGATTTTGACTACATACGCGGCGAGTCAAAATCTGTTTGAAACCCTTTTGCAAAAAAACGGTTGATTAGATTAGTTGATTGCGAAAATTCTTGATTAATGCATGATTAAAAAATATTTAGTGCAAAATGTTGTACCCCAAAATTTACCCTTTCATTCCTCAAGGCATTTTCTCACAAGAATTTTCAAAAGTTCATGTTTTCACAAAGTACAATTGGGCCCTTAATCATCAAATTGAAGAAGAACAAGTATGCTTCGGTCCATAAGCTTCGATGGAGCATTTGGCTCCTTCGAGCAACCTTTGGTTCACAAGCTTCGATGGAGCATTTGGCCTGTCGATGCAAGCTTGGTTTGCATCCTTCGATTGGACATTATTGCTTTCTTCGAGCTAGATTAATTTACATCCTTAGTTTGGGCATTTGGCCTCTTCGAACGAGCTTTGATCCACAAGCTTCATTTGGGTTTCTATATGCCTGCGTTAATTCATAAAGCATGTGGCTTCCTGCAGGTTTGTTTTGATTCACTGAAATGGCCCCTGCATACCACTTTCGTTTCAGAGAGCAAGGACCTCCTAAATGTTTGTCTCACAAAGCAGTTTCCTCCTACATGCAACCTTTGATTTAGAGAGCAATGGCCTCCTGAATGTTTGTCTCACAAATCAATTGCCTCCTACATGTTGTCTTCAGATCAATCTTCAGGCTTGTTTCAAATCCATTTTCACGTAACCTTCGAATCCTCCTACAAGCTTGCATGCACAAGGCAGGGGTTTCTCTCACGCTAGCACCCACAAAGCAATGATTCCTTTAAGTTTGCTTCAAATACACCTACACGGTGGCTTCGAATCCACCTTCAGTTTTTCTTCGAATCACCTTCATATCACCTTCAAGTCCATCTGCAAACCCTTCAATACACCTAGCTTCTGCACTATGGCACACAATTTGGTGGCCCATTCGAAGGACTTGCCATGGTTGAACATTTAGTTTTGCATGCTTTTGAGTTTGGTCGAAGGTTTGGACCTAAGTGGTCAAAGAAGAAGGACTCAAAGTGGCATATTCAACTGAAGAGAGCCCATTCGAAGAATACATGTTTGGTCCACTTGAAGGACACATAACTGGTGGGAACGAATGTTGTTTTAGTCTGGTCGAAAGTTGTGGAAGGATGGAGGATTCGATTTAAAGGATCAAGTTGAACATTAGACCCATAGGCTAGGCTATGTGTTTATGCTTTTCAGGCCTCAAACCTATGACTCACTCTATATTTAATTGTTTATACAGTTAAATTAGGCTTTTAACCATTTGTTGTCCAAGACAACTTGCCCTTAATAGTATAATACTACTTTTAGAAAAGTCTTTCTTGAGCCTTGCGCCTGTTTTCCTTCTGCAGAAAGCAATCCATCTAAACCATTGATCTTGCTATCTCATCTTGGGATCATGACACAAGCGGACATTTTCTTCCCAGCTAAGCCTTATTTTATTATTTTTACTCCCAAACTTCCCAAAACCTTTCTCTATAAATAGAGATATCCTTTGCAAAGATCAGGGGCCAGAGGAACGAATCTTCAAATTTCTCAAACACCATAAAGTTCTCAATCACTTAAACACTTGTGAAAACACAAACCCATAATCCAAATACTTGTCTCTTTCGAATCTGAAACATCCTTACATCTTGCTATCCTTCGAATTCAGAAAGAAAGACATTTCACTTGTTTTTTCTCTTTCGAATCCAGTGTCAAAGTCCTAACCCCTGGTCCTTCCCTTCGAATCAAGAAGCATTCAAGGTAACCACTTCAAGGTCCAACACACGCTCCAGCCTCTAGAAAGGTAAGTCATTCTTAACCTTAGACCCTTCGTTTCCAGCATAGTATGTAAATAAAATTCCTTTTTGTTTCAAACATATACATAGCATTTATTACCCTTTCATTTACACCCTGATAGTTTGTTTTTATTGCCTTTCCTTTTGGTTTTGATTCTTTGGTTTCTTGCAAATGTTCTAAGAATTAACCCGGCCTTAAGTCAGTGCTAGCATGTCCTTAGGCCATGTTTCTATTTAACATCTCAAACGAAGGAAACAGGAAACAAGAAGTAGGGAATGAAGCCTTTGGCTTCCATACTAACCTCCGGGTCAAAGGAAAGAGACAGCCAAAAGGCACACCATGCTGACTTCTAGGCCCAGATGAAAGGCACACCTGCACTGACTCCAGGCCCATTCGAAAGGCTCAACATGCTGGCCTCCAAGCCCCAATCGAAAGTCATTCCTTCACCCTTTTCAGGCCAAATCGAAGAGAGCCAGAAAGTGCAAAATCCAAGGGTTTTATGCCTAAATCAAAAAGACCCTTTTTTCTTGCTTTTATTTTATTTTTGCCTTTATATATTCATGCAATTCAATATGTTTGTAATAGCGTAGGATTTTATCTTTCTGTATTTTATTAATTCTATATGATTGCTAGTAAAATAGGGTATGTATGGCAATATAAAAAACAACAAGTAGACAACCCCTAATCAAAGACTAAATGCATGCAAATCAAACACACTATTCAAACATGCACCCTTAGGATATGGGCACTTTAGAAAAGACCCTCTTTAAAATATCGTAGTCCCTCGATGACCCTCAATGTTGCCTTCGATAAACGATCTAGTCCCTAAACGACATCACTAAAACGTCCCATAGGTTGCCTTCTATGACTATACAAACGTCCCACGCCCGTCCCTTCACATCCAACGATGGAGCTTCTTACCAAGTCAATGGTAATATAGAAACATCTAAAGGAGGAGGAAAATAACATTTAAGACCTTTTGAGTGGGTAGGTTGCTCCTAGTTGCTCGCTTGCTCACAACAAAAATATTTTATACACCAACACTTTCATTTTGAAACATTATCAAAAGACAAACACTTTGTACGTGTTCTTATAGAAACGAGAGCCATTACAAAGACACCTTTCAAAATCACTTTCAAAAACACACTTCACAAACACTTCTTTGAACTATTTTCCAAACAACACTTTGTACGCGTTATTATAGAAACGAGAACCATTACAAATACGTTTTTAAAATACTTTTAAAACCCACACCACAAGCACATTTTCAAACAAAAGCAAGTGATCTAGCAAGCAACTAAGAGCCCGTAGATAACTACGGATGAAAAGGGTGTTAATACCTTCCCTTTTCATAACCTACCCCCCGAACTCAAGAAAATAATCTCAAAGGTCTTTCCTGTTCTTTTCACCCTTTCCTTTATTGGATAAAAGAAAAGTCAGTGGCGACTCTTGCTATCCACAACAATTGTGATAAAATGCAAAACACCCAAGTTAGTTCTCCCACCGTGTTACAGAACTCGCGACTCTGCTGGGGAAATATCTTAAAAGTGGGGTTACCTTAGGGCTAGATCACCTTTACTTGCTTTTCTTTATTTGATTTGCTTGCTTTACATTTTGGTTCCTTGTTCAGGCTTGTTTTGATCCTCTACCCGGATCTGGGGCACCTTTTAGGTAAGTAGCAGTAAGTTGTGGAAACTGTGCGAGGTATACCGACATGGTCTAAGTAATAGCTATGTTAGTGTGACACATTTGTTGGTACTGGAAGCTCTTGAGTACTCAAGGAGAATACGGGGCCACTGTGTGGTGTCATGAAGCACTAATTGACTTTAGAACCTTATTTGACCAACTTGGCCTTTAGGAAGTAGTGAGGTAGCCGAATTTGGTGCAGTCCGAAGTTGGTTGATATTCGATACTACGCTCATTGAGATCGGACTTTCGGGATATTTCGGTCACCAATAAAGAGGCTTGTGCTGAAATAATACCCGATGAAGAAAGATCAATGATATTGAGATCCCCTAGAACCTGATTAGTTTCTAGAACAGGTTAAACCAACTAAACTTCAAGAGGGTACTTACCTATGAACCTCATACAAGCCTAAACCTAAGGACTTGTTTAATTTGTGTGTATATGCTTACTTGTACATAACATCATAACATCATACCATTGCATTTGCACCATTTCAAGGACTTTTTGGGATTTATCTTTGTTCCGTTTTGTAGGACATGGATTCCACCCGCAGGAATACTATCCAAGTCAATCTCGTAAGAATTCCTTCTCAACTCAAAGAGTTAGCATCGAGGGTTCATGAGAGTTATCATTTAACAAAAGACATTGTCGACTCCTAAACTTGGTTACCTTGAGAATTGATGAAGACATGATGAAGGTGCTTTTCCAGTTCTTCGACCCTTTGCACCATTGCTTTACCTTCCCCGATTACCAGCTTGTGCCTACTATGTAAGAATTCTCTCAACTCTTGGGGATTCCTATTCTCAATCAACTACATTTCAACGGTATTTAAAGAGACCTGAGCCCTGAAGAGATTTCCCGAGCTTTACACTTGCAAAAATCCGATGTCACGGCTAATTGGGAAACAAGAAGTGGTGTTAAAGGGTTCCTAGCCAAGTTCTTGTTTGAGAAAGCTCAAGATTGTTGTAACACTCTAGATTTACAATATTTTGAATAAATCTTGGCCCTTCTCATCTATAGGATGGTACTATTTCCAAATCCTGACCAACTTATAGATGTGAATGCTGTCAAAATCTTCATATCTCGCAATCCGGTGCCTACTTTGTTGGGAGATATCCTACATTCTCTCCACTCTCGTACCATGAAGAGAATAGGAGCCCTCATGTGTTGCACTCCTCTATTGGCTAGGTGGTTTGTTTCACACCTTCCATGATCCGCTGTGAAGAACGAACAAGGTTTAAGGTGGTCTAATAGGTTGATGTCACTCAGACATTTGGATATTCACTGGTGTTGTCGATCCTTGGAGGAAATTACTATCATCGACCGTTGTGGGGAATTCCCTAATGTCCCTTTCCTTGGCATTATGGGAGGTATCAATTACAACCCTTTCTTAACTTTGCGACAGTTTGGGTATGCCTGAAGAGACGGTCCTCATGATATGCTCATCCAAGGAGTGGTGTTCGACTATGAGAGCGATGATCAAGGCTACCATCAGAGGTTTGTACGAGCTTGGAGGATGGTAAACAGAGTGGATAGTAAGAAACTAGGACACAATAATTCTATTCCCATTGAGCCTTACCTTAGGTGGGTACGAGCTCATGCTTAGAAGCTCGTAATGCCTTACCCCTCCATCCTACCTGTTATCATGGAGCCTGTTGCTGAAGGAGATGTCCCATATACTGTCCTCTATCCGAACATGCCTACTTCTCTTAAAGACTTGCAAAAGGGTTGGATTCAACTAAAGGAAGAGCTAGACACCTTCAAAGCTTAGTTCTACGCAAGTGAGAAAAGGATTTTGGAGCTTACAAGGTGTTGTACCCCAAAATTTTCCCTCCCATATTTCTCAAAGACATTGCAAGAAAAGTTATCTCCTAAGGCAGTCTATTCCAAATTAGGGTTTCACATTGCATCCAGATACTTGAGTCCAAGTGAACCCAAGTTCTAACCAATGTCCTAATATGTTCTCAAGATCATCCATGTCAAATTTCAAGCCTTGCAGAGGAAGTTTGCTCAGTCAATTGCTCAAAGGTCCAAAAATCGACTATGCTAGGGCAAAAGTCAACTGTGACCTACATACAGTCAAACTTCAAGATTTTTTGTCAACATTATCATTTTGAAGGATATTTCATCATTTTATCAAGGTTTGATCATGATTCATCAAGGATTTCTCAAAATTCATAAAGATTCAAAAGTTGCTAAATTAGGGTTTTGTAGGAAAAGTCAACTTAACTTTGACCAAGCATAACTTTCTCATACTTTATGCGAAATGACCCATCCAAAGCTCATTTTGAAGAGGATGCAATTCCATACAGTACATCTTCATATCCCAAGATCAAAAAATGCACTCACAAGAAGTTATGAATTTGGACATTATAGGTCATTTTTGAAAGTCAACAAAAACACCTTTTTTGTCAAAGCTTCTAACTTGAGCATGGAATATCAAAATGATATTATAACAAAAGGGTTGATTATAGGACATCTCAAGCATTCTAAAAAGTCCAAGAACACCCCCAAAGAGTCAAAATTGAGGAAGTTATGCATTGTTGAAATTGGACTTTTTTGCAAAATTGCCAAAAGTCAACTATCCCCAAAACTCCAAATTTTGCCAAATGGGTCCATTCTTTTTTACTTGTTTTGAGTTTGCATTATTTCCCACATGCTCTAGCTTTAGCCATGTGTCCATATCACATTTTTATTAATTATTTTGATTTTTATTTGAATTAATTTGGTTTAAATCAAATAAAATCAAATAAAATCCAAAGCATTGATACCAATGGATTTTTTGACTGTTTCAGGCTTTAATCACAGCTAGAAAACCATCCCTAATTCGTATCAAGGCATAAAGGTACAACAAGATTCAAATAAAGTCAAAATTGGAAGGTTGTAAAAGGAGATCAAATCAAATATCAAAGCATTAATAGAGGAAGATTTGGACAACCAATTCAAACCTAATGCATTGAGTAATACATAAAGGTCGTGTGCAGACCAAAACAAGGGTTGGAGATCAAGTGTAGAGGCAGAACAAAGTTTTCAAAAAACCAGAAAAAGTGTGACTTCGAAATCAACCCTATAGGCGGTTTCAAGGCTTAATGTTGGTCTTAATCTCTTCCTGGCCATCTCCAGAAGCGAAACCAATCAAGACAACGCATTTTCAGACCCTCCCAAGCTCTGTAAGTTCCTCACAATCTGCCCCATTCTTGAATTCAATGTATGTTATTCTTGCATCCATAACAAAAAATAATTGCATACTTGTGATCACCACATCATTTACAAGCTTTTGGCATCATTTGATTTTGTTTATCTGACCTGTAGCAAGATCCACCATTATTAGGGTTTTGTTCTTATTTTTGTGGTTTCTTGTTTCAGGGATAATTGGCCCCAGATATGGGCATGGTTGCATCCAGGAGGTTGAGACGAACTCAACCCTGGTCTTAGAATTCATTTTCATGGCCGGTACAAAGTTTTGAAGGTGGACAGGCTTGTAGCGACGGACCTCTGTCCGTTGGTATAAGTGTTTGTATCTTTTAGCCACGGTTGGAGGTCAGGGACAATGCGTGTCACGTCCCCATTAGTCCATTCAAATCTAGCACGCTATTTTTTATATTTACCCAATGGAATTTGTTTTATTATATTATAATTATTTTGTATCATACTAACAATTGAAACAACATGGCGTGGTGGCAAGCATAGTGTGTATTTCCCTTCAGGACTTGGGTTCGAATCCCAGGTCCCCCATTTTCTCAATAATATTTTCTTGTAGATAATCCAGTGCACATGCCAGCCTAAGATCTACCATAGACACTCACCATCAAAGCGCCAGATGGCCAGATGGCCAGATCTGGTGGCCAAATCTTGAGGCCACGCCATGGACTCAGTCAACGCATGTACACAGGATCCCAAAAGTCAATTGGATCAGCTGCTATTGGGCCAACAAAAATGCTTTCTGCACCCTCCAAAAAAGGCCCAATTTCTCTACTTTCTCATATTTTATTTTATTTATTTTATTTTATTATTTTATTTTTATTTAATTAATTTACTAACCAATAACAAATTTTCCTTTTATAAAAAAATCACAAAAATATCATTTTGTCCAATTAAAATTAAGAACTTTATTTTTCTTTAAAATATTTTAATTAATTAATTAGGTTTTTAATTCTAGGAAACTTTAATTTATTTTTGTAAATAAATAAAATCAATTAGAAATCATTAGGTTTTAAATCTAATTTATTTATTTTAGTTTCTTTCTTAAAATATCAAAAACTCCTAAAATATGCCATTTATTATTTTTTCCATTTAATTAATCAATTTAGTATTTTAATTTAGGATTTAATTTCTTTCTTAAAATAAAAACAAAAAAAAAAGCATTTTCTTTTAAGGGTCAAAACCCTAATTCGCATTCGATTTAATTTCGCGTCGGGCTTTATTTTTCTTTATCCAATTGATGTATCTGCTTCCGGTTTGTAATAATTAATTAGGAATTTTATTTTACCGCTTTATTTTATTTTCAAAGGGTTGCTTTTGACGATGTAAATACTTGACGCCTTGTAATTTAATTTCTGCATTTTAGTTCCGCAAATTATACAACTGCTAGATGTTTGATAATAGGGTTTGCATGACAAGAATGAATGCTTAATCTAAAATCAAATTAGATCACCCTAAACATGTGCAAAGATAAAAATAACTGAAAACAACACACTCGCACATGTGCACTCCTAGGGTACACCCCACTTGGTTGCCTTTGTAAATGGTCATTGAGTATAGGTCGTTTTAGAGGTCGTCCTCTTGTCTAAAAGATCATAGTTTCCTCGAAATGGTTGCCTCGGATATTGTTGCCTCAAACAAATGATCTAAGACATTAGGGTTACCGCTAAGGCGTCTTAACATTGCTTTAGTGACCGTATGTCCCTATTCGAATTGACCCTCAAACTCCAACGACGGTGCTACCTACTCATTAATAGTGGGATAGCATTGTATAAAGGAAATTAGCATACAACGATTCCTTTTTTCGAGTAGGTAGATAGTTCTTAGACACTTGCTCATTCAAAAACAAAACAAACTCTTTCACACTTACACTCCTTTTCAAACAAAGTTTTCAAAAACACTTCATTACACTCTTGAGGACAGAAGCAAGAGTTAAATCGAAGTTTCAAACAAAAACTTTTTCAAACCCACAAGCACAAAGAAAACAATTTTGAAAACAATGAGCAAGTACCTAAGAGCCCGTGGATAACCACGGATAGAAAAGGTGCTAATACCTTCCCTTTCTATAATCTACCCCCCGTACTCAGAAAATCTCGAAAAAGGAATTTTTCTGTGCTTTTTTCCTTTCCTTGTTGGATAAAATAAAAGTCGGTGGCGACTCTTGCTTACCGCGACATTTTGCAAAAACAAACGCAAAACACAAACCAGCATTCCAAAAAACAGTCAGTTCTTCCCACCGTATCACAGAACTGGCGACTCTGCTGGGGATAACCTTTACAAGTGTGGTGTACCTTAGGATTAGTTCATATTGTTTTCAATTGTTTGATCTGTTTGCTTTAACTTTGTGGGATTTGTATCAGAGTTACTATAGATCCTAAGCTAGATCTGGGGGACACCTTTTAGATAAGTAGCAATAGACTGTGAGGGAACTGTACGGTGTAGACCGATACGGTTAAAGCAGTAGCTACATTGGTGTGGTACTTTAGTTTGTACCGATATCCCTTGTGGCGCAATGAGGATAATATGGGTCTGCTAAGGGGTCATTAAGCACCAACTGACCTTAGAACCTATAATTGACCAACTTGGCCATAGAACAGTAGCAGTATGCTACACTCATTGAGACCAAACTCTCGCGATGATTCCGGCTGCAAGAAAAGGTTGCTAAACTGAAATTATGACCGATCGAGGGTGGTCAGTGATATTGAGATCCTCTAGAACCCGGTTACTATTACTAGGACAGGTTGAACCAACTAAACTGAAAGAGGGTAATACCTAAACTCCATGCCAGCCTGAAATTTAAGGGCTATTGTGTGACTTGTGTGCTTTCAACTTGAACTACTTGCACATGTTTGTTATCTAACAACTTGAGTTCCTTGCAGGTTTTGTTTACAGTCCTTATCCAATACCTTGGATTTCTTGCCGGATTTACTTACTTACATCACCTCATATTTTTGCTTAAACGCATAGCATACGCATCATAACATCATGCTTTAACATTTCCTTAACCATTTCAAGGATCTCAAAGGTTTGTGATGCAGGTTATGATGAACCAAATGTCTAGCAAGGGGAAAGGGGATTTATTTTCCTCTAGCCAATGTCGTCTAGAGATTAAAACATGATGACTTGAGTCGGTGGCCATGACCCACTCGATATGGTGAGCTTGACTCTTGAAGAAGGACTCTTAACAACACGAAGTTTCTTCAAACAAATTCTAACAGTTTCTTGTTTACCCCGCGAGATCCTTGAAAACACTGCATACATATATCATACATATCATTGCATAACAGGTCTCCCAGTACAGGTCTCTCATGTTCTCGCTGTTTATTTCAGCAACAGCTTTCTAACCAGACAACCAAGATCTTCAAACTCAAGAAGCTCAGTTCAGGGACGTATTCCTTAACCTATCCAAGGCGCAGGAAGAGTTGAAAACACTCCTCATTGGGAACTTGGTCAAGAAAAGTCCTAAAGACGATAAGGACGAACGGCTGGAACAACTGCGAGCTGAGTTCAGTGCCATGAAAACCCAAATGTTGGGGATGATGGCTCTTATCCAAGGCTTAGCTCGGGAACAAGAAGAGCTGAGAACCATTATCAACCAGCTTCATCAAGACAAATACAAAAGTATGAAGCAAACAGTCGAGGCCAGGGACCAAGTCATTGATCAGCCTCCAAGAAGACAAAGATTTGGTTTGGTAAAGAATGGACCTCTCCAAGTTTCTACTACCTCACGGGTCCAACAACAACCGTGCCACAAACAACGGGTTAATCAGAGGCAGTTTACCAAGCTCAATATGCTGCTGTCTCAAGCTTTACAACACTTGTTGAGATTGAATCTGGTGACGTTGGTAGGGCCTCATCCGAATCCCAAGACTTCTTCACCTAACTATAATCCTGATGCAAGGTGTGCATACCATTCTAACAGCTCGGGGCATGATATTGACGACTGTTGGAAGTTGAAGTACAAAATTCAAAACCTGATTGATGAAGGAGCATTGGAATTCACACAAGATGGTCAGACTGAGTTCTTCTACCATCCCTCAAAGGCTCACCATTTGAAGTGACAAGTCCTGAGACGAGAAGACTTTTTGTTCATTAGAATTTTCAATTTGTAATTTTCTTTTGATTGTTCAAACATTTATTCATGTCAAACTTTGTTACTTTATCAATGCATTGCATATGTCTATTTTGAATCAGTCCATTCGTATTCACTATATTCAAATTGCTTTCACTTTTGTGATGTTCAACTCTCGATTTAAAAATTCTAAGCCTTTAGAAGGAGGATGACGAAAATGATATCAAAAATCTCTGCAGTATGCTTTTGAACAGACCCAGCTGACGATGTACAGGCGTTGTTTCAAATCCTAAACAGTGGAGTTATAAGGAAAGTAATCCCTAGTCAACCCCTTTGAGCCAAAGAAGTTGGAATTTTTCTTTTCACAAATTAAAACCCTTAATCACAACCTGGGGCAGGCTAGTTTTCTCAATTAATCCAGGTGCACAATGAATGGAATCAAAAAGGTCCTTCCAAAACAAGAGACGGTGATGGTTCCTTATAATCGTCAAGACAAGCAGTCATTATCTCTCAGAAATAAAAGCCCATTAAGTCAAAACCTATGAAGGAGACTTACAAAACTGGGGCATCCCGCTGACTGTAATCACAAAAAGAAACAGTTCAGGCAAAAGACAGGGATAATAAAAATCAAAAGGGAAGAGATCCTGCAAACTCTCAACAAAATGACTGCTTGTTCAAAATAAATTGTCAGTATCCGAATCATCATTGGTATATCAGAGCAAAGACTCAAACAGGATCTAATGCACGATTAGCTGAGTTTAGGATCGAAGAACATCACGAAGAATGGGTGGGTACAAATAAAATTTGAGCCTTTATCCTTTGTTTCTTGAACCGTGAACCAGGCCACGTTATAACCCTTAAAAGTCCTAGCTGAAGCATGGGTTAGTTCGAAAGCATACTGTTACAAAAGGTATCCTGACTCCTGTAGGGCTGGCTGTAAATCCTGAGTTGACATCACATTTTATTCGCTTGTTTTATTGAAAACTGCATTTTCAAAGAACTTCAAGACAGACATAAGCTGTGCATTCATAAAATAACATTGTTTGCATATGACTATTTGTTTAAACAGCAGAGAAATTCGCACGACGTATATCTAGTGAACAAAAACCTTCTCAATAAAAAGGATCTCCTCAAGTGGAGAAACACTTCCAATCAAGGGGCACGGCATGATCATTGTCCATCATTTAGGGCAGTCAAGTCAAGATTCAAGGAATCTCTCAAAAATGATGAATAGCCAGGGGCAGATCTCCATCTGAATCACTTGGGGCATTGGACATAAATTCCAGCAACAAATCTTGCATGATCAAACGAACATCTTCTGGTAGTATGGCAACACAACACTACCGTCAGTGACACCTCCCTACACCCTGAGAGCGCGGACATAGTCAAAAAAGTACTATGCATAATCAAAGGCCCGCTAGGTCGACTGGCCTAGGCAAAAATAAGGGCTTCCCGGCGAACCAAAAGGGTTCGGGCAAAAATAAGGGATGAAAATGAAAAAATTTGTACACCCGGCAAGTCGAAAACCTGAAAAGGCGGCTTGGGCAAAAAAGGGTATCCCGGTGGACTGAAAACACGAAAGGGCGGTCTAGGCAAAAGTTAGGGATTAAAGCGTACGGCTATGTCCCATCATCTTGTCATTTGTCTACCAGAAGAAGACTTATCATTCCGATTGGCAGTTACCAAGCACCTCATAGGTTGGGATAATACTCGATCCACAGGGCCTCCGCAGGCACCGTCTCCCACAAATACCGGGGCAGAAAAGTCTCGATATGAAGTCATCGTCATATCCTCAGCATGCGTCCCAGTAACATTCACTCCCTGTAGAGTAAGAAAAGACAGTAAGGTTAACTCTCCCCAGCTGAGACTCGCAACTGTGAATGAATCGGTAATATTCTCCCCAAGCAGAGTTCATCTACCATCAGCACTGAAAAGTCTTATCATCCCTGACGGAGTATAAAATATCCCCAGTGGAGTTTGAAAGTTTTCTCCAGCGCAGTCTGAAAAAGCTTCCCCCAGTGGAGTGTGGAGAATCATCCCCAGTAGACTTTGGAAGATTGTCCCCAGAAGAGCCTAAAAGGTCATCCCCGGTGAAGTCGCAACTGAAAGATCATCCCCAGCGGAGTTCTTTCCTTTCACAAACAATAATTCAATCCCCAACAGGATTCAGTGTCACCAGCAATGGTAATTCATACCCAGCGGAATTTATCAGCGGAATCCTCTACAGAGCATCTCTTCCCCACAAAGTAATCTCCTCATCATTTTATTCCCCAGCGGAGTTATCCTCTTCTGCAGGTTTATTCTCACAGTCATCTTCGTTCGCCATCCCTAGCGGAAACGAAGAATTCAGCTCTTTTCTCCAGCAGCTATCCGGGATTTATTTTCCCCAGCTAAAAACATTACATTTTCATACATCATGACACGTGCATATACGCATCATACAACACAATCTCATTTATTTTGAGAACATCATTGCCTGATACATATCATGCATTACATACAACTAACCTTTACCTTTCAGGAAGGATGCGGTTAAGTTCTCACAAAATTCAAAGCTATGAAGTTTTACCTCAGTAGAATTACTAACAAGTTCTTAAATCTCAACAGAGATGTTTTCTCAGTTGAAGTACAGGCGAGTTCCTAAATCTCGACAAAAGTGTTCCTCTGTTGAATTACATACGAGTTCCTAAATATCAGCAGATAAGTTTTCTCAGTTGAATTACGAGCGAGTTCTTAAATCTCGATGAAGATGTTTCCCCAAGTCGAATTATTGACAAGTTCTAAAATCTCAACAGAGATGTTTTTCTCAGTTGAATTATAGACAAGGTCCTAAATCTCGACAAAGTTCCTCCGTTGAATTACAGACAAGGTCCTAAATCTCGACAAAGTTCCTCCATTGAATTACAGACAGGTTCCTAAATCTCAGCAGAGAAGTTTTCTCAGTTGAATTACGAGCGAGTTCTTAAATCTCGACGAAGATGTTTCCCCAAGTCAAATTACTAACAAGTTCTTAAATCTCAGCAGAGATGTTTTTCTCAGTTGAATTACAGACAAGGTCCTAAATCTCGACAAAGTTCCTCTGTTGAAGTACAGACAAGTTCCTAAATCTCAGCAAATAAGTTTTCTCAATTGAATTACGGGCGAGTTCTTAAATATCGATGAAGATGTTTCCCCAAGTCGAATTATTGACAAGTTCTTAAATCTCAGCAGAGATGTTTTCTCAGTTGAATTACAGACAAGGTCCTAAATCTCGACAAAGTTCCTCCGTTGAATTACAGATAAGTTCCTAAATCTCAGCAGAGAAGTTTTCTCAGTTGAATTACGGGCGAGTTCTTAAATCTCGATGAAGATGTTTCCCCAAGTCGAATTACTGACAAGTTCTTAAATCTCAACAGAGATGTTTTTCTCAGTTGGATTACAGACAAGGTCCTAAATCTCGATAAAGTTCCTCCATTGAATTACAGACGAGTTCCTAAATCTCAGCATAGAAGTTTTCTCAGTTGAATTATGGGCGAGTTCTTAAATCTCGATGAAGATGTTTCCCCAAGTCAAATTACTGACAAGTTCTTAAATCTCAGCAGAGATGTTTTTCTCAGTTGAATTACAGACAAGGTCCTAAATCTCGACAAAGTTCCTCCGTTGAATTACAGACAGGTTCCTAAATCTCAGCAGAGATGTTTTCTTAGTTGAAGTACGGGCGAGTTCTTAAATCTCGACGAAGATGTTTCCCCAAGTCGAATTACTGACAAGTTCTTAAATCTCAACAGAGTTTTTCTCAATTGAATTACAAACAAGATCCTAAATCTCGACAAAGTTCCTCCGTTGAATTACAGACAAGTTCCTAAATCTCAGCAGAGAAGTTTTCTCAGTTGAATTACGGGCGATTTCTTAAATCTCGACGAAGATGTTTCCCCAAGTCGAATTACTGACAAGTTCTTAAATCTCAGCAGAGATGTTTTTCTCAGTTGAATTATAGACAGGGTCCTAAATCTCGACAAAGTTCCTCCGTTGAATTATAGACGAGTTCCTAAATCTCAGCAGAGAAGTTTTCTCAGCTGAATTACGGGCGAGTTCTTAAATCTCGACGAAGATTTTTCCCCAAGTCGAATTACTGACGAGTTCTTAAATCTCAGCAGATGTTTTTCTCAGTTGAATTACAGATAAGGTCCTAAATCTCGACAAAGTTCCTCCGTCGAATTACAGACAAGTTCCTAAATCTCAGCAGAGTTTTCTCAGTTGAATTACGGGCGAGTTCTTAAATCTCGATGAAGATGTTTCCCTCCAGTCGAATTACTGACAAGTTCTTAAATCTCAACAGAGTTTTTCTTAGTTGAATTACAGGCAAGGTCCTAAATCTCGACAAAGTTCCTCCGCTGAATTACATACAGGTTCCTAAATCTCAGCAGAGAAGTTCTCTCAGTTGAATTACAGGCGAGTTCTTAAATCTCGACGAAGATATTTCCCCAGTTGAATTACGGACAAGTTCCTAAATCTCAACAAAGATCAGACTTCCCCAGCGGAATCTTCCTCAAACAACAGGTATACAAGCTCTCGCTAAGGAATCTCTTATGCGATCGACACTCCTTCAGATGGCATCTTTAAGCCCATCCCCTCGTCAGCAATCTCCAAATGGCATATGTAAGCCCATTTCTGACATTACAAGGCTGATACCACTTCATGCGAGTGCAAATTTCTGGGCACTCTAGTGTTCAATCATCTTCCACATTCGAATCAAGAAAGGCATGAAAGCCAATCTACATCCTCAGGTTTAAGAAGATTGAACAGGGGCAGCTGTTATACCCCAAAATTTGCCCTCCCATATTTCTCAAAGACATTTCAAGAAAAATCTCCAAGTTGCTCAAGGTTGCTCAAAGATTGACCAGATAAGTTATCTCCTAAGACAGTCTATTCCAAATTAGGGTTTCACATTGAATCAAGATCCTTGAGTACAAGTGACCCCAAGTTATCACCAATGTCCTAATATGTTCTCAAGATCATCCATGTCAAATTTCAAGCCTTGCAGAGGAAGTTTGCTCAGTCAATTGCTCAAAGGTCCAAAAATCGATTGTGTTAGTGCAAAAGTCAACTGTGACCTACATACAGTCAAACTTCAAGATTTTTTGTCAACATTATAATTTTGAAGGATATTTCATAATTTGATTAAGGGTTGATCATGATTCATCAAGGATTGCTAAAAATTCATCAAGATTCAAAAGTTGCTAAATTAGGGTTTTGCAGGAAAAGTCAACTCAACTTTGACCAAGCATAACTTTCTCATACTTTATGAGAAATGACCCATCCAAAGCTAATTTTTAAGAGGATGAAATTCCCTACAATCCATCTTCATATCCCAAGATCAAAAAATGCACTCACAAGAAGTTATGAATTTGGACATTATAGGTCATTTTTGAAAGTCAACAAAAACACCTTTTTTGTCAAAGCTTCTAACTTGAGCATGGAATATCAAAATGACATGATCCAAAAATGGTTTATTATAGGACATCTAAATATTTCTAATAAGTCTAAGAACACCTCCAAAGAGTCAAAATTGAGGAAGTTATGCATTGTTGAAGTTGGACTTTTTTGCAAAATTGCCAAAGGTCAACTATCCCCAAAACTCCAAATTTTGCCAAATGGGCCCATTCTTTTTCACTTGTTTTGAGTTTTAATTATTGCCCACGTGCTCTAGCTTTATCCATGTGTCCATATCACATTTTTATTAATTATTTTGATTTTTATTTTAATTAATTTGATTTAAATCAAATAAAATCAAATAAAATCCAAAGCATTGATACCAATGGATTTTTTTTACTGTTTCAGGCTTTAATCACAGCTAGAAAACCATCCCTAATTCGTATCAAGGCATAAAGGTACAAAAAGATTCAAATCAAGCCAAAATTGGAAGGTTGTAAAAGGAGATCAAATCAAATATCAAAGCATTAATAGAGGAAGATTTGGACAGCCAATTCAAACCTAATGCATTGAGTAATACATAAAGGTCATGTGCAGACCAAAACAAGGGTTGGAGATCAAGTGTATAGGCAAAACAAAGTTTGCAAAAAACCAGAAAAAGTGTGACTTCAAAATCAACCCTAGAGGCGGTTTCAAGGCTTAATATTGGTCTCAATCTCTTCCTGGCCATCTCCAAAAGCGAAACCAATCAAGACAACGCGTTTTCAGACCCTCCCAAGCTCTGTAAGTTCCTCAGGAATCCGCCCCATTCTTGAATTCAATTTGTGTTATTCTTGCATCCATAACAAAAAATAATTGCATACTTGTGATCACCACATCATTTACAAGCTTTTGGCATCATTTGATTTTGTTTATCTAACCTGTAGCAAGATCCACCATTATTAGGGTTTTGTTCTTGTTTTTGGGGTTTCTTGTTTCAGAGATAATTGGCCCCAGATATGGGCATGGTTGCATCCAAGAGGTTGAGACGAACTCAACCCTAGTCTTAGAATCCATTTTCATGGCCGATACAAAGTTTTGAAGGTGGACAGGCTTGTAGCGACGAACCTCTGTCCGTTGGTATAAGTGTTTGTATCTTTTAGCCACGTTTGGAGGTCAGGGATAATGCGTGTCACGTCCCCATTAGTCCATTCAAATCTGGCGCGCTATTTTTTTATATTTACCCAATGGAATTTGTTTTATTATATTATAATTATTTCGTATCATACTAACAATTGAAACAACATGGCGTGGTGGCAAGCATAGCGTGTATTTCCCTTCAGGACCTGGGTTCGAATCCCAGGTCCCCCATTTTCTCAATAATATTTTCTTGCACATAATCCAGTGCACATGCCAGCCAAAGATCTACCATAGACACTCACCATCAAAGCGCCAGATGGCCAGATGGCCAGATCTGGTGGCCAAATCTTGAGGGCACACCATGGACTCAGTCAATGCATGTACACAGGATCCCAAAAGTCAATTGGATCAGCTGCTATTGGGCCAACAAAAATGCTTTTTGCACCCTCCAAAAAAGGCCCAATTTCTCTACTTTCTCATATTTTATTTATTTTATTTAATTATTTTATTTTTATTTAATTAATTTACTAACCAATAACAAATTTTCCTTTTATCAAAAAATCACAAAAATATCATTTTGTCCAATTAAAATTAAGAACTTTATTTTTCTTTAATAAATTTTAATTAATTAATTAGGTTTTTAATTCTAGGAAACTTTAATTTATTTTTGTAAATAAATAAAATCAATTAGAAATCATTAGGTTTTAAATCTAATTTATTTATTTTAATTTCTTTCTTAAAATATCAAAAACTCCAAAAATATGCCATTTATTATTTTTTCCATTTAATTAATCAATTTAGTATTTTAATTTAGGATTTAATTTCTTTCTTAAAATAAAAACAAAAAAAAGCATTTACTTTTAAGGGTCAAAACCCTAATTCGCATTCGATTTAATTTCGCGTCGCGCTTTATTTTTCTTTATCCAATTGATGTATCTGCTTCCGATATGTAATAATTAATTAGGACTTTTATTTTACCGCTTTATTTTATTTTCAAAGGGTTGCTTTTGGCGATGTAAATACCCGACGCCTTGTAATTTAATTTCCGCATTTTAGTTCCGCAAATTATACAACTGCTAGATGTTTGATAATCCGGTTTGCATGACAAGAATGAATGCTTAATCTAAAATCAAATTAGATCACCCTAAACATGTGCAAAGATAAAAATAATTGAAAACAAGACACTCGCACATGTGCACTCCTAGGGTACACCCCACTTGGTTGCCTTCGTAAATGGTCATTGAGTATAGGTCATTTTAGAGGTCATCCTCTTGTCTAAAAGATCATAGTTGCCTCGAAATGGTTGCCTCGGATATTGTTGCCTCAAACAAATGATCTAAGACATTAGGGTTACCGCTAAGGCATCTTAACATTTCTTTAGTGACCGTATGTCCCTATTCGAATTGACCCTCAAACTCCAACGACGGTGCTACCTACTCATTAATAGTGGGATAGCATTGTCTAAAGGAAATTAGCATACAACGATTCCTTTTTTCGAGTAGGTAGATAGTTCTTAGACACTTGCTCATTCAAAAACAAAACAAACTCTTTCACACTTACACTCCTTTTCAAACAAAGTTTTCAAAAACACTTCATTACACTCTTGAGGACAGAAGCAAGAGTTAAATCGAAGTTTCAAACAAAAACTTTTTCAAACCCACAAGCCCAAAGAAAACAATTTTGAAAACAATGAGCAAGTACTTAAGAGTCCGTGGATAACCACGGATAGAAAGGGTGCTATTACCTTCCCTTTCTATAATCTACCCCCGTACTCAGAAAATCTCGAAAAAGGAATTTTTCTGTGCTTTTTTTCCTTTCCTTGTTGGATAAAATAAAAGTCGGTGGAGACTCTTGCTTACCGCGACATTTTGCGAAAACAAACGCAAAATGCAAACCAGCATTCCAAAAAACAGTCAGTTCTTCCCACTGTATCACACAAGGCAACTTCATGAAGAACAAAGCTTGAACGCCTACATTTCACCAAAGAGGATGCGTTCGACCTTTCTGTCTTAGAAATTTATTTTGTAATCCCAAGAGGCATGTTGTACCCATTTTGAACTTATTAATGCAGTTTGACGTTTGTTCATTCTTTGTCTAGACAAATTTAAATCTTATAAATCCATGAAATCATTTGCATGCACATTTTTCATGCATCATAACATAAACAGGTTTTCCACAACAAGTTTCCTTATCTTTCTGCTGTTTATTTCAGTAAGATGGATATCGAGAAAACAGTTAAGGACCTACAAGCACAAAGTTCCCAGTTTCAAGAGACTCTACTGAACCTGGCCAAGGGGCAACAAGAGTTGATGACGTTGCTGGCATCCAAAAAGAAACCAAAAAGGAAATCCCTGGTCAACTGGTTAAAAGATTCAGAGAGTCGATCCTCCAGATGCCGGTAGTTGAAGATTCGTCTGAGGAAGACGAAAATCAAGCTGAAGAAGAAAGAAGCACCCGGGATGGGTGTTTCAATGATCAAGTGTCCGATGACGAAGACTATTTTGACGAGCAGTATCCTCCTGCCGATGATAAGTAGAAGCAGCTAGAGGATAGATTGAAGGTTGTTGAGATTCAAGCCATTCCAGGTTTGAATTTTGATGATTTGGGTTTAATATTTGGGGTCGTCATTCCCCATAAATTCAAGATACCCGTCTTCGTTAAGTATGACGGGGTTTCCTGCCCAAAGCTTCATCTGAAGTCTTACATGCGCAAAATACAACTGCACACCACCAACAAGAAACTTTGGGTCCATTTCTTTCAAGAAAGCTTGGTTGGGACTCAACTAGAGTGGTTTTACCAATTGGAGGGTTCCTGTATTCACACCTAGGAAGACTTGGCCACTGCTTTCTATCACCAATATCAATACAATGCCGACCTGGAACCGACTAGAGTTCAACTGTAAGACATGACGATGGGTAAAAATGAGGGGTTCAAAGAGTACATCCAAAAGTAGAGGGACCTTTCCAATAGAGTCCAACCACCGTTAACTGACAGGGAACATATTGATATGTTTATGGGTACGTTATCTGGTCCATTTTTCAACTTATTGGTTAGGTGTTCTTCGTCCGGTTTCACTGAGCTGATCCTAACTGGTGAAAGGGTCGAAAGTGGTATCTAGAGCGGGAAAATCCCCATGGTGTCTGCTTCTACCTCCAACCCCATAAAGAAAACCTTCATTGGGAAGAAAGAAACGAATGTTGTGTATGGGGCAAGGGCCCATACCAAGAAGGATAACCATCCGTCCGTTAATGTTGTTCTAATTTCCAATCTTACTCCTGTTAAAAGACAATCCTCCAATCATCAACGATTTGAGGCTCCACGGAGACAATTCACAAGGATAGGAATGTCGCTATCCCAACCCTTACAACACCTGTTAAAGGCCAACTTGGTGACACTGCGTGATCCTCCGTCCAATCCAAACACTTCCTCACCTAAGTACAATCCTAATACCAAGTGTGCATATCATTCAAAGTCCTGGGCATGAGACCGATCAATGCTGGGGGCTGGAGAGAAAAATTCAAGATCTAATAGACAACAAGACAATCAAATTTGATCCACCTACAATTCCCAATGTGATAATGGCACCAATGCCAAACCATGGCAAAGGTGTCAATACAATTGAAGACATTATTTTTGTTTCCTCCGTCGAAGATCTAACTACTCTGTTAACTGTTTTCAAAAAGAATTTGCTGAGAACCAGGGTTTTCCTTGGCTGTTTGAAAGATTGTGATTGCTGCGTCGAACAAGTTAATGGATGCAAATGGCTGAAAGAAGGTGTTCAACGCTTGTTGAATAGTCATGAGATCCTATTTGAGAGAACTTCGTCTATCAAAAGTTTGACCGATAAGATTGAAGACCTCTCCATCATAATAATTTCAAACAAGCCTCTTAGGATCTCCTCAAAGGGTCCTATCAGGATTTCGAATGAATCGACTGTTGCTCCTCTGATAATTACTGCCCCTGGGCCAATTCCGTACTCTTCCAACAAAGCAGTGCCATGGAACTACGGTGCCGAAGTGTATTACCATGGAATAAATAAAGATGCTTGGATTGAAGAAAGCAACGCTGATGACATTGGTAATATTACCGGCTCTAGTAAGGTGACCAAAACTGGGAGAATCTTTTCGCCCAATATTTCACCCCCAACTACTACAACGACACTTGTCCATATCACGCTGCTAAGTCTAGTGATGGCATTGGAGGTAAAGAGAAAGTAGTTGAGCCTGCTGAGATAGAGATGTCTGCAAAGGATGTTGCTGATGAGGAACCTTCCACTCAAGAAATGGATGAAATCTTGAAAATTATAAATAAAAGTGATTTCAAGATAGTAGAGAAGCTGGGGAAAACCCCTTCCAAGACCTCCATGTTATCTTTGCTACTTTGTTCCGATGCTCATGCTCGAGCATTAATCAAATTCTTAAAAAAGGCTTGTGTCCCTCATGAGACCATAATTGACCAATTCGAAAATTGTGTGGCGAGCTTGACGACCGATAATGGATCGGGGTTCTCCGATGCTGATTTGACGCCACTTGGAAGGAACCATAACAAAGCTTTACATGTTTATGTTGAATGTAAGGGGACTACCCTAGCACATGTTTTGGTTGACACTGGCTCTTCTTTAAACATGCTACCCAAGGGAACTTTGGACCAGTTAGACTGTGAAAGACTGGTATTGAAGCCGAGTGATATTATCGTGAGGGCTTTCGATGGATCCAAAAGGATGGTTCATGAAGAGGTGGATCTCCCAATTAAAGTGGGCTCACATATTTTCAACTCTACTTTTTATATCATTGACATTCGTCCTGCTTACTCCTGTTTGCTGGGTCTCCCTTGGATTCATGGAGCAAGGGCAGTAACGTCTACCCTTCAGTAAAAGCTAAAATACCCAGTCAAGGGGAGGATCGTCACTGTTTGCAGTGATGAGGAATTCATGGTAAGCCAACTCAATTCTTTCAAATATGTGGAAATGGATGGAGAATTTATAGAAACCCTGTGCCAGGCTTTTGAAGTTGTTCCACCTATGATTGCTACTGCCAAAATTTCTTCTGACATGCCCAAAGATGATAAGGTCGTGCCAAGGATGGTTTCATTTAAGGATGCTCGTGCCGCAGTCGAAGATGGAAGCTGTGCTACATGGGGGAAACTCCCTGAGATCTCGCTCAAAGAAGATAAATATGGGTTGGGTTTCACTATCAAGGCTCAGAAAGAAGTTAGGCGTGTTCGTGCAGGAAAGCCCCCTCTCCGTATTGGAAATCATGAAGTAAGCGCTATGGAGGATTCTGATGATGAGTGTGCTTTAGAAGAATGGATATACCCTACTATGACAGAGCTCGAAAATTGGCGTGCAAAGGACTTCGTTACCATCTCCTTCATTAAGGAGTAATTACTTGTTTATTGCTTTCTATCAATTCAAGAGCCTTTTATCTGTAATATTAAACAATGACTTTTAAGCCGTATGCCTGGCCCGGAGTACTATGGTCCATTTGTTAAGGGTTTTATTTATGTTCATTTCATCATATGATCATTCAATATAAACCATTGGACTTTTTGCATTCAAATTTTTGTGCTTATTGTCTTTCTTTTTCTTTAATGCATTTTTCAAATAGCCATATATCTTACATGCACACACACACACACACACACACACACACACACACTCTTGCAGATCCTCGTCCACTCTAGATCTCATTGCCAATGACTCTACTATTGCCAGTTATGATTTTGAACATCCAATTAACCAAGCCAAAGACGAAAGCGAGGAAGATTGTGAAATACCGGGAGAACTAGCCATACTTCTAATGCAAGAGGAAAAATCTATTCAACCGCATAAAGAGTCAGTTGAAGTCATCAACCTAGGTACCGAGACAGACAAGAAGGAGGTCAAGATCGGCGCTAACCTAGGAAGCAGTGTCAAAAGAAGATTGGTTTAGATGTTACATGACTACGTGGAAGTGTTTGCTTGGTCGTATGAAGATATGCCAGGGTTGGATACCGACATTGTAGTTCATCGTTTGCCAACAAAGGAAGATTGTCCTCCTGTCAAGCAAAAAGTTCGTCGCATGCAGCCTGATATGTCTAAGAAAATAAAAGCTGAAGTGATGAAACAATTTGATACAGGATTCGTAGCTGTGACATCTTATCCTCAATGGGTTGCAAATGTGGTGTCAGTGCCGAAGAAAGATGGAAAAGTTCGTATATGCGTAGATTATAGGGATCTTAATAGGGAAAGCCCCAAGGATGACTTCCCTATACCTCATATTGATGTCTTGGTCGATAACACTGCTCAACATAAAGTCTTCTCTTTCATGGATGGTTTCTCCGGCTATAATCAAATTAAGATGGCTCCCGAAGACATGGAGAAAACCACTTTTGTTATGAAATAGGGCACCTTTTGTTACAAGGTCATGCCATTCAGATTGAAGAATGCAGGGGCAGCATATAAAAGGGCTATGGTAGCTTTGTTTCATGATATGATCCATCATAAAATAGAGGTATATGTGGATAATATGATTGCAAGGTCACAAACTGAAGAAGAACATCTCAACCACTTATACAAGCTATTCATGAGGCTGAAAAAGTACAAGTTGAGGTTGAACCCTAATAAGTGCACATTCAAAGTAACATCTGGAAAACTTCTAGGTTTAATTGTCAGTTGTAAATGCATCAAAGTTGATCCTGCAAAGGTAAAAGCCATTCAAGAAATACCAATTCCCCATTCTGAAAAGGAGGTTAGAGGGTTCTTGGGTCATCTTAACTACATCGCCCGCTTCATATCTCACTTAACTGCTACTTGTGAGCCAATCTTCAAACTCTTGAAGAAAGATCAAGTAGTCAGATGGAATGATGATTAACAAGCTTCCTTCGACAAAATCAAGGAATATATGCAAGAACCTCCTATCCTCATGCCTCCAATTGAAGGAAGACCCTTGATCATGTACTTGACTGTGCTAGAGAATTCTATGGGGTGTGTGTTGGGGAAACATGGCGAGTCTGGCCGAAAAGAGCATGCAATATACTACCTGAGAAAAAAGTTCACCGACTGTGAAACCAAATATTCACTGCTCGAGAAAACTTGTTGCACTCTGGCATGGGCTTCTCGTTGGCTAAAATAATATATGTTGACTCATACCGCTCTATTGATTTCTAAGATGGATCCTATCAAGTACATCTTCGAGAAACCCGCTCTGTCTAGACGGATAGCTAGATGGCAAATAATTTTGACTGAGTAGGATATTCAATATACAACACAAAAGTCCATCAAAGGAAGTGTATTGGCGGATCATTTGGCCCATCAAGCTATTGATGATTATCAATCTATGAACTTTGACTTCTCGGACGAGAATATCATATTAGTGACCGAATGTGCAAAACCTGGACAATATGACGGGCCTGAACAAGGATCCCGATGGACTATGGTGTTCGATGGGGCTTTCAACGCTTTGGGTAACGGAATTGGTGCTATGATAGTTTCTCCTTAGGGTTGCCACATCCCTTTCACTTCTAGGCTATGCTTCGATTGTACAAATAACCTGGCTGAATATGAGGCATGCATTTTGGGTCTGAAAGCTGCCATTGATTTAAGGATCAAGCATTTGAATGTATTCGGAGATTCTGATCTAGTGATTAGCCAAGTAAAGGTAGATTGGGACACTAAACATCCCAATCTTATTCCTCACAAGGATCTTGTGTTATCTCTGATTCTATACTTCAAAGATATCACCTTTGAACACTTCCCTAGAGAAGAAAATCAGTTAGCTGATGCTTTAACCATAATGTCTTCTATGTTCAAGGTCAAATGGGACAACGAAGCTCCTATGATTATAATTGAGAGATTTGAAGAACCTGTGCACTTCTATGAGCTTGACACTGACACCGAGAAGCCATGGTACCATGAGGTGATGAGATACCTTGAAGCGCAAGAGTATTCCGAAAGAGCTTCCATCAATGATAAAAAATTCTTACGAAGATTCTAAGCCAAATTCTTCCTAAGCAATGGAATCCTGTACAAACGCAACCATGATTCTACTCTACTCCGATGTGTTGACAAGAAGGAGGAAAAGAAAATTATGGAAGATATGCATGATGGTCTCTTTGGGACTCATTCTAGCGGACATACTATGGCCAAAAATATCCTGAGAGCTGGTTACTATTGGTCAATAATGGAGACTGATTGCCATCATCACTCAAGGACTTGCCACAAGTGCCAAATCTATGCTGATAAGGTCCATGTGCCTCCTATTCCTCTAAATGTCATGACTGCTCCGTGGCTGTTTGCAATGTGGGGCATTGACATGATTGGAGAGATTAAACCTACTGCTTCCAATAAACATTGCTTCATTCTTGTCACTATCGATTATTTCACCAAATGGGTCGAAGCTGCCTCATTTGCCTCAGTCACAAAGAACGTTGTAGCCCGATTCATCAAGCATAATCTCATCTGCCACTATGGTATCCCCAAAAGGATCATCACTGACAATGGAACCAATCTCAACAATGCTATGATTACAGAACTTTGCACTCAGTTAAAAATCAAACATCACAATTCTTCTCCTTATAGACCTAAAATGAATGCCGAAGTGGAAGAAACCAATAAAAAATTAATAAGATTGTGCAAAAGATGGTAGTAACCTACAAATACTGGCATGAAATGTTACCTTTTTCTCTTCATGGCTACCGTACTTCAGCTCGGACATCGACTGGGGCAACTCCCTTTTCTTTTGTCTATGACATAGAAGTTGTCCTGCCAGTGGAAGTTCATATTCCCTCACTAAGGATTATGAATGAAGCATGCCTAGGAGAAGATGGTTGGATTCAAACAAGATTGGATCAGTTGAACTTGATCGATGAAAAGCGACGGGCTGCTGTTTGTCATGGTCAGATGTACCAGAAACATATGATCAAGGCTTTCAAAAAAAGATCAGGCCTCGAGTATATCAAGCTGGTGACTTGGTAATAAAGCGCATCATTCTTCCACAAGGCGACCCCATGGGCAGATGGACTCCCACTTACGAAGGGCCATTTGTTTTCAAAAAAAATTTCTCTGGTGGAGCCATGATGCTGACTACTATGGACAATGAAGATTTCCCACACCCTGTGAACACAAACATAGTTAAAAAATACTACGCATAAGAGACTCGCTAGGTTGACACACCTAGGCAAGATAAGGGCATCCCGGAGAACCAAAGGTTTGGGCAAAAATTAGGGATATATGCAAAAGATTGTACACCCAGCAAGTCGAAAACCCAAAAGGGCGATTGGGCAAAAATGGGTATCCTGATGGGATGAAAACCTGAAAGGGCGGTCCAGGTAAAAGTTAAGGATTGAAAGCGTATGACTATGTCCCGTGGAATCAGCACAGTCGACTTTATTATCGAGGTTCGGGTTCAAACGTTCCAAGATCAATCCAATCAACTTCTATCAATGGCAAAGGACGTTCGAAGACATTGGGGGAAATAGTAGAGTTGGAAGACAATGAGATCACTTCCACATGGTTGTTATTTTTGTTTTCAATTTTGTTTTCCTTTCGACGATTTCCTCTTACTAGGATCTCTGTCGCTTTGTACAAAAATTCCTATTCATGGGCAAAACATCAATACAAATATACTTTGAAGTGCAAACTTTTTGTTTTTTGTTTTGAGTGCAAAAACGTCCAATGACTAAAATTGAATGAACATATGCATATGAACATGATTAAACTATTTAGAAAACATGTGCTGCAAAGAAGTAATAAGCATATCTTTAATGCAGTTGAGATATCCCCACAGAGTTATCTCATTAGCATTATCCCCACAGAGCCTGCTACAATAAACCTTTGCCTCGGCAGAGTTGCCCACAAAGTTGGATCTATGCAAACCTCGGTCAAAGTTTCAATCTCTCGAAAGCCCTCTCCCCAGCTGAGTTGGTCTTAAAAGAATAAGCCTTATGGATTTCTTCTTAAAGAATTCATCTTTCCAACAGGTCATCAAATATTCTCTTCAACAGGGTTTATTCCCCAACAAAATAATACACCCCCAACAAAATCATTTCTATACAAACAATTTTCGGTTACTATAAAGCCTGGACCCGACCAGATAACAATCTAACTTCTCGAGATGTTGTAAAGCCTGGACCCAACCAGACAATAGCTTAACTTCTTTCCCCGGTAGAGTTTGCCTCCACCCCTAGAAAGTTACTGTGAAGACTGGACCCGACCAGATATCAGTTCAACTTCATCCTTTCAAGCAAGTTACTGTAAAGCCTGGACCCAACCAGATATCAGTTCAACTTCATACTTTCAAGAAAGTTACTGTAAAGCCTGGACCCGACCAGATATCAATTCAACTTCATCCTTTCAAGCAATTTACTGTGAAGCCTGGACCTGACCAGATATTAGTTCAACTTCATCCTTTTAAGCAAGTTACTGTAAAGCCTGGACCCGACCAGATATCAGTTCAACTTCATCCTTTCAAGCAAGTTACTGTGAAGCCTGGACCCGACCATATATCAGTTCAACTTCATCTTTTCAAGCAAGTTACTGCAAAGCCTGGACCCGACCAAATATCAGTTCAACTTCATCCTTTCAAGAAAGTTACTGCAAAGCATGTACCCGACCAGATATCAGTTCAACTTCATCCTTTCAAGTAAGTTATTACGAAGCCTAGAGCTCGACCAAATAACAATTAACTTCATCCACCTCAAAAATTTTCTTTGAAACCTGGAATTCGACTAGATAGCAGTTTAATGTTAGTAAGTTACTGCAAAGCCTGGACCCGACCATATATCAGTTCAACTTCATCGTTTCAAGCAAGTTACTGCAAAGCCTGGACCCGACCAGATATCAGTTCAACTTCTTCCTTTCAAGCAAGTTACTGCAAAGCCTGGACCCGACCAGATATCAGTTCAACTTCATCCTTTCAAGTAAGTTATTATGAAGCATGGAGCTCGACCAGATAACAATTAACTTCATCCACCTCAGAAATTTGCTTTGAAACCTGGAATCCGACCAGATAGTAGTTTAATGTTAGTAAGTTGCTGGGAATAGGGGTGTTCAAAACCAAACCGGCCCAATAGAAAACCGCAAAACCGAACCGAACCAAACCGAAACCGCAAAAAACCGCATTTGATTCGGATGTGTTTGGGTCATTTTCTCGTGGAACCGTACGGTTCAGTTCGGTTTGCGGTTTGTATTTTACAAACCGAACAAACTAAACAAAACCGCATTATGTTATAAAATCTTACTAACCAATATATATTTCTTTAATTCTTTAGAGAAATCAACATGTATTATGTGTATATTTCATCATACTTTGTATTATATTCATTTTAATTTACAAATCATAAAAAATAAAATATTATTCATTTATAAATACTATTTTCACAAAATATATTTTATTATATTCTTTGTATAATATTTATTTAAGAATGCAATCTTGTTGATATCATTATTTAGATTTAGATAAAATTATAATACGCAATTTTATGTATCAAATTATAAATTTATTTTGACAATTATAAATTTTTTATGGTAATGTATGAACAATTAAATATAAAATTATATTTTCTTATATATTTGTATGTATGACATAATAATTATTTTTGTAAAAAACCGAAACAACCGAACCAATCCAAACCGCATTAGTTTGGTTTGGTTTGGTTCAGATTTATTTTTAAAAGCCAACCAAACCAAACCGAACCGCATGTTTTTTTCTCTTGCAGTTCAGATGATTTTTTGCTTCAAAACCGCCCAAACCGCACCGCGAACACCCCTAGCTGGGAAGCCTAGAATCCGACCAGATAATAGCCTAACTTCACTCTCCCAAGTAATTTCCTGCGAAGCCTGGAATATGACTAGATAATAGTTAATTTAATCTTCCCTGGTAAGTCGCTATGAAGCCTGGAATATGACCAGATAACAGTCAACTTCATTATCCCCAACAATTTGCTGCCAAGCCTTGATTTCGACCAGATAATAGCTAACTTTCGTTTCTCTCCAGTTAGGAATAACTTCCCAGTAGAGCAATGGACAACAAAAATTCCTGAACTTTATTCCTCCATGCAGAAATCAAACCCCCCACAGAGTTTCCTCATGCATAGAGTCAAAGTCAATATTCCCCAGCAGATTTCTCCTCAAACAATAAAATAGGAATTCCCAGCGGAAACATTCTAAACAAAGTTGAAGATACATCTATTCTCCAACAGTTAGGGATTCAGCCTCCCAAGATTCCCCAGCATGTTGTCAAGCATTTATTTTCCTAGACAAAGACACACTGCAATAAACACATCACATTCATAAACCTTGACGCATACATGATAAATGCATACAACACAATCTCATTTATTTTTGAGAACATCATTACACCATGCATACATCTGCATGCAACTAATCCTCTTCCTTGCAGGAAAAAAATCAATCATCAAATGAAGACCTCTTCTGGTTAGATTTATCTCTTCCAGTTAAAAACAGGCAAAAGACATCTACTATTTCAGTATAAATCAACTAAAAGATTTATCCTGATACCTCCCCCAGTCACCCTAGATGGCATCTGTAAAGCCCATCTCCAACAAATTTCCATCATTTCTCCAAATGGCATCTTTAAGCACATTCCCTATACAATCAACCACCACATCATCGAGTGCAAATTTCTGGGAACTCTAGTGTTCAATCACCTTCCACCTTCAAGTCAAGAATGGCGGGCTCGCCAATCTAACTCTTCAGGTTTAAGAAGATTCAACAGGGGAAGCTATTGTACCCCAAAATTTACCCTCTCATTCCCAAGGCATTTTCTCACAAGGATTTTCAAAAGTTCATGTTTGCACAAAGTACAATTGGGCCCTCAGTCATCAAATAGAAGAAGAACAAGTATGCTTCGATCCATAAGCTTCGATGGAGAATTTAGCTCTTTTGAGCAAGCTTTGGTTCACAAGCTTCGATGGAGCATTTTGCCTATCGATGCAAGCTTGGTTTGCATCCTTTGATTAGACATTATTGCTTTCTTCGAGCTAGCTTGATTTACATCCTTCGTTTGGGCATTTGGCCTCTTCGAATGAGCTTTGGTACACAAGCTTCATTTGGGTTTCTATATGCCTGCGTTGATTCACGAAGCATGTGGCTTCCTGCAGGTTTGTTTTGATTCACTGAAATGTCCCCTGTATGCCACTTTCGTTTCAGAGAGAAACGGCCTCCTAAATGTTTGTCTCACAAAGCAGTTGCCTCCTACATGCAACCTTTGATTTAGAGAGCAATGGCCTCTTGAATGTTTGTCTCATAAATCAATTGCCTCGTACATGCTGTCTTCGATCAATATTCAGGCTTGTTTCAAATCCATTTTCACGTAACCTTCGAATCCTCCTACAAGCTTGCATGCACAAGGCAGGGGTTTCTCTCACGCTAGCACCCACAAAGCAATGATTCCTTTAAGTTTGCTTCAAATACACCTACATGGTGGCTTCGAATCCACCTTCAGGTTTTCTTCGAATCACCTTCATATCACCTTCAAGTCCATCTGCAAACCCTTCAATACGCCTAGCTTCTGCACTATGGCACACAATTTGGTGGCCTATTCGAAGGACTTGCCATGGTTGAACATTTAGTTTTGCCTGCTTTTGAGTTTGGTCGAAGGTTTGGACCTAAGTGGTCAAAGCAGAAGGACTCAAAGTGGCATATTCAACTGAAGAGAGCCCATTCGAAGAATACATGTTTGGTCCACTTGAAGGACACATAACTGGTGGGAATGAATGTTATTTTAGTCTGGTCGAAAGTTATGGAAGGATGGAGGATTCGATTCAAAGGATCAAGTTGAACATTAGACCCATAGTCTAGGCTACGTGTTTCTGCTTTTCAGGCCTTAAACCTATGACTCACTCTATATTTTATTGTTTATAGAGTTAAATTAGGCTTTTACCCATTTGATGTCCAAGACAACTTGCCCTAAATAGTATAATACTACTTTTAGAAAAGTCTTTCTTGAGCCTTGCGCATGTTTTCCTTCTGCAGAAAGCAATCCATCTAAACCATTGATCTTTCTATCTCATCTTGGGATCATGAAACAAGTGGACATTTTCTTTCCAACTAAGCCTTATTTTATTATTTTTACTTCCAAATTTCCCAAAACCTTTCTCTATAAATATAGAGATCCTTTGCAAAGATCAGGGGTCAGAGGAACGAATCTTCAAATTTCTCAAACACCATAAATTTCTCAAACACTTAAACACTTGTGAAAACACAAACCCGGAATCCAAATACTTGTCTCTTTCGAATCTGAAACATCCTTACATCTTGCTATCCTTCGAATCCATTAAGAAAGACATTTCACTTGTTTTTCTCTTTCAAATCCAGTGTCAAAGGCCTAACCCCTGGTCCCTCCCTTTGAATCTAGAAGCATTCAAGGTAACCACTTCAAGGTCTAGCACACGCTCCAGCCTCTAGCAAGGTAAGTCATTCTTAACCTTAGACCCTTCGTTTCCAGCATAACATGTAAATAAAATTCCTTTTCGCTTTAAACATATACATAGCATTTATTCCCCTTTCGCATACACCCTGATAGTTTGTTTTTATTGCCTTTCCTTTTGGTTTTGATTCTTTGGTTTCTTGAAAATGTTCTAAGGGCTAACCTAGCCTTAAGGCAGTGCTAGCATGGCCTTATGCCATGTTTCTATTTAACATCTCAAATGAAGGAAACAGGAAACAAAAAGTAGGGAACGAAGCCTTTGGCTTCCATACTAACCTCCAGGTCAAACGAAAGAGACATCCAGAAGGCACACCATGCTGACTTCCAGGCCCAGACGAAAGGCATGCCTGCACTGACTCCAGGCCCATTCGAAAGGCTCAACATGTTGGCTCCCAAGACCCAATCGAAAGTCATGCCTTCACCCTTTTCAGGCCAAATCCAAGAGAGCCAGAAAGTGCATAATCGAAGGGTTTTCTGCCTAAATCGAAAACACCCTTTTTCTTGCTTTTATTTTATTTTAGCCTTTATATTTTCATGCAATTCAATATTGTTGTAATAGAGTAGGATTTTATCTTTCTGCATTTTATTACTTTTATATGATTGCTAGTAAAATAGGGTATGTATGGCAAGATAAAAAACAACAAGTAGACAACCCCTAATCAAAGACTAAATGCATGCAAATCAAACACATGATTCACACATGCACCCTTAGGGTAATCCTACTAGTTGCCTCAGAAAAATAGTCATGTCCCTCGAATATGGGCATTTTAGCAAATACCCTGGATAAAAGGTCATAGTCCCTCGATGACCCTCAATGTTTCCTTCGATAAACGATCTAGTCCGTAAGCGACATTGCTAAAATAGCAACATCTAAAGGAGGAGGAAAAGAACATTTAAGACCTTTTGAGTAGATAGGTTGCTCCTAGTTTCTCGCTTGCTCAGAACAAAAACATTTTATACACCAACACTTTCATTTTGAAACATTTTCAAAAGACAAACACTTTGTACGCGTTCTTATAGAAACGAGAGCCATTGCAAAGACACCTTTTCAAAATCACTTTCAAAAACACACTTCACAAACACTTCTTTGAACTATTTTCTAAACAACACTTTGTACGCGTTCTTATAGAAACGAGAACCATTACAAAGATATTTTGAAAATACTTTCAAAACTCACACCACAAGCACATTTTCAAACAAAAGGAAGTGATCTAGCAAGCAACTAAGAGCCCGTAGATAACTACGGATGAAAAGGGTGCTAACACCTTCCCTTTTCATAACCTACCCCCCGAACTCAAGAACATAACATCAAAGGTCTTTCCTGTTCTTTTTACCCTTTCCTTTATTGGATAAAAGCAAAGTCGGTGGTGACTCTTGCTATCCGCAACAATTGCGATAAAACGCAAAACACCCAAGTCAGTTCTCCCATCGTGTTACACAAAAATATATACAATAATGCATGAGTTTTTGAGTAAAATAACTTATATGCTATAATAAATAATAATATAATTATTTATACAAGGGTAAGAAATAAATAATATTTGCATAGCAAATAAAATATAATAATATTAAGTGGAAAATAAAATTTATAAGAATAATAATAAGAGATTAAGTAATTATAATAATATATAGTAATAAAAATATTAAAATATAATAATTATAAGAAAATAGAAAATAAGTGATAATAGAAAAAAACGATTTAGTTAAATTAAACCTGGGGGTGCGATTTTTGAACTAGCAAGCAAATCAGGGGGGTGCCTTTAAGAGGCTGGACTAAGCCCATTACATTTGCTGGACAGGGAGGGGGGTGCTAAGTGTTTTGTGGTTTAGTAATTACTGGAAAGGGGTGTGTGAAAGGGAAACGAGCTTAAACCCAAACGAGTTTGAAGAGGAACAGGCTAATTACATGCGGCAAGGGTGTGTGAGATTATCATGCAGAATCGAATGAACGACATCGAGGGAGCATACTAGTTATTGTAGGCGTGCGGGTACTAAAGCGGAACGGATTAAAGTTTTCTTTTTTTACATTTTATTTCATCACTTGTTTTTTATTACATCTAACTATCTCTCTCTCTCTCTCTCTCTCTCTCTCTCTTGTTTCAACACACACACAACCCTCTCCTTCTTCCTCTTCTAAACCCTAACACCCCCAAATCCACGACGGCTCAAGAATTCCGTCCCTTTCCCCACCATAACTCCACCCACAAAACCTCAATTAATAATAAACACAACAAAATCTACGTTCGTTACCTTACCCCCTTTCGCGATTTCCAATTCTGACTTTGCGCTTCTGGTCCAATTCGTTATTAATCTCCCTCTCTTCCTCTTGATTTGCAGGCTACAACGATGGTTGAAGATGGTGGTGATGAGTGATTGAAGGCGCAGAGGATCAACGACCAAGAAATTAGGGTTTCAGATGCCGAAACCCCAATTGCTCTCTCTCGGCGTCTTCGACAACAAATTGTTGTTCTTCAAGTTTCTTCGCGGTATTTCACAGTAATCCATCCGTCTCTTTTTTTTCCAGCTCCCCCCCCCCCCCCCCTCTTCTCTTTCTATATCCTTCAATATTTATAGGCTTTAGATTTTAGGGTTTTGGATAATTAGCTGTTACAGTTTTAGCTTTGATTTAGGAGAATTAGAATCAATTAGGGATTGTAATTGATTTAGTAGGATTTGTACTGTATTTGATTTGGTCTTGTGTAATAGAGATTCACGAGATTCTGTTCATGTAATAAACTGACTGGATTTTCTGTAAAATTTGTAATTGATTGAAGGTAAAATCTGAGATTCTACAATTTTATTGGATTTGATTTAGTATTGCTTTCATGTTTTATACTGTAAAAAGAAATCTGGGATTTGATAAAAGCAATATTTGATTCGACCTTAACCTGCACAGTAAATGTTATTAGGAATTGGGCCAGCAGTTGTACTTCTTTTCATTGGGCCTGCAATGTATTTTTCTATCAAACAGTATTTACAGCAAAAGCTTTTTAAATTCAATTGAGCCTGAGCATTATCCAACAATATATTTTTTAATTACGGCAAAAAAGCTTCTTTTTTTTTTAAAAAATTCAATTGGGCCTAAATGGCCTTGTCCCAAAACAAACAAATTTAAGAAGTCAATTTTATCAGTAATAAAAAAACGTTTTAGTTTTTTCCCTTTTAAATATACATTCATTATTTATTTAAAATAATAGTAACAAACATTTCTTTCATATACCCCACTTTTTGTTAAAACAAAAAACAACAGTAATAATATCTCTTCTTATTCTAAATATTATATGAGCCATCTTAATGGGCCTTAACCACACCCTCTTTTTGCTAACAACAACCAAAAACGTTAATGGACCCAATTCTAATGGGCTTGTTAATTGCAATTTCAAACTCCCCTTTTACTAATAACATTAACACTAAAAATGGGTTTTATTAATTAAAAACTTAATTATTATTTGAATAACTTCCATTTACGAATCTCATGGGCCAATGGCCAACATGTCTCGCGAATTGATTCACGGATACACGAGTCTTTCCTATTTAGAAAGCCCCGCTTTCCTGAATTAAAATACACCCCTAGCCGATTTGGATAAAGATGGGCCATCAGATATTGTTGTACCATCCTTAATTAAATTTTTCTTTATTATTTTAATCTCGAAAAAAAAACATCGAGGTAGGAAAAATTTGGGGTACGAAACTTGTACATTATATTCATGTCATTTCTTGTACAAATTCAATGTGGTCGTAATAGATAATTAGGGTTTAATTTCTTGCAATCCCCATTTGTAAATTTGTATCCCCCTCCTCAAATGATGTAATAGCATAGTAAATTCACTTTCCGCAATTTATCGCTTTCATATCAATGCTAGTAAATTAGGGTTTGTATGGAAAGATAAAATCAATACTTAGAAAACCCTAATTCAAGATAAATCAAGCATGAAATACAAACACTTTCACACTTGCACCTCTAGGGTTAACTCCACTTGTTGCCTTATTAAAAAATGGTCATGTTATGCATGTGAGACGTCTTAGCAAAAACAATAAAAAAATACAAGATCATAGTCCCTCGATGACGCTTCAAATGTTGCCTTATAAATGATCTTAGTTCCTCAAGAGAAATGCTAAGATATCTCACAACATTGTTATTCATGACTATACGATGACCCACGCCCGTCCCTTTACATCCAAAGATAAGGCTCCTTACCAATCAATGGTAAGATAGCAATATCAAAGGAAGGAAGAAATGAACAAAATACTTTTGAGTAGGTAGAACATTCTTAGTTGCTTGCTCATAATCCATCTTCAAAAAACAAACATCTTTTCAAATACACCAAACCCTTTCAAAACATGAAATATTTTCAAAAAGTCCAACACTTTGTATGCATTCTTATAGAGACGAGAATCATTACAAAGTTTGCCTAAATGAAGGCGCTTTTCAAAAATACTTTCAAAAGCCACCACAAACACATTTCAAACAAAGCAATTTCAAAAGTGATCTAGCAAGAAACTAAGAGCCCGTAGATAACTATGGATGAAAAGGGTGCGAACACCTTCCCGTTTCATGACCTACCCCCCGAACTCAAGAAAATCTCAAAGGTCTTTCCTATTCTTTTCACCCTTTCCTTTATTGGATGAAAGAAAAGTCGTTGGCAACTCTTGCTATCCACAACACTTGCGATAAAATGCAAAACAACCAAGTCAGTTCTCCCACCATATTACATCACTCGTCTTCCCCATGAAGTTTTCATCTTCCTCCCCAGTACGGTCTGTTACTGTCAAGATTTCTTGAAGTGATTTCTGTTTGTCTGTGGGAGATTCTGGTTTGTATCCCCATGAAGGCGACTGTTATGCCCAGTGGAACAATATCCTTCCCCAATGAGGTTTTTTGTTGGCATGAATCCTACCAATACGGCTTCCCTAGTGTAGTTTATACCGATAAGGTTTCTATCAAGAAATTTTCAGTTCCCCATGGGAAGATGTGGCATTCCTCAGTTGGAGCCGAGTTTTGAGGATTTTCTTGACCAACTTTCCTCTTCTCCCCGACGGAGCAAGTTTTCTTTTCCCCAGTAAAGTCTAATGGTAATGAAAATCGTAAAAATATCATTCCCCCAGTGTTGTGTGTACATGAGAGTGCTGGTCAGAACTTGTTTTTATCCCTAGTGATAGAAGATTGTTGAGATATCCCCAATAGAGTTTTGGAATCTCAAGTTTCCGATTCAAAGATTTTTTCCTCTTCTTCAATTGAATATTTATACCCTAATGGCAAAGTCCCTAGTGTGGTCTGATATTGGTTTTCTTTTGATTTAATAATTCTCATTATCCCCAGTATAAGTTATCTTCATCAAGGAACTCTACACGAGAAAGTTTCCATTCCCAACAAATTTTTCCTCATCCTGACAGGAGACAAGGGATCTAGTCCTCAGGAAGTTGAAAGTTTAACCAGAGTTCAAAATTTTCTTTGGACTACAATTGGTTTTGCAGTATTCCTCCCAAGATTTTATTTTCCCAATGATATTTATCCTCGGAAGTTAATGTTTCAGATTTGCAATCTCCCAATGAAGTTCGGATTGATTATTCTCTACAAAAGATCAGATGTGCAAGGATAATTGTTCAAGAGTTCCTTGTCTTCCCAGCAGTCAATTATTATTGTGTTTTCCCCCATTGAAACACTAAACATGCATAATTAAACATGCATCATCTTATTGCATCTTTAATACGCGTAGCATTTCCATTGTATGGAGCATTACGCTATAAAAAGGAAGTTAAAACATGCATTGAGGTATAATCCGGTTATGGCATGCACCCAAAATAACTAGAGTCGTTATATGCTCAGAATTGAATTACCTCCACAACTTGACCCTAGGGTGAGTTTTACTATGTTCCCTAGTGGAGTATGTTTTGGTTTACCATAAGTCGGGTTTTTAGTATTTCCATTTGCCCTTATGAATCATGGATTTACCTTGCCCATACAAGTCTTTGGTCATTTTACCCATGTTTGTTTTGTTGTTAGAGTACGCGTAAGAGCCGGTGTATAACCTTTTCTTACCTCTCAAGTATTTGAGTATCCATATTTGGTGTGTGGTAATTCAGATAATTGCCACTCTTGAAGAATTATACCTTGCCTTTGGCTCGAGGGATATTATAATTCTTGCATAATTTCAGCCTCTTAAGAGTCCAATACATTTTGGAAATCATTGTTAAAGTCCCCCTCGGTGGGTCTCTTTCTCCTGTGAAGTTTGCTTCTGATTGGTGTTATTTTGAATCTGCTTTGGTTAGAATCCTCGTCTAGTTTTCCCAGCAGAGTGTGAACTGGCTTCAGCTTCTGTTAGCTTAGCTAACATTTTTAATAGGTTATGTTTTGATAATATCCTTCCCTTGTTTAGGTTCTGTTTTGACCAGTTAATTTTCTTTGGTTCATTCGTTTTGATCGGGTTTACCTTATGTTAGCTTAGCTAACATTTCTGATTAGGTTATGTTTTGATCATCTCATTTCCTTGTTTAGGTTCTGTTTTTATCACTCCTTTTTCTCTGGGTTATCCATTTTGATCAGGCTCACCTTTTGTTAGCTTAGCTAACATTTATGGTTAGGTTATGTTTTGATCATCTCTTTTCCTTGTTTAAATTCTGTTTTAATCAGTTCCTTTTCTCTAGTTTATTCATTTGGATCGGGTTCACCTTTTATTAGCCAAGAAAATATTTCCAGCCAGGTTATGTTTTGATCATCTCCTTTCTCTATTAGAGTCTATTTTGACTGGTCTCTTTCTGATCTGTGTCAAATATCCTTACCAGACATGTATATATGATCTCTTTCGTGCGTATCAAACCCTGACCTGATATGCAAGATTTATATTCCCTGATAACGACTATTCAGAAAAGCAAAAAATAGAAAATTAAGAAAACCCAAAAATAGATAATATCCGACAGTCTTCAGAGTGCAAATTTTATGGTTCTATTAAGTATTCAATCCTCTTCTACCTTGATTGTTCGAAAGGCTACTGCCAATCTCACCCTCTGGTTAAAGGAGATTGAATATGGGAAGTTGTTGTAACCCAAAATTCTCCCTCTTCATTTTAACCCTAATTGGCTTATACTTCATCATCATATGCATACATACATGTCATATGGTCTATACTCATAGAATCAAGGGTTTTCTCTGTGAAAATAACTACAAAAGATGACTGTTCCGTTAAGCATCATTGTGGAGCAAACTCAGGGTTTTCTGCATTTTAGGTGCATTCTGCACGCGTTACAAGCTATCCAATCAGGGACTAACCAATTCATTATCATATCAAGGTCACATTTGTTCCAACATGCTTTGAATGGCACTAAAATCAAGCGTTTTAATCAATTTGAGACAGTGCAGACATAAATTTAGTATCTTGTGGTGCGAACTCAGAAGTTCATAACTTGAGAACAAAAAATGGTTTGGGAGATGATTATTCTTAAATCTTTAGAACTGTCTTGAGGTCTTCTCCAATTCATCTATTTAGATCGAAGTCTAATTTTATGATGAATATTTTCAAAAGCGCCAAATACCTGAAATCACATTTTACAGTGGATTTGCTTGTTTACTGGTTTTCGAATGCTTAAAAATTCGTAACTTCTGACTGGAAAATCATCTTTTTGTAGCTCTTTGAGCATTTTAATTGTCTTGTTATTTCCTTCTAGTTGTGTTCGGCTCAGAATCCAATTCAGTGATGAAGATCTCTAAATGTGCGAATACTTGGAAGAAATACAGTGAAAATATTGTTAAAATAATGTGTTAAACCGATTTTTATCGGATGTTCAAAAATTCATAATTTTCGCCCGGTTCAACGTTTTTGGATGTTTCTTTGGGCGAAAAATCCCTCTGTTGGCTGGGATTTTCGACAAGGACCAAAATCCAACTAAAATAAAAGGATCAAAAGGATTATATTAAAAAAGATGATTTATGTAACATGGTTACTGATGTAGTCGACCTAAGACTTAGAGAAATTCTACAAAGTATTTGACTATTGATCCAGTCGGCCTGGAGATATTCCACAAGTAAGTGATTGGGCTTGAAAACAAGAGCAGACAACTAGGGAGGACTTGATAGGTCATTGGTCCTAGAAACGTCAAAAGGCCCAAAAGATCCATCAAGCGAGCGAATCATTTTGGAGGGAAACTTAGAGAACATGGATTCGAGAGTACGAATGGAGAACGTGGGATCATAGGGAGGAGTTATAAGATACACGTGGAGTACGAAGAAGTGAAGTCCGCTAGAAAGTAGTTATTTTGGTATATTATAAATAAAGCACTTAGTGCATAGTGTTAAAGGTTCAAACTTTCACATTCCTACACACTAGTAACTAAGAGTACCCAAAAGAATGAGCGAAATGAGTTAAGCTAGGGCAATGTACGTTTGAATCAACTTATTTTCAACTATTTTGATGTTATGAAATTTACGTTTATAGTTTAAAATGGATTTTGTTTTATTTTACAAGCCCTGCTTTATTGCTTATAAACTCGTTTGGCACTAGTCGAATGAATCCTTTTGAACATACTTTGTGAAAACACTCAAAAACTTAAGCATTGTACTTAGATTCCCTGGTCGATATCGCTAGTAAACTTTTTGTTAAGAGACCATCGTTATTTACCAAAACTAGAGGTAAACAAATTGGCACACTCGGTAGGACAGTGCTAATAATGTCGTATTTGTGTTAGGTTTTACAAAGTTTCTTGTAGTTTAGTTTGTGTGTATGAATTTAAGAAGTGGTAAACATTTGTCAAAGTCTAAAATGTCATGCTCTGACACGAACACTGCACATACACATATTTCTACACAAAATGTGGATATCATACTAGTGATTTCCATAACTTAAAGCTCAACGGTTTTATCTCATTTGAGGTCGACCGTTGATTATGGTTCAGTGACAATAATCACAACGATAGAACCTATGCATAGGGTATCACCATTTGACCCAAATTGACCACTCTTTCCAGGGGGTCCAGGGTCATCATTTGTCCCTTATAAATACAGTATGCCTTATTCCATGATGATTGGGTTATAGTCGAACCCATCCACGTATACAGAAAATGCAGTGGCCCCTGGAAACCAAGGCAATTATGGCCCAAGTGGTCGACCAGGTGGTGTTGGTTACATTCCTCAGTCGACGCCATCTTTGAGTACTACTTCCATTATGGTTTTAAGGCAACAAATGAATGAGAGTAATTTAGTGTTAGTAAATGTCTTAACTCAGAAAATGGGAGTTGCCCTCAAACCTATAGTTGACCGAATAGGTCGATTGGTCAACTCATTAGGGGTCCCACCAACTCAGACGCGCCACAGGCCATTAAGAGTTTTTAAAGAACTGGAGGGAGGCAACAATGAGCATCCTTTTATACATATAAGGTTGGAAGTACCCACTTACTAAGAGGAAGAATTCGTTGGGCAATACGAACTTAGGCCAGTCATAGTTAGGAGGAACCAAGATATTGATCGACTGTTAAGAAATGCCACTATTGGGCGTAACAACATAGTGAATGTAGTAGAAGAAGTATTAATATGATATGGGGTAAATGTTGGCCTTCAGAGGCTTAATTATTCATCTCTCTTACCTGATTATATTCAACAGGAAGAATTACCTAGGGGATGTAAGGTACCTAAGTTTACCAAGTTTGTTGATGATGCTAGTGAGTCGACCATTGAACACATTGCTAGGTACGAAACAGAAGCTGGAGATATCGCTAATGACGAGGGTTTAAAATTAAGATATTGTACTAATTCATTAACCAAAAATGATTTTACTTGGTTTACAATATTGACCCCAAATTCTATACGCACTTGGGAACAACTTGAGAGCATATTTCACGAGCAATTTTATGTTGGTCAACCTAAGATAAGTTTGAAATAATTATCCTCAATCAAGAGGAGGTTGTTTGAGTCAATGGAGGCTTCTTTGAATAGGTTTAAGGTCCTAAAGTATAGATGTTTTACTAGAGTTCCTGAACATGAGCTGGTCGAAATGGCTGTCGGGGTTTAGATTATTCTATTAGGAAGAAGTTTGATCCTTAATCTATTACAGATATGTCTCAACTAGCTGATAAGGTTCGATATGTCGAACGTATGAAAATAGATAAAGCTAGAGTCTCAAAGGATCATAGAAAATGCCAAGTGGCCTATGTAGACACAGAATATTATTCTATAGAATCTGAAGACGAATGCATAGAAGAAGGAGAAGTTAATGTGGCTGAATTAAAAGCCAGACCTCCATATGCATGTAAACTTATAAGACCGTCAAAAGGAAAAATAGTTGAAGAACCAAAAATTGATAGATCTAATACTAAAACATATACTTTTGATGTGTCAAAATATGATGAAATATTTGATGTTTTAGTTTCAGATGGTCAGATTATAGTGCCTACGGGCAGTGAAAATCCACCATTAGAGCAAACACAAAAAAGAGGTTTATGCAAGTATCATAATTTTTCGGGTCATAATACTTCTCAATGTTTTCTTTTCAGGGATTTGATTCAGAGGGCTTTGAAAGTTGGTCGATTTAAATTTGGTGAAAAACCAAAAAGCTCCATGAAGGTTGACTCAAACCCTTTACATGTTGTTGATGAACACTTTGTCAAACCATTAGAGGTGTTGATGATCGAGGCTATTGATGGCCTCGAAGGCGAACACGGCCAACATTATTGACTTAATGGCAACGTTAATACTCAAGAATACTGAAAATTTTGAGAATGAACAAGTTATGACTACTAATTCAATGGTAGCTACGACATTCGAGACTACTGAAGGTCTCAAAAGTGGAAATGGCAATTTGTCTAAGCCACAAGAAGTGATGGTAGTTGATATTGCTAAAGAGCCTGAGGGTAATCAGGGTGATAAGGAAAAAATGGATTGCAAAACCAAGAATGAGGAATTGTCTGAAGAAACAGTTGCTGAATTGATGAAGGTTGTGTTCCCCAAACCTGAGGAAGAATTGGTGGATTTTCTGAATAGATGCAAGTTGAGTAATTTTTAGGTCTATGTTATTGTCGTACCCCAAATTTTCCCTACCTTTATGATCACAACACTATGTGATTTTTGAAGTTAAAAGTGAAAGAAAAGTGTTTCAATTGAAAATGGTCCATCAATATTTGATAACCTATTTTTAAGAATTCAAATCAACAAGAGGGGTGTATCCTAATTCAAGGGAGTGAGGCTTTCTAAATCAAAAAGACTCATATGCCCTTAGGCCAATTTGTGAAGCATGTTGGTCAATGGCTCATGAGATTCTTATATGAAGGTCTATTTTATTTTAAAAGGATGATATTTTAAGTATATAAGAATACCCATTAAGTTTTACTGTTTTAGCGAAGAAAGGGGGGTGCGACTTCAAATTGCAAAGCCCATTAGGTATTTTAGTTGGACCATTTTTCACTTGGTCGTTGAATAGTAGAAAGGGGGTGCGCATAATAATTCTTTTTAAAGGCCCTGACAATGAATACGGACTAGGCCCATTTGGCATTTTAAGAGAAAATCATTTCTGTTTTTGTTGTTGTTATTAAACTTTTTCTATTATTATAATCTTTTTACAAATTATTAAGAGATTTATTTTATTATTATTTATTATTAAAATATTTGGTAAACTGTTTTGTTAGATATTATTTATATTTATTTATTAAGAGTTTTTGTTTGAAAAAATCTGTTGGATCGAATCTTTTAAAAAAAAGCTTAGGCCCAGTCCGTATCAAAAACGAAAATGTTGTTGCAAAAAAGACATAATTGGACTGGACAGAGAAAGGCCCAAAAAGCCAACTGGTAACCTTCTAGGAAAAAGAAAATATTGTAGAATGCAAGGCCCAAATTAAAAACAGCCAATGTATCAATCAGTGAGGTAAGTGCGCACGTTACAATGGGGCTAACAATTACTGTATAGATCAAAATTGAATCAAATCTTAAAAATTACAAAACAAATATCATAAAATATAAAATAATTTTTTTATTACAAGTTCAAATCTAAAAAATACATAATCAATTTTCATGATGCAAAGCCAGAATCTTGGTATTACATTCAATCAACAAAATCAAATCAGTCTGAATCATACATTATAGAACAAATCGAATAAATTACAAGATAATCAAATCCCTAATTTCTCTAAAACATCCTAAATCTAAGCTCTAAAATAATTGTAACAGCAATTCCCTAATTGGCAAGACCTAGATCTACAAATACCGAAACCAATTCGTACAGAGAGGGGGAGAAATTAGCGACGAAGCGGAGAATTTGGCTGAATGAAAAAGAAAATTGGAGACGACGCAGATATGAAGAAGAAGATAACAAACCCTTGTTGTTGAAGACCAAAAGAAGAAGACGATTAGGGTCTCAATATCTGAAACCTTAATCGTACCACCGCTGAGCCTTCAAGTACCATCAAAGCTTCACTCTCACCACCGTTGCGTTCCTGCAAATTAAAAAGAAAAAGAGATCAGAACCAGAAAGGAAGGTTGCTTATCTGAATGATCGAGACCGAAGGTAACTAAAACTCAGCTTTTATCCTGATATAATTACCGGTTTGAGGTTAGTATCTGATAGAGGAGGAGGGGTTAGGTTTCAGGCGCCGTCGTGGAAACAGTGTTAGGGTTTGAAGGAAAGGGATAAAGGTTTGTTTTGATTCAAGAGAGAGAGAGAGAGAGAGAGAGAGAGAGAGAGAGAGAGAGAGAGAGAGAACAAAGAGGCTGTAAACAAAAATGAAGAAAATCAAATGTTAAAACAACTTATATTTTGTAATTATTTGATACCTGCGCGCCTATCGTAAATAACGTGTTCCCTCAAATCTATCCATTCGATCATCATCAGACGGTCGTAAGGCTAAGTCTCACTGTAGTACTATGCATCCTCGCACATACAATCACTCAGGCCTCTCAAAAAATGTGTTTTGGGCCCAGCCCAGTTCTATCCACACCCGTGGGTTATTTTTACTAAACCAATGCAAGCGACACACCTCTACCGCTAGGCCCAGTTCAATATCTGAACTTGGACCCGATTTTCTTCAGATATCCCTCTGTTTTGCTCGTTAGTTAGAAAGCATACCCCCAGGCCAACTGGGCCTGAATTCAATATCTGAATTCAGGCCCTCACTATCTACACCCCCATTTTTTTACTTCCTAACTAAAAATACACCCCCTGGAAAATTATCTAATTTTCTAGTTTTTATATAATTATTATGTTTTCAATTTTTTTTACTTCTTTTTTTTTAAATTATAATAACAACTATTTATATTATTTTTATTTTAATATATTATTTGTATTATCATTAAATAATTATTTTCTTTAAAAACTCATGTACATGTTTTATTATTATTGTATCAAATTTTTAATCATGCATTAATTAGAATTTTCATAATTAATATGATTAAAAAAGTCTAACAAATATTAAATTCTTTTTTCACAATAAACTAATCTAACAAACAATTTTTGCAAAAAGGTTCTAAATATATTTTTACTAATCGCGCATTTAGTCCAAAATTCCGCTATCTCTACACCTGGTCTAAATGCGAGGCAATTCAAAATATCTTTGAAACCCACAAAAAACACAAACCCCTACAAACTACGAATTGGGACTCTGATTCCTCATAAGAGGATACATAGGCATACGATTTAAAACGTGGCGAGTTCCCCTATTAAAAAATTAAAACCCTTTGTATATAACTGTTAAACCTAAACCTAAACCTAAACCTAGTATCCTTATGAATAAGGTAGATGAAGGGTGCCTAGCACCTTCCTTTCGTCTAAAGAAGTTCGAAACTTAGAATCTCTAATTACAATTTAGGGTTTCATATTAGATTTCCTTCCTTAGGATAAAAACTAGTAGTGGCGACTCTGATTTTAAATCCAATTGCAACAGCTGGCGACTCTGTTGGGGACTTCAACCCTAGGTTTAGAAGCCTTTCCTCTAGGTTTTAGGTTTTTTGTTTTGTGGGGTTTTTATTTTCTTTATTTATTTATTTATGCATTTATTTATTCTTTGTCTAATTTATTATTATAATTGTTGTGTGGCGGGATTGTATTTCAAAAAAAAAATTTCAAATAACCCTTAGTAAGAAGGGCCGTCTATTAGCTTAGAGGGTACATCATCCCTGAGAGTTTATGTGAAGACTTCGCCTAGAGTCGGTGGAATTCTGCAAAAGGAATACTTATCGAGAGATATCCTCTTGACGAGTAGGACTTTGGAATGCCACCCATGAATCTTTATGTAACCCTAACCAAAATCTCATGACGAGATCTTTCACGACTTTGAGACGAATGTCTCGGTCCGCAAAGAGGCTCCACCTAAGGGAGGCCCTTGTGCCTTTTCCCTCTGGTGTTATTCATGATATCCTTAAGGAATCCACCTTTTAGGAGGGTAAACTAACCGTAGGTCAAAACTAAGAGCCTACCTTATAAGGGTACTTGTCACAAAATCCCGTCACTAAACCACACATCTATGCATTCATACATTTCATATATTCATCACATGTTTCTTCTTTATTTGTCTCATTCACAGGGTAAAAAAAATAAAGGTAATAAAATCAAGATTTTTGTGACTATCTTTGAAAATGGATACCAAAGGAAAATAACTTATCTGCGTCAATGCCCTCAAGCCATACATTTCTGAAATCAAAGCCATAAAGGGGAATCATCTGAAAGTGCTTTGAAGATGTTCCCTCGCTTCTATGGGGATACCCTTGACTTGACCAGAGTAGAGGTATAACTAGACGCTGTTTCTGCCCTCATTCAGTTCTACGACCCTCCACTGAGATGCTTCACCTTCCAAGACTTCCAGCTAGCGCCGGCTCTGGAAGAATTTGACAGAATTCTGAACTTTTCTAAAGAAAAGGCCTATGTAGGTATCGGGAAAACTATTTAGGTCAAAGTCTTGGCAAAGGGATTAAGGATCCCTTATTCTGAGTTAGTTAAAAATTACCGAAGAGAAGGCACAATACAAGGAATCAAGAGAACATACTTAGAAGCTAAGGCACTCAAAATTTCTAATTATAAAGAATGGGAGCCTTGTGTCAATTGTTTAGGATTTCTTGTGTTTGGTGTAATCTTATTTTCACTGACTGTGGACTATATTGACCCTACGGCCATTAGCATATTTTGGGGTGCGAAAGTTTTCAATACGGATCCAACTCCCGCTCTACTTACTGACATTTATTACACACTGCATACAATGTACGAAAAAAGAAAAGGCACTTTAAATTGTTGCGTTCCAATTTTGTATACCTGGTTCATGACCCATCTTTACAAAGAAGATTATATGATTCTAAACTTGACCAAGCGCGAGTGGCCTCAGAAATTAAGGTCTCTCACTGGTAATACGGTATTATGGTATGCAAGGAAGTAGATATTGGTGACATTACTATTATTTGCAATGACTTTCCCAATGTTCCATTAATCGGATCTCGGGGATGCATTAATTATAACCCTACCTTAGCCCTACGACAATTAGGGTATCCTTTGGAAGATAAACCTTCAGACGAACAACTCTAACAATTGATCATTCATGACATGGGTAGAAATGACCAAGGGTTGCTCAACAAGGTTATCCGGGCTTGGAATAAGGTTAATAAAAGGAAAGTTGAAAGGAAGAATGCCATAGCAAGGGAATCCTATACTAGATGGGTCCGGGATAGGGTACAAATTGTTAAGCTGCCATTTGATATAGATCCAGAGTACAAGTCAGAGGTCCCAGAGGTCACGCCTATGTCCCTAGAAGAAATCAACGGTCTGAAGAGGGCCCTACAACAAGCTCGGAGGGAAAAGGAAGAACTAGAACTCAACCTCCTCAATCTAACCAAAGAAAAGAAGCAAATGTAACTCGTACTTGAGTCAAAGGACCAACAAATTGAGAAAGATCAAAAGGCGTTGGAAAAGGAGAGCCTTAAACGGAAGCATACAACTGAAGGACTATTGAGTGTGACCTTCAATCTAGATTCCCATAACCAAAGGTTAGAAGATGTTGCTGCTGAAATCGGGAGGTTAACTAGATGGTATGAAAAGGCAACACATGACAAGAAGGTACTAGAGGAAGACCTAAGAGGCCAAATCCAAAGTTTGGTGCAAGCTTCTTTAGATCAAGAAGAACAGATGAAGTACCTAACCACCAGACTTCAAGACAGCCAAGAATTAGAGATTAAGGAACACCTTGAAAGGATGAAGGCAGAAAGACTCCTAACTCAGAGAACTGAAGAATATGAGCAAGTGTGCCTAGAGCTAGAAGGACTCCAAAAAGATTTCCTTATTCAACGGAGGCTTTATACGAAAATAAAGGCTGAAAAGATGTATTGGGAAAAGCAATATACAAAGATCTCCCAAGCTGGGAGAGACAACCATAAGATAATCCCACATCTTTATCAAGAATATCGGTATTACAAGAACAAACATGAAAGGCTCGCTTTCCTAGCCAACAATCTCATTGAGGATATCCCTAGAAGTTTGAGAGACGCGGAAAGTGTGACGGTCCCTCTTCCTAAGGACATTGAAGATTTTCTCAAGCTTTGTTGAGCGATGGTCGATGGTTTCAGAGCAGACATCGCCAAGCACACCTAGCAAATTTATTTGCTTTTATTTATTTTCATGCAAACAAGTTTTGATTTAAAAGTTGTAATATTTTTCAATATCTGGATTATGTTACTTTCAATAAAGGCATTTTGTTTTCGTATCTCGTTTGCGTATCTATTTTTAAGATATTCACCAAATAAAGGGAAAAAAAGGATAAAAAAGGAAAAAAAAGATAAATGTATACCCAAGTGAAAAAGACATTTAAAATAAGAAACCCTTACATGTTCATATGCATGCATACATTCACAAACACCTGCATTTCATACAAAAGCTCATTATTTCTCAAAATCTCTCTAGTTAAACCATTGGTAGAAGAAGATCACCACCTCCTTGGCCTCCATATCAGACAAAGGCCTACCAACAAAGAACGATGGAAAAAATTGAAGAGAATCAAGCCGCATTCAAGGAGGATCTCGACCAGGTCAAAGGCGATGTAAGCTCAATGAAAGGAGACTTGAGAAAAGTTCTCCTAGCTTTGAAGAACATCATTGACCGACAATATCAGATTCCTAGAGTAGCTTTTGAGGAAGTAGCCCAAATGATCGATGCATCAAGCGGTCAACAATTAAGAAAGGATCTAGAAGCAGGACCCCAAAAGTCGGTCATGTTCCAGCAAGAAACAAGAGAGGTTGAGACTGAAGGGTTTGTCCAACCACTGTCAAAAGTAGGGGCATCTCATACCCTAAAAATTATGTTCAACAATGCAGACAACTACTTGGACCTGCAATACGGAGACCATGACCTAAAGGATGCTAACCAAGCACCCTTAAAGATAACTGGTACTTACGCTATTGATAATCCACTGGTGATGAATCAATATAAGGCTCTGGAAGAAATATTGAAAGTTGTGGAGGGTTTTGATGCCTTCGAAGTAGATGCTCTCGAGATGGGCCTCGTTCCTGATGTGGTAATTCTGCCGAAGTTCAAAGTGCCTGACTTTGGAAAGTACAAAGGGCTCACTTGTCCAAGAATTCATCTACACATGTATTGCAGGAAGATGCATACCCATTCCCATGATCAAAAGTTGATGATTCACTGTTTTCAGGATAGCTTAAGCGGGGCATCTCTAGACTGGTCTATGCAGTTGGAACAAGTGAATATTCGAACATGGGCAGATCTCATTAATGCTTTCTTGAAGCATTATAAATATAACCTGGACATGGCGCCTATCTGCATGCAACTCCAGAATCTGTCCCAGAAGAAAGAAGAGTATTTCAAAGAATAAGCTCAGAGATGGAGGGAGATGGCATCCCACGTACAATCACCACTGTTGGAAAACGAGCTAGTGGATATGTTCATGGGAACCTTACAAGGGTTATATTATGAGAAGATGGTAGGAAGTATCTCTTCGGGATTCTCAGATCTAGTGACTATCGGAGAAAGAATTGAGACTGGGATAAAGAGTGGAAAGATACCAGGGGGCCATCAAACACCCCCTATAATACAAAGAGACATGCTCCTAACTTCTAAAAAATAAAAGAGAGAGAAATTAATGATGTTGTCTCACAACCAAGGGCACAACAACCATTAATGATCCCACAAGGATAGCAGCAAGGCAGATTTGAAAGGCTGCAGAGAAATTTTGATTCACTCCCTATTCTACCCAACCAGCTATTACAACATTTGGTCAATGCATCCTTGGTGGAACTAAATCCTCTAGCTCCTCCAGTCAGGCCACTCCCGCTAAAGTACAGTGCTGATGCCAGATGCGAGTATCACGCTAATTCTCCCGGACACACCATAGGAAAATGTTGGGCATTCAAGCATAAAGTTCAAGATTTGTTAGAATCTCAAGACATCACTTTTGAGAAACCTAACATCAAATCAAATCACATGCCTCTACATGGTGGACCAGCAATAAATGTGATCGAGATAGTTACCAACTGTGGGGAAAACAGGCAAGCAAGGCCCCGATAAACTTATTAAAAGAATATCTGTTGGAATGTGGGTTCCTGTTGGAACATAATGAAGTCTTCGAAAGAACGTTACAGAAGCTAGTGGACCAGGGATAGTCCAATTCAGACCATACCTTGAAGAAAAATATATAGCTGTGATTAAAGGAAAGAAGCCATTGGTAATCCCTTGCCAAGGCCCAAATCTTAATAAAAAGACTCTTGTGATCCCGTGGGAATAATCGGAAGAAACCCCTGGGATAGAACCAAATAAGACTCTGCAAATATCAGCATCTCCGAAGGCCACAATGGTAACTAAAGGTCCATAACCTATCCCTTATGATATTAATAAAGCAGTACCATGGAGTTATAATTCAGTCGTGTATATTAATGGATTAAAATAGGAGGGGGGGGCATCATAAATCAAGGACCTGTGTTGTACCCCAAAATTTTCCCTCTCATTTCTCAATAAATCTCTCATAATATCTTCATTGATTCAAGACTACACAAGGTTTGATCAGCTCAAGACACCTCCTTAAGCACCGACAACTGAAAATTAGGGTTTGAGTTTTCACAAGGACAATTGGACTTTCAAGGCCCCATATGACTTTCATGGATCATTAGGAACCATAAATATTGCTCATGTCAAGTTTCAAGTCTTGGATCACATTTTTGCTCAGTCAATTGATCAATTGACCTAAAATAAGTTGTATTAGGGAAAAAGTCAACTGTGGTCAATTGGCAGTCAAACTTCATAATTTTTTATCCATATCAACATTATGAACTCATATATGTCAATTGATCAAGTTTGGATCACAATTCCTCAATAAATTTGATCAGAACATCAAAAGGGCAAAATGGTCAAAATTAGGGTTTTTATTGAGAAGGCTCATTTCTTGACTTTTGACCAAGGAGGTGACTTATTGGGTTAAGACATGATCTAAAGGATTAAAATACATCATTTTGACCTAATGGCATAGCTCAAAATATTTCTCAAGATCAATTGATTAATAGTTGAATTTCAGTCAACTGATGAAAAGTCAATTGTACACTGAAAAGTCAAACTTTGACTTTTTGATCAAAATCAAGTTTCAAAGATTACAATTCATCAAGACATGTCAAAATATGAAACTTGTTCATCAAGAAATAGAAAACTCAAAATTCATTTTTGAAAAGTCAAAATTCTAAGACAGAAATTTTTCTAAGTGTTGGAAAATTAACATATTTTCACAACTTTGTGCCAAATTTCCACCATGATGCAAGATGATTCAAGGGAAACATTCAACATGAAAGTTGTAGATCTCAATGAGATATAAAATATTATAGGGCAGAACTTTTTCTAGAAATGCTTGGATTTCAATTTATGAATTTGTGAAGACATGCTCATGAAACTTAAACACTTAGTGAAATTTTGCCCTAGTTAGGCAGATTTTTGGTACCAACTTCATGGCAACTTTTCACCTAGTTCCAAGATGAATCTTCAAAAATGTCCAACATATAGGTTGTAGAAGATGTTACAAGCTTTCCAAAATTTCCAAGAACTCATTGATATCATACTTGAGCTAAGAGAATCGAAGGCAAGAAGTTAGGGTTTCAAACTTGATTCACAAGGCATATTTTGTGATGAACATGAACCAAATCCATATCCATGCTGCATAATCCTCACTTTGCAGGCCTCAAACTTGTTGTTAAATCCTTGAGTTAATGTTTACACAACTAATTGATCAATTGTCCAATTGATTTAAGCATTGACCAAAGCATTTTGCCATTTTAGGGAGAAAGTCACCATTTCCATTCTAGTAAAGCAAGCCTGTATGCAAAGTCAACTTCTTGAGTTCCCAACTTGTTTCATATGAGTATAAGCAATGTAAAATATAAAATCAATATGTCTATAGCCTCCAATAAAGTGATACCATGCTTGTACTATGCCTTGAAACCATGTTCTCTACTTTTCTTCAAAATCAAGTAACATAGCCATAACTCTATATCTCACAGATCTATTAACTTCAAACCTTAAGACCTTTTGCTTATAACTATACAAGTTATTTTCAAGCAAATACACGAGTTCAAGCACCCTAAAACACTCTCAAGCACTCTGCAACCCAAAATCTGCCATAACTTGACAGTTTTGAACCTCACATAGCCATCTCCAAATCCACTCGTGCGTATTAAGTTTCAACCTTCCAAACACTTAATATACATAATATCAAAGTGATCCAGGCCCCTGTTTTATGACTGTAACCCCTCCATCACCATCCACCATTTTCAAAACTGAAGCTTGCAACTTGACTTGAGTTGGGAGTTTCAGTCATCCTCAAAGCAAAGTAGGAGTTGGAATACACTTAAGGAGGTCCAGGCAAGCTAAAGAAATCATCAGGCCAACTCAAAGGTTGCTCAAACTCCATACACGAATACAGTTGCAAGAGGAAAGTTTTCAAACTTCTATCTCTTCATACAAGCATCATTTGATTATGATTTGTGAAGATAAAATGTAGATATCATTTCCCCGAAGCTGTACATGTCCATAGTTTTCATTTATATTGCCTGAGCTTAGATAATTTTAGGTTTGAATCTCTGGAAAAATTTAGGTCAAGATTTGGTACTTTTAGAAATTCATGCTCATCTTTGAAAATTAGTTTAAGTTATTTACATATTCAGAATTCTGGTAAAATTTCCAACAATTTTGATGTTGGAAGTTTTGAGAATGGATGAGAAATGAATGAGTTACAGGAACCCAGGCTGGAGGTTGAAGATAAAGTTCATTTCTAGAACTTGTTTTGTATCATATATTTATGTTTTCAGTTTAGTTAACAGATGTATAGCCACCCCAACGGTAAGGCAGCACATATTTCATGTCAATGGCGTGGGTTCAAGCCCCAGCGCTGCCACTTTTTGTTATTTTTCAACATTTTCTCTTCTTTGTTTCAAACCAGTGCCCTGGGCCATCCCTCACTGGGCTTTTCCAATTTTTGCTTCTCTTTACCCCCTCTGTTTCCATCTACAACACAGGCCCAATGTTCTACTTTTTTGTTTTGTTTATTTTTTGACTTACAAAAATCCCATTGGGCCAGACTTCAAAAACTATTTTTCTAACAACCTCCCAAAACCCATTTCAATCCCCCCGACTTTTACTTTTATATTTTATTTTATTTTATTTTTCCTTATTATTTTTATTATTATTATTATTATTATTATTATTATTATTATTATTATTATTATTATTATTATTATTATTTATTAATAAAAATCCAAAAAATAGTTTACTTATTTATATATCTAATATATTTATATTCATGTATATTTTATTCCTTTAAAAAACAAAAAGACAAATATTTTCTTAAACAAATTTAATTCTTTTTCTTAATAAATTAATAATTAGAGTTAGGTTTAGTTATTTTATTTTTATTTAAAATTAACTTAGAATTTAGGTTTCTTTTAATTAATTAATTTCCGTACTATTTTTATTAAACTTAAAACCTTTTCTAAAAAAAACCCTAAAAAATGCATTCAAACTTAATTTTTTTTCTTAATTAGTTTAGGTTTAATTTTATTTATCTTAATTAATAATTTTCTTTTAGATAATTAGGTTAAAATCCTTTTCTCAAAAACCAAACAAAATCATTTCCTTTCCATTTACATCCTTGCACATTATATTCTTTTCAATTCTTGTACATTATTCAATATGGTTGTAATAGATAATTAGGTTTAATTTCTTGCAATCCCCATTTGTAAATTTGTATACCTCATCCCCCTAATGATGTAATAGCATGGTAATTTTACTTTCTGCAATTTATTTCTTTCATATAAATGCTATTAATTAGGGTTTGTATGGAAAGATAAAATCAACAAGTAGATAACCTAATCAAAGATTAAATGCATGAAAAACAAACACACTATTCACACATGCACCCTTAGGGTAATTCCACATGTTGCCTTATAAAAATGGTCATGTTATGTGTGATACGGTGGGAGAACTGACTATGGTTTTGCGTTTGTTTTCGCAAATGTTTCGGTTGAGCAAGAGTCGCCACCGACTTTTTATTTTATCCTAAGGAAAGGTTTAAAAAGCACAGCAAAAACCTTTGAGATTTTTCTTGGGTTCGGGGAGTAGATTATAGAAAGGGAAGGTATTAGCACCCTTTCTATCCATGGTTATCCATGGGCTCTTAGGTACTTGCTTAGATCAACTTGCCTTGTTTTTCATTTGTTTGAAATGGTGCTTGGTGTATGGTTTTGAAAATGTTTTAAAAAGATGCCTTGTATAGGCTACCCTTGTAACAATTCTTTACTCGAATGTTTTACAAAAGGTGTTTTGTCTTTTGAAAAGATGTTTCAAGGTTTTTGAAAGTTTGTTTTGAAAGTGTTTGTGAAGTGTGGTTTGAAAATAGGCAAGTGTTTTCTTTGCAAATTGACAAGTACCTAAGAGTTATCTACCCTAAAGTTTTCTCAAAGATTCTTGTTATGTTTTAAACCTTTTGACAATTTTGTTCCACCATTGCATTTGGTGGACAATCTTGCTTTAGGAGATGAAAGGGACGGGCGCGGGTCATCGTTTAGACCATAATTGCAATAGTGCTAAGTCTCTTTGGGCAATTTCTCTTTGAAAGGGACTTGATCATTTTAGGCAACTTTTCAAAAGCGTCATCGAGGGACTATGATCGTTTGATTGTTTGTTTTACCCAAAGAAACCTAACATGCAATATGGCCCATTTATTTGAAGGCAACAAAGTGGAATACCCTAAGGGTGCAAGTGTGATATGTGTTGTCCATTTTCATGCTTGATTATCTTGAAATTAGGTCAAAAACTATTTTGTTCGTTTTATTCGCATACAAACCCTAATTCTAGCATGGCATATTTAAAAAGCGTTAAAGTGCGAAAAGTAAAATTCCTACACTATTACAACACAATAATATGGGAAAGGGGGTACAAATGTTCAAATGAGGGATATTTAGACAAGAAATTAAATCTAGCTATTACATCAATTTTGGAATATTTACAAGATATTTAATTTGCACAAATTAAATAGAAATGAAACAAATATGCAAGAATGCAAAAAAGGTTTTTTATATGCATGAAAAAGGTATTTTTATATGTCCAAATAAATAAAAATAAAAGAGTATGATTTTTGGAGTATTTTCATATTTAGGTCAAAACCCTAATTTACAAAATAAAATGCATTATTTATACAATGTTTATTATTTACATACAAAAATAAAATAAAAATGAAGTATATTTGTGAAAAATGTATTTTTAATGTTAAATATTAATAAAATAAAAATATGTTTATTTTTGGTATTTTATTCTAAGTGTATTAATATATATATATATATATATATATATATATATATATATATATATATATATATATATATATATATATATATATATATATATATATATATATATATATATATATATATATATATATATATATATATATATATATATATATATATATATATATATATATATATATATATATATATATATATATATATATATATATATATATATATATATATATATATATATATATATATATATATATATATATATATATATATATATATCTTTATTATTTACTAAATAAATATTATATATATGAAAATAATAATAATTAATATTTATGAAAAATGTATATTTTAGATAAAATATCTTAAGAAGATAAAACAAAATAAAAATGAAAATAAAATGGTGTTTACATTATTTTTCCCTATTTATTCTAAATAATATATTATATGCTTATTTGTATACAATAATCAAATAAATACCTAAAAAATATAAAAATGGTGCAAAAAATATTTTTTATGTTTTTAATATGATAAGAAAAAATAAATGAGTCAAAATGAAAAAAGAAAAATCAAAAAATCATAAAAACAAACAAAATGGGCTTGGGGGGTATGAAAGTGGAAATAGGGTGTGAAAAGAAAAGACAACACAGGCCCAGCCCATGTGGCTTCTTCTTCAACCTTCAGACAAAAAATGTTCCAAAACGCGCGCGCCTGTACTCAAGTTCAAACGTCCTGATTCTTTGAGCTTTTGCACAAACTTTTAACACAAAAAATGTTAAGCATTGAATCACGATTCTAAATATATAAAGAACACCTCCTAACTCTCAGAAATAAGAGAGAATTTTGACATTCCCAAATCCTGACCTAAGTTTTCTGCCATATTCAAACCTTAAATTCTCACAGCTCAAGCAAAAGAAATGAAAAGTAAAAGCATGTACAGGTTTAGTGGCATGAGTAGAACATTTCTTATTCACAAACCTAGAGTTAATGATGCCTATACTAAGAGTTAGAAGTTCACCAAAATACCTGTTCAGTTGAAGTTCTGTCTGGCAATGGGGAAGATTTCAGTGCAAGGTGATGGTTGGTATAGCTTCCTTGAGGTGTGGTGATGCTGTTCCAATGTTTACTTTGCCTTGAGACACCTTGAATCGAGCTGTGGAACTTCAACTGCAAAATGAGAAAGTGAAAATGGTGGAACTTGTTAGAGGAATTACAGGTCGTGTTTCAGGTCTTGGTTAGCTTGCATTGATGCTAGGGAATGAGTTTGAATAGGTTTGGGCAAGAGAGCATGAGAGGAATGAGAGATGGCACTCAAACTGCAGGCCCTGCCCTGTTTTTGCAGTTTGAGAGTGATTATGGCAATGGAGAGATACTGGAGGTCTTAGGGTCGTGTGTTAGCTTAGTTGGGATGTCTTGAATGTGTTTCAAAAGTTTGCTTAAGGGTTTGCAAGCGGATATCAAAGTTGTTGTACAAAATGCAATGTTACTTACACTTTAAGCAACAAATGCCCAAGTTGTGTTCTAGGCAGGTAGAGGCCCCCTAATGTGCTGCATAACTCAGTCTTGATCAGTGTGATTAATCCCTAAACTTGTGCCAAAGAGATCTTAACTGTACTTCTTGGATTTTCAATTGGACATAAAGCTTGCTTTTTCAAAAATGGATAAAGTGCTTTATCTATTTTGGGATTAATCTACTATGCAATGCTTGAATCCATAGAACATGGTCTTGGCACAAAGAGTTTGCATTAAATTTATGAGTGTTGGATGGTTTAAGGACCTGTAATCAAGATATGCAAGCTGAGATTGAAAATGCCTAGTGTTATGGACATGTAAATTGGCCAATTCAAAAGTGAGTTTTTGCCAAATTGTGAAATTCGAATCTCTCAAGTTATGAGGTTGTTTGATGAGTTCTTGGACATTTTGGAAAGCTTGGAATGTGTACTACAATCCATCTTTGAAATGAAAATTGAAATTCCAAGCGTAAGTGTATGGAAAATGGCCTTGAAGTTGGGTAGAAAACCTTGTCAAAATAGGTTAAAATTTCACTAAGTTAAGAATGGTTTAGTACCCTTATTCAAAAAATTGTAACTTGAGATACAAGCCTCATTTGGGAAAACTTTGTGAATCAAAGTTATAGATTATGCAACAAGCTACAACTTTCATGTTTTGACTTTTGTTTGAATCCAAATGAATCTTGGTGAGAAAGTGGGGCAAAGTTGGAAATAAATTAGGGTTTTTCATAACTTAGAAAAATTCTAAGTTATGAAAAATTCTCATTTCTAACCCTAATTTGCATTTTTTGATTTCTTGGTGAACAAGTTTCATGATTTGGCATGTTTTGATGAAAAATGAATCTTGACTCTTGATTTTGACCAAAAAGTCAAAGTTTGACTTTTCAGTATACAGTCAAAATTGATCAATTGACTGGGAAATTCAACTGTCAATCTTGTGTACTTGGGATCTTTTGAGTTTGTTGAGCATGTCAAGATAATTCCATGGGGTCCTTGAGTCCATATGTGAGCTTGGTTTGCCATTGGTTGGGTCAAACAGTCAAAAATTGCCTTTGTGCAGTCAAAACCCTAAAAATGACCATTTTGCCCCTTTGGTGATCTGATCAAATTTCTTGTGGAATTGTGATCCAAACTTGGTCCAATGGTTCATATGAGTTCATAATGTTGATGTGGGTCAATTTTCATGAGATTTGACTGTCAATTGGTCACAGTTGACTTTTTCCCCAATACAGCTGATTTCTAGGTCAACTGTCCAATTGACTGGGCAAAGATTGGAATCAAGGCTTGAAACTTGATGTGGATAAACTTGGGAGTCCAATATGAAGCAAGAAAGTCATCTTAGGAATTTTGGGTCAAAACATCTTTGTGCAAACACAAACCCTAATTTGGGTCAACAGTGCAAGGAGAAGTCTTGAGCAGATGAAACCCTAACTGGATCTTGAGCTTCAAGGGCTTTGTGGTGAGAAATCAATGAGAAATGGGAGGGCAAATTTTGGGGTACAACATTATGCATGTGGGATATCTTAGAAAAAACAATCAAAAATACAAGATCATAGTCCCTTGATGACGCTACAAATGTTGCCTTTCAAATGATCTTAGTCCCTCAAAGAGAAATACTAAGATATCTTACAACATTGCTGTCATGACTATACGATGACCCACGCCTGTACCTTTACATCCAAAGATAAGGCTTCTTACCAATCAAATGGTGAGATAGCAATATCAAAGGAAGGAAGAAATGAACAAAAGACTTTTGAGTTGGTAGAAACGTTCTTAGTTGCTTGCTCACTTTTAAAACAAACGTCCTTGCTCACTTTCAAAACAAACACTTTCAAAACAAACAAACTTTCAAAACATGAAATATTTTCAAAAGTTCAACATTTTGTATACGTTCTTACGACTGAGAACCATTACAAAGTTTGCCTAAACGAATGTGCCTTTTCAAAATACTTTCAAAACCACCACAAAGCACATTTTTAAACAAAACACATTTTCAAACAAAGCACATTTTCAAACAAAGCAAGTGATCTAGCAAGCAACTAAGAGATCATAGATAACTATGGATGAAAAGGGTGCTAACACCTTCCCTTTTCATAATCTACCCCCCGAACTCAAGAAATAATCTCAAAGGTCTTTCCTGTTCTTTTCCACCTTTCCTTTTGGATAAAAGAAAAGTTGGTGGCGACTCTTGCTAACCGCAACAATTGCGATCAAACAAAAAACATACCAAGTTATTTCTCCCACTGTATTACAACCTGCAATTTCAAACATAGCAGGGACAGGGGGCATGACCCGCAGTGGTCGAGTCATCAGATATGAACCACCAAAGGAGAATGATGAGACAGCAAAGAATAAAAATGAGACATCAAAAAAGGATAAGGGAAAAGCAGTGGTGGAAACAAGTCAAGCGAAAGAGCCTCCGAGAAAAAACTTTACTAATCAAGAGGCAGGGGAGTTTTTGAAAATAATTAAAAGAAGTGACTATAGGGTGGTGGATCAGCTTCACCAAACCCCAGCTAAAATTTCCATACTCTCGTTGCTTATCAATTCCGAGGCACACCGAGACTCTTTAATGAAGGTGTTGAGTTTAACCCATGTTGTAGAGGATATTACCGTTAATCAATTTGACAATTTTGTAGCAAACTTAATGACCAGATCATATCTGGGTTGTAATAACGCTGAATTTCCGCCCCAAGGCGGAGCTCACAACAAGGCACTACATATCTCCATTTAGATAGGTATTATCAGCCTATCTAGAGTACTCACTGATGCTGGCTCTGCCCTCAATGTGTTACCGAAATCAAGTCTGATGAAGTTAACATTAGATGGCTTTGTGATAAGGCTAAGCTCTACAATAGTGAAAGAATTTGACAGTTCTCAAAGCTCGGTATTCGGAGAGGTGGACCTTCCAGTCAAAATTGGGCCACATATCTTCTATATCACTTTCCAAGTCATAGATATAGAACCAGCGTACACTTGCTTACTTGGGCGACCCTGGATTCATGCAGCAGGGGCAATCACTTCGACCTTACATCAAAAGTTGAAGTTCTTAGTGGAAGGGAAGTTAATTATAATCGACGGTGAGGAGGACATCTTCGTAAGTCACATCGAATCATACATGTATATTAGTGTCGACGAAGACTGTATAGCCACCCCATTCCATGTCCTGGAAGTTGCTTCAATGGTGACTTTACCAGTGGAGAAAAATAATAAGCCCAAGGTAACCTTGTGGAGAGACTTGTAAACAACAATGGAAAGTGGTGCCTCAAAAGGTTGGGGAAAGCTCCTAGAAATTCCCTATAAGAAGAATCACTTTGGTTTGGACTATGAACTATCAAAAGCTACTCTGAAAGGTAGAGCATAGTTTCCTCCAATCCAAGAGACCTTTGTCAACAAGGGAATATAGCATGGCAGATAGGTGGCGATGTTATGCAACAAAATCAACACCAAAAGGGAAACTGACTACATCTGAGAATGCGACCCAGGAGAAGAACTCAAGAGATGGACAACCGTGGAGATTCCTGAGATCTTTTTCTTTTCTAAGTAAATTTTCTTGTTTTTGAAAGAACCTATGTCGAGCCCGAGGCATAGGGGTTGCTTGTAAGGGTCCCCCGTTTTTTTCCAGAAAATATTTACAATTAATAAAAGTTATATTTTGTTTTCAATTAAGATCCATGTCTTTCTCTTTCATTTATCTCTTAAATTTAAAAATGGCAATACTTTCTCTTCATATGCATTTTCAAAATTCATATACTAAAATCTGCACCAAAACATGATAAACATGCAGATCCATGCTCAAAACCACCGATAATGTTACTGCCGCGATCCAATATAATTTTGATGCTCTTATTAACCAAGTTGAAGAGGAAGGTGATGGAGATGTTGAACTTTCTGAAGAAATGGCGAGGGAAATAGAGCGAAAGGCCAACAACATACAACTGTATCAAGAGGCCATTGAGACCATTAATCTAGGCACACAGGAAGATCTGAAAGAAATCAAGCTAGGGGAAATGTTAGAGTAGAGCATCAAAGAAAGGATGATCAAGCTATTACATGAGTACGTGGATATATTTGCCTGGTCCTATAGGGACATTCTGGGATTAGATACAGACATTGTGGTGCATAGGCTACCTCTCAAAGAAGGGTATTCTCCAGTTAGGCAAAAACTCAGGAGAACTCGTCTAGATATGTCCAGCAAGATTAGAGAAGAGGTTCTTAAACAATTTGATGCATGGTTATTAGTAGTGGTAGATTATCCGCAATGGATAGCTAACATTATGTCAGTGCCCAAGAAAGATGGCAAGGTAAGAATGTGTGTGGATTATCGAGACCTGAACAAAGCAAGTCCCAAAGACGACTTCCCTTTACCTTACATAGATGTTTTGGTAGACAATACGGCTCAAGCCTCAATATTCTCATTCATGGATAGTTTCTTGGGCTATAATCAAATCAAAATGGCACCCGAAGACATGGATAAGACCGATTTTATGACACCATGGGGAACCTTCAACTACAAAGTAATGTCGTTCGATCTCAAAAATGCAGGGGAAACCTATCAAAGGGCTATGGTCACACTATTCCATGTTATGATTCACAAAGAGGTTAAGGTGTACGTAGATGATATGATCGTCAAATCCCATATAGAGGAGGAACATATCATACATTTAAAAAAGTTATTTGAGCAGCTGCACAAGTTCATACTAAGGTTAAATCCGAATAAATGTACATTTGGCGTCAGATTTAGCATGTTGCTAGGTTTCATTGTAAGTCAGCATGGCATCGAGGTAGGCCCCGACAAAGTAAAATCCATACAAGAAATGCTAGCACTGAGGATAGAAAAATAAGTTTGTGGTTTCTTAGGGCGATTGAATTACATCTCAAGGTTCATATCGCATCTAACGGCTACGTGTGAGCCTATATTCAAATTAATGCGAAAAGATCAAACGGTAGTATGGAACGACGATTGCCAAACGACCTTTGAGAAAATAAAGCAATATCTACAGTATACACCAATCTTAATGCCACCAGTTCCTGGAAGACCACTCATCATGTATCTGACAGTTCTTGAAGGATCAATGGGTTGTGTTTTGGGACAACAAGACAAAACAGGAAGAAAAGAGCACGCGATTTACTACCTCAACAAGAAATTTACTGATTGCGAAACCAGGTATTTGCTTCTCGAGAAAACTTGTTGTGCATTGGCTTGGGATACTAAGAGGTTGAGGCAATACATGCTAACCCACGCCACATGGTTAATAGCAAGGATGGATCCTCTAAAGTACGTGTTTGAAAAACCGGCTCTTACAGGGAGAATCGCCCGATGGAAGATGCTACTATCAGAATACGACATCCAGTATGTCACTCAAAAATCCATCAAGGATAGTATACTAGCTGATCATCTAGCTCATTAACCATTTCCAAAATATCAACCTATGAAGTTCAACTTTCCAGACGAAGATGTCATGGTCGTAGGTGACTATGAAATACCAGGACCTGACGAAGGACCCGAACCAGTGGCACGTTGGACACTAATGTTCGACGGGGCTTCAAATGCAATGGGGCACGGTATAGGGGCGGTTTTGACTTCTCTAAAGAATTATCATAAGCCCTATACTGCAAGGTTGTGTTTTGACTGCACCAACAACATTGCTGAGTATGGAGCTTGTATACTAGGACTGAAAGCTGCCATTGATCTAAGAATCAAACACCTCAAAGTATTTGGAGATTCCGCACTAGTCATATACCAAGTCAACGGAGAATGGGATACTAAACATCCAAAACTAATTCCTTATCGAGATCATGTTTTAATGTTGGCTACGAAATTCACAGAGATCACTTTCAGTCACATTCCACGAGAAGAAAATCAAATGGCATACGCTCTAGAAACTCTATCAGCTATGTTCAAAGTAACTTGGACAAACCATGAACCGTGCATCATAATAAGACACTTTGAAGAGCCAGCATATTGCCTTGCTATTGAAGAAGGGCCGAATGACAAGCCTTGGTTTTACGACATCAATAAATACCTTGAAAAATAAGAATATCTAGAAAATGCCTTTATTATTGACAAACAAACTCTACGGAGGTTAGCCTCATAATTCTTTCTGAGTAATGGTGTGCTATACAAAAAAACTATGACATGGTACTACTCAGGTGTGTTGAGAAACATGAACGGATACACTCATGAGAGAAATCCACGAGGGTACTTTTGGAACTCATACAAACGGGCACGCCATGGCTAGAAAGATTCTGCGAGCAGGATATTATTGGTTAACGATGGAAGCTTATTATTATCACTATATAAAAACGTGTCACAAATGTCAAATCTATGCTGATAAGATAAATCTGCCACCAACTCCTCTGAATGTCACGAGCTCCCCTTGGTCGTTTTCAATATGGGGAATTTATATGATTGGCATGATTGAGCAGAAAGCATCCAACAAACACCGTTTCATACTAGTAGTCATCGATTACTTCACCAAATGGATGGAAGCGGCATCATACGCCAATGTGACAAGCCAGGTGGTTATGCAATTTATCAAGCAGAATCTCATATGTAGATACAGGGTTCTAAGCAGGATTATTACAGATAATGGGTCTAATATGAACAACAAGATGATGAAGGAACTGTGCGATAATTTCAAAATCAAGCATCATAACTCCTCACCATACAGACCCAAGATGAACAGAGCCGTCGAGGCAGCCAATAAAATATCAAGAAGATCATTCAGAAAATGGTGAAGACATACAAAGATTAGCACGAAATGCTTCCCTTTGCTCTATATGGCTATTGCACTTTCGTAGGCACATCAACATGCGCGACTCTTTTCTCTTCGGTATATGGCATGGAGGCAGTACTTCTAGTGGAAATAGAAATACCATCACTTCGGGTTTTAATGGAAACAAAGTTGGAAGAAGCGGAATGGGTTCAGATATGACTCGATCAGCTTAAACTCATCAAAGAAAAGCGCTTGACAGTTGTATGCCACAGTCAACTACATCAGAATCGGATGAAGAGGGCCTTTGACAAGAAAATTCGTCCTCAAATATTTAAAGAAGGGGATTTAGTACTCAAGAAGATTCAGCTACCTCGCCTCGATTCACGTGGTAAATGGAGACGCAACTACGAAGGTCCATACGTAGTAAAAATAACATTCTCCGGTGGTGGTCTCATTCTTACAACAATGGATGGGGAAGAACTACCGCATCTGACAAATTCAGACGGGGTCAAAAAATACTATGTATGAAAAGCTCGCTAAGCTCGAACCCTAAACGGGTGAATTAGGCAAAAAAGGAGAGTCTCGGTGGTCGAAAACTCTAAAGGGAAATCCAGGCAAAAATTAGGGACATACAAAAAAAACTATCTCGGTGGATTGAAAACCCGGAAGGGCGATCCGGGAAAAAATTAGGGATCTTATTCAAAGAGAAATAAAGAACAAAAGATTGTGATCTAAGAAATACGACTACAAACCACGAAGTAAGAGATGGATCTAAATCATACAACTCAGAAGCAAAGGAGATAGGAGTCATTAAAAGGAAATTGGGGAACAGCGGTAGCAATTATCATTTTCATTTCCATTTACAGTTTTAAAACTTTCTGTAATTACCTCTTTCAAGGAATTACATCTTGTACTCTAGCCTATTCAAAGGCACATCAATAAAACATTTACCTTTTTTTCATTTTTCAAATTACGTTTTTCCTTTTTTAGACTTGTTTGCAAAATACTACGCTTATTTCTTGTGAATATTATGTTGAAATCATCTTGGGGAATTTGACAAATAAATGCATTTGATAAAACATAGAAAACGAATTTTGGCTAGAAAAACATCAAAAAGAAAATCCGCGTCTACGTCCATGCGCACGTCTATACCTACGCTTGCACCTATAGCACAAAAAAATCAAGATCTTGCTAACACTTTTCACCATGTTCAAATCAATTCAAAGATGCCACAACAATGCAGCATACAACATCAGGGAATTGGTAACTCAAAACCAATGGTTTAAAGGAGAGAATGATGGAAACATTTTTCATAACATTTTAAAGGCATACACACATTTTGCACATATGCATACACAGACACCCAATACACACGAACTATAGGATCCACATCAATCTAAAACATCATGCACATGCGTCATGCATGACCTCAAGACATACGTCAGGCAAAATCGTTATCTCTTGGCCCATCGATTTTTCACCTTGGTGGAAAACAGACAACCAGCAAATAAACAATCTCACCCTCGATTCAGATATCTAAAGGTTAATCATCAAAGTTCACTTCTTCTACAAAATTCAACCCATCACCTAATACTCCATGCAGTGATGTGTTCAGCTCATCACCTAAGACTCCATGTAGTGATGTGTTCTTTATAACGTAGCTCATTACCTAAGACTCTATGCAGTAATGTGCGAAACCCAGTACATTTCTTAAGACTCCATACCGCAATGTTCGAAATCCAAATAAAATCCATCACCTAAGACTCCATGCAGTGATGTTTTTTTTCTCTACAATATGGTTCATTACCTAAGACTCCATGTAGTAATGTGCGAAACTTAGTTCATTGCCTAAGACTTCATGCAACAGTGTAACATGACCCATTGCCTAAGACTCCATGCAGCGATGTATTTCCCTCTATTCACCCATTTCCTAAGACTCCATCCAGCAGCGCGCTTCCTCATTTTGAGATACAGACCATTACCTAAGACTCCATGTAGTGATGTTTAAAACCCAAATTTAGCTCATCGCCTAAGACTCCACGCAGCGATTCACAAACATAACCCATTTCCCCAGTCTCCAAGAAGCCATGTGTTATCAAGTGTTGTGTTGTACCCCAAAATTTTCCCTCTCATTTTATCAACATTTCTCATCACAAGACTCTTACAACCCAAGACCAAGCTAGGGTTTGCTCTGCTCAAGACACCTCCTTGCACTGTTAACCTGAAATTAGGGTTTGAGTTTGCATAGGGATTTTTGGACCTTAAATGCCCAAATTGACTTTCATACTTCATATTGGACTCATAAGTTTTCCCATACCAAGTTTCAAGCCTTGAATCAAATTTTTGCCCAGTCAATTGGACAGTTGACCTAGAAATCAGTTGTATTGGGAAAAAAGACAACTGTGACCAATTTACAGTCAAACCTCGTGAATTTTGACCCACATCAACATTATGAACTCATTTGAACCATTTTATCAAGTTTGGACCACAATTCCACAAGAAATTTGATCAGATCACCAAAAGGGCAAAATGGTCATTTTTAGGGTTTTGACTGTACAAAGGCAATTTTTGACTGTTTGACCTAGCCAATGGCAAATTAAGCTCAACCATGGACCCATGGACTCAATGACATTATCTTGACCTATTCAACAAGTCCAAAAGATCTCAAATGCATAGGATTGACAGATGAATTTTTCAGTCAACTGATCAAAATTTGACTGTACACTGAAAAGTCAATCTTTGACTTTTTTGGTCAAAATAAAGTGCCAAAGATCATTTTTCATCAAGATATGTAAAATTATGAAACTTGTTCATCAAGAAACCCAAAATTGCAAATTAGGGTTTGAAATTGAAAAAATTCATAACTTAGAAATTTTCTAATTTATGAAATTTTCTTAATTTTTCCTAACTTTGTCCCACATTTTCACCAAGATGCAAATGGATTCAAACAAAACTTACAACATGAAAGTTGTAGTCAATCACAAAGTCTACAACTTTTATTCACAAAGTTTTCTCAAAAGAAGCTTGGATATCAAGTTATGATTTTTGGAATAAGGGTCCCTAAAACTTTTAACTTAGAGAAATTTTGCCCTAGTTTAGGCAGGATTTTGACCCATCTTCTTGGCCATTTTTCACATAGTTCCACTTGGAGTATCAAGTTGAATTTCAAATATGGATTATAGTACATGTTGCAAGCTTTCCAAATTGTCTAAGAACTCCTCAAACACATTTGTGGTTAGGGAGAATCGAATGCTTGAAGTTGGCAAAAACTCACTTTGTAACCATGGCCAATACATGTTCATACAAGTTACAAATCTGACCAAACTAGCTTTGTACTTGATTACAGGTCTCTAAACCAATTTAAACTCAAAAATTGAATGCAAATACATTGGTTAGAGGCATTGTTCTGATCAAGGGAGCATTATACATTGAATAATTCCATTTTGGGCATAAAGATCACACTTCCATTTTCATAAAGCATAACTTTTGCAAAGTTGTTTTTCTTGAGCCTTGGACTTCTTACTTTGCAGAAAACAAGTTCCACAAACTTAGGCAAAGGTACAAGAAGCTGGTGCATTCTTGGAGATAGCCTGGACAGGCCTATCTCATTTCACTTCACACTTTTCTTTCAAAACAAGTCAACTTGCCAAAGGTCCATAACTCACATATCTGATATATTCAACTGAAGCCAAGGTTTCAAACAAGTTTTACACATCCCTGTAAGCCAGAAATACGAGCTAATCATCCCTCAAACACCCTGAAACACCAAAACACCAAAAACTTGCAAAACAGGGCAGTTGCTGCAACTTGAGTGCCATAGCTCATTTTGCTCATGTGTTTTGCTCCTTTCCACTTCAAACACCTTCCATTCAACTCACTCAAGCTATCCCAAACCTCCATTGCCAACTGTAACTCCATTTACAGTGTTCACAATTTCTATTTCAAGCTTATGCAGGTTGACTTCTAGAGGTTGATTCAGGCCATTTCAAAACAAACTAAGCATTGGGAAAGCTTCAGGGAGCATCAAGCAAGCTCAAAAGAACCTCAGGCCTCACTGAAAGTTGCTGCATTGTCCAACTCGTGTCCAGCTAAAACAGGTTTTTCATGAACTTTCATCTCTCTATTTAGGAACATTTAGCCTTAGGTTTATGAATAAAAGATATTGTACTCATTGCCCTGAAACCATACATATGCTCAGTTTTCATTTATATTAAACGTGCTAAGAGAATTTCATCCATGAACTTTCTGAAAAAACTAGGTTAGAAATTAGGGCCAGAGAAATTCTCTCTGGTCTTTGAGAGTTAGATTAAGTTTTTTATATGGTTAGAATCGTGGTTTGATGCTCTACAAGTTTCATGTTTTGAGTTTTGTCAAAAGATCACAAATACATGAGATACAAGTTTGTACAGGCACGCGCGTGTTTTCAAATTTCTGGAGGTTGAAGATGAGGCTGATGGGCTGGGCTTGGCTTCTTGCTTCTAACACCCTCATTTTGCTAAATGCACCCCCTGGCCCATTTCCTTTATATTTTGTCTTTTTTATATTTTAATTTCATTTCTAACTTTGATTATTTATTTCCAACCATAAAAAATGCTTAAAAATATTTTTTCATAATTTTTACATTTATTTTGATATTTATTTTAATTATTACTAGTATCAAAACATTTTCTATACTTGTATATTATTTTGTTTAAACTTGAAAATAATGCAAATAATATTCTTATTTTCATTTTTATATTTTTTATTCACACCAAAAATATTTTCTTAAATATATTATATTTTTTGTAAATATTTTATTTTATTTTTATATATTTAACATATTTAATATATACATATATACATATATATACATATATACATATATACTTTATTTTATAATAAAATATGGAATAAAAATACAAAAAATAGTACATTTTATTTTTTATACTAAAAAACACCTTTTTTTGTAATATATTTTTATTTTTGTACATATCAACATATTTTTGTATATAAATAATAAATAATATCATTTTCTTAAAGAAAATTAGGGTTTACCCCTTTAATAAAATTAATCCTTTTTATTTTATTTATTCCTTTATATTTCTTTACATTTAAAAATACTTTGCATACATGAAAACCTTTTTTTACATAATACATTTTTATTTAATATTTATTTATTTTTGTTTATTTAAATATTGTACATTTAAATATTATGCATTGTAAATTCAATTTGGTTGTAATAATTTAGGGTTTTAATTTCTTGCAAAATAATCCCCTATTCAAAAATTGTACCCCCTCCCTATATCAAGTTGTAATAGCTTAGATTTATTTTTACGCACTTAAATGCTTTCAATTATGCCATGCTTAGAGAATTAGGGTTTGTATGCCAAAATCAAAACCAACAAATAGTTTGACCTAATCAAAGACAAAAATGCATGAAAAATAAACACAATGCACACTTGCACCCCTAGGGTTACAATCCACTTGTTGCCTTCAAAAATAGGCCATGGTATGCATGTTAAGTACTTTGGCAAAACAAAAACAAAACAAAAGATCATAGTCCCTCGATGATGCTATCTGAGTTGCCTAAACAAAATGATCAAGTCCCTTAAAGAAAATTTCCAAAAATACTTAGCACAATTGCTATCATGGTTTATAGGATGACCCGCGCCTGTCCCGTTTAACATCCTAACACAAGGTTGTTCACCAAATACAATGGTGAAACAACACTGTTAAAAGGGTTAAAAACATAAGAAAGATCTTTGAGTAAAGTAGGGTAGATAGCTCTTAGTTACTTGATCAAAAGCTTGCAAAAACATCCTTGCTATTTTCAAAACACACTTCACAACACAATTTCAAAACCCTACTTTCAAACATTGAAAACTTTTCAAAAGACAAAAACACCTTTGTATACATTCAAACAAGAATCATTACAAAGGTTACCACAAGGATGGTCTCTTTTCAAAACATCTTTCAAAACCACACACAAAGCACCATTTCAAACAATTGAAGAGCACCATTTCAAACAATTGAAAAGCAAAGCAAGTGATCTAAACAAGTAACTAAGAGCCCATGGATAACCATGGATAGAAAGGGTGCTAATACCTTCCCTCTCTATAATCTACTCCCCGAACCCAAGAAAACATCTCAAAGGTCTTTCCTGTGCTTTTTGACCTTTCCTTAGGATAAAATAAAAAGTCGGTGGCGACTCTTGCTAAACCGAAACATTTGCAAACACAAACGCAAAACCTCAAGTCAGTTCTCCCACCGTATCACATGTTGTTTTATTCATCCCCCAAGTTGCAATGAATAAGAAAAGTTAAACCAAAAACATACATATTGGTCTCCCCATTTCTAAATCATCATCCTTATTCAAATCCTGGTAAGCGATACATCGTTAGCTTTGCCTATTTTCTCAAGACTCTTAAGGGTATGCTATATCAGCGTAACTTTAAGTTTATTGGACAAATTTCGGGGTATTCCAAGTATTCAATAAACTTCCAATCAGAACGCACAAGACCTGTGTTTTCTCGCGCTATTCAATCAAAATATAATTGAATAGGGGCAGTTGTCGTACCCCAAATTTGCCATACCTTTATGATCACATCACTATGTGATTTTTGAAGTTAAAAGTGAAAGAAAAGTGTTTAAATTGAGAATGGTCCATCAATATCTGATGGCCCATTTTTAAGAATTCAAATCAACAAGAGGGGTGTATTCTAATTCAAGGGAGTGGGGCTTTCTAAATCAGAAAGACTCATATTTCTGTAGGCCCATTTGCGAAGCATGTTGGCCAATGGCCCATGAGATTCCTATATGAAGGTCTATTTTATTTTAAAAGGATGAGATTTTAAGTATATAAGAAGGCCCATTAAGTTTTACTGTTTTAGCAAAGAAAGGGGGGGTGCGACTTTAAATTGCAAAGCCCATTAGGTATTTCAGTTGGCCCATTTTTTGTTTGGTCGTTGAATAGTAGAAAAGGGGGTGCGCGTAATAACTATTTTTAAAGGCCCAGACAATGAATACAGACTAGGCCCATTTGGCATTTTAAGAGAAAATCATTTTTATTTTTGTTATTGTTATTAAAAAATTTCTATTATTGTAATCTTTTTACAAATTATTAAGAGATTTATTTTATTATTATTTATTATTAAAAGATTTGGTAAACTGTTTTGTTAGATATTATTTATATAGTTTACTTATTAAGAGCTTTTGTTTGAAAAAAATTGTTGGATCGAATCTTTTTAAAAAAAAGCTTAGGCCCAGTCCGTATCAAAAATGAAAACGTTATTGCAAAAAAGATAGAATTGGGTTGGGCAGTGCAAGGCCCAAAAAGCCAATTGGTAACGTGCTAGGCAAAAGAAAATATTGTACAATGCAAGGCCTAAATTAATAACAGTCACTGTAACAATCAGTGAGGTAAGTGCACACGTTTCAATGGGACTAACAATTATTGTATAGATCAAAACTGAATCAAATCTTAAAAATTACAAAACAAATCTCAGAAAATATAAAATCAAATTTTTATTACAAGTTTAAATCTAAAAAATACACAATCAATTTTTACGATGCAAAGCCCAGAATCTTAATATTACATTCATTCAACAAAATCAAATCAGTATGAATCATACATTACAGAACAAATTGAATCAATTACAAGATAATGAAATCCCTAATTTCTCTAAAACATCCCAAATCTAAGCTCTAAAAGAATATTAATAGCAATTCCCTAATTGGCAAATCTCTAGATCTATAAATACTGAAACAATTCGTATAGAGAGGGGGAGAAATTAGAGACAAAGTAGAGAATTTGGCTAAACGAAAAAGAAAATTGGAGATGATGCGGACACGAAGAAGAAGATAACAAACCCTCGTTGTTGAAGACCAGAAGAAGAAGACGATCAGGGTCTCAATATTTGAAATCCTAATCGTATCGCCGCTGAGCCTTCGAGTACCATCAAAGCTTCACTGTCACCACCGTCGTGTTCTTGCAAATTGAAAAGAAAAAGAGATCAGAACCGAAAAGAAAGATCGCATATCAGAATGATCGAGACCGAAGGTAACTAAAACTCAACTTTTATCCTGATATTATTGCCGGTTTGAGGTTCGTATACGATAGAGGAGGAGGGGTTAGGTTTTGGGCGCCGCCGTGGAAACAGGGTTAGGGTTTGAAGGAAAAGGATAAGGGTTTATTTTGATTAGAGAGAGAGAGAGGGAGAGATAGAGAGAGATAATAAAGAGGCTGTAAACGAAAATGGATAAAACGAAATGTTAAAACAAGTTATATTATGTAATTATTTGATACATGTGTGCCTACCGTAAATAAAGTGTTCCCTCAAATCTATCCATTCGATCATCATCAGACGGCCGTAAGGCCAAGTCTCACAGTAGTACTATGCATCCTCGCACATACAATCACTCAGGCCTCTCAAAAAATGTGTTTTAGGCCCAGCCCAGTTCTATCCACACCCCCTGGCTTGTTTTTACTAAACTAATGTAAGCGACACACCCCTACTGTTGGGCCCAATTCAATATCTGAACTTAGATCCAATTTTTTTCACATACCTCCCATGTTTTGCTCGTTAGTTAGAAAGTATACCCCCAGGCCAACTGGGTCTAAATTTAATATCTGAATTCAGGCCCTCACTATCTACACCCCCATCTTTTTACTGCCTAACTCAAAATACACCCCTGGAAAATTATCTAATTTTCTAGTTTTTTTACAATTATTATGTTTTCTTACTTTTTTTTATTTCTTTCTTTTTTTTTAAATTATAATAACTACTATTTCTACTATTGTTATTTTCATATATTATTTGTATTATCATTAAATAATTATTTTCTTTAAAAACTCATGTACACATTTTATTATTCTTGTATCAAATTTTTAATCATACATTAATTAGAATTTTCATAATTAATATGATTAAAAAATTTATAACAAATATTAAATTCTTTTTTCACAATAAACTAATCTAACAAACAATTTTTGCAAAAGGGTTCTAAATATATTTTGGCTAATCGCGCATTTAGTACAAAATTCCGCTATCTCTACACCCGGTCTAAATGTGAGGCAATTCAAAATATATTTGAAATACATAAAAAACCCAAACCCCTACGAACTACAAATTAGGACTCTGATTCCTCATAAGAGGCTATGTAGGCATACGATTTAAATCATGGCGAGTTCCCCTATTAAAAAAATTAAAACCCTTTGTACATAACTGTTAAACCTAAACCTAAACCTAGTATCCTTACGAATAAGGTAGATGAAGGGTTCCTAACACCTTCCTTTCGTCTAAAGAAGTTTGAAACTTAGAATATCTATTTACAATTTAGGGTTTCCTATTAGATTCCCTTCCTTAGGATAAAAACTAGTAGTGGCGACTCTGATTTTAAACCCAATTGCAACAGTTATGTCTAAATTGTAACATGGTCTATGATGAAAATGCTGCAAAGAAAATCGAGCCACTGAAGAAGAAACGCCCTCAAGAGAAAAATCCAAAGGTGGTGTCGACCATGCGAAGGGGACATACAAAGTCCAATTATCTAAACGAAAACCTAAGTTTCCATATCAAAGGACCTTTATTCCACCAACTGATGCTCCTAATAATAAATGGGTTCGTCCTTTCTTTCCAAGGGGGCAAACTAAAATTGGAAGGTAGTGAAGAAAGTTTTAGGTTCAAGTCATAAGTCGGAAATGATGGATAAGGGATCAAGTTCTTCTCAATTTGTTGAAGCTGAGATCACCTCAAAGAAGTATCATATTCCTCCCACATGCAAAGGGAAAAATCCCATGACGAAGACTCAATGGAGAAGGTTCCAAAGAAATAAAAAAAAATTGCAAGAGAAGCGGCATCAAAAGTTGCTCCAGTGAAAGACGAGAGCAATCAAAAGGCAAGGCACCGTCGACCAGTAAAAGAGAGGTTATCGATGCCAGTTGTAAGTGCACCGCCAGCAAAATCTGTTGATCCTGTTGACAATATGGACAATGAATTGTCTAATGAATTTGAAGATAACTTAGAAGATGGCTTGATTATTCACTGTAATATTATATCGGTCCTTCCTAATGAGTATGGTTTCGCGTCAGAAGCGTCTGGGGACGAAGAAGAAGCCATGTGCGAAGAATATGCTAACCAAAAAACTTTAATGCTACTACGTCATGAATAATAGGGTAGTTTTTGTACCCCAAAATTTACCCTCTTCATTTCAACTTTATTTTGGCTTATATTGCATTATCATATACATTCATGCATGACATTAGCCGTGTTGTTATGGGATTAGGGCATTTTTGTTTGACTGTTATCGAAGGTGCTCAGAGCTTTATACAAGACATTCATATGGTGAATGAATATTCTCTATCATGACTAATTTCAACATATTCTATCATGTCTCGAGTGGTATATGTGAGTCAGAGTTTTTATCTGATTTGAGACAGTTCAGGTTTAAAGTCCATTTCGGCACAGCAAACTTAAGAATTTTCTAACTCCAAGCTAGAGTATTATCTTGAGCTGATATTTTATCACTAGTTCCATGTGGATATTATCTTCATGTTTCATGTTCGGGCCGGGATCCAATTGTGTATGTAAGATGGTCAAATAATTTTGTTATTGGGTTTTCGGGTTACCGATCAACAGTATTTATGGTATTCATAAATGTATAACTCTGATTTGGTTTACCTCTTTGAGGTGGTTCTTTCACCATTAAATCCGCCTCGATATTCTCTACAACATTCATGTTCGTGCCAAAGGCTAATTCTCGAGGAATGGTCTCTGAATATGCAAATTTGTTAGGGTTTAAACAGTGCAAAATACTGGTAAAAGTTGGTTGAACCGTTGTTTCAGGCACAGTAAAAAGTTTATAATTCTCAGTTAGAGTACTATATGAGTGTGATTCTGGTGCCCAGAATTCCAACTCGATGTTATCTTGACGCCGTCTTTTATGACCAAGAGTTGATTCTACATGAAAAGTGGTGGGAATTTCGAGTTCCTGAGAAAATAATTGAGCAGAATCTGTAGTTTGTCAGTTTGATTTCCAATATTAAAAAATTCATAACTCGCTTGATTTTTACCGTATCGCGCCGGTTTTCGAAGCGTTGGATCAAGAATTTCTTCTACTTCAACTTTGATTCAGATCTTAAAATCAAACGTGTAATACGGTGGGAGAATTAACTTGGGTGTTTTGCGTTTTATCGCAATTGTTGCGGATAGCAAGAGTCGCCACCGACTTTTCTTTTATCCAATAAAAGAAAGGGTGAAAAGAACATGAAAGACGTTTTAAGAATTTTCTTGAGTTCGGGGGGTAGGTTATGAAAAGGGAAGGTGTTAGCACCCTTTTCATCCGTAGTTATCTACGGGCTCTTAGTTGCTTGATCACTTTGAAAATGCTTTGTTTGAAATGTGTTTGTGATTTGTTCTGAAAGTGTTTTTGAAAAGTGTTTGTGTTCATGCGAACTTTGTAATGATTCTCGTTTCTATAAGAATGTATACAAAATGTTGACTTTTGAAAATATTTCGTTTTAAAAGTGTTGGTGTATTTTGAAAGATGTTTCTTTGAAAATATTGTGAGCAAGCAACTATGAACGTTCTACCTACTCAAAAGGGTCTTAGTTATTTTCCTCCTCCTTCAGATGTTGCTATCTTACCATTGATTGGCAAGGAGCCCAATCATTGGATGTGAAGGGACGGGAGCGGTTCGTCGTATAGTCATAGAAGGCAACCTATGAGACGCTTTAGCAATTGTCATAAGGGACTAAGATCATTTTACTAAAGGCAACATCGAAGGGTCATCGAGAGACTACGATCTTTTATTGATGGTCTTTTCTAAAACGTCCCACATTTGAGGGACATGACTATTTTTTCGAGGCAACAAGCGAGGTTACCCTAGAGGCGCGGGTGTGAAAAGTGTGTTTGATTGCATGCATTTTTGTCTTTGAGGTTAGGGTTTTCTAACGGTTGATTTTATCTTGCCATACACACCCTAATTACTAACAATTATATTATAGTGATAAATTATGGAAATTAAAATCCTACGCTATTACATCACTTAGGGGATGGGGGTACAAGTTTACAAATGGGGAGATAAAAGCAAATAAAACCTAATTTTAATATTACAATCATATTGAATGAAAATAATAGCAAAAAGTAAAAAAAAAAAACAAGATTTTTGATGTCTGGCCTGACGGGCCGTGTCATGTGACACGGCCACCCGTGTCAGGACCCTGTAATAAATCATGCACACTTCCTTTCTTTCCCAGCTAAGCTGACACGAGCCGTGTCTTGTGACACAGGCACCCATGTCAGCACCCTGTCCTGCCAACTTGTCATATTCTTAGTTCCAGTAGACCTGACACGGGCCGTGTCCTGTGACACGGGCACCCATGTCAGCACCTTGTCCTCCTTTTTGTCACGTTTTAAGTTCCAGTAGGTCTGACATGGGCTGCGTCATCTGACACGAGCACCATGTCAGCACCCTGCCATGCCGACTTGTCATATTGTTAGTTCCAGTAGACCTGACATGGGTCATGTCATGTCACACGGGCACCCGTGTCAGCACCCTGTCCTCCTTTTATTCACGTTTTAAGTTTTGGTAGGTCTGACACAGGCCGTGTCCTGTGACACGAGCACCCATGTCAGCACCTTGTCCTACATTTTTTGTTAGATTTTCAAATAGATGAGATGACATGGGTCGTGTCCTGTGACATGGGCACCCGTGTTAGCCCTTTGTCTTGGCTTTTTGTTGAGTTTTCTTCTTTTGCTCTATCTATTTTATATATATTTTGAACACAAAAAGAAAATTATGTAATGATAAATATATTACAGTTCTGAAAGAAGTATACCTCTTGGAGCGAAAACTTTGAAAAAATGTACGGATGTCTCCGGGCGCAAAGTGATGATTGATCGAGATATTTCTTGAAGTTACTCCAATCCTTGCTATGTGCCACAAAGTTCTAGAATCGCTCTCACTCAGTCAAGTTGCAAAATACAGTTTTTTGTTTGTGTTTGGAAGGTGATGATAATGGTGGTACATAAATTATTCTTGTGTTTGAATGATCTCTATGTGATGTATATGAGATATTTGGATAGTTGGTTTAGGGGAAAACTTGCAAGGTTGTACAGTGGGTTGAGGTTTTTTTCTTTCTGTTTTGTGAATGAAAATAGAGTTGAAGATGAGCAGATTTTTTGTTGTGAATGAGTAGAGTTTACAAAGAATTCTGTTTTTTCTCTTCCCTCTTTTTTCTCCAAAAATCCCCACTTTCAATCCCCCCTTGTGTATTGTGAAAACAGTCTACTTGTAGATGAAGTTGGCTAAAATTTGAGAGGGAAATAGATGAGTTTTTTTAACTTTTTGGGTATGCTGTCTCATTGCTTTTTAGATGCAGCTCTTATATGTAAATTTGGTGCAAACATGAGACTGATATGATGCAGATTTTTCAGGACAACACTGCAGGTTTTGGAGCAGTCTGTGACAGTGTTTAGAGGCAGCATAGCAGGGCTGGTTTTGTACAGGGCAGTAAGCTATTTTTTGACATGGTTTTGGGCTAATAGCAGTAGACTTGGACTTGGAAGCATAGCAACATTTGTAGCATGATACAAATCTGGTTTTGTGGACAAATTTATGCAACTTGTAACGAAGACAAGGCATATTTATGGACAACATAATGGTAAAGTTTCAAGATTGAATCAAAGGGAAAGTTCAAACAAGACAAAGCTTACGATTTGTAAATTGCAATTTTTAACTTAAAAATGCATGCTTGTTGTTTACTTGAAAGCTTGTAATAACTTGAATTATCTTGAATTGTGGTGAAAAGATGTCATGAAGTAATGAAATTAACATGTATAGAAAACACTTAGAAAAAATTTCAAGTCTTGCAAAGTTTGATTTTTGACTTTCTTTATTTCTTGATGATAAAATTTCATATTTTGAATGTCTTGATGAAATGTGATCTTTGAAACTCAAATTTGATCAAAAAGTCAAGATTTGACTTTTCAGTGTACAGTTGATTTTTTCATCAGTTGACCAAATTTCATCTATCAATCCACGGGTCTTAGGAAATGAATTTAAGTATGCTCTTAGGTCCAAATTATGTACTTGAATCCTTGAGATCATATTTCAAACCAATAAGTCATGTACTAGGTCGAAAGTCAAAGATTGATCATTCTCAGTCAAAACCCTAATTTTGACTATTTTGCCCTTTTGATGATTTGAACAATTTTCTTGAAGAATTGTGATCCAATCTTGATCAAATGATACATATGACTTCAAAATGTTGATATTGGTAAAAAATATTAAGGTTTGACTGTAGGTTGATCAAAGTCGATTTTTTTTCAATACAGTTGATTTTAGGTCATCTGATCAATTGACTGAGCAACTTTGGTAATCCAAGACTTGAAACTTGACAGGAGAAATCAAGAGGGTCCATAATGATCCATGGAAATCATTTGAAACATTAGAAGTCCAACTTTCCTTATGCAAACTCAAACCCTAATTTGAGGCATCAACATTGAGGAGATGACTTGACCTAGTCAATACTTGTGCAAACTTGAATCATTGAAGATCTTTGTGAGAAGAAAATTGAGAAAAGAGAAGGGAAAATTTTGGGGTACAACATATACCCTTGTTCAATCTTGTTAAACCTGAAGAGTTAGATTAGTGGGTCCGTCATTCGTGACTTGAAGGTGGAAGATGATTTAACATTAGAGTGCCTAGGAATTTGCACTTGATGGTGGGATGGTTGATTGTGTTGGGAATGGGCTTAAAGATGCCATTTGGAGAGGTGATAAAGAATTCATCGGAGATGGGCTTACAGATGCCATCCAGAGTGACAGAAAAGGTCTATTGTTTGGTGACTTCACTGGGGACATAATCTTAACCAGAAGAGGTATGTTGATTGCCTATCATTAACTAGTGGAAATGAACTCTAACCAGAAGAGGTCTTTGTATTGTTAATTGACTTTTTCTGCAAGGAATATGGTTAGTTGTATGCAGATATATGCATGTCACAATGATGTTTCAAAATAAATGAGATTGTGTTGTATGCATTTTTCATGTATGTAATATGATGTATGAATGTGAAATATTGTTTAAGTGTATCTTTGTCTTGGAAAATAAATCCTCGACAGATGTTGGGGAGCTTTGGGAAATTAAATCCCGGGCTACTGGGATTCCTGTTTTGTTGTTTGAGGAGAACTCCGCTGGGGAATATTGACTTTGCTTGAGGGAAACTCTATGGAGAGTGTTGATTTCTATTTGAGGGAAAGAGTTCAGGAGTTTTAGTTGTCCATTGTTCTACTAGGGATTTATCTCTTGATTGGAGAGAAAAGAAGTTAGTTGTTATCTGGTCAGATTCAGGCTTCACAACAACTTGTTGGGGATAATAAAGTTAACTGTTATCTGGTCGGATCCCAAGATTCACAGCAATTTACTGGGGAAGATGAAATTAACTATTATCTGGTCGGGTTCCAGGCTTCGCAGAAAATTACTTGGAAGAATGAAGTCTAGCTATTATCTGGTCGGATTCCAGGAATCGCAGAGAATTGAAGTTGAATTGTTATCTGGTCGGATTCTAGGCTTCACAGTAACTTAGATGAAATTAACTATTATCTGGTCAAATTCCAAGCTTCGCAGAAAATTGAAGTTGAACTATTATCTGGTCAGATTCCAGGCTTCGCAGTAAGTTGTTGTTATCTGGTGGGATTCCAGGCTTCGCAACGATTAAAGAAGTTAAACTGTAATCTGGTCGGATTCCAGGCTTCACAACAACTTAGATGAAATTAACTGTTATCTGGTCGGATTCCAGGCTTCGCAGAAAATTGAAGTTGAACTATTATCTGGTGGAATTTCAGGCTTCGCAGTAAATTGTTGTTATCTGGTTGGATTCCAGGCTTCACAGTGATTAAAGAAGTTAAACTGTTATCTGGTCGGATTCCAGGCTTCGTAGCAACTTAGATGAAACTAACTGTTATCATGTCGGATTCCAGGCTTCATAGTAACTTGCTAGAAAGGATGAAGTTGAACTGTTATCTGGTCGGGTTCCAGGCTTCGCAGTAACTTGCATTAGAGGAATGGAGTCAACTGCTATTTGGTCGGGTCCCAGGCTTCACAGCCACTTTTGGGGATAGTAATGACTCCGTCAAGGATTGCAATGAATCTACCGGTGATTAAGGGGTTTTGTCCATTGATTTGTGATAGTCTGAGGTACCAATTCAAGATGGGGAACTTGCAGTTTGTTGGGAAAATAAACCCTATTGAATAGAATGTTTGACGACCTGATGGGAAGGTGTTTTCTTTAGGAAGAACTCAACAAGGTTTCTTAGTTAAGACTACCTCAGTTAGGGAGATGTTTTTCAAGAGATTGCAACTCTGGATGGGGATTGCATTAATCCCACTTTGTGGGAAGAATTTTATTGAAGTATCCCTGTGGGGGTATTCCAAATCCTTAAGAAGATGCTTATTACTGTATTTATGCATACACTTGTTAACAGTTTAATCATATTCATATGCATATCTTCATTCAATTTTAGTCATTGGACATTTTTGCACTCAAAACAGAAACGACAAAAGGTTGCACTTCAAAACATATTTGTATTGATGTTTGCCTATAAACAGGCATTTTGATACAAGGAGACAGAGATTCTAATAAGAGTAAATTGTCGAAAGAATGAAAGGAATACAAAAAAATAATAGCCATGTAGAAGTGATCTTGTTGGGCTCCAACTCCGCTATTGCCCCTATGTATTTGAACATCATCCCTTGCCGTCGAAAGAAGTTGATTGAATTGATCTTGTACCATTGAACTTAGACCTTGGTAATAAATTGACTGTAGGGGTATAACGGGACATAGTCATATGCTTTAATCCTTAACTTTTTGAAATTCTGGTATCAGATATATGATGTGGAATGATATGTCACAACATAAATATTTGTTTGCAAGTTGGGTGCAGTAAAATCAAAAGCAGTAAAAACACAAGAGATTGTTCACCCAGTTCAGTGTACAACAACACCTACTCTGGGGGCTACCAAGCCAGGGACAAGTTCACTAAATAGTATCACTTCATAGACCCTTAGTAAACAACCAGTTTACGAGCTAATCACTTAATCACTACCCAAGCTAAACTTCTACCTAAGACTCGCCTAAGTATGAGGCGATCCTCAAATCCCTTCAATCACTTCAAGAATTAATAAGTTTGAAACACTTCAATTATTCAATGCTTAAAAGCTTATGAATGATACACAATTAACAACCCAAATAACAACTCAAGTATTTAAACTAATACTTAGAGTGTATTACAAATAAAAAGCCTAAACTTTTAATCAGAAAGAAAGTATTCTTCTTCAAAAGTTGTTTGTCTTTGAATAAGGAAGAAAGTCCTTATATATGCGAAGCTTTGGGCTTGGGCTTAAAAACAAATATTCAAATCTTTTGAATATTTCCATAAAAACAGGCCAAGATAAAATTATGCAATTTGAAAAATATTCCTCTATATTTTTTGCAGCCTGTAGATCACAAATCTTGAATTATGCCACACATGAAAACAGGAAACAAAAGACTTAACTAATTTTGGGCTGAGATCAGTTCAGTAGGCAGATGTCAAGACATTTGCTTTGACATAATTCAAAACAGTTTTGCTCCAAATGTTAAGACATTTAGCAAAACATTAACAAGTCATTGTTTTACCAAAATTGCTGCCAACAAACACTTACAAACTCCCCCTTTGGAAAATTTTGGCTAAAACATTATTATAGTATATTATTAGAGCAGCAGCACAATTATCAAAGCATTATCAGGGCAGCAGCATAAGCAAATAAATCAAAACATACATTCAGTTAGCAGTTAGATGTTAGCACATGAAGATGTCAAAACATCTTCTGAGACATGAGGCTCCCCCTCAATAATGGTTAGTGGTCAGTCAGTGGTCAGTGGTTACTCTCCCCCTTTTTAGTCTTAATATGCCAAATAAAGTATGCATTTAGGAGAATATTAATATTAGGGTATATACCATATAATTCCAATGTCAAGCACATACAAGTGCCAAAAAAGAAACAAAGTGTTCAGAGAGACATCAAGTAGTCTAACTGTCATCTGGACCAGTTGAATTGGTTGAACTAGAACTTCTTTCCTCAGTGGAGTCTTCACCTTCAGAGCTCACTACATCATCAAGGTTGTTATCCTTTTGCAGGTCCTTGATCATGTTTTCAAAGATTGGCTTCCTAGCTGAGCTCACTCTGACCACATCATCTAATTCCTTGCAGGATTCACTTAATTCATTGATCATATCATCCTTGGTAGAGTTCTTTTTAGCATGTTGTTGTACCCCAAAATTTGCCCTCCCATATTCATCAAGAATTGTCAAAGTCAAGATCACAAGATTCCCCAAGGGTTGTGCAGCTCAACTGTCTCCTATACAGTCAAAACTAGGGTTTGAGTTCTGGTCAAGCAAATGAACTTTTCAAAGTCCCAATCAAGTCTCATATGCCTACAAATATGGTCAAGTATCCTCATGTCAAGTTCCAAGGCATTCAGCTCAAGATTGCACAGTCAAAACCCTAAATTGCACTACAGTCAACTGTAGGGGCAAAATGGTCATTTGGCAGTCAAAAGTTCAAATTTTTGGTCAACATATCATTTTGAAGCCACAAACATCATTTGATCAATGCTTGATCATGATTCTCAAAATTTGGCTCAGAAATCATCAAAGATGCAAAAGTTGCTACATTTGGACAGCTGAAAAAGTCAACTGAAATTGACCAGGGCATAACTTTCACATGGATTATCAGAAAAATTCCATCCAAAGCTCATTTTGAAGAGAAAGACATTTCCTACAATTCATCTTCATGTTCCAAGTCCAAGAAATGCTCTCACAAAAAGTTATCAATTTCAACATTATAGGTCATTTTCAAAAGTCAACAAAAAGTGACTCTAAGTCAAAGGCCATAACTTGAGATTGGTAAATCAAAATGACATGGGACCAAAGGCATTGGTTAAAGGACTCAAAGACCTTTCCAAAATGTCCAAGAACATGTGAAAAGCTTAAAAATTGACCAAGTTATGCCTTGTGGAAGTTGGGAAATTTTTAGGAATTTTGAAAAGTCAACAATGATGCAAAAGGCCTAAAAATGCAAATGGGCCCATTTTTCTTCCAAGATTCTTCATGCCAAGCCTATGCACGACCATTAGGCCCAAAGGGAAGTATTTTCATATTTTTTAATTATTTATTTGAATTTATATTAATTTATATTCATTTAAATCATTTTAATACATGAAAAATATAAACCTAACCTAAAAAAATCTTTTTATGCACATTCTAATCTCAATATTTCGTGCTTGATTGATTATGGCAAGTTTTGGTGTGATTGGATCATGATTGAACAAAAACAACATGAAAAAGATGTGAAAAGATCCTTAAGCAAATCAAATCTTCAAACAATGAATTCAAAGGATTTTATTCAATCTTTTTAACCTAATTGCTTCCATACAAGTATGAGATCACAACCCTAATGCCATGAGACTGCAAGCTGCGCCCAAACAAACATTGGCATATTGAAATTTTTCATAAAAAACTCAAATCTGAAAGGTGCCTTAGAGTTCGATTCAAGCTTCAATCTTTGTTCCATTAGCATCCTCAGGCACTCCTGATCAAATACCAACCAAGAACATCCATTGAAACGCCCTGAAACGGTATCACGACCTCAAACTGTGAAGCAAAAATTTCCAAATCGCATATCATATTCTAAGCATTTTTCATGAATTTTGTTTGTTGATTCTTATTCTTTGTGAAATTCTAAAGCTAACTGTGGTGTTTAATTGCGTTTTTATTGACCATATACGATTATGCCATTGCCAAAACTTAGGGTTACAGGTTTCTTGAAATAGGGCTTTTGTCTAGAGGAAAAATTAGAGCTCGTGAGTATCATGGTTGAGTTGAGCAGGTTAAGACGAAGCAATCACATACCTCGCGAACAATTTATCAATGCCATAGCGCTATTCGCTATTTTTCCAAAGGTCCTCTAAAACCACGTTCTGAAAACCGTTGCCCAATGCTTTGATTTACAGGGACGATGAAGGAGATGGAATCGTGTCAATCAATGATTCGTTGTTTTAAAAATTGGCGCGCTGATTTCCATTAGCTTTGTTTTTCTCTTATATTGTTTAATTGATATTATATGTTAACAACGCGCTAAATGGCGTAGTGGTCCAGGTGTTGGCTGGTGAAGTGCAAGACCTGGGTTCAAGTCCCAGGTCTGGCAAAAGTTTCATATTATTTTTCATGAATAATTCTTATGCAGCGCGCTTGAGGAGGACCACCATATTCCATCAGTATCCCAGTAGCCACGCGTCCACGATGATCAGATCAATGACCAAGCTTCAGGGTGCAGCATACACCTGGTCAAACGCACCATATGGAATCATGAAAAGTCAGCATGTGGCAAATTCAATTGGGCCAGGCCTCTCAAATTTACACCTCCATAATGGGACAGAAAACCCCCCTTGGTTCTATCTTTTTTCTAATTTTCTTCTATCTTTTATTATTTTTAACTATTTATTTGTTTATTTATTTTCTGATTTAATTAAATATCCCTTTTTTACAAAAATACAAAAAACATCATAAAAATAAAAAATGTCCAAATAAAAATATAATTATTATATTGTAATTATTTTCATCAATAAATTAATATATGTAAATATTTAGTTTAATTAGGTTATAGTTTTAATCTTTTTAATAAAAAAAAAAAACACCAAAAATAGAATTTAGGTTTAATATCTTTTTTTGATTTTTTCTTTTAATTCTTCCCTTTTTTAGAATAATATTATTTAGTTATTTTCATAAATTAAAAATTGTGCATAAATAAATTAGGTTTTAATTTAGGTCATATTTTAATTCTTTCATAATAAATAAAAAAATATTAGAATTAGGGTTTGCCGTTTAATTTAATTGAATTAATTCCTTTTTCTCATTAAATCTAAAAAACACAAAAATATCATTCTCATTTAATTTTAATTTTTAAGTCCTTATTAATTTTAATTATTTGCAAAAGGGTCCAACGCCCTAGTTTCGTTTTAATTATTTAATTTGCGCATTTATCTTATGTCGTTTAATTATAATTTTGTATCTCTCCCAAAGCCATGTAATTTAAATTCCTCGCACTTTTATTTCTTCGCATTATTTATTTTCCGCTAAATCGGGTCCGGTTTAATTTTGGCGATGTGGACCCGCGCCTTTTGTAATAGCCTTAGATTTATTTTTTGCAAACTTTATAACTGTTAATAAGCATGAAAGAATGTATGGCAATAATTAAAATCAAGCGTAGAACACGACAAACATGACAAGACAAATAACTGAAACATGACACACAATTCGCACACACCACCCCTAGGGTACGCCTCACTGTTGCCTTTCGAAAGGTGGTCGTCGAGTAGAAAACGTCTTAGTAAGTCCTCATGATCCGGGAACCTGGCATGAGGGTAGCTTCTAAGGTGTCTTCCCATTGCTCTGGTGATCACCATGTCCCTAAAATCGAATTGACCCGAACACCTCCAACGGTGGTGCTACCTACCTCTCAATGGTGGGATGGCACTACTTTAAAGGACTCTTATACAGACGAATTCCTTAGGGTAGGTAGGTTCTCAAGGATACTTGCTCTAATTTCAAACAAAATCAAAACATCTTTCCACTAACACTTTTCAAAAGCTTTCAAAGCAAATTTTTCAAACACTCTAACGTACGAGTCGATCTGAAATTTTTCAAAGAAACATTTTTAAACCCACATTGAAAAGCAAACAAACAATTTTGAAAACACATTGAGCAAGTATCTAAGAGCCCATGGATAACCATGGATAGAAAGGGTGCTAATACCTTCCCTTTCTATAACCTACCTCCCGAACCGAGAGCAATCTCTTTAAGGAATTTTTCTGTGCTTTTGTCCTTTCCATTTGGAGAAAATAAAAGACGGTGGCGACTCTTGCTTCCGCGACATTTCGCGAACCAGCGTTAAACAGTCAGTTCCAGATCCACCGATCACAGAACTGGCGACTCTGCTGGGGATAAAACTTAAAGTGGGGTGTACCTTAGGGCTAGCTTATAACTATGTTTTCAATTGTTTTCCTTGTGTGCTTTAAATTGTGGGTTGCTTGGGAGTTCTATAGATCCTACACCCGGATCTGGGGATACCTTCTTAGAAAGTAGCAACAAGGCTGTGAGGGAACTGTGCGGGGTATACCGACACGGTTGAAACAGTCTGCTACGTTGATGTGGCACTTTGGTGTGTACCGGTAACCCTTGAGTTCAGTCAAGGAGAGTACGGGGCCTCCGCGTGGTGTCGTGAAGCATCAACAGACCTTAGGAACCTTAATTGAACTATCTTGGCCTCTTTAGGGTAGTGAGATCACTGACTTTGGTGCAGTCCGAGGTTGGTGGATACTCGATACTACGCTCAATTGAGGGTTGCTTTCCTGGAATATTTCGGTCGCCAGTTCAGTGGCTAAATCGAAACGATGAACAATGAAAGCAATCCCGTGATATTGGGAACCTTAGAACCCGGTTACTTTGATTAGGACAGGTTGAACCCACCAACTTCAAGAGGGTACTACCCAGACCCCATGCTGGCCTTAAACCTTAAGGGCTTGTCTTGTGTGCCTTGTGTGCCTTACATGTTTGTCTTTGTAAATATCTGTGGTGTGTTTAATCATAGCATCATGACATCATCCAGCATCATACGCATTGACTAACCATTTCAGGGGTTCGAATTTTCATCTTTGTTCTTGTTTTGTAGGACATGGAAACTGCTCGTAGAAAGACAATTCAGGTCAATCTTGTAAGGATCCCTCCTCAGCTTAAGGAGCTTATATCCAGGATTCCCGAGAACTCTTCATTCAGTGACAGGCATGGAAGCCTCATCAGCTTGGTCAACACCAACCTTGAGGAAGATATGATAAAGGTCTTGTTCCAGTTCTTTGATCCCCTGCATCACTGTTTTACCTTCTTGGACTATCAGTTGGTACCTACACTGGAGGAGTTCTCCCGGCTCCTGAAGATCCCTATCCTTGATCAGCTACCTTTCAACGGTACAGAAAAGGAACCTAAGCTCGAAGAGATTGCTAAAGCCTTGCACCTACAGTCATCTGACCTCAAGGGACATTGGGAAGTTAGAAGTGGTGTCAAAGGGTTCTTAGCCAGGTTTCTGTTTGAGAAGGCCCTTGAATGTTGGAATTCCCTTGACCTGCAAGCTTTTGAAGAGGTTGTGGCCCTCCTTGTTTATGGTTTGGTACTGTTCCCTAATCCAGATCAGCTCATTGATATCAGTGCCGTTCAGATCTTTATGTCCAGGAATCCTATACCTACATTGCTGGGGGACATCCTTCACTCATGTTACACTCGAACCATGAGAAAAAGAGGTGTCCTTATGTGTTGCACTCCTCTCCTGGGAAGGTGGTTTATTTCGCACCTTCCCCAATCAGTCTTGAAGAATGAGCGGGGTTTGAGATGGTCACAACGGTTGATGACTCTTACACATGCAGATATACATTGGTGTCCTAGATCCAGAGGAGATGTCACTATCATTGATCGTTGTGGGCAGTACCCTAATGTTCCTTTACTGGGAATCAGAGGAGGTATTACTTATAGTCCATGCCTGGCTTGGAGACAGTTTGGTTATGCTCGGAGGGACGGTCCTCATGACATGTTAATTCCCGACATAGTTTTTGACTTCGACAATGATACTCAAGGACTTCGTCAGAGATTTATCAGAGCTTGGAGGATGCCTAGTAGGATAGACAGCAAGACACTAGGGCACAGGAACTCCATCCCTTTGGAGCCTTATCTCAAATGGGTACGCGCCCGCTCTCAGAAGTTAGTGATGCCTTATCCTCACATGCTTCCAGTAATCAAAGAACCTGTCTTGGAAGGGGAAGTGTCTCATGTTATTCAGCACCCTGATATGCCCACATCCTGGGAAGAGATGCAGAAGAGCTGGATCCAGCTTAAGGAGGAAAGGAATTCTCTCGAGACTAGTCTGCATGCCAGTGAAAAGAAAGTCTTGGAGCTCACCCGTCTGTTGCATGAGGAGAGGAATCTCAACACCTACATAGCTCCGAAGAGGATGCGCAGTGTATTTTGGGATTGACTTGATTTTTGTACTTTTGCCCATGAGGCCTTGATGTATTAAACAATGATTTCTTTAATGATAACGTGTGTTCTTTTCTTGTCTACAACGAATTTGAACTTTCGAACCCTTGAATGCATTGCATACGCATTTCATACATCATGTGCACAGCAGGTTTTTCCCCTTTTCAGGTTGCTTACAGTTCTTCGCTGTTTATTTCAGCATCATGAATCCCGGATCTGAATCAACTGAGACTTCAATCAAGGCTCTCCAGGCGCAGAATGCGCAGTTTCAAGAACTAATCCTGGGTCTAGCCAAAGGCCAAGAGGAATTAAAGACTATGCTCCTGAAAAAGAAGAAGAAAAGAAGAACTGTTCTATTCAACACGGGCCGAAGGTTGGGTAATACTCTGCATCAGGAAGAGGCTGTTTCTTCTGTTGGCAAGAGTCCTTCTCAGGCAGAAGTCAAGGTTCCTACTCCAGTGGTCTCCGAAGACGAGACGAATTTTGATGAGGAACAGTATCCTCCTGAAGACGACAAGTACAAACAACTGGAAGACAGGTTGAGGGCCATGGAAATTCAACAGGTACCTGGGCTGGATTTTGGAGATCTGGGTTTGTCCACTGGTGTAATTATCCCACACAAGTTCAAAGCTCCAACCTTTTCTAAGTATGACGGGGCGTCCTGTCCCAAGCTGCATTTGAGGTCCTACGTTCGGAAGATTCAGCCGTACTCTGCGGACAAGAATCTATGGATCCACTTCTTCCAGGAGAGTCTTTCAGGGACTCATCTCGAATGGTTCTATCAACTGGATGGGACCAAAGTTCGTAACTGGGAGGAGCTGGCTACTGCTTTCTACAAGCAGTATCAGTATAATGCCGACCTTGCCCCCACACGTACCCAACTCCAGGGTATGTCGTTAGGTGCAAGTGAAGGTTTTAAAGAGTACGCGCAGAAGTGGAGAGATATGGCTGGCAGGGTGCAGCCACCTTTGACTGATCGAGAGTTAGTGGACATGTTCTTGGGGACCCTATCTGGGCCGTTTTTTAACCATCTCATTGGGAATTCTTCTGCTGGTTTCACTGATTTGATCTTAACTGGAGAGAGAATCGAAGCTGGGCTGAAATCTGGGAAGATTGCAAAGGGGGCATCATCCTCTAGTTCAGAAAAGAAACCGTTTAAAAAGGAGTCTAGTGCCGTGTATGGCTCCAGGAAATCCGAAAGACCTGATCACCGTCAATCTGTCAGCGCAGTAATGATCGCTAAGCCTGCTGCCGCTCCCCGGCCAAACAATCCTCAAAGGGCTGATAGACCCCGGAGAGAGTTCACCCGGTTAAGCATGACCCTATCGCAAATCCTGCCACAGTTGCTATCCACCAATTTGGTGACTGTCAAGGAGGCGCCAAAGTTCTCAAACACTACCTCTCCTAAGTACAACCCGAATGCCCGTTGTGCTTACCATTCAGACAGCCCGGGGCATGCCACTGACGACTGTTGGGCACTAAGGAACAAGCTGCAGGACCTCATTGACGCTAAGGAGGTACAGTTCGAGGCATCTGACAAACCTAATGTGGTGACAGCTCCCCTGCCTGCTCATGGAGTTAATGCTATTGGTGATGAAGAGGAAGTGGATGAAGCTGAGTTCGATAGCTGGATTTACCCGGCAACTGATGGTGGACCCAACAATTGGAGCACAAAGGACAACCTCCATGTTTCTTTGGTTACTAAGTAATAAATTTCTTTGTTTTGTTATTTTGTAATAAACAATGATAAACTCTATGGCCCGGTGTCTTACCCGAGACACCGTGGTTCTATTTGTGAGGGCATACAAACTGTCATTTTATACATCATGAATGAAAATCTTGGACTATTTTCGCATTGCAAATATTGTGTTCCTTTTCTGTCTTTCTTTTCCTTTACATAATTTTCAAAACAGCTGTATTTACACACACACTCACTCATACAGGTTCCAATCCACTCTGGATCTCACTGACAACAACTCTGCTACTGCCAATTATGACTTCGAAAATCCGATCAACTTAGCCGAAGACGAAGGTGAAGATGATTGCGAAGTGCCTGGCGAGCTTGCTAGACTGTTGCCTCAGGAAGAGAGGGCAATTCAACCCCATGAAGAGCCAGTGGAAACCATAAACCTGGGTACCGAGGCAGACAAAAGAGAGGTAAAGATTGGTGCTAACCTAGAGCTCAGCGTGAAGCAACGGTTAACCAAGATGCTACATGACTATATGGAGATCTTTGCCTGGTCCTACGAAGACATGCCAGGGTTGGATACCGATATTGTTGTCCATCATTTGCCGACTAGGGAAGACTGCCCTCCAGTTAAACAAAAGGTCCGTCGGATGCGTCCAGAGATGTCCGAGAAGATTAAGGCCGAGGTCATGAAACAGTTTGATGCCGGGTTCCTTGCAGTAACTTCTTACCCTCAGTGGGTTGCTAATGTGGTGCCGGTACCTAAAAAGGATGGCAAGGTCAGAATGTGTGTCGATTACAGGGATCTGAACAGGGCCAGCCCCAAGGATGACTTCCCCTTACCTCACATTGACGTCCTTGTGGATAACACAGCTCAGCACAAGGTATTCTCTTTCATGGATGGCTTTTCAGGCTACAATCAGATCAAGATGGCACCTGAAGACATGGAAAAGACTACATTTGTTACTCAGTGGGGCACCTTCTGTTACAAGGTCATGCCGTTCGGATTAAAGAATGCTGGGGCAACCTACCAACGTGCCATGGTTGCCTTATTTCATGATATGATCCATCACGAGATCGAAGTGTATGTGGACGACATGATCGCTAGGTCCCAAACTGAAGAAGAGCACTTAGATCATCTACAGAAGTTGTTCGACCGGTTGAAACTGTACAAGCTGAGATTGAACCCGAACAAGTGCACCTTCGGGGTAAGATCTGGGAAGTTGCTAGGCTTCGTGGTCAGTGATAAAGGTATTCAAGTGGACCCTGCTAAGGTCAAAGCTATTCAAGAGATGCCAGTTCCCAAGACAGAGAAGGAAGTCAGAGGCTTTTTAGGACGCCTGAATTACATTGCTCGATTCATCTCTCATCTGACTGCTACCTGTGAGCCAATCTTCAAGCTGTTGAAGAAAGATCAGGTAGTACGTTGGAACGATGAATGTCAGGCTGCCTTCGACAAAATCAAAGAATATCTCCAAGAACCACCTATCCTTATGCCACCGGTTGAAGGGAGACCTCTGATATTATACCTAACAGTGCTTGACAACTCAATGGGGTGTGTGCTGGGGCAGCATGACGAGTCTGGCCGAAAAGAGCATGCCATTTATTACCTTAGCAAAAAGTTTACCGACTGTGAGACCCAATACTCACTGCTTGAGAAAACTTGCTGCGCTTTGGTATGGGCTGCTCGCCGGCTGAGACAGTATATGCTGACTCACACTACCTTATTGATCTCAAAAATGGATCCTATAAAGTACATATTCGAAAAGCCTGCTCTGTCTGGGAGAATCGCAAGATGGCAAATGATCTTGACAGAATACGACATTCAGTACACAACCCAGAAAGCCATCAAAGGGAGTGTATTAGCAGACCACTTAGCTCATCAAGCTGTAGATGACTACCAATCAATGAACTTCGAGTTTCCGGACGAAAGCATCATGATTGTAACTGACTGTGAAGTACCTGGGCCGGATGAAGGACCTGAACCAGGATCCCAATGGTCTATGCACTTTGACGGAGCTTCCAATGCTTTGGGAAATGGTATCGGCGCCATTATCATATCTCCACAAGGTACTCATACTCCACTCACTGCCCGGCTGTGTTTCAACTGTACCAACAACATGGCGGAGTATGAGGCGTGTATTATGGGTCTTCAAGCTGCGATCGACTTAAGGATCAAGTTCCTCAGTGTTTTCGGAGATTCCGCCCTTGTGATCAATCAGATCAACGGAGAGTGGGATACGAAACATCCAAACTTGATTCCTTACAGAGAATGTGTGTTGACCATGATTCCCCACTTCACAGAGATAACCTTTGAGCACTTTCCAAGAGAAGAGAATCAGTTAGCGGACGCGTTAGCTACAATGTCTTCAATGTTCAAGGTTAAATGGGATAATGAAGCTCCCCGGATCATCATTTGGAAACTAGACGAACCGGCATACTGTTGTGATCTCGAAACTGAATTGGTAACTGAGAAGCCTTGGTACCACGAAGTGAAGAGATATCTGGAAGCTCGGGAATACCCTGAAGGTGCCTCTGTCAACGATAAGAAATTCCTGAGGAGGTTCGCAGCCAAGTTCTTCCTAAGCAACGGCGTCTTGTACAAGAGAAACCATGATTCAACCTTACTGCGTTGTGTGGACAAAATTGAAGCAGAAAGAATCATGGAAGAGCTACATGAAGGGACCTTTGGTACGCATTCCAGTGGGCATACTATGGCTAAAAAGATCCTACGGGCAGGGTATTATTGGTCCACAATGGAAGCTGACTGCTACCAACATTCGAGGACATGCCACAAGTGCCAGATCTATGCAGATAAGGTGCATGTTCCTCCGGTTCCCCTGAATGTTCTGACTGCGCCTTGGCCGTTTGCAATGTGGGGCATAGACATGATCGGCGAGATAAAACCTACAGCATCCAATGGACATCGCTTCATCCTAGTAGCGATTGATTATTTTACGAAGTGGGTTGAGGCAGCATCCTATGCTACAGTAACCAAGACTGTGGTGGCACGGTTCATTCGGCACAACCTGATCTGTCGATACGGCGTCCCTGAGCGGATTATTACAGACAACGGTACCAATCTGAACAATAAGATGATCGCTGAGCTCTGCGAACAGTTCAAGATACAGCACCACAATTCTTCTCCTTACAGACCGAAGATGAATGGGGCTGTAGAAGCAGCTAACAAAAACATCAAGAAGATCGTGCAAAAGATGACAGTGACTTACAAAGATTGGCACGAGATGTTACCGTTCGCTTTGCATGGGTACCGTACCTCAGCTAGGACGTCAACCGGGGCAACTCCTTTCTCTCTGGTTTATGGTATGGAGGCAGTCTTGCCGATCGAAGTGCAAATTCCCTCTCTCCGGATAATGAAGGATGCAAATCTGAACGAAGATGATTGGATCCAGACACGACTTGACCAACTCAATTTCATTGACGAAAAGAGACTTGCCGCTATCTGTCATGGTCAGACGTATCAGAAACGGATGATCAGGGCATTTAACAAAAAGGTCAGACCACAAGAATATCAAGTTGGGGATCTGGTTATCAAGAGAATCATCCTTCCTCAGAGTGATCCAAGGGGCAAATGGACCCCTACATATGAAGGGCCATTTGTGGTTAAACATGTGTTCTCAGGAGGAGCAATGATCTTGACCAACATGGATGGTGACGACCTTCCTCACCCCGCCAATGCAGACATAGTTAAAAAATACTACGCATGAAAAAGACCCGCTAGGCTGACATGCCTAGGCAAAAATTAGGGCTTCCCGTCGAACCAAAAGGGTTCGGGCAAAATGAAGGGATGAAAATGAAAAAATCTGTACACCCGGCAAGTCGAAAACCTGAAAAGGCGGCTTGGGCAAAAATGGGTATCCCGGTGGATTGAAAACCCGAAAGGGCGGTCCAGGCAAAAGTTAGGGATAAAGCGTAATACTATGTCTCATTGGATCACTTTGCATCCAGAATCCGGTATCTACATCAAGCTCAAACGGCATCGATCAGTCAGCTTCACCTTCAACCAAGGTCATCAAGTGATGAGACGCTCGGAGTTATAAAGGCAATAGCAGAGTTGAAACCCAGTGGATCATTCATCTTTCACACAGCTGTTTTATTTTCATTTGTACAAACTTGTATAAACTCTTTTGATCGGCAACGTACCTCTTACTAGGACGTCAGCCTCTTGTATACAAAACGCCTATTTTCAGGCCATTCAAAAATCAATAAAAATATATCTCCAGTTAAACGTGCCAAGTGTTTTTCTTTTTTTTCTCTTTTGTTTTGCGAAGAACGTCCAAGGTTCAATTTGTGATGTATGCATTGACAATAATTTGCTAACTCATGAATATTTGCATACGAAACAAAGGAATTAATCGCAGGTGACACTGGAACAGGGGCAATAAAGAGTTGTCTAAGCAACCTAATTGTCCTATCCTCCAAGGTACCAAGGTAGGTTCAGCTAAAGAACATGACCGAGGATCTTAATTCCCCAGAGAGTAGTTCAGCAAAACAGTACATCTCTCTCCAAGCAAGATTGTCAAAATATCAAGGGAATTGAGTATCCTCCAGCCGATCTCAAACATTCCTCAGCAGCAATACATATATTCTTAACAAGTATCCCTGGCAGTCTTGGTCTAAAGATTGTTCCCCGGCGGTATACCACCATTCAAAGGAATCATTTCCTCGCAGTCTAAAACTTCCCCCAGGAGAGTCCAATCCTGTTTCCCCAGGAAAGTTGGAACTCATATCTCCCCAAGCAGCAAGCTTATCCCCAGTAGATTCTGGAAGCTTATCCTCAGAGCACGAACGCGTCGTCCCGGCTTGATTTAAAGAGTTATTTCCGTAACAGGATATAACTGGGTTATCCTCAGCCAAAAGCCACGGAAAGAGCGTCCTCGGCAAAGTATCTTCCTACCCCCAGCGAGGTCTATCAACACTTCCGACAACAAGGATATCCCCAGCGGAGTTATCTTCATCAACTCAGCAAAACATCGTTATCCCCACAGAGTAGCACTTCCCGGCATGATCGCTAGAGTATCTTTTCTCCCGCAGAATTATTTCATTTGCCGAGTTTATTCCTCAACGGAGTTATCTTCTCCTACCGGTATTCTTGCAACGACCATCCACAGCGGAAGCAAAATCCCTTCCTCAAACATCAGCCCAGGATATGACTTCCCGGCACCCGTCAAGGATTTATTTTCCTAGACGAAAAACATACATAAAACATCACATACATCATTGTAGCATGCATAACGTATTGCATCATACAAGTCTCATTTATATTGATAACATCATTGCTTGATCCATATCATGCATTGCATATTACTGACTTTTACCTTTCAGGAAAGATGCAGTTGAAATTCTCAAACATATTTCAAGGACTTCTCTAGTCCAGTTAAATCGACTCCAAACAGATTTTTCTGATAAAGACTCAGTAGAAGTTCTCTGATGGTCCCCTCTCCAACGGCGTGTGAGGTGGTAATTCCTTCTTCAGATGTTCCCCTCTCCGGCATGAGCGTGAGGTGATATTCTCTTATGGTCCCCTCTCCAACGGCGTGTGAGGTGGTAATTCCTTCTTCAGATGTTTCCCTCTCCGGCATGAGCGTGAGGTGATATTCTCTTATGGTCCCCTCTCCAACGGCGTGTGAGGTGGTAATTCCTTCTTCAGATGTTTCCCTCTCCGGCATGAGCGTGAGGTGATATTCTCTTATGGTCCCCTCTCCAACGGCGTGTGAGGTGGTAATTCCTTCTTCAGATGTTTCCCTCTCCGGCATGAGCGTGAGGTGATATTCTCTTATGGTCCCCTCTCCAACGGCGTGTGAGGTGGTAATTCCTTCTTCAGATGTTCCCCTCTCCGGCATGAGCGTGAGGTGATATTCTCTTATGGTCCCCTCTCCAACGGCGTGTGAGGTGGTAATTCCTTCTTCAGATGTTCCCCTCTCCGACATGAGCGTGAGGTGATATTCTCTTATGGTCCCCTCTCCAACGGCGTGTGAGGTGGTAATTCCTTCTTCAGATGTTCCCCTCTCCGGCATGAGCGTGAGGTGATATTCTCTTATGGTCCCCTCTCCAGCGGCGTGTGAGGTGGTAATTCCTTCTTCAGATGTTTCCCTCTCCGGCATGAGCGTGAGGTGATATTCTCCTATGGTCCCCTCTCCAGCGGCGTGTGAGGTGGTAATTCCTTTTTCAGATGTTTCCCTCTCCGGCATAAGCGTGAGGTGATATTCTCTTATGTTCTCCTTTCCGGCATGAGCGTGAGGTGATATTCTCTTATGGTCCCCTCTCCAACGGCGTGTGAGGTGGTAATTCCTTCTTCAGATGTTTCCCTCTCCGGCATGAGCGTGAGGTGATATTTCCTTTCAGATTATAATTTCCTATAGTTCCCTCTCCAACGGTGAATGAGGTGACTCCCTCTGAGATTATAATGTCCTTTGGTTCTCTTCCTGGCACTACGAAGATGGTAATTCTCACCAAGATTTTCTCAACGAGCGTTGTTGAGGTTGAAATCATTCAGGATTCTCTTACCATTCATGCTAAGGCAGTAACCATCCCTGGTTCATTCATCAGCGTTTGAAGCTCCAGACTCAGCTCCTGTAACCAATCAGGACATATCTATATCAAACATCTAAAATCAGCTCCTGCGACGTGTCAGGTACTCATTTTTCTGTTTTGCAGGTATGCAGGTTCTCGCTAAGGAATCTCCTACGCGATCAACGTCCAGATGGCATCTATAAGCCCATCATCCTATTCAAGTAACATCCAAATGGCATCTATAAGCCCATTCCCTCACCATCATGGCTACTATGTGAGCGCAAATTTCTGGGCACTCTAGTGTCCAATCATCTTCTACCCTCGGATTACGAAAGGCACGTCAGCCATTCTGCATCCTCAGGTCTAAGAAGATTGAACAGGGGCAACTGTTGTACCCCAAAATTTGCCCTCCCATATTCATCAAGAATTGTCAAAGTCAAGATCACAAGATTCCCCAAGGGTTGTGCAGCTCAACTGTCTCTTATACAGTCAAAACTAGGGTTTGAGTTCTGGTCAAGCAAATGAACTTTTCAAAGGCCCAATCAAGTCTCATATGCCTACAAATATGGTCAAGTATCCTCATGTCAAGTTCCAAGGCATTCAGCTCAAGATTGCACAGTCAAAACCCTAAATTGCACTACAGTCAACTGTAGGGGCAAAATGGTCATTTGGCAGTCAAAAGTTCAAATTTTTGGTCAACATATCATTTTGAAGCCACAAACATCATTTGATCAATGCTTGATCATGATTCTCAAAATTTGGCTCAGAAATCATCAAAGATGCAAAAGTTGCTACATTTGGACAGCTGAAAAAGTCAACTGAAATTGACCAGGGCATAACTTTCACATGGATTATCAGAAAAATTCCATCCAAAGCTCATTTTGAAGAGAAAGACATTTCCTACAATTCATCTTCATGTTCCAAGTCCAAGAAATGCTCTCACAAAAAGTTATCAATTTCAACATTATAGGTCATTTTTAAAAGTCAACAAAAAGTGACTCTAAGTCAAAGGCCATAACTTGAGATTGGTAAATCAAAATGACATGGGACCAAAGGCATTGGTTAAAGGACTCAAAGACCTTTCCAAAATGTCCAAGAACATGTGAAAAGCTTAAAAATTGACCAAGTTATGCCTTGTGGAAGTTGGGAAATTTTTAGGAATTTTGAAAAGTCAACAATGATGCAAAAGGCCTAAAAATGCAAATGGGCCCATTTTTCTTCCAAGATTCTTCATGCCAAGCCTATGCACGACCATTAGGCCCAAAGGGAAGTATTTTCATATTTTTTAATTATTTATTTGAATTTATATTAATTTATATTCATTTAAATCATTTTAATACATGAAAAATATAAACCTAACCTAAAAAAATCTTTTTATGCACATTCTAATCTCAATATTTCGTGCTTGATTGATTATGGCAAGTTTTGGTGTGATTGGATCATGATTGAACAAAAACAACATGAAAAAGATGTGAAAAGATCCTTAAGCAAATCAAATCTTCAAACAATGAATTCAAAGGATTTTATTCAATCTTTTTAACCTAATTGCTTCCATACAAGTATGAGATCACAACCCTAATGCCATGAGACTGCAAGCTGCGCCCAAACAAACATTGGCATATTGAAATTTTTCATAAAAAACTCAAATCTGAAAGGTGCCTTAGAGTTCGATTCAAGCTTCAATCTTTGTTCCATTAGCATCCTCAGGCACTCCTGATCAAATACCAACCAAGAACATCCATTGAAACGCCCTGAAACGGTATCACGACCTCAAACTGTGAAGCAAAAATTTCCAAATCGCATATCATATTCTAAGCATTTTTCATGAATTTTGTTTGTTGATTCTTATTCTTTGTGAAATTCTAAAGCTAACTGTGGTGTTTAATTGCGTTTTTATTGACCATATACGATTATGCCATTGCCAAAACTTAGGGTTACAGGTTTCTTGAAATAGGGCTTTTGTCTAGAGGAAAAATTAGAGCTCGTGAGTATCATGGTTGAGTTGAGCAGGTTAAGACGAAGCAATCACATACCTCGCGAACAATTTATCAATGCCATAGCGCTATTCGCTATTTTTCCAAAGGTCCTCTAAAACCACGTTCTGAAAACCGTTGCCCAATGCTTTGATTTACAGGGACGATGAAGGAGATGGAATCGTGTCAATCAATGATTCGTTGTTTTAAAAATTGGCGCGCTGATTTCCATTAGCTTTGTTTTTCTCTTATATTGTTTAATTGATATTATATGTTAACAACGCGCTAAATGGCGTAGTGGTCCAGGTGTTGGCTGGTGAAGTGCAAGACCTGGGTTCAAGTCCCAGGTCTGGCAAAAGTTTCATATTATTTTTCATGAATAATTCTTATGCAGCGCGCTTGAGGAGGACCACCATATTCCATCAGTATCCCAGTAGCCACGCGTCCACGATGATCAGATCAATGACCAAGCTTCAGGGTGCAGCATACACCTGGTCAAACGCACCATATGGAATCATGAAAAGTCAGCATGTGGCAAATTCAATTGGGCCAGGCCTCTCAAATTTACACCTCCATAATGGGACAGAAAACCCCCCTTGGTTCTATCTTTTTTCTAATTTTCTTCTATCTTTTATTATTTTTAACTATTTATTTGTTTATTTATTTTCTGATTTAATTAAATATCCCTTTTTTACAAAAATACAAAAAACATCATAAAAATAAAAAATGTCCAAATAAAAATATAATTATTATATTGTAATTATTTTCATCAATAAATTAATATATGTAAATATTTAGTTTAATTAGGTTATAGTTTTAATCTTTTTAATAAAAAAAAAAAACACCAAAAATAGAATTTAGGTTTAATATCTTTTTTTGATTTTTTCTTTTAATTCTTCCCTTTTTTAGAATAATATTATTTAGTTATTTTCATAAATTAAAAATTGTGCATAAATAAATTAGGTTTTAATTTAGGTCATATTTTAATTCTTTCATAATAAATAAAAAAATATTAGAATTAGGGTTTGCCGTTTAATTTAATTGAATTAATTCCTTTTTCTCATTAAATCTAAAAAACACAAAAATATCATTCTCATTTAATTTTAATTTTTAAGTCCTTATTAATTTTAATTATTTGCAAAAGGGTCCAACGCCCTAGTTTTGTTTTAATTATTTAATTTGCGCATTTATCTTATGTCGTTTAATTATAATTTTGTATCTCTCCCAAAGCCATGTAATTTAAATTCCTCGCACTTTTATTTCTTCGCATTATTTATTTTCCGCTAAATCGGGTCCGGTTTAATTTTGGCGATGTGGACCCGCGCCTTTTGTAATAGCCTTAGATTTATTTTTTGCAAACTTTATAACTGTTAATAAGCATGAAAGAATGTATGGCAATAATTAAAATCAAGCGTAGAACACGACAAACATGACAAGACAAATAACTGAAACATGACACACAATTCGCACACACCACCCCTAGGGTACGCCTCACTGTTGCCTTTCGAAAGGTGGTCGTCGAGTAGAAAACGTCTTAGTAAGTCCTCATGATCCGGGAACCTGGCATGAGGGTAGCTTCTAAGGTGTCTTCCCATTGCTCTGGTGATCACCATGTCCCTAAAATCGAATTGACCCGAACACCTCCAACGGTGGTGCTACCTACCTCTCAATGGTGGGATGGCACTACTTTAAAGGACTCTTATACAGACGAATTCCTTAGGGTAGGTAGGTTCTCAAGGATACTTGCTCTAATTTCAAACAAAATCAAAACATCTTTCCACTAACACTTTTCAAAAGCTTTCAAAGCAAATTTTTCAAACACTCTAACGTACGAGTCGATCTGAAATTTTTCAAAGAAACATTTTTAAACCCACATTGAAAAGCAAACAAACAATTTTGAAAACACATTGAGCAAGTATCTAAGAGCCCATGGATAACCATGGATAGAAAGGGTGCTAATACCTTCCCTTTCTATAACCTACCTCCCGAACCGAGAGCAATCTCTTTAAGGAATTTTTCTGTGCTTTTGTCCTTTCCATTTGGAGAAAATAAAAGACGGTGGCGACTCTTGCTTCCGCGACATTTCGCGAACCAGCGTTAAACAGTCAGTTCCAGATCCACCGATCACACATGTGCAGATGTTAAAACAATGTCTGGGACATGTTTTCCTGAAAAGAGCTTAAAATGGGGGGTCAAGGCAGACTCCCTCTTGCACACAACATCATTTCCACTTAGGATTCTAGGATGCTGATTTAGAATAATTTCACAGAGGAGGGAAGGAAAATCAATTGGAATATTAATGGCACAAGTTCCTGCATGTTTAATGGTCTGATCAAAGATATAAGTCCCATAATCAAAAAGTTTTTGGTTTCCAATAGCATAAATGAACTTTCCTAAACCAATGGAGATGGTTGAAGTGTGATTAGTGGGAACCCAATTTTCAGCTCCAATCCTATGTAGAATTGCATATTTCACACTCAGTTTGCTGACAGGAAGTTTGTTTTCCATTGGCCACTCACTTACTTGATTAGCAGTAATGGCTCTACACACTTGATTGTCTGTTACTTCCAGCTCAGAACATACATCATCAGACCTATCTAGAAATCTAGAAATTTGTGTATAATGGCAGGAGAAAATTCTACACACTTTCCTCTAACAAAAACATTTATATACTCCTTACTCTTATGGTCACCATATTCAACAGGAATATTAACATTAAACTCCTTAACAAGAGTTTCATAGCAATTGGCAAATCTGGTAACTGTTTTCATCAGTCCAACATAGGATATCAGCTTCATGATTTCCTTACATTCCAAAGCACCAACTCCTAGTTCTCTTTCCATGGAAATCCTTCTTTGATACACATACTTCCACTTTTCGGCATTCCCAACAGAGTGAAAGGAGATGTCGTCAAGTGGGGCATCAGAAACCCTAACAGACAATTTCTTATTTGCATACTTTTTGATAGGAGAGATGCCCTGGACATCTTTCTCGACATCATACTCAGAGTCAGTCTCTTCAATAAGAACAACTTTCTTATTACTCTTGGATCTTTTTACAGCATCCTCATCATCATCATTAGAGCTAACAGGTCTAGCTTTTCTCTTGCTAGAAGGAGGGACCACTTTACTTCATGCTTTTGGGGGTCCATACATGGTTTTCTTTTTTATTGTCTTGAGAGGGGGTGTGATACTTGCATCTTTAAATCTCCTGGACTTTAGCCTTCTAGCAATACCAGGTACAATATTAGTGATGAGCTCATTGTCAGACAACTCTTCAACATTGACTACATAAACAACATCGTGACCTTCTCCATCCTTGGAGGCAGCAGCATCTTCTTTAGAAGGAGAGTTTTCCTCAACATTTTTTAAACATTTTCCTCATAATCTTGATCAACATTTTCTTCTTCCACATCTTTTAGGGCAGAGGTAGCAAGCTTCTCAAGTTTGCTATCAGCAGCATCATTCTTGGATGATTCAGCAGCAACATTTTTAAGATTACTTCCTTTGTCAGCAGGAGGAGGCATGCGAGCAAGGGGAGTAGAAATCCCAAGCATAACAAATCCTTCATTTAATACCCTGTCCATAAGCCTTCTGATGCTTGTATCACCATTGACAATTTCTTCTTCACTTCTATTGTCAGTAACAGTAGAAGAGTTACCTTTATCATCTTTAGATTTCTTAGCTGGTGATGATCTATGTTTCTTGACCTTTTTCTCAAGTGGAGGGATCGTTGATAGAGGAGTAACATCTAGTACTCTGTCAAGAGAAAGATTTTCATTGGACTATTTTGAGGAAGATGATGTGTGATGTTGAGACATGTTTGAGAATTTTTGAGCAAGGTGATGAAGAATAGCAAGGGTCCTTTTTCTGTGGAGGAGAATGAAGAGTTTGTAAAAGTAGAGAGAAGAAATTTCGTAGCGTCTGGGAAACAAATTGAGGCAGTCTTATAATGATTTCTTTCTAACTTTTATTTGTTGGAAACACAAATAATGCAATATCACTTTAATGTTATTCCCACACACTTTTAATTGCTACAAGCCCTCATATAAGCATATCCCTAATTTTCTTCTAAAATTCTAAAATTCATTAGCATTCAAAGCTTTTGTGAGGATGTTATCCAGTTGCAACTCAGTGGCTACATGTTCTAAAGCAACAATCTTTTCTTCAACAAGCTCTCTTATAAAGTGATGACGAATGTCAATATGCTTGGTCATGCTGTGTTGAATAGGATTCTTTGAAATGTTTATGGCGCTTAAATTGACACAGAATAATGTCATGACATCTTGTTTGACATTGTATTCTGATAACATTTGTTTCATCCAAACCAGTTGAGAATAACTGCTTCCTGCAACAATGTACTCAGCCTTAGCAGTGGACAAAGACACACAATTTTGCTTCTTTCTGAACTAAGATATAATATTATTTCCCAGAAAGAAGCATCCTTCTGATGTACTCTTTCTATCATCAGCACTTCCTGCCTAATCAGCATCACAAAAACCAATTAAGGTAGAATTTGATCCATGAGAGTATAACATACCATAGTGACTTATCCCATTCACATATTTAAGAATCCTCTTCACATGGTTGGCATGGATAGTTTTAGGATCAACTTGATATCTTGAACACACCCTACAACAAAGGCAATGTCTGGTCTGCTAGTTGTGAGATATAGAAGATTGCCTATCATGCTTCTGTAGAGACTTTGATCTACAACTTACTCCTTTTTCATCTTTAGTCAACTTCAGATGTGTGAGAGCAGGGGTTTTTTTGTAACTGGCATTCTCCATCCCAAACTTCTTCACTATATTCTTGGCATACTTGCTCTGAGATAAAAATATGGAGTCTTCCATTTGTTTAACTTGCAGACCAAGAAAATAGGTTAATTCACCAACAAGACTTATTTCAAATTCAGACTGCATTTGCTTGACAAAATGATCCACCATCTCATTTGACATCCCACCAAATACAATATCATTAACATAGATTTGAACAATCATAATATTCCCTTCTTCTTATTTGGCAAAGAGGGTTTTATCTATGCCACATTTCCTATACCCATTCTCCATAAGGAATTCTATCACTCTCTTATACCAAGCTCTTGGAGCTTACTTCAATCCATACAGAGCTTTCTTCAGTTTATAAACATGTTTAGGAAAACTTGGATCAACAAATCCTTTTGGTTGTTCAACAAAAACTTCTTCATTCAGGTACCCATTCAAGAAGGCACTTATTACGTCCATTTGAAACAATTTAAATTTCAAAATGCATGAAACTCCCAACAGTAGTCTGATTGATTCAAGTCTAGCCATAGGAGCAAAGGTTTCATCAAAGTCCACTCCTTCAATTTTAGTGTATCCTTGAGAAACTAACCTTGACTTATTTCTAGTGACCACCCCTTTTTCATCAGATTTATTCTTGTATACCCATTTAATGCCAATAACATTTGTCCCTTCAGGTCTTGGAACCAGATCCCAAACTTCATTTCTACTAAATTGTTCCAGCTCCTCTTGCATAACATTAATCCAGAACTCATCAGTTAGGGCCTCTTTGTCATTCTTAGGCTCAATTGTTTATACAAAGAAAGAGTTAGATATCCCTTCTCTTGATCTGGTAGTAACTCCCTTGTTTGGATCTCCTATGATGAGCTTCTTAGGCTGATATTTCTGAGTTCTGATTGAAGGTCTTTTATTGAGCTGACTAGGTCGGGGATCTTCTTGAGGAGGATTAGAATCAATACTTGTGTCATTGGATTCAGTTGGACCATCAAGAAAATATGTTCCAACATCTTTTGAGACATCTTCTTCAATATTCCATCCTCTATCATCAATAGTAACATTTGTTGACTCTATCAAAACTTTGGTTCTAGAGTTAAACACTTTGTATGCTCTGTTGTTTGTAGAGTAACCCAGGAATATTCCTTCATCACTCTTGGGATCCATCTTCCTTCTTTGTTCGCGATCAGCTAAGATGTAACATTTACTTCCAAAAATATGAAAGTATTTTACGGTTGGTTTTCTTCCCCTTCATATTTCATACAAAGTAGCTGAAGTGTCTTTCCTTAGAGTGACTCTGTTATGAATATAGCCTGCAATATTCATAGCTTCGGCCCAAAAATGGTAGGGTAGCTTCTTAGCATGAATCATGGCTCTGGAAGATTCTTGGAGAGTCCTATTCTTGCATTCTACAATCCCATTTTATTGAGGAGTAATGGGAGAAGAGAATTCATGGTTGATTCCTTCAGAGGAACAAAACTCAGCAAATTTGTTGTTCTCAAATTCCTTTCCATAATCACTTCTGATTCTTATAACATGAATTTTCTTTTCCCTTTGAAGTTTTTGACAAAGATCTTTGAACACTTCAAAAGTTTCTGATTTTTCTCTAATAAAGCTTATCCATGTGTATCTAGAAAAGTCATCTACAACAACATAGGAATACTTCTTGCCACCAAGACTTTTAACCTGCATAGGTCCTGTCAAGTCCATGTGAAGAAGTTCCATAATTTTTGATGTAGTAAGATTTTGAATCTTCTGATGTGACATCTTAGTCTGCTTTCTAACTTGACAGTCACCACATGCCCTTCCTTCTTTTATCTTGAGCTTAGGAATCCCTCTCACTGCTTCTTCAGATATAATTCTCTTCATGCCTTTCAGATGCAAGTTCCCCAATTTTTGATGCCATAGTTTAACTTCGTTCTCTTTGGCTAAAACACAAGTTGAGGAGAGGTTTAACTCTTGAGGAACCCATAGATAACCGTTGTCTTTAGATCTGATTCTTTTTATGACAACTTAATTCTTTTCATTGAACACAAGACATTCTTCCTTAGAGAAGTTAACTTTGAATCCTTGATCACATAGTTGGATTATACTTATCAGGCTAGCTGTTAACCCTTTTACAAGTAACACATTATCATGCTTAGGAACTCCTGAACAGTCAAGCTTTCCAACACCTTTGATTTCTCCTTTTGCTCCATCACCAAAATTCACATAACTAGTGGAGTGATATTTGACATCCACCAACAGATTCTTGACACCTGTCATGTGTCTAGAACAACCACTATCAAAGTACCAGTCATCTTTGGTTGATACTCTGAGAGATGTGTGAGAAATGAGACTTCTAACATTGGACTTGGGAACCCACTGTTTCTTCTTTTTGCTATTTTGGGGAATCTTATCAGTTTTGGGAAGAGGATTATTTTTTAGGATACCTGTTGTACCCCAAAATTTGCCCTCCCATATTCTCCAAGAAATTGCCAAGTCAAGCTGCAAAATTCCCCAAGGGTTGCACAGTGCAAAGGTCTCCTATACAGTCAAAACTAGGGTTTGTGTTCTGATCAAGAAAATGAAGTTTTCAAAGGCCCAATCAAGTCTCATATGCCTACAAATATGGTCAAGTATTCTCATATCAAGTTTCAAGGCATTCAGCTCAAAATTGCACAGTCAAAACCCTAAATTACACTACAGTCAACTGTAGGGGCAAAATGGTCATTTGACAGTCAAAAGTTCAAATTTTTGTTCAACATATCATTTTTAAGCCACAAACATCATTTGATCAATGCTTGATCATGATTCTCAAAATTTGGCTCAGAAATCATCAAAGATGCAAAAGTTTCCTTATTTGGACAGCTGAAAAAGTCAACTGAAATTGACCAGGGCATAACTTTCACATGGATTATCAGAAAAATTCCATCCAAAGCTCATTTTGAAGAGAAAGACATTTCCTACAACTCATCTTCATACTTCAAGTCCAAGAAATGCTCTCACAAAAAGTTATCAATTTCAACATTATAGGTCATTTTCAAAAGTCAACAAAAAGGGACTTTAAGTCAAAGGCCATAACTTGAGATTGGTAAATCCAAATGACATGGGACCAAAGGCATTGGTTAGAGGACTCAAATACCTTTCCAAAATGTCCAAGAACATGAGAAAAGCTTAAAAATTGAGCAAGTTATGCCTTGTGGAAGTTGGGAAATTTTTGGATATTTTGAAAAGTCAACATTGATTCAAATGACCTAAAATTGCTAATGGGCCCATTTTTCTTCCATGATTCATCATCCATGACACATGCACGACCACTTGGCCCAAAGGGAAGTATTTTCTCATTTTTTATTTATTTATTTGAATTTTTATTTATATTAATTCATTTAAATCATTTAAATATATGAAAAATATTTAATTCACCCTAACCAATCCTTTTATACATGTTTTAGCCTCTATAATTCGTGCATATGCAAATAAGGAAAGAATTGGAGCAATTGGATATGATTTGAACCAAATACACATGGAAAAAGATTTAAAAAGATCCTTAAGAATCAAATTTTCAAAAGCCATGAATGCATTGGATTTGTGCTACTTTTCTTGACCTAATTTGTTCACTACATATGCCTGATCATAAACCTAATCATGCTGGACACGCAGCTGCTCAGAATATTCCATTGCAAACTTGAATTTTTCTCTAAAGAATTCAAAACTGAAAAACGCTTTTCAGGTGGATTCAAGGCACGAAACTTGTTTCAATAGCTTCCTCAAGGTCCCCTGAACGATTCTCAATCAAAAACACTCATCAAAGCCCAAGGAATTGGTATACAGAACCTGAGATATCTCATGAAAATTGCATAATCGTATTCTCCAATCTAAGCATTTTTACAGCATTTTATTCATGGATTCATGTTCATTGTGAAGTTCTGAAGCTAACCAATATATTCAATTGCTTTTTTCTGTGCTATACGCGATTTTGCCATGTTTATTTTCTAGGGTTTACAGAGTTCTAAATTGGGGGTTTCTTGTTAAAGAAAAATTGGTCCTCCAGACCAAGACCATTCAATTCAACGCATGGAGACGAAGAAGAAACACCCATCGCGCCCAATTTATAAATGCCTGAGCTCTAGTCGCTATTTTCTTGAAAAGGTCCTAAGGAAACATATGGAAACCGTTGCCTATGTTATTAGTATTTCAGAAAAATAAAACAGAACGAAGGAGATGATGTGTTGGCAAGCGATGACAGGGTGATTCAAAAACTCGCGCGCGTTTCCAAGCCACTAACCCACTTTCTTTTATATTATTCGCTTATTATTATATATTAACAATGTGAATTTGGTTCAGTTGGCAAGGGATAACGCTGGCAACATCCATGACCTGGGTTCGAACCCCAGGTCTTCAATAATTTCAATGTCATTTTTCTATTAACCATCATATGCAGCTTCGCTCGCTGGAGACCATGATACATCTCCTCATCAGGCCAGCCACGCGTACGTCTAAGACAATCCAAGGGTGCAAAATTGATGAACACCATAAATTCAGGTCAACGTTGCTACACGCTAGTGGCAAAGGTCAAACGGATCAATGTCCTGTTGGGCTTGGATTTCTAAAGGATACCTCCATATTGGGGACTGACACCCCCCAGGTTTGCATATTCTTCACTTTTTTTTTTATTTTCTTTATTTATTTTTTATTCTATTTTTATCTTAATTATTATTTACTCAGTTAATTAATTATTTTCACAAAATACAAAATATCATTAAAAAAAATCAGAAAAAGATATAAAATATAATAAGTATTTTATTTTAATTATTTTTATAAACAAATTGTACATAATTGAATTTAGTATAAATTAGGGTTTAATTTTAATACTTTTAATAAAAAAATCTAAAAAGAAGTAGAATTAGGTTTAATTAATGTTTTTTTTCATTCCTTTTTAATTTTTCTTTCTTATAATAATATTTATTTATTTTATTTTTGTAATTAAATTTGCATGAAAATAACTTAGGTTTAAATTAGGTTAAAATTTAACATATTTCTTAATAAATTAAAAATAACTAGGATTAGGGTTTGCGTCGTATTTTAATTAATTCTTTTTCTATTAAATCTTAAAACATTAAAAATACCAAAAACAAATTCTTGCTTTCTTTTAATTTTAATTTTAATTCCTCATTAATGTTAATCTTTGCAAAAGGGTCCAACGCCCGCGTTCTTAATTTCTATTATAATTCGCATTATTATTTCTTTTCCGTTTAAATAATTATGTACCTCTCCCGAAGCCTTGTAAATATTACTTCTCGCACTTTTAATTTCTTTATTTTCCGTCAAATCGGGTCCTGGTTAATTTTGGCGATGTGGACCCGCGCCATTTGTAATAGCTTTAGATTTACTTTCCTCGCAAATATTCTAACTGTTAACAAATGGCATGAAAGAATGTATGGACAAAAAATAAAAACAAGCGTAGAACACCAATGACATGACAAGATAAATGCAAACGAAAACGACACACAAATCACACACCACCCCTAGGGTACGCCTCACTGTTGCCTTGCCCTTCGAAAGGTGATCGTCGAGTAGAGGATGTCTTAGTAAGTCCTCATGATCCGGGAACCTGGCATGAGGGTAGCTTCTAAGGTGTCTTCCTATTGCTCCGGTGATCACCACGTCCCGAACCTCGAATTGACCCGAACACCTCCAACGGTGGTGCTACCTACCTCTCAATGGTGGGATGGCACTACTTTAAAGGACATTTACACAGACGAATTCCTTAGGGTAGGTAGACGACTCGTGGATACTTGCTCTAATTCAAAACAAAACAAATCAAAAATACTTTTCACACCAACACATTTTCAAAAAGCTTTCGAAAGCATTTTTCAAACACTCTTGAGGACCGATACAAGAGTCGATCTGAAATTTTCAAAGAAACTTTTTAAAACCCACAGTTGAAAAACAAACAAACCATTTTTGAAAACACAAATGAGCAAGTATCTAAGAGCCCATGGATAACCATGGATAGAAAGGGTGCTAACACCTTCCCTTTCTATAATCTACCTCCCGAACCGAGAGCAATCTCTATAAGGAATTTTTCTGTGCTTTTGTCCTTTCCATTTGGAGAAAATAAAAGACGGTGGCGACTCTTGCTTCCGCGACATTTCGCGAACCAGCGTTAAACAGTCAGTTCCAGATCCACCGATCACAGAACTGGCGACTCTGCTGGGGACCAAACTATAAAGTGGGGTGTACCTTAGGGCTAGTTCATAACTGTGTTTTAACTTGTATTGATTTGCTTGCTTTACTATTGTGGGTTGCATCGGAGATACATAGATCCTAACTCGGATCTGGGGATACCCTGTTTAGGTAGCATAAGCTGTGAGGGACCTGTCCGGCGTAGACCGACACAGGTGAAGCAGTGGCTACGTCGGTGTGGCACCTTGGTCTGTACCGATATCCCTTGTGTCGCAACGAGGAGAATATGGGTCTTCTTAGGAGTCATTAAGCACCAACAACCTTAGAACCTTAATTGACACAACTCGGCCTTTAGAATTGTAGCAGTATGCTACGCCCATTGAGGCTAAACTCTCGTGATGGTTCTGGCCGCAAGAAAAGATTGCGATGCTGGAGTTATGACCGATTGAGGGTAGTCAATGATATTGGGATCCTCTAAGAACCCGGTTACTTTTGATTAGGACAGGTATGAACCAACAAACTGAAAGAGGGTAGTACCTAGACCTCATGCTGGCCTAAACTTTAGGGGCTTGCCTTGTGTGACTTGTGTGCCTTACCATGTTTGCCTTTGTATCTATATGTGGTGTGCTTTATCATAACATCATAGCATCATGAGCATTGCATGCATCCTGCATAAGGACTGACCATTTCAAAGACAAGAGGGTTTCATCTTTGCTCTGTTTTGTAGGACATTATGATGCCCGTGCGAAGGAATACTATCCGGTTCAACTTTGTTCGTTCACCTGAGTTGCTTGATGAGTTGGTTAGCAGAATCCCAAATACCACTTCCTTCATTCAGAGGCATGGTTCCCTTCTCAGTTTAGTCACTGCAAAGCGGGATCAACAGTTGATGAGTGTTCTGACCCAGTTCTATGACCCTCTGTACCAGTGCTTCACCTTTCAAGACTTCCAGCTGGTCCCTACCCTGGAAGAGTTCTCTGATTTGCTTGGTATCCCTATCTTGGATCAAACTCCCTTTACCGGTTGGGAAAAGACCCTCAGGCTTGAGGATGTTGCTGCAGCTCTTCCTTTGACCCATCAAGAGGTAACAGACAACTGGGTAACTAGAAGCGGAGTTAAGGGTTTCTTGGCCAAGTTTCTGATTGGTAAAGCTAACAATTTCTGGAATGACCTGGACTTTAGGGCATATGAAGACATCTTGGCTCTCCTAATCTATGGGTTAGTCCTGTTTCCCAATCCTGACAACTTCATCAATGTCACTGCCATAAGGATCTTTATGTCTCAGAATCCTATACCCACTCTCTTGGGTGACATCTTGCAACAACTTCATGCACGTACTACCCGAAGACGAGGAACCCTATGGTGTTGTATCCCTTTGTTGGTGAGGTGGTTTATTTCGCACCTCCCTAAGTTCGTACTGAAGAACCAAGAAGGAAGAGGTTGGGCTCATAGGTTAATGTCTCTCACCGATAAAGACATCATTTGGACTTGCAGATGTTTGGATGAGATAGCTATTATTGATCGATGCGGGGAATACCCTAATGTTCCTCTGATTGGTACTCAAGGAGGGATCTCTTACAATCCATGTCTAGCGCTCCGTCAGTTTGGAAGAGCAAGAAGAGCAGGTCCCCATGAGATGTTGGTGCCTCACATCAGTTTCGAGTTTCAGGTGGATAGTGACGAGCTGCGTCGTAGGTTCATCAAGGCTTGGGATAAGGTTCATAAAGCTGACCCACAGGAGTTAGGGCCAAAGACTTCTTTACCTATGGAAGCCTACTACAAATGGGTCCGCATCCGTGCTCAGAAGTTAGGTATGCCGTATGAAGCTGTCAGACCCGTCATTCTTGAGTGTCCTGATAAAGATGGTGTTCCTCCAACTGTCCTTCCTCCTCAGATACCTACTGATTATGAGACATTGAAGAGATCTTGGTCGCAACTGCGAGAAGAGCGGGATTCTTACCGGGAAAAGTTCAACGAGCAGGAATCAAAGATCCAGAAGCTGACCAAGCAGTTGGAGAATGAGAGAGCTCTGAATGCCTACATCCATACTGAGAAGAGGAGACCATGGGATCAATAAGGAGCTCCAGATGTGCTTTTACAGTTTTATTTCCTTTCCAGTATTTCCTTTCATGTAACGCCTAAGGGCAACTTGTTGAATAATTTCAGTTGCAAAGTTGAATCTAATGAAGTGTGTTCTTTTTGTTTACAAAGTTGATTCCCGATTGTCTTTGAAAACATAAATCATACGCATTTCATACATCATGTGCATAGCAGGTTTTTCCCCTTTTCAGGTTGCTTACAGTTCTTCGCTGTTTATTTCAGCATCATGAATACCGACTCTGCATCAACTGAGACATCGATCAAGGCTCTTCAGGTGCAAAATGCACAATTCCAGGAATTAATCAAGGGTCTGGCTCAAGGCCAAGAAGAACTGAAGGCTATGCTCCTGAAGAAGGAGAAGAAGAAGAAGAGAAGAACTGTTCTGTTCAACTCGGGCCGAAGGTTTAACAATACTCTGCAACAGGAAGAGGCTGGTTCTTCTGTTGACAAGAATTCTCCTCAGGCAGAAGCAAGGGTTCCTAGTCCGGTAGTCTCCGACAACGAGACAGATTTTGAGGAAGAGCAGTACCCTCCTGCAGATGATAAGTACAAGCAACTGGAGGATAGGTTGAAGGCTATGGAGGTTCAACAGGTACCTGGGCTGGATTTCGGAGATCTGGGTTTGTCAACTGGTGTGATCATCCCCCACAAGTTCAAAGCACCCTCCTTCTCTAAGTATGACGGGGCGTCTTGTCCCAAGCTGCATCTGAGGTCCTATGTTCGGAAAATTCAGCCGTACTCTGCGGATAAGAATTTATGGATCCACTTCTTCCAGGAGAGTCTTTCAGGGACTCATCTCGAATGGTTCTATCAGCTGGATGGGACCAAGGTTCGTAACTGGGAGGAGTTGGCTACTGCTTTCTATAAGCAGTATCAATATAATGCCGACCTTGCCCCCACACGTACCCAACTACAGGGTATGTCGTTAGGAGCAAGCGAAGGTTTTAAGGAGTACGCTCAGAAGTGGAGAGACCTGGCTGGCAGGGTGCAGCCACCATTGACTGATCGGGAGTTGGTAGACATGTTCTTGGGGACCCTATCTGGGCCGTTTTTTAACCATCTCATTGGGAATTCTTCTGCTGGGTTCACTGATTTGATCTTGACTGGAGAGAGAATTGAAGTCGGGTTAAAGTCTGGAAAAATTCCGAAGGGTGCATCATCTAGTTCTGAGAAGAAACCCTTCAAGAAGGAGTCTAGTGCCGTATATGGTTCCAGGAAATCAGAGAGACATGAGCACCGCCAATCTGTCAGTGCGGTAATGATTGCTAAGCCTGCTGCCGCTCCTCGGCCAACTAATCCTCAAAAGGTTGAAAGACCCCGGAGAGAATTCACCCGCTTAAGTATGACTTTGCCGCAGATCCTGCCACAGTTGCTCTCAACCAATTTAGTGACTGTCAGGGAGGCGCCGAAGTTTCCCAATACTGCATCTCCTAAGTACAACCCGAACGCTCGTTGTGCTTACCATTCAGATAGCCCGGGGCACTCTACTGATGACTGTTGGGCATTAAAGAACAAGCTGCAGGACCTTATTGACGCCAAAGAGGTACAGTTTGAGGCATCAGAGAAGCCTAATGTAGTGACAGCTCCCCTGCCTGCTCATGGAGTTAATGCTATTGGGGACGAAGAGGAAGTTGATGAAGCTGAGTTTGATAGCTGGATCTACCCGGCAACCGACGGTGGACTTAACAATTGGAGTGCAAAAGACAATCTCCCTGTTTCTCTTGTTACTGAGTAATGAATTCCTATGTTTTGTTATTTTGTAATAAACAATGATAAACTTTATGGCCCGGTGTCTTACCCGAGGCACCGTGGTTCTATTTGTGAGGGCATACAAATTGTCATTTCATATATCATGAATGAAAATCTTGGACGTATTTTCGCATTACAAATATTGTGCTCCTTTTCTGTCTTTCTTTCCTTTACATATTTTTCAAAACAGCTGTATTTACACACACACTCACTCATACAGGTTCCAATCCACTCTGGATCTCACTGATAACAACTCTGCTACTGCCAATTATGACTTCGAAAATCCGATCAACTTAGCCGAAGACGAAGCGAAGATGATTGCGAAGTGCCTGGCGAGCTTGCAAGACTGTTGCTTCAGGAAGAAAGGGCAATTCAACCCCATGAAGAGCCAGTGGAAACAATAAACTTGGGTACTGAAGCAGACAGAAAAGAGGTAAAGATTGGTGCCAACCTAGAGCTCAGCGTGAAGCAACGGTTAACCAAGATGCTGCATGATTATATGGAGATCTTTGCCTGGTCCTACAAAGACATGCCCGGGTTGGATACCGATATTGTGGTCCATCACTTGCCAACTAAGGAAGACTGCCCTCCAGTTAAGCAAAAGGTCCGTCGGATGCGTCCAGAGATGTCTGAGAAGATTAAAGCCGAGGTCATGAAACAGTTTGATGCGGGGTTCCTTGCAGTAACTTCTTACCCTCAGTGGGTTGCTAATGTGGTGCCGGTACCAAAAAAGGACGGTAAGGTCAGAATGTGTGTCGATCAGGGATCTAAACAGGGCCAGCCCCAAGGATGACTTCCCTTTACCTCACATTGATGTCCTTGTTGATAACACGGCTCAGCACAAGGTATTCTCTTTCATGGATGGCTTTTCAGGTTACAATCAGATCAAGATGGCACCTGAAGACATGGAAAAGACTACATTTGTTACTCAGTGGGGCACCTTATGTTACAAGGTCATGCCATTCGGGTTGAAGAACGTTGGGGCAACCTACCAACGTGCCATGGTCGCCTTATTTCATGACATGATCCATCACGAGATAGAGGTGTATGTTGACGACATGATCGCAAGGTCCCAAACTGAGGAAGAGCACTTAGATCATCTGCAGAAGTTGTTTGACCGGTTGAAACTGTACAAGCTAAGATTGAACCCGAACAAGTGCACCTTCGGAGTAAGATCTGGGAAGTTGCTAGGCTTCGTGGTCAGTGACAAGGGAATTCAAGTGGACCCTGCCAAGGTCAAAGCTATTCAAGAGATGCCAGTTCCTAAGACAGAGAAGGAAGTCAGAGGCTTTTTAGGACGCCTGAACTACATTGCTCGGTTCATCTCACATCTGACTGCTACCTGTGAGCCAATCTTCAAGCTGCTGAAGAAAGATCAGGTAGTACGTTGGAATGATGAATGTCAGGCCGCCTTTGACAAAATCAAAGTGTATCTCCAAGAACCACCTATCCTTATGCCACCGGTTGAAGGGAGACCTCTGATACTATACCTGACAGTGCTTGACAACTCAATGGGGTGTGTGCTGGGGCAGCATGACGAGTCTGGCTGAAAAGAGCATGCCATTTATTACCTTAGCAAAAAGTTTACCGACTGTGAGACCCGATACTCACTGCTTGAGAAAACTTGCTGCGCTTTGGTATGGGCTGCTCGCCGGCTGAGACAGTATATGCTGACTCACACTACCTTGTTGATCTCAAAGATGGATCCCATAAAGTACATATTCGAAAAGCCTGCTCTGTCTGGGAGAATTGCAAGATGGCAAATGATCTTGACAGAATACGACATTCAGTACACAACCCAGAAAGCCATCAAGGGAAGTGTATTGGCAGACCACCTGGCACATCAAGCTGTAGATGACTATCAATCAATGAACTTCGAGTTTCCGGATGAAAGCATTATGATAGTGACTGATTGTGAAGTACCTGGACCGGATGAAGGACCTGAACCAGGATCCCGATGGTCTATGCACTTTGACGGAGCCTCCAATGCTTTGGGAAATGGTATCGGCGCCATCATCATATCACCCCCAAGGTACTCATACTCCACTCACTGCCCGGCTGTGTTTCAACTGTACCAACAACATGGCGGAGTATGAGGCGTGCATCATGGGTCTTCAAGCTGCGATCGACCTAAGGATCAAATTTCTAAGTGTCTTCGGAGATTCCGCTCTTGTGATCAATCAGATCAAAGGAGAGTGGGATACGAAACATCCAAACCTGATTCCTTACAGAGAATGTGTGTTGACCCTGATCCCCCACTTCACAGAGATAACCTTTGAACACTTTCCAAGAGAAGAGAATCAGTTGGCGGACGCGTTAGCTACAATGTCTTCTATGTTCAAAGTTAAATGGGATAATGAGGCTCCCCGGATCATCATCTGGAAACTGGACGAACCGGCATACTGTTGTGATCTCGAGACTGAATTGGTGACTGAGAAGCCTTGGTACCATGAGGTGAAGAGATATCTGGAAACCCAGGAGTACCCTGAAGATGCCTCTATCAATGATAAGAAATTCCTGAGGAGGTTTGCAGCAAAGTTCTTCCTTAGCAACGGCATCTTGTACAAGCGAAACCATGATTCAACCTTACTGCGTTGTGTGGATAAGACCGAAGCGGAAAGAATCATGGAAGAGCTACATGAAGGGACCTTTGGTACGCATTCCAGTGGACACACTATGGCTAAGAAAATCCTACGGGAAGGATATTACTGGTCTACAATGGAAGCTGACTGTTACCAACATTCCAGGACATGCCATAAATGTCAGATCTATGCAGACAAAGTGCATGTTCCTCCGGTTCCCCTGAATGTTCTGACTGCGCCTTGGCCGTTTGCGATGTGGGGCATAGACATGATCGGTGAGATAAAACCTACGACATCTAATGGGCATCGCTTCATCCTAGTGGCGATTGATTATTTTACAAAGTGGGTTGAGGCAGCATCCTATGCTACGGTAACCAAGACTGTCGTGGCACGGTTCATTCAGCACAACCTAATCTGTCGGTACAGCGTCCCTGAGCGGATAATTACAGACAACGGTACCAATCTGAATAATAAGATGATCGCTGAGCTCTGCGAACAGTTCAAGATACAGCACCACAATTCTTCTCCTTACAGACCGAAGATGAATGGGGCTGTAGAAGCAGCGAATAAGAACATCAAGAAAATCGTGCAAAAGATGACAGTGACTTATAAAGATTGGCACGAGATGTTACCGTTCGCTCTACATGGGTACCGAACCTCAGCTAGGACGTCAACCGGGGCAACTCCCTTCTCTCTGGTTTATGGTATGGAGGCAGTCTTGCCAATCGAAGTGCAAATACCCTCTCTCCGGATAATGAAGGATGCAAATCTGAACGAAGATGATTGGATCCAGACACGACTTGATCAACTCAACCTCATTGATGAAAAGAGACTTGCTGCTATCTGCCATGGTCAGACGTATCAGAAACGGATGATCAGGACATTTAACAAAAAGGTCAGACCACAGGAATATCGAGTTGGGGATCTGGTAATCAAGAGAATCATCCTCCCTCAGAGTGATCCAAGGGGAAAATGGACCCCTACGTACGAAGGGCCATTTATGGTTAAACATGTGTTCTCAGGAGGAGCAATGATATTAACCAATATGGATGGTGACGACCTTCCTCACCCCGCCAATGCAGACATAGTAAAAAAATACTACGCATGAAAAAAGACCCGCTAGGCTGACATGCCTAGGCAAAAATTAGGGCTTCCCGTCGAACCAAAAGGGTTCGGGCAAAATGAAGGGATGAAAATGAAAAAAATTTGTACACCCGGCAAGTCGAAAACCTGAAAAGGCGGCTTGGGCAAAAATGGGTATCCCGGTGGACTGAAAACCCGAAAGGGCGGTCCAGGCAAAAATTAGGGATAAAAGCGTAATACTATGTCTCATTGATCACTTTGCATCCAGAATCCGGTATCTACATCAAGTTCAGACGGCATCGATCAGTCAGCTTCACCTTCAACCAAGGTCATCAAGTGATGAGACGCTCGGAGTTATAAAGGCAATAGCAGAGTTGAAACCCAGTGGGATCATTCATTTCACACAGCTGTTTTATTTTCTCTCGTACAAAATTTGTATAAACTCTTTTACTCAGCGGCGTCCTCTTACTAGAACGTCAGCCTCTTGTACACAAAACGCCTATTTTCAGGCCATTCAAAAATCAATACAAATATATTTTCAGTTAAACGTGCCAAGTGTTTTTCTTTTTCTGTTTTGTTTTGCGAAGAACGTCCAAGGTTCAATTTGTGATATATGCATTGACAATAGTTGGCTAACCCATAAATATTTGCATACGAAACAAAGGGATTAATTGCAGGTGACACTAGAAACAGGGGCAATAAAGAGTTGTCTGAACAGTCTAATTGCTCTGTCCTCCAAGGTATCAAGGTAGGTTCAGCTAAAGAACGCGACCAAGTACATATTAAATCCCCAGAGAGTGGTTCAGCAAAGCAGTACATTCCTCTCCAAGCAAAATTATCAAATCTCAAGGAAGTTGAGTATCCTCCAGCCGATCTCAAACATTCCCCTGCAGCATATATATTCTTAACAAGCATCCCTGGCAGTCTTGGTCTGAAGATTGTTCCCCGGCGGTATACCAGACATTCAAAGGAATCACTTCCCCAGTATATCAAAACTTCCCTAGAAAGTACAATCCAGTTTCCCAAGGAAAGTTGGAATTCATATCCCCAAGCAGCAAGCTTATCCCCAGTAAATTCTGGAAGCTTATCCCCTCGCAGAGCACGAACGCGTCGCCCGACTTTATTTAAAGAGTTATTTCCTCAACATGATATAACTGGGTTATCCTCAGCCAAAAGCCACGGAAAGAGCGTCCCCGACAAAGTCTTCCTATCCCCAGCGAAGTCTATCAATACTCCCAATACAGCAAGGGTATCCCCAGCAAGGTATCAACAATTCAACAAAGCATCTCTCTCCCCACAGAGTATCACTCCCCAGCATGGTCGCTAGAGTATTTTTCTCCCCGCAGAATCCTCCATTTGCCAAGTTTATTCCGCAACGGAGTCATCTTCTCCTACCGGTATTCTTGCAGTTATCATCCCCAGTGGAAGCGAAATTTATTCTTCAACATCAGCCCAGGATACGACTTCCCGGCACCCGTCAAGGATTCACTTTCCTAGACAAAAACATACATAAAACATCACATACATCATTATAACATGCATAGACACATCATATCATACAAGTCTCATTTATATTAAGAACATCATTGCTTGATCCATATCATGCATTGCATATGACTGACCTTTACCTTTCAGGAAAGATCCAGTTAAATTCTTAGCTATATTCCAAGACCTTCTCTGGTTCAGTCAGATCGACCCTAAGATCTCCCTGATGCTTATCCAGTTGAAGATATTCCAAGACCTTGTCCGGTTCAGTTAAATCGACCCTAAGATTTTCCTGATGCTTATCCAGTCTAAGGCCTTCTCTGGTTCAGTCAGATCGACCCTAAGATCTCCCTGATGCTTATCCAGTTGAAGATATTCCAAGACCTTGTCTGGTTCAGTTAAATCGACCCCAAGATTTTTCTGATGCTTATCCAGTCAAAGGCCTTCTCTGGTTCAGTCAGATCGACCCTAAGATCTCCCTGATGCTTATCCAGTTGAAGATATTCCAAGACCTTGTCCGGTTCAGTTAAATCGACCCTAAGATTTTCCTGATTCTTATCCAGTCAAAGGCCTTCTCTGGTTCAGTCAAATCGACCCTAAGATCTCCCTGATGCTTATCCAGTTGAAGATATTCCAAGACCTTGTCCGGTTCAGTTAAATCGACCCTAAGATTTTCCTGATGCTTATCCAGTCAAAGGCCTTCTCTGGTTCAGTCAGATCGACCCTAAGATCTCCCTGATGCTTATCCAGTTGAAGATATTCCAAGACCTTGTCCGGTTCAGTTAAATCGACCCCAAGATTTTCCTGATGCTTATCCAGTCAAAGGCCTTCTCTGGTTCAGTCAGATCGACCCTAAGATCTCCCTGATGCTTATCCAGTTGAAGATATTCCAAGACCTTGTCCGGTTCAGTTAAATCGACCCTAAGATTTTCCTGATGCTTATCCAGTCAAAGGCCTTCTCTGGTTCAGTCAGATCGACCCTAAGATCTCCCTGATGCTTATCCAGTTGAAGATATTCCAAGACCTAGCCTGGTTCAGTTAGATCGACCCTAAGATCTCCCTGATGCTTATCCAGTTGAAGATATTCCAAGACCTTGTCCGGTTCAGTTAAATCGACCCTAAGATTTTCCTGATGCTTATCCAGTCAAAGGCCTTCTCTGGTTCAGTCAGATCGACCCTAAGATCTCCCTGATGCTTATCCAGTTGAAGATTCCAAGATCTTGTCCGGTTCAGTTAAATCGACCCTAAGATTCTCCTGATTCTTATCCAGTCAAAGGCCTTCTCTGGTTCAGTCAGATCGACCCTAAGATCTCCCTGATTCTTATCCCAGTAGAAGACACCCAAGATTCTCTCAGCGTCCCTGTTGGGGTAGTAATCGTCCAAGATTCTCTTACCATTCATGCTAAGGCAGTAACCATCCCTGGTTCATTCATCGCCGTTTGAAGCTCCAGACCCAGCTCCTGCAACCAGTCAGGACATATCTATACCAAGCATCCAAAAATCAGCTCCTGCAACGTGTCAGGTACTCATTTTCTGTTTTGCAGGTATGCAGGTTCTCGCCAAGGAATCTCTTACGCGATCAACATCCAGATGGCATCTATAAGCCCATTATCCTATCCAGCAACCTCTAAATGGCATCTATAAGCCCATTCCCACCACACTGCCACTATGTGAGCGCAAATTTCTGGGCACTCTAGTTTCCAATCATCTTCTACCCTCGGATTACGAAAGGCACGTCAGCCAATCTGCATCCTCAGGTCTAAGAAGATTGAACAGGGGCAACTGTTGTACCCCAAAATTTGCCCTCCCATATTCTCCAAGAAATTGCCAAGTCAAGCTGCAAAATTCCCCAAGGGTTGCACAGTGCAAAGGTCTCCTATACAGTCAAAACTAAGGTTTGTGTTCTGATCAAGAAAATGAAGTTTTAAAAGGCCCAATCAAGTCTCATATGCCTACAAATATGGTCAAGTATTCTCATATCAAGTTTCAAGGCATTCAGCTCAAAATTGCACAGTCAAAACCCTAAATTGCACTACAGTCAACTGTAGGGGCAAAATGGTCATTTGACAGTCAAAAGTTCAAATTTTTGGTCAACATATCATTTTGAAGCCACAAACATCATTTGATCAATGCTTGATCATGATTCTCAAAATTTGGCTCAGAAATCATCAAAGATGCAAAAGTTTCCTTATTTGGACAGCTGAAAAAGTCAACTGAAATTGACCAGGGCATAACTTTCACATGGATTATCAGAAAAATTCCATCCAAAGCTCATTTTGAAGAGAAAGACATTTCCTACAACTCATCTTCATACTTCAAGTCCAAGAAATGCTCTCACAAAAAGTTATCAATTTCAACATTATAGGTCATTTTCAAAAGTCAACAAAAAGGGACTTTAAGTCAAAGGCCATAACTTGAGATTGGTAAATCAAAATGACATGGGAACAAAGGCATTGGTTAGAGGACTCAAAGAACTTTCCAAAATGTCCAAGAACATGAGAAAAGCTTAAAAATTGAGCAAGTTATGCCTTGTGGAAGTTGGGAAATTTTTGGATATTTTGAAAAGTCAACATTGATTCAAATGACCTAAAATTGCTAATGGGCCCATTTTTCTTCCATGATTCATCATCCATGACACATGCACGACCACTTGGCCCAAAGGGAAGTATTTTCTCATTTTTTATTTATTTATTTGAATTTTTATTTATATTAATTCATTTAAATCATTTAAATATATGAAAAATATTTAATTCACCCTAACCAATCCTTTTATACATGTTTTAGCCTCTATAATTCGTGCATATGCAAATAAGGAAAGAATTGGAGCAATTGGATATGATTTGAACCAAATACACATGGAAAAAGATTTAAAAAGATCCTTAAGAATCAAATTTTCAAAAGCCATGAATGCATTGGATTTGTGCTACTTTTCTTGACCTAATTTGTTCACTACATATGCCTGATCATAAACCTAATCATGCTGGACGCGCAGCTGCTCAGAATATTCCATTGCAAACTTGAATTTTTCTCTAAAGAATTCAAAACTGAAAAACGCTTTTCAGGTGGATTCAAGGCACGAAACTTGTTTCAATAGCTTCCTCAAGGTCCCCTGAACGATTCTCAATCAAAAACACTCATCAAAGCCCAAGGAATTGGTATACAGAACCTGAGATATCTCATGAAAATTGCATAATCGTATTCTCCAATCTAAGCATTTTTACAGCATTTTATTCATGGATTCATGTTCATTGTGAAGTTCTGAAGCTAACCAATATATTCAATTGCTTTTTTCTGTGCTATACGCGATTTTGCCATGTTTATTTTCTAGGGTTTACAGAGTTCTAAATTGGGGGTTTCTTGTTAAAGAAAAATTGGTCCTCCAGACCAAGACCATTCAATTCAGCGCATGGAGACGAAGAAGAAACACCCATCGCGCCCAATTTATGAATGCCTGAGCTCTAGTCGCTATTTTCTTGAAAAGGGCCTAAGGAAACATATGGAAACCGTTGCCTATGTTATTAGTATTTCAGAAAAATAAAACAGAACGAAGGAGATGATGTGTTGGCAAGCGATGACAGGGTGATTCAAAAACTCGCGCGCGTTTCCAAGCCACTAACCCACTTTCTTTTATATTATTCGCTTATTATTATATATTAACAATGTGAATTTGGTTCAGTTGGCAAGGGATAACGCTGGCAACATCCATGACCTGGGTTCGAACCCCAGGTCTTCAATAATTTCAATGTCATTTTTCTATTAACCATCATATGCAGCTTCGCTCGCTGGAGACCATGATACATCTCCTCATCAGGCCAGCCACGCGTACGTCTAAGACAATCCAAGGGTGCAAAATTGATGAACACCATAAATTCAGGTCAACGTTGCTACACGCTAGTGGCAAAGGTCAAACGGATCAATGTCCTGTTGGGCTTGGATTTCTAAAGGATACCTCCATATTGGGGACTGACACCCCCCAGGTTTGCATATTCTTCACTTTTTTTTTTATTTTCTTTATTTATTTTTTATTCTATTTTTATCTTAATTATTATTTACTCAGTTAATTAATTATTTTCACAAAATACAAAATATCATTAAAAAAATCAGAAAAAGATATAAAATATAATAAGTATTTTATTTTAATTATTTTTATAAACAAATTGTACATAATTGAATTTAGTATAAATTAGGGTTTAATTTTAATACTTTTAATAAAAAAATCTAAAAAGAAGTAGAATTAGGTTTAATTAATGTTTTTTTTCATTCCTTTTTAATTTTTCTTTCTTATAATAATATTTATTTATTTTATTTTTGTAATTAAATTTGCATGAAAATAACTTAGGTTTAAATTAGGTTAAAATTCAACATATTTCTTAATAAATTAAAAATAACTAGGATTAGGGTTTGCGTCGTATTTTAATTAATTCTTTTTCTATTAAATCTTAAAACATTAAAAATACCAAAAACAAATTCTTGCTTTCTTTTAATTTTAATTTTAATTCCTCATTAATGTTAATCTTTGCAAAAGGGTCCAACGCCCGCGTTCTTAATTTCTATTATAATTCGCATTATTATTTCTTTTCCGTTTAAATAATTATGTACCTCTCCCGAAGCCTTGTAAATATTACTTCTCGCACTTTTAATTTCTTTATTTTCCGTCAAATCGGGTCCTGGTTAATTTTGGCGATGTGGACCCGCGCCATTTGTAATAGCTTTAGATTTACTTTCCTCGCAAATATTCTAACTGTTAACAAATGGCATGAAAGAATGTATGGACAAAAAATAAAAACAAGCGTAGAACACCAATGACATGACAAGATAAATGCAAACGAAAACGACACACAAATCACACACCACCCCTAGGGTACGCCTCACTGTTGCCTTGCCCTTCGAAAGGTGATCGTCGAGTAGAGGATGTCTTAGTAAGTCCTCATGATCCGGGAACCTGGCATGAGGGTAGCTTCTAAGGTGTCTTCCTATTGCTCCGGTGATCACCACGTCCCGAACCTCGAATTGACCCGAACACCTCCAACGGTGGTGCTACCTACCTCTCAATGGTGGGATGGCACTACTTTAAAGGATATTTACACAGACGAATTCCTTAGGGTAGGTAGACGACTCGTGGATACTTGCTCTAATTCAAAACAAAACAAATCAAAAATACTTTTCACACCAACACATTTTCAAAAAGCTTTCGAAAGCATTTTTCAAACACTCTTGAGGACCGATACAAGAGTCGATCTGAAATTTTCAAAGAAACTTTTTAAAACCCACAGTTGAAAAACAAACAAACCATTTTTGAAAACACAAATGAGCAAGTATCTAAGAGCCCATGGATAACCATGGATAGAAAGGGTGCTAACACCTTCCCTTTCTATAATCTACCTCCCGAACCGAGAGCAATCTCTATAAGGAATTTTTCTGTGCTTTTGTCCTTTCCATTTGGAGAAAATAAAAGACGGTGGCGACTCTTGCTTCCGCGACATTTCGCGAACCAGCGTTAAACAGTCAGTTCCAGATCCACCGATCACAATACCCATACAGCTTGAAGCAGAAGGGCCTTATATTTCCAAGCCTTCCACAGTGATGACATTTCCAGGGCTGGGGATTTTCTCTAGTGTGATCAAGATTTTTCTTCCTATGAGGTTTCCCAAGATGTCCTTTCTTATCATGATGTTTTCCCACATGTTGAGACATCTGATTCGACCTCTTTGGTTTAGCCTTGGCATGTGTGGAAACAGATGCAGGCTGTTTGCCATGATGTTCTTTCTTCACATGATGTCTGCCAAGATGTCCTTTCTTACCATGATGTTGAAACATTTGATTCGACATATTTGGTTTAGGCTTGGCATGAGTGGAAAAAGATGAAGGCTATTATGAGTTAGGTTCTTTTTTCTTATTGAAACCTAAACCACTCTTATCTCCTGTCACTCTTCTTGCTTAGAGAATTTCATCTAATGTGTCAGACCCATTACTCAGCATCTTGATAGATTTGACCATTCTATCAAGAATTGAATTTAGAGAGGACACTTCACTTTCCTGATCATACATAGTTTTAAGATGCTCTTCCCTTTCCTCCTTCAGTTGAGTTATAAGGGCTTTCTGTTTCTCCCCTTCAAGACATACTTCTGCACTTCTGAGACATGATTCTTTGTATGAAGCAACTAACTCATAAAAGGTTAGTTCCCCATCACTAGACTCTTCATCAGATACATATTTCCCCGTCAATGCTTTCACATATTTTGCAGATTCTTCAAGACCACTCTTTGAGTCCTCTTCAGACAAAGTAACATATAGATTCTTCTTCTATTTCTTTAGATATGTAGGACATTCAGCTCTAATGTGACAAAAACCTTCACATTCAAGACATTGTATTCCCTTCTGTTGTACCCCAAAATTTGCCCTCCCATATTTCTCAAAACATTTCAAGAATGATCCCCAAGTTGCTCAAGGTAGTCCAAGGGTTGGCCGGACAAGCTCTCTCCTAAGCAGTCTACCTCAAATTAGGGTTTTATGTTGCATCAAGATACTTGAGTCCAAGGGGTCCCAAATTCTCACCAATGTCTTAATATGTTATCAAGATCATCCATGTCAAGTTTCAAGCCTTGTAGAGGAAGTTTGCTCAGTCAATTGCTCAAAGGCCTAAAAATCGACTGTGCTAGGGAAAAAGTCAACTGTGGCCCACTGTTGTACCCCAAAATTTTCCCTCTCATTTCACCAACATTTTCTCATCACAAGACTCTTGGAACTCAAGATCAAACTAGGGTTTGCTCTGCTCAAGACACCTCCTTGCACTGTTGACCTAAATTAGGGTTTGAGTTTGCACAGGGATGTTTTGACCTACAATGCCCAAAATTACTTTCATACTTCATTTTGGACTCACAAGTTTGTCCATACCAAGTTTCAAGCCTTGAATCAAATTTTTGCCCAGTCAATTGGACAGTTAACCTAGGAATCAGCTGTATTGGGGAAAAAGTCAATTGTGGCCAATTGGCAGTCAAACCTCATGAATTTTGACCCACATCAACATTATGAACTCATATGAACCATTTGATCAAGTTTGGATCACAATTCCACAAGAAATTTGATCAAAACACCAAAAGGGCAAAATGGTCATTTTTAGGGTTTTGACTGCACAAAGGCATTTTTGACTGTTTGGCCTAGCCAATGGCAAATCAAGCTCAACCATGGACACAAGGACTCAATGACATTGTCTTGACCCATTCAACAAGTTCAAAAGATCTCAAATGCATAAGATTGACAGATGAATTTCCACCATTTAAATGATTAAATACTTTATATTTATTTTGTTTAAACTTAAAAATAATGTAAGAAATGCTTTTATTTTCATTTATTATTTTTATTCACATTTGAAAATATTTTCTTGAAATATGTACATTTTTGTAAATAATCTATTTTATTTTTATATACACTTAATATATATATATATATATATATATATATATATATATATATATATATATATATATATATATATATATATATATATATATATATATATATATATATATATATATATATATATATATATATATATATATATATATATATATATATATATATATATATATATATATATATATATATATATATATATATATATATATATATATATATATATATATATATATACCTATTTTATTTTTACTTTATTAAATACTTAGAAATAAAACACAAAAAATATTTTATTTTATTTTTATCATTATTCATACTAAAAAAATACCTTTTTAGGATATATTTCATTTTTTATACATATTAATACATTTATGTACATAAATAATACATGATATTTATTTTCTTAAGAAATTAGGGGTTTTGCCCTAAAAACACATAAAATTACCTTTTTATTTATTTCTTTACATTTCTTTACATAAAAACTCTTTTTTGCATAATAAATTTTATTTAATATTTATTTATTATATTTATTTAAATATTGTACATTTAAATATTATGCCTTGCAAATTCAATATGGTTGTAATAATTTAGGGTTTAATTTCTTGCCAAATAATCCCCAATTCAAATTTGTACCCCCCTCCCTATATCATGTTGTAATAGTATAGAATTTAAATTCTCGCACCTTTAAATGCTTTCAATTATGCCATGATTAGACTTAGGGTTTGTGTGCAAAATCAAACCAACAAATAGTTTAACCTAATCAAAGACAAAAATGCATGAAAAAACAAACACAATGCACACTTGCACCCCTAGGGTTACATCCACTTGTTGCCTTCAAAAATGGGCCATGATATGCATGTCAAGTACTTTGGCAAAACAAAAACAAAACAAAGATCATAGTCCCTCGATGACGCTATCTGAGTTGTCTAAACAAAAATGATCAAGTCCCTCAAGAAAATTGCTAAAAATACTTCACATTATTGCTATCATGGTCTATACGATGATCCGCGCCTATCCCGTTTAACATCCTAACACAAGGTTGTTCACCAAATACAATGGTGAAACAACACTGTTAAAAGGGTTAAAAACATAAGAAAGATCTTTGAGTAAAATAGGGTAGATAGCTCTTAGTTACTTGATCAAAGCTTGCAAAAAACATCCTTGCTATCTTCAAAACACACTTAACTACACAATTTCAAAACCCTACTTTCAAACATAGAAAACTTTCAAAAATACAAAAACACCTTTGTATACATTCAAACAAGAATCATTACAAAGGTTTCCACATCGATGGCCTCTTTTCAAAACATATTTCGAAATCACACACAAAGCACCATTTCAAACAATTGAAGAGTACCATTTCAAACAATTGGAAAGCAAAGCAAGTGATCTAAGCAAGTAACTAAGAGCCCATGGATAACCATGGATAGAAAGGGTGCTAATACCTTACCTTTCTATAATCTACTCCCCGAACCCAAGAAAACATCTTAAAGGTCTTTCCTGTGCTTTTTGACCTTTCCTTGGGATAAAATAAAAAGTCGGTGGCAACTCTTGCTAAACCGAAACATTTGCGAACACAAACGCAAAATCCCAAGTCAGTTCTCCCACCGTATCACAGAACTGGCGACTCTGTTGGGGAAAACTTTAAAAGTGGAGTAACCTTAGGGCTTAGATCACCCTTTGCATGATTATATTGTTTGCTTTGATTGCTTTACATTTAGTTCTCTTGTTTGGGCTTGAAATCCTCTACCCGGATTTGGGAAACATTCATAGGTAAATAGCAATACATTGTGGAAACTGTGAGGGGTATACCGACATGGTTGAAGCAATAGCTATATTAGTGCGACATATTTGTGAGTACCGGTAGCCTTTGAGTCAATCAAAGAGAATACGGGGCCGCTGAGTGATGTCATAAAGCACTAATGAACTCATAGAATCTTACTTGACCATATTGGCCTTTTATTAGGGGTAGTGAGATGACCGGCTTTGGTGGAGTCCGAAGTTGGTAGATACTCGATACTACACTCATTAAGGGTTGTTTTCTTAGAATATTTTGGTCGCTAGTTAAGTGGCTAAACCAAAACAATGAACATAGAAAACAATCCAGTGATATTGAGCTCCTTAGAACCCGGTTACTATTTATAGGAAAGGTTTGAGCCAACTAAACTCAAGAGGGTATTTACCTATGAAACCTCATGCAAGCCTGAAACTAGGGCTTTGTGTGACTTGCTTGTACATGTGTTTGTGCATCCATCATGAACATCATAAAGCATCATATGCATCCACTAACCATTTCAAGGGTTTGGATCTTCATCTTTGTTCTTGTTTTGTAGGTCATGGAATCTCTTCGCAGGAAAACAATTCAAGTCAACCTTGTGAGAATCCCTCCTCAACTCAAAGAGCTTACATCTAGGATTCCAGAGAATTCTCTCTTCAGTGAAAGACATGGTAGACTTCTCAGCTTGGTCAACTCCAACATTGAAGAAGACATGGTGAAAGTTCTCTTCCAGTTCTTTGACCCCCTACACCACTGTTTCACATTCCCTGATTACCAGCTAGTACCCGCTTTGGAGGAATTTTCTCAACTCCTGAGAATTCCTATTCTTCATCAACTACCCTACAACGGTACGGAAAAAGAACCAAAGCCTGAAGATGTTGCTCAAGCATTACACTTGCAACCATCTGACATCAAGGGACATTGGGAAATCAGAAGTAGTGTCAAGGGTTTCTTGGCAAAAGTTTCTGTTTGAGAAGGCACAAGACTGCTGGAATTCCCTTGATCTACAAGCCTTTGAATAGATTGTGGCACTCCTTATCTATGGGTTGGTCCTGTTCCCAAACCCTGATCAACTTATAGATGTGAATGTTGTCAAGATTTTCATATCTCGGAATCCTATGCCTACATTGCTTGGGGACATCCTACACTCATTTTACACACGAACAATGAGGAAGATAGGTGTTCTCATGTGTTGTACTCCTCTCCTAGCAAGGTGGTTTATTTCTCACCTTCCACAATCAGTTTTGAAGAATGAGCAGGGTTTAAGGTGGTCACAACGGTTGATGACCCTCACACATTCTGATGTTCATTGGTGTTCTCGGTCCAGAGAAAATGTCATCATCATTGATCGTTATGGGGAATTACCTAATGTCCCACTACTTGGAATTAGGGTAGGCATTACCTACAACCTATGTTTAGGTCTAAGACAGTTTGGATACGCTCAGAGGGATGGCCCTCATGACATGCTGATTCCTGACCTAGTTTTTGACTTTGACAATGATGCGCAAGGACTTCGACAAAGGTTCATCAGAGCTTGGAGGATGCCCAACAAAGTGGATAGTAAGACACTGGGGCACAAGAATTCCATCCCCCTTGAGCCTTATCTCAAGTGGGTACGAACCCGCACCCAGAATCTTATGATGCCATATCCTCACATTCTCCCCTTGATCAAAGAGACTGTTATGGAAGGAGAGGTTCCATACACCATCCTACATCCTGACATGCCAACATAATGGGAAGAAATGCAAAAGAGTTGGATCCAACTCAAGGAAGAACGGAATACTTTTGAAGCCAGCTTCTATGCCAGTGAGAAGAAGGTTTTGGAGCTTACCCACCGACTTCATGAGGAGGAAACTCTCAACACTTACATCGCACCAAAGAGGATGCGCAATGTCTTTTTACATTAAGAATTTTGTAATATTTTGCCCATGGGGCACTTATGTACTAACAATTTCTTCTTAATATGACGTGTGTTCTTTTTTGTTTGCAACAAATTTGAATTTCTGAATCCTTGAATGCATTACATGAATAACATATCATTCATCATATGCATAAACAGGTCTTCACACCAGGTTTCCTCATCTTTCTGCTGTTTATTTCAGCAAGATGGATTTGGAGCAGACGGTTAAGGATCTGCAAGCACAGAATTCTCAATTCCAACAGCTCCTCATGACCTTAGCAAAGGGTCAAGAGGACCTTAAAGCACTGTTGGAGAAAAATAAAGAGAAAAAGAAGAAAAGGCCCGAAGTAGCCACTTTTGGAAGAAGGTTTGAAAGCAATGCTAGAAAAGTTCTCGAGTTCCCCTCAATGTTTGACGAAGGGGCTGGTAAAGGAAAAGGGGATGCGGTACCTTCTAAATCTGAAGTTGAAGAGGAGGAAGAGGAAGAAGACGAAGACTACTCCGAACAGCAATATCCCCCGGAAGATGATAAATATAAGAATCTTGAGGATAGATTGGCAGCCATGGAGTTGTAGAGGGTACCTGGTTTAGATTTTGAAGAACTAGGGTTGGTTGTTGGGATCGTTATTCCTCTCAAGTTCAAAGTACCAACATTTGCTAAGTATGACGTTCTGTCCTGCCCAAAGATGCATCTGAGGTCGTATGTCAGAAAGATCCAACCCACTCATCTGATAAAGACCTCTGGGTACACTTTTTTCAAGACAGTTTGTCAGGCACACAATTGGACTGGTTCTATCAACTTGAGAGGTCTGAAGTCCATAATTGGGAAGACTTAGCTGCTGCTTTTTACCGTCAATACCAATACAATGCTGATTTGGCGCCCACTCGTACTTAGCTACAGAGTATGGGTATGGCTTCTAATGAGGGATTTAAAGAGTATGCCCAGAAGTGGCGTGATCTGGCTGGAAGGGTGCAGCCACCATTGTCGGATAGAGAGCTAGTTGACATGTTTTTGGGGACCCTGTCTGGCCCTTTCTTCAATCATCTAATCGGGAGTTCCTCCGCGGGATTCATTGAACTAATTTTGACCGGCGAAAGGGTCGAGGCTGGTATTAAAAGTGGTAAGATTCAGAAAGATGCTTCTGCATCCACCGCTGTTAAGAATACCTTCCCAGCTAAAAAGGAAGCTTCTGCTGTTTATTCTCAGAAAGGCCAAGGAGGAATGGGGCGCCGACCTACTGTAGGGGCTGTGATGATTCAAAATTCTTCAAATGATCAACCTCGCGGCAATCAGTCACGACCTAATCAACAACGAGTAGAAAGGCCAGAACGGAAATTCACCAGAATCAACATGACGCCAGCTCAAGTACTCCCTCACTTGCTAAAGTTGAATCTTACCAGTCTGAAGGAAGCGCCAAAGAACCCTAACACCTCCTCTCCATACTACCACTCCAATGCCAAGTGTGCTTACCACTCTGACAGTGTTGGGAATGATACTAATAATTGTTGGGCGCTTAAGAATAAAATCCAAGACCTGATTGACGCCAAGGAAGTAGAATTCGATGCGCCCGAAAAGCCAAATGTGATTTCTGCCCCAATGCCCAAGCACGGTAATAATGTTCATGCCGTTATGGAGGACCTTCATGTTACTGATGTTGTTGACCTTTTGACTCCATTACTAGTGATTAAAGAGAATTTGATGAGAGCCGGGATATTTCCTGGTTGTGGGAAAGACTGCTACTTTTGTTTGAACATACGAGCTGATTGCCCAATGTTGAAATCAGGTGTCCAACGCCTGATGGATACCCAAGAGATACTCTTCCAGAAGACCCCTGTTGATACCTTCACTCATGTTACTCCTGCTACTTTTGCTACTTCAACTAACGATATTGCAATAATAACCATTTCCACCAATCTTCCCAAGGCTTGTAAAAGGCCTGTCAAGATTACACCTGATCCTGAATTTGTACCTTTAAAAATCACCATGTCGGGGCCTGTCCCGTATCAATCTAGCAAAACGATACCATGGAACTATGGAGGAGAAATCTTCTATCATGGTATCAAGCAGATTGAAGCAGTCCAAGAGAATTCTGAAGAGGAAATCCCTGATATAGGGAACATTGCGGGTACAAGCAAGATAACCCGCAACGCCCGGATCTTTTATCCAGAGATTGCTCCCCCCCGAGCAGTTTTCGGACCCTCGAAAGCTTCTGCACCTGTTAAGTCATCTATGCGAGACCCGATAATTGAAGAATTGGATACTCCTGAAGTAAGACCAATAATACCGATAAGAGTAAGGGGATACTAGAAGCGCCTGTCAGGACGAAGGCTCATGCTGTGGTTATCCCCGAAACCACTCAGAAAGAAATGGAGGAAATCTTGAAAATCATCAAAAAGAGCAATTTCGATGTTGTGTAACAGCTAGGGCAGACTCCTTCTAAGATATCCATGTTGGCTCTTCTACTTTGCTCTGAGGCCCGTGATAAGGCCTTAATAAAATTTCTAAAGACGGCACACGTGCCCCAAGAAACTTCGGCTGACCAGTTTCAGGAGTGTGTGGCCAGTCTTACTGCTGATAATGGCCTTGGCTTTTCCGATACTGACTTGACTCCCAAAGGAAGGAAACACAACGACGCACTACATGTTTCAGTTGAATGCAGGGGAACCACCCTCTCCCATGTCTTAGTTGATACTGGTTCTTCCTTGAATGTGCTGCCGAAGAAAGCTTTAGACCTTTGGATTGCGAAGGATTGACCCTCAAACCTAGTAACATCGTTGTTAGGGCCTTTGATGGGTCCAAAAGAATGGTTCATGGAGAGGTTGATATTCCTATCAAAGTAGGCACAGAAGTTTTCAACTCTACCTTTTATGTGATGGACATCCGTCCGTCGTATTCGTGTTTGTTAGAAAGACCGTGGATCCATTATGTCGGGGCAGTTACCTCCTCTTTGCACCAAATGCTGAAATATCCTGTTAAGGGTAAGATTATAACAGTGCACGGCGAGGAAGAGTACATGATAAGTTATCTCAACTCCTTTCGTTATGTGGAGTTGGATGGTGAGTTCATCGAAACGCCTTTCCAACATTTTGAGGAAGTTTCTCCTGAGATAGCAGTTGCGAAGACAATGGTTGAGGTGCCTATCGTTCCCAAGCATGTGCCTAGGATGGCATTTCTCAAGGATGCAAAGGCGGTGATCAAAGAAGGGAAGAGTACAGTATGGGGGCAATTGCCTGATTTTCCCCATAAGACGGACAAATTTGGACTAGGGTTTACAGCTCCAGGACAAAAAGCTATGCGTCACTCCAAGACTGGAAGGCCACCTGTAAGGATCACTCACCATGAAGTTAATGTTGTTAAAGATGAAGATGAAGAGAACAACTTCGAAGATTGGATTTTTCCGACCGTCGAAGGGGGTTTAAGATACTGGGAAGCAAAGGATTTTATTCCCATCACCTTCATCAACCAGTAATTTTATCTTTGAACAATTTCTTATTTCGGTCTATAATAACTAAAATAATTCGTACACTATTTTCACCTCATGTCTTGCCCGGGGCATGTAGGTCCATTTGTAAGGGCTTGATTTACTTCATTATCATATGCCATGTTTTAATGAATCATTGGACGTTTTCATAAATTGTTGTGTTCGTTTTCTTTCCTTTTGCATTTTTGTTTTGTTTAAGGATGGCTATCCCTTACACACACCCACACTCACAAATACAGGTACCCATCCACTCCGGATTCCATGGGTGACTATTATGTTTTAGCCTTCGATAACTCTGAAGACTTGGTCAATCATGCTGAATACAAAGTTGACGAAGACTGTGAAGTGTCGGGAGAGTTAGCCAGACTTTTACAACAAGAAGAGAGGGTTATTCTGCCTCATGAAGAGTTGCTAGAAACCATCAACTTGGGAACAGAGAAGGACAAGAAAGAAGTAAAAGTGGGAGCCAACCTGGAACCAGGTGTCAAAGAGCGTCTAGTGTAGTTGTTAAATGAATATGTTGAAATCTTCGCCTGGTCTTATGAAGACATGCCAGGGTTAGACACAGATATCGTGGTTCACCGTCTCCCTACAAGAGAAGACTGTCCACCGATTAAGCAAAAAGTCCGCCGAATGAGGCATGACATGTCTGAGAAGATCAAAGCTGAAGTAATGAAGCAATTCAACGCTGGCTTTCTGGTTGTTACTTCCTATCCATAATGGGTTTCTAACATTGTGTCTGTGGCTAAGAAGAACGGCAAAGTCAGAATGTGTGTGGACTATCGGGATTTAAACAGGGCTAGTCCCAAAGATGATTTTCCACTGCCACATATCGACATCTTGGTTGACAACACAGCTCAACACAAGGTTTTTTCCTTCATGGATGGATTCTCGGGATACAACCAAATCAAAATGGCCCCCGAGGACATGGAGAAAACTACTTTTGTCACGCAATGGGGTACCTTCTGCTACAAAGTGATGCCATTCGGACTGAAGAATGCAGGGGCAAACTATCAACGTGCCATGGTAGCTTTGTTTCATGATATGATACATCATGAGATCGAAGTTTACGTAGACGACATGATAGCTCGATCACAGACAGAAGAGGAACACCTTGATCATTTGCAAAAGCTGTTTGCCAGGTTGAAGGAATATAAGCTCAGACTGAACCCAAGCAAGTGCACTTTTGGAGTTAGGTCTAGTAAACGTTTGGGATTTATTGTCAGCAACAAAGGCATTGAGGTTGATCCAGCTAAAGTAAAGGCTATACAAGAAATGCCTGCCCCCCGCACTGAAAAGGAGGTTAGAGGATTCTTGGGACGCTTAAACTATATTGTGAGGTTCATCTCTCACCTGACATCTACCTGTGAGCCAATTTTCAAACTGTTGAAGAAAGATCAGGTAGTTGAATGGAACAATGATTGTCAAGTTTCTTTTGATAAAATCAAGGAGTATTTACTAGAACCTCCTATTCTGATGCCACCCATCGAAGGAAGGTCGTTAATCATGTATCTAACTGTTTTGGATAACTCAATGGGGTGTGTACTGGGCCAACATGACGAGTCTGGCCGAAAAGAGCATGCCATTTATTACCTTAGCAAAAAGTTTACCGACTGTGAGACTCGCTACTCACTGCTCGAGAAAACTTGTTGCGCTTTGGTATGGGCTGCTCGCCGGCTAAGGCAGTATATGTTGACTCATACCACTTTGCTGATTTCCAAGATGGATCTGATCAAGTATATCTTCGAGAAGCCTGCTTTATCTGGAAGAATCGCTAGATGGCAAATGATCCTGACTGAGTATGATATCCAGTATACTACCCAAAAAGCTATAAAGGGGAGTGTACTAGCTGACCATCTAGCTCATCAAGCCGTTGAAGATTACCAATCTATGAGATTTGACTTCCCTGACGAGGACATCATGACATTGGACAACATTAAAGGTAACGGACCGTATGACGGACCTGAACAAGGATCCCGATGGACCCTGTACTTTGATGGTGCTTCAAATGCACTTGGCAACGGTATCGGCATGGTACTCATTTCTCCAGAAGGTTGCCATACGCCTTTTACTGCTAGACTTTGCTTCAGTTGTACCAACAACATGGCTGAATATGAAGCTTGCATCTTTGGTCTCAAGGCTGCTATAGACTTGGGAATCAAATCGTTGGTCGTATTTGGGGACTCGGCTTTGGTTATCAGTTAAGTCAAAGAAGAGTGGGACACCAAACATCCTAATCTTATCCCATACAAAGAACGTGTCTTGACATTGTTGCCTCATTTCGAGCATATTACCTTCGAGCATTTCCTGCGAGAAGAAAATCAGTTAGCCGATGCTCTGGCTACAATGTCTTCCATGTTTAAACTCAACTGGGATAACGAGGCTCCCCAAATTTCCATCGAGCGAATGGACGAACCTGCACACTGTCATGAGATTAATACCGAAGAAGTAGTGGAACAACCCTGGTTTCATGAAATCAAAAGGTATCTCCAGACTCGAGAATACCCTGAAGGAGCTTCCGTCAATGACAAAAAGTTCTTAAGGAGGTTTGCTGCCAAGTTCTTCCTAAGAAATGGCATCCTTTATAAGCCAGCCATGATTGTGTTCTACTTCGTTGTGTGAACAAGGTTGAAGCAGAGTTGATCATGACCGAGATACATAGTGGCACATTTGGCACCCACTTGAGCGGACATACGATGGCTAAGAAGATTCTAAGGGCAGGCTACTACTGGTCTACCAAGGAAGCTGATTGTCATCAACATTCTCGTACTTGTCACAAATGCCAAGTCTACACCGACAAGGTACATATTCCTCCTGTTCCTCTCAACGTTCTGACAACTCCTTGGCCATTCGCAATGTGGGGCATTGACATGATTGGAGAGATCAAGCCTACGGCATCCAATGGATATCGCTTCATCTTGGTCGCTATTGATTATTTTACCAAGTGGGTCGAAGCATCTTCCTATGCCTTTGTTACAAAGAATGTGGTTGCCCTCTTCATCAAGCAGAACCTCATATACCGGTATGGTATCCCCGACAGGATTATCACGGACAACGGTACAAATTTGAACAACACTATGATCACTGCTCTATGCGAATAGTTCATGATTTATCATCACAATTCATCTCCCTACCGGCCGAAAATGAATGGTGTTGTTGAAGCCGCGAACAAAAATATCAAGAAGATCATTCAAAAGATGGCAGTCACCTACAAGGACTGGCATGAGATGTTACCGTTTGCTTTGCACGGATATCGTACCACGGCACGTACTTCAACAGGGGCAACCCCATTTTCTTTGGTATATGGCATGGAAGCTGTTCTACCCATGGAAGTTCAGATCCCTTCCTTGAGGATTATGAAGGATGCCAGTTTGAGTGAAGACGATTGGATTCAGACTCGGCTTGACCAACTTAATTTGATCAACGAGAAGCGACTTACTGCTGTTTGTCATGGTCAGACATATCAAGCATGGAGTAAATGTTGTGGACAATGATTCATTTGTAACTTCTGTGGAAGACGTTTCTACTATGTTGATGACAGTGAAGAATAACTTATTGTTGGCTGGTTTATTTCCGGGCTGTGGCGAAGGTTGCCACCTGTGTTCTATCCTGCCTACTGGTTTCCATCTATTGAAGTCAGGTGTGCAACGCCTGATGGATAACAAAGAAATCATGTTCGATAAAACTTTGGTTCCATTGATTCCTGGTTAAGATGTTTCTATAATCACCATTTCTGCCAATTATTCCAAGGATTCCTCGAGAAAGCCTGTTAGGATTACATCTGTTCTGAGAGTTGCTCCATTGATCATTTCTATTCCTGGACCTGTCCCTTACACTTCGGATAAGGTTGTCCTGTGGCATTATGGGGCCGATATGTATTATCATGGGATCAAACAAGACTTGAAGGTTGAAGAGGTTGATACTGATGTCAGCAATATTGTTGGGTCTAGCAAAGTCACTCGAAGCAGAAGACTTTTCTCTCCTGAGATCTCCCCACCAATTGTTCAAAAGCCTGTTTTCATTCCGTCCGCCAGTACATCTGCTACTATCCCTGTTCATGTTCCATCATTACCCCTGTCCCCGAGTCATCTGACGCTCGGGGCAAAGAGATCACCGGTGAGCCTGCCCGGACGGAGGCACCGAAGAAAATTATTGTTGAAACCTCTAGGCAGGAGATAAAGGAAATTTTGAAGATCATTAAGAAAAGAGACTACAACATAGTCGAACAGCTGGGGCAAAGTTGGAATAATAATTAATCGGATTTAATTTGATGGAATTAAGTTAAAGTGTTATTTTATTATTAAGCTTAAATATGATATTGGGCTTAATTGGTGGTGTTGTGTAGTAATAGAGGGGTATGTCATTTAGGCCCATTTGAGTTTTTTAAGATTAAATAATAAAATATAACTATTATATTAGTATTAGAATTAGAAGAATAGGAGAGAGTTTTTTTTATCAGGAAGAAGAACAAGAGGGAAAATAGGGTTTGTGAGAGGAGAAGAAGAAAAAAAGGAAAATTGCTTCAAGTGCCAAAATTCCCCAAAAATTTGGTTGAAGTCTCTTAAAGCCGCTCTTAATCCAAGGTAAGGGTGGGGTTCTGACTCTATAATAGAGTGTATAATTAATAGTGTGTGAATTTGGGTTATGAAAATTATTTCTAATTGTGTTTGAAATTGGTATATTGATGAAATTGAGAGATGATTTAGGACCCAATATAATTAAATATACATATATATATAAGTACTTTAGTATTTTCTTTGTAAAATTCCATGCTTGATACTGTAGCACAGGAAATGTAGTAGCGCTTAGGAGGTACTTGTTTTACAATACTGTAGCATGAATTAATATTTATAGCACATAACTTGCATTCTGTAGCGCAAGGATTGAAGTAACATTTAATGGCCTACTACTGTAGCGCATGATTGAAGTAACATTTAGAGCAATTAATTGGCATATTGAAGTGATAATGTGAGTAGCGCTTAGGAGTAGTTGCTTGCTACAACGAATATATATAAAGTATTATATAGAAGGAATCGTTTTGCATACAGTAGAGATGGAAGAAGTCATATTTAGGACACATGTTTTGCTACTGTAGCGCATAGGATGAAATGAAGTAGTATGTAGAGGCACATGTTTTGATACTGTAGCGATGACATTAAGAAGTATTTAATGGCAAGTGGCTGCAATTCTGTAGTGATACGAGATTGAAGTAGCATCAAAGGTACTTACCCTGCTTGCTATAGCAATATTTGTGAAGTAGTATTTAGGATAAATTCTTGTTACTGTAGCGAGAATAATAATGAAGCAGTATGTTGGTAACCCTTGTTTTGCATACAGTAGCGAGAATAATAATGAAACAGTATGTTGATAACACTTGCTTTGGCTTACAGTAGCGCAAATAAGGGAGTAGTATTGGTAACACTTGTCTTGTTCCTGTAGCGCTAGATAATTGAGAAGTAGTATTTAGGATATATGTTGCTACTGTGGGGCAAAATAAAATAGTATTTAGGAGGATTAACTGCATACTGTAGCTACTAAGTTCCGGTTTACAAATATAGAATATTTATTAATAATGATTTAATATCTTTAATAAATAATATTGTAGGATTTATAAAGTTGAATTAATAGAATTTTTGGCCGATAATTAATTAACCGATTTTAGCCAAAATAGTCCGAATAATTATGCGGTTTATTGTAGTAATTTTGGTTGATCTGTTGGTTGGCATTTTTGTTGAAAAATGTGAATTTGCAGGTGATTTCATTGCCTCTATTTATGGGCAAAATATTAAGTTGCAGGCTTATGGCCAATGTTGAATTAAGTTGAATTATTGTTGTTATGGTTATTACGTACATGTCGTTAATGCATACATAGCATATCATGTTAGAGCTGATGCTCGTCAAGTTGGCCTGGATTGGCAAATATAAAGTTGAAGGCTTATGCCTTGTTGATGCCTCTATTTATTGGCAGATTTCCAAGTTGGGAGTTCTGCTCCATTGGTACCACATGCATGTGCATAAAGACAAGTCGCATTTCATGTTGCATTCTGAGTTGTCGTGTGGATGAATTAACTATGTTGAATGTTGATAAAAAGCTGTGAAGTGGTGAATTGTATGATCTAATACTAATATATTATTTATTGTATATCCGCTTATATGGTTCGATATCTCATCCCTTCTGTTTGAATGTTTCCCTCTGTTAGTAACGTGCAAGTAATCAAGAAGGTTAGTTGTTACCCTCGTTAGTTAGAGTCGGTGTTGTCGCTCTGATACGTAGCACTCGGGGGGATGAACGCATGTTTTCTTTATTGCTGATTTTCATTATGTTGCTGAATTTTTAAGTTGTTTTCATTAAAAGACTTGTTGTCTTAGAATTGTTTTGAGTTGGACAAGATGTTATGGTGTTTCAGTTGAATTTTTTGAATCCGCTGCGTAGTAATGAAAGTTGTTTTTATTTTTAAAGTTTAAGCAGGTTGTTATCGGTTCATCCGAAATTCATGTGTTATGTATCTGAACTATAGATGATTGAGTGTCGTAGTTGTGATACGGTGGCTAGAACCGGGACTTGTTTTTTAGGAATGCTGGTTTTCATTTTGCGTTTGTGTTCACAAAATGTCGCGGTAAGCAAGAGTCGCTACCGACTTTTATTTTATCCAACAAGGAAAGGAAAAAAGCACAGAAAAATTCCTTTTTCGAGATATTTATGAGTACGGGGGTAGATTATAGAAAGGGAAGGTATTAGCACCCTTTCTATCTGTAGTTATCTACGGGCTCTTAGGTACTTGCTCATCATTTTCAAAATTGCTTCTTTGTGTTTGTGTGCTTTGAAAAGTTTTTGTTTTGACTTCGATTTAACTCTTGCTTCTGTCTTCAATAGTGTAATGAAGTGTTTTTTGATAACTTTGTTTGTAAAGGAGTGTAAGTGTGAAAAAAATTTGTTTTGATTGAGCAGGTACTTTAAGAGCTAATCTACTTACTCGAAAAAAGAATTGTTCTATGTTTGTTTCCTTTAGACAGCGCTATCCCACTATTAGTGAGTAGGTAGCACCGTCGTTGGAGTTTTGAGGGTCAATTCGAAAGGGACGTACGATCACTAAAGCAATGTTAGGAAGTCTTAGTAGTAACTGTTGTACCCCAAAATTTGCCCTCGTATTTTTCCACAAGAAATCACAGCTTCGGGCTTATCCTGATTTTTTCAGATTGGCTCAAGAATCGGTCAAACAGACTTTTCTTATCAGTCAGACAAAATTAGGGTTTTCATTGATTTTAAAGCGGTTCAGGCAGATTGCTGAGGTTTAGTTGAGTTGGCTCAGGTTTTGATCAGGCAGGCGCTTCTCTGACATTTAATCAAGAACTAGGGTTTTGTGCGCTCATTCTCAAAAAGAATTAATTCTACAGTGCTTTTCAAGATATGCTGAGATATGAGCTGAGGCAGTTGAATTAAGAACTTGCAGTGCTTGATTTAATCAGTAAAAGAAAAAGGACAGGTGGACATTTGTTGTTTAGCTGTGCATTGCTTTGGATATTTGAAACGTCGGGTTTATTATTGATTGACCACAGTTGTTTATTAATTGTTTATTTATTCTAAGTTAGGATAATTGGGATTTATTTCCATTTATTATAATTTAAGAATTTATAAGTAATTAAATAGACAGCGGGAAAAAGAATCAACTGATCAAAATTGGATTTTATTCATCTTTAAATTATTTGTTACAATTATTATTTATACACTGTAAATTTATTTACGGAGGTTTACATTAATAATTTTACAATAATTCAAAGTGAAATAAAGATACATCCTAAAAAAATTCCTAAATCTTCATCTTCTACTGCTCCTTTTCTTTTGCTCCATTTGATGTTTATCTGCAAAACAAAGAAAAGAGAAAAAAGTCAAAAGCAGATGAAATGTTAAAAAAGCAGACAGTTAAAAAAATCATCATTAAAGGTAACTGGCCGGAATCAGTTTTCCCTCTCTGCAAATCACAAGATTTCTCTTGGTTCACAAAGAGGGATGAAAGTTTGCTTGTAGTTAAGGAATGAAATGCACAAAAGTATAATTGCACAAATTCAAAATTGTCACACATGCTGCCTAGTTTCAAGTTTTCAACCAAAGGAGGCAAATCAATTGAAAAGTGCACAAAGCTGCATAGTTCATAAATTATTAACAAAGTCCAAATTGAACTAATTGCAAACTGAATGAAACTGGCCACAAGCTACCCAAAAGCTGTCAAGAAGTACAAAGAAGCATAAAATCTGGATGCAAGAAATATGGAAGATATGCAGAGCTAAACCACAAGTACAAGCAATGTTCAAATCACATCATTTTCCTATGGCCAGCTACCTTTTCAGAATAAGGACAAATCTAAGCAATATTTTTATGCTTTAATCTATACTGGAGAGAGAAAAAGAGAAGAAGAGAAGATAGGCTTACAGGGCTTAGGCTGAGAAAGATATAAGAAAAGATATACCAGCATATCAGAAAGGCAAACGTATCAAATATTCAGAGGCAACAGAAACAAGGCAAGTAGAGAAGAAGAGAGGTAACTGAGGCAAAGGGTGGAAGAGGAAAAGAAGAAATCAGGGGCAAGCATATCAACATACAAGGCATCTCAGCTAAATCATCATTGAAAGTGTGTCAAGCATAGCAACATACAGAAGCAAAAGCCAACATTCAAAAGAGGAAAAGAAGTGATAAAACAAGGTTTTCAGGAGCTCATCACGAAACCTAAAAGACAAAGATACAAACCAGGAAGCAAAAGCTCAGCACTGTGTCCTTCGCCTCCGGCCGCCTAGGCGCCTCTGATCCATCCTCATCCGTCTCCAACCAAGGTAGTATTTCTCTTCTTTTTCCTTCTTTCCACCACCTCAAACAGAGACAATAACAAATCAATAAACGAAAAGTAAAAACATGCAAGACATAAAATCTTGAAACCTTAACGTGATAGAGACAGAAATCGCTACCTTGTTTAACTGTTGCCTAAGTAATCCGTGGAGGGAGAAGGAGTAGATGTTGGCACCGGTGGCCTTGGGCAGAGGAATTCATTCAGAAGCGTGGCTCAAAGGATGAAGATGAAAGACGAAGAAAAGTGATGAACGGCGCCGTATGAAACCCTAACCCATTCCCAAGTGATACAAAACTATTGCAACCATTACAAAATGTTCACCAATTCGCCAATGGGCCTTGCCCTTTTCACGCTTAAGCCCATTGCAAATCTAGCATGTACCCCCCTTGACTTAGCCTGATGCGTTTTTGATTGGGCCCAAACCTCCCTTAGCCCATTTTCTTTTGTTTTAACATAAACTAACCTTTTTATCATTTTATTTTATAATTTAAACTAACATTTCTTTTACCTATCATTTTACTTTTTTTTAGTTTAAACTAATATATAATACTTTTTTTTGTTTTGTTAATTAAAATAACACTTTTGTTTACAAAATATTATTAATTGTTACATTTTAGAAAATATACAAACATTAATTTTTTTCTTAAATCTGAAACATTTTTCTTTTCTTTTAATTAAAAAATTTTATGCATAAGAAATTTCATTAAAATACATAAAACATTAATACATAAGATAGAATTCTTAAAACATTTGTTTTATTTTCTTAAAACCTTTGTTTGTACATACTTAAACAAAAATACAAATATCTAAAAAGAATAAACACCATACTTAATTTTTCATTAAGTTAACATTTTTCACCTTGTAAATAAATCACATTCACCTACACTTACACAAATATATTGATACATTGGTACATTTTACATTGCCTTTATTCTTGTACATTGATACAATTTTACATTTGATCGCAATTCGATTTGGTTGTAAATTATTTGGACACTATCCTCCTTAAGTCTCATCCCCGTTTGTAAACATTTGTACCCCCACTCCCGAATACTATTTTGTAATAGCGTAGACTTTAAATTCTCGCAATTTATCGCTTTCAAATATACCATGGTTAGACCTAGGGTTTGTATGTACATAAAATCAAACGCTAGATAACCTAATACAAGACAAATACATGAAATCAATACACAATCACACTTGCACCCCTAGGGTAATCCCGCTTGTTGCCTTCCAAAATGGGTCATGCTTGCACGTCGAGTTTCTTTGGCAAAACAAAACAAAATGATAATAAGTCCCTCGATGACGCTTTCGAAAGTTGCCTAAACGGAATGATCATAGTCCCTTCAAGCAAATTGCCAAAGACACTTGGCACCATTGCATTCATGGTCCACACGATGACCCGCGCCTGTCCTGTTAACATCCTAACGCAAGATTGTCCACCAAATACAATGGTAGAACAAAATTGTTAAAAGGGTTAAAACATGAGAAAAACCTTTGAGTACAATAGGGGTAGACAACTCTTAGCTACTTGACCCAACTTGCAAAAACACTTGCCTACTTTTCAAAACCACCCTTCACAAACACTTTCAAAACAAACTTTCAAAAAAACATTTGAAACATCTTTTCGAAAAGATACACACCTTTGTAAAACACTCAAACACGAGTCATTACAACGGTTGCCTAAGACAATGCATCTTTTTCAAAACATTTTCAAATCACACACACACACACCACAATTTCAAGCAATTGAAAATCAAAGGCAAGTGATCTAAAACCAAGTAACTAAGAGCCCATGGATAACCATGGATGAAAAGGGTGCTAATACCTTCCCTTTTCATAATCTACCCCCCGAACCCACGAAACATCTCAAAGGTTTTTGCTGTGATTTTTAACCTTTCCTTAGGATAAAATAAAAAGTCGGTGGCAACTCTTGCTAAACCGAACAAGTGCGAATACAAACGCAAAACCTCAAGTCAGTTCTCCCACTGTATCACAGAACTGGAGACTCTGCTGGGGAGTCTTCTAAAAGTGGGGTTACCTTAGGGTTTAGATCACCTTTACATTCTTGCCTTGATTGCTTTACTTTTTTGGTTCCTTGTTTGGGTTTGTTGTAAATCCTACACCCGGATTTTGGGCACCTTTTTAGGTAAATAGCAATAAAACTGTGAGGGAACTGTGCGGGGTATACCGACACGGTTGAAGCAGTAAGCTATGTTAGTGTGACATATTTGTGAGTACCGGTAACCCTTGAGTTCAATCAAGGAGAGTACGGGGCCGCTGAGTGATGTCGTGAAGCACTAACGAACTCTTAGAACCTTAATTAACCATCCTAGCCTTTTTAGGGGTAGTGAGATGACCGACTTTGGTGCAGTCCGAAGTTGGTAGATACTCGATACTACACTCATTAAGGGTTGTTTTATTGGAATATTTTGGTCGTCAGTTAAGTGGCTAAACCGAAATAATGAACACAGAAAACAATCCAATGATTTTGAGCTCCTTAGAACCCGGTTTCTAGGATAGGATGAGCCAAATAACTTCAAGAGGGTACTTACCTAAAAACCCCATGCAAGCCTAAACCTAAGGAATTGTTTGCTTTGTGTGAATATGATTACCTGTATATACACTCACTTGCCTTTTGCATACATGTACATAACATCATAACATCATACCATAGCATTTTTCAATAACCATTTCAAGGATCTCGAGGGTTCTTTTGATGCAGGGTTACGTTGAACCAGACGTCTACCAAGGGATAAGAGGTTTTCTCCTCTAAGCAAATGCCATCAAAGATCAAGTGCAACAACTTGAATCAGGGGCTATGACCCACTTGACATGGTGAGCTTGATTCTCGTGGAAAGACATCCACCGGTACAAAGTCAAAGATCAAGTACAACAAACTTGAATCAGGGGCTATGACCCACTTGACATGGTGAGCTTGATTCTCGTGGAAAGACATCCACTGATACAAAGTTCTCCAATCAAAGATCAAGTGCAACAACTTGAATCAGGGGCTATGACCCACTCGACATGGTGAGCTTGATTCTCGTGGAAAGACATCCACCGGGGCAAAGATCTCCAATCAAAGATCGAAGTTCAACCTCTAACATTCTCTTGTGTTTACCCTAAGAGATCCTTGAAAGCATGCATCCACATATCATGCATTGCATCTTAACAGTTTTTCCTTTTTCAGGTTTCCTTACTCTCATACTGTTTATTTCAGTAAGAGATGGCTCTAGAGAGGACTGTCAAGGATATCCAGGACCAGACTGCTCAGCTGCAGGAAATGTTCTTGAGTCTGTCCTTGGGGCAAGAAGAAATGAAAGCTCTCCTCACAACAGGCATGGTCCAGGGGAATTCAAACAATGACAGGAGCGATCAGTTGGAAGCACTGCAGTTTGAGCTGACAACAATGAGGATCCAAATGACGGGGCAGCTGGTGGGCCAGATGGCTCTCATCCAAGACCTGTCTCAAAGACAAGAGGAACTCAGAGTTCTCGTCAACCAACTGCTTCGGAACAACCAACTGGGGCAAACATCTAAGGTTGAAGAGCAAGTCACCACTCAACCCCCCTCTATCCAAGAAGACAAGGGGAAGGCTCCTCTACTTGCTTCAGGGTCACAAGCCCAGCAACAACCTCACCAGCATCAACGGGGTAATCGGCGTAAGCAAGAAACGTCGGGAAGACAGTTCACTGAGATTGACATACCGTCATCTCTGATTCTGGAATGCTTGTTGGAGGTCAACCTGACTGCTTTGAGGGATCCTATTCGGAAGCCCAATACCTCCGCTCCTAACTATCATCCCGACGCATTTTGTGTGTACCACTCCTACAGCCCGGGGCATGACACCGACGACTGTTGGGCCTTGAAGAACAAGATTCAAGATCTGATTGACATTGGAGTGCTGAGGTTCATGCCAGACGGCGAGATGAAAATCTTCCGTTAAGAAGTACTCCACCTGAATTGACAAAGCTCGAGCTGAGAGACTTTTGCTTCATTTGAATTTTCAAAGTTGTAATTTCTTTTGTTATTCAAACAATTATATGTTGATGTTAAACTCTGTTTCATTAATGCATTGCATATGTTTGTCTTGAATTCATCCATTTGTTTTCACTACTCTTATGCTTTCTTTATGATATTTGACTCTTGATAAAAAGCTGCAAGCCTTTAGAGGGAGGATGACAAAACAATACCATAATCTCATGCAGTATGCTTTTGAACAGACCTTGCTGATGATGTACAGGCATTTCTTTCAATTCCCAAACACTGGAGTTATAAGGAAGATAATCCCTAGTCAACCCCTTCGAGCCAAAGAATTAGGAGTTTTCTGTTCTAAACAATCGAAACCTTTGATATAAACCTGGGGTAGGGTAGTCTCTCAGTTAATTCAAAAGAAAATGCGCATTGAAGTCGCAAACTCTCAGTTCGTAACACGACGAACGACGTCAAAAAAAAAGACATTCCTTTGGAGTCACAAGACAGTGATGGTTCCCTACCACATAGGCAGTCAATCTCTCAAAAGAGAAAAGCCCACCAAGCCAAAACCTGTGAAGGAGGCTTAAGAAAGTTGGGGCATCCCACTGACTGTGATCTCGAAAACAGAGACAGTCAGGCAAAAGTTAGGGATAACAAATCAAAATCAAAATAGATAGGTCATTACAAACCCTCGATAACATGAAAAATGTTGCAAAAGAAAAAAGGAGATGATGACTGTCTCCCAAATTCAACTGGTGAGCCATCACCCAAAAAGTCGTTCCAAACTCGAATAGAGTGCAACGCACAATTAACTGAGCTTAGGGTTGAAGAACATCACGAAGAGCGGGTGGGTTCAAATATACTTTGAGCCTTTATCCTTTGTTTCTTAAACCGTGAACCAAGCCACGTTACAACCCTTCAAAAGTCCTAATTGAAGCTTGGGTTAGTTCGAAAGCATACTGTTCAAAAGGTATCCTGACTCCTGTAAGGCTTTGCTCTCAATCTTGTGTTGATTTGTCTTATAAAGGAAAAAGTTTTCTGCTAAAAAACGCATTTTTCAAAACTTCGAGACAAACATAAACTTTGCATTATTTGAATATCATTGTTTGCATTTGGCTACTTGTTTGACAGCGAAGAAATTCATACAGCGAATGTTCGGAGGAACGAAAACTCTCTCAGTGAGTAAAATCACTTCAAAAGGATGACACTTCCATTAACAAATCTCCTATCAACAAAGGGGCATGACATGTCACCATCCAGCATGCCTGGGGCAGTCCAGTCAAGGTTTCAACAGATCTTTCAAAGTTCAGTTAACCTGGGGCAGTCCAGTCAAGGTTTCAACAGATCTTTCAAAGTTCAGTTAACCTGGGGCAGTCCAGTCAAGATTTTAAGAAATCTCTCAATTTGCAGAGTAATCTGATTCAAGACTCCTTCATCATCACTTGGGGCATTCGAATGTCAAAAAGTGTCCGAAGTTTCCTTCATCACCTGCTGGAAATTACAACCACCAACAGAATAACGACCAATTCCAGATTCGATACCTGTATCTAGCCAGGGCATATCTGTGAGCATTTGATTATGGATTAACACCTGTAACAAGCCAGGAAATCATCTACATGAAGAGATTGGAGATCAACACCTGTAACAAGCCAGGGAACTATCTTTCTTTCTCAGGTCAGAGATCAACACCTGTAATAAGCCAGGACAGTATCTCCTCGACCAACATTTCTTAAGTTCCAGATCAACACCTGTAACAAGCCAGGAAAATATCTGTGGACGACTGATCATGGATTAACACCTGTAACAAGCCAGGAAATTATCTACATCTCCACTTGGGGCATTCGAATGTCAAAAGTGTTCAACAATTCCTTCATCACCTGTTGGAAGATACGGTCCAGATGTGCTCCAGACACGGTTGCCATTCTGTCACCTTTCTTAAAAGTTCCAGATCAACACCTGTAACAAGCCAGGAAAATATCTATGGACGACTGATTGTAGATTAACACCTGTAACAAGCCAGGAAATCATCTACATGAAGAGATTGAAGATCAACACCTGTAACAAGCTAGGGAACCATCTTTCTTTCTCAGGTCAGAGATCAACACCTGAAACAAGCCAGGACAGTATCTCCTCGACCAACATTTCTTAAGTTCCAGATCGACACCTGTAACAAGCCAGGAAAATATCTGTGGACGACTGATCATGGATTAACACCTGTAACAAGCCAGGAAATTATCTACATCTCCACTTGGGGCATTCGAATGTCAAAAGTGTTCAACAATTCCTTCATCACCTGTTGGAAGATACGGTCCAGATGTGCTCCAGACACGGTTGCCATTCTGTCACCTTTCTTAAAAGTTCCAGATCAACACCTGTAACAAGCCAGGAAAATATCTGTGGACGACTGATTGTGGATTAACACCTGTAACAAGCCAGGAAATCATCTACATGAAGAGATTGAAGATCAACACCTGTAACAAGCCAGGGAACCATCTTTCTTTCTCAGGTCAGAGATCAACACCTGAAACAAGCCAGGACAGTATCTCCTCGACCAACATTTCTTAAGTTCCAGATCAACACCTGTAACAAGCCAGGAAATTATCTACATAAAGAGTCTCTTTCATCACCACTTGGAGCATTCGAATGTAAAAAGTGTTCAACAATTCCTTCATCACCTGTCGGAAGATACAGTTTCAGATACGCTCCAGACACGATCTCAAATCCAAGATTTAGTTTTACACTAACTCATCATCAGGAAACCCTACACCGGTTCCTTCTCAAACTCAAAAGATTCTCGACTTCCCCAACCAGAGAGCCTTACAAAATCTAATTCCTCTCAGAGTCAAGTTTCAATATCCCCAGCAGCAGCCAAGGAATTACTTTCCCCGACAGCAATCAAGATTCTCCTATCCCCAGCGGAGTTCATCAAATTCCCCAACATAACTTATCAATGGAATCCCCAGCGGAGTTCTCATCAAAACTCAGCGAAGTATCTCTTCCCACAGAGTAATTCCTCGCAGAGTAATCTCTCTAACAAGTTTATTCCCCAACGGAGTCATCCTCTCCTACTGGTTTATTCTTGCAACCATCATTCCCAGCGGAAGCGAAGAACTCTACTCTTCGACATCAGCCCAGGATTTGAGTTCCCGACACTCGTCAAGGATTTATTTTCCTAGACGAAAATACATTCATAGACATTTCACACATCCCGCTTACATACATGATAAAGTGCATACAACACTATCTCATTTTGAGCATCATGACATCATGCATCTCATACATCATGACATTGCATACAACTAATGTTTTGCCTTTTTAGGAAAAAGTTCAATCCAAAGATGATTACTATCAACTGTCACAATTCCAGATTCGACACCTGTATCCAGCCAGGGTATATCTGTAGACGACAATTTCCAAATTCGATACCTGTATCCAGCCAGGGCATATCTGTAGACGATAATTTCCAGATTCGACACCTGTATCCAGCCAGGGCATATCTGTAGACGACAATTCCAGATTCGATTCCTGTATCTAGCCAGGGCATATGTGTGAGCGATTTGATTGTGGATTCGATACCTGTATCTAGCCAGGGCACGTCTACATGAACAGTTTAGAGATTCAATACCTGTATCCAGCCAGGGCACGTCTGTAAGCAACCTTTTGAAGTTCCAGATTCGATTCCTGTATCCAGCCAGGGCATATCTGTAGACGACCAATTCCAGATTCGATTCCTGTATCTAGCCAGGGCATATCTGTGAGTAGCTTATTATGGACTCGACACCTGTATCTAGCCAGGGCATGTCTGCATGAAGAGTTTCCAGATTCGATACCTGTATCCAGCCAGGGCATATCTGTAGACGACAATTCCAGATTCGATACCTGTATCCAGCCAGGGCATATCTGTAGACGATAATTTCCAGATCCAATTCCTGTATCCAGCTAGGGCACGTCTATAAGCAACTTTTGAAGTTCCGGATTTGATTCCTGTATCTAGCCAGGGCACATATGTGAGCAACTAATTATAGACTCGATACCTGTATCTAGTCAGGGCATATCTGCATGAAGAGTTTGAAGATCAACCCCTGTAACAGGCCAGGAAATTATCTTTCTTTCTCAGGTACGCAAGTTCTCGCTAAGGATCCTCTTACGCGATCGACACCCCGGATGGCATCTTTAAGCCCATCTCCACAACTATCCATCACACTTCCAAATGGCATCTATAAGCCCATTCCCGACAAGGTTCTGTCACATCCCCAGATGGCATCTCTAAGCCCATCACCAAATGGCATCTTTAAGCCCATTCCCTCCACCATCACATCACCGAGTGCAAATTCTTGGGCACTCTAGTGTCCAATCTCCTTTTACCTTCGAGTCGCGAAAGGAAAACTTGCCAATCTAACTCTTCAGGTTCAAGAAGATTGAACAGGGGCAACTGTTGTACCCCAAAATTTGCCCTCGTATTTTTCCACAAGAAATCACAGCTTCGGGCTTATCCTGATTTTTTCAGACTGGCTCAAGAATCGGTCAAACAGACTTTTCTTATCAGTCAGACAAAATTAGGGTTTTCATTGATTTTAAAGCAGTTCAGGCAGATTGCTGAGGTTTGGTTGAGTTGGCTCAGGTTTTGATCAGGCAGGCGCTTCTCTGACATTTAATCAAGAACTAGGGTTTTGTGCGCTCATTCTCAAAAAGAATTAATTCTACAGTGCTTTTCAAGATATGCTGAGATATGAGCTGAGGCAGTTGAATTAAGAACTTGCAGTGCTTGATTTAATCAGTAAAAGAAAAAGGATAGGTGGACATTTGTTGTTTAGCTGTGCATTGCTTTGGATATTTGAAACGCCGGGTTTATTATTGATTGACCATAGTTGTTTATTAATTGTTTATTTATTCTAAGTTAGGATAATTGGGATTTATTTCCATTTATTTAAGAATTTATAAGTAATTAAATAGACAGCGGGAAAAAGAATCAACTGATCAAAATTGGATTTTATTCATCTTTAAATTATTTGTTACAATTATTATTTGTACACTGTAAATTTATTTACGGAGGTTTACATTAATAATTTTACAATAATTCAAAGTGAAATAAAGATACATCCTAAAAAAATTCCTAAATCTTCATCTTCTACCGCTCCTTTTCTTTTGCTCCATTTGATGTTTATCTGCAAAACAAAGAAAAGAGAAAAAAGTCAAAAGCAGATGAAATGTTAAAAAAGCAGACAGTTAAAAAAAATCATCATTAAAGGTAACTGGCCGGAATCAGTTTGCCCTCTCTGCAAATCACAAGATTTCTCTTGGTTCACAAAGAGGGATGAAAGTTTGCTTGCAGTTAAGGAATGAAATGCACAAAAGTATAATTGCACAAATTCAAAATTGTCACACATCCTGCCTAGTTTCAAGTTTTCAACCAAAGGAGGCAAATCAATTGAAAAGTGCACAAAGCTGCATAGTTCATAAATTATTAACAAAGTCCAAATTGAACTAATTGCAAACTGAATGAAACTGGCCACAAGCTACCCAAAAGCTGTCAAGAAGTACAAAGAAGCATAAAATCTGGATGCAAGAAATATGGAAGATATGCAGAGCTAAACCACAAGTACAAGCAATGTTCAAATCATATCATTTTCCTATGGCCAGCTACCTTTTCAGAATAAGGACAAATCTAAGCAATATTTTTATGCTTTAATCTGTACTGGAGAGAGAAAAAGAGAAGAAGATAAGATAGGCTTACAGGGCTTAGGCTGAGAAAGATATAAGAAAAGATATACCAGCATATCAGAAAGGCAAACGTATCAAATATTCAGAGGCAACAGAAATGAGGCAAGTAGAGAAGAAGAGAGGTAACTGAGGCAAAGGGTGGAAGAGGAAAAGAAGCAATCAGTGGCAAGCATATCAACATACAAGGCATCTCAGCTAAATCATCATTGAAAGTGTGTCAAGCATAGCAACGTACAGAAGCAAAAGCCAACATTCAAAAGAGGAAAAGAAGTGATAAAACAAGGTTTTCAGGAGCTCATCACGAAACCTAAAAGACAAAGATACAAATCAGGAAGCAAAAGCTCAGCACTGTGTCCTTCGCCTCCGGCCGCCTAGGCGCCTCCGATCCATCCTCCTACGTCTCCAACCAAGGTAGTATTTCTCTTCTTTTTCCTTCTTTCCACCACCTCAAACAGAGACAATAACAAATCAATAAACGAAAAGTAAAAACATGCAAGACATAAAAGCTTGAAACCCTAACGTGATAGAGACAGAAATCGCTACCTTGTTTAACTGTTGCCTAAGTAATCCGTGGAGGGAGAAGGAGTAGATGTTGGCACCGGTGGCCTTGGGCAGAGGATTTCATTCAGAAGCGTGGCCCAAAGGATGGAGATGAAAGACGAAGAAAAGTGATGAACGGCGCCGTCTGAAACCCTAATCCATTCCCAAGTGATACAAAACTATTGCAACCCTTACAAAATGTTCACCAATTCGCCAATGGGCCTTGCCCTTTTCACGCTTAGGCCCATTGCAAATCTGGCATGTACCCCCCTTGACTTAGCCTGATGTGTTTTTGATTGGGCCCAAACCTCCCTTAGCCCATTTTCTTTTGTTTTAACATAAACTAACCTTTTTATCATTTTATTTTATAATTTAAACTAACATTTCTTTTACCTATCATTTTACTTTTTTTTTAGTTTAAACTAATATATAATACTTTTTTTGTTTTGTTAATTAAAATAACACTTTTTTTTACAAAATATTATTAATTGTTACATTTTAGAAAATATACAAACATTAATTTTTTTCTCAAATCTGAAACATTTTTCTTTTCTTTTAATTAAAAAATTTTATGCATAAGAATATTCATTAAAATACATAAAACATTAATACATAAGATAGAATTCTTAAAACATTTGTTTTCTTTTCTTAAAACCTTTGTTTGTACATACTTAAACAAAAATACAAATATCCAAAAAGAATAAACACCATACTTAATTTTTCATTAAGTTAACATTTTTCACCTTGTAAATAAATCACATTCACCTACACTTACACAAATATATTGATACATTGGTACATTTTACATTGCCTTTATTCTTGTACATTGATACAATTTTACATTTGATCGCAATTCAATTTGGTTGTAAATTATTTGGACACTATCCTCCTTAAGTCTCATCCCCATTTGTAAACATTTGTACCCCCACTCCGGAATACTATTTTGTAATAGCGTAGACTTTAAATTCTCGCAATTTATCGCTTTCAAATATACCATGGTTAGACCTAGGGTTTGTATGTACATAAAATCAAACGCTAGATAACCTAATACAAGACAAATACATGAAATCAATACACAATCACACTTGCACCCCTAGGGTAATCCCGCTTGTTGCCTTCCAAAATGGGCCATGCTTGCACGTCGAGTTTCTTTGGCAAAAAAAAACAAAATGATCATAAGTCCCTCGATGACGCTTTCGAAAGTTGCCTAAACGGAATGATCATAGTCCCTTCAACCAAATTGCCAAAGACACTTGGCACCATTGCATTCATGGTCCACACGATGACCCGCGTCTGTCCCGTTAACATCCTAACGCAAGATTGTCCACCAAATACAATGGTGGAACAAAATTGTTAAAAGGGTTAAAACATGAGAAAAACCTTTGAGTACAATAGGGGTAGACAACTCTTAGCTACTTGACCCAACTTGCAAAAACACTTGCCTACTTTTCAAAACCACCCTTCACAAACACTTTCAAAACAAACTTTCAAAAAAACATTTGAAACATCTTTTCGAAAAGATACACACCTTTGTAAAACACTCAAACACGAGTCATTACAACGGTTGCCTAAGACAAGGCATCTTTTTCAAAACATTTTCAAATCACACACACACACACCACAATTTCAAGCAATTGAAAATCAAAGGCAAGTGATCTAAAACCAAGTAACTAAGAGCCCATGGATAACCATGGATGAAAAGGGTGTTAATACCTTCCCTTTTCATAATCTACCCCCCGAACCCACGAAACATCTCAAAGGTTTTTGCTGTGCTTTTTAACCTTTCCTTAGGATAAAATAAAAAGTCGGTGGCGACTCTTGCTAAACCGAACAAGTGCGAATACAAACGCAAAACCTCAAGTCAGTTCTCCCACCGTATCACAGTAACCCTAGTGTCTTAGATCAATTATTCGAGGCAAAAATATTCGAGGCAACCTTTCCGAGGCAACTTTGATCTTTGGACAAAAGGACGACCACTAAAGCATCCTATACTCAATGACCGTTTACCGAAGGCAACCAAGTGGGAGTGTACCCTAGGAGTGCGCATGTGCGAGGGATTCAATTTCAGATTATTATCTTTGCACATTTTAGGGTTATCTAACGGTTTTAAAGTTAATCATACATTCTTGTCATGCATCCTAATATCATACATCTAACAGTTTAATATTTTACGGAATTTAAAGTGCGGAAATTAAACTACGTTATTACAAGGCTTCGGGTATTTACATAGCCAAAAAACAAACCCTTAAATAATAAAGCAATAAATGAAAATAAAAAGGTCCTAATTTAAACTATTACAACTCGTAGGCAGTTACATCAATTTGGTAAATAATAAAACAATAAAACGTGCGCGATGAAATTAAGATCGGGAAGAAATTAGGGTTTTGACCCTTCTAACCTAATTAAAAGAAAAATTGTTTTTTGTTGTTTTTATAAAAAAGGATTAGGCTTTAAAATTAAATATACAAATCAATTAGCCAATTAAATTAATTCATGAAAATAAATAAATGACCTATTTTTGTGTTTTGGTTATTTTAGGAAAAATAAAATATAATTAAATTTAGACAAAACCCTAATTTCTAATTATTTTTAATTATTTACAAAAGGAATTAAAGTTATCTAATATTAACAACCTAATTAAATTAATTTAATTTTTTTTTATAAAAAATAAAATCTAAACCTAATTTGTGAAAAGTATTATTTTTTATGATTTTTTTGATAAAAAGAAAATAATTAATTGTATTAGTAAATAAAATAAATAAATTAATTAAATAAAATATAAAAAGAAAAGGGATAAGAAACTTGGGCCTGCAATCAATAGTTTGAGGGGGTGCAAAAATCAGATTCTGGGCCCAAAAGATGGTGACCCACGTTGACCTCCATGTTCCCCTGCCTTGACCAGCGCCTTTGGTGGATTCTCGCCTGATGGCCATCAGATCTAGTCTCTTGGAACTTGGTTGTTTGGATTGTGAGGACGTATGATGCTCCTTGGCTTTGTATGCACACTGAATCACTGAAAGACAAAATATATGAAATATTTGGGGGACCTGGGATTCGAACCCAGGTCCTGATGCCTTTTGCCCTCTCCCTGTAACCAACTGCGCCATTTGTTTTTGTTGTATATAATATAAACAAGAATTATTATAAAATAAACAAGCGAAACAAAGAAATATGCGCGCGAAATTCAAACGGACGAGTGGGGTGATGCCACGCCATCGTCCTTGTCCTTGGTCTGTTGCTAAAAGTGAAACACTTTTACCTACGAACGTTGGTCCGTCACTACAAACAGAGCTTATTACAAAATCCTCCATGATCAATATAAATGACATCTAATGCCATGGATCGAACTGTCTTGTCATCCTGAACATCATGGTACCCTTTATAGGGGCTAATTTTGCCTGCATAAAAAAAGCCTAAAACGGAACCACAAACCCTAACAATGGCAATTCTTGATTCAGTCCATAAAAATGCAATTAAGTAATACAGAAAGCTTGCAAATGTTCTAAGGATTAAGAATATATAATCGTTTCATGCTATAGATGCCAAGATTATGAAATTCAAATTCAAGAAGGAAGCAATGTCGTGATGGACTTACAGCGAGATATAGGGCCTGGAAATGCTTGTTCTTGATTGGTATATGTTGCTTATGATCCCAGGAAATGATTGGAATGATCAGGAAGCTTTGAAATTTCCTGGAATAATGAATTTGAGTTTGCACTTTTTTGGTGTTTTTTCAAGTTTTGTTCTGGTTCATACGCCTCTCTCCCGCCTCTCTTTTGGTATGTACATGTTCCTTATGTATTGAGGAATGAATTAGGGTTGAAAGAATATGCTCAATCTTCCTCCACCATTGCATTTGATTTTGATTTGATACACTTGAATATCTTTCCAAAAATAGTTCAAATCCAATCTTTTTGTGCACTCCATGCCTTTACACGAATTTGATCTCATGCTAGCTGGAATTTAAGACCTGAAACATGTAAAAAATCTTGAGTTTTCAATATTTTGGATTTTCTATGATTTATTTTGATTTAAATTGATTTAATTCAAATAAAAATCAAAATAAATAGTAAAAACAAGATGACGACAAGTGGCAAATGCTAGGGCTCGTGGACCATGTTGCCAACTCAAAACAAGTGAAAAAGATTGGAACCATTAAGCAAAAATTGAAGTTTTAGGCATAGTTGACTTTTGACAATTTTGCAAAACAGGTCAACTTCACCAATGCATAACTTCCTCAATTTTAACTCTTTGAAAGTGTTCTTGGACTTTTTAGAAATCTTGAGATGTCCTCTAATCAACCCTTTTGGTCTCATCTCAATTTGATATTCCATGCTCATGTATGAAGCTTTGACAAAAAAGGTGTTTTTGTTGACTTTTCAAAATGACCTATAATGTCCAAATTCATAACTTCTTGTGAGTGCATATTTTGAACTTGGGATGTGAAGATGGATTGTATAGAATGGCATCCTATTCAAAATTAGGTTTGGATGGGTCATTTATCATAAAGTATGAGAAAGTTATGCTTGGTCAAAGTTGAGTTGACTTTTCCTACAAAACCCTAATTTAGCAACTTTTGGTTCTTGATGAATTGTGAGCAATCCTTGATAAATCATGATCAACCCTTTATAAAATGATGAAATATACTTCACAATGAGGATGTTGGCCAAAAATCTTGAAGTTTGACTGTATGTGGGCCTCAGTTGACTTTTGCCCTAGCACAGTCGATTTTCAGGCTTTTGAGCAATTGACTGAGCAAACTTCCTCTGCAAGGCTTGAAACTTGACATGAATGATCTTGAAAACATATTATGCCAATGGTGAGCATTTGGGATCCCTTAGACTCAAGTATCTTTATGCAACATGAAACCCTAATTTGAGGTGGACTGCCTTAGGAGGGAGCTTGTATGGTCAACCCTTGGACTTCCTTGAGCAACTTGAAGATCTTTCTTGAAATGTTTTGAGAAATATGGGAGGGAAAATTTTTGGGTACAACAGCTGCCCCTGTTCAATCTTCTTAAACCTGAGGATGTAGATTGGCTTGCGTGCCTTTTGCAATTCGAAGGTGGAAGATGATTGAACACTAGAGTGCCTAGAAATTTGCACTCGCATGAAGTAGTATTTGTCTTGTGATGTCAGGAATGGGCTTATAGATGCCATTTGGAGATTGATGATGGAATATGGGCTTAAAGATGCCATCTGAAGGAGTGTCGATTGCATAAGAGATTCCTTAGCGAGAGCTTGTATACCTGTTGTTGAGGAAGATTCCGCTGGGGAATGTTGTTCTTTGTCTTGGGAGAAATAGAATTTTAGGAGCTTCGGTCGTCCATTATTCTACTGAGGAATCATCTCTGTTGAAGAGGTGAGAGTGAACTACTATCTGGTTGTAATCCAGGCTTCATAGTGATAAGATCGACTGTTATTTGGTCGTAATCTAGGCTTTACAGTGACTTACTGGGGAGATGAGATTATACTTGCTATCCGGTCGTAATCCAGGCTTCGCAATTTCTCGATTCTTATTTGGTCGTAATCCAAGCTTCAGAAGGAATTAAGTTGTTATCCGATCGCATCCAGGCTTCAACTTGAATTTAGGGCACACTAATATTCGGTCAACTCCGGGCTTCTTAGTAATTGTCCATGTAAACTACTATTTGGTCGAAATCCAAGCTTCACAGTGTCTTATACCGCTATCTGGTCGTAATCTAGGCTTCATGGTGTATCATACCATTATCCGGTCGAATCCAGGCTTCATGGTGTAATGTACTATTATCTGGTCGAATCCAGTCTTCACAATACCTCACTTCTTATCTGCTCGAAATCCAGGCTTCAGAAGAAATCAAGTGGTTATCCGATCGCATACGGGCTTCCCTTTGACTGTTGGGCCTACTATTATCCGGTCAAATCCGAACTTCATAGTATTGGCCGAGTAAACTGCTATTTGGTCGAAATCCAAGCTTCACAATGTCTTTCACTGTTATCTGGACGTAACCCAGGCTTCAGTGTCTTCTTACCGCTATCTGGTCGTAATCCAGGCTTCACGATGTATCATACCACTATTTGGTCGAAATCCAGGCTTCATGGTGTTTGGAGGAATCAAGATACTATCTGGTCGAATCAGGGCTTCATAACTTATATTAAAGATATACCACTATCTGGTTGTAATCCAGGCTTCACGGTGTCTTTGGCTGCTATCTGGTCGTAATCCAGGCTTCACAATGTCTTCTCCCATTATCTGGTCGTAATCCAGGCTTCATGGTCTTGTATTGTTATCTGGTCGTAATCCAAGCTTCACAATAACTTGTTGAGTTGTTATCCGATTGTAACCCAGGCTTCACGGCTGGTGTTTATGATATACCACTTATCTGGCCGTAATCCAGGCTTCATGGTAACTTGTTGAGTTGTTATCCGGTCGTAATCTGGGCTTCACGGCTTGTTTGGGGACTAAACTATTATCCGGTCGAATCTGGGCTTCATAGCTTGCTTTTAAGAGATACCACTATCTAGTCGTAATCTAGGCTTCGCGGTATTCTGATATTGTTATTCGGTCGTTCTCCGAGCTTCACAATATGCTGTAGAAATCAAGATACTATTCGGTCGTACCCAGGCTTCATAGCTTGAGTTTTGTGAGAATTTGATTGTATCCTTCCTGAAAGGTAAGGGTTAGCTGTATGTAATGCATGATATGTATCAGGCGACGATGTTCTCAAAATAAATGAGATGGTGGTGTACGATGTGTATGCACATCTCATGATGTATGGACATGCAATGTTTTATGATATTCTCTAATTGGGGAAAATAAATCCTGAATTGCTGCTGGAGAGTATAAAGAGTTTCGCTCGCTAGGGATACCGGGCGAAGATGATTGGGAGAATAATTCCGTTAGAGAATAAACTGGTGAGAGAATGACTATGTGGGGAATAAATGCTCTATTGAGGATTTGCTGATCTTGGAGAAATAATCTCGGTTGTGGATGAATTACTGTGGCTGGTGATGATAAACTCTGTTGGGGATGAATTTTCTGTTTGTGAAAGAAATGAACTCCGCTGGGGATAATCTTTTAGTGGCGACTTCACTGGGGATAATCTTCCAGACTCTACTGGGGATAATCTTTCAGTGCTGGTGATAGATAAACTCTGCTTGGGGAGAATCTTATCGACTCATTCGCGGTTGCGAGCCTCAGCTGGGGAGAGTTGATAATACTGTATTTGGGTACTTCCTACTCTGCGGGGAGTGAATGTACCTTAGTCATATTCTTCAGCTAGATCTATCCTTGTACCTGATGAATATAACAATTGTAAGGTTTGAACATTTCTTGTTTGCCCCTGTTTCTGAAATTACGAGTAATCGTCTTTTGTTTCGCACGTAAATATTTATGAGCAGCAATTATTGTCAAATGCATATATCAAAAATGAACATTGGACGTTCTTGCAAAACAAAACAGAAAAAGGAAAAACAATTTGAAATTTCTTTGCAAAAATGAATTGTATTGACTTTGAAGCTTGGCCTCTAAATAGGCGTTTTGTACAAGAGGCTGACGTCCTAGTAAGAGAACGCCGCCGAATGATAGAATTTACACAGTTTGTGAAAAACAAAGAAAAACAGCTATGTGAACAATCCCACTGGGTTCCAACTCTGCTATTGCCTTTATATCCTCGAGCATCTCAACACTCTGCTACTTGGTTGAAGGTAGATCAGATTGATTAGTGTCGTCCGATCCTGATAGTCAATACTGAAGTCTGGTTTCAAGATGATCCAATGAGACATAGTGTTACGCTTTAATCCCTAATTTTTGCCTGGACCGCCCTTTTGGGTTTTCAGTCCACCGGGATACCCTTTTTTGTCTAAGCCGCCTTTTCAGGTTTTCGACTTGCCGGGTGTACAGTTTTTTCATTTTCATCCCTTATTTTTTCCCGAACCCTTTTGGTTTGCCGTGAAGCTCTTATTTTTGCCTAGGTCAGTCAACCTAGCGGGTCTTTGATTATGCGTAGTATTTTTTTCACTATGTCTGCATTGACAGGGTGAGGAAGGTCGTCACCATCCATGGTGGTTAGAATCATGGCTCCTCTTGAGAAAATGTTCTTAACCATAAATGGTCCTTCATACGTAGGGGTCCATTTGCCCCTGGGATCACCTTGAGGTAGGATAATGCGCTTGATGACCAGATCCCCGACTTGATATTCTTGTCGTCTAACTTTCTTGTTAAATGCCTTGATCATCCATTTTTGATACGTCTGACCATGACAAATAGCAGTAAGTCTCTTTTCATCGATTAAGTTCAGTTGATCAAGCCGGGTCTGAATCCAGTCGTCTTTGCTCAAACCTTCATCCTTCATAACCCGAAGAGAGGGTATCTGAACTTCAATGGGCAAGACTGCCTCCATGACATACACCAAAGAGTAGGGTGTTGCCCCTGTTGACGTCTGTGCTGAGGTACGGTACCCATGAAGAGAGAATGGTAACATCTTATGCCAATCTTTGTATGTTACTGTCATCTTCTGCACAATCTTCTTGATATTCTTATTAGCCGCTTCAACAGCCCCATTCATCTTCGGCCAGTAAGGAGAAGAGTTGTGATATTGTATCTTGAACTGCTTGCAGAGCTCGATGATCATTGAATTATTGAGATTTGTACCATTGTCCGTAATGATCCTCTCTGGTACACCATATTGATAGATCAGATTGTGTCGAATAAACCGTGCCACGACGTTCTTGGTCATTGTAGCAAAGGAAGCTGCCTCAACCCACTTTGTGAAATAGTCAATTGCTACTAGGATGAAACGATGCCCTCTAGACGCAGTAGGTCTGATCTCGCCGATCATATCGATTCCCCACATTGCGAAAGGCCAAGGAGCTCTCAAGACATTCAGAGGAATCGGAGGTACATGCACCTTATCAGCATAGACTTGGCATTTATGACAGGTCCGAGAATTATGATAGCATTCGGCTTCCATGGTAGACCAATAATATCCTGCCCGAAGGATTTTCTTTGCCATGGTATGTCCACTGGAATGAATTTTGAAAGTACCTTCATGTAACTCTGCCATAATCCTTTCTGCCTCGTTCTTATCCACACACCGCGGTAAGGTTGAATCATGGTTACGCTTATAAAGGATACCATTGCTGATGAAGAATTTCTCCACGAACATCCTCAGAAACTTCTTATCATTAACAGATGCACCCTCGGGGTATTCCTGAGCCTCAAGATACCTCTTTACCTCGTGAAACCAGGGTTTATTTGTTACCTCTTCAGTCTCGATATCGCAGCAATGTGAGGGTTCATCCAACCTCTCAATAGTAATTCGAGGAGCTTCATTGTCCCACCTGACCTTGAACATAGAAGACATAGTAGCTAGCACGCCCGCCAACTGGTTCTCCTCTCTGGGGAAATGTTCAAAGGTTATCTCCTCGAAGTGTGGAAGCAACATCAGTACATATTCCTTGTAAGGAATAAGATTTGGGTGTTTTGTATCCCACTCCCCTTTGATCTGACTGATCATGAGAGCGGAATCTCCGAACACACTCAAGAACTTAATCCTTGGGTCAATAGCTGCTCGAAGGCCCATGATGCACGCTTCATACTCCGTTGTGTTGTTGGTGCAGTTAAAACATAGTCGGGCGGTAAATGGAGTATGACAGCCTTCAGGAGATATAATCACAGCGCTGATGCCATTACCCAAAGCATTTGAAGCTCCATCAAAGTACATAGACCATCAGGATCCTTCCTCAAGTCCTTCATTCGATCCAGGTTCTTCACAGTCGGTCACCAACATGATGTTCTCATCCGGGAATTCGAAGTTCATGAATTGGTAATCGTCTACAGCCTGATGTGCCAAATGATCTGCCAACACACTTCCCTTGATTGCTTTTTGGGTTGTGTATTGGATGTCATACTCAGTCAAGATCATCTGCCATCTTGTTATTCTTTCGGACAAGACGGGCTTTTCGAAGATATACTTGATTGGGTCCATCTTTGATATCAATAAGGTAGTGTGAGTCAGCACATACTGTCTCAGCCGGCGAGCAGCCCATGCCAAAGCGCAGAATGTTTTCTCAAGCAGTGAGTATCAGGTCCCACATTCGGTAAAATTTTTGCTAAGGTAGTAGATAACATGCTCTTTTCGGCCAGACTCGTCATGCTGCCCCAGCACGCACCCCATTGAATTGTCAAGTACTGTCAAGTATAAGATCAAAGGTCTCCCTTCAACTGGAGGCATTATAATAGGTGGCTCTTGGAGGTATTCCTTGATTCTTTCGAAAGCGGCTTGACATTCATCATTCCACTTTACCACTTGATCTTTCTTTAGCAGCTTGAAGATTGGCTCACAAGTAGCAGTCAGATGTGAAATGAATCGGGCAATGTAATTCAGACGTCCTAAAAATCCTCTGACTTCTTTTTCTGTTCAGGGAGCTGGCATCTCCTGTATAGCTTTCACCTTTGCAGGGTACACTTGAATACCTTTATCACTAACAACGAAACCCAGCAACTTACCAGACCTCACTCTGAAGGTGCACTTGTTCGGGTTTAACCTCAGCTTATACAACTTCAACCTGTCAAACAGCTTCTGAAAGTGGTCCAGGTGTTCTTCCTCAGTCTGGGACCTTGCAATCATTTCGTCAACGTATACCTCAATCTCATGATGAATCATGTTGTAGAACAAGGCGACCATGGCGCGCTGATACGTTACCCCAGCATTCTTCAACCCGAAAGGCATGACTTTGTAGCAAAAGGTACCCCACTGCGTAACGAAGGTCGTCTTCTCCATGTCTTCGGGAGTCATCTTAATCTGATTATAACCGGAAAAACCATCCATAAAGGAGAAGACCTTATGTTGTGCGGTGTTGTCGACCAGAACATTGATATGAGGCAGAGGGAAATCATCCTTGGGGCTCGCCCGCCCTATTCAAATCCCTATAGTCTACACACATACGGACTTTACCATCTTTCTTTGGCACCGGAACCACGTTGGCAACCCACTGCGGATAAGAAGTAACTGCTAGAAAACCGGCATCAAACTGTTTCATGACCTCAGCTTTGATTTTCTCAGACATCTCTGGGCATATTCGGAGAACTTTCTGTTTCACTGGAGGACAGTCTTCTTTAGTTGGCAAGCGATGAACCACAATATCGGTATCCAACCCAGGCATATCTTCATAAGACCAGGCAAAGATCTCAACATAGTCACGCAGCATTTATATCAATCGTTGCTTGACACTAGACTCCAGATTTGCACCTATCTTGACCTCTTTCTTGTCTTCCTCGGTACCCAGATTTACTGTTTCCACTGGCTCTTCATGCGGCTGTATGGCCCTCTCTTCCTGAAGTAACAGTCTAGCAAGTTCCCCAGGCACTTCACAATCATCCTCACCTTCGTCCTCGGCTTGGTTGATCGGACTTTCGAAGTCATAACTGGCAGTAGCAGAGTCGTTATCAGTGGGATCCAGAGTGGATGTGGACCTGTATTATGATATGTGAGTGTGTGCGTAAGACAAATAGCTGTTTTGCAAGATAGAAAAGAAAAACAAAGAGCGCAAAATTTGTAATGCAAGAAAATGTCCAATGCTTTATTGATGATATATGAAAATGACAAATGATAAGCCCTCACAAACAAAGCCACGGTATCTCGGGCAAGGCACCAGGCCGTAAAGATGTCAAATTGTCTGTTACAAGTCTCAAAACAAAAGTTTATTACTGTGTAATAAAAGAAACTGGCACGAAGTCCTTCGTCGTCTAATTGTTCAAGCCACCATTGGTAGTCAGGTAAATCCAACTATCGAAATCTGACGCTTCATCATCATCTTCAATCGCATTCACTCCTGGATTACTGATGCGTAGAGGAGGTCTTCCAATTCACGCACGTCGAACCGCCCTTTGAGCTTCTGTAGTAAAACCCAAACCAAACTTGTTAGTCTTGTGTGCAAAGTCAGGGAGTTGGCCCCAATTCGCACACCCACCTTTTTCAACAACAACCCTGGCATCCTTGAGGGAAGCCATCTTCATTGGAGGTTTGTTAGCAACAATTTCAGTCGACACCAGAGTCTGGGGGACTTCTTCAAAATTCTGACACGAGGTTTCATTGAACTCCCTGTCCATCTCCATATACCGGAAAGAGTTAAGGTGGCTTACCATGTACTCCTCCTTACCCTGGACCATAACAATCTTCCCCTTCACTGGATATTTCAACATCTGATGGAGCGTAGAAGTTACTGCCCCAGCTTTATGAATCCACGAGCGACCCAACAAACAGGAATAAGATGGTCGGATATCCATCACATAGAACATAGACGCAAAAGTCTAGGAACCAACCTTAACAGGGACATCCACCTCTCCATGTACCATCCTTTTGGACCCGTCAAAGGCCCTAACCACAATATTACTTGGCTTCAGAACCATCCCTTCACAATCCAGCCGATCTAATGCTTTCTTGGGTAAAACATTTAAGGAAGACCCAGTATCCACCAGCACGTGGGCCAAAGTAGTGCCCCTGCACTCGATCGAGACGTGCAGAGCATCATTATGATTCCTTCCTTTGGCAGCCAGATCTGCATCGAACCAACCCGTTGTCAACGATCAAACTAGCCACATAATCTTTGAACTGATCAGTAGATGTTTCCTGCGGCACATGCGCAGTTTTAAGGAAAGCAATTAAAGCCTTTGCATGGGCTTCTGAGCACAACAATAAAGATAACATGGAGATCTTTGACGGGGTTTGCCTCAGCTGTTCGACTACGTTGTAGTCGCTTTTCTTTATAATCTTCAGAATTTCCTCTATATCCTGCCTAGAGGTTTCAACAGTGACTTTTTTAGGTGCCTCCATCCGGGCAGGCCCACCTGTAACTTCTTTGCCCCGAGTGTCAGGTGACTCGGCGACAGGGGTGATAACTGGAATGAGAATTGGAACAACAACTGACGTACTGGCAGATGGAATGACAACAGGCTTTCGAACAGCTGGAGGAGAAATCTCAGGAGAGAAGAGTCTTCCGCTTCGGGTGACCTTGCTAGACCCGACAATATTACTGACATCAGTATCAGCCTCTTCAACCTTCAAGTCTTGTCTAATCCCATGATAATACACATCGGCCCCATCGTGCCACGGGACAGCCTTATCCGAAGTGTAAGGGATAGGACCGAGAATAGTAATGATCAATGGAGCAACTCTAGGAACAGATGTAATCCTAACAGGCTTTCTCTATGAAGCCTTGGAAGGATTGGCGGAAATGGTTATTATGGAAACATCTTCAACAGGAATCAATGGAACCAAAGTTTTCTCGAACAAGATCTCTTTGTTATCCATCAGGCGCTGAACACCTGACTTCAATAAATGGCAACCAGCGGGTAAGATGGAACACAGGTGGCAACCTTCGCCACAGCCCGGAAATAAACCGGCCAACAATAGGTTCTTCTTAACGGTCAACAATGGAGTAGAAATGTCTTCCACGGAGGTCACAAATGAATCATCGTCCACAGCATTTACTCCATGCTTGGGCATAGGAGCGGTCATGACATTAGGTTTTTCTGGTGCATCAAAATCAATTTCTTTAGCTTCAATCAAATCTTGCACCTTATTCCTCAAGGCCCAGCGGTTGTTGGTATCATGCCTTGGGCTATCAGAGTGATAGGCACAGCGGGCGTTTGGATTATACAGCGGAGAGGTGGTACTGGGATTCTTCGGAGCTTCCCTTAGAGTTATTAGGTTTGTCTTCAACAATTGTGGCAGAATTTGAGACAAGGTCATACTGAGCCGAGTTACTGTCTTTGCGGTCTCTCTACTCTTTGTTGATTGTTGCATTGTGGGGAAACAGTGGGTCTTGATATTACTACCGCATTAACTGCTTGGCGGCGTTCAGGTTGGTTTTGGCTCCTCGAGCTATAAACGACACTAGATTCCTTCTTGAAAGGCTTATTTTCTGTACTCGATGAAGCACCTTTCTGTATCTTGCCACTTCTGATACCAACTTCTACCCTCTCACCAGTCATAATTAATTCAGTAAACCCAGATGATGAACTTCTGATCAAATGATTGAAATATGGACCAGAAAAAGTCCCAAGAAACATATCCACCAACTCCCTATCAGACATAGGGGGTTGGACTCTTCCAGCCAGATCTCTCCACTTCTGAGCATAGTCCTTAAAACCTTCGCTCGCACCCACAGACATACCCTGAAGTTGAGTACGCATGGGAGCAAGGTCGGCATTATATTGGTATTGCTTGTAAAAAGCAGCAGTAAGGTCCTCCCAGTTGCGGACATTAGCTCCCTCCAATTGATAGAACCATTCAAGTTGAGTCTCTGACAGACTATCTTGAAATAAATGGACCCACAGGTTCCTATCAGCAGTATATGGTTGAATTTTTCTGACGTATGAGCGGAGATGTAGCTTTGGACATGACACTCCATCATACTTAGCAAAAACCGGAGCCTTAAACTTGTGAGGAATCACCACCCCAGATGCCAGTCCCAAGTCTCCAAAGTCCATACCAGGGACCTTCTGAACCTCCATGGCACTCAGACGGTCTTCAAGTTGCTTGTACCTATCCTCACTAGGAGGGTACTGGTCTTCATCAAAATCAGTGTCATTGTCTGAAACCACTGGGCTAGGACCCATCCTTTCCTCTTAATTCTCTCCTCCCCCAGATGAATGGGACAAATCAGTTTCCTGTTGCAAATTGTTCCTGAATCTGCGACCCATATTCAGGAGGACCACCTTCTTCTTCTTCTTCTTGACCTTCAAGATAAGAGTCTTCAAATCATGTTGTCCTTTGGCCAAGTTCAAGAACATTTCCTGGAACTGAGCATTCTGAGCTTGAAGAGCCTTAATAGCTTGATCAGTAGGTGTTTCAGAAGACATGTTGTGCTGAAATAAACAGCGAAGAAGATAAGAAACCTGTAACGGTACCTGTGATGAGGTGCATGGTAATGGAATGCGTATGAAATTATTTCAAAGACTTTGGGAGATTCAAATTTGTAAACCAAAATAAAACACACTTTATTATATTAAAACTTGTAACAATGTTTAAAAAATGCCTTTAAGGCGTTACAAAAGAAATACTAAAAAGCAAATCTAAACTAGAAACAATAAAAGACATCAGAAATCCCATGGTCGTCTTCCTTTCATGCTGACATAATCGTTGATTGTCCTCTCATTCTCAAGTTGCCTTGTAAGCTTCAAGATCTTCCGTTCCTGCTCATGATACTTCTCCCTGTAGGTATCCCTTTCTTCCTTTAACTGGATCCAAGATCTCTTCAATGCCCCTAGATCAGTAGGCATATAGGGATGGAAGACTGTATAAGGAACCCCTTCTTCATCAGTATGCTCTACAATCACCGGCAAAACAGCTTCATAAGGCATCCCCAGCTTTTGAGCACGGGCTCGAACCCACTGGAGATACGATTGCATTGGGAGAGAAGTCTTCAATCCTAGCTCATGTGGATCAGACCTATTCACCATGCCTCAAGCTCGTATAAACCTGCGGCGATGTCCCTCAACATCCCCCTTGTAGTCAAAGATAATGCCTGTAAGTAGCAGCTCATGGGGACCATCTCTCCGAGCGCGTCCAAACTGTCATAAAGCCAAACAAGGATTGTAGGTTATTCCCCCTCGAATTCCAAGCAACGGAACATTAGGGTATTCCCCATATCAATCAATGACAGCTACTTTTTCCATATCTTTAGAACTCTAAAGGATGTCCGTATGAGCAAGGGACATGATTCTGTAAGCCCAACCTACACCTTCCTCATTCTTCAATATAGATTTGGGGAGGTGCGAAATAAACCACCTCGCCAGCAGCGGTGTACAACACATGAGAGTTCCCCTTCTCCGCACAGTACGGGTATAAAGAGCATGTAGAGTATCACCTAGAAGAGTATGCACTGGATTACGAGACATGAAAATCTTGACCGCATTCACATCTATGAAGGCATCTGGATTCGGGAACAGAACCAAGACGTAGATGAGGAGAGCCAGGATGTCTTTGAAAGCTTGAAAGTCCAAACTATCCCAGAACTGTTGAGCTTGATCGATCAAAAACTTAGCCAAGAAACCTTTAACCCTGCTCTGAATCTCCCAGTTAGATACTACATCAGCCATTTTTAGATGTAGGGCTGAAGCAATATCCTCTGGCCTAGGAGCTATCTCCAAACCTGTAAAGGGTGTCTTCTCTAGAATGGATATACCCAGTAAATCAGAAAACTCCTCCAAAGTAGGGACTAGCTGATAGTCCGGGAAGGTGAAACAGTGATGCAATGGATCAAAGAACCAGAACAACACGCTCATCATTTGCTCATCCAACTTTGAAGTAACCAGGCTAAGGAGATGACCATGTCTTCTAACAAAGGAAGAAGTATCAGGAACTTTTGAAACCAACTCTCTGAGCTGAGCAGGGATCTGCACGAAGTTGACTCGAATGGTATTTCTGCGCATAGAAGCCATGATCTGCAAAACAGAACAAAGATGAATCCCCTTGGTCTTTGAAATGATTAGTCTAATAAAATATGCATGTGATGTCATGATGCATGATGTCATGATAAAAACACACCACAAGTATCACAGATAGCAAACATGGTAAGGGAAAACAAGTCACACAATAACCCTTAAGTTTAGGCTTGCATGGAGTCTAGGTACTACCCTCTTGCAGTTTAGTTGGTTCAACATGTCCTAATAATAGTAACCGGGTTCTAGAGGTTCTCAATATCACTGACCATCCTCCATCGGTCATAGTTTCAGCTCACGCAATCTTTTCTTGCGGCCGGAACCATCTCGAGAGTATGGTCTCAATAAGTGTAGCATCTCGCTACTTCCTATGGCCAAGTTGGTCAATTATAGGTTCTAAGGTCAGTTGATGCTTAATGACCCATATAGCAGCCCCATATTCTCCTTGTTACTCCACAAGGGATATCGGTACCAACTAATGTGCCACATCAATGTAGCTACTGCTTCAACCGTATCGGTCTACGCCGTACAGTTCCCTCACAGTCTATTGCTACTTACCTAAAAGGTATCCCCCAGATCCGGGTTAGGATCTATAGTAACTCCGATACAAAGCCCACAAAGATAAAGAAATCAAATCAGACAATTGAAAACAATATGATGAACTATTCCTAAGGTACATCCCACTTATTAAATCCCCAGCAGAGTTGCCAGTTCTGTGATACGGTGGCCAGAACCGGGACTTGTTTTTTAGGAATGTTGGTTTGCGTTTTGTGTTTGTGTTTGCAAAATGTCGCGGTAAGCAAGAGTCGCCACCGACTTTTATTTTATCCAACAAGGAAAGGAAAAAAGCACAGAAAAATTCCTTTTTTGAGATATTTCTGAGTACGGGGTGTAGATTATAGAAAGGGAAGGTATTAGCACCCTTTCTATCCGTAGTTATCTACGGGCTCTTAGGTACTTGCTCATCATTTTCAAAATTGCTTCTTTGTGTTTGTGTGCTTTGAAAAGTTTTTATTTTGACTTCGATTTAACTCTTGCTTCTGTCTTCAAGAGTGTAATGAAGTGTTTTTGAAAATTTTGTTTGTAAAGGAGTGTAAGTGTGAAAAAATTTGTTTTGATTGAGCAAGTACTTTAAGAGCTAATCTACTTACTCGAAAAAAGAATCGTTTTATGTTTATTTCCTTTAGACAGCGCTATCCCACTATTAATGAGTAGGTAGCACCGTCGTTGGAGTTTTGAGGGTCAATTCGAAAGGGACGTACGATCACTAAAGCAATGTTAGGACGTCTTAGTAGTAACCCTAGTGTCTTAGATCAATTATTCGCGGTAACAATATCCGAGGCAACCTTTCTGAGGCAACTTTGATCTTTGGACAAAATGACGGCCACTAAAGCATCATATACTCAATGACCGTTTACTGAAGGCAACCAAGTGGGAGTGTACCCTAGGAGTGCGCATGTGCGAGTGATTCAATTTTAGATTATTATCTTTGCAAATTTTAGGGTTATCTAACCGTTTTTAAGTTAATCATACATTCTTGTCATGCATCCTAATATCATACATCTAACAGTTTAATATTTTGCGAAATTTAAAGTGCGGAAATTAAACTACGCTATTACAAGGCTTTGGGTATTTACATAGCCAAAAAACAAACCCTTAAATAATAAAGCAATAAATGAAAATAAAAAGGTCATAATATAAACTATTACAACTTGTAGGCAGTTACATCAATTTGGTAAATAATAAAACAATAAAACGCGCGCGATGAAATTTAGATCGGGAAGAAATTAGGGTTTTGACCCTTCTAACCTAATTAAAAGAAAAATTGTTTTTTGTTGTTCTTATAAAAAGGATTAGGTTTTAAAATTAAATATACAAATTAATTAGCCAATTAAATTAATTCATGAAAATAAATAAATGACCTATTTTTGTGTTTTGGTTATTTTAGGAAAAATAAAATATAATTAAATTTAGACAAAACCCTAATTTTCTAATTATTTTTAATTATTTACAAAAGGAATTAAAGTTATCTAATATTAACAACCTAATTAAATTAATTTAATTTTTTTTTGATAAAAAATAAAATCTAAACCTAATTTGTGAAAAGTATTATTTTTTATGATTTTTTGGATAAAAAGAAAATAATTAATTGTGTTAGTAAATAAAATAAATAAATAAATTAAATTAAATATAAAAAGAAAAGGGATAAGAAACTTGGGCCTGCAATCAATAGTTTGAGGGGGTGCAAAAATCAGAATCTGGGCCTAAAAGATGGTGACCCACGTTGACCTCCATGATCCCCTGCCTTGCCTTGACCAGCGCCTTTGGTGGATTCTCGCCTGATGGCCATCAGATCTAGTCTCCCGACACTTGGCTGGCTAGATTGTGAGGACGTATGATGCTCCTTGGCTTTGTATGCACACTAAATCACTGAAAGATAAAATATATGAAATATTTGGGGGACCTGGGATTCGAACCCAGGTCCTGATGCCTTTTGCCCTCTCCCTGTAACCAACTGCGCCACTTGTTTTTGTTGTATATAATATAAACAAGAATTATTATAAAATAAATAAGCGAAACAAAGAAATATGCGCGCGAATTTCAAACGGACGAGTGGGGTGATGCCACGCCATCGTCCCTGTCCTTGGCCCGTTGCTAAAAGTGAAACACTTTTACCTACAGACGTTTGTCCGTCACTACAAACGGAGCTTGTTCCAAAATCCTCCATGAGCAATATAAATGACATCTAATGCCATGGATCGAATCGTCTTGTCATCCTGGACATCATGGTACCCTTTATAGGGGCTAATTTTGCCTGCATAAAAAAAGCCTAAAACAGAACCATAAACCCTAATAATGGCAATTCTTGATTCAGTCCATAAAAATGCAATTAAGTAATACAGAAAGCTTGCAAATGTTCTAAGGATTAAGAATATATGATCGTTTCATGCTATAGATGCCAGGATTATGAAATTCAAATTCAAGAAGGAAGCAATGTCGTGATGGACTTACAGCGAGATATAGGGCCTGGAAATGCTTGTTCTTGATTGGTATATATTGCTTATGATCCCAGGAAACGATTGGAATGATTAAGAAGCTTTGAAATTGTCTGGAATAATGAATTCGAGTTTGTAATTTTTTGGTGTTTTTTCAAGTTTTGTTCTGGTTCATACGCCTCTCTCCCGCCTCTCTTTTGGTCTGCACACGTCCCTTGTGTATTGAGGAATGAATTAGGGTTGAAAGAATATGCTCAATCTTCCCCCATCATTGCATTTGATTTTGATTTGATACACTTGAAGATCTTTCCAAAAATAGTCCAAATCCAATCTTTTTATGCACTCCATGCCTTTACACGAATTTTATCTCATGCTAGCTGGAATTTAAGACCTGAAACATGTAAAAAATCTTGAGTTTTCAATATTTTGAATTTTCTATGATTTGTTTTGATTTAAATTGATTTAATTCAAATAAAAATCAAAATAAATTTTAAAAACAAGATAAAGACAAGTGGAAAAGGCTAGGGCTCTTGGAACATATTTCCAACTCAAAACAAGTGAAAAAGATTGGGCCCATTAAGCAAAAATTGAAGTTTTAGGCATAGTTGACTTTTGACAATTTTGCAAAAAAGGTCAACTTCACCAATGCATAACTTCCTAAATTTTGACTCTTTGAAATTTTTATTGGACTTTTTAGAAAGCTTGAGATGTCCTATAAGCAACCCTTTTGGTATCATCTCAATTTGATATTCCATGCTCATGTATGAAGCTTTGACAAAAAAGGTGTTTTTGTTGACTTTTCAAAATGACCTATAATGTCCAAATTCATAACTTCTTGTGAGTGCATATTTTGAACTTGGGAGCTGAATATGGATTGTAGAGCATGGAATCCTATTCAAAATGAGCTTTTGATGGGTCATTTATCATAAAGTATGAGAAAGTTATGCTTGGTCAAAGTTGAGTTGACTTTTCCTACAAAACCTTAATTTAGCAACTTTTGGTTCTTGATGAATTGTGAGAAATCCTTGATAAATCATGATCAACCCTTGATCAAATGATGAAATATACTTTACAATGAGGATGTTGGCCAAAAGTATTGAAGTTTGACTGTATGTGGGCCTCAGTTGACTTTTGCCCTAGCACAGTCGATTTTCAGGCTTTTGAGCAAATGATTGAGCAAACTTCCTCTGCAAGGCTTGAAACTTGACATGAATGATCTTGAGAACATATTAGGCCAATGTTGAGCATTTGGGATCCCTTGTACTCAAGTATATTGATGCAACATGAAACCCTAATTTGAGGTAGACTGCCTTAGGAGGGAGCTTGTCTGGTCAACCCTTGGACTTCCTTGAGCAACCTGAAGATCTTTCTTGAAATGTTTTGAGAAATATGGGAGGGAAAATTTTGGGGTACAACAGTAATTTTAAGTTGAAAGTGTAGCATTCCATTTGTTTGTTGGAAATTTTTATAACTCTGATTTTATTTAACTCGTTGGGTAGAAATGGGGTGTTACATTAGTGGTATCAGAGCAAGTTGATCCGTCCTGTCAAGTTGTCGAGTCATAGTTTTGTCTAACAATTGAGTATTGTTAATCTGAATTCTGATTATTTTTTATGTTGTAGAGATAAGTTGAGATGGCTGGAATGAATGATGTTGCACTTGCTGCTGCTCTGCAAGCGATGGCTCAAGCTATGCAGAATCAACTGAATGCTGACGAGAATGTTGGGTCTCGCAGTTTGGTGACTTTCCAAAGGGAGAATCCACCTACCTTCAAGGGTAAGTATGATCCTGACAGAGCGTTGGATTGGCTGAAGGAGATTGAGAGGATCTTCCATGTGATGAACTGCATTCCAGCGCAAAATGTTCGTTATGGTACTCATATTCTAGTGGACGAGGCTGATGACTGGTGGTTAGAGACTTGTCAAAGATTGGAAGTTGCACGTGAGAATGTCACTTGGGCTGTGTTCCGTAGGGAATTTCTGAGGATGTATTTTCCTGAAGACGTTCGTGATAAGAAGGAAATTGAGTTTCTTGAGTTGAAGCAAGAGAGTATATCGGTTGTTGAGTATGCTGCAAAATTTTGAGTTGGCTAAGTTTTATCCACACTATAGTGAGGCAGATGCTGAGTTTTCAAAGTGCATCAAGTTTAATAACGGGTTGCACCCAAAGATCAAGAAGGCAATCGGATACCACAAGATTCGTGTCTTTGCTGATTTGATTGATAGTTGCAGGATTTATGAAGAGGACAATAACACTCACTATAAGATTATCAATGAGAAGAGGGGTAAGAACTAACAGAACCGTGGTAAGCCTTATGATGCCCCATTTGATAAAGGTAAACAGAAAGTTGCTCAGAGTCAAAGGACTAGTGGGGGAGATGCTCCTGCTAGTGTGGTGTGCTTCAAATATGGAAAACCTGGTCATAAGAGTAATGTGTGTACTGTTGAGGTGAAGAGGTGTTTCTGTTGTGGTAAGACTGGACATGTTGTATCTAAATGCAAGCATAAAGAGATGATTTGTTTCAACTAGGGTGAAGAAGGACACATTGGTAGTCAGTGTCGGAAACCAAAGAAGGCGCAAACCAGTGGAAAGGTGTTTGCTTTGGCTAGGACTATGTCAGCTAGTGAGGACAGACTCGTCAGAGGTACATGTTTCATTAATAGTACGCCTTTAATTACTATTATTGATACTGGTGTTACTCATTGTTTTATTGACACTGGTTGTATTGAAAGATTGGGTCTTATGTTGTCTTCCATGAATGGAGAAATGGTCGTCGAGATTCCGGCTAAGGGATCGGTGACTACTTCTCGTGTGTGTTTGAATTGCCCTTTGTCGATCTTCGGCAAGGACTTTGTTGTTGAATTGATTTGTTTGCCATTAAGAGGATTGGATGTGATCTTGGGTATGAACTAGTTAGAGTATAACTATGTTCATATCAATTGCCATGACAAGTCTGTGAGGTTTTCTACTTCTGAAGAGAAAGGAGTCGGTTTGTTGACTGGTAAACAGTTGCGGTAACTGATGCAAGACGAAGTGTAAATGTTCTCATTGATGGCGTCGTTATCAATGGAGAACCAAGTTAGAATTGATGAGTTGCAGGTGGTGCGCGAATTTCCTGAAGTGTTTCCGGATGAAATTCATAGTGTACCGCCAGAGAGGGAAGTTGAATTTGCGATTGATCTTGTACCTGGTACCAGACCTGTTTCTATGGCACCATACAAGATGTTTGCATCTGAACTGTCTGAATTGAAGAAGCAGTTAGAAGAGTTGCTTGAGAAAAAGTTTGTAAGACCAAGTGTATCACCGTGGGGAGCGCCTATGTTGTTAGTAAAGAAGAAAGATGGAAGTATAATACTTTGTGTTGATTATAGACAGCTGAATAAAGTGATGATTAAGAACAAGTACCCGCTACCGAGAATTGATGACTTGATGGATCAATTGGTGGGTGCAAATGTGTTTTCTAAGATTGATTTGAGGTTAGAATATCACCAGATTAGAGTGAAAGAAGATGATATTCAGAAGACCGCGTTTGGAACTCAGTATGGACACTACGAGTATTCGGTGATGCCTTTCGGTGTGACCAATGCGCATGGAGTATTCATGGAGTACATGAATCATATCTTTTATACTTATTTGGATCGGTTTGTGGTGGTATTCATTGATGACATTATGATTTACTCTAAATCGAAAGAAGAACATGAAGAGCACCTAAAAGTTGTATTGCAAGTTTTGAAAGAGAAGAAGTTGTATGTGAAGTTGTCCAAGTGTGAATTCTGGTTACAAGAGGTTAGTTTCCTTGGTCATGTCATTTCTGGTAGTGGCATTATCGTGGATCCTTCTAAAGTCGATGTTGTGTTGCAATGGGAAGCTCCAAAGTCGGTTACTGAGATTAGAAGCTTCTTGGGATTAGCCAGTTACTATATATGGTTTATCGAAGGCTTTTCTAAGTTGGAACTTCCACTGACTAAGTTGAATTGTAAGGGTAAAGCTTTTGTGTGGGATATTCGATGTGAAGAAATTTTTACCGAGTTGAAGAAGAGATTGACGTCGGCTCCAGTTTTGACTTTGCCTAATCCAGGAGAGCCTTTTGTTGTGTATTGTGATGCTTGTTTGATGGGGTTAGGTGGTGTGCTCATGCAGAATAGTAAGGTGGTTTCTTATGCGTCGAGGCAATTGAGGACTCATCCTATGCATGATTTAGAATTAGCTGCAGTTGTCTTTGTGTTGAAAATCTGGAGGCATTATCTTTATGGTTCTAGATTTGAAGTGTTTAGTGACCATAAGAGTTTAAAGTATCTTTTTGATCATAAAGAGTTGAATATGAGGCAGCGAAGGTGGTTAAAATTATTGAAGGATTATGATTTCAGTTTGAATTATCATCCAGGAAAAGCTAATGTTGTGGCTGATGCTTTAAGTCGAAAGACTTTGCATATGTCGACAATGATGGTTAAGGAGTTGGAGTTGATTGAGCAATTCCGAGATTTGAGTTTAGTTTGTGAAGTGACATCGTGAAGTGTTATGTTGGGAATGTTAAAGATTAATGATGAATTTCTGGATAGTATCAGGGAAGCTCAGAAGCTAGATGTGAAGTTGGTAGATTCGATGGTTAGGATTGATCAGTCTGAGAACAATGATTTTAAGTTAGATGCGCAAGGTATGTTGAGATTTCGTAATCGGATTTGTATTCCTGATGATGCGGAGATGAAGAAAGTGATTCTTGAAGAGAGTCATAGAAGAAAGTTAAGTATTCATCCAGGAGCTACAAAGATGTATCAAGATTTCAAGAATTTGTTTTGGTGGCCTAGAATTAAGAGTGATGTGGCTCAGTTTTTGTATGCATGTTTGACTTGTCAAAAGTCAAAAGTTGAACATCAGAAGCCTGCAGGGTTGATGCAATCGTTAGAGATTCCAGAATGGAAATGAGATAGCATTTCAATGGATTTTGTAATGGGATTACCTAGTACCTTGAGAGGACATGATTATATTTGGGTTATTGTTGATAGGCTTATGAATTCAACACACTTTATACCTATTAACATCACATATCCGATTTTGAAGTTGGCAGAGATTTACACCACTATAATTGTGAAGTTGCATGGTGTTCTTTTATGTATTGTGTCAGACAGGGATCTAAGGTTTACTTCTGATTTCTGGAAGAGTTTGCAAGAGGAGTTGGGATCTAAGTTGAGGTTGAGTTTGGCGTATCATTCTCAGACAGATGGTCAGACCGAAAGGACTATTCAGTCATTGGAGGGTCTATTGAGAGCATGTGTTCTTGAGCAGGGAGGTTCGTGGGATACTTATCTTCTGTTGATTGAGTTCACTTACAATAACAGTTACTATTCTAGTATTGTGATATGTTGTACCCAAAAATTTGCCCTCTCATTTTAGCAACATTTCTCATCACAAGGCTCTTTGAACTCAAGATCAAGTTAGGGTTTGCTCTGCTCAAAACATCTCCTTGCACTGTTGACCTAAATTAGGGTTTGAATTTGCACATGGATTTTTGGACTTCTAATGCTCAAAGTTACCTTCATACTTCATGTTAGACTTACAAGATTACCTCTACCAAGTTTCAAGCCTTGAATCAAATTTTGCCCAGTCAATTGGACAGATGACCTAGAAATCACCTATATTGGGGAAAAAGTCAATTGTGGCCAATTTACAGTCAAACTTCATGAATTTTGACCCACGTCAACCTTATGAACTCATATGAACCATTTGACCAAGTTTGGACCACAACTCCACAAGAAATTTGATCAGATCACCAAAAGGGCAAAATGGTCATTTTTAGGGTTTTGACTGCACAAGGGCAATTTCTGACTTTTGACCTAGACAATGGCAAATTGGTCTCAAGCATCGATTCAAGGGCTCAATGGAATCATCTTGACATATTCACAAAGCTTAAAAGATCTCAATTGCATTGGATTGACAGATGAATTTTTCAGTCAACTGATCAAATTTTAACTTTACACTGAAAAGTCAAACTTTGACTTTTTGATCAAAATCAAGTGCCAAGGGTAATTTTTCATCAAGATGTGTCAAAACATGAAACTTATTCATCAAGAAACCCATTTTTGCAAATTAGGGTTTAAAGTTGAAAATTTTCATAACTTAGAATTTTTCTAAGTTATGAAATTTTCTTAATTTTTCCTAACTTTGCCCAACATTTTCACCATGATGCAATTGGATTCAAACAAAACTTCCAACATGAAAGTTGTATTCCTCCACAAAATCTACAACTTTGATTCACAAAGTTTTCCCAAAAGAAGCTTGGATCTCAATTTATGATTTTTGGAACAAGGGTCCCTAAAACTTTTAACTTAGTGAAATTTTGCCCTAGTTTAGGTAGGATTTTGACCTATCTTCATGGAAATTTTTCACATAGTTCCACTTGGAATCTCAAATTACATTTCAAATATGGACTATAGAGCATGTTGCACGCTTTCCAAAATGTCCAAGAACTCTCTAAACACATCTGTGGTTAGGGAGAATCGAAGGCTTGAAGTTGGCAAAAACTCATTTTTCATCCATGGCATGTTCATATTGATACAAGTTGCAAATTCAGACCAGCTTACTTTGCACTAGATTAAAGGCCTCAAAACCATTCCACACTCAATAATTAAATGCAAATCCATTGGTCTAAGGCATTGTTTTGGTCATTAGAGCATTGCGCACAAGATTAATCCCTAAGTAGAAAAAGCAATATTACCATTTTTGCTTAAATCTTGCTTTATGTCCAAACTGATTTCTTGAGCATTGAGCCATATCTTATGCAGCAAATCAGATCCAAAAACTTGAGGGGCCAAGGGAAAATTGTGAAAGTTGATGGATAGTATGTACAGGCCTGCTTCACATCACTTCTCATACTTTGCTTCATAACCAAGAAATTTGTCCAAAACACTAGAACTTGAACCTCAGCAAAAACCAACTTGTGCAAGCTTTTGAAACACTTTTCTCACATCCCCTTGAGCCAAAAACACGACCCCTTTAGCCCTCAAACCTCCCATAGCACAAAATCACATCTCATTGGCAAAACAGGGCACTCCCTGCAGTTTGAGTTCCACAACACAAATTGCTCGTGCGTTTTGTCCCAAATTGGTTCAAACATCTTCCACATAATCCATCCAAACTATCCCAACCCTTAAACACTAACTGTAACTCCATTAACAGGGTTTGCCATTTTTTATTTGAGCTTGTGCAGGTTGAGTTCTGTAGGCTTGTTCAAGTACATTCAAGGCAAGCTAGACATTGGAGAAGGTCAAGTGAAGTTCAAGCAAGCTCCCAGACATCTCAGGCCTTGTTGAAAAGCTCCACATTGCCATACACGAAGTCAGCTGAAACAGGTTTTTATTAACTTCCTATCTCTCTATTTAGGAACATTTAGACTTAGGTTTGTGAATAAGAAATGTAGTATTCATAGCCATGAAGTTGTACATATGCTCAGTTTTCATTTTAATTAAGCATGCTAAGAGAATTTGATCCATGAACATACTGAAAAAATTAGGTTAGGATTTGGGGCCAGAGAAATTCTCTCTAGTCTTTGAGAGTTAGGACAAGTTTTTTATATGATTGAATTCGTCTTGGAAAGCTCTACAACTTTGATGTTATGTGTTTTTGCAATAGAGCACGTATGCAGGATCTAGCATTTGTACAGGGCGCGCGCGAAATTTGAAGCCAGAGGTTGAAGATGAAGTCTGGCTTGGGCTGGGCTTTGCTTCTTTTGTTTTTAACACCCCTCTTTTACTGAATACACCCCTAGCCCATTTCTTCATATTTTTATGTTTTTGTTATTTTATTTTCATTTCTGATTTTATTTTATTATTTCCAAACATAAAAAAATACCTAAAAATATTTTATAAATTTTCACATTTATTTTTGCATTTTATTTCTATTTTTTCTAATATAAAAAAAACAATTTAATTAGTATATATTTCTATTTATTGAAAACTTGAAAATAATATAATTATACCTTTTATTTCTATTCTTTTATTTACACGCAAAAATATTATTCTAAATATATTTCTATCTTGTATATATTTTATTTTCATTTTTGTACATAATTCTAAATATATTCTTTTATATACATACTTTTATTTTATAAATACTTGAGAATAAAAACATGAAAAATATAATTTTATTTATTATTATTATTTATACTTAAATAATACTTTTTTTAAATATATTTTATTTTTATATACACATTATTTTTATTTTATTGTATATAAGTAGTATATTTAATATATTTGTATTCTTAAGGAAAAATTAGGGTTTTACCCTTAAAAAAAATAAAATTAATCTTTTTATTTTGCTTCTTTAAACATTTTTACATACATAAAAATAAACATAAATATTTTTTGCATAATTCATAATATTTTGTATATTTATTTAATTTGTTTATTTAAATATTATTAATTTATTATTCATGTCATTTATTCAATTTGGATGTAATAGTAAAATTAGGGTTTTACTTTCTTGTCAAATGATCCCCATTCAAAAATTGTATCCCCCTCCCCATATCATGTTGTAATAATGGTAGATTTATTTTACGCATTTACGCTTTCAATTATGCCATGATTAGAGATTAGGGTTTGTATGCAAAATTCCAAAATCAACAAGTAGCTTGACCTAACACCAAGACAAAAAGCATGAAAATTAATACACAATGCACACTTGCACCCCTAGGGTTACATCCACTTGTTGCCTTAAAAATGGGCCATGTTATGCATGTTGAGTACTTTGGCAAAACAAAAACAAAACAAAAGATCATAGTCCCTCGATGACGTTATCTTAGTTGCCTACACAAAATGATCAAGTCCCTCGGAAAATTGCTAAAAATACTTGATACAATTGCTATCATGGTCTATACGATGACACGCTCCTGTCCCGTTTAACATCCTAATACAAGGTTGTTTACCAAATGCAATGGTAAAACAACACTGTCAAAAGGGTTAAAAACATATAGGAAAGATCTTTGAGTAAAATAGGGTAGATAACTCTTAGTTACTTGATCAAAAACTTGCAAAACATCCTTGCTATTTTCAAACACACTTCACAACACAATTTCAAAACATCTCCCAAATCAAACTTTCAAACATTGAAACATCTTTTCAAAAGACAAAAACACCTTTGTATACATTCAAACAAGAATCATTACAAAGGTTGCCACAACGATGGCCTCTTTTTTCAAAACCACACATAAAGCACCATTTCAAACAATTGAAAAGCAAAAGCAAGTGATCTAAACAAGTAACTAAGAGCCCATGGATAACCATGGATGAAAAGGGTGCTTGCACCTTCCCTTTTCATAATCTACTCCCCGAACCCAAGAAAACATCTCAAAGGTCTTTTCTGTGCTTTTTTACCTTTCCTTAGGATAAAATAAAAAGTCGGTGGCGACTCTTGCTAAATCGAAACATTTGCAAACACAAACGCAAAACATCAAGTCAATTCTCCCACCGTATCATAGGATGGCACCTTTTGAGGCGTTGTATGGTCGAAGATGTAGAACTCCATTATGTTGGCATGAATCTGGTGAAAGTGTAGTACTTGAACCTGAACTTATTCGCGAGACTACTGGGAAGGTGAAGTTGATTCGAGAAAAGATGAAAGCTTCACAAAGTAGACATAAGAGTTATCACGACAAGAGAAGGAAGGATTTGGAATTTCAAGTTGGTGATCATGTGTTTTTGAGAGTCACACATGTGACTGGTGTTGGGTGAGCTCTGAAGTCTAAGAAGTTCACTCCTTGTTTTATTGGTCCGTATCAGATTTTAGAAAGAGTGGGAAATATTGCTTATAGAGTGGATTTACCGCCTAATCTTTCGAATTTGCACGATGTGTTTCATGTGTCACAACTCCGGAAGTATATTCCCGATCTGTCTCATGTAATTCAGATGGACGATGTGCAAGTACGGGATAATCTCACGATGGAGACGATGCCTGTGAGACTCGCAGATCGCGAGATGAATATTCTAAGAGGAAAAGAGATTGTATTGGTGAAGATTGTCTGGTTAGGTGTTGCTGGTGAGAGCATGACCTGAGAGTTGGAGAACAAGATGCGAGACTCCTATCCCGAGTTATTTGAACCAGGTAAACTTTTATTTTCGAGGACGGAAATATTCTAAGTGGGGGAGAGTTGTAACGCCCTGGTATTTAATTATTTATTTAATTAAATATTTTTGAATATTTTTTTATTAATTCAAATTTTTATCGTCAAAGTCGAAATTATTTTATTAAGTTGGAATAATAATTAATCGGATTTAATTTGGTGGAATTAAGTTAAAGTGTTATTTTATTATTAAGCTTAAATATGATATTGGGCTTAATTGGTGGTGTTGTGTAGTAATAGAGGGGTATGTCATTTAGGCCCATTTGAGTTTTTTAAGATTAAATAATAAAATATAACTATTATATTAGTATTAGAACTAGAAGAATAAGAGAGAGTTTTTTTATCAGGAAGAAGAACAAGAGGAAAAATAGGGTTTGTGAGAGAAGAAGAAGAAATAGAGGAAAATTGCTTCAAGTGCCAAAATTCCCCAAAAATTCGGTTGAAGTCTCTTAAAGTTGCTCTTAATCCAAGGTAAGGATGGGATTCTGACTCTATAATAGGGTGTATAATTAATAGTATGTGAATTTGGGTTATGAAAATTATTTCTAATTGTGTTTGAAATTGGTATATTGATGAAATTGAGAGATGATTTAGGACCCAATATAATTATATATACATATATATAAGTACTTTAGTATTTTCTTTGCAAAATTCCATGCTTGATACTGTAGCACAGGAAATGTAGTAGCGCTTAGGAGGTACTTGTTTTACAATACTGTAGCATGAATTAATATTTACAGCACATAACTTGCATTCTGTAGCGCAAGGATTGAAGTAACATTTAATGGCCTACTACTGTAGCGCATGATTGAAGTAGCATTTAGAGCAATTAATTGGCATATTGAAGTGATACTGTGAGTAGCGCTTAGGAGTAGTTGCTTGCTACAACGAATATATATAAAGTAGTATATAGAAGGAATCGTTTTGCATACAGTAGCGATGAAAGAAGTCATATTTAGGACACATGTTTTGCTACTGTAGCGCATAGGATGAAATGAAGTAGCATGTAGAGGCACATGTTTTGATACTATAGCGATGACATTAAGAAGTATTTAATGGCAAGTGGCTGCAATTCTGTAGTGATACAAGATTGAAGTAGCATAAAAGGTACTTTCCCTGCTTGCTGTAGCAATATTTGTGAAGTAGTATTTAGGATAAATTCTTGTTACTGTAGCGAGAATAATAATGAAGTAGTATGTTGGTAACACTTGTTTTGCATACAGTAGCGAGAATAATAATGAAGCAGTATGTTGGTAACACTTGCTTTGGCTTACAGTAGCGCAAATAAGGGAGTAGTATTGGTAACACTTGTCTTGTTCCTGTAACACTAGATAATTGAGAAGTAGTATTTAGGATATATGTTGCTACTGTGGCGCAAAATGAAATATTATTTAGGAGGATTAATTGCATACTGTAGATACTACGTTCCGGTTTACAAATATAGAATATTTATTAATAATGATTTAATATCTTTAATAAATAATTTTTTAGGATTTATAAAGTTGAATTAATAGAATTTTTGGCCGATAATTAATTAACTGATTTTAGCCAAAATAGTCCGAATAATTATGCGGTTTATTGTAGTAATTTTGGTTGATCTGTTGGATGGCATTTTTGTTGAAAAATGTGAATTTGTTGGTGATTTCATTGCCCCTATTTATGGGCAAAATATTAAGTTGCAGGCTTATGGCCAATGTTGAATTAAGTTGAATTATTGTTGTTGTTGTTATTACGTTCATGTCGTTAATGCATACATAGCATATCATGTTGGAGTTGATGCTCGTCAAGTTGTCCTGGATTGAAAAATATAAAGTTGAAGGCTTATGCCTTGTTGATGCCTCTATTTATTGGCAGATTTCTAAGTAGGGAGTTCTGCTTCATTGGTACCACATGCATGTGCATAAAGACAAGTCGTATTTCATGTTGCATTCTGAGTTGTCGTGTGGATGAATTAACTATGTTGAATGTTGATAAAAAATTGTGAAGTGGTGAATTGTATGATCTAATACTAATATATTATTTATTGTATATCCGATTATATGGTTTGATATCTCACCCCTTCTGTTTGAATGTTTCCCTCTGTTGGTAACATGCAGGTAATCAAGAAGGTTAGCTGTTACCCTCGTTAGTTCGAGTCGGTGTTGTCGCTCTGATACGTAGCACTCGGGGGGATGAACGTATGTTTTCTTTATTGCTGATTTTCATTATGTTGCTGAATTTTTAAGTTGTTTTCATTAAAAGACTTTTTGTCTTAGAATTGTTTTGAGTTGGACAAGATGTTATGGTGTTTCAGTTGAATTTTGTGAATCCGCTGCGTAGTAATGAAAGTTGTTTTTATTTTTAAAGTTTAAGCAAGTTATTATTGGTTCATCCGAAATTCATGTGTTATGTATCTGAACTATAGATGATTGAATGTCGTAGTTTTAAGTTGAAAGTGTAGCATTCCATTTGTTTGTTGGAAATTTTTATAACTCTGATTTTATTTAACTCGTTAGGTAGAAATGGGGTGTTACACTCATCATGGCCGTCGACTATTTCACGAAATGGATAGAGGTTGGGGCTCTAGCAAAAAACACCTCACACAACATCCTTCGTTTCTATAAACAAAATGTGCTTGCTCGATTTTGGTTACCGTTGTACCCCAAAATTTCCCCTCCCATATTTCTCAATACATGTCAAGTGAGGTCCTCAAATTGCTCAAGGAGGTCCAAGAGTTGACCAAACAAACTCTCTCCTAAGGCAGTCTACCTCAAATTAGGGTTTCATTTTGCATCAAGATGCTTGAGTCCAAAGGATCCCAAATGCTCACCATTGTCTTAATATGTTCTCAAGATTATCCAAGTCAAGTTTCAAGCCATGCAGAGGAAGTTTGCTCAGTCAATTGCTCAAATACCTAGAAATCGATTGTGCTAGGTCAAAAGTCAATTGTGGCCCACATACAGTCAAACTTCAAGATTTTTGGTAAACATCCTCATTTTTAAGTATCACTCATCATTTGATCAAGGATTGATCATGATTCCTCAAGGATTACCCATAATTCATCAAAGCCTAAAAGTTGCTAAATTAGGGTTTTACAGGAATAATCACCTCAACTTTGACCAAGCATAACTTTCTCATACTTTATCAAAAATGACCCATCCAAATCTCATTTTGAATAGGATGATATTCCCTACAATTCATATTCATCTCCCAAGTTCAAAATATACACTCACAAGAATATATGAATTTGGACATTATAGGTCATTTTGAAAAGTCAACAAAAACACCTTTTGGGTCAAAGGTTCATACATGAACATGGAAGACTCAATTGAGATGAGACTAAAAGGGTTGATTAGAGGACATCCTAAGATTTCTAAAAAGTCTTATAACACCTCTCTAGGGTCAAAATTGAGAGAGTTATGCATTGGCCAAGTTGACCTTTTTTGCAAAATTGCCAAAAGTTAAACATGCTCAAATTTGCATTTTTTGCTAAATGGGACCAACTTTTTATGCTTGCATCTCATTCCTAACATAGTCCACGACCTATGGGACCCTCCATGCTTTATTTATTCATTTATTTAATTTATTTTTATTTTTATTCATTTAAAATTCAAATAAAATCAAATAAATCCTAATAAATTATATATTGTATTTTAGGGATGATTTGTGCATTGAAAAAAGATCTTATTGGCTGTCAAATAAAGATCAAACCGTGCAAGGCCAATTTGGTTGGAAAATATTTGGATTTGAGCAAAATTGGAAAAGAATCATATGCATTGAAAGACCAAATCAAATCTCCATGATGAGCAAGATTGAGGTCGTTTTTGTTGACCTAATAAGTTGTGCTACATATACAGAAGCAAGCCAAGGCATATAGGGGTTGGAGGCAGTCGTGCAAAGAGAAATAAAAAACTAAAAAATTTCAAGAAAAGTGGTAATCTAATTTCCATATTAGAGACCGGATCGTGCTTTTCTCACGTTGCAAAGAGGTTGTTGGACGTTCCAGGAGCATATTCCAATCAAATTCAAGCCTTTTCACGTCTGGAATTGTGAGATATATATATCATGACTTGCTTCCAAATTCAAATTCGGTTTCATTAATTCACTCATCCATTGCATATTTTAATGATATATTCATGTTTGTCATTGAGTTTTCAAGCTTTTGGTACCATTTAATTGTATTTCTAACGCCTGTACATGAAGTTCCCATAGCTAGGGTTTTGTGTTCTTGATTAGGGCTTTGCGGGATAGGAAAATTTGGGTGTTGATTCTGTTGTCATGAGACTCGTGAGGATGAAACGAGTTGATTGGTACCAGCCATGGCGATTTATCTTAAACACACACGATTTTGGAATTACACAGGGATGTACCTACAGTAAGTGTTTGTAGGTAAAAGTTCAGAACTTTAAATAACGGTTCCAGGGAAGAAGACAATAACGTGTCACAACCTGATTGGCTGATTCAAATTTTGGCGCGTTATTCTGGCCAGAAACCTGTTGTTCTGATATATATATATATATATATATATATATATATATATATATATATATATATATATATATATATATATATATATATATATATATATATATATATATATATATATATATATATATATATATATATATATATATATATATATATATATATATATATATATATATATATATATATATATATATATATATATATATATATATATATATATATATATATATATATATATATATATATATATATATATATATATATATATATATATATATATATATATATATATATTGTTTGTTTGTTTCTATTATATTAATAAACTAACGTCTAGCGCAATTGGTCAGAAGAAGGAAGTCAGAAGCTCATTATTCTGGGTTCGATCCCAGGCGTGAGCTTTTGGTACTTTCTCCTTTGTTTTCGCCAGAGCCAACACGTGCATCTTCTGAGGATCATCACCTCCTGGGTCCACCAGCCAGCATCAAATCCAATGCATCATCTTTTGGATCCATCAGCCGGAATCAGATCTATTACATGCACCTTCTAAAGACCATCACCTCCTGGGTCCACCAACCAGCATCAGATCCGATGCATTATCTTTTGGATCCATCAGTCAGAATCAGATCCAGCACGTGCACCTTCTGAAGACTATCACCTTCTGGATCCATCAGCTAGAATCAAATCAAGCGCACCTCATCCTCTAGACCATCATCCTTTGATTAGAACCGCTGACAACAGGCCCTTGGGTTTTTTTCCTTTTAATTTCTTTTCTTTAATTATTCTTTTTTTTTATCAACACCAAAATTATTTTCTAAAATTGACCAATCAAAAAATTACAAAAAATGACTTGTTTTCTTAATAAATGTTTTGCTAATTATTAATTTAGGGCAATTTTAATTTCTTTCATAATTAAAATTCAATCAGAAATTAGGTTAATTTTTTATTTAATTTTTCTTCCTTTCTCAAATAAAATAAAAATACAAAAAAATAGGTTTTAGATTGAATTGATCTATTTCTTTTAAATTTAAAATTAATTAGAACTTAGGATTTTCTTCTTAATTTAACTATTTCATTATTTTCTTAAAAAGAACAAAAAATGGCAAAAGCATGTTTTCTTTAGTCAATTACAGTTAGGTTTAGTCAAGGGTTAAAACCCTAATGATCTCGTATTTGATTCATCGCGCGCATGTTGTTATTTTTTACAATATTATTGTAACTGTTCATGGTTTGTAATAGTTTAATCTAGGGCTTTTATTTATCGCTTTTTCCTGGGTTTTTGGCTATGTAATTAATTCCCCTCCCCGAAGCCTTGTAATAGCGTAGATTTACTTTCTCGCATCTTAATTTCTGCAAATATTTAACTGTCTAGATGTATGTTAATAGGATTGTATGACAAGATTGCATGATAATTAATACAATTAGAAAACCCTAATATGCAAAGACCAAATAATTGAAAACAGATCACTTGTACATATTCACTCTTAGGGTATATTCACCCTTCGGTTGCCTTCGGCAAACGATCATTAAGTATAGGATGCTTTAGTGATTGCCCTTCTGTATAAAAAAAGATCAAATGTCCCGTTCGGATGTTGCCTCGGAAATGTTGCCTCGAATATGATCTTAAGACTCTAGGTTTATTACTAAGTCATCCTGACATTGTTTTAGTGATTGTACGTCCCTTTCGAATTGACCCTTACAATTCCGACGACGGTGCTACCTATTTCTCAATAGTAGGATAGCATTATCTAAAAGAAACGAGAATAGAAATGATCTTTTTTCGAGTAGGTAGATGCTAGTAGGTACTTGCTCAAATCAAAGCTTTTTCACACTTACACCTTTCAAAACAATTTTCAAAACAAACTTCGTCACACCCTTGACGACTGATACAAGGGTTATCACGAAGTAAAACTTTTCAAAACAAAGCACATACACAAGCAATTTTAAAAGATGAGAAAGTACCTAAGAGCCCATGGAAAACCATGGATAGAAAGGGTGCTAATACCTTCCCTTTCTATAATCTACCCCCCGTACTCAAAAACATCTCGAAAAAGGATTTTTTTTCTGTACTTTTTTCCTTTCCGATTGAATGAAATAAAAGTTGGTGGCGAATCTTGCTTACCGCGACATTTTGCGAACACAAAACGCAAAATGCAAACCAGTATTAAATAGTCGGTTCTGCCACCGTATCATAGAACTGGCGACTCTGCTGGGGAAATAATAAGTGGGGTATACCTTAGGATCTAGTTCATCATAATTGCTTCTCTTGATTGCTATGATTGCTTTACTTTTAAGGGTTTTGTTTGGGAGTTACTATAGATCCTAACCCGGATCTGGGGGAACCTTTTAGGTAAGTATAAATAAACTGTGAGGGAACTGTACGGCGTAGATCGATACGGTTGAAGCAGTAGCTATATTGGTGTGGCACATTGGTTAGTACCGGTATCCCTTGTGGAGAAATGAGGAGATTACGGGGCCGCTGCATGGTGTCGTTAAGCATCAACTGACCTTAAAACCTTTAATCGACCAACTTGGCCATTAGAAAGTAATGAGATAGCCGGTCTCGGTGTAAAGCTGGGAAATGGTTGATACTCGATGCTACACTCATTGAGAAAATACTCTCGAGATAGTTCCGGCCGCAAGAAAAGATTGCGTGAGCTGAAACCATGACCGATGGAGGATGGTCAGTGATATTGAGATCCTCTATAACCCAGTTACTTTTTCTAGGACAGGTTGAAACCAACTTAACTTCAAGAGGGCACTACCTTTAACCTCATGCAAGCCTTAAAACTAAGGGCTTTGTGTGATTTGACTGTGTTTGCAATATATATGTTTGCAATATTTGTGTTTGCTATACCTGTGGTTTATCATGACATCATGCATCATAACATGGTATCCATGCTTCATTATACTAACCATTTCAAAGACCAATGGAATTTATCTTTGTTCTGTTTTGCAGATTATGGCTTCCGTGCATAGAAATACCATCTGAGTCAACTTTGTGCAAATACCTGCCCAACTTAAAGAGCTGCCTCAAGAGTTTCTAAGACTTATATGTTCATTAAGAGACACGGTCAACTTCTCAGCCTGGTTACTTCAAATCTTGATGAGCATATGATGAGTGTACTTTTCCAGTTCTTTGATCCTGTGCATCATTGCTTCACCTTTTCAGATTACCAGTTGGTTCCCACCTTGGAAGAGTTCTCTCACCTATTGAGCATATCCATCCTTGAACAGGTACCCTTCACAGGCATGGAAGAAACTCCTAGACCAGAAGACATTGCCTCAGCTCTGCATTTGAAACGGGATGATGTAGTATCCAATTGGGAAACACGAAGCGGGATTGAAGGTTTTCTAGCCTAATTTCTGATAGACCAAGCTCAGTTATTCTGGGATAATTTGGATTTTCAGGCTTTCAAAGATATCTTGTATTTCCTTATCTATGGGTTGGTTCTCTTCCCCAATCTGGATTCCTTTATAAATGTGAATGTTGTCAAGATTTTCATTTCTCGCAATCTTGTGCCTACCCTGCTGGGTGATATCTTGCACTCCCTTTATACTCGTACCGTGAAAAGAAGAGGGAATCTTATGTGTTGCATGCCGTTGCTGTCGAGGTGGTTTATTTCACACCTCCCTAAGTCTATGCTGAAGAACGAAGAAGGTTTGGGTTGGTCCTACAAGATAATGTCACTTGCCCATACAAATATTCTTTGGAGTTCCAGGGCTATGGAAAAAAATGCTATTATTGACCGTTGTGGGGGGATACCCTAATGTCCCATTGCTTGGAATTAGAGGGAGTATAACTTACAATCCTTTTCTAGCGTTGCAACAATTTGGTCGTGCTCAGAGAGATGGTCCCCATGAGTTACTTCTTGAGGATATTGTATTTGACTACAAGGAAGACGTTAAGGAGCACCGCTGGAGGTTTATACGAGCTTAGGGCATGGTGAACAGATCTGACCCCCAAGAGTTGGGACCAAAGACTTCCCTTCCTATGCAGCCTTACCCCCAATAGGTCCGAGCTCGTGCCCAGAAGCTTGGGATGCCCTATGAAGCCATATTTCCAATGATTATGGAGCCCGCTAATGAAGAGGGCATTCCTTACACGGTTCTTTATCCTTACATGCCCACTGATCCAGGGGAGTTGCAGAGGTCTTGGATTCAGTTGAAGAATGAAAGGGATACTTACCGGGAAAAGTACCATGAGCAAGAAAGGAAGATTTTGAAGCTCACCAGGCAGCTCGAGGAAGAAAGAGTGATCAATGACTACATCGGAACAAAGAGGAAGCGTCCATGGGACTTTTGATTTTGCTTTTCTAGTTTTAGATTTGTTTTCTATTTACTTCTTTGTAACGCCTTAAAGGCATTGTTGAACCTTTCAAAATTAAATATAATAAAGTTTGTTCACTTTTGATTTGCAAATTTAAATCTCCTAAAGTTTTTGAAATCATTACATGCATCCCATTATCACGCACATCATTACAGGTACCACTACAGGTTTCTCATCTTCTTCGTTGTTTATTTTAGTAGAAATGTCTTCTGATCAAGCCATCAAAGATCTTCAGGCACATAACACCCAATTCCAACAGATGTTCTTCAGTCTGGCTAAAGGGAAAGAGGATCTGAAGACCCTTATTCTGAAAGAGAAAAAAAAGAAGAAGAAGAAGGTCGGTATTCTGAACATGGGTAGAAGATTCGGAGAAAGGATAAGACAATCAGCTGATCTGACCTCCTCATCCAAGGACGGGGAGAACCAAGAAAGGACAAAGGACCTTAGTCCTGCAGTTTCTGACAATGATACGAATTACGGTGATGAGCAATATCCTTCTGCTGAGGATAGGTACAAGCAGCTAGAAGACCGTCTAAGTGCTATGGAGATTCAAAAGATCCCTAGTTTGGATTTTGGAGAATTGGGACTGGTATCGGAAGTGGTGATCCCTCATAAGTTCAAAGTTCTGGTTTTTGCCAAGTACGATGGAGTATCCTGTCCAAAACTCCATCTCCGCTCTTATGTAAGAAAAATCCAACCCCACACTGCTAATAGAAATTTGTGGGTACACTTCTTTCAAGATAGTCTGTCAGGGACTCAGCTTGAATGGTTTTATCAGTTGGAAGGGGCCAGTGTCCAAAACTGGGAAGACCTTGCTGCTGCTTTTTACAGGTAGTATCAGTATAACACCGACCTTGCCCCCACTCGTACTCAGATCTAGGGTATGTTTATGGGTGCAAGTGAAGGTTTTAAGGACTATGCTCAAAAGTGGAGAGACTTGGCTGGAAGAGTCCAACCCCCTTTGTCTAATAGGGAGTTGGTTGACATGTTTTTAGGGACGCTATCTGGTCCATTCTTCAATCATTTGATCGGTAGTTCGTCATCTGGGTTTACTGAATTATTTCTGACTGGAGAGAGAGTGGAAGCTGGTATCCGAAGTGGTAAGATACAAAAGGATGTTTCGTCAAGTGCAGCAAAGAAGTCTTTCACCGGTAAGAAGAAGCTAGCGCAGTCTATGGCCCGAGGGGCCAAAGCAGACCTGAACACCGTCAAGCGGTAAATGCTGTAGTAATATCAAGACCAACAGTTTCTCCACAATGCAACAATCAGCAAAGGGTGGAAAGACCACAATGACAGTTTACCCGCATCAACATGACTTTGGCTGAAGTTCTGCCTCATCTGTTAAAGTCCAACTTGGCAACCTTAAAAGAGGCTCCCAAGAATCCAAACACTGCTTCTCCCAGATACAATCCCAACGCACGGTGCTCCTACCATTCAAAATGTCCCAGCCACGACACAAACGATTGTTGGGCTCTGAGGAATAAAGTGCAAGATTTGCTGGAAGCTAAAGAGATTGAGTTTGATGCTCCGAAAAAGTCAAACGTTATAACTGCTCCTATGCCCAAACATGGTCGTGGAGTCAATGTTGTGGACATTGATTCGTTTGTAACCTCTGTGGAAGAAATCTTTACTCCTTTGATGATGGTTAAGAAGAATTTGTTGTTGGCCGGTTTATTTCCGGGTTGTGGTGAAGGTTGCCACATATGTTCAATTCTGCCTTCCGGTTGCTGTTTATTGAAGTCAGGTGTCCAGCGCCTGATGGATAATAAAGAAATTTTGTTTGAGAAGACTATGATTCTATGTGAAGATGTTGCCATCCTAACCATTTCCACCAATCCTCTCAAGGTTTCCTCGAGAAAACCTGTTAGGGTTACACCTGTTCTAAGAATTGCTCCATTAATAATCACCGCTCCGGGTCCCATCCCATATACCTCAGATAAGGCTATCCCATGGCATTACGGTGCTGATGTATATTACCATGGTATTAAGCAGGATCCGTGAACTGAAGAAGCTGGTTCTGATATCGGTAATATTGTTGGGGCAAGCAAGGTCACCAGAAGTGGAAGACTCTTCTCTCCTGAGATTTCCCCTCTGACTGTCCACAAACATGTTGTCATTCCGTCTGCTAGTACATCAACTACTTTCCCAGTTCCCACTCCAGTCATCACCCCTGTCGCCGAGCCATCTGAGACTCGGGGCAAAGAAATCTTAGGTGAGCCTGCCCGGACGGAGGCACCTAAGAAGATCATTGTAGAAACCTCAAAACAAGAAATAAAGGAAATTTTGAAAATTATCAAGAAGAGCGACTACAACGTGGTTGAGCAGCTAGGGCAGACCCCGTCAAAGATATCCATGTTGTCCCTGTTATTGTGTTCTGAAGCCCATGTGAAGGCTTTGATTGCGTTTCTCAAGACTGCGCATGTGCCGCAGGTAACTTCTGCAGATCAGTTCAAAGATTGTGTGGCTAGCCTAACTGCTGACAATGGGTTAGGATTTTTAGATGCAGATCTGACTGCTAAGGGGAGAAATCATAATGATGCTCTGCATGTATCGATCGAGTGCAGGGGCACCACTATGGCCTATGTGCTAGTAGATACCGGGTCCTCACTGAATGTTCTACCAAAGAAAGCGTTAGACCATCTGGATTGTAAAGGTTTGATTCTAAAGCCGAGTAATATTGCGGTAAGGGCTTTTGATGGGTCAAAAAGGATGGTGCACGGGGAGGCGGACATCCATGTCAAGGTGGGTTCTTAGACCTTTGGGCCCACCTTCTACGTAATGGATATTAAGTCGTCGTATTCTTGCTTGCTGGGTCATCCTTGGATTCATAAGGCTGGGGCAGTGACTTCGACGCTCCATCAAATGTTGAAATATCCGGTGAAGGGGAAGATTGTCATGGTACAAGGTGAAGAGGAGTATATGGTGAGCCATCTCAATTCCTTCTGTTACATGGAGATGGATGGGGAATTCATAGAAACTCCTTGTCAAAACTTCGAAGAGGTCCCTCAGACTTTGGCGTCAACTGAAGTTACCACCAACAAACCTCCATTGAAGATGGCTTCTCTCAAAGACGTCAGGGCTGTAACTGAAGAAGGTGGGTGTACCAATTGGGGTCAACTCCCCGATTTCGCTCATAAAACTGACAAATTTGGTTTGGGCTTTACTACAGGGGCTCAAAGGGCTGTTAGGCACGCACAGATCGGAAGACCTCCTCTACACACCAGCAATCGGGGAGTTAATGCAATTAAAGATGGTGAAGAAGATTCAGATATCGACAACTGGATCTACCCAACAACCAATGGTGGACTAAACAACTGGACGGCGAAGGACTTCATACATGTTTCTTTTATTCCACAGTAATTGACTTTTTGTTTTAAGATCTGTAATAAACATTTTGAAACTTTGGGGCCCGATGCCTTGCCCGAGGCACCTTGGCTTTGCTTGTGAGGGCTTATTACTTGTCATTTTCATATATCATTAATAAAACATTGGACGTCTCTTGCATTACAAATTTTTAGATCCCTGTTTTTCTTTCCTGTCTCTCACTTTATCAAAACACCTATTCTCTTACACACACTCACATATCATAATGCAGATCCATATCCACTCTGGATCCCATTGCTAACAACTTTGCTACTGCCAGCTATGACTTCAAAAATCCGATCAACCAAGCCGAGGACGAAGGTGAGGATGATTGTGAGGTGCCTAGAGAACTTGCTAGACCATTACAGCAGGAAGAAAGGGCCATACAGCCTCATGAAGAACCAGTTGAGTCAGTGAATTTGGGTACAGAAGAAGACAGGAAAGAGGTCAAAATAGGTGCGAATCTGGAGTCTAGTGTCAAGCAACGGTTGATACAGATGTTACGCGGCTATGTTGAGATCTTCGCCTGGTCCTACGAAGATATGCCTGGTCTAGACACTGATATTGTGGTACATCGCCTGCCGACCAAAGAAGACTGTCCTCCAGTAAAGCAGAAAGTTCGCCGTATGCGCCCTGAAATGTCAGAGAAAATTAAGGCAAGGGTCATGAAACAGTTTGATGCTAGATTCTTAGTTGTTACTTCTTATCCGCAGTGGGTTGCCAACGTTGTTCCAGTACCTAAGAAGGACGGTAAGGTATGGATGTGTGTGGACTATAGAGATCTGAACAGGGCTAGCCCCAAGGATGACTTCCCGCTTCCTCACATTGATGTTCTAGTCGACAACACCGTGCAACATAAGATCTTCTCCTTCATGGATGGTTTTTTTTGCTACAACCAGATCAAGATGGCTCCTGAGGATATGGAGAGGACAACCTTAGTTACATAGTGGGGCATCTTCTATTACAAGGTAATGCCTTTTGGGTTGAAGAATACTGGGGCAACTTATCAGCGCGCCATGGTCGCTTTGTTCCACGACACGATTCACCATGAGATCAAGGTTTATGTTAATGACATGATAGGCAGGTCCTAGACTGAGGGAGAGCACCTTGATCATCTCCAGAAACTGTTTGACAGGTTGAAGACGTACAAGCTGAGGTTGAATCCGAACAAGTGCACCTTTGGGGTAAGGTCTGGTAAACTTCTGGGTTTTGTTGTTAGTAATAAAGGTATTCAGGTGGATCCTGCAAAGGTGAAAGCCATACAAGAGATGTCGGCTCCCCGCACAGAAAAAGAAGTTAGAGGTTTCTTGGGACGTTTAAATTACATCGCCAGGTTCATTTCACATTTGACTGCTACTTGTGAGCCAATCTTCAAGCTGCTGAAGAAAGATCAAGTGGTAAAGTGGAATGACGAATGCCAGACCGCTTTCGAAAGAATCAAGGAATACCTTCAAAATCCACCAATTCTGATGCCTCCAGTTGAAGGAAGACCTTTGATTTTATACTTGACAGTGCTAGACGGTTCAATGGGATGTGTGATGGGGCAGGATGACGAGTCTGGCCGAAAAGAGCATGCTATTTACTACCTTAGCAAAAAGTTTACCGACTGTGAGACCCGATAGTCATTGCTCGAGTAAACTTGTTGCGCTTTGGCATGGGCTGCTCGCCGGCTGAGACAGTATATGCTAACCCACACTACCTTGTTGATATCAAAGATGGATCCAATCAAGTATATCTTCGAGAAGCATGCCCTATCCGGAAGAATAGCGAGATGGAAGATGATCCTAACCGAGTACGACATCCAATACACAACCCAAAAAGCAATCAAGGGGAGTGTATTGGCGGATCATCTGGCACATCAGGTCGTGGATGACTACCAGTCTATGAATTTCGAGTTCCCGGATGAGAATATCATGTTGGTGACTGTTGTACCCCAAAATTTGCCCTCCCATATTCTCCAAGAAATTGCCAAGTCAAGCTTCAAAATTCCCCAAGGGTTGCACAGTGCAAAGATCTCCTATACAGTCAAAATTAGGGTTTGTGTTATGATCAAGAAAATGAAGTTTCCAAAGGTCCAATCAAGTCTCACATGCCTACAAATATGGTCAAGCATCCTCATATCAAGTTTCAAGACATTCAGCTCAAAATTGCACAGTCAAAAACCCTAATTGCACTACAGTCAGCTGTAGGGGCAAAATGGTCATTTGACAGTCAAAAGTTCAAATTTTTGGTCAACATATCATTTTGAAGCCACAAACATCATTTGATCAATGCTTGATCATGATTCTCAAAGTTTGGCTCAAAAATCATCAAGATGCAAAAGTTTCCTTATTTGGACAGTTGAAAAAAGTCAACTGAAATTGACCAGGGCATAACTTTCACATGGATTATCAGAAAAATTCCATCCAAAGCTCATTTTAAAGAGAAAGACATTTCCTACAACTCATCTTCATACTTCAAGTCCAAGAAATGCTCTCACAAAAAGTTATCAATTTCAACATTATAGGTCATATTCAAAAGTCAACAAAAAGGTACTTTAAGTCAAAGGCCATCACTTGAGATTGGTAAATCAAAATGACATGGGACCAAAGACATTGGTTAGAGGACTCAAAGACCTTTCCAAAATGTCCAAGAACATGAGGAAAGCTTAAAAATTGAGCAAGTTATGCCTTGTAGAAGTTGGGAAATTTTTGGATATTTTGAAAAGTCAACATTGATGCAAATGACCTAAAATTGCTAATGGGCCCATTTTTCTTCCACAAATCATCATCCATGGCATGTGCACGACCACTTGGCCCAAAGGGAAGTTTTTATTCATTTTTTATTTATTTATTTGGATTTTTATTAATAATAATTCATTTAAATTAAAATAAATACATGAAAAATGCTAACCTAAGTTTTTTCAATCTTTTTGTGCATGTTTTACTCTCAAGATTTCGTGCATGTACCAATATGGAAAGATTTGGATTGATTGGCATGATTGAGAACAAAAAACACATGGAAAATATTTGGTTAAAGATCTTGAAAATCAAATTTTCAAAACCATCATTGCAAGAGATTTGGATCAATATTCTTAACTTAATTCACTCAGTATATGAGCCTGATCACAAACCTAATCATCCTAACCATAAAGCTGCACAAAAAAGCATCAAAAGAACTTGGAATTTTTGCTTGAAAAAGGAAAACTGAAAACCTAATTCTAAAGCGATTCAAGCCTCAATATTGATTCCATTAGCTTGCTGAGGATTAAAAGAAGGGATTTGGATCAAAACCAAAGATTTTGACATCAAGAAACGTGAGAACACAGACGCCCTGTACAGAAAATTGATCACTTTCTTGCATCATGATTCATGCACCTTTTACAATTTTTGATGTTTAATTTATGCTCTATGTTCAATTCTGAAGCTAACCCATGCATTTGATTGTATTTTTGTGCATTATACGCGATTATGCCATTGTTGATATTTAGGGTTCTTCAACCTTCAAATTGGGGTTTTTGAGATAAGGCAAAATTGGAGGCTGAGACCAAGGCCATTGAATTCAACGCGTTTGGACGAACAAGAACCAGCCCTCGCGCTCAATTTATGAGCGTCATAGGGCTAATCGCTATTTTTCAATAGCTGGCCTAAGAGAACGCCATTAAAACCGTTGCTCATTCTATCTGTGTTTCAGGAACATGAAGAAGATGATACCGTGGCGAATGGTGATAGGCTGATTCAAAAATTCGCGCGCAGACCCACTAACCTTTTGTTTTCTTTTTATAATATTTGTTAGTTACTTATTAATCAAACGCGTGAGTTGGCTCCACTGGCAAGGCATAGGACTGGTAATGTTAATGACCTGGGTTCGATCCCAGGTCTTCACCCTTTCCATTTATTATTTTTCAACTGACGTTCACATGTAGCGCTTGTGCTGGAGACCACCATGCACCTGCCAAGATCCAACGTCCATGCGTCCAATGAGATCAGATCAAAGGCCCTAGATTGGAGAACACCATACACCCTGGTCAATGCGTGTACACGTGTCCTGGAAAGTCAAAGAGGCCATCAATTTAAGTGGGCCTGGATTGCTATAGAATACCTCCTAATTTGGGATCTGAACCCCCTTTGGTTTGCAATTCTTCCCATTTTCTTTATTATTTTTATTTTCTATTTTTCTTCTTTTAATTATTGTTTTAGTAATTAATTTTATTATTTTCACAAAATATGAAAAACACATAAAAAACCCATAAAAAAAAATCAGAAAAAGAATTAAAATAATAAATATTTTTATCTCTAGTATTTTATAAATAACTTTGCATGTAATTAAATTTAGTGTAAATTAGGTTTTAATTTTAATTCTTTTGATAAAAACATAAAAAACATAGAATTAGGTTTAATTAACAATTTTTCATCCTTTTTATTTTTTCTTTCAAATATTTAATACTATTTATTTTATTTATTTTTATAATTAAATTTGCATTAAAATAACTTAGGGTTAATTTAGGTTAAAAAAAAACTTCAATATTTTCTTAATAAATTAAAAATAATCAGGATTAGGGTTTGCATCTTATTTTAATTTCAATTAATTCCTTTTTTTTTATTTAATCTTAAAATACTAAAAATACCAAAAAAAAACAAGTTCTTTCTTTTAATTATAATTAACTCCATCATTAATTTAATTTTTGCAAAAGGGTCCAACGCCCTCGTTTCGATTTAATTCTTAATTCGCTTATTTCTTTTTCCGTTTAAACATTTATGTATCTCTCCCGAAGCCATGTATTTATTTACTCGCACTCTTTAATTCTTTTATTTTCTTTTAATTTCTTTATTTTCCGTCAAATCGGGTCCTGGTTTAATTTTGGCGATGTGGACCCGCGCCGTTTGTAATAGCTTAGAATTTACTTTCCTTGCAGCTTTTTAACTGTTAATCAAATGACATGAAAGAATGTATGGATAAAATAAAATCAAGCGTAGAACACCAATAACATGACAAGATAAATGCAAATGAAAACGACACACAAATCACACACCACCCCTAGGGTACGCCTCACTGTTGCCTTGCCTCAAAAGGTGATCGTCGAGTAGAGGATGTCTTAGTAAGTCCTCATGATCCGGGAACCTGGCATGAGGGTAGCTTCTAAGGTATCTTCCCATTGCTCCGGTGATCACCATGTCCCGAACCTCGAATTGACCCGAACACCTCCAATGGTGATGCTACCTACCTCTCAATGGTGGGATGGCATTATTTTAAAGGACATCTACACAGACGAATTCCTTAGGGTAGGTAGACGACTCTTAATACTTGCTCTAAATTTCAAAACAAATTCAAAAAATACTTTTCACACCAACACCTTTTCAAAAAGCTTTCGAAAGCATTTTTTTCAAACACTCTTGAGGACCGATACAAGAGTCGAACTGGAATTTTCAAAGAAACTTTTTTTTAAACCCACATTGAAAAGCAAACAAACCATTTTTGAAAACACAAATGAGCAAGTATCTAAGAGCCCATGGATAACCATGGATAGAAAGGGTGCTAACACCTTCCCTTTCTATAACCTACCTCCCGAACCGAGAGCAATCTCTATAAGGAATTTTTCTGTGCTTTTGTCCTTTCCATTTGGAGAAAATAAAAGACGGTGGCGACTCTTGCTTCCGCGACATTTCGCGAACCAGCTTTAAACAGTCAGTTCCAGATCCACCGATCACAGTGACCGACTGCGAAGAACCTGGACTGAATGAAGGACCCGAGGAGGGATCCCGATGGTCCATGTATTTTGATGGAGCCTCGAACGCTTTGGGTAATGGCATTGGCGCTGTAATTATATCTCCTGAGGGCTGTCATACTCCATTCACCGCCCGATTGTGTTTTAACTGCACCAACAATATGGCAGAGTATGAAGCATGCATCATGGGTCTTCGAGCTGCTATTGATCTGAGGATTAAGTTCTTGAGTGTATTCAAAGATTCTACTCTGGTGATAAGTCATATCAAAGGCGAGTGGGATACGAAGCACCCAAATCTTATTCCTTACAAAGAGTATGTACTGACGTTGCTCCCACACTTCGAGGAGATAACCTTTGAACATTTCCCCAGAGAGGAGAATCAATTAGCGGACGCGCTAGCTACCATGTCTTCTATGTTCAAAGTCAGGTGGGATAACGAAGCTCCCCAGATTACCATTGAGAGATTGGACGAACCCACACACTGTTGTGACATTGAGACTGAAGAGGTAGCAGATAAACCCTTGTTTCACGAGGTAAAAAGGTATCTTGAGTGTTGCACCCCAAAATTTGCCCTCCCATATTCATCAGGAAATTGCCAAGTCAAGGTCACAAAAATTCCCCAAGGGTTGTGCAGCTCAACTGTCTCCTATACAGTCAAAACTAGGGTTTGAGTTCTGGTCAAGCAAATGAACTTTCCAAAGGCCCAATCAAGTCTCATATGCCTACAAAGATGGTCAAGCATCCTCATGTCAAGTTTCAAGGCATTCAGCTCAAAATTGCACAGTCAAAACCCTAGATTGCACTACAGTCAACTGTAGGGGCAAAATGGTCATCTGACAGTCAAAAGTTCAAATTTTTGGTCAATATATCATTTTGAAGCCACAAACATCATTTGATCAATGCTTGATCATGATTCTCAAAATTTGGCTCAGAAATCATCAAAGATGCAAAAGTTGCTATATTTGGACAGCTGAAAAAGTCAACTGAAATTGACCAGGGCATAACTTTCACATGGATTATCAGAAAAATTCCATCCAAATCTCATTTTGAAGAGAAAGACATTTCCTACAATTCATCTTCATGTTCCAAGTCCAAGAAATGCTCTCACAAAAAGTTATCAATTTCAACATTATAGGTCATTTTCAAAAGTCAACAAAAAGTGACTTTAAGTCAAAGGCCATAACTTGAGATTGGTAAATCAAAATGACATGGGACCAAAGGCATTGGTTAAAGGACTCAAAGATCTTTCCAAAATGTCCAAGAACATGTGAAAAGCTTAAAAATTGACCAAGTTACGCCTTGTGGAAGTTGGGAAATTTTTAGGAATTTTGAAAAGTCAACAATGATGCAAAAGGCCTAAAAATGCAAATGGGCCCAATTATCTTCCAAATTTCTTCATGCCAAGCCTATGCACGACCACTAGGCCCAAAGGGAAGTATTCTCATATTTTTTGATTATTTATTTGAATTAATATTAATTTATATTCATTTAAATGATTTTAATATATGAAAAATATCAAACTTAACCAAAACAAATCTTTTTATACATGTTTGGAGTCAATATTTCGTGCATATCCCATTTAGGTAAGTTTTGGATTGATTTGAACCTAATTGACACAAAAGCCATGGAAAAAGATTCAAAAGGATATTAACAAAATCAAAGATTGAAATCATTGAATGCATTGGATTTTATTCATTCTTTTTGACCTAATTACTTCCTTACAAGTATTAGAATAGAACCCTATGCCAAGGAGACTAAAAGCTGCGCATACTGAAGCATTGGCAAATGGAAAAATTCTCGTAAAAACTGAAATCTGATTTCAAGGTTCTAGGGCGATTCAAGGTTCCATTCTCGTTTCAATAGCTTCCTTGGACAATTCTGAAGGTGTTCCAATCCCAAACAATAACAAAAGCGCAAAGAATTGGTATTCACGAGTCCCACTGAACCAAGAAAATATTGAAATCGCATCTCATGATTTAAGCATCTTCTTGCATTTTTGCTTGTATATTATTACTCCTTATGAAGTTTCTGTACTAACCATATAACTTAATTGAGTTTTCATGCGTTTTATGAAGAGTTGCCATTGATACATCTTAGGGTTTCAGAGATAAAAAATTAGGGGTTTACTCCTATGGAAAAATTGAGATGCGAGATTGGCACCATGAGAATCAGAAGCTTCCAACAAGTTCATTGAGGGGGTCGCGCCTAATTTATATTGGGACATGACCTAATCGCTATTTTTTTGAAAACGGCTTTAGACCACGCCCAGAAAACCGTGGCCATATGCTTATGTTTCAGGGAAGAACGAGGACGAAGACTGCGTGGCAACGTGTGATAGGTGGATTCAAACTGCGCGCGAAATTCCAAAGCATTAGCGTTTTTTCTTTATATTATTTATTATTTATCATGTATTAATTGAAATGCGCTTGGTCTAGTGGTCATGTGTGGTACTTGTAATCTTCAAGACCTGGGTTCAAGTCCCAGGTCTGGCAAAAGTCTCATATTATTTTTCATAAAAAGCTCTTATGCAGCGCGCTTGAGGAAATTCACCATACACACTCAAGTATCATCTAGCCACGTGTCTCAGGCAACCAAATCAGTGGCCAATATTCCAGATGCACCATGTACCAGGTCAAACGCATTGCATGGAATTCAAGAAAGTCAACAAATCAACTCTTTGTTGGGCCAGGCTTTTCACAAAAACACCTCCTTATTTGGGGCATCACCCCACCCTGGTTTGTTTTTTTTATTTTATTTTTTCTATTTTAATTATTGTATGATTTATTTAATTGCTTTAATTAACTTATTTTTTTTTTTTCTATAAAATATAAAAACATGAAAAAATGCAGAAAATACAAGAAAAGTATAATATTTATTTTATTACAATTATTTTCATAAATAAACTAGCATGTAAATAAACTAGTGTAATTAGGGTTTAATTCCAATTCTTTTTTTAATAAAAATCCAAATCATGTAGAATTTAGGTTAATTACTTATTATTTTCTTTTATTAATTTTAATTTTCTTTCAGAATGACAATAGTATTTATTTATTACTTTATTTTCATAAGTTAAAATTGTACAAAAAATTAGGTTTAATTTAGATCTTTAATTTAATTCTTTCATAATAAATAAAAAAATACTAGAATTAGGGTTTGTCTTTTAATTTAATTTTAATTAATTCTCCTTTTTTCTCATTAAATCTAAAAAATACAAAAATACCAAAAAAACATTTAATCACTTAATTTTAATTTTCTTATTAATTTTAAATTGTTTGTAAAGGGGTCCAACGCCCTAGTTTATTTTAATTTCCTTATTTCGCGCATTTATCTTATTATCGCTTATTATAATTTTTGTAAATACCCCAAAGCCATGTAATTTATTTTATCGCACTTTTATCGCTTTATTTATTTTTCCGCTAAATCGGGTCCGGTTTATTTTTGGCGATGTGGACCCGCGCCGTTGTAATAATCTTAGATTTATTTTCCCGCAACTTTATAACTGTTAACCAAGCATGAAAGAATGAATGTCTTAACTAAAATCAAGCGTAGAACACGACAAACATGACAAGACAAATAAACTGAAACATGACACACAATTCGCACACACCACCCCTAGGGTACGCCTCACTGTTGCCTTGCCTCGAAAGGTGGTCGTCGAGTAGAGGATGTCTTAGTAAGTCCTCATGATCCGGGAACCTGGCATGAGGGTAGCTTCTAAGGTGTCTTCCTATTGCTCCGGTGATCACCACGTCCCGAATATCGAATTGACCCGAACACCTCCAACGGTGGTGCTACCTACCTCTCAATGGTGGGATGGCACTACTTTTAAGGACATTTACACAGACGAATTCCTTAGGGTAGGTAGGTTCTCAAGGATACTTGCTCTAATCTCAAAACAAACTCAAAAGACTTTTCACACTGACACATTTTCAAAAGCTTTCAAAGCAAACTTTCCAAACACTCTGACGTATGAGTCGATCTGAAATCTTTCAAAAGAAACTTTTTAAACCCACATTGAAAAACAAAACAATTTTGAAAACACAAATGAGCAAGTATCTAAGAGCCCATGGATAACCATGGATAGAAAGGGTGCTAACACCTTCCCTTTCTATAACCTACCTCCCGAACCGAGAGCAATCTCTTTAAAGGAATTTTTCTGTGCTTTTGTCCTTTCCTATTGGAGAAAATAAAAGACGGTGGCGACTCTTGCTTCCGCGACATTTCGCGAACCAGCGTCAAACAGTCAGTTCCAGATCCACCGATCACAGAACTGGCGACTCTGCTGGGGAATAACTTAAAGTGAGGTGTACCTTAGGGTAGTTCATAACTGTGCTTTCAATTGTATTGACTTGCTTGCTTTACTATTGTGGGTTGCATGGGAGTTACATAGATCCTAACCCGGATCTGGGGATACCCTGTTTAGGTAGCATAATCTGTGAGGGACCTGTCCGGCGTATACCGACATGGGTGAAGCAGTGGCTATGTTGGTGTGGCGCCTTGGTCTGTACCGATATCCCTCGTGTTGAAACGGGGAGAATATGGGTCTTCCAAGGAGTCATTAAGCACCAACCGACCTTAGAACCTTAAATGACCCAACTTGGCCAATAGAACAGTAGCAGTATGCTACGCCCATTGAGGCTAAACTCTCGTGATGGTTCTGGCCGCAAGAAAAGATTGCGATGCTGGAGTTATGACCGATTGAGGGTAGTCAATGATATTGGGATCCTCTAAGAACCCGGTTACTTTTGATTAGGACAGGTATGAACCGACCAACTGAAAGAGGGTAACACCTAGACCTCATGCTGGCCTAAACCTAAGGGCTCTCTCTTGTGTGACTTGTGTGCCTTCGTACTTGACTATCTGCATGCTTGTGATCTAACACTTGTTTCTTGCAGGTTTTGTTTCAGTCCTTAACTAGGACTCATAACAGGGTTCACTCACATTACCCCATGCATAGCATAACATCATACCATTGCATGCATCCTGCATACATCCTAACCCATTTCAAGGAACTCAAGGGCTTGTGATGTAGGTCAGGATAAATCAAACATCTAGCCAGGGGTAGAGGGGATTTATTTTCCTCTAGCCAAGGTTGTCGGGGGCTATGACCCACTGGATATGGTGAGCCTTTGACCCTTGAGGAAGGATTTTCAACAACATGAAGTGCTTTCAATCAAGTTACCGGCTTGCAACTCTAACAAGTTTCTCTGTTTACCCCGCGAGGTCCTTGAAATCATTGCATGCATGTCATACATCTCATTGCATTGCAGATATCCCTTTGACAGGTTGCTCACCCTTCTCCGCTGTTTATTTCAGCCGATCGTCATGAATCCTGGATCATCAGCTGAACAGTCCATCAAGGATCTCCAGGCTCAGAACGCCCAGTTCCAAGAGCTGATCCTGAATTTGACCCAGGGGCAACAAGACCTCAAGGCTCTGCTTTTGAAGAAGGACAAGAAAAAGAAGAGGACTGTTCTGTTCAGCCCTAGACGCAGATTTGGGAATACACCACAAGTTGAAGCTGAGAGGACAACCCCATCTATGGGAAAAAGCAGTCATCATGAGAGAGAGGTTCCCAGTCCAGTGGTCTCCGACAACGAGACAAATTTTGATGAAGAGCAGTACCCTCCTGCTGATGACAGATATAAGCAACTGGAGGACAGAATGAAAGCTATGGAGGTTCAACAGGTACCTGGACTGGATTTCGGAGATCTGGGTTTGTCGACTGGTGTGATTATCCCACATAAATTCAAAGCACCAACTTTCTCGAAGTATGACGGGGCGTCTTGTCCCAAGCTGCACTTAAGGTCCTATGTTCGGAAGATTCAGCCGTACTCTGCGGATAAGAATCTATGGATCCACTTCTTCCAGGAAAGTCTTTCAGGGACTCACCTCGAATGGTTCTATCAGCTGGATGGGACCAAAGTTCGTAACTGGGAGGAGTTGGCAACTGCTTTCTATAAGCAGTACCAGTACAATGCCGACCTTGCTCCCACCCGTACCCAACTCCAGGGTATGTCGTTGGGGTCAAGTGAAGGTTTCAAAGAATATGCGCAGAAATGGAGGGATCTTGCCGGAAGGGTACAACCACCTCTGACTGACCGTGAACTTGTGGACATGTTCTTGGGGACCCTGTCTGGTCCATTCTTCAACCACCTCATTGGTAACTCATCTACTGGATTTACAGACCTCATCCTGACCGGCGAAAGAATTGAAGCTGGTATCAAGAGCGGGAAAATTCAAGAGGCCACACCTTCTGATATTCATAAAAAGCCTTACACGGGAAAGAAGGAATCTAATGCTGCATACGGTCAAAAGGGTCGCCGTGATCAACATGCAGGGGCAGTCATGATCTCTGGCTCTGCACCACGCCGCCAACCACAGAGGGGAAACCAGCAAAGGCCGGACGGGCCTAAAAGGCAGTTCACCAACATCAATATGCCATGGTCACAAGCCCTGCAACACATGTTGAAGATGAACCTGATTGCAGTGATCAACCCTCCTGCCAATCCTAAGACCTCCTCTCCTAGCTACAACCCAGAAGCCAGATGCGCTTATCATTCCGATAGCCCGGGGCACAATACTGAAGACTGTTGGGCACTAAAGTACAAAATTCAGAACATGATCGATGCCAAAGAGATCGAGTTCGAGCCTGCTGAGACTCCCAACGTGATCAATGCTCCATTGCCGAAACATGGCTAGGATTGAGAAATTTTTCGTTCATTTGAATTCAAGTTGTATTTTTCCTTTCTTGTTCAGATAAACAATTATTATGTTAAACTCTTTATTTCATGAATGCATTACACATGTCTGTCTTGATTTAACTATGTTTACTATGCTTAAAACCGCTTTCATATTTTTGCAATGGTCAACTCTTAATTGAAAATTCTAAACCTCTTGAGGGAGGATGACGAAAACGATACCATGATCTACAGTATGCTTTTGAACAGACCCCGCTGATGAGGTACAGGCATTGTTTCAACCCCCAAACACTGGAGTTATAAGGATGATAATCCCTCGTCAACCCATCAGAGCCAAAGAAGTAGGAGTTTTTATTTTCGAAAATCAAAACCCTTAATCATAACCTGGGGCAGGGTAGTCTCTCAGTTGATCCAAGTGCATAACAAATGCCACCAAAGGAGTCCTTACAAAACAAAAGACAGTGATGGTTCCGAACAATCAAAAGGACAGGCAGTCATTATCAAAAAAAAATCATAAATAAACACCCATTAAGTCAAAACCTATAAAAGGGACTTACGAAACTGGGGCATCCCGCTGACTGTAATTCCAAAAAGGAAACAGTTCAGGCAAAAAAAGAAAGGGATAACAAAATCAAGAAAGAGAAAGAGGTGCCACAAACCCTCGACAAAAAATGACTGCCTATTCAAAATAAGTTATCAACATCCGAATCATCACCGGAAAGCCAGAACAAAGACTCAAACAAGGTCTAACGCACGATCAACTGAGTTTAGGTTTGGAGAACATCACGAAGAGCGGGTGGGTACAAATAAAATTTGAGCCTTTATCCTTTGTTTCTTAAAACCGTGAACCAGGCCACGTTATAACCCTTAAAAGTCCTAGCTGAAGCATGGGTTAGTTCGAAAGCATACTGTTACGAAGGTATCCTGACTCCTGAAGGTTTGTTGTAAAATCTTGAGTTGACACCGCACTATATTACAAAAAATGCATTTTCAATATTCAAGACAGACATAGGCTTTTGCATTCTTAAAATAACCTTGTTTGCATATGACTATTTGTTTGAACAGCAGGGAAATTCGCACGATGAACACCTTGTGAACAGAAGTACCTCCAATCAAGGGGCATAGTAGGAGCAGTGTCCATCATCTGGGGCAGGACAAAATACTTCTAACAGGGACAACTCCCTACATTCTGAGAGCATGGACATAGTCGAAAAAATACTACGCACAATCAAAGACCCGCTAGGTTGACACACCTAGGCAAAAACAAGGGCTTCCCGACGAACCAAAAGGGTTCGGGCAAAAATAAGGGATGAAAATGAAAAAACATGTACACCCGGCAAGTCGAAAACCTGAAAAGGCGGCTTGGGCAGAAATGGGTATCCCGGTGGACTGAAAACCCGAAAGGGCGGTCCAGGCAAAAGTTAGGGATCAAAGCGTACGACTATGTTCCGGTATCTCATCACTTGTCTACCCGAAGATTTGTCAATCACCCACACAGGTATCCTCTTCCCTCATCTCCGAAGCAGGGGCAATAATGAGTTATCCAGGCGATCCAACTGCTCTGTCAACCAAAGTACAAAGGAAAGATCAACATAAGGATGATTACCATCTACCTTTATAAATTCCAGATTGTGGGTTAACATCTGAAACCAAACAGGATAATCATCCACTTAATCAAAATCATGCAACCTTACCCCGGTTCCTCCAGAAGTTTTTACACAAACTTATCCAAGTAACCTAACCCCGGTTCCCCCCAGAAGTCTTACATGGATTTAGCTCAAGATGACCTCACCCCGGTTCATCAAGAAGTTTTTACACAAACTTATCCAAGTAACCTAACCCCGGTTCCCCCCAGAAGTCTTACATGGATTTAGCTCAAGATGACCTCACCCCGGTTCATCAAGAAGTTTTACACAAACTTATCCAAGTAACCTAACCCCGGTTCCTCCAGAAGTCTTACATGGACCTATCTCAAAGATGACCTAACCCCGGTTCATCAAGAAGTTTTTACACAAACTTATCCAAGTAACCTAACCCCGGTTCCTCCAGAAGTCTTACACGAACTTATCCAAGCAACCTAACCCCGGTTCATCAAAGTTTTTACACAAACTTATCCAAGTAACCTAACCCCGGTTCATCAAAGTTCTTACACGAACTTACCCAAGTAACCTAACCCCGGTTCCTCCTGAAGTCTTACATGGACCTATCTGAAGATGACCTAACCCCGGTTCATCGAAGTTTTTACACAAACTTCTCCAGTGACCTTACCCCGGTTCATCAAGAAATCTCACATGGATTTACCCCAAGGTAACCTAACCCCGGTTCCTCTAGAAGTCTTACATGGATTTAGTTTAAGATAATCTCACCCCGATTCATCAAAAAGTTTTACATGAACTTACCTCACCAAGCAACCCTACATCGGTTCCCCCTATTCAAGATGCAGTTTTACATGGACTCGTCACCCGGACACCCTACACAGGTTCTCCCTTTCCAAGAATGCAGTCTTACACGAACTCATCATCAAAATAACCCTACCCAGGTTCCTTCTCCATTTCAGATGCGGTTTTACACGAGCTCATCAGCAGGCAACCCTACATAGGTTCCCTCTTTCAACCTACAGCATTACAGTTCAAAACTTCCCCAGAAGGTCCAACCCAGTCTCCCCAGCAAAGTTGGAACTCATATCTCCCCAAGCAATAAGCTTATCCCCAGTAGATTCTGGAAGCTTATCCCTCGCAAAGCACGAACGCGTCGCCCCGGCTTGATTTAAAGAGTTATTTCCATAACAGGATATAACTGGGTTATCCTCAGCCAAAAGCCACGGAAAGAGCGTTCTCGGCAAAGTCTTCCTACCCCAGCGAAGTCTATCAACACTTCCAGCACAACAAGGATATCTCCCAACATAACCCATCAACGGTATCCCCAGCGGAGTTATCTTCATCAATTCAGCAAAGCATCGCTATCCCCACAGAGTAACACTCCCCAGCATGATCGCTAGAGTATCTTTTCTCCCGCAGAATTATTTCATTTGCCAAGTTTATCCCCCAACGGAGTTATCTTCTCCTATCGGTATTCTTGCAACAATCATCCACAGCGGAAGCACAATCTCTTCCTCAGCATCAGCCCAGGATATGGCTTCCCGGCACCCGTCAAGGATTTATTTTCCTAGACGGAAACATACACGAATCATCACATACATCATTGTAGCATGCATAACGTATTGCATCATACAAGTCTCATTTACATTGATAACATCATTGCTTGATCCATATCATGCATCGCATATAACTGACCTCTACCTTTCAGGAAGGGTGCAGTTGAAATTCCCAAACATATTTCAAAGATGTCTCTAGTCCAGTTAAATCGACTCCAAACAGATTTTTCTGATAAAGACTCAGTAGAAGTTATGGTTCCCTCTCCGACGGTGAGCGTGAGGTGGTAATTCCTTTTTCAAGATGTTTTCCTCTCCGACGATGAGCGTGAGGTGATAGTCTTTTGTGGTCCCCTCTCCGACGGTGAGCGTGAGGTGGTAATTCCTTTTTCGAGATGTTTTCCTCTCCGACGGTGAGCGTGAGGTGATAGTCTTTTGTGGTCCCCTCTCCGACGGTGAGCGTGAGGTGGTAATTCCTTTTTCAAGATGTTTTCCTCTCCGACGATGAGCGTGAGGTGATAGTCTTTTGTGGTCCCCTCTCCGACGGTGAGCGTGAGGTGGTAATTCCTTTTTCGAGATGTTTTCCTCTCCGACGGTGAGCGTGAGGTGATAGTCTTTTGTGGTCCCCTCTCCGACGGTGAGCGTGAGGTGGTAATTCCTTTTTCGAGATGTTTTCCTCTCCGACGGTGAGCGTGAGGTGATAGTCTTTTGTGGTCCCCTCTCCGACGGTGAGCGTGAGGTGGTAATTCCTTTTTCAAGATGTTTTCCTCTCCGACGATGAGCGTGAGGTGATAGTCTTTTGTGGTCCCCTCTCCGACGGTGAGCGTGAGGTGGTAATTCCTTCTTCAGATGTTCCCCTCTCCGGCATGAGCGTGAGGTGATATTCTCTTATGGTCCCCTCTCCAACGGCGTGTGAGGTGGTAATTCCTTTTTTCAGATGTTCCCCTCTCCGGCATGAGCGTGAGGTGATATCTCTTTTCAGATTATAATTTCCTATAGTTCCCTCTCCAACGTGAGTGAGGTGACTCCCTTTGAGATTATAATATCCTTTGGTTCTCTTCCTGACATTACAAAGATGGTAATTCTCACCAAGATTTTTCTCAACGAGCGTTGTTGAAGTTAAAATCACCCAAGGTTCTCTTACCATTCATGATTAAGGCAGTAACCATTTCTGGTTCATTCATCAGCGTTTGAAGCTCCAGATTCAGCTCCTGTAACCAATCAGGACATATCTATATCAAGCATCTAAAATCAGCTCCTGCGACGTGTCAGGTACTCATTTTTCTGTTTTGCAGGTATGCAGGTTCTCGCTAAGGAATCTCCTACGCGATCAACGTCCAGATGGCATCTATAAGCCCATCATCCTATCCAGCAACCTCTAAAATGGCATCTATAAGCCCATTCCCCCATCACTGCTATCATGTGAGCGCAAATTTCTGGGCACTTTAGTGTTCAATCATCTTCTACCCTCGGATTACGAAAGGCACGTCCGCCAATCTGCATCCTCAGGTCTAAGAAGATTGAACAGGGGCAACTGTTGCACCCCAAAATTTGCCCTCCCATATTCATCAGGAAATTGCCAAGTCAAGGTCACAAAAATTCCCCAAGGGTTGTGCAGCTCAACTGTCTCCTATACAGTCAAAACTAGGGTTTGAGTTCTGGTCAAGCAAATGAACTTTCCAAAGGCCCAATCAAGTCTCATATGCCTACAAAGATGGTCAAGCATCCTCATGTCAAGTTTCAAGGCATTCAGCTCAAAATTGCACAGTCAAAACCCTAGATTGCACTACAGTCAACTGTAGGGGCAAAATGGTCATCTGACAGTCAAAAGTTCAAATTTTTGGTCAATATATCATTTTGAAGCCACAAACATCATTTGATCAATGCTTGATCATGATTCTCAAAATTTGGCTCAGAAATCATCAAAGATGCAAAAGTTGCTATATTTGGACAGCTGAAAAAGTCAACTGAAATTGACCAGGGCATAACTTTCACATGGATTATCAGAAAAATTCCATCCAAATCTCATTTTGAAGAGAAAGACATTTCCTACAATTCATCTTCATGTTCCAAGTCCAAGAAATGCTCTCACAAAAAGTTATCAATTTCAACATTATAGGTCATTTTCAAAAGTCAACAAAAAGTGACTTTAAGTCAAAGGCCATAACTTGAGATTGGTAAATCAAAATGACATGGGACCAAAGGCATTGGTTAAAGGACTCAAAGATCTTTCCAAAATGTCCAAGAACATGTGAAAAGCTTAAAAATTGACCAAGTTACGCCTTGTGGAAGTTGGGAAATTTTTAGGAATTTTGAAAAGTCAACAATGATGCAAAAGGCCTAAAAATGCAAATGGGCCCAATTATCTTCCAAATTTCTTCATGCCAAGCCTATGCACGACCACTAGGCCCAAAGGGAAGTATTCTCATATTTTTTGATTATTTATTTGAATTAATATTAATTTATATTCATTTAAATGATTTTAATATATGAAAAATATCAAACTTAACCAAAACAAATCTTTTTATACATGTTTGGAGTCAATATTTCGTGCATATCCCATTTAGGTAAGTTTTGGATTGATTTGAACCTAATTGACACAAAAGCCATGGAAAAAGATTCAAAAGGATATTAACAAAATCAAAGATTGAAATCATTGAATGCATTGGATTTTATTCATTCTTTTTGACCTAATTACTTCCTTACAAGTATTAGAATAGAACCCTATGCCAAGGAGACTAAAAGCTGCGCATACTGAAGCATTGGCAAATGGAAAAATTCTCGTAAAAACTGAAATCTGATTTCAAGGTTCTAGGGCGATTCAAGGTTCCATTCTCGTTTCAATAGCTTCCTTGGACAATTCTGAAGGTGTTCCAATCCCAAACAATAACAAAAGCGCAAAGAATTGGTATTCACGAGTCCCACTGAACCAAGAAAATATTGAAATCGCATCTCATGATTTAAGCATCTTCTTGCATTTTTGCTTGTATATTATTACTCCTTATGAAGTTTCTGTACTAACCATATAACTTAATTGAGTTTTCATGCGTTTTATGAAGAGTTGCCATTGATACATCTTAGGGTTTCAGAGATAAAAAATTAGGGGTTTACTCCTATGGAAAAATTGAGATGCGAGATTGGCACCATGAGAATCAGAAGCTTCCAACAAGTTCATTGAGGGGGTCGCGCCTAATTTATATTGGGACATGACCTAATCGCTATTTTTTTGAAAACGGCTTTAGACCACGCCCAGAAAACCGTGGCCATATGCTTATGTTTCAGGGAAGAACGAGGACGAAGACTGCGTGGCAACGTGTGATAGGTGGATTCAAACTGCGCGCGAAATTCCAAAGCATTAGCGTTTTTTCTTTATATTATTTATTATTTATCATGTATTAATTGAAATGCGCTTGGTCTAGTGGTCATGTGTGGTACTTGTAATCTTCAAGACCTGGGTTCAAGTCCCAGGTCTGGCAAAAGTCTCATATTATTTTTCATAAAAAGCTCTTATGCAGCGCGCTTGAGGAAATTCACCATACACACTCAAGTATCATCTAGCCACGTGTCTCAGGCAACCAAATCAGTGGCCAATATTCCAGATGCACCATGTACCAGGTCAAACGCATTGCATGGAATTCAAGAAAGTCAACAAATCAACTCTTTGTTGGGCCAGGCTTTTCACAAAAACACCTCCTTATTTGGGGCATCACCCCACCCTGGTTTGTTTTTTTTATTTTATTTTTTCTATTTTAATTATTGTATGATTTATTTAATTGCTTTAATTAACTTATTTTTTTTTTCTATAAAATATAAAAACATGAAAAAATGCAGAAAATACAAGAAAAGTATAATATTTATTTTATTACAATTATTTTCATAAATAAACTAGCATGTAAATAAACTAGTGTAATTAGGGTTTAATTCCAATTCTTTTTTTAATAAAAATCCAAATCATGTAGAATTTAGGTTAATTACTTATTATTTTCTTTTATTAATTTTAATTTTCTTTCAGAATGACAATAGTATTTATTTATTACTTTATTTTCATAAGTTAAAATTGTACAAAAAATTAGGTTTAATTTAGATCTTTAATTTAATTCTTTCATAATAAATAAAAAAATACTAGAATTAGGGTTTGTCTTTTAATTTAATTTTAATTAATTCTCCTTTTTTCTCATTAAATCTAAAAAATACAAAAATACCAAAAAAACATTTAATCACTTAATTTTAATTTTCTTATTAATTTTAAATTGTTTGTAAAGGGGTCCAACGCCCTAGTTTATTTTAATTTCCTTATTTCGCGCATTTATCTTATTATCGCTTATTATAATTTTTGTAAATACCCCAAAGCCATGTAATTTATTTTATCGCACTTTTATCGCTTTATTTATTTTTCCGCTAAATCGGGTCCGGTTTATTTTTGGCGATGTGGACCCGCGCCGTTGTAATAATCTTAGATTTATTTTCCCGCAACTTTATAACTGTTAACCAAGCATGAAAGAATGAATGTCTTAACTAAAATCAAGCGTAGAACACGACAAACATGACAAGACAAATAAACTGAAACATGACACACAATTCGCACACACCACCCCTAGGGTACGCCTCACTGTTGCCTTGCCTCGAAAGGTGGTCGTCGAGTAGAGGATGTCTTAGTAAGTCCTCATGATCCGGGAACCTGGCATGAGGGTAGCTTCTAAGGTGTCTTCCTATTGCTCCGGTGATCACCACGTCCCGAATATCGAATTGACCCGAACACCTCCAACGGTGGTGCTACCTACCTCTCAATGGTGGGATGGCACTACTTTTAAGGACATTTACACAGACGAATTCCTTAGGGTAGGTAGGTTCTCAAGGATACTTGCTCTAATCTCAAAACAAACTCAAAAGACTTTTCACACTGACACATTTTCAAAAGCTTTCAAAGCAAACTTTCCAAACACTCTGACGTATGAGTCGATCTGAAATCTTTCAAAAGAAACTTTTTAAACCCACATTGAAAAACAAAACAATTTTGAAAACACAAATGAGCAAGTATCTAAGAGCCCATGGATAACCATGGATAGAAAGGGTGCTAACACCTTCCCTTTCTATAACCTACCTCCCGAACCGAGAGCAATCTCTTTAAAGGAATTTTTCTGTGCTTTTGTCCTTTCCTATTGGAGAAAATAAAAGACGGTGGCGACTCTTGCTTCCGCGACATTTCGCGAACCAGCGTCAAACAGTCAGTTCCAGATCCACCGATCACATTGAGGCTCAAGAATACCCCGAGGGGGCATCTGTTAGTGATAAGAAGTTTTTGAGAAGGTTTGCAGCGAAATTCTTCATCAGTAATGGTATCCTCTATAAGCGTAACCATGATTCAACCCTACTGCGGTGCGTAGACAAAAGTGAGGCAGAAAGAATCATGGCAGAGTTACATGAAGGTACCTTCGGAACTCATTCCAGTGGATATACCATGGCGAAGAAAATCCTACGGGCTGGATATTATTGGTCCATTATGGAAGCCGATTGTTATCAACACTCTCGGACCTGTCATAAGTGCCAAGTATATGCTGATAAGGTGCATGTACCTCTAGTTCCTCTGAATGTTTTGACAACTCCTTGGCCTTTTGCAATGTGGGGCATCGACATGATCGACGAGATCAGACCTACTGCGTCTAACGGGCATCGCTTCATTCTGGTAGCAATTGATTATTTCACGAAGTGGGTCGAGGCAGCTTCCTTTGCTACAGTAACCAAGAACATTGTGGCGCTGTTTATTCGACACAATTTGATCTGTCGATATGGTGTACCCGAGAGGATCATTACGGACAATGGTACAAATCTCAACAACGCGATGATCACCGAACTCTGCAAACAGTTCAAGATACAACATCACAACTTTTCCCCCTACCGGCCGAAGATGAATGGGGCTGTTGAAGCGGCTAACAAGAACATCAAAAAGATTGTGCAGAAGATGGCGGTGACATACAAAGACTGGTATGAGATGCTACCATTTGCTCTTCATGGGTACTGTACCTCAGCACGAACGTCGACAGGGGCCACACCCTACTCTCTGGTATATGGCATGGAGGCAGTCCAACCCATCGAAGTCCAGATACCCTCTCTCAGGATTATGAAGGATGTGGGTTTGAACGAAGACGACTGGATACAAACCCGACTTGATCAGCTGAATCTAATAGATGAAAAGAGACTTACTGCTATTTGTCATGGTCAGGCGTATCAAAAGCGAATGATCAAGGCTTTTAACAAGAAAGTCATACGTCAAGAATATCAAGTCGAGGATCTATTGATCAAACGCATCATACTACCGCAAGGTGATCCCAGGGGCAAATGGACTCCCACGTACGAAGGGCCATTTATGGTTAAGAACATTTTCTCGGGAGGAGCTATGATTCTAACCACCATGGATGGTGACGACCTTCCTCACCCCGTCAATGCAGACATAGTGAAAAGATACTACGCATAATCAAAGACCCGCTAGGTTGACCGGCCTAGGCAAAAATAAGGGATTCCCGACGAACCAAAAGGGTTCGGGCAAAAATAAGGGATGAAAATAAAAAACTGTACACCCGGCAAGTCGAAAACCTGAAAAGGCGACTTGGGCAAAAAAGGGTATCCCGGTGGGTTGAAAACTAGAAAGGGCGGTCCAGGCAAAAATTAGGGATTGAAGCGTAACACTATGTCTCATTGGATCACTTCGCAGCCAGACTTCGGTATCAACTATCAAGCTCAGATGGCGCCAATCAATCCGATCTACCTTCGACCAAGTAGCAAAGTGATGAGACGCCTGAAGATATAAGGGCAATAGCATAGTTGAAATCCAATGGGATTGTTTCACATAGTTGTTTTATTTCTTTTACACAAATTGTAATTTCTTTCGGAGGTGTTCCCTTACTGGGACGTCAGCCTCCTTGTATAAAACGCATATTACAAGCCAACTTAAAAAATCAATACAATTCATTTTCACAAGAAATTTCAATTTGTTTTTCTTTTTCTATTTTGTTTCGCTAGAACGTCCAATGAATCATTTTTTATATATGCATTTGAGAATAATTGCTGCCCATAAATATTTACATAAAAAGCAAAGGACAATTACTCATAATTCCAGGAACAGGGACAAACAAGAAGTGCCCAAACCTTGCAGTTACTCTGTCCATCAGGTACAAGGATAGAGCCCGCTTGAGAACATAAGAAGTGGTATGTACACTCCCCACAAATTAAGAAGTATCCAAAGACAACAGTGTTAGCTTTCCCGAACAGGACACAACTCTCCCCAACCGAGGTTCACAATTGCGAGTGAGTTAGTAAATTATTCCCCAAGCAGAGTTTATTTCTCTCACAAGCAGAAATTCAATCTCCAACAGAATTCATCATCACCAGCAACAAAAGTTCATCCCTAGCTGATTTATTTCTCCAAGTCAGCAGATCTATCAACAGAGTATCTCCTCTCCAACAGAGTTATTCCATGCAGAGTTATCCTCAGACAGAGTCTCGTCTGGCAGAATATTTACCAGCCAAGGGACAAATCCCCATCACGGTCATCTTTGTTCACCATCCCCAACAGAGGTGGAGGAACTATGGTTTTCATAGCAATCGGTGATTTATTTTCCTAGACTCAGATTATTATGTCAACATTTCATGTTCATACATTATGACATATACATGCACCACATATAACATAGCCTCATTTATTTTGAGAACATCAGCATACAATGCAGCTCATGCATCACATATAACTAACCTTGTATTTCTTTCAGGAAAGACATTGTTATCAACAATTTCCAACAAGTCCATAATCAACACTCAAAGCTAAACGGAGTAATCATCGGTAACAAATGCAACCTCATCCAGGTTCCTTCTCATAGCCCTATTATTCAGGCTTTCATCCCGAAGTAACCCTACTATCCAGGTTCCTTCTCATAGCCCTACTATTCAGGCTTTCATCCCGAAGTAACCCTACTATCCAGGTTCCTTCTCATAGCCCTACTATCTAGGCTTTCATCCCGAAGTAACCCTACTATCCAAGTTCCTTCTCATAGCCCTATTATCCAGGCTTTCATCTCGAAGTAACCCTACTATCCAGGTACCTTCTCATAGCCCTCATATCCAGGCTTTCATCCCGAAGTAACCCTCATCCAGGTTCCTTCTCATAGCCCTACTATCCAGGCTTTCATCCCGAAGTAACCCTACTATCCAGGTTCCTTCTCATAGCCCTACTATCCAGGCTTTCATCCCGAAGTAACCCTACTATCCAGGTTCCTTCTCATAGCCCTACTATCCAGGCTTTCATCCTGAAGTAACCCTACTATCCAAGTTCCTTCTCATAGCCCTACTATCCAGGCTTTCATCTCGAAGTAACCCTACCATCCAGGTTCCTTCTCAAGCCCTACTATCCAGGCTGTCATCTCGAAGTAACCCTACTATCCAGGTTCCTTCTCAAGTCCTACTATCCAGGCTTTTATATCGAAGTAACCCTACGACCCAGGTTCCTTCTCACAACCCTACTATCCAGGCTTTCATATCGAAGTAACCCTACAACCTAGGTTCCTTCTCACAGCCCTACTATCCCGACTTTCATATCGAAGTAATCCTATTATCCAAGTTCCTTCTCAAGCCTTACTATCCAAGCTTTCATATCAAAGTAACCCTACTATCCAGGTTCCTTCTCACAACCCTACTACCCAGGCTTTCGTATCGAAGTAACCCTACGACCCAGGTTCCTTCTCAAGCCCTACTATCCAGGCTTTCATATCGAAGTAACCCTACGACCCAGGTTCCTTCTCAAGCCCTACTATCCAGGCTTTCATATTGAAGTAACCCTACGACCCAGGTTCCTTCTAAAGCCCTACTATCTAGGATTTCATATCGAAGTAACCCTACAACCCAGGTTCCTTCTCAAGCCTTATTATCCAGGCTTTCATATCAAAGTAACCCTACGACCCAGGTTCCTTCTCAAGCCCTACTATCCAGGCTTTCATATCGAAGTAACCCTACAACCTAGGTTCCTTATCAAGCCCTACTACCCAGGCTTTCATATCGAAGTAACCCTACTATCCAGGTTCCTTCTCACAACCCTACTACCCAGGCTTTCATATCGAAGTAACCCTACTATCCAGGTTCCTTCTCACAACCCTACTACCTAGGACTTCATATCGAAGTAACCCTACTATCCAGGTTCCTTCTCATAACCTTACCATCCAGGTTTCTATTCTCTTATCTCCAGACAACAGTCCATAACACTGTAAGACCGGGACCCAGTCAAACACAATTGATTTCACGTTTCCCCAGTAAATCACGGTGCGACATGTACCCTGACCAAACACACATTATTTCCGTTTCCCAAACTGGAACTATTCCCCATTAGATTAACGGACAACTGAAACTCCTAAAAACTATATTTTTCTCAAGACAGAGACCAACATTCCCCATCGAAGTCCTCCTCAACAACGGGTATACAAGTTCTCGCAAAGGAATCTCTTATGCGATAGACACTTCTTCGGATGGCATATTTAAGCCCATCTTCCGTCATTGACTTCCAAATGGCATCTATAAGCCCATTCCCGATATTGCAAGACAAGTATCACTTCATGCGAGTGCAAATTTCTAGGCACTCTAGTGTTCAATCATCTTCCACCTTCAGATCACGAAAGGCAGACAAGCCAATCTACGTCCTCAGGTTTAAGAAGATTGAACAGGGGAAGCTGTTGTACCCCAAAATTTTCCCTCCCATATTTCTCAATACATGTCAAGTGAGGTCCTCAAATTGCTCAAGGAGATCCAAGAGTTGACCAAACAAACTCTCTCCTAAGGCAGTCTACCTCAAATTAGGGTTTCATTTTGCATCAAGATGCTTGAGTCCAAAGGATCCCAAATGCTCACCATTGTCTTAATATGTTCTCAAGATTATCCATGTCAAGTTTCAAGCCTTGCAGAGGAAGTTTGCTCAGTCAATTACTCAAATACCTAGAAATCGACTATGCTAGGTCAAAAGTCAACTGTGGCCCACATACAGTCAAACTTCAAGATTTTTGGTCAACATCATCATTTTTAAGTATCATTCATCATTTGATCAAGTATTGATCATGATTACTCAAGGATTGCCCATAATTCATCAAAGCCCCAAAGTTGTTAAATTAGGGTTTTACAGGAAAAGTCAACTCAACTTTGACCAAGCATAATTTTCTCATAATTTATAAAAAATGACCCATCCAAAGCTCATTTTGAAGAGGATGAAATTACCTACAATTAATATTCAGCTCCCAAGTTCAAAATATACACTCACAAGAAGATATGAATTTGGACATTATAGGTCATTTTGAAAAGTCAACAAAAACACCTTTTGGGTCAAAGATTCATACATGAACATGGAAGACTCAATTGAGATGAGACCAAAAGGGTTGCTTATAGGACATCCTAAGCTTTCTAAAAAGTCCAAGAACACCTCTCTAGGGTCAAAATTGAGATAGTTATGTATTGGCCAAGTTGACCCTTTTTGCAAAATTGCCAAAAGTCAAACATGCTCAAATTTGCATTTTTTGCTAAATAGGCCCAACTTTTTATGCTTGCATCTCATTCCTAACATAGTCCACGACCTATGGGACCCTACATACTTTATTTATTCATTTATTTAATTTATTTTAATTTTTATTCATTTAAAATTCAAATAAAATCAAATAAATCCTAATAAATTATATATTGTATTTTAGGGATGATTTGTGCATTGAAAAAAGATCTTATAGGCTGTCAAATGAAGATCAAATCGTGCAAGGCCAATTTGGTTGGAAAAGATTTGGATTTGAGCAAAATTGGAAAAGAATCATATGCATTGAAAGAGTAAATCAAATCTCCATGATGAGCAAGATTGAGGTCGTTTTTGTTGACCTAATAAGTTGTGCTACATATACAGAAGCAAGCCAAGGCATATAGGGGTTGGAGGCATTCGTGCAAAGAGAAAGAAAAAACTCAAAAATTTCAAGAAAAGTGGTAATCCAATTTCCATATTAGAGATCGGATCGTGCTTTTATCACGTTGCAAAGAGGTTGTTGGACGTTCCAGGAGCAGATTCCAATCAAATTCAAGCCTTTTCACGCATGGAATTGTGAGATATAGGTATCACGACTTGCTTCCAAATTAAAATTCGGTTTCATTAATTCACTCATCCATTGCATATTTTAATGATATTTTCGTGTTTGTCATTGAATTTGCAAGCTTTTGGCACCATTTAATTGTATTTTTAACGCCTGTACATGAAGTTGCCATAGCTAGGGTTTTATGTTCTTGATTAGGGCTTTGCAGGATAGGTAAAATGAGGCGTTGATTCTGGTGCCATGAGACTCGTGAGGATGAAACAAGTTGATTGGTACCAGCCATGGCGATTTATCTTAAACACACACGATTTTGGAATTACACAGGGATGTACCTACAGTAAGTGTCTGTAGGTAAAAGTTCATAACTTTAAATGACGGTTCCAGGGAAGAAGACAATAGCGTGTCACAACCTGATTGACTGATTCAAATTCTGGCGCGTTATTTTGGCCAGAAACCTGTTGTTCTGATATATATATATATATATATATATATATATATATATATATATATATATATATATATATATATTGTTACTATTATATTAATAAACTAACGTCCAACGCAGTTGGTCAGAAGAAGGAAGTCAGAAGCTCATTGTTCTGGGTTCGATCCCAGGCGTGAGCTTTTGGTACTTTCTCCTTTGTTTTCGCCAGAGCCAGCACGTGCATCTTCTGAGGATCATCACCTCCTGGGTCCACCAGCCAGCATCAGATCCAGTGCATCATCTTCTAGATCCATCAATCAGAATCAGATCCAGCATGTGCACCTTCTAAATACCACCACCTCCTGGGTCCACCAGCCAGCATCATATCCAGTGCATCATCTTCTGGATCCATCATCCAGAATCAAATCCAGCACGTGCACCTTCTGAAGACTATCACCTTCTGGATCCATCAGCCAGAATCAGATCCAACACACCTCATCCTCTGGACCATCATCCTCTTATCAGAACCGCTGACAGCAGGCCCTTGGGTTATTTTTTTTTATTTTTTATGTTCCTTTTAATTTCTTTTCTTTAATTATTCTTTTTTTTATCAACACCAAAATTATTTTCTAAAATTGACCAATCAAAAAATCACAAAAAAAAGGACTTATTTTCTTAATAAATGTTTTGCTAATTAATTAGTTTAATTAATTTAGGGCAATTTTAATTTCTTTCATAATTAAAATTCAATCAGAAATTAGGTTAATTTTTTATTTAATTTTTCTTCCTTTCTCAAATAAAATAAAAATACAAAAAATAGGTTTTAGATTGAATTGATCTATTTCTTTTAAATTTAAAATTAATTAGAACTTAGGATTTTATTCTTAATTTAACTATTTCATTATTTTCTTAAAAATAACAAAAAATGGCAAAAGCATGTTTTCTTTAGTCAATTATAGTTAGGTTTAGTCAAGGGTCAAAACCCTAATGATCTCGTATTCGATTCATCGCGCGCGTGTTGTTATTTTTTACAATATTATTGTAACTGTTCATGGTTTGTAATAGTTCAATCTAGGACTTTTATTTATCGCTTTTTTCTGAGTTTTTGGCTATGTAATTAATTCCCCTCCCCGAATCCTTGTAATAGCGTAGATTTACTTTCTCGCATCTTAATTTCTGCATATATTTAACTGTCTAGATGTATGTTAATAGGATTGTATGACAAGATTGCATGATAATTAATACAGTTAGAAAACCCTAATGTGCAAAGACCAAATAATTAAAAACAGATCACTCGCACATATTCACTCTTAGGGTATACTCACACTTCAGTTGCCTTCGGTAAAAGATCATTAAGTATAGGATGCTTTAGTGATTGCCCTTCTGTAAAAAAAAGAAGATCAAATGTCTCGTTCGGATGTTGCCTCGGAAATGTTGCCTCGAATATGATCTTAAGACTCTAGGGTTATTACTAAGTCATCCTGACATTGCTTTAGTGATTGTACGTCCCTTTCAAATTGACCCTTACAATTCTGACGACGGTGATACCTATTTCTTAATAGTAGGATATCACTGTCTAAAAGAAACGAGAATAGAAACGATCTTTTTTCGAGTAGGTAGATGCTAGTAGGTACTTGCTCAAATCAAAGCTTTTTCACACTTACACCTTTCAAAACAATTTTCAAAACAAACTTCGTTACACCCTTGAGGACTGATACAAGGGTTATCACGAAGTAAAACTTTTCAAAACAAAGCACATACACAAGCAATTTTAAAAGATGAGCAAGTACCTAAGAGCACATGGAAAACCATGGATAGAAAGGGTGCTAATACCTTCCCTTTCTATAATCTACCCCCCGTACTCAGAAATATCTCGAAAAATGATTTTTTTTTCTGTACTTTTTTCCTTTCCGATTGGATGAAATAAAAGTCGGTGGCGACTCTTGCTTACCGCGACATTTTGCAAACATAAAACGCAAAACACAAACCAGTATTAAACAGTCGGTTCTACCAATGTATCACAGATACCACAAGCGCTCGTCACTGACAACGGGACCCAGTTCACCGACCAAGGTTTCCAAAGTTTCATTGCCAAACTTGGCACCAAGCAACACTTCACCTCAATCGAAACCCCCAAACCAACGGGCAAGACAAAGCCGTAAATAGGGTCTTCTTACAAGGTCTCAAACGAAGGCTGGGCGAGGCCAAAAGAGGGTGGGTCGAGGAACTCCACAGCATCCTATGGGCGTACCAAACAACACCTCATTCAATGACGGGCGAGACCCCGTTCTGACTGACCTATGGCACCGAGGTTGTCATTCCTGTAGAGATCTTGGAACCTTCTAGAAGAACTAAGGCTCCTCTAGATGAGGAACTAAACGATGAGGCCCTAAGAGAAGAGCTCGACCTAGTCGAGGAAATCCGTTCAAGAGCAGCTCTTCGCGAGGCCACACTGAAACAACAAATAGCTCTTCGCCATGACAACAAAGTCAAAAAGCGTGAACTCCATCTCGACAGCCTAGTCCTATGGAGAAATTAGAAAGATTCCCGCAAAGGGAAGATGGCCGCAAACTAGGAAGGACCATACCGCGTCCATGGAGCTACGGGCACAGGGGCGTACTACCTCGAGCACCTAAATAGAGAACCACTACCTGGACCATGGAACACCACAAAACTGAAACAATATTACAGCTAAGTCCTTATTCTACTACAAGCATTGGCAGTCGACAAGTCCTCTCTAATCGACGACAGGATGAGCTCGACCATATAGGCATGTTAAGGTACATACATGACCTCCAAATATCAACACCGACGAGTTGTTGTTCGTTTGTCAAATAGAACCTTAGCCCAACAGAGACACCTCAATCGAGTTTCGATGTCGAAGTACCTGACAGGTAGAATACCCAGCTCGTGATGGACTGTTCACGCCATGAGCTTAAGATTCTGACCGCAATCTTGAGCTCGTCGGGTCCCTACTCTATTTTCCTCGACACATTTGACATGTGTCAACCATAACCAAGATCGAGCACAAATCTCCAACCTTAGCAATATGAACTTTCATACAATAAGCAAGTAAAAAACAACGATGAGAAATTATTTATAAATAAATAAGCATAAGAGCAAAATGAAGGCATTCATAAATGCCGACCGTGAAGGCTGATGCTGTTTAAATAATTACAAAATTAGGCACGACAGCCACGAATCCAAAATAAAATGAGAACGAGCACGCAGACCCTAAAAACTAATCAAATCTCATCCTCCTTGTCACTATTCTCGAGAGGATAGAAAATTTTCCCATCAATCACTTAGTTGAATGGCCCCGCACCTTCGACCATAAGCTCGAACCCCGGGTTCAAAATCTTCAGCTACTCCACGGCTGTGTTGAAACCATAACCGAGGGTGTCCATGACATCCTGGTCGAGCACTCAGATGCGCGCAATTAGCTCTGCTCGAGACACCATGGCTTTCTCTGTGTCAGTCTCTTCTTCAGTCGGGGCCACGATCCCCTCCAATTCTTTTGTTCAGGTAACCAGACGCCTGTTCTCTTTGGTCACGGCCTCCAGTTGGGGCCGCAGCTCATTCAGATCTTTGAGAAGTCGAACCTGGGCTTCAAACTTTAACTCATGGTTGAGGATGTCGCACTTTAATTTCTCATTCTTGGCCTTCAGCTTTTAAATCTTAGCATATGTTGTATCGAGGGAGGCCTGAGAGCTCGCATCCTCATCATTCAGCGTCAAGGCTGTCTCGAGCATCCTCATCACGGTGACCACATCCTCTGCCAAATTCTTTCGACGTACATCCTTATCCTCGGACAATATCTCTGCCCTCTCCTCCTCGTGAACACCCAAAGAGTTCTCTCCGCTAAAGAGATCACAATTCAGATAGCAAGGAGGCAGCATGAAAACCCCCCGGGGACCTTGTCACCTTCGGGCACGACGTCCTCCACACGTTTCCTCTTTGTTGTAGGCTCGCTGAGGGGAACCTGGGTTTTTGATGAAGAGGGGGGACCGCTAGCACGAGTAGCAGATTTGGCCTGCTCTTGGAGCTAGGCGACCATGTTATTTGGCCCTGAGGTAGACGCGTTCTTGGGTCTCAACTTCAATAAGCGCTCGGAGAGGGACGTCATCCGACCTACAATAAAAAAGAAACCGTCAGTTACGGGTTAAATAAGGATAATAATGCGGGAACGTCCACGCATGAAAGACACAAAAAAAATCATCGCAACCGCGTCCCCTACCTAAAATCCTCATGGCTTCCTCATTTGAGGAACATTCGAGCAGGGCCTTCGTGTTGATAAACCTATTAACTAAGAGTTACTCCCATTGTTGTCAAAGAGGAGGTTGTTGTTCACGTCCACACACCTCGCGAGGGAGAAGCTCCTAACATAGGCCTCCAACTTCTCATAGGAGAGCTGGTCCTGAGTGTCCAAGTCCCCAGGCATTACAACATAATACCAAGGCCTTTGCTCGAAGTGTTTCCATTGCCACTCGAGCGGAAATCTGGCCACGAGCCAGGTAACTGGTCGCCCATCCTCCACTTCCTCCACGCGGGTGTATAGGGAGTCTATGGCCACGTACGTCAAAGGTTTCACAACAAAGTACCTCTCTTTGAAGCGTCCGACAAATTCCAGATAAGGCCTAAAAAGCTTCCCAAACTGTTTGAAGGACACCCACGCTTGCCCTCCTCCAATGGATTGCCTTTGAAGGTGAAAGATATGGAAGAAGAGGGAAAGTGTATCGCCTATCTGCAAATACTGGCAGACGAGCTCAAATGCCCCATGAACACCAGCGCGTTTGGGTGAAGTTCAGAGGGCGCCAATTGAAGCCACTGAAAAACCCTCACTTGAAAATCATTGAAGGGAAAACACACCCCCGCCTCTTTAAACGCGAACTCGTACATAGGAAAATGTTTGCTCAGATATGTTGAGCAGATCCTCCAATTTCGATGGGGAATTTGAAGAATCCAGTTGGCGGGGGCCTCTTAGGCGCGAACCTCTGGATAATTAAACGCGTCTGTTGTATCGTTCGAAAATCATGACCTTTTATTTTGAGGCTCAGGTGCGACCCAGGCCAAGGGGTCCTCCTCGACATTGGTTTCGTCTTTGTAGTTGGTGGGCAGGACATCATCCCTGACCGAGTGTGCCATTATACTTGAAAAGCAAGGGAAAAATAGTGAATTCGACATTATCAAACTCACCCTTCCGCCGCAGCTCAAGTGAAAGGGCGATGAAGCAGTCGAGGAGCGAACCTTGACCCAAGCCCCTGACTACACACAAAAACAGACCACACTTTCATTGGGGATATCCAGTCAAACGGGCAAAAAGCCCGAGTCAACCCTAACTATTCGGGGAAATCGTCCCCGATATCATGACCACTACTCGGGGAGATTCTCCCCGACATCATAAACTCATGAGCTTCAATGAACATTCATGAGTGTTCATCGCAGAACTCATGAATGTTCATCCAAGATTCATCCAGTCAAGGCAAAAAACTAGGTATTTAATCTAGAAATACTAAGGAAATACATTGTTAAGGAGATATGACTTACTTGGATGAAGGATTCTTGAAAGAAATCGAGAAAAGTTAAGAGGAGAGGATTCACGCGCGAGCAAGGGAAGTTGAAGGAGAAAACATGAGAAATGACAAATGAAAACCAGGGGTCCCCTTTTTATAGGTAGCTCACATCCCACGAGGTTCATCATGAAAAATCATCATTAGATTGAGCCTTTTGGAGTCCCCAAGAAGGGATGACACCCCAAAGCAACAACCACGTGGCCCAATAATCAGCCACATATCCATTCTCGAGAGACGAATAAGTCCCTGACTTCAACACAACTCCCTGCGCGAGCACGAGGCAGATGCCTCACACGAAGAAATGCTTGACACCATGGCTGAGACATGTATACGAGCATGTTCGTCGCGATTTGCCTCGAGGGCGAAAATAACACTCGACAGCGTGATAACCCCTTGAAGACGGGCATATAGAAAATGAGTTTGTAGAAGCTCCCTGTAGCTTATACACTCATGTCGGACACTGGACAAAGAACCGACCTAGTCGGTCTCACAGCTCATTTGTCCACGAGATCCCCGACACAATCAAACAGGTTGTCCCCGACACGGGCAACATCTCGTTTCCTTTCAGAGGACTTCGACCTCCCTTCTCGAACGAATCCTCCCCGACCATGGAAGTTGAACTTAAGTCATCACCCTTTCACCTAAGGGCGATAACTTGGGGGACTCCTGATCTGGACTGAGCTTGCACTTGCCCAGCAGTTGGGAAGCCCAATCCAACATCCTTGTATAAGGACCAAAGGCAAGCAACCCAGCATTCATTGAGGAACGTGGCCCACGTGTCCACATCATTGTCATCTTAACTGCCCTTCGGAAATCACGGGTCCAACACCTATTCTCACGGAGTAGTTGACTAGGGGGAGTCCACTTGCTGGACTCCATACACACGTAATCCCTAACAGTCTTCATTATTGAGTCTCATCGTGGCCCAACAACGGAGACCTTGGTCCAGCGTTGGGGGCTAGAAATACCCTCTCATTTGAGAGGGTCAGATATTTCATTCTTATACTCATACTCACACTTGCTTGCACTCTTCCTGAACTTACTTTGGCATCAGAGTGTCTTATAGGTACCCCTATCTCGCTTTCAATCTCAGCTCGACGTGAGACCTTGACGATCACTCTGGCCAGGTAAGATCAAAAGGTTATGAAATAAACCACAACAATAACAACAAAAAGTTTCAATACATAATTAACATATTTCACACGTCAAACATACATAAAAACTATTTTGTAACAAGAATATAAAGAATTTCATTGAAGAAGAAAAAAAAAAAATGAAAACTAACTAATAAAACTTGAACACGAAGAAGTCAACCATAATATATTAGAACAGTGGTAGAGAGCAACAATAATGGCATGCTCCGAAAACAACAGTTTAGAGTGATTAAATTTTTGTGACTTATAGTTTCTATTTTCTATATTTTAAATTTGGCTCTAGATGTGTGTTTTAGTGAAAGTAAGAAAACATAAACAAATATGGATAATGATTGAATCGATATAAAAGTTAGACTTAATAATTTGTGAAATAAAATATTTAAAGCCTAATTATAGTGATTGATTTGATTCGTGAGTTTAACTGTCTCTAAAATTAAAATCGATAGCCAAATCAAACCACTTTAATTTTTATTGATTTGGTTTGATTTTAAAACTGAAACTGAAAAAATCAGTTTTTTTCGATTTAATTTGACCTAAATTATGGGTTTAATTGGTGGATCAAGCAAATAAGCAAGAAAAGAAAAAAAAAGAAAGAAAAAAAGCATTGTCCTTGAACACAGAACTAGTAAGAATTGTTCCTTCCTCCGTCACATGCCATATCATACAACACACCCTCAATCTCACGCTTCCATGTACGTTCTCCACCCCGTCTTCCTCACTCAACCAACCATGAGATTCAGATACTCGTGTTAGCGTTTTCCCTTTTCATCCTTCAACAATGGCATTGCTAGCAGCTCAACGCACCTTGCTCACCCTCTTCACCGCTATCGTACTTTCACCGTCTCTCACCTTAGCAACATCCACAGCTTGCCAATTCACTTTTCGCGACGGAGACAAGCTTTACAATTATACCCTCTCCTCTCCCATTCGCAACTTCCCTCACGGCATCCTCAGCGAAGACGGGTCCACCTCTCTTCCTGATCTACCATTATTTTTTCAATTTCATTGTTCTTTTCGTTTATTTTATTTGTAATTTGGTTTCGTCATTGTTCGTTGATTCTAGTATACAAACATTTCTAGGATTGTTTAATTCATGTTATAACGGTGCTATAGATTTTGAATTTACTGTATCGACTCTAATTGCTCCCCTAATTCACGAATTGAAAAAGGAATTTACCGTAAAAATTGTGCCAATTATGTGTTTTCTCAGAAAATTTCATCTCTTTGTGTTTGTAGGTTTTACAAAGTGTCAGTGAATCAGACCACCATTTGGTTTCAGGTTGGCTCCATCAGGTCACGCTTATTTCTTTGATTTCTGATTACTAACACTTCCGTTGATCAGTAATAATCATTTTTTAGCTGCTATCTTTCAAAACATATAGTATTTTTTTTCCTTCGCTTTTGGGCTCTTTATAAGAAGAAACTGCTTATAGTTTATGAGAGAAGCTAAGTTAAAAATAAGTCCTATTCTATACAAAATCACCTCTAATCCCAATAGAAATTGAGTCAAAAATTACATTGGAATTGGCACTGAGACCTATATTTGCAAAAATGTCTGCACACGAGTTTCCTTCCCTGTATATATGCGTAATGAGTAAGTTAAAGATGTTAGAGGGGTGAGTGCCTGAAATCCACCTGTTTCTTAAACCCCGGGGAACTAAACTACGGTTGGAGAAAGCTTTGATAACCATGATGCAGTCAGTTTCGACCCAAACTTGCTCCAACCACTGTCTTTAGCCAAATCAATAGCCGACAGAACCGCTGAAAATTCTGCAAACACGGAAGAGCCAGTGGATAAGTTTTCTCCGAAGCTAACAGAAAATCGCCACGATTGTTCCTAAAAGTGCCGCCACAACCACGCACATTGGTATCAGGGTTATACGTGCATTGGTATCTTCATTTACAAAAAAGTTGATATAAAGTTTTAAGTGTTTGCAGAGAAGTTAGATGGGAAAGCATTAAAAAAAATTAGATGTAGAAGCTAGTTTTAACTCATGAGAAGCTATTGTTGAAAAGACTTGAAGTTATTGTTAGAGTTGTTTCATATTTCTCTTTCCAAAGTCTTTATGGAAAGCTTATCTCATATTAGCTCTATATTAGTTTTTTTATTATTTTAAAATGTGTAAGTTGAAGCTCTTTGGTATGACTGGCCATAAATAGATGGACTTTCAAAGCGCATAGTTTTCTTTATAGGGAATGATAGCTTTAATGTAGTTTTACGCCAAATTGATCTATAATTGAATTTTATGTATTTGTTGTTTGAGCAGCTTTGCGATGGAATGATTTTCAATCACGATCCTCCAATATGTGCTGACTGCTGGGTAAACGAGTCTCTTTTCTGCTAAGCTATTTTCTTTTTGTTGATCAAGTATCCTATATTTTCATGTTGGATTATCAAATTGCGGCGCCATGGCCGCTATGGCGGATATACATGGCAGTTTTTGGGCTCGCCGCAATGGTAAATATCGACCAATATTGCGGATTTTTCCGCCATAATTGGCTATAACAGCGCCTAAAAGCAGCCGGTATGGCAGGATTTTCGCTCTCCGCCATGGACCGCCATCCGCCATGGACAACACTGTTTTCATGATGTTATAAAAGGAACAGTTGATGAGCTTACAGGAATTTAAGATAGATACATGCTACATGTAACAAACTAAAAACCATTTCAGAGACCTTATTGGTGATAAACCCAATTATATGTATAAAGCTTAATAAATTCACACCCCTTCTCACACAGTTATCCACTTGGATCAGAAACCCATTGAACACCAATTAAGGTGTAAACTTCAGTGTATTTATATATATGGAAAAAAACTATTAGATTAACTATGAATCAAGCTTGATATGTCATCATAGCGACATAATGTAATAATTCATTGTAGATGGCCGAAAAATTAAGCTCATTGGAAATTGAAATTCTATTTGGTTTAGTTTACTATTAAATTAACAATTAATTGGTCTAGGCTGGTGGTTCCTGTTTATATAAGTAAATATACTGGTACATATATCAGTGATAATTAGCAGCGGGGATGATATTTATTGGATAGGATTTTAAAGCTGTTTAAAGGTCTTGCCGCAATATTTTTATCCCATAAGTTTACAAAACTTTCTACATGTCTCCTCTCTGTATGTATGCTTTAGGACTGTGGAGGGCCAACACGTTGTGGGATGGAGTGCAGTGCACTTGTGTCAAATTACATTGGAGGTATAATTCCCAACACTTGTGTTTTCTCCCATTTACTTGCACATGCAAAACTGTGTCTAATGTATGCTGATTTTTGCTTGTGGTAGCTATGTCAAATGCAAACAGTTTGGTTGATTAGTTGTTGTAACTTACAATTGTAGCCAGTTACATACTATGAATGGAATAAGATGATTTAGTGGCTGTGAATCATGGGCATACAATTTTGGATGTTCTGAGAATTGCTTCGTTCATAAGCATTCTTTTTAGATCGCCGTTAAAGAAAAGTGCAATTCAGATTATTTTTGCTTAGGGGGCGTTTGTTTCGTGGATTGGAAATTTATTCCCAGGAATGTTGGTTGGAATACTTTTTATTCCAATGTTCGTTTCAAGTTATACCAAATTATACCTAGGAACTTTTTATTCCCAGGAATTCATTTTACACATAATTTTGTCACTTTTTATTCCCATGTTATAGGGTGGGAATCTTACATTCCCATAGGAATAAGAAATAACCACCCATAACTTCTCACTACTATATATTTTAATTCATTTATTTTATATTTTATATTTTAAATTAAGTATATTTTATAAATATTCCAAGGAAATTAATTGTTTTCACCAAACACATAGATGGGAATAAAATTCCCAAGAATAATGTTCCCGGGAATAGTATTCCCAAAATTTATACTTTTAATCTATGAAACAAACACACCTTTATAGTTTCTGTTGCTAGTAGAACCTCCAAGTGACTGATTCTCTTTCACAGTAAAAATTAGATTCTAATGCTGCATCTATAAAAAAAGGTTTGAAGTCATTTTTATATACTTCAAAGGCATTTTATTTATGCAAAAGAACGATTTAACTGATTTTTGTAGCTCCTTTATCTTATAGAAAATAGTTATCTGACATTTTCCTTGATGCAAGTTTTTTTCATTTTAATGTTGTCTTTCCAACCCCTCCATCTGTGTTTCCTTTTTTTACACTGATTTTGTCATATGAAGAACCTGCAGTCTAGTATTCTTATTGAAACACATGAAGAAGTATTTTTAAACTTCATAGACAAAGAAAAGAGGTTTTTTTTTAATTATTATCACTGTTTCAGCTTGCGCATAATGGAATTATTGGAGGAGCATTATATATTAAAAACAATGTTTTCTAAAAGATTCTGTTTTAAGTTCGAAAGACCAAGTCTCGTTCATCATCAATTGGGCAGAGCTGTAGTTTAAAGAAATATGAATTTGGAACATGTTAACTTACTAATAAATAAACAATACTCAACTGAAGTCAATTTTTGTGAATTTCTCATGTGAAGTTAATGAGGGAATGGTCATCTAACAGAGTGATAACTGCAGGTTATCATGTATGCTCAGCCATAGGACGTGGCCCGAAAATTGACATTGATGTTATAGGTAAGACCAATTCAATTGTCTGTTAATGATTTTTGATTTGTTTCAATCATTATTTTCTCATATTAATTTTCAGTGCTCCATTCTGGCTCAAACTTGTGTTGCTTGTATGTCGAGTTATGCATTATTTGGTTCAACTGATTTTTAATAATGCTTCTAATATTAAACTAGATAGAGTATCTGTATGTTTGTAATGCTATTCTGATGGCAGATAAGAAAAATCCCCATACTGGTATTATTGTGAAAATGTCAAGCGGCGGCCTTAAGTACAACTGTTCTCTGTCTGTGTCTGTGCTTTGCAATCTAAATGGAGTACAGGTAAGATTTTCATTCTTTCCGTTCCTCCCATGTTTTTAATTGATTAAACGGGATATTATAGAACCAATACTGGTTGAATTGTTTCATATTTTCATTACCAAACTTCTGCTTACAGGGACCTCAAACCCTGGAGAGATCAGGGGATTGTAATTATGTGAGTACCTTTTATCAAGATTTTTTTAGTTATTTCCTTTTGCATATTGTTTGTTATTTTGTGTAGATTCCAGATGTCTTGCTTTAGTTATTTTATCCTCAATTCTTATGCAGTAAGTTTCTTAATTTGTGAACTTAAAAAATTGTTAATCAGTGACATTTGCTGAAATATAGGAAATGTTGAACTTGAATTATTGAATTACAAAAAAAATATTGAATTTATCAGCTATTTCCACTCATTTAGATTACTTGTGAAAGCTTCATAGTATGATCAACATGACATTGGTATCCATATTCCATTAGTATATGCTCTGGTCTTGGCTTCCTTTTATTTTCTATTGTCAGTTTAGTATCCTGTTAGCATCCTATTATACTTTCTCTTTTCTGCAAAAGTAATTTAGCATTTTGAACTTAAAAGAATAATGAAGAAAATTTTCCCACACCAACTTCTCTTTTCTCAATGATGCAAAGACATTTGTCTGGATTCTTGTTTATTAATATCCGTATTCAACTATTCATATTGATTGATGTTTTCATTGTTAAATAAAAAATTCTGAGCTATTAATTAATAGACAAAAGTGCACTTTTAAAGCTTTAGATGTTGCATATGGTTGGCAAGAAGATTGTCTGTTTTTACAGAATTGCTGTACAGAGCTATGCTAATTGACTAGACAGAACATACTACTTGCTAATTTGTTGAACTAAAAATTGTGAATCAAGCTCTCGACTCTAATATATTAAACAAAGAGTCTTAACAATGAGTCTTTTCTTATGTCTTCAAACCTTTTTTCTCAAAATGAAGAAAATTAGACACAGGTTGTATCATTCTCTGCATAAATACACATTCCACTTTAGTTCAAATGAAAAAGACTAGACCGAAGTTATATCATTTATTCCCCCATCTATATACATTTTTATGTAAACTCATAATAAGAATGTCGACTATTAAAAAAATGAAAACAGAAGGGAAATATGAAGTTGATGTGAATTTACAATCAAACACAGTTAATTGTTACTTTTTTTGTAACCCTGTTTCTTATGCAGGCTACAGAGCTAAAGCATCCATCTGGTTGTGCTTTGATTGTAAATGTCCACGGGAGTGGGTGGGGGTGGTTTGGCACTTTACTTATTATGTAAGCATTTCTGTGTCTTGCCCGACACTTTGGATTATGTAAGGGATTCTAATTTGGCTAAATTACTAATCTTTGTTTCATCTTATCTCATTCCAGTCTTCTGTGCCTTTTTGCTGTGTACCTACTGGCTGGTATAGTTTATCGATATTTCATCCTCAAGATTCGCGGTATAGAAGTATGTTCTCACCTTTCCTTCTTGTGTTCATGTTTTTTTTTTCTCCTTCTGGTAGGGGTATATATGCCTGTTTTATTTGTGTCAACAAAAAAAAGTGACTTGTATCAACAAAACATGATATTTAAACACAAGAAATGTAGAAAAAAATAAAAATTTGTATTACAAAAGTCCTAACTATACACAAATATATACTAGTGTCTAATATTTTTATAAAGGCAAAAAAGAAACTCAAAGACTATTTGATCCAAGATAAACCGCATAACAGATCCATCGTCAACTTTGACATGAAAAAGCTGAGAAGAAATTCAAAGAATATTTATATCAAAAGTGGTATCTGGCACTATATCTCAATGAGTAAAACTAGCCAAGTTATAGCTAAAAAAATCAAACATATTATAATGGTCTCAAGAAATAAAAGCCAAAAGATACTTCTTTTCACTCAATGGAAAAGCTTTGAGAATTGCTTTTTTGTTCAGATTTTCAGTCAAGCAATTGATTGCTTTATAGCATAAAGTGTCATCAATATCAGTAATCATCTCCATTTCATTCGGCACTTCTTGCATAATTCTTTGAGCATTTCCTTCCATCTTTTTTTACTTAACTAGTACAAAGTCTTTCAATGAAATCCTTTTCAGCTAGTCATTTGTGGTCTTTTTCCATTGTCCTAAAGATAGATTGAATCAACCTTGCATAAATATCCTGTCCATAGTTCCTAGAGAACTCATTTGTTTGTCATATATGACAACATAACTGTCACTGCTAAATATTTCTGCATTTCATGCTGGAACTCTTATTAGTCTCTTCTTTTGAAGAACCGACTCTTGATATGAAATGTTCAAAACTTAGGAGTATACTTCTTTGATATGCATCTAGGAGTATCATACATGTATTGGTATTGGATAATTAATACTTTGCAATTTTGGTTGGAAAATTGATTCTCGATTACACTCATTCATTTTGTTAATTAATACTCCCTCTGTTTCAAAATGAGTGGCGTTTAAGGTTTTTGCACATGGATTAAGAAATCTAATAATGTTGTCATAAGATATTGCACTTCTATTAAATTAGCTTTATTAATGTATTGGAAGTAGTGTACAAACTAATAATTAAAAGACATAATTGGAAAAATAGCAATCATTACTGCATTGAAAAGTGAGAATGACATTCATTTTGAAACAAATTTTTTTCTTTAAAACGACACTCATTTTGAAACGGAGGGAGTATTGTTTATCATGTTACATACTGTTATCCCATGCCAATCCTTCAGTCATTTTGTTAATTAATATTGTTTATCATGTTACATACTGTTATATCCCATGCCAATCCTTCAGTCACTTTTTGAGTGCGCTAAAGCAATCTTTTGTAGGATATTTGGTCAATTAGGACTGAGATGTTTTTTCATTGACCCTATTTTCCAGGTCATCCCTAACTTGGACTTGTGGATCAGCTTGCCTAGGAGAATACAGGTATTCTTCCCCTTGAATGCTTCAAGTTCAGTGTTTCAAATCTAGCATCAAAGGAAAAAAGTTTTTAAGGTGGGGAGTTGAATACTTTGTATAACCTTTGTTATCTGCCGTGTCTTTGCAGAGCATGTGCTCATCTTTGGTTAGAAAGTTTAAGGGGCCGTCGGAAGGTCACCGGAGCTCCTATTCTCCTGTGAACTTCTGAGATTACATTTTTTATTCTGGATGTGCGCGGTGAGTTACTAACAGATTATCTCGGACAAGAGACAGGCATGCTGCAGAAAACTAAAACTCAGATGCTCTACTGGTCATCTCTGTTGCTTCTTTGATACAGAACTTTCTGCAGAAATTTGTGATTCTCGTCGATTCTCCTTCCATGAATATAGTATTTCACATTCTTTATTTATCTCTGAAAGAAAATGAGGAGGACGAGGGAGAGAAAGAAAAATATAAAACAAGAAAGTGTAGTATGATTCTCATGGGAAAAATTGCATTATACTGGAGTTAATTCAATAATTTTGGTTGACATTTGTTGGCTGGTAATCAGGTAGTTAAGTTAAAGGAACTTATTTTCTTGTAACTTGCTTGTTAACCTTAACCATTAATTCATTATTGTTTTCCACTTTCAAGTTTCATTCACCTTTTCCCCCTTGCTAAATCATATTTTCATTTCTAGTTAACTCACATATATGTTAGTTTTCTATTAGGTGGGGTAAAACCGAATCAAATATATGTATAATGTATGATTCTACATCGTGGCAGCAAAAAAAATGCTTTTGGCGAACGGGGATGTACCTTTCTTTGCCTTTAGAAAAACAAGACCATCAATGGTTTTGGCAGGACCACAAAGACATGCCCCCTATTCATATCCTATAAAACAAGGCAATTTCTTTTCCCTGCTCTTTATGGCATACTTTGAAAATTTAAAATTGTCTTCATAATTTGGAAATGCATCTCCAAATGTATTATGAATCATTTTTTTTCAAAAATTTAATTTTGAGATGCATCTTCAAATATTTTTGAGGTGAATTCGGAGATACATTTCAGAGAATTTTATTTCAGATATACATCTCCAAAAACTTTAATGTATATACTGTGGGCAGAAACTTTAATCCGAAGTCATTTTAGTTCGACTAACAATGTCATAATTCATAATTTGATTCAAACATTAACATTTCAAAATAAGTCAATGCATTAATTAAAAAAATATCTCAAAATATTACATGGTTCTCAAAGTATGGGAAATACTAGTAAAACATCCGAAAATACAAAAAAAGCACAACCTATAGCGTATGTGTAATACGGTGGGAGAACTAACTTTTGAGTTTTGTTTTTTATCGCAAATGTTGTAGATAGCAAGAGCTGCCACCGACTTTTCTTTTATTCAATAAAAGAAAAGGTGAAAAGAACATGAAAGACCTTTGAGAATTTTCTGAGTAAGGGGGGTAAATTATGAAAAGGGAATGTGTTAGCACTCTTTTCATCCGTAGTTATCTACGGGCTCTTAATCGCTAGCTCATTTTTTGAAATGCTTTGGCCTTGTGTATGTTTGAAAATACTTTGAAAATGTCTAAGTGCGACAATTTTGTAATGATTCTCGTATCGTTGAGAATGTATACAAAATGTTTGTTTTAAAAATATTTATGAAAGAGAGTGTTGTTTTGTGAAAAGTGTTTTGAAGATGTCAATGTAAGACAGTCTGCTTTATAATAACTCTTGTATCAGTCCTTAAGAGTGTTTATAAAGCGTTTTGAAAGTAGTTGTTTTGAAAGTGTGAGGTGTGAAAATGGTTTTAGTTTGTGAGCAAACGATTACGAGCATTCTACCTACTCAAAGAAGTCTTTGTTCTTTTCTTCTTCCTTTAGATAGTGTTATCCTTCCATTAGTTAGTAGAAGCCCTATCATTGGATGTGAGGGACATACGCGAGTCATTGTTCAGTTATAGAAGGTACATTGTAAAATGCTTTAGCAATTTTCGTAAGGGACTAAGATCGTTTACCGAAGGCAGCATCGAAGGGTCATCGAGGGATTACGATCTTTTAACCGAGGGTCTTTGCTAAAGCGCCCCACGTTCGAGGAACATGACTGTTTAAATCCGAGACAACAAGTGAGGGTTACCCTAGAGGTGTGTTTGTGTGAAGTGTTTTGATTCCAAGTATCTTGAGATTAGGGTTTTGCTATCAGTTGATTTTAATCTTGCCATATAAACCCTAATTACTAACAGTAATAAGGAAAGCAGTAAATTGCGGAAATTAAATGTTCTACGCTATTACAACGCTTTAGAGATGGAGAGTACAAACTTATGAATGAGGATGAAAAGCAGTAAACCCTAATTAGAGCTATTACAGACTATTGAGCAGTTACAATAATAAAAAAATGTGAAATAATAAAATACGCGAAAAATGTAAAATAAAGCAAAGAGAAAGGAAATTGTTTTTTTTGTAATTTTTTGATAGAAAAAGGTTTGATGATTAACTTAATTATTTAATTTTCATTTAAAAAAAAGTTTAGTAAAAACCTAAAGAAGCTTAAAAAAATAAATGAAAAAAAAGTCAATTAATTTAATTAATTAAAAAGAAAGTTAATTTAGTTAACTTAATTAAAAAAACCTAAGTTTAAATTAATTTTAATTTTAAAAAGGAAATTAATTGTTAGAAAATAATTTTGATGTTTTATTTAGAAAATATATGAAGTATAAAACCTAATTCTAATTATTTTAAATAATTGATAAAAATTATAATGTGATTTAAATTAAATTAATTTTATTTATAAAAAATTAAATTAATTAAATCAAAACTTAAATATATATATATATATTTTTTTTTATGATTTTATGATTTTTTGTTATTTTTTTTCTTCTGATTTAATGATAAATGATTAAAAAGAAATAATTAAATTAAAACAAAAAAAAAGTTCAATAGACCTGCGCTGTAAAAGAAATTGAGGGGGTGTTAGAAAGCAAAATTCCCAGGCCCATTAACAAAGGCGCCCATGCGCCTGTGAGATCCAGTGAGGACAGTTCTTTGGGATGCACCATGGGCGTGACTTTCTGAAGCGCTAGATCTGGAGTTATGAGATCTGATGGTTGTTATATAGAGGTGCACCTTGCACGCACTAGGCTTGTCTGTGCTGAATCTGCAAGGAACAAATATGTGAAAAATAAAAGGGTATCACTGGGGCTCGAACCCAGGTCCCTCAGATCATAGCACACTTGTTTTATCACTGGGGTGACTGTTACATTCGGTGATAAATCATGTTGCATTAAATATAAAATAAACTCATTTTTGAAAATTTGAAGATGAACTTCATCTTCTTCGCGCGAACAACACCATCACCAACATTTTTGAATTTTATAAAACCTTCATTTCTCAACCATTTCAAAAACTGTAAACACCAAACTTGTTCTAAATTCCACAAGGAATTCAACCATACTATTTATTTTAACTGAAACTCATAGAATAAAAAGAATTATACTTAGTACCAAAAGTGAACCCTAACTGGTCATAGCTTCAATTCTCACTCCACAAGAAAAATTAATGAAAACTAATTACATGGTTAGCTTCAGGGCATTGATATCTACATTTTTGCTTTAGAATGTATGTACTAAAGATGCCTGTGTCAAGATACCACAGTTTAGAAAACTTATCTTTTGAAGTGAAAATCCAATTCCCTCTACACGACTTCCAGAAGCAGTGTGATGATGGATTAAGCTTGCTGGGACCTTACATGAGCTAATGGGATAACTACTTTGCTTTGAAAGTTGCTGAATCAATCCAACCAAGTCAATGTGCAAGCTTCGAATATGGAGTTTAGAGGATGATGAAGATGGTGTTACATAAGTGTAATAGGTGTTTGGATGTGTTATATGTGATGTATGAATTATGTTTGAATGCTAAAAAGGGAAAACGCATGAGTGGATTGAGAGTTGGGTGTTGGAAGCTTCAAATGTGCAACACCGACGGTTTCTTAGTGATTCTGAGTTTGAGATTGTGTGAGAGGTTTAGATGGCTTGTACATTCGTGTTTTGGCTTGCAAATGGCCCCTCTATTTATAGGCAAGAGGTTTGAGGGGTTGAAACAACCATATTTATAAGATATCAAGTTATGGTTTGGTTGGATTGCAAGTGAAGATACATGAGAGTTATGGTTCCAATGTGAGCATGGCCTGATTTTAGAGGTGCTTTGTAGGTTGTAGATGGTTTCTTCTTGGTGCTGATATGTTTTGAAGTCAGAAGCAGCAATGTATGGGCTCAAGGAGTAGACTTTTGTGATTAAAGCAACTTTATCAAAATGGCAATGTTAACTTTGTGCCAAAAATGGAATGATGCATTGGACAAAGCTTCTAATCCTTGGATCATGGCTCAAAAGTGTGCGCAATCTTCTGATTATGGATAAATTTAGGAGCTTAGAGGCCTGCAAAGTGACATTGTGCAGCATGATTATGAGATTTGGCCATAAGGTTTTCACAAGAATGACCTAAAATTCAAGTTTGTCATGCCATCTTCATCTCTTCGAAACTTCTATCTCAAGTATAATAATTTTGTGTTCTTGGACATTTTAGAAAGCTTGAATCAAGATCTACAACTTTCATGTTGTGAGTTTTTGCTGAATTAATTTGGATCTTAGTGAAAAATGGCCATAAAGTAGTGACTTTGTTAAGAACAAAACACAAAAAAATTTCTAAGTGTTGGGTAAAAATAATCAGAACTTCATGGGCCCATATCTCTTGATCCAAACACTTCTTGAGGATCATCCCACAATAATAAATTTGTAGAATTCATTAATCCCTATAAATTTTATGTTGAAAGTTTTCCTTGAATCAACTTGTATCTTGAAGAAAACTTGCTTGTGAAGTTAGGATTTTCTAAGTACAAAATACTTGAACTTTTTCTAAGTACTTGAAAATATTCCAACTTTGACTTTTGTTGAATTTATTGATTCTTGATGATAAAGTTTGATAGTTTTGAATATCTTGATGATTCTTGATTTTTGAATTATAATGTTGACCAAAAAGTCAAAGTTTCACTTTTGTGTGACTGTTGACTTTTCATCAATTGATTCAATTCTTCAACTATCAATTACTTGTATCTTTGGAAATGTATTTAGCCATGTAATTAGGTCAATATGTTTTATTTTAGCTCTAAGCCATTAGGTCATGCACTATGCCATCGGTCAATGATCAGTCATCTTCAATCAAAATCCTAATTTTGGAAATTTTGACCTTTGATGATTTGAGGGCTTTCCTTGAGGAATCATGATAAAACCTTGATCAAATGATGATATCACTTCAAAATATTGACGGATAAAAAATCTTGAAGTTTGACTGTATGTTGACCATAATTGACTTTTTACTCAACATAGTTGATTTTCAATCATCTGAGCCATTGACTGAGCAAACATGTGATGCAAGACTTGAATTTTGACATAAGCATTATTGAAGACTTATAATGAACCATGAAAGTCATTTGAGACCCTTGCAACCCAATCTTCATTGAGAAATACAAAACCCCAGTTGTAGACCCTTGCTTAGGAGGAGGTTTGACCAGTCAACTCTTGAGTAGCTTTGAGTATTTGAGACCTCATGAGAATCTCTTGAAGAAAATGGGAGGGAAAATTTTGTGGTAAAACAACTGCCCCGATTCAATCTTCTTAAACCTGAAGAGTTAGATTGGCATGTCAACCATTCGTGACTTGAAGGTAGAAGATGATTGAACTCTTAAGTGCCCAGAAATTTTCACTTGCCTATGCACGAAGTAATGCTGTTGGTTGATTATACCGAGAATGGGCTTAAAGATGCCATTTGGAGAGGTAACAGTGAGTCATCGGAGATGAGCTTAAGGATTCCATCCAAAGTAACTGTTGATATAATTTAGACTAAGTCTACGCTTGGCTTCGACTGGAAGAAATATCAGAATAAATCTACGCTTGATTTAATCAGAGCCAGAAAATGTCTACTAGAAGAAGTATTAGAATAAATCTATGGTCGATTTAATCTGAGCCAGAAGATGTCTGCGTCCGTATTTAACTGGGAGAAGTATCAAAATAAATCTATGGTCGATTTAATCTGAGCTAGAAAATGTCTACTGGAAGAAGTATCAGAATAAATCTATGGTCGATTTAATCTGATCCAAAAGATGTTTGCGTCCGTCTTTAACTGGGAGAAGTATCAGAATAAATCTATGGTCGATTTAATATGAGCCAGAAAATGTCCACTGGAAGAAGCATCAGAATAAATCTATGGTCGATTTAATCTGAGCCAGAAGAGGTCTTTTTGTCTTTAACTGGAAGAAGTATTAGAATAAATCTATGGTTGATTTAATCTGAGCTAGAAAATGTCTATGCCTGTCTTTAACTGGAAGAAGTATCAAAATAAATCTATGGTTGATTTAATCTGAGTCAGAAAAGGTCTTCTTGTATTTAACTGGAAGAAGTATCAGGATAAATCTATGGTTGATTTAATCTGAGCCAAGAAATGTCTACTGGAAGAAGTATCAAAAATAAATCTATAGTTGATTTAATCTGAGACAGAAGATGCATGCGTCCATCTTTAACTAAGAGAAGTATCATAATAAATCTATGGTTGATTTAATCTAAGCCAGAAAATGTCTACTGGAAGAAGTATCATAATAAATCTATGGTCGATTTAATCTGAGCCAGAAGATGCACGCGTCCATATTTAATTGGGAGAAGTATCAGAATAAATCTATGGTTGATTTAATCTGATCCAGAAAATGTCCACGTCTGTCTTTAACTGGAAGAAGTATCAGAATAAAATCTATGTTTGATTTAATCTGAGCCAAAAGATGTCTAATTGAGAATGACTCTATGAGGAAATTGCTTAAATAGCCCTTTGTTAGATGTAGTTATGGAGAAGACTGTCGAGTCACATAAGTAGTTGATGATATTTGTCTGTTGATTGATCTTTCCTAAAAAGGTAAAGAGTTAGCTGTATGTGATATCATGATGTATGAAATGCATTGCGTAATGATATTCTCAAAATAAATAAGACTGTACTATATGCGTTTCGTATGTATATGCTATGATATTGGTAAATGATATATGAATGTGAAATGTTGTTGGAAGTGTATCAATAGTTCTGTATGATATCTTAATGGGGAAAATGAATCCTTGATTGGTGATGGGGATGAAGAACTTGTGTAATCTTCAACCTTGTCTAGAATGCTTCCGCTGGGGATTCCTGCTTGCTGTTTGAGGAAACTCTGCTGGGGAATGTTGACTTCTGTTTGGGGAGAAGAGTTTAGGAACATTAGTCGTTCATCGCTCTACTGGGGAGTTTAATTCTTACATACCTTAACTGGGGATAAAAGAGATGGATAACCTTCCGACTCATTTGGGCAGTTTAATTCTTATATACCCTGACTGGGGATAAAAGAGATTGATAACCTTCTGACTCGTCTGGGGAGAATAAAGTTAACTGATATTTGGTCCGGTTTTCGTGGAAACTCTCTAGGGATAATGGCGATTTCACTGGGAAGAGAAATTTTGCTGGTGATTCGTAGCCATCTGAGGAATAGACTCAAGATGGGGAGACTGTAATCTGTTGGGGAAATAAACCCTGTTGACAGAGAAATATTCTGCTGAGGAAACAACCTTGCTGAGGAAAGAGCTCTGCGGGAGAGAAGAAATCTGCTGCGGGTTTTACAATCTTGGAGGAATAAACTCAACTGGGGAAGAGAACTTCCATGAACTGTACTGATTGGAACTCCGTAGGTGGGTGATATTTCCAGGAAAAAAATCATATTCTTTTATCCTTTGGAGCGATCTGTCGGGGAAATTGTGGGGAATGTATCTTCATTGAAGATGAATTTGTGAAGATTACTTTGTAGGGATAATCTCATGGAAGTGGCTCTATGGAGATTTGTGGGCAGCTTGAACGTTATCCCAACTCTTAGAGTCTTGAGTAAATGTTTATTCCTGTTCTTATGCACATATTTGTTAACAGTTAATCATGTTCATATGTATATGTTCATTCAATTTTAGTCATTGGACGTTTTTGCAAACAAAACAGAAAAACAAAAAACAAAATTTTGAATTTTAGGGTGTATTTGTATTGATAGTTTGCCTATAAATAAACGATTTTGTACAAAGAGACATAAATCCTAGTAATAGGAAATTTCCATGAAATAAAAGAGTACAAAGTGAAAACAAAACATATAGCTATGTGGAAATGATCTCGTTGGGTTCCAACTCTGCTATTTCCCCAATGTCTTCGAACATCTCAAGTTGTGGAAATGATCAAGTTGATTGAACTGTTCTGTACCATTTGAACTTTCGACTTTGGTGATAAAGCTTGTAGTAAATGATCCAATGGGACATAGTTGTACGCTTTAATCCTTAATTTTTTCTTGGACCACCCTTTCGGGTTTTCAGTCCACCAGAATACGCTTTCTTGCCCAAGCTGCCTTTTCATGTTTTCGACTTGCTGAGTGTACAATCTTTTATATATATCCCTGATTTTTTCCCAAATCCTTTTCATTCGTCGGGATACCCTTATTTTTTCCTAGGCCAGTTGTGATACGGTGGGAGAACTGACTAGGATTTTGCGTTTGTTTTCGCAAATGTTTCGGTTGAGCAAGAGTCGCCACCGACTTTTTATTTTATCCTAAGGAAAGGTTTAAAAAGCACAGCAAAAACCTTTGAGATTTTTCTTGGGTTCGGGGAGTAGATTATAGAAGGGGAAGGTATTAGCACCCCTTCTATCCATGGTTATCCATGGGCTCTTAGGTACTTGCTTAGATCAACTTGCCTTAGTTTTCAATTGTTTGAAATGGTGCTTTGTGTGTGGTTTTGAAAGTGTTTTGAAAAAGATGCCTTGTATAGGCTACCCTTGTAACAATTCTTTACTCGAATGTTTTACAAAAGGTGTTTGTCTTTTTGAAAAGATGTTTCAAGGTTTTTTGAAAGTTTGTTTGAAAGTGTTTGTGAAGTGGGTTTTGAAATTAGGCAAGTGTTTTCTTGGAAAGTTGACATGTACTTAAGAGCTTATCTACCCTAAAATTTTCTCGAAGATTTTTGTTATGTTTTAAACTTTTTGACAATTTTGTTCCACCATTGCATTTGGTGGACAATCTTGTTTTAGGAGATGAAAGGGACGGGCGCGGGTCATCGTTTAGACCATAGTTGCAATAATGTTAAATGTCTTTGGGCAATTTTCTTTAAAAGGGACTTGATCATTCATTTAAGCAACATTTTGAGGGACTGTGATCATTTGATTGTTTATTTTACCCAAAGAAGTTCAACATGCAATATGGCCCAATTATTTGAAGGCAACAAAGTGGAATACCCTAGGGGTGCAAGTGTGAAATGTGTTGTCCATTTTTTCATGCTCATTTATCTTGTATTAGGTCCAATTATTTTGTTCGTTTTATTCGCATACAAACCCTAATTCTAGCATAGTATGTTTAGAAAGCGATAAAGTGCGAAATTTAAATTCCTACGCTATTACATCACAATAATATAGGGAGGGGGGTACAATGTTCAAATGGGGATATTTAGACAAGAAATTAAACCTAAAACTATTACATCATTTTTATGAATATTTACAAGATAAATAAAAATGTATAATTCAAATGGTAAATAAAACAAATATGCAAGTATACAAAAGGAATTTTTATATGTATGAAAAAAAGTATTATTTATGTGAAATAAAAAAGAAAATAAAAGGGATATCATTTTTGGAGTATTTTTGAATTTAGGGCAAAAACCCTAATTCTATTAAATAAAGCATACCATTTATTTATTATGAACAAATATTTATGTATATATATATATAAAAATAAAATAAAATGAGGTATTTGTCAAAAATGCATTTTTTATATTAAATATTAATAAGAAAAATAGAAGGGGTATATATTTTGTATTTATCCTAAATATATTAATGAGTATATGTATATATGTATTATTTTAAATATGTATTATATATATAAATAATAATAATATTTAATATTTTAGAAAATAGTATTTTTTCATATAAATATTTTCAGAAGGCAAAATAAAAATAAAAATGAAAATAAATGTGTTTTTACATATTTCTTAATATTTTAACAAAATGTATATATTTCTTTATTTATGTATAAATTAGAAGAAAATCAAATAAATATCAAATAAATTAAAAAAAAGGTGAGGAAAAATATTTTTATGTTTTTAATATTATTAACAAAAATAAATAAGTCAGAAATAAAAAAGAAAAGTCAAAAAATCAAGCAAATGGACAAAATGGGCTCAGGGGGTGCAATATCAAAAACATGGTGTGAATAAAAAAAAAGACACAGGCCCAGCCCACACCACTTCTTCTTCAACCTCTGAATCAAAAAAACGCGCGCCTGCAAGCTGTGTTTGAAATCCTGATTCTTTGATTTTTTGAACAAACTTCCAACACAAAAGATGTTAAGCATGAAATCACGATTCTAACCATATGCATAACTTGATCTAACTCTCTAAGATGAGGGAGAATTTCTCCTCCCCCAAATCCTAACCTAGTTTTTCTGCCATTTTCAAACTCCAAATTCTCTCTACTCAGGCAAAAGAAATGAAAAGTAAAAGAATGTACATGTTCAGTGGCATGAATAGGACATTGTTTCTTCACAAACTTAAGACTAATGATGCATAATAAGAGAGATACGAGTTCATCAAAATACCTGTTCAGCTGGAGTTCTAACTGGCAAATGGGGAGCTTACAGTGCAAGATACTGATTGGTATAGCTTCCTTGAGGTGTGGTGATGCTGTTCCAATATCTACTTTGCCTTGAAACACCTTGAACTGAGCTGTAGAACTTCAACTGCAAAATGGAAAAGTGAAAATGGTGGAACTTGTTAGAGGAATTACAGGTCGTGTTTCAAGGCATGGTTAGCTTGCATAGGTGCTAGGGAATGTGTATGAACTGGTTTTGGCAAGAGTGCTTGAGAGAAATAGGAGTTGGCACTCAAACTGCAGAGGCAACTCTGTTTTTGCAGTTTGATGGTGTTTTTTGGTTTGATGATGTTTGGGAGACAAATGGCTCGTGCAATAGCTTGGTTATGATGTCTCTAATGTGTTTGATAACTTAGTTCTTGTGTGTCTAAGCTGAGATGGATGTTGTGTAATGTTATGGCACTTTTCTTCACTCTTAAGCAACAAAATGCAACTTGATGGTTTAGGTCAGTAGGGGACCTCTAATCCTTCTGCAAAGCTTCTCTTGATCAGAGCAATTTTGTCCATAATCTTGTGCCAAAGAGATTTAGCTTGTACTTGCTTGATTTACCAATTGGACATAAAGTGAACTTTTGCAAAAATGGATAGTTCACTTTATCTAAAAATGGATTAGGCTTGTGTACAATACTTGAACTCATAGAATAACACTTTGACACAATGAAAAAGCATTAAATTATTGAGTGTAACTTGGTTTAAGGACCTGTAATCTAATCTAAAGCATGCTGAGTTCAAATTGCAAGGTTATGAACATGTAACTTGGTCATGAACAAAGTGAGTTTTTGCTATATTGTGAAATTCGATTCTCCCTAACCATGAGGTTGTTTGAGAAGTTCTTGGACATTTTGGAAATCTTGGAATGTGTACTACAATCCATCTTTGAAATGAAATTTGAAATTCCAAGTGTAAGTGTATGGAAAATGGCCTTGAAGTTAGGTAGAAAACCTTGTCAAAATAGGTCAAATTTCACTAAGTTAAGAATGGTTTAGTGCCCTTATTCAAAAATTTGTAACTTGAGACACACGTTTCAAATGAGAAAACTTTGTGAATCAAAGTTGTAGATTATGCAACAAGCTACAACTTTCATGTTTGGACTTTTGTTTGAATCCAAATGGATCTTTGTGAAAAAGTGGGGCAAAGTTGGGAAAAAATTAGGGTTTTTCATAACTTAGAAAAATTCTAAGTTATGAAAAATTCCATTTTAAACCCTAATTTGCATTTCTTGGTTTCTTGGTGAACAAGTTTCATGATTTAGCATGTTTTGATGAAAAATGAATCTTGACTCTTGATTTTGACCAAAAAGTCAAAGTTTGACTTTTTAGTATACAGTCAAAATTGATCAATTGACTGGGAAATTCAACTGTCAATCCTGTGTACTTGGGATCTTTTGAGTTTGTTGATCATGTCAAGATAATTCCATGGGGTCCTTGAGTCCATGTGTGAGCTTGGTTTGCCATTGGCTAGGTCAAACAGTCAAAAACTGCCTTTGTGCAGTCAAAACCCTAAAAATGACCATTTTGCCCTTTTGGTGATCTGATCAAATTTCTTGGGGAATTGTGATCCAAACTTGATCAAATGATTCATATGAGTTCATAATGTTGATGTGGGTCAAATTTCATGAGGTTTGACTGTCAATTGGCCACAGTTGACTTTTTCCCCAATACAGCTGATTTCTAGGTCAACTGTCCAATTGACTGGGCAAAACTTGGAATCAAGACTTGAAACTTGATGTGGGTAAACTTGGGAGTCCAATATGAAGCATGAAAGTCACCTTAGGCATTTTAGGTCAAAATATCTTTGTGCAAACACAAACCCTAATTTGAGTCAACAGTGCAAGGAGAGGTCTTGAGCAGATGAAACCCTAACTGGATCTTGAGCTTCAAGGGCTTTGTGGTGAGAAATCAATGAGAAATGGGAGGGAAAATTTTGGGGTACAACAGTTGCCCCTGTTCAATCTTCTTGAATCTGAAGAGTTAGATTGACAAGCTTGCCTTTCGTGACTCGAGGGTAAAAGGAGATTGGACACTAGATTGCCCGGAAATTTGCACTCGTCAAAGCAATGGATGCGGGAATGGGCTTAGAGATGCCATTTGGAGATGGGCTTAACGATTCCATCTGGGAGAGTGACAGAAATCTTGTCGGGGATGGGCTTAGAGATGCCATCTGGAAGGGAATATCAGGAAGGTGTCCAGGCTTGGGACCATCGCTGAACTGGGGGTCTGAACAAGCAATAGATTGACATCCGCTGTTGGGGAGGAATCCGTAAACTGTTTTCAGAAGTTTGAGAAGAGTCTGAACAAGCGATAGGTTAACATCCGTTACTTGGAGAACCCGTAAACTGTTTTCAGAAAGCTGCATCTGAACAAATGATAGATTAACATCCGTTGTTGGGAGGAATCCATGAACTGTTTTCAGAAAGTTGCATCTGAACAAATGATAGATTAACATCCGTTGTTGGGAGGAATCCATGAACTGTTTTCAGAAGTTTGAGAAGAGTCTGAACAAGCGATAGGTTAACATCCGTTACTTGGAGAACCCGTAAACTGTTTTCAGAAAGTTGCATATGAACAAGTGATAGATTAACATCCGTTGTTGGGAGGAATCCATGAACTGTTTTCAGAAGTTTGAGAAGAGTCTGAACAAGCGATAGGTTAACATCCGTTACTTGGAGAACCCGTAAACTGTTTTCAGAAAGTTGCATCTGAACAAGTGATAGATTAACATCCGTTGTTGGGAAGAATCCATGAACTGTTTTCAGAAGTCTTGAGAAGAATCTGAACAAGTGATAGGTTAACATCCGTTACTTGGAGAACCCGTGAACTGTTTTCAGAAATCTTGGAGTTGAATAAGCAATAGAGCAGCATCCGTTGTTGGGAAGCGTCCGTAAAGTGTTTTCAAAAAGTCTTGAATGATTTTAGTCTGTCGACTGATCTTTCCTGAAAAGGTAAAGAGTTAGTTATATGCAATGTTATGATGCATGATGCAATATACGTGGCGTCAATGTTTATGACATGAATGTGATGAATGCGCATGTAAGCTGACGAGCTATCTTGCTGAGGATAAATGAATCCGAGGCGGCTGAAGAAAAAGCATCTTGACTACTGTCGGGGAAAATAAATCCTTGGCTGCTGCCGGGGAAGAGAATTCCTGATGACCTCTACTGGGGAGTATCAATCTCGCAGACTCGTGCTGGGGAGGTAAGACTGAGAATCTTCAGTTTGATGGGAAGTGACTCTGGCGATCTCACTGGGGAACTCAAGACTTCCTCTCCCTAAAGCTCTGTGGGGAGAAGGCTCATTAGTCTGGCTCCGCTGGGGATATTGAAAATTTGCACTCTGAGGGAATTTTAGCTCTGGAGGACTCTCTGGCTGGTGATAACAAAGATAAACTCCTCCGGGGAATCATATTGGTAAGTTATGCTGGGAGACTCTTGATGAACTCCGCTGGGGATAGGAAGAATTCTGGCGAGTGCGATCTTCTGTTGTTGTTAGCTGAGGATAACCCAGTTATAAGCCTTTGTGGGGAATAACTTTGAGTAAACTCGGGAGAGACGTTCGTGCTCTTTGGGGAAATTCCTTCCAGAATCCTATTGGGGATAAGCTTTGAGAGTCTGCTGGAGATAAACCTCAGGGTTTGCTAGGGATGTGGATTCCAAATCTCTTGGGGGTTTCCTTCGAAAGGGTGTCAAGATATCCATCTGTATCTTCATTCTATCAGTAATCCTCCTCCTTAGGTTCATTTAGGAAGTGATTATGTTTCAAATGCATATGCCTATTTAACAAAACATTGGACGTTTCTCAAAATAAAACAAATAGTGCAAGAGAAAAAGAAAAGGGAAATGACACAAATTTTTGGGAAGAGTATTTGTATTGATTTTCTTTGAGTATATTTGTACAAAGGAGACAATCATCCTAGTAAGAGGACTTTGTCGTAAATATTGAAAGATTTTATACAAAATAAAGGATGGCTATGTGAAATAATTCCATGGGATTCCGTTCCGCTATAGCTTTCACAACTCTGAATATCTGTTCATTCAATGCTTCGTTTGACGATGACTGGATTGATCAGAAGTCTGGAACCGGTTGATGAAGAGATTGTCTTTGAAGTGATCCGACGAGACATAGTCATACGCTTTAATTCCCTAACTTTTGCCTGAATCGCCCTTTCGGGTTTTCGATCCACCGGGAAACCCCTTTTTGCCTAAGCCGCCCTTTTGGGTTTTCGACTTGCCGGGTGTACATATTTTTTCGTTTTTATCCCTAATTTTTGCCTGAACCGCCCTTTCGGTTTTTCGGTTCACCGGGATGCCCTTTTTTGCCCAAGCCGCCCTTTCGGGTTTTCGACTTGTCGGGTTATTTTATGCGTAGTATCTTTTGACTATGTCTGCATTCGCAGGGTGCGGCAAATCGTCGCCGTCCATGGTGGTCAAAATCATTGCACCACCAGAAAATATGCTCTTGATCACAAATGGTCCTTCATATGTAGGAGTCCATTTGCCCATGGGATCATTTTGCGGCAAGATAATCCGCTTGATTACGAGGTCCCCGACTTGATACACTTGACGTCTGACTTTCTTATTGAAGGCCTTGATCATCCGCTTTTGATACGTATGACCATGGCATATAGCAGCAAGTCGTTTCTTGTCGATCAGATTGAGTTGATCCAGTCGGGTCTGCATCCAATCATCTTCATTCAAACCTGCATCCTTCATAATCCTTAGAGAGGGGATTTGGACTTCCATAGGCAAAACAACTTCCATGCCATAAACCAAAGAAAATGGGGTTGCCCCAGTTGAAGTACGTGTCGTCGTACGGTATCCATGCAGAGCAAACGGTAACATCTCATGCCAGTCTTTGTAAGTGACTGCCATTTTCTGAATGATCTTCTTAATGTTTTTGTTCGCAGCTTCAACAACACCGTTCATCTTTGGCCGATAGGGAGATGAATTGTGATGATAAATCTTGAACTGTTCGCACAAGGCGGTGATCATTGTATTATTCAGATTTGTACCGTTGTCCGTGATGATCCTGTCTGGAACACCATACCGACATATGAGATTTTGCTTGATAAAACGGGCAACCACATTTTTGGTGACAGAGGCGAAGGAAGATGCTTCGACCCATTTAGTGAAGTAGTCAATGGCAACCAGGATGAAGCGATGTCCGTTGGAAGCCGTGGGCTTGATCTCTCCAATCATATCAATGCCCCACATTGCAAAGGGCCACAGAGCAGTCAGGACGTTGAGAGGAACCGGAGGGATATGAACTTTGTCAGCATAGACTTGACACTTGTGGCAAGTACGGGAATGTTGATGGCAGTCAGCCTCCATGGTAGACCAATAATAGCCTGCCCTTAGGATCTTCTTAGCCATTGTATGCCCGCTCAAGTGAGTGCCAAATGTGCCGCTGTGTATATCAGTCATGATCAACTCTGCTTCGGCTTTATCCACACATCGGAGTAATACACAATCATGGATTCGTTTGTAAAGGATGCCGTTGCTCAGGAAGAACTTAGCAGCGAATTTCCTTAAGAACTTCTTGTCATTCACGGAAGCTCCTTCGGGTAATCTCTAGTATCGAGATACCTTTTGATTTCACGGAACCAAGGTTGTTCCACTACTTCCTCGGTATTAATCTCGTGGCAATGTGCCGGTTCATCCATTCGCTTGATGGTGATTTGGGGAGCCTCGTTATCCCAGTTGAGCTTAAACATGGAGGACATTGTGGCCAGAGCATCGGCTAGATGATTCTCTTCTCGCGGGAAATGCTCGAAGGTAATTTGCTCGAAATGAGGCAACAATGTCAGGACATGTTCTTTGTATGGGATAAGATTAGGATGCTTGGTATCCCAGTCTCCTTTGATTTGGCTGATGACCAAAGCCGAGTCCCCGAATACGATTAAAGATTTGATCCCCAAGTCTATAGCAGCCTCGAGACCAAAGATGCAAGCTTCATACTCAGCCATGTTGTTTGTGCAGCTGAAGCAAAGTCGGGCCGTGAAAGGAGTGTGACAACCTTCCGGAGAAATGAGCACTGCGCCAATACCGTTTCCTAGTGCATTTGAAGCACCATCAAAGTACAGGGTCCATCGGGATCCCTTTTCGGGTCCGTCATACGGTCCGTCACTTTCAACGTTGTCCAAATTCACGATGTCCTCGTCTGGGAAGTCAAATCTCATGGGTTGATAGTCTTCGATAGCCTGATGAGCCAAATGGTCAGCTAGTACACTCCCTTTTATAGCTTTTTGGGTGGTGTACTGGATGTCATACTCAGTTAAGATCATTTGCCATCTAGCTATCCTTCCAGATAAAGCGGGCTTCTCGAAGATATACTTGATAGGGTCCATCTTGGAAATTAACAAGGTAGTATGAGTCAACATATACTGTCTTAGTCGGCGAGCAGCCCATACCAAAGCGCAGCAAGTTTTCTCGAGCAGTGAGTAGCGAGTCTCACAGTCGGTAAACTTTTTGCTAAGGTAATAAATAGCGTGCTCTTTTCGACCAGACTCGTCATGCTGGCCCAAAACACACCCCATTGAGTTATCCAAGACAGTTAAGTACATGATCAATGGTCTTCCTTCGACAGGTGGCATCAGAATAGGAGGTTCTAGCAAATACTCCTTGATTCTATCAAAAGCGGCTTGGCAGTCGTCGTTCCATTCAACTACCTGATCTTTCTTCAAGAGTTTGAAAATTGGCTCACAGGTAGAAGTCAGATGTGAGATGAATCTGGCAATATAGTTTATGCGCCCCAAGAATCCTCTAACCTCCTTTTCAGTACGGGGAGCAGGCATCTCTTGTATTGCTTTTACTTTTGCCGGATCGACTTCAATGCCTTTGTTGCTTACAATGAATCCCAGGAGTTTACCAGACCTAACTCCAAAAGTGCATTTACTTGGATTCAGCCTGAGCTTGTATTCTTTTAACCTGGCAAACAACTTCTCCAAATGCTCAAGGTGCTCTTCCTCTGTTTGTGATCGAGCTATCATATCATCTACGTAGACTTCAATCTCATGATGTATCATGTCATGAAATAAAGCTACCATGGCGCGTTGATAAGTTGCCCCTGCGTTCTTCAGCCCGAACGACATCACCTTATAACAGAAAGTGCCCCATTGTGTGACAAAAGTCGTTTTCTCCATATCCTCGGGAGCCATTTTGATTTGATTGTAGCCCGAGAATCCGTCCATGAAGGAAAACACCTTATGCTGAGCTGTATTGTCGATCAAGATGTCAATATGAGGTAGCGGGAAATCATCTTTAGGGCTGGCCCTATTCAAATCCCGGTAGTCCACACACATTCTGACTTTGCCATCTTACTTAGGTACTGGCACAATGTTAGCGACCCATTGAGGATAGGACGTAACAGCCAGAAAGCCAGCGTCGAACTGCTTCATTACTTCTGCCTTGATCTTTTCGGACATGTCAGGCCTCATTCGGCGAACTTTTTGCTTGATTGGGGGACAGTCTTCTCTTGTGGGGAGACGGTGAACCACAATGTCTGTGTCTAGACCCGACATGTCTTCATAGGACCAAGCGAAGATCTCAACATACTCATTCAACAACTGTACTAGGCGCTCCTTGACTTTCGGTTCTAGATTGGCACCCACTTGCACCTCCTTCCGATCCTCCTCGGTTCCCAAGTTAACAGTTTCCAATGGCTCTTCATGCGGTAAGATGGCCCTTTCCTCTTGTTGCAGAAGTCTGGCTAGTTACCCGGGTACTTCACAACCTTCGTCATCTTCATACTCGGCTAGATTGACCAGATCTTCAGAGTTATTGAAAGATACAGCAGAATAGTCACCCATGGAATCCGGAGTGGATGGGTACCTGCATTGGTGAGTGTGGGTGTGTGTAAGGGATAGCCATCCTTAAACAAAAATGCAAAAGGAAAGAAAATGAGCATAAGCAGTTTATCAAATGAAAAACGTCCAATGAATCATTAAACATGGCATATGAATATGAAAAATAGTCAAAACCCTTACAAGTGGACCTACATGCCCCGGGCAAGGCAGGAGGTGAAAAGACAGTGTACGGATTGTTTGAAAGTAAAATATTACAGACCAAATAAGAAATGTTTAACAGATAAATTATTGATGAATAAAAGTGATGGGGACAAAGTCTTTAGCCTCCCAATTGTTCAATCCTCCTCTGACAGTTGGATGAATCCACTCTTCAAAGTTGCTTTCCTTGTCTTCATCTTCCAGGGCGTTGATTCTGTAAGGAGAAATTTTGACCGGCGCTCTTTCAATCTTTGACTGGCGCATAGCTTTCTGGCCAGCAGCTGTGAACCCTAATCCAAACTTGTCAGTTTTATGCGGAAAGTCGGGTAACTGCCCCCATGATGAATTCTTCCCTTTTTTCATTGCGGCCCTTGCGTCCTCCAGAGATGCCATCCTGGCCATCTGTCTCGGTGCCTCAGCTGCTAACTTTGCCACTGCTACTTCGGGAAGAACCTCTTCGAAATGTTGAAACGGTGTCTCAATGAACTCTCCTTCAACCTCCACATACCAGAAAGAATTTAAGTGGCTAATCATGTACTCTTCTTCGCCGTGGACAGTGATGATCTTTCCCTTGACAGGATATTTCAGCATCTGATGCAAGGAGGAGGTGACTGCCCCAGCATGGTGTATCCAAGGTCTACCCAGCAGGCAGGAGTATGATGGACGGATTTCCATTACATAGAAAGTGGATTTAAACACCTCAGTACCTATCTTGACAGGAATTTCAACTTCTCCATGGACCATCCTTTTCGACCCATCGAAAGCTCTGACGACAATATCACTCGGCTTCAACTCCAACCCTTCGCAATCTAGCCGGTCCAAGGCCTTTTTAGGCAAAACATTCAGCGATGAACCGGTATCAACCAAAACATGTGCAAGGGTGGTTCCGCGACACTCGATTGAAATATGCAACGCATCATTGTGGTTTCGGCCTTTAGGGGTTAGGTCGGCATCAGAAAAACCTAGTCCATTGTCCGCAGTCAGGCTAGCCACGCAATGTTGAAATTGATCCGCAGAGGTTTCCTGGGGCACATGAGCTGCCTTCAGAAACTTAATCAAAGCTTGAGCGTGCGCTTCTGAGCAAAGCAATAGTGCCAGCATGGAGATCTTGGAGGGGGTTTGCCCCAACTGTTCCACCACATCGTAATCACTTCTCTTGATTATCCTCAAAATCTCGTCCATTTCTTTCTTGGAGGCTTCCGGAATCACCAAGGGTGGAGCCCTCGTCCTGACGGGCTCATCTTGTACTCCCTTTCCTTTATCAGCAATGGTAGGAAAGACAACACTAGGAACAACAACCTCTTCGATCAAAGGAGTTCTGGCAGAGAGTTTTACTGGTGCAGGGACGACTTCTTTAGCTGATGAGGGTCCAAAGACTGCTCTTGGAGGGGCAATCTCTGGAGAAAATATTCTCCCGCTCCTGGTGATTTTGCTGGTGCCCGCAATGTTACTAATGCTGGCTTCCTCGTCATCCGAACTTTCTTCAATTACTTCGACTTGCTTGATACCATGGTAGTAGATGTCACCACCATAGTTCCAAGGTATCGACTTCTCAGAAACATAGGGAACAGGCCCTGGCATTGTTATCTTTAAAGGAACAGATTTTGCAGCTGGTGTAATCTTAACAGGCTTTTTGACGGCCTTGGAAAGATTGGCGTGAATGGTTATGATTGAGACATTTTCAACATGAACTGGAACAGCAGAAACTTTTTCGAACAAAATTTGTCGGCTATCCATAAGGCCTTGGATGCCTTTCTTTAATAGCGGACAATCAAACGGCAGAGAGTGGCAACAATAGCAGTCTTCTTTACATCCCGGGAAGATCCCGACCCTTAACAGATTCAACTTAATGGTTAGCAGTGGAGTAGTCAGATCACTGACGTCAGCGACATACAAATCCTCTTCAACGGCATTGACATTCCGGCCGTGCTTTGGCATTGGTGCATATATCACATTGGGCTTCTCTGGAGCGTCAAACTCTACCTCCTTAGCCTCTATCAGGTCTTGGATTTTATGCTTGAGTGCCCAACAATCATTGGTGTCGTGTCCAACACTGTCTGAATGATAGGCGCATTTAGCATTGGCATGATAATGCGGGGAGGACGTATTCACATTCTTTGGCGCCTCCTTGATGGTGGCAAGATTCAACTTCAATAGATGGGGAAGCACTTGCGCCGGAGTCATATTAATACGGGTGAACTGCCGTTGTGGCCTTTCCACCCGTTGCTGATTTGGTCTGGACTGGTTATAGCGAGGCTGCTCACTCGGAGTGTTTTGAATCATTACGGCTCCCACAGTTGGCCGACGCTCCATCTTCCCTGCTCTTCTCTGAGAATATACCATAGCTGTCTCCTTCTTAAACGGCTTCTTCTCAACACTTGCAGCTACACCCTTCTGAATCTTTCCTGACTTGATGCCAGCTTCTATTCTTTCGCCTGTTAAGATCAAATCGGTAAACCCCGCGGAAGAGTTACCAATTAAATGATTGAAAAACGGCCCAGATAGGGTCCCAAGAAACATATCAACGAGCTCACGATCGGTTAAAGGAGGCTGCACCCTGCCAGCCAAATCCCTCCATTTTTGTGCATATTCTTTGAATCCCTCACTTGTTCCTAGTGACATACCCTGAAGTTGGGTACGAGTAGGAGCAAGATCAGAATTATACTGGTATTGTTTGTAGAAAGCGGTGGCCAAATCTTCCCAATTTCTGACACTGGTTCCTTCTAGCTGATAAAACCACTCCAACTGAGCTCCCGACAGGCTGTCTTGAAAGAAATGAATCCAGAGATTTTTATCTGCCGTATAGGGTTGAATTTTTCTCACGTAGGACCTGAGATGCATTTTGGGACAGGACAGCCCATCATACCTCGCAAACACTGGCACTTTGAATTTTGGGGGAATCACAATTCCGGCAACCAAGCCCATGTCTTCAAAATCCAAACCCGGTACCCTTTGCAATTCCATGGCAGCCAATCTGTCTTCTAAACCTTTATATTTGTCATCAGCGGGAGGATACTGCTGGTCAGAATAATCTTCATCCTCTTCAACCTCTTCCTCCTCTGCATCAGACTCGGAAGGCACCGCAACTCGATCTCTTTTACTAGTCCCTTCATCAGAAGTAGGAGTAAATTCAAGCACTCTCCGAGCTTCTCTGTCAAATCTTCTCCCCAAAGTAGCCACTCCGACCCTCTTTTTCTTCTTCACTGGGTCCTTATTCTCCAATTGAGTCTTGATATCCTCTTGACTTTTAACCAAAGTCATCAAAAGTTGCTGGAACTGTGCATTCTGGGCTTGTAGGTCTTTGACTGTTTGCTCGAGATCCATCCTACTGAAATAAACAGCAGACAGATAAAGAAACCTGGAGTGAGACCTGCTTATGCACATGATGAATGGTATGCTGATGTATGCAATGCATTCAAGGATTTAGGACATTCAAAATTGTTTCAGACAAAGAAGAACGCACGTCATATTAATAAGAAGAAATTTGTTAGTACATAAATGCCCCATGGGCCAAATGTTACAAAATACTTCTTAAGGCAGAAAGACATTGCGCATCCTCTTTGGTGCGATGTAGGTGTTGAGGGCCTCTTGCTCGTGGAGTCGGCGGGTAAGCTCTAGAACCTTCTTTTCACTGGCGTAGTAGCTAGCTTCAAAAGTGTTCCGTTCCTCCTTGAGCTGAATCCAACTTTTCTGCATTTCCTCCCACGATGTAGGCATGTCGGGATGTAGGATGGTGTAGGGAACCTCTCCTTCATTGACGGGCTCTTTAATCACAGGGAGAACATGAGGATAAGGCATCATCAGACTTTGGGCTCGGGCTCGTACCCACTTGAGATAAGGCTCAAGGGGGATGGAGTTCTTGTGTCCCAGAGTCTTGCTATCAACCTTGTTGAGTTTTCCCCAAGCTCTGATGAATCTTTGGCGAAGTCCTTGCGCATCGTTGTCGAAGTCAAAAACTAGGCTAGGAATCAACATGTCATGAGGGCCATCCCTTCGTGCATATCCAAATTGCCTCAAAGCTAGGCAAGGGTTGTAGGTGATACCTCCCCTAATTCCAAGTAAAGGAACATTAGGAAACTCTCCGCAGCGATCGACGATGATGACATTTTCTCTGGACCGAGAACACCAATGCACATCAGAATGAGTAAGAGTCATCAATCGTTGGGACCACCTTGTACCTCGGTCATTCTTCAAGACCGACTGTGGAAGGTGCGAAATAAACCACCTTGCGAGGATAGGAGTACAGCACATTAGAACACCCCTCTTTCTCATTGTTCGTGTGTAAAATGAGTGAAGGATGTCCCCAAGCAATGTTGGTATTGGATTTCTGGACAAGAAGATTTTGACGGCGTTGACATCTATCAATTGGTCAGGATTTGGGAACAAGACCAACCCATAGATAAGGAGTGCCACAATCTCTTCAAAGGCTTGCAGGTCCAATGAGTTCCAGCATTCTTGTGCCTTCTCAAACAAGAACTTTGCTAAGAATCCTTTGACGCTGCTTCTGGTTTCCCAATGCCCCTTGATGTCGGATGGTTGTAGATGTAATGCTCGAGCAACATCTTCCAGCTTTGGTTTCTTTTCCGTACCGTTGAAGGGTAGTTGATTAAGGATAGGGATTCTTAGGAGTTGAGAAAACTCCTCCAAAGTGGGTACCAACTGATAATCAGGGAAAGTGAAGCAGTGGTGAAGAGGGTCAAAGAACTGGAATAGCACTTTCATCATGTCTTCTTCAATGTTGGTGTTGACTAGGCTGAGCAGTCTACCATGTCTTTCACTGAAGGATGAATTTTCCGGAATTCTTGAGGTGATCTCCTTGAGTTGAGGAGAGATTCTCACAAGGTTGACTTGAATGGTGTTTCTGCGAGGGATTTCCATGTCCTACAAAACAAGAACAAAGATGAAGATCCAAAACCCTTGAAATGGTTAGTGAATGCATATGATGTTTTAAGATGTTATGATGTATGTACAAAACATATGTACAAGCAAATCACACCAAACCCTAATTTCAGGCTTGCATGGGGTTTCATAGGTAAGTACCCTCTTGAGTGTAGTTGGCTTAAAAACCTGTCCATAAATAGTAACCTGGTTCTAAGGAGCTCAATATCACTGGATTGTTTTCAATGTTCATTGTTTTGGTTTAGCCACTTAACTAGCGACCAAAATATTCCAAGAAAACAACCCTCAATGAGTGTAGTATCGAGTATCTACCAACTTCGGACTGCACCAAAGCCGGTCATCTCACTACCCCTAATAAAAGGCCAAGATGGTCAAGTAAGGTTCTAGGTCATTAGTGCTTAGTGAAATCACTCAGCGGCCCCGTACTCTCCTTGATTGAACTCAAGGGTTACCGGTACTCACAAATATGTCGCACTAATATAGCTATTGCTTAGACCGTGTCAGTATACCCCGCACAGTTTCCACAACGTATTGCTATCTATGAATGTTTCCCAAAATCCGGGTGGAGGATTGTAAACCCAAACAATAGAGTCAAAGTATAAAGCAAGCAAATCAAACAATTAGTCATGCAAGAGGGTGATCTAAGCCCTAAGGTTACCCCACTTAAAAAATTTTCCCCAGCAGAGTCGCCAGTTCTGTGATACGGTGGGAGAACTGACTAGGATTTTGCGTTTGTTTTCGCAAATGTTTCGGTTGAGCAAGAGTCGCCACCGACTTTTTATTTTATCCTAAGGAAAGGTTTAAAAAGCACATCAAAAACCTTTGAGATTTTTCTTGGGTTCGGGGAGTAGATTATAGAAGGGGAAGGTATTAACACCCCTTCTATCCATGGTTATCCATGGGCTCTTAGGCACTTGCTTAGATCAACTTGCCTTGGTTTTCAATTGTTTGAAATGGTGCTTTGTGTGTGGTTTTGAAAGTGTTTTGAAAAGGATGCCTTGTATAGGCTACCCTTGTAACAATTCTTTACTCGAATGTTTTACAAAAGGTGTTTGTCTTTTTGAAAAGATGTTTCAAGGTTTTTTGAAAGTTTGTTTGAAAGTGTTTGTGAAGTGGGTTTTGAAATTAGGCAAGTGTTTTCTTGGAAAGTTGACATGTACTTAAGAGCTTATCTACCCTAAAATTTTCTCGAAGATTTTTGTTATGTTTTAAACTTTTTGACAATTTTGTTCCACCATTGCATTTGGTGGACAATCTTGTTTTAGGAGATGAAAGGGACGGGCGCGGGTCATCTTTTAGACCATAGTTGCAATAGTGTTAAATGTCTTTGGGCAATTTTCTTTAAAAGGGACTTGATCATTCATTTAAGCAACATTTTGAGGGACTATGATCATTTGATTGTTTATTTTACCCAAAGAAGTTCAACATGCAATATGGCCCAATTATTTGAAGGCAACAAAGTGGAATACCCTAGGGGTGCAAGTGTGAAATGTGTTGTCCATTTTTTAATGCTCATTTATCTTGTATTAGGTCCAACTATTTTGTTCGTTTTATTCGCATACAAACCCTAATTCTAGCATAGTATGTTTAGAAAGCGATAAAGTGCGAAATTTAAATTCCTACGCTATTACATCACAATAATATAGGGAGGGGGGTACAATGTTCAAATGGGGATATTTAGACAAGAAATTAAACCTAAAACTATTACATCATTTTTATGAATATTTACAAGATAAATAAAAATGTATAATTCAAATGGTAAATAAAACAAATATGCAAGTATGCAAAAGGAATTTTTATATGTATGAAAAAAAGTATTATTTATGTGAAATAAAAAAGAAAATAAAAGGGATATCATTTTTGGAGTATTTTTGAATTTAGGGCAAAAACCCTAATTCTATTAAATAAAGCATACCATTTATTTATTATGAACAAATATTTATGTATATATATAAAAATAAAATAAAATGAGGTATTTGTCAAAAATGCATTTTTTATATTAAATATTAATAAGAAAAATAGAAGGGGTATATATTTTGTATTTATCCTAAATATATTAATGAGTATATGTATATATGTATTATTTTAAATATGTATTATATATATAAATAATAATAATATTTAATATTTTAGAAAATAGTATTTTTTCATATAAATATTTTCAGAAGGCAAAATAAAAATAAAAATGAAAATAAATGTGTTTTTACACATTTCTTAATATTTTAACAAAATGTATATATTTCTTTATTTATGTATAAATTAGAAGAAAATCAAATAAATATCAAATAAATTAAAAAAAAGGTGAAGAAAAATATTTTTATGCTTTTAATATTATTAACAAAAATAAATAAGTCAGAAATAAAAAAGAAAAGTCAAAAAATCAAGCAAATGGACAAAATGGGCTCAGGGGGTGCAATATCAAAAACATGGTGTGAATAAAAAAAAAGACACAGGCCCAGCCCACACCACTTCTTCTTCAACCTCTGAATCAAAAAAACGCGCGCCTGCAAGCTGTGTTTGAAATCCTGATTCTTTGATTTTTTGAACAAACTTCCAACACAAAAGATGTTAAGCATGAAATCACGATTCTAACCATATGCATAACTTGATCTAACTCTCTAAGATGAGGGAGAATTTCTCCTCCCCCAAATCCTAACCTAGTTTTTCTGCCATTTTCAAACTCCAAATTCTCTCTACTCAGGCAAAAGAAATGAAAAGTAAAAGAATGTACATGTTCAGTGGCATGAATAGGACATTGTTTCTTCACAAACTTAAGACTAATGATGCATAATAAGAGAGATACGAGTTCATCAAAATACCTGTTCAGCTGGAGTTCTAACTGGCAAATGGGGAGCTTACAGTGCAAGATACTGATTGGTATAGCTTCCTTGAGGTGTGGTGATGTTGTTCCAATATCTACTTTGCCTTGAAACACCTTGAACTGAGCTGTAGAACTTCAACTGCAAAATGGAAAAGTGAAAATGGTGGAACTTGTTAGAGGAATTACAGGTCGTGTTTCAAGGCATGGTTAGCTTGCATAGGTGCTAGGGAATGTGTATGAACTGGTTTTGGCAAGAGTGCTTGAGAGAAATAGGAGTTGGCACTCAAACTGCAGAGGCAACTCTGTTTTTGCAGTTTGATGGTGTTTTTTGGTTTGATGATGTTTGGGAGGCAAATGGCTCGTGCAATAGCTTGGTTATGATGTCTCTAATGTGTTTGATAACTTAGTTCTTGTGTGTCTAAGCTGAGATGGATGTTGTGTAATGTTATGGCACTTTTCTTCACTCTTAAGCAACAAAATGCAACTTGATGGTTTAGGTCAGTAGGGGACCTCTAATCCTGCTGCAAAGCTTCTCTTGATCAGAGCAATTTTGTCCATAATCTTGTGCCAAAGAGATTTAGCTTGTACTTGCTTGATTTACCAATTGGACATAAAGTGAACTTTTGCAAAAATGGATAGTTCACTTTATCTAAAAATGGATTAGGCTTGTGTACAATACTTGAACTCATAGAATAACACTTTGACACAATGAACAAGCATTAAATTATTGAGTGTAACTTGGTTTAAGGACCTGTAATCTAATCTAAAGCATGCTGAGTTCAAATTGCAAGGTTATGAACATGTAACTTGGTCATGAACAAAGTGAGTTTTTGCTATATTGTGAAATTCGATTCTCCCTAACCATGAGGTTGTTTGAGAAGTTCTTGGACATTTTGGAAAGCTTGGAATGTGTAATACAATCCATCTTTGAAATTAAATTTGAAATTCCAAGTGGAAGTGTATGGAAAATGGCCTTGAAGTTAGGTAGAAAACCTTGTCAAAATAGGTCAAATTTCACTAAGTTAAGAATGGTTTAGTGCCCTTATTCAAAAATTTGTAACTTGTGACACAAGCTTCAAATGAGAAAACTTTGTGAATCAAAGTTGTAGATTATGCAACAAGCTACAACTTTCATGTTTGGACTTTTGTTTGAATCCAAATGGATCTTGGTGAAAAAGTGGGGCAAAGTTGGGAAAAAATTAGGGTTTTTCATAACTTAGAAAAATTCTAAGTTATGAAAAATTCCATTTTAAACCCTAATTTGCATTTCTTGGTTTCTTGGTGAACAAGTTTCATGATTTGGCATGTTTTGATGAAAAATGAATCTTGACTCTTGATTTTGACCAAAAAGTCAAAGTTTGACTTTTCAGTATACAGTCAAAATTGATCAATTGACTGGGAAATTCAACTGTCAATCCTGTGTACTTGGGATCTTTTGAGTTTGTTGATCATGTCAAGATAATTCCATGGGGTCCTTGAGTCCATGTGTGAGCTTGGTTTTCCATTGGCTAGGTCAAACAGTCAAAAACTGCCTTTGTGCAGTCAAAACCCTAAAAATGACCATTTTGCCCTTTTGGTGATCTGATCAAATTTCTTGGGGAATTGTGATCCAAACTTGATCAAATGATTCATATGAGTTCATAATGTTGATGTGGGTCAAATTTCATGAGGTTTGACTGTCAATTGGCCACAGTTGACTTTTTCCCCAATACAGCTGATTTCTAGGTCAACTGTCCAATTGACTGGGCAAAACTTGGAATCAAGACTTGAAACTTGATGTGGGTAAACTTGGGAGTCCAATATGAAGCATGAAAGTCACCTTAGGCATTTTAGGTCAAAATATCTTTGTGCAAACACAAACCCTAATTTGAGTCAACAGTGCAAGGAGAGGTCTTGAGCAGATGAAACCCTAACTGGATCTTGAGCTTCAAGGGCTTTGTGGTGAGAAATCAATGAGAAATGGGAGGGCAAATTTTGGGGTACAACACCAGTCAACCTATTGGGTCGTTTTCATGCATAATATCTTTTGACTATATCCACGTTCACAGGGTGTGGGAAATCTTTTTCGTTCATAGGTGGGAGTCCATTTGCCCATGGGATCACCTTGTGGTAGAATGCTGCGCTTTATTACCAAGTCACCAGCCTGATATACCCGATGCTTGATTTTCTTATTGAATGCCTTGATCATACGTTTCTGATACACCTGACCGTGGCAGATAGCCATAAGCCTCTTTTCGTCAATCAGATTCATCTGGTCTAGCCTGGTCTGAATCCACTCGCCTTCGTCTAAGTCCGCATCTTTCATAATCCTTAGAGAAGAAATCTGAACTTCGACAGGCATGACAACTTCCATGCCATAGACCAGAGAGAATGGGGTTGCCCCAATTGATGTTCGCGCTGAAGTGAGATATCCATGAAGAGAAAATGGTAACATCTCGTGCCAGTCTTTATAAGTCACAATCATCTTCTGTATGATCTTCTTAATATTCTTGTTGGTGGATTTTAATACACCATTCATCATTGGTCATTACAGAGAAGAGTTGTGGTGCTTGATCTTGAACTGCATGCAGAGATCAGTGATCATAGTGTTGTTGAGGATGGTACCATTGTCCGTGATGATTCTCTCGGGGATGTCATACTGAAAAATGAGGTTATGCTTTATAAATCGAGCTACCACATTCTTGGTAACAGAGGCAAAAGAGGTCGCTTCAACCCATTTTGTGAAGTAGTCAATGGCGACGAGAATGAAGCAATGTCCATTAGAAGTAGTAGGTTTGATTTCTCTGATCATATCAATGCCCCACATTGTGAATGGGCCAAGGAGCGGTCAAAAGATTCAGAGGAACTGGAGGCACATGAGCCTTATCAACATAGATCTGGCATTTATGACAAGTCCTCGAGTGGTGGTGACAGTCGGTTTCCATAGTCGACCAATAATAACCCGCTCTCAAAATCTTTTTAGCCATAGTATGCCCGCTGGAGTGAGTACCAAAGATGCCTTCATGCATATCCTCCATAATTTTCTCCGCTTCCTTCTTGTCTATACAGCGAAGCAGAGTTAAATCATGATTACGCTTGTATAAAATTCCATTGCTCAAGAAGAAATTAGCCGAGAATCTCTGTAGGAATTTCTTGTCATTGATTGATGCCCCTTCAGGGTGTTCTTGAGCTTCAAGGTACCTTTTCACTTCATGAAACCAAGGTTTTTCTTCTACTCCAACAGTATCAATTTCATAGCAATGTACCAGTTTGTCGAATCTTTCAATGGTAATTTTGGGAGCCCCATTGTCTCATCTGATCTTGAACATGGATGGCATGGTAGCTAATGCGTCCTCCAACTGATTCTCTTCTCTTGGGATATGCTCAAAAGTAATCTCTTCGAAGTATGGAATCAAAGTTAGCACATGTTCTCGATAAGAGATAAGATTCAGATGCTTCATATCCCATTCTCCCCTGAACTAACTGATTACCAAGGCCGAATCCCCATATACGCTCAGGAATTTAATTCTCAGGTCAATAGCAGCTTTAATACCCATGATGCACGCTTAGTATTCAGCCATATTATTGGTGAAGTCAAAGCAAAGTCTAGCAGTGAAGGGCGTATGACAACCCCAGAGAGAGATGATTACAACACCGATTCCATTGCCAAGTGCGTTAGAAGCTCCATCAAAAACCATAGTCCATCAGGATCTTAGCTCAGATCCTTCATACAGTCCAGGCTCTTTACAATCTGTAACTAGCATAATGTTCTCATTCGGGAATTCGAAATGCATAGACTGATAGTCGTCTACATCTTGATGTGCCAAAGTATCTGCCAATACACTTCCTTTGATTGCTTTTTGGGTGGTGTACTGAATGTCATACTCTATTAAGACTATTTGCCAATGGGATATTCTTCCGGAGAGGGTTGGCTTCTCGAATATGTACTTGATGGGATCCATTTTAGAGATCAATAAAATAGTATGAGTCAACATATACTGTCTTAGTCAGCGAGTAGTCCATGCCAAAGTGCAACAAGTTTTTTCAAGCAGTGAATATCTTGTTTCACAGTCGGTAAACTTTTTTATAAGGTAGTATATTGCATGTTCTTTTCGACCAGACTCGTCATGCTGCCCCAATACACATCCCATTGAGTTCTCTAGCACTGTTAGGTACATGATTAAAGGTCTTCCTTCAACTGGTGGCATCAGAATTGGATGTTCTTGTAAGTACTCCTTGATTTTATCAAAGGCTATTTAACATTCATCGTTCCATTTTACTACTTGATCTTTCTGCAGCAACTTGAAGATTGGCTCACAGGTAGCAGTCAAATGAGAAATGAATCAGGAAATGTAATTCAACCGTCCTAAGAAACCTCTGACCTCTTTCTCAGTAAAGGGAGCCGTCATTTCTTGAATAGCTTTAACTTTTGCAGGATCAACTTTAATACCTTTACCATTAACAATGAAACCTAGGAGTTTACCGGATCTCACCCCAAAAGTGAATTTGTTCTGACTTAGCCTTAGTTTGTACTTCTTTAGCCTTTCAAATAACTTACGTAGATGATCAATATGTTCTTCTTCAGTCAGTGAGCTTGCTATCATGTCGTCAGCGTAGACTTCTATCTCGTGATGAATCATGTAATGAAATAAAGCTACCATGGCACGCTGATAAGTTGCCCCGACATTTTTCAACCCAAAAGACATGACCTTGTGTGATACGGTGGCAGAACTGACTGTTATACTGGTTTGCATTTTGTATTCGCAAATGTTGCGGTAAGCAAGAGTCGCCACCGACTTCTCTTTTATCCAAATTAAGGAAAGGGTGAAAAGAACAGAAAAAGACCTTTTCGAGAGTTTTCTGAGTAAGAGGGGTAAATTATGGAAAGGGAACGTGTTAGCACCCTTTTCATCCGTGGTTTTCCACGGGCTCTTAGAGGTTTGCTCATTTTTAAACTACCTTTGTGCTTTGTGTTTGAAAATGTTTTGAAAACTCCTTAGTATGGAGAACTTTGTAATGTTTCTCGGGATAGTGGAGAAAGTATACAAAGTGTTTTGAAATGTCTTTTGAAAAGTAGTTTTTGTGTAAGTACAAAATGTTTGAGCAAACTTCTAACAACTATCTACTTTTATACTCGAAAAGGGTCGTTCTTTTCCTCTTTTCCTTTAGACAATGCTATCCTACTATTAGTGAGTAGGTAGCCCTATCGTTGGATGTTTGAGGGACAATCGAAAGGGACGTTACGATCACGAAGGCAACTTGGCAAGAAATTTTAGTAACTGTCCTAAAGTTCTAAGATCACTTTTAACCGAGGCAACATCGAGAGGGTCATCGAGGGACTTGTGATCTTTCAAACTAGAGGACAACCACTAAAGCTTCTCACGTTTCGAGAATTGTGACCGTTTTCCGAAGGCAACCGAAGTGGGGTACCCTAGAGGTGTGCATGTGCAATTGATTTAGTTCAAGTATTTATCTTGTGTTATTAGATTTGCTAACGTTTGATTATTTGTCTTTCCATACACGCCTAGTTACTAACAGTTAATATGTACAAAAAATATAGTGCATAAAGCGTAAATCTAGACTATTACATGGCTTTCGGAGAGGGGGTATTTACAATATACAAACAATTGGGGGAAGAAAAATAAAGAAAGTGATAAAAGGTCCTATTTATAACTATTACAACCCAAATAACAGTTACATCAATAATATAAAAATGTGAAAACAAAATAACGCGCGTGAAATAAAGAAACATATACGAAAACCTAAGAATTTAGTTAAGTAAAATATATATTTTTGTTTATTTGTTTATTTTAAGAAAATAATTAAATTAACTTAAATCTAATTTTAATTTAAAAAGATAATTGCTAAATAAATTTAAAGCCTAATGCTAATATTTTTGTATTTTTATTTGAGAAAATAATTTAAACACAAATTAAACCCTAAGTTCTAACTTATTTTAATTAAAAATGTTAAAGTTAATTAATTAATTAATTTCAGAAATTAATTATTCTAAAAAGAAAAATTAATCTTAAATTTTGTTGATTTTTTTATTTGATTTAAAAAAAAAATTACTGATTAAATAAAATAAACAAAATTAAAAGAATAAAAATAAAAACAAATGGAGATGGTAGAAACCATCGTCTTCTCCGGCGGCCTTCAACGTCAAACCTGTGTTAAATTGAAAAAGAAAAGGCTCTATCCTACATGAAATTTCACCATGAGTCTGAATCCGGGGTCAAAATTGGATGGAAACTAATGGCAAGAGAGTTACGATACAAATGCAAATTGCACGATTAAAAATGGAAAACAACCATGCGTACGTTTGAGCTTGCATGTAAAGACTCATTTCAGTCCTAAACATCATCCTGATCACATATAGCCACAAAACATTAGTAAACAATGCATGAATATAAAATTTCGGATGCAAGAAGTTTTACCAAATCAGAGATTGTGGTTTGACCTCTTATAGGCGTGTGATGGCTTGAATGAGGGCTGGGAATGAGTCCTGAGATATTCAGGAAGAAGATAGCACGCTTGGTTTGGATGGATGATGGCTGAAGATTCAGTTTTGAATTTCATAACTTTGAGAATTTTGGCAATTTTTGTGTGGTTCTTCTCAAGCAATTTTTTTTGTGTAATTTGTGGGAACTCTCTAGAAATTATTTTTGTGTCCTTTGCTCACACCTTGGTCTTGTATTTATAGAGGAAGAAGAGGGCTAGCAAAGATGGTAAGAATCCACCCATAATGGCCCTCTTTCAAACCAAAATCAAACACATTAAAAAAGTTCCAAAAATAAAAATTATTGCTCATTTTTAGGTGCAATGCACCTAGCCTCCTTTGCACGAAATTTTAGAGCCAAAAATAATTCAATCCATCAGCCCATATTGCCATAACAAATATTTACTATTTTATGCAATTTTATTTAGTTTTTATTTGATTTAATTCATATTTAAATAAATAAAAATTCAAAAAAAATGCATGGATAGATTTAGAGGTCCTTGGACACATCATGAACATATTTGAACTCCAAAAAGTTAGGTCCAATAATTTAAAATCATAAATTTGCTCAATTGAGATTTCATGCCTTTCCTTTGAAAATTTTCCAACTTGTGCAATCCATAACTTGCTCAATTTTTATCCAATGATGACGATCTTGAACTCTTTGGAAATCCCTAGATGTCATCTACAATCTCTATGTTTACCATTTTTGCATTTGGATAAATAATCTTAATGTAAATGGTCTTGGGAAAAAATGACTTTTGTTGACCTTTTGAAAATGACCTGTAATGTACGAGCTTTTATCTTTCAAATGGTACACCTCTTGAACTTGAGGGTTGAAGAGAAGTTGTAGGGAATTGGATTCTATTCAAAATGAGATTTGGTTGGAACAAAATGTATGAAGTATGAGAAATTTATGCCTGGTCAAAGTTTGGTTGACTTTTCCTATAGAAACCCTAATTAGCAATTCTTGACTTTTGATGAATTAGGAGCATTTCTTGAGGGATCATGATCAACCCTTCATCCTATGATGGATATCACTTCAAAATGTTGATGTTAACCAAAAATCTTAAAGTTTGACTGTATATAGACCATAGTTGAATTTTGACCTAGTACATTTGATTTTCAAGCCTTTGAGCAATTGACTGAGCAAACTTGTAGTGCAAGGTATGAAATTTGTCACGGATAATCTTGAAGATATATTAGGACCATGAAGACATTTGAGACCTTTGGATCTCACACATCTTGGTGAAAAATGAAACCCTAGTTGGAAGGCCAATGCTTAGGAGGAGAATTTGTCTGATCAATTCTTGGTCAACCTTGAGCAATTGAGGACCTCTAGGAGTATGTCTTGTGTGAAAATGGGAGGGAAAATTTTAGGGTACAACAGCTGCCCCTTTTCAATTTTCTTAAGCCTGAGGATTTAGATTGGCTTGTACTTTCATGATCTGAAGGTGGAAGATGATTGAACACTAGAGTGCCCAGAAATTTGCACTCGCATGAAGTAATACTGCTGGTTGATGACATCGGGAATGGGCTTACATATTTCATTTAGAGAAGATGACTGAAATTCATCGGAGATGGGCTTAAAGATGCCATCCAGAGAATATGACAGAGAGTCGTCGAAGATGGGCTTAAAGATGCCATCCAGAGTAGATGCTGACTTCATAAGAGGTCTCTTTATGGGGATTCCTGTTCCGGTTGTTTGAGGAGGAGTCCACTAGGGGATGTTGATTTCTGTTGTTTTCCTGTTTGAGGAAAACTCTGGGGAATAGAGTCTAGGAACTTTAGTTGTCCATGGCTCCGCTGAGGGGTTATATCTGGATTGGAGAGATGAAAGTTTGTTGTTTTCTGGTTGAAATCTAGGCTTTACAGTAATTTGCTGGGGAGAATGAAATTAACTACTATCTGGAAATGTATCAGAAGAAACCTGTGTAGGACTGTTTCAGGATGAGTCCGGGTAAGACTTCATCTGGAAGTGTATGAGAAGGAACCTGGGTATGGATGTTTTAGGAGATATGTGAGAGGGAGCCTGGGTAGGGCAGATTCAGGATGAGTCTGTGTAAAACTGTATCTGGAGATTGTGAGAAGGAACCTGTGTAGGGTTGCTTTAGGATGAGTCCATGTAAAACTGCATCTGGAAATTCAAGAGAAAGAACCTGGGCAGGGTTGCCTCAGGATGAGTTCGTGTAAAACTGCATCTGGAAATTCAAGAGAAGGAACCTGGGTAGGGTTGCCTCAAGATGAGTCTGTGTAAAACTGCATCTGGAGATTGTGAGAAGGAACCTGGGTAGGTTTGCTTCAGGATGAGTCCGTGTAAAACTGCATCTGGAAATTCAAGAGAAGGAACCTGGGCAGGGTTGCCTCAGGGATGAGTCCGTGTAAAACAACATCTGGAAATTCAAGAGAAGGAACCTAGGTAGGGTTGCCTCAGGATGAGTTAGTGTAAAACTGCATCTGGAAATTCAAGAGAAGGAACCTGGGTAGGGTTGCCTCAAGATGAGTCAGTGTAAAACTGCATCTGGAGATTGTGAGAAGGAACCTGGGTAGGGTTGCTTCAGGGTGAGTCCGTGTAAAACTTCAGAAGGAGGGAGAAGGAACTCATGTAAGATTTCTTCATGAAGAGCTCGTATAAAGCTGTATTTGGAAGTCAGAGGAAACCCGTGTAAGATTGCTTCATGAAGAGCCCGTATAAAGCTATATTTGGAAGTCAGAAGAAACCCGTGTAAGATGGCTTCATGATGAGCCTGTGTAAAGCTGTATTTGGAAATCAGAAGAAACCCGTGTAAGATTGCTTCATGTTGAGCCCGTGTAAAGCTATATTTGGAAGTTAGAAGAAACCCGTGTAAGATTGCTTCATGATGAGACCGTGTAAAGATGTATTTGGAAGTCAGAAGAAACCCGTGTAAGATTGCTTCATGATGAGCCTGTGTAAAGTTGTATTTGGAAGTCAGAAGAATCCCGTGTAAGATTTCTTCATGATGAGCCCGTGTAAAGCTGTATTTGGAAGTTAGAAGAAACCCGTGTAAGATTGCTTCATGTTGATCCTGTGTAAAGTTGTATTTGGAAGTTAGAAGAAACCCGTGTAAGATTGCTTCATGATGAGCCCGTGTAAAGCTGTGTTTGGTCGCACAAATAATTACTCTGTTTTGTGTCAGGTGCTAATCCTATACCTGTTGAAAATTGTTAATGATTGTTGTACCCCAAAATTTTCCCTCTCATATTATCAAGATTTTCCTCACAAGACTTCTTGGACTCCAGACAAGATTAGGGTTTGCTCAGCTCAAGACATCTCCTTGCACTGATGACCTGAAATTAGGGTTTGAGTTTGCACAAGGAATTTTGGACCATCAATGCTCAATGTGACTTTCATACACCATGTTGGACCCCTAAGATTGCTCATACCAAGTTTCAAGACTTGAATCACATTTTTGCCCAGTCAATTGGATAGTTGACCTAAAAATCAGCTGTATTGGGGAAAAAGTCAATCATGGCCAATTTACAGTAAAACTTCATAATTTTTGATCCACTACAACATTCTAGGCTCCTATGTACCATTTGATCAAGTTTGGACCACAACTCCTCAAGAAATTTGATCAGATCATCAAAAGGGTAAAATGGTCAAAATTAGGGTTTTGACTGAGAAAGGGCAATTTATGATTTTAACCTAGCCAATGACCAATTGGGTTCAAGCATGATTTCAAGGACTCAATGGCACCATCTTGACCTAATCACAAGGTTCAAAAGATCTCAAATGCATTGGATTGACAGGTGAATTTCCCAGTCAACTGATCAAAAATCAACTGTACACTGAAAAGTCAAACTTTGACTTTTTGGTCAAAATCAAGTGCCAAGGGTCATATTTCATCAATATGTGTCAAAACAAGAAACTTGTTCACCAAGAAACTTAAATTTGGAAATTAGGGTTTAAGATTGAAAAATTTCATAACTTAGAATTTTTCTAAGTTATGAAAATTTCTTATTTTTTCTCAACTTTTCCCAACTTTTTCACCATGATGCAATTAGATTAAAAGAAAACTTCCAACATGAAAGTTGTAGTCCTCCACAAAATCTACAACTTTTATTCACAAAGTTTTCCCAAAATATGCTTGGATCTCAAGTTATGATTTTGTGAATAGGGGTCCAAAAACTTTTTAACTTAGTGAAAATTTGCCCTAGTTTAGGCAGATTTTTGACCTAACTTCATGGCAACTTTTCACCTAGTTCCAAGAGGAATATAAAAATTAATTTCAAATATGGATTATAGAGCATGTTACAAGCTTTCCAAAATGTCCAAGAACTCTCCAAGATAATTTATGGTTAGGGAGAATCGAAGAAAAGAAAATGGCAAATTATCACCTTTGTCCAAGGCAATTTTCACAATGGTTCAAGTTGCAAATTTGTACTAAGCATGCTTGTACTTGGTTTTACAGGTTCTAATACCTTCTACACTCATTAATTTAATGCAAACACATTGGACAATGGCTTTGTTCTGAGCTATGGAGCTTTGTACATTGAATTAATCCATTTATGGCATAAAGGTAACAATACCATTTCCATAAAGCTTGCTTTTTGCAACTTTGTTTATCTTGAGCCATGGACCTAATATCTTGCTGCAAACAAAGTTCACAAATATCAGGAAAAGTTTACCAACTATGTGCAACTAGCAAGCAGGCCTGTACAGGCTTTGGCATTGTCACTTCCCAACTTTTCTTCAAAAGCAAGAAACTTGCAAAAGTCAAGAAGACTCTTCCATCTGATAAAACCAAGACTTTGTATCATTCCACACAACCTCAGAATATTGTTGCAAGCCTAAAGCACGAATTTACAACTTCTCAAACACTCAAATATACCAAAAACACCATTTCTGTCCAAAACAGGGCAACCTATGCAGAACTTTGGCCAAATCATTATTGCCTCGTGCGTTTTGCTTTGAATCACTTCAAACACATTCCATACCTCACATCCAAACTATCCAGACCCCTGTCCAGCAACTGTGAGCTCATTTTCACACTTCACCATTTTCATTTTCTGAGTTTGCAGGTTGACTTCTACAAGGTGATTCAAGCAACTTTAAGGCAAGCTGAGCATTGGGAAAGCTTGAGGGAACTTCAAGCAAGCTCACAAGAACTTCAGGCCTCACTCAAAGTTGCTACATTGCCATAACCAAACTCAACTGAACAAGGTATTTGTCAAGTTTCTATCTCTCTATTTAGACATCCTTAGGCTTAGGTTTGTGAAGCAAAAATGTAGTCCTTGAGTTGCTTGAGCTGTACATATGCATAGCTTCCATTTATATTAACTGAGCTAGGAGTATTTGATTGTTGAAGTTGCTGAAAAAACTAGGTCAAAATTTAGGGCCATTAAAATTCTCTCTGTCCTTTGAGAGTTAGGTCACAAAATGGATATGGTTGGAATCGTGATTAAAAATGCTATAAGTTTCATGTTGTGAGTTTTTGATTTCATGCAAGCAATAGAGAGAACAGGATTTAAACTGAACTAGGGCGCGCGCACGAAGACGAAGGTCAGGGACGAAGTGAGCTTGGGCTTGAGCCTTCTGTTTCACTTTTCACACCCCCTATTTCTATTTGCACCCCCCTTTGTATTTTTTGATATTTTTCATATTTTCTTGATATTTTTATATTTTTGACTTTTATTATTTTTTCTGAACATTATAAAATCATAAAAATATTTTCTTAATTTTTGCATTTTTATTTTATTATTTTTATTATTTTTTTGGCATAAAAATAGTTTATTAATAATAATATACTTTATTTTCTTAAATAAAACTTGTAAATAATATAAAAATATTATATATTTTTATTTTTATTATTTATAAACTTAAAATAATATTTTCATACATATTTCAATTTTTTAACATTTTGTATATATTATTATTATTTTTCTTGAACAAAAATGAACAAAATAAATAATATAGAATATTTTCTATTAAATCAAAAATTAGGGTTTTCACCCTTTCAAAAATATTATTATTATTTTTTGTTATTTTTAGAACTTAAATAAATTTATTTTCTCATACATAAAATAAATACAAAAACATTTTTGCATACATACATTTTATTGTATATTTGAATATTTGCTTATTTATTTATTTGTACAATAAATTCAATTTGGTTGTAATAGTTTTAGGGTTTTATTTTGAGCAATATCCCCTATTCAAAACTTGTATCCCCCTCCCCATAATATTGTTGTAATAGTCTAGATTTACTTTACGCATTTTATTGCTTTCATATACCATGATAGTAAACTAGGGTTTTGTGTGCAAAGACCAAAAATCAAAAACAAATAGCATGACCTAAATACAAGACAAAATGCATGAAAAATGACAACTCCTTGCACACAAGCACCCCTAGGGTTTCATCCACTTTGTTGCCTTAAAATGGCCATGGTATGCATGCTAGGTATCTTGGCAAAACAAAACAAAACAAAAAGATCATAGTCCCTCGATGACGCTATCTTGGTTGCCTAAAACAAATAATCTTAAGTCCCTCAAAACCTGCTAGATACTTGGCAATATTGTTATCATGGTCATACGATGACCCACGCCCGTCCCGTTTAACATCCAAAGATAGGGTTATCTACCAAAACAATGGTAGGTTAACAATGTCAAAGGAATAAAAATGTATAGGAAAGACTTTTGAGTAGGGTAGATAACTCCTAGTTACTTGATCTCTTTCAAACAATCCTTGCTATTTTCAAACACACACACATTTCAAAACAATTTCCAAACAACTTTCAAACATTGAAATATTTTTTAAAAAGACAAACATCTTTGTATACATTCTTACAAACAAGAATCAATCACAAAGGTTGCCTAAACAAAGGCCTCTTTTCAAAATACTTTCAAAACCACACAAAGCACAATTTCAAACAATTGAAAAACAAAAGCAAGTGATCTAAAACAAGTAACTAAGAGCCCATGGAAAAACATGGATGAAAAGGGTGCTAGCACCTTCCCTTTTTATAATCTACCCCCGAACCCAAAAACAATCTCAAAGGTCTTTCCTGTGCTTTTTTACCTTTCCTTTTGGATAAAATAAAAGTCGGTGGCGACTCTTGCTAAACCGCAACATTTGCAAACACAAACGCAAAACCTCAAGTCAGTTCTCCCACCGTATCACAATGATAAATATCTGTTGATTGATCTTTCCTAAAAAGGTAAAGCGTTAGCTGTATGCAATGTCATGATGTATAAAATGCATTGTGTAACTGTGTTCTCAAAATAAATGAGATTGGGATGTATGCATTTGTACTGCAGATGCTATGACATTTGTAGAATGATGTATGAATGCAATATGTGAATGTATCAGTTATTCTATTTCAGTGCTGTTGAATTAGGGAAAATAAATCCCTGATTGCAGCTGGTGATGAAGAATGTATGTATTTAGATTTTGTTGAAGCTGAACTGTTGGGAGATGATCTTCCGCTGTTAGAGAAATAATACTCTATTGGGGAAGGAAAGCTCTACGCATTGCCTGAGGATTTTGTGAAATCCTATTAGGGAATCCTGAGAAGTTTAACGACATTAATAGGGAAAACCTGATGTCATAGCAGTAGTTGGAATTCTTGTCCTGTCGGAGATACAAGAATACTTGACATCACTAGGTTGTAAGCTGAGGATATGGCGGCAACTTTTAAGTAAGATGCCCTTTGTGATGCGGTGAGAGAACTGACTTGAGGTTTGCATTTGTGTTTGCAAATGTTGCGGTTAGCAAGAGTCGCCACCGACTTTTATTTTATCCAAAAGGAAAGGTAAAAAAGCACAGGAAAGACCTTTGAGACGTTTTCTTGAATTCAGGGGGTAGATTATGAAAATGGAAGGTGCTATCACCCTTTTCATCCATGGTTTTCCATGGGATCTTAGTTACTTGTTTAGATCACTTACTTTGCTTTGAAATTGTTTAAAATGGTGCTTTATGTGGTTTTGAAAGTATTTTGAAAAGAGGTCATCGTTTAGGCAATCTTTGTAATGATTCTTGTTCGTAAGAATGTATACAAAGATGTTTGTCTTTTGAAAAATGTTTCAATATTTTGAAAGACGTGTGTGTTTGTTTTTGAAAATAGCAAGGATTGTTTTGAGATTTATCAAGTAACTAGAAGCATTCTACCTACTCAAAAGTCTTTCTTGTGCATTTTTATTCCTTTGACGTTGTTGATTTACCATTGATTTGGTAAACAACCCTATCTTTGGATGTAAACGGGACGGGCGTGGGTCATCGTATGACCATGATAGCAATGTTGCCAGGTATCTTTAACATTTTGAGGGACCAAGATCATCTTTGTGTAGGCAACCTTTGTATAGCGTCATCGAGGGACTATGATCTTGTTTTGTTTTGTTTTTCCAAGGTACTTCGCATGCGTAACATGGCCATTTTTATTTAGGCAACCAAGTGGGTGAATCCCTAAGGGTGCTTGTGTGCAAAGTGTGTCATTTTACATGCATTTGTCTTGTAATTAGGTCTTTTCTATTTGTTTGGTTTTTGGTCTTATCATGCAAAACCCTAATTTACAATACAAGTATATAAAGCGGTAAATTGCGTAAATGTAAACTAAGCTATTACAACAATTATTATGGGAGGGGGGATACAAGTTTTTGAATGGGGATATTGCACAAAATAAACCCTAAAAATACTATTACAACCCAATTGAATATTATGCGAAATAAATAAATATACAAATATTTAAAATGCAATAAAAATGTATTTATGCTAAAAAATGTTTTGTATTTGATTATTTTATGAGAAAATGATTTATGTAAACCCTAGAAAAAATTAAAAATAATAATATTATTTTTGAAAGGGGAAAAACCCTAATTTTTTATTAAAGAAAATATATATTCTATATTATTATTTTGTCCATTTTTGTATAAGAAAAGCAATAAATAATATAATATATAAATATTAAAAATTAAGTATGTATAGAAAATAATATTTTATGTGTAAAATAAAAAAATAAAAAAATGTATAGTATTTATTAAATGTATTTACAATTTATATAAAAAAATAAAATTCTATTTATTCTAATAAGCTATTTTCTTATGTAAAAAATAAAAATAAAAAAATAAAATAAAATTGCAAAAAATTATTTAATTATTTTTTAGGATTTTTAATGTTCATAAAAATGATTAAAAGCAATAAACATGAAAATATAAAGAAAAATGCAAAAAATATAAAACAAAGAATCAGGAGGTGCAAATAGTGGCCAGGGGGTGTGAAAAACAAAAACAGAAGGCCCAAGGCTCCCAAGGCCCAGGCCAGTCATCCCTGTTCTCCAGCCATTCCTTCTGCACGCGTATTCTTCTTCAAATCTGTAACTTGCTATTGCTTGCATAAAAACAAAAACTTATAAGACAAAACATGTAGCATTTTATCTCACGATTCCAATGATATAAAATTTGTAACCTAACTCTCAAAGATCAGAGAGAATTTAATCAGCCCTAATTTGTGACCTAATTATTTCATGAACTTCAAACTTCAAATTCTCATGGCACAGTTAATATAAATGACAAGTATGCATATGTACAACTTCACCAAGATAAGGGCTACATTTTTCCTTCACAAATCATGGCTTGAGGATGCCTAAATAGAGAGATAGAGATTTTAAAAATACCTCCTTCAGCTGGACTTGGATATGTCAATGTGGAGACTTTGAGTGAGGCCTGAGGATCGTGTGAGCTTCCTTGAAGTTCCTTCAACCTATTCCAATACCTAGCTTGCTTTGTGGATGGCTAAAACTCTCTGTAGAAGTCAAGCTGCAACCTTCAAATTTGAAAATGGCAATGGCTGAAACAGAGCTCACAGAACTAGGACAAGGGCTTGGATAACTTTGGTAGGATATATGGAAGGTGTTTGAAGTGTTGAAACAAGAAACGCACGAGCCAAAAATGAAATGGCTAGAGTTTTGCAGCAATTGGATGTTCTTGGCAGAAAAATGAAGTTTTTGAGTTTTAGGGTGTTTTGGATGCTAACCATTCGTGTCCTGGCTTGTGACCACTTTGTGAATATGTATAGAATGATACGAAGTCCACTCTTCCCTTGTTGTACAAGTTCTGACTTCTTTTGCAACTTTTCTTGCATTTGAAAAAAAATGACAAGACAAATGCACCATGCTTGTACTAGCTACCTCAAGGGCTGATAAGAGTTGGTCTGCTTTGCTTGATATTTGTGGAAGTTGTTTGTACCAAAGGAACAAGTCCATGGCTCAAGAATGATAAAGTTGCAAAAGCTTACCTTTATGAAAATGGCAATGTGCCCTTTATGCCATTAATGGGATTATCTTTTGTACAATGTTCCAAAAACCAAAATAAAGCCCTTATCCTCTGAGTTTGCATTTAATTATGGAGTGTAGAATGAGTTTAGGACCTGTAATGCAAAGTACAAGCATCCAAGATCAGATTTGCAACTTGATGCCTTGTGAAAATGGCATGAACAAAAGTGATAAAATGTCAATTTCTTTTCTTCGATTCTCCCTAACCACAAATGATCTTGGAGAGTTCTTGGACATTTTGGAAAGCTTGTCATGTGATATACAATCCATCTTTGAAATGAATTTTGATAAAACTCTTGGAACTAGGTGAAAAATGTCCATGAAGTTGGGTCAAAAACCTGCCTAAATTAGGGCAAATTTTCACTAAGTTATTTAGTTCATGGACCCCTATTCACAAATTCATAACATGAGATCCAAGCATCTTTTGGGAAAAGTTTGTGAAGAAAAGTTGTAGATTTCATGGAGGAATACAACTTTCATGTTGGAAGTTTTATTTGAATCAAATTGCATCATGGTGAAAAAGTGGTGAAAAGTTGGGAAAAAATAAGAAAATTTCCATACTTAGAAAAATTCTAAGTTATGAAAATTTTCAAATTCAAAACCCTAATTTGCAATTTTGGTTTTCTTGGTGAACAAGTTTCATATTTTGACACATCTTGATGAATTATGACCCTTGGCATTTGATTTTGACCAAAAAGTCAAAGTTTGACTTTTCAGTGTACAGTTGACTTTTGATCAGTTGACTACAAAATTCATCTGTCAATCCATAATCTTGAGATCTTTTGAACTATGTGATTAGGTCAAGATGATGCCATTGAGTCCTTGAAATCATGTTTTAACTCAATTGTTCATTGGCAAGGTTAAAAATCAGAAATTGCCCTTTCTCAATCAAAACCCTAATTTTGACCATTTTGCCCTTTTGATGATTTGATCAAATTTCTTGAGGAGTTGTGATCCAAACTTGATCAAATGGTACATAGAAGTATAGAATGTTGATGTGGATAAAAAATTATGAAGTTTGACTGTAAGTTGGCCATAGTTGACTTTTTCCCCAATATAGTTGATTTTTAGGTCAACTGTCCAATTGACTGAGCAAAAATGTGATTCAAGACTTGAAACTTGGCATGAGCAATCTTAGGGGTCCAAGATGATGTATGAAAGTCATATGAAGCATTGGTAATCCAAAAATCCTTGTGCAAACCCAAACCCTAATTTTAGGTTATCAGTGCAAGATGAGATGTCTTGAGCTGACCAAACCCTAATCTGGTGTTGAGTCCAAGAAGTCTTGTGAGAAAAATCTTGATAAATGAGAGGGAAAATTTTGGCGTACAACAGCTGCCCCTGTTCAATCTTCTTGAACCTGAAGAGTTAGATTGGCGAGCTTTGTCATTCGTGACTCGAAGGTAAAATATGATTGGACACTAGAGAGCCCATAAATTTGCACTCGTAAAAAATGTAGTTGAGGGAATGGGCTTAAAGATTCAATTTGGAGAGGTGATAGAATCTTGTTGGAGATGGGCTTGTAGATGCCATCCAAGAATGTTTGTTGAGTTGTAAGTTGTAAGTCAGAAGAATAAGTATCAGAATGGTATCCGCGTCTGGGACGTATCTGAGCTGTATCTGGAGACTTGAGATCTGAATGAGAAACAGAATAACATCCGTGTCTGGAGCGTATTTGTACTGTATCAAGCGTGTGAAATATGAATTTGAATAAATATCAGAATGGCATCCGTATCTGGAGCGTATCTGGACTGTATCTTGAAGTTGAGGTCTGAATGAGTAATAGAATAGCTTTTGTGTCTGAAGCGTATCCATACTGTATCTGTAAGCTGGATCTGAATGAGTAATAGAATAGCTTCTGTGTCTGAAGCGTATCTGAACTGTATCTGGGATCTGAATTTGAATGAGTAACAGAATGACTTCCGTGTCTGGAGTGTATCTGAACTGTATCAAGAGTGTGAAATCTGAACAGGGCCAGAATGGCATCTGTGTCTGGAGCGTATCTGAACTGTATCTGAGATATATAAGGGCCAGAATGGCATCCGTGTCTGGAGCGTATCTGAACTTGAAAACTGAATGAGTAGCAGAATGATTTTCGTGTCTAGAGTGTATCTGAACTGTATCATGATTGCATATTGTTAAACGGTAGCTGTTAATCTTATCCTGAAAAGGGTAAAATGTTAGCTGGAATATAAAGTTATGTTGCATGAAATGTATGATGCAATAAATGTATTTTATCAATGTTTATGATATATGGACATAATGTATGCGCATGTAAGCTGATTTACTGTACTGCTGAGGAAAATAAATCCTTGACTGCTGCCGGGGAAAATAGATCCTTGACTGCTGAGGATAAGAAATCCTTGGCGACTGTTGGGGATATAGGGATCCTTCATGTCTTGAAGTTGGAGTATTTGACAAAAATTCTATGGTGAGTAATGCCATATACTGCCAGAGTAATCTGCTTGGAGAATCCAGAGAACTTTGATGACTTCTACTGTGGATTACACAATGGGAATCCTTGATCTGCTAGAGAATAAGGAAGACTCTGATGACCTCTACGGGGAATTATGAATGAGAATCTTCATTCTGTTGGGGAGCAATAAAAACTCTGTGGGGGAAGAAGGCTTACTGCTGGTGAGTAGGTTCAGGAGTTTGGGTTGTCTTCCATTCTACCGGGGAGTTATCCTAGGTTGGGGAGAGCCAAAAGTTAACTGTTATCTGGTTGATCTTCAGACTTTAAGACAACTTGCTGGGGAATTTGGAGAAACTGAATGGTTTCCGCTGGGGATCGGTAGTTTGAAGTTTTGGCTCCGTTGGGGATTGGGAGTTTAAAGTTTTGGCTCCGTTGGGGATTGGGAGTTTGAAGTTTTAACTCTGATGGGGATTAAGGGTTTTAAATCTTAGCTCCGTTGGGGATCTAGATGATGCACTGTAGGGATTACTCGTGGAATAGCCTAAATACGTTTTCCTATCCTTTCAGTCTGTCAGTAATTGTTCTCTTCCATCCTGTTTATTTGTAAACAACAATTATGTTCAAATGCATATGTTCATCAATGAATCACTGGACGTTTTTGAAAATAAAAACACAAGTACAAAGAAATAAGCAAATAGTTTTCTGTACTTTGAAAGAGATATCTTTGTATTTACTTTGAATAAGTGCTTTGTACAAAGGAGACAGACATCCCAGTAAGAGGATGGTGTCATAAAAGTAAGAAAATTTTATACAAAGAAAGATAGCTATGTGTAAAAATCCCATGGGGTTCCCGTTATGCTATAGCCTCCGTATCCCTGAAAATCTTATCCATCCGTTGCTTCGTCCGAAGGTGATTGAATTGATCAGAAGCTCAGAGTTTATCAGTGAAGAGATTGTCTTTAAAGTGATCCGATGAGACATAGTCATACGCTTTAATTCCCTAACTTTTTCCTGGACCGCCCTTTCGGATTTTCAGTCCACCGGGAAACCCTTTTTTGCCCAAGTCGCCCTTTCGGGTTTTCAACTTGCCGGGTGTACAAATTTTTTTATTTTATCCCTAATTTGTGCCGGAACCTTTTTGGTTCGCCGAGATGCCCTTGTTTTTCCTAGGTGTGTCAACCTAGCGGGTCTCTTATGCGTAGTATCTTTTGACTATGTCTGCGTTCGCAGGGTGTGGAAGGTCGTCGCCGTCCATGGTGGTTAAGATCATTGCCCCACCAGAAAAGATGTTCTTGATTACAAATGGTCCTTCATAGGTAGGAGTCCATTTGCCCCTGGGATCACTTTGTGGAAAGATGATGCGCTTGATCACTATATCTCCAACTTGATATACCTGGCGTCTGACCTTCTTGTTGAAAGCCTTGATCATCCGCTTTTGATACGTCTGACCATCGCAAACAGAAGTAAGTCTCTTTTCGTCAATTAAGTTCAATTGATCAAGTCGGGTTTGAATCCAAACGTCTTCACTCAAACCTGCATCCCTCATGATTCTCAAAGAGGGAATCTGAACCTCAATAGGTAAAACAACCTGCATGCCATAAACTAAAGAATAAGGTGTTGCCCTAGTTGATGTGCGAGCCGTGGTACGATACCCGTGGAGAGAAAATGGTAACATCTCATGCCATTCTTTGTAGGTGACTGACATCTTTTGTATGATCTTTTTGATATTTTTGTTAGCAGCTTCGACTGCACCATTCATCTTCGGCCGATAGGGAGATGAATTGTGATGTTGAATCTTGAACTGTTCGCACAAGGCGGTGATTATAGTGTTGTTAAGGTTTGTACCGTTGTCAGTGATGATCCTTTCGGGGATACCGTACCGGCAAATAAGATTCTGCTTGATGAAGCGGGCAACAACATTCTTAGTAACGAATGCGAAGGAAGCTGCTTTGACCCACTTGGTGAAGTAGTCAATGGCCACCAGAATGAAGCGGTGTCCATTGGATGCTGTAGGCTTGATCTCTCCAATCATGTCGATTCCCGACATAGGGAAGGACCAAGGAGTTGTTAAAACATTTAGAGGAGCCGGGGGCACGTGCACCTTGTGTGCATAGATTTGACACTTGTGACAAGTCTGAGAGTGTTGATAGCAGTCAGATTCCATGGTAGACCAGTAATAGCCTGCCCGTAGAATCTTCTTCGCCATCGTATGTCTGCTAGAGTGAGTGCCAAAGGTACCCTCATACAATTCAGCCATGATCTTTTCAGCTTCACTCTTGTCCACACAACGGAGCAGAATAGAATCATGACTGCGCTTGTACAAAATGCCATTACTTAGGAAGAACTTAGCTGAGAATCTCCTTAAGAACTTTTTGTCATTGACTGAAGCTCCTTCAGGATATTCTTGAGTTTCGATATACCTTTTGACTTCATGAAACCATGGCTGGTCCACTACTTCTTCAGTATTAATCTCGTGATAGTGTGCTGGTTCGTCCATCCGTTCAATGGTGATTTGGGGAGCCTCATTATCCCAATCAAGTTTAAACATAGATGACATTGTAGCTAGAGCATCTGCTAGCTGATTTTCTTCTTGCGGGAAATGCTCGAAGGTAATCTGCTCGAAATGTGGTAACAATGTCAAAACATGTTCTTTGTAAGGGATGAGGTTTGGATGCTTAGTGTCCCACTCTCCTTTGATCTAACTGATGACCAAAGCTGAGTCCCTAAACACATCTAAGGATTTGATTCCCAAGTCTATGGCGGCCTTGAGTCCAAAGATACATGCTTCATATTCTGCCATGTTGTTCGTACAGTTAAAGCAAAGTTTGGCAGTGAAAGGAGTATGGCATCCTTCCGGAGATATGAGCACAACGCCGATACCGTTACCAAGTGCATTGGATGCCCCATCAAAGTACAGGGTCCATCGGGATCCTTGTTCAAGTACGTCATATAGTTTGATCTCTTCGCAATTGTCCAATGTCATGATGTCTTCGTCAGGGAAGTCAAACTTCATGGATTGATAATCTTCTACAGCTTGATGAGCCAGATGGTCAGCTAACACACTCCCCTTTATAGATTTTTGGGTCGTGTACTGTATGTCATATTCTGTTAGGATCATCTGCCACCTAGCTATCCTCCCAGATAGAGCAGGCTTCTCAAAGATGTACTTTATCGGATCCATCTTAGATATCAGCAAAGTGGTATGAGTCAACATATACTGCCTTAGCCGGCGAGAAGCCTATACCAAAGCGCAACAAGTTTTCTCGAGCAGTGAATATCTAGTTTTAGTCGGTAAAATTTTTGCTAAGGTAATAAATGACATGTTCTTTTCGGCCAGACTCGTCATGCTGCCCCAGTACGCACCCCATTGAATTCTCTAAGACGGTCAGATACATGATTAGCGGTCTTCCTTCGACGGGTGGCATCAGGACAGGAGGTTCTAGTAAATACTCCTTGATTTTATCGAAAGCAATCTGACATTCATCGTTCCATCTAACTACCTGATCTTTCTTCAACAGCTTGAAGATTGGTTCACAAGTAGACGTTAGGTGAGAAATGAACTTGGCAATGTAGTTTAGGCGTCCCAAAAAACCTCTGACTTCCTTCTCAGTGCGAGGAGCAGGCATTTCTTGTATAGCTTTGACTTTGGCAGGATCAACCTCGATGCCTTTGTTACTGACAATGACACCTAAGAGTTTACCGGACCGGACCCCGAATGTACACTTGTTTGGATTCAATCTGAGCTTGTACTCTTTCAACCTGACAAACAGCTTTTGCAGGTGATCAAGGTGTTCTTCTTCAGTTTGTGATCGGGCTATCATGTCATCTATGTAGACCTCTATCTCATGATGTATCATATCATGAAACAAAGCTACCATGGTGCGTTGATAGGTTGCCCCGGTATTCTTCAGTCCGAATGGCATCACTTTGTAGCAGAACATACCCCACTGTGTAACAAAAGTAGTTTTCTCCATGTCCTCAGGTGCCATTTTGATCTGGTTATAGCCTGAGAATCCGTCCATGAAAGAAAATACTTTGTGTTGGGCTGTGTTGTCGACCAGGATGTCGATGTGTGGAAGTGGAAAATCATCTTTAGGGCTGACCCTGTTTAAGTCTCTATAATCCATGCACATTATTACTTTGCCGTCCTTTTTAGGCACGGGAACAATGTTAGCAACCCATTGAGGATAGGAAGTAACAGCCAGAAATCCAACATTGAACTGTTTCATAACTTCTGCTTTGATCTTCTCTGACATGTCAGGTCTCATGCGGCGGACCTTTTGTTTCACTGGTGGACAGTCTTCTCTTGTGGGGAGACGGTGTACCATAATGTCTGTATCGAGTCCCGGCATGTCTTCGTATGACCAGGCGAAGATCTCAACATAATCATTCAACAGCTGAATTAGGCGCTCCTTGACACTCGGCTCTAGATTGGCACCTATCTTGATTTCCTTTTTATCCTCCTCAGTTCCCAAGTTGATTATATCCAACAGCTCCTCATGAGGATGAATTTCTCTTTCCTCTTGTTGTAATAATCTGGCCAATTCCCCTGGCACCTCACAATCTTCCTCACCTTCGTATTCGGCTTGGTAGATCAGATCTTCAGAGTCATTGAAGGCTATAGCAGTATCGTTACCCATGGGATCCGAAATGGAAGGGTACCTGCATTTGTGGTGTGGGTGTGTGTAAGGGTATAGCCATCTTAAAACAATAAAATGTAAAAGAAAGACAATGAGCAAAAAGTGTATATGTGAAAAAGAATCCATGATTCATTGAATGACATATGTAGATGAAATAAAAACCCTTACAAATGGACCATTGTGCCTCGGGTAAGACACAAGGTTTTAAAGTGGAAATTGTTTGTGAATTATTACAATCCAACAGAAATGTAAAAGTTAAATTACTGAGATATGAAAGTTATCAGAACGAAGTCTCTGGCTTCCCAGTTGTGCAGTCCTCCGCTGACAGTAGGAAATATCCAATCTTCCAAGCTGCCATCCTCTTCATTGTCTTCTACTGCATTGACCCCTTGGTTGGTAATCTTCACAGGTGACCCCCCCAGCACGGGCACGTCGCACAGCCTTCTGACCAGTTGAAGTAAACCCCAAGCCAAATTTGTCTGATTTGTAAGGAATGTCTGGAAGCTGACCCCAGATTGTGCATCCCCCTTCTTCCACTACTACCCTTGCATCCTTGAGAGATGACATCCGAGGCAGAGGTCTTGTGATTTTAGTAATTGAAGGTACCGCCTTGGTCGCTGATACTTCCGGAGAGACTTCTTCAAAATGTTGGAAAGGGGTCTCTATGAACTCGTCATCTAACTCCACATAACGGACGGAACTCAGATGACTAATCATATACTCCTACTCCCCATGGACAATTATGATCTTCCGTTGGACGGGGTACTTTAGCATCTGATGCAAGGTGAAGGTGACCGCACCGACATTATGGATCCAGGGGCGTCCCAACAGACATGAATAAGAAGGACGGATGTCCATCACATAGAAAGTGGAGTTGAAGACCTGAGTTCCCACCTTTATTGGGATGTCCACCTCCCCGTGGACCATCCTCTTCGACCCATCAAAAGCTCTGACCACTATGTTACTGGGTTTTAGAGTCATCCCCTTGTAATCCAACCTATCAAGGGCTTTCTTTGGCAAAACATTTAGAGATGACCTAGTATCAACCAAGACATGAGCTAGAGTTTTTCCTCTGCACTCCACTGAGACATGTAGTGCATCGTTGTGTTTTCTCCCTCAGGGTGTCAAGTCAGCATCAGAGAAGCCCAGGCCATTATCAGCTGTCAAACTGGCCCCACAGTCCTCGAACTGGTCAGCAGACGTCTCTTGCGGCACATGAGTTGTCTTCAAAAATTTTACCAGTGCTTTGGCACGTGCTTCAGAGCAAAGCAGCAAGGCTAGCATTGAGATCTTGGAAGGGGTCTGCCCCAATTGTTCAACCACATCATAATCACTCTTCTTAATTATCCTCAGGATTTCTTCCATCTCCTTATTGGATGTTTCAAGAACAGCTAGTGATTGAGCCTTCGTCTGGACAGGCTCCTCTTGAACATTGTTTCCTTTATTCTCAGCAGCGGAAGTAGGGATAGGAATTGTATTGTTTTTGTCGGTAGGTACAATCACTGGTGCAGAGGTAATCTTCGGAATGGCCACGGATCCAAAGACTGTTGTTGGAGGAGCAATCTCTGGAGAAAAGATTCTTCCACTACGGGTAACCTTGCTTGTTCCGGAAATGTTACTGATGTCGGAATTGTCCTCTTGAGAGCTTTCTTCTTCGACAGTCTATTCAATTTGTTTAATACCATGATAGTATATTTCTCCACCATAGTTCCATGGTACTGATTTATCTGATTTGTATGGGGCAGGCCCGGGCATTGTAATCTTAAGCGGAGCAGTATTTGGAGCAGGTGTAATCCTAACGGGTCTTTTAGGGGCCCTGGAAGGATTGGCGTAGATGGTTATTATTGAAACTTCTTTCACTGCAACGGGTGAAATATGAGCTTTCTCAAACAAAATTTCTTAGTTATCAATCAATTGTTGGATTCCTTTCTTCAACAGAGGACAATCAAATGATGAGGACAGGCAAACATGGCAGTCTTGGTCACAACCTGGGAAGATGCCAGCTTTTAACAAATTCAACTTGATGGTCAGGAGCGGAGTTAACAGTTCATCCACGGTAGCAACAAACAGATCTTCTTCAATAGCGTTGGCATTGTGACCATGCCTCAGCATTGGAGCAGAAATAACATTTGGTTTCTCAGGAGCTTCAAACTCAACTTCCTTTGCATCAATCAGATCTTGAATCTTATTCTTCAAAGCCCAACATTTGTTGGTGTCGTGCCTTGGACTTTCAGAATGGTACGCGCATCTGGCGCTAGGATGGTAATGTGGAGAAGTAGTATTAGGATTTTTTGAGGCCTCTTTCAAAGTGGCCAGATTCAACTTCAGGAGATATGGTAGAACTTGAGCTGGAGTCATGTTAATCTTGGTAAATTGCCGAACTGGCCTTTCTACCCTTTGCTGATTAGTTCTTGGCTGGTATGATGCAGGCTTCGGAATCATAACGGCCCCCACTGTTGGTCGGCGCTCGTTTCTTCCCTGATTTCTCTGTGAATAGACAACAAATACTTCCTTTCTTCCTGTGAAGGGATTTTTTACAGCTGTTGAGGCAGACGCGTCCTTTTGAATCTTCCCATTTCTTTTACCAGCCTCCACTCTTTCGCCAGTTAGAATCAATTCAGTAAACCCTGCAGAGGAACTCCCAATCAGATGATTGAATAAAGGGCCTGAAAGAGTTCCCAAGAACATGTCCACTAACTCCCTTTCAGATAGAGGAGGTTGCACCCTTCCAGCTAGGTCTCTCCACTTTTGTGCGTAATCTTTAAAGCCCTCATTGGAAGCCATGGCCATACTCTATAGCTGAGTACGGGTTGGCGCCAAGTCTACATTGTATTGATACTGTTTATAGAAGGCTGCTTCCAAGTCTTCCCAATTATGGACATCTGCTCTCTCCAACTGGTAGAACTAATCAAGCTGCATTCTTGATAAACTGTCTTGGAAAAAGTGGACCCATAGGTCTTTGTCTGCAGAGTGTGGTTGAATCTTCCTGACATAGGATCTGAGGTGCATTTTAGGACAAGACACCCCATCATACTTGGAAAACAGTGGCACTTTAAACTTTGGAGGGATTACAATTCCTGACACCAACCCTAACTCCTCAAAATCTAGCCCCGGTACTCTCTGGATTTCCATAGCACTGAGTCGCTCTTCAAGGTGTTTGTACTTGTCATTAGCCGAAGGGTATTGTTATTTAGAGTAGTCTTCCTCTTCCCCTTCTTCTTCTTCTTCTTCTTCTTCGGAATCTGATGGTACTGCCATTTCTTTTCCTTTTCTTCCCCCTTCATCCGATGTTGTTGGAAATTCTAAGGTCCTTCTGGCTTGTCCCTGAAATATTCTGCCCATGATAACCACACCAGTTGGCTTCTTTTTCTTTTTTATCTTTTTCTTTCTCTAGCAGAGTGTTGTACCCCAAAATTTTCCCTCTCATATTTCTCAAAACATTTCAAGAAAGATCCTCAAGTTGCTCAAGGAAGTCCAAGGGTTGACCAGACAAACTCTCTCCTAAGGCAGGCTACCTCAAATTAGGGTTTCATGTTGCATCAAGATACTTGAGTCCAAGGGATCCCAAATGATCACCATTGTCCTAATATGTTCTCAAGATCATTCATGTCAAGTTTCAAGCCTTGCAGAGGAAGTTTGCTCAGTCAATTGCTCAAAGGCCTGAAAATCGACTGTGCTAGGGCAAAAGTCAACTGTGGCCCACATACAGTCAAACTTCAAGATTTTTGGTCAACATCCTCATTTTGAAGTATTATTCATCATTTGATCAAGGTTTGATCATGATTCATCAAGGATTGCTCACAATTCATCAAAACCCAAAAGTTGCTAAATTAGGGTTTTGCAGGAAAAGTCAACTCAACTTAGACCAATCATAACTTTCTCATACTTTATTATAAATGACCCATCCAAAGCTCATTTTTAAGAGGATGCAATTCCCTACAATCCATCTTCAGCTCCCAAGTTCAAAATATGCACTCACAAGAAGTTATGAATTTGGACATTATAGGTCATTTTGAAAAGTCAATAAAAACACATTTTTTGTCAAAGCTTCATAGATGAGCATGGAATATCAAATTGAGATGAGACCAAAAGGGTTGATTATAAGACATCTCAATATTTCTAAAAAGTCCAAGAACACCTCCAAAAAGTCAAAATTGAGGAAGTTAAGCATTTGTGAAGTTGACCCTTTTTTGCAAAATTGCCAAAAGTCAAATATGTCCAAAATTGCAATTTTTGCCAAATGGGCCCAACTTTTTATGCTTGAATTGAGTTTGTAACATGGTCCACGACCTCTAAGCCCACCCATTCATTTTTTTACTATTTATGCTATTTATTTTGATATTTTATTCATTAAAATTCAGAATTAAATAAATAAATAATAGAAATAATGTAAATTTTGATGTGAATCTATTTTGGGCAATTTTTATGCTGGTTTATGTCAATTGATTTCGTGAAATAACCTTTCAAATTTGTCCAGGTTCATCCACATGTGAAAATGGCATAAAATCATCAAATATGGCATTTTTTTCAAGTTTTGATCATGGTCTTAAAACTCAACATTATGAGGGAGATTCTTTCCATACTTTCTTGTCTCCTCATTCTCCTCTATAAATATAGAGCCATACAAGCTTGAAATACACAAAAATCCTCTCTAAAAAGCTCTTCAAAAAGCTCTCAAAAAGCTCTTCAAAAAGCTCTCCAGAAATCAAAGAATTGGTACAAGTCATATCTCGAGGTTCCGGTCTCTCTCAATTGACATCAAGCCTCAAACCATCCTCTTGAAATACTAAAGAGTCTTACAAGGCCTAAGAGCAATCCATCACACACCTAGCACGCCCCCGTTTGACAACACCGGTTTGGTAAAATTTTAAACTTCGAATCTCTAATTTTAATCACATTTTATGGTATGCTAACGTTTGTTTGAGTTTATGTAGAACAGTTATGGATGGTTGAATCATAGGTTCCACGCAAGAATAAAAAAAACACCAATAGTTAGAGCATGAAGCTTTTGAAGATTCGGGCCTTGGAATTTCTAATGATTGCACCCCCTGTTTACTTTTGCTACTAGGCCCGTCTTTATTTTCATGTTTTATTCGTTTTATTTATTTCTTTTAATCCCTTTTATTTTTTATCAATAAACAAATACAAAAATCACATAAAAATAGGTTTAGGATTTTTTCTTAATTAAATTTTAATTTTAGGTACAACTTTAATTATTTTGCAAATAACTTAAAAATAATTAGAATAAATAGGTTTTATTACTAACTTAATTATATTTTATTTCTTTCCTAAAATAATCAAAAAAACCAAAATAAGCCATTTTATTATTTTTACTAATTAATTTAATTAACTAATTAATTGCATATTTAATTTAGAAAACTTATTTCTTTTATTAAAAACAAAAAAAACATTTTTCTTTTGGTTAGGAGGGTCAAAACCCTAGTTTCTCGTCGTTCTAATTTTCATCGCGCGCTTTATTATTATTTTTATTCATATTGATGTAACTGCCTACAGTTTGTAATAGTTTAATTAGGACGTTTATTTCATTTATCGCTTTATTTTCAAAGGGTTTATTTTTGGCTATGTAAATACCCGAAGCCTTGTAATAGCGTAGTTTAAATTCCGCACTTTAAATTCCACAAATTATTAACTGTTAGATGTATGATATAGGGATGCATGACAAGAATGTATGATTAATTTTAAAACAGTTAGATCACCCTAAATATGCAAAGATAAATAATCTTGAAATTGAATCACTCGCACATGCGCACTCCTAGGGTACACTCCCACTTGGTTGCCTTCGGTAAACGGTCATTGAGTATAAGATGCTTTAGTGGTCATCCTTTTGTCTAAACAAAGATCAAAGTCCCGATTCGGAAAAGCTGCCTTGGAATGGTTGCCTCGAAATTATTGCCTCGAATGATTGATCTAAGACATTAGGGTTACTACTAAGACGTCCTAACATTGCTTTAGTGACTGTACGTCCCTTTCGAATTGACCCTCAAAACTCCAACGATGGTGCTACCTACTCACTAATAGTGGGATAGCGTCGTCTAAAGGAAACAAACATATAACGATTCTTTTTTCGAGTAGGTAGATTAGCTCTTAAGTACTTGCTCAAACAAAAACAAGCTTTGTCACACTTACACTCCTTTACAAACAAAGTTTTCAAAAACACTTCATTACACTCTTGAAGACAGAAGCAAGAGTTAAATCGAAGTAAAAAAAAAAGCTTTTCAAATCTCACAAACACAAAGAAAACAATTTTGAAAATGATGAGCAAGTACCTAAGAGCCTGTAGATAACTACCGATAGAAAGGGTTCTAATACCTTCCCTTTCTATAATCTACCCCCCGCACTCAGAAAATCTCGAAAAAGGAATTTTTCTGTGCTTTTTTCCTTTCCTTGTTGGATAAAATAAAAGTCGATGGCGACTCTTGCTTACCGCAAAATTTTGCAAACACAAACGCAAAACGCAAACCAACAATTCCTAACAAAAGGGAAACACGTCCCGGTTTTGGCCACCGTATCAGAGAATTGGCGACTCTGCTGGGGAGTTAATAAGTGGGGTGTACCTTAGGATTAGTTCATCATATTGTTTTGAATTGTATGATTTGTTTGCTTTATCTTTGTGGGCTTTGTATCAGAGTTACTATAGATCCTAACCCGGATCTGGGGATACCCTTTAGGTAAGTAGCAATAGACTGTGAGGGAACTGTACGGCATAGACTGATACGGTTGAAGCAGTAGCTACGTTGGTGTGACACAGTAGTTGGTACCGATATCCCTTGTGGAGGAACAAGGAGAGTATGGGGCTGCTAATGGGTCATTAAGCATCAACTGACCTTAGAACCTATAATTGACCAACTTGGCCATAGAAAGTAGCAGTATGCTACACTCATTGAGACCATACTCTCGCGATGATTCCGGCTGCAAGAAAAGATTGCTAAACTGGAATTATGACCGATGGAGGATGGTCAGTGATATTGAGAACCTCTAGAACCCGGTTACTATTATTAGGACAGGTTGAACCAACTTAACTTCAAGAGGGTAATACCTAGACCCCATGCAAGCCTAAACTTAAGGCTGTTTATGTGACTTGTGTGCTTTCAACTTGAACTACTTGCACATGTTTATTATCTGACAACATGAGTTCCTTGCAGGTTTTGTTTACAGTCCTTATCCAATAACTTGGATTTATTGTCGGATTTACTTGTTTACATCACCTCGTACTTTTGCTTAAACGCATAGCATACACATCATAACATCATGCCTTAAAATTTCCTTAACCATTTCAAGGATCTCAAGGGTTTGTGATGCAGGTTATGGTAAATCATACGTCTAGCAAGGGGCAAGGGGATTTATTTTCCTCTAGCCAATGTCGTCTATAAATCAAAACATGATAACTTGAGTCAGTAGCTATGCCCCACTCGATATGGTAAGCTTAACTCTTGAAGAAGGACTTTTAATAACACGATATCTCTTCAAACAAATTCTAACAGTTTCTTGTTTACCCCGCGAGATCCTTGAAAACATTGCATACATATATCATACATATCATTGCATAACAGGTCTCCCAATACCGGTCTCTCATGTCCTCATTGTTTATTTCAGCAATGGCTCTCCAACAAGACAACAAAGATCTTCCTATTCAAGAAGCACAGTTCAGGGAAATATTCCTAAGCCTATCTAAGGGGTAGGAAGAGTTGAAAACACTTCTCGTTGGGAACTTGGTCAAGAAAAGTCCTGAAGACAGTAAGGACGAACGGATGGAACAACTGCAAGCTGAGGTAGATACAATGAGAACCCAAATGCTGGGGCAGATGGCCCTTATCCAAGGCTTAGCCCGGGAACAAGAAGAGTTGAGGACCATTATCAACCAGCTTCATCAAGACCGATACAATAGTACGAAGCAAACAGTCGAGACCGGGGACCAAGTCATTGATCAACCTCCGAGAAGACAAGGGTTTGGTTTGGTGAAGAATGGACCTCTCCAAGTTACTACTACCTCAAGGATCCAACAACAACCTTGCCATAAACTACGGGTTAATCAGAGTAAGCCGGATATGCCCAAGAGGCAGTTTACCAAGCTCAACAAGCCGCCGTCTCAAGCTTTACAACACCTGTTGAGAATGAATCTGGTGACTTTGATAGGACCTCATCAGAATCCCAAAACTTCTTCCCTCAACTACAATCCTGATGCAAGGTGTGCATACCATTCCAACAGCCCGAGGCATGATACTGACGACTGTTGGCAGTTGAAATACAAAATTCAAAACCTGGTTGACGAAGGAGCATTAGAATTCACGCAAGATGGTCAACTGGAATGTTTCTGTCAATCCTCCAAGGCTCACAATTTGAAGTGACAAGTTCTGACAAGAGAGGCTTTTGTTCATTAGAATTTTCAAGTTGTAATTTTCTTTTGATTGTTCAAACATTTAGTCATGTTAAAACTTTATTACTTTATCAATGCATTGCATATGTCTGTTTTGAATCAATCCATTCATATTCACTATATTCAAATTGCTTTCATTTTTGTGATGTTCAACTCTCGATTAAAAAAACTCTAAGCCTTTAGAGGGAGGATGACGAAAATGATATAAAAATATCTACAGTATGCTTTTGAACAGACCCCGCTGACGAGGTACAGGCGTTGTTTCAAATCCTAAACAATGGAGTTATAAGGAAGATAATCCCTAGTCAACCCCTTTGGGCCAAAGAAGTAGGAGTTTTTTCTTTCACACAAATTAAAACCCTTAATCACAACCTGTGGCAAGGTAGTTTTCTCAGTTAATCCAGGTGCACAATGAATGGCTTCAAAAACGTCCTTCCAAAACAAAAGACAGTGATGGTTCCCTATAATCGTCAAGACAGGCAGTCATTATCTCTCAAAATAGAAGCCCAATAAGTCAAAACTTATGAAGGAGACTTAAGAAGAACTGGGGCATCCCGCTGACTGTAATCACAAAAAGAAACAGTTCAGGCAAAAGACAGGGATAATAAAATAAAAAAGAAAGAGATCCTACAAACTCTCAACAAAAATGACTGCCTGTTCAAAATAAACTCAGTATTCGAACCATCACTGAAATATCAAAGCAAAGACTCAAACGGAATCTAAATGCACAATTAGCTGAGTTTAGGATCGAAGAACATCACGAAGAACGGGTGGGTACAAATAAAATTTGAGCCTTTATCCTTTGTTTCTTGAACCGTGAACCAAGCCACGTTATAACCCTTAAAAATCCTAGCTGAAGCATGGGTTAGTTCGAAAGCGTACTGTTACAAAAAGGTATCCTGACTCCTGTAAGACTTGCTGTAAATCCTGAGTTGACATCACACTATTACAAAAAAAAACTTGTTTTACTAAAAAATGAATTTCCAAACTTCAAGACAGACATAAGCTTTGCATTCTTAAAATAACATTGTTTGCATATGACTATTTGTTCAACAGCAGAGAAATTCGCACGACGAACATCTAGTGAACAAAAAAAACCTTCTCAATAAAAAGGATCACCTCAAGTGGAAAAAACGCTTCCAACCAAAGGGCACGACATGATCATTGTCCATCATCTGGGGCAGTCAAGTCAATATTCAAGGAATCTCTCAAAGATGCCAAATAGCCAGAGGCAGATCTCCATCTGAATCACTTGGGGGCATTGGGCATGAATTCCAGCAACGAATCATGTACGATCAAACGAACATCTTTTGGTAGTATGGCAACACAACGCTACCAATAGTGACAACTCCCTACACCCTGAGAGCGTGGACATAGTCAGAAAATACTGCACATGAACAAAGACCCGCTAGGTCGACTGACCTAGGAAAAAAATAAGGGCATCCCGGCGAACCAAAAGGGTTCGGGAAAAAATTAGGGATAAAAAACAAAAAAGGATATGTACACCCGGCAAGTCGAAAACCCGAAAGGGCGGCTTGGGCAAAAAAGGGTATCCTGATGGACTGAAAACCCGAAAGGGCGATCCAAGCAAAAATTAGGGATCAAAGCGTACGACTATGTCCCGTCATCTTGTGACTTGCCTACCAGAATAAGAATGATCATTTCGATCGAAAGTTACCAAACACCTCATAAGTTGGGATAACACTCGATCCACAAGGCCCCCGCAGGCACTTTCTCCTGCAGAAACAGGGGCAGAAAAGTCTCGATGCAAAGTTATCGTCATATCCTCAGCATGCGTCCCAGTAACATTCACTCCCAGCAGAGTAAGACAAAGGCAATGATGTTAGTTGTCCCAAATAGGACACAACTCTCCCTAGCTGAGATTCGCAACAGCGAATGAGTCGGTAAGATTCTCCCCAAGAAGAGTTTATCTATCACCAGCACTAGAAGATTATCCCCAGTGAAGTCTGGAGAATTATCCCCAGTAGATTCTGGAAGATTGTCCCCAATAGAGTCTAAAGGATTATTCCCCGTGAAGTCGCAACTGGAAAATCATCCCCAGCGGAGTTCATTTCTTTCACAAACAGAAACTCATTCCCCAACAGGTTTCATTATCGCCAACAATGATAATTCATCCCCAGCCGAGGTAGTTCCTCCAAATCGACAGATTCTCTAGCAAAACATCTCTTCCCCACAGAGTCATTTCCTTGTCAGTCTATTCCCCAACAGAGTTATTCTCTCCTACAGGATTATTCCCTCAATCATCTTCGGTCGTTATCTCCAGCGAGCGAAACTCTTTATTTTCCAACAACAGTCAGGGATTTATTTTCCCAAACTCGGACGTGCCACAATAGCATTTCATGTTCATATATCAGGACGTGCGCATACATATTGCATACAGCATAATCTCATTTATTTTGAGAACATCATCATACAATGCATGTCATGCATCATATACGATTAATCATGTACCTTTTCAGGAAAGATGGTTATCATCAACAACTTCCAGCAAGTTCAAGATTAACTCTGGAAACTAAATAGAGTAATTATCTGCACGATCAAATGCAACTTTACACGAGTTCGTCACGAAGAAATCTTACATGGGTTTCTCCTAAATGCAGCTTCACACGAGTTTATCCTGAAAAATCCTACACGGGTCCTTTCTCATATATTTCTGAATGAAGTTTTACACGAACTCATCCCAAAGTAACCTTACCCAGGTTCCTCCAGAAGTTTTACACGAACTTATCACAAAGTAACCTTACCCAGGTTCCTCCTGAAGTTTTACACAGACTTAGCCCGAAGTAACCTTACCCAGGTTCCTCCAGAAGTTTCACAGAACTTAGCCCGAAGTAACCTTACCCAGGTTCCTCCTGAAGTTTTACACAGACTTAGCCCGAAGTAACCTTACCCAGGTTCCTCCAGAAGTTTCACACGAACTTAGCTCGAAGTAACCTTACCCAGGTTCCTCCTGAAGTTTCACACGAACTTAGCCCGAAGTAACCTTACCCAGGTTCCTCCTGAAGTTTTACACAGACTTAGCCCGAAGTAACCTTACCCAGGTTCCTCAAGAAGTTTCACACGAACTTAGCCCAAAGTAACCTTACCCAGGTTCCTCCTAAAGTTTTACACAGACTTAGCCCGAAGTAACCTTACCCAGGTTCCTCCAGAAGTTTCACACGAACTTAGCCTGAAGTAACCTTACCCAGGTTCCTTTAGAAGTTTCACACGAACTTATCACAAAGTAACCTTACCCAGGTTCCTCCTGAAGTTTTACACAGACTTAGCCCGAAGTAACCTTACCTAGGTTCCTCCAGAAGTTTCACACTGTGATACGGTGGGAGAACTGACTATGAGTTTTGCGTTTGTATCTTTTCAAATCTTCTTCTTTGGTAGCCTTGAATAGCTTTGTGACATTTTGACAGCAAGTTTGAATTTTTCAGTTTGGACTTCTAGTTTGGTTTGATTGGAGTTTTGAGATTTGAATTTATGCAGTTTGGATAATTTTTGAATTGTGCAATTTTGACTTTTGTGCATTCATTTTTAGCAAATAAAAACTCGTCCCTCTTTGTGAACCGGGAGAAATCCCGTGATTTGCAGAGAGGGTTAACTGATCCCAATCAGTGGCCCTTAATGATGAATTGTCTTTTTTTTTATCTGTCATTATTTATTTATCTGCTATTTGACTTTTCTTCTTTTCTTTTGCAGATGAATATTTGAATGGAGAGGGGTATTAAATGAAGAATGAAGAATTAGAAAAAATAGGATAGTTTCATTTTTTTATTTAAATTTAAATTAATGTAAAATTATTGTTGTAAATAAATTGTAAACAATAATTGTACGAATAATTTAAAAATAAATAAAAGTTTTTATTATCCAATTAATTCTATTTCCTCTTTTATTGTTTATTTATTATTTAAAATTCTTTGAATTAAAATAATTGAAAAATAAATTCCAATCACTTAACCTCAGAATAATAAATAATTTAAATAAACAATGCTTTAGCAAATTACTCAGTTAAACCTGGCCTTTCCAATATCCAAAGCAAAGCAACAGTTAACCAAAACAGCTAATCAGGCGCATTCCCTTTTCACTGATTTTTTATCAAACACTGTAAATCCAAACTGAGTGCATCCTTTGACTGGTTCAAACAAACAAATGTGAATTCAATCCAAATGCATTCTTTTTACTGATTAAGTCAAACAATGCGAATTCAACCCAAATCTCGGAATAACTTGCAAAGTGCTGTAGAATTTAAATCCTTCTGAGAACGTGCCCAAAAAACCCTAATTCCTGATTAAATTCCAAAGAGCGTTCGCCTGATCAAAGTTGAGCCAAAATTAACCAAAACCCTAAGCCAATTGTGTGAAACATTCCAGAGCCCTGAAAAATCAATAAAACCCCAATTTTTGCTTGGCTGACGAGAAAAGTCCGTTTGACCGATTCTTGAGCCAATCTGAAAAATCAGGAAACGCCTGAAGCTGTGATTTCTTGTGGAAAAATGCGAGGGCAAATTTTGGGGTACAACAGTTGCCCCTGTTCAATCTTCTTGAACCTGAAGAGTTAGATTGGCAAGTTTGCCTTTCGCGACTTGAAGGTAAAAGAAGATTGGACACTAAAGTACCCAGAAAATTTGCACTCGGCGATGTGATGGTAGAGGTGAATGGGCTTAAAGATGCCATTTGGTGATAGGCTTAAAGATGCCATCTGATGCGACAGGATCTTGTCGGGGGATGGGCTTAGAGATGCCATCTGGAAATGGGCTTAAAGATGCCATCAGGGAATGGGCTTAAAGATGCCATTTGGCGACTGCTGGTAGGAGGATGGGCTTAAAGATGCCATCTGGAAATGGGCTTAAAGATGCCATTTGGAAATGTTGAACTGTATGTCAATGGTGAGTGGACGAGTATCAGAAAGGCATCCACGTTTTGGAACATCTCTGAATCGGGGGTCTGAGCAAGCAATAGATTGACATCCACGTTTCGGAGAATCCGTAAACTATTTTCAGGAGTTGAGATTGAATAAGCAATAGAGCAGCATCCGTTGTTGGGAAGCGTCCGTAAACTGTTTTCAAAAGTTGAGAAGAGTCTGAACAAGTTGGTAGATTAACATCCGTTGTTGGGAAGAATCCGTAAACTGTTTTCAGAAGTCTTGAGAAGAATCTGAACAAGTGATAGGTTAACATCCGTTACTTGGAGAATCCGTGAACTGTTTTCAGAAGTCTTGAAGTTGAATAAGCAATAGAGCAGCATCCGTTGTTGGGAAGCGTCCGTAAACTGTTTTCAAAAATTGCATCTGAACAAGTTGGTAGATTAACATCCGTTGTTGGGAAGAATCTGTAAACTGTTTTCAGACGTCTTGAGGTTGAATAAGCAATAGAGCAACATCCGTTGTTGGGAAGCGTCCGTAAACTATTTTCAAAAATTGCATCTGAACAAGTTGGTAGACTAACATCCGTTGTTGGGAAGAATCTGTAAACTGTTTTCAGACGTCTTGAGGTTGAATAAGCAATAGAGCAGCATCCGTTGTTGGGAAGCGTCCGTAAACTGTTTTCAAAAATTGCATCTGAACAAGTTGGTAGATTAACATCCGTTGTTGGGAAGAATCTGTAAACTGTTTTCAGAAGTCTTGAAGAGGAACCGGTGTAGGGTTTCCTGAGGATGAGCTCGTGTAAAACTGCATCTGGATGGATCTGGAATAAGTATCAGAAGTCGCCGTGTCCGGGTCACATCTGAACTATTTCTGGATGAATCTCGGAAGATGATCTGTGTCTGTCGACTGATCTTACATGAAAAGGTAAAGGGTTAGTTGTATGCAATGTTATGATGCATGATGCAATGTATGTGACATCAATGTTTATGACATGAATGGGATGAATGCGCATGTAAGCTGATGAGCTAATGCTGAGGATAAATGAATCCTGGATGGCTGAAGATAAAAGAATTTTGACTGCTGCCTGGGAGAATAATTCTTTGGCTGCTGCTGTGGAGGGCAAGAGTCTTCAATTGTTGAAAATGAGAAGTCTGGGGACCCTTGTTGGGGAAATAAGAAGCTTAGTTTGTATGCCAAACTACTGGGGACTTCTTGTTTTGAGGAGATCTGTGTAGGATTCCCTGATGATGCGTCTGTGTAAAACTGCATTGGATTTTTGAACACTTTTGACATTCGAATGCCCCAAGTGGTGATGTAGATAATTTCCTGGCTTGTTACAGGTGTTGATCCACAATCGGTCGTTCACAGATGTTTTCCTGGCTTGTTACAGGTGTTGATCTGAAATTCTTCAGACGTGCCCTGGCTAGATACATGAATCAAGTCTGGAAAGGTGATAGTTAACAGATATGCCCTGGCTGGATACAGGAATCGAATCTTCAAACTCTTCAGACGTGCCCTGGCTAGATACAAGAATCGAGTCTGGAAATAGTCGTCAATGGATATGCCCTGGCTGGATACAGGAATCGAATCCTCAAACTCTTCAGACGTGCCCTGGCTAGATACAGGAATCGAGTCTGGAAATAGTCGTCAACAGATATGCCCTGGCTGGATACAGGAATTGAATCCTCAAACTCTTCAGACGTGCCCTGGCTAGATACAGGAATCGAGTCTGGAAATGTGATAGTTGATTTGTTGAACACTTCTGACATTCGAATGCCCCAAGTGGTGATGAAGGAATCTTGAATCAGATTACTCTGCATATTGAGAGATTTCTTGAAATCTTGACTGGACTGCCCCAGGTTAATTGGATTTTGAAAGATCTGCTGGGACCTTGGCTGGACTGCCCCAGGTTAATTGGATGGTGACATGTCATGCCCCTTGTTGATAGGAGATTTGCAATGGAAGTGTTATCCTCTTGAAGTGATTTTTACTTACTGAGAGAGTTTTTGTTCCTCCGAACATTCGCTGTATGAATTTCTTCGCTGTCAAACAAAAAGCCAAATGCAGACAGTGATATTCAAGCAATGCAAAGTTTATGTTTGTCTCGAAGTTTTGAAAAATGCGTTTTTAGCAGAAAACTTTTTATAAGACATATCAACACAAGATTTAGAGCAAAGCCTTACAGGATTCAGGATACCTTTCGTAACAATATGCTTTCGAACTAACCCATGCTTCAATTAGGACTTTTGAAGGGTTGTAACGTGGTTTGGTTCACGGTTTAAGAAACAAAGGATATAGGCTCAAAGTATATTTGTACCCACCCGCTCTTCGTGATGTTCTTCAACCTAAGCTCAGTTAATTGTGCGTCACACTCTGTTTTGAGTTTGGAACGACTTTTGGGCGATGGTTCACCAGTTGAATTTGGGGAGATAGTCATCATCTCCTTTTTTCTTTTTCAACATTTTTTCATGTTGTTGAGGATTTTGTCACGACCTCACTATTTTGATTTTGATTTGTTATCCCTAACTTTTGCCTGACTGTTACCGTTTTCCGGGATTACCGTCAGCGGGATGCCCCAGCTTTCTTAAGCCTCCTTTATAGGTTTTGGCTTGGTGGGCTTTTCTCTTTTGATAGATTGACTGTCTATGTGATAGGGAACCACCCCTGTCTTTTAATTCCAAAGGAATGCTTTCTTTTTTGACATCCTTCGTTGTATTACGAACTGAGAGTTTGCGACTTCAATGCGCATCTTCTTTTGAATTAACTGAGATACTACCCTGCCCCAGGTTTATATCAAAGGTTTTGATCGTTTAGAACAGAAAAATCCTACTTCTTTGGCTCGAAGGGGTTGACTAGGGATTAACTTCCTTATAACTCCAGTGTTTGGGAATTGAAAGAAATGGCTGTACATCATCAGCAAGGTCTGTTCAAAAGCATACTGTATAAGATCATGGTATTGTTTCGTCATCCTCCCTCTAAAGGCTTGCAGCTTTTTATCAAGAGTCAAATATCATAAAGAAAAGCATAAGAGTAGTGAAACGAATGGATGGATTCAAGACAAACATATGCAATGCATTAATGAAAACAGAGTTTAACATCAACAGATAATTGTTTGACAGCAAAAGAAATTACAACTTTGAAAATTCAAAAAGAAGCAAAAGTCTTTCAGCTTGAGCTTCGTCACTTCAGGTGGAGAACCCTTTAACGGAAGATTTTCATCTCGCCGTCTGGCATGAATTCCAGCACCCCAATGTCGATCAGATCTTGAATCTTGTTCTTCAAGGCCCAACAGTCGTTGGTGTCGTGTCCCGGGCTGTAGGAATGGTAAACACAAAATGCGTCGGGACGATAGTTAGGAGAGGAGGTATTGAGCTTCTGAGGAGGATCCTTTAAGGTAAGCAGGTTGACCTCCATCAGGCGCTTCAGTATAAAAAATGATGGTATTTCAGTCTCCGTGAACTGTCTTCCCGACGTTTCTTGCTTACGCCGATTACCCCGTTGACGCTGGCGAGGTTGTTGATGGGCTTGTGATCCTGAAGCAAGAAAAGGAGCTTTCCCCTTGTCTTCTTGAGTGGATGGAGGCTGAGCGGTGACTTGCTCCTCAACCTCAGATGTTTGCCCCAGTTGGTTGTTTGGAAGCAGTTGGCGGACAAGAACTCTGAGTTCCTCTTGTCTTTGAGATAGGTCTTGGATGAGAGCCATCTGGCCCACCAACTGTCCCATCACTTGGGTTCTCAAGGTTGTCAGATCAAACTGCAACTCCGCAAGCTGATCACTCCTGGCATTGTTTGAATTCTCCAAGCCCTTTGTGAGGAGAGCTTTCATCTCTTCTTGCCCTAGAGACAAGTTCAGGAACATATCCTGCAGCTGAGCGGTCTGGTCTTGGATGTCTTTGACATACCTTTCTAGAGCCATCTCTTGCTGAAATAAACAGCAGGAGAGTAAGGAAACTTGAAAAAGGAAAGACTATTAAAATGCAATGCATGATATGTGGATGCATGCTTTTAAGGATCTCTTGGGGTAAACACAAGAAAAATGTTAGAGGTTGAACTTTGCTCTTGGATTGGAGATCTCTGCACCGGTGGATGTCTTTCCACGAGAATCAAGCTCACCATGTCAAGTGGGTCGTCGCCACTGATTCAAGTTGTTGCGCTTGATCTTTGTTTGGAGAACTTTGTATCAGTGGACGTCCTTCCACGAGAATCAAGCTCACCATGTCGAGTGGGTCATAGCCACTGATTCAAGTTGTTGCACTGGAATTTTTGATGGCATTTGTTTAGAGGAGAAACCTCTTGCCCCTTGGTAGGTGTCTGGTTCAACGTAACCCTGCATCAAAAGAACCCTCGAGATCCTTGAAATGGTTATTGAAAATGCTATGGTATGATGTTATGATGTTATGTACATGTATGCAAAAAAGCAAGTGAGTGTATATACAGGCAAACATATTCACACAAAGCAAACAAGTCCTTAGGTTTAGGCTTGCATGGGGTTCAGGCACTACCCTCTTTCAGTTTCGTTGGTTAAAACCTGTCCTATCAGAAGTAACCGGGTTCTAGAGGATCTCAAATCATTGGCTACCCTCGATCGGTCATAACTCCAACATCGCTATCTTTTCTTGCGGCCGGAACCATCGCGAGAGTTTAGCCTCAATGAGTGTAGCATACTGCTACTGTTCTAATGGACAAGTTGGGTCAATTTAGGGTTCTAAGGTCGGTTGGTGCTTAATGACTCCTTGGAAGACCCATATTCTCCCCGTTTCAACATGAGGGATATCGGTACCGACCAAGGCGCCACACCAACGTAGCCACTGCTTCACCCATGTCGGTATACGCCAGACAGGTCCCTCACAGATTATGCTACCTAAAAAGGGTATTCCCCAGATCCGGGTTAGGATCTATGAAACTCCGATACAAAGCCCACAAATGTAAAAGCAAACAAAGCAATCAATTGAAAATAAAGGTGATCTAAACCCTAAGGTAACCCCACTTTGAGTAGTCTTCCCCAGCAGAGTCGCCAGTTCTGTGATACGGTGGGAGAACTGACTATGAGTTTTGCGTTTGTATCTTTTCAAATCTTCTTCTTTGGTAGCCTTGAATAGCTTTGTGACATTTTGACAGAAAGTTTGAATTTTTCAGTTTGGACTTCTAGTTTGGTTTGAACTTGGAGTTTTGAGATTTGAATTTATGCAGTTTGGATAATTTTTGAATTATGCAATTTTGAATTTTGTGCATTAATTTTTAGCAAATAAAAACTCGTCCCTCTTTGTGAACCGGGAGAAATCTCGTGATTTGCAGAGAGGGTTAACTGATCCCAATCAGTGGCCCTTAATGATGAATTGTCTTTTTTTTATCTGTCATTATTTATTTATCTGCTATTTGACTTTTCTTCTTTTCTTTTGCAGATGAATATTTGAATGGAGAGGGGTATTAAATGAAGAATGAAGAATTAGAAAAAATAGGATAGTTTCATTTTTTTATTTAAATTTAAATTAATGTAAAATTATTGTTGTAAGTAAATTGTAAACAATAATTGTACGAATAATTTAAAAATAAATAAAAGTTTTTATTATCCAATTAATTCTATTTCCTCTTTTATTGTTTATTTATTATTTAAAATTCTTTGAATTAAAATAATTGAAAAATAAATTCCAATCACTTAACCTCAGAATAATAAATAATTTAAATAAATAATGCTTTAGCAAATTACTCAGTTAAACCTGGCCTTTCCAATATCCAAAGCAAAGCAACAGTTAACCAAAACAGCTAATCAGGCGCATTCCCTTTTCACTGATTTTTTATCAAACACTGTAAATCCAAACTGAGTGCATCCTTTGACTGGTTCAAACAAACAAATGTGAATTCAATCCAAATGCATTCTTTTTACTGATTAAGTCAAACAATGCGAATTCAACCCAAATCTCGGAATAACTTGCAAAGTGCTGTAGAATTTAAATCCTTCTGAGAACGTGCCCAAAAAACCCTAATTCCTGATTAAATTCCAAAGAGCGTTCGCCTGATCAAAGTTGAGCCAAAATCAACCAAAACCCTAAGCCAATTGTGTGAAACATTCTAGAGCCCTGAAAAATCAATAAAACCCCAATTTTTGCTTGGCTGACGAGAAAAGTCCGTTTGACCGATTCTTGAGCCAATCTGAAAAATCAGGAAACGCCTGAAGCTGTGATTTCTTGTGGAAAAATGCGAGGGCAAATTTTGGGGTACAACACACACGAACTTATCACAAAGTAACCTTACCCAGGTTCCTTCTGAAGTTTTACACAGACTTAGCCCGAAGTAACCTTACCCAGGTTCCTCCAGAAGTTTCACACGAACTTAGCCCAAAGTAACCTTACCCTGGTTCCTCCAGAAGTTTCACACGAACTTAGCCCAAAGTAACCTTACCCAGGTTCCTCCAGAAGTTTCACACGAACTCATCCCAAAGTAACCTTACCCAGGTTCCTCCTGAAGTTTTACACAAACTCATCCTGAAGCAACCTTACCCAGGTTCCTCCTTACAATTTCCCGATGTAGTTTTACCCAGACTCATCCTGAAGCAACCTTACCCAGGTTCCTCCTTACAATTTCCCGATGTAGTTTTACCCAGACTCATCCTGAAGCAACCTTACCTAGGTTCCTTCTCAGTTCAGATGCAGTTTTATCCAAACTCATCATGGAGCAACCTTACCTAGGTTCCTTCTCAATCCAGATGTAGTTTTACCCAAACTCATCATGGAGCAACCTTACCTAGGTTCCTTCTTAGTTCAGATGCAGTTTTACCCAAACTCCTCGCAGAGCAACCTTACCCAGGTTCCTTCTCGGTTCAGATGCAGTTTTACCCAAACTCCTCACAAAGCAACCTTACCCAGGTTCCTTCTCAGTTCAGATGCAGTTTTACCCAAACTCATGATGGAGCAACCTTACCTAGGTTCCTTCTCAGTTCAGATGCGGTTTTACCCAAACTCATCATGGAGCAACCTTACCTAGGTTCCTTCTCAGTCCAGATGCAGTTTTACCCAAACTCATCACAAAGCAACTTTACCCAGGTTCCTTCTCGGTTCAGATGCAGTTTTACCCAAACTCCTCGCAGAGCAACCTTACCCAGTTTCCTTCTCGGTTCAGATGCAGTTTTACCTAAACTCCTCACAGAGCAACCTTACCCAGGTTCCTTCTTGGTTCAGATGCAGTTTTACCCAAACTCCTCACGAACCAACCTTACCCAGGTTCCTTCCCATAAGCCCTGCTATCTAGGTTACTTCTCATAACCTTACCATCCAGGTTTCTTTTCTCTTATCTCCAGACATCAATCAACAACACTGTAAGACCTGGACCTGATCAAACACGATCAGTTTCACCTTTCCCTAGTAGGTTGCGATGCAGCCTATACACGACCAGATAGCAGTTCATTTTCACCTCCCTGACTAAGAGATGATTCCCCAGTAGAATAACGGACGACTGAAGCTCCTAAAATTCTATTTCTCTCAAGACACAGACCGACATTCCCCAGCGAAATCCTCCTCAACAACAGGTATACAAGCTCTCGCTAAGGAATCTCTTATGCGACCGACACTCCTTCGGGTGGCATCTTTAAGCCCATCCCCCCCGTCAGCAAACTCCAAATGGAATCTATAAGCCCATTCCCGACATTGCAAGACAGACACCACATCATGCGAGTGCAAATTTCTAGGCACTCTAGTGTTCAATCCTCTTCCACCTTCGGATCACGAAAGGCCAGCAAGCCAATCTACATCCTCAGGTTTAAGAAGATTGAACAGGGGAAGCTGTTGTACCCAAAAATTTGCCCTCTCATATTTCTCAAAACATTTCAAGAAAGATCCTCAAGTTGCTCAAGGAAGTCCAAGGGTTGACCAGACAAACTCTCTCCTAAGGCAGGCTACCTCAAATTAGGGTTTCATGTTGCATCAAGATACTTGAGTCCAAGGGATCCCAAATTCTCACCATTGTCCTAATATTTTCTCAAGATCATTTATGTCAAGTTTCAAGCCTTGCAGAGGAAGTTTTCTCAGTCAATTGCTCAAAGGCCTAAAAATCGACTATGCTAGGGCAAAAGTCAACTGTGGCCCACATACAGTAAAACTTCAATATTTTTGGTCAACATCCTCATTTTGAAGTATTATTCATCATTTGATCAAGGGTTGATCATGATTCATCAAGGATTGCTCACAATTCATCAAAACCTAAAAGTTGCTAAATTAGGGTTTTGCAGGAAAAGTCAACTCAACTTAGACCAAGCATAACTTTATCATACTTTATTAGAAATGACCCATCCAAAGCTCATTTTGAAGAGGATGCAATTCCCTACAATCCATATTCAGCTCCCAAGTTCAAAATATGCACTCACAAGAAGTTATGAATTTGGACATTATAGGTCATTTTGAAAAGTCAACAAAAACACCTTTTTTGTCAAAGCTTCATACATGAGCATGGAATATCAAATTGAGATTAGACCAAAAGGGTTGGTTAGAGGACATCTCAAGATTTCTAAAAAGTTCAAGAAAACCTCCAAAAAGTCAAAATTGAGGAAGTTATGCATTGGTGAAGTTGACCCTTTTTTGCAAAATTGCCAAAAGTCAAATATGTCCAAAATTGCAATTTTTGCCAAATGGGCCCAACTTTTTATGCTTGCATTGAGTTTGTAACATGGTCCACTACCTCTAAGCCCACCCATACATTTTTCTACTATTTATGCTATTTATTTTGATATTTTATTCATTAAAATTCAGAATTAAATAAATAATAGAAATAATGTAAATTTTGATGTGAATCTATTTTGGACAAGTTTTATGCTGGTTTATGTCAATTGATTTCATGCAATAACCTTTCAAATGTGTCCACGTTCATCCACATGTGAAAATGGCATAAAATCATCAAATATGACATTTTTTCAAGTTTTGATCATGGTTTTAAAACACAACATTATGAGGGAGATTCTTTCCATGCTTTCTTGTCTCCTCATTCACCTCTATAAATATAGATCCATACAAGCTTGAAAGACACGAAAATCCTCTCTAAAAAGCTCTCAAAAAGCTCTTCAAAAAGCCCTCTAAAAGCTCTTCAAAAAGCTCTCCAGAAATCAAAGAATTGGTGCAAGTCATATATCGAGGTTTCGGTCTCTCTCAATTGACATCTAGCCTCAAACCATCCTCTTGAAATCCTCAAGAGTCTTACAAGGCCCAAGAGAAATCCATCACACGCCTAGCACGCCCCCGTTTTACAACACCGGTTTGGTAAAATTTTAAACTTCGAATCTCTAATTTTAATCACATTTTATGGTATGCTAACGTTTGTTTGAGTTTATATAGAACAATTATGGATGGTTGAATCATAGGTTCAACGCAAGAATAAAAAAACACCATAGTTAGAGCATGAAGCTTTCGAAGATTCGGGCCTAGGGATTTCTGATGATTGCACCCCCTGTTTACTTTTGCTACTAGGCCCGTCTTTATTTTCATGTTTTATTCGTTTAATTTATTTCTTTTAATCCCTTTTATTTTTTATCAATAAACAAATACAAAAATCACATAAAAATAGATTTAGGATTTTTTCTTAATTAAATTTTAATTTTAGGTACAACTTTAATTATTTTGCAAATAACTTAAAAATAATTAGAATAAATAGGTTTTATTACTAACTTAATTATATTTTATTTCTTTCCTAAAATAATAAAAAAAAACAAAATAAGCCATTTTATTATTTTTACTAATTAATTTAATTAACTAATTAATTGCATATTTAATTTAGAAAACTTATTTCTTTTATTAAAAACAACAAAAACATTTTTCTTTTGGTTAGGAGGGTCAAAACCCTAGTTTCTCGTCGTTCTAATTTTCATCGCGCGCTTTATTATTATTTTTATTCATATTGATGTAACTGCCTACAGTTTGTAATAGTTTAATTAGGACGTTTATTTCATTTATCGCTTTATTTTCAAAGGGTTTGTTTTTTGCTATGTAAATACCCGAAGCCTTGTAATAGCGTAGTTTAAATTCCGCACTTTAAATTCCACAAATTATTAACTGTTAGATGTATGATATAGGGATGCATGACAAGAATGTATGATTAATTTTAAAACAGTTAGATCAACCTAAATGTGCAAAGATAAATAATCTTGAAATTGAATCACTCGCACATGCGCACTCCTAGGATACACTCCTATTTGGTTGCCTTCGGTAAACGATCATTGAGTATAGGATGCTTTAGTGGTCATCCTTTTGTCTAAAGAAAGATCAAAGTCCCGATTCGGAAAAGTTGCCTCGGAATGGTTGCCTCGGAATTGTTGCCTCGAATGATTGATCTAAGACATTAGGGTTACTACTAAGACGTCCTAACATTGCTTTAGTGACCGTACATCCCTTTCGAATTGACCCTCAAAACTCCAACGACGGTGCTACCTACTCACTAATAGTGGGATAGCGTCGTCTAAAGGAAACAAACATAGAACGATTCTTTTTTCCAGTAGGTAGATTAGCTCTTAAGTACTTGCTCAAACAAAAACAAGCTTTGTCACACTTACACTCCTTTACAAACAAAGTTTTCTAAAACACTTCATTACACTCTTGAAGACAGAAGCAAGAGTTAAATCGAAGTCAAAACAAAAGCTTTTCAAATCACACAAACACAAAGAAAACAATTTTGAAAATGATGAGAAAGTACCTAAGAGCCCGTAGATAACTACGGATAGAAAAGGTGCTAATACCTTCCATTTCTATAATCTACCCCCGCACTCAGAAAATCTCGAAAAAGGAATTTTTCTGTGCTTTTTTCCTTTCCTTGTTGGATAAAATAAAAGTCGATGGCGACTCTTGCTTACCGCGACATTTTGCAAACACAAATGCAAAACACAAACCAGCAATTCCTAACAAAAGGGAAACACGTCCCGGTTCTGGCCACCGTATCACACAGAGTCTTCAGCTCCTCCTACCCCTTGGCTAAGGTCATGAGCAACTGTTGAAATTGTGAATTCTGAGCTTGCAAATCTTTGACCATTTGTTCGATAGCCATCTTGCTGAAATAAACAGCAGAGAGATTAGGAAACCTGGTGTGAAGACCTGTTTATGCTTATGATGAATGATATGTATTCATGTGATGCTTTCAAGGATTCAGAAATTCAACTTTGTTTTAAACAAAAAAGAAACACACGTCATATTAATAAGATAGAATTTGTTAGTACATCAATTCCCCTTGGGCAAAATAATACAAAACTCTAAGGTAAAAAGACGTTGCGCATCCTTTTTGGTGCAATGTAGGTGTTGAGAGTCTGCTCTTCGTGAAGTAGCCGAGTGAGTTCCAAAACCTTCTTCTCGCTTGCATAGAGCTTCCAAAGTATCACACTCTCCCTTGAGCTGTATCCAACTCCTTTGTAGGTCTTCAAGTGATGTTGGCATGTCAGGATGTAGGATGGTGTATGGAACCTCTCCTTCCTTAACAGGCTCTGTAATCACTGGGAGAATGGAGGGATAAGGCATCATAAGACTTTGGGCGCGGGTTCGTACCCACTTGAGGTAAGGCTCAAGAGGGATGGAATTCTTGTGTCCCAAGGTATTTCTGTCCACCTTGTTGGGCATCCTCCAAGCTCGGATGAATCTCTGACGGAGTCCTTGGTCGTCGTTGTCGTAGTCGAAAACCAATCCTTGAATCAGCATATTATGTGGGCCATCACTTCGGGCATAACCAAACTGTCTTAGAGCCAAGCACGGGTTATAGGTGATGCCTCCCCTAATGCCAAGTAGAGGGACATTAGGGAATTCCCCACAACGGTCAACAATGGTAATATTCTCTCTAGATCGAGAACACCAATGAATATCTGAATGGTTAAGTGTCATTAACCGTTGTGACCACCTCAAACCTTGCTCATCCTTCAATACTGATTGGGGAAGATGAGAAATAAACCATCTTGCCAGGAGAGGAGTGAAACACATAACAACACCTCTTTTCCTCATTGTACGAGTGTGAAAAGAGTGGAGGATATCCCCCATCAATGTAGGCACCGGGTTGCGAGACATGAAGATTTTGACAGCGCTCACATCTATGAGTTGGTCAGGATTAGGGAACAAGACCATCCCATAGATGAGAAGAGCTACAATCTCCTCAAAAGCTTGCAAGTCTAGGGAGTTCCAACAGCTTTGGGCCTTCTCAAACAGAAACTTTGCCAAGAAGCCTTTGACACCACTTCTAGTTTCCCAATGAGTTGTGACATCAGATGAGTGCAAGTGCAGGGCTTGAGCAATCTCTTCTGGCTTTGGATCTCTTTCTGTACCGTTGAAGGGTAGTTGATTGAGAATAAGAATCCTCAGAAGTTGAGAGAACTCTTCCAAAGTAGGCACAAGTTGATAGTCAGGAAATGTGAAGCAATGATGCAAAGGGTCAAAGAACTAGAAGAGAACTTTCATCATATCCTCCTATGTGTTGGTGGTGACCAAGTTGAGTAGACGACCATGTCTCTTGGTGAATGGATAATTCTACGGAAACCTTGAGGCTAGCTCCTTGAGTTGTGGAGGAATTCTTACAAGGTTGATTTGGATAGTTTTCCTGCGAAGTGAATCCATAACCTACAAAACAAGAACAAAGATGAATCTCCAAAATCCTTGAAATGGTTAGTGAATGCATATGATGCTCATGATGTCCATGATGTTATGCACAAGTATATATGTGCAAGTAAATCACACAAGTTCCTAGTTTAGGCTTGCATGGGGTTTCATAGGTAAGTACCATCTTGAAGTTTAGTTGGCTCAACCTGTCCTAGAAAAAGCAACCGGGTTCTAAGGAGCTCAATATCACTGGATTGTTTCCTTGTTCATTGTTTCAATTCAAGCCTCTTTACTGGCGACCGAAATATTCCAAGGAACCAACCCTCAATGAGTGTAGTATCGAGTATCTACCAACTTCGGACTGCACCAAAGCCGGTCATCTCACTACATCCTAAAAGGCCAAGTTGGTCAAGTAAAGGTTCTAAAAGTTCATTAGTGCTTCATGACATCACTCAGCGGCCCCGTATTCTCTTTGATTGACTCAAAGGCTACCAGTACCCACAAATATGTCACACTAATATAGCTATTGCTTAGACCATGTCGGTATACCCCGCAGAGTTTCCACAACGTGTTGCTATTTACCTATAATGTTTCCCAAATCCGGGTAGAGGATTCAAACCCAAACAATAAAACCAAAGTGTAAAGCAAACAAGTAAAACAAGGTAAGTATGTAAATGTGATCTAAAACCCTAAGGTAACCCCTCTTTTATAATTTTCCCCAGCAGAGTCGCCAGTTCTGTGATGCGGTGGGAGAACTGACTTGAGGTTTGCATTTGTGTTTGCAAATGTTGCGGTTAATAAGAGTCGCCACTGACTTTTCTTTTATCTAAAAGGAAAGGTAAAAAAGCACAGGAAAGACCTTTGAGATGTTTTCTTGAGTTCGGGGGGTAGATTATGAAAAGGGAAGGTGCTAGCACCCTTTTCATCCATGGTTTTCCATGGGCTCTTAGTTACTTGTTTAAATCACTTGCTTTGATTTGAAATTGATTGAAATGGTGCTTTATGTGGTTTTGAAAGTACTTTAAAAAGAGGCCATCGTTTAGGAAATCTTTGTAATGATTCTTGTTCGTAAGAATGTATACAAAGATGTTTGTCTTTTGATAAATGTTTCAATATTTTGAAAGATGTGTGTGTTTGTTTTTGAAAATAGCAAGGATTGTTTTGAGATTTATCAAGTAACTAGAAGCATTCTACCTACTCAAAAGTCTTTCTTGTGCATTTTTATTCCCTTGACATTGTTGATTTACCATTGATTTGGTAAACAACCCTATCTTTGGATGTAAGCGGGACGGGCGTGGGTCATCATATGACCATGATAGCAATGTTGCCAAGTATCTTTAGCATTTTGAGGGACCAAGATCATCTTTGTGTAGGCAACCTTTGTATAGCGTCATCGAGGGACTATGATCTTGTTTTGTTTTATTTTGCCAAGATACTTCGCATGCGTAACATGGCCATTTTTATTTAGGCAACCAAGTGGGTGAAACACTAAGGGTGCTTGTGTGCAAAGTGTGTCATTTTACATGCATTTGTCTTGTAATTAGGTCTTTTCTATTTGTTTGATTTTTGGTCTTATCATGCAAAACCCTAATTTACTATACAAGTATATAAAGCGGTAAATTGCGTAAATGTAAACTAAGCTATTACAACAATTATTATGGGAGGGGGGATACAAGTTTTTGAATGGGGATATTGCACAAAATAAACCCTAAAAATACTATTACAACCCAATTGAATATTATGCGAAATAAATAAATATACAAATATTTAAAATGCAATAAAAATGTATTTATGCTAAAAAAATGTTTTGTATTTGATTATTGTATGAGAAAATGATTTATGTAAACCCTAGAAAAAAGGAAAAATCATAGTATTATTTTTGAAAGGGGAAAAACCCTAATTTTTTATTAAAGAAAATATATATTCTATATTATTATTTTGTCCATTTTTGTATAAGAAAAGTATTAAATAATATAATATATATTAAAAATTAAGTATGTATAGAAAATAATATTTTATGTGTAAAATAAAAAAATAAAAAAATGTATAGTATTTATTAAATGTATTTACTATTTATATAAGAAAATAAAATTTTATTTATTCTAATAAGCTATTTTCTTATGTAAAAAAAAAATTGCAAAAAATTATTTTATTATTTTATAGGATTTTTAATGTTCAGAAAAAATGATTAAAAGCAATAAACATGAAAATATAAAGAAAAATGCAAAGAATCAGGGGGTGCAAATAGTGGTCAGGGGGGTGTGAAAAACAAAAACAGAAGGCCCAAGGCGCCCAAGGCCCAGGCCAGTCATCCCTGTCCTCCAGCCATTCCTTCTGCGCGCGTATTCTTCTTCAAATCTGTAACTTGATATTGCTTGCATAAAAACAAAAACTTATAACACAAAACATGTAGCATTTTATCTCAGGATTCCAATGATATAAAATTTGTAACCTAACTCTCAAAGATCGGAGAGAATTTAATTAGCCCTAATTCATGACCTAATTATTTCATGAACTTCAAGCTTCAAATTCTCATGGCACAGTTAATATAAATGACAAGTATGCATATGTACAGCTTCACCAAGATAAGGGCTACATTTTTCCTTCACAAATCATGGCTTGTGGATGCCTAAATAGAGAGATAGAGATTTGAAAAATACCTCCTTCAGCTGGACTTGGATATGTCAATGTGGAGACTTTGAATGAGGCCTGAGGATCGTGTGAGCTTCCTTGAAGTTCCTTCAACCTATTCCAATACCTAGCTTGCTTTGTGGATGGCTAAAACTCTCTGTAGAAGTCAAGCTGCAACCTTCAAATTTGAAAATGGCAATGGCTGAAACAGATCTCACAGAACCAGGACAAGGGCTTGGATAGTTTTGGTAGGATATATGGAAGGTGTTTGAAGTGTTGAAACAAGAAACGCACGAGCCAAAAATGAAATGGCTAGAGTTTTGCAGCAACTGGATGTTCTTGGCAGAAAAATGAAGTTTATGAGTTTTAGGGTGTTTTGGATGCTAACCATTTGTGTCCTGGCTTGTGATCACTTTGTGAATACGTATAGAATGATACAAAGTCCACTCTTCCCTTGTTGTATAAGTTCTGACTTCTTTTGCAACTTTTCTTGCATTTGAAGAAAAGTGATAAGACAAATGCACCATGCTTGTACTAGCTACCTCAAGGGATGATAAGAGTTGGTCTGCTTTGCTTGATATCTGTGGAAGTTGTTTGTACCAAAGGAACAGGTCCATGGCTCAAGAATGATAAAGTTGCAAAAGCTTGCCTTTATGAAAATGGCAATGTGCCCTTTATGCCATTAATGGGATTATCTTTTGTACAATATTCCAAAAGCCAAAATAAAGCCCTTATCCTGAGTTTGCATTTAATTATGGAGTGTAGAATGAGTTTAGGACCTGTAATGCAAATTACAAGCATCCAAGATCAGATTTGCAACTTGATGCCTTGTGAAAATGGCATGAACAAAAGTGATAAATTGCCAATTTCTTTTCTTCGATTCTCCCTAACCACAAATGATCTTGGAGATTTCTTGGACATTTTGGAAAGCTTGTCATGTGCTCTACAATCCATATTTGAAATGAATTTTGAGACACCTCTTGGAACTAGGTGAAAAATGTCCATGAAGTTGGGTCAAAAATCTGCCTAAATTAGGGCAAATTTTCACTAAGTTATTTAGTTCATGGACCCCTATTCACAAATTCATAACTTGAGATACAAGCATCTTTTGGGAAAAGTTTGTGAAGCAAAGTTGTAGATTTCATGGAGGACTACAAATTTCATGTTGGAAGTTTTATTTTAATCAAATTGCATCATGGTGAAAAAGTGGTGAAAAGTTGGGAAAAATAAGAAAATTTCCATACTTAGAAAAATTCTAAGTTATGAAAATTTTCAAATTCAAAACCCTAATTTGAAATTTTGGTTTTCTTGGTGAACAAGTTTCATATTTTGGCACATCTTGATGAATTATGACCCTTGGCATTTGATTTTGACCAAAAAGTCAAAGTTTAACTTTTCAGTATACAATTGACTTTTGATCAGTTGACTGCAAAATTCATTTGTCAATCCAATAATCTTGAGATCTTTTGAACTATGTGATTAGGTCAAGATGATGCCATTTAGTCCTTGAAATCATGTTTGAACTCAATTGGTCATTGGCTAGGTTAAAAATCAGAAATTGTCCTTTCTCAGTCAAAACCCTAATTTTGACAATTTTGCCCTTTTGATGATTTGATCAAATTTCTTGAGGAGTTGTGATCCAAACTTGATCAAATGGTACATAGGAGTCTAGAATGTTGATTTGGATCAAAAATTATGAAGTTTGACTGTAAATTGTCCATAGTTGACTTTTTCCCCAATACAGTTGATTTTTAGGTCAACTATCCAATTGACTGAGCAAAAATGTGATTCAAGGCTTGAAACTTGGCATGAGCAATCTTAGGGGTCCAAGATGATGTATGAAAGTCATATTAAGCATTGGTGATCCAAAAATTCTTGTGCAAACCCAAACCCTAATTTTAGGTTATCAGTGCAAGATGGGATGTCTTGAGATGACCAAACCCTAATCTGGTCTTGAGTCCAAGAAGTCTTGTGAGAAAAATCTTGATAAATGAGAGGGAAAATTTTGGGGTACAACACCCTTTCCTTTGTACCTGCTGGAGAAAGTACCTGCGGAGACTTTGTGGATGGTTTGAGTGTCATCCCAACTCTTGGGGTGCTTGGTAAATGCTGATCAGGATGATAACTCTTCTACTGATAAACAAATGACAAGATGACGGGACATAGTCGCACGTTTTTAATCCCTAACTTTTGACTGGACCGCCCTTTCAGATTTTCAGTCCATCGGGATACCCTTTTTTGCCCAAGCCGCCCTTTCAGGTTTTCGACTTGCCGGGTGTACAAATTTCTCATATGTATATCCCTAATTTTTTCCCGAACCCCTTTGGTTCACCGGGATGCCCTTATTTTTGCCTATGCCAATCAACCTAGCGGGTCTTTGTTCATGCGTAGTATTTTCCGACTATGTCCATGTTCACCGGGTACGGAGAATTGTCATTGTCTTTAGTAGTAAGTGTTGTCACACTGTCAGGAGGTGTTTGCTTGATCGCACATGATTTGTTGCTGGAATTTATGTCTAATGCCCCAAGTGATTCAGATGGAGATATGCTCCTGGCTATTTGGTATTTTGGAGAGATTCCTTGAACCTTGACTTGACTGCCCCAGATTAGCTGGATAACATGTCATGCCCCTTGATTATGAAAGGCCTATCACTAGAATGTCTTTCCATCTGAGGTGATTATGTCCATTGAGAGGATTTTCGTTCATTGAATATTCGCCGTGTGAATTTCTCTGCTGTTGAACAAATAGTCATATGCAAACAATGGTATTTTAAGAATGCAAAGCTTATGTCTGTCTTGAAGTTTGAAAATTCATTTTTTAGTAAAATAAATAAATTTTGTAAAAGTGTGATATCAACTCAGGATTTAATAGCAAGTCCTACAAGAGTCAGGACCTTTTGTAACAGTATGCTTCCGAACTAACCCATGCTTCAGCTAGGACTTTTAAGGGTTGTAGCGTGGCCTGGTTCATGGTTTAAGGAAAAAAGTATAAAGGCTCAAAATTTATTTGTACCCACCCATTCTTCGTGATGTTCTTCAACCCTAAACTCAGTTAATTTTGCGCTTAAATCCCGATTGAATCTGGCATCTTGTCCTTGATGTTTCGGTGATGGTTCGGATACTGAAAGTTTAGGCAGTCATTTTTGTAGTAACCTCTTTTTTTTGTTTTCGTTATCCCTACTTTTGCCTGAACTGTTTCTTTTGTGATTACAGCCAGTGGGATGTCCCATTTTTTTCTTAAGTCTCCTTCATAGGTTTTGACTTAGCAGGATTTTCTCTTGAGAGATAATGACTTCCGGTTTTAATAATTATGCGGAACCATCACCATCTTCTGATTTAGAAGGACGTATCTGATGTCATTCATTATGTATGAAGTGGAAGATTACGACTGAATGCTCACCTGAATTAATTGAGAAAACTACCCTGCCCCAGGTTATGATTAAGGGTTTTAAATTGTGTGAAAATAAAAACTCCTACTTCTTTGGCTCAAAGGGGTTAACTAGGGATCATCTTCCTTATAACTCCACTATGTAGGATTTAAAACGATGCCTGTACATCGTCTCCGGGGTCTATTCAAAAGCATATTGTAGAGATTGTGGTATCATTTTCGTTATCCTCCCTCTAAAGGCTTACAACTTTTAATCAAGGGTCGAATATCACAAAAAGGAAGTAAGAATGCAATTTTGAAATAGTGAATACGAATGAATTGATTCAAGACAAACATATGTGATGCATTGATGAAATAACAAAGTTTGACATAATTAAGTGTTCGAACAAAAAGAGAATTACAATTTGAAAAATTCAAATGAACAAAAATTTCTATGCCTAAACATTATCACTTCAGATGATGTGCCTTTGAGGGATGGCAGAAGACTTCAGTCTGATCCCCTTGTGTGAACTCCAACACTCCTTCATTGATCAGGTCTTGAATTTTGTTCTTTAACGCCCAACGGCTATTTGTATCATGTCTAGAACTATCAAAATGGTAGGCACATATTGCATCAGGATTGTAGTTAGGGGAAGAAGTTTTGGGGTTTGGATTAAGACCCCTTAACGTAATCAAATCCAGCTTTAACATGTGTTGCAATACCTGAGCCAAGGACATGTTGATTTTGGTGAATTGCCTTTTGGGATTGTCTTGCCTTTGCTGATTATCTCGTTGTGATTGCATCGGTGCGGGAATAGAAGTCCGCTTTACCCCCACAGATTGGTTTAGATTACTCTTATTGCGGCCCTTCTGGTCGTACACGGCATTGGACTCTTTATTCCCATTGTATGGTCTCTTTTGAGTACTTAAAGATGCAGTCCCTTGAAAAGTCACCACTCCTGAGTTTATTTTCAACATGCCCCCGTATGAACAAGTCACCCAATTCCCTATCTGCCAAGAGAGATTGATCATTTATTAGGCCCCAAGTTCTAGCAGTTTGCCCCAGACTATCCTATCTGTCCTGAAGAAGCTTACTGATGAGAATCCTCAATTCTTCTTGTTCCCAAGCTAAACTTTGGATAAGGACCATCTGATTACTCATCTGTATTCTCATCCTTTCCATTTCAGCTTGCAGTTGTTCTAACTGGTGATCCTTATTGTTGTCAGGATGTTTCTTGGCCAAGTTCCCATTGAGGAGTGTTTTCAATTCTCCTTGGCTAGATTCAGGAACATTTCTTTGAATTGAGCATCTTGAGCTTGGAAACCTCTGTTGTTTTGTTCGAGAGCCATTTCCTTTGCTGAAATAAACAGCGAGAAAATGAGAAATATGTACTGGAAGACCTGTTATGAAATGGCATGCATACAATATTTTCAAGGATCTAGCGGGGTAAATACAAGAAGATATTTGAATTTTGACTGCAACTTGGACTGAGGAACTTTCGTATTTGTTGAAAGTCCTTCTACGAGAATCAAGCTCACCATGTCAAGTGGGTCATAGCCTCAAACTCAAGTTATCTCTTTGGTCTTTTGACGGTGTTGGTTAGAGGAAAATAAACCCCCATGCCCCTTGCTAGACGTCTGGTTCATCATAACCTACACCATATACCCTTGAGATCCTTGAAATGGTTAAGGAGATGCTATGGGATGATGTTATGATGTGTATGCTATGCATTAAGAAAAAGTGTAAGGTGATGAAGACAAGTATGTCTTGCAAGAAAATCAGTTTATTGGATAATGCATACAAACAAGGTCCTACAAGGAATACAAACAAAAGCCCTACAATGAGTTCAAGTTGTTAGATAATGAAGGTAAATAAGTCACACAAGTAGCCTTAGGTTTAGGCTTGCATGGGGTTTGTAGGTAAGTAGCCTCTTGATGTTTTAGTTGGCTCAACCTGTCCTATTAATAGTAACCGGGTTCTAAGGAGTCTAAATATCATTGACCTTCCCATCAGGAATTGTTTCAGCTCACGCACCAAAGTATTGCGGCCAAAAAATCCCGAAAGTCCAGTCTCAATGAGTGTAGCATCGAGTATCAACCAATCTTCGGTCGGAACCAAATCCGGTTATCTCACTACTTCGTAATGGCTAGGATGAGTCGATTAAAGGTTCTAAAGGCCAGTTAGTACTTAGTGAAACTATGAGGAAGCCTAATGTTATTCTTGACTTACTCAAGGAACATTAGTACAATCCAGAGTATCGCGCTAACGTAGCCACCACTTCGTCCGTATCGGTCTGCACCGTACAACCTCCATGATTTATTGCTACTTACCTAATAAGGTGCCCCAGATCTGGGTGTAGGATCTTTAACAATAACCCAAGCAACCCTCAAAGATAAATCAAACAAAACACACAATGTAAAGCATATTAAAGATGAACTAAGCTCTAAGGTAACCCCACTTTTTTCACAATTCCCCAGCAGAGTCGCCAGTTTTGTGATACGGTGGCAAAATCGACTGTTATACTGGTTTGTGTTTTGTATTCACAAATGTTGCAGTAAGCAAGAGTTGCCATCGAATTTTCTTTTATCTAAATTAAGGAAAGGGTGAAAAGAACAGAAAAAGACCTTTTCGAAATTTTTCTGAGTAAGGGGGGTAGATTATGGAAAGGGAAGGTGTTAGCATCCTTTCCATCCATGGTTTTCCACGGGCTCTTAGAGGTTTTCTCATTTTAAAATAACTTTGTTCTTTGTGTTTGAAATTTTTTTGAAAACGCCTTAGTACGGAGGACTTTGTAATGTTTCTCGGGATAGTGGAGAAAGTATACATAGTGTTTTGAAATGTCTTTTGAAAAGTAGTTTTTGTGTAAGTGAAAAATGTTTGAGCAAACTTCTAACATCTATCTACTTTTATACTCGAAAAGGGTCATTCTTTTCCTCTTTTCCTTTAGACAGTGCTACTATTAGTGAGTAGGTAGCCCTATCATTGTATGTTTGAGGGACAACTGAAAGGGACGTTGCGGCCACGAAGGCAACTTGGCAAGAAATTTTAGTAACTGTCCTAAAGTTCTAAGATCACTTTTAACCGAGGTAACATCGAGAGGGTCATCGAGGGACTTGTGATCTTTCAAACTAGAGGACAGCCACTAAAGCTTCTCACGTTTCGAGAATTGTGACCGTTTTCCGAAGGCAACCGAAGTGGGGTATCCTAGAGGTGCGCATGTGCAATTTATTTAGTTCAAGTATTTATCTTGTGTTATTAGGTTTGCTAACGTTTGATTATTAGTCTTTCCATACACACCTAGTTACTAATAGTTAATATGTACATAAAATAAAGTGCGGAAAGCATAAATCTAGACTATTACATGACTTTCGGGGAGGGGATATTTACATTGTACAAACAATTGGGGGAAGAAAAATAAAGAAAGCGATAAAAATTCCAGTTTATAACTATTACGACCCAAATAACAGTTATATCAATAATGTAAAAATGCGAAAACAAAATAACGCGCACGAAATAAAGAACGTATAAGAAAACCTAAGAATTTAGTTAAGTAAAATATTTTTTTTTGTTTTTTTGTTTATTTTAAGAAAATAATTAAATTAACTTAAATCTAATTTTAATTTAAAAAGATAATTGCTAAATGAATTTAAAGCCTCATGCTAATATTTTTATATTTTTATTTGAGAAAATAATTTAAACACAAATTAAATCCTAAGTTCTAACTTATTTTAATTAAAAATGTTAAAGTTAATTAATTAATTAATTTCAGAAATTAATTATTCTAAAAAGAAAAACTAATCCTAAGTTTTGTTGATTTTTTTAATTTGATTTAAAAAAAAAACTTACTGATTAAATATAATAAACAAAATTAAAAGAATAAAAATAAAAACAAATGGAGATGGTAGAAACCACCGTCTTCTTCGGCGGCCTTCAACGTCAAACCTTTAAAAATGTGTTAAATTGAAAAAGAAAAGGCCCTATCCTGCATGAAATTTCACCCTGAGTCTGAATCTGGGGTCAAAACTGACTGGAAACTAATGGAAATAGAGTTAGAATACAAATGCAAATTGCACGGTTAAAAATGGAAAACAACCATGCGTACGTATGAGCTTGCATGTAAAGACTCATGCCAGTCCTAAACATCACCCTGATCACATATAGCCAGAAAACATTAGTAAACAACGCATGAATATAAAATTTCGGATTTAAGAAGTTTTACCAAATGAGAGATTTTGGTTTGGCCTCTTCTGGGCATGTGATGGCTTGAATGAGGGTTGGGAATGAGTCCTGGGATCTTCAGGAAGAAGATAACACGCTTGGTTTGGATGGATGATGGCTGCAAATTCAGTTTTGAATTTCACAACTTTGAGAATTTTAGCAATTTTTGTGTGGTTCTTCTCAAGCAATTTTGTGTGTGTAATTTGTGGGAACTCTCTAGCAATTATTTTCGTGTCCTTTGCTCATTCCTTGGTCTTGTATTTATAGAGGAAGAAGAGGGCTATCAAAGATGGTAAGAATCCACCCATAATGGCCCTCTTTCAAACCAAAATCAAACACATTTAAAAAGTTCCAAAAATGCAAATTCTTGCCCATTTTGAGGTGCAATGCACCTAGCCTCTTTTGCACAAAATTTTGGAGCAAAAAATAATTCAAACCATCAGCCCATATTGCCATAACCAATATTTACTATTTTATGCAATTTTATTTAGTTTTTATTTGATTTAATTCATATTTAAATGAATAAAAATTCAAATAAATAAAAAAAAGCATGGACATATTTAGAGGTCCTTGGACACATCATGAAAATATTTGAACTCCAAAAAGTTATGCCCAATAACTTAAAATCACAAATTTGCTCAATTGAGATTTTATGTCTTTCCTTTGAAAATTTCCCAACTTGTGTAATCCATAACTTGCTCAATTTTTATCTAATGATGATGATCTTGAACTTTTTGGAAATCCCTAGATGTCCGCTACAATCTCTATGTTGACCATTTTTGCATTTGGATAAATCATCTTAATGTAAACGGTCTTGGAAAAAAAATGACTTTTGTTGACCTTTTGCAAATGACCTGTAATGTATGAGCTTGTATCTTTCAAATGGTACACCTCTTGAACTTGAGGGTTGAAGAGAAGTTGTATGGAATTGGGTTTTATTCAAAATGAGCTTTGGTTGGAACAAAATGTATTAAGTATGAGAAAGTTATGCCTAGTCAAAGTTTGGTTGACTTTTCCTATAGAACCCTAATTAGCAATTCTTGACTTTTGATGAATTAGGAGCATTTCTTGAGGGATCATGATCAAACCTTGATCCAATGATGGATATCACTTCAAAATGTTGATGTTGACCAAAAATATTGAAGTTTGACTATATATAGACCATAGTTTACTTTTGACCTAATACAATTGATTTTTAAGCATTTGAGCAATTGACTGAGCAAACTTGTAGTGCAAGGTATAAAATTTGTCATGGATAATCTTGAAGACATATTAGGACCATGGAAGACATTTGAGACCTTTTGAGCTCACACATCTTGGTGAAAAATGAAACCCTAGTTGGAAGGCTAATGCTTAGGAGGAGAATTTGTTTGATCAATTCTTGGTCAACCTTGAGCAATTGAGGACCTCTAGGAGTATGTCTTGTATGAAAATGGGAGGGAAAATTTTAGGGTACAACACCTTGTAACATAAAGTGCCTCACTGTGTGACGAAGGTAGTTTTCTCCATGTCTTCAGGCGCCATCTTGATCTGATTATAACCCGAGAAGCCATCCATGAAGGAGAATACCTTGTGCTGAGCGGTGTTGTCGACCAAGACATCAATATGCGGAAGTGGGAAGTCATCTTTGGGGCTTGCCCTGTTTAGATACCTGTAGTCTACACACATACGCACTTTGTCGTCTTTCTTTGGTACCGGAACAACATTAGCAATCCATTGAGGATATGATGTTACTGCTAAAAAACCTGCATTGAATTGTTTCATAACCTCAGCCTTGATTTTCTTTGACATCTCAGGACGCATGTGAAGAACCTTTTGTTTAATCAAAGAACAACCTTCTTTCATTGGCAGATGGTGAACCACAATATCAGTATCGAGCCCTGGCATATCTTCATACGACCAAGCAAAGATCTCAACATAGTCATGTAATATTTGAATCAATATGTCTTTGACACTGCCCACTAAGTTGGCGCCTATCTTGACTTCCTTTCTATTTGCCTCAGTACCCAAGTTTACAACTTCGACTGGCTCTTCATGTGGTTGAATATCCTTTTCTTCTTGTATTAAGAGTCTGGAAAGTTCTTCAGGTATTTCACAATCTTCCTCACCTTCGTCTTCAGCTTGGTAGATCGGATTTTCAAAGTCATAAGCGGTAATAGCAGAATTGCTATCAACGAGATCCAGAGTGGATGTGGATCTGCAATGTAGTGTGTTGGTGTATGTAAGAACACATAGCTATTTGAATGTGAAATAAAGTAAAAGAAAGACAGAGAGCGCAAAATTTGAATGCAAAATGTCCAATGTTTTCATTAAATGAAAATATGACATATGAAATGACAACCCTTAACAAATGGACCATTGTGCCCCGGGTAAGACACAAGGTTTAAATCATTGCTTTAAAAGAAATTACATAACCTAATTCTTAAAGCGATAAATCAGAAATAGATGTTACTCTTGACTAAAGGAGACTGAGATAATGTCTTCTGCTTTCCAATTGTTGAGTCTGTTGCCCCTGGTAAGGAAGTTCCAGTTACTGAGATCACAATCACTGTCAGCATCTTCTATTGTGTTGAATCCATTGTTACTGACACAGAATGGAGGTCTTCCAGCTTGAGCGTGACGAACAACCCTTTGACTTTCTGCAGTAAAGCCCAAACCAAACTTGTCAGATTTGTAAGGGATATCAGGAAGCTGGCCCCAAATTGTACAACCACCTTCTTCTATAGTTGCTTTGGCATCTTTCAAGGAAGCCATCTTGTAAGGAACCCTGGTAGTCTTTGGAATGGCAGAAACATCTTCAACAACAGCAGGGGAAATCACTTCAAAAGCTTGGCAGGGAGTCTCAATGAATTCTCTGTCCATCTCTATGTACTATAATGAATTAAGATGGATGACCATGTACTCCTCCTCTCCGCCGACAGTAACAATCTTCCCTTTCACAGGATACTTAATTTCTAGTGCAAGGTGTGTTGTACCCCAATTTTTACCCCTAAGATCCCTTTATCATACCATGTTGATTCAATCACAACAAGATCACATTAGGGCTTTTGGTTTTTCTCCCTATCTTTAGTTTTGCTATTTGAGGAATCAGAAAGCACCTTGACTTGTTTTCTTTTGTGATCATGAATGTTTTGTCTTATTTTTCCTTTGAATTAATAAAATGAAATGTTGGTTTGTCTTGCTTGTTACTAATGTAGGTAAAGACAATGAGGCTTAGCAAGTTTCTCCATGGGTTCATGAGTTTATTTCCATGCCCTAGTCAATAAAGCTTAAGAAGTTCAAACCTTACCATTGGGGTTGTTTTGGAATAAATGGAATGGCAAGGTTATTTTGGTTCACCTCATTTCAAGATTATCAAATTTGGTTCAAAAGTACAAGGGATTGATTGGAGAAGTTGTCATGATTGGACAAGGCTTTGTTCCCATTGTTTACAAATGCATATTTCTCTCAATTATAAAGATATGGAAGTGGTTTTGGTGACTATGATTTCTCATTTTCAACCTCAACAACTTCTATTTAAAAAGCATTTGTGTTGGTACAATAAGTTTGTTCAAAATTGTCAAAGTTCCTCAAGGCATTTTCTTGATCTAGGAGTTAGGGTTTTGGACTTTAAAGAAGCATATCTTGCTCATCTTTTGGTATTTTTGAGTGATTCCAAAGACATACTTCTCTTCAAAGGGTTATCAACAAATCACTTCAAAAATTTCAAGGATTTTTCATGAGGAAGAAGCTTGATGATGAAGAAAGATTACAAGTCCTCCAGATGAACCCCCAATTTCTCATGTGTGATTTCAAATGATCATAACTTGGTCAATTTGTATCACCTTGAGCCCACTATTTTTCCATAATTATCTTGAATATGTGAACTTTATGCCTTCTTTTATGTTCAAAGTGATAAAATGGATGGAAGATTCCCTAAGGATACAAAATATTATAGGTCATTTCATGATTTTTTGCCAACTTCAACAAATCATAACTCTCTCAATTTTTGGAGATTTTGAGTGGTTCAAGTTTCAAAATGTCACTCAAAGGGTCTAGTTCATGCCATCTTTTTTTGGTCAAGATCAAATTCCAAGTGGAAGGCCATGTTTGGATGAAAAACATTATAGGTCACTTTTGAAGAAAAAACTTGAAATATTTGTAAGTATGGAAAGTCAACCATTTTTCTCCAACTTTGACTCAATGTAACTTATTTCTCAAACATCCATTTGATCTCATTACTTGCACATACAAAAGTTTGTGACTGCATCTTTAAAATGCTTCAAGAATAACATCATAAGATGCCCTACATTGTTGGCACCATGGTTATGAAAGTGGCATCATGAAATGGAAATTCCAAGTTCAGTCAGATTTGAAAATTAGTTTAAATCTAATTACAAGCCTGTTTAAAGATTAATTTCGTGTCTAATCGTGTTTAGGAACTTGCCATAACAAGAAACGACCCTTAAACTATCCAATTTGTTGTGTTTTGAGCCATGTGAAGTCACACTTTTCACATTTAGCAGGTCCACACGATTTCACTCATTTGTCTCCAATTCACACGCTTGAGCCTTGTATCATAATCAACTATAAATAAGGATCACCCCTCACTCTTTTTTTCAAGCTTTTGATAGACAATTGACCCCTGTTCAGATCCCACATGAACTCTAAATTTGAAATTTCGATTTCTTACATTCTCACCTTAAAACACCAAAAGCTCCATTCAGTTAGCTTCATTGAACTTCTCTGAAGCTAACCATACAATTACTTTCAAGAATTTGACCAATATTGATCTGTGGAAGTTCAGTTTTAGAGCAATTTCTCACTACTGTGTTCAGGTAGATTTCTTGGCCAAGTTGATTCAAATAAAAGACTAAACCACTCCTTGTGTTCTTCTCATCTTCTTGCTCTTTATAGTTTGCAATTTCATTGAGAATTGAGCAAGATATCCCAGATTTTCGTGCTCGCTATTTTTCTGGTTTTTTTCAAACACAGTCTTGCATAATTTATATAAATTTGGCACGATGGTACCATTAGAATCATCTTGAAGAGACGAATATAATGGTACCAGTGTGGTTTGCTAATTTTACAGTTTGGAAAATTCAATTTAGGGATGGTTGGAGGTTGAAGATGATGACATGTTCGTTGTTGTACCCCAAAATTTGCCCTCGCATTTTTCCTCAAGAAATAACAACTTCAGGCGTCTGCCTATTTTTCAAACTGGCTCAAAGATCGGTCAAACAAACTTTTCTCGCCAGTCAGACACAATTAGGGTTTTATTGATTTTCAGGGCTCTAGAATGTTTCAAACATTTGGTTTAGGGTTTTGGTTGATTTTGGCTCAACTTCGATCAGGCGAACGCTTCTTTGGCATTTAATCAAGAATTAGGGTTGTTCATGCACAGTTCTTCAGAAAGATTTAATTCTACGGTGCTTTGCAAGTTATTCCGAGATTTGGTTTGAATTCGCGTTGTTTGACTTAATCAGTAAAAGAATGCATTTGGATTGAATTCACGTTTTGTTTGATTGAACCAGTCAAAGGATACATTCGGTTTGGATTTGCAGTGTTTGGTAAAAAATCAGTAAAAAGGGAATGCGTCTGATCAGTTGTTGTGATTAACTGTTGTTTTGCTTTGGATGTTGGAAGTGCCAGGTTTAACTGATCAAATGCTAAAGCATTGTTTATTTAAATTATTTATTATTCTAAGATTAAATGATTGGAATTTATTTTCAATTATTTTAATTAAAGAATTATAAATAATAAATAAACAATAGGAGGAAAAATAATTAATTGGATAAAGAAACTTTTGTTAATTTTTAAATTAATTGTACAATTGTTTTGTTGTTTACAACAATAATTTTACATTTTATTTAAACTTAAATAAAAAAAAAAGCTATCCTAAACATTTTTCTAATCTTCAATTCTTCATCTGCTATCCTTTGCTCCAGTGCTCCATTTTAATTATTCATCTGCAAAAGAAAAGAAGAAAAGTCAAATAGCAGATAAATAAAGAGACAGATTAAATTACAGTTCATCATTAAGGGCAACTGATTGGGATCAGTTAACCCTCTCTGCAAATCACAGGATTTCTCCCGGTTCACAAAGAGGGATGAATGTGTATTTGCTAAAAATGAATGCACAAAAGTCAAAATTGCACAATTCAAAAATTGTCAAACTGCATAGTTCAAAAGCAAACAGCAAGTCCAAACTAAAAGTCCAAAGTCAAACTTTCTGCCAAAAGTACAAGTTACTATCCAAAAGGGTACCCAAGCTGTCAATAAAGAAGATTTGTAAGGATATCAAAAGATACCAAGTACAAGAAGCTGTCAAAAGAAGGGACAAATATGCAGAGAAAGCATGATATGCAAGCAACATACTCATTTTCATCATTTCCCAAGTTGCCCTTTCAGAAAGTACAGAGCATAAACATATTTTAAATATATTGATTGTACTGGAGAGAGAAGAAGAGAACAAAGAAAGCAGGTTACAAGGCTTTAGGCAGGAAGAAAAATATAAGAGAACTGAACACAGTACAGTAAAGGGGGGGATATCACAAACAGAAGCAACAACTCAAAAATGGCCTCCACCTGCTGAAGCCTACAAACAGCAGAAACCTCACAAACCTGAACCTGTAAAGTTCAAACCTGCAAGGCCATAACTAATGCAAGCATCAAGCCTTCAAGCCTCACCAAACCAACAATCTGAAAACACATAACCTGTAAGCTCTCAAACCATAACAACCCAACAAGCATAAAAAACCTGCAAAGCCATATCAAACTGCAACATAAAGCCAGAACTGATAAACAAAAACCCTCAGATGCCTTAAAGTCAAAACAAAACTTGTAAGCTCTAAAAACATCATCAAGCCTTACCTGCCTAAACACAAACAACAAAAAACCAGTTCACCACAACCCAACCTGCCTGAAAGCCTAAAGAACCAAAGAAGCTCAAACCTGTACCAGATACCAAGACCATAACCAGCATAGGCCAAACCCTGTCAAACTGATCCAAAGATATAACCAACAAATATAAACCCAATGCTCATAAGTCATCAAAGGCCATAACCAAGCCTAAAGAACCAGAAGGCAAGTCCAACAAAAAGTACAAAACCAATAAGTGTTGAACCTGTCAAACTAAACCTAAGCAAAGCCTCAGAAAACTCATCATTGGGCAGTAAAAAAGGCAAACATTCAAGGCAATAGAAGGAGGAGATAAAGAAATACTGAGGCAACTCGAAGCAAGGCAACTAAGAGACGAGATAAAGAAGCATTTCAACAGGCAACACAGGCATCAAGCACAAAGGCATCAATCTCAGCATACAACAAACATATTCCAAGGCAAGCCAAAGAGTCAACGAAGAAGAAAGAAGTGAAATCAACAAAAATCTTTCAGACAAACATCACAAAGCCTAAAGAAAGGTACAGAGATACCAAAATCCAGCAAAGTGAACTAGCTCACACCGCGTCTCATCTCGCTCCGCCCTTGGCCGCCCTAGGTGCTCCGGTCCTCCTCACCTCCTCTCCCAAAAAAGGTATAACCCTTTATTTCTTTCTTCTCCATATCTCATGCGAACATTGAAAAACATAAAAGAATCAAGAGCAAATAAAAACATGCGAAGGCGTCAAACATACCAAATAAAAATCAGTACCTTGTAGACCTTTGCTTACACGACCTTGGAGAAGAGGGAGCTGACTGAAGCACCTGGTGGCTAGGGCGAGAAGATCAGAGTTCTGAATCTATGGCGAAAAGATGGACGGAGAAGACGAAGTAACCACAAGCGGCGCTTCTGTCGCTCACAAACCCTAAGCCAAATGTCCCAAATGAACAAAAAAACAGTGAACCCTAAGCTATTCGTTTCAAACTCTGGGCCTAATCTGTTTCATAAAACCTAAAGCCCAAGCGAACTCCTAATTCACCCCCCCCCCCCCCCCCCCTTGTTCTATTCATTCCCCCTAAATTACATTTGGGCCTCAAACCCTTGAGCCCATTTCTGACTTATTTCACACTATTTTTAAACCATCACATTCTTTTCTTATACATTTAAATTAACATAACCCTTTTTATTTATTTACATCAAATATTGATTTTTTTTGAAATTACAATTTCAAACGCAATATATTTTATTCCTCTAACTTAAAATATTTTTATTTGTACATAATATAATTTAAAACATTTAATGAAAATTTTCTATTTGTACATAAATATATAATTTTTCTTAAGATTAATACTTAATTTGTACATTAATACTAAAATACATAAAAATACATTTTTTAATTAATTTAAAACATTTAATTTAAATATTCTTTGTATATATTAAACACAAAAATATAAAGATGGAAATTTATATACACAATTTAAATAATAACTTTCAAACTTAGAACATTTTCCTTTCTTTTATTAAAATTTTCTTTTTGTACATATTAAAGAAATATACAAGATTACAAATTAAGCAAATATTTTAATTCTCACCATTAGGTTAAAACAATGCTTAAACGATACATTTGAATTCACATTTTCGCACTCGTAAATAATTACATACACATATACACGTACACTTACACAATATACTTACATTTGACACATTATACATTTGCTTATTTTTGTATATTCGTTACATTTACATTTGATCGCAAATTCGATTTGGTTGTAACTTATTGGACACTACATTCCTAAAGTCTCATCCCCATTTGTGAATTTGTACCCCCACTCCCGGATACTATTTGTAATAGCGTAGACTTTAAATTCTCGCAATTTACCGCTTTCGAATTATACCATGGTTAGACCTAGGGTTTGCATGTACATAAAATCAAACGCTAGATAACCTAATACAAGACAAATACATGAAATCAATACACAATCACACTTGCACCCTCTAGGGTAATCCCACATGTTGCCTTCCAAAATGGGCCATGCTTGCACGTCTAGTATCTTTGGCAAAACAAATTCAAATGATCATAAGTCCCTCGATGACGCTTTCGAAAGTTGCCTAAATGGAATGATCATAGTCCCTTCAAAGCAAATTGCCAAAGACACTTGGCACCATTGCATTCATGGTCCATACGATGACCCGCGCCCGTCCCGTTAAACTTCCTAAACGCAAGATTGTCCATCAAATTCAATGGTGGAACAAAATTGTTAAAAAGGGTTGAAAACATAGAGGAAACCTTTGAGTACAATAGGGGTAGACAAAACTCTTAGTTACTTGAGATCAACTTGCAAAAACACTTGCCTTCTTTTCAAAAATCACACTTCACAAACACTTTCAAAACAAACTCTCAAAAACATTTGAAACATCTTTTCGAAAAGATACACACCTTTGTAAAACATTCGAGTAAAGAATTGTTACAAGGGTAGCCTAAGACAAGGCATATTCTTCCAAAACATTTTCAAAAAACACTCACACACACCATATTTTCAAGAAATCGAAAATCAAGGCAAGTGATCTAAAAAACCAAGTAACTAAGAGCCCATGGATAACCATGGATGGAAAGGGTGCTAATACCTTCCCTTTTCATAATCTACCCCCCGAACCCATGAAATATCTCAAAAGGTTTTTGCTGTGCTTTTTTAAACCTTTCCTTTAGGATAAAATAAAAAGTCGGTGGCGACTCTTGCTCAACCGAACAAGTGCGAATACAAACGCAAAAACTCATAGTCAGTTCTCCCACCGTATCACAGAACTGGCGACTCTGCTGGGGAATTACTTAAAAGTGGGGTTACCTTAGGGATTAGATCACCTTTATTTTCTTGCTTTGATTGACTTGATTGCTTTATCTTTTGGGTTCTTGTTTGGGTTTGTTGTAAATCCTACACCCGGATTTGGGGCACCTTCTTAGGTAAATAGCAAAAAATTGTGAGGGAACTGTGCGGGGTATACCGACATGGTTGAAGCAGTAAGCTATGTTAGTGTGACATATTTGTGAGTACCGGTAACCCTTGAGTTCAATCAAGGAGAGTACGGGGCCGCTGAGTGATGTCGTGAAACACTAACAAACTCTTAGAACCTTAATTGACCATCTTAGCCTTTTTAGGGGTAGTGAGATGACCGACTTTGGTGCAGTCCGAAGTTGGTAGATACTCGATGCTACACTCATTTGAGGGTTGTTTTCTTGGAATATTTTGGTCGCCAGTAAGTGGCTAAACCGAAACGATGAACACAGAAAACAATCCAACGATATTGAGCTCCTTAGAACCCGGTTTCTATTTTAGGACAGGATGAGCCAACTAACTTCAAGAGGGTACTTACCTAAACCCCATGCAAGCCTAAACCTAAGGACTTGTTTGCTTTGTGTGAATATGTTTGTCTGTATATACACTCACTTGCTTTTCGCATACATGTACATAACATCATGACATCATACCATAGCATTTTCAATAACCATTTCAAGGATCTCGAAGGTTCTTTTGATGCAGGGTTACGTTGAACCAGACATCTACCAAGGGGCAAGAGGTTTCTCCTCTAAACAAATGCCATCAAAGTTCAAGTACAACAACTTGAATCAGTGGCTATGACCCACTCGACATGGTGAGCTTGATTCTCTTGGAAAGACATCCACCGATACAAAGTTCTTCAAACAAAGATCAAGTACAACAACTTGAATCAGTGGCGATAACCCACTCAACATGGTGAGCTTGATTCTCATGGAAAGACATCCACCGGTGCAAAGTTCTCCAATCCAAGAGCGAAGTTCAACCTCTAACATTCTCTTGTGTTTACCCCAAGAGATCCTTGAAAACATTGCATATATATCACACATATCATTGCATAACAGGTTTCTCCCATGCAGGTTTTCTTATCTTCTTACTGTTTATTTCAGAAAGATGGATATGGAACAAACGGTGAAAGATCTTCAAGCTCAAAATGCTCAATTCCAACAAATGCTGCTGGCTATGGGTAAAGGGCAAGAGGATCTGACAGCTCTTCTTCTCAAAGACAAGAAGAAATCCAAGAAGGCAGCCTGCATCCTGAACTTGAGAAGAAGGCCTAAGACCCAAGACCTTGCAACTCCATCCAACATAATAGTTAGTCTTGAAGAAGACCACAATGAGGAGATTGTTGAAGAGGAAGCTGATTACTCCGAAGAACAATATCCTCTTACTGATGACAAGTACAAAGAGTTGGAGGATCGCCTCAATGCTATGGAGATCCAACAAATACCTGGCTTGGATTTAGGAGACATGGGTTTGGTTCCTGGATTGGTCATCCCTCCAAAGTTCAAAGTCCCTACCTTTGCTCTGTACGATGGTGTCTCTTGCCCTAAGATGCATCTGAAGTCTTATGCCCGCAAGATTCAACCATACACAGCCGATAAGAGGCTTTGGATCCATTTCTTCCAAGAAAGTTTGGTAGAGGCTCAACTCGAGTGGTTCTATCAATTGGAGAGTTCTCGCATCCACACCTGGGAAGATCTAGCCAGGGCTTTTTACGAACAGTATCAGTACAATGCTGATCTTGCACCAACTCGTGTGCAGTTGCAGAACATGACCATGGGTTCCGACGAGAACTTCAAAGGATATGCCCAAAAGTGGAGAGATTTGGCTGGTAGGGTGCAACCCCCTTTAACTGACAGAGAGCTGATTGACATCTTCATGGGAACTTTGACAGGGCCTTTCTTCAAGCACTTAATTGGAAGCTCCTCAGCTGGGTTCACCGAGCTAATACTGACCGGCGAAAGGGTCGAAGCTGGCATCAAAAGTGGAAAGATCCAAGGAGCTACATCCTCGCATACTCAGATAATTCCCTACAACAGAAAGAAAGAGTCTAATGCTGCAAACAGTCAAAAGGGTCGTCATGACCAACATGTAGGGGCAATCTTGATCCCTAATCCTATACCTGCTCAACAAAGACAGGGGCATCAGCATAAGGAGGTCGCACCTAAGAGGCAGTTCACCAAGATCAACATGTCACTGTCTCAGGCACTGCAACACTTGTTAGAAAGGGACATGATTACATTGAGGGCTCCTCTCCGGAACCCAAATACTTCTGCTCCTACCTATCATCCCAATGAAAGGTGTGCATACCACTCTGATAGCCCGGGGCATGATACCAACAACTGTTGGCCTCTGAAGAACAAGATCCAAGACATGATTGATGCCAAGGAGATTGAGTTTGGTCCCCCAGAAACCCCAGCATGATCACTCCTTCTGTGCCAGCTCATTGAGATTGTGTTTGTTTCATTCTGAATTTTCAAAGTTGTAATATTTTGTCATTCAAACAATTATCTTTTAATGTTAAACTCTGTTTCATTAATGCATTGCATATGTTTGTCTTGAATTCATCTATTCATTTTCACTACTCTTATGCTTTTCTTTATGATATTTGACTCTTGATAAAAAGCTGCAAGCCTTTAGAGGGAGGATGACGAAACAATACCATAATCTCATACAGTATGCTTTTGAACAGACCTTGCTGATGATGTACCGGCATTTATTTCAATCCCCAAACACTGGAGTTATAAGGAATATAATCCCTAGTCAACCCCTTCGAGCCAAAGAAGTAGGAGTTTTCTGTTCTAAACAATCGAAACCTTTGATATAAACCTGGGGCAGGGTAGTCTCTCAGTTAATTCAAAAGAAAGCGCGCATTGAAGTCGCAAGCTCTCAGTTCGTAACACAACGAACAACGTCAAAAATAAAAGAAAGCATTCCCTGGGAATCAAAAGACAGTGGTGGTTCCCTATCGCATAGACAGTCAATCTCGCAAAAGAGAAAAAAGCCCAATGAGCCAAAACCTGTGAAGGAGGCTTAAGAAAGCTGGGGCATCCCGCTGACTGTAATCTCAAAAAAAAAATGGGAACAGTCAGGCAAAAGTTAGGGATAACAAATCAAAATCAAAATAGTGAGGTCATTACAAAATCCTCATCAACATGAAAAATGTTGAAAAAGAAAAAAGGAGATGATGACTGTCTCCCCAAATTCAACTAGTGAACCATCACCCAAAAGTCGTTCCAAACTCAAAACAGAGTACGACGCACAATTGACTGAGCTTAGGTTGAAGAACATCACGAAGAGCGGGTGGGCATAAATATACTTTGAGCCTTTATCCTTTGTTTCTTAAACCGTGAACCAAGCCACGTTAAAACCCTTCAAAAGTCCTAATTGAAGCATGGGTTAGTTCGAAAGCATACTGTTACAAAAGGTATCCTGACTCCTGTAAGGCTTTGCTCTAAATCTTCTGTTGAATTTGTCTTATGAAAAAGTTTTCTGCTAAAAAATGCATTTTTCAAAACTTCGAGACAAGCATAAACTTTGCATTGCTTGAATATCACTGTCTACATTTGGCTTTTGTTTGACAGCAAAGAAATTCATACAGCGAATGTTCGGAGGAACAAAAACTCTCTCAGTGATTTAAAATCATTTCAAAAGGATGACACTTCCATTGCGAATCTCCTATCAACAAGGGGCATGACATGTCACCATCCTATTAACCTGGGGTAGTCCAGTCAAGGTTCCAACAGATCTTTCGAAGTTCAGTTAACCTGGGGCAGTCCGGTCAAGATTTCAAGAAATCTCTCAATCCGCAGAGTAATCTGATTCAAGACTCCTTCATCACCACTCGGGGCATTCGAATGTCAAGAGTGTTCAACAATTTCCTTATCACCTCAAAAGACATGATATAGTTCAAGATGTGACCCAGAGATGGCGACATTCTATAACTCATTCAAACTTCAGACATGATATAGTTCAAGATGTGACCCAGAGATGGCGACATTCTATAACTCATTCAGACTTCCTTCCAGATATAGTTCAAGATGTGACCCAAGATTTGGCGACATTCTATAACTCATTCAAACTTAAGACATGATATAGTTCAAGATGTGACCCAGAGATGGCGACATTCTATAACTCATTCAGACTTCCTTCCAGATATAGTTCAAGATGTGACCCAAGATTTGGCGACATTCTATAACTCATTCAGACTTCCTTCCAGATATAGTTCAAGATGTGAACCAAGATTTGGCGACATTCTATAACTCATTCAAACTTCAGACATGATATAGTTCAAGATGTGACCCAAAGATGGCGACATTCTATAACTCATTCAGACTTCCTTCCAGATATAGTTCAAGATGTGACCCAAGATTTGGCGACATTCTATAACTCATTCAAACTTCAGACATGATATGGTTCAAGATGTGACCCAGAGATGGCGACATTCTATAACTCATTCAGACTTACATGATATGGTTCAAGATGTGACCCAGAGATGGCGACATTCTATAACTCATTCAGACTTTCAAGATATAGTTCAAGATGTGACCCATGATTTGGCGACATTCTATAACTCATTCAGAGATTTCCTTCCAGATATAGTTAAAGATGTGACCCTGATTCGGCGACATTCCGCAACTTATTCATATTTTCATTCATAACATAGTTCAAGATGTGACCCAGAGATGGCGACATTCTATAACTCATTCAGACTTCCTTCCAGATATAGTTCAAGATGTGACCCAAGATTTGGCGACATTCTATAACTCATTCAAACTTCAGACATGATATGGTTCAAGATGTGACCCAGAGATGGCGACATTCTATAACTCATTCAGACTTACATGATATGGTTCAAGATGTGACCCAGAGATGGCGACATTCTATAACTCATTCAGACTTTCAAGATATAGTTCAAGATGTGACCCATGATTTGGCGACATTCTATAACTCATTCAGAGATTTCCTTCCAGATATAGTTAAAGATGTGACCCTGATTCGGCGACATTCCGCAACTTATTCAGATTTTCATTCATAACATAGTTCAAGATGTGACCCAAGATTCGGCGACATTCCGCAACTTATTCAGATTTTCATTCATAACATAGTTCAAGATGTGACCCAAGATTTAGCGACATTCTATAACTTATTCAGATTTGTTTCTAGAGATAGTTCAAGATGTGACCCATAGATGGCGACATTCAGTAACTTATTCCAGACCAACACCTGCAGCAATCAGAGGACTCTCGCAATCCCCAGCCAGAGAACCTTCCAGAAGCTAACTCCACTCAGAGTCAAGTTTCATTATCCCCAGCGAAGCTAAAACTTCCAGTTATCAATCCCCAAGCAGATTGAAAACTCTCATTCTCAGTTCCCCACAGAATATTCGAATATTCTTCGGTAAAGATCTCCTCAAGACAAGGATTCCCCAGTAGATTGGCATACAACCCGAGCTTCTGATTTCCCCAGCAGCAGCCAAGGATTTATTTTCCCCGGCAGCAGTCAAGATTCTTTTATCTTCAGTCATCCAGGATTCATCTATCCTCAGCAAGACATCTCATCAGCTTACATGCGCATTCATCACATTCATATCATAAACATTTACATTGCATCACGCATCATGACATTGCATAACAACTAACTCTTTACCTTTACAGGAAATAGCAGTCAACAGACAAAGACCATCATCTTCCGAGATTCTTTCTAAAAATAGTTCGGATGTGACCCGGACACGGCAACATTCTGATACTTATTCCAGATTCACTCAGAGACAGTTCAGATGTGACCCAGACACGGCGACATTCTGATACTTGTTCCAGATTCATCCAGATGCAGTTTTACACGGACGCATCATCAGGAAACCCTACACCAGTTCCTTCTTCAGACTTCTGAAAATAGCTTACGGATTCTTCCCAACAACGGATGTTAATCTATCGCTTGTTCAGTTTCTTCTCAACTTCTGAAAACAGTTTACGAATTCTTCCCAACAACGGATGTCAATCTATTGCTGGCTCAGACCCCCAGTTCAGAGATGTCCCAAAACATGGATACCTTTCTGATACCCGCCCACTCACCATTGACATACAGTTCAACATTCTCAGATGACATCTCTAAGCCCATCCCCCGACAAGATTCTATCGCATCAGATGGCATCTTTAAGCCCATCACCAAATGGCATCTTTAAGCCCATTCCCCCTACCATCACATCGACGAGTGCAAATTTTCTGGGTACTTTAGTGTCCAATCTTCTTTTACCTTCAAGTCGCGAAAGGCAAACTTGCCAATCTAACTCTTCAAGTTCAAGAAGATTGAACAGGGGCAACTGTTGTACCCCAAAATTTTCCCTCGCATTTTTCCTCAAGAAATAACAACTTCAGGCGTCTGCCTATTTTTCAAACTGGCTCAAAGATCGGTCAAACAAACTTTTCTCGTCAGTCAGACACAATTAGGGTTTTATTGATTTTCAGGGCTCTAGAATGTTTCAAACATTTGGTTTAGGGTTTTGGTTGATTTTGGCTCAACTTCGATCAGGCGAACGCTTCTTTGGCATTTAATCAAGAATTAGGGTTGTTCATGCACGGTTCTTCAGAAAGATTTAATTCTACGGTGCTTTGCAAGTTATTCCGAGATTTGGTTTGAATTCGCGTTGTTTGACTTAATCAGTAAAAGAATGCATTTGGATTGAATTCACGTTTTGTTTGATTGAACCAGTCAAAGGATACATTCAGTTTGGATTTGCAGTGTTTGGTAAAAAATCAGTAAAAAGGGAATGTGTCTGATCAGTTGTTGTGATTAACTGTTGTTTTGCTTTGGATGTTGGAAGTGCCAGGTTTAACTGATCAAATGCTAAAGCATTGTTTATTTAAATTATTTATTATTCTAAGATTAAATGATTGGAATTTATTTTCAATTATTTTAATTAAAGAATTATAAATAATAAATAAACAATAGGAGGAAAAATAATTAATTGGATAAAGAAACTTTTATTAATTTTTAAATTAATTGTACAATTGTTTTGTTGTTTACAACAATGATTTTACATTTTATTTAAACTTAAATAAAAAAAAGCTATCCTAAACATTTTTCTAATCTTCAATTCTTCATCTGCTATCCTTTGCTCCAGTGCTCCATTTTAATTATTCATCTGCAAAAGAAAAGAAGAAAAGTCAAATAGCAGATAAATAAAGAGACAGATTAAATTACAGTTCATCATTAAGGGCAACTGATTGGGATCAGTTAACCCTCTCTGCAAATCACGGGATTTCTCCCGGTTCACAAAGAGGGATGAATGTTTATTTGCTAAAAAAGAATGCACAAAAGTCAAAATTGCACAATTCAAAAATTGTCAAACTGCATAGTTCAAAAGCAAACAGCAAGTCCAAACTAAAAGTCCAAAGTCAAACTTTCTGCCAAAAGTACAAGTTACTATCCAAAAGGGTACCCAAGCTGTCAATAAAGAAGATTTGGAAGGATATCAAAAGATACAAAGTACAAGAAGCTGTCAAAAGAAGGGACAAATATGCAGAGAAAGCATGATATGCAAGCAACATACTCATTTTCATCATTTCCCAAGTTGCCCTTTCAGAAAGTACAGAGCATAAACATATTTTAAATATATTGACTGTACTGGAGAGAGAAGAAGAGAACAAAGAAAGCAGGTTACAAGGCTTTAGGCAGGAAGAAAAATATAAGAGAACTGAACACAGTACAGTAAAGGGGGGGATATCACAAATAGAAGCAACAACTCAAAAATGGCCTCCACCTGCTAAAGCCTACAAACAGCAGAAACCTCACAAACCTGAACCTGTAAAGTTCAAACCTGCAAGGCCATAACTAATGCAAGCATCAAGCCTTCAAGCCTCACCAAACCAACAATCTGAAAACACATAACCTGTAAGCTCTCAAACCATAACAACCCAACAAGCATAAAAAACCTGCAAAGCCATATCAAACTGCAACATAAAGCCAGAACTGATAAACAAAAACCCTCAGATGCCTTAAAGCCAAAACAAAACTTGTAAGCTCTAAAAACATCATCAAGCCTTACCTGCCTAAACACAAACAACAAAAAACCAGTTCACCACAACCCAACCTGCCTGAAAGCCTAAAGAACCAAAGAAGCTCAAACCTGTACCAGATACCAAGACCATAACCAGCATAGGCCAAACCCTGTCAAACTGATCCAAAGATATAACCAACAAATATAAACCCAATGCTCACAAGTCATCAAAGGCTATAACCAAGCCTAAAGAACCAGAATGCAAGTCCAACAAAAAGTCCAAAACCAATAAGTGTTGAACCTGTCAAACTAAACCTAAGCAAAGCCTCAGAAAACTCATCATTGGGCAGTAAAAAAGGCAAACATTCAAGGCAATAGAAGGAGGAGATAAAGAAATACTGAGGCAACTCGAAGCAAGGCAACTAAGAGACGAGATAAAGAAGCATTTCAACAGGCAACACAGGCATCAAGCACAAAGGCATCAATCTCAGCATACAACAAACATATTCCAAGGCAAGCCAAAGAGTCAACGAAGAAGAAAGAAGTGAAATCAACAAAAAGCTTTCAGACAAACATCACAAAGCCTAAAGAAAGGTACAGAGATACCAAAATCCAGCAAAGTGAACTAGCTCACACCGCGTCTCATCTCGCTCCGCCCTTGGCCGCCCTAGGTGCTCCGGTCCTCCTCACCTCCTCTCCCAAAAAAGGTATAACCCTTTATTTCTTTCTTCTCCACATCTCATGCGAACATTGAACAACATAAAATAATCAAGAGCAAATAAAAACATGCGAAGGCGTCAAACATACCAAATAAAAATCAGTACCTTGTAGACCTTTGCTTACACGACCTTGGAGAAGAGGGAGTTGACTGAAGCACCTGGTGGCTAGGGCGAGAAGATCAGAGTTCTGAATCTATGGCAAAAAGATGGACGGAGAAGACGAAGTAACCACAAGCGGCGCTTCTGTCGCTCACAAACCCTAAGCCAAATGTCCCAAATGAACAAAAAAACAGTGAACCCTAAGCTATTCGTTTCAAACTTTGGGCCTAATCTGTTTCATAAAACCTAAAGCCCAAGCGAACTCCTAATTCACCCCCCCCCCCCCCCTTGTTCTATTCATTCCCCCTAAATTACATTTGGGCCTCAAACCCTTGAGCCCATTTCTGACTTATTTCACACTATTTTTAAACCATCACATTCTTTTCTTATACATTTAAATTAACATAACCCTTTTTATTTATTTACATCAAATATTGATTTTTTTAAAATTACAATTTCAAACGCAATATATTTTATTCCTCTAACTTAAAATATTTTTATTTGTACATAATATAATTTAAAACATTTAATGAAAATTTTCTATTTGTACATAAATATATAATTTTTCTTAAGATTAATACTTAATTTGTACATTAATACTAAAATACATAAAAATACATTTTTTAATTAATTTAAAACATTTAATTTAAATATTATTTGTATATATTAAACACAAAAATATAAAGATGCAACTTTATATACACAATTTAAATAATAACTTTCAAACTTAGAACATTTTCCTTTCTTTTATTAAAATTTTCTTTTTGTACATATTAAAGAAATATACAAGATTACAAATTAAGAAAATATTTTAATTCTCACCATTAGGTTAAAACAATGCTTAAACGATACATTTGAATTCACATTTTCGCACTCGTAAATAATTACATACACATATACACGTACACTTACACAATATACTTACATTTGACACATTATACATTTGCTTATTTTTGTATATTCGTTACATTTACATTTGATCGCAAATTCGATTTGGTTGTAACTTATTGGACACTACATTCCTAAAGTCTCATCCCCATTTGTGAATTTGTACCCCCACTCCCGGATACTATTTGTAATAGCGTAGACTTTAAATTCTCGCAATTTACCGCTTTCGAATTATACCATGGTTAGACCTAGGGTTTGCATGTACATAAAATCAAACGCTAGATAACCTAATACAAGACAAATACATGAAATCAATACACAATCACACTTGCACCCTCTAGGGTAATCCCACATGTTGCCTTCAAAAATGGGCCATGCTTGCACGTCGAGTATCTTTGGCAAAACAAATTCAAATGATCATAAGTCCCTCGATGACGCTTTCGAAAGTTGCCTAAATGGAATGATCATAGTCCCTTCAAAGCAAATTGCCAAAGACACTTGGCACCATTGCATTCATGGTCCATACGATGACCCGCGCCCGTCCCGTTAAACTTCCTAAACGCAAGATTGTCCATCAAATTCAATGGTGGAACAAAATTGTTAAAAAGGGTTGAAAACATAGAGGAAACCTTTGAGTACAATAGGGGTAGACAAAACTCTTAGTTACTTGAGATCAACTTGCAAAAACACTTGCCTTCTTTTCAAAAATCACACTTCACAAACACTTTCAAAACAAACTCTCAAAAACATTTGAAACATCTTTTCGAAAAGATACACACCTTTGTAAAACATTCGAGTAAAGAATTGTTACAAGGGTAGCCTAAGACAAGGCATCTTCTTCCAAAACATTTTCAAAAAACACTCACACACACCACATTTTCAAGCAATCGAAAATCAAGGCAAGTGATCTAAAAAACCAAGTAACTAAGAGCCCATGGATAACCATGGATGGAAAGGGTGCTAATACCTTCCCTTTTCATAATCTACCCCCCGAACCCATGAAATATCTCAAAAGGTTTTTGCTGTGCTTTTTTTAACCTTTCCTTTAGGATAAAATAAAAAGTCGGTGGCGACTCTTGCTCAACCGAACAAGTGCGAATACAAACGCAAAAACTCATAGTCAGTTCTCCCACCGTATCACATTCGTCTTCAACCAATGACATGAAGCCACGTTATTTTTTTGAAATGGATACAATGTGCTTGCCTTACAATGCGCGTGCCTCAGGAACCCTTGGATCTGATTACTATCGCGTTTTAACTCTCATCCATAGGTCCACATCTTTTTGGTTTTTATTTTCTTTTCTGATTTTTTACATTTAATTGTTTTAAATTTCAAAAAATTATAGAAAATTCATTTTTAGTCCAAAAAATCTGAAAAAATTCTGAAAAATATTTTTAATTTTTCTCTTTCTGGTTTTTATTTTTTCACAATTTAATTTGTGTTTTGGTATTTTTATAAATTTTCACTTTATTTGAATTGTTTTAAATGTTTAAAAAATACTTTTATACATTTTTAAATTCTGAAAAAATTATGGAATGATCCAATGACATTGTGACAAATATTGGTGACCTCATTTTATTTTTGTTTATGACTTTGTTGTTTTTTTAATCATTTTTGGTTTATTTTACTTATTTCTTTTAATTTAAAAAAATAGTTTCTGACTTTAAAAAATTACCAAAAATTTTATAAAAATATTTGAGTCTTTTTCTGATTTTTCTATGGCCTTACTTTTTATTTCTTGATTAATTTAAACATAGTTGATATTTTTATCCCTTATTTCTATTTTAAAACATTTAAAAACCCTTTAAATGTATATATTAAATGCAATATTATTTTGTGATTATTTTCTAGTTGATCTTTGGTTAATATTTTGATCATGGACTTTATTAACATTATTGGATCCATGGTGTTGAGTCTAACTCCATAAAAATGGATGAATGATTTTAATAATAGTTCGATTAAAATTTAATTCAAATGTGTTTTGTATATTCTTCCCCACCCCTCTCCATCTCATCCCTTTCTTATTGCACTAAGTGTTATTGGAGCATGATCTCTATATCATGTCTCAAAACAAATGGTGCATAGATTTCTATTGACCGGCCTCAAAATAGGTGCGACTTCTATATAAATCCACTTACGATTGCTTAACATAACCCTAAATTTTGTCCCGATTCAAATAAATGATCATTCGTGGCCCAAACCTATGTTTACAAGCCCAAGTATGTTAATTTGATCTCTTTGATCCAATAACCTTGAGATTCATTGTATGGAGGCTTTGGTTCTACCAATCCTCTAATGGATCTACAACACTTTTGGTCAATGCGGATCACTTAAACACCATTGATCATTAAATGGCACTTGTGAGGATTCCAAATGGGTGATATACTTGATAAAAAGCAAATGCAACTTGTTGTGTAGAGGCTTTGGTTCTACCAATCCTCTAATGAGTTCCAAATGCAAGTTCCAAGATGATCATCCAACTAACCACTAATCACTAATAATTGATTTTACCTTTTGTTTTTACTTTATCCCCTTTTATTTTTTATGCTTTATACACCATTTACTATTAGCATTTATATTTCATACTATCTTCATCTTTGCTCACTTAAGCCTTTTCTTTCCTCTTCTAAGACACCTAATAATCAACATAAACCATAAAAAAATTTAATGGTACTTGGACTATTTGGTTACTATCCTTGGCATTATGGAGTATGGGACTTCTTGGACTTAGGATTAGAAGCCTTGGCCTATGTTGGAGACCTTGTGACCTTAATTGATAGTTTGTCTGAAGTTCTTGAGGTTTACCTCAATACATTGGATTATTTGTTTGTTTTGTGTGCATGTTATTGTGATTACATTCTTTGTTTGTAATCTGGAAATCACCCGTATGCAGCCGTTACTCTGCCTGATTTTTTTGAAGACCTAATACACTTGAAGTTTGGTTCTCACAAGAGGTCTAGTATCTTTGCTTGCTTGGTTTCAATCCAAAGAATGGGAATTCTATCTTGGCTCATAATGTCAAGTATTGGCTTTTTGTTGGTTAGATGGTTCTTATCCATAGCTTTTACCTTATGCTTTAGGATAGTCTCTTCTTCTCCTCCCATCTTCTTTAATTTCAAAAATCTTCTCCCTCCTTTTGAAAACTCTTCTTGTTTCTAAACTTGAACCACTTTCATAATAAACTTGGACTTAGGTCCATGCATTTTCAAAACATTTTCATAAATAAACTTCAATTAATTTAATAATGCCTTGACATTTTTTGTGAGAAGACTAAAAGTCAATCAATCTCATTTCAAACCATTTTTCAACTTTGGCTCTTTTATTTTTAAATTTTTTTCTCAAAAAAAGAGATTAGACTCTTGTCAATCCTTATAGTGATGCAAACAATTATACTTCTACAATATATAGTAAAGAGCGATATTTTCCACTTGGGTGTTGAGTGAGGCATTGTTGATTTTAAAATCCAAGCCATATCCTCCATTTTGAGAAGATCCAAATTCTCCTTTCTCATGATTGTTGGTAGTAAGTATATTTTCCATACGGACAATGACAATAATGTCTTATCTCATAAAATTAACCAACACACTTGTGTTCTAAAATTTTTAAAGAGGAACTATGTGTACCCTGATCCCCTATTGAACAGAAGGTGGTACGTAGGCACTAAAGGTTCACAACTGCGGCGGGTGAAAAAATCATAAAAAATATTTCTTTTCTCACCTCCACCATCTATTTTCATACAACATTTTTTATAGCCAAAATATACAGATTTTACAAAGAGGTTCCTGCGGAGTACCGTAGATGTCTAGGGTGCTAATACCTTCCCTTTGCATAACCAACCCCCTTACCTTGAATCTTCCCCCCTCTTTTTTGGGTTATTCTCTTTTTTCCCATTCCTTTGGAAACAATAAAGCGCGATGGTGTTTTCTATTTTGATCTGTATAAGTCTACTCAATCCAATGGCTTAGTCTTAAACATTTCTATGACTACAGAAAAATGGAGACTTCACTGGGGAAAGATTGACCTCTTGATGGTCCATCCCATAGTGGGTTGAGCCTACCTTTGTTTATATTTGTGTATATGCTATTGTTGTTTATGTGTTATATGTTGTATATATGTTTTCCTGGATTTTCCTTGTTTTCAGGGTGCTTGGTGATTACTCAAAAGTCCTATACCCGGACTTGGGCAAACTTTAAGATAGGATGAGCGGTATAGTCATGTTAACTTTGAGGGAGTAATCCCAAAAAAGGATGCATGAGATCCCCCACTCAGTGGAGTCCCCTTTGACTGTAGTGTCGTTTACCGAGTAATCGGGAAGACGTGCTGCTTTCGACCTGGGAGCCTGCTGAAGCTGAGGACCATAGAATACCTAACTCATCTTGGCCTTTTAAGTGTAGTGCGGAAGCTATGACGGAGTAATCCTGAAATAGTTATCACCCAATTCTATGCTCGGGCGAGTTTTTCTTGAGAATATTACTAATTACCGAGTTAATCGGGAAGTTAGTAATATCCGAAGGAAGGATGTAGACTCTGGGAACCTCTAGAACCTTGTTCAGCAGGTGATAACTTTTATACCATGCCTTATGGGTAGTACCTTCGACCTCATGCTCGTGACGTTGAACCTATGAACCCTATATGTGTGATCTTGTGTGTGATTCTTATATCATGCATCCATGCATTCATAAGCATCTTTTGAAGAGTTGATTAGTCTAATTCCCGAGATCGAGTGTCTTGCAGATTTTCAAAAGAAGTATGGATCCATCATTCCTCTCATGAAGCTTAGGATGAAGGAGGGTTTGCTCTTGACCTTGGTCCAGTTCTATGATCCGATGTATCATTGCTTTACTTTTCCCGACTATCAGTTGATGCCTAGACTGGAGGAGTATTCTTATCTGTTGGATTTACCTGTTACCGATCGTGTTCCTTTTACTGGCTTGGAGGATGAGCCAAAATCACATGAGATTGCTGCTTTGATTCATCTGTGGAAGTCTGAGGTTGAAGCCCATATGACTACTAAAGGAGGGATTAGAGGATTACCAGCTCAGTTCTTATTGGAGAAAGCTCGTTACTTTTCCAGGATGAAGAGTACAGTCGCTTTTGAGGCCATCTTTTCTCTACTTGCTTACGTGTTGTTCTTATTTCCTAATGTGGACAGGTTTATTGACATTAATGCTATCAGGATCTTCATGATTGGAAACCCAGTTCCTACATTGCTGGGAGATGCTTATTACTCTATTCATCTTTGGAATTCTTACCATGGGGGATGATTATCTGTTGCACGCCTCTGTTGTACTGGTGGTTTATCTCTCATATGCCTCAGTCTGATGCTTTTTGGGATGTCAAAAAGGAACCTCGTTGGGCTCCTAAGATCATGGAACTCACTTACTCGAATATTGATTGATATCATCGAGCTTACCAGGATATAGAGATTGTTGACAGTTGTGGTAGTTTCCCCAATGTACCTCTTCTTGGTACAAAGGGAGGAATCAACTATAACCCTGTTCTTGCACGACGACAACTTGGTTATCTGATGAGCGATAAACCAAATAGTATTCATTTGAGTAGTTTATTTCTGAAGGAGGGAGAAGACCATAGGGAATCTAGGGAGTAAATTGTGAAGGCCTGGCGTCACATTCATAAGAATAGTAGGAAAGACTTGGGACCTAGGGGTGCTATTTCTTTGGAGCCATATCTTCAGTTGGTACAAACGAGAGCTATTCAGTTGAAGATGTCGTATTCCCGGGAAACACATATGCCTGATTTATTTGTGAAGACCACTCCTCCCCTATTAGATGATCTAGAAGAATTGCAGCTTGCTTTGGTCAGGATGCAACAGGAAAAGGACGCTTGGAAGAATAAGTGTCGAACTCTAGAGATTTTCTATAGAGAAGATTTGAAGGAGAAAGACGACTTGATTAAGATCCTTGAGAGTCGGGCTGTAGAGACCATGGAGAGGCAAGGAGATTTATTTTCTCCTAAGCATCAGTCACATGGTTCAAATCATCAAAAAAAATTCACAAGGAACATGCTAAAGGATTAGGTCAACAATTAAACAATCATCAACCAAATGTATCATCAAAAAGATTCATCTAATCATAGCAAACAATTGATAAAATAATCAAGATATTAAGACATTAAAGCATAGCAATAGAATCAAGTTCATGTGGAGAAACCTCACCAAAATTATTGCACAAGTGCATTAAAAAACTCTAGCATCAATGCAAGAGAAACTCGTCAATTAGGTATGCATTGAGGCTCAACAAAATTCAATTAACATGCTATCAAAACCATCAACAAATGACACCAAAGCAACATGAAATTCTCAAGCAAAGAGGTGTATAAACATGTCAAAAATATTGGCTCAAAAGAGTTTCAAACAATCCATCATTCAAAGCTCAAGAACAAAAGATCAACACCTAGCATACCTTCACAAAAATGCATCCAAATAAATTCTAAAATTAATGGAAAAATAAAATAAAAAATATGATAAAATAGGTAAGACACAAAAGTGTTTAGAAAATATTTTTACCAATTTTTTATATGGAAGGAAAATAGGTTTTGAAATTAAAATGTGAAAGAAAGAAAAATATAACAATAAGGAAGCATGGCGGTGTAAAAGAAAAAGAGCAAATGAACTAAATTATGTTAAGCAATGCATTGGGCTCAAATAATGGTGGTGTGAGTAACAACAAGGCGTGGGCATGGCCCATTAACCATAAACATTTCAATATTTTCATTTTTTCTGAATTATTTAAAATAACAAAATAATGATAAAATTAAATTAAAAGAAAAAGAAAAATGTGTGGACGAATGAAATAATGCCACCTCAAATCATTCAAACTCAAAAAAGAAGCGTAGAAGCCCTAGGTTCTCAGATCATATTCTCCGGTGAAGGACCACCGTGCCTGAGACGGCCACGGTGGTGAAACCTCATGGAAACAAAAACAAACAACTCTCTTCCCCTCGAAATTCATCCTTGATTACGAACCCAAACTCCAAATTCTCAAACAATGGCTCAACTATCATGAAAACAGCCACGAAACAAAGCCCTAGAAAAGGAAAACTCCATGAAAATGCAACAAATAGAGCCTACTTTGTGGTAGGTCTTTAGATGTGCTCAGCAATGCATCTAATCATGGACTAAAACCTAGAATAAGGCATGGAAGAGAGTAAAAGAGAGCAATCAGAGTTACCTAACATAGAGGATTTGTTGTCCCTTAAAATGCTTGTAAAATGCTAAGAAAACTCTACAAGAAGTTTCTATGATCTTCAATGGTTATGGATGAAGCAAGAGAGCAGAGAAAACTTGAAGAAATTCCGAGGAATAAAGTTTTGAAGAATTAGAGAGAGAGAGAGAGAGAGAGAGAGAGAGAGAGAGATTTTGAGATCTAACTTTGAGAAAATAAGTAACTGAATCTGATTAGAGATGAAGAAGAGCTTTTATAGGTGAGTTAGGGTATGATTAGAAATCTTAACCATTGTTAAAATTTTGTTATGAATTAGTTAGGGTGAATGAAACTTGAGTGAATGAAAATGGTGAGGCTCAGGTTTAACTTGTTGTGTGTAGTGTTTTTGATGTTTGACTGAGCAAGAGAGAGGTGTGGAGAGCATACAGTGAGTTGGAAGTGATGCTTAATCAACAAGTTTTGTGTGGCTTCAACACTTTCTTAATTTGGCAAAATAACAAACCATGTGTAATGCATGGTACAAGGTGTTTGTTTAGGCATTTTAAACAATGTGTGTGATGTATGTGCATGGTGTTGCAAGCAAAGGAAAAGGAATCAAAGTAATTTGCTAAATTATCAAGATTGAGATGCTAGCAAAACAAGTTCATATAGATGACTTCTCATTATTGTAACTTGGTGGGTGTTAACTCAATGGATGAAAAATTAGTGTCAAATGAAATCTAGGATGAAGTAGAACAACTTTCACGTTGAAACCAAATTGAAAAGGGCCTTGTAACATCATTTAAAATGGCTTTGGAATCATATTCTCAAAACTGACTCAAAGAAACTTAGAAAAATTCGAAGTTAATGTCAATTTGACCAAGTTGAAGTGTAAAATTTCAATCCATCTTTCTCCCTATTAACCAAGGATTTTTGGACCAAATTTTCTTCTCAATGTAGTGTCTTATGTCCTTTATAAAAGAAGCCCACAAGTGTTGGAAATGGCTTCTTAGATTGCTCATAAATCATCTTGAAATTCATTCATCTGGCCATACCAAAATACTTAGAAAAAATTCTAAGTCTTTTGAATTTTGTATCAACTTGAAATACCAACTTCAACATTCAATATTTCATGATTAAGTAGAGATTTTGAGTTCAATCCTTTTGCAAACATGTAGTATCACATGGTACCTTGAATTAGAGCCCTTAAGTGCCAACAAAAAGTGTTTGAGCTGATCACAATCCCTTGAGAAGGTCACCCACTTGGACATGTTCAAACACAAATTTTTTTTAAGTGTTTTGACTTTGAGACAATGTTGAAACCTCAACTTTCACTTGACATTTATTCCACTTAGAAAACTCTTTTGAACCCAAATTTCTAAAATGTTGTAGTATCATATGAATGCTTCAAAATAAGCCTTTGTTTGCAAATTTTGAATCATTGAGGAGAGAGATACAACCCTTGAAGTTGCTTACTTGAACATGCCAAATTGTACTTAGAAAAATCTCAAAACCCTAATTTGACAATCTTTGTGATTTTCATGATTTCTCTTGATGACACTTGACCAAATCTCATGATTTCATGAATATTGACTTGAAATGACCTTATTTGGCTAAAAATCTCAAAATTCAACCTTTGACTTTGAGCATATGTTGACTTTTCTCAATTGAATCAATTCCTCTTCAAATACCAATTAGAATCCTTTGGGATGATCAATAAGGTACACATGGATACCTTGAAGTGTGTATTGAAAAAATAGAATCAATTTTTGCTCAAAAAGTTAACCATAGGTTCTCTTTAACCAAAGCCCTAGCTCAGAGATGATTGGATAGAATCTTGTAATCCACCCTCAACATTTGAAACCCTGATCATCTGGTGAACTTGTGATCTTGTTGAGACACTTTGAAGAGAAATTTGACCTTGTGCCTTGAGGGAATAATAATGATGATGATGATAGTTAAACCTTGCATTTCTTTGATTATCACATCCTTCCCTTTTAATGGGGAAAAACAACATCACAAGAAAACTTGATCACATAACCATAGAACCAATGATATGTATGAGTGAGTATGAGAATGAAAAACAAGCCAATTAAGGTTAGAAATCATAGGGTAAAATTTGGGGTGCAACAGGGGTGACCTTTGGCACTAATGCTGCCTTCTCTTGATTTCTTCAATTCGGCGTCCTCAGACCTCGCCGCTCCCTTTTCCTTCATGTACCTAGACCTCTTCTCGGTGTTGCCTTCTTTTCCCTTGATATAGAACTCAGCTCTAGTGGTGATGTCCTCCATTGAAGTTGTTGGTTTTTGGGCAAACGATTCATTAAAATGTACCGCCCTTAACCCATTTCGAAATGCTCCAATGAACATTTCCTAGTTGGGGTGGGAAACCTTGGTTATCTCCTCGCTGAAGCGGGCTAAATAGTCACGCAGAGTTTCCCCATGTCTCCGCCTAACATTTAACAAGATAGTTATGGAGACCTTCATGTGCTTGCTAGCGGAAAATTGATGGATCATCTTCTTCGTCGTGTCCTTGTAACTAGTGATAGATTATTTTGGCAGACCCATATACCAGCGGAGGGCGGCCTCGGTGAGGGTACCCGCCATCAGCTTTAATTTTAATGAATCTTTGGCACCTATGATCGCAATTTGATATTTCATGGTGAGGATATGCTCTTGAGGGTCACGCTTTCCATCAAAGGCCGAGAGATGTGATATCCTAAAGTTTTTTAGAATCTGGTCGTACCATATTTCCTCCTATAGAGGTTGTGTGCCAATGGGGTCATCTGGATCATTGCCTTCCGGGTGCAAGTCTTTCTAGTTCTGGAGCTATTGGTTCTAATGGCGTAGAAGGTCTGCGGTTATGGCCAGCTCCTTCATTGTGATTTGCTGCCATTATTCACTGTTGTCGATCTTGTTTTGACGGTGTATGTTACGTGTATTCACAATTTTCATGTGTAGTAGGAAATTTTTACCTTTTCCCACATACGACACTAACTGTTACTACAGAATAATATTTAATAATCTCCTCAAGGCTGGTTGGGAGAGATCGCAATGTATCAATGTATTTCTGATTATTGGATTACTTGCCTTTCTCGATGAGATGACAACTCTATATATAGTCACTCCTTAGTTATGGGATTATTCCTGCATTTATGGCTATGATTGTTGTTTATTCTCTTGTTCCCCAATGCTCATACAGACATTGAATATTGTTAAATACACTCGTAGTGACCCTTAGGGGTGATGTCCCGTTATTAGGGTCCTGGCGGATTGACTTTCTACTATTTTAGGCGACTTCTCTAGGACCCTTTAGGAGGATTGGTCGGGTGACTTTGCTAAGGCCCTTGGCTAACATGTTTTGGGGTGTTCTCACCTCGGTCTGGCGTGAGTTATATTTCTCAATTTTACATATCCCCCTAAGCCCGAGGGTGGAGAAGCAAAGCGCTTAAGTGGAAAGGTGTTTTGGATAGAGATGAATGAGTGAAGTTGCCCTTAAGATTTCGGAAGTACATAGTCCCCTAAGCGCGAGGCATGGAGGGGCGAAGCGCTTAAGTGGAAGGGAATTTTGGATAGAGCATAACGAGCATAATGATAGAATGTGATTTTTCACATTATTTATTCCAGGATTACAAAATCATAAACACCTATTTATAGCAAAATAACAAAGGATGCATATTGAATGATGCAAGAGTTAGTTAGAATTATGCATGTATGTGTGTGATGATCAACTTGTATTAACATACATTAATGCATATGTAAATGAAATTCTATGTAATTCTAGTCTCCTAATACTCCCCCACAAGTTCATGGAGGGATGATAGCAAAAACTTTGAGCTTGCTATGAAGCTCTTGAAAGGCGACAGTTTCCAAAGGTTTGGTTAGTGGGATCTGCAATTTGAAGAGAACTGCGAACATGTTGGATCTTTCAAGAGCTTGGAGATCACATGCTCATAAACAAAATGAATGTCTAACTTAATGTGTTTGGTTCGAGCATGACGAATTGGATTATGAGACAGCAGAACCGCGCTAAGATTGTCACAAAGCATAGTATGAGACCGAAACAAGACATGAAGTTTGTTAGTATCATGGTTTTGGGATTGACAACTTTTTCTAAAACATGGTTCTACTGATGTTGAGTAAGATGTTGAAGAATATTTATCAATTGTCGTAACAATTTCGTTGTTATGTGATTTCTACCAGATGTTAAGGGAAGATGTCATGACATCTTGGTCTAGTACAGCAAACGCTGATGTTTTAAATCTTGACTGATTTGATTTGATTCTTTGATATTTCCTTTGGATATATCTCATAGATTTTTGCAGGTCAAGAAGATTTATTTTGGAACAGGTTTTGTATCTCCAGTTGTACATGAGTTACTAAATTGGGCCTTGAGACAATTTCTGAAACTTTATATTGTTTGTTCCAAGATTGAAGGAGATTTGCTGCACAATTGGTGCATCACTCAGCTTGTGGATCAAGAAACTTTTGGATGCAGAATTCGAAGCCCATGGGCTGCAAAGGTGTATTTAAAGGGGAATCATAACCTAATGTAATTTAACTCTTTCATAAATAGTAAAACTAGAGAAAGTTTTAGAGGATTAGGTTTTGAGAGTCTCTTGTGTAGTTTATAAGTCACCCTTGTATCTTTTGATATTATGTGGTAGACTGATTGTTACTTAACAGTTTATCAAGTTATTATTCTCACTCGGAGCTTTTAAGCAAGAGTTGAGTTTTGTATTGGAAGTGTAATCTTCTTGTTGATTTGTCTTTTGATACAGTCACTGGGATTGGGACTGTTAGATATTATTAAGGTGATTTAGGAAGTGGGATGGTGATTTATCATATCTAGATGATGATTTCTAGGTAGAAGTTGCACTGGGTAAGGATTAAGTGAGAAGTTGTAAACTGATACTGTTTAGGATTTGAATTAATACTACTGATAGTGAATTTCCTTCCTGGCTTGGTAGCCCTCGGATATAGGTGATGTTGCATTGAACTGGGTTAACAACTCTATGTGTTATTTATCATTCTACAATTTTAATTTCAGTATCAGTTGCATCTTGATAAATCTGTTATGTATGTCAACAGATGTTGTAACATTTGTCGTGATATTGTCCTGATGTTGGGATATCAGTATGAACATGTGTTGCCTGTACCAGAATTTCAAAGTTCTTGAAGAAGCGACTCAAGCCAAAGCAATTCAGACGTAGTATGTGTAAGAGCATGATATTCTACCTTTATGTTATAACGAGCCACTAAAAGTTGCTTCTTTGAGCTCCAAAAAACAAAATTTGGACCAAGATAAATACATGAGTCAAACGTAGAACGCCTATCATCAGAATCACTTGCCCAGTTGAAATCATTGTAGGCACAAAGGGAAATATTACATGAGGTGGTGCCAGAGAAATGAGAAAGCCATGACTAAGAGTGCCATTGAGATGACGCATGATGCGTTTAACAGTTGTATAATAAGATTCGAGAGGGGAAGCCATATACTAACGTGCTTTGTTGACACTGAAAGCAATGTCAGGACGATTGAGAGTAACATATTGAAGTGCACCAACCATGACGATACATGGATGGGTGGTGTCCCTCCACTTGCAGACTCTTATCTAGTTGGGTCCTCTAACACCTCCTTACTTATATACTATAGATATCATGTTTCTCGACATGTTCGGGCCGGAGAGGTATATTTATTAATGGTTTTTTTAACCAAATTCAATGTGACAGATATTGTTATATTTTCTTTTTAACATGAGCGTGGTTGTTTGAAGTCTTTTGACCACACCATAAAGATTCACAGGCTTTATCATCATAAGGATGAGTGGTTCTAAAGTGTCATCAGATACTCTGGCCATGCCGGTCTGTGTTCTTCATGTTTGTGGACAAAAATGCAACCTACATAGATGTGGCATACCTTAAGTATTTCACTGTTTTATCAGCCATTCACAAGTGGAACTGGGGGATTGCATGCTTGGTGTTGTACCCACAAATTTTCCCTCCCATATTCTTCAAGATTTGCCAAGATCAAGCTTCAGAATCTCTCAAGGGTTGCACAGTCCAATTGCCTCCTAACAGTCAAAAATTAGGGTTTTGGTTCTGGCAAAGAAATTGAAGTTTCCAAGGGTCCAAACAAGTCCCACATGCCTACATACATTGTCAAGCATCCATGTTCCAAGTTTCAAGACTCACAGCACCAGATTGCACAGTCAAAAACCCTAAATGCTTCACAGTCAACTGCAGGGGCAAAATGGTCATTTGACAGTCAAAAGTCCAAATTTTTGGTCAACATATTATTTTGAGGCCACAAACATCATTTGATCAATTCTTGATCATGATTCTCAAAGCATGGCTCAAAAAGTCTCAAGATGCAAAAGTTTCTATTTTTGGATAGTTGGAAAAGTCAACTGCAAATTGACCAGGGCATAACTTCCACATGGTTTATCAGAAAAATTCCATCCAAAGCTCATTTTGAAGAGAATGACATTTCCTACAACTCATCTTCACACTTCAAGTCCAAGAAATGCTCTCACAAAAAGTTATCAATCTCAACATTATAGGTCATTTTCAAAAGTCAACAAAAAGGCACTTTAAGTCAAAGACCATAACTTGAGATTGGTAAATCAAAATGACATGGGACCAAATACATTGGTTATAGGACTTCAATACCTTTTCAAAATGTCCAAGAACATGATCAAAGCTTAAAAATTGAGCAAGATATGCCTTGTGGAAGTTGGGAAAAGTTTGGGAATTTTGAAAAGTCAACTTTGCTTCAAATGCCTCAAAAATACTAATGGGCCTCAATTTCTTCCATGAATCATTACCCAAAGGCTATACACGACCCATTAAGCTAAAAGGGAGTTATTTTATTATTTTTAATTAATTAATTGAATTTTTAATCCTATTAATTCATTTAATTAAAATTAATTATGAGAAAAATACTAAACCATGTTTTTCAAATCTTTTTGTGCAGCCAATTCACTCTTTATGGCTCAATATTTCGTGCACCATTCAAAAAGGAAAGAATCTTCCATAATTGGCATAATTGGCATGAAAAAAAAATTGGAAAAATTTGACAAAATCAAATATTCAAAAGCATTAAATCAATGGATTTTGGGCTGGTTGTTAACCTAATTCTGCTCACTTACATAAGCACAATCAAAACCTAATGCCCTAGGGAGAAGCTGCATGGAAAACCAAGAACAACATTGCAACTTTTTCACAAAAATCTGAAAACTGAAAACCTAGCTAGAGGACGATTCAAGGCTTGTAAAGTATTCCAATACACTCCTGACACTACTAGGAAGCATTTGCAATCAAATCCAGGCCTCCATACCCAAAGAAGTGGTAGAATGATGTCTTACTTTCCTGGAAATTATCCATTATCGTTTTGTGATTAACATGCATTTTTCATATGTTTTTAATGTTGATTTATACTAATGTGCACTTTCTGAAGCTAATGACATCACTCAATTGAACTAATAATGCCTGTACAAGAATTCACCATGGAAATTTTCTAGGGTTTCAGAAGCTCCAAAAGGGGGGTTCCTTCATCTGGAAAAATTGGACAACCAAATTGATACCATTGGATTCGTGACATCCAAACGAAGCAAAGCCAATACTCGCGCCCTTTTTATATTTGCCCAGGAGCTAATCGCTATTTTTCTTGTTTGAGTTTAGTGGGGGTTTAAAACCCCCGCTATCTGTTTGATAATTGCAGGAAAAAGGAGGAAGAAGATGGACGTGTCTCAGGATGACTGGTGCATTTGAATTATGGCGCGTTGTATATCACTAAGTGTTGTTTTGTATTATATTGTTTGCTTGCCAATTCCTATACAACGCGCGCATGGATCAGATGGTTGAACGTTCACTTGGTAAACGCTGGGACCTGGGTTTGATTCCCAGGTCCCCCCACTTATTCAATAATTTTTTCTCTAACATGTTCCTATGCAGATGCCATCCAAAGACCATCATGCGTCCTCACCTCCTAGCCTGCCAAGTGTCCCAGCGCCTCAATCTGATGGTCATCATGTGAATTCCACCGTGCACGCCAGTCAATGGATCTGCACGCAAACGCTGGAAAGTCAAAAAAGGCCTGAATCAATGGGCCAAATTGCTCACAATACACCTCTCAATTGGGTCAGCCACCCCCATGGTTTGCATATTTTTATTCTTTATTTTAATTTTCCATTTTATTCTTTTATTTGTTTTATTATTTTTATTTAATTCACAAAATAATTTTCATAACACAAAAAAAATCAGAAATCAAAAAAATAAAATATGTTTATTTAATATTTAATGCATTAATATTTTTTGTAAATAAATTTAATAATCAACTTAGTAAAATTAGGTTAAAATTTTAATGTTTTTCTTAAATAAACTAAAATATGTAGAAATTAGGTTTTTAGCATTTTTTCTTTTTCCTAATAAAATAATTTCTTCTTATTCTTATTATTATTAATTATTAATTATTTTGTAAATAAACATGTAATTAATTAATTAGGGTAAATTAGGTTAAAACATAAATATTTTTCTTTAACAATTAAAAACAACTTAGAATTAGGGTTTTATTTAATTTATAATTTTAATTAGTTTTCTTTATTTCATAAATATCAAAAACCATAAAAAAAACATTCCTTTTCTTATTAAATAATTAATTAACTTTCAATTTCAATTTAATTTCTTTAAAGGGTCCAACGCCCTCGCATATTCGATTCTAATTTCTTTTCGCGCGTTTGTTCTTATTTTTCGTTTCAAATATCATGTAATTGCTCAAGCCTTGTAATAGTTGTTAGGAAATTTATTTACTTTCCGCATTTTTATTCAAAACGGGTCTTCGTTAATTTGGCGATGTATAGACCCGCGCCTTGTAATAGCGTAGGACTTTATTTTCTGTACTGTAATTTCCGCACCCCTTAACTGCTAAATTTTGCATGAAAGAATGAATGGCCCAAATAAAATCAAAGCGTAGCTCACCAAATGCATGACAAGATAAAACATAACTGAAAACAATACACAAATTCACACACTACTCTTAGGGTACGCCTCACTGTTGCCTTGCCCTCGAAACGTGGTCGTCGAGTATAGGACGTTTTAGTAAGTCCTTATGTCCATGAACATGGCATAAGGGTAGCTTCTAAGGTGTCCTACTGTTGCTCTGGTGACCACATTGTCCCTAAAAACGAATTGACCCGAACACCTCCAACGGTGGTGCTACCTACCTCTCAATGGTGGGATGGCACTACCTTAAGGAAATTATCATCTCACGCACCGTCGGGGAGAGAACCAATAGGAAATTATAATCTCAAAGAAAAACCTAAAATGGAATTATCATCTCACGCACCGTCGGGGAGAGAACCAATAGGAAATTATAATCTCAAAGAAAAAAAAACCTAAAATGGAATTATCATCTCACGCACCGTCGGGGAGAGAACCAATAGGAAATTATAATCTCAAAGAAAGACCTAAAATGGAATTATCATCTCACGCACCGTCGGGGAGAGAACCAATAGGAAATTATAATCTCAAAGAAAAACCTAAAATGGAATTATCATCTCACGCACCGTCGGGGAGAGAACCAATAGGAAATTATAATCTCAAAGAAAAAAACCTAAAATGGAATTATCATCTCACGCACCGTCGGGGAGAGAAACAATAGGAAATTATAATCTCAAAGAAAAACCTAAAATGGAATTATCATCTCACGCACCGTCGGGGAGAGAACCAATAGGAAATTATAATCTCAAAGAAAAACCTAAAATGGAATTATCATCTCACGCACCGTCGGGGAGAGAACCAATAGGAAATTATAATCTCAAAGAAAAACCTAAAATGGAATTATCATCTCACGCACCGTCGGGGAGAGAACCAATAGGAAATTATAATCTCAAAGAAAAAAACCTAAAATGGAATTATCATCTCACGCACCGTCGGGGAGAGAACCAATAGGAAATTATAATCTCAAAGAAAAAACCTAAAATGGAATTATCATCTCACGCACCGTCGGGGAGAGAACCAATAGGAAATTATAATCTCAAAAGCGAACGTTTGAGAAAAACCTAATAACTTCTACTGAGTCTTCATCAGAAAAATCTGTTGGGAGTCGATTTAGCTGGACTAGAGAAGGCCTTGGACTGGATAAGAAATCTTTGGAGTCGATTAACTGAACCAGATAAGGTCTTAGAGTCTTGAAATATGATGGAGAATTTAGCTGAATCTTTCCTGAAAGGTAAAGGTCAGTCATATGCAATGCATGATATGGATCAAGCAATGATGTTCTCAACATAAATGAGATTTGTATGATATGATGCGTCTATGCATGCTATAATGATGTATGTGATGTTTAGGAATGTATGTTTTCGTCTAGGAAAGTAAATCCTTGACGGGTGCCGGGAAGTCACTCCTGGGCTGATGTTGGAGAATAGATTTTGCTTCCGTTGAGGATGATAATTGCAAGAATACCGGTAGGAGAAGATAACTCCGTTGGGGAATAAACTTGGTAAATGGAAGATTCTGCAGGGAGAAAAGTACTCTAGCGATCTTGTTGGGGAACGATACTCTGCGGGGAGAGAGATGCTTTGCTGAGTTGTTGATAATAACTTGCTGGGGATATCTTTGCTGTATCGGAAGTATTGATAGACTTCGCTGGGGGTAAGAGAACTTCGTCGGGGACGCTCTTTCCATGGCTTTTGGCTGAGGATCACCCAGTTATATCCTGTTAAGGAAATAACTCTTTGACTAAAGCCGGACGACGCGTTCGTGCTTTGCGAGGATAAGCTTCCAGAATTTACTGGGGATAAGCTTACTGCTTGGGGAGATGAATTCCGACCTTCCTGGGGAACTGGATTGGACTCTTCTGGGGAAGTTTTGAACTGCGGGGGAAGTGATTCCTTTGAATGTTGATATGCCGCCGGGGAACCATCTTTAGACCAAGACTGCCGGGGATGCTTGTTAAGAATATATGTATACTGCTGGGGAATGTTGGGATCTGCTGGAGGATACCCAACTTCCTTGAGATTTGATAACTGCTTTGCTTGAGGAGAGTATACTGCTTGCTGGCTCACTCTCTAGGGAATTAAGACATCTGGTTATGTTCTTTAGCTGAACCCACCTTGATACTTTGGAGGATAGAACAATTGGATCGCTTAGCCAACTCCTTATTGCCCCTGTTTCTGAGGTGGGGGAGGAAGACCTGTGAGGTGCTGATAGTTGTTGATGGACCAAGCTTCTTCTGGTAGGCAGGTGACAAGATGACAGGACATAATCGTACGCTTTGATCCCTAACTTTTGCCTGGACCGCCCTTTCGGGTTTTCAGTCCACCGGGATACCCATTTTTGCCCAAGCCGCCTTTTCAGGTTTTCGACTTGCCGGGTGTACAGATTTTTTCATTTCATCCCTTCATTTTGCCCGAACCCTTTTGGTTCGCCGGGAAGCCCTTATTTTTGCCTAGGTGTGTCAACCTAGCGAGTCTTTGATTATGCGTAGTATCTTTTCGACTATGTCCATGTTCTCAGAATGTAGGGAGTTGCCCCTGTTAGAAGTGTTTTGTCATGCCACCAGAAGGTATTTGATCAGGCAAGATTCGTTGTCGGAATGCCCCAAGTGACTCAGGCGGAGATTTTCCCCAGGCTATTTGACCTTTGAGAGATTCTCCGAATCTTGATTGGACTGCCTCAGATAATGGACCATGGTCATGCCATGCCCCTTGATTGGAGATACTCTTGTTCATTAGACTTTCATTGTGCGAATTTCCCTGCTGTTCAAACAAAAAGTCATATGCAAACAAAGTTATGTTAAAAATGCAAAGCCTATGTCTGTCTTGAAGATTTTGAAAATGCATTCTTTTTTTTTCATAAAACAAGTGATTGTTTGTAAAATGTGATGTCAACTCGTTATTTTATTGCGAGCCTTAAGGAGTCAGGATACCTTTCGTCACAGTACACTTTCGAACTAACCCATGCTTCAGCTAGGACTTTTAAGGGTTGTAGCGTGGCCTGGTTCATGGTTTAAGAAACAAAGGATAAAGGCTCAAATTATTTGTACCCACCCGCTCTTCGTGATGTTCTTCAAACCTAAACTCAGTTGATCGTGCGTTAGACCTTATTTGAGTTTTTGTCCTGATATTCCCGTGATGGTTCGGATGTTGATAGTTTATTTTGAATAGGCAGTCATTCCTTTTTGTTATTGAGGGTTTGTGTGACCTCTTTCCTTTTTTTTTGATTTCGTTATCCCTGTTTTTTGCCTGAACTGTTTCTTTTGTGATTACAGTCAGCGGGATGCCTCAGTTTTGTAAGTCTCCTTCATGGGTTTTGACTTAATGGTTTTTTATTTTTTGAGATAATGACTGCCTTTCTTTATTGATTATTCGGAACCATCACTGTCCTTTTTCGTAAGGATCTCTTTGGTGCCATTCGTTATGCACTTGGATCAACTGAGAGACTACCCTGCCCCAGGTTATGATTAAGGGTTTTTAAATTTCAAAAAGAAAAAAAAAACTCCTACCTCTTTGGCTCAGAGGGGTTGACGAGGGATTATCATCCTTATAACTCCAGTGTTTAGGAATTGAAACAATGCCTGTACCTCATCAGCGGGGTCCGTTCAAAAGCATACTGTAAAGATCGTGGTATCGTTTTTGTCATCCTCCCTCAAGAGGCTTAGAATTATTAATCGAGTGTTGACATCAGAAAAAATATGAAAACAATTTGTATATAGTGAATACGAATATATTGCTTCAGAACAGACATATGCGATGCATTAATGAAATAACAATGTTTAACATGAGTAAATGTTTGAACAATCAAAGCACAACACAACTTGAACATTCGAATGAACAAAAGTTTCCTAATCTCAGAGCTTGTCACTTCAAATGGTGAGCCTTGGAGGGATGGTAGAAAAATTCAGCCTGACCATCTTGTGTGAATTCCAGTGCTCCTTCATCAATCAGGTCCTGAATCTTATTCTTCAAAGCCCAACAATCCTCTGTAGCATGCCCCGGGCTATCAGAATGATAAGCGCAGCGAGCGTTGGGGTTATACTTTGGTGACGTTGTATTTTGAAACTTCGGAGCCTCTTTTAGAGTTACCAGCTTGGTCTCCAGCAACTGTGGCAATATCTGGGATAAGGTCATGCTGAGCCGAGCGAACTGCCTCCTCTCGCTCTTTTGTTGGTTGTGATGTTGAGTTTGTGACACTGGAGCCATCTGAGGAGCTCTCCCTTTACCTCCTCGTCTCAAAGGTGGTTGAACGACGACTGGCTTTTTGCCCTTAGACTTTTGCCCCAATTGGTTACCCTGAAGCAGTTGGTTGACGAGAAACCAGAGCTCATCTTGTCTTTGAGCTAACCCTTGAATGGCAGTCACCTGCCCTAGCATCTGGGCTTTCAATGCATCCACCTCAGCTTGTAGGTGTTTCAGCCTTTCACCCTCAGCACTGTTTCTAACAAAGGTCTCCATGAGAAGTGTCCTTAGCTCCTCCTGCCCCTTGGATAGATTCAGGAGGATTTCCCCGAACCGAGTCTCTTGAGCAAGACAGTCCTGGTTATCTGGTTGGAAGGCCATTGCTGAAATAAACAGCGAGAAAGGTAAGTGACCCGCAACAAAGATACCTGTTATGTAATGATGTGTATGACATGCATGCAATGTTTTCAAGGATCACGCAGGGTAAACAAGAAAATTTGTTAGAACTCGGGTCCGGTAGTTTGATTGAAGGAACTGCATGTTGTTGAGAGTCCTTCTTCAAAGGGTCAAAGGCTCACCATATCAAGTGGGTCATAGCCCCTGACTTTAGTCATCATGTCTGGTTTTGATTTCCAAACAACCTTGGTTAAGGGAACCTTCTTCAAGAGTCAGAGCTCACCATATCAGGTGGGTCATAGCCCCTGACAATTTTATCTAGAGGAAAATAAATCCTCTTTGCCCCTTGCTGGGATAGTTGATTCACCATGACCTGCATCACAAGCCTTTGAGATCCTTGAAATGGGTTAGGATGTATGCAATGGTATGATTTTATGCTATGCATGGGGTAATGCAGGTAACCCTGTTATGAGTCCCAATTAAGGACTGCAAACCAAAACCTGCAAGAAACTCAAGTAAAACCTGTCATGAGTCCCAATTAAGGACTATTAACAAAACATGCAAGAAACTTAGCAAACCCTGTTATGAGTCCCAATTAAGGACTATGAACAAAACCTGCAAGTAGTCCATGTGTCAGATAGCAAGCATGCCAGTAATCAAGTTGGAAGGCACACAAGTCACACAAGAGAAGCCCTTAGAGTTTAGGCCAGCATGAGGTCTAGGTATTACCCTCTTTCAGTTTGTTGGTTCATACCTGTCCTATCAAAGTAACCGGGTTCTTAGAGGATCCCAATATCATTGACTACCCTCAATCGGTCATAACTCCAGCATCGCAATCTTTTCTTGCGGCCAGAACCATCACGAGAGTTTAGCCTCAATGGGCGTAGCATACTGCTACTGTTCTAATGGCCAAGTTGGGTCATTTAAGGTTCTAAGGTCTGTTGGTGCTTAATGACTCCTTGGAAGACCCATATTCTCCCCGTTTCAACACGAGGGATATCGGTACAGACCAAGGCGCCACACCAACGTAGCCACTGCTTCACCCATGTCGGTATACGCCGGACAGGTCCCTCACAGCTTATGCTACCTAAACAGGGTATCCCCAGATCCGGGTTAGGATCTATGTAACTCCCATGCAACCCACAAATTTAAAGCAGACAAGTCAATACAATTGAAAACACAGTGATCTTAGTCCTAAGGTACACCTCACTTTAAAATTAATCCCCAGCAGAGTCGCCAGTTCTGTGATCGGTGGATCTGGAACTGACTGTTTATCGCTGGTTCGCGAAATGTCGCGGAAGCAAGAGTCGCCATCGTCTTTTATTTTCTCCAAATGGAAAGGACAAAAGCACAGAAAAATTCCTTAAAGAGATTGCTCTCGGTTCGGGAGGTAGGTTATAGAAAGGGAAGGTGTTAGCACCCTTTCTATCCATGGTTATCCATGGGCTCTTAGATACTTGCTCATTTGTGTTTTCAAAAATGGTTTGTTTGCTTTTCAACTGTGGGTTTTAAAAAGTTTCTTTGAAAATTTCAGTTCGACTCTTGTATCGGTCCTCAAGAGTGTTTGAAAAAATGCTTTCGAAAGCTTTTGAAAATGTGTTGGTGTGAAAAGTATTTCTTGAATTTTTGTTTGAAATTTAGAGCAAGTATCTAGAGTCGTCTACCTACCCTAAGGAATTCGTCTGTGTAGATGTCCTTTAAAGTAGTGCCATCCCACCATTGAGAGGTAGGTAGCACCACCGTTGGAGGTGTTCGGGTCAATTCGAGGTTCGGGACATGGTGATCACCAGAGCAATGGGAAGACACCTTAGAAGCTACCCTCATGCCAGGTTCCCGGATCATGAGGACTTACTAAGACATCCTCTACTCGACGATCACCTTTCGAGGCAAGGCAACAGTGAGGCGTACCCTAGGGGTGGTGTGTGCGATTCGTGTGTCGTTTTCAGATATTTTATCTTTTGTCATGTTATGAGTGAGCTACGCTTGTTTTTATTTTTGTCCATACATTCTTCCATGCCACTTGTTAACAGTTAAAAATATTGCGGGAAAGTAAAAATTCTAAGCTATTACAAAAGGCGCGGGTCCACATCGCCAAAATTAAACCAGGGCCCGATTTTGACAGAAAAATAAAGAAAGTAAAGAAAAGTGCGAGAAAATTAAAAGAGTTACATGGCCTTGGGAGAGATACATAAATATTATAAAGAAATAAAATAAATATGCGAATAAGAATTAAATCGAAACGAGGGCGTTGGACCCTTTTTGCAAAATTAAAATTACATGGAATTAATTAATTAAAAAGAAAAGAAAGAAATTGTCTTTTTAGTATTTTATGATTTAAATGAAAAAAGAATAAAGTACAATTAAACCTAATTTTAGTTGTTTTTAATTTATTAAGAAAAGATTGATTAAAACCTAATATTAACCCTAATTAATTTACATGCAAATTTAATTATAAAAATAAATATTTAATTATTTAATTATTTAATTATTATGGGAGAAAAAGAAAAAAGGATAAAAATTAATTAAACCCTAGTTCTACGTTTTTTAGATTTTTATTAAAAGAATTAAAATTAAACCTAATTTAACTAATTAATTTATGAACTTATTTACAAAATATTAACTAATTAAATATATTTAATTTTTGGTCTTTTCTGATTTTTTATGATATTTTGTGTTTTTATGAAAATAATAAATTAATTAAACAAATAATAATTAGAAGAAAATAGAATTAATAAAAAAAATAACATGGCAAACCTAGGGGGGTGGTAGTCCCCAAAATGGAGGTGAAGCCCATTAATCTTGAGCCCAAATCAGCATGGCTTTGTTGATTTTTTCTGGGAGCATACACACGCGTTGACTTGGATCCATGATGTTCTCTAACTCTCAGCCTTGTGATTGATCTTGAGATGGACGTGGCAAGCTTGATTTGGAAGATGTATGGTACTCCTTAAGGCTTGAACTGCATATGATAACATTTGAAATAAAAATAATATGAAAGGGTGGGGACCTGGGATCGAACCCAGGTCCTAGGTGTTACCAGTCAAAGGCTTCGCCAGTGGAGCTATTGTGTTTAGCTGTAAGTTAAATAAACAATGAATATAATAAAACAAGACAACGCGTTAGTGTTGTTTTTCGCGCGCAGTTTCAAACCAACCAATCATTGATGGCCACGCATCTTCTTCTTCCTCGTTCCTGAAACACAAAAACATAGGCCACGGTTTTCTGAGCATTCTCTTAGGCATGTTTTGGGAAAATAGCGAATAGCTCTAGGACGCTCATAAATTGGGCGCGACACATGGATTCTCTTCGTCCAGACATGCTTGTTTTAATGGTCAAGGTACCAAGTCTCAATTTTTCCTTGGATGGAAAGCCCCAAATTGCAATTCCTGCAACCCTAAAAAACGATAATGGCGAAATCTATAATAACACATGAAAGCTCAATTAAATGATAGGATTAGCTTCAGAATGCTTCACTTAGTATGAATCCACAATTAAAATGACATGAAAATGCATAGATGTTAAAACACGATTATGAAAAAAAATGGAAAAGTGTGACTTCTGTACAATGATTCAAGGCGTTAGGGACTTGGAAATCCATTCAGGCACGTTGCTGAAGGTCTCAGGAAGATGATGAGATGAATATCTCAGCTTGAATCGCCCTCTAACCTTGTTTTCAGAATTGAGTTTTTTTGCAAAAATTTTGAGTTTGATAATAGGGTTCTTGCGCAGCTTAATGGTTCTTGGGATTAGGTTTCTGTTCTATGCTTATGTAGGAATGAATTAGGTTAAGAAATTTGATCCAAATCTTTGAATTGATGGTTTATGAGATTTGATTTTCAATCATTATTTTTTTCAATCTTTTTCATGCAATTTTGTACCAATCATGATCCAATCAATCCAATTCCTTCCATATTTGATTATGCACGAATTATTGAGTAGATTTCATGCACAAAAAGATTGTAAAGCTTAGGTTAAATATTTTTCATGTATTTAATTTGATTTAAATGAATTATTATTAATAAAAATTCAAATAAATAAATAAAAAATGAAGAAATACTTCCCTTTGGGCCAAGTGGTCGTGCACATGCTTTGGATAGTGAATTGTGGAAGAAAAATGGGCCCATTAGCAATTTTAGGTCATTTGAACCAATGTTGACTTTTCAAAATATCCAAAAATTTCCCAACTTCCACAAGGCATAACTTACTCAAGTTTTAAGCTTTTCTCATGTTCTTGGACATTTTGGAAAGGTCTTTGAGTCCTCTAACCAATGTCTTTGGTCCCATGTCATTTTTATTTACCAATCTCAAGTTATGGCCTTTGACTTAAAGTCCCTTTTTGTTGACTTTTGAAAATGACCTATAATGTTGAAATTGATAACTTTTTGTGAGAGCATTTCTTGGACTTGAAGTATGAAGATGAGTTGTAGGAAATGTCTTTCTCTTCAAAATGAGCATTGGATGGAATTTTTCTGATAATCCATGTGAAAGTTATGCTCTGGTCAATTTACAGTTGACTTTTTCAACTGTCCAAATAAGGAAACTTTTGCATCTTGATGATTTTTGAGCCAAACTTTGAGAATCATGATCAAGCCTTGATCAAATGATGTTTGTGGCTTCAAAATGATATGTTGACCAAAAATTTGAACTTTTGACTGTCAAATGACCATTTTGCCCCTACAGTTGACTGTGGTGCAATTAGGGTTTTTGACTGTGTATTTTTGTGCTGAATATCTTGAAACTTTGTATGAGGATGCTTGACCATATTTATAGGCATATGAGACTTGATTGGACCTTTGGAAACTTCATCTTCTTGATCAGAACAAAAACCCTAATCTTGACTGTTTAGGAGGCCCTTGCGCTGTGCAACCCTTGGGGAATTTGAAGCTTGACTTGGCAATTTCTTGAAGAATATGGGAGGGCAAATTTTGGGGTACAACAGCAAGTATCTAAGAGCCCATGGATAACCATGGATAGAAAGGGTGCTAACACCTTCCCTTTCTATAAATCTACCTCCCGAACCGAGAAACTATCTCATAAGGAATTTTGTTGTGCTTTTGTCCTGTCCATGTTAGAGAAAATAAAAGACGGTGGCGACTCTTGCTTCCGCGACATTTCGCGAACCAGCGTTAAACAGTCAGTTCCAGATCCACCGATCACAGAACTGGCGACTCTGCTGGGGACATTTGTAAAAGTGAGGTGTACCTTAGGACTAAGATCTCTTGTGTTTTCAATTGTCTGAATTGCTTGCTTTATCATTGTGGGTACTGTCTTGGGAGTTCTATAGATCCTAACCCGGATCTGGGGGATACCTTCTTAGAAAGTAGCAACAAGGCTGTGAGGGAACTGTGCGGGGTATACCGACATGGTTGAAGCAGCCTGCTACGTTGATGTGGCACTTTGGTGAGTACCGGTAACCCTTGAGTTCAGTCAAGGAGAGTACGGGGCCGCCGCGTGGTGTCGTGAAACATCAACTGACCTTAGGAACCTTAATTGAACCATCTTGGCCTCTTTAGGGTAGTGAGATAACTGACTTTGGTGCAGTCCGAGGTTGGTTGATACTCGATACTGCACTCAATTGAGGGTTGTTTTCTTGGAATATTTCGGTCGCCAGTTCAGTGGCTAAATCGAAACGATGAACAATGAAAGCAATCCAATGATATTGGGACCCTTAGAACCCAGTTACTTTTGATAGGACAGGTTGAGCCCACCAACTTCAAGAGGGTAATACCTAGACCCCATGCTGGCCTAAACTCTAAGGGCTGTGGTGTGACTTGTGTGCTTTCATACTTGACTACTTGCATGCTTGTTATCTGACACTTGAGTTTCTTGCAGGTTTTGTTTATAGTCCTTAATTGGGACTCATAACAGGGTTTACCTACATTACCCCATGCATAGCATAACATCATACCATTGCATGCATCCCGCATAAGGACTAACCCATTTCAAGGATCTCAAGGGCTTGTGATGCAGGTCATGATGAACCAACATGTCTGGCAAGGGGCAAAGGGGATTTATTTTCCTCTAGCCAAGGTTGTCAGGGGCTATGACCCACTCGATATGGTGAGCCTTGACTCTTGAAGAAGGACTCTCAACAACATGAAGTTCCTTCAATCAAGTTACCAGTTTCCAACTCTAACAATTTTCTTGTTTACCCCGCGGGGTCCTTGAAAACATTACATGCATATCATACATATCATTGCATTATAGGTACCCTTGTTACAGGTCACTTACCTTCTCCGCTGTTTATTTCAGCAATGGCTTGCCAACAAGATAACCAGAATCTTCATGCTCAAGAGACTCAGTTCAGGGAGATCTTCTTAAGCCTATCCAAGGGGCAAAAAGAGTTGAGGACACTCCTCACGGGGAATTTGGCCATGAAAAGTCCCAAAGATGACAAAGACGAACGGCTGAAACGTCTGCAAGCTGAGGTAGATACAATGAAAACCCAGATGCTGGGGCAAAGGGCTCTCATCCAAGGTTTAGCTCGGGAGCAAGAAGAGTTGAGGACCATGATCAGTCAGCTCCACCAAGACAGATCAGACATGAAGCAATCAGTCCAAGTCAGGGACCGGGTCTTTGATCAGCTTCCAAGAGGAAAAGAATCTGGTATGGTGAAGAATAGAACTCTCCAAATTGCTACCACTTCACAAGCCCAGCATCAACCTCGCCCAGAGCAACAGGTTGATCAGAATAAGCCAAGCAGGTCCAAGAGGCAGTTCACCCAGCTTAACATGCCGTTGTTTCAAGCTTTACAACACCTGTTGAGACTGAATCTGATTACACTAAGAGCTCCTCCCCGGAATCCCAACATCTCTGCTCCTAACTATCATCCCAACAAAAGGTGTGCATACCACTCTGATAGTCCCGGACATGACACTGCCGACTGCTGGGCGCTGAAAAACAAGGTCTAGGACCTGATTAATGAAGGATCAGTGGATTTCACCTAAGTGGGTCAGGCTGAGTTCTTCTACTATCCCTACAGGATGCATCATTTGAAGTAACAAGTCCTGAGATGAGAAGACCTTTTGCCCATTAGAATTTTCAAGTTGTAATTTTCTTTTGATTGTTCAAACATTTTATTCATGTCAAACGTTGTTATTTCATTAATGCATCGCATATGTCTGTTTTGAATCAATATATTCGCATTCGCTATATTTAAAATTGCTTTCATTTTTTGTGATGTTCAATGCTCGATTAATAATTCTAAGCCTCTTGAGGGAGGATGACGAAAACGATACCACGATCTTTACATTATGCTTTTGAACAGACCCCGCTGATGAAGTACAGGCATTGTTTCAAATCCCTAAACACTGGAGTTATAAGGAAGATAATCCCTCGTCAACCCCTCTGAGCCAAAGAAGTAGGAGTTTTCTTTTCGAAAATTAAAACCCTTAATCATAACCAGGGGCAGGGTAGTTCTCTCAGCTGATCCAGGTGCACAACGAACGGCATCAAAAGAAGTCCTTCTGAAACAAAAGACAGTGATGGTTCCAAATAACCATAAAAACAGGCAGTCATTACCAAAATCAAAAAGCCCATTAAGTCAAAACCTATGAAGGAGACTTACAAAACTGGGGCATCCCGCTGGCTGTAATCACAAAAGAAACAGTTCAGGCAAAAAACAGGGATAACAAAATCAAAAAAAGAAAGAGGTCTTACAAGCCCTCCACAAAAAGGAAATGACTGCCTATTCCAAATAAATTGTCAATATCCGAATCATCACTGGTATATCAAAGCAAAGACTCAAACAAGGTCTAACGCACGACCGGCTGAGTTTAGGTTTGAAGAACATCACGAAGAACGGGTGGGTACAAATACTTTGAGCCTTTATCCTTTGTTTCTTAAACCGTGAACCAGGCCACGTTATAACCCTTAAAAGTCCTAGCCGAAGCATGGGTTAGTTCGAAGGCATACTGGTACGAAAGGTATCCTGACTCCTTAAGGCTTGCGGTAAAATAACGAGTTGACATCACAATTTACAAAAATTCATTTGTCTTTTACTAAAAAACTGCATTTTCAAAAAAATCCAAGACAGACATAAGCTTTGCATTTTTAACATAACTGTGTTTGCATATGACTTTTTGTTCGAACAACAAAGAAATTCGCACGACGAATGCCTAATGAACAAAAGCACCTCCAATCAAGGGGCATGGCCTGATCATTGTCCATCATCTGGGGCAGTCCAGTCAAGATTCGGAGAATCTCTCAAAAGACCAAACAGCCAGGGGCAAACCTCCATCTGGATCACTTGGGGCATTGGACGATCGAACGAAGATCTTCTGGTATGGAAACACAAGCAGCCAGGGGCACCTCCCTGCATTCTAAGAGGGTGGACATAGTCGAAAAAATACTACGCATAAACAAAGACCCGCTAGGTTGACACACCTAGGCAAAAATAAGGGCTTCCCGGCGAACCAAAAGGGTTCGGGCAAAATAAGGGATGAAATGAAAAATCTGTACACCCGGCAAGTCGAAAACCTGAAAAGGCGGCTTGGGCAAAAATGGGTATCCCGGTGGGCTGAAAACCCAAAAGGGCGGTCCAGGCAAAAGTTAGGGATCAAAGCGTACGACTATGTCCTGTCCTCTCGTCACTTGCCTACTAGAAGAAGATTTGTCAATTGGCAGTCATCAAACACCTTCACAGGTACCTTCTTCTCCAACAGAAACTGGGGCAATAATGAGTTGTCTAAACGATCCGGTTGCTCTGTCCACCGAGGTACCAAGGTAAGTTCGGCTGAAGAATGTAACCAAGATACCTTAATTCCCCAGAGAGTGAGCCAGCAAGTCAATACACTCTCCCCAAGCAAAGTTATACTGTCAACCTCAAAGAAGTTGGGTATTCCTAGCAGATCTCAACATTCCTCAGCGGAGTACGCAAGCATTCTTAACAAGCATCCCCGACAATCTTGATCTAAGATTGTTCCCCGGCGGTATACCGGACATTCAGCGGAGCCACTTCCCCAATATATCTCAAAAATTTCCCCAGGAGAGTCTAGTCTAAAGATTTCCCCAGGAAAGCTGAATCATCTCCCCAGCAGGAAGCTTATCCCCAGTAGATTCTGGAAGCTTCCCCCCTGCAGAGCACGAACGCGTCCCCCGACTTTATTCAAAGGTTATTTCCCTACCAGGGTATAACTGGGTTATCCTCAGCCAAAAGTCACGGAAAGATCGTCCTCGGCGAGGTCTTCTTATCCCCAGCGGAGTCTATTAAAACTTCCAACATAACAACGGTATCCCCAGCGAAGTTATCATCAAACATCTCAATAGAGTACCTCTCTTCCTACAAAGTATTGTTCCCCAGCAAGATCGCTAGAATAATTTTCCCCCGCAGAGTAATCTCCAAGTTTATTCCCCAACGGAGTCATCTTCTCCTACCGGTATCCTTACAACCATCATCCCCAGCGGAAACAGCGAAGCTCTATTCCACATCAAGCCCAGGATTTAATTTCCCGGCACCCGTCAAGGATTCATTTTCCTAGACAAAAAAAAACATACATTCATAAACATCGCATTTCCATACATTATAGCATGCACATACGCATCATGAACATACAATCTCACTTATTTTGAGAACATCACGCATGTCATACATCATGACATCGCATATAACTAACGTTTTGTCTTTTCAGGACAAAGGTTAATACAAAGATAATTACCATCAACGGTCGCAACTAAGGATCCGATTCCCGTATCTTGCCAGGATGTATCTGTTGACGACTAATTCCAGACCCGATTCCTGTATCTTGCCAGGGTGCGTCTGAAGAGTTTGAGGATCCGATTCCTGTATCTTTCCAGGGTGTATCTGTTGACGACTAACATTACCAGACCCGATTCCTGTATCTTGCCAGGGTGCGTCTGAAGAGTTTGAGGATCCGATTCCTGTATCTTGCCAGGGTGTATCTGTTGACGACTAGCATTACCAGACCCGATTCCTGTATCTTGCCAGGGTGCGTCTGAAGAGTTTGAGGATCTGATTCCTGTATCTTGCCAGGGCGTATCTGTTGACGACTGATTCTAGACCCGATTCCTGTATCTCGCCAGGGTGCGTCTGAAGAGTTTGAGGATCCGATTCCTGTATCTTGCCAGGGTGTATCTGTTGACGACCAGCATTACCAGACCCGATTCCTGTATCTTGCCAGGGTGCATCTGAAGAGTTTGAGGATCCGATTCCTGTATCTTGCCAGGGTGTATCTGTTGACGACTAGCATTACCAGACCCGATTCCTGTATCTTGCCAGGGTGCGTCTGAAGAGTTTGAGGATCCGATTCCTGTATCTCACTAGGGTGTATCTGTTGATGACTAGCATTACCAGACCCAATTCCTGTATCTTGCCAGGGTGCGTCTGAAGAGTTTGAGGATCCGATTCCTGTATCTTGCCAGGGTGTATCTATTGACGACTAGCATTACCAGACCCGATTCCTGTATCTTGCCAGGGTGCATCTGAAGAGTTTGAGGATCCGATTTCTGTATCTTGCCAGGGTGTATCTGTTGACGACTAGCATTACCAGACCCGATTCCTGTATCTTTCCAAGGTACGTCTGAAGAGTTTGAGGATCCGATTCCTGTATCTTGCAAGGGTGTATCTGTTGACGACTAGCATTACTAGACCCGATTCCTGTATCTTGCCAGGGTGCGTCTGAAGAGTTTGAGGATCTGATTCCTGTATCTTGCCAGGGTGTATCTGTTGACGACTAGCATTACCAGATCCGATTCCTGTATCTTGCCAGGGTGTATCTGTTGACGACTAGCATTACCAGACCCGATTCCTGTATCTTGCCAGGGTGCGTCTGAAGAGTTTAAGGATCCGATTCCTGTATCTTGCCAGGGTGTATCTGTTGACAACTAGCATTACCAGACCCGATTCCTGTATCTTTCCAGGGTGCGTCTGAAGAGTTTGAGGATCCGATTCCTGTATCTCGCCAGGGTGTATCTGTTGACGACTAACATTACCAGACCCGATTCCTGTATCTAGCCAGGGTGCATCTGAAGAGTTTGAGGTTCTGATTCCTATATCTTGCCAGGGTGTATCTGTTGATGACTAGCATTAGCAGACCCGATTCCTGTATCTTGCCAGGGTGCGTCTGAAGAGTTCGAAGATCTGATTCCTGTATCTCGCCAGGGTGTATCGGTTGACGACTAGCATTACCAGACCCGATTCCTGTATCTTGCCAGGGTGCGTCTGAAGAATTCGAAGATCTGATTCCTGTATCTCTCCAGGGTGTATCTGTTGACGACTAGCATTACCAGACCCGATTCCTGTATCTTGCCAGGGTGCGTCTGAAGAGTTCGAAGATCTAATTCCTATATCTCGCCAGGGTGTATCTGTTGACGACTAACATTACCAGACCCGATTCCTGTATCTTGCCAGGGTGCGTCTGAAGAGTTCGAAGATCCGATTCCTGTATCTCGCCAGGGTGTATCTCTTGACGACTAGCATTACCAGACCCGATTCCTGTATCTTGCCAGGGTGCGTCTAAAGAGTTCGAAGATCCAATTCCTGTATCTCGCCAGGGTGTATCTGTTGATGACTAGCATTACCAAACTCGATTCCTGTATCTTGCCAGGGTGCGTCTGAAGAGTTCGAAGATCCGATTCCTGTAACTCGCCAGGGTATATCTGTTGACGACTAGCATTACCAGACCCAATTCCTGTATCTTGCCAGGGTGCGTCTGAAGAGTTCGAAGATCTGATTCCTGTATCTCGCCAGGGTGTATCTGTTGACGACTAGCATTACCAGACCCGATTCCTGTATCTTGCCAGGGTGCGTCTGAAGAGTTCGAAGATCCGATTCCTGTATCTCGCCAGGGTGTATCTGTTGACGACTAGCATTACCAGACCCGATTCCTGTATCTTGCCAGGGTGCGTCTAAAGAGTTCGAAGATCCGATTCATGTATCTCACCAGGGTGTATCTGTTGACGACTAGCATTACCAGACTCGATTCCTGTATCTTGCCAGGGTGCGTCTAAAGAGTTCGAAGATCCAATTCCTGTATCTCGCCAGGGTGTATCTGTTGACGACTAGCATTACCAGACCCGATTCCTGTATCTTGCCAGGGTGTGTCTGAAGAGTTCGAAGATCTGATTCCTGTATCTCGCCAGGGTGTATCTGTTGACGACTAGCATTACCAGACACGATTCCTGTATCTTGCCAGGGTGCGTCTGAAGAGTTTGAGGATCTGATTCCTGTATCTTGCCACGGTGTATCTGTTGACGACTAGCATTACCAGACCCGATTCCTGTATCTTGCCAGGGTGCGTCTGAAGAGTTCGAAGATCCGATTCCTGTATCTCGCTAGGGTGTATCTGTTGACGACTAGCATTACCAGACCCGATTCCTGTATCTTGCCAGGGTGCGTCTGAAGAGTTCGAAGATCCGATTCCTGTATCTCGCCAGGGTGTATCTGTTGACGACTAGCATTACCAGACCCGATTCCTGTATCTTGCATGGGTGCGTCTGAAGAGTTCGAAGATCTGATTCCTGTATCTCGCCAGGGTGTATCTGTTGACGACTAGCATTACCAGACCCGATTCCTGTATCTTGCCAGGGTGCGTCTGAAGAGTTCGAAGATCTGATTCCTGTATCTTGCCAGGGTGTATCTGTTGACGACTGTATTCTCCGGACTCGATTCCTGTATCTCGCCAGGGCACGTCTAAAGAGTTTAAAGATCTGATTCCTGTATCCAGCCAGGGCGCATCTACACAAAAAATTTGAAGATCAACTCCTGTAACAGGCCAGGTAATCATCTTTCTTTTTCAGGTACGCAAGTTCTCGCTAAGGAAACTCTTACGCGATCGACACCCAGATGGCATCTATAAGCCCATCCACCTATCCATCACCTCTCAACATGGCATCTGTAAGTCCATCTTCCTATCCATCAGTCTCCAAATGGCATCTACAAGCCTATTCCCACCATCATACTGCTAACACTCTACTATGTGAGTGCAAATTTCTGGGCACTCTAGTGTTCAATCATCTTCCACCTCCGGATTACGAAAGGCACGCCAGCCAATCTACATCCTCAGGTTTAAGAAGATTGAACAGGGGCAACTGTTGTATCCCAAAATTTGCCCTCCCATATTCTTCAAGATTTGCCAAGATCAAGCTTCAGAATCTCTCAAGGGTTGCACAGTCCAATTGCCTCCTAACAGTCAAAAATTAGGGTTTTGGTTCTGCCAAAGAAATTGAAGTTTCCAAGGGTCCAAACAAGTCCCACATGCCTACATACATTGTCAAGCATCCATGTGCCTAGTTTCAAGACTCACAACACCAAATTGCACAGTCAAAAACCCTAAATGCTTCACAGTCAACTGCAGGGGCAAAATGGTCATTTGACAGTCAAAAGTCCAAATTTTTGGTCAACATCTTATTTTGAGGCCACAAACATCATTTGATCAATTCTTGATCATGATTCTCAAAGCATGGCTCAAAAAGTCTCAAGATGCAAAAGTTTCTATTTTTGGATAGTTGGAAAAGTCAACTGCAAATTGACCAGGGCATAACTTCCACATGGTTTATCAGAAAAATTCCATCCAAAGCTCATTTTGAAGAGAATGACATTTCCTACAACTCATCTTCACACTTCAAGTCCAAGAAATGCTCTCACAAAAAGTTATCAATCTCAACATTATAGGTCATTTTCAAAAGTCAACAAAAAGGCACTTTAAGTCAAAGACCATAACTTGCGATTGGTAAATCAAAATGACATGGGACCAAATACATTGGTTAGAGGACTTCAATAGCTTTCCAAAATGTCCAAGAACATGATCAAAGCTTAAAAATTGAGCAAGATATGCCTTGTGGAAGTTGGGAAAATTTTGGGAATTTTGAAAAGTCAACTTTGCTTCAAATGCCTCAAAAATACTAATGGGCCTCAATTTCTTCCATGAATCATTACCCAAAGGCTATGCACGACCCATTAAGCTAAAAGGGAGTTATTTTCTTATTTTTAATTAATTAATTGAATTTTCAATCCTATTAATTCATTTAATTAAAATTAATTATGAGAAAAATACCAAACCATGTTTTTCAAATCTTTTTGTGCAGCCAATTCACTCTTTATGGCTCAATATTTAGTGCACCATTCAAAAAGGAAAGAATCTTCCATAATTGGCATAATTGGCATGAAAAAAAAAAGATTGGAAAAATTTGACAAAATCAAATATTCAAAAGCATTAAATCAATGGATTTTGGGCTGGTTGTTAACCTAATTCTGCTCACATACATAAGCACAATCAAAACCTAATGCCCTAGGGAGAAGCTGCGTGGAAAACCAAGAACAACATTGCAACTTTTTCACAAAAATCTGAAAACTGAAAACCTAGCTAGAGGACGATTCAAGGCTTGTAAAGTATTCCAATACACTCCTGACACTACTAGGAAGCATTTGCAATTAAATCCAGGCCTCCATACCCAAAGAAGTGGTAGAACGATGTCTTACTTTCCTGGAAATTATCCATTATCGTTTTGTGATTAACATGCATTTTTCATATGTTTTTAATGTTGATTTATACTAATGTGCACTTTCTGAAGCTAATGACATCACTCAATTGAACTAATAATGCCTGTACAAGAATTCACCATGGAAATTTTCTAGGGTTTCAGAAGCTCCAAAAGGGGGGTTCCTTCATCTGGAAAAATTGGACAACCAAATTGATACCATTGGATTCGTGACATCCAAACGAAGCAAAGCCAATACTCGCGCCCTATTTATATTTACCCAGGAGCTAATCGCTATTTTTCTTGTTTGAGTTTAGTGGGGGTTTAAAACCCCCGCTATCTGTTTGATAATTGCAGGAAAAAGGAGGAAGAAGATGGATGTGTCTCATGATGACTGGTGCATTTGAATTATGGCGCGCTGTATATCACTAAGTGTTGTTTTGTATTATATTGTTTGCTTGCCAATTCCTATACAACGCGCGCGCATGGCTCAGATGGTTGAACGTTCACTTGGTAAACGCTGGGACCTGGGTTCGATTCCCAGGTCCCCCCACTTATTCAATAATTTTTTCTCTAACATGTTCCTATGCAGTATGCCATCCAAAGACCATCATGCGTCCTCACCTCCTAGCCTGCCAAGTGTCCCAGCGCCTCAATCTGATGGTCATCATGTGAATTCCACCGTGCACGCCAGTCAATGGATCTGCACGCAAACGCTGGAAAGTCAAAAAAGGCCTGAATCAATGGGCCAAATTGCTCACAATACACCTCTCAATTGGGTCAGCCACCCCCATGGTTTGCATATTTTTATTCTTTATTTTAATTTTCCTTTTTATTCTTTTATTTGTTTTATTGTTTTTATTTAATTCACAAAATAATTTTCATAACACAAAAAAAATCAGAAATCAAAAAAATAAAATATGTTTATTTAATATTTAATGCATTAATATTTTTTGTAAATAAATTTAATAATCAACTTAGTAAAATTAGGTTAAAATTTTAATGTTTTTCTTAAATAAACTAAAATATGTAGAAATTAGGTTTTTAGCATTTTTTCTTTTTCCTAATAAAATAATTTCTTCTTATTCTTATTATTATTAATTATTAATTATTTTGTAAATAAACATGTAATTAATTAATTAGGGTAAATTAGGTTAAAACATAAATATTTTTCTTTAACAATTAAAAACAACTTAGAATTAGGGTTTTATTTAATTTATAATTTTAATTAGTTTTCTTTATTTCATAAATATCAAAAACCATAAAAAAAATTCCTTTTCTTATTAAATAATTAATTAACTTTCAATTTCAATTTAATTTCTTTAAAGGGTCCAACGCCCTCGCATATTCGATTCTAATTTCTTTTCGCGCGTTTGTTCTTATTTTTCGTTTCAAATATCATGTAATTGCTCAAGCCTTGTAATAGTTGTTAGGAAATTTATTTACTTTCCGCATTTTTATTCAAAACGGGTCTTCGTTAATTTGGCGATGTATAGACCCGCACCTTGTAATAGCGTAGGACTTTATTTTCTGTACTTTAATTTCCGCACCCCTTAACTGCTAAATTTTGCATGAAAGAATGAATGGCCCAAATAAAATCAAAGCGTAGCTCACCAAATGCATGACAAGATAAAACATAACTGAAAACAATACACAAATTCACACACCACTCTTAGGGTACGCCTCACTATTGCCTTGCCCTCGAAACGTGGTCGTCGAGTATAGGACGTTTTAGTAAGTCCTTATGTCCATGAACATGGCATAAGGGTAGCTTCTAAGGTGTCCTACTGTTGCTCTGGTGACCACATTGTCCCTAAAAACGAATTGACCCAAACACCTTCAACGGTGGTGCTACCTACCTCTCAATGGTGGGATGGCACTACCTAAAGGACATTTACACAGCCTAATTCCTTAGGGTAGGTAGATGACTCATAGATACTTGCTCTAAAAAAACAAATCAAAACTCTTTTCACACCGACATTTTCAAAAAAGCTTTCAAAACAATTTTTCAAACACTCTTGAGGACTGATACAAGAGTTGATCTGAAATCTTTAAAACGAAACTTTTTCAAACTCACTCACAATTGAAAAGCAAACACTTTTGAAAACACAATGAGCAAGTATCTAAGAGCCCATGGATAACCATGGATAGAAAGGGTGCTAACACTTTCCCTTTCTATAAATCTACCTCCCGAACCGAGAAACTATCTCATAAGGAATTTTGCTGTGCTTTTGTCCTGTCCATGTTGGAGAAAATAAAAGACGGTGGTGACTCTTGCTTCCGCGACATTTCGCGAACCAGCGTTAAACAGTCAGTTCCAGATCCACCGATCACACTTGGTATACTTGTACTCCAAGTTGAGCGAAATTTCTCTTTGAACGACAAAGCAAATACTCCTGCACCCTGCTAACGGTAATTTCCATAGCCACTATTAATTTAAAAACAATTTTTTACACTTGTTACTAATGTTTTTTCTTATTAATTTTTAGGGATGAATTTTATCCCACTTTCATCGCATACACGGGTTTGATCGTGTGCTTAAGTATACTGAAGATTACCCACTTGCTTATATGTATTGCCCGTGCATATGGAATGATGTTGTGCGGCCCTTTCGAGCGTATATTGATAGGACTCGACATGATGACATCGACTGGACACCATATGCCACTCACCAGGACATTGTTTCCTTCGACCCTATTCCATAATACTCCGGATGAATTGCATGTGAGAGTAATTTAATGTGCAAGTATCTTCCAGAGTGATGCATGCGTCAATTTGATTTATGCAGATGATTCCGAGATCCCCCTTTGAGGCTGCATCTAATAGCATCGTCCGCAAACATCTTGATGACATGCTGGAGGATTACGAGAATCATCTAGTACCAAAAAAATATTGGAGTATGTCAACCACAAGTTAGTGGCACTATGATGACGGTTACATGACTTAATTCTATTCTATGTTACACTCTGTCATGACACCAGATGCTCCTGGATATCCTCCTAGGTCTGCTCATAAGGAAACCCTAGAGAATGATCAGGTTAGAGATGAGCTTGTGGTTAATGTGTTGTCGATCTGACTAAATATTATGCGGATTATGAGATAAGACATAGAGTCTCGAGTGTTTGAGATAGGTTGCGATGATGTGGTTGCCCTAACATGTGTTATTCTTAGTGAGGCACATAATTCCTAGGGTTACCAACGACAAAGTAAGAGTCAGGGGTTAGGGTTAGGCATACTGTTGTACCCCAAAATTTGCCCTCCTATTTTCTTCAAGACATTCTCATGAGGTCTCAAATACTCAAAGCTACTCAAGAGTTGACTAGTCAAACCTCCTCCTAAGCAAGGGTCTACAACTAGGGTTTTGTGTTTCTCAAGGAAGATTGGGTTGAAATGGTCTCAAATGACTTTCATGGTTCATCATAGGTCTTCAATAATACTTATGTCAAAATTCAAGTCTTGTATCACATGTATGCTCAGTCAATGGCTCAGATGATTGAAAATCAACTATGTTGAGTAAAAGACAACTATGGTCAACATACAGTCAAACTTTAAGATTTTTTGTCAACATCAATATTTTGAAGTGATATTCATCATTTGATCAAGGGTTGATCATGATTCCTCAAGGAAAGCCCTTAAATTATCAAAGGTCAAAATTGCCAAAATTAGGGTTTTGATTGAAGATGACTGATCATTGACGGATAGTGTGATACGGTGGGAGAACTGACTTGAGGTTTTGCGTTTGTATTCGCACTTGTTCGGTTTAGCAAGAGTCGCCACCGACTTTTTATTTTATCCTAAAGGAAAGGTTAAAAAGCACAGGAAAAACCTTTTGAGATGTTTTCGTGGGTTCGGGGGGTAGATTATGAAAAGGGAAGGTATTAGCACCCTTTTCATCCATGGTTATCCATGGGCTCTTAGTTACTTGTTTTAGATCACTTGCCTTGATTTTCAATTGCTTGAAATTGTGGTGTGTGTGTGTGTTTTGAAAATGTTTTGAAATAGACGCCTTGTCTAGGCAACCATTGTAATGACTCGTGTTTGAGCATATACAAAGGTGTGTATCTTTTCGAGAAGATGTTTCAAATGTTTTTGAAAGTTTGTTTTGAAAGTGTTTGTGGAGTGTGGTTTTGAAAAGTAGGCAAGCGTGTTTTGCAAGTTTGATCAAGTAACTAAGAGTTGTCTACCCCTAAATTTACTCAAAGGTTTTTCTCATGTTTTAACCCTTTTAACAATTTTGTTCCACCATTTGTATTTGGTGGACAATCTTGCGTTAGGATGTTAACGGGACAGGCGCGGTTCATCGTATGGACCATGAATGCAATGGTGCCAAGTGTCTTTGGCAATTTTGCTTGAAGGGACTATGATCATTTTGATAGGCAACTTTCGAAAGCGTCATCGAGGGACTATGATCATTTTGATTGTTTTGTTTTGGCAAAGAAACTTAACGTGCAAGCATGGCCCATTTTGGAAGGCAACAAGCGGGATTACCCTAGGGGGTGCAAGTGTGATTGTGTATTGATTTCATGTATTTATCTTGTATTAGGTTATCTAGTGTTTGATTTTATGTACATACAAACCCTAGGTATAACCATGGTATATTTGAAAACGATAAATTGCGGGGATTTAAAGTCTACGCTATTACAAATACGTATCTGGGAGTGGGGTACAAATATTTACAAATGGGGATGAGACTTATTAGGAGAGTAATTTCCAAATAAATTACAACCAAATCAAATTGCGATCTCAAATGTAAAATGTATCGAATGTACAAGAATAAACAAATGTAAATGTATCAATGTATTTGTGTATGTGTAGGTGATTTATTTACAAGTTGTTAAAAGTGTAAGTGCATGTAATTATTTACAAGTGAAATGTTAACTTAATGTAAGATTAAGTATTTATTTATTTGTTAAGTATTATTATCCTTTTGTATCTTTGTTAAGTATGTACAAACAAGAAAATTTAATAAAAGAAAAGAAAATGTTTTAAGTTCTATTTTTTTATGTATTAATGTTCTTATGTATTTTTAGTTAGCATTTTTATGTACAAAGTTTTAATTAAAAGAAATAAAAGAAAGAAAAAGTTTTAAACTTAATAATGTTTAATATTCATGTATTTTAGTTATAATGAAAAGTGTTAGTAATATTATTATAAAAAAAAAGAGTTAAGTTATATAAAAGAAAATAAAATAAAAGCTTTTTAGTTTGAATGAAATAGAAAAAAAATAGGAAAAGAGGCACATGGGCTTGAAGGAGTTATGCTGGCCCTAAACAAGAACTGACTGAGAATCAAAAGGGGAGGGTGCAAGGCGTGGAATTTGTATGGGCTTAGGCATTGAAACGGGGCAATGCCCAAAACAGTTTACACATGATTTGTCTTAGGGTTTCAGGATTTTGTATCATTTGGGACTTAGGGTTTGGCAAAAACGCAGAGGCGCCGTTCACTTCGTGTTTGCTTCGTCTTCATCCTTCTCACGCCCTAGCCTCTGAACGCCTCTCCGTCTTTGGCCGTCAAGCGCAACTTCCACTTCCTCTCCCTCCATGGGTTGTTCAAGTAGTGACAAGCAAAGGTAGGAAATTTTCCCATTTACATCTCTTGCTTTAGTTCGTGCATGTTCTGATTATTATTCTTGTTGTTTGTCTCGTGAGGTGTATGAAAGGAAAGAAAAGAAGAGATACTACCTTGACCCTTGGAGACGGAGGAGGAGGCGGATTGGGAGGCGCTGTGGGAGGCCAAGGGTGAGCACGCGTTGTGTTGAGCTGGCTCTGGAAATCCTGGTACTTGTATTTATGGGTTTGATGATGAGTTCCCCTGAAAACCCCTTTGCCTATTTGCTTCTTTTTCTCTCTTCTGTTTCTTTGCCTCGCCTTTTGAATAGCTTGCTTGCTTGTATGCTTCTTGAACCCTATGATGAGCCCAGCTCTGAGGGTGTGGTTGGTTTGCTTTGAATCTGTGTTGCCTTAAATGCTTGTGTACTGAGTTGCCTTGAATGCTCCTTCTGTATGCTATGGCTTTTTCGGCTTTTTGTTGGATTTTGAGGTTTTTGAATCAGGTTTAAGGTTTGACAGTTTGTTTGTGCTTCTGATTTGAGCCTGGATAAGTTTAGGCTTGAGGCATATGGCTGTTTGATTCAGCTTTGTGTCAGTTTGAGGCTTTTACTGCAGGCTTCAGGCTTGAGAGCTTAGACAGGTTTAGCTTCAGTTTGACAGATTTGTGTTTATCAGTTGGCTTCAGAGTTTTGGCTTGCTGTGCTGCTGGATTGAAAAGCTTGTAAGTTTGTTTTTGAAACTTAGGCCTTGAAACAAGTTTTTGTTATTTCTGGTTTAAGATTGATGTTTTTACAGTTTAAGGCAGGCTTGGCTTTTAGGCTGTTTGCTTCAGTTTTGAAACAAGGCATAGGCTTGTGTTTATACCTTATGCAGGGTTGAAACAGTTGCCCCTGTTCAATCTTCTTGAACCTGAAGAGTTAGATTGGCAAGTTGGCCGTTCGTGACTTGAAGGTAAAAGGAGATTGGACACTAGAGTGCCCAAAAATTTGCACTCGGTGATGTGATGGAAGAGGGAATGGGCTTACAGATGCCATTTAGAGAGATGATGGATAGGAGGATGGGCTTATAGATTCCATCTGGAGATGTGACAGAACCTTGTCGGGAATGGGCTTATAGATGCCATTTGGAAGTGTAATGGATAGTTGTGGAGATGGGCTTAAAGATGCCATCCGGGGTGTCGATCGCGTAAGAGATTCCTTAGCGAGAACTTGCGTACCTGAGAAAGAAAGATAATTTCCTGGCCTGTTACAGGGGTTGATCTTCAAACTCTTCATGCAGATATGCCCTGTCTAGATACAGGTATCGAGTCTACAATCAATTGCTCACAGATATGCCCTGGCTAGATACAGGTATCAAATCTCTAAACTCTTTATGCAGATATGCCCTGGCTGGATACAGGTATCGAATCTACAATCAATCACTCACAGATATGCCCTGGCTAGATACAGGAATCGAATCTGGAATTGGTCGTCTACAGATATGCCCTGGCTGGATACAGGTATCGAATCTGGAAATTGTCGTCTACAGATATGCTCTGGCTGGATACAGGTATCAAATCTGGAACTTCAAAAGGTTGGTAGAGATAGCTTTCCTGGCTGGATACAGGTGTAGACCTCTGACCTGAGAATGAAAGATAATTTCCTGGCCTGTTACAGGGGTTGATCTTCAAACTCTTCATGCAGATATGCCCTGGCTGGATACAGGTATCGAATCTGGAATCAATTCATGCAGATATACCCTGGCTGGATACAGGTATCGAATCTGGAATTTGTCGTCTACAGATATGCCCTGGCTGGATACAGGAATCAAATCTGGAATTTGTTGTCTACAGATATGCCCTGGCTGGATACATGTATCGAATCTGGAATCGCGATAGTTGATAGTAATCATCTTTGGATTGACCTTTTTCCTGAAAAGGCAAAACATCAGTTGTATGCAATGTCATGATGTATGAGATGCATGATGTCATGATGTTCTCAAAAATAAATGGGATCGTGTGATATGATGCGTATATGCATACGTCATGATGTATAAAATGTGAAATGTCTATGAATGTGTTTTCGACTAGGAAAACAAATCCTTGACGAAGGCCGGGAAATCAAATCCTGGGCTGATGTTGAAGAGTAGAGTTCTTCGCTTCCGCTGGGGATTATGGTTGTAAGAATAAACCGGTAGGAGAAGATGACTCCGTTGGGGAATAAACTTGTTGGAGAGATTACTCTGCGGGGAATTACTCTGTGGGAAGAGATACTTCACTGAGGTTTTGATGAGAACTCCGCTGGGGATTCCACTGATAAGTTATGTTGGGGAATTTGATGAACTCCGCTGGGGATTGACAGTTTTGGCTCCACTGGGGGGTTTTGAAACTTGACTCTGAGGGGAATTAGATTCTGGAAGGCTCTCTGGCTGGGGAAGTCGAGAATCTTTTGATCGTTGCAGGTATAGAAGTCCTGGGACCACTGTTGGGGGATCAGGAGCTTGGGTTGTATGCCGATCTACTGGGGGTTCCTGCCTTGAGGAGATCTTCACTGGGGAATATTCGAATATCCTGTGAGGAACTGAGAATGAGAGTCTTCACTCTGCTTGGGGATTGATAGTTGGAAGGCTCTCTGGCTGGGGAAGTCGAGAATCTTTTGATCGTTGCAGGTTTTGATCAGGTTGGTCAAGGAGATACTGTCCTGGCTTGTTTCAGGTGTTGATCTCTGACCTGAGAAAGAAAGATAGCTTCCTGGCTTGTTACAGGTGTTGATCTTCAATCTCTTCATGTAGATGATTTCCTGGCTTGTTACAGGTGTTAATCCACAATCAGTCGTCCACAGATATTTTCCTGGCTTGTTACAGGTGTTGATCTGGAACTTAAGAAATGTTGGTCGAGGAGATACTGTCCTGGCTTGTTTCAGGTGTTGATCTCTGACCTGAGAAAGGAAGATAGTTTTCCTGGCTTGTTACAGGTGTTGATCTCCAATCTCTTCATGTAGATGATTTCCTGGCTTGTTCCAGGTGTTAATCCATAATCAGTCGTCCACAGATATTTTCCTGGCTTGCTACAGGTGTTGATCTGGAACTTAAGAAAGGTTACATAATGGCAACCGTGTCTGGAGAATATCTGGACCGTATCTTCCAATAGGTGATGAAGGAATGGTTGAATACTTTTGACATTCGAATGCCCCAAGTGATGATGAAGGAGTCTTGAATCAGATTACTCTGCAAATTGAGAGATTTCTTGAAATCTTGACTGGACTGCCCCAGGTTAACTGAACTTTGAGAGATCTGTTGAAACCTTGACTGGACTACCCCAGGTTAATTGGATGGTGACATGTCATGCCCCTTGTTGATAGGAGATTTTTCAATGGAAGTGTCATCCTTTTTGAAGTGATTTTACTCACTGAGAGAGTTTTCGTTCCTCCGAACATTCGCTGTATGAATTTCTTCGCTGTTAAACAAATAGCCAAATGCAAACAGTGATATTCAAGCAATGCAAAGTTTATGTTTGTCTCGAAGTTTTGGAGAATGCGCTTTTTAGCAGAAAACTTTTCATAAGACAAATTCAACACACGATTTTAGAGCAAAGTCTTACAGGAGTCAGGATACCTTTTGTAACAGTATGCTTTCGAACTAACCCATGCTTCAATTAGGACTTTTGAAGGGTTGTAACGTGGCCTGGTTCACGGTTTAAGAAACAAAGGATAAAGGCCCAAAGTATATTTGTACCCACCCGCTCTTCGTGATATTCTTCAACCCTAAGCTCATTTAATTGTGCGTCGCACTCTATTCGACTTTGGAACGACTTTTGAGTGATGGTTCACCAGTTGAATCTTGGAAGACAGTCATCATCTCCTTTTTTTTTTGCAACATTTTTCATGTTGTTGAGGATTTGTAATGACCTCTCTATTTTGATTTTGCTTTGTTATCCCTAACTTTTGCCCGACTGTCTCGGTTTTGAGATTACAGTCAGCGGGATGCCCCAGCTTTCTTAAGCCTCCTTTACAGGTTTTGGCTCAGTGGGCTTTTCTCTTTTGAGAGATTGACTGCCTAGGTGATAGGGAGCCATCACTGTCTTTTGATTCCAAAGGAATGTCTCTTTTTTTTGACGTCGTTAGTTGTGTTACGAACTGAGAGTTTGCGACTTCAACGCGCATTTTTTTTGAATTAACTGAGAGACTACCCTGCCCTAGGTTTGTATCAAAGGTTTTGATTGTTTAGAACAGAAAACTCCTACTTCTTTGGCTCGAAGGGGTTGACTAGGGATTATCTTCCTTATAACTCCGGTGTTTGGGAATTGAAAGAAATGTCTGTACATCATCAGCAAGGTCAGTTCAAAAGCATACTGTATGAGATTATGGTATTGTTTTGTCATCCTCCCTCTAAAGGCTGGAAGCTTTTTAATCAAGAGTTAAATATCATAAAGAAAGCATAAGAGTAGTGAAAACGAATGGATGAATTCAAGACAAACATATGCAATGCATTAATGAAACAGAGTTTAACATCAACAGATAATTGTTTGAATAACAAAAGAAATTACAACTTTGAAAATTCAAATGAAGCAAAAGTCTTTCAGTTTGAGCTTTGTCACGTCAGGTGGAGAAACCCTTAACAGAATATTTTCATCTCGCCGTCTGGCATGAACCTCAGTACTCCAATGTCGATCAGATCTTGAATCTTGTTCTTCAAGGCCCAACAGTCGTCGGTGTCGTGTCCCGGGCTGTAGGAGTGGTATACACAAAATGCATCGGGATGATAGTTAGGAGCGGAGGTATTGGGCTTCCGAATAGGATCCCTCAAAGCAGTCAGATTGACCTCCAACAAGCGCTCCAGTATCAGAGATGACGGTATGTCAGTCTCAGTGAACTGTCTTCTCGACGTATTTTGACTACGCCGATTACCCCGTTGACGCTGGCGAGGTTGTTGATGGGCTTGTGACCCTGAAGCAAGCAAGGGAGCCTTCCCTTTGTCTTCTTGTCTGGATGGGGGTTGAATGGTGACTTGCTCCTCAACCTCAGATGTTTGCCCCACTTGGTTTTCCCGAAGCAGTTGGTTGACGAGAACTCTTAGCCCCTCTTGTCTTTGAGACAAGTCCTGGATGAGAGCCATCTGGCCCACCAGTTGCCCCATCATTTGGATCCTCATTATAGTCAGCTCAGACTGCAGTGCCTCCAACTGATCACTCCTGGCATTGTTTGAATTCCCATGGATCATGCCCGTTGCGAGGAGATAATTCACTTTTTCTTGCCCCAGAGACAGGTTCAAGAACATTTCCTGCAGCTGAGCAGTCTGGTCCTGGATATCCTTGACAGTCCTTTCTAGAGCCATCTCTTACTGAAATAAACAGTAGGAGAGTAAGGAAACCTGAAAAAGGAAAAATCTTCAAGATGCAATGCATGATATGTGGATGCATGCTTTCAAGGATCTCTTGGGGTAAACACAAGAAAATGTTAGAGGTTGAACTTCAGTCTTTGATTGGAGAACTTTGCACCTGTGGATGTCTTTCCACGAGAATCAAGCTCACCATGTCAAGTGGGTCATAGCCCCTGATTCAAGTTGTTTCACTTGATCTTTGATTGGAGAACTTTGCACCGGTGGATATCTTTCCACGAGAATCAAGCTCACCATGTCAAGTGGGTCATAGCCACTGATTCAAGTCGTTGCACTTGATCTTTGATGGCATTTGTTTAGAGGAGAAACCTCTGGCCCTTTGGTAGACGTCTGGTTCAATGTGACCCTGCATCAAAAGAACCCTCGAGATCCTTGAAGTGGTTAGTGAAAAATGCTATGGTATGATGTCGTGATGTTATGTACATGTATGCAAAAGCAAGTAAACGTATATACAGGTAATCATATTCACACAAAGCAAAATAAGTCCTTAGGTTTAGGCTTGCATGGGGTCTGTAGGTAAGTACCCTCTTGAAGTTAGTTGGCTCATCCTGTCCTAAAATAGAAACCGGGTTCTAAGGAGCTCAATATCACTGGATTGTTTTCTATATTCATTGTTTTGGTTTAGCCACTTAACTGGCGACCAAAATATTCCAAGAAAATAACCCTCAATGAGTGTAGTATCGAGTATCTACCAACTTCGGACTGCACCAAAGTCGGTCATCTCACTACCCCTAAAAAGGCTAAGATGGTCAATTAAGGTTCTAAGAGTTTGTTAGTGCTTCACGACATCACTCAGCGGCCCCGTACTCTCCTTGATTGAACTCAAGGGTTACCGGTACTCACAAATATGTCACACTAACATAGCTTACTGCTTCAACTATGTCGGTATACCCCGCACAGTTCCCTCACAATTTTATTGCTATTTACCTAAAAAGGTGCCCCCAAATCCGGGTGTAGGATTTACAACAAACCCAAACAAGGACCCAAAAAGTAAAGCAATCAAGGCAATCAAGGAAAGAATGTAAAGGTGATCTAAACCCTAAGGTAACCCCACTTTTAAATAGTTCCCCAGCAGAGTCGCCAATTCTGTGATACGGTGGGAGAACTGACTTGAGGTTTTGCGTTTGTATTCGCACTTGTTCGGCTTAGCAAGAGTCGCCACTGACTTTTTATTTTATCCTAAAGGAAAGGTTAAAAAGCACAGGAAAAACCTTTTGAGATGTTTTCGTGTGTTCGGGGGGTAGATTATGAAAAGGGAAGGTATTAGCACCCTTTTCATCCATGGTTATCCATGGGCTCTTAGTTACTTGTTTTAGATCACTTGCCTTGATTTTCAATTGCTTGAAATTGTGGTGTGTGTGTGTGTTTTGAAAATGTTTTGAAATAGACGCCTTGTCTAGGCAACCATTGTAATGACTCGTGTTTGAGCATATACAAAGGTGTGTATCTTTTCGAGAAGATGTTTCAAATGTATTTGAAAGTTTGTTTTGAAAGTGTTTGTGGAGTGTGGTTTTGAAATGTAGGCAAGCGTGTTTTGCAAGTTTGATCAAGTAACTAAGAGTTGTCTACCCCTAAATTTACTCAAAGGTTTTTCTCATGTTTTAACCCTTTTAACAATTTTGTTCCACCATTTGTATTTGGTGGACAATCTTGCGTTAGGATGATAACGGGACAGGCGCGGGTCATCGTATGGACCATGAATGCAATGGTGCCAAGTGTCTTTGGCAATTTTTCTTGAAGGGACTATGATCATTTTGATAGGCAACTTACGAAAGCGTCATCGATGGACTATGATCATTTTGATTGTTTTGTTTTGCCAAAGAAACTTAACGTGCAAGCATGGCCCATTTTGGAAGGCAACAAGCGGGATTACCCTAGGGGGTGCAAGTGTGATTGTGTATTGATTTCATGTATTTGTCTTGTATTAGGTTATCTAGTGTTTGATTTTATGTACATACAAACCCTAGGTATAACCATGGTATATTTGAAAACGATAAATTGCGGGGATTTAAAGTCTACGCTATTACAAATACGTATCCAGGAGTGGGGGTACAAATATTTACAAATGGGGATGAGACTTATTAGGAGAGTAATGTCCAAATAAATTACAACCAAATCAAATTGCGATCTCAAATGTAAAATGTATCGAATGTACAAGAATAAACAAATGTAAATGTATCAATGTATTTGTGTATGTGTAGGTGATTTATTTACAAGTTGTTAAAAGTGTAAGTGCATGTAATTATTTACAAGTGAAATGTTAACTTAATGTAAGATTAAGTATTTATTTATTTGTTAAGTATTATTATCCTTTTGTATCTTTGTTAAGTATGTACAAACAAGAAAATTTAATAAAAGAAAAGAAAATGTTTTAAGTTCTATTTTTTTTATGTATTAATGTTCTTATGTATTTTTAGTTAGCATTTTTATGTACAAAGTTTTAATTAAAAGAAATAAAAGAAAGAAAAAGTTTTAAACTTAATAATGTTTAATATTCATGTATTTTAGTTATAATGAAAAGTATTAGTAATATTATTATAAAAAAAAAGAGTTAAGTTATATAAAAGAAAATAAAATAAAAGCTTTTTAGTTTGAATGAAATAGAAGAAAAAAAAGGAAAAGAGGCACATGGGCTTGAAGGAGTTATGCTGGCCCTAAACAAGAACTGACTGAGAATCAAAAGGGGAGGGTGCAAGGCATGGAATTTGTATGGGCTTAGGCATTGAAACGGGGCAAGGCCCAAAACAGTTTACACATGATTTGTCTTAGGGTTTCAGGATTTTGTATCATTTGGGACTTAGGGTTTGGCAAAAACACAGAGGCGCCGTTCACTTCGTGTTTGCTTCGTCTTCATCCTTCTCACGCCCTAGCCTCTGAACGCCTCTCCGTCTATGGCCGTCAAACGCAACTTCCACTTCCTCTCCCTCCATGGGTTGTTCAAGTAGTGACAAGCAAAGGTAAAAAATTTTCCCATTTACATCTCTTGCTTTATTTCGTGCATGTTCTGATTATTATTCTTGTTATTTGTCTCGTGAGGTGTATGAAAGGAAAGAAAAGAAGAGATACTACCTTGACCCTTGGAGACGGAGGAGGTGGCGGATTGGGAGGCGCTGTGGGAGGCCAATGGTGAGTGCGCGTTGTGTTGAGCTGGCTCTGGAAATCCTGGTAGTTGTATTTATGGGTTTGATGATGAGTTCCCCTGAAAACCCCTTTGCCTATTTGCTTCTTTATCTCTCTTCTGTTTCTTTGCCTCGCCTTTTGAATAGCTTGCTTGCTTGTATGCTTCTTGAAACCTATGATGAGCCCAGCTCTGAGGGTGTGGTTGGTTTGCTTTGAATCTGTGTTGCCTTAAATGCTTGTGTACTGAGTTGCCTTGAATGCTCCTTCTGTATGCTATGGCTTTTTAGGCTTTTTGTTGGATTTTGAGGTTTTTGAATCAGGTTTAAGGTTTGACAGTTTGTTTGTGCTTCTGATTTGAGCCTGGATAAGTTTAGGCTTGAGGCATATGGCTGTTTGATTCAGGTTTGTGTCAGTTTGAGGCTTTTACTGCAGGCTTCAGGCTTGAGAGCTTAGACAGGTTTAGCTTCAGTTTGACAGATTTGTGTTTATCAGTTGGCTTCAGAGTTTTGGCTTGCTGTGCTGCTGGATTGAAAAGCTTGTAAGTTTGTTTTTGAAACTTAGGCCTTGAAACAAGTTTTTGTTATTTCTGGTTTAAGATTGATGTTTTTACAGTTTAAGGCAGGCTTGGCTTTTAGGCTGTTTGCTTCAGGTTTGAAACAAGGCATAGGCTTGTGTTTATACCTTATGCAGGTTTTTGGTTTGAAAGGCTTGGGCTTCAGCAGGCTTTTGATGCTGGTTGTTTAGGCTCTTTTTGTTTTGTGGCTTTTTTGTTCCTGCAGGTGAAGTTAAAGGCTTCAGTTTGTAGTGAGCTTGGTGTTTGAAAGGTTTTACACAATTCCTATTGCTTTGGTATTTTCTGCCTCCCTTATTACTGTTCTATAACAGTTTGTTTTATATCTTTTCTGTCTTCAAGCCTAAGCCTGCTGTAAGCCTTTCTTTTTTTTCTCTTCTCCCTTCTCTCTCTCTCACAGATTAAAGCATAAAATATTGCTTAGATTTGTCTTTTTCTGAAAAAGTAACTTGGCTTGGGAAATGATGATATATTTTGATGTTGCTTGCAATGCATATTTTCCAGCTTTCCTGCATCTTGTTGACAGTATTTTGTACTTCTTTGACATCTTTTGGATAGCCTTTTGTACTTGTTGATGTTTTGATATCTTTTGATATCTTTGGATAGTTGCTTTGACAGCTTGCTGTCCAGTTTGGACTTTGGTTAGGCATGCTTTGCAGTTCTGGACAGTTTAGTTTGCTATTCAGTTTGCCTTTTTGATTATGCAGCTTGTTGACAATGCAGTATGTTTGAAAATTTGAATTTGTGCATTTCACATTTTTGCAAGACATTTTATCCCTCTTTGTGAACCAAGAGCAATCTTGTGATTTGCAGAGAGGGGAAACTGATTCCGGCCAGTTACTTTTAATGATGAATCCTGAATTAACTGTCAGTCTTTTATTTTATCTGCCTTTGACTTTTTCTTTTCTTTTTGCAGGTAAAAATAATTGAGCAAAGGAGCATTGGATAGAAGATGAAGATTTCAAGACATTTAGGACATAACTTTATTTCAATTTTAATTATTTGTAATAATATTAATGTAAATAACTGTAAATAAATTTAACAGTATTTAAATAATATCTGTAACAAACAATTCAAAGTGAATAAACATCCTTTTTATCAATTAATTCCTCTTTCAATTTACTGTCCATTTAATTATTTGAATTTCTTAAATTAAAATAACTGGAAGTATCCAATTATTCTGACTTAGAAAAATAATCAAACACTGTGGTCTTGCCATTTAGCATGAATCAATAATAAACCTGGCGCTCCAATTAAACAATGCAAAGTTAATCAAACCAACATCCAAATACTTATCTTTTTACTGATTAAATCAAACACTGCAGATTCTCAATTTAAGTACCTCAGCTTTTATCTCATCTCAAATCAAATGCCTTAGCCTTTACTGATTAAACAAAATACTGCAAGTTCTTGATTCAAATGCCTCAATCCAAATCTCAGAGTAAACTGAAAAGAACTGTAGAATTAATCCTTTCTGAGAATGCGCGTACAAAAACCCTAATTTTTTTATTAAATGTCAGAGAAGCGTTCGCCTGATCAAAACCTGAGCCAACTCAACCAAACCTTAGCAATCTGCTTGAACTGCTTTAAAAATCAATGAAAACCCTAAATTTTGTCTGACTGACGAGAAAAGTCTGTTTGACCGATTCTTGAGCCAGTCTGAAAAAATCAGGAAAAGCCCGAAGCTGTGATTTCTTGTGGAAAAATACGAGGGCAAATTTTGGGGTACAACAGTTGCCCCTGTTCAATCTTCTTGAACCTGAAGAGTTAGATTGGCAAGTTGGCCGTTCGTGACTTGAAGGTAAAAGGAGATTGGACACTAGAGTGCCCAAAAATTTGCACTCGGTGATGTGATGGAAGAGGGAATGGGCTTACAGATGCCATTTGGAGAGATGATGGATAGGAGGATGGGCTTATAGATGCCATCTGGAGATGTGACAGAACCTTGTCGGGAATGGGCTTATAGATGCCATTTGGAAGTGTAATGGATAGTTGTGGAGATGGGCTTAAAGATGCCATCCGGGGTGTCGATCGCGTAAGAGATTCCTTAGCGAGAACTTGCATACCTGAGAAAGAAAGATAATTTCCTGGCCTGTTACAGGGGTTGATCTTCAAACTCTTCATGCAGATATGCCCTGTCTAGATACAGGTATCGAGTCTACAATCAATTGCTCACAGATATGCCCTGGCTAGATACAGGTATCGAATCTCTAAACTCTTTATGCAGATATGCCCTGGCTGGATACAGGTATCGAATCTACAATCAATCACTCACAGATATGCCCTGGCTAGATACAGGAATCGAATCTGGAATTGGTCGTCTACAGATATGCCCTGGCTGGATACAGGTATCGAATCTGGAAATTGTCGTCTACAGATATGCTCTGGCTGGATACAGGTATCAAATCTGGAACTTCAAAAGGTTGGTAGAGATAGCTTTCCTGGCTGGATACAGGTGTAGACCTCTGACCTGAGAATGAAAGATAATTTCCTGGCCTGTTACAGGGGTTGATCTTCAAACTCTTCATGCAGATATGCCCTGGCTGGATACAGGTATCGAATCTGGAATCAATTCATGCAGATATGCCCTGGCTGGATACAGGTATTGAATCTGGAATTTGTCGTCTATAGATATGCCCTGGCTGGATACAGGAATCGAATCCGGAATTTATCGTCTACAGATATGCCCTGGCTGGATACAGGTATCGAATCTGGAATCGCGACAGTTGATAGTAATCATCTTTGGATTGACCTTTTTCCTGAAAAGGCAAAACATCAGTTGTATGCAATGTCATGATGTATGAGATGCATGATGTCATGATGTTCTAAAAAATAAATGAGATTGTGTGATATGATGCGTATATGCATGCGTCATGATGTATAAAATATGAAATGTCTATGAATGTGTTTTCGACTAGGAAAACAAATCCTTGACGAAGGCCGGGAAATCAAATCCTGGGCTGATGTTGAAGAGTAGAGTTCTTCGCTTCCGCTGGGGATTATGGTTGTAAGAATAAACTGGTAGGAGAAGATGACTCCGTTGGGGAATAAACTTGTTGGAGAGATTACTCTGCGGGGAATTACTCTGTGGGAAGAGATACTTCGCTGAGGTTTTGATGAGAACTCCGCTGGGGATTCCACTGATAAGTTATGTTGGGGAATTCGATGAACTCCGCTGGGGATTGACAGTTTTGGCTCCACTGGGGGGTTTTGAAACTTGACTCTGAGGGGAATTAGATTCTGCAAGGCTCTCTGGCTGGGGAAGTCGAGAATATTTTGATCGTTGCAGGTATAGAAGTCCTGGGACCACTGTTGGGGGATCAGGAGCTTGGGTTGTATGTCGATCTACTGGGGGTTCCTGCCTTGAGGATATCTTCACTGGGGAATATTCGAATATCCTGTGAGGAACTGAGAATGAGAGTCTTCACTCTGCTTGGGGATTGATAGTTGGAAGGCTCTCTGGCTGGGGAAGTCGAGAATCTTTTGATCGTTGCAGATATTGATCAGGTTGGTCAAGGAGATACTGTCCTGGCTTGTTTCAGGTGTTGATCTCTGACCTGAGAAAGAAAGATAGCTTCCTGGCTTGTTACAGGTGTTGATCTTCAATCTCTTCATGTAGATGATTTACTGGCTTGTTACAGGTGTTAATCCACAATCAGTCGTCCACAGATATTTTCCTGGCTTGTTAGAGGTGTTGATCTGGAACTTAAGAAATGTTGGTCGAGGAGATACTGTCCTGGCTTGTTTCAGGTGTTGATCTCTGACCTGAGAAAGGAAGATAGTTTTCCTGGCTTGTTACAGGTGTTGATCTCCAATCTCTTCATGTAGATGATTTCCTGGCTTGTTCCAGGTGTTAATCCATAATCAGTCGTCCACAGATATTTTCCTGGCTTACTACAGGTGTTGATCTGGAACTTAAGAAAGGTTACAAAATGGCAACCGTGTCTGGAGCATATCTGGACCGTATCTTCCAACAGGTGATGAAGGAATGGTTGAATACTTTTGACATTCGAATGCCCCAAGTGATGATGAAGGAGTCTTGAATCAGATTACTCTTCAAATTGAGAGATTTCTTGAAATCTTGAATGGACTGCCCCAGGTTAACTGAACTTTGAGAGATCTGTTGAAACCTTGACTGGACTTCCCCAGGTTAATTGGATGGTGACATGTCATGCCCCTTGTTGATAGGAGATTTGTCAATGGAAGTGTCATCCTTTTTGAAGTGATTTTACTCACTGAGAGAGTTTTCGTTCCTCCGAACATTCGCTGTATGAATTTCTTCGCTGTTAAATAAATAGCCAAATGCAAACAGTGATATTCAAGCAATGCAAAGTTTATGTTTGTCTCGAAGTTTTGGAGAATGCGTTTTTTAGCAGAAAACTTTTCATAAGACAAATTCAACACAAGATTTTAGAGCAAAGTCTTACAGGAGTCAGGATACCTTTTGTAACAGTATGCTTTCGAACTAACCCATGCTTCAATTAGGACTTTTGAAGGGTTGTAACGTGGCCTGGTTCACGGTTTAAGAAACAAAGGATAAAGGCCCAAAGTATATTTGTACCCACCCGCTCTTCGTGATGTTCTTCAACCCTAAGCTCATTTAATTGTGCGTCGCACTCTATTCGACTTTGGAACGACTTTTGAGTGATGGTTCACCAGTTGAATCTTGGAAGACAGTCATCATCTCCTTTTTTCTTTTGCAACATTTTTCATGTTGTTGAGGATTTGTAATGACCTCTCTATTTTGATTTTGATTTGTTATCCCTAACTTTTGCCTGACTGTCTCGGTTTTAAGATTACAGTCAGTGGGATGCCCCAGCTTTCTTAAGCTTCCTTTACAGGTTTTGGCTCAGTGGGCTTTTCTCTTTTTGAGAGATTGACTGCCTAGGTGATAGGGAGCCATCACTGTCTTTTGATTCCAAAGGAATGTCTCTTTTTTTTTGACGTCGTTCGTTGTGTTACGAACTGAGAGTTTGCGACTTCAACGCGCATTTTTTTTTGAATTAACTGAGAGACTACCCTGCCCCAGGTTTATATCAAAGGTTTTGATTGTTTAGAACAGAAAACTCCTACTTCTTTGGCTCGAAGGGGTTGACTAGGGATTATCTTCCTTATAACTCCAGTGTTTGGGAATTGAAAGAAATGCATGTACATCATCAGCAAGGTCAGTTCAAAAGCATACTGTATGAGATTATGGTATTGTTTCGTCATCCTCCCTCTAAAGGCTGGCAGCTTTTTAATCAAGAGTTAAATATCATAAAGAAAGCATAAGAGTAGTGAAAACGAATGGATGAATTCAAGACAAACATATGCAATGCATTAATGAAACAGAGTTTAACATCAACAGATAATTGTTTGAATAACAAAAGAAATTACAACTTTGAAAATTCAAATAAAGCAAAAGTCTTTCAGTTTGATCTTTGTCACTTCAGGTGGAGAAACCCTTAACGGAAGATTTTCATCTCGTCGTCTGGCATGAACCTCAGTACTCCAATGTCGATCAGATCTTGAATCTTGTTCTTCAAGGCCCAACAGTCGTCGGTGTCGTGTCCCGGGCTGTAGGAGTGGTATACACAAAATGCATTGGGATGATAGTTAGGAGAGGAGGTATTGGGCTTCCGAATAGGATCCCTCAAAGCAGTCATATTGACCTCCAACAAGCGCTCCAGTATCAGAGATGACGGTATGTCAGTCTCAGTGAACTGTCTTCCCGACGTATTTTGACTACGCCGATTACCCCGTTGACGCTGGCGAGGTTGTTGATGGGCTTGTGACCCTGAAGCAAGCAAGGGAGCCTTCCCTTTGTCTTCTTGTCTTGATGGGGGTTGAATGGTGACTTGCTCCTCAACCTCAGATGTTTGCCCCACTTGGTTTTCCCGAAGCAGTTGGTTGACGAGAACTCTGAGCCCCTCTTATCTTTGAGACAAGTCCTAGATGAGAGCCATCTGGACCACCAATTGCCCCATCATTTGGATCCTCATTGTAGTCAGCTCAGACTGCAGTGCCTCCAACTGATCACTCCTGGCATTGTTTGAATTCCCCTGGATCATGCCCGTTGCAAGGAGAGACTTCACTTCTTCTTGCCCCAGAGACAGGTTCAAGAACATTTCCTGTAGCTGAGCAGCCTGGTCCTGGATATCCTTGACAGTCCTTTCTAGAGCCATCTCTTACTGAAATAAACAGTAGGAGAGTAAGGAAACCTGAAAAAGGAAAAATCGTCAAGATGCAATGCATGATATGTGGATGCATGCTTTCAAGGATCTTTTGGGGTAAACACAAGAAAATGTTAGAGGTTGAACTTCAGTCTTTGATTGGAGAACTTTTCACCTGTGGATGTCTTTCCACAAGAATCAAGCTCACCATGTCAAGTGGGTCATAGCCCCTGATTCAAGTTGTTGCACTTGATCTTTGATTGGAGAACTTTGCACCGGTGGATGTCTTTCCACGAGAATCAAGCTCACCATGTCAAGTGGGTCATAGCCACTGATTCAAGTTGTTGCACTTGATCTTTGATGGCATTTGTTTAGAGGAGAAACCTCTGGCCCTTTGGTAGACGTCTGGTTCAACATGACCCTGCATCAAAAGAACCCTCGAGATCCTTGAAGTGGTTAGTGAAAAATACTATGGTATGATGTCATGATGTTATGTACATGTATGCAAAAGCAAGTAAACGTATATACAGGTAATCATATTCACACAAAGCAAAACAAGTCCTTAGGTTTAGGCTTGCATGGGGTCTGTAGGTAAGTACCCTCTTGAAGTTAGTTGGCTCATCCTGTCCTAAAATAGAAACTGGGTTCTAAGGAGCTTGTGATCGGTGGATCTGGAACTGACTGTTTAACGCTGGTTCGCGAAATGTCGCGGAAGCAAGAGTCACCACCGTCTTTTATTTTCTCCAAATGGAAAGGACAAAAGCACAGAAAAATTCCTTAAAGAGATTGCTCTCGGTTCGGGAGGTAGATTATAGAAAGGGAAGGTCTTAGCACCCTTTCTATCCATGGTTATCCATGGGCTCTTAGATACTTGCTCATTTGTGTTTTCAAAATTGTTTGTTTGCTTTTCAACTGTGGGTTTAAAAAGTTTCTTTGAAAATTCCAGTTCGACTCTTGTATCAGTCCTCAAGAGTGTTTGAAAAATTGCTTTCGAAAGCTTTTTGAAAATGTGTTGGTGTGAAAAGTATTTTTGAATTTTTTGTTTGAAATTTAGAGAAAGTATCTATGAGAACCTACCTACCCTAAGGAATTCTTCTGTGTAAATGTCCTTTAAAGTAGTGCCATCCCACCATTGAGAGGTAGGTAGCACCACCGTTGGAGGTGTTCGGGTCAATTCGAGGTTCGGGACATGGTGATCACCAGAGCAATGGGAAGACACCTTAGAAGTTACCCTCATGCCAGGTTCCCAGATCATGAGGACTTACTAAGACATCCTCTACTCGACGATCACCTTTTGAGGCAAGGCAACAGTGAGGCGTACCCTAGGGGTGGTGTGTGATTTGTGTGTCAGATTCGTTTATTTTTGTCTTGTCATGGTATAGGTGATCTATGCGTTTGTTTTTATTTTTTTGTCATTCATTCTTGCATGCATCAATTAACAGTTAAAATATTTGCGAGAAAAGTAAAGTTCCTAAACTATTACAAAAGGCGCGGGTCCACATCGCCAAAATTTCTTGAACCCGATTTGACAGAAAAATAAAGAATTAAAAGTGCGAAAGATTAAAATGTTACATGGCCTTGGGAGAGGTACATAAATATTAAACGAAAAAAGAAATAAATATGCGAATTAAATAAGAATTAAAAACGAGGGCGTTGGACCCTTTTTGCAAAATTAAATTAAATGATGAAATTAATTAATTAAAAAAGAAAAGAAATTGTTTTTGGTATTTTTTGGTATTTTATGATTTTAATGAAAAAAGAATTAATTAAAATTAAACCTAATTCTACAATTTTTATTTGTTAAGAAAAGATTAAATTTTGACCTAAAATTAAACCTAATTATTTTTACATGCAATTTAATTATAAAAATAAATAATAGTAAATATTTTAATACTTAATTACTGTGGAATAAAAAGAAAAAAAGATAAAAATTAATTAAACCCTAATTCTATAAGTTTTGAGTTTTAGTAAAAAAATATTAAGATTAAAACCTAAATTTAAAACTAAGTGAGTTAATGAATTTATTTACAAAAATACTAAAATAAAATATTTATTATTTTTTTGCATCTTTTCTGATTTTTTTATTGTTTTTGTGTTTTTATGAAAATAATAAATTAATTAAACAAAACAATAATTAAAAGAAAATAGAAATAATGAAAAAGAAAGAATGTAAAAAAAATGGCAAACCTAGGGGGTCTGCCCCTAATTGTGAGGTTGATCTTTAGCAATTTGGCCCATTTAAATTCATGGCCTGATTGACTTTCGTGGCTAGCATGTAATTCTTTGACTCAAGTCCATGATGCTCCTCCAATTATATCCCTGGGATTGCTCTTAACATACGCGTGGCAGGCTAGATGGTGGGCTACATGGTAAACTCCCTGTATTGAAACTGCGTAGGATAATAATTTGAAAAATAGCATGGAAAGAGTGAGGGACCTGGGGCCGAACCCAGGTCCTGAATGTCACCACACACATGCCTAACCAACCAAGCCAAACGCGCGTATTGTACCTTAAACACCAAACAATAAATATAAAATAAAACAATGGTTAGTGGGGCCTCCGCGCGCAAAATTTAAATAGGCCAATCATTGAGCGCCACAGGGGTCATCTTCTTCGTTGCCTTATTTTTTTTCTGAAACACAAACATTGGCAACGGTTTTACAAACGTTCTTTTAGGCCCGTTTCTGAAAAATAGCGATTAGCTCAGGGTGCTTCATAAATTAGGCGCGATAGTCTCATTCTTTTCGTCCAAGCGCACTGAGTTGAATGGCCTAGGTTTCAAGCTCCAATTTTTCCGTATTTTAAAACCCCCAATTCAAAGCTTCATAAACCCTAGAAGGCAACAATGGTAGATTCGCATACAGTGTATAAAAACGCAATTAAAGTAGATGGTTAGCTTCAGAATGCATCATTTAGTAAGAATCCATTAAAATTATGCAATGAAAATGTTTAAATCTCAAAACACGATTCTGAAAAAAATATGAGAAAACTTGATTTCTGTATACCAATTCTGGGTGTTGGGATGATTGATTTTGATTGGAAAACTTCCCTTGACGCCTTAGGAAGCTAATGGAACAATTACTTGGCCTTGAATCGTCCTAGAACTAGGTTTTCATATTTGAGTTTTCTTTGAAAAATTGCAAGTTTGTGTAAGGATTTCTGGCGCAGCTTTTTGGTTCCCAGCATTAGGTCTTGCTTGTTTGTATATGTATGAATGATTTAGGGTTGTTTCTTGTCCAAGGAATCAAAGAATTGATGTATGGATATTTGATTTTTTATGGCAAAATATTTTCAAATCTTTTCATGCACATTTGCTCTCAATCATATCCAATCCTTCCCTAATTGATCATGCACGAATTTTGAGTGTCCAATGAGAGTATTTTCTGCACAAAAAGATTTTATTTCATTAGTTTAGCATTTTCTCATATTTTATTTAGTTTAAATGAATTAATTGTAATAAAAAATTCAAATAAATAAATAAAAATAATAAAAAACTTCCCTTTGGGCCAAATGGTCGTGTGCATGTCTTGGATGATGAATTGTGGAAGAAAAAGAGGCCCATTAGCAATTTTAGGTCATTTGAATCAATGTTGACTTTTCAAAATATCCAAATATTTCCCAACTTTCACAAGGCATAACTTGCTCAATTTTTAAGCTTTGCTCATGTTATTTGACATTTTGGAAAGGTCTTTGAGTCCTCTAACCAATGTCTTTGGTCCCATGTCATTTTGATTTACCAATCTCAAGTTATGGCCTTTGACTTAAAGTCCCTTTTTGTTGACTTTTGAAAATGACCTATAATGTTGAAATTGATAACTTTTTGTGAGAGCATTTCTTGGACTTGAAGTGTGAAGAGGAGTTGTAGGAAATGTCTTTCTCTTCAAAATGAGCTTTGGATGGAATTTTTTTGATAATCCATGTGAAAGTTATGCCCTGGTCAATTTACAGTTGACTTTTTCAACTGTCCAAATAAGGAAACTTTTGCATCTTGATGATTTTTGAGCCAAGCTTTGAGAATCATGATCAAGCATTGATCAAATGATGTTTGTGGCTTCAAAATGAGATGTTGACCAAAAATTTGAACTTTTGACTGCCAAATGACCATTTTGCCCCTAGAGTTGACTGTAGTGCAATTAGGGTTTTTGACTGTGCAATTTTGTGCTGAAAGTCTTGAAACTTTGTATGAGGATGCTTGACCATGTTTATAGGCATGTGGGACTTGATTGGACCTTTGGAAACTTCATTTTCTTGATCAGAATAAAACCCTAATTTTGACTGTTCAGGAGGCTCTTACACTGTGCAACCCTTGGGGAATTTTGAAGCATGACTTGGCAATTTCTTGAAGAATATGGGAGGGCAAATTTTGGGGTACAACAGTTGCCCCTGTTCAATCTTCTTAGACCTGAGGATGCAGATTGGCTGACGTGCCTTTCGTAATCTGAGGGTGGAAGATGATTGAACACTAAAGTGCCCAGAAATTTGCGCTCACATAGTAGCAGCGTGATGGAAATGGGCTTATAGATGCCATTTAGAGATTGATGAATAGGATGATGGGCTTATAGATGCCATCTGGATGTTGATCGCGTAAGAGATTCCTTAGCGAGAATTTGCGTACCTGCAAAAGAAAAATGAGTACCTGACATGTTGCAGGATCTGGTTTTCAGATGCTTTGTGTAGATATGTCCTGACTGGTTACAGGAATCGGATCTTCGAATTCTTCAGACGTGCCCTGGCGAGATATAGGAATCGAGTCTGGTAATGTTGGTCTTCAACGGATACACCCTGGCAAGATTCAGGCATCGGACCCTCGAACTCTTCAGACACACCCTGGCAAGATACAGGAATCGGATCTGGTAATGCTAGTCTTCAACGGATACACCCTGGCAAGATTCAGGTATCGGATCCTCGAACTCTTCAGACACACCCTGGCAAGATACAGGAATCGGATCTGGTAATGTTAGTCTTCAACGGATACACCCTGGCAAGATTCAGGTATCGGATCCTCGAACTCTTTATACACACCCTGGCAAGATACAGGAATCGGATCTGGTAATGTTAGTCTTCAACGGATACACCCTGGCAAGATTCAGGTATCAGATCCTCGAACTCTTCAGACACACCCTGGCAAGATACAGGAATCGGATCTGGTAATGTTAGTCTTCAACGGATACACCCTGGCAAGATTCAGGTACCGGATCCTCGAACTCTTCAGACACACCCTGGCAAGATACAGGAATCGGATCTGGTAATGTTAGTCTTCAACGGATACACCCTGGCAAGATTCAGGTATCGGATCCTCGAACTCTTCAGACACACCCTGGCAAGATACAGGAATCGGATCTGGTAATGCTAGTCTTCAACGGATACACCCTAGCAAGATTCAGGTATCGGATCCTTGAACTCTTCAGACACACCCTGGCGAGATACAGGAATCGGATCTGGTAATTGGTCATCAACAGATACACCCTGGCAAGATACAGGAATCGGATCTTTAATTGCGACCATTGATGGTAATCATTTTTGTACTTTTGTCCTGAAAAGACAAGCGTTAGTTGTATGCGATGTCATGTGGTATGACATGCGAGATGCTCTCTGAATACGTGAGATTGTATGTTCATGATGCGTGTATGCATGCTATAACGTATGAAGATGTTTATGAATGTATTTTTCGTCTAGGAAAGTAAATCCTTGACGGGTGCCGGGAAGTCACTCCTGGGCTGATGTTGGAAAATAGATTTTGCTTCTGCCGGGGATGACAGTTGCAGGAATACCGGTAGGAGAAGATAACTCCGTTGGGGAATAAACTTGGCGAATGGATTACTCTGCGGGGAGCAAAGTACTCTAGCCATCTTGCTGGGAAACAAAACTCTGTGGGGAGATAGATACTTTGCTGAGTTGTTGATAACTTGCTGGGGATACCATTGTTGTGTTGGAAGTGTTAATAGACTTCGCTGGGGATAAGAAAGAACTGTGTTGACGACGACCTTTCCGTGGCTTTTGGCTGAGGATAACCCAGTTATATCCTGATAGGGAAATAACTCTTTGAATAAAGCCAGGCGACGCGTTCGTGCTCTGCGAGAATAAGCTTCCAGAATCTACTGGGGATAAGCTTACTGCTTAGGGAGATGAATTCCAACTTTCCTGGGGAAACTGGATTGGACTCTCTTGGGGAAGTTTTGAACTACGGGGGAAGTGATTCCATTCGAACGTTTGGTATACCTCCGGGGAACAATCTTTAGACCAAGACTGCCGGGGATGCTTGTTAAGAATATGTATATTGCTGCTGGGGAATGTTGAGATCTGCCGGAGGATACTCAACTTCCTTAAGGTCTGATAACTTTGCTTGAGGGGAGTGTATTGTCTTGCTGACTTACTCTCTGGGGAATTAAGATGTACTGGTTATGTTTTTTAGCTGAACCTACCTTGGTACCTTGGAGGACAGGACAATTAGATTGCTCAGACAACTCTTTATTGCCCCTGTTTCTAATGTTACCTGTAATTAATCCTTTGTTTCGTATGCAAATATTTATGAGTTAGCAAATTATTGTCAATGCATATATCACAAATTGAACCTTGGACGTTCTTCGCAAGACAAAACAGAAAAAGGAAAAACAATTGGCACTTTTAACTGAAAAATATATTTGTATTGATTTTGAATGGCCTGAAAATAGGCGTTTTGTGTACAAGAGGCTGACGTCCTAGTAAGAGAACGCCGCCGAACAAAAGAGTTTATACAAATTTTGTACAAGAGAAAATAAAACAGTTGTGTGAAATATGAATGATCTGCTGGGTTTCAACTCTGCTATTGCCATTATATCTCCGAGCGTCTCATCACTTGATGACCTTGGTTGAAGGTGAAGCTGACTGATCGATGTCGTCTGAACTTGATGTAGATACCGGATTCTGGATGCAAAGTGATCCAATGAGACATAGTATTACGCTTTTATCCCTAACTTTTGCCTGGACCTCCCTTTCGGGTTTTCAGTCCACCGGGATACCCATTTTTGCCCAAGCCGCCTTTTCAGGTTTTCGACTTGCCGGGTGTACAGATTTTTCCATTTCATCCCTTCATTTTGCCCGAACCCTTTTGGTTCGCCGGGAAGCCCTTATTTTTGCCTAGGTGTGTCAACCTAGCGGGTCTTTGATTATGCGTAGTATCTTTTTACTATGTCTGCATTAGCGGGGTGAGGAAGGTCGTCACCGTCCATGTTGGTTAAAATCATGGCTCCTCCTGAGAACACATGTTTAACCACAAGTGGCCCTTCATACGTAGGGGTCCATTTGCCCCTTGGATCACTCTGAGGAAGGATGATTCTCTTGATTACCAGATCCCCAACTTGATATTCCTGTGGTCTGACCTTTTTGTTAAATGCCCTGATCATCCGTTTTTGATACGTCTGACCGTGACAGATAGCAGCAAGTCTCTTTTCATCAATGAGGTTTAGCTGATCAAGTCGTGTCTAGATCCAATCATCCTCGTTTAGATTTGCGTCCTTAATTATCCGGAGAGAGGGTATTTGCACTTCGATCGGTAAGACTACCTCCATACCATAAACCAAAGAGAAAGGAGTTGCCCCGGTTGACGTCCTAGCTGAGGTAAGGTACCCATGTAGAGCAAACGGTAACATCTCGTGCCAATCTTTATAGGTCACTGTCATCTTCTGCACGATTTTCTTGATATTTTTATTTGCTGCTTCTACAGCCCCATTCATCTTCGGTCTGTAAGGAGAAGAATGGTGGTGCTGTATTTTGAACTGCTCGCAGAGCTCAGTGATCATCTTATTATTCAGATTGGTACCGTTGTCTGTAATGATCCTCTCTGGGACGCCGTACCGACAGATCAGATTATGCCGAATGAACCGGGCCACAACCGTCTTGGTTACTGTAGCATAGGATGCTGCTTTGACCCACTTCGTAAAATAATCAATCGCCACTAGGATGTAGCGATGCCCATTGGATGCCGTAGGTTTAATCTCACCGATCATGTCTATGCCCCACATCGCAAACGGCCAAAGCGCAGTCAGAACATTCAGAGGAACCGGAGGAACATGCACCTTGTCTGCATAAATCTGGCACTTATGGCATGTCCTAGAATGTTGGTAGCAGTCAGCCTCCATTGTGGACCAATAATACCCTGCCCGAAGGATCTTCTTTGCCATTGCATGCCCACTGGAATGTGTACCAAAGGTCCCTTCATGTAGCTCTTCCATGATCCTTTCAGCTTCAGCTTTATCCACACAACGCAGTAAGGTTGAATCATGGTTTCGCTTGTACAAGATGCCGTTGCTAAGGAAGAACTTTACCGCGAACCTTCTCAGGAACTTCTTATCATTGACGGAGGCACCCTCAGGGTATTCCTGCGCTTCCAAATATCTCTTCACCTCATGGTACCAAGGCTTCTCAGTCACCAATTCAGTCTCGAGATCGCAACAGTATGCCGGTTCATCCAGTTTCCAGATGATGATCCGGGGAGCCTCATTATCCCATTTAACTTTGAACATAGAAGACATTGTAGCTAACGCGTCCTCCAGCTGATTCTCCTCTCTTGGGAAATGTTCAAAGGTTATCTCTGTGAAGTGGGGGGTCAGGGTCAACACACATTCTCTGTAAGGGATAAGATTCGGATGTTTCGTATCCCACTCTCCTTTGATCTGATTGATCACAAGAGCGGAATCTCCAAAGACACTCAGAAACTTGATCCTTAGATCGATCGCAGCTTGAAGACCCATGATGCACGCCTCATACTCTGCCATGTTGTTGGTACAGTTGAAACATAGTCGGGCAGTGAGTGGAGTATGAGTGCCTTGAGGAGATATGATTATGGCGCCGATACCGTTACCCAAAGCATTGGAGGCTCCGTCAAAGTGCATAGACCATCGGGATCCTTCCTCAGGTCCTTCATCCGGTCCAGGTACTTCACAATCAGTTACTATCATGATGCTTTCATCCGGAAACTCGAAGTTCATTGACTGATAGTCATCTACAGCCTGATGTGCCAAGTGGTCTGCCAATACACTTCCCTTGATGGCTTTCTGGGTCGTGTACTGAATGTCGTATTCCGTCAAGATCATTTGCCATCTTGCAATTCTCCTAGACAGAGCAGGCTTTTCGAATATGTACTTTATAGGATCCATCTTTGAGATCAACAAGGTAGTGTGAGTCAGCATATACTGTCTCAGCCGGCGAGCAGCCCATACCAAAGTGCAGCAAGTTTTCTCAAGCAGTGAGTATCGGGTCTCACAGTCGGTAAACTTTTTGCTAAGGTAATAAATGGCATGCTCTTTTCGACCAGACTCGTCATGCTGCCCCAGCACACACCCCATTGAGATGTCAAGTACTGTCAGGTATAGTATCAAAGGTCTCCCTTCAACTGGTGGCATAAGGATGGGTGGTTCTTGGAGATACTCTTTGATTCTGTCAAAAGCAGCCTGACATTCATCATTCCAACGTACTATCTGATCTTTCTTCAGCAGCTTGAAGATCGGCTCACAGGTAGCAGTTAGGTGTGAGATGAATCGAGCAATGTAATTCAGGCGTCCTAAAAAGCCTCTGACCTCTTTCTCTGTCCTAGGAACTGACATCTCTTGAATAGCTTTAACCTTGGCAGGGTCCACTTGAATACCCTTATCACTTACCACGAAGCCTAGCAACTTCCCAGATCTTACCCCGAAGGTGCACTTGTTCGGGTTCAACCTCAGCTTGTATAGTTTCAACCGGTCAAACAACTTCTGCAGATGATCTAGGTGCTCTTCCTCAATCTGGGACCTTGCGATCATGTCGTCAACATACACTTCTATCTCATGATGGAGTATGTCATGAAATAAAGCAACCATGGCACGTTGGTAGGTTGCCCCAGCGTTCTTCAACCCGAATGGCATGACCTTGTAACAGAAGGTTCCCCACTGAGTAACAAAGGTAGTCTTTTCCATGTCTTCAGGTGCCATCTTGATCTGATTGTAACCTGAAAAGCCATCCATGAAAGAGAATAACTTATGCTGAGCTGTATTGTCAACAAGGACATCAATGTGAGGTAAGGGGAAGTCATCCTTGGGGCTGGCCCTGTTCAGATCCCTGTAATCAACACACATTCTGACCTTACCGTCCTTCTTAGGTACCGGCACCACATTAGCAACCCACTGCGGGTAAGAAGTCACTGCAAGGAACCCGACATCAAATTGTTTCATAACCTCGGCCTTAATCTTCTCAGACATCTTTGGACGCATACGACGGACCTTTTGCTTAACCGGAGGGCAGTCTTCCTTAGTAGGCAAGTGATGGACCACAATATCGGTATCCAACCCGGGCATGTCTTCGTAGGACCAGGCAAAGATCTCTATATAATCATGCAGCATCTGAGTCAACCGTTGCTTCACGCTGAGCTCTAGGTTGGCACCAATCTTTACCTCTTTCCTGTCTGCCTCAGTACCCAAGTTTATCGTTTCCACTGGCTCTTCATGGGGTTGAATTGCCCTCTCTTCCTGAAGCAACAGTCTTGCAAGCTCGTCGGGCACTTCGCAATCATCTTCGCCTTCGTCTTCGGCTAAGTTGATCGGATTTTCGAAGTCATAATTGGCAGTAGCAGAGTCGTTATCAGTGAGATCCAGAGTGGATTGAAACCTGTATGAGTGAGTGTGTGTGTAAATACAGCTGTTTTGAAATATATGTAAAGGAAAGAAAGACAGAAAAGGAGCATAAGATTTGCAATGCGAGAAAACGTCCAAGATTTTCATTTATGATATATGAAATGACAATTTATATTCCCTCACAAATGAAGCCACGGTGCCTCGGGTAAGACACCGGGCCATAAAGTTCAATTTATTGTTTATTACAAATGCCAAAAACATAGGAATTCATTACTCAGTAACAAGAGAAACAGGTAGGTTGTCCTTCGCACTCCAATTGTTAGGTCCACTGTCGGTTGCCGGGTAAATCCAGCTATCAAACTCAGCTTCATCCACTTCGTCCTCGTCCCCAATAGCATTCACTCCATGAGCAGGCAGGGGAGCTGTCACTACATTAGGCTTCTCAGATGCCTCAAACTGTACCTCCTTGGCGTCAATAAGGTCCTGCAGCTTGTTCCTTAATGCCCAACAGTCATCAGTGGCGTGCCCCGGGCTATCGGAGTGATAAGCACAGCGGGCATTTGGGTTGTATTTAGGAGATGTAGTATTTGCAAACTTCGGAGCCTCTCTGACGGTTACTAAGTTGGTTGAGAGCAACTGTGGTAAGATCTGCGACAAGGTCATACTCAAACGGGTGAATTCCCTTCTGGGTCTCTCAGCCCTTGGTTGGTTAGCTTGCCGAGGAGCGGCGGCAGGCTTCGCAATCACCAATGCGTTGACAGATTGGCGACGCTCTGGTTTGTCTTGCCTTCTAGGCCCATACACCACACTGGCCTCTTTTTTGAAGGGTTTCTTCTCAGAACTTGTAGACGCACCCTTCGGAATCTTACCAGACTTCAACCCAGCCTCAATTCTCTCTCCAGTCAGAATCAGATCAGTGAACCCTGCAGACGAATTCCCGATGAGATGGTTGAAAAATGGCCCAGATAGGGTCCCCAAGAACATGTCTACCAACTCCCGATCAGTCAACGGAGGCTGCACCCTGCCAGCCAGATCCCTCCACTTCTGAGCATACTCTTTAAAACCTTCACTTGAACCTAACGACATACCCTGGAGTTGGGTACGGGTCGGGGCAAGGTCGGCATTATATTGATACTGCTTATAGAAAGCAGTAGCCAACTCCTCCCAGTTACGAACCTTGGTCCCATCTAGCTGATAGAACCATTCGAGATGAGTCCCTGAAAGACTCTCCTGGAAGAAGTGGATCCACAAATTCTTATCCGCTGAGTACGGTTGAATCTTCCGAACATAGGACCTGAGATGTAGCTTGGGACAAGACGCCCCGTCATATTTAGTGAAAGATGGTGCTTTGAACTTCCGAGGAATGATCACACCAGTAGACAAACCCAGATCTCCAAAATCCAGCCCAGGTACCTGTTGTATCTCCATAGCATTCAGCCTGTCCTCCAGTTGCTTGTATCTGTCTTCTGCAGGAGGATACTGCTCTTCATCAAAATCAGTCTCGTTGTCAGAGACTACCGGACTAGGACCTTTTTCTGCCTGAGGAGTACTCTTGCCAATAGAAGAACCAGCCTCTTCATTCTGCAGAGTATTGCCAAATCTTCGGCCCGAGCTGAACAGAACAGTCCTTCTCTTCTTCTTATTTTCCTTCTTCAAGAGCAGAGCCTTCAGCTCTTCTTGGCCTTGAGCCAAACCCTTGATTAATTCCTGAAATTGCGCATTCTGCGCCTGAAGAGCTTTGATGGATGTCTCAGTGGATGATGAGTCAGGATTCATGATGCTGAAATAAACAGCAAAGAACGGTAAGCAACCTGAAAAGAAGAAACCTGCTATGCACATGATAAATGAGATGTGTTTATGCAATGCATTCAAGGGTTCGAAAGTTCAAATTTGTTGTAGACAAAAAGGAACACACGTTATCATTAAGGAAATAATTGTTCAATACATCAAAGCCTCGTGGGCAAAATAATACAAAAGCAAATCAATCCCAAAATATACTACACATCCTCTTTGGAGCTATGTAAGTGTTGAGGTTCCTCTCCTCATGCAACAGGCGGGTGAGCTCCAAGACCTTCTTTTCACTGGCATGTAGACTGGTCTCAAGAGAATTCCGTTCTTCCTTAAGCTGGATCCAGCTCTTCTGCATCTCTTCCCAGGATGTGGGCATGTCAGGATGCTGAATGGTGTAGGACACTTCTCCTTCCAAGACTGGCTCTTTGATCACTGGGAGCATATGAGGATAAGGCATTACCAACTTCTGGGAGCAGGCGCGTACCCACTTGAGATAAGGTTCCAACGGGATGGAGTTCCTGTGCCCCAGTGTCTTGCTGTCTATCCTACTTGGCATCCTCCAGGCTCTGATAAATCTCTGGCGAAGTCCCTGAGTATCATTGTCGAAGTCAAAAACTATGTCAGGAATTAACATGTCATGAGGACCATCCCTCCGAGCATAACCAAACTGCCTCCAAGCCAGGCATGGGCTGTAAGTAATACCTCCTCTGATTCCAAGTAAAGGAACATTAGGGTACTCCCCGCAACGATCAATGATATTGACATCTTCTCTAGACCTAGGGCACCAATGTATATCCGCATGTGTAAGAGTCATCAACCGTTGTGACCACCTCAAACCCCGCTCATTCTTCAAGACTGATTGTGGAAGGTGCGAAATAAACCACCTTCTCAGGAGAGGAGTGCAACACATAAGGACACCTCTTTTTCTCATGGTTCGAGTGTAACATGAGTGAAGGATGTCCCCCAACAACGTAGGTATAGGATTCCTGGACATAAAGACCTGGACAGCACTGATATCAATAAGCTGATCTGGGTTAGGGAACAACACCAAACCATAGACAAGGAGGGCCACCACTTCTTCAAAAGCTTACAAATCAAGGGAGTTCCAACATTCATGGGCCTTTTCAAACAGAAACCTGGCTAAGAACCCTTTGATACCACTTCTAACTTCCCAATGTCCCTTGAGGTCAGATGACTGTAGGTGCAAGGCTTTAGCAATCTCTTCAAGCTTGGGTTCCTTTTCCGTGCCGTTGTAGGGTAGCTGATCAAGGATAGGGATCTTTAGGAGCCGGGAGAACTCCTCCAATGTAGGTACCAGCTGATAGTCCAAGAAGGTGAAACAGTGATGCAGAGGGTCAAAGAACTGGAACAGGACCTTTATCATATCTTCCTCAATGTTGGTATTGACCAAGCTGATGAGACTTCCATGTCTTTCACTGAATGAAGAGTTCTCGGGAATCCTGGATATAAGCTCCTTAAGCTGAGGAGGGACCCTTACAAGGCTGATTTGAATTGTCTTTCTACGAACAGTTTCCATGTCCTACAAAACAAGAACAAAGATGAAGATTCGAACCCCTGAAATGGTTAGTCAATGCATATGATGCTGGATGATGTCATGATGCTATGATTAAACACACCACAAATATTTACAAAGACAAACATATAAGGCACACAAGGCACACAAGACAAGCCCTTAGGGTTTAAGGCCAGCATGGGGTCTGGGTAGTACCCTCTTGAAGTTGGTGGGTTCATCCTGTCCTATTAGAAGTAACCGGGTTCTAAGGGTCCCAATATCACGGGATTGCTTTCATTGTTCATCGTTTCGATTTAGCCACTGAACTGGCGACCGAAATATTCCAGGAAAGCAACCCTCAATTGAGTGTAGTATCGAGTATCAACCAACCTCAGACTGCACCAAAGTCAGTTATCTCACTACCCTAAAGAGGCCAAGATAGTTCAATTAAGGTTCCTAAGGTCTGTTGATGCTTCACGACACCACGCGGAGGCCCCGTACTCTCCTTGACTGAACTCAAGGGTTACCGGTACACACCAAAGTGCCACATCAACGTAGCAGACTGTTTCAACCATGTCGGTATACCCCGCACAGTTCCCTCACAGTCTTGTTGCTACTTTCTAAGAAGGTATCCCCCAGATCCGGGTTAGGATCTATAGAACTCCCAAGCAACCCACAATTTAAAACACACAAGGAAAGCAATTGAAAACACAGTGATCTTAGTCCTAAGGTACACCTCACTTTAAGTTAAGTCCCCAGCAGAGTCGCCAGTTCTGTGATCGGTGGATCTGGAACTGATTGTTTAACGCTGGTTCGCGAAATGTCGCGGAAGCAAGAGTCGCCACCGTCTTTTATTTTCTCCAAATGGAAAGGACAAAAGCACAGAAAAATTCCTTAAAGAGATTGCTCTCGGTTCGGGAGGTAGATTATAGAAAGGGAAGGTGTTAGCACCCTTTCTATCCATGGTTATCCATGGGCTCTTAGATACTTGCTCATTTGTGTTTTCAAAATTGTTTGTTTGCTTTTCAACTGTGGGTTTAAAAAGTTTCTTTGAAAATTCCAGTTCGACTCTTGTATCAGTCCTCAAGAGTGTTTGAAAAATTGCTTTCGAAAGCTTTTTAAAAATGTGTTGGTGTGAAAAGTATTTTTGAATTTTTTGTTTGAAATTTAGAGCAAGTATCTATGAGAACCTACCTACCCTAAGGAATTCGTCTGTGTAAATGTCCTTTAAAGTAGTGCCATCCCACCATTGAGAGGTAGGTAGCACCACCGTTGGAGGTGTTCGGGTCAATTCGAGGTTCGGGACATGGTGATCACCAGAGCAATGGGAAGACACCTTAGAAGTTACCCTCATGCCAGGTTCCCGGATCATGAGGACTTACTAAGACATCCTCTACTCGACGATCACCTTTCGAGGCAAGGCAACAGTGAGGCGTACCCTAGGGGTGGTGTGTGATTTGTGTGTCAGATTCGTTTATTTTTGTCTTGTCATGGTATAGGTGATCTATGCGTTTGTTTTTATTTTTTTGTCATTCATTCTTGCATGCATCAATTAACAGTTAAAATATTTGCGAGAAAAGTAAAGTTCCTAAACTATTACAAAAGGCGCGGGTCCACATCGCCAAAATTTCTTGAACCCGATTTGACAGAAAAATAAAGAATTAAAAGTGAGAAAGATTAAAATGTTACATGGCCTTGGGAGAGGTACATAAATATTAAACGAAAAAAGAAATAAATATGCGAATTAAATAAGAATTAAAAACGAGGGCGTTGGACCCTTTTTGCAAAATTAAATTAAATGATGAAATTAATTAATTAAAAAAGAAAAGAAATTGTTTTTGGTATTTTTTGGTATTTTATGATTTTAATGAAAAAAGAATTAATTAAAATTAAACCTAATTCTACAATTTTTATTTGTTAAGAAAAGATTAAATTTTGACCTAAAATTAAACCTAATTATTTTTACATGCAATTTAATTATAAAAATAAATAATAGTAAATATTTTAATACTTAATTACTGTGGAATAAAAAGAAAAAAAGATAAAAATTAATTAAACCCTAATTCTATAAGTTTTGAGTTTTAGTAAAAAAATATTAAGATTAAAACCTAAATTTAAAACTAAGTGAGTTAATGAATTTATTTACAAAAATACTAAAATAAAATATTTATTATTTTTTTGCATCTTTTCTGATTTTTTTTATTGTTTTTGTGTTTTTATGAAAATAATAAATTAATTAAACAAAACAATAATTAAAAGAAAATAGAAATAATGAAAAAGAAAGAATGTAAAAAAAATGGCAAACCTAGGGGGTCTGCCCCTAATTGTGAGGTTGATCTTTAGCAATTTGGCCCATTTAAATTCATGGCCTGATTGACTTTCGTGGCTAGCATGTAATTCTTTGACTCAAGTCCATGATGCTCCTCCAATTATATCCCTGGGATTGCTCTTAACATACGCGTGGCAGGCTGGATGGTGGGCTACATGGTAAACTCCCTGTATTGAAACTGCGTAGGATAATAATTTGAAAAATAGCATGGAAAGAGTGAGGGACCTGGGGCCGAACCCAGGTCCTGAATGTCACCACACACATGCCTAACCAACCAAGCCAAACGCGCGTATTGTACCTTAAACACCAAACAATAAATATAAAATAAAACAATGGTTAGTGGGGCCTCCGCGCGCAAAATTCAAATAGGCCAATCATTGAGCGCCACAGGGGTCATCTTCTTTGTTGCCTTATTTTTTTTCTGAAACACAAACATTGGCAACGGTTTTACAAACGTTCTTTTAGGCCCGTTTCTGAAAAATAGCGATTAGCTCAGGGTGCTTCATAAATTAGGCGCGATAGTCTCATTCTTTTCGTCCAAGCGCACTGAGTTGAATGGCCTAGGTTTCAAGCTCCAATTTTTCCGTATTTTAAAACCCCCAATTCAAAGCTTCATAAACCCTAGAAGGCAACAATGGTAGATTCGCATACAGTGTATAAAAACGCAATTAAAGTAGATGGTTAGCTTCAGAATGCATCATTTAGTAAGAATCCATTAAAATTATGCAATGAAAATGTTTAAATCTCAAAACACGATTCTGAAAAAAATATGAGAAAACTTGATTTCTGTATACCAATTCTGGGTGTTGGGATGATTGATTTTGATTGGAAAACTTCCCTTGACGCCTTAGGAAGCTAATGGAACAATTACTTGGCCTTGAATCGTCCTAGAACTAGGTTTTCAGATTTGAGTTTTCTTTGAAAAATTGCAAGTTTGTGTAAGGATTTCTGGCGCAGCTTTTTGGTTCCCAGCATTAGGTCTTGCTTGTTTGTATATGTATGAATGATTTAGGGTTGTTTCTTGTCCAAGGAATCAAAGAATTGATGTATGGATATTTGATTTTTTATGGCAAAATATTTTCAAATCTTTTCATGCACATTTGCTCTCAATCATATCCAATCCTTCCCTAATTGATCATGCAAGAATTTTGAGTGTCCAATGAGAGTATTTTCTGCACAAAAAGATTTTATTTCATTAGTTTAGCATTTTTTCATATTTTATTTAGTTTAAATGAATTAATTGTAATAAAAAATTCAAATAAATAAATAAAAATAATAAAAAACTTCCCTTTGGGCCAAACGGTCGTTTGCATGTCTTGGATGATGAATTGTGGAAGAAAAAGAGGCCCATTAGCAATTTTAGGTCATTTGAATCAATGTTGACTTTTCAAAATATCCAAATAATTCCCAACTTCCACAAGGCATAACTTGCTCAATTTTTAAGCTTTGCTCATGTTCTTGGACATTTTGGAAAGGTCTTTGAGTCCTCTAACCAATGTCTTTGGTCCCATGTCATTTTGATTTACCAATCTCAAGTTATGGCCTTTGACTTAAAGTCCCTTTTTGTTGACTTTTGAAAATGACCTATAATGTTGAAATTGATAACTTTTTGTGAGAGCATTTCTTGGACTTGAAGTGTGAAGAGGAGTTGTAGGAAATGTCTTTCTCTTCAAAATGAGATTTGGATGGAATTTTTTTGATAATCCATGTGAAAGTTATGCCCTGGTCAATTTACAGTTGACTTTTTCAACTGTCCAAATAAGGAAACTTTTGCATCTTGATGATTTTTGAGCCAAGCTTTGAGAATCATGATCAAGCATTGATCAAATGATGTTTGTGGCTTCAAAATGAGATGTTGACAAAAAATTTGAACTTTTGAGTGCCAAATGACCATTTTGCCCCTACAGTTGACTGTAGTGCAATTAGGGTTTTTGACTGTGCAATTTTGTGCTGAAAGTCTTGAAACTTTGTATGAGGATGCTTGACCATGTTTATAGGCATGTGGGACTTGATTGGACCTTTGGAAACTTCATTTTCTTGATCAGAATAAAACCCTAATTTTGACTGTTCAGGAGGCTCTTACACTGTGCAACCCTTGGGGACTTTTGAAGCATGACTTGGCAATTTCTTGAAGAATATGGGAGGGAAAATTTTGGGGTACAACAGAGCTCAATATCACTGGATTGTTTTCTATATTCATTGTTTTGGTTTAGCCACTTAACTGGCGACCAAAATATTCCAAGAAAACAACCCTCAATGAGTGTAGTATCGAGTATCTATCAACTTCGGACTGCACCAAAGTCGGTCATCTCACTACCCCTAAAAAGGCTAAGATGGTCAATTAAGGTTCTAAGAGTTCGTTAGTGCTTCACGACATCACTCAGCGGCCCCGTACTCTCCTTGATTGAACTCAAGGGTTACCGGTACTCACAAATATGTCACACTAACATAGCTTACTGCTTCAACCATGTCGGTATACCCCGCACAGTTCTCTCACAGTTTTATTGCTATTTACCTAAAAAGGTGCCCCCAAATCCGGGTGTAGGATTTACAACAAACCCAAACAAGGACCCAAAAAGTAAAGCAATCAAGGCAATCAAGGAAAGAATGTAAAGGTGATATAAACCCTAAGGTAACCCCACTTTTAAATAGTTCCCCAGCAGAGTCGCCAGTTCTGTGATACGGTGGGAGAACTGACTTGAGGTTTTGCGTTTGTATTCGCACTTGTTCGGTTTAGCAAGAGTCGCCACCGACTTTTTATTTTATCCTAAAGGAAAGGTTAAAAAGCACAGGAAAAATCTTTTGAGATGTTTTCGTGGGTTCAGGGGGTAGATTATGAAAAGGGAAGGTATTAGCACCCTTTTCATCCATGGTTATCCATGGGCTCTTAGTTACTTGTTTTAGATCACTTGCCTTAATTTTCAATTGCTTGAAATTGTGGTGTGTGTGTGTGTTTTGAAAATGTTTTGAAATAGACGCCTTGTCTAGGCAACCATTGTAATGACTCGTGTTTGAGCATATACAAAGGTGTGTATCTTTTCGAGAAGATGTTTCAAATGTTTTTGAAAGTTTGTTTTGAAAGTGTTTGTAGAGTGTGGTTTTGAAAAGTAGGCAAGCGTGTTTTGCAAGTTTGATCAAGTAACTAAGAGTTGTCTACCCCTAAATTTACTCAAAGTTTTTTCTCATGTTTTAACCCTTTTAACAATTTTGTTCCACCATTTGTATTTGGTGGACAATCTTGCGTTAGGATGTTAACGGGACAGGCGCGGGTCATCGTATGGACCATGAATGCAATGGTGCCAAGTGTCTTTGGCAATTTTGCTTGAAGGGACTATGATCATTTTGATAGGCAACTTTCGAAAGTGTCATCGAGGGACTATGATCATTTTGATTGTTTTGTTTTGCCAAAGAAACTTAACGTGCAAGCATGGCCCATTTTGGAAGGCAACAAGCGGGATTACCCTAGGGGGTACAAGTGTGATTGTGTATTGATTTCATGCATTTGTCTTGTATTAGGTTATCTAGTGTTTGATTTTATGTACATACAAACCCTAGGTCTAACCATGGTATATTTGAAAACGATAAATTGCGGGGATTTAAAGTCTACCCTATTACAAATACGTATCCAGGAGTGGGGGTATAAATATTTACAAATGGGGATGAGACTTATTAGGAGAGTAATGTCCAAATAAATTACAACCAAATCGAATTGCGATCTCAAATGTAAAATGTATCGAACGTACAAGAATAAACAAATGTAAATGTATCAATGTATTTGTGTATGTGTAGGTGATTTATTTACAAGTTGTTAAAAGTGTAAGTGCATGTAATTATTTACAAGTGAAATGTTAACTTAATGTAAGATTAAGTATTTATTTATTTGTTAAGTATTATTATCCTTTTTTATCTTTGTTAAGTATGTACAAACAAGAAAATTTAATAAAAGAAAAGAAAATGTTTTAAGTTCTATTTTTTTATGTATTAATGTTCTTATGTATTTTTAGTTAGCATTTTTATGTACAAAGTTTTAATTAAAAGAAATAAAAGAAAGAAAAAGTTTTAAACTTAATAATGTTTAATATTCATGTATTTTAGTTATAATGAAAAGTATTAGTAATATTATTATAAAAAAAAGAGTTAAGTTATATAAAAGAAAATAAAATAAAAGCTTTTTCGTTTGAATGAAATAGAAAAAAAATAGGAAAAGAGGCACATGGGCTTGAAGGAGTTATGCTGGCCCTAAACAAGAACTGACTGAGAATCAAAAGGGGAGGGTGCAAGGCGTGGAATTTGTATGGGATTAGGCATTGAAACGGGGCAAGGCCCAAAACAGTTTACACATGATTTGTCTTAGGGTTTCAGGATTTTGTATCATTTGGGACTTAGGGTTTGGAAAAAACACAGAGGCTCCGTTCACTTCGTGTTTGCTTCGTCTTCATCCTTCTCACGCCCTAGCCTCTGAACGCCTCTCCGTCTATGGCCGTCAAGCGCAACTTCCACTTCCTCTCCCTCCATGGGTTGTTCAAGTAGTGACAAGCAAAGGTAGGAAATTTTCCCATTTACATCTCTTGCTTTAGTTCGTGCATGTTCTGATTATTATTCTTGTTATTTGTCTCGTGAGGTGTATGAAAGGAAAGAAAAGAAGAGATACTACCTTGACCCTTGGAGACGGAGGAGGAGGCGGATTGGGAGGCGCTTTGGGTGGCCAAGGGTGAGCGCGCGTTGTGTTGAGCTGGCTCTGGAAATCCTAGTACTTGTATTTATGGGTTTGATGATGAGTTCCCCTGAAAACCCCTTTGCCTATTTGCTTCTTTTTCTCTCTTCTGTTTCTTTGCCTCGCCTTTTGAATAGCTTGCTTGCTTGTATGCTTCTTGAACCCTATGATGAGCCCAGCTCTGAGGGTGTGGTTGGTTTGCTTTGAATCTGTGTTGCCTTAAATGCTTGTGTACTGAGTTGCCTTGAATGCTCCTTCTGTATGCTATGGCTTTTTAGGCTTTTTGTTGGATTTTGAGGTTTTTGAATCAGGTTTAAGGTTTGACAGTTTGTTTGTGCTTCTGATTTGAGCCTGGATAAGTTTAGGCTTGAGGCATATGGTTGTTTGATTCAGGTTTGTGTCTGTTTGAGGCTTTTACTGCAGGCTTCAGGCTTGAGAGCTTAGACAGGTTTAGCTTCAGTTTGACTGATTTGTGTTTATCAGTTGGCTTCAGAGTTTTGGCTTGCTGTGCTGCTGGATTGAAAAGCTTGTAAGTTTGTTTTTGAAACTTAGGCCTTGAAACAAGTTTTTGTTATTTATGGTTTAAGATTGATGTTTTTACAGTTTAAGGCAGGCTTGGCTTTTAGGCTGTTTGCTTCAGGTTTGAAACAGGGCATAGGCTTGTGTTTATACCTTATGCGGGTTTTTGGTTTGAAAGGTTAGAGGCTTGGGCTTCAGCAGGCTTTTGATGCTGGTTGTTTAGGCTCTTTTTGTTTTGTGGCTTTTTTGTTCCTGCAGGTGAAGTTAAAGGCTTCAGTTTGTAGTGAGCTTGGTGTTTGAAAGGTTTTACACAATTCCTATTGCTTTGGTATTTTCTGCCTCCCTTATTACTGTTCTATAACAGTTTGTTTTATATCTTTTGTCTTCAAGCCTAAGCCTGCTGTAAGCCTTTCTTTTTTTCTCTTCTCCCTTCTCTCTCTCTCACAGATTAAAGCCTAAAATATTGCTTAGATTTGTCTTTTTCTGAAAAAGTAACTTGGCTTGGGAAATGATGATATTTTGATGTTGCTTGCAATGCATATTTTCCAGCTTTCCTGCATCTTGTTGACAGTATTTTGTACTTCTTTGACAGCTTTTGGATAGCCTTTTGTACTTGTTGATGTTTTGATATCTTTTGATATCTTTGGATAGTTGCTTTGACAGCTTGCTGTCCAGTTTGGACTTTGGTTAGGCATGCTTTGCAGTTCTGGACAGTTTAGTTTGCTATTCAGTTTGCCTTTTTGATTATGCAGCTTGTTGACAATGCAGTATGTTTGAAAATTTGAATTTGTGCATTTCACATTTTTGCAAGACATTCTATCCCTCTTTGTGAACCAAGAGCAATCTTATGATTTGCAGAGAGGGGAAACTGATTCCGGCCAGTTACTTTTAATGATGAATCCTGAATTAACTGTTCGTCTTTTATTTTATCTGCTTTTGACTTTTTCTTTTCTTTTTGCAGGTAAAAATAATTGAGCAAAGGAGCATTGGATAGAAGATGAAGATTTCAAGACATTTAGGACATAGCTTTATTTCAATTTTAATTATTTGTAATAATATTAATGTAAATAACTGTAAATAAATTTAACAGTATTTAAATAATATCTGTAACAAACAATTCAAAGTGAATAAACATCCTTTTTATCAGTTAATTCCTCTTTCAATTTACTGTCCATTTAATTATTTGAATTTCTTAAATTAAAATAACTGGAAGTATCCAATTATTCTGACTTAGAAAAATAATCAAACACTGTGGTCTTGCCATTTAGCATGAATCAATAATAAACCTGGCGCTCCAATTAAACAATGCATAGTTAATCAAACCAACATCCAGATACTTATCTTTTTACTGATCAAATCAAACACTGCAGATTCTCAATTTAAGTACCTCAGCTTTTATCTCATCTCAAATCAAATGCCTTAGCCTTTACTGATTAAACAAAATACTGCAAGTTCTTGATTCAAATGCCTCAATCCAAATCTTAGAGTAAACTGAAAAGAACTGTATAATTAATCCTTTTTGAGAATGCGCGCACAAAAACCCTAATTTTTTGATTAAATGTCAAAGAAGCGTTTGCCTGATCAAAACCTGAGCCAACTCAACCAAACCTTAGCAATCTGCTTGAACTGCTTTAAAAATCAATGAAAACCCTAAATTTTGTCTGACTGATGAGAAAAGTCTGTTTGACCGATTTTTGAGCCAGTCTGAAAAAATCAGGAAAAGCCCGAAGCTGTGATTTCTTGTGGAAAAATACGAGGGCAAATTTTGGGGTACAACAGATAGAATAGTGCATGACCTAATGGCTTAGAGCTCAAATAAAACATCTTGACCTAATTACATGGCTCAATACATTTCCAAAGATACAAGTGATTGATAGTTGAAGAATTGAATCAATTAATGAAAAGTCAATAGTCACACAAAAGTTAAACTTTAACTTTTTGGTCAACATTATAACTCAAAAATCAAGAATCATCAAGATATTCAAAACTATAAAACGTTATCATCAAGAATCAATAAATTAAACAAAAGTCAAAGTTGGAAGATTTTCAAGTACTTAGAAAAAATTCAAGTATTTTGTGCTTAGAAAACCCTAACTTCACAAGCAAGTTTTCTTCAAGATACAAGCGGATTCAAGGAAAACTTTCAACATGAAAGTTGTAGGGATTAATGAATTATACAACTTTGTTATTTTGGGATGATCCTAAAAAAGTGCTTGGATTAAGAGATATGGGCCCATGAAATTCTGATTATTTTTACCCAACACTTAGAAAAAAATTCTAAGTGTTTTGTTCTTAACAAAGTCACTACTTTATGGCCATTTTTCACTAAGATCCAAATTGATTCAGCAAAAACTCACAACATGAAAGTTGTAGATCTTGATTCAAGCTTTCCAAAATGTCCAAGAACACAAAATTATCATAATTGAGCTAGAAGTTTCAAAGAGATGAAGATGGCATGACAAACTTGAATTTTAGGTCATTCTTGTGAAAACCTTATAGCCAAATCTCATAACCATGTTGCACAATCTCACTTTGCAGGCCACTAAGCTCCTAAATCTATCCATAATCATAAGATTACACACACTTTTGAGCCATGATCCGAGGATTAGAAGCTTTGTCCAATGCATCATTCCATTTTTGGCACAAAGTTAACATTGCCATTTTGATAAAGTTACTTTAATAACAAAAGTCCAACCTTAAGCCAATACATTGTTGCTTATGACTTCAAAACATCTCAGCACCAAGAAGCAACCATCTACAACCTACAAAGCACCCCTAAAATCAATCCATGCTCACATTGGAACCATAACTCTCATGTATCTTCACTTGCAATCCCACTAAACCATAACTTGCTATCATACAAATCTGGTTGCTTCAACCTCCCAAACCTCTTGCCTATAAATAGAGAGGCCATTTTCAAGCCAAAACACGAATGGACAAGCCCTATAAACCTCTCACACACTCTCAAACTCAGAATCACTAAGAAACCACCATTGTTGCACATTTGAAGCTTCCAACACCCAACTCTCAATCCACTCATATGTTTTCCCTTTTTAGCATTTAAACATCATCCATACATCACATATAACACATCCAAACACCTGTTATACTTCTGTAACACCATATTCATCATCCTCTAAACTCCATATTTGAAGCTTTCATATTGACTTGGTTGGATTGATTCAACAACTTTTAAAGCAAAGTAGTTATCCCATTAGCTCAAGGATGGTCCCAGCAAGCTTAATCCATCATCACACTACTTCTGGAAGTCGTGTAGAGGGCATTTGATTTTCACTTCAAGAGGTAAGTTTTTTAACTGTGATATCTTGATACAAGCATCTTAAGTGCATACATTCTAAAGCAAAAATGTAGATATCAATGCCCTGAAGCTAACCATTTAATTAGTTCCCATCAATTTGGCTTGTGGAGTGAGAATCGAAGCTCTGACCAGTTAGGGTTCACTTTTGGTACTGAGTAAAATTCTTTTTATTCTATGAGGTTTAGTCAAAATAAATAGTATGGTTGAATTCCTTGTGGAATTTAAAACAAGTTTGGTGTTTACAGTTTTTGAAATGGTTAAAAAATAAAGATTTTACAAAATTCAAAAATGTTGGTGATGGTGTTGTTTGCGCGAAGAAGATGAAGTTTGTCTTTAAATTTTCAAAAATGAGTTTACTTTATATTTAATGCAACATATTTTATCACCGGATGTAACAGCCACCCCAGTGGTAAAACAAGCACACTATGACCTTAGGGGCCTGGGTTCGATCCCCAGTGGTAACCTTTTATTTTTCACATATTTGTTCTTTGCAGATTCAGCGCAGGCAAGCATAGTGTGTGCATGGTGCACCTCTGTATAACAACCATCGGATCTCATAACTCCAGATCTAGCGCTTCAGAAAGCCACACCCATGGTGCATCCCAAAGAATTGTCCTCACTGGATCTTACAAACGCATGGGCTCCTTTGTTAATGGGCCTAGGAATTTTGCTTTCTAACACCCCCTCAATTTCTTTTACAACGTAGGCCCATTGAACTTTTTTTTGTTTTAATTTAATTATTTCTTTTTAATCATTTATTATTAAATCAGAAAAAAAAATAACAAAAAATCATAAAATCATAAAAAAGGGTATATTTAGGTTTTGGTTTAATTAATTTTATTTTTTACAAATAAAATTAATTTAATTTTTTACAAATAAAATTAATTTAATTTAAATTACATTTTAATTTTTATCAATTATTTAAAATAATTAGAATTAGATTTTATATTTCATATATTTTTCTAAATAAAATATCAAAATTATTTTCTAACAATTAATTTTTTTTTTAAAATTAAAACTAATTTAGACTTAGGTTTTTTTAATTAAGTTAACTAAATTAACTTTCTTTTTAATTAATTAAATTAATTGAATTTTTTTCATTTATTTTTTTAGCTTCTTTAGGTTTTTACTAAACTTTTTTTAAATGAAAATTAAATAATTAGGTTAATCATCAAACCTTTTTCTATCAAAAAAATCACAAAAAACAATTTCCTTTCTCTTTGCTTTAGTTTACATTTTCGCGTATTTTATTATTTTGCATTTTTCTGATTATTGTAACTGCTCAATAGTCTGTAATAGCTCTAACTAGGTTTTACTGCTTTTCATCCCCATTCATAAGTTTGTACTCCCCATCCCCGAAGCGTTGTAATAGCGTAGAACATTTAATTTCTGCAATTTACTGCTTTCCTTATTACTGTTAGTAATTAGGGTTTGTATGGCAAGATTAAAATCAACCGATAGCAAAACCCAAATATCAAGATACTTGAAATCAAAACACTTCGCACACGCACACCTCTAGGGTAACCCTCACTTGTTGCCTCGAATTTAAATAGTCATGTCCCTCGAACGTGGTATGCTTTAGCAAAGACCCTCGGTTAAAAGATCGTAGTCCCTCGATGACCCTCGATGCTGCCTTTGGTAAACGATCTTAGTCCCTTATGAAAATTGCTAAATAATTTTACAAGTTGCCTTATATGACTGAACGATGACTCGCACCTGTCCCTCACATCCAATGATAGGGCTTTCTACTAACTAATGGTAGGATAGCACTATCTAAAGGAAGAGGAAAAGAACAAAGACTTCTTTGAGTAGGTAGAACACTCGTAATCGCTTGCTCACAAACTAAAACCATTTTCACACCTCACACTTTCAAAATGCTTTATAAACACTCTTGAGGACTGATATAAGGGTTATTATAAAGTAGATTGCCTTACATTGGCATCTTCAAAACATTTTTCACAAAACAACACTCTCTTTCATAAATATTTTCAAAACAAACATTTTGTATATATTATCAAGGATACGAGAATCATTACAAAATTGTCGCACTTAGGAATTTTCAAAATATTTTCAAACATACGCAAGCACAAAGCATTTCAAAAAATTAGCTAGCGATTGAGAACCCGTAGATAACTATGGATGAAAAGGGTGCTAACACCTTCCCTTTTCATAACCTACCCCCCTTACTTAGAAAATTCTCAAAGGTCTTTCCTATTCTTTTCACCCTTTCCTTTATTGGATAAAAGAAAAGTCGGCGGTGACTCTTGCTATCCGCAACATTTGTGACAAAATGCAAAACCCAAAAGTTAGTTCTCCCACCGTATTAAAGAACTGGCGACTCTGCTGGGGAGATACTAAAGTGGGGTTACCTTAAGATCTAGATCACCTTTATTGCTTTACTTGTTTGCCTTGTATGTTTTATAATTCGGGTTATGCTTGGGTTTATTTCTTGTATAGATCCTATACCCGGATCTGGGGGCATTTTAGGTAAGTAGCAATAGATCGTGAAAGTTGTATGGCGTATACCAATATGGTTGAAGTGATGGCTACGTTAGTGTGACACATTGGTTGGTGCTTGTGTCCCTTGAGTCAGTCAAGGAGAATGTTGGGTTGTCGTGTGGTATCATAAGCACTAACTGACCTTAGAACCTTAGTTGAAACAACTTAGCCATTATAGAGGAGTGAGATGGTCAGCTTTGGTGCAGACTGAAGTTGGTTGATACTCGATACTACACTCATTGATATTGTACTCTTGGGATATTTCAGTTGCAAATCAGATGCTTATGCTGAAATAATGTCTGAGAGAAAAATCAGTAATATGAGATTCCTAGAACCCGGTTACTTCTTTTAGGGTAGGTTGAGCCGACTAAACTCAAGAGGGTACTTACCTACAAACTCCATGCAATCTTAAACCTAAGGCCTTGTGTGTTTTGTTTGTGTATGATTAATTGTTCGAACATGACATCATAACATCATATCATATTATTTTCACTAACCATTTCAAGAACCTAGGGATTTATCTTTGTTCTGCTTTGTAGGTTATGGCCTCCGCTCGCAGGAATAATATCCGGATCAGTTTTGTAAGGATACCTTCTCAACTTAAGGAGTTAGTCTCAAAAGCTCCTAAAAGCTCTCAATTCACCAAAAACCATGGTCATCTACTCAATTTAGTTACTTTGGCTTTTGAAGAAAACATAATGAATGTTTTATTCCAGTTCTTTGATCCCGCACATCACTGTTTCACCTTTCTGGATTATCAGCTGGTACCCATAATGGAAGAGTTCTCTAGGCTACTGGGAGTAACTATTCTTGATCAGACACCTTTCACTGGTTTAGAGAAAGATCCATAACCTGAAGAAATTGCAGCAGCCTTACATCTGAAACGGTCCGACATTGTATCTAATTGGGAAACAAGGAGTGGAGTCAAAGGTTTTCTAGCTAAATTTCTGTTAGAGAAGGCTCGGCTGTTTCTGGATGCTATGAGTTTTCAAGCTTTCAAAGAAATTTTGGCTTTGCTAATCTATGATTTGGTGCTTTTCCCTAATCCAGACCAACTCATAGATGTGAATGCCGTCAAAATATTTCTTTATCGTAACCTTGTGCCTACCTTGCTCGAATATATTTTGCATTCTCTTCACACTCGTACTATGAGGAAATTAGGGACTCTTATGTGTTGCATACCTTTGTTATCCATGTGGTTTATTTCGTACCTTCCCCGATCAGTAATGAAGAATCATCAAGGTTTGAGGTGGTCTCAAAGGATGATGTAGCTCTCTCATTCAGATATCTATTGGTGTTCTCGATCTTTGGAAGATGTTACTATCATTGACCGTTGTGGGGAATTCCCTAATGTACCACTCCTTGGCATTAAGGCAAGTATTACTTACAACCCTTCTCTGGCTCTACGAAAATTTGGTTATACTCGAAGAGATGGTCCTCATAGCGCACTTATCCAGGGTATTGTGTTCGACTACGAAAATTATCCTCAAGGTTATCGCCAAAGGTTTATACGTGATTGGGGCATGGTAAAAAAGGTTGATAGCAAAACTTTAGGATAAATGAATTCTATCCCTTTGGAGCCCTATCTCAAATGGGTACGAGCTCGTGCTCAAAACCTTATGATGCCATATCCAGTTGTTCTACCTGTGATCATAGAGCATGTTGTCGAAGGAGACGTTTCTCGCATCATCCTCCATCCGGACATGCCTACTGACCTCGAAGAATTGCAGAAGTCGTGGATTCAACTCGAGGAAGAACGGGACACCTTTGAAGCTCAATTCTATGCAAGTGAAAAGAAAGTGTTGGAGCTCACAAAACAACTTCACGAGGAGCAAAGCCTTAATGCATACATCGATACAGAGAGGAAGCATCTGTGGGAGATTTGAGTCTTAGGTTTTAGAAGTTCATATTGTTGTCTCTTTGAGACCCTTTTGCTTTTCATTGTAATCCTAAGAGGCAATTTTAATTTTGAACTTACTAATAAAAATATTTGTTTTTTTTGTTTCCTCTCGATTAGTAAATTTAAATCTCCTAAGGTCTTTGAAAACCTTGCATCCACATATCATGCATCATTTCATAAACAGGTTTTCCAATACAGGTTTCGTCATCTATTTACTATTTATTTCAGTATAAGATGGCTCTCGAACAAACTGTCAAGGATCTGCAAACTCAGCATACACAATTTCAAGATACTCTTCTGAATCTGGCCAAATGGCAACAAGATATGATGACACTTCTCACCAAGAAAAAGAAGACTAAGAAGCCAGTTGTTATCCTCAATATGGGGAGAAGATTCAAAGGTCATGCTTTACTAGTTCAAGCGGGTGATGTTTCCTCTGAGGAAGACGAAAAACAAGAGGAGGATGGTAGAAGTGTTAGGGGAGAAGAGAATATACATGAAGATGAAGACTATTCCAATGAACAGTACCCTCCAGCAGATGACAAGTACAAGCAGTTAGAAGACTGTCTCAAAGCTATAGAAACCCAGAAAGTTCCTGGATTGGATTTTGGAGAGCTAAGTCTGATCCTGGGGGTGGTCATCCCTCACAAATTCAAGGTCCCTATATTTGCTAAATATGATGGGGTTTCTTGTCCCAAACTTCATCTGAGGTCGTATGTTCGAAAAATCCAATGTCATACTGCTGATAGGAAATTATGGGTCAATTCATTTCAAGAAAGTTTGTCTGGCACTCAACTTGAATGGTTTTATCAGCTGGAGGGAACCAACATCCACACATGGGAAGACTTAGATACTGCTTTCTTCAAGCAGTGTCAATATAATGTTGACCTGGCGCTAACTCGTGTACAATTGCAAAACATGTCCATAGGCTCGAATGAAGGGTTCAAGGAATATGCACAGAAGTGGAGAGACTTAGCTGGAAGGGTCCAACCTCCCTTGTTTGACCGAGAATTAGTTGATATGTTCATGGGTACACTGGTAGGCCCATTCTTTAATCATCTGATTAGGAGTTCTTCATCTGCCTTTACTAAGCTAATTCTAACAGGAGAAAGAGTTGAAAGTGGTATTAAGAGTGGGAATATTCCGATGATTGTAACTTCTAAAGAAGTCGTTCGGTGGTAAAAAAAAGAAACGGATGATGTCTATAGCCAGAAGAGCCATAGTAAAAATGATCTCCATCAGTCTGTAGGAGCGGTATTGATCTCTAATTCGGCGCCTGGTCAACAATCACAATAGGGTAACCAGTGTAGGTCAAACGCTCCGAGGAGACAATTCACCATGATTAATATGTCATTGGATTAAGCATTGCAACATTTGTTAAAGGCTGGCCTTATAACACTTTGATATCTTCCTCCTAATCCCAACACATCCTCTCCGAAGTACAATCCAAATGAAAGGCGTGTCTATCATTCAAACAGTCCTGGGTACGACACTAACAACTGCTGCACCCTGAGAAACAAAATTCAAAACATGATTGATAACAAAGAAATTGAGTTCGACCCTCCAGAGACTCAGAACGTGATTATTGCACCTATCCCTAAGCATGACAAAGGCATAAGTTCTATTGAAGATGTTTTGTATGTTACCTCTGTAAGTGATGTGGTTACCCCTCTCTCAACAATCAAGGAAAATTTGCTACAAGCCGGTTAATTTCTGGGTTGTGTTAAAAAAATGTTATTGATGTGCAATTCAACCCAATGGCAGTGGGTTACTGAAGGAAGGCATTCAGCGCCTGATGGATGAACATGTAATTTTGATTGAGAAAGTTATGAATACTTGGAATTTGTGCCAAGATTTATCTGTCATATTTGGTACTCCTTTTAGGATCACTTCCAAGGGTCCTGTAAGGATTACTGCCAATCCAAAAGCTTCTCCCTTGATCATTAAAACACCTGGACCCATCATGTATTCTTCGGAAAAAGATATTCCATGGAATTGTGGGTTTGGCGTCTATTATCACGGCATTAAACAAGAGTTGTCTGACGAAGATGATGAAGAGGTTGATCCCAATATTGACAATATTGTGGGGACCAGCAAAATTAATAGAAGCGGAAGGGATTTCTCCCCGGAAATCTCTCCACCTGTTCAAGTCACAGTTACCAAGACAACTGTCGAAGCTTGAGGTGAAGAGCCAATGATAGATCCTGCCCAGACGGAGGCACCAAAAGAAGCTACAATCAAGGACACAATTGGAAAAGAGTTAGAAGAGGTTTTGAAAATCATCCGCAAGAGTGACTATAAAATTGTTGAACATCTGGGGCAGACCTCGTCCAAAATCTCCATGTTATCTTTACTATTGTATTCTGAAGCCCATGCATAGGCTTTAGTAAAATTCTTGAAGACTGCTCACGTGCCGCAAGAGATCCTGGATGATTAATTTGCAAGTTATGTGGCTAACTTAACAACTAATAATAGATTAGGTGTTGAACCCCAAAATTTTCCCTCTCACTATCAATAATTTACTCACAAGATCTCCTTTGGCTCAAGATTGCACTAGGTTTGATCAGCTCAAGACATCTCCTTCAGCACTGATGACCAAAATTAGGGTTTGAGTTTGCACAAGGATTTTTGAACTTCTAATGCCCCATATTACTTTCATGGATCATTATGGACCCTTAAGATTACTCATATCAAGTTTCAAGCTTTGGATCACATTTTTGCTCAGTCAATCGATCAGTTGACCTAAAAAATCAGCTATATTGGGGAAAAAGTCAACCATGGCCAATTTACAGTCAAACTTAATAATTTTTTATCCACATCAATATTATAAACTCATATTTATCATTTGATCAAGTTTGGACCATAATTCCTCAAGAAATTTGATCAAATCATCAAAAGGGCAAAATTGTCAAAATTAGGGTTTTGACTGAGAAGGGGCAATTTCTGATTTTTGACCTAGCAAATGGTCAATTGGTTTGAAGCATGATTTCAAGAGTTCAATTGCATAATTTTGACCTAATGACATGACCTAAAACATTTCTCAAGATCAATTGGATTGATAGTGAATTTTCAATCAACTGATCAAAAAGTCAATTGTACACTAAAAAGTCAAACTTTGACTTTTTTGGTCAAAATTCAATGTCAAAGATCACAATTCATCAAAACATGTAAAAATATGAAACTTATTCATCAAGAAATCAAAAATTCAATATTTCATTTTGAAAAGTCAAAGTTTTCTAACTTAGAAATTTTTTCTAAGTGTTTAAGCTTCATGTTTTTTCATAACTTTAAGCCAATTTTTCACCATGATGCAAGAGGATTCAAAAGAAACATCCAACATGAAAGTTGTAGATCTCCATAAAATATACAACTTTTATTCACACAACTTCTCCTAAAATTTCTTGGATCTTAAGTTATTAATTCATAAATTCATGGTCATGAAACAAAAACACTTAGTGAAATTTTGCCCTAATTTGGTCAGGATTTTGACCTAAGTTGATGGCACTTTTTCATATAGTTACAAGGGGAATTTGAAAAAGTTATTCAAAGATGAGTTGTAGATCACATTACAAGCTTTCTAAAATATCCAAGAACTCCTTGAGATCATTCTTGAGCAGGGAGAATCGAAGAGATGAAGTTAGGGTTTTATCACTTGAATTACAAGTCATTTTTTGATGAACACGTGAACCAAATCCATGCTAGGCTGCATAATCTTTGCTTTGCAGGCCTCAAACTTGTTTGTCACTCCATAATTAAATGTTTACACAGTTGTTAGGGCTTTGATCCAAGCAATTGAGCTATTATCCAAGTTGCATTTCCATTAATGGTACAAAGTTAACATTGTCATTCTTGTAAAGCAAGCTTTTTGCATAAAGTCCATTCTTGATCCTCTAACTTGTTCCCTATGATCACACTCCATCCACAAAGTCAGAAGAAAGCTTGTTTAAAGCATAACCACTATATGAACCAATTACAAGGCATGGAAACTTGTTTTGTCAAAAAATCACATGTTGAACTTAAACATGCAAATTTGAATTCTGATCAACTAGAGAACTCTAAACTTGTTGCTTATAAATAGAGTCACTATTTGTGAGCTAAGAGAGAAGTTTTAGCACCCTGAAACACTCCCAAATTCCCTCTAGCCATAAATTGCACAAAAAACTCCATTTATACACAGTTTTGACCTTAAACTTGTATCTCTCATTTCCCTCGTGCGTTTTCCCTCAAATTCATTCCTAAAGCTTCCTTACATCAAATACAACTCATCCCCATCCTTATTCCAGAACTATAATACCATTTACCATAACCTTCATAACCAAAAAACAGAGTCTGCAACTTGACTCCTCAAGCCCATTTCAGCCACTTTCAACTCAAGCAAACCATTGCATTAGCTTCCTAAGGACTTGAGGGAGCTAGCCTGATCATCCCCACTGCCTGAAACAAACTCAAATCCATTTCACGATTTCCAGTTTTGAGGTATTTTTCTTGAACTTCTATCTTCATATTTAGGCATTGTTAGGCTTGCATTTGTGAAGATAAAATATAGACATCATTGCCCTTAAACTATACATGTCCATAGATTTCATTTATATTGATTGAGCTTAGAGAATTTTAGGTTTGAATCTCTGAAAAAAGTTAGGTCAAAATTTGGTACTTTTAGAAATTCTCATTCATCTTTGATTTATAACTTATGATATTTATATGGTTGGATTCGTATGGAAAATTGGAGAAACTTTCATGTTTGCATCTTTCATTTTTGTTGAGAAATGAGCAAGTTACAGGATCCATGGCTGGAGGTTGAAGATGAAGTCATTTTCAGGATTTGACTTGTGTTATGTTTTTTTTTTTTGCTTATGTTAACGGATGTATAGCCACCCCAGTAGTAGAAGCGCGCGCCTGTAACCAGAGGGACCTGGGTTCGAGCCCTAGTGGTACCTGTGATATGGTGGGAGAACTGACTTGAGGGTTTTGCGTTTTATCGCAAATGTTGCGGTTAGCAAGAGTCGCCACCGACTTTTCTTTTATCTAATAAGGAAAGGTGAAAAAGCACAGGAAAGACCTTTAGATATGTTTTCTTGAGTTCGGGGGGTAGATTATGAAAAGGGAAGGTATTAGCATCCTTTCCATCCATGGTTTTCCATGGGCTCTTAGTTACTCGCTAGATCACTTGCTTTTGTTTGAATGTGTGCTTGTGATGTGGGTTTTGAAAGTATTTTGAAAATGTAACTTTGTAAGGATTCTCATTTCTATAAGAACGCATACAAAGTGTTTGTTTTGAAAATAGTTCAAAGAGGTGTTTGTGAGATATGTTTTTAAAAGTGATTTTTGAAAAGGGTTTCCTTTGTAATGGCTCTCATTTCTATAAGAACGCGTACAAACTGTTATCTTTTAAAAAATGTTTCAAATGGAAATGTGAGTGTATAAAATGTTTTTGTTGTGAGCAAGCGAGTAACTGAGAGCGAACCTACCTACTCAAAAGGTCTTAAATGTGCTTTTCCTCCTCCTTTAGATGTTTCTATCTTACCATTGATTTGGTAAGAAGCCCCGTCGTTGGATGTGAAGGGATAGGCATTGGGTCATCGTATGATCATGATAGCAATGTTGTGAGATGACTTAGCACTTTTCTTTAGGGACTAAGATCATTTTGTAAGGCAACTTTGATAGCGTCATCGAGAGACTATGATCTTGTATTTTTTTATTTGTTTGTGCTAAGACATCCCACATGCATAACATGGCCATTTTTGTAAGGCAACAAGTGAGATTACCCTAAGGGTGCATGTGTGCAAAGTATGTTTGATTTGCATGCATTTTGTCTTTATTAGGGTGGTCTACTTGTTGATTTTATCTCTTGCCATACACGCCTAATTACTATACAGTATAAGGAAAACAATAAATTGCGGAAAATGAAATTCTATGCTATTACAATATTTAGGGGATGGGGGTACATATGTACGAATGAGGATTGCAAGTAAAAATAAACCCTAAGTTACTATTACAACCATATTGAAATAATATACAAGAAATGTAAAATGGATTTGTTTAGAAAATGTTTTGGTCTTTTGTTTTAAGAAATAAAATAAAGTGTGAAGGAAATACTTTTAATGTTTGCTGATTAGTGGAATGGAGAGTGATAGCAAAAATAATGAAAAAAGGAAGAAAAAAAGAATTAGCGTGTTGCTGATAAAAATGAAGGCAGAGGTTCTGACCCTGGCACGCTGCAAAACAGAAACCTGTTAGGGAAAATGTATAAGGTCAGAAGTTCTGAACCCACTGGGAACACAGTAGTTTCTATAAGTTCTGATATTACTGGTAACAAAATAGACTCCAGAAATGCTGGCGCCACTGACAGAACTTGGTCTCTCTCTCTATGCTAGCCAGAACATCTGTAATTTGTTTATTTCTCCTCAAAACAGAAGACATGCATAGAATTGTTATAGCAGGTGTCATGGTGTTTCAGAAAATAAGAAATATCATAACTATAAATCGAAGGCAAGCATGTATTTGCTAATCCTAACTCTGAGTTGTAGTTTCTTTAAGAAGTTCTGAACTGATTCATTCTCTACTTAAGCAGGCAGGTACATGAAATCTCAGAATATGTTCAACATCAGAAACATGATATCTACATTGTATTTTCGAGCATGTAAATCTGGTAATGCTTAAATAATATGGTGAGAGTCAGCAGAAACTTACCTTGCAGCTGGAAGAAGTTCTATGAACCGGAGTTAACCTCAACTCTGATGATGCTCTGAACAACTTCTTCACGTACTCAGTAAGCTGGAAGTTTTCAACTTCTGGGGATGGCAAGGAGATGATGTTCTGATTTCTTTGAGTGGATGGATGGAAAGTGTATAGTAGTATGAACACAGAAGTTAGGATAACTTCTAATACGTGAATCAGCAACTGCATGGATGGCTTTAGTCAAGAGGCACTTGAGAGCAAATGGCGTTTGAATGTAAGGAATCAAAAGTTAATAAGTTTTGTATGTTGTGTTTACAGTTCTTGGACTCTTGGAATTTTTGCAGGGGTTCAAGGTTTTTCTTTCTCAAAGTTTTTGACCTCTTTCACAATTTTTTTTGGACCCCTTCTCAGTGGCCAATGGTGTTCTATTTATAGGCAAAGTTTTGTGTGTTTGAAATGTCAAGTAGCGCCAACATCATACGCTAGATGCTGACTTGTTCTTGAAGAAAGTTCCAAAAAAGGTGTGATAGTTGACAGTTTTTTTTTAGCTTTAGGCTGGATTAGCAAGAAGGGATTAAGGAAAAGTAAACCTACAAGCGAAAAGTAGTGCATGGACCCATACTTAATTATGTGCAAAAGTATTTCTATGTTACACGTGGAGAGATCCTTTGGACAAAGACTCAAAAGTGGTTGTGAGTATTAATGAGAATTAAATGATGATGAGGTTTGTCAAAATCAAAAATCCTGTAATGTGAGATTTTGCATCATTGCTTAAATCTGGGCCAGAAGTTCTATTTCAGCGTAGTCTAAAACAAACACCTAACTTCTGATCCTAGTATCTTGTTGCCTCAGCATACTCTGAAGGATTCCTTAGGTTTTCCAGTAACCTTATTTGATTTACCTTTGAAAACTATAGATTAGAAGTTCTGCTTCTGCGTAGCATCCAATCTTCTGATCCTCTTACCTTCTGGCTCCAGCATGTTCTGAAGGAGCTTTCATGCTTCGTATTACGCTTTATTACCTTCTTTGCATTACCCTAGCAAACTCTGACTGAACTTGCGTAGATGCTGAAGAGCCATGTTCTGACTGAAGACTATGTGTTGAACCATGTTTACAACTTCTGACTGCACCTGCCTGGAGGCTGGCTCAGAAGTTCTGAAGTGTCATTTTTCTTAAATACTTAGAAAAAATCCCAAGTATTTAGAAATTTGGCTTTTCCATAGTAAATTTGACTTTTGAACTTTTTAATGATACAAACTTCATATTCTAACATGTCTTGATGAAATATGATTTCAGAGATTTGATTTTGATCCAAAAGTCAAAGTTTGACCTTTTAATGTGAAAATGACCATTTTGCCCTTACAGGCGACTTTCTTGAAAAAATTGTAATTCAAAGCTCGGGATTGGATGGAAGTAAACCTGGGGATCCAGGGTGATTTCTTGAGAAAATGAGAGGGCAAATTTTGGGGTATAACAGTTGTCCCTGTTCAATCTTCTTTAACCTGAAGAGTTAGATTGGCAAGATTTGCCATTCGTGACTCGAAGGTGGAAGATGATTGGACACTAGAGTGCCCAGAAATTTGCACTCGGCGGCGTCAGGAGGAATGGGATTAAATATTCCATTTGGAGAGGTGATAGAATCTTGTTGGAGATGGGCTTGTAGATGCCATCCAAGAATGCTTTTTGAAATGTAATTCGTAAGTTGAATATCAGAATGGCGTCCGTGTCTGGAGCGTATCAGAACTTATACCAAAGGTTGGATCTGTACTGTATCAAGAGGTTGATTCTAAATGAGTATCAGAATGGCATCCGTGTCTAGAGCGTATCTGAACTGTATCAGGAGTTTTCTTTGAATGAGTATCAGAATGGCATCCGTGTCTGAAGCGTATCTGAATTGTATCATAATTTGAAATCTGAATGAGTATCAGAATGGCATCAGCGTCTGGAGTATATCTGAACTGTATCTGAAAGTTGAATCTGAATGAGTATCAGAATGGCATCCGTGTCTGGAGCGTATTTGTACTGTATCTGAATTTGAAACATGAATGAGTATCAGAATGGCATCCGTGTCTGGAGTGTATCTGAACTGTATCTGAATTTGAAATCTGAATGAGTATCAGAGTGGCATCCGTGTCTAGAGCGTATCTGAAATGTATCTGAAAGTTGAATCTGAATGAGTATCAGAATGGCATCCGTGTCTGGAGCGTATTTGTACTGTATCTGAATTTGAAATCTGAATGAGTATCAGAATGGCATCCGTGTTTGGAGCGTATCTGCACTGTATCCTGATTGCATATTGTTAATGGTAGTTGTTAATCTTATCCTGAAAAGGGTAAAATGTTTGCTGAAACACAAAGTTATTTTGTATGAAATGTATGATGCAATGTATTTGCTTTATGATATGTGGATGTAATGTATGCGCATGTAAGCTGATTTGCTGTATTGTTGTTTGATTGAGGAAAATAAATCCTTGAATGCTGCTGAGGATATGTTGAAATTTTGTGCCTTTAAGTTGAAATACTGACGAACTCTTGTTGAGAGAAGTAAATTCTAATGTGAGGGCAACGCCATGTACTGCTTATAAGATCTGCTTGGGAAATCCTGATAATTTTGACGATTTCTACTGGGGATTAATAATTTGAAATTTGTTCCGCTGGGGATTTAAATAACGTACTGTGGGGATTACTTTATGGAATAGCCTAGACACGTTTTCCTGTCCTTTCAAACTATCAGTAATTGTCTTTCTCATTTTGTTCATTTGTAAATAGTAATTATGTTCAAATGCATATGTTCATCAATGAATCATTGGACGTTTTTGAAAACCAAGCACAATCGTAAACAAAAGACAAATAGTTTTTTGCACTTTCGAAGGGGTATCTTTGTATTGACTTTGAATAAGTATTTTGTACAAAGGAGACAAACATTCTAGTAAGAGAGTGGTGCCATAAAACAAGAAAAATTTATACAAAGTAAGATAGATATGTGTAATAATCCCATGGGGTTCCCATTCTGATATAGCCTTTATATCTCCGAATATCTTGTCTATTTGTTGCTTCGTCCGGAGATGATTGAATTGATCAAAAACTCTGAGTTTTTCAGTGAAAGTCAAAGGTTGTCCGTTAAGTGATCCGATGGGACATAGTCATACGCTTTAATTCCCTAACTTTTGCTTGGACCGCCCTTTCAGGTTTTCAGTCCACGGGGAAACCCTTTTTTGCCCAAGTTGCCCTTTCGGGTTTTCAACTTGTCGGGTGTACAATTTTTTTTTGTTTTATCCCTAATTTTTGCCCGAACCTTTTTGGTTCGCCGGGATGCCCCTTTTTTTGCCTAGGTGTGTCAACCTAGCGGGTCTCTTATGCGTAATATCTTTTGACTATGTTCGCGTTCGCAGGGTGTGGCAGGTCGTCGCCGTCCATGGTTGTCAAGATCATTGTCCCACTAGAGAATATGTTCTTGATTACAAATGGTCCTTCATAGGTAGGAGTCCATTTGCCCCTGGGATCACTGTGTGGCAAGATGATACGTTTGATCACCAGATCCCCAACTTGATATACTTGGCGCCTGACTTTCTTGTTGAAAGCCTTGAACATCCGCTTCTGATACATCTGACCATGGCAAATAGCATTAAGTCTCTTTTCATCAATTAAGTTCAGTTGATTAAGTCGAGTTTGGATCCAATCGTCTTCATTCAAACATGCATCCTTCATAATTCTCAGAGAGGGGATCTGTACCTCAATAGGCAAAACAACTTCCATGCCATATACCAAAGAATAGGGTGTTGCCCCAGTTGATGTGCGAGTCGTGGTACGGTACCCGTAGAGAGCGAATGGTAGCATCTCATGCCAGTCTTTGTATGTCACTGTCATTTTCTGTATGATCTTCTTAATGTTTTTATTTGCAGCTTTGACAGCACCATTCATCTTTGGCCGATAGGGAGAAGAATTGTGATGTTGGATCTTGAATTGCTCGCATAAAGCGGTGATCATAGTGTTGTTGATATTTGTACCATTGGCAGTGATGATCCTTTCCGGGATACCATACCGGAAAATGAGGTTTCGCTTGATGAAACGGGCAACAACATTCTTGGTAACGGAAGTGAAGGAAGCTGCTTCGACCCACTTTGTAAAATAGTCAATGGCCACTAGGATGAAGCGGTGTCCATTGGAGGTTGTAGGCTTGATCTCTCCAATCATATCAATTCCCCACGTAGCAAAGGGCCAAGGAGCCGTTAAGACATTCAGAGGAACCGGAGGTACGTGCACCTTGTCAGCATAAATTTGGCATTTATGACAGGTTCGAGAATGTCGATAGCAATCTGCTTCCATGGTAGACCAATAATAGCCTGCCCGAAGGATTTTCTTCGCCATCGTATGCCCACTGGAGTGAGTTCCAAAAGTACCTTCATGTAATTCAGCCATGATCTTTTCATCTTCAACCTTATCCATGCACCGAAGCAAAATGGAGTCATGATTGTGTTTGTACAGGATGCCATTACTAAGGAAGAACTTAGCAGAGAATCTCCTTAAGAACTTCTTATCATTGATCGAAGCTCCTTCTGGATATTCTTGAACCTCGAGATACCTCTTGACTTCATGAAACCAAGGTTGGTCCACTACTTCTTCAGTATTAATCTCGTGACAGTGTGCTGGTTCATCCATTTGTTCGATGGTGATTCGGGGAGCCTCGTTATCCCAATTAAGTTTAAACATAGATGACATTGCGGCTAGAGCGTCTGCTAGCTGATTTTCTTCTCGCGGGAAATGCTCGAAGGTAATCTTCTCAAAATGTGGTAGTAATGTCAAAACATGTTCTTTGTAAGGGATAAGGTTTGGGTGCTTAGTGTCCCATTCCCCTTTGATCTGACTGATGACCAAAGCTGAATCTCCAAACACATCTAAGGATTTGATTCCCAAGTCCATGGCAGCTCTGAGACCAAAGATACATGCTTCGTATTCTGCCATGTTGTTTGTACAGTTGAAGCAAATTTTGCCAGTAAAGGGAGTATGACACCCTTCCGGAGATATGGGTACGAAGCTGATTATATTGCCGAGTGCATTGGATGCCCCATAAAATAACATGGTCCATCGGGATCCTTGTTCAGGTCCGTCATATGGCCTGAATTCTTCACAGCTGTCTAATGTCATGATGTCTTCATCCGGGAATTCAAACTTCATGGACTGATAGTCTTCCACAGCTTGGTGAGCAAGGTGATCAGCTAGTACGCTACCCTTTATAGCTTTTTGGGTAGTATATTGTATGTCGTATTCTGTTAGGATCATTTTCCATCTAGCTATTCTCCCATAAATAGCAGGCTTCTCGAAGATGTATTTTATCGGATCCATCTTAGATATCAACAAAGTAGTATGAGTCAGCATATACTGTCTTAGCCGGCGAGTATCCCATGTCAGAGCGCATCAAGTTTTCTCGAGCAGTGAATATCTTGTTTCACAGTCGGTAAACTTTTTTCTCAGGTAATAAATAGCGTGCTCTTTTCGGCCAGACTCGTCATGCTGCCCCAATACACACCCCATTGAGTTTTCTAAAACGATCAGATACATGATCAGTGGTCTTCCCTCGACTGGTGGCAACAACACAGGAGGCTCTTGTAAGTACTCTTTGATTTTGTCAAAAGCAGCCTGGCATTCATCGTTCCATATGACTACTTGATCTTTCTTCAATAGTTTAAAGATTGGCTCACAAGTAGCTGTTAGGTGAGAAATGAATCTGGCAATATAGTTCAGGCGCCCCAAGAATCCTCTGACTTCCTTCTTAGTACGAGGAGCAGGCATTTCTTGTATTTCTTTAACCTTGGCAGGATCGACCTCAATGCCTTTGTTACTGACGACAAAACCCAAAAGTTTACCGGACCATACTCCGAATGTGCACTTGTTTGGATTCAACCTTAACTTGTACTCCTTCAATCTCTTAAACAGCATTTGCAAGTTATCAAGGTGCTCTTCTTCCATTTGTGATCGGGCTATCATATCATCCACGTAGACCTCTATTTCATGATGTATCATGCCATGAAATAACGCTACCATGGCGCGCTGATAGGTTGCCCCAGCATTCTTCAGTCTGAATGGCATCACTTTGTAGCAGAATGTGCCCCACTGTGTGACAAATGTTGTTTTCTCCATGTCCTCAGGTACCATTTTGATTTGGTTGTAACCTGAGAATCCGTCCATGAAGGAAAACACTTTATTCTAGGTCGTATTGTCAACTAGGATATCTATGTGGGGGAGTGGAAAATCATCTTTAGGGCTGGCCCTATTCAAATCTCTATAGTCCAGTCACATTTGTACTTTGTCGTCCTTTTTAGGCACGAGAACAATGTTGACAACCCATTGGGGATAGGAAGTGACAGCCAAGAATCCAGCATTGAATTGCTTCATGACCTCCGCTTTGATCTTTTCTGACATATCAGGTCTCATGCGGCGGACTTTTTGTTTTACTGGTGGACAGTCTTCTCTTGTAGGCAGACGATGTACCACGATGTCTATATCAAGTCCTGGCATGTCTTCATATGACCAGGAAAAGATCTCAACATAATCATGCAACAGCTGAATCAGACGCTCCTTGACACTGGGCTCCAGATTGGCACCCACCTTGACCTCTTTTTTATCCCCCTCGGTACCCAGATTGATTGTATCCACAGGTTCCTCGTGAGGCTGAATAGCTCTTTCCTCTTGTTGTAGTAGTCTGGCCAGTTCCCCTGGTACTTCACAATCTTCCTCACCTTCGTCTTCGGCTTGGTAGATTAGATCCTCAGAGTCAAAAAAATCCATAGCAGTATCGTTACCCATGGGATCTGGAATGGAGGGGTACCTGCATTTGTGAGTGTGGGTGTGTGTAAGGGTATAGCCATCCTTAAAAATAAAATGTAAAAGAAAAACAATGAGCATAAAAGTTTGTATGTGAAAAACGTCCATGATTCATTGAATGTCATATGAGGATGAAATAATAACCCTTACAAATGGACCAATGTGCCTCGGGTAAGACACAAGGTTTTAAATGTGCAAATTGTTTATGAATATTACAAGTCCAACAGAAATGTAAAGATAAATTACTGAGGGGTGAAAGTTATTGGGATAAAGTCTCTGGCCTCCCAATTGCGAAGTCCTCCGTTGACAGTTGGAAATATCCAATCCTCCAAGCTGCAATCCTCTTCACCATCTTCCACCGCATTGACCTCTCGGTTGCTAATCTTCAAGGGTGGCCCTCCAGCACGGGCACAGCGTATAGCCTTCTGAGCACCTGAAGTGAACCCTAAGCCAAACTTGTCAGATTTATACGGAATATCCGGAAGTTTCCCCCAGATGGTGCATCCACCCTCCTCTACTAATGCCTTGGCATCCTTCAGAGATGACATCCAGAGTGGAGGTCTTGTAATCTTGGGAATTTGGGACACAGTCTTGGTTACTGCTACCTCTTGGGGGACCTCTTCGAAATGTTGAAAAGGAGTTTCAATGAACTCGTCGTCCAATTCCACATACCGGAAGGAATTGAGGTGGTTAATCATATACTCTTCCTCTCCGTGGATAGTGATAATCTTTCCCTAGACCAGATATTTCAGCACCTGGTGCAGTGTAGAGGTGACAGCGCCAGCATTATAGATCCACGGCCATCCTAGCAGATAGGAGTAAGAGGGGTAGATGTCCATTACATAGAAAGTTGAGTTGAAAGTTTGAGTCCCAACCTTTCTGGGGATATCCACCTCCCCGTGGACCATCCTCTTTGAGCCATCAAATGCCCTTACGACTAGGTTACTGGGTTTTAGCGTCAGTCCTTCGCAGTCTAGTCTGTCGAGAGCTTTCTTCGGTAAAACATTCAAAGATGAGCCAGTGTCCACCAAGACATGGGCCAGAGTTGTGCCTCTACATTCCACAGAGACATGCAATGCCTCGTTGTGCTTTCTTCCCCTTGGTTTCAGATCAGCATCTGAGAAGCCTAGGCCGTTGTCCACCGTCAAGCTGGCCACGCAATCTTGAAATTGGCCAGCAGATGTCTCTTGTGGCACATGGGCTGTCTTTAGAAACTTCACCAAGGCTTTCGCATGTGCCTCGGAGCATAGTAACAATGCCAGCATGGAGATTTTGGAGGGAGTTTGCCCCAACTGTTTGACTACGTCGTAGTCGCTCTTCTTTATTATTCTCAGGATCTCCTCCATTTCCTTCTTGGAGGTTTCAGGGATAGTCAGTGGTTGAGCCTTCGTCCGGACAGGCTCTTCTTGAATACTTTTTCCTCGAGTTTTAGCAGTAGGAGTGTTGGTATGGATACCAGAAGGGTTTGTGTCGTCTTTGTCAATAGGAGCACTTGCAGAGATGATTATTGGTACAGAAGTAACCTTTGGAGCAGCCACGGGTCCAAAAACTGCCTTTGGGGGGGGGCAATTTATGGAGAGAAGATTCTACCGCTTCGGGTAAACTTACTGGTTCCAGAAATATTACTAATTTCAGAGTCTTCTTCTTCGGAGTTTATCACTTCGGCGGCCAGCCCATCTTGTTTGATGCCATGGTAGTAGATGTCCCCACCGTAATTCCACGACACAGTTTTGTCTGATTCATACGGGACTGGCCCAGGCATTGTGATTATAAGAGGAGTAGCTTTTGGAACCGATGTAATTCTAACGGGTCTTTTGAGGACCCTGGAAGAATTGGCGGAGATGGTGATGATTGAAACGTCTTCAACAAGAATAGGTGAAATAGGATCACTTTCAAACAGAATTTCTTTGTTGTCTATCAAGCGTTGAATGCATGTTTTCAACAAAGGGTAAATAGTTTGTGAGGATAAGCAGAGGTGGCAGTCTTCATTATAACCTGGGAGTACACTGGCTTTCAACAAGTTCACCTTAATGATTGGGAGTGGAGTCACGAGTTCATCAACTGTGGTAACAAACAAATCTTCTTCAATTGAATTGGTGTTGTGACCATGCCTGGGCATAGGAGCAGAAATGACGTTTGGCTTATCGGGCGTATCAAACTCAATCTCTTTTGCCTCTATAAGGTCTTGAATTTTGTTTTTTAAATCCCAACAGTTGTTGGTGTCGTGACCCAGACTTTTGGAATGATATGCGCAACGGGCATTTGGGTGATAATGAGGGGACACTGTGTTGGGGTTTTTTAGAGCTTCTTTTAAAGTTGCCAAATTGGATTTCAGAAGGTGCGGTAAAACCTGGGATAGAGTCATATTGATTCTGGTGAATTGCCGGACTGGCCTTTCCACCCTCGGTTAGTTACTTCTTGGTTGATCAGATGTAGGCTTTGGGATCATAACAGCCCCTACCATTGGTCGGAGTTCGGCTCTCCCTTGGTTCCTTTGTGGATATACAACAGCTACTTCTTTCTTCCCAATAAAAGGCTTCCTTATAGCTGTAGAGGCAGATGAATCCTTCTGAATCTTTCCATTTTTTATACCGGCTTCCACCCTCTCTCCGGTTAATATTAGCTCAGTAAAGCCTGCAGATGAGCTTCCGATCAGATGGTTGAAAAAGGGACCAGACAAAGTGCCTAAGAACATGTCCACCAATTCCCTTTCAGACAGAGGGGGTTGAACTCTCCCAGCTAGATCTCTCTATTTCTGCGTGTAATCGTTGAAACCCTCATCGGAAGCCATAGCCATACTCTGAAGTTGAGTACGGGTAGGCGCCAAATCAGCATTATATTGATATTGCTTGTAGAAAGTTGCGGCAAGATCTTCCTAATTATGGACGTTGTCCCTTTCCAGTTGGTAAAACCACTCGAGTTGTGTTCCAGATAGACTATCTTGGAAAAAATGCACCCACAAGTCTTTATCAGCGGAGTGTGGCTGGATCTTTCTCACATATGATCGGGGATGCATCTTAGGATATGACACCCCATCATATTTTGCAAACAAAGGCACTTTGAATTTTGGAGGGATCACGATCCCCGACACTAGTCCCAATTCTTCATAGTCTAGACCTGGCACCTTTTGTATTTCCATAGCGCTCAAACGCTCTTCAAGATGTCTGTACTTATCATCAGCTGGAGGATACTGTTCCTCAGAGTAGTCTTCCTCTTCTTCAGATTTTGACGGGACCACTGTTTCCTTTCCTTTTCCCTCTCCTTCACTGGATGTTGTTATAAAATTCAAGGTTCTTCTAGTCTGCCCTTGAAATCTTCTCCCCATGTTTAAAACCCCAGTGACCTTCTTTGTTTTATTTTTCCTTTCCTCAGCCAGCAGAGTCTTCAACTCTTCTTTCCCCTTGGCTAGGGTCATGAGCAACTGTTGAAACTGTGTGTTCTGAGCTTGGAGATCTTTGACTGTCTGTTCGAGATCCATCTTACTGAAATAAATAGTAGAAAGATGAGGAAACTCATTGCAAAAGACTTGTTTATATTATGATGAATGATATGTGCATATGCAATGTTTTCAAGTATTTCAAAGATTCAATTTCGTTTTAGACAAAAAGGAAACACGCGTTATATTAATAAGATAAAGTTTGAGTACATCAATGCCCTTTGGGCAAAATAATACAAAAATCTAAGATAAAAAAGTAGTGTGCATCCTCTTTGGTGCTATGTAGGCATTTAGAGTCTTCTCCTCATGAAGTAGCCTAGTGAGTTCCAAAACCTTCTTTTCGCTTGCATAGAATTGGGCTTCGAAAGTATCTCGCTCTCCTTTGAGTTGTGTACAATCCCTTTGTAGGTCTTTAAGAGATGTGGGCATGTCAGGATGTAGGATAGTGTATGGAACATCTCCTTCCTTAACAGGCTCAACGATTACCGGGAGAATAGAGAGTTAAGGCATCATAAGAATTTTAGCACGGGTTCGTACCCACTTGAGGTAAGGCTCAAGAGGGATGGAATTCTTGTGCCCCAAAGTCTTGCTATCTACCTTGTTTAGCTTCCTCCAAGCTCGGATAAATCTCGGGCGAAGACCTTGATCATCGTTGTCGTAGTCGAATACCAAACCTTGAATCAGCATCTCGTGCGGGCCATCCCTTCGGGCGTAACCAAACTGTCTTAAGGCTAAGCAAGGGTTGTAGGTGATGCCTCCCCTAATTCCACGTAGAGGGACATTAGGGAATTCTCCACAACGGTCAATAATGATAACATTCTCTTTGGATCGGGAGCACCAATGAATGTCTGAATGTTTGAGCGTCATTAACCTTTGTGACCACCTTGAACCTTGCTCGTTCTTTAAGACCAATTGGGGAAGATGAGAAATAAACCATATTGCCAGGAGAGGAGTGTAACACACAAGGACACCTATCTTCCTCATTGTGCGAGTGTGAAAAGAGTGTAGGATATCCCCTAGCAATGTAGGCACCGTATTGCGTGACATGAAGATTTTGACGGCGCTCACATCTATGAGTTGGTCAGGATTGGGAAATAAGACCATCCCATAGATAAGAAGAGCCACAATTTCCTCAAAGGCTTGCAAGTCTAAGGAATTCCAACAGCTTTGGGCTTTCTCAAATATGAACTTTGCCAAGAAGCCTTTGGCACCACTTCTAGTCTCCCAATGAGTTGTGACATCAGATGAGTGCAAGTGCAGAGCTTGAGCAATCTCTTCTGGCTTTGGATCTCTTTCCGTACCATTGAAAGGTAGTTTATTGAGAATGGGAATCCTCAATAGTTGGGAGAATTCTTCCAAAGTAGGTACAAGCTGATAGTCGGGAAATGTGAAGAAATGGTGCAAAGGGTCAAAGAACTGAAAGAGCACCTTTATCATATCCTCATCTGTGTTGGAGGTGACCAAGTTGAGTAGTCTACCATGTCTCTCGGTGAATGGAGAGTTCTCAGGGATCCTTGAAGCTATCTCCTTAAGTTGTGGAGGAATTCTTACAAGGTTGACTTGGATAGTTTTCATGCGAAGTGAATCCATATCCTACAAAACAAGAACAAAGATGAATCTCCAAAATCCTTGAAATGGATAGTGATGTGTATGTTGCTCATGATGTCCATGATGTTATGTACAAGTATGCATATACAAACAAGGCAAACAAGTTCTTAGTTTAGGCTTGCATGGGGTTTTATAGGTAAGTACCCTCTTGAAATTTAATTGGCTTAAACTTGTCCTAGTAATAGTAATTGGGTTCTAAGGAGCTCAATATCACCGGATTGTTTCCTTGGTCATTGTTTCAGCTCAAGCCTCTTTAATGGCGACCTAAATATCCCAAGAAACCAAACCTCAATGAGTGTAGTATCGAGTATCTACCAACTTCGGACTGCACCAAAGCCGGTCATCTCACTACACCCTAAAGGCCAAGTTGGTCAAGTAAAGGGTTCTAGAAGTTCGTTAGTGCTTCATGACATCACTCAGTGGCCCCGTATTCTCTTTGATTGACTCAAAGGATACCGGTACCCACAAATATGTCACACTAACATAGCTATTTCTTAGACCATGTCGGTCTACCCCGCACAGTTTCCACAACGTATTGCTATTTACCTATAATGTATCCCAAATCCGGGTGGAGGATTCAAACCCAAACAAAGAACCATAATGTAAAGCATACAAGTCAAACAATGTAAGAAAATAAATGTGATTTAGCCCTAAGGTAACCCCACTTTTATAAAATTCCCTAGTAGAGTCGCCAGTTCTGTGATACGATGGAGAACTGACTTAAGGGTTTTGCGTTTTATCACAAATGTTACAGTTAGCAAGAGTCGCCACCGACTTTTCTTTTATCCAATAAGGAAAGGTGAAAAAGCATATGAAAGACCTTTAGAGATGTTTTCTTGAGTTCGGGGGGTAGATTATGAAAAGGGAAGGTATTAGCACCCTTTCCATCCATGGTTTACCATGGGCTCTTAGTTACTCGCTAGATCACTTGCTTTTGTTTGAATGTGTGCTTGTGATATGGGTTTTGAAAGTATTTCGAAAATGTAACTTTGTAAGGATTCTCGTTTCTATAAGAACGCATACAAAGTGTTTGTTTCGAAAATAGTTCAAAGAGGTGTTTGTGAGATATGTTTTTGAAAGTGATTTTTGAAAAGGGTTTCCTTTGTAATGGCTCTCGTTTCTATAAGAACGCGTACAAAGTGTTATCTTTTAAAAAATGTTTCAAATGGAAATGTGAGTGTATAAAATGTTTTTGTTGTGAGCAAGCGAGTAACTGAGAGCAAACCTACCTACTCAAAAGGTCTTAGATGTGTTTTTCCTCCTCCTTTAGATGTTACTATCTTACCATTGATTTGGTAAGAATTCCCATCGTTGGATGTGAAGGGATAGGCATTGGGTCATCGTATGACCATGATAGCAATGTTGTGAGATGACTTAGCACTTTTCTTTAGGGACTAAGATCATTTTGTAAGGAAACTTTGATAGCGTCATCGAGGGACTATGATCTTGTATTTTTTTATTTGTTTGTGCTAAGACATCCCACATGCATAACATGGCCATTTTCGTAAGGCAACAAGTGAGATTACCCTAAGGGTGCATGTGTGCAAAGTATGTTTGATTTGCATGCATTTTGTCTTTATTAGGGTGGTCTATTTGTTAATTTTATCTCTTGCCATACACGCCTAATTACTATACAGTATAAGGAAAACAGTAAATTGCGGAAAATGAAATTCTACGCTATTATAATATTTAGGGGATGGGGGTACATATGTACGAATGGGGATTGCAAGTAAAAATAAACCCTAAGTTACTATTACAACCATATTGTAATAATATACAAGAAATGTAAAATGGATTTGTTTAGAAAATGTTTTGGTCTGTTGTTTTAAGAAATAAAATAAAGTGTGAAGGAAATACTTTTGATGTTTGCTGATTAGTGGAATGGAGAGTGATAGCAAAAATAATGAAAAAAGGAAGAAAAAAAAGAATCAGCGTGTTGCTGATAAAAATGAAGTCAGAGGTTCTGACCCTGGAACGCTACAAAACAGAAACCTGTTAGTGAAAATGTATAAGGTCAGAAGTTCTGAACCCACTGGGAACACAGTAGTTTCCAGAAGTTCTGATATTACTGGTAATAAAACAGACTCCAGAAATGCTAGCGCCACTGACAGAACTTGGTCTCTCTATCTCTATGCTAGTCAGAACATCTGTAATTTGGTTATTTCTCCTCAAAACAGAAGACGTGCATAGAATAGTTATAGCAGGTGTCATGGTGTTTCAGAAAATAAGAAATATCAGAACTATAAATCAAAGGCAAGCGTGTAATTGCTAATCCTAACTCTGAGTTCTAGTTTCTTTAAGAAGTTCTGAACTGATTTATTCTCTACTTAAGCAGGCAGGTACATGAAATCTCAGAATATGTTCAACATCAGAAACATGATATCTACATTGTATTTTTGAGCATGTAAATATGGTAATGTTTAAATAATGTGGTGAGAGTCAGCAGAAACTTACCTTGCAGCTAGAAGAAGTTCTGTGAACCAGAGTTAACCTCAACTCTGATGATGCTCTGAACAGCTTCTTCACGTACTCAGTAAGCTGGAAGTTTTCAACTTCTGGGGATGGCAAGGAGATGATGTTCTGATTTCTTTGAGTGGATGGATGGAAAGTGTATAGTAGTATGAACACAGAAGTTAGGATAACTTCCAATATGTGAATCAGCAACTGCGTGGATGGCTTTAGTCATGAGGCACTTGAGAGAAAATGGCGTTTGAATGCAAGGAATCAAAAGTTAATAAGTTTTGTATGTTGTGTTTATAGTTCTTGGACTCTTGGAATTTTTGCAAGGGTTCAAGGTTTTTCTTTCTCAAAGTTTTTGACCTCTTTCACAAATTTTTTTTGGACCCCTTCTCAGTGGCCAATGGTGTTCTATTTATAGGAAAAGTTTTGTGTGTTTTAAATGTCAAGTAGCGCCAACATCATACGCTAGATGCTGACTTGTTCTTGAAGAAAGTTCCAAAAAAGGTGTGATAGTTGACTTTTTTTTTAGCTTTAGGATGGATTAGCAAGCGGGGATTAAGGAAAAGTAAACCTACAAGCGAAAAGTAGCGCATGGACCCATACTTAATTATGTGCAAAAGTATTTCTATGTTACACGTGGAGAGATCCTTTGGACAAAGACTCAAAAGTGGTTGTGAGCATTAATGAGCATTAAATGATGATGAGATTTATCAAAATCAAAAATCCTGTAATGTGAGATTTTGCATCATTGCTTAAATCTGGGCCAGAAGTTCTATTTCAGCGTAGTCCAAAACAAACACCCAACTTCTGATCCTAGTATCCTGTTGCCTCAACATACTCTGAAGGATTCCTCAGGTTTTACAGTAACCTTCTTTGATTTACCTTTGAAAACTCTAGATTAGAAGTTCTGCTTCTGCGTAGCATCCAATCTTCTGATCCTCTTACCTTTTGGCTCCAGCATGTTCTGAAGGAGCTTCTATGCTTCGTATTACGCTTTATTACCTTCTTTGCATTACCCTAGCAAACTCTGACTGAACTTGTGTAGATGCCGAAGAGCCATGTTCTGACTGAAGACTATGTGCTGAACCATGTTTACAACTTCTGACTGAACCTGCCTGGAGGCTGGCTTAGAAGTTCTGAAGTGTCGTTTTTCTTAAATACTTAGAAAAAATCCCAAGTATTTAGAAATTTGGCTTTTCCATAGTAAATTTGACTTTTGAACTTTTTGATGATACAAACTTCATATTCCAACATGTCTTGATGAAATATGATTTCAGAGATTTGATTTTGATCCAAAAGTAAAAGTTTGACCTTTTAATGTGAAAATGACCATTTTGCCCTTGCAGGCGACTTTCTTGAAAAATTTGTAATTCAAAGCTCGGGATTGGATGGAAGTAAACCTGAGGATCCATGGTGATTTCTTGATAAAATGAGAGGGCAAATTTTGGGGTACAACAATACCCTTTTGATTTTTTTTCATATTTTTTCCTATTTTGACTTTTTGGACAAGCGTTGGGCCTCCTCCTTTTGGCCTTATGTTTTTTTCTTGCCTCTAACCCTCTTGCAGGCTATTCATACCCCTGGCCCAGTTTTTATTTTCTTTTCTTATTTTTATTTTATTTATTTTCTTAATTATTTTTCTAATGCTAAAAAAACATAAAAAAAATATAAAAATATTAGATTTATATTTGGACATAGTTTATTTATCTTTTCCCACACAAAAATTATTTTATTTTATCATACTTTATTTATTTCACTAAATATTTTGTAAATTTAATTAAAGACTGGGATTTTAGTTTATTTCTCTCATAATAAAAAAATGCTCTTTTAAATATAAAAAGACCAAAAATATTTTATAATACTATAAATTATTTTCAAGACAAAAATACAAAAAAAATACTTTTCTTAAACTTAATTTCTTTTTAATCAATTAATATATTTAGGATTTTATTTAAAATCTTTTCTTAGTAAATTTATGTTTTACTTTTAATTAATTATTTTCTTTTAATTAATTAGGTTAAAATAAATTCCCTTTTCCTAAAAAATCCAAACAAAAATATCCGTTTTCTTCACATTTGCATTCTTATATATTTATTCATTATGTACATTATTTATTTCAATTCTTGTATAAATTATATGGGGAAGCGGGAAGTCATTCTTGGGGCTTGCCCTATTCAATTCTCTGTAATCCACACACATACGTACCTTACCATCTTTTTTAGGCACTGGAACAACGTTGGCGATCCATTGTGGATAGGAGGTGACAACTAAGAATCCAACATTGAACTGCTTCATGACTTCAGTCTTGATTTTCTCTGACATTTATGGCCGCATGCGACGGACCTTCTATTTTACCGGAGGGCATTTGTTGTACCCCAAAATTTTCCCTCCCATTTTCCACTCAGGATGCTATCCCAGGGTTCCTCAAACACTCAATTTGGCTCAAAAGTCGATCAAGCAGATTCTCCTCCTAGGCAAACCATCAGCAATTAGGGTTTGGCGCTTCTCAAAGAAAGTTGAGCTCTCAAGGTTTTATTTGATTTTTCATAAGTCTTCATATCTCCTCGGAATTGTTTAAACCAGTTTTCAGACCTCGCAGTACAAGTTTGCTCAACCAATGGTCCAGATAACTGAAAACAATTACAGCAACCCCAAAATCAACCCTCTCGCGAGAACAATTTAAAGTGCTTGTAAACTTCTTCGTTATTCAATATTTTTGAGTGGTTTTTCTTGCGTATGATTCTCCCTGATGATATTTCCAATTTCTCTTCACAAATCAAGAATTAATTACGCGTAGAAAATCACCAACGTTCGAGTGCGTCAGAAGTCGCATCGTGAAGTTTGACCTAATTTCAAGTAGCCGTCGTCTGATTTCTAAGAATTGTAATTTCTTCAAATTACAAGACCTTGAGATGATTATTCTTGTTTATGGTCATAAATGATGTCACACATGAGTTTATTGTGTTCGAAGACTTTTTGAATCGTCGCAAGACTTTAGTTGACTTCTAAGTGTTCTTAACTGCAGTTTGTTAAAATTGGTTAATTCTACAAGATTGACAAATATTCTCCAAAACATGTTTGTTTGGAAATGAAGTTCCATTCTAATCAGGCATGGAAAACGATGTCATTTTGAATGAATTTGATTCAAAGTTTGAAAGATAAGGCGCTTTGGTTTTACTTGAAATACAAATTACAAAGCATTGGATTTTCTTGAGGTTCAAGTTACCGAGCAAGACATATGTTCAAATCACACAATTAGAGGTTTCATATTTCATCAAGATTCAGGTCTCATTCTTTTCTCAAGAGGAATTTTTTTAAGTTCATGGGCCACTGAGAAGAATTCAATTCGTGCTATGTCAAAGAATATTCAAGATTTTGCAAGTCTTAGAATTAATTTCAAATTGAATTAAGAATGAAGGATTACAACAAGAATGCATTGTTTGAATTTTACAAAATAAAGCGGAATTCATCGCTTAAATTTACAAGAGAATTGGAATGCGCTTTACAAGTTTCTAAATCACGTAATTAAAATTACAAGGTTCGTGACATTCCTAATAATTCACTAAGCTACAAGGGAGCTTCTTCATCTTCAAGTCATTCCTCACCAATTCTCCCCTTGCCCAAACTGCTCATACATGAAACAAAAACAAAAATTAGTGAGCATATGAAAATTCAAGAAGCCTTTTGTTTAGAACAAGTTTTTCTCATCATGAGGGTTATGTTTGGAATCAGAAAAGATAAGAGGTCATTTAATCATGTGTTGAAATTCAAAGCCTCATATAAATCAATTTCAATCATGGGCTTTCTTTTTCGATTGCAAATCGCAAAGGTAAACCTTGGTTCACAAAAGAAAAGAGGAGGTATAATGAATAAGCAAACACAAAATTCAGAATTAGCAGCATCACAAATCAACATTTAAGCCCAACAAAAGTGTTGTAGAAATACCATAAAACGGTCCTAAAAAAATAGCATATGACAGTCTCAAATGCTACCAAAATTCTGCTATTTTCTTACTGCAAATATGCCTAAAAAACCTGCTAACAAAACAGGCCAGCAGTTGCATAAAACAGGCAACAAAAATCTGCAGCAAAAAAAGATAGCAGCAATATGCCTCAAATATTATCACACTGATATGATAAAAGGGACAACAGTATCAAAGGCAAAAGGGGGCGAAGAACAACAGAAAAAACATCACCAAAAAAAATAGCAACAGAAACATCACCAAGAAACAGCAACATGAGTAAAACACCTTCATCATCATCATTTTCCAAACATTTTTTACTTCAGAGTCTAAGAAGAAGAAAGAAAGAGAAAAGAGGCTTCCCTGTCAAATAAAGGCCAACAGCGAGAACGAGTAAGGAACAAAAAAAAAATGGACAGAGGCAGTAGCATAGAAAGTCCAAAGAGATTGTTCGTAAATCTTCAATCATGTAGGAAAAGAAGAACAAGAAGATTAAAATCTCTGCCGATGATGATTCAACCCATGACCACCATCAACTCATAATCGATGAGTACTCACACCGGAATCGTCATAACATCACGACATCCACCCCTCTGCGTCAACCCTTCATCGACCATTGTGGCCCTACTTCGTCTCTAACATCAAGACCATCGTTGGACAACGTCACCACCGCCAAATCATACACAGCCGCAAGCAGAAACCCAGAACCCATCTACATAGTTCACCGCCATCGGGTGCAGTAACTTCCCACCGTTGCCCAACCGCGTCATCAGGAGTCCTCGATTTCAGATTCATTTCGGATCAGCAAGGAGAAGGTTAGTTTTTGTTTGGTATTTTTGAGAGTTTTAAATTTTCTTGTTATTTTACTAATCTGGAAGAAATATTGGGAAAAAAAAGCTGAAGAGAAAATATAAAAAAAGGGGTGGTGTTTAAGAGCTTTGGTACTGGATATTAACGTGTATGGGACTTTGTGTATATTTTTCTTTTTTTGTTATTTCAAACTGGAAGACATTTGTCATATCTCAATTGGCCACTTTTGCAAGTTTGAAAGTCAAAATTCCCCATCGAGAATAGCAGTACCGCCCTTTCTTTATACAATCTCAAAAAAAACATATTCATAAGTTGCTTATATTTTGGTTGAGACTTGATTCAATAACAGGCAACATAAACTGGCATAGTGGTAAGATGAAAGGCTATTGAAGGAGAGGGTGTGGGTTCAAGTCCTACTCCATGCAATTTTATTTTACTAACCCTTTTTCTTGTTTATTTCCATTAATTATTTTTTTAATTAAAACCAATAATTAGTAATTAGGGTTATAACTAGTAATTAGGGTTTCTTTGGCATACTTTATTGTTAACTAATTAATTAATTAGAATTAGGGTTTAGTTAATCAATTTTTTTAACCAATATCAAATTAGGTTTTTTTAAATTTCTTTAAAAAATATCTTTCTTAATACTTATTTTCTTCGCTATATAAATTTCTTAGATCGAATGTATAAGCTTCACGTCAAGTTGTAATAGTTTTAGATTTAAACTTTACGTGAGTTTTTACTAAATATTGTAACTGCAAAAGGTTGTAATAGATAAACTAGGGTTTACTGTTTTCCCCCCATTTTTATGGTTTGTAACCCCCATCCCTGAAGCATTGTACTAGCATAGGTTTTATTTCCTGCACTTTACTGCTTTTCATTATAGTTATATTAATGTGCTAGTATCTAGGATTGTATTGGTAATATTAAAACAAAATGCTAAAAAACCTAATCAAAGACAAATTCACTGGAAAAAAATCACCTTTCACACACGCACCTCTAGGGTAACTCCACTCGTTTCCTTCAGATGAAAAACAGGCATGTCCCTCGAACATGGGACGTTTTAGCAATGACCCTTCGATAAAAAGATCGTAGTCCCTCGATGACCCTCGACGTTGCCTTCGATAAAACGATCTTGTCCCTTACGAAAATTGCTAAAGTGTCTCATAAGTTGCTTTCGATGACTGTAAAATTGACCCGCGCCTGTCCCTTTACATCCAAAGATGGAGCTTCTTACCAAATTAATGGTAAGAAAGCAACATTAAAAGGAGGAAGAAAAGAACAATTGAAAACCTTTCGAGTAGATAGATTCGCTCCTAGTTACTCGTTTGCTCACGACAAAAACATTTTTACACCTACATTTTCATCTCAAAACATTTTCAAAAGACAAAATGTTTTATATACGTTCTTATAGAGACGAGAACCATTGCAAAACATCTTTTCAAAACACTTTCCGAAACACAAATCCATAAACACGTCTTTGAACCACTTTTCGAAATAAAAACTTTGTACGCGTTCTTATAGAAACAAGAACCATTACAAAGAGATTTTTCAAAACACTTTCAAAGCCCACACCACAAGTACATTGTCAAACAAAAGCAAGTGATCTAAACGAGTAACTAAGAGCCCATGGAAAACCATGGATGAAAAGGGTGCTAATACCTTCCCTTTTCATAATCTACCCCCCGAACCCGAGAAAAAATCTCGAAAGGTCTTTCCTGTGCTTTTTTACCTTTCCTTTTGGATAAAAGAAAAGTCGGTGGCGACTCTTGCTAACCGCACAAATGCGATCAAAACGCAAAACACCAAGTCAGTTCTCCCACCGTATCACAAAATTGGAGACTCTGCTGGGGAATAAAAGTATAAAAGTGGGGTTACCTTAGGGTTAGATCACCTTTACCCACTTTCCTTATTTGATTTTTGTGCTTTATATTCAGTTCTTTATATTGGGCTTGCTTTGATCCTCCACCCGGATATGGGACACCTTTTTAGGTAAATAGCAATAGATTGTGGAGACTGTATGGCATAGACCGATATGGTTGAAACAATGGCTATGTTAGTGTGACGCATTTGTGGGTATCGGTATACCTCGTGGTGAATCGAGGAGAATATGGGGCCGCTGAGTGGCGTCATGAAGCACTAATTGACTTTGGAACCCTAATTGAACAAACTTGGCCATTAGGACGTAGTGAGGTAGCCGGTTTCGGTGTAAAGCTGAAAATTGGTTGATACTCGATAATACACTCATTGAGGCTAGACTTTTGGGATATCTCGGCCGCAAGAAAAGATTGTTGTGCTGAGACAATTCCTAAGAGAAAGGTCGGTGATATTGAGATCCTTTAGAACCCGATCATTATTTCTAGGACAGGTTGAGCCAACTAGACTTCAAGAGGGTACTTACCTACAAAACTCATGCAAGCCTAAAACATAAGGACTTGTTTGTTGTGTGTGTATATATTTGCTTGTACATAAACATCATAAATATCATCAACATCATATGCATACTCACTAACCATTTCAAGGATTTAGAAATTTATCTTTGTTTTTGTTTTGTAGGACATGAATTCTCTCTGAAGAAACACCATCCGAATCAGCTTTGTAAAAGCACATCCTCAACTTCAAGAGCTAGCCTCAAGAGTGCCCTGGGATTCTCCTTTTACCAAGAAATATGGTCGACTCCTCAGTTTGGCTACATCAAACTTCCAAGAAGAGATGATGTATGTACTATTCCAATTATTTGATCCCGTACATCATTGTTTCACTTTCCCGGACTATCAGTTGCTACCTACACTGGAAGAGTTCTCTCTACTCTTAGGGGTGCCCGTGCTTAATCAGATACCGTTCACCGATCTAGAAGGGATTCCAAAACCTGAAGTCATCGTCGAAGCTTTACATGTGAAGAGGGTCGACGTCATAGCCAATTGGGAGACAAGAAGTGGGGTTAAAGGCTTTCTAGCTAAGTTTCTATTAGAAAAAGCTCGTTCATTCCGGGATGACATGGATTTCCAAGCTTTCGAATACGTACTAGCTCTCCTCATTTATGGTTTGGTTCTGTTTCCCAATTTGGACCAATTCATAGACGTTAATGCCATCAAAGTCTTTCTCTCTCGCAATCCTATACCTACCTTACTAGGAGACATCTTTTATTGCCTTCATACCTGCACCATGAAGAAAAGAGGCACCCTTTTGTGTCGTATCCCCCTACTCGCTAAGTGGTTCACTTCACACCTACCTCAGTCAGCATTGAAGAACGAGCAAACACTGACATGGTCTCAAAGGATGATGTCTTTCACCCACTCTGATATCCGTTGGTGCTCGAGATCCTTGGAAGATGTCTCTATCATTGACCGCTGTGGGGAATTCCCTAATGTACCTCTGCTTGGTATTAGGGGAGGTATCACTTACAACCCATGTTTAGCTCTTCGACAGTTTGGGTATGCCCGAAGAGATGGCCCTCATGAGATGCCCATCCAAGGTCTAGTGTTCGACTACGACAAAGAAGACCAAGGTTACCGCCAGAGGTTTACACGTGCTTGGGGAATGGTGAATAAGGTGGACAGTAGGGCTTTGGGACATAAAAAATTTATCCCTCTCGAGCCTTACCTTAGATGGGTACGGGCTCGTGCCCAGAGTCTCTTGATGCCCTACAATTACATCCTTCCTGTCATCATTGAACCTGTTATTGAAGGAGAAGTCCCATATACCGTTCTTCATCCTGACATGCCTACCTCTCTCGAAGACCTACAGAAAGCTTGGGTTCAGTTGAAGGAAGAGTGAGACACCTTTGAAACCCAGTATTACGCCAGTGAGAAGAAGGTTCTGGAGCTCACCAAACTGCTTCATGAAGAGCAAAACCTGAATGCCTACATTGCTCCAAAGAGGATGCGTTCGGTCTTTTTGTCTTAGGAGCTTTGCTGTATTTTGTTTCTTTTTTTGTAAGCCCAAAGAGGCATGATGTATTCAAACTTGGTTTTATTTAATATAACATGTGTTCCTTTTTGGTTTGAGCAAGTTTAAATCCCTAAATTTCCTTGAAATCATTTGCATATTGCATCTTCATCCATCATAACATCATACAGGTTTCTCATAATAGGTCACCTTATCCTTCTACTGTTTATTTCAGTGAGATGGATGTTGAGCATACTATGAAAGATCTTCAGGCGCAGAACGCCCAATTTCAACAAATTATCATGGCTCTGACAAAAGGACAAGAGGAGTTGAAGACTATGTTGGCTAAAGAGAAGAAGAAGAAAACGAAGAAACCAACGGTGTTGTAATCATGGGAAGAAGGTTTAAAGGACAAACCAGACGAACTTTAGACTTTGTAACATCATCAGGCGAAGGAGATAATCAAACCCAGGAAGTGAACAACGACCCAGCATCCGAAGGAGAGGAAGAGCTTGATTACTCTGAGGAACAATATCCTCCTGCTGATGATAAATACAAACAGCTAGAGGATCATTTGAATGCTATGGAGATTCAGAGGGTACCCGGTTTGGACTTTGAAGAATTAGGACTCATCTTGGGATTTGTCATCCCACAAAAGTTAAAGGTCCCCACTTTCGCCAAGTACGATGGTGTCTCTTGCCCGAAGCTACATCTAAGGTCATATGTCAGAAAGATTCAACCCCACACGGCTGACAAGAATCTGTGGGTGCATTTCTTCCAGGAGAGTTTATCGGGGATGCAGTTGGATTGGTTCTACCAATTGGAAGGGACCAATGTTCGCAACTGGGAAGAGTTGGTCGCCGCTTTCTACAAATAATATCAGTATAATGCTGATTTGGCTCCGACTAGGACACAATTACAAAGCATGTCTATGGGAACGGGTGAAGGTTTCAAAACCTATGCTCAAAAATGGAGGGATCTCGCAGGCAGGGTCCAGCCCCCTCTATCCGACAGAGAATTAGTGGATATGTTCCTAGGCACCTTGTCAGGACCATTTTTCAATCACCTAATTGGGAGTTCCTCAGCTGGGTTTACTGAATTAATTATGACTGGTGAGTGGGTTGAGGCCGGTATAAAAAGTAGCAAAATTCAAAGAGATACATCCTCGAGTATGGTGAAGAAGCCCTTTGTTGGAAAGAAGGAGGTCAGTGCTGCATATGACTATAGAAATCAAAACAAAACCGACCATCGTCCAGCAGTAGGGGCTGTCATGATTTCTAACCCTGTTCCAAATCAGCAGCGAAATTATCAGCGCAAACCAGAAGCGCCCATGAGACGATTTACCCGGATTAACATGGCCATGTCTCAAGTTTTGCCACACCTTCTAAAGACCAACCTGGCAACTTTAAAAGAAGCTCCCAAGAACCCCAATACTGCTTCTCCTCGCTACAGCTCGAACGCCCGATGTGCCTACCATTCTAAAAGCCTGGGGCACGATACAAATGACTGTTGGGCCTTAAAGGATAAGGTGCAAGACCTTATTGATGCGAAAGAGATTGAATTTGATCCCCTAGAAATGCCTAATGTAATAACGGCGCCAATGCCCAGACATGGCCAAGGTATCAACGCCATTGATGATGATCGTTTTGTCTCCTCCGTGAATGACTTAGTTACTCCTCTGTTGACCATTAAACAGAATCTACTACAAGCCGGCTTGTTCCCAGGTTGCGATGAAGATTGTCACTTATGCAAGTCTCTACCGAACCGCTGTTTGTTAATAAAGATAAGCGTCCAACGCCTGATGACTAGCAAAGAAATCCTATTTGAAAATCTACCTCTTATTAAAAGTTCTTATCAAGATGTTTCAATAATCACCATTTCCGACAATCCTCCCAGGGTCTCCACCAAAAGACCTGTCAGGATTACATCTATTCCAAGATTTGCACCTTTAATCATCACTGTGCCAAGACCAATATCATACTCCTCAGATAAAGCTGTTCCCTGGAGTTATGGGGCTGACGTTTATTACTACAGCGTCAAGCAAGATCAGTTGGTTGTCAAAGACGAAGTTGCGAGAGATATTGATCCTGATGTCGGTAACATCACTGGGACCAGCAAACTAACAAGAAGTGGAAGAGTCTTCTCGCCTGAGATTTCTCCAAAGATTGTTGCTACTCCTGCGATCATTACTACTGCCACTCCTACCGACACTCCCAGTGATACTCCTACTGTTATCCCTGTTACCGATACAAGGGGAAAAGAGGCTTTGATTGAGCCTGCCCAAGCAAGAGAACGTCCCGAGGTCATCCTTGAAGCTTCTAGAAAAGAAATAGAAGAAATCCTAAAGATAATCAAGAAAAGTGACTATAACATTGTAGAACAATTGGGGCAGACCCCCTCGAAGATATCATTGTTGTCCTTACTTTTGTGTTCTGAAACCCACGCCAAAGCCTTGGTAAAGTTTCTTAAGACCTCCCACGTGCCCCAAGAGACCTCCATCGACCAATTTGAAAACTGTGTGGCCAGCCTAACTACTGATAACGGATTGGGCTTTTCCGATGCTAATTTAACCTCTAAGGGAAGGAAGCACAACGATGCCTTACATATTTCCATTGAATGCAGGGGCACCACACTTGCCCACGTTCTGGTGGATACTGGATCATCATTGAATGTCTTGCCCAAAAATGCTCTCGACCGACTGGATTGCGAGGGGCTCATCTTGAAACCTAGCAACATCATAGTAAGGGCATTTGATGGCTCCAAGAGGACAGTGCACGGAGAAGTTAGTATCCCCATAAAAATTGGGACTCAGACTTTTGACTCAATTTTCTATGTGATAGACATCCGCCCTTCGTACTCTTGTCTGTTGGGCCGGCCATGGATCCATGGTGCTGGTGTCGTCACTTCTACCCTACACCAAATGCTAAAGTACCCGATCAGAGGAAATATTGTCACAGTTCATGGAGAGGAGGAGTACATGGTTAGCCATCTGAACTCTTTCAGGTATGTTAAAATGGATGGTGAATTCATAGAGACTCCCTGTCAGAATTTTGAAGAAGTTCCAGCAACGGTCGCGGCAACCAAGTCTACTCCAAAGGTCCCGAAGATTACCAGACCTCCACTGAAGATGGCCTCGTTGAAAGATGCTCGAGCAGTAGTTGAAGAGGGAGGATGTACTATCTGGGGACAACTTCCGGATATTCCCTACAAGTCCGACAAATTTGGGTTGGGGTTCACTTCAGAGGCCCAAAGAGTTGTTCGACATTCTCGCGCTGGGGGACCACCTCTGCGTATCAGCAATCAAGGAGTCAATACAATAGAAGACAGTGATGGCAGTTGTGACATGGACGAATGGATTTTTCCAACCATCGGCGGAGGGCTCAACAATTGGGAGGCTAAAGATTTCATTCCTATTACTTTTATTCAAGACTAATTGTCTTTTAATATTTTCAGGCTTGTAATATTTAAACAATTCAGACTTTTTAAAACCTTGTGTCTTACCCGAGGCACAACGGTCCATTTGTGAGGGTTGTCACTTCATTCTCATATGTCATTAATGAATCATGGACGTTTTTACATCAACTTTTGTTTTCTTTGTCTTTTCTTTCTTACATTTTATTTATTTCAAAGGTAGCTATGCTCTTACACACACTCACATATTAAAAATGCAGATCTACATCCACTCAGGATCCCATGGGTAACAGTTCTGCTATGGCCAATTGTGACTTTGAAAATTCGATCTACCAAGCCGATGACGAAGGTGAGGAAGATTATGAAGTGCCAGGGGAGTTGTCCAGGTTGTTGCAATAGGAAGAAAGGACCATTCAGCCACACGAAGAGCCGGTCAAGACAATTAACTTGGGAACTGAGGAAGACAAGAAGGAGGTCAAGATGGGTGCCAATTTGGAATCCAGTGTCAAGGAGCGCCTGATTCAGTTATTACACGACTATGTTGAGATCTTTGCCTGGTCGTACGAAGACATGTCGGGACTTGATGCAGACATTGTGGCACATCGTCTGCCTACAAAGGAAGATTGTCCCCCAGTAAAGCAAAAGGTTCGTCGCATGAGGCCCGATATGTCAGAAAAGATCAAGGCAGAAGTCATGAAGCAGTTCAATGCTGGATTTTTGGCTGTCACCTCTTATCCCCAATGGGTGGCCAATGTTGTTCTTGTGCCTAAGAAAGACGATAAAGTACGAATGTGTGTGGATTATAGAGATTAGAATAGGGCAAGCCCCAAAAATGATTTCCCACTTCCCCACATCGACATCCTAGTCGACAATACGGCGCAACACAAAGTGTTTTCCTTCATGGACGGTTTCTCAGGCTACAACCAAATCAAAATGGAACCTGAGGATATGGAGAAAACAACCTTTGTTACACAGTGAGGTACATTCTGCTATAAGGTCATGTCATTCGGACTGAAGAATGTTGGGGCAACTTATCAACGCGCCATGGTAGCTTTATTTCATGACATGATACATCATGAGATAGAGGTCTACGTAGACGATATGATAGCCAAGTCGCAGATGAAAGAAGAGAACCTTGATCACTTACAGAAGTTGTTTGAGAGGCTGAAGAAGTACAAGTTGAGTTTGAATCCAAACAAGTGTACGTTCGGAGTACGGTCTGGTAAACTCTTAGGCTTTGTCGTCAGCAACAAGGGTATCGAGGTTGACCCTGCCAAGGTTAAAGCGATACAAGAGATGCTATCTCCTCGTACTGAGAAAGAAGTCAGAGGATTCTTGGGACGTATAAATTACATAGCCAGGTTTTTTTCTCACCTGACAGCTACTTGTGAGCCAATCTTCAAACTCTTGAAGAAAGATCAAGTAGTCAAATGGAATGACGAATGCCAAGTTGCTTTTAACAAAATCAAAGAATACCTGCAAGAGCCTCCTGTGTTGTCGCCACCTGTCGAGGTAAGGCCATTAATCTTGTATTTAACTGTTTTAGAAAACTCAATGGGGTGTGTGTTGGGGCAGCATGACGAGTCTGGCCAAAAAGAGCATGTTATTTATTACCTAAGCAAAAAGTTTACCGACTGTGAAACAAGATATTCATTGCTCGAGAAAACTTGTTGCACTCTGGCATGGGTTGCTCGCCGGCTGAGACAGTATATGCTGACCCATACTACTATGTTGATATCTAAAATGGATCCAATAAAGTATATCTTCGAGAAGCCCGCTCTTTCTGGGAGAATAGCGAGATGGCAGATGATCCTGACAGAATATGACCTACAGTATACTACTCAGAAAGCTATAAAGGGTAGTGTATTGGATGATCACCTCGCTCACCAAGTTGTGGAAGACTATCAGTCCATGAAGTTTGAGTTCCCGGATGAAGACATCATGACATTAGACAACTGTGAAGAAATCAGGCCATATGACGGACCTGAACAAGGATCCCGATGGACCCTGTTCTTTGATGGGGCATCCAATGCACTTGGCAACGGTATCGGTGATGTACTCATATCTCTGAAATGATGTCATACTCTCTTTACTGCCATACTTTTCTTCAACTGTACAAACAACATGGCAGAATACGAAGCATGCATCTTCGGTCTTAAAGTTTCTATAGACTTGGGGATCAAATACTTGGATGTATTTGGAGATTCAACTTTGGTCATCAGTCAGATCAAAAGGGAATGGGACACCAAACACCCCCAACCTTATCCCTTACAAAGAACATGTGTTGACATTGCTGCCACATTTTGAGAAGATTACCTTCGAGCATTTCCCGCGAGAAGAAAATCAGCTAGCGGGCACACTAGCTACAATGTCATCTATGTTTAAACTTAATTGGGATAACGAGGCTCCTCAAATCACCATTGAGCGGATGGATGAACCAGCCTACTGTCACGAGATCGGTACTGAAGAAGTAGTGGATCGACCTTGGTTCCACGAAGTTAAAAGGTATCTCGAGTCTCAGGAATATCCAGAAGGAGCTTCGGTGAATGACAAGAAGTTCCTAAGAAGATTCTCGTCTAAATTCTTCCTTAGTAACGACATTTTGTACAAAGGATGCTGGTTTGAGTGAAGAAGATTGGATCCATACTCGGTTTGACCAATTAAACTTTATTGATGAGAAGAGGCTTACAGCTATCTGTCATGGTCAGATGTACCAAAAACGCATGATCAACGCTTTTAATAAAAAGGTCAAACGTCAGGTATATCGGGTCGGTGACTTCGTAATCAAGCGTATCATTTTGCCAAAGTGATCCCAGGGGAAAATGGACCCCTACATATGAAGGGTCGTTTATAATCAAAAGTATATTCTCTGGTGGAGCAATGATCTTGACCACTATGGATGGCGACGACCTCCCGCACCTTGTAAATACGGACATAGTTAAAAGATACTACGCATGATAAAAGACCCGCTAGGTTGACTGGCCTAGGTAAAAATAAGGGCTTCCCGGCGAACCAAAAGGGTTCGGGCAAAAATAAGGGATGAAAATTAAGAAAAATATGTACACCCGGCAAGTCGAAAACCCGAAAGGGCGGCTTGGGCAAAAAGGGGTATCTCAGTGGACTGAAAACCCGAGAGTGCGGTCCAGGAAAAAGTTAGGGATTGAAGCGTATGACTATGTCCCGTTGGATCATCTTACAGACGATCTTCAGCATTGACCAATCAACTCAAACGGTTCTAATCAATCCAATCAACTTCGCCGAGGCGACAAATGGACAAGACACTCAGAGATACAAAGACTATAGCAGAATGGGAACTCCAAGGGATTATTGCACATAGCTATCTTTTCTTTGTATCAATTTTCATTTTTTTTACGACGACATTCTCTTACTAGAATGCTCGTCTCATTGTACAAAAATACTTATTCAAGTTAATACAAAGATGTCACCTTTGGAAGTGCAAAACCATTTGTTTTATTTTTTCTTTTTTGTTCCTGTGTCTTGTTTACAAAAACGTCCAATGATTTATTTTTGAACATATGCATTTGAATATGATTACTGTTACAAATAAACAGGAAACGGAAAGACAATTACTAAGGACTTTAAGAAATAGGATAATATCTATAGGACATTCCATAAAATCCCTGCATGTACTTTCTCCAGCCAGAGCGAAAGCAAATACATCCTACTACGGAATCATTAACGTATCTCCAGTATGCAGCCTGTTGGTATTAAACGTTCTTATACCCCTGACAGAGCAAAACTTCCAACTACCGCTCCAGAGGTTCCCTAGTAAGTTGCCCAACTTCTCAGATTTCCCCAGCAGAATTTCACGAAGTCTACAAGCAATGTACGGCTTTTCCCTTCTACAACAGAGTTTATATTTGGAAACTCACCCATCAGTGGTTCAGAAGGGATTTATTTTCCCTGCTTCCAGCAACGCTACGACACGAACAATCTTTAATTCCATACATTTGCATCCATACGTCATAACATTGACAACTCAAGTACATACAGTGCAATCTCATTTATTTTGAGAGGCAAACATCACACCATGCATCGCATACATCATAGCATTGCATACAATTAACTCTTCACCTTTTGCAGGAAAGAGTCATTTGACAGGAAATTATCATCAACAAATTTCCAACAGACCAAGATTTTCAACAAGAAAAGACTGGTCGACTATCTACATAACAAAATATTTCTTCCAGATTTTCACTGGTTCAGATAAATCTCTCAACGGTTTATTCTAATTCGTCTCCAGATTTTCACTAGTTCAGATAAATCTCTCAACGGTTTATTCTGATTCGTCTCAAGATTTTCACTGGTTCAGATAAATCTCTCAACGGTTTATTCTGATTCGTCTCCAGATTTTCACTGGTTCAGATAAATCTCTCAACGGTTTATTCTGATTCGTCTCCAGATTTTCACTGGTTCAGATAAATCTCTCAACGGTTTATTATAATTCATCTCCAGATTTTCACTGGTTCAGATAAATCTCTCAACAGTTTATTCTGATTCGTCTCCAGATTTTCATTGGTTTAGATAAATCTCTCAACGGTTTATTCTGATTCGTCTCCAGATTTTCACTGGTTCAGATAAATCTCTCAACGGTTTATTCTGATTCATCTTTATATTTTCACTGGGTCAGATAAATCTCTCAACGGTTTATTCTGATTTATCTCCAGATTTTCACTGGTTCAGATGAATCTCTCAATGGTTTATTCTGATTCGTCTCCAGATTTTTACTGGTTCAGATGAATCTCTCAATGGTTTATTCTGATTCGTCTCCAGATTTTCACTGGTTAAGATAAATCTCTCAACGGTTTATTCTGATTCGTCTCCAGATTTTCAGTGGGTCAGATAAATCTCTCAACGATTTATTCTGATTCGTCTCCAGATTTTCACTGGTTCAGATGAATCTCTCAACGGTTTATTCTGATTCGTCTCCAGATTTTTATTGGTTCGGATGAATCTCTCAACGGCTTATTCTGATTCGTTTCTATATTTTTACTGGTTCAGATAAATCTCTCAACGATTTATTATGATTCGTTTCCAGATTTTTACTGTTTCAGATAAATCTCTCAACGGTTTATTCTGATTCATTTTCTGTTTAAAAAAAAAGATCGAGTTCAAACTTTCCGTCAACAATCGTCTTTGGATGGCATCTATAAGCCCATCTCTGACAATTATCCTTTGCTTCTCCAAATGGCATCTTTAAGCCCATTTCCTTACGCAATTGACCAGCGCATCATCAAGCGCAAATTTCTGGGCACTCTAGTGTTCAATCATCTTCTACTTTCAAGTCGCGAACGACAAACGCATCAATCTCGCTTTTCAAATTTAAGAAGATTGAACAGGGGCAGCTGTTGTACCCCAAAATTTTCCCTCCCATTTTCCACTCAGGATGCTATCCCAGGGTTCCTCAAACACTCAATTTAGCTCAAAAGTCGATCAAGCAGATTCTCCTCTGTGATACGGTGGGATAACTGACTTGAGGTTTTGCGTTTGTATTCGCACTTGTTTGGTTTAGCAAGAGTCGCCACCGACTTTTTATTTTATCCTACGGAAAGATTAAAAAGCACAGGAAAAACCTTTTGAGATGTTCCGTGGGTTCGGGGGGTAGATTATGAAAAGGGAAGGTATTAGCACCCTTTTCATCCATGGTTATCCATGGGCTCTTAGTTACTTGGTTTAGATTACTTGCCTTGATTTTCAATTGCTTGAAATGGTGGTGTGTGTGTGTGTTTTGAAAATGTTTTGAAAAAGATGCCTTGTCTAGGCAACCGTTGTAACAATTCTTTACTCGAATGTTTTACAAAGGTGTGTGTCTTTTCGAAAATATGTTTCAAATGTTTTTGAAAGTTTGTTTTGAAAGTGTTTATGAATGGGTTTTGAAAAGTAGGCAAGTGTGTTTTGCAAGTTTGATCAAGTAACTAAGAGTTGTCTACCCCTAAATTTACTCAAAGATTTTTCTCATGTTTTAACCCTTTTAACAGTATTGTTCCACCATTGTATTTGGTGGACAATCTTGTGTTTGGATGTTAACGGGATGGGCGCGGGTCATTATATGGACCATGAATGCAATGGTGCCAAGTGTCTTTGGCAATTTTGCTTGAAGGGACTATGATCATTTTTCTTAGGCAACTTCGAAAGCGTCATCGAGGGACTATGATCATTTGATTTGTTTTGTTTTGCCAAAGAAACTCAACATGCAAGCATGGCCCATTATTGAAGGCAACGAGTGGGATTACCCTAGGGGTGCAAGTGTGAATGGTGTATAGATTGTCATGCATTTATCTTGTATTAGGTTATCTAGCGGTTGATTTTATTTATATACAAACCCTAAGTCTATCATGGCATAATTCGAAAGCTTTAAAATGCGGAAATTTAAAGTCCTAAACTATTACAAATAAGTATCCGGGGATGGGGGTACAATTATTTACAAATGGGGGATGAGACTTATTAGGAGAGTAGTATCCAAATATATTTACAACCAAATCGAATCGTATTCTCAAATGAAAAATGTAGCAATGCATAAGGATAAAGAGAAATAAAAGTATTGTATGAAAAGTATTTGTGTAAGTGTATGTGATTTATTTACGAGTGATGCAAGATGTTAACTTAATATATTATTAAGTATTTTATGATTTTTTTTGGATTTTTGTTGATTATGCACAAACAAAAGATTTAATAAAAAAGAAAATGCCTAAGAAATTCTAATTTTATGTATTAATGTTAATGTTTTATATACAAAAGTTTTAATTAAAGAAAATAAAAATGTTTCACGTTTAAGAAAATTAATGTTTTATATATTTTAGTTTATATTTTTATGTACAAGGTTTAAATTAAAAAAGGTTTTAATAAAAGACAAAAAAAGTGTTTAATCTTGATACAATCTAATATTTATGTATTTTTTAATTATAATGAAAAGTATTAGCAATATTTTTTATATGAGAAATTAGTGTATTATTTATTAAAAAAAAGAGTTAAGTTATATAAAAAAGAAAATAAATAAAAGCTTTTAGTTTGAATAAAAACAGAAAATAAAGAAAAGAATTAAATGGGCTTTAGGGGGGTCTGGGCCCAAACAAACAAATAAGCAGAAGGAGAAATGGGGGGGGGGGGGGGGGGGGGTGCACGCCAGATTGGAAATAGGCTTAAGCAGTTTCGTTGCGGACAGGCACAAGGTGTTTCACAACATTTGTTTAGGGTTTCGTTGTCTCATCTCAGAACTTAGGGTTTGTGTGGACAAACGGCGCCCTCATCTTCGTCTTCGTTCTTCGTTCCCTTGAGCCAAGCTTCTGACTTAATCCTTCCCTGCCTGGCCACCGGACGCAACTTCCAACTTCCTTCTCTCCACGGTCATGCAAAGCGGTGACGAAAAGAGGTTTGATTTCCGTTTTAGGTTTTCGATTTTTACATGCTTATTGATTTTGTTTTTGGCAAGTTCTGACCTTTATGTTACCATAGTTTCTGTTTGAGGTGCGTGAAAAGAAAAAAGGAAGAGATACTACCTTTGGCTTTTGGAGACGGAGGAGAGGTGGACTGGAGGCGCCCTAGGACGACCAGGTGGAGGGAGCAGTGATGTTGAGCTAGCTCTGGAAATCTGGTACCTTTATCTTTGCTTTTTATGGTTTAATGATGATTGTCTCTGAAAACCCTAGCCTTAATCGCTTCTTTTCCTCTTCTGCTTCTTTGGACGCTTGCCTCTTTGCTCTGAGACCCATGATTCGTGTTACTCGATGATGAACTTTTTTAGTTCTGAGAGCTTGGGACTTGCTTGACTCTGAGATGCCTGATATGCTTGATATGCTTGCCTCTGATATGCTTGATATGTTGATTTTGAGTATTGCCTTGATGATGTTTATGACCCTATGATGAGGTTGCTCTGAGGGTGTTGGGCTTGAATATTTTGTTATTTGGATTGGTAGTTTTTGAATGCTGAGTTTGAAACAAGCTTCAGGCTTGAAGTTTTAGGCAAGAGGTTAAGGCTTGTGTTACAGGCTTGGAAGTTTTTTTTTCTGGTTTTACAGGGCTTGAGGTTACAGGTTTATGCAGGTGAAGGCTTGTTTTTGAAAGGGCTTCTGTTTGAGGCTTGATATGCTTGAACAGGTTTGGCTTTGGCTTAGTATTTGAAGCACGTTAAGGCTTGAAGCTTAACAGGTTTGCTTGTTTTCTAAGCTTGAGGCAGGCTTGAACTTGTGGTTCAGTTTGTGTTATTATTTGTATATTCTACCTCTTCCTTTTACTGTCTTCTGATAACTTGTTTTATATCTTTCTAAGCCTAAAGCCTGTAAGCCTCTTCTCTCTCTCTTCTCTCTCTCTCTACAGATTAAAGAGCAATTTTATATTGCTTAAAACTGCTTTTCTGAAAAGGTGATTGGCTGGAAAGTGATGGATAATTTGAATATGTTTGCTTCAGTTGCTTTCCTCTGTGTACTTTCTTCTTTTTTCAAGATTTTCTGCATATCTTGTGTACTTTGTTGACAGCTTTTTGGATAGCCTTTTGATAGCTTTTGGACTGTTTCCTTTGGGCAATTCGTTTTGTCATTCAGTTTGCTTAGTTTGAAACTTGTGACTTGTTTTGGCATATTCACTTTGCAATTTATGCAGTTTGGTTTGCTATTCAGTTTGCCTTTGACTATGCAGCTTTATGCGTTTTTTTAAATTTGCAAAACATATTTCTATCCCTCTTTGTGAACCAAGAGCAATTCTTGTGATTTGCAGAGAGGGTGAACAACTGATTTCGGCCAGTCACTTTTAATGATGAGCTTTTTGATTAACTGTCTGCTTTTTTTCTTAATTCATCTGCATTTGACTTTTTTCCCTTTCTTTGCAGGTAAAAATCAATTGAGCAATGGGGAGCAGCAAATAGAAGACGAAGACTTAGGAAATTTTAGGATGTAGCTTTATTTCATTTTAATTATTTGTAATAACATTATTTGTAAATACTGTAAATGTATTCAAATAACATTTATACTTAATAACTAAAAGTAAATAAAAGCTCTTTTGTTAATTAATCCTTTTTTAATTCTTCTTCAATTGTTTATTTAATTATTTATAATTCTTAAATTATAATAAATGGAAATAAATCCCAATTATTCTAACTTAGAATAAATAATTAATTAATAAACACTGTAGTCCCGCCACTTAGCATTAATCAATAATAAACCCGGCGCTCCAATTAACCATAGCAATGCACAGTTAATCAAACAAACATCCACATGTCTTTTCTTTTACTGATCATACCAAACACTGCAAGTTCTCAATTCAAATGCCTCAATCCAAATCTCAGAGTAAATTGAAAAGAACTGTAGAATTAATTTTTTCTGAGAATGCGCGCACAAACCCTGATTCTTGATTTAATTTTCACAGAAGCGCCTGCCTGATCAAACCATGAGCCAAAACTCAAACAAACCCTAATAATCTGCTTGAACTGTTCCAGAGCCATGAAAACCCTAATTTGGCTAGACTGACAAGAAAAATTCTGTTTGACTGATTCTTGAGCCAATCTGAAAAATCAGGAAAAGCCAGAAGCTGTGATTTCTTGTGGAAAAAGAGGAGGGCAAATTTTGGGGTACAACAGTTGCCCCTGTTCAATCTTCTTGAACCTTAAGAGTTAGATTGGCAAATTTGCCTTTCGCGACTCGAGGGTAAAAGGAGATTGGACACTAGAGTGCCCAAAAAAGAATTGCACTTGGTGATGTAATGGTAGAGGGAATGAGCTTAGAGATGCCATCTGGAAGTTGCTGGTAGGAGGATGGGCTTAAAGATGCCATCTGGAAATGTTGGTAGGAGGATGGGCTTAGAGATGCCATCTGGAAATTGCTGGTAGGAGGATGGGCTTAGAGATGCCATCTGAAGGTGATTGTTGAACTGTATTTCATTGGTGAGTGGACGAGTATCAGAAAGGTATCCATGTTTTGGGACATCTCTGAACTGGGGGTTTGAATAAGCGATAGATTGACATCCATGTTTGGAGAATCCGTAAACTATTTTCAAAAGTTGAGTCTGAACAAGCGATAGATTAACATCCATTGTTGGGAGGAATCCGTAAACTGTTTTCAGAGGTTAAAGTTGAATAAGCAATAGAGCAGCATCCGTTGTTGGGAAGCGTCCGTAAACTGTTTTCAAAAGTTGAGAAGAATCTGAACAAGTGATAGGTTAACATCTGTTACTGGAGAACCCGTGAACTGTTTTCAGAAGTCTTAAAGTTGAATAAGCAATAGAGAAGCATCCGTCATTGGGAAGCGTCCGTAAACTATTTTCAAAACTTGAGAAGTGGAGAAGGAACCGGTGTAGGGTTTCCTGATGATGAGTCCGTGTAAAACTGTATTTGGATGAATCTGGAATAAGTATCAGAATGTCGCCATGTCTGGGTCACATCTGAACTATCTCTGGGTGAATCTGGAATAAGTATCAGAATGTCGCCATGTCTGGGTCACATCTGAACTATTTCTAGAAAGAATCTCGGAAGATGATGATCTTTGTCTGTCGACTGATCTTACCTGAAAAGATAAAGAGTTAGTTGTATGCAATGTCATGATGCATGATGCAATGTATGTTATATCAATGTTTATGATATGAATATGGTGAATGTGCATGTAAGCTGATGAGTTGTCTTGCTGAGGATAGATGAATCCTGGATAGCAGGAGATAAAAGAATCTTGACTGCCGCCGGGGAAAGTAATTCCTTGACTGCTGCAGGGGATTGCAAGAATCTCTTGATCATTGAAAAAGAGAAATCCTGGGACTGCTGTTGGGGAATCAGGAGCTTGGGTTGTATGCCAATATACTGGGGATTCCTGTCTTAAGGAGATCTTCACTGGGGAATATTCGAATATTCTGTGAGGAACTGAGAATGAGAGTCTCCATTTTGCTTGGGGATTGATAGTTGGAAGTTTTAGCTCCGCTGGGGATTGCAAGAATCTTTTGATTGCTGCAGGTACTGATCTAGGAGAAGTATCGGAATGTCGCCATCTCTGGGTCACATCTGAACTATTTCTAGGATGAAATCTGGAATAAGTTTCGGAATGTCGCCAAATCTGGGTCACATCTGAAGCCAATCTGGAATAAGTATCGGAATGTCGCCAAATCTGGGTCACATCTGAACTATCTCTAGAAGCAAATCTAGAATAAGTATCGGAATGTCGCCAAATCTGGGTCACATCTGAACTATCTCTAGAAGGAAATCTGGAATAAGTATCGGAATGTCGCCATCTCTGGGTCACATCTGAATTATCTCTAGAAGGGAATCTGGAATAAGTTTCGGAATGTCGCCATCTCTGGGTCACATCTGAACTATCTCTAGATCTTGATTTTCTTAAGGGTCAGAAATTGGGAGTATACCAATCTTCTGAGGTGATGAGAATCTTCATGTTGTTAACGGTCAGAAACTGGGAGTATACCAATCTTCTGAGGTTTTAAGGATGAAAGTCTTCATTTTTTAGTGTCAGATTTTTAGGAGCTTTAATTGTCCGTTATTCTGTTGGTGGTTGTAACTTCCAGCAGGTGATGAAGGAATTGTTGGACACTTTTGACATTCGAATGCCCCAAGTGATGATGACGGAGACTTGCCCCAGGTTACTCTGCAAATTGAGAGATTTCTTGAAATCTTGACTGGACTGCCCCAGGTTAACTGAACTTTGAAAGATCTGTTGAAACCTTGACTAGACTGCCCCAGGTTAATTGGATGGTGACATGTCATACCCCTTTGTCGATAGGAGATTTGTCAATGGAAGTGTCATCCTTTTTGAAGTGGTTTTACTCACTGAGAGAGTTTTCGTTCCTCCGAACATTCGCTGTATGAATTTCTTCGCTGTCAAACAAATAGCCAAATGCAAACAGTGATATTTAAGCAATATAAAGTTTATGTTTGTCTCGAAGTTTTGAAAAATGCGTTTTTTAGAAGAAAACTTTTTTTTTATAAGACAAAATCAACACAAGACTTAGAGCAAAGCCTTACAGGAGTCAGGATACCTTTTGTAACAGTATGCTTTCGAACTAACCCATGCTTCAATTAGGACTTTTGAAGGGTTGTAATGTGGCTTGGTTCACGGTTTAAGAAACAAAGGATAAAGGCTCAAAGTATATTTGTACCCACCCGCTCTTCGTGATGTTCTTCAATCCTAAACTTAGTTAACTGTGCGTCGAACTTCATTCGAATTTGGAACGACTTTTTGGGTGATGGTTCACCAGTTGCATTTTGGAAGACAGTCATCATCTCCTTTTTCTTTTGCAACATTTTTTCATGTTGTTGAGGATTTGTAATGACCTCTTTATTTTGATTTGTTATCCCTAACTTTTGCCTGATTGTTCCTGTTTTCGAGATTACAGTCAGCGGGATGCCCCAGCTTTCTTAAGCCTCCTTTACAGGTTTTGGCTCAGTGGGCTTTTCTTTTTTTTTTGAGAGATAATGACTGCCTATGAGATAAGGAACCATCACTGTCTTTTGATTCCAGAGGAATGCTTTTCTCTTTTTGATGTCGTTCGTTGTATTACGAACCGAGAGTTTGCGACTTCAATGCGCATCTTTTGAATTAACTGAGAGACTACCCTGCCCCAGGTTTATATCAAAGGTTTTGATTTGTTTAGAACAGAAAACTCCTACTTCTTTGGCTCGAAGGGGTTGGCTAGGGATTATCTTCCTTATAACTCCAGTGTTTGGGGATTGAAAGAAATGCCTGTATATCATCAGCAAGGTCTGTTCAAAAGCATACTGTATGAGATCGTGGTATTGTTTCGTCATCCTCCCTCTAAAGGCTTGTAGCTTTTTATCAAGAGTTAAACATCATAAAGAAAGCATAAGAGTAGTGAAAACGAATGGATGAATTCAAGACAAACATATGCAATGCATTAATGAAACAAAGTTTGACATTAATAGATAATTGTTTGAATAACAAAGAGATTACAACTTGAAAATTCAAAGAAACAAAGACGCTCTCAATGATTTAGCATAGGAGCAGTGATCATGCTGGAGTCTCCGGAGGGTCGAACTCGATCTCTTTGGCATCGATCATGTCTTAGACCTTGTTCTTCAGAGGCCAACAGTTGTTTGTGTCATGCCCTGGACTGTCAGAGTGGTATGCACACCTTTCATTGGGATGGTAGGTAGGAGCAGAAGTATTTGGGTTCCGGAGGGGAGCCCTCAATGTAATCAGATCCCTCTTCAACAAGTGTTGCAGTGCTTGAGACAGCGGCATGTTGATGTTGGTGAACTGTCTCTTAGGTGCGACCTCCTTATGCTGATGCCCCTGTCTTTGTTGAGCAGGCGTAGGATTAGAGATCAAGATTGCTCCTACGTGTTGGTCATGATGACCCTTTTGACTGTTCGCAGCATTGGACTCTTTCTTTCCGTTGTAGGGAACTATCTGAGTATCCGAGGATGTAGTTCCTTGGATCTTTCCACTTTTGATGCCAACTTCGACCCTTTCGTCGGTCAGTATTAGTTCGGTGAACCCGGCTGAGGAGCTTCCAATTAAGTGATTGAAGAAAGGCTCTGTCAAAGTTCCCATGAAGATGTCAATCAGCTCTCTGTCAGTTAAAGGAGGTTGCACCCTACCAGCCAGATCTCTCCACTTTTGGGCATATTCTTTGAAGCTCTCGTCAGGACCCATGGTCATGTTCTGCAATTGGACACGAGTAGGTGCAAGATCAGCATTGTATTGATACTGTTTGTAAAAAGCCATAGCTAAATCTTCCCAGGTGTGGATGCGAGAACTCTCCAATTGATAGAGCCACTCGAGTTGGGCCCCTACCAAGCTTTCTTGGAAGAAATGGATCCAAAGCCTTGGATCAGTTGTGTATGGTTGAATCTTGCGGACATAAGACTTTAGATGCATCTTAGGGCAAGAGACTCCATCATACAGAGCGAAGGTAGGGACTTTGAACTTTGGCGGAATGACCAATCCAGGAACTAAACCCATGTCTCCTAAATCCAATCCATGTATTTGTTGGACCTCCATGGCATTGAGGCGATCCTCCAACTCTTTGTACTTGTCATCAGCGGGAGGATATTGTTCTTCGGAGTAACCAGCTTCATCAATCTCCAAATTGTGGTCTTCTTCAAGACTATCCCCTATGTTGGATGGAGTTGCAAGGTCTAGGGTCTTAGGTCTTCTTCTCAAGTTCAGGATGCTCGCTGCCTTCTTGGACTTCTTCTTCTTGTCTTTGAGAAGGAGAGTTGTCAGATCCTCTTGCCCTTTACCCATAGCCAGAAGCATTTGTTGGAATTGAGCATTTTGAGCTTGGAGATCTTTCACCGTTTGTTCCATATCCATCTTACTGAAATAAACAGTAGGAAGATAAGGAAACCTGTATGGGAGAAACCTGTTATGCAATGATATGTATGATATATATGCAATGTTTTCAAGGATCTCTTGGGGTAAACACAAGAGAATGTTAGAGTTTGAACTTTGATTTTTGATTGGAGAACTTTGCACCGGTGGATGTCTTTCCACGAGAATCAAGCTCACCATGTCAAGTGGGTCATAGCCCCTGATTCAAGTTGTTTCACTTGATCTTTGATGGCATTTGTTTAGAGGAGAAAACCTCTTGCCTCTTGGTAGACGTCTGGTTCAACGTAACCCTGCATCAAAAGAACCCTCGAGATCCTTGAAATGGTTATTGAAAATGCTATGGTATGATGTCATGATGTTATGTACATGTATGCAAAAGCAAGTAAGTGTATATACAAGTAATCATATTCACACAAAGCAAACAAGTCCTTAAGTTTAGGCTTGCATGGGGTTTGTAGGTAAGTACCCTCTTGAAGTTAGTTGGCTCATCCTGTCCTAGAAATAGAAACCGGGTTCTAAGGAGATCAATATCATTGGATTGTTTTCTGTGTTCATTATTTTGGTTTAGCCACTTAACTGGTGACCAAAATATTCCAAGAAAACAACCCTCAATGAGTGTAGTATCGAGTATCTACCAACTTCGGACTGCACCAAAGTCGGTCATCTCACTACCCTAAAAAGGCTAGGATGGTCAATTAAGGTTCTAAGAGTTCGTTAGTGCTTCATGACATCACTCAGCGGCCCCGTACTCTCCTTGACTGAACTCAAGGGTTACCGATACTCACAAATATGTCACACTAACATAGCTTACTGCTTCAACCGTGTCGGTATACCCCGCACATTTCCCTCACAGTTTTATTGCTATTTACCTAAAAAGGTGCCCCCAAATCCGGGTGTAGGATTTACAACAAACCCAAACAAGGACCCAAAAAGTAAAGCAATCAAGGCAATCAAAGCAAGAATGTAAAGATGATATAAACCCTAAGGTAACCCCACTTTTAAATTTCTCCCCAGCAGAGTCGCCAGTTCTGTGATACGGTGGGAGAACTGACTTGAGGTTTTGCGTTTGTATTCGCACTTGTTTGGTTTAGCAAGAGTCGCCACCGACTTTTTATTTTATCCTACGGAAAGGTTAAAAAGCACAGGAAAAACCTTTTGAGATGTTTCATGGGTTCGGGGGGTAGATTATGAAAAGGGAAGGTATTAGCACCCTTTTCATCCATGGTTATCCATGGGCTCTTAGTTACTTGGTTTAGATTACTTGCCTTGATTTTCAATTGCTTGAAATGGTGGTGTGTGTGTGTGTTTTGAAAATGTTTTGAAAAAGATGCCTTGTCTAGGCAACCGTTGTAACAATTCTTTACTCGAATGTTTTACAAAGGTGTGTGTCTTTTCGAAAAGATGTTTCAAATGTTTTTGAAAGTTTGTTTTGAAAGTGTTTGTGAATGGGTTTTGAAAACTAGGCAAGTTTGTTTTGCAAGTTTGATCAAGTAACTAAGAGTTGTCTACCCCTAAATTTACTCAAAGATTTTTCTCATGTTTTAACCCTTTTAACAGTATTGTTCCACCATTGTATTTGGTGGACAATCTTGTGTTAGGATGTTAACGGGACGGGCGCGGGTCATCGTATGGACAATGAATGCAATGGTGCCAAGTGTCTTTGGCAATTTTGCTTGAAGGGACTATGATCATTTTGCTTAGGCAACTTCGAAAGCGTCATCGAGGGACTATGATCATTTGATTTGTTTTGTTTTGCCAAAGAAACTCAACATGTAAGCATGGCCTATTATTGAAGGTAACGAGTGGGATTACCCTAGGGGTGCAAGTGTGAATGGTGTATAGATTGTCATGCATTTATCTTGTATTAGGTTATCTAGCGGTTGATTTTATTTACATACAAACCCTAAGTCTATCATGGCATAATTCGAAAGCTTTAAAATGCGGAAATTTAAAGTCCTAAACTATTACAAATAAGTATCCGAGGATGGGGGTACAATTATTTACAAATGGGGGATGAGACTTATTAGGAGAGTAGTATCCAAATATATTTACAACCAAATCGAATCGTATTCTCAAATGAAAAATGTAGCAATACATAAGGATAAAGAGAAATAAAAGTATTGTATGAAAAGTATTTGTGTAAGTGTATGTGATTTATTTACGAGTGATGCAAGATGTTAACTTAATATATTATTAAGTATTTTATGATTTTTTTGGATTTTTGCTGATTATGCACAAACAAAAGATTTAATAAAAAAGAAAATGCCTAAGAAATTCTATTTTTATGTATTAATGTTAATGTTTTATATACAAAAGTTTAAATTAAAGAAAAGAAAAATGTTTCAAGTTTAAGAAAATTAATGTTTTATATATTTTAGTTTATATTTTTATGTACAAGGTTTAAATTAAAAAAGGTTTTAATAAAAGACAAAAAAAAAGTGTTTAATCTTGATACAATCTAATATTTATGTATTTTTTAATTATAATGAAAAGTATTAGCAATATTTTTTATATGATAAATTAGTGTATTATTTATTTAAAAAAAGAGTTAAGTTATATAAAAAAGAAAATAAATAAAAGTTTTTAGTTTGAATAAAAACAGAAAATAAAGAAAAGAATTAAATGGGCTTTAGGGGGGTCTGGGCCCAAACAAACAAATAAGCAGAAGGAGAAATGGGGGGGGGGGGGGGGGGTGCACGCCAGATTGGAAATGGGCTTAAGCAGTTTCGTTGGGGACAGGCCCAAGGTGTTTCACAACATTTGTTTAGGGTTTCGTTGTCTCATCTCAGAACTTAGGGTTTGTATGGACAAACGGCGCCCTCATCTTCGTCTTCGTTCTTCGTTCCCTTGAGCCAAGCTTCTGACTTAATCCTTCCCTGTCTGGCCACTGGACACAACTTCCAACTTCTTTCTCTCCACGGTCATGCAAAGCGGTGACGAAAAGAGGTTTGATTTCCGTTTTAGGTTTTCAATTTTTACATGCTTATTGATTTTGTTTTTGGCAAGTTCTGACCTTTATGTTACCATTGTTTCTGTTTGATGTGCGTGAAAAGAAAAAAGTAAGAGATACTACCTTTGGCTTTTGGAGACGGAGGAGAGGTGGACTGGAGGCGCCCTAGGACGGCCAGGCGGAGGGAGCAGTGATGTTGAGCTAGCTCTGGAAATCTGGTACCTTTATCTTTGCTTTTTATGGTTTAATGATGATTGTCTCTGAAAACCCTAGCCTTAATCGCTTCTTTTCCTCTTCTGCTTCTTTGGATGCTTGCCTCTTTGCTCTGAGACCCTTGATTCGTGTTACTCGATGATGAACTTTTTTAGTTCTGAGAGCTTGGGACTTGCTTGACTCTGAGATGCCTGATATGCTTGATATGCTTGCCTCTGATATGCTTGATATGCTGATTTTGAGTATTGCCTTGATGATGTTTATGACCCTATGATAAGGTTGCTCTGAGGGTGTTGGGCTTGAATATTTTGTTATTTGGATTGGTAGTTTTTGAATGCTGAGTTTGAAACAAGCTTCAGGCTTGAAGTTTTAGGCAAGAGGTTAAGGCTTGTGTTACAGGCTTGGAAGTTTTTTTTCCTGGTTTTACAGGGCTTGAGGTTATAGGTTTATGCAGGTGAAGGCTTGTTTTTGAAAGGGCTTCTGTTTGAGGCTTGATAGGCTTGAACAGGTTTGGCTTTGGCTTAGTATTTGAAGCAGGTTAAGGCTTGAAGCTTAACAGGTTTGCTTGTTTTCTAAGCTTGAGGAAGGCTTGAACTTGTGGTTCAGTTTGTGTTATTATTTGTATATTCTGCCTCTTCCTTTTACTGTCTTCTGATAACTTGTTTTATATCTTTCTAAGCTTGAAGCCTGTAAGCCTCTTCTCTCTCTCTTCTCTCTCTCTACAGATTAAAGAGCAATTTTATATTGCTTAAAACTGCTTTTCTGAAAAGGTGATTGGCTGGAAAGTGATGGATAATTTGAATATGTTTGCTTCAGTTGCTTTCCTCTGTGTACTTTCTTCTTTTTTCAAGATTTTCTGCATATCTTGTGTACTTTGTTGACAGCTTTTTGGATAGCCTTTTGATAGCTTTTGGACTGTTTCCTTTGGGCAATTCGTTTTGTCATTCAGTTTGCTTAGTTTGAAACTTGTGACTTGTTTTGGCATATTCACTTTGCAATTTATGCAGTTTGGTTTGCTATTCAGTTTGCCTTTGACTATGCAGCTTTATGCATTTTTTAAAATTTGCAAAACATATTTCTATCCCTCTTTGTGAACCAAGAGCAATTCTTGTGATTTGTAGAGAGGGTGAACAACTGATTCCGGCCAGTCACTTTTAATGACGAGCTTTTTGATTAACTGTCTGCTTTTTTTCTTAATTCATTTGCATTTGACTTTTTTCCCTTTCTTTGCAGGTAAAAATCAATTGAGCAATGGGGAGCAGCAAATAGAAGACGAAGACTTAGGAAATTTTAGGATGTAGCTTTATTTCATTTTAATTATTTGTAATAACATTATTTGTAAATACTGTAAATGTATTCAAATAACATTTATACTTAATAATTAAAAGTAAATAAAAGCTCTTTTGTTAATTAATCCTTTTTTAATTCTTCTTCAACTGTTTATTTAATTATTTATAATTTTTAAATTATAATAAATGGAAATAAATCCCAATTATTCTAACTTAGAATAAATAATTAATTAATAAACACTGTAGTCCCGCCACTTAGCATTAATCAATAATAAACCCGGCGCTCCAATTAACCATAGCAATGCACAGTTAATCAAACAAACGTCCACATGTCTTTTCTTTTACTGATCATACCAAACACTGCAAGTTCTCAATTCAAATGCCTCAACCCAAATCTCAGAGTAAATTGAAAAGAACTGTAGAATTAATTTTTTCTGAGAATGCGCGCACAAACCCTGATTCTTGATTTAATTTTCACAGAAGCGCCTGCCTGATCAAACCATGAGCCCAAACTCAAACAAACCCTAATAATCTGCTTGAACTGTTCCAGAGCCATGAAAACCCTAATTTGGCTAGACTGACAAGAAAAATTCTGTTTGACTGATTCTTGAGCCAATCTGAAAAATCAGGAAAAGCCAGAAGCTGTGATTTCTTGTGGAAAAAGAGGAGGGCAAATTTTCGGGTACAACATCCTCCTAGGCAAACCATCACCAATTAGGGTTTGGCGCTTCTCAAAGAAAGTTGAGCTCTCAAGGTTTCATTTGATTTTTCATAAGTCTTCATATCTCCTCGGAATTGTTTAAACTAGTTTTCAGACCTCGCAGTACAAGTTTGCTCAACCGATGGTCCAGATAACTGAAAATAATTACAGCAACCCCAAAATCAACCCTTTCGCGAGAACAATTTAAAGTGCTTGTAAACTTCTTCGTTATTCGATATTTTTGAGTGGTTTTTCTTGCGTACGATTCTCCCTGATGATATTTCCAATTTATCTTCACAAATCAAGAATTAATTACGCGTAGAAAATCACCAACGTTCGAGTGCATCAGAAGTCGCATCGTGAAGTTTGACCTAATTTCAAGTAGTCGTCGTCTGATTTCTAAGAATTGTAATTTCTTCAAATTACAAGACCTTGAGATGATTATTCTTGTTTATGGTCATAAATGATGTCACACATGAGTTTATTGTGTTCGAAGACTTTTTGAATCGTCGTAAGACTTTAGTTGATTTCTAAGTGTTCTTAACCGCAGTTTGTTAAAATTGGTTAATTCTACAAGATTGACAAATATTCTCCAAAACATGTTTATTTGGCAATGAAGTTCCATTCTAATCAGGCATGGTAGACGATGTCATTTTGAATGAATTTGATTCAAAGTTTGAAAGATAAGGCGCTTTGGTTTTACTTGAAATACAAATTACAAAAGCATTGGATTTTCTTGAGGTTCAAGTTACCGAGCAAGACATATGTTCAAATCACACAATTAGAGGTTTCATGTTTCATCAAGATTCAGGTCTCATTCTTTTCTCAAGAGGCATTTTTTTTTAGTTCATGGGCCACTGAGAAGAATTCAATTTGTGCTATGTCAAAGAATATTCAAGATTTTGCAAGTCTTAGAATTAATTTCAAATTGAATTAAGAATGAAGGATTACAACAAGAATGCATTGTTTGAATTTTACAAAATAAAGCAGAAGTCATCGCTTAAATTTACAAGAGAATTGGAATGCGCTTTACAAGTTTCTAAATCACGTAATTCAAATTACAAGGTTCGTGACATTCCTAACAATTCACTAAGCTACAAGGGAGCTTCTTCATCTTCAAGTCATTCCTCACCAATCCTCCCCTTGCCCAAACTGCTCATACATGAAACAAAAACAAAAATTAGTGAGCATATGAAAATTCAAGAAGACTTTTGTTTAGAACAAGTTTTTCTCATCATGAGGGTTATGTTTGGAATCAGAAAAGATAAGAGGTCATTTAATCATATGTTGAAATTCAAAGCCTCATATAAATCAATTTCAATCATGGGCTTTCTTTTTCGATTGCAAATCGCAAAGGTAAACCTTGGTTCACAAAAGAAAAGAGGAGGTATAATGAATAAGCAAACACAAAATTCAAAATTAGCAGCATCACAAATCAACATTTAAGCCCAACAAAAGTGTTGTAGAAATACCATAAAACAGTCCAAAAAAAAAACAGCATATGACAGTCCCAAATGCTGCCAAAATTCTTTTATTTTCTTACTGCAAATATGCCCAAAAAACCTGCTAACAAAACAGACCAGCAGTTGCATAAAACAGGTAACAAAAATCTGCAGCAAAAAAAGATAACAGCAGTATGCCTCAAATGTTCAAATTGGCCAAACTTTTCCCCCAAAATATTATCACACTGATATGATAAAAGGGACAACAGTATCAAAGGCAAAAGGGGGCGAAGAACAACAGAAAAAACCTCACAAAAAAAAACAACAACAGAAACATAACCAACATCACCGAACACCAGAAACAGCAACATCAGTAAAACACCTTCATCATCATCATTTTCCAAACATTTTTTCCTTCAGAGTCTAAGAAGAAGAAAGAAAGAGAAAAGAGGCTTCCCTGTCAAACAAATGCCAACAGCGAGAACGAGTGAGGAACAAAAAAAAACGGACAGAGGCAGCAGCATAGCAAGTCCAAAGAGATCGTTCGTAAATCTTCAATCCTGTAGGAAAAGAAGAACAAGAAGATTCAAATCTCTGCCGATGATAATTCAACCCACGACCACTATCAACTCATAACCGACGAGTACTCGCACCGGAATCATCATAACATCACGACATCCACCCCTTTGCGTCAACCCTCTATCGACCACTATGGCCCTACTTCGTCTCTAACATCAAGACCATCATTGGATAATGTCACCACCGCCAAATCATACACAACCTCAAGCAGAAACCCAGAACCCATCTACATAGTTCACCGCCATCGGGTGTAGTAACTTCCCACCGTTGCCCAACCGCGCCATCAGGAGTCCCCGATTTCAGATTCATTCCGGATCAGCAAGGAGAAGGTTAGTTTTTGTTTGGTATTTTTGAGAGTTTTCAATTTTCTTGTTATTTTACTAATCTAGAAGAAATATTGAAGAAAAAAAGTTGAAGAGAAAATATAAAAAAAGGGTGGTGTTTAAGAGCTTTGGTACTGGATATTAACGTGTATGGGACTTTGTGTATATTTTTATTTTTTTGTTATTTCAAACTGGCAGACATTTGTCATATCTCAATTGGCCACTTTTGCAAGTTTGAAAGTCAAAATTCCCCATCGAGAATAGCAGTATCGCCCTTTCTTTATACAATCTCAAAACAAACATATTCATAAGTTGCTTATATTTTGGTTGAGACTTGATTCAATAACAGGCAACACAAACTGGCATAGTGGTAAGATGAAAGGCTATTGAAGGACAGGGTGTGGGTTCAAGTCCTACTCCATGCAATTTTATTTTACTAACCCTTTTTCTTGTTTATTTCCATAAATTAATTTTTTAATTAAAACCAATAATTAGTAATTAGGGTTATAACTAGTAATTAGGGTTTCTTTGGCATATTTTTATTGTTAACTAATTAATTAATTAGAATTAGGGTTTAGTTAATCAATTTTTTTAACCAATATCAAATTAGGTTTTTTTAGATTTCTTTAAAAAAATATCTTTCTTAATACTTATTTTCTTCGCTATATAAATTTCTTAGATCGAATGTATAAGCTTCACGTCAAGTTGTAATAGTTTTAGATTTAAATTTTACGCGAGTTTTTACTAAATATTGTAATTGCTAAAGGTTGTAATAGATAAACTAGGGTTTACTGTTTTTCCCCCATTTTTATGGTTTGTAACCCCCATCCCCGAAGCATTGTAATAGCGTAGGTTTTATTTCCTGCACTTTACTGCTTTTCATTATAGTTATATTAATGTGCTAGTATCTAGGATTGTATTGGTAAGATTAAAACAAAATGCTAGAAAACCTAATCAAAGACAAATTCACTGGAAAAAAATCACCTTTCACACACGCACCTCTAGGGTAACTCCACTCGTTTCCTTCAGATGAAAAACAGTCATGTCCCTCGAACATGGGACGTTTTAGCAATGACCCTTCGATAAAAAGATCGTAGTCCCTCGATGACCCTCGACGTTGCCTTCGATAAAACGATCTCGTCCCTTACGAAAATTACTAAAGCGTCTCATAAGTTGATTTCGATGACTGTAAAATCGACCCGTGCCTGTCCCTTTACATCCAACGATGGGGCATCTTACCAAATTAATGGTAAGAAAGCCACATTAAAAGGAGGAAGAAAAGAACAATTGAAAACCTTTCGAGTAGATATATTCTCTCCTAGTTACTCGTTTGCTCACGACAAAAACATTTTTACACCTACACTTTCATCTCAAAACATTTTCAAAAGACAAAATGCTTTGTATACGTTCTTATAGAGACGAGAACCATTGCAAAACATATTTTCAAAACACTTTCTGAAACACAAATCCACAAACACGTCTTTGAACCACTTTTCGAAATAAAAACATTGTACGCGTTCTTATAGAAACAAGAACCATTACAAAAAGATTTTTTAAAACATTTTCAAAGCCCACACCACAAGTACACTGTCAAACAAAAGCAAGTGATCTAAACGAGTAACTAAGATCCCATGGAAAACCATGGATGAAAAGGGTGCTAATACCTTCCATTTTCATAATCTACCCCCCGAACCCGAGAAAAAATCTCGAAAGGTCTTTCCTGTGCTTTTTTACCTTTCCTTTTGGATAAAAGAAAAGTCGGTGGCGACTCTTGCTAACCGCACAAATGCGATCAAAACGCAAAACACCAAGTCAGTTCTCCCACCGTATCACGGCAGTCTTCTTTTTTCGGCAGACGATGGACCATGATAGCAGTGTCGAGTCCTGGTGTGGTACGGTGGGTGAACTGACTTTTTGTTTTGCGTTTGATCGCAAATATTGCGGATAGCAAGAGTCACCACCGACTTTTCTTTTATCCAATAAGGAAAGGTGAAAAAGCACATGAAAGACCTTTAGAGATGTTTTCTTGAGTTCGGGGGGTAGATTATGAAAAGGGAAGGTATTAGTACCCTTTTCATCCATGGTTTTCCATGGGCTCTTAGTTACTTTCTAGATCACTTGCTTTTATTTTGAAATGTGCTTTGTGGTGTAGGTTTTGAAAGTATTTTGAAAATGTGACTTTGTAATGATTCTCGTCTCTATAAGAATGCGTACAAAGTGTTGGTTTTGAAAATAATTCAAAGAGATGTGTTGGTGTATAAAATGTTTTTATTGTGAGCAAGCGAGCAACTAGGAGCAAATCTACCTACTCAAAAGGTATTAGATATTTTTTTCCTCTTCCTTTAGATGTTGTTATCTTACCATTGATTTGGTAAGAAGCCCCATCGTTGGATGTGAAGGGACGGACGCAGGACATTTTTGTATAGTCATGGAAGGCAACCCATGGAACGTTTTAGCAAAGTCGTGTAAGGGACTAGATCGTTTATCGAAGGCAACATCGAGGGTCATCGAGAGACTACGATCTTTTATCGAGGGTCTTTTGCTAAAACGCTCATGTTCGAGGGACATGACTACTTTTTCCGATAGGCAACAAGGTGGGATTACCCTAAGGGTGCTAGTGTGCAAGTGTGTTTGATTGCATGCATTTTAGTCTTGATTAGGGTTACCTACTTGTCAATTTCATGTCTTGCCATACACGCCCTAATTACTAGCATTTATTTGGAAAGCGATAAATTGCGGGAATATAAAGACTCTACGCTATTACAATCATTAGGGGGATGGGGTGTACATATTTACAAATGAGGGGTTGAAAGAATTTAAATCCTATTTAATTATTACAACCATATTGAAATGTACAATGCAAGAGAGAAAAATGACTTGTTTAGAGAATGGTTTTTTTGTCTTAATGAATTAAGAAAAAGAAATAAATTAATTAATAAAAGAAATTATTTTTACGTCTTTTTTATATTAATAAAAAAAAGGGGGTTAATATTGAAAATGATAAAAATGAAAATAAATGAAAGAAATAAACAGGCGCGTGGTGACTCAGAAAGGAACGTCAGTGGAATCAGAAGTTCTGGATTGGTACACTCTGAGGTCCTGCAAGAAACGTCAGAGGGAAAGGAAACAGAGGTTCTGGGTGGTATTCAGACAGTGAGCCAAAAGTCAGAAGTTATGTATTGTGCTAAAATAGTGAGTGAACATCAGAAATTCAGTGTGTTGTCAGCGTGTGGAAAATCAGAAATTTTGAGTGTTAAAACAGCGAGTGGAAGCATCAGAAGTTCAGTGTGTTTAACGTGTAGGGAGAACTCAGAAGTTTTGTGCTGATAACAATCTATTCAATCCTTAATCAGCACATCAGCAATTTATTCAATCCTTAACAGCAAATCAGGAGGATAAAAGCACAACAGTTTATACAAGTTCTAATCCTAATTCTGAGCCTAGCCTTAATCAAGAAGTTCTGATCCACAGTTTTCCTACTTATGAAATGATATGGACAATATTAATATTGTGATATTTACATATTTAATGATGTTCTGAATGAGAAGATGCAAAGTCAGAAAGACTTACCTTGAATCTGGAACGTGTGCTTGGAACTTGAACTGTTGCCTTCAAATGTTCTGGAGTTAGCAAGAGCAGCGGGAGAGAAAATGCCAAGTTCTTTGATTCAAAGGGAAGAACAAAGGTTTTGTTTTCTGTTTGGGAATTTTGGGTTTTTTTACGAAGGTTTCACAGTTTTTCTTTTCTCTCTTTTGACAATTTTCTCTCTAAAAAAACCAGCCCCCTTGAAAGTGTGATGGAGCAACTTATTTATAGGTGAATTTGTTATGGTTTTGGGGGGAAAAACAAATTGGATTTAAACTTTTTTGGTACACTATTCCATTTATTTTTTATCACAGCTTTTTGTATTTGGTGTAAATATGGGATTTGGGAAAATGCAGGCGTGGACTGGATTAGCTGCTGGTTAGAGTATTGTGCTGTAGCAGTGCAGCGGGTTGTTTAAACAAGGTCTTGGGATTTGGTGATTGTTGTACCCTAAAATTTGCCCTCTCATTTATCAAGATTTTTCTCACAAGACTTCTTTGACTCAAGACAAGATTAGGGTTTGGTCAGCTCAAGACATCTCATCTTGCACTGATCACCCAAAATTATGGTTTGAGTTTGCACAGGTATTTTTGGACCACCAATGCTTCATGTGACTTTCATACATCATCTTGGACCCCTAAGATTGCTCATGTTAAGTTTCAAGCCTTGAACCACATTTTTGGTTAGTCAATTGGACAGTTGACCTAAAAATTAGTTGTATTGGGGAAAAAGTCAACCATGGCCAATTTCCAGTCAAACTTCATAATTTTTGATCCACATCAACATTTTAGACTCATATGTACCATTTGATCAAGTTTGGATCACAACACCTCATGAAATTTGATCAAATCATCAAAAGGGCAAAATGGTCAAAATTAGGGTTTTGACTGAGAAAGGGCAATTTCTGATCTTTAACCTAGCCAGTGACCAATTGGGTTCAAACATGATTTCAAGGGTTCAATGGCATCATCTTGACCTAATCACATAGTTCAAAAGATCTCAAGTTCATTGGATTGACAGATGAATTTTGCAGTCAACTAATCAAAAGTCAACTGTACACTGAAAAGTCAAACTTTGACTTTTTGGTCAAAATCAAATGCCAAGGGTCATAATTCATCAAGATATGTCAAAATATGACACTTGTTCACCAAGAAAACCAATTTTGAAAATTAGGGTTTTGAATTTGAAAATTTTCATAACTTAGAATTTTTCTAAGTATGAAAATTTTCTTATTTTCCCCCAACTTTCCACCACTTTTTCACCATGATGCAATGTGATTCAAAGAAAACTTCCAACATGAAAGTTGTAGTCCTCCATGAAATCTACAACGTTTCTTCACAAACTTTTCCCAAAATATTCTTGGATCTTAAGTTATGAATTTGTGAACATAGGTCCATGAACTAAATAACTTAGTGAAATTTTGCCCTAATTTAGGCAGTTTTTGGACCCAACTTCATGGACATTTCTCACCTAGTTCCAAGATATGTCTCAAAATGAATTTCAAATATGGATTATATAACACATTTCAATCTTTCAAAAATGTCCAAGAACTCTCCAAGATCATTTTTGGTTAGGGATAATCGAAGAAGAGAAGTTGGCATTTTATCACTTTTAATCAAGCCATTTTTACAAAGCATCAAGTTGCAAATCAGATCTTTGATGTTTGAATCTTGCTTTACAGGTCCTAAACTCATTCTACACTCCATAATTAAATGCAAACTAATAAGATAAAAGCTTTATCTTTTCTTTTGAGGCTTTGTACAAGATACATTTCCATTTTTGGCCAAAAGTGCACATTGCCATTTTCATAAAGGTCACAAGCAAGCAAGGACAAGCATGTTAGCATTGGTCTTGTCACTTTACTTAAAAAGCAAGAAAGATTGCAAAAGGTTAAAAAACTTGTGCAGCTAATAAGGAGTGGACTTTATATCATTCCTATACAAATACACAAACATTTGGCAAGGCTTAGGACGATTGCATTGAAGCTAAAACTCCCCAAAACTCAGAAACACCATTTTTCTGTCCAAACATCCAGAATCTGCAAAACCAAAGCCAACTAATTTTTGGCTCGTGCGTTTTGTATTTTAACACTTCAAAAACCTTCTACATATCAAACCAAAGCAATCCAAGCCTTTACACTGTTTCTGTAACCCCTGTTTCAGCCATTGCCATTTTCACTTTGGAAGCTTGCAACTTGACTTATGCAAAGAGTTTCAGCCATCCTCAGAGCAAGATAAGCATTAGAATAGCTTGAAGGAAGTTTAAGGAATCTCACACAATCCTCAGGCCTCCATTAAAGTCCCTACATTGCTCTATCCAAATCCAGCTAAAAGAGGTATATTTCTTAAAATCTATCTCTGTATTTAGGCATCCTCAAGCCACGATTTGTGAAGAAAAAATGTAGCCCTTATCATGGTGAAGTTGTACATATGCATACTTTTCATTTATATTGACTATGCTGAGAGAATTTGAAGCTTGAAGTTCATAAAATTTTTAGGTCACGAATTGGGGATGCCAAAATTCTCCCTGATCTTTGAGAATTAGATTACAAAATTTATATTGTTGGAATCGTGAGCTCAAATGCCACAAGTTTCATGTTATCAGTTTTTGTTTTTGTGCAAGCATTTAAGAGTTGCAGGTTGAGCTGAAACGCGCACAGAAGAGATGGCTGGAGGACAGGGATGAGTGTCTTGGGCTTTTTGGCGCCTGGGCCCTTTTTATTTTTGCTTTTTGCACCTATTGAATTGCTTTTGCACCCCCTTGACTAACTTTGTTATATTTTTGTATTTATTTTATATTTTCATATTTTTATACTTTCATTTATTTTTCTGAATAATAAAATCATTAAAAAAAAAATTTCTTTATTTTTCACAATTTTATTTTATTATTTTATTATTTTTACATGAAAATTAATTTATTTAATAGAATAGAATTTATTTTCTCAAATAGTTTGTAAATAAATATAAAAATACTACATATTTTTATTATATTATTTATACACATAAAATATTTATTTTCTATACATATTTAATTTTTAATATTTGCATATAATATTATTTATTATTTTCTTGTACAAAAAATGGACAAAATATTAATATGAAACATTATTTTCTTTTAATTAAAAACTAGGGTTTCACCCTTCCAAAAAAATAATATTATTTTTCCTTATTTTTTAGGGTTTAATTTAAATCATTTTCTCATACAAAAAACAAACACAAAACATTTTTTTCATATAAATACATTGCATTGAATTTTAAATACTTGTACATTTATTTAATTCGTACAATATTCGATTGGGTTGTAATAATATTTTTTAGGTTTATATTTGTGCAAAAAATTCCCAATCAAAACTTGTATCTCCCCTCCCATAATAATTGTTGTAATAGCTTAGTTTATTTTACGCAATTTATTGCTTTTTATACCATGTTTAGTAAATTAGGTTTGCATGACAAGAACAAAAACAAAACAAATAGAAAACCCTAAATACAAGACAAAAGCATGAAAATGACACACATTGCACACAAGCACCCTTAGGGTTTCTCCCACTTGGTTGCCTAAAATAAAATGGCCATGTTACGCACGCGAAGTATCTTGGCAAAACAAAACAAATATAAGATCATAGCCCCTCGATGACGCTATTCAAAGGTTGCCTTATAAAATGATCTTGGTCCCTCAAAAATTGTTAAGATACTTGGCAACATTGCTATCATGGCTATACGATGACCCACGTCCATCCCGTTAACATCCAAAGATAGGGTTGCTTACCAAATCAATGGTAAGTCAACAATGTCAAAGGAATAAAAATGTACAAGAAAGACATTTGAGTAGGTGGATTAGCTTTTAGTTACTTATTACATTTCAAAACAATCCTTGCTATTTTTAAAAACAAACACACACACATTTCAAAACATCTTACAAAAACAATGAAAACATTTTCAAAAGACAAACATCTTTGTATACATTCTTACAAACGAGAATCATTACAAAGATTGCCTAAAAGAGTGGCCTCTTTTCAAAATACTTTCAAAACCACACCAAGCACCATTTCAAACAAAACAAAGCAAAACAAGTGATCTAAACAAGTAACTAAGAGCCCATGGAAAACCATGGATTAAAAGGGTGCTAGCACCTTCCCTTTTCATAATCTACCCCCCAAACTCAAGAAAACATCTCAAAGGTCTTTCCTGTGCTTTTTTACCTTTCCTTTTGGATAAAATAAAGGTCGGTGGCGACTCTTGCTAACCGCAACATTTGCAAACACAAACGCAAAACCTCAAGTCAGTTCTCCCACCGTATCACAGTGATGTTCTGATCGCAGAAGACCAGAATGAGACTCAAAGGGTGATGTTCTGACTGAAGCGTTAACCATAACCTTCATATGTTGAAGAATCATGTTCTGACCAAAGAGCATCACTTTTACATGCTCTGATTGAAGCATCATGTTCTGAACCGTGTTTGCAACTTTTGAATGCACTTGCGTGGAGGCTGGCTCAGAGGTTCTGAAGTATCATATTCTCTTGACACTTAGAAAATTTTCTGAATGTTTAGAAATTTTATTTTTTCAAAGTAACTTCTGACTTCTGATTTTTTGATGAACCAATTTCATGTCTTGATGAAATATAATTGTTGAAACTTGATTTTTGATCTAAAAGTCCAAGTTTGACTTTTCAATGTGCTTTTGACCATTTTTCCCTTGTGGATGATTTTCTTGAAAAGTTGTAATTGAAGACTTGGAACTTGATAGAAGCAAACCTGAGAGTCCATGATGATATTTTGATAAATGAGGGAAAATTTTGGGGTACAGCAGTTGCCCCTGTTCAATCTTCTTAAGCCTAAGGATGTAGATTGGCTGGTCTACCTTTCGTGATCTGAAGGTGGAAGATGATTGAACACTAGAGTGTCCAGAAATTTGCACTCGCATGAAGTAATGCTTATTAGTGATATCGGGAATGGGCTTAAAGATTCCATTTGGAAGGCGACGGAGAATCATCGGAGATGGGCTTAAAGATGCCATCCCGAAAAGATCGGTTGCATAAGAGATTCCTTGGCGAGAATTCTTGTACCTGCTGTTGAGGAGGAATTTTCCTAGGAATGTTGATTTATGCCCTGGTCAGGGTCCAGGATGTACAGCGACTTACTGGGGAAATGTGAAACCGACCGTATCTGGTCAGTTCTGGGCCTTACAGTGTTGTAAACTGTTGCCTGAAGATAAGGGAGAAGGAACCTGGATAGTAGGGTTACTACGAGATGAAAGCCTGGATAGTAGAGCTATGAGAAGGAACCTGGGTAGTAGGGTTACTTCGAAATGAAAGCCTGGATAGTAGGGCTATGAGAAGGAACCTGGGTAGTAGGGTTACTTAGAAATGAAAACCTGGATAGTAGGGCTATGAGAAGGAACCTGGGTAGTAGGGTTACTTCGAAATGAAAGCCTGGATAGTAGGGCTATGAGAAGGAACCTGGGTAGTAGAGTTACTTCTATATGAAAACCTGGATAGTAGGGCTATGAGAAGGAACCTGGGTAGTAGGGTTACTTCGAAATGAAAGCCTGGATAGTAGGGCTATGAGAAGGAACATGGGTAGTAGGGTTACTTCGAGATGGAAGCCTGGATAGTAGGGCTATGAGAAGGAACCTGGGTAGTAGGGTTACTTTGATATGAAAGCCTGGATAGTAGGGCTATGAGAAGGAACCTGGGTAGTAGGGTTACTTCGAGATGGAAGCCTGGATAGTAGGGCTATGAGAAGGAACCTGGGTAGTAGGGTTACCTCGAAATGAAAGCCTGGATAGTAGGGCTATGAGAAGAAACCTGGGTAGTAGGGTTACTTCGAGATGGAAGCCTGGATAGTAGGGCTATGAGAAGGAACCTGGGTAGTAGGGTTACTTCGAGATGAAATCCTGGATAGTAGGGCTATGAGAAGGAACTTGGGTAGTAGAGTTACTTCGAGATGAAAGCCTGGATAGTAGGGCTATGAGAAGGAACTTGGGTAGTAGGGTTACTTCGAGATGAAAGCCTGGATAGTAGGGCTATGAGAAGGAACCTGGGTAGTAGGGTTACTTCGTTTGAAAGTCTGGATAGTAGGGCTATGAGAAGGAACCTGGGTAGTAGGGTTACTTCGAGATGAAAGCCTGGATAGTAGGGCTATGAGAAGGAACCTGGGTAGTAGGGTTACTTCGAGATGAAAGCCTGGATAGTAGGGTTATGAGAAGGAACCTAGGTCGTAGGGTTACCTCGATTGATCATGTAGATTAGTTGAATCGTTTAGTTTCGGGAAATGATTTTTTTTATTAGCTGTCTGCAGATATGACATATATAATTGCTGGAATTATTGGTGATAATTGTCTTTCCTGAAAAGATAACAGGGTTAATCATATGCGATGCATGAAATGCATTGTGAGATGATGTTCTCAAAATAAATGAGATTATGCTATCCGTGATATGTGTGCTTATGTCATGATGTAGGAACATGAGATGTTAGTTGTGACATATCCGAGTCTAGGAAAATAAATCCCTGACTGCTGCTGGAGAATATAGCATTTCTGGCTGTTGTAGAGAACTGTGGTTCTTCTACTTTCGTTGGAGATGGTGAACAGAAATGACTGTGCCGGAGATTTTCTCTTTGCTGTTTGTGAATATTCTGCCAAGGAGAGACTTTGTTTGAGAATAGCTTTGTGAGGGAATGACTCTGTTAAGCTCTATTGGGGATTGAGCTAGAGAGACAAACTCTGCTTGGGGAGATAATAATTTATGATGATCCGCTCGTGATCACGCAATTTGGTCGGGGGATATAGATGTCAGGTTTCTGGACGACCCTGGATAGGGAGATTACTTCCTATTTTGAGAGAACTGACATCAATGCTTTGATTACCTTTACTCTATGGGGAATACAAATATTACAAGGTCGCATGTATTGTGACTGTGCTCTAAAGTTGTCTATGCCCTAGTACCTGCTGGACAGAGTAACCGCCGGGTTTGACTTTTTTTTTGCCCCTGTTTCTGGAATTACGAGTAATTGTCTTTTGTTTCTTTATGTAAATATTTATGAGCAGCGATCATATTTAAATTAATATGTCAAAAATAAATCATTGGACGTTCTTGTAAAACAAAACGGAAAAAGAAAAAAAAAACTCAAAGTTTCTTATGAAAATGATTTTGTATTGATTTTTGAAGTTGGCCTGTAATAGGTGTTTTTGTACAAGGAGGCTGACGTTCTAGTAAGAGAACGCTGCCGCAAAAATAGAAATTATACAATATTATGTAAAAAGAAAACAACTATGTACAACAATCCCATTGGGTTCCAATTCAGCTATCGCCGCTATGTCTTCGAGCGTCTCATCACTTTGCTGCTTGTCTGAAGCTGATTAAGTTGACCTATGTTGTTTGAGCTTGACAATTGATACTGAGGTCAGATCGCAAGGTAATCCAATAGGACATAGTGATACGCTTTTCATCCCTAACTTTTTCCTGGACCTCCCTTTCGAGTTTTCAGTCCACCGGGATACCCTTTTTCGCCCAAGTCGCCTTTTCAGGTTTTCGACTTGTCGGGTGTACAGATTTTTTTTCATTTTCATCCCTTATTTTTGCCCGAACACTTTTGGTTCACCGGGAATCCCTTATTTTTGCCTTAGTCCAGTCGACCTAGCGGGTCTTTTATCATGCGTAGTATCTTTTCACTATGTCCGCATTGACAGGGTGAGGAAGGTCGTCACCGTCCGTGGTGGTCAGAATCATGGCTCCACCCGAGAAAATGTTTTTAATCACAAATGGCCCTTCGTATGTGGGGGTCCATTTTCCCATGGGATCACCTTGCGGTAGTATGATACGCTTGATCACTAGATCCCCGACTTGATATTCTTGACGCTTGACTTTCTTGTTAAAAGCCTCGATCATTCGCTTTTGATACGTCTGACCGTGACAGATAGTAGTAAGTCTCTTCTCATCTATTAGATTTAGTTGATCAAGCCGAGTTTGGATCCAGTCGTCTTTGTTCAAACCTGCGTCCTTCATAAACCTTGGAGAAGGAATCTGGACCTCAATGGGTAGGACTGCCTCCATGCCATATACCAGAGAGTAGGGTGTTGCCCCTGTCGACGTCCATGCTGAGGTACGGTACCCATGCAGAGTGAATGGTAGCATCTCATGCTAGTCTTTGTATGTCACCGTCATCTTCTGTATAATCTTCTTTACATTCTTGTTAGCCGCTTCAACAGCGCCATTCATCTTCGGCCGGTAGGGAGAAGAGTTATGATGTTGTATTTTGAACTGCTTATAAAGTTCGGTGATCATCGTGTTATTGAGATTCGTACCATTATCGGTGATAATTTTCTCTGGCACGCCATACTGACAGATCAGGTTATGTTTGATAAATCGCGCCACAACATTCTTGGTAACAGTAGAAAAGGAGGCCGCCTCAACCCATTTCGTGAAGTAATCGATGTCCACTAGGATGAAGCGATGCCCATTGGAGGCGGTGGGCCTGATTTCTCCAATCATGTCAATGCCCCACATTGCAAAGGGCCACGAAGCTGTCAAGATATTCAAAGGAACCGGAGGCACATGCACCTTATCAGCATAAATTTGGCCTTTATGACAAGTTCGGGAGTGCTGATAGCAATCTGCTTCCATAGTGGACCAATAGTATTCTGCCCGTAGGATCTTCTTAGCCATAGTATGTCCACTGGAATGGGTTCCGAAGGTACGTCCATGTAGATTTATCATGATTCCCTCTGCTTCGCTCTTGTCTACACACCGTAGTAAGGTAGAGTCATGGTTGCGCTTGTAGAGGATTCCATTACTGAGGAAGAATTTCGCAGCGAATCTTCTCAGAAACTTCTTATCATTGACAGATGCCCCCTCGGGATACTCTTGAGTCTCGAGATAATTCTTTACCTCATAAAACTAGGGTTTGTCTGCCACCTCTTTAGTATCAATCTCACAGCGGTGCGCTAGTTCATCCAACCTTTCAATGGTGATTCGGGGAGTTTGTTGTCCCCACCTAACTTTGAACATAGCAGACATAGTAGCTAGCGCATCCGCTAACTGATTCTCCTCTCGTGGGAAATGTTCAAAAGTTACCTCCTCAAAGTGTGGGAGCAATGTCAGTACGTGCTCTTTGTATGGGATGAGATTCAGATGCTTCGTATCCCATTCGCCTTTGATCTGACTTATCACCAAGGTTGAATCCCCGAAGACATTTAGGAACTTGATTCTGAGGTCAATAGCGGCTTTAAGACCCATGACGCAGGCTTCATACTTCGCCATATTGTTAGTGCAGTTGAAACATAATCTGGCAGTGAAAAGAGTGTGACAGCCCTCGGGGGATATGATTACAGCGCCAATGCCATTACCGAGTGCATTCGAAGCTCCACCAAAAACCATAGTCACTCGGGATCCTTTCTTGGGTCCTTCATCCGCTCTCGGTTCTTCGTAGTCGGTCACCAGCATAATGTTCTCGTCCGGGAACTCAAAATTCAGGGACTGGTAGTCATCCACGGCCTGATGAGCCAAATGATCAGCCAATACACTCCCCTTGATTGCTTTCTATGTTGTATATTATATATCGTATTCGGTTAAGATCATCTACCATCTCGCTATTCTTCCGGAGAGTGCGGACTTCTCGAAGATGTATTTGATTGGATCCATCTTAGATATCAACAAAGTAGTGTGGGTCAACATATACTGTCTTAGTAGGCGAGCAGCCTATGCCAAAGCGCATCAAGTTTTCTCGAGCAATGAGTATCTTATCTCACAGTCAGTAAACTTTTTGCTAAGGTAGTATATTGCGTGCTCTTTTTGACCAGACTCGTCATGCTGCCACAGCATACACCCCCATTGAATTGTCTAGCACTGTTAAGTATAATATCAAAGGTCTTCCTTCAACCGGAGGCATCATAATTGGTGGTTCTTGAAGATATTCTTTGATCCTTTTGAAAGCAGTCAGGCATTCGTCATTCCGCTTTACCACTTGATCTTTCTTCAGAAGCTTGAAGATAGGCTCACAAGTAGCAGTCAAATGTGAAATGAACCTGGCGATATAATTCAAGTGTCCCAAGAAACCTCTAACTTCCTTCTCAGTACGGGGAGCCGGCATCTCTTGTATGGCCTTTACCATTATGGGGTCTACCTGAATACCTTTGTCACTGACGATGAAACCCAGAAGCTTACCAGACCTTACCCCGAAGGTGCACTTGTTCGGATTCAACCTCAGCTATTATATCTTCAACCTATCGAACAACTTTTGTAGATGATCGAGATGTTCCTCTTTGGTTTGAGACCTGGCTATCATGTCATCAATATAAACCTCAATCTCATGGTGAATCATATCATGGAACAAAGCGACCATGGCTCGCTGATAGGTTGCCCCAGCATTCTTCAACCCAAAAGGCATCACCTTGTAACAGAAGGTCCCCCACTGTGTAACGAAGGTCGTCTGCTCCATGTCTTCAGGAGCCATCTTGATCTGGTTGTAGCTAGAGAAACCATCCATGAAGGAGAAGATTTTGTGTTGCACGGTGTTGTCAACCAAAACATCAATGTGGGGAAGCGGGAAGTCATCCTTGGGGCTTGCCCTGTTCATATCTCTGCAATCCACACACATCCATACCTTGTCGTCCTTCTTAGGTACCGGAACAACGTTAGCAACCCACTGCGGATAGGAGGTGACAGCTAAGAAACCTGCGTCGAACTGCTTCATGACCTCTTCCTTTATCTTCTCTGACATTTCAGGGTGCATACGGCAGACCTTCTGTTTAACCGGAGGACAATACTCTTTAGTTGGGAGACGGTGTACCATGATGTCAGTGTCTAAACCAGGCATGTCTTCATATGACCAGGCAAAAATCTCAATGTAGTCGCACAACATCTGTATCAACCGTTGTTTGATCTTAACTTCCAGATTTGTGCCGATCTTGACTTCTTTTATGTCTGTCTCTGTGCCCAAGTTTATTGTCTCAACTGGCTCTTCATGAGGCTGTAAAGCCCTATCTTCTTGTTGTAATAGTCTATCCAGTTCCCCAGGCACCTCACAATCATTCTCCCCTTCGTTCTCAGCTCGGTTGATCGAATTCTCGAAGTCATAGCTGGTATTAGCAAGATTGTTATCAATGGGATCCAGATTTGATATGGATCTGCAGTTTGATACGTGTGTGTGTGTAAGAGCATAGCTGATTTGATAAAGTAAAAACAGAAAAGAAAATAAAACAGAGAGTGCAAAATTTGTATGCAAAGAATGTCCAATGCTTCATTGGTGATATATGAAATGACATATAATAACCCTCACAGATAGAAACATTGTGCCTCGGGTAAGACATAAGGCCAAAAAGTTTTAAAAATTGTTCATTACAAATTCAGAACATAAGTAAGACAATTACTGCGGAATAAAAGAAACTGAAATAAATTCTCTAGTCGTCCAGTTATTCGGTCCACCATTAGTAGTTGGGTAGATCCAGCCGTCAATGTCACGGTCTTCCTCACTGTCTTTAATAGCGTTGACCACACGATTGCTGATGCGTAGGGGAGGTCCTCCAGCCCGAGTGCGTCGAACAGCCCTTTGAGCCCCTGAAGTAAAGCCCAAACCAAATTTGTCAGTTTTGTGAGTAAAATCAGGGAGCCGTCCCCAATTGGTACACCCACCTTCCTCAACCACTGTTCTGGCGTCCTTGAGAGAAGCCATCTTCAAAGGAAGTTTGGTACTGGTGGTAGTCTCGATCGACGCTAAAATCTGGGAAACCTCTTCTAAGTTTTGACAAGGGGTCTCTATGAATTCCCCGTCCATCTCCACATACCTGAAGGAGTTCAGGTGGCTCACCATGTACTCCTCTTCGCCATGCACAGTGACTATCTTCCCCTTCACCGGATACTTCAACATTTGGTGTAGTGTAGAAGTAACAGCCCCAGCTTCATGGATCCAAGGACGACCCAACAAACAATAGTATGATGGCCTGATGTCCATCACGTAGAAGGTGGACTTAAAAGTTTGAGAACCTATCATGACAGGGATATCCACCTCCCCATGCACCATTCTCTTCGACCCTTCAAAAGCCCTTACCACAATAATACTGGGTTTTAGGGTCAAGCCTTCACAATCCAAACGATCAAGAGCCTTCTTAGGCAGCACATTCAGGGAAGACCCAGTATCCACTAGCACATGAGCCATGGTAGTTCCCATGCATTCGATCAAGACATGTAGAGCATCATTGTGTTTTCTCCCTTTCGGAGTTAAGTTAGCATCCGAAAAACCCATCCCATTGTCGGTAGTTAAACTAGCTACACAGTCTTTGAATTGATTGGCTGAGGTTTCTTGTGGCACATGCACGGTTTTGAGGAATGCAATCAAAGCCTTCGCATGGGCCTCAGAACATAACAACAAAGACAACATTGATATATTCGAGGGGGTCTGCCCCAACTGCTCGACCACATTGTAGTCGTTTTTTTTAATTATTTTTAAAATTTCCTCTATCTCTTGCTTAGAGGTTTCCACGATAATCTTTCTAGGTGCCTCCGTCCGGGAAGGCTCACCTATAGCTTCTTTGCCTCGAGTCCTATATGACTCTACTGCAGGAGTAACAATTGGAGTAAGAACAGGAGTAGCAACGTAATTACTGGTAGGAACAGCAGATGAAATAACAACAGGCTTAGTGACAGTCTTTGGGGAGATCTCAGGAGAAAAAACCCTTCCACTTCTAGTAATCTTACTGGTCCCGACAATGTTACTGACATCGGGATCAGCCTCTTCATTCTCCAGGTCTTGTTTAACGCCATGATAGTAGATATCGGCGCCATAATGCCAAGGGACAACTTTGTCCGAGGTGTACGGGACAGGACCAGGACAGGTGATTATTAACGGAGAAACTCTCGAAGCGGGTGTAATCCTAACAGGTCTTCTCGAGGAGGCCTTGGAAGGATTGGCAAAAATGGTTATAATAGCAACATCTTCGAACAGAACAGCAGGAGTCAAAATTTTCTCGAACAAAATTTCTCTGTTATCCATCAAGCGCTGGACACCTGTCTTTAGCAGATAGCAACCAGAAGGCAGAGATGAACACATGTGGCAACCTTCACCACAACCCGAAAATAAACTGGCCAGCAACAAATTCTTCTTAACAGTCATAAGGGGAGTAGAAACTTCATTAACTGAGGTCACAAATAGATCGGTATCAACGGCATTAACTCCACGGTTGTGCCTAGGCATGGGAGCAGTTATGACATTGGGCCTCTCCAGAGCGTCGAACTCGATCTCCTTGGCTTCAATCAGATCTTGTACTTTACTTCTTAGAGCCAAGCAGTCATTTGTATCGTGACCAGGACTCTCATAATGGTAGTCACACTGAGCTTTAAGATTGTACCGAGGAGACGAGGTATTAGGATTCTTGGGAGCCTCTTTCAAAGTTTTCAAGTTGGATCTCAGCAGATGGGGTAGAACCTCTGCTAATGTCATGTTAATCCGGGTAAACTGCCTTTGTGGTCTTTCTACCCTTTGCTGATTGTTGCGTTGTGGGGCAGCCGCGGGCATAGGTATCATTACAGCACTTACCGTTGGACGGTATTCCGTTTTGCTCTGACCTCTCGGACTATAAATGGAACTGGCCTCCTTCTTACCAGTGAAGGGCCTCTTTACTGAACTCGAAGAGGTGTCTTTCTATATTTTACCGCTCCGAATTCCAGCTTCTACTCTTTCTCCAGTTAATATCAGCTTCGTAAAACCAGTTGATGAGCTACCGATTAAATGGTTGAAGAATGGACCAGACAGCGTCCCAAGAAACATGTCAACCAACTCCCTGTCAGATAAAGGGTGTTGAACTCTCCCAACCAAGTCTCTCCACTTCTGCGTGTAGTCCTTAAAGCCTTCACCTGCACCCATGGACATACTTTGGAGTTGAGTACGAGTAGGGGCTAGGTCGGTATTATATTGATACTACTTGTAAAAAGCAGTAGCCAAATCCTCCCAGTTTCGGACATTGGTTCCCTCCAATTGGTAGAACCATTCGAGCTGAGTCCCTGATAGGATGTCTTGAAAGAAGTGAACCCACAAGTTTCTATCAGCGGTGTGGGGTTGGATCTTCCTTAAGTAGGAACGGAGATGAAGCTTTGGGCAAGATACCCGATCATATTTTGCAAAAATCGGAGCTTTAAACTTTTGTGGGATGACCACTCCCGACACCAATCCCAGTTCTTCGAAGTCCAACCCAGGTATTCTCTAGACTTCCATGGAGCTCAGCCAATCCTCTAACTGCTTGTATCTATCCTCAATGGGAGGATATTGCTCATCATTGTAGTCTGTATCATTGTCAGAAGCTTCAGGATTGGGATTCTCTTCTCTTGTCGGCCTCTCTTGATTCTCCCCTTCTTTGGACGAGGAGGTCAGATTGACTGATTGCTTTAGCGGCCCCCCGAATCTTCTTCCCATATTAAGGATACCGGCGGGTTTCTTCTTCTTCTTCTTCTCTTTCAGGATGAGGGCCTTCAGATCTTCCTGCCCTTTCGCCAGAGTTATGAACATCTGTTGAAATTGGGCATTTTGTGCCTGGAGATCTTTTATGCTTTATTCAGAAGACATCTTTGCTAAAATAAACAGCGAAGAAGATGAGAAACCTGTAATGGTATCTGCTTATGCAATGCTATAGATGGGATGCCTATGCAATGATTTCAAGGACTTTGGGAAATTTAAATTTGCAAACCAAAATGAAACAAATATTTTATTAGTAGAATTCAAGGTACTATTTCCTCTTAGGCGTTACAATTAAAAATTCTAAAAACTAAAAAAATCAAGTTTCCCATGGATGCTTCCTCTTCGTGCCGAGATAAGAATTAAGGCTTCTTTCCTCATGAAGTTGCTTTGTGAGCTCTAAAACCTTCTTCTCATGGGCATAGAATTGGTCCCTATAAGTATCCCACTCCTTCTTCAACTGGATCCAAGACCTCTGTAGTTCTTCAAGATCAGTGGGCATATCAGGATGAAGAACCGTGTATAGAATATCCCCTTCAGTAATGGGCTCCACAATCACTGGTAAGACGGCTATGTAGGGCATTATAAGTTTCTGAGTGCGAGCTCGTACCCATTGGAGATAAGGTTCCATAGGAATGGAATTCTTCGGCCCCGAAGTCTTGGCGTCAGATCTGTTTATCATGCCCCAAGCTTGTATGAACCTATGGCGATACCCTTGAACATCCCCCTCATAGTTAAATACAATGCCCTGGATAAGTAACTTATGAGGACCATCCTTTCGAGCATAACCAAATTGTCGCAGAGCCAAACAAGGATTGTAAGTTATGCCTCCCCTAATGCCAAGTAGTGGGACATTAGGGAACTCCCCGCAACGATAAATAATGGATACATCTCCCATCAATCGGGAATACCATAGAATATCCACGTGAGAAAGTGACATTATCCTTTGCGACCAACCCAAACCTTCTTCATTTTTCAGCACTGACTTAGGGAGGTGAGAAATAAACCACCTCGACAATAATGGCATACAGCACATAAGGACCCCTCTTCTCTTCATGGTACGAGTATGGAGAGTGTACAAGATATCTCCGAGCAAGGTAGGCACAGGGTTGCGAGAGAGGAAAACCTTGATAGCATTCACATCTATGAGTAAATTTGGATTAGGGAATAGTACTAACCCATAAATTAGAAGGTCCAAGACCTCCTCAAAGGCCTGAAAATCCAAATCATCCCAAAATAGCTGGGCCCTGTCTATTAGGAACTTGGCTAGAAAACCCTTAACTTCGCTCCTTGTTTCCCAATTGGATACCACGTCGGCCCGTTTTAGATGCAAAGTTGAGGTGATGACTTCTGGCTTCGGAACCTCTTCTAAACCTGTGAAAGGTACCTGGTCAAGAATGGGTATATTCAATAACTGAGAGAACTCTTCCATGGTAGGCACCAACTGATAGTCTGGAAAGGTAAAGCAGTGGTGCTCGGGATCAAAGAACTGAAAGAGTACACCCATTATCTTCTCATCAAAGCTTGAAGTAACCAGGTTGAGAAGTCGACCATATCTCTTAATGAACGCAGAAGTTTCAGGAACCCTCGATACTAGTTCCTTAAGTTGGGGAGGTATTCTCACAAAGCTGATTCAGATAGTGTTTCTACGAGCGGAAGCCATAAGCAAAGATAAATTCCCTCGTTCCTTGAAATGGTTAGTGTAATGAGAATGGATGCTATGTTATGATGCATAATGTTATGTTTAAACAGAGTAAATCACACACAAGCCAAACACACAATAGTCCTTAGGTTTAAAGGCTTGCATGAGGTTAAAGGTAAGTACCCTCTTGAAGTTTAGTTGGTTTCAAACCTGTCTTAGAAAAGTAACTGAGTTCTACGAATTCTCAATATCATTGATCATCCTCTATCGGGCATTGTTTCAGCTCAGGCAATCTTTTCTTGCAGCCGAAATATCCTGAAAGTCTGACCTCAATGAGTATAGCATCGAGTATCAACCAATCCTCAGCTTTATACCGAGGCCGGCTATCTCACTACTTTCTAATGGCCAAGTTTGTTCACTAAGGTTCTAAGGTCCGTTAGTGCTTCACGACACCATGCGGCGGCCCCGTGTTCTCTTTGTTTCCACACGAAGGATACCGGTACCAACCAAAGTGTCACACCAACACATCCATCGCTTAAACCATGTCGGTCTATGCCGTACAGTCTCCACGATCTTTTATTGTTTACCTAATAATTGTCCCCTAGATCTGGGTGTAGGATCTTTCACAATACCCAAGGAAAAAAACCCTTAAATGTAAAGCAAACAAGTCAAACAAAAAAAGCAAGTAAAGGTGATCTAACCCTAAGGTAACCCCACTTATATAATCCCCAGCAGAGTCGCCAGCTCTGTGGTACGGTGGGAGAACTGACTTTTTGTTTTGCGTTTGATTGCAAATGTTGCGGATAGCAAGAGTCTCCACCGACTTTTCTTTTATCCAATAAGGAAAGGTGAAAAAGCACAGGAAAGACCTTTAGAGATGTTTTCTTGAGTTCGGGGGGTAGATTATGAAAAGGGAAGGTATTAGCACCCTTTTCATCCATGGTTTTCCATGGGCTCTTAATTACTTGCTACATCACTTGCTTTTATTTTGAAATGTGCTTTGTGGTGTGGGTTTTGAAAGTATTTTGAAAATGTGACTTTGTAATGATTCTCGTCTCTATAAGAATGCGTACAAAGTGTTGGTTTTGAAAATAGTTCAAAGAGATGTGTTGGTGTATAAAATGTTTTTTTTGTGAGCAAGCAAGCAACTAGGAGCGAATCTACCTACTCAAAAGGTCTTAGATATTCTTTTCCTCTTCCTTTAGATGTTGCTATCTTACCATTGATTTGGTAAGAAGCCCCATCGTTGGATGTGAAGGGATGGGCGCGGGACGTTTTTGTATAGTCATGGAAGGCAACCCATGGAATGTTTTAGCAAAGTCGTGTGAGGGACTAGATCGTTTATCGAAGGCAACATCGAGGGTCATCGAGGGACTACGATCTTTTATCGAGGGTCTTTTTCTAAAACGCTCATGTTCGAGCGACATGACTACTTTTTTCAATAGGCAACAAATTGGGATTACCCTAAGGGTGCTAGTGTGCAAGTGTGTTTGATTGCATGCATTTTAGTCTTGATTAGGGTTATCTACTTGTCAATTTCATATCTTGCCATACACGCTATAATTACTAGCATTTATTTGGAAAGCGATAAATTGTGGGAATATAAAGATTCTACGCTATTACAATCATTAGGGCGATGGGGTGTACATATTTACAAATGGGGGGGTTGCAAGAATTTAAATCCTATTTAACTATTACAACCATATTGAAATGTACAATGCAAGAGAGAAAAGGGACTTGTTTAGAGAATGGTTTTTTTGTCTTAATGAATTAAGAAAAAGAAATAAATTAATTAATAAAAGAAAATATTTTTACGTCTTTTTTATATTAATAAAAAAAGGGGGTTAATATTGAAAATGATAAAAAGGAAAATAAATGAAAGATAGAAACAGCGTGCTGCTGCAAGCAAAACAACAAGGATCAGAAGTTCTGAAGCCAGGCGCGTGGTGACTCAGAAAGGAACGTCAGTGGAATCAGAAGTTCTGGATTGGTACACTCTGAGGTCCTGCAAGAAACGTCAGAGGGAAAGGAAACAGAGGTTCTGGGTGGTATTCAGACAGTGAGCCAAAAGTCAGAAGTTCTGTATTGCGCTAAAATAGTGAGTGAACATCAGAAATTCAGTATGTTATCAGCGTGTGGAAAATCAGAAATTCTGAGTGTTAAAACAACAAGTGGAAGCATCAGAAGTTCAATGTGTTTAACGTGTAGGGAGAACTCAGAAGTTCTGTGTTATGCTAAAACAGTGAGAAAATCCTAGAAATTCTGTGTGTTAAAATGGTGAATGAAAAAAAAAGTTATGCGTTGCATTTCGACTCTTTCATCATATTAATCAGCACATCATCAATTTATTCAATCCTTAACAGCAAATCAGGAGGATAAAAGCACAACAGTTTATAGAAGTTCTAATCCTAATTCTGAGCGTAGCCTTAATCAAGAAGTTCTGATCCACAGTTTTCCTACTTATGAAATGATATGGACAACATTAATATTGTGATATTTACATATTTAATGATGTTCTGAATGAGAAGATGCAAAGTCAGAAAGACTTACCTTGAATATGGAACGTGTGCTTGGAACTTGAACTGCTGTCTTCAAATGTTCTGGAGTAGGCAAGAGCAACGGGAGAGAAAATGCCAAGTTCTTTGATTCAAAGGGAAGAATAAAGGTTTTGTTTTCTGTTTGGGAATTCTGGATTTTTTTATGAAGGTTTCACAGTTTTTCTTTTCTCTCTTTTGACAATTTTCTCTCTCAAAAAACCAGCCCCCTTGAAAGTGTGATGGAGCAACTTATTTATAGGTGAATTTGTTATGGTTTTGGGGGGAAAAACAAATGGCATTTAAACTTTTTTGGTACACTATTCAATTGCTTTTTGATCGCAGATTTTTGTATTTTGTGTAAATATGGGATTTAGGAAAATGCAGGCGTGGACTGGATTAGCTGCTGGTTAGAGTACTGTGTTGTAGCAGTGCAGCAGGTTGTTTAAATGAGGTCTTGGGATTTGGTGATGTTCTGATCGCAGAAGACCAGAATGTGACTCAGAGGGTGATGTTCTTACCGAAGCGTTGAACATAGCCTTCATATGTTGAAGAATCATGTTCTGACCAAAGAGCATCACTTCTACATGTTCTGATTGAAGCATCATGTTCTGAACCGTGTTTGCAACTTCTGGATGCACTTGCGTGGAGGCTGGATCAGAGGTTCTTAAGTATCGTATTCTCTTGACACTTAGAAAATTTTCTAAATGTTTAGAAATTTGATTTTTTCAAAGTAACTTTTGACTTCTGATTTTTTGATGAACCAATTTCATGTCTTGATGAAATATAATTGTTGAAACTTGATTTTTGATCTAAAAGTCTAAGTTTGACTTTTCAATATGCTTTTGACCATTTTTCCCTTGTGGGTGATTTTATTGAAAAGTTGTAATTCAAGACTTGGAACTTGATAGAAGCAAACCTGAGAGTCCAGGATGATCTTTTGAGAAATGAGAGGGCAAATTTTGGGGTACAACACCTGGCATGTCTTTGTATGACCAAGCAAAGACCTCAACATAGTCATGTAGTAATTGAGTTAAGAGCTTCTTGACATTAGGCTCCAGGTTAGCACCTACCTTGACTTCTTTCTTGTCCTCTTCGGTACCTAAGTTAACTATTTCAACCGGCTCTTCGTGGGGTTGTATGGTTCTTTCTTCATGTTGCAATAGTCTGTCCAGTTCCCTTGGTACCTCACAATCTTCATCACCTTCGTCTTCGGCTTGGTAGATCGGATTTTCCAAGTCACAATAGTCCATAGCAGAATTGTTACCCATGGGATCCTGAGTGGATGTGGATCTGCATTTCGACATGTGAGTGTGTGTAAGAGCATAGCTATCTTTGAAAATAAAAAGGTAAAAAGAAAAACAAAGAGCGTGAATTTTTTCATGCAAAAATGTCCATGATTTATTAATGACATATGAAGATGAAGTAACAACCCTCACAAATGGACCATTGTGCCTCGGGTAAGACACAAGGTTTTAAAGTCTAAATTGTTTAATTATTACAAGTCTGACAAGAAAATTAAAAGACAATTACTCTTAAATAAAATTAATAGGGACAAATTCTTCGGCCTCCCAATTATTGAGTCCTCCGCTGATGGTTAGAAAAATCCACTCGTCCATGTCGCAGTTGCCATCACTGTCTTCCACTGTGTTGACTCCCTGATTGTTTATACGTAAAGGTGATCCTCCAGCACGAATTCATCGAACAGCTTTTTGGACCTCCGAAGTAAAACCCAAACCAAATTTATTGGATTTGTAGGGAATATCTGGAAGTTGACCCCAAATAGTACATCCATCTTCCTCAACCACTGCTCTAGCATCTTTCAGAGAGGCTATTTTTAATGGCAGTCTGGTAACCTTTGGAGTCTTGGTTGTAGTCTTGGTTGTCGCAACTATTTGTGGGACCTCCTCAAAATTCTGACATGGGGTCTCAATGAACTCACCATCCATTTCCACATACCTGAAAGAGTTCAGGTGACTAACCATGTATTCCTCCTCCCTATGGACAATGATGATCTTTCCCTTGATTGGGTATTTCAACATATGATGTAGGGTAGAAGTGACGGCACCAGTTCCATGAATCCAAGGTCGGCCCAATAGGCAGGAATAGGAAGGGTGGATATCCATCACATAGAAAGTTGAATTAAAAGTCTGAGTTCCAACTTTTATAGGGATGTCAACTTCTCTGTGCAATGTCCTTTTAGAACCATCAAAGGTCCTCACCAAAATGTTGCTAGGCTTTAAAGTGAGTCCTTCGCAATCTTGCCGGTCAAGAGCATTTTTTGGCAAGACGTTCAGCGATGAACCCGTATCCACCAGAACATGGGCTAACATAGTGCCCCTTCACTCAATGGAAATGTGTAAGGCATCATTGTGTTTCCTTCCTTTGGGAGTTAAATCGGTGTCAGAAAAGTCCAATCTATTATCAGCAGTTAGACTGGCCATACAATTCTCAAATTGATCAATGGAAGTCTCTTGGGGCACGTGGGCGGTCTTTAAAAATTTTACCAAGGCCTTGGCATGAGCCTCAGAATACAAAAGTAAGGCCAACATTGATATTTTCGAGGGGGTCTTCCCCAACTGTTCCACGATGTTGTAGTCACTTTTCTTGATTATCTTTAGTACCTCTTCCATTTGTTTGCTAGAAGCTTCAAGAATGACCTCTGGGTGTGCCTTCTTCTGGGAAGGCTCAGATAATACCTCCTTGCCCTTTGTCTTAGCAGCAGGGATAACAGTAGGATTGTCAATGGGAGTATCACTGGGAATGCTGGTAGGAGCGGTAGCTGGAATAATTACAGGAATAGAAATGGTCTTTGGAGAGATCTTGGGTGATAAGACCCTTCCACTTCTTGTTATCTTACTTGTCCAAACGATATTGACAACATCAGGATTGGTGTCTTTCGCAACTTTGTATTTGATAGCCAATAGATTTTTCCTGACGCCATGATAATAGACGCCAGCCCCATAGTTCCAGGGAACAGCTTTATCCGAAGAATATGGGATTGGCCCCGACATGGTGATGATTAGGGGAGCAGACTTTGGAACAAATGTAATCCTGATGGGTCTTTTGGTGGAGACCCTGGAAGGATTGTCGGAAATGGTGATTATTGAGACATCTTCACAAGAGTTTCTGGTAGGAGGAACTTTTTCAAACAGGATTTCTTTGTTAGCCATCAGGCGCTGGACGCCCATCTTCAGTAACAAACAGTCATTTGGTAGAGACATACATAAACGACAATCTTCATCACAGCCTAGAAACAGGTCGGCTTGTAAGAGATTTTGTTTAATAGTCAAAAGATGAGTAGTCAAATCATTCACGGAGGAAACAAAACAATCATCATCAATAGCATTGACACCTTGACCGTGTTTGGGCATTGACACCGTTATTACATTAGGTGTTTCTGGGGGATCAATCTCAATCTCTTTCGCCTCGATAAGGTTTTATACCTTATTTTTGAAGGCCCAACAATCATTTGTATAATGCTCCGGGCTTTCAGAATGATAGGAACATCGAGCATTCAGGTTGTAGCAAGGAGAGGCAGTATTGGGGTTCTTGGGAGCTTTCTTTAGGGTCACCAGATTGGACAGATGTGGAAAAACTTGGGACAAGGTCATGTTGATTCGGGTGAATCGTCTCATGGGCGCCTCGGGCCTGCATTGATAGTTTCGCTGCTGATTTGGTACAGGATTGGAAATCATAATAGCCCCTACCGTCGGGCAATGTTCAGTTTTGTTTTGATTTCTGTGGTCATATGCAACACTGACCTCCTTCTTTTAGGTAAAAGGTTTCTTCATTGTTCTCAAGGATACATCTCTGTGAATTTTGCCACTCTTTATACCGGCTTTTACCCGTTCACCAGTCATGATTAGTTCAGTAAATCTAGTCGATGAGCTTCCGATCAGGTGGTTGAAGAATGGACCAGATAACGTACCTAAGAACATATCCACCAATTATCTGTCAGATAGAGGGGGTTTGACTCTTCCCGTTATATCCCGCCATTTTTGAGCATAGGTTTTGAAACCTTCACCAGCACCCATAGACATGCCTTGCAATTGTGTTCGAGTTGGAGCTAAGTCAACATTATACTGGTATTGTTTGTAAAAAGCGGCAGCCAAATCTTCCTAATTGCGAATATTGGTCCCTTCCAACTGATAGAACCAATCCAATTGTGTCCCTGACAAACTTTCTTGGAAGAAATGCACCCATAGGTTCCTATCGGCAGTATGGGGTTAAATTTTCCTGACGTATAACCTTAAATGCAGCTTTGGACAAGAGACACCTTCATATTTAGCGAAAGTGGGGACCTTGAATTTCTGTGGGATGAAAACCCCTGAGATAAGTCCTAGATCTTCAAAATCCAATCTGGGTACCCTCTGGATCTCCATAGCATTGAGGAGATCCTCCAGCTGCTTGTATTTATCGTCAGCTGAGGGATATTGTTCTTCAGTGTAGTCCACTTATTCCTCTTCTTCAGATTCCGGGTGGTCATTTCCTTCCTTGTTCTTTCCTTCTTGATTATCTCCTTCACCCGATGAGGTTACAAAATCTAGGGTTCGTCTGGCTGGTCCTTTGAACCTTCTTCGCAGATTCAAAACACCGATTGGTTTCTTCGCTTTCTTCTTCTTCTCTTTGATCAACAAAGTTTTCAAATCCTCTTGTCTGTTTGCCAGAGCCAAGAACATTTGTTGGAATTGAGCTCTGCGCTTGGAGATCCTTTACTGTCTGTTCAATATCCATCTCACTGAAATAAATAGTAGAAAGATAAGGAGACCTGTTGTAAGAAACCTGCTTGTGTTATGATGAATGAAAATGCATATGCAAATGACTTCAAGGAGATTAGAGATTTTAATTTGCTTTAGACAAAAAGGAACAAACATTGCATTAATAAATCCAAGTTCAAGTACATCATGCCTCTTTGGTCTTACAATGAAAGAAATAAAATACAAAAACTCCTAAGACAAAAAGGTTGAACGCATCCTCTTTGGCGCGATGTAGGCGTTCAGACTCCGCTCTTCATGAAGCTTCTTGGTGAGTTCCAGAACTTTCTTCTCACTAGCATAGAATCGAGCTTCGGAAGTGTCTCGTTCTTCCTTTAGCTGAATCCAATCCTTTTGCAAGTCTTCGAGGGAGGTAGGCATGTTGGGATGAAGGACAGTATATGGGACATATCCTTCAACCACAGGCTCTATAATGACAGGGAGGATGGAGGGGTAAGGCATTGCGAGACTCTAAGCACGAGCTCGCACCCACCTAAGGTAAGGCTTAAGGGAAATGGAATTTTTATGTCCCAATGTCCTATTGTCCACCTTATTTACCATCCTCCAAACTTGTATAAACCTCTGAAGATAGCCTTGATCGTCGCTTTTGTAGTCGAACACCATACCTTGGATGAGTGCACCATGTGGATCATCTCTTCGTACGTACCCAAACTGTCACAGAGCTAAGCAAGGGTTATAAGTGATACCTCTCCTAATGTCAAGCAGAGGCACATTAGGGAATTCCCCACAATGGTCGATGATAGTAATATGCTCCAAGGATCGAGAACACCAGTGGATATCCGAATGTCTGAGTGACATCAGCCTATTGGACCACCTCAAACCTTGCTCGTTCTTCGTAACGGATTAGGGGAGATGCGAAACAAACCATCTAGCCAATAGAGGAGTACAACACATGAGGGTTCCTCTTCTCTTCATGGTGCGAGAGTGGAGAGAATGCAAGATATCCCCCAAGAAAGTAGGCACTGGATTGTAAGATAAAAAGATTTTGACAGCATTCACAACTATAAGTTGGTCAAGATTTGGAAATAGTACCTACCCATAGATGAGAAGATCCGAAGTTTCTTCGAAAGCTTGTAAATCCAGATTGTTCCAACAATCTTGAGCTTTTTCTAATAAGAACCTGGCTAATAACCCTTTGATACCACTTCTTGTTTCCCAATTAGCCGTGACGTTGGATTGTTATAAGTATAAAGCTCGAGCAACCTCTTCAGAGTTTGGGTCTCTTTCAGTATCGTTGAAAGGTAGTTGATCGAGAATAGGAATTCCCAAGAGTTGAGAGAATTCTTCCATAGTTGGTACAAGCTGGTAATCGGGGAAGGTAAAATAATGGTGCAAAGGGTCAAAGAACTGGAAAAACACCTTCATCATATCTTCATCAAAGCTTGAGGTAACCAAGTTGAGAAGTCGTCCATGTATTTTGGTGAACGTAGAATTCTCATGGACCCTTGATGCTAACTCTTTGAGCTAAAAAGGTACTCGTACAAGGTTGACTTGGATTGTGTTCCTGCGAGTGAGAGTCATATCCTACAAAACAGAACAAAGATGAATCTCAAAATCCTTGAAATGGTTAGTCTAAAATGCTATGGTATGATGTCATGATGTTATGTACAAGCATATGCACAAGTTAAATCAAACAAGTCCTTAGGTTTAGGCTTGCATAAGGTTTATAGGTAAGTACCCTCTTGAAGTTTAGTTGGTTCAACCTGTCCTAGAAAGTAACGGGTTCTAGGGGATCTCAATATCACTGATCTTTCTTCATCGGGCATTGTTTCAGCACAAGCCTCTTTATTGGCGACCGAAATATTCCAAAAGTCCAATCTCAATGAGCATAGTATCGAGTATCAACCAACTTCGGACTGCACCAAAGCCGGCTACCTCACTACTTCCTAATGGCCAAGTTGTTCAAGTAAGGTTCTAAAGTCAGTTAGTGCTTCATGACACCACACAGCGGCCCCGTATTCTCCTTGGCTACTCAAGGGCTACCGGTACCAACAAATGTTTCACACTAACGTAGCTATTGCTTAGACCATGTCAGTATACGCCGCACAGTTTCCACAACTTATTGCTACTTACCTAAAAAGGTGCCCCGGATCTGGGTAGAGGATCAAAACAAGCCCAAACAAGGAACCATAATGTAAAGAAAACAAAACAAAGGAAAGCAAGTAAAGGTGATCTAGCCCTAAGGTAACCCCACTTTTAAATATTCCCCAGCAGAGTCGTCAGTTCTGTAATACGGTGGGAGAACTGACTTGTGTGTTTTATGTTTTATCGCAATTTTTGTGGATAGCAAGAGTCGTCACTGACTTTTCTTTTATCCAAAAGAAAGGTTGAAAAGAACAGGAAAGACCTTTCGATATTATTTCTTGAGTTCGGGGGGTAGGTTATGAAAAGGGAAGGTATTAGCACCCTTTTCATCCGTAGTTATCTACGTGATCTTAGTTGCTTGCTAGATCACTTGCTTTTTGTTTGAAGATGTGTTTGTGATGTGGTTTTTGAGAGTATTTTGAAAAGGAGTTCCTTTGTAATGGTTCTCGTCTCTATAAGAACGCGTACAAAGTGTTTTAACTTTTAAAAATGTTCCAAGGTGAAATTGTGGGTGTATAAAATGTTTTTATTGTGAGAAAGCGAGCAACTAGGAGAAATCTACCTACTCAAAAGGTCTTAAATGTTCTTTTCCTCCTCCTTTAGATGTTGTTATCTCACCATTGTTTTGGTAAGAAACCCCATCGTTGGATGTGAAGGGACGGGCGCAGGATGTTTTGTATAGTCATAGAAGGCAACCTATGGGACGTTTTAGCAATGTCGTTTAGGGACTAGATCGTTTACCGAAGGCAACATTGAGGGTCATCGAGGGACTACGATCTTTTATCGAGGGTATTTGCTAAAATGCCCATATTCGAGGGACATGACTATTTTCCTAAAGGAAACAAAGTGAGATTACCCTAGAGGTGCTAGTGTGCAAGTGTGTTTGATATACATGCATTTAGTCTTTAATTAGGGTTATCTATTTATTGATTTTATCTTGCCATACATCCTAATTACTAACAATATATGAAAACAAATAAAATTCCGAAAATAAATCTTAAGCTATTACATCATTTCAGGGATGGGGATACATATTTACAAATGGGGATTGCAAGAATTTAAATCCTAATTATCTATTACAACCATATTGAATTGTACAATACAAGAAAATGAAAGGATTTGTTTTGAAAATGGTTTTTTTGTCTTAATAAATTAAAAGGAAAATAATTAGTTAATAAAAAGAAAATATTTCTTATGCCTTTTTTATATTAATAAAAATAATATTAATGCTAAAAATAATAAGAATAAGAAAGAAAATGAAAGAAATAACGAAAACAGGATCAGCACGTTGCTGAAAGCAAAATGAAGGGGACCAGAAGTTCTGATGCTAGGAACGTTGTAGTTCAGAAAGAAACGTTAGAGGGAACCAGAAGTTCTGGGTTGCTGCGCGCTGAAGTTCTGAAAGAAACGTTAGAGGAAATCAGAAGTTATGTGTTGTGTTATAACAGTGAGAAAAAGCTATAATTTTTGTGTGTTGTGTTAAAACAGTGAGAAAAACCTAGAAGTTCTGTGTGTTGTGTTAAAACAGTGAGAAAAACCTAGAAGTTTTGTGTGTTGTGTTAAAACAGTAAGAAGGCCTAGAAGTTCTGTGTGTGTTAAAACAGTAAGAAAGCCTAGAAGTTTTGTGTGTGTTAAAACAGTAAGAAAACCTAGAAGTTATGTGTGTGTTAAAATAGTAAGAACGCCTAGAAGTTTTGTGTATGTTAAAATAGTAAGAAATCCTAGAAGTTCTGTGTGTGTTAAAACAGTAAGAAATCCTAGAAGTTTTGTGTTACACTTCACCTCCTTCCTTACATTAGTCAGAGCATCTGCAACTTATTCAGTTCTTAACAATAGCAAAATAGAAAAATAAAAGCACGACAACTTATAGAAGTTCTAATCTTAATTCTGAGCCTAGCTTTCTTCAAGAAGTTCTGATCCACAGTTTTTCTACTTAGGCAATGATATGGACAATATCAACACTATGATATTTACATATTTAATGATGTTCTAAATGAAAAAAAAAATTCAAAGTCAGGATGACTTACCTTGAATCTGAAGCGTGTGTTTGGGACCTGAGATGCTGCCTTATGTTTTGGGGTCAGCAAGAAACGAAACATAAATGTTGTGTTCTTTGATTCAAAAGGGAAGAACAAAGGTATTGTTTTGAGAATTATGGGTTTAAGAATGTTTGAATGTTTTCTTTTCTCTCTTTTTTTTTGTATTTGATCACTCTCTCTTTCCAAAATCCAACCCCTTAGACTTGTGGTGGAACAACTTATTTATAGATGACTTTGTTGTGGTTTTGGGGGGGAAAACAAATGGGATTTGAACCTTTTTGGCATACTGTTCCATTGCTTTTTAAATACAACTTTTATGTGCTAATTTGGTGCAAATATGGGGTTTGAGAAAGTGCAGGCGTGGACTGGATCAACAGCAATTTGGAGTGTTGTGGCAGTTGGATGCAATATTGTGCCATAGCAGTGTAGCAGACTGTTCAAAACGAGGTTTTGGGCTTGGTGATGTTCTGATCAAAGAATGGAAAGACCAGAATGAGATTCGAAGAGTGATGTTCTGATCGAAGCGTAGAACATAGTCTCCATATGCTGAAGAGTCATGTTCTGGTCGAAGAGCACAATTTCCATATGTTATGATTGAAGAGTCATGTTCTAAATCATTTTTTGCAAATTCTGACTGCACTTGTGTGAAAACTGGCCCAGAAGTTTTAAAATTATCATATTTCTTAACACTTAGAAAATTTTCTAAGTGTTTAGAAATTTGACTTTTTCAAAGTAAATTTTGACTTTTGATTTCTTTATGGACCAATTTCATGTCCTGGTGAAATATGATTGTTGAAACTTGATTTTGATCAAAAAGTCAAAGTTTGACTTTTCAGTGTGCTTTTGACCATTTTACCCTTGTGAGTGACTTTCTTGGAAAATTATGAACCTAGACTTGAAACTTGACAGAAGCAAACCTGAGGGTCCACGATGATCCTTAAAGAAATGGGAGGGTAAATTTTGGGGTACAACAAAGGGTATCCCGGTGGATTGAAAACCCAAAAGGGCGGTCCAGGCAAAAATTTTGGATTAAAGCGTACAACTATGTCCCGTTAGATCAATCACAACCAACTTTATTACCAACATCAAGTTCAAATGGTACAAATTGATTCAGTCAACTTCTTTCGACAGCAAGGCATGAGATGCTCGAAGACATAGGGGCAATAGCAGAGTTGAAACCCAACGAGATCATTTATACATGGCAATATATTTTGTTTTCACTTTGTAGTCTTTCTATTTCACGAAGATTTCCTCTTACTAGGATTTATGTCTCTTTGTACAATAATCGCTTGTTTATAGGCCAACTATCAATACAAACACAATTTCAAAATTCAAAATTTGTTTTACTTTTTCTGTCTTGTTTGCAAAAATGTCCAATGACTAAATTGAATGAACATACGCATATGAATATGATTATTGTTAACAAATATATGCATAAAAATAGGAATAAGTATTTCCTTAAGACTCCAGGAGACGGGATAATGTTCAAGTCGTCTGTAATCCCCACAGAGCAGTCCCCATAAGATCATTCCCCGCAGATTCATCTTCACAAACTCGGCATTTCCCACAAGTCTGAAATATCCTAATCATACTCACCAGCGGATCCCCCTAGCAGACAAAGGAGTATGATCTTTCCCTGGCAATATTGCCAACCTACGGAGTCCCAACTCTCGTCAGAGAGTATGTCACCACTACGATTAATAGAAATTATCTTCCCCAACTGAGCTTATTTCTCCAACACAGCAAAATCCCCGACAAAACATTCCTCAATAGAGTACTTCTCCAACAGGGTTTATTTCACCAACAGGATCCAGTCTCCCCAGCTTGAGTCTATCACTTTGACTTATGAAAATCACCGGAAAAACTTCTCTCTCCAACAAAGGGAAGTCCATACCACTATCCCCAGAGAGTTACTATGAAAAGCTAAAATCGAACCAGATATCAGTTAATCTTATCCTCCCCAAACGATTCGGCATCCATATTGAAAACTCGGTCAGGCAACACCTCAGAAGGTTATCCATGTCTTTTATACCCAGTCAGGGTATATAAGAATTAAATTCCCCAGTAGAGCGATGAATGACCAATGTTCTTGAACTTTTCTCCCCAAACAGAAATCACATTCCCCAATGGAGTTTCCTTAATCAGCAAGCAGGAGTCCCCAGCAAAGTTATTCTAAACAAGATTGAAGAATTACTGTCGCCATCCTCAACAGTAGTCCGGGATTTATTTTCGTGATAAAAAATATTATACAAAGCTACTGATACACTTAAACAACATCTCACATTCATACATCATTTGTCATAGCATATGCATACGAAACACGTATAACATGCTCTCATTTGCTTTAAGAACATCATTACACAATTCACTACATACATCATGACATTGCATAAATACTAACTCTATCTTTTCAGGTAAAGTTCACAAACAGACGAACATCATCAATAATTTTCTAACAGGTCGCAGAGTAATTCCTGAAATAGGACAGGGTGAATATCTACATGGCCAGACAATTTCCTACAGAAACTGAATTCTGACAAGCATTCTCCTCAGAGATCAAATCTGACAAGTAGCTACTTAAGCACTTTCCCCAAAGAGTCATTCTGAAAAATATCTCTTCTAGATGAAGTCGGGCGTAAACATCTTCTAGTGCATCATTAAGATGAAATCAAGCGTAGATTTACTTCTGATACTCTTTTTGGAAAAAAGTCAGACGTAGACTCCTTCCAATATCTCTTCTAGATGAAGTCGGGCGTAGACATCTTCTAGTTCATCATTCATATGAAATCGAGCTTAGATTCCTTCTGAAGCTTAGTTGGAAAAAAGTCAGGTGTAGACTCTTTCCAATACCTCTTCTAGTTGAAGTTGGGCGTAGACATCTTCTAGTTCAGATGAAATCAAGCGTAGATTCCTTTTGAAACTCTTTTGGACAAAGTCGAGCGTAGACTCATTCCAAACAAATCTTCTAGAAAAAGTCGAGTGTAGACTCATTCTGGTATATCATTCAGACAAAATCAAGCGCAGATTTATTCTGATTTTCTTTTCAGACAAAGTCAGGCGTAGATTCATTCCAAACGTATATTCAAGACAAAGTCGAGCGTAAACTAATTCTAGTGCATCATTAGATAAAATCAAGCCCAGATTTGCTCTGATATTCTTTTGGACAAAGTCGGACGTAGACTCATTCTAAATACATCTTCTAAGACAAAGTCGAGCTTAGACTTATTCTGATATTCCTATCAACTGTTATTCTGGATGGTGTAACACCCCAATTCTACCCCAAGCAATTAATCGGAAAATCAGAGTATAAAAAATTCCAATATAATTAAGATGTCACATATTCAACAAAAACACATAAACTTGTCATGCTTTTAAAATAGATACATAACACTTAAAGAAGTGGAATAAACACAACTCAAGAATATAGTCTTCATAACATAAACCAAACTTTGATTAATCACGCAGCGGATTCATAATAATTCTCTAAATAAGATATAACATCTTTTGAATTATGAAACAACATCAATATAATAACTCCTCAAATAACAACATAAGGTTCATTAAATAAACAACAAAATAAGACAAGCGTTCATTTCCCCCGAGTGCTACGTATCAGAGCAAATGAAACCAAACTCGAACTAACAATGCTATCGGCTACTCATCTTGGTTACCTGCATGTTACCAAATTTGATACGGTGGGAGAACTGACTTGAGGTTTTGCGTTTGTGTTCACAAATGTTGAGATTTAGAAAGAGTCGTCACCGTCTTTTCTTTTATCCAAAAAGGAAAGGTGAAAAAGCACATGAAATACCTTTAGAGATTATTTCTTGAGTTCGGGGGGTAGATTATGAAAAGGGAAGGTATTAACACCCTTTTCATCCATGGTTTTCCATGGGCTCTTAGTTGCTTGCTAGATCACTTGCTTTTGTTTGAATGTGTGCTTGTGATGTGGGTTTTGAAAGTATTTTGAAAATGTGACTTTGTGATGATTCTCGTCTCTATAAGAATGTGTACAAAGTGTTGTTTTGAAAATAGTTTAAAGAGGTGTTTGTGGGACGTGTTTTTGAAAGTGATTTTGAAAAGGGTTTCCTTTGTAATGGCTCTCATCTCTATAAGAACGCGTACAAAGTGTTGTCTTTCAAAAAATGTTCCAAAGTGAGAGTGTTGGTGTATAAAATGTTTTTGTTGTGAGCAAGCGAGCAACTAGGAGTGAATCTACCTACTCAAAAAGGTCTTAGATGTTATTTTCCTCCTCCTTTAGATGTTGTTATCTTACCATTGATTTGGTAAGAAGCCCCATCGTTAGGGACTAGAACGTTTATCGAAGGCAACATCGAGGGTCATCGAGGGACTACAATCTTTTATCGAGTGTCTTTTGCTAAAACGCCCATGTTCGAGGGACATGACTATTTTTCTGATAGGAAACAAAGCGGGATTACCCTAAGGGTGCTAGTGTGCAAGTGTGTTTGATTGCATGCATTTTAGTCTTGATTAGGGTGATCTATTTGTCAATTTCATGTCTTTCCATACACACCCTAATTACTAGCATTATATGAAAGCAATAAAAAGTGCAAACAAAACAAAGATTCTACGTTATTACAATCATTGGGGGATGGGGTGTACAAATTTACAAATGGGGATTGCAAATAAAATTAAGTCCTAAGTTACTATCACAACCATATTGAATGGATAAGAATGTACAAGAAAATGTGAAATGGGCTTGTTTTGTTTGAGAAAAGAAATAAGTTTTGTTTAAGAAAATATTTTTGATCTTTTTGTTTTAAGAAATAAAATAAAGCATGTAAAATGTAAAATGTTTTTGGTGTTTTTTTTTATTAATGAAAAATAAAGGTGATGGTAAAAAATACAAAAGAGAAGGAAGGCAAGATCAGCGCAAAATGCTGAAATAGGAGGGGTCAGAAGTTCTGACTTTGACATACTGCACAAACAGAAACAACGTTAATAGAAATAGGGAAGGTCAGAAGTTCTGGATCCACTGGGAACAAAGAAATTTTCAGAAGTTATGATGCCACTAGCAGAACTTCGTCTCCCTCTCCATGCTAGTCAGAACATCTGCAACTTAGTCATTTCTTAACAGAACAGAAGTTACACATATAATAGTCATGACAAGTTTCGTAATGTTTCAGAAGTAAGAGATATCAGCAATATAGATCAGAAGCAAACGTAAATTTGCTAATCCTAATTCTGAGTCCTAATTTCTTCATAAAGCTCTGAACTGGAATTCCCTCTACTTAAGCAGGCAGATGCATGAAATCTCAGAATATGTACATCATCAGAATCAGAATATCTACATTGTATTTTAAACATGCTAAATCTGACAATGCCTAAGGAATATGATGAGAGTCATCAGAAGCTTACCTTGCAGCTGGAAAAGACTCTGTAAACTGGAGTTTGGTCCTGAACTCTGTTGACATTCTGAGCAGCTCCTTCATGTGCTCAGCAGGCTGGAAGTTTTCAACTTCTGGAACAGCCAAGGGATAATGTTCTGACTTCTTTGAGATGGAGGTGGATAAAGAGTGTATTGCAGTATGAACACAGAAGTTAGGATAACTTCTAATATGTGAATCAGCAACTGCGTGGATGGATTTAGTCAAGAAACACTTGAGAACAAATGAAGTTTGAATGCAAGGAATCAAAAGTTAACAGGTTTTGTATGTTGTGTTTACAGTTTTTGGACTCTTGGAATTTTAGCAGGGGTTCAAGGCTTTTCTTTTTTTAAATTTTCGACCCTTTTATCGTTGTCAATGACTCTCAATTTATAGTAAAAAATCTTGTAGTTTGGAGAAATCAAAAATATAGCCATCATATGCTAGGCGCTGACGTGTTCTTGCAGCAAGTTCAAACAAGTATGGTTCAAGGCACAAAGTAAGGTGGTTAACAACTTTTAGCCGTGCATATGCTGGATTTGTAAGCAGGAATTAAGGAAAAGTAACTTCCAAAGCAAAAGTAACGCATGGGCCCAACATACTCTTGTATAAGAGTTTGCTTTTCCAAGACAACAATGGTACTTTCATGCCACATGTGGGGAAATCCTTTGGATAAAGACTCAAAAGTGGTTGTGAGCATTAAATGATGATGAGATTTATCAAATCAGAAATCCTGCCATGTGAAACTCTGCCTCATTTGTTTATTTCTGGATCAGAAGTTCAGCTTCAGCATAGCTTATAATAGACATCCAATCTTCCGATCCTTGTATCTCCTAGTTCCAGCATGTTCTGAAGGAGCTCTCAGATTTTCCAGGAAGCTTGCAGCATGCTTTGTGACCTTCCTTGAATTACCCCCTTGCAAACTCTGACTGAACCTTTATGAAAACTGGCCCAGAAGTTTTGACCCAATTCTATCTTGAAAATGCCCAGAATTTGCTGAGTGCTTTAGTTTCACAGACGTATCTTTGAATATTTATAACTTGAGATTCCAGCATTTTCAGAGGAAGTTCTGTTCTGCAATGTTTTAGATCTTATTGAAATCTATAACTTTTGTGCCATAAGTTCTTACAAAATCAGCTTGCATCATGGTGATAATCTGATCAGAAGTTCTGAGCTTGCCATATTTCTTAAACACTTAGAAAAATTCTAAGTATTTAGAATTTTGACATTTGAATTTCTTGATGAAACAAACTCCGTATTTTAACATGTCTTGCTGAAATATAATTCTTGAAACTTGATTTTGATCCAAAAGTCAAAGTTTGACCTTTTAGCATGCAAATGACCATTTTTCCCTTGTGAATGACTTTCTTGGAAACTTTGTAATTCATTTTTGAAATTGGATGGAGACAAACCTGAGGGTCCAGGTTGGTCCTTTTAGAAATGAGAGAGAAAATTTTGGGGTACAACAGTTGCCCCTGTTCAATCTTCTTAAGCCTGAGGATGTAGATTGGTTGGTCAGCCTTTCGTGATCTGAAGGTGGAAGACGATTGGACATTAGAGTGCCCAGAAATTTGCACTCGGTGATGTGATGACTGAGGGTATAGGGAATGGGCTTAAAGATGCCATTTTGGAAAGCGACGGGGAATCTTCGGAGATGGGCTTAAAGATGCCATCGGGAAAAGACTGGTTGCGCAAGAGATTCCTTGGCGAAAACTCATGTACCTGCCGTTGAGGGGGACTTTGCCGGGGAATGTTGATTTATGAACTGGGAAGTAAATTCTAGGAGCTTTGGTTGTCCATTACTCTACTGGGAATTAAATCCTGATTGAAGAGATGAAAGTAGAATGCACACCTGGTTAGGGTCCAAGTTGTACGGCGACTCACTGAGGAAATGTGGAATCGATCGTATCTGGTCGGATCTAGGCCTCATAGTTTTGTAAATTGTCGTCTGGAGACAAGGGAGAAGGAACCTGGATAGTAGGGTTATTTCGAAATGAAATGCCTTGGTAGTAGGGCTTATAGGAAGGAACCTGGGTAGTAGGGTTACTTCGAAATGAAAAGCCTGGGTAGTAGGGCTTATGGGAAGGAACCTGGGTAGTAGGGTTACTTCGAAATGAAAAGCCTAGGTAGTAGGGCTTGTGGGAAGGAACCTGGGTATTGGGGTTACTTTGAAATGAAGAGCCTGGGTAGTAGGGCTGGTGGGAAAGAATTTGGGTAGTAGGGTTACTTCAAAATGAAAAGCCTGGGTAGTGGGGCTTGCTCCGCTTGATCATGTAGATTAGTTAACTCATTTCATTTCGGGAACCGAGTTTCCATTAGTTGTCTGTAGATGTGATCTGTACAACTGCTGGATTCACTGCATCTAATCGCCTTTTCCTGAAAAGATATCAGGGTTAGTTATATGCGATGCATGAAATGCAGGGCGAGATGATGTTCTCAAAATAAATGAGATTATGTTGTATGTGATATGTGTGCGCATGTCATGATGTATGAACACGAGATGCTAGTTATGACGCATCCGAGTTTGGGAAAATAAAGTCCCTGATTGCTGCTGGAGAATAAATATTCTGTCGAGACGAGATGCTGGAGGACAACTCTACGGGGATCAATTTAGAGGAAGGGATACTCCATTGGTAGACCTGCTGACCTGGAGGAATAAACTCAGTTGGGGATGAAATTCCGTTGCTGGAGATGTTGAGCTCTGTTGGAGATTGAGTTTTCGTACCAAGAGGAATAGACCCTGCTTGGGGAGATGAAAATTGTTGACTCGTCTGCGATTACGAACCTTGGCTGGGGATAGTTATGCCCCATTTCGAAAAGGATGACATCAATGCCTTTGGATACTCTTAATTTGTGGGGAGTGTACGTACCAACAATTATGTTTCCAAGCTGGCTCTATCCCGGTACCTGCTGGGCAGAGTAACCGTAAGGCTTGGCACTTCTTATTTTTCTCTGTTTCTGGAATTACGAGTATTTGTCTTTTGTTTCTTATGTAAACATTTATGAGTAGCAATCATTTTCAAATGCATATATCAAAAATAAATCAATGGACGTTCTTGCAAAACAAAATAGAAAAATAAAAACAAACTGAAGTTTCTTGTGAAAATGACTTGTATTGATTTTTGAAGTTGGCCCGTAATAGGCGTTTTGTACAAAGAGGCTGACGTCCTAGTAAGAGAACGCTGCCGAAAGATAGAATTTATACAGTTTGTGTAAAAAGAAGAAAAAAACAGCTATGTGAAACAACCCCATTGGGTTCCAACTCTGCTATTGCCTTTATGTCTTCAAGTGTCTCATCCCCTTGCTTTTTGGCCGAAGGTTGATCAGATTGGTTGGCGCCGTCCGAGCTTGATAGTCGATACCGAAGTCTGGTCGTCAAATGATTCAATGAGACATAGTGGTACGCTTTAATCCCTAACTTTTGCCTGGATTTCCCTTTCGGGTTTTCAATCCATCGGGATACCCCTTTTTGCCCAAGCCGCCCTTTCGGGTTTTCGACTTGCTGGGTGTACAGATTTTTTTTCATTTTCATCCCTTATTTTTGCCCGAACCCTTTTGGTCCGCCAGGAAGCCCTTATTTTCGCCTAGGCCAGTCAACCTAGCGGGTCTTTATCATGCATAGTATCTTTTCACTATGTCTGCATTGACAGGGTGAGGCAGGTCGTCACCATCCATGGTGGTTAGAATCATAGCTCCTCCCGAAAAAATGTTTTTAACCACGAATGGCCCTTCGTACGTGGAGGTCCACTTGCCCCTGGGATCACCTTGCGACATTATGATGCATTTGATTACTAGATCCCCGACTTGATAATCTTGACGCCTGACTTTCTTGTTAAAAGCCTTGATCATTAGCTTTTGATACGTCTGACCATGGCAAATAGCAGTAAGTCTCTTTTCATCGATTAGATTTAGTTGATCAAGTCGGGTTTGGATTGAGTCGTCTTCGTTCAAACCCGCATCTTTCATAATCCTGAGGGAGGGTATCTGGACTTCGATGGGTTGGACTGCCTCCATGCCATATACCAGAGAGTAGGGTGTTGCCCCTATCGATGTCCGTGCTGAGGTACGGTACCCATGAAAAGCGAATGGTAACATCTCATGCTAGTCTTTATATGTCACCGTCATCTTCTGTACTATCTTCTTGACGTTCTTGTTAGCTGCTTCAACAGCGCCATTCATCTTCGGCCAGTAGGGAGAAGAGTTATGATGTTGTATCTTGAATTATTTACAGAGCTCGGTGATCATTGTGTTATTGAGATTCGTACCATTATCGGTGATAATTATCTCTGGCATACCATACCGACATATCAGGTTATGCTTGATAAACCGCGCCATAACACTCTTGGTAACAGTAGCAAAAGAGGCCGCCTCGACCCATTTCATGAAGTAATCAATGGCCACTAGAATGAAGCGATGCCCATTGGAAGCGGTGGGCCTGATTTCGCCAATCATGTCAATGCCCCACATTGCAAAGGGCCATGGAGCTGTCAAAACATTTAAGGGGACTGGAGGCACATGCACCTTATCAACGTAAATTTGGCATTTATGACAAGTTCGTGAGTGCTGATAACAATTGGCTTCCATAGTGGACCAGTAGTATCTTGCCCGTAGGATCTTCTTAGCCATGGTATGTCCACTAGAATGGGTTCCAAAGGTGCCTTCATGTAGATTTGTCACGATCCTCTCTGCTTCGCTCTTGTCCATGCACCGTAGTAAGGTAGAGTCATGATTGCGCTTATAGTGAATTCCATTACTGAGGAAGAATTTCGCGGCGAACCTTCTCAGAAATTTCGTATCATTGACAGATGCCCCTTTGGGATACTCCTGAACCTCGAGATACTTTTTAACTTCGTTAAACCAGGGTTTGTCTACCACTTCCTTGGTATTGATTTCACAGCAGTGTGCTGGTTCATCCAACCTCTCAATGGTGATTTGGGAGGCTTCATTGTCCCACCTGACTTTGAACATGGAAGACATGGTAGCTAGCGCGTCCGCTAACTGATTCTCCTCTCGTGGGAAATGTTCAAAAGTTACCTTCTCAAAGTGTGGGAGCAATGTCAGTACGTACTCTTTGTATAGGATGAGATTCGGATGCTTCGTATCCCACTCGCCTTTGATCTGACTTATCACCAAAGCAGAATCCCTGAATACATTCAAGAACTTGATCCTCAAGTCAATAGCAGCTCGAAGACCCATGATACATGTTTCATACTCCGCCATGTTGTTGGTGCAGTTAAAACATAAACGGGCAGTGAACGAAGTATGACAGCCCTCGGGAGATATGATCACAGTGCCAATACTGTTACCCAGTGCGTTCGAGGCTCCATTAAAATACATAGACCATCGGGATCCTTCCTCACGTCCTTCATCCGGTCCTCGTCCTTCGTAGTCAGTCACCAGCATAATGTTCTCATCCGGGAACTCAAAATTCATGGACTGATAGTCATCCATGTCTTGATGAGCCAAATGATCTGCCAATACACTCCCCTTGATTGCTTTCTGGGTTGTATATTATATATCGTATTCAGTTAAGATCATTTTCCACCTTGCTATCCTTCCGGAGAGAGCGGGCTTCTCGAAAATGTACTTGATCGGATCCATCTTTGATATCAACAAGGTAGTGTGAGTCAGCATATACTGTCTCAGTCGGCGAGCAGCCCATGCCAAAGTGCAGCAAGTTTTCTCGAGCAATGAGTATCGTGTCTCACAGTCGGTAAACTTTTTGCTAAGGTAGTATATTGCATGCTCTTTTCGAGCAGACTCGTCATGCTGCCCCAGCACACACTCCATTGAATTGTCTAGCGCTGTCAAGTATAATATCAAAGGTCTTCCTTCAACTGGAGGCATCAAAACGGGTGGTTCTTGGAGGTATTCCTTGATTCTTTCAAAAGCAGTCTGGCATTCATCATTCCACTTTACCACTTGATTTTTCTTCATAAGCTTGAAGAATGGCTCACAAGTAGTAGTTAGATGTGAAATGAACCGGGCAATGTAATTTAGATGTCCCAAGAAACCTCTAACTTCCTTCTCTGTACAGGGGGCCGACATTTCTTGTATGGACTTTACCTTCGCAGGGTCTACCTGAATACCCTTGTCACTGACGACAAAACCTAGAAGCTTACCAGATCTTACCCCAAATGTACATTTGTTCGAATTCAACCTCAGCTTGTATGTCTTCAATCTGTCGAACAACTTTTGGAGATGATCAATGTGCTCTTCCTCAGTCTGAGACCTGGCTATCATGTCATCCACATAGACTTCGATCTCGTGGTGATTCATATCATGGAACAAAGTGACCATGGCTCGTTGATAGGTTGCCCCAACATTCTTCAACCTAAAAGGCATCACCTTGTAACAGAAGGTCCCCCACTGTGTGACGAAGGTCGTCTTCACCATATCTTCAAGAGCCATCTTGATCTGGTTGTAGCCAGAGAAACCATCCATGAAGGAGAAGATTATATGTTGCGCAGTGTTGTCAACCAGAACATCAATGTGGGTAAGTTGGAAGTCATCCTTGGGGCTTGCCCTGTTCAGATATCTGTAACCCACACACATCCGTACCTTGTCGTCCTTCTTAGGTACCAGAACAAAGTTAGAACCCACTGCGGATAGGAGGTGACAGCTAAGAACCCTGTGTCGAACTGCTTCATGACCTATGCCTTGATCTTCTCTGACATTTCGGGACGCATACGACAGACCTTCTGTTTAATCGGAGGGCAATCTTCTTTAGTTGGTAGGCGATGTACCACAATATCAGTGTCCAAACCAGGCATGTCTTTATAGGACAAGGCGAAGATCTCAACATAGTCATGCAGTATCTAAATCAACCTCTGTTTGACGCTGAGCTCCAGATTTGCACCTATTTTTAACCTCTTTTCTGTCCTCCTTAATACCCAAATTCACTGTCTCAACCGACTCTTCATGAGGTTGTATGGCCCTTTCTTCCTGTTGTAGTAGTCTAGCAAGTTCTCCAGGTACCTCCCAATCGTCTTCACCTTCGTCCTCGGCTTGGTTGATCAGATTTTCGAAGTCATAATTGGCAATAGCAGAGGTGTCATCAATGGGATCTAGAGTGGATATGGATCTGCAGTATGATACGTGAGTTTGTGTAAGAGAATAGTTGTATTGATAAAGTAAAGGCAGAAAAGAAAAACAGAGAGCATAAAATTTGTATGCAAAGAACGTCCAACATTTCATTGATGAAATATGAGATGACGTATAATAACCCTCACAGATAGAACCATCGTGCCTCAGGTAAGACACAAGGCCAAAAAGTTTAATTTGTTCATTACAAACTCAGAAAATAAGTAAGACAATTACTGCGGAATAAAAGAAACTGGAACAAAATCCCTAGTTGTCCAGTTATTCGGTCCACCATTGATAGTCGGGTAGATCCAGCTGTTGATGTTAGGGTCTTCCTCACTGTCTTCAATAGCATTGACCTCACGATTAATGATGCGTAGGGGGGGTCCACCAACTCGAGCGCGTCGAACAGCCCTTTGAGCCCCTGAAGTAAAGCCCAAGCCAAATTTGTCAGTTTTGTGAATAAGCTCAGGAAGCTGTCCCCACTTGGTACTCTTACCTTCTTCAACTACTGCTTTAGCGTCTTTAAGAGAAACCATCTTCAGAGGAGGTTTGGTGCTGGTAGCGGTCTCAGTCGATGCCAAAATCTATGGAACCTCTTCAAAGTTTTGACAAGGAGTCTCTATAAATTCTCCGTCCATCTCTACGTACCTGAAGGAGTTCAGGTGGCTCACCATATACTCCTCTTCGCCATGTACAGGGACTATCTTCCCTTTTACCGGATACTTTAGCATTTGGTGGAGTGTGGAAGTAACTTCCCCAGCCTCATGGATCTAAGGACGACCCAGCAAACAAGAATACGACGACCTGATGTCCATCACATAGAAGGTGGATTTGAAAGTCTGAGAGCCTATCTTGACATGGATGTCCACTTCCCCGTGCACCGTCCTTTTCGATCCGTCAAAAGCCCTTACCACAATGTTACTAGGCTTTAAAGTCAAACCCTCGCAATCCAACAGGTCCAACGCCTTCTTGGGCAGAACATTTAGCGAAGACCCAGTATCCACCAACACATGAGCCATGGTAGTGCCACTGCATTCGATCGAGACATGCAGAGCATCATTGTGTTTTCTCCTTTTTGGTGTCAAGTCTACATCTGAAAAACCCAACCCATTGTCAGCAGTCAGGCTAGCCACACAATCTTTAATTTGATCAGCTGAAGTCTCTTGCGGCACATGCGCAGTTTTGAGGAATGCAATCAAAGCCTTCGCATGGGCCTCAGAGCACAACAGCAGGGATGACATGGATATCTTTGAGGGGGTCTGCCCCAGCTGCTCGACCATATTGTAGTCACTCTTTTTAATTATTTTCAAAATTTCCTCTATCTCTTGCTTAGAGGCTTCCACAACAATCTTTCTAGGTGCCTCCGTCCGAGAAGGCTCACCTACAGCTTCTTTGCCTCGAATCCCAGATGACTTATCGGCAGGGGTAACAGCTGGAGTAGTAACTGAAGTACTAGCGGGGGCAGAAAATGAAATAATGATAGGCTTACTGACAGTCTTCGGGGAGATATCAGGAGAGAAAATCCTTCCACTTCTAGTAATCTTACTGGTCCCGACAATGTTACCGACATCAGGATCAGCTTATTCGGTCTTCAAGTTTTGTTTAACACCATGATAATAAATATCGGCGCCATAATTCCAGGGGACAGCTTTGTCCGAGGTGTACAGGACAGGACCCAGGCATGTGATTATCAATGGAGCGACTCTCGTAGTGGGTGTAGTCCTAACAGGTTTTCTCGAGGAAACCTTGGAAGGACTGGCGAAAATGGTTATAATAGCAATATCTTCACACAGAACAATTGGAATCAAAGTCTTTTTGAACAAAATATCTCTGATGTCCATCAGGCATTGGACACCTGTTTTCAGCAAATGGTAACCAGAAGGCAGGGATGAACATATGTGGAAACCTTCACCACAACCCAGAAATAAACCGGCTAGCAACAAATTCTTATTAACAGTCATAAGGGGAGTAGAAACTTCATCAACTGAGGTCACAAATAGATTGGTATCAACGGTGTTAACTCCACGATTGTGTCTAGGCATGGGAGAAGTTATGACATTTGGCTTCTCCAGAGCGTCGAACTCAATCTCCTTGGCTTCAATCAGATCTTGTACTTTATTTCTCAGAGCCAGCAGTCATTTGTATCGTGACCAGGACTCTCAGAATGGTAGGCACACCGAGCGTTAGGATTGTACCGAGGAGATGAGGTATTAGGATTCTTGGGAGCCTCTTACAAAGTTGTCAAGTTGGATCTTAGCAGGTGAGGTAGCACCTCAGCTAATGTCATGTTGATGCGGGTAAACAGTCGTTGTGGTCTTTCCACCCTTTGTTGATTGTTGCATTGTGGAGCAACTGCAGGTCTAGGTATCATCACGGCACTTACTGTCTGGCGATGTTCAGCCCTACTTTGGCCCCTCGGGCTATAGATGGCACTGGCTTCCTTCTTACCAGTAAATGGCCTCTTTACTGAGCTTGAAGAGATATCTTTCTGTATTTTTCCACTTCGGATCCCAGCTTCCACCCTTTCTCCAGTTAGTATTAACTTCGTAAAACCAGCTGATGAGCTACCGATTAAATGGTTGAAGAACGGACCAGATAGCATCCCAAGAAACATGTCCACCAACTCCCTGTCAGACAAAGGGGGTTGGACCCTCCCGGCCAAATCTCTCCATTTATGCGCATAGTCCTTAAATCCTTCACCTGTACCCATGGACATACTCTGGAGTTGAGTACGAGTAGGGGCCAGGTCGGCATTGTATTGATACTGCTTGTAAAAAGCGGCAGCCATATCCTCCCAGTTTCGGACATTGATTCCCTCCAATTGGTAGAACCATTCAAGCTGAGTCCCTGACAGACTGTCTTGAAAGAAATGAACCCACAAGTTTCTATCAGCGGTGTGGGGCTGGATCTTCCTTACATAGGAACGGAGATGAAGCTTCGGGCAAGACACCCCATCGTACTTTGCGAATACTTGAGCCTTAAACTTTTGTGGGATGACTACCCCGGACACCAACCCAAACTCTTCAAAATCCAACCCCGGTATTCTCTGGATCTCCATAGCACTTAACCGATCCTCTAACTGCTTGTACTTGTCCTCAGCGGGAGGATACTGCTCATCATTGTAGTCGGTATCATTGTCAGAGACTTCAGGACTGGGGTCCTCTTCTTTTGTCTACCCCTCTTGATTTTCCCCCTCTTTGGATGAGGAAGTTACATCAACTGATTGCTTTATTGGCCCCCCGAATCTTCTGCCTATATTAAGGGCACCAACGCGCTTCTTCTGCTTCTTCTTCTCTTTCTCTTTCAGATCCTCCTACTCTTTTTCCAGAGTTGCGAACATCTATTGAAATTGGGTATTTTGTGCCTGAAGATCTTTGATGCTTTATTCAGAAGTCATATCTGCTTGAAATAAACAACAGAGGAGATGAGAAACCTGTAACAGAACTTGTTTATGCAATGTCATGGATGGTATGCATATGCAATGATTTCAAGGAATTTAGAGATTTAAATTTGTTCAGACCAAAAGAGGAACACACATCATATTAGTAAATCCAAGTTTGAGTACATTATGCCTCTTTGGACTTACAATTAAAGAGACAAACATACAACAAAACTCCTAAGACAAAAAGGTTGAACACATCCTCTTTGGGGCAATGTAGGCGTTCAAATTCCGCTCTTCATGAAGCTGCTTGGTGAGTTCCAGAAATTTCTTCTCACTAGCATAAAATTGGGCTTCGAAAGTATCTCTCTCCCCTTTGAGTTGTATCCAATCCTTTTGGAGGTCTTCAAGAGATGTGGGCATGTCAGGATGTAGGATAGTGTATGGAACGTCTCCCTCCATGACAGGCTCAATGATTACCGGGAGAATGTAGGGGTAAGGCATCATAAGACTATGAGCACGAGTTCGTACCCATTTGAGGTAAGGCTCAAGAGGGATGGAATTCTTGTGCCCCAAAGTCCTACTATCCATCTTTTTTATCATCCTCCAAGCTCGGATGAATCTCTGGCGAAGACCTTGATCGTCGTTGTCGTAGTCAAATACCAAACCTTGAATCAACATCTCGTGTGGGCCATCCCTTCAGGCATAACCAAACTGCCTTAAGGATAAACATGGGTTGTAGGTGATACCTCCCCTAATGCCAAGTAAAGGGACATTAGGGAATTCTCCACAACGGTCGACAATGAGAACATTCTCTTTGGAACGGGAGCACCAATGAATTCCTGAATGCTTGAGCGTCATCAACATTTGCGACCATCTTAAACCTTGTTCATTCTTTAAGACTAACTGGGGAAGATGAGAAATAAACCATCTTTCCAAGAGAGGAGTGCAACACATAAGAACACCTCTTTTCCTCATTGTGCGAGTGTGAAAAGAGTGTAGGATATCTCCTAGCAATGTAGGCACCGGGTTGCGTGATATGAAGATTTTGATGGTGTTAACATCTATGAGTTGGTCATGATTTGGAAACAAAACCATCCCATAGATGAGGAGAGCCACAATTTCCTCAAAGTCTTGCAAGTCTAAGGAATTCCAACAGCTTTGGGTTTTCTCAAACATAAACTTTGCTAGGAAGCCTTTGACACCACTCGTTGTTTCCCAATGAGTTGTGACATCAGATGAATGCAAGTGTAGAGCTTGAGCAATCTTTTTTGGCTTTGGATCTCTTTCCGTACCGTTGAAAGGTAGTTGATTAAGAATGGGAATCCTCAAGAGCTGGGAGAATTCTTCCAAAGTAGGCACAGGTTGATAGTCGGGGAATGTGAAGCAATGGTGCAAAGGATCAAAGAACTGAAAGAGCACCTTCATCATATCCTCATCTGTGTTAGAGGTGACCAAGTTGAGTAGACGACCATGTCTCTCGGTGAATAGAGAGTTTTCAGAAATCCTCGAAGCTAGCTCTTTGAGTTGTGGAGGGATCCTTACAATATTGACTTGAATAATTTTCCTGCGAAGTGAATCCATATCCTACAAAACAAGAACAAAAATGAAATCCCAAAAATCCTTGAAATGGTTAGTGGATGCATATGATGTCCATGATGTCCATGATGTTATGTACAAGTATACATATACAACAAAGCAAACAAGTCCTAGGTTTAGGCTTGCATGGGGTTTTATAGGTAAGTACCCTCTTGAAGTTTAGTTGGCTTAAGCCTGCCCTAGTAATAGTAACCGGGTTCTAAGGAGCTCAATATCACTGGATTGTTTCCTTGGTCATTGTTTCAGCTCAAGCCTCTTTAATGGCGATCGAAATATCCCAAGAAACCAAATCTCAATGAGTGTAGTATCGAGTATCTACCAACTACGGACTGCACCAAAGTCGGTCATCTCACTACATCCTAAAGGCCAAGTTGGTCAAGTAAAGGTTCTATAGGTTTATTAGTGCTTCATGACATCACTCAGTGGCCCCGTATTCTCTTTGATTAACTCAAAGGTTACCGGTACCCACAAATATGTCGCACTAACATAGTTATTGCTTAGACCATGTCGGTATACCCCGCACAGTTTCCACAACGTATTGCTACTTACCTATAATGTATCCCAAATCCGAGTAGAGGATTCAAACCCAAACAAATAACCATAATGTAAAGTATACAAATCAAACAATGTAAGCAAGTAAATGTGATTTATCCCTAAGGTAACCCCACTTTTATAATTTTCCCCAGCAAAGTCGCCAGTTCTGTGATACGGTGGGAGAACTGACTTGAGGTTTTATGTTTGTGTTTGCAAATGTTGCGGTTTAGCAAGAGTTGCCACCGACTTTTCTTTTATCCAAAAAGGAAAGGTGAAAAATCACAGGAAAGACTTTAGAGATTGTTTCTTGAGTTCGGGGGGTAGTTATGAAAAGGGAAGGTATTAGCACCCTTTTCATCCATGGTTTTCCATGGGCTCTTAGTTGCTTGCTAGATCACTTGCTTTTGTTTGAATATATGCTTGTGATGTGGGTTTTGAAAGTATTTTGAAAATGTGACTTTGTGATGATTCTCGTCTCTATAAGAATGCGTACAAAGTGTTGTTTTGAAAATAGTTCCAAGAGGTGTTTGTGGGACGTGCTTTTGAAAATGATTTTGAGAAGGGTTTCCTTTGTAATGGCTCTCATCTCTATAAGAATGCGTACAAAGTGTTGTCTTTCGATAAATGTTCCAAAGTGAGAGTGTTGGTGTATAAAATGTTTTTGTTGTGAGCAAGCGAGCAACTAGGAGCGAATCTACCTACTCAAAAAGGTCTTAGATGTTCTTTTCCTCCTCCTTTAGATGTTGCTATCTTACCATTGATTTGGTAAGAAGCCCCATCGTTGGATGTGAAGGGACGGGCGTTGGGACGTTTGTATAGTCATAGAAGGCAACTTATGGGACGTTTTAGCAATGTCATTTTAGGGACTAGATCGTTTATCGAAGGCAACATCGAGGGTCATCGAGGGACTACAATCTTTTATCGAGTGTCTTTTGCTAAAACGTCCATGTTCGAGGGACATGACTATTTTTCCGATAGGCAACAAAGTGGGATTACCCTAAGGGTGCTAGTGTGCAAGTGTGTTTGATTGCATGCATTTTAGTCTTGATTAGGGTGATCTATTTGTCAATTTCATGTCTTGCCATACACACCCTAATTACTAGCATTATATGAAAGCAATAAAAAGTGCAAAAAAAACAAAGATTCTACGCTATTACAATCATTGGGGGATGGGGTGTACAAATTTACAAATGGGGATTGCAAATAAAATTAAGTACTAAGTTGCTATTACAACCATATTGAATGGATAAGAATGTACAAGAAAATGTGAAATGGACTTGCTTTGTTTGAGAAAAGAAATAAGTTTTGTTTAAGAAAATATTTTTGATCTTTTTGTTTTAAGAAATAAAATAAAGCATGTAAAATGTAAAATGTTTTTGGTGTTTTTTTTTATTAATGAAAAATAAAGGTGATGGTAAAAAATAACAAAGAGAAGGAAGGCAGGATCAGCACAAAATGCTGAAATAGAAGGGGTCAGAAGTTCTGACTTTGACATACTGCACAAACAGAAACAATGTTAATAGAAATAGGGAAGGTCAGAAGTTCTGGATCCTCTAGGAACAAAGAAATTTTCAGAAGTTCTGATTCCACTGGCAAAACTTCGTCTCCCTCTCCATGCTAGTCAGAACATCTGCAACTTAGTCATTTCTTAACAGAACAGAAGTTACACATATAACAGTCATGATAAGTTTCATAATGTTTCAGAAGCAAGAGATATCAGCAATATAGATAAGAAGCAAACATAAATTTGCTAATCCTAATTCTGAGTCCTAATTTCTTCATGAAGCTCTGAACTGGAATTCGCTCTACTTAGGCAGGCAGATGCATGAAATCTCAGAACATGTACATTATCAGAATCAGAATATCTACAAATCTGACAATGCCTAAGGAATATGATGAGAGTCAGCAGAAGCTTACCTTTCAGCTGGAAAAGACTCTGTAAACTGGAGTTTGGTCCGGAACTATGTTGACGTTCTGAGCAGCTCCTTCACGTGCTCAGCAAGCTGGAAGTTTTCAACTTCTGGAACAACCAAGGGATAATGTTCTGACTTCTTTGAGATGGAGGTGGATAAAGAGTGTATTGCAGTATGAACACAGAAGTTAGGATAACTTCTAATATGTGAATCAGCAACTGCATGGATGGCTTTAGTCAAGAAACACTTGAGAACAAATGAAGTTTGAATGCAAGGAATCAAAAGTTAACAGGTTTTGTATGTTGTGTTTACAGTTTTTGGACTCTTGGAATTTTAGCAGGGGTTCAAGGCTTTTCTTTTTTCAAATATTCGACCCTTTTATCGTTGCCAATGACTCTCAATTTATAGGCAAAAATCTTGTAGTTTGGAGAAATAAAAAATATAGCCATCATATGCTAGGCGCTGACGTGTTCTTGCAGCAATTTCAAACAAGTATGGTTCAAGGCACAATGTAAGGTGGTTAACAACTTTTAGCCATGCCTATGCTGGATTTGTAAGCAGGAATTAAGAAAAAGTAACTTCCAAAGCAAAAGTAACGCATGGGCCCAGCATACTCTTGTACAAGAGTTTGCTTTTCCAAGACAGCAATGGTACTTTCATGCCACACGTGGGGAAATCCTTTGGATAAAGACTCAAAAGTGGTTGTGAGCATTAAATGAGCATTAAATGATGATGAGATTTATCAAATCAAAAATCTTGCCATGTGAGACTCTGCCTCATTTGTTTATTTCTGGATCAGAAGTTCAGCTTCAGCATAGCTTATAATAGACATCCAATCTTTCGATCCTTGTATCTCCTGGTTCCAGCATGTTCTGAAGGAGCTCTCAGATTTTCCAGGAAGCTTGCAGCATGCTTTGTGACCTTCTTTGAATTACCCCCTTGCAAACTCTGACTGAACCTTTATGAAAATTGGCCCAGAAGTTCTGACCCAATTCTGTCATGAAAATGTCCAGAATTTGCTGAGTGCTTTAGTTTCACGGACGTATATTTGAACATTTATAACTTGAGATTCCATCATTTTCAGGGGAAGTTCTGTTCTGCAACGTTTTAGATCTTATTGAAATCTATAACTTTTGTGCCAGAAGTTCTTACAGAATCAGCTTGCATCATGGTGATAATCTGATCAAAAGTTCTGAGCTTGCCATATTTCTTAAACACTTAAAAAAATTCTAAGTATTTAGAATTTTGACTTTTGAATTTCTTGATGAAACAAACTCCGTATTTTAACATGTCTTGCTGAAATATGATTCTTGAAACGTGATTTTGATCCAAAAGTCAAAGTTTGACCTTTTAGCGTGTAAATGACCATTTTTCCCTTGTGAATGGCTTTCTTGGAAACTTTGTAATTCATTTTTGAAATTGGATGGAGGCAAACCTGAGGGTCCAGGTTGATCCTTTGAGAAATGAGACGGCAAATTTTGGGGTACAACACCAACAAAGGGCAACATTCAAACAGAAGGGGTGAGATATCAAACTACATAAATAGGGTTATGATAAACTATATATTAGGTAAAGAATAAAGAGAATCACCACTTCATACAACGATAACTCAACACTTCACAAATCATCAACACCACAATTCAACATATGTGACTTAATTATACAACTCGAAACTATGTGAATGCATATGGTACCATCGGAGTAAAACTTCGAACATAAATATTTGCCAGTAATTCTGAGGCATAAGGCAAAGCCTTCAACTTAGAACATGCCAATCCAGGACAACATAGGTGAGCATTCGCTCCAACTTAAAACATGCAAATCCATGCCAACTTTAATGTTATGTTATGCTATACTATGCGACGATATAAACAACCTCAACTCGACAATGCAACAACAACAACAACATAACAACGATCGACATAACAACAAATCACACCGTTCAACATTGGCCAAAGGCCTACAACACAATATGTCAACAGAATCAACAACTTTTTCGTGGCAACAACATATTCATTATATATTCACTAGGATTCACACCATAAGGATACCCACAAATAATTCATAATCACATTATCAATAGTGAATTCCACATATACATAATGATATCTTGCAACAACAGCTCATTCATCGATCAGCAAAAAATAACACAATATTGGTCATAAGACCTATAATCAACAATGTTCATAAATCGGATGAAATGACTTAACCAATTGTACCCGAAATTCGGTGTAATCGATATAATTTCAACAAAAATACATATCCACAATTACCTACTAATTAAACTTAGTTACCCGGTTAAATTTCGCTAAATTCCGGACAACTACTTATATCGCCTAATTCGGCTACCGCTCAATGGTTCTACATAGGAATTTAGTAGTTACTTAACCATTTCTTCGTTCAACTAATTGATGTTTTATTCTCTATCACCGTGTTTTATGTTTTGGTATGTATAAGAATCAAACAGGACGAATCGAGTCAGAAAAATTGCATAATTCTAAGTTCAGAAAATTTTGCTACAGCAGCTAACATGGGTGGCCGTGTCAAGAAAAGGAAAGGGAAATGGAATGGAGTGCAGGGGCTGACATGGGTGCCCGTGTCAGGAGGCCCGGGGCTAAAAAAACCAGTTTTGTCTCCCTTTACACATATGCCTTGTTCTTGTTCATTCCTTGTTTCAATTCACCCATTTATCCTAACTTAGCATTAACCCAACACAGTTTAAATACAACAAATAACAATACAACTCAAATTAATTGTTAATTTTAATAGCAACACAACCAATCTTTTTGCATAACATAGTAGAGAAACTAATACCCTAAACCCCAAATAAAATTCATCATACTCCTATTTATTTAGAAAGAACCCCACCCTTACCTTGGATTGAGTGCAACTCTAAAGAATTTAAATGGAATTTCTGGGAATTTGACACTAGCAGCAACCTTCTCATGTTCTTCTTCTCCTCTCCAAACCATATTCCTCTTTCTCTTCTCTTTTTCCTTCTTTTTCTGATAACACTAACTCTCTTTCTTCTCTAACTCTATTTCTATTATAATATATTATATCTCTTAATAAATCTAAATGGGCCTAAGTGACATACCCCTCATTACTTCACAACACCACAAATTAAGTCCAATCTCATATTTAGCATAATAATAAAATAATACTTCAACTTAATTCCACCAAATTAAATCCGATTATTTATCATTCCACTAAATAAAAAAATTCTGACTTCGACGATAAAAATTTGAATTAATATAAAATATTCAAAAATATTTAATTAAATAAATAATTAAATATCAGAGCGTTACAACTCTCCCCCACTTAGAATATTTTTGTTCTCGAAAATAAAAGTTTACCTGGTTCAAATAACTCGGGATAGGAGTCTCGCATCTTGCTCTCCAACTCCCAGGTCATACTTTCTCCAGCAGCTCCTAACCGGACAACTTTCACCAATACAATCTCCTTTCCTCTTAGAACCTTCATCTCGCGATCCGCGACTCGCACAAGCATCATCTCCACTATGAGATTATCCTGCACTTGCACATCGTCCATCTGAATCACATGAGACGGATCGGGAATATACTTACGGAGTTGTAATACATGAAACACATCGTGCAAATTAGCAAGATTTGGCGGTAATGCCACTCAGTAAGCAACTTTCCCAACTCGATCCGATATCTGATATAGACCAATAAAACGATGAGTGAGCTTCTTAGACTTTAGAGCTCGCCCAACACCAGTCATAGGTGTGACTCTCAAAAACACATGATCACCGGCTTGGAATTCCAAATCCTTCCTCCTCTTGTCATTGTAACTTTTCTGTCTAATTTGAGAAACCTTTATCTTCTCTCGAATAAGCTTCACTTTCTCAGTAGTCTCTCGAACAATCTCAGGTCCAAGTACCACACTTTCACCAGATTCATGCCAAAACAACAAAGTTCTACACCTTCGACCATACAACGCCTCAAAAGGTGCCATCCCAATACTCGAATGGTAACTATTATTGTAAGTGAACTCAATCAACGGAAGATAAGTACCCCACAAACCTCCCTGCTCAAGAACACATGCTCTCAACAAATCCTCCAATGAATAAATAGTCCTCTTGGTATGACCGTCCATCTGAGGATGATACGCCGAACTCAACCTCAACTTAGATCCCAACGCCTTTTGCAAACTTTTCCAGAAATCAGAAGTAAACCTTGGATCTCTATCTGACACAATCACAAAGGAACATCATGCAACTTCACAATTACTCTGGTGTAAATCTATGCCAACTTCAAAATTGGATATGTGATGTTAATAGGTATAAAATGTGCCGACTTTATAATCCTATCAACAATCACCCATATCGAATCATGTCCTCTCAAGGTACTATGTAATCCCATTACAAAGACCATCGAAATGCTATCCCATTTCCATTCTGGAATCTCTAATGGTTGCATCAACCCTGTAGGCTTCTGATGCTCAATCTTCGACTTCTGACAAGTCAAACAAGCATACACAAACTGTGCCACATCACGCTTCATACCAGGCTACCAAAACAAGCCCTTCAAATCTTGGTACATTTTAGTAGCTCCTGGATGAATACTCAAACTGCTTCTATGACTTTCCTCAAGAATAACTTTCTTAATCTCTTCATCATCAGGAATGCAAATACGGTCTCGTAATCTCAACACACCTTGCGCATATATCTTGAAATCATCATTCTCAGATCGACCGATTCCCATCATCATATCCACCAACTTCACGTCTAACTTTTGAGCCTTACTGATACTGTTGAGAAAGTCATTATTAATCTTTAACATTCCCAACATAACACTTTGCGGTGTCACTTCACAAACAAAACTCAAATCTCGGAATTGTTCAATCAACTCCAACTCTTTAACCATCATTTCCGACATGTGCAAAGTCTTTCGGCTTAAAGCATCGGCCACTACATTAGCTTTTCCTGGATGATAATTCAAACCGAAATCATAATCCTTTAGCAATTCTAACCACCTTCATTGCCTCATATTCAACTCTTTCTGATCAAAAAGATACTTCAAACTCTTATGGTCACTAAACACTTAGAATCTAGAACCATAAAGATAACGCCTCCAGATTTTCAACACAAAGACAACTGCAGCCAATTCTAAATCATGCGTAGGATAATTCTTTTCACGAGTTCTCAATTATCTCGACGCATAAGCAACCACCTTACTATTCTGCGTGAGTACACCACCTAACCCCATCAGACAAGCATCATAATACACAACAAAAGGTTCTCCCAGATTAGGCAAAGTCAAAATCAGAGCCGACGTCAACCTCTTCTTCAACTCGGTAAAACTTTCTTCACATTGACTATCCCACACAAAGGCTTTACTCTTACAAGTCAACTTAGTCAGCGAAAGTGCCAACTTAGAAAAACCTTCGATAAACCGTCTATAGTAACCGGCTAATCCCAATAAGCTTCTAATATCGGTAACCGACTTCGGAGTTTCCCATTGCAACACAACATCAACTTTAGAAGGATCCACGATAATGCAACTACCAGAAATGACATGATCAAGGAAACTAACCTCATGCAACCAGAATTCACACTCGGACAACTTCGCATACAACTTCTTCTATTTAAAAACTTGCAATACAACTCTTAGGTGCTCTTCATGTTCTTCTTCCGATTTAGAATAAATCAGAATGTCATCAATGAATACCACCATAAATCGATCCAAATAAGTATGAAAGATACGATTCATGTACTCCATGAATTACTCTCGGCGCATTAGTAACACTGAAAGGCATCACCGAATACTCGTAGTGTCCATATCGAGTTCTAAATACGGTCTTCCGAATATCATATTCTTTCACTCTAATTTGGTGATATCCTGACCACGAATCAATCTTAGAAAACACACTTGCACCCACCAATTGATCCATCAAGTCATCAATTCTCAGAAGCGGATACTTGTTCTTAATTGTCACTTTATTCAACTGTCTATAATCGACACAAAGTCTCATACTTCCATCTTTCTTCTTTACTAACAACACAGACGCTCCCCACGGTGATACACTTGGTCTTACAAACTTTTTCTCAAACAACTCTTCTAATTGCTTCTCCAATTCAGACAATTCAGATGCAGACATCCTGTACGGTGCCATAGAAATAGGTCTGGTACCAGTTACAAGATCAATTGTAAACTCACCTTCTCTTTCTGGCGGTACGTCGGGAATTTCATCAGGAAATTCTCGCACCACCTGCAACTCATCAATCCTAACTTGATCCTCAATAGATAACGACGCCACCAACGAGAACATTTGTGCTTCGTCTTGCATCAATTGCCGCAACTGTTTACCAGTCAACAAACCAACTTCTTCCTCTTCAAGAGTAGAAAACCTCTAAGATTTATTATAGCAATTGATATGAACATAGTTATACTTTAACCAGTTTATACCCAAGATCACATCTAACCCGCTTAACGACAAACAAATCAAATCAACAGCAAAGTCTTTGTCGAAGATCGACAAAGGACAATTCAAACACATACGAGAAGTAGTCACCGATCCCTTATCCAAAATCTCAACGACCATTTATTCATTCATAGAAGACAACACAAGACCCAATCTTTCAACACAATCAGCACCAATAAAATAATGAGTAGCACCAGTATTAGTAACAGTAATTAAAGGAATACTATTAATGAAACATGTACCTCTGATGAGTTTGTCCTCACTAGCTGATGGAGTCCCAGCCAAAGAAAACACCTTACCACCAGCTTGTGCCTTCTTTGGTTTCAGACAATGACTACCAATGTGTCCTTCTTCCCCACAGTTGAAACAAATCATATCTCTGTGCTTGCACTCAGATATCACATGCCCAATCTTACCACAACGAAAACACTTATTTCCATCAGCGGTAGTGCACACATTACTCTTGTGACCAGGTTGCCCATATTTGAAACATACAACTCTAGCAGTAGCATCTCTCCCACTAGTCCTCTGCCCATGAGCAACTCTTTGTTTACCCCTACCAGCATCTTAAGGCTTGCCACAGTTCTGTTGATTCTTGCCTCTCTTATCATTATCAATCTTGTGATGAGCATTGATATCCTCTTCAAAGATCCTGCAACTATAAACCAAATCATAGAAGACACGAATCTTCTGATATCCAACAGCCTTCTTGATTTCCGAGTGCAACCCGTTCTGAAACTTGATGCACTTAGAAAATCCAGCACCTTCACCGTCAAAATGTGGATAGAACTTAGCTAGCTTAATGAACTTAGCAGCATACTCAGTGACGAATTTTTCCCCTTGCTTCAACTCAAGGAACTCAATCTCTTTCTTATCCCGAACATCTTCAGGATAATACTTCCTCAGAAACTCCCTACGGAACACAATCCAAGTGATTTCCTCATCTGCAGCTTCCAACCTTGCACGCATCTCTAGCCACCAGTCATCAGCTTCAACTGCTAGCATATGAGTTCCATACCGAACCTTCTGCGCTGGAGTTCAATCCATCACATGGAAGATCCTCTCAATCTCCTTCAACCAATCTAGTGCTCCATTAGGATCATGCCTACCCTTGAACACAGGCAGATTCTCCCTTTAGAAAGTCGCCAAACTACAAGATCAAGCATTCTCGTCAACATTGGGCTAATTCTGCATAGCCTGAGCCATCTCTTGCAGAGCAGCAGCAATCGCAGCATCGTTCCTTTCAGTCATCTTATCCTATTACTTCCATACAAACAACGGTTAAGAAAAACTAATAATAATCGATTTCTAAACAACTACGACTCGATAACTTGACCGGACGAACTGAATTGCTCTGATACCACTAAATGTAACACCCCAATTCTACCCCAAGCAATTAATCGGAATATCAGAGTATAAAAATTTCCAATATAATCAGGATGTGACATATTCAACAAAAACACATAAACTTGTCATGCTTTTAAAATAGATACATAACACTTAAAGAAGTGGAATTAACACAACTCAAGAATATAGTCTTCATAACATAAACCAAACTTTGATTAATTACACAGCGGATTCATAATAATTCTCTAAATAAGATATAACATATTTTGAATTATGAAACAACATCAATACAATAACTCATCAAATAACAACATAAGGTTCATTAAATAAACAACAAAATAAGATAAGCATCCATTTCCCCCCGAGTGCTACGTATCAGAGCAAATGACACCAAACTCGAATTAACAATGTTATCGGCTACTCATATTGGTTACCTGCACGTTACCAACAAAGGGCAACATTCAAACAGAAGGGGTGAGATATCAAACTACATAAATAGGGTTATGATAAACAATATATTAGGTAAATAATAAAGAGAATCACCACTTCATACAATGATAACTCAACACTTCACAAATCATCAACACCACAATTCAACATATGTGACTCGAATATGCAACTCGAAACTATGCAAATGCATGTGGTACTGTTGTACCACAAAATTTTCCATCCCATTTTACTCAACATATGTTCATTGAGATCCTTAACTTGCTCAAGGATGCCCAAGAGTTGACCAGACAAACTCTCTCCTAAAGCAATGAACCTCCAACTAGGGTTTCCATTTTCATCAAGATGGGTGAGCTCCAAAGGACTAATATTCTCCCCATAGTCCTAATATGTTCTCAAGACCCTCCATGTAAAGTTTCAAGCCTTGCACAAGAAGTTTGCTCAGTCAGCTGCTCAGATGCTTGAAAATCAAATGTATTAGGTCAAAAGTCAACTGTGGCCCACATACAGTCAAACTTCAAGATTTTTGGTCAACATCAACATTTTGAAGTGATATCCATCATTTGATCAAGGGTTGACCATGATTCCCTAAGGAATTCTCCTAATTCATCAAAACTCAAAAGTTGCTAAATTAGGGTTTCTCAAGAAAAGTCAACCAAACTTTGACCAGGCATAACTTCCTCATACTTTATCAGAAATTTCTCATCCAAGGATCATTTTGAAGAGAATCCAATTCCCTACAACTCATCTTCATCCCTAAAGTTCAAGAAATGCACTCATGAAAAGATATAATTTCAGACATTATAGGTCCTTTTCAAAAGTCAACAAAAACACCTTTTGGGTCAAAGCTTCTTACATGAACATGGAAGATCCAATTGAACATGAACATCCTTGTTTAATTTTCTTTCCTTGTTTAATTTAGTTAACTAAGATATTACAATTTAATATTTTCATAAATAAAAAAAAAACAAAAAGATTTTCTTTTAACTTAGACACATTTTTAGGGTTAGACGCTCTTTCCATTCTTCGTGCGCTTATCTTTGTTTTCAATTTTATATTTCTTTTTTCAATTATGTAACTGTTTCCCGGTTTGTAATAGTTCTAATTAGATTTAAATTTCACATTTATTTCTGGTGCTATTATGTAATTGCCCCAAGGCCTTGTAATAGCTTAGGAGTTTTATTTTCCGCAATTTATTTTCTGCATTATTATTAACTGTTTAGATTAATAGGATTGTATGAAAAAGACTGAAATTAAAACGATTAGATAACCCTAAATGCGCAAGATAAATGAACTGAACCAATACACTTGCACATGCTCACCCCTAGGGTATCTCCCACTTTGGTTGCCTTCGAAAACGGTCACAATTCTCGAAACGTGAGAATTTTTAGTGGTTGTCCTTTAGTTCAAGAGATCACAAGTCCCTCGATGACCCTTTCGACTGTTGCCTCGGTTAAAAAAGTGATCTTAGAACTTTAGGACATATACTAAGAGTTCTTGCCCAGTTGCCTTAGTGACCATAAACGTCCCTTCGAAATGCTAAGGTATCTCTACTTGTTGCCTTCATAGACTATTTTGTCCCTTCGAACGTCCCTTTACAAATCCAACGACGGAGCTACCTACTCCTTAATAGTAGGATAGCATTGTCTAAAGGAAACTAAAATGAACATACTTTTTTTCGAGTAGGTAGAAATCTTAAGTACTTTCTCAAAATAAAAACTTTCCACACCAACATTTTTCAAAAACAGTTTTCAAAACAACTTCGTCACACTCTTGAGGACCGATACAAGGGTTATCTCGAAGTAAATAAAACTTTTCAAAACAAGCACACACAAGCAATTTAAAAAATGAGCAAGTACCTAACAGCCCGTGGAAAATTACGGATAGAAAGGGTGCTAACACCTTCCCTTTCTATAATCTACCCCTCGTACTCAGAAATATCTCGAAAAAAGGTTTTTCTGTTCTTTTTCCTTTTCCTTTGTTGGATAAAATAAAAGTCGGTGGCGACTCTTGCTTACCGCAACATTTGTAAATACAAACACAAACCAGTATTAACAATCGGTTCTGCCACCGTATCACAGGTACCATCGGAGTAAAACTCCCAACATAAATATTTTCCAGTAATTCCGAGGCATAAGGCAAAGCCTTCAACTTAGAACATGCCAATCCAGGCCAACATAGGTGAGCATTCGCTTCAACTTAAAACATGCCAATCCAGGCCAACTTTAATGATATGCTATGCTATGCGATGATATAAACAACCTCAACTCGACAATGCAACAACAACAACATAACAACGGTCGACATAACAACAAATCACACTATTCAACATTGTCCAAAGGCCTACAACACAACATGTCAACAAAATCAACAACTTTTCATGGAAATAACATATTCATTATATATTCACTAGGATTCACACCATAAGGCTACCCATAGAAATAATTCATAATCACATTATCAATAGCGAATTCCACATATACACAATGATATCTTGCAACACAGCACATTCATCGATCAACCCAAAATAACATAACATTGGTCATAAGACCTATAATCAACAACGTCCATAAATCGGATGGAATGACTTAACCAACTGTACCGGCAATTTGGCATGATCGACATAATTTCAACAAAAAGACATATCCATAATTACCTATTAATTAAACTTAGTTACTCGGTCAAATTTCGTTAAATTCTGAACAACTAATTATACCACCTAATTCGGCTACCGATCAATGGTTCTACACAGGAATTTAGTAGTTACTTAATCATTTATTCGCTCAACTAATTGATGTTTTATTCCCTATCACCATATTTTATGTTTTGGTTTACATAAGAGTCAAACAGGACGAATCGGGTCAGAAAAATTGCATAATTCTAAGTTCAGAAAAAATTGCTACAGCAGCTGACACGGGTGGTCGTGTTGCCTGACACGGGTGACCGTGTTGCCTGACACGGCCGTGTCATGAGAAGGAAAGGGAAATGGCATGGAGTGCAGGGGCTGACACGGGTGCCCGTGTCAGAAGGCCTGGGGCTAAAAAAAACAGTTTTGCCTCCCTTTACACATATGCCTTGTTCTTGTTCATTCCTTGTTTCAATTCACCCATTTATCCTAACTTAGCATTAATCCAACATAGTTTAAATACAAGAAATAACAACACAACTCAAATCAATTAATAATTTTAATAGCAACACAACCAATCTTTTTACACAACATAGTAGAGAAACTAATACCCTAAACCCCAAATAAAATTCATCATATTCCCACTTATTTAGCAAGAACCCCATCCTTACCTTGGATTGAGTGCAACTCTAAGGAATTTCAATGGAATTTTTGAGAATTTGACACTAGCAACCTTCTCTTGTTCTTCTTCTCCTCTCCAAACCCTATTCCTCTCTCTCTTCTCTTTTTCCTTCTTTTTCTAATAACACTAGCTCTCTTTCTTCTCTAACTTTATTTCTATTATAATATATTATATCTCTTAATAAATCTAAATGGGCCTAAGTGACATAACCCCCCCCCCCCCCCTCATTACTTCACAACACCATAAATTAAGCTCAATCTCATATTTAGCTTAATAATAAAATAATACTTCAACTTAATTCCACCAAATTAAATCTGATTATTTATCATGCCATTAAATAAAATAACTCCGACTTCGACGATAAAAATTCGAATTAATATAAAATATTCAAAAGTATTTAATTAAATATCAGAGCATTACATATGGCATCTATAAGCCCATCTCCGACGACTCTCAGTCTCCTCTCCAAATGGTATCTTTAATCCCATTCCCGGTATAATCGACCAACAACGTTACTTCGTGCATATGCGAATGCAAATTTCTAGGCACTTAAGTGTTCAATCATCTTCTATCTTCAAGTCACGAATGACGGACATGCCAATCTAACTCTTCAGGTTTAAGAAGATTGAACAAGGCATCTTTTGTACCCAAAATTTCCCTCCCATTTTTCTTCAAGACATTCTCCTAGGGTTCTCAAATGTTCAAGGTGGCTCAAGAATTGATCAGACAAATTCTCCTCCTAAGCAATGGGTCCACAACTAGGGTTTGGTATTTCTCAAGGAAGATTGGGTTTCCAAGGTCTCAAGTGGTTTTCCTGGATCCTTATATATATTCAAGGATTCTCATATCAAGTTTCAATCCTTACATCACAAGTTTGCTTAGTCAATGACTCAAATGACTGAAAATCAATTGTATTGGGTAAAAAGTCAATTGTGGTCAACATACAGTCAAACCTCAATATTTTTTGTTAACATCAATATTTTGAAGTGATATTCATCATTTGATCAAGGGTTGATCATGATTTCTCAAGAAAAGTCCTCAAATCATCAAAAGTCAAAAGTTGCCAAATTAGGGTTTTCTTAAGGATAAGTCAACTGAACTTTGACCAAACATAACTTTCACATGCTACATCATCTTTTCCGCAAACAAAGCTTATTTTGAAGTAAATTCAATTCTCTACAACTTTGTCTCTCTAAGCTCAAGTTCAAAAAATGCACCATTTAAGAGATATAAGCCAATATATTACAGGTTATTTCAAAAGTCAACAAAAAGACATTTTTTTGTCAAGGCAACTTACATCAAGATAAAGTCTTCAAAATAAAAAATAATCAACATAGAGGTTGTAGAAGATGACTTTAGATTTCCAAAAAGTCTAAGATCATCTTCAAAAGATAAAAATTGAGAGAGTTATAGCCATTGCAAGTTGGAAAATTTTGGTAGAATGTATGAATTCCAAATTGAGCAAATTTGCAATTTTGAGCTATTGGGCCTAAGTTTTCAGATCTAAACATGTTCATGACATGTTTAAGGACCCATAAGTCCATTAATGCATTATCTTCTATTTTATTTTAATTTTTAATTTTTTATTTAATTAAACTCAAAATAAATATAAAGATAATGGACTAAGGCACAAGGCTTTTGATTTCAGTCATGTTAGAGGCCCAAGATTGCATATACAAGCTAGAAAATTTGTGCAAGAGTGATTGGTGCAAGATTGAGCCAAAAATAGCAAGTTTTCATGCAAATTTTCAAATCAGATCTTCACCTCTTAATGCAAGATTTTTTCAATTTTTTGTTGACCTAATCTCATGTCCTATATATACTTAACAAGATCAGACCAAAAATACACGTGCAAGCTGCCTCAAAAACTCCTAGAAAATTCTTAAATTTTCCAAAGATTAGGGCAAAGACAAACCCTACTCTCTAGCCGCTCCCAAGCAATTTTGAATTTCACATCATCTTCCTAAAGCTTCCAGGAGTTGATATCGGTCCTTATCCATTGCAAATGAACCTCAGAAACCTTCCTTGCGCGAACTCCAATTGGTAAGTTGGTGAGCTTTTGATTTGTAAGGTTTAGCATTATTTCAATCGTTGTTAACATGCCAGCATGACTCATATGCATTATTATAATTGATCTAACGTCTTACATGTAAGTTTTGATGCAGAAATAGAATTGTGCCATTGTTAGGACACAAAGCTTTTGAAGCTTCAGACCTCACGATGCATGCATTTTTAGACCAAGCTAACCATACCACTGAAATTGCAGGACCTTAATTAGTCAACTACGGTTGTTTTCTTTTTTGTTTAATTGATTTAGCAGGTTTTTGGTTTTTGTCCAATCGGATAAGACAACCGGAAACCATCATCTAGGGTGGTTTGATCGGTGGTTAAAGTGTGTGGCAGTTCCCCTTCATACTATTGGTCCATACAAAATACATGGGTCTCACTCATACGCGTGTGTTTGTTTGTCTGATTTCCGGAATTTATTTTACATTATGTATTTATGAATTGACATATGTTAATGGATGTGTGACCACCCCAGTGGTAGAAACGCGCACACTAAGTTACTCCTCTCTCAGGTCACGGGTTCGATCCCCAAATTTGCCAATTTTTTTTCATGTTCTCATTATTTTTGCAGGTTTAGTATAAGATGCATTGAACCCGTTACTTTGACACAACCAGCGTGTTGGCCTGGTGGTATGCCATGCATGGAGAAGGCTTGATGGCATGGGCTCAATACCCACCCCTACTCTTTTGGTTATTTCTTTTTCCAATTCTATGTTTCTCACTCTTTTCTTCCTTCTTTTTCCTATTCTTTCATCAAAAAAATTTCAAAACCTTTTTTTTTAACACAAACCCTAATTTTATTTTTAGGTTTTTAATTTTATTTTAGGTTTCTAATTTAATTTTAGATTTCTAATTTAATTTTAGGTTTTTAATCAATAAACCCTAATTTAAATTTTTTAGGTTTTCTCAACTGAATAAAAGTCAACCTAGATTTTAGGGTTTGCCTAACTAATCAATTAATTATTTTCTAAATTAAAATCAATTAGGGGATTTTTAGATTAATCATTAAACGACCATAAAACGATTTTCAATTTTCTTTTTCTCTTTGTTTTACAATCTTCATGCACTTTATTACTTTCGCATTAGTTTTTCCCAATTATGTATCTGCTCCAGTATGTAATAGTTTAATTAGGGTTTTTTTATTTGTTTTCTTTTTCCCCCGATTTTATGGTTTTATACCCCCTTCCCTGAAGCTTTGTAATAGCGTAGGACCTTTACTTTCCGCAATTTACTGTTTTCCTTATAACTGCTAGTAATTAGGGTTTGTATGGCAAGATCTAAAAGCAATCATAGAAAACCCCAAATGAAAGAGAAAATAATCGAATTGAATCACTTTTCACACACTCACATCTAGGGTAACCTCACTCGTTGTCTTCGGAAACACAGTCGTGTCCCTCGAACGTGGGGACGCTTTAGCAAAGTCCCTCTGATACAAAAGACCGTAGTCCCTCGATGACCCTTTCGATGTTGCCTTCGGTAAATGATCTAATCCCTTCACGATAATTGCTAAAACGTCCTTACTAGTTGCCTTTGATGACTGTATGATGACCTGCGCCTATCCCTTCGTATCCAATGATAGGGCTTCCTACTAACTAATGATAGGATAACACTATCTAAGGAGGAGGAAAATAACATGAAAGACTTTTGGGTAGGTAGATCGCCCGTAATCACTTGGTCACAAAAACCAAACATCTTTTACACAAAACACTTTTCTCTGAAATATTTTCAAAAAAACAAAGATTTTGTACGCATTCTTAACTTATACAAGAATCATTACAAAGTTGTCGTACTTAGGCATTTTCAAAATATTTTTCAAACAAACACATACACAATGCAATTTTCAAAGTGAGCTAGCGATTAAGAGCCCATAAATAACTACAGATGAAAAGGTGTTAACACCTTCCCTTTTCATAACCTACCCCGAACTCAAAAATCTCGAAGGTCTTTCCTCTTCTTTTCACTCTTTCCTTGTTGGATAAAATAAAAGTCGGTGCCGACTCTAGCTATCCGCGACATTTGCGATAAAATGCAAAAAAAAGTCAGTTCTCCCACCATATTACAATTACCAAACCATTTTATGATCTCAAGTTATGAACTTATGAGCTCGCACCGCAAGATACTAAATTTGTGTTTGCACTGTCTCAAATTGATCGAAACGGTTGATTTATGTGTCCTTCAAAGTGTGTTTGAACACATGTGAGCTTGATATGATAATGACTTGGTTAATCCCTGTTTGGATAGCTTGAAACACGTGCAGAATGCACCTAAAATATAGAAAACCCTGAGTTTTCTCCACAATGCTGCTTAACGGAACAATCGTCTTTCGCAATTCTTTTCACAGAGAAAAACCTCGATTCCATGAGTATATAGCCAATGACATGTATATATGCATATGGTGATGAAGTATAAGCCAATTATAGTTAAAATGAAGAGGGAAAATTTTAGGGTACAATAGACTGACCCAATGACAATAATTGGCCCAAATTGCTTCTACCTCAGCATTGGCCCAAACAACTTTGGCAACTAACTCTGATTCCTGGTCGAGCACACTTGGTCGACCACACCATAAGAATATCTAGGATAAGATTCCTTAGCCATGCGCCTTCTTGCATCAACGTCCAATTCCAGGTCTGCTCGCTACTTGTCAGACAGACGACCAGGAAGACGCTCACAACACATCTGCTCGTCATCTCACCTTGCTCGGAGCAATGACTAGTTACAGGAACGACTTCCAGTTTTGACCAAGTCATGGAAGTTATCTATTTTTGAGGACCCAAATATCTAGGTCCAAAAATAGGAACAATGTCTACACGCTGGGGGCATTATATAAACCTTCACACTTGTGAGAGCCAGTAATCCAATATTTACACTAAAAACCCTAATCTCTTTCTTCTATCTCTTTGCACTCTTTCTCACTAAATTGTCGGAGTGCCTTGCAGGTACATCCCCTCCTCTCCTCATATTTCCAGCCAAGCAGACATCATCATCCATATCCACTTTCAGGTTCTGATCAACCGGTGAAATCATATACTCTTTGAAAAATTCAAAAAAAAAAATAAGAACACAAACTCAAACTATTCAAGAAACACCAACCTGTAAGTACGAAGTGCGCCTAAGAGGGGGGGTGAATTAGGTACTTTAAAAATTCTAGTTTTTAGTGATGATGGTTCTTATTTTTCTGGTTATAAGTGAGTTTAGGAAAGCTTAAAAATGCAGAAAAATAAAGAGACATGGGCGATATATCCTGGTTCCCCTCATAATCCAAGAGTACTCCAGTCCCCTTTCAACATGAAAGAGATTTCCTTATTGTGGCAAACTTAAACAAGAACTACCAACCAAACCAAGAACAATCCTCTTGGACCAAGAACAATCCTCTTGGATTTTCACTAAGTTACCTATGAGAACAATCCTCTCAATGTAACTACACTTGTATCCAACAACTTGGAAAGACAAGATTTCAACAAAAACACTTAAACTTAATTCCAACAATCCTGGAAAATAAGTAAGTAAATATCAATTTGTGAGTTTGAGTGAGTAGAGTAATATTGATCACTTAGAGTGATTTGACAATGTATAATCTTCTTCTTTCAATAATAATATTGTACAAAGACTCGAGATATATTTGCTCAAAGTTTTCTGTTTGTTAATGTATGAAAATGTGCAGAAAACTTATGCATGAAAATGAAGAATGCTTGAGTTTGTATTTAAAATTTCAGAAAATATTTATGGAAAAAGATATTAGATTTGGATTTGAAATTGAATATTTATATGTTCATAACACCCTTTTGAAACATCATGAAGATCTGGAAATGTATCATGAACAAATGCCAAGTTTGAGTGAAAAGATGTAATGAAAAGGCATGAACAAAGCTGCTATTTTTCAAATTCGTGCAGTATGAAATCGATTTCACCCTTGGTGTAAATCGATTGCACAAGGTTTTTAACAGCTATTTTTTCAAAATCTTTAAGAGTGCAATCGATTGCACTAACAATGTAATTGATTGCATGCAAAGTCAGTAGCAAAAAGTAACTGAGTGCAATCGATTGTATTTGCAATGTAAATCGATTGCATGAGAAACAGAAGCAAACGTTTTGAAAAATTTAACTATGCAATCGATTGCATAGGTAATGTAAATCGATTGCACATAGAAACAGAAGCAAAAGATCTGAAATTTTGAAGTGTGCAATCGATTGCACTAAGATGTAAATCGATTGCATGCAGAAGAAAAATGAAATTTTATCTTTGAAAAGCTTGAGTAATGATTCTTAAACATTTCTTTTTCATTTTTGAGCATCTATATCTTAAGATCAAAGTAGATAATATTATTATACCTTCAAAGTTGTTGAGACCTTTGAATGAAGATATTATCCTTAGATGCTTAGATGCTTGATCATAAATCTTTACCTTCTTTGTTAGCCATGGTTTGTCTTCATCAAAAACAAAAGCTTGTTTGTGAAGCTTGATTTTACATTCTCCCCCTTTTTGATGATGACAAACAATCTTGCTTTATGCGATGTACTTTCCGGAAGAGCTTTTCCCCCTAAGATGCAAAACTCCCTATATGTAGGAGAGGGTTGGAATCTTTTGCAATTCTTCATCTTGATTGGAGAGTACCTTGAAAGTTAAGACACAGGAAATACAAGCATAAAGTGCCATACATCTTTCTCCCCCTTTGACATTATCAAAAAGAAGGGAAAGATGCCTAAAGCAAATAATAATAGAGCAATATATTGACAAAAATTATAGAATTTAAAGCAGTAACACAAATTGTTTAAGAGTTACACAGAAAATTGAACAAACAAAACCTTGAAATAGTAAGACAAATAACACAACAGGAAAAAAACAGTCAGACAGAACATTAAGGGTGATGTATGTCTGGATGATTGTGAGACCATGAGCCTTGGTTCGTGAATTGTTGTTGAAGTGGAGGTTCTGTATAATGTGGAGGAGGTGCAGCTGGGTTATTTGGGTCGTATGGTGGGATATGAAGGTGAGAATTAAGGTACGAGAATTGTTGGTTCACATCTGAGCGAAAATCATTTATCCGGGTTGTAGTGGAGACATTGATTGCACTCTATTGATTGTTGATGTTGGTGTTCATAGACGCAAACTGTTGAGACATGTAGTCCATGAGCTCTTGATTGCTTGGACCAGAGGGAGCAGTAGGAGGAGGAGGCACAACTTCACCGCCTTCAACTTCTTGGTCATTATCTTCATTGCCAACAACATCTTCACCAATGTAGGTGATGGTCTTTGTCTCCGGATTAAAATGTACGCCCATTCTTGAATCAACATTCTTAATTGAAATTTTGTTTAGATTAGGATCCATATTCACCTTTTCAAAACCACGAAAATCCACACCAAATTCCTCCATAATCAAAGTGACAAAATAAGCATATGGAAGGAATTTAGACTTTTCATCCACTCTCAGCATATGCATCATGATCATTCTTGCCCAGTTTACATTTACTCCTTTCTTCCTTGCATAAATAAGCTGCATCTCGAAGTCGGTAACCGTGCAATGGTTTCCAGCTCTTGGAAATAGTATATAGACCAAAAAATAATGATATAAGTGATCATCTATATGGAGGTTACCTGCACTCCAAGAGTCTCTGGATGGAATTACTCCGCCAAGACCACGAATCCGTTTGGCGCGAAATTCAGCTTCACTTAACCGCCCAATGCTGTAAAAGAATCCCTTTTTCTGATAGCCATCCCATATCTCGTTTTCGGGATCATATAGGGAGCTTCCAATGAAAGGAATATGCAAGATCTCACCAACAACCTGAGGAGTTAGAGAGATACGAGTGCCCAGCACATATGTGACTATTTTTTCTTTGTAGGGTGTTAGATTACTGAAAAACATTTTTACCAAATCTGGGTAGTATGGACCGTACGAAGAAATCAAGGGTTCCAGACCATAAGCAGCTAGATCATTCTAAAAGGAAAAACATTCTTGAGGAAAGGAGGAGAGTATACCATACTTGGGGTTGGATACAATTTTCCTTTGAAAGTCTTTGATAAATATGGCTTCTTGCTCTTCGGTGAGAGTTGAAAGCAGTGGATTGGATGTTGAATGAACCTTCTTTTTCCCTTTATCTGAAACTGAAGCCTTTCTCTTTGTTCTTGAAGCCATGGATATGGAGTTTTAGGGTTTTGGGTTTTTAGGTTTTGTGAGAGAGAAAGATTTTGTGAGATTTGGAAGTGATTTGGGTAGGTAGGGAATGAGTTATTAGAATTGAAGTGTATTTGGCTTGGGAATATGAGAGAGGAATTCTGACCAACATTAATTTTCTGTCATAAAAGCTAATTTCAGTACGTGCAATCGATTGACATACCATGTGCAATCGATTTGCACACAAACAAAATAAACAATTAAGCAAAAACTCACATAGTGCAATCGATTGCATTAAAGGTGCAATCGATTTGCACAGGAAACAAAATGGACAGAATTGAAAAAACTCTTTGTGCAATCGATTGACACTCTTTGTGCAATCGATTTGCATCAACAAAAAATTGTCCAAAACCAAATTTTTCTTGAAAATTTAAATATCACATAACATAGATTCATATATAGCATGTATAAATCATATATAAAAGATATATCAAGGGTAGAATGCACCTTATAAGTTGCGTTCGTCAAGTATGTCGAGCTCTCGACGAATTTTGTAGAAAGGTTCTTTTGCCAAAGGTTTGGTGAAGATATCGGCAAGCTGCTTATGAGTATCTACAAAGGTTACCTCGACATCTCCTTGAAGAACATGATCACGGAGAAAATGATGTCGAATGTCTATATGTTTAGTCCTTGAATGCATGACGGGATTCTTTGCAATGTTAATTACACTGGTGTTGTTGCATCTTAGAGGAATGCATCCTAGATCGAGTTCGTAGTCACGAAGTTGTTATTTTAGCCACAAAATTTGAGCGCAACTACTATCCGCTGCAATATATTCAGCTTTGGTCGTGCTTAGAGCAACACATGCTTGTTTCTTGCAGGCCCATGATACTAATGCATTACCAAGAATGTGACAAGTGCCACTTGTGTTCTTTCTATCTGTTTTACACCCTGCATAATCCGCGTCAGAATAACCAATTAAGTTGCAGACACTACCTTTAGGATACCACAATCCGACATTTGTTGTTCCTTTGAGATACTTCATGATCCTCTTTACCACCGTGAGATGAGATTCCTTTGGGTTAGCTTGAAAGCGGGCACAGAGACAAACACTAAACATTATGTTAGGACGGCTTGCCGTCAAATATAATAAGGAGCCAATCATACCTCGATATTTAGTGATGTCGATGGAAACACCTGATTCATCTTGATCAACATAAGAACCAGAACCCATTGGTGTAGACATTTCCTTACAGTTATCCATGTCAAACCTTTTCAAGAGTTCCTTGCAATATTTGGATTGGTTGATGAAGATGACATCTTTTAGTTGTTTGATTTGAAGTCCAAGAAAATAGTTCATTTTACCCATCATGGACATTTCAAATTCTCCTTGAATCATTAATGAGAATTCTTCACACATTTCTTGATTTGAAGAACCGAAGATGATGTCATCAACATAGACTCGTGCTAGCAAAGTGTCGTCTTTGATTTTCTTGATAAATAGAGTCCTGTTGACTTTGCCTTTTTCGAAACCTTTTTTGCATAAGAAGTTGCTTAAACGATCATACCATGCCCTTGGTGCTTGTTTCAGTCCATAGAGAGCTTTTCTTAATTTAAATACATGAGATGGATTCTTGAAGTCTTTGAAACCTGGGGGTTGCTTAACGTATACTTCTTCAGTGATATATCCATTCAAGAATGCGCTTTTGACATCCATTTGGAAAAGCTGAAAATTTAATGAACAAGCATAGGCAAGTAAGAGACGAATAACTTCTAACCTTGCAACTGGAGCGAAAGTTTCTTCAAAGTCTATTCCTTCTTCTTGATTATAGCCTTGTGCTACCAATCTTGCTTTGTTGCGAACAATTATTCTATTCTCGTCAAGTTTGTTTTTGAACACCCATCTTGTTCCAATAATGTATTTGTTGCTTGGCCTAGGAACGAGTTCCCAAACTTGATTCCTTTCAAATTGATTCAATTCTTCTTGCATAGCTATGATCCATTGGTCATCGCCTAAAGCTTAATCAACTTTGGAAAGTTCAATTTGAGAGACAGACGCCATGTTTAGGCAAGCATCCTTGAGATTTAATCTTGTAGACACGCCTTGACTTATATCACCAATCAATTTATCAAATAGGATGATATCTATGAGTTCTCCATTCTTTTGGTAGATCATTGATATTCGATTCTTGTTGAGGCGATTCTTCTAGTTGAATGGTTGATCCTTGGAAGAATTTTCTTGAGGACCTTCTAAAATTTCATCATCATTATCACAAACAATATTATCCTCCTTGGAGGGGTTAGTTTCATCAAAAGAAACATGCATAGATTCTTCAATAGTCAAAGTTCTTTTGTTGTATATTCTATATGCTTTACTAGAGAGTGAGTAACCAATAAATATACCTTCATCGGATTTCTCATCAAACTTACCCAAATTATCTTTGTCATTGTTTAGGACAAAGCATTTGCACCCGAAGATATGAAAGAAAGCAATGTTTGATTTTCTCCCTTTGAAAAGTTCATATGGAGTTTTCTTTAAGATTGGTCTAATGTTAACTCTATTGCTAACAAAACATACCGTGCTCACCGCATCCGCCCAAAAGTATTTTGGAAGGTTTGAGTCGCTAAGCATTGTTCTAGCAAGTTCCACAAGAGACCTATTCTTTCTTTCAACCACTCCATTTTGTTGTGGAGTCCTCAGTGCCGAGAAGTTGTGAGATATTCCATGTTCTCCATAGGATTCTTCAAATAGAGCATTTTGGAATTCTCCGCCACAGTCACTTCTTATTGAGGCAATTGTTAGAGACTTCTCATTCTGAATTTGTTTAGCATACTTCTTGAACGCCTTGAACGCATCACTTTTCTGCACTAAAAAGAATGCCTAAGTATATCTAGAGAAATCGTCAACAATAACCAAAACATATACATTACCTCCGAAACTCCTTGTTCTCGATGGACCAAATAGATCCATATGTAACAATTGTAGTGGCCTTGTAGTGGACACCACATTCTTAGATTTGAAAGTTGATCTAGTTTGTTTCCCTTTTTGACAAGCATCGCATAGTCTATCTTTGACGAAATTTCTCTTAGGCAATCCAATGACAAGATCATGCTTGATTAATTTATTCAAGTGTTCCATATGAATATGAGCAATTCTTTTGTGCCAAAGCCATGAATCATCGTTGTTCGCCATGAGACATTTAACCTTCAAAGATGGATCATCAAGGGAAATCATGAATATATTATTTATTCTTTTACCTTTAAGTATAACCTCATGAGTGACTTCATCTTCTATCAAGCATTCATCCTTGGTGAACTTGATTTTGAAGCCTTTGTCACAAAGTTGGCAAATACTTAGAAGATTGTGCTTTAGTCCTTCAACATAAAGAACATCTTCAATGGATGTGAAAGGTGGAGCACCAACTTTGCCTTTACCTAGGATTCTTCCCTTATTATTGTCTCCATAAGTGACAAAACCCTTGGCCTTTAGCGCTAGATGTGAAAATTGGTTTATGTCTCCTGTCATATGCTTTGAACAACCACTATCAAGATACCAAAGATTGCATGTGTGGTCTTCAAGCATACCTGCAAAACAAATTAGGTTTTGTTAGGTACCCAAGTTGCTTTGGGTCCTTCATAATTAGTGCCTTTCTTTACCCATATATAATGCCCACTTGCCACACCGAAGCTTCTAACATAGCAAGCATTAGGTGTATGGCCTTTAATACCATAATAAAAACAAGTAGGTTCAAAATTACTTCTATATCTAGAAGGATAAGATTTCTTCTTAGAAAATGTTTTCTTTTTCGGATAGTGACGAACTATTTTAGGTTTGTTCACTTTCTCTTTGGAAGATTGATCACTTACCTTAACAAAGATAGTTTTGTTAGAACTTGGTTTTGAAAACTTTGAATATCCAAGTCCACTTTTATCATTGGAGTATCTTTGTTGGCTAAGAACACCTTCTAATCCAATTTGCCCTTTTTCATATATTTCAATGACTCTTTTTAATTGGACAATTTGGAAAGAGAGTGAATCACAATGTTTGCATACAAAATTGTGTTTTTGTTCATCACTTGATTTTTGTTTTTCTTCTTTGAGATCTTTTTCCATTGAAACATATTTTTCTTCTAAGGATGAAATTTGTTTCTTTTGTGATGAAATGGTTTTATACATAATTTTGCATTCATTCAATAGTTCATCTATAGCACCTTGTGCATCACTATCAAAAAGAGAAAATTCATTACTAACCTCATTGTCTTCATCATCGGAATGGTGTGAGGCCATCAATGCTAGATTTGCACTTTCATCACTATCGGAATCGGATGAGGAACTTATTTCATTGTCCTCCCATGCGACATAAGCCTTTTTGTTCTTGAATGCCTTCTTGCTTTTGAAGCCACCTTTCTTGGAGAGTTTTGGATAATCTGGCTTGATATGGCCTTGCTTACCACATTCATAATATGTGATTTCTTGTGTTGATGTGGAGCCTTCCTTTTTCTGAAAATATTTCTTTCCTTTTGAATGAGAAAAAAGTTTGTCATTTCTACCGAAGAACTTACCAAGCCTTTTAACAAGAAGCATGAAGTTTTCATCTTCTTCTGGATTGTTTTCCTTTTCAACTTCCTTGGAGTCTATCTTCAAAGCAATATTCTTGGATTTCTTCTCTTGATTTTCATGCTTTTCGAGTCTTCTGAGTTCTGTTTCGTATTCTTGAAGTTTTCCAAATAATGTTGCGGAGGTCATGTTAGATAGACTTTTCTTTTCTGATATTGCCGTTACCTTTGGTTTTCATTCCCTAGTTAAGGACCTAAGTACTTTCAGATTCAATTTATCATTCGTCAAAGTTTTACCAAGAGCACTTAGATGATTTGTCAAGTGCACAAATCTCTTTTGTAAGTTAAGAATGGTTTCTCCGGGCTGCATTCGAAATAATTCGTATTCTTGACTTAGGGTATTTAGTCTTGATCTTTTTACTTCAACCGTTCCTTCATGAGTTTGTACCAAGGTATCCCATATTTCTTTTGCTGTTTTGCATGCCGAGACACAGAAGAATTCATCCATGATAAGTGCACCTTGAAGAAGGTTTATTGCCTTTTTGTCATAGAGAACTTTCTTCTTATCATCATTGTCCCATGCAGTTTTAGGCTTTGATGAGCCGACACCATTGATTACCGTTATAGGGATAAATGGACCATTTTCGACGGCATCCCATATTTCTTTTCCTTGTGCTTCTAGATGCGCCTTCATGCGTATTTTCCAGAAGTCAAAATATTCACCACAAAATAGAGGAGGCTTGTTGTTACTACCACCATCTCTGAAAACAGGATTATGATTTGCGGAAGCCATTCTGGATCTTTTAGGAGCAGGTTACCTATAACCTGCTGTTTCCAGTGATTTCTGGTAAACAACTGCTAGTCTTCCAAACTATCGAATAAACTTACTGACTATTATTCAATTTCTCTGGTAACTCACAGGATCGACTAGATTGATCCTAGGACTCATTGGTCATTAGGGTGACTCTCATGATCGAACAGATATTCATGGTTGGTATTTAGAGTGTTATGTAGGTGTTTGACTTATTTCGATTTCTCTCTTAAAGATCTAAAGGTGCAATCAAAATATATGTGCGCGAAACTAAATTGCATGAATAAATGTTAATTGTAAAGACACGTAAAATTTCATAAAAGGCAAGTAAATGACTTCGAATTATAAAAACAGTTAATGTAAAAGAGGCTCTTGAATGTAAAAGATTCGAAATATGAAGAAAGCGTTTAATGCAAGAAATCTGTAAAATGACTTTAAGTAAAAATAGGCGTTCGAAAGATAAAACTTGAAGATAAAGGCATGAAAAGTATGACAGTTTTCTGAAATGTAAAGTGTTTGAAATGTAAAGAAAGCATTAAAATGTAAGGCTTCAATGAAAAGATTTCGAATAAGAAGACTTTAAATGAGAAAACTTGTAAATGGTATTTGGCAGAAAGATAAAGGAAAGTACTGGAAATGATAAAAGGTTTTCATTAAATCATAAACATATGGTGCTATCATACGTACATTGCTCTTGCATTCGTTTCCCTAGCCATGTGGTAATTTGAATGTTTACTGAGTATTTAGTACAATAGATATGACACACGAAATCCTAATACTAAGACTTCTATTTATACTACTTCGACCATAACGGTCTTGCTATAAGATTATGCCACGTTCAGAACACGCAGAACAATGCCTCTCTCTTGTTTCCACGTGTCTCCAAATGCTCCAACACATAAATTTCAAACTTCGAATGTCCCGCTTGCATTTGAATTTCAAATGTTTTGGTACTTCTCCGCTTCGAACACACTTTTCAGACACAACCTTGTTGTCATTTCGAGACTTCTTTAGATATGTTCCCATAATTGCCACTCGAAACTCCAAGCTTTGATATGCTTATTCGAAACACTGCTTCTGCTATTTCGAAACATGACGCTTTGTTTCCTTTCGATCGAAACGTTCAATTCACTTGGCTTCTAACAATATTATCAAAATCTTCAGCCAACAAAATGCCCCTTTAAAATATGTATTTCGATTTCTTTGAGAAATGCTTATTTTAAACATCCACACAAGATTTTGATGCGACCTTCGAATCATCGTAACATTTAATGCATTTGACTCCAGTCACGTCAATCATAACACTTTTTGGATTCCTTAACCGCCTGGAGCCACTTCACAGTATAGTGCAGTTACAAAACAATGATTATCTTTAATCACGCCTATTACCCATGTTAACTTTTACGCCACCTCTTCATCAAACCAACCCATGATTTCCACGTATCACAACCTTATTCAGTGGATGCTTAAACTTCCACATTATAAAACATCATCAACTTAGTCTTTTTCTTTTCTTTCCACATTCTGAATCTTTTATCCTTCTTCTCTCGCCAAAAACCCTAAGCTTTCAACATTCTTCAAAAATGTCTTCTTCTACTTCATCCCAACTCAAAAAGGTTTCCAAGAAGAAAGGAAAGACCGCAGGAACTACAATGGAAAGTAAGGTTATCACTCACCAAGGTCAATCCGTTCTTGCTCCCCAGATGATCTCAAAGGAAAAAGAAATGCTTTATGCATCACAGGTACTCATTCCTACCACCGTTGCTGGTAAGAGGTTAGCTTTAATGGGCCCTCTTACGGTTTTTGAAATTTTAAAAGATACCAGGACAATTTTCCCAGTTTGCTATAGTTTCAAACCCTTGTTTAACAAAATGGACGCCCCTAAGGCAATAGAATCTTCTGGCTCAAACACCATGGAAAATCCCACTGTTCCTCCTAAGGACCCTTTTGTATTAGACTATGTAAAAAGTAATTTTAAACCGTTTCGATCTTGCACCACCTCCGACACTGCTTATCAAAACTGGTTCAATAAGGTAGAAGCTAAGAAATCCCAGCAATGGGAAGAATTAGGTATCTACAACTTGATTAAGCTGTCGAAGCCTGGTTTCACTTACAGCCACCCTTTACTATTCGCGTCCCTCTATTTCTGGGACAGTACCTATAATACTTTCCATCTCCCTGGTGGAATGATTACCCCTACCTTCTTCGACATAGCGGCCATCACTGGGCTATCACCAGTAGGAGAAACATATATCCCTGACAACGAAGAACATTCAAGTATAATCGACTTCAAAGTCAAACTAGCAAGTTTTTCCAAGTTTATCAGTCACTACCATGCTGAGGGAGACAGTGTGTCTGATGTAGAACACATTGCTTTCCTTACCCTATGGCTGTCAAGATACGTTTTCTGCAGTAGATCCCTACAGGTAGCCAATAGGTTTATTCCTCTAGCTAGGGATTTGCATGAAAATCGAAGAGTGTGCTTAAGTGAACTGCTCTTAGTTGACCTTTATGAAAGCCTAAGGTCAGCTGTTTCGAGCCTAAAATCTCATACCTCCAAGAATATCCTGTTGGCTGGCCCTTTTTGGTTACTTCAGCTATGGCTAAATGCCATGTTCGAACCCTCCTTGTCAACTGCCCACACCATTGATGAACAAGACCCTGAGATAACTGATAGAATAGTCGAAGGCACTAGGCTGTGAAGATTAACTCCCAATGACGACAAAGATGACTTCAAAGTCCTATTCTCGAAGTACATCATGATATTCTCCAAAAGGCATAAGTTCGAAGAGACCATGGTGCCTTTTGCTTCGAGGGCTCATGGACCTTCCTGGTTTACCATGGCTCTCTCAGAAGCTGTCAAAAGCAAGGAGATTCAGGATGTATGGAGAGCCTTTTTGCTACCTAGACTCATCTCTTCAAGAATAACTCCTGCCAAGAATCAGATTTTCCTTTTCGCTTACCAGCCAAATTTTGTTTCGAGACAGTTTGGCTTATGCCAACTAATTCCTGAACCCTTATTTCAAACTGAGAGTGCCATTACCTCTGGGCGAACCTTCAAGGCACGGGAAGCCAAATTACAGCAAGAACAATACCAAGGCTTTGCCTAGTTTGAGCTAATAACCTTCGAACCTACCCATCTCACAGCTAAGGGGTTTCTGGAATGGTGGACCAAGTTTTATCAAACTCATATATTCGATACTCTTACAATTCAACAGAAACTAATTGATGCCTTCGATGTGCAGGTACCAACCAAGAAAGGTATGTTTACTCATGCCAAAGAGATTAAAGCTTTTCAAAATTATTTTGAAACTACTTATGACCCTACACGCTTGGAATCCACTGTGCATCAAGCGGCTGAGACCTTGAAGGAAAAATTCAAACAAAAAGTTTCTAAGTTAAAACTTCCTTCAGGGTTGTCACCTGAGGATAGGTATAGGTTGGCATTCGAAATGCATCCACCTAAATTTCCTAGATCACCTACCTCAGAACTGGCTCTGGCTTGGTTTCCCCCATATCCTTGGTGGTTCACTTGCAAAGAGATGTTCAAACATCTTCAAAGGAAACCAAAGCCATCTGAGACTATGACATGGGCTCGACATTGGCTCCACGATTTCCCAGGACACCTTCGATACGACCTTTCTGCCATGTCGATTAAATCTGATCAAGGCACAGGTGCGAATGCTTGGGAAAATCCCAAACGTTTTTCATTTTCCATATCTTTAACCTTTGCTTTAATTGTTTCGATTTTCAGCCATCAGGATAAAGACAGCCGCTTCGAAGTCGAAAGAAGGGAGCGCCTCTCAAGCCTCTATCGAAACCACTGACAAAGTGACTCCATCCGAAACAACAACCATTGCTGCAACAACAACAACAACAACAATACCAACAACAACCAATGTTCCAACTCCAACGGTAATCACTTAGCCTTGATGTTTAGAATTCACTCATGTTTTATGGTTTGCATCTAACTCTTTGTTTAAATCTTTTCAGACCAACAAACTTCCTCCTACTACTCCTAAGAAACAAAAATCAAACACCACTGGGGAAGACCCCAAGGCTGGAGGAAACTTACCAACTGCTTCGAAGAAGAAGCAGAAGAAGGATATTTCGAAAAGTACCATTCCAACTAGTGTCTCTGGACTAGATTCCAGGGATGCTGCTCCCTCACCCAAATCCAAAATTCCACCTTCGACCTCCAACGTAATGTTGGAACGCATAGCTAGTAACCTCTCCTCCGAGAGTCCACAGGTAAATCGAACTTTAAATCTCTTTGAAAATAATAATTTCTTATTACCTTGGTGCATGTTTTTAACATTCTTTTGCTCCTTGCAAAACATCTTGAATCCAGCTTCCACTACTTCGAACTCACCATCCAAAGCTGCTGCTCCACTCAATTCCTCTCCTCAAGGAGATTCCAGCAACCTTGTACAAAACAAAGGTTCTTCCAATATGGCGGTTCTGGCTGGAACTTCTGAACAGCTGGATGATCAAAGTACCTCTCCTCCTCTGAAAGAGACAAACGAAACACCACTTCAAACATCTGCAGAAGATTTGCAAAGAGCTTCTCTTCAAAAGTCCCCTCTTGAAACCCTTCAAGAGGACCCAAAGGACACTCAAACTGAAGGAGAAAAAGCTGATTCTGGCCAAAGAGACGAAGAATTTGCAGAATAACAGTCTGAGGAGGAGGATGCCAATGATGGTTCGACTGCTGGGACAGAGTCCAATGCAAATAGCAGCGAAAAGGAAGACATCGAAGTGGTGGACTTGGATGATGATGAAGAAGATCATGAGCACGGAACGAATGAAGGGGATGGTGACACAACCAACAAACCTATAGAGGTTGAAATGGACGTGACTCCCCTACGTGTGGAACTCCCTCAATCCTCTTTGTCTCGAATGACTGACGAGGAGCTTGCACTCCTGAGGCGAAATGACCCTATTGGGTACATGAAGGCAAAGCTGGCTCAAAGGGACGTTCCACTTGCTAGGGCTGGCACCAGTTCGACCAGCTATCCTTTTCCCACATATGAAAGAATTGTACTTCTTAATAAGATCAGGAAAACAATTCTCAATGTGGATATATTCTAAGTTCTCAAACAAGATAGCACTGCTTGCTATACTATGAAGGAGTTGCTTACAAAGGTCAATCTTGCTACCTGCTCCTTGCCAGTTAGTACTCTCTTGTTCGATCTTCAGTCTTTGCTGGACAACGTAACTGGTTACCTTCTCCAAGATGAATTTGCTGCCAAGAAGGTTCAAGAAAAACGCATTGCAATGGGTGCTGCTTATGAACAAGCTTCGAAACTCTCTCAAGAAGCTGAGGATCAAGCTATGCATCTAAAGCAGGCGAAAAATGATTATGAGGCTCGAGTTGAGTCCATACTTCTTTGGGAAAGGCAGATTCTGGAACTTCAACAGAAGGTTAAGGAGGCTAAAGAACAACAAATGGCCTTCGAAACCAATACTGCTGGTAACCAATTCGAAGAGCTTCTCAACCAGGGGCTTGCAAAAATGGAAACTGCATAACAACTTAAAGGAGAAGTGGCAACCTTGGAAGGAGCCAGGCGTTTCGCTCAGCAGAGACTTGAATCTTTTCGAAGCACTTTCAACAGATTGAAAAATAATTCTTATTTCTAGATTTCAGTGTTTATTTGACTACAATTTGGTTTCTTATATGTAATATTCGAACAACGCCATTTTGGCATCTTATCTTGCCATTTTGGCCTTTTATAATATCTTGGTTACGTTGTTACTATTCGAATCTTCTGCAGGCGTGGCTTATATTTCTTTAAATATTTCCCATTAACCTTTAGGATACGCTTATCATCCACCAGTTCTTCGATTTCGTATGCATTGTTTGAGAATACTTTTAATATTCGAAAAGGTCCTTCCCAATGAGGTGACCATTTACCTAATGCTTTATTTTTCTTGTCCATGGGCAATATAACCTTCCAGACTAAGTCATTAATAATGAATACTTTTTTCTTCACCCTTTTGTTGTATGTCCCGGCCACTCTTTCTTTTTGTCTCATCAAAATTTCCAATGCATGTAACCTAATTTCGTCCAACTCAACTAATTCATTCATCATCATTTCCCAATATAATGCAGCTGGGATTTTGTTTTGTCTCTGAATTCGAACTGATTGTAGATGAATTTCTACTGGAAGCACTGCATCATGACCAAATGTGAGTTGGAAAGGCGTAGTGTTAGTAGCTTCCTTAGGAGATGTTCTACAGGCCCATAATATTTGGTCCAAAGTTTTGTGCCAGTTTCTTGGCTTTTTACCAATATGTTTCTTGATTAATCCTATTATTACTTTATTGGCTGCTTCGACTTGACCGTTTGCTTGAGCATAATATGGCGTTGACGTTAGCAATCTAAACCCCATTTCTTGGGCAAATTCTTGCATCTTTCTACCAGTAAACACAGAGCCTTGGTCTGTGGTTATGCTCTCTGGCAATCCGAACCTATAGATAATGTGCTTCTGTATAAACTCAATAATAGCCTCTTGATCAGCAACTATTAATGGTATAGCTTCGATCCACTTGGTAAAATAATCTATTCCTACCAAGATATATTTTTGTCCTTTGGACGAAGCAGGATTTATTTCTCCTATCAAATCCAATGCCCATCCTCTAAATGGCCATGGTTTGATGATCGAATGCAACTCACTTGCAGGGGCATGTTGAATCCCTGCATGTTTCTGACATTCCTCACATCCTTTAGCAAAGTCTATGCAATCTTTGAGCATGTTAGGCCAATACAAGCCGTATCGAAATAACAGCCATTTCATTTTATGGCCTACTTGATGTGCCCCACATGCCCCATTGTGGACTTTTGACAATGCTAAGTATGCCTCACTTTCTCCTAGGCATTTCAATAATACGCCCTCTTGGGTCTTTTTAAACAATTCGTTCCCCATGAGGAGATATGACAATGCTCTGTATTTTGTCTTTCTATCCACATTCAGAGTTGGGTTTGCTAAATAACTCATCAGTGGACTTCGCCAATCTGCATCTGACAAAGTATTTATGGCTAATATTTCGAATCCCTGTTTCTCAGCATATCCCAATTTCATACTTTCCAGATCCGATGGTGTGAATCTAGTAGCCATAACTCCACCTCTTAATTCAACTAAATCCTTAAAGTTCCTGGTAGAAACTTTATAACCCGAAGCCAACTGTGCTAAGTCATTTGCTTCTTGGTTCTCTATTCTTGGTATGTGTTGAATATCCATGTATTCAAATTTCCTTAGTAGCCTGTTGACTATGACGAAGTATATCATCAAGTTTTCCTTTATGCACTTATATTCCTTTGTAATTTGTTTGACCACTAATTCTGAGTCTCCTTTAATTTCGACTCTAGTTGCCCCTAATTCCAACAAAGCTTCAAGTCCAACAATGAGCGCTTCATACTCAGCTTCGTTGTTCGAGCACCGAGGACCATCTAATTTATACTTGAATTTTGTTGGAATTCCTTCAGGAGAAATTAGAAGGACTCCAACGCCACTTCCATTCCTGTGGGTTGAACCATCAAAGTACAATTTCCATGGTTGTATTTCGACGTAACTCATGACAGTCTGCTCAACCAAAGAATGGTCCACAATGAAGTCAGAAATCACTTGACCTTTCATAGCTTTTAAAGGCATGAAAGTCAAAGAATATTATGTTAAGGCTAAAGCCCATTTACCAACTCTGCTATGCATTATTGGTTTTGAAAGCATGTGTTTAATGACATCGAAATGAGATGAAACATAAACATCAACAGGCTTTATATAATACTTGAGTTTCATACAAGAGAAATACAAACAGAGACATAGCTTTTCTAAATTGCTATATCTGGTCTCTGCATCATTTAGTACTCTACTTAAATAGTATATGGCTCTTTCGATACCATTGTTATCTTCTTGTGCTAACATACTACCTATACTAACTTCAGAGGCAGATATGTACAATCTCATGGGCTTCCCCCATGAAGGTGGAGACAAAATAGGAGGATGAGAGAGGTATCTTTTTATCCTGTCAAATGCCTCCTGGTGGGCTTCGTTCCATTCGAAGGCTTGGCCTTGCTTTAGACGAAGTAACGGAGAGAAAGCTTGGGTTCTTCCACTCAGGTTCGAAATGAATCTTCTGAGGAAGTTAATTTTCCCTAGCAAAGATTGTAACTCCCTTTTCGATGTAGGTGCTTTCTTCTCCATTATGGCTTTGGTTTTGTTCTGGTTGATTTCAATCCCTTTCTTGTGAACCACAAAACCAAGAAAATCTCCAGCCTGCACAAAAAATGCACATTTAAGGGGATTCATCTTTAAGCCATGTTTTCTCATTCGCTCGAATGATTGGCTCAAATGATGCAAATGTGTTTCTGCAGATATAGATTTGATGACTATATCATCAATATACACCTGCATGAAGGTTTCAATGAAATCATGAAAAATTGAATTCATTGCCCTTTGATAAGTTTCCCCAGCATTCTTTAAACCAAAAGGTATCACCACCCATTCGTAGGTGCCTAAGGCTCCTGGGCAACAAAATGTTGTCTTTGCAACATCTTCTTCAGCAATGAAAATCTGATTATACCCAGAGTATCCATCTAACATACTCAAGTATTCGAACCCTGCAGCAGAGTCTACTAGCATTTCTGCCACAGGCATGGAGTATTCATCTTTAGGGGTTGCAGTGTTTAAATCCCTAAAATCTATGCAAATTCTTAAAGAACCATTTTTCTTAATAACAGGTACTATATTTGCCAACCATTCGACGTACCTTGTTGTTCTGATGAATTTGCAACGCAGCAACCTTTCGATCTCAGCTTTAATCTTTGTGAGAACCGCTGGTGTGAATCTTCTGGGAGTTTGTTTGATGGGCTTCTTGCCATCTTTGATTGGCAGTCTGTATTCGACCAACTCCCTCTTTAAACCAGGCATTTCGTCATAATCCCATGCGAAGCAATCTTTGTTTTTCTTGAGGACTTCGATTACTTCCTTCTTGAGGCCTGGGCTAAGTTTTGCACTTATGTAGGTTATTCTTTTCGTTTTTTTCATCCCCTAAGTTGACTTCTTCGAGTGGATCTTGTGCCAACATTTTGGCACCTGAGTTTATGGGGTCCCTTTCGAAGCCTAAGGGTTCTTTATCGTAGATGGCATCCAACCTTTGATCCATCTCAAATTCTTTGAAGGGTGAGCATTTCGAGCCATCCCCACTTACTTCGTTCATCTTTACAGTTAATTTATCTATTTCAGCCTCTAAGGCCGCTTTTGATTCGTTCTCAGCCATATAGGCCGAAATCCTTTCGAAAAAGGTGGACTCAGTCATGGATAAGGTTGTCGAAGTCCCAGCCTGCTGGCCGTTTTTGTATAGTGCTTTCAACTCCCTCCTCTTCACTGATTATTGTTCTATCCCAGTAAAGGCCATCATGGCGAAGGGTCATGTAGTAGTGGGCGTTTCTGGTTTCGTTAATCTCGTCATTTGGAACACACGGAGCAATCTTTGCCAGATTTTTATCATAATCCCTCTTGTCAACTAAATTGATTGTTGACATAAAGTAACTCTGGTCTGCTTCGATGTTTTCCACGATTCCATCATCTCTCCACAGAACTAGTCGCTGATGTATTGACGAAGGAACTGCCCCTACGCCATGGATCCACTCCCTTCCCAGCAATAAGTTATAGTTGGCCTTGGCTTCGATCACCATAAACATGGTGGGCCTACAACTTGAGCCTATTGTCAATTCCAACTGGACCACTCCCAGTGTTTTGCCCACTTTTCCCTCATAATTGGATAGAACCATATTATGGGGCTTGATGTCTCCTTCGCGGATCTCTAGTCTTTTCAGCATGAAGTGGGGTATCAAATTGACTGCAGCACCCTCATCCACTAGAACCTTGTTCACACCATGGGCACCAACTTTTGCCCGAATAAATAGTGGCTTAAGATGGTTCTTCATAGCAGGTTCTGGACGTTCGAAGAACGCGTTTTGCTCCTCGATAGCCCCATTGTCCATCACATAGTAGCACACATGCCTATGTTTCATCAAATCTGAGGTATCTTCTTCCTCACACTCATCAATTTCGGTTTCCTGCCCAAATTCACAGGGAAGCACAGATACCACATTACAGTTTAGGTTGAATGAAGACTCCCCCTCCGATTCGAAGTTATCTGTTATCATATCTTCGTCCTCTTCTGGGCCTGGAGTGTATTCCTTTGGTTCATCCCGTTGTACTTCAGAGAAAAGCCTCCTATTAACTGGAGGTTTGTCTTCAGTTTGATTTTTTGGTTTGTTGGTGCTAGATTCACCTTGGTTCTTTGTTGAAGTGACCCCTTTGTTTGCCACAGCTTCCCTCTCAGCCTTTCGAATCCTTTGTTGCCTGCGCCACTAGGATTTTAACATGGGGTTCCTTCCTTTGTAGTTCTCTAATCTTACCTCTTCCCTTTTTGCTATGTTGAATTGCCTTCTGTAGGTCATAGCATGGCGTGCATTTCGTTCGGTGTTTCTCCATCTGTCTTTGCCTTTGTCATTTCTGACTTGCAACCATCTGTCGGTTGGCACTTCAGCAGGGAGTTTGAAAGTCACTCTTCGAGCAGCCTTGGGGTGAGGGCTATCAGGCCTTCGTTGTTTGTGATTGCTGTCGAAACGTGGGCCCATCTGGACAGTTTCTTGATGGTTCCAGCAAGGGGCGAAGGGAATCGTTTCGAAGGCTCTGGCTATGCTCTAGTCATACACAGCAGAACACCTTGGGCAAATCAAGCACTTGGTTGCCCCTTTGTAGCAGCGAAACACAAATTCCAGCAAACTTTCTCCAGCCTTAGGATAACACCTGAACAACTGGTTATCCTGGCGCCAATTGTTGCCAGTTTGAGTCCTCTGTACCCTCTCGAAATTCGCAGCGATTCTCTGATTGCAGAGGATGCTGCACCTAGGGCATAATATCATGCCTGTATCTCCTTTGTGGCATGTCATGAGGTAATCCTTGAGACTATCATCTCCAACGTGATTATCCTCCATTTTATACTTCTCTTTTTCTAAGTATTTTTCTACCTCCTCCATCTCAGAGCGAGGCCTCTCCATATCCACCATATTTATCTCAACATCTTCCCCCTTAGCTTCATCATCTCCCCATCCTGTGGGCTTTATATCCTCAATGTGAACCTTCGAACTCTCTGGGGCAGAATATTTGACCAAATAGTCAAATTTTCCACTGGGTTCCCCTAGAGTGTCCCATATTTCCTTCTGAGGGGAAGTTGGCTTCGTGATTTGGACTTTCTCCAATTCCAGCCTCAGGCCTTCAGTGACCTGTGTTAGTTCTTGGTTTTGATTTTCCTGGCCTTCAGTAGCCTGGGTTTCTTTTGCAACAGCTACAGGTGCTGCTTCAATCGAAGTCTCTGGTATCTTCTGGATGTCTTCAGTGACCTCCTTATCGACTTCGACCATCACCCAGCTTTCAGTTTCAGTACCTTTCTCTCCTGTTGGGGCATCACTTTGGTCAGCTTCCACCATGTTAATCTCTCCAATGCATGCAGGCTCGGAGTAGTTGGTGTCTGCGACGTCCAAGGGATCTTCGTCCACTTTCATCTTTGCCTTATCAGCAAACTTTAGTCTGCCGTCTTTGATTGCATTTTGAATTAGGTCCCTGAAAAGAAAACACTGAGGTTTTGTGGCCTAGGAAACTATGATATTTGCAAAATCCTCTCTTCTTTCTCTGATCTAAAGGAGGTATTTTGACATTTGATGGCACAATGAGTTGGCCATCTTTGACAAGTAAATCAAAAATCTCGTCACATTTAGTGACATCGAAGGTATAAACCTTCTTTGGGAATTTGTCACTTTTCTCATTTTCAACAATCTCTTTCCCTTTTGTGGGAACCAATAATTTGCAGGAGTAAGGTGGAGCCTGTTTTAATTCAGCGAGGTCGATTTCGACCTCTTCGAATTCGAATTCAGGGTATTCCTCTGCTTCCTCAGTTCCAACATAGGAGATCCTTTCTTTCTTGCTATTCTTAAAGACTCTGGCCTTTTCGGCCTTTAGCCTTTCAACCTGTCGAACCCTATCGGCTAACTGAGCCATGTCCCTCAAATATTGAGTGTCTAGTTTCTTTCGAATAGAGTAATCCAAACCACCAGCGGCTATTTCGACTAACTCATGTTCAGGCACTACTGTGTAACATCTGGATTTCAACAGCCTAAATCTATTCAGATAATCATCTATGGGTTCGGTGAACTTTCTCTTGACACTGGCTAATTCTTTCAAGCTTATTTTCGACTGTCCCATGTAAAATTGTTCATGGAATAATCTCTCCAAAAGAGCCCAAGTATCAATGGACCCAGGAGGCAAAGTGGTAAACCACGTGAAGGCGTTTTTAGTCAAGGAACTTGGGAAATATTTGATCCTGAGATCTTCATTATTGGCTATATCTCCCGCTTCGGTTAGATATCTGGCTATGTGTTCGACTGTTGACTCATTGGTATCCCCAGCGAACTTTGTAAATTTAGGGACTTTATATCCCCTTGGTAAATCAGTATGCATTATGCAATCTAATATAGGAGAAGCATAATTTGGCCTTCTCATTCCTGTGTTGAGGCCATTCTGGGCCATGACTCTCTCTATCATGGTGGTTAGATTGTTTTCTGCCAAGATATTATCGTTTTGAATTCTATGAACGACAGCATCAGCATCTTGATTTCGACCAACCATGACAACCCCCCTAGGTTGTTCTTCTCGAAACTCTGGGGCTTCTAGCCTTTCGACCCTTGCCCCTGGTTCCATAATTTATCTTTGTGGGCCTGGGATTATTGGGGCTTCTAACCTTGGTGCCCTGGCCCCCGAGTTAACTTCTTCTCTAGGTGGTCTATAAATTGGGTCGTTAGCAACTTGTTCCATAACAGGCATGTTTGCTCGAAATCCCGCCTGATTCTGCCTACGCCTTTCTGGGGGAGCAAAGAAATCTGATATTCGACTCATGTTGTCAGCGTTTTCCCTGTTTGTCACAGTCACATTTTGTACTATTGGGGCAAATATTTCCTGCATAGTTTGTGCTAACACCCCTATCATATTATGGTTACTGTCATCCATCAATTGCCTAAAAGCCAACTGGTTTTCTGTGGTCAAAATAGGCATTGTGCTATAACCCACTGACCCTTGGTTATTTGTCATAAACTGATTCGCCCCAGACCCAGACCCTAATTGTGGTGATGAGTTTGATGTGGAATTGTGTAAACCTGCCATAAAAGATGTTGGCATTCCATAAGAGGAACTTCTGGTTCTATTACCATCGAAACCGGGTGGTCTAGTTAGTGGAGTGGCGAAATGGGATTGTGTCCCTGATGGTGGAACAAATCCCCCAGGATAACCAACGGTTCCAGTATTTCCTAAGATCGAACTATTAGTTGATATGCCAATTACTCCATTGGTGGCTATATTACTGGTTGAAGATGCAACAGACTGTGCATTCGAAGGGATCACATTAGATGTTCCCATCGAAGTGGACACATTAGTGCCTGTTGTATGTGGGGCATTTTGTTCCCCTTGTTGATTGTCAGAATTAGACATCTTGTTCAAACGTTTTCTTCTGGATAAGGGTTGGTTGCTGTTGGTTATTTTACCACTTCTTAGGTTCATAAAACAGCAAACTTCTTAGGTTCCAACGTTTTTATAATGGTTATGTCTCAACAATCTTTATTTCTAATGTCCAATTATTGGTCCCACCAGGTGTGCCAATTTGTTTCCAGTGATTTCTGGTAAACAACCGCTAGTCTTCCAAACTATCGAATAAACTTACTGACTGTTATTCAATTTCTCTGGTAACTCACAGGATCGACTAGATTGATCCTAGGACTCATTGGTCATTAGGGTAACTCTCATGATCGAACAGATATTCATGGTTGGTATTTAGAGTGTTATGTAGGTGTTTGACTTATTTCGATTTCTCTCTTAAAGATCTAAAGGTGCAATCAAAATATATGTGCGCGAAACTAAATTGCATGAATAAATGTTAATTGTAAAGACACGTAAAATTGCATAAAAGGCAAGTAAATGACTTCGAATTATAAAAACAGTTAATGTAAAAGAGGCTCTGGAATGTAAAAGATTCGAAATATGAAGAAAGCGTTTAATGCAAGAAATCTGTAAAATGACTTTAAGTAAAAATAGGCGTTCGAAAGATAAAACTTGAAGATAAAGGCATGAAAAGTATGACAGTTTTCTGAAATGTAAAGTGTTTGAAATGTAAAGAAAGCATTAAAATGTAAGGCTTCAATGAAAAGATTTCGAATAAGAAGACTTTAAATGAGAAAACTTGTAAATGGTATTTGGCAGAAAGATAAAGGAAAGTACTGGAAATGATAAAAGGTTTTCATTAAATCATAAACATATGGTGCTATCATACGTACATTGCTCTTGCATTCATTTCCCTAGCCATGTGGTAATTTGAATGTTTACTGAGTATTTAGTACAATAGATATGACACACGAAATCCTAATACTAAGACTTCTATTTATACTACTTCGACCATAACGGTCTTGCTATAAGATTATGCCACGTTTAGAACATGCAGAACAATGCCTCTCTCTTGTTTCCACGTGTCTCCAAATGCTCCAGCACATAAATTTCAAACTTCGAATGTCCCGCTTGCATTTGAATTTCAAATGTTTTGGTACTTCTCCGCTTCGAACGCACTTTTCAGACACAGCCTTGTTGTCATTTCGAGACTTCTTTAGATATGTTCCCATAATTGCCACTCGAAACTCCAAGCTTTGATATGCTTATTCGAAACACTGCTTCTGCTATTTCGAAACATGACGCTTTGTTTCCTTTCGATCGAAACGTTCAATTCACTTGGATTCTAATAATATTATCAAAATCTTCAGCCAACACCTGCTCTGATACCAATTGTAAGTACGAAGTGCGCCTAAGAGGGGGGGGGGGGGTGAATTAGGTACTTTAAAAATTCTGGTTTTTAGTGATGATGGTTCTTATTTTTCTGGTTATAAGTGAGTTTAGGAAAGCTTAAAAATGCAGAAAAATAAAGAGACACGGGCGATATATCCTGGTTCCCCTCACAGTCCGAGAGTACTCCAGTCCCCTTTCAACATGAAAGAGATTTCCTTATTGTGGCGAACTTAAACAAGAACTACCAACCAAACCAAGAATAATCCTCTTGGACCAAGAACAATCCTCTTGGATTTTCACTAAGTTACCTATGAGAACAATCCTCTCAATGTAACTACAATTGTATCCAACAACTTGGAAAGACAAGATTTCAACAAAAACACTTAAACTTAATTCCAACAATCCTGGAAAATAAGTAAGTAAATATCAATTTATGAGTTTGAGTGAGTAGAGTAATATTGATCACTTAGAGTGATTTGACAATGTATAATCTTCTTCTTTCAATAATAATATTGTACAAACTTTTATGCATGAAAATGAAGAATGCTTGAGTTTGTATTTAAAATTTCAGAAAATATTTATGGAAGAAGATATTAGATCTGGATTTGAAATTGAATATTTATATGTTCATAACACCCTTTTGAAACATCATGAAGATCTGGAAATGTATCATGAACAAATACCAAGTTTGAGTGAAAAGATGTAATGAAAAGGCATGATGAAAAGGCATGAACAAAGCTGCTATTTTTCAAATTCGTGCAGTATGCAATCGATTGCACCCTTGGTGTAAATCGATTGCACAAGGTTTTTAACAGCTATTTTTTCAAAATCTTTAAGAGTGTAATCGATTGCACTAACAATGTAATCGATTGCATGCAAAGTCAGTAGCAAAAAGTAACTGAGTGCAATCGATTGCATTTGCAATGTAAACCGATTGCATGAGAAACAGAAGCAAACATTTTGAAAATTTTAAGTATGCAATCGATTGCATAGGTAATGTAAATCGATTGCACATAGAAACAAAAGTAAAAGATCTGAAATTTTGAAGTGTGCAATCGATTGCACTAAGATGTAAATCGATTGCATGCAGAAGAAAAATGAATTTTTATCTTTGAAAAACTTGAGTAATGATTCTTAAACATTTCTTTTTCATTTTTGAGCATCTATATCTTAAGATCAAAGTAGATAATATTATTATACCTTTAAAGTTGTTGAGAGCTTTGAATGAAGATATTATCCTTAGATGCTTAGATGCTTGATCATAAATCTTTGTCTTCTTTATTAGTCATGGTTTGTTTTCATCAAAAACAAAAGCTTGTTTGTGAAGCTTGATTTTACACAACCTATTCAAGAAACACCATAAGTCTAACATTTTTATTAAACAAGTTAAATTAGACAAAATCGTAGGTCCATTTCGACCGGCCTAGACGTATCTCTTATAAAAAAAATATTATTTTCTTTGTATTTTAAAAAATGATTATTATGAATTTTTTTAAATAGTAAAAGTTACTTAAATTATATTTTTTATAAAATAAAAAATGACTTAAATATTCATTGTAAACTTTTTTAACCTAATCAAAATTAAATTATTTTTCAAAAAGATAATATCAAATATTTTATATAAAAAATTATTCAAAATAATTTTAAATTTAGTGATTTTTTATAATTTTAATATAAAGTCTCGTTAAACAAGCTCAATTAATAGACGTGAAAGGAAATTAGTTACATGATTGTGTAATAACAAAATGATAAAATATCAAAATATCTTACTATTTAATTTAAACTAATTTTCGATTTAAAGCATTTTTAAAAATATTTTTTAATTTTTTATAATTTGACAAAAACATATAACTCTGTAATTTTTTGTAAAAACAACTTAAACAAAAAGTTGCTTAATTCACTCCCACAACTTTTTTTTAATAAGCCATTCATACCACTTGTTACAAGAAAAATGTTTTTATCAATTTAGGCAATTTCTTTCCTCACATTTGCTTAGTGGATTTCACCTTTTAAAATCTAAAAATATTCCTGGGTGAGTTTGGAGATATATCTCTGAATGCGTCAAATACTATTTTTTTAAAAAATTTAGTTCGAAAAGGCATATCCGAAGCAACCCCAAGAGAAAATTCGGATATGTAACTCTGAAGTAACCTTAAACATATGAGAATTTTTTTGAATCCCAGTGATGTTTTCGGAAATGCATTTCCGAAAATGTCTAACAGGAATTTGAGTATATGACCACCTTACATGATCGTCTTTCTCACTCTTTCAAACTCATATATCCCTCCATAACCAAAAAACGCTTAGAAAAAAATTCAAAATCAAAATCTGTGCATTCCAACACATCAAAGGGAGCATCATAAGCTACAATTTCAGGTAAAGTTCCCTCATTCCATCCCTCATTTCTTGCATTAATTCATTATTTTTGCTGAAAAAATCGTTCGCCTCGTTCGGAATGGCATTTTCGAACTCACTTACATTTGTCCAGAAATGCATTTTCAAACTCATATGTTACTGGTTTTTAAAAATGTTGTTGTTTTGTATCTTATTAAATATGGTTTACTCGGATATGTTTTCGAAAATAGCTTCACGTAACAATGTAATAGAGGATGTAACAGAGGAGGATGTCAAACTAGTTGAAGTTAAAGTGATAGAGATAGACGTTGATCAACATTTCATAAATACACAACTGTATATTGCTCGCGAATATATAATTCAATGGGTCTGAATGGTAGCCATTAATTTGGGGTTTGGTATTGTAATTGGAAGGTATGCCAATGGTTCAAATAGAAGACAACCATTTGTAACCATGGTATGGTATGCGAGAGAAGTGACACATATGTTCCCTACATTCGAAAACTGAAACGCGATGATACCAGAACGAGAAAGTATGGTTGTCCGTTTAAACTGCACGAATATCGTAACATCAATGAAATATGGAAATTTAATGTGCTCTATGGAATACATAACCATGAATTGCATACAAAGCTAGTCGGTCATCCCATCGTATGTCATCTTAATTCGACGAAGAAGGAAATTATCTTGAACATGACTTTAGTCAGGGTGTCGCTGAAAAACATACTCGCTGATTTGAAATGGAAACACCCAGAAAGTGTTGCAAATATCAATCAGGTATACAATCAGCGACATAAAAATAACTTGGCAACAAGGGGCTCAAGATCCAAAATGCATCTCCGAACTTTCGAAACCTTACCTGACACATATAAGATTTTTGAGGACCAAAGTGACCCAATACTTGTATAAATAGGATGTGTCTCAACCTTAATTTGGTGCACTAACACACTAAAATAAGAGAGAATAAGTCCATATCCCCACCTTGCATTTTTTGTATTTAAATGGCGAGAACACACTTCCGTTTAAGGTCACACAAGAAATTTCTCTCGCGAATTTGATATACAAGCTGAATACTCTGATTCTCTTTTCAGAAAATTGCAGAGTTGTCAAGCTCGAGTATCAGTCACCCTCGTTTGACAGTGAAAGTAAGACCCATTTCACCAATCTTGAACTGAAGACGGATGAAGACCTAAAGGTTGTGTGGAGTATTTTTCTCTATTATATCAATTGAAGTGGATGCAAACATTCAAAGATCTGTCGAGGATATAATCATTATATTGTAATGTCCCCATGAAATGGTTATGTATTGTTGAATTTATTTTTTATGACTATCTATGTAATGAATATTTTTATATAATGAAATATTGATTTGTCAAAAAATCTGCTGTCATTGGAAGCAGTAATAGTTCAGAAATGCATTTTCGAACTAACTCTTTTAAGAATTTGGAGTTGTTTTTCTGAATTTTTTTATGATAAAAATGGTTTTTGGTGCGTTTGAAGATGCATCTTAAAAAACAGTGAGACATTTTGGGAAATTCGTCAAATGCTTGAGAGAAGTAGAAATGGTATAAAGAGAATTTTCCTTAATTGAAAGTTGTATTAGGATTATGATTATGGGATTTCTTAGTACACTCTTATATGAGTGAAAAAAAACCTTTGAAAATCCCAAAATACCCTTTGGGTATGCATATCCGAACAAACCCTTAAATCAAATTTCAGGGGGCTTTCGAATATGCATATCCGAAAACCCCCTGTTTACACATTATTATAATTTGGACAACATTTAGTGATACTTTCGGATATTCATATCCGAAACACCTTCAAAATTGATTTAAGGGTTTGTTCAGATATGCATCTCCGAAATCCTAGGCAGAATCTTTTATAGCATAGTTTTTTTTTAAAACATCATTGTGGTACCTAATAAATGTTAAATATTTGATACATAATTCGTTTAAATAATACCGAAATACCAAAGATAAAAAATGATACGGACATAAATTATTCATAAATACAAGAAATTAGTACATAAATTATTTAGAAAGTACAAAATGCAAAATAAATACATCGATAAATAAAAGAAAGGCATAGTCTAGGTCATATGCCTCATTCTAACCCCCTGGCCCCTCCTTTGCTTCATATAACCCGTTGCAAAAGATGTCTCCATAACCATTCTGTCTATGATGGCCACTGCCTCAGGACCACCTCTCTCAATGATCCCTAAGTCTAAAGCCTCATGCCCAATCAACTATATCCGCTGACAGATTGGTAAGACATCAGTGACATGGTCATCTTGGGCCTGCTGATTCTCTAAGATCTCATCATGAGCTGGCCTAGATGGACGTCCAAGAGCATCCAAGGTCATAATAGGGTGTGACACTGCGTAGAACCATGCGATGTATACCTCTACAAAATGCCAACTGCTGGATGCCTGCATCATCTGAGCCTCCTCTGGAACCATATAATTCTCCCAATCTTGGAAGATGCCATCGAGCTCTCAACAGACAATGGTGTCGAGAGAAGTCTGAAGGGGAGATCTGGGTATGGTCTACACATAGCCAAACTGACAGATGCATCGCTCTGGAAGATACCTGACCACAATGATGGTCCCACATGCAAGCCACCATGAGTATAATGAGATGAAGTCGAATGAGATAATATCTCTGTGATCCTCAAAATGCATCCAGATGATGTCATTATGAACAATCCAATTAAGATACACCCGAAACGGTGGCACAACATGATTCCCTCTGTGGGGGCTATACCTGGCAGCCCTCGACATGTCTTAGTATAATCCAGATCATAGTCGAAACTGTGAATACGGTGGAAGTGAGAAATGAGCCATCCCTAAAAATAAATAAGAGATATGTAAGAAAAAATTATTAACAACAAATTAAATGTAATAGTTGGAATGAAAGGTATCGTGAGTAGTGTTCAATAGTCTCTTTGCTGCCTTATCCTCAATGTAAAAGCTTCATTCAACTTTTAGTATAGGTATATCAAACATCCAATCCCCCAGTTCCACTCTCAAACTCTATCCAAATCCATGAAGTACTGGAGATATGCCACATCCACGTATGTTCCACTTTTGTCCATAAAAACAAACGTGTCAACCAAGAATGAAAAGTAACATCGCAAAGCACACTCACAGTGGTACTGAACAAAGAACTCATTGCCCTCGCTCTCGGAAGCTGCGACCGTATCCAGGTACTTGCTATATAGGTCGGCCATGAATGAAAACTTGGCATGAGCCCCACATAGATCGGCCATGCTTAATTTCGGATGTGCATATCCGAAACCACTTAGAGGGATTTTGAGTATGCATATCCGAAACAACATGCGACAACCATTTACGAACCAGTTGAAACTTCTTGCCCTAAATCACCATAAAATTTCCCTTTCACACCCAAACAATCACATTTCACCGGTTATACTTCAACCAAATCAATTTACATGATTATAAATAACATATTTTACATTCGTAAAGTAGAATAATGAATTCAAAGAAACTTACTCAAATTCAAAGCTTTGAAGTGTTGTTGAAATGAGTTGAAAATGTGCTTTGCTTCTTGAAAATGTAGTTTGTTCTTGAAATGAGTTGAAAGTGTTGCTCAAAGATAAAAAAAGAGTTGAAAATAGAGAGAATTGGAATAGAGATAGTTGAAATATAGATGGAAATGTGTAGTTGTTTAGTTATTGGCATGCATTTTTGGTAAAACCAGGTGTGTGAATGTCATGACTGATGTCATAACATTCTAGTTTATTAAGTACTGATTCATTAGGTACCTTTGCAGCAAAATACTGTCATACAGGTGCTGCTGTTTATAAGTGTGTATCTGAGCATTTGCAAAAAGATCACATTTACCTAAATCAGTAGACAGGTTTTCAGATGTCATAACAAATGTTAAGACATCCTGTTCTGAACTAACAATTATGCAGTTTGGGTAATTCTGAGTTTTTTCAGGAAAATGACTCAGTCTTTCCAGAACAGAAAATCTCGTGGACTTGGGGTTAACCTAGCTCAACCCTAACCTGGTTGATAAAGTCCTGTGACCTAGTCTTAAGGTCAAACGGAATTAACCTTAGCTTTTTGTGGAAACCCTAACTGAAGATGCAGCTGCTATATATTCAACAAAGCTGCTGTTTTGGAAGCAATCCCTTTTGGACAGAAGATCATTAGAAGCTGTATAGTTTTATCTATTGTAATCCAAGCAAGTATCATTGTGATAAGTGACTTGGAATATGCTTTAATTGTAAGGGTTGTGTATCACTCAAAGCTTTGAAGCAAGAGTGTTTTTGTGTCTCTTGACTGAAGCTTTGAAGCAAAGTCAAGTTAGGTTTATGTATCACTCAAAGCTGTGAAGCAAGAGTGTTTGTGTTGCTTGATTAAAAAGCTGTGAAGCATAATCAAGTGTATGTTTTGAAGAGTGTCTTCATCAATTCATTAGTCAATTGTTTTAAGTATCATTGCTGTGATTGAGGGGGAGTGAGTAGGAACTCAGGTTTAAGTTGTACTTAGATTGAAGTTGTATTGGGTAGGTCTTAAGTGAAGGAGATAAACTGGTTGGTTTATTCCTGAATTAATATCTCTTATAGTGGATTTCCTCCCTGGCTTGGTAGCCCCCAGAGTAGGTGTTGTTGCACACTGAACTGGGTAAACAATTGACTGTGTTCTTTACTGTTTTTGTATTTACTGTCTTATAGAAAGTCAGATACGGTGTCATAACATTGAACGTGACATTGGGTATCTGCAACCAGAATTTCAATTGGTATCAGAGCAGGCACCCTGCCTGTATTACTGGGTGAGATCTAGGGATATCACTTTCTGGCACTATGGACAAAGAAGGAGTTTTTGGAAATAGACCACCCATTCTGGATGGAACAAATTATGACTACTGGAAACCTCGTATGATTGCCTTCTTAAAATCTCTGGACAAAAAGGCTTGGAGAGCTGCTGACAAAGGATGGATCCATCCCACCATAACTGAGAAAGATGGGACAATCAGTCTGAAGCCTGAGGAAGATTGGAGTAAAGAAGAAGATGAGTTAGCCCTGGGAAATTCCAAAGCTTTAAATGCCTTGTTCAATGGAATTGATAGAAACATATTCAGACTAGTACATCAATATGAACTGGCCAAGGAAGTTTGGGACACTCTCAAAACTACCCATGAGGGCACTTCCAAAGTAAAAATGTCAAGACTTCAGATGTTGACTACCAAGTTTGAAAATCTAAAAATGATGGAAGATGAAACCATTCATGAGTTTCACATGAACATCTTGGAGATTGCCAACACCTCAAGAGCATGGGAGAAAAGATGTCAGAAGAAAAATTGGTGAGAAAGATTCTCAGATCCTTGCCTAAAAGATTTGTTATGAAGGTAACTGCCATAGAGGAAGCCCAGGACATCAGCAAGTTGAAAGTGGATGAACTAATTGGGTCTCTTCAGACTTTTGAGATGGGGATCACTGATAATGGTGACAAGAAGAACAAGAGCATAGCACTTGTATCCAACACTGATGTTGAAAACAAGGAGGATGAAGAAGAAAATATTTCAGAAGCTATAGCCATGCTTGGAAGACAATTCAACAAACTCATCAAAAGAATAGATCCAAAGTCAAGGTCTAATGTTCATAACATTCCCTCTGACATTGACAGTTCCAGCAGAAGACCAAGGTCAGAAGAGAAGGGAAATCAAGGCAGAGGAATTCAATGCCATGGTTGTGAAGGATTTGGGCATATTCGAGCTGAATGTCCTACCTTTCTTAAGAAACAAAAGAAAGAATGACTGTTACTTGGTCTGACTGTGATTCAGAAAGTAATTCTGAAGAAGAATCTGCCAAACTAGTTACTGCTCTAACTGGTGTTTGTACCTCTGAAAGTGACACTAGTGATGAAGAAGTGACATTTGAAGAACTGGCTGATACTTACAAGAAATTGTGTATCAGAAGTGCTGAAGTCTGTGTGCAGAATGAGAAACAATCATAACTCATCATAAAGCTGGAGGCTGAAAAAAGGGCAGACCTTGAAACTATAAGTCATCTAGAAAGGGAAGTTCAATTGCTGAACTCACAACTGAACCAAATGACCAGATCTGTCAAGATGCTGACTAATGGAACAGACAAATTGGAAGAGATTCTTCAAGTTGGACAAAATGTGGGAAACAAATCTGGACTAGGATTTGTGGAAGCTAAGAAATCTGGTGCAGACAAGAAGATCAGGCTTGTTAAACAAATGTCAAAGCAGATGTCTCAACACAACTCTCAACATCAGAAACAGAGATATATGAAGAAAAAGTACCAAAGATGGAGATGTCATCATTGTGGGAGGTATGGCCACATAAAGCCTTTCTGCTTCAAATTGCATGGATACCCTAATCAAAACTCAGGTGTTAAACCTAAGTCAAAAAGGGTACCACATACTCCTCAATGTAAGAAAAAGGCTATTGCCCTGATAGCCCACACTTCCCTGAGAGTCTCTTCAAGGGAAGGCTGGTACTTTGACAGTGGGTGCTCTAAGCACATGACTGGAATAAAGAACATTCTCAATCATGTTAAACCTCACACCACTAGTTATGTGACCTTTGGAGATGGTGCTAAAGGTGAAGTCAAAGGAGTTGGTAATTTAGACTGCCCTGAAGTTCCAAGTCTAAATGAAGTTCTATTGGTAAAAGGCCTGACTGCTAATCTCATTAGTATCAGTCAATTGTGTGATCTAGGATTCAAGGTCATCTTCTCAAAATTTGAATGTCTAGTAATTAATGAAAAACTAGAAGTGGTAATGAAAGGAATCAGATCTAAAGATAACTGTTACTTGTGGCAGCCTGAGAACACTAATAACTCCACTATGGGTTCCATTACCAAAGAAGAAAAAGAGATGAAACTGTGGCACCATAAGCTTGGCCATCTTCATCTAAGAAGAATGAAAAGAACTATCTCTATGGAAGCAGTCAGAAGGATTCCAAGACTGCAAATTGATAAAAGGAGGGTTTGTGGTGAACTTCAAATTGAAATGCTTGGTAGAAAGAGACATGTCTATGATGTGGTGAATAAACTTGAAGAAGGATGTGTTGTCAGAACCAGAAGTAATCATGACAAAAAATTTGGAAACAAAAAGTTTAATAAATTATGTTTCCCAGAAAAAATGAGTCATGAAGTCTCTTCTCCTATAACTCATCATCAAAATGGAGTTGACAAAAAGAAAAATAGGAACATACAGGAATCTGCCAGAGCTATGATTCATGTCAAAAGAATGCCTTCCCAACTCTGTGCTGAAATAGTTGCAGCTGGTAGTAGCTGTTCTCAAAATATCTGGACAAAACAGATGCTCACTGAGTATAATGTCTCACAAGATGTTGTGACATTGTATTGTGACAATCTGAATACAATCAATATTTCCAAGAACCCTATTCAGCATAGCAGGACCAAGCACATTGACCTTGTAGAGAAGAAGACAATTAAGCTGGAACATGGTGTCATCAAGCTTCAGCTAGCTGATTCTTCTACCAAGGCTCTTGTTGGAAATCAACTTGAAAACTTGAGGGGCAAGATGGGTATTTGCCAACGTGAAAAATTATAGCAATTAATTTTGCTTAAAACAAGGGTTGAAGGAGTTATTTGTGTTGAGTCTATTTTTAGTAGGTTAATCATATGCCTTTCCAATTCTTTCAAAATTATTAAGAAGTTGAATAGACTCTCATTTGCCTCCTACCTCTCTCGTCTTTGCAACCTATTCCTTTCTCTCAATCAAAGTTTTCTCTCAAATTGCTACTGGTGCTCTAAGTCAATTAAAATGTCTCAAACATCATCTTCAACCAAGGCGACCACTTCATCTTCATCATCTGACCAAGATTCTCGAGCAATCACCACATGCATAGATTCTGATGTCCTGGAGATCACTCCTCTCAGAGAAATGGCAACTGACCCCTCCAAAGTCAAAAAGCTGAGAACTAGGCATGCAGGAAGAGCTCAAGCTACTGCTTCTGGTAATCCTTCTCATCCTTCTTCCTCTGTTCCAAATAGGGAAGGATCAGCTCAAGTTCATCAAGCAATTGCTAGGCTTGTGACAAGAATACTAAGCGGAAACCAATATGTACCGGGGATTTCTGTCCCATTAAATCAAGAATCAGCAAGCCCAAATGTGAATGTCTCTGAGAATGTAGATGTCTCTGAGAATGTTGTGACACAAAATGACAACATTCAGAACCCTTCAGAAAAGACTGTTGATCCACCTATCATTGATGTGGATAAGGAATACTCAGATAATGATCTGATTGCCAATGTAAACCCTAGCATAGCTAGGAGAATGATGAAAATAAAGGGTAATCAGAATGATGCAAAATGTATGACCAAAGATAAACCTGCTATGAAGAAATCCAAGGCTGAAGGCAAGGTTGGGGTAGAATCTATGAAAACTGGTCAGTCCAAAGGGAAGGTGAAAGCCCAGGTGTATACTGGTAGACAACCAATTACAAAGAAGAGAAAAGAACCTGAATCTTCTGATTCTGATGAGGAATCAGAGTTTGAGATTGATGCTGAAGAAATTCCTATCAGAAGGAAACTCCCCTCCAGCAAAATTGCTAGAGTTCCTGAAGTCCCAACAGACAACATCTCTTTTCACCATCCTGACAATGCAAACAAATGGAAGTATGTTTGCTTGAAGATAATAGCTTTAGAAAGAGAGCTAAACAATGATGCCATGGAGTGCAAGGACATCATGGACCTGATTAAGAATGCTGGACTGATGAAGACAGTGGTAAAATTTACCAAGTGTTATGAAAATCTGGTCAAGGAGTTCATAGTTAACTTGTCTAATGAATGTGCTGATGGAAGGTCAGCTGACTTTGAAAGTGTTTATGTTAGAGGAAGAAGGGTTAATTTCTCTCCATCAGAAATTAACAAATTTCTTGGAAGATCAAATGAGGATTGTCCTGAACTGGAAGTAACTGACAATGAAGTTTGTCAAACCATCACAACAAGACAAGTGAAGTGCTGGCCCTTGAAAGGCAAGCTGAATGCCAGCAAACTTAGCATGAAATTTGCCATCCTGCACAAGATTGGTGCAGCTAACTGGGTCCCTACAAACCATAAATCAACTATCTCCACAGGATTGGGGAGATTTATTTATGTTGTGGGAACCAAGACTATTTTTGACTATGGCAGGTATATTTTTGAACAAACTTTAAAACATGCTGGTAGTTATGCTGTCAAAGGTCCAATTGCCTTTCCCTCCCTCCTTTGTGGAATTATCCTTGCACAATACCCTGATATCCTGGTGGCAAGAGATACTGCTTGCAAAAGAGCTCCTGCTCTTGGGTTACACTACAAGCTGTTTCAGGGATCTCATGCTCCTGATATTATCATAACATCATCTGAGACATCTTCTGTGAAGACTCAGTCCAAAACATCTGATGTTATAGCTGTATTGAAAGAGACCTGCAAAGAGCTGGAAGCTAGGAAAAAGACCCTAGAAAACCTAATTGCCAGGTTAGAAAAGGAGGAAGCTGAAGGAAACAAAAGGGAAGAGGGTGTAGAAGCTGAAAATCATCTCAATACTGAAGAAACTAGCTCCTCTGAGTCTGATGACAGTGCTTAAAGGTTGGTGGAGTTGCTGATTGGTGGAGTTGATGCTGGTCCCTGGTGGAGTTTGCAAAGTGTGTTCAGTTTTTTTTGTCTTGGTGTGTTACTTTTTCTGGATGACTGTATAAATTTTAAGAACATGTATCTTTGGCCCATTTGTGGCTAAAGAGGGGGAGATATATTTTGGTAGACTTTATTAGACATTCTATTTTTCTGCAGTCATATTTATTCTGCTGCTATCTATCTCTGATTGCTTAGGGTCTTTAGCCAAAAATCTGCCAAAGGGGGAGTTTGTAGTTGTTTAGTTATTGGCATGCATTTTTGGTAAAACCAGGTGTGTGAATGTCATGACTGATGTCATAACATTCTAGTTTATTAGGTACTGATTCATTAGGTACCTTTGCAGAAAAATACTGTCATACAGGTGCTGCTGTTTATAAGTGTGTATCTGAGCATTTGCAAAAAGATCACATTTACCTAAATCAGTAGACAGGTTTTCAGATGTCATAACAAATGTTAAGACATCCTGTTCTGAACTAACAGTTATGCAGTTTGGGTAATTCTGAGTTTTTTCAGGAAAATGACTCAGTCTTTCCAGAACAGAAAATCTCGTGGACTTGGGGTTAACCTAGCTCAACCCTAACCTGGTTGATAAAGTCCTGTGACCTAGTCTTAAGGTCAAACGGAATTAACCCTAGCTTTTTGTGGAAACCCTAACTGAAGATGCAGCTGCTATATATTCAACAGAGCTGCTGTTTTGGAAGCAATCCCTTTTGGACAGAAGATCATTTAGAAGCTGTATAGTTTTATCTATTGTAATCCAAGCAAGTATCATTGTGATAAGTGACTTGGAATAGGCTTTAATTGTAAGGGTTGTGTATCACTTAAAGCTTTGAAGCAAGAGTGTTTTTGTGTCTCTTGACTGAAGCTTTGAAGCAAAGTCAAGTTAGGTTTATGTATCACTCAAAGCTGTGAAGCAAGAGTGTTTGTGTTGCTTGATTAAAAAGCTGTGAAGCATAATCAAGTGTATGTTTTGAAGAGTGTCTTCATCAATTCATTAGTCAACTGTTTTAAGTATCACTGTTGTGATTGAGGGGGAGTGAGTAGGAACTCAGGTTTAAGTTGTACTTAGATTGAAGTTGCATTGGGTAGGTCTTAAGTGAAGGAGATAAACTCGTTGGTTTATTCCTGAATTAATATCTCTTATAGTGGATTTCCTCCCTGGCTTGGTAGCCCCCAGAGTAGGTGTTGTTGCACACTGAACTGGGTAAACAATTGACTGTGTTCTTTACTGTTTTTGTATTTACTGTCTTATAGAAAGTCAGATACGGTGTCATAACATTGAACGTGACATTGGGTATCTGCAGCCAGAATTTCAAAATGAGAAAGACATATTTTGTTTCGAAATTTTGTGTATATTAATAGAATTAAAATATGTATATCCGAAAGCACTGTGAACTTAAATTAAAGAATTTATTCGGATATACATATTCAAAAATCCTCTAAAAATGAAATATTAGATATATTTGAATATAAATATAAAAAAATATCCTAAAAATAAAATATTTAATTAATTCAGATATGCATACCAAATTCAAATTCAGGGAATATTAAGGAAATTACGTCAAAAACCTATAAAAAGACTTAAGGGGGTGCATAAAGAAACCCCTCGTAATTATAGAGATGCATAAAACCAACAAACATCATAAGCCTTAAAACAACAAACATCAAAAGCATAAAAAAACAAAACATACAGAGAGATTCTGAACGGCGCAGAGTTGCATAGCCATGGATTCTGAGTTCCCCAACAAAGCACTAACAAGCACCCGCTTCTCCGAGCTCAAACCTCCACTTTCCGATCCCGTACTCCAAGCCCTCACAGACTCCGCCTTCGATTTCTGCACCCCCGTTCAAGCCGCCACCATTCCCTTACTCTGCAGCTTCAAAGACGTCGCCGTCGACGCCGCCACCGGTTCAGGCAAAACCCTAGCTTTCGTCATTCCACTTGTCGAGATTCTCCGTCGCTCATCTTCCAATCCCAAACCTCACCAGGTTGGTTACTCCCTCTCCTCATTCCACTTATTGCTCTTGTTTATTTATTGAGCTTAGGTTAAAAATTATGAAGCTTTTCGTTATTTTGTAGGTATTGGGGATAATTATATCTCCTACAAGGGAACTAGCATCCCAAATATATCATGTTGCACAACCTTTTATTTCAACCTTACCCAATGTTAAGTCAATGCTACTCGTCGGCGGAGTCGAAGTAAAAACAGACATGCGTATAATTGAGGAAGAAGGTGCAAATGTATTGATTGGCACGCCGGGTCGATTACACGACATTATGAATAGGATGGATATTATGAATTTCAAAAGTTTTGAGGTAGTAGTTTCATGCTTTAAGATTCCTTATATTTTGCGGTATTTGTGTGTTTGTAAGAGTAGGGGTTTGATTGTTATTTTGTCTGCAGATTTTGATTTTGGATGAGGCGGATAGACTCTTAGATATGGGATTCCAGAAGCAGATAAATGCTATCATAACTCAGTTACCTAAGCTTCGAAGGACTGGCTTATTCTCTGCTACTCAAACTCAGGCTGTGGAAGAGCTTGCCAAAGCAGGATTGAGGAATCCTGTGAGGGTCGAAGTTCGAGCGGAAACAAAAACAGCAAATGGTGCTGCAGCATCAACGCAACTAGAATCTTCAAAGACACCTTCAGGTCTTCACATCGAGGTATTAGATGTGACTTTTTTGGCTAGTGGTTTCGTTTATGCTCATCATTTTTTCGTGCTCATACTCTTATTTTACTTTTGAGCTTGCAGTACTTGGAATGTGAGGCTGATAAGAAGCCGTCGCAGCTAGTAGATTTCCTTATTAAGAACCGCTCAAAAAAAATTATGATGTAAGACACAATGTTAATAATCAATTGTGTAATTTGTGTCGTTGATGAATATTTTATCATACTCAAAACATCATTTTTACCCTAATGCAGATATTTCATGACTTGTGCTTGTGTTGACTATTGGGGAGTTGTTCTTCCTCGCCTTTCTGTTTTGAAAGGCTTCTCCTTGATTTCCCTTCATGGAAAGATGAAGCAGGTATATGTTTGACTATTAGTGACTAAGCATTTATTAATATTGGAGTGTATTACTCTAGCATTCTTTTTCTTACCATCCATTATTATTGTCGAGAATCATTGTATACTTGTTTGGTTATTTATTTTCCATATAGACTGTGAGGCAGAAGGCACTAGCTTCATTTACATCCCTCTCAAATGGAATTCTTCTGTGTACGGATGTTGCAGCACGTGGACTTGACATACCTGGCGTAGACTGTATAGTGCAGGTAGCTCTGTGACAATGTAGTTGCTACTTTCTATTGACCACTGTGTTTCATTTTCTCTCGCTCTTTTGCCTAATTTAAAAATACATCATGTCTCAAATGTTTCTTCATATTCATATTTACCATTGGAACATATTTATATCAAATGCAGTTAATTAATACAATCTCTGTTATTGCACAGTATGATCCTCCTCAAGACCCAAATGTTTTCGTTCATAGGGCTGGTCGAACTGCTCGGCTGGGTAAGCAAGGACATGCTGTTATCTTCTTACTACCAAAGGTGTGTTTTCTAGTATCATGCTGCAGTACCTTTTAATAATATACCTAAGATTCTTTAAGTTTATCCTTTTTATGCAAATGTGTAGGAGGAATCTTATGTAGAATTCTTGCGTATAAGAAGAGTTCCACTTCAAGAAAGAGCATGCTCTGACAATGTACCTGATGTTATTCCTGAGGTTTGTTCTCGGCCTTTATTATCTTAGTTTCTCGCGTTGACAGGTTTTATGGATGCAATTAGAGGGTCCATTTGTTATGGCTGTTAATAAATAGTAATAGTAGTTATTTGACATCTGAACTACTTAAAACTTGTTTTAGATTCGTTCTGCGGCAACAAAAGATCGCGATGTCATGGAGAAGGGAGTCAGGGCATTTGTTTCTTACATTCGTGCTTATAAAGAGCATCATTGCTCTTATATTTTCAGGTGAGTAACGTAGGCATATAATTTTGCTGTCACTCAATGATGAAACATCATTATTGTTGAACGCTTCTCATTCTTACAGGTGGAAAGAACTTGAAATTGGCAAGTTAGCCACGGGACATGGCTTATTGCAACTTCCTTTAGTGCCGGAGGTAAAACGCCACTCACTATCTACCGAGGGATTTGAACCTGTTAAAGATATCAATTTCGAGGACATTAAGTTCAGGTAAATACATTTTAATAGAATAACCTTTCTAATTGTCCCCACCTAGTGGGATAAGGCGTAGTTGTTGTTGTTGTTGTAACCTTTCTAATTGTCAATAATTCTAAAAAGCTTAAGCTGATAAATTGTGTTAAAATATGATAAATGTGTTGAAATATAATAAAATTACTCCCTCTCCCACAATGAGTGATCCAATTGACCATTTCACACAGATTAAGAAAAATGTATAAATGAAAGCGAGAGAATAGTGATTTTACTTAAGTACCCCTTATTGAGAATGATGAAAGTAGTATTAATTAATTAGAGGGTAGAATTGGAAAAAAAGTAATTAATATTTCATTGGAAATTGAAAAGAGTCATTCGGTTTTGGACAATTTTATTTTACAAATGAGTCACTCATTGTGGGACAGAGGCAGTATCTTGTAATATCTTCACATCATTGTTGTCAATTATAGATAGCGTGAAATAACATAATGTTAAAAAGTTTCTACGTAGTAGTGATATGGCCTATAGGGCCACCATGGCCGCCATTTGGCAACCTTATGTACTAAATAGTGTATCACAGAACAATAGCCGTTTAACCAAATTCTGCTATAATATAGCTGCTATTTAACAAGTTCTCATCATCTTGAATTGTCTCATGAGATTAGTTTTTCATCTTAGAGTATATCTTAAGATTAGTTTCTATATTACTTTGTTACTATTATGATTTGTTTTCCTATTCCATTAGGAGTCCTATAAACAGGGGTTAGTGCTTAACCTTTTAGAATGGGCATATTGATATTATCATCAAATCTTCAATCATAAGTCATAACTTTACACTACTATTTATTCTTTCTCTCACCTCCTTAATCTAAAACCCATGTCTTCTGCAAGATGAATGCACATGAATGAGCTTATTAGGTGGCCCTTTCCATTGTCCATATCTTCAACAAGGTAAAAGCTCGCGAATGAGCTTATTATGGGCCTGTTTGTTTAGGATTCTGAAAATTATTTTTGATATAATTAATATGAAGATTATTATTCTTTAGATATTTAATAAAAACATTAACTATGGTTAAAAGAACATCCCTGTTGAAAAATTATGCATGTTAAAATAGCTTTTCTTAATATGGTTGAAAAAACATAGACACTACAAATGATGTTTTTCTTCCTCCTTTTTATCAAAATATATTTTCTTCAAAAGTTAATCAAAATAGCTCCTTCACTTGAAACTTAAAAATCATTTTTTTAACAATGGTTTCTAGAAAAAGCTTACACAGGCATAACTAAAACATAAAAAATGGTTATTCAAGAATCATAAACAAACAGGCCCATATCTAACCCACATTGAGTCTTGAGAGTCTGAGCCTGTTATGCTTGATGTATGGACAATTCAGAGGGCCACCCAAACTTGTGGTGAAATTTAATCTTTTTTCTTTCAAGAAATAGATGTGGCATAGATCAAACTCCGACTTATCTGATCCTAGAGACACTCTTAAATGTCCATGACAAGCAGTGTTACCAAACTGTGGTTATGGCGGAGTCATGGTGGATTGTGGGATTTCAACATAGCGCCATGGAAAAGCTGTGGTGTGCGGGCTTTGCTTCGTAGCGCCATGGTGGCCGCCACAAGCTTAACAATCATGGTGTTGTGGAGAAAAAAGTGGCTCTTATAAAATTATAAATTTATAATTATACTATCAAAACATTTATTTTAATTGTATTTCAAATTGGGCTTGAGATTGGGTATGAAAATCAAAATTGAATTGGATAGCTTCTTTTTCAAGCTTCAATGAAAGTTCTCCCTATTTTCTTGAGTCATGGTTGGAAACTTATTCTTTAAGAATACTATGAAGTGGGGAGGTATTAGGAAGCCTTTCTATTGCGTTATTTGTACATTGATCTTGATTGAGGGATTATCCAATTCCCTTTTGAAGAGGGGTGACAATATCCCATATTCATACTGTCTGTCTATTGCCCTTCTAACTTAACTACTCTTTTTAACTCGGTCAAAAAACAACATGTACTTGTCTCATTTGAATTTTGATCAATAAATATGAGGTTTTTTTCTTATAAAAAACCCTTCTTTGTACACTTTGGCGCTGTTCTTTCAAATGTGCTGCTGGCTTAAAACTTCAATTTTATAGGGATAAATCAAGGGAGAAACAAAGGAAGAAAAATCTGCAAACAAAGAAAGAAGCCAAAGAGAAAGAGCCAAAGCCTAAAAAGCTAAAGAAAACTCCCAATGTACCCGATGTCATGAGGAAGAAAACAGCCAAACAGAGACGTGCCCAGCAGACTGTTGCAGATGAGGAAGAGTTGACACAAGAATACCGCTTGTTGAAGAAATTGAAGAAAGGAGTCATCGATGAGGATGAATATGCCAAGTTGACAGGCACAGAAGACTTACTTTGAAAGCAAAGTTTGCATGTCTGATTAATGCCACTATGGACATCATTGTTGGTGTTGTAATGGTGCAGTACTCATTGAATGTTCTTAACATAACCAATGGGCTAGTAAATTACAGCATCCTTTGATGCCACATGATTCTTTTGGCATACTCTAAAAGATCTGACATATATACATCTTTCCCTGGTGATGGATATAGTGGAGTTCAGAGGACCAACTTCCTTTTTGTTGCTGATAGAGACCTTATCGGCCATAGATGGGCCGAATGACATTTACGGAATAGTGTACATAGAAAGTGTCGACAGTGCAGAGAAGTAGTCTTTTAAGGTTATGAACATCATGAAGATTGGTTTTATCCAAAATTTTGTACGAAGTAGTCTTTTAAGGTTATGAAATCATCCTAGTATTTTTAATGTTCTTAACTTATGTTAGTATTTCATGTGCCTTTGTTTAGTCTGATAGCATAGGAGTTAACTTATGTTCTAGGTATTTCATTATGAACAATTTTGTTTTGTACTCATTACTTACTGTTATTTAATTATGCCCCTTTCCTTATTATGCTTTTAATTTCAGCCTAGAGGTAAAGATTAAGCGATAAATTTAAGTTCGATAGGATGATTTATGTAATGGGAAGAAGTTCTTGTAACTTTGGAGGTCTTTTGAAGCGAGATCACAAGTCATTAAGGAGGTTAAGCAAATGATCAATGAGTTCCACTCATTCAAATTTTAAAGATTGCGTATAAGTTTATTAAAGTAAATTAAAAATAGTTTAATGAGAAGTAGGATGTTTTGGCAAAAGTTTGGAGGTAATTTAAAATAGCTTAAAAGCTAGTTATTTTTTTTAGCTTAATTAAGATATGAGATAAAATTGAGATAAAAAATGTAAGCTAACGTGGCGTATCTAAGTCACGTGGATAAGAATCAAGTAACCAAGGCCATGGCCCCTATTAGGGATGGACAAACTGATCTAAATCGATCGATTCATTGTTTTTTTTGAGCAAATGGATCGGATCAGGTGTTGGGTTCATCAAATTATTTAATTTGAGTATTATAGGGTTGTTTGGTCGGACTCGGATAATTATTTTGGATCGGTTGAAAATCGAATTTAGTTTAACAAATATTTATTTTATAATTTTTTATTACTTTGACATTATAAAAGTAGGTTCATAATATTATCAAATTATTGTCATTTGTATAATTTAATGGTGGCATTATATATTCATAAAAATATAAGATATATAATATAAAATTTTGAGTATTATTTAATTTGTCATTTAAAGTATGATAATGAATAAATTAATATCAAATGATATTTAAAATTTTATGTATTATTTAATTTGTCATTTAAAGTATGATAATGAATAAATTAATATAAAATGATATTTAAAATTTTATAACGTGATATTTACGTTTTTTCAGTAATAAAAAAATAGTTCTTTTAAGTTATTGTCAAATTTTGATAGTATTTATAAAAAAAATTAAAAGATGAATATTTATGAGTTTTATAAAAGATGAGTAATTTTTATAGATTTATTTTAATAATATTAATTAATCAAATCCATCCAATTTACTTGTTAAATTGATTAAATCGAATCCGTCAAAAACTAAAATTTTATTCATTAGAATCAGACCTTAATAACGAAACAGTGATTTACTTCAGATTTAAAATTTTAATTCGATTTCAATTTAAACTGATCAATTGTACACGCCTATCCCCACAATAGAGGGAAGCGCCACTTTCTTCCAATACTTGGAAGGAGGGACTTGCCATTTTATTTATTTATTTGAAGATCTTTAAACCCATAAATAAACCTATGAATTGTTTTATTGGTCTTCTCCAATAATTGTAAGAATTAAACGAAGAAAGTTCTAGAATTTAAAATAGAGACTAGAAGCTATTAATTAGATATTTTATTTGTTCCTTAATTACTAAGTCTTAGCAATATATTCTTAAGAGATAAGTTATTAGAAAGAAAATCTAGAACTTAACTGATTTTATCGGTTGATCAGAACTAGAGAAGTGGTCGGAAGATGATTTGTAGTTGGGTTGTGATGTCGAAGAGAAAAATGGGTTGTATCTGCAAGGCACTCTGACGATCAAGTAAGAGTGGTAATAAAGAGATACAAGCAAAATATTAGGTGTTGAATAGTGAATATTCGATACCTGGTCCTCACAAGTGTGACGGTATATATAATGTCTCTGGCGCGTGGTCATTGGTTCCTGATTTCACGTCTGGATATGCGGGTCCGTGAAATCAGGTAACTGCCAGGACTTGGTCAAATCAGGCAGACGTGCTCGTAACTAGCCATTGGTCCCGATGAGGGGGTCAGTTACAAACATCTCTCTGGTTGGTTCCTGGTGGCCTGCACGACGTTGATGTCGAGCAGGCTGAGAGGATGCTCCTCGATCATCATGGGCCAATACTGGTTCGTGAGGGCAAATGGCAGACATTGCCCGACATGTAGCGGGCAATCCGGGTCATGATCGTGCGGGCCACACCAAAGGAAAGGTCTAGACTAGGCCCATTCAAGCTGTCGGGCCAGTCCATAACAGTAGCCCCCCCAAGTCGTTGCTTCTGGGTACGATAGTGATGACTTTAACACCTGCTCGAGGAAGGGGCGTGTCTTACGGGTAAATGGGCGTTTCTCGTTACGTCTTTCTCGCGGGGGAGACGAGGAGTTGGTCGTTAGGACCTTTGAATTTGGAGAGGTAGCATGTTGGCGAAGCGGCGCAATGATGACCTAGGGCTAGGGTGTAATGATGACAACCCTAGGGTTCCCCAGACGTGTGTCTTGTACGCGCGGATTGTTTCAGCTATAAATACGAGAGGAACAGGGCGTTTAGTATTTTTCGTCTTCTCTCTCAACTACTCGCATTAGCTCGACTGTCGGCCACCGTTGTTCACTTGAATTTTCCTGCTCGCAGCTGCTTACTTCCACCCTTTCTTCTACTATTAACTGGTAAGTTTCTAATCATCCATTGTTGTTCGCTCTCAGTAGTTTGCATTTTCTCTTTTTTACTTTATAGAGATGCATGCGGTTAGGAATTAAGGTTTCATTTACGATGATGCCATTGGAGAGTGTTAGCGGTATACGGCGTTTTTGTGGTTTAGAATCGCCGAATGCGCCATGGAGTCTCCTCGGGGACCTCATGGTGTGTCGTAGACGACTCATTAGGGCTTAGGGCATTTTCTGCAACTCTTGCCCGTTGATACGCCTCAGTTAGGGTTCTAGTCGGGGATACGATCCTCGTGTCCCAGCGCCCTTTCGCTTGTTTAACAGTGGAAGGATGGTTCTGGAATTGATGTCAAGCTCATCTTTTTCCTTTGCTTTTCAGGTGCTATGGCAGATAATTACCGGGTCGACGTTTCGAGAGAATCTACACAGTCCTCGGGAAGTTCCTCAGACAGGACAAGTAGTTCGTCGAGCATCCTGGAAATTTTCGGGGATACGCAAATCAAATGGAACATCAAACGGGAGGGGGCGACGTGGAGATTAATTTCGCCGACCAGGGTAGTCTGTTTCCTCCTGAGAGTGAGGAGGAACCTCGGAACTGGGTCGCGAGCGACCCCTGGGACTGGCTGTCGTATTTTTATGAGCACCAGGAGGATGTCTTTACGGACGTGTACACTCACGAGGGGGGGGGGGGGTAAGAGGAATGGTCGTTATACATGGTGGAGAGAAGGGGAGCTTGGAGACGAGGATCTGGAGAGCTTCGCTGCCCTGACCGCGTTCGTGGCTCAGATCCCTCGAGTCCAGCGAGTTGGTGGGGAGGTATACCTATGTTGGACAAAAATGGGGAGCCCGTATACGAGTCGGGCCTCATATACGTCAAAGAGCTCCTTGGAAGCAGGGACCCCGCTAGATACTTGGATATATATATATATATATATATATATATATATATATATATATATATATATATATATATATATATATATATATATATATATATATATATATATATATATATATATATATATATATATATATATATATATGTTCCTAATAGTAGTAAGTGGTCGTCGTTTATTTGACTCCTCGTTTACTGACTATGTTTCTTTTTGTTTGTTTTGCAGAGAGCATGAATCCTGCTCAAGAGCGCTTGACTAAGACTCTCGCTGCCAGAGCGAGGATGGTCCTGAAGGATGCACAGAATGGTTCGGGACCAGCTCTTTCCTCGGGGTCGGGAGACTCATCTTCGGCCCAGGCTACAGTCACTCTTTCCCCCCAGTGTTGTTTCCTCGAAGGCGAAGAGGCCGCAAGCCAAGGGGAGTGTTGACCTGACCGGTGAAAAAGGGAAAGGAACATACGACCTGCCTTCCTGTTGGCTGGAGAAGTTTTTTTTCGAGGGCGCGGCTCTCCGTCTTCCCTGGGCCAAATCTCTCCATCTCGAGGGAATGGGATGCCCGAAGAAGAGGGCAATGCTGGCGCAAGACGCTGGTGGTATGATGCAGATCTTGGAGATAGAGGTCGCTTACACCGAGGGGAGTTCCTCTCAGGAGACAAAGATGAAGAACCTTCGGGCCAAGCTGGCTACGAGCGAGAAAGCCTTGGTCGAGAAAGATAAAGCCTTGAAGTTGTTTGAGGAAGAATCGGGAAGGCTCTCCGAGGAACGCAAGGTTCTCTTGCTCGAAAAAAGGGACCTTGAGGGAAAGGTGGCGGCCCTGACTGCCGAGATTACGCCTGCTGAAGACGATCCGGAGGATACTAAGGATCTAAAGACTTGGGCCGAGCTGGTTTCTAGTTTTCAGTTGGCCATGGACGACGCCCAGGCCGCAAGGCTTTTCTCGCGAGGGATCTCCCGCATAGATGTTGGCCGCTGATGCCCTCATGGATTTCGAGAAAGACGCGCTCTGCCCCGCTTCAGTCAACGCATTTGAGAAGTTGAATGGAAAGTCCCCTTTTGTAAAGTTTTCCTTCGACCAAAACTTATGAGCAAGCTCTCCGTCTGACAACGATCGCTTCTTTCGGGTCGTCAGAGGAGTTTTCCCTTAGTCAAATAGTCGTGTACAGGGGTCGGTCGAGGAAGTATTTCATGTATCACCGATTTATTCCCTCCTTTTCTCTTCGTGCTCACCAACTTAGACAAGATATCTGCACGAGCGTTATGCTCGTGGGGAACGTGCCATATGTCCACAGATTTACATTTCCTTTTCCTCTCCTGGACTAAGGCCCAATACTCAGCGATTTGGTCATTTTTGACCTGATATTCGTCTCAGACATGAGAGGCGACCAACTGAGAGTCAGTGAACATTTTCACTTCCTCAACTCCCAGATCTTCGGCCAGTTGCAAACCTGCAAGGAACGCCTCGTATTCGTCCTGATTGTTGGAGGTTGAAAAAGATAGGGCAAGGGAGACTTCGATTAGGGTCCCTTCCTCGTTTTCCAGTATGATGACTGTGCCGCTTCCGGTCGAACTGGAGGTGCCATCGACGGAGATCGTCCAATGATGTGATCCATCGGGATCCGCGGGCGAGGTCATTTCAGCTACGAAGTCGGCCAAGGCCTGAGCTTTAAGGGCTTTCCTGCTCTCGTATTGGATATCAAATTCAAAGAGCTCCAAGGACCATTTCAACATTCTGCTGGCCATGTCTGGTCTTCAGAGCAATTGTTTTATTGGCTGATCTGTTTGGACCACTAGGGTGTGGGCCAAGAAGTAGTGTCTGAGTCTCCTTGTTGCGTTAACAAGGGCTAGAGCTACATTTTTTATTTGTTGATATCTTTCTTCTAGGCCCTGCATGGACTTGCTCGGGAAGTAAATTGTGTAACACTCGAGGTCGAGAAAGGCGAGGAGTGGTTGCACCGCATGTAACACCCGGGGCCTAAGAGGGAAAAGGTGGTCACCGCACCAGAATGAGAGAGATCCCGAGGCTATGCAGGTATGGGACTGCATGGTTGATGGAAGGCTTGTAAGTATTAATTGGTACTACCTATACCAACAAGATGCATCTTCTTTTCGGTAGATCATTCATAAGAACTCCATAGTTAAGCGTACTTAACTTGGAGAAATTCTAGGATGGGTGACCTTCTGAGAAGTTTCTCGGAAAGTGTGTGAGTGAGGACAAATCATGCTAAAAAGATCTGTGTTAGTTTATGGGGTCAGTCGATAATCCTGAAAATTAGTCTAGGGCGTTACAAATTGGCCTTTGTCCTTCTGGAGTTTCTCTTATCAATGCCACACTTATTTTCTTGGAGGCGACGTCCAGATAGAGGTAGAGGACCTCGTCTTTCTCGGGCCGAGAAAGGATGGGAGGCTGCGACAGTGCTTGTTTCAAATGAACAAGGTCTTGTTCTCATTCGAGCGTCCACTCGAAGGTGGCTTCCTTGCGCATGAGTTTGAACAAGGGAAGTGCGTGATGGGCGGACTTTTCCACGAATCGAGAGAGAGAAGTGAGCATGCCGTTCAAAATTTGGATGGACTTTTTCGAGGTGGGCGTCGGAAATTCGGAAAATTCCTGACATTTGTCGAGGTTTGCATCAATGCCTCATTCTGTCAAATAAAACCTGAGGAACTTTTGTGCCCGATTGCCGAAGGTGAATTTCTCCGGGTTGAATCGCATCCGACACTTTCGAGCTTGCTCAAATACTTTCTTTAAGTGGGCGGCATGGTTGAGCTCTTCGGTGGACTTGACAATCATGTCCTCCATATAGACTTCGAGCATGTCGCCTATCTCATTGCGAAAGACTTTATTCATCATGCGCTGATATATAGCGCTCGCGTTTTTCAGGCCGAAGGGAATTACATTGTAGTAATAGTTGCCCGACTCGGTCATGAAAGCGGTGTATTTTTTGTCCGTTTTTGCCATGGGGAGTATGCATCCATGAATGATAGCAATTTAAAACTGGCCGAGTTGTCGACCAGTTTGTCAATATTGGGGAGGGGATAAGCATATTTCAGGCAAGCCCGATTGAGATCAGTATAATCAATACACATGTGCCATTTTCCATTATATTTTTTCACAAGAACTACATTTGAGAGCCAGGTTGTGTACTGGGCTTCAGAAATAAAATGTGCCTCTAAGAGGTCTTTTACAGCTAGTTCTGCAGCCTTTACTTTCTCAGACGACTACTTCTTCTGTGGTGCACGACCTTCTTGATGGCATGATCTATAGTCAAGTGATGGCATGCGACCTCTGGATCTAAACCAGGCATCTCAGGCGCACTCTAGGCAAATAAATCAGCATTCTCCCTTAGGTAAGCTTTGAGTTGCCTTTTTCCATGTCGGGAAGGTCTGCTCCGATCTTTACTCCTCTGGTGGGGTCTTCTCCGAGGGGAACTAGCTCGAAGTCGCCGTCCAGGATGGGCCGTGCGTAACTCGAGAGTTCATTACGATCAGCAGAGGAGCAACCCTTTGTCTTCGACCATAGGCTCTTTCCCTTTCCTTCTTTGCTCGACACGATCTTCCTTAGAGAAGTGACTGTCGAGGTCAATTGTATCAACCCTTGGCAGGGGCTTGACTTTCTCAGAGCTGGAGAGTAGTGTGGCTCTAGTGCTCGTTCGAGGTTGAGCATTGATGGATCTGAGGCCTTTGGCTGAAGCTTCGAAGCACCTTCTGGATGCTTGGATGTCCCCTTGGAGGGTGGCGACCAAGCCTTTAGCGGTGTAGTACTTTATCTTGAGATGCACGGTAGAAGGGACCATGATGAGTTTGGCGAGAGTGGGTCTTCCGAAGATGAACTGGTAGAGAGACGAGAAATCTACCACAGAGAATTGGGTCTTGATGGCTCTGGCCATTACCCCTCTTCCGAATGTGACGATCAGCTCGACATATCCCCAGGGTTTCGTGCTGGCTCTATTGAAGCCCTGGAGATCAGATCCCACATAAGGGGTTAGGTGGCTCTCGTTCAGCTATAAGGTGGTGAACAACTGGGCGTACATGATGTCCACTGAACTGCCTTTGTCGACTAGGATACGATGCACGTCAAAATTATCCATACAAGCTATCACGAGTACTGGGATGCTCAAATTCGGGGCCCTGCCCGACAATTGTTCCCTGTAGAAGGTGAGGGGATGAGAACCTCCTCAGAGTTTATTGAGCATGGCGTCCATATCTGAGTTGGCTTGATGAGTTGGTCAAATCTCCTCTTCACTGACCCAACTGTGTGCCTGTTGAATCCTCCACCGAAGATGACCATGATTATGGGGAAGGATTCCCAAGGACTATGGAAGGAGAAGTACACGAGGAAGTTCTCCATGTCCGGATAATAGAAATCTTCCAGCCGTGAGATGCTCATGGAGACCGGAATGGTGTCGAGGTCGGGGGATTTCTTTCCTTCCTCAACATTTTCGATTTCTGGTGCTTCGTCATGGGTACCCTCCTTCTTTTTATACTGCTTGAGATACCCGTCTCTGACCATTATTTAGATTGCATCCTTGAGATGAATGCAATCCTCCGTGTTATGCCTATGACTCTTGTGGAACCTTCAATATTTTCTCTTATCGGTTCCTGGCTTGGACAGTGTTTGTCAGGGGAAGCGCACCCCAACTTGCTTGAATTCAGAATTGGCGTATTCAGAAAGAATACGCTCCCTTGATGTAGTCAGAGGAGTGCGACCGGCTGGCCCTTTATAGTCTTTGGAATCACGAGACCTGTCCTCCCTTTCCTTCTCTCCCTGGCGAGATGTCAAGGGCTCATTGTTCTTCGAGGGCTTGGCACTCTCTCTATGCCTAGATTCCCTGGCGCTGTTGTCCGCTTCCTTCTCCTCATACTGTATGTACACCTGGGCCTTGAGGTGGAGGGAGTCGAGCTAGGTCGGTGTCTTAATGCCTACAGCTTTGGCAAAGTCACTGCGGGGACGGAGCCCGCGCTCGAGGATATACTTCTTCATGTTGTCCGTCGTTGAAACTTAGACTACTTCCTTGTTAAAACGTCCAATATATACCCGCAGAGACTCGTCCCTCCCCTGTATGATTGCTTCGAGTGAAGCCTCCGATTTCGAGTGTCGACAGGAGGCGGTGAAATGCCTCGAAAAATTCTCCTGAGCTGCTTCCATGAGGTGATGGATTAGTCGGGGAGGCTCTTGTACCATAACATCGCCCTCTTCTTGAGAGTGGTTGGGAAGAGTCTGCATTTGATGGATCCCCTAACCCCTAAGTAGTCGAGGAGAGCATCGATGTTCTCGATGTGCTCGTCAGGGTCTGTTATTCCATAGTAATTTCCCAATGGAGGCGGCTTCTCTAGGCCGACAGGGAGTGGAGCCTCAGTAATCTCCCTCGATAGCGGGCCACGGGGCTCGTCGTCCTCAATATCTGTGGGAGATAGAGAAGGAGAGTGATAGTTTCTTCCCCGTCGATCGTCACAGTTTCGTCGACGGGTGAGGCTCCTCCATTTCTGATTTTGCTCGGGTGAAGGAAGACGGGCGTGATTGATTTTCCTGTTGTCTTTCCTCTTCTTGAATGAAGGGGAGTCTTGATCTCTGATAGGAGGTGTGTGGTTGCGTTTCTTCAAGAAAGAAACATCGCACCTCTCCTTTCTTGGTGGTGGGCCACGCCTGAGTGGCGATATACTGGGGGAGTTTCATCGTCGGGTTCTCCAAGGAGGAGATCTTGATCGTTTGTTCTCCCAGGCCCCTATCCTTTGATTCTGTTATAGGATGAGGGCATCGGTCTGATTGATAGCAGCGAGAAGTGTTTCCATGGCCGAGTCGGTGTTGAGAGGGATGGGAACTGGTTACATGAGTTCTGGCAGTTCCTCAGTGGAATTTTTGGGTCGTCCCTTGTCCAAGAATTAGTCGTCACTGCGTCGGGCATCCATTGAATCTGGAGACGCGGTCTATCCGTCCTGGAAACCCCGGTTATCCTCGAGGTGAGGATGTTCTTGACTTCCATCGGCTTTGTGAGCAGGGGAAAGAATAGTCTTTCCGGGAAGATGAAGATCATCATGGTCGGCCATGATTAGAGAGAGAAATCTAGAAAAGTTTCTTTGATCTTAAATTTCGAGGAAAGAAAGATGGAGAGAGCAGATTCCCACAGACGGCGCCACTAATCTTACCGGTTGATCAGAACCTTAGAAGTGGCCAGAAGATGATCTACAGTCGGGCTGTGATGTCGAGGAAAAAAAGGGGGTTGTACCTGCAAGGCACTTAGAAAATCAAGTAAGAGTGGGAACAAGGAGATATAAGTAAAGTATTAGGTGGTGAATAGTGAATATTTGATACTTGGCCCTCACAAGTGTGAGGGTTTATATAATACCTCTGGCGCGTGGCCATTGGTTCCTGATTTCACGCCTGGATATGCGGGTCCGTGAAATCAGGTAACTGCCAGGACTTGGTCAAACCGAACAGATATACTCGTAACTAGCTGTTGGTCCCAAGGAGGGGGTCAGTTAAGGGCATCTCTCTGGTCGGTTTCTGGTGGCCTGCATGACGTTGATATCGAGAAGTCTGAGAGGATGCTCGTCGATCATCCTGGGCCAGTGCTGGTTCGTGAGGGAAAATGGCAGACATTGTCCGACAGGTAGCGGGCAATCTGGGTCATGGTCGTGCGGACCGCACCAAAAATTATTGTTTGAGAGAGATATGGCAAACAATTACAATTTTGTTTGGTCTGGTCCAAAATTAATCGCAGAGTTAGATTTTAGTTACTGGGAAATTTTGTTGACAACACATCTAAAAGCTCACAATGTTTGAAGTTTTATGGATCCCAATTTACAACAAGGAACTGATGAAGTCGCTTGTATAAAGGACCAATTGTCACTTTCACAAATTCATCAAGGAATTGATTACTCAGTATTTAGAAAAATTGCAAATGCCAAGACTACTAAAGAAGCTTGGGACATATTGAAGTTATCACATAAAGAAGTGGAGAAGGCTCGGAAGTCAAAACTATAATCACTGCGTAGAGAATATGAAAGGTACAAAATGTCTAATTCAGTAACAGTAGAACAATATTTTTCTCGTGTTATAAATCTCGTCAATAAGATGAGAGTTTATGGAGAAGATATTCCAGATAGAAAAGTGTCATACCCCAAAAATGCCCTATTAATCAATCTATCCTTTTAATCTTAGCATTATTTTGTCATTTGGTTAAAATTATAACATAGATGTGCATTATATTAGTTGTTTTTAGATTTGTGTAGAAAGAATGAGGTTTAGAAGAAGGGGTGTACGTGTTATGTCATTGGGCTTAGCTTGCCAAAGAGCTAAGTCCAATCTATTTCATCTTATGTGGTCCAATAGTAAGAGGGTGTATATGTTTTGTCAAAAGGGGCTTTGTATTTTGAAATAGTTTTAAGGCTCATTAGGTCATTAGGGTTGACCGGAGTCAATTCCTAACCGCTGGTTGTTTAATTATTTTTATAGTTTTTTACTCAATCACTTTTATTATTTGTTTTTTTATTGTTCTTATTATTCAAGAAAGGTTGACCGAAGTCAATGTTCAAGTTCTTATAAATTGTTTTTATATTTTTATATTATTATTGATTTTACTACTATTATTATTATTATTATTATCAATAATTATTATTATATTTTATCAACAAACATTATTTTTTAAAAATCATCATTTTTTAAGTTTTGAGATTGTTTGGTCGATCAAAATTAGGGTTAGAAACCCTAAGTTACTCAGCAGTGGCATCCTCCTATCTTCGTCTTCCTAAGACAACACAAGTTCAAGCCCAGAAAATGTGAAACGAATCAATAACGAACCGAATCAAATCCGAACGAATCAAAACATTACAAAATCGTATCTAACTGATTGAATATTACAATACAAAAACCGTCCAAATACATCTAATTTAAAACAAAATATAAATTCAATTCCTAATTTACAAATCAATCAATTTCTAATTGCAATCTAATACAATCTTCGATCAATCTCAGATTTATAATGGCAATTACATACAAAATTCCCAATTTTATCAATCCTAAAAAAACTATATAAGAGTCCTAAAATCAAAGAACAAAGAAGGTGAGAAAGGAACTAAAGAAGGAGAGAAAGAGAATGAGGTTTATCAGAGAGCTTGAATCGAGTACTACGGATTCCAAACATTCCCAGGCGTTCTTCTTCATACAAATCTAAGATTTCTAAACAGAAACCCTAAGATCTTTAAGCACCACTCTCGATCATTATTACCTACAAAAACAAGAAGAAAGAGATTAGGAAAGCCAATCGAAGAAATTAGAAGGAAGCTAGACGATCTACGACGAAGGAGGTAATGCTCAAAACTTAGCTTTTAGGGTTTTTGTATTTGGTTTTGAATGTTTGGGTGTGCAATTGTTATTTTGAAATTTCAGGGTTTTGGGTTGAATCATCGGAGGTTAGGGTTTGAATTTGATTATTTTTTATGGGAATTGTTATTGTTGTTGGTTGTGTCGAAGAAGAGAAGAGGAGAGAATGAAGGGAGAGAGAGAGAGAGAGAGAGAGAGAGAGAGAGAGAGAGAGAGAGAGAGAGAGAGAGAGAGAGAGAGAGAGAGAGAGAGAGAGAGAGAGAGAGAGAGAGAGAGAGAGATAGAGAGAGAGAGAGAGAACGAAGAGGAGGAAGAAGATAAAGAGAAAATAGAAGAACGAATGAGAGGAAATAAAGTGAAAAATAAGGAAAATTATGATATACTCCCTCCGTGTTCGATCTCGTCAGCAAAACATGGCCAACATCTGGCCACGTGATCTCATGCTCCATACCGTGCACCCTCAAATCCCATTCATCTAATCACAATCAAACGATTGCGATAACACATCACCACCATAACCCTATACACGCATCCGCATGCAACCCAAATGACTCCAACCCATTTTGTTTAGGCCTAAGGCCCTTATATACACACCCCGTGTCTTTTTATTTTTTCTACCTAAATGTAACATACACCCCCTGCTCGCATTTGGGCCTAGTTCAATTTCTGAACTCGGGCCCTTACTAGTCACACCCCCAGATTTTTACTAACCAACTGAATTTACACCCCACGCGTTTTAAAAATAAAATAAAATAAATTTTATAATTTTATTCATTTATTTGTTTTTATATCTACTATCATTTTGTAATTTATCACAGTAACATATAATTTTGCATAATTAGTAAATAATTATAATATTTTTTTATTAAAAGTATTAAAAATATTTTTTATAATTATAAAATAGTTATTTATTAATTAAACTATTTTTAAAACACTAACCAAACTTTTATTCGCATTAACCTTTTTTTTTCTTTTCTCATTCAACTTTATTTTCACATATTCCATCGTATACTCGAAAAGATCTAACCAATCAAATATTAACTATTTTTTACTAACATAACTCAAATTTATATTTATTTTCAAAAAAGGGTTATGGAAACTTCTTATATCGACTGCGAACTACGTCTACGATTCTGCTATTCATAAACTCAGACTTGGTTCAAGGAGAATTCGAGATATTTCTACAATCCATAAAAAAAACTAACCTAACACTACGAGCTACAAATTGAGACTCTGAATCCTCATAAGAGGATACATAGGCATACAACTTAAAAATCGTGGCTAGTTCCCCTAATTAAAAATTAAAACCCTATTTATGAACCTTAAACCTAAACTCTAGTATCCTTGTGAACATGGTAGATGAAGGATGCCTAACACCTTCCATTCGACTAAAGTGAGTCAAGACCTAGAATATTTGTATCATCAATTATGGTTATTCCATTATTCACATGTCTTTAGGATAAAAAGTAGTGGCGGCGACTCTATATTTTTCGCCGATTACGACAACTGGCGACTCTGCTGGGGAATCCAATCCTAGGGTTTATAAGCCTCTCCTTTTTAGATTTAGGTTATTGGTTAGGGTTTTGATATTCTTTACTTTCCATATTTATTTTATTTATTATTTTGTCTATTTATTTTTATTTTTTTTATTATTTTATTATATTTATGGTGGGATTTTTAATTTCGAATTTTTTTTCAAAACCTTAGAAAAAAGGTTTGTCTATTGGCCAAGGGGATACATCATCCCTATGATTTTTCGTGACGAATTCGCCTAGAGTCGGTGGAATTACAAAAAGAGAATATGTCTCAAGAGGTATCCTTTTAGAGGGTAGGACTTTGGAATGAAACCTATGACTTTTTGTATAACCCTAAACAAAAAATGCATGGTGAGACCTTGTACGACCTTAGAGACGAAAGTTTCGGTCTACAATGAGGCTCCACTTAAGGTAGGCCCTTGTGCCTTCCCTCTAGTGTAATCCATGACACCCTCAAGGAAGCCACCTTATGGGGATGGTGTTGTACCCCAAAATTTTCCCTCTCATTTTCTCAAGATTTCTCTCGCACGTGTGATTACAAAAACATATTTAAAGAAATAAAGAAAATGTAAAATTTTAAAGATGTTAATGTGCATTTCGATTAGGTCAAAAAAGAAACAAGTTAGCTTCGATTTAGTAAAGTTCGATTGGGAAATATAATCTCCTTTCAGTCACAAGCTTCGATTTGGGCACATGGCTTCCTTCAAAGTGACCCCCCTTCGATCCACAAATTGGCCATATAGTTTCCTTCAAAGTGACCCCTTCGATCCACAAGCCGGGCATGTGATTTACTTCGAAGTAACCCCCTTCGATCCACAAATTGGCCATATAATTTCCTTTGAAGTGACCCCCATTCGATCCACAAGCTGGGCATGTGATTTCCTTTGAAGTAACCCCCTTCGATCCACAAACTGGCCATATAGTTTCCTTCGAAGTGACCCATTCGATCCACAAGCTAGGCGTGTGATTTCCTTCAAGGTGGCCTCATACGATTCACAAATTGGGTAATAAACCCTTCGAAGCAACGTGCTTAGAGCATACATTGTTTGGAAACAAACGTTTCTGTATGATGATGGATCTGGTCGAAGTGATCAAAACGAAAGGGGGGAGTATTCAAGGAGTTTTGTTGACTACAGTCCCATATACTGCCAAACTCAAGCCAGTTGTGCTGCTATGTAGCAGTCCTGCACCAACCTGCCAAAACGCTCCAAAATAATGCTGAGCCTGCATTGTCTCAGTCCCATAATTACACAAAAAGGAGTGCATAAGAGCTACATCGAAGAAAACATGGGGACAATATACCCAAACAGTTCAAATGTAATTTTATTTCCCCTCAAAACCACATCAAAGCTCGCCTATAAATAAAAGGCTTCACAACATTTTCAAGGAGGATTTTTTGACTAGAGGAACGAAACCTCCAAAATCTTCTCAAACACAATAAATCTCTCAAGTCCTTAAGAACTTGTGAAGAACAAACCCAGAATCCCCTTATCACCTTTTCCGATTCTGAAGAACAAGCACTCTTTAGTATCCTTTGAATCCAGTTTGGAAAGAAACATAAGACTTGTTTCTTTCTTTCCTTCTAATCCAACATTCCAAGCACAATTATTATCCCCCTCTTTCGAATCCAGCACTCTGGGCCTCCACTCAAGGTCCCACACTCATTCAAGGCCTGAAGTAAGGTAAGTCACTCTTACCTTTGAACTTTTCATTTCATGGCATAGAATAACTTTCCCCTTTGATTGGCACATGTATATAATATTTTCATTTACACCCTTTAATATGTTTTTATGGCTAATCCTTTTGTTTCTTGTTCCTTGAGCTTTAAATATACTTTAATAATTAATTTAACCACGAGACAAATACTAGCATGGTCTTAGGCCATGTTACCATTTAATGTCCCAAACGAAAGAAACAGGAGGGAAAAGACATGAAACAAATCCTTGGGCTTCAATTCTAACTTCCAGGCCCAGCCAGAACGCATGCTCATGCTGACTTCCAAGCCCCAGAAAGCCAGAATCGAAGTCCATGACTTGCTGATGCCAGCCCAATCAAAGAAGGCAGAACTAGAAGGCGCGCCCTGCTGACTTCCCAGCCCAATCGAAGGCCATGACCTGTTGGTGCCAATGCCCAATCGAAGGCCAGGACTTGCTGGATGCCAACTCCCAATCGAAGAACTCCAACAGAAGTAGAATCGAAGGCTGCTTCCCCCCAATCGAAGGATCTCTTTTGTTACTTCTTTTTTATTTTATTTTTTGCCTTTACATTTTTCTTGCCTTTTAATATGGTTGTAATAGTGTAGGTGTGATCGGTGGAAATAGAACTGACTGTTTTTTAAGCTGGTTCGTGAAATGTCGCGGTAAGCAAGAGTCACCACTGTCTTTTATGTTCTCCAACAAGGAAAAGACAAAAGTACAACAAAATTCCTTTTCGAGATGTTTCTCGGTTCGGGAGGTAGATTTATAGAAAGGGAAGGTGTTAGCACCCTTTCTATCCGTGGTTATCCACAGGCTCTTAGGTACTTGCTCACTATGTTTTCAAAAGATGTTTTCTTTTCAAGTGTTTGTGGGTTTTAAAAAAGTTTAGTTTGAAAAACTTCTAGGTAACTCTTGTATCAGTCTCAAGAGTGTATGAAGTGTTTGTTTGAAAACTTTTTGAAAGTGTAGGTGCGAAAAGCTGTTTTTGTTTTTTGAAAGAGCAAGTACCCATGAGAAATATACCTACTCTAAGGAATTAGGCTGTGTAAGAGTCCTTTAGACAGTACTATCCCACTATTGAGAAGTAGGTAGCACCGTCGTTGGAGTTATTCGGGTCAATTCGATTATAGGGACAATGTGTGGTCACCAAAACAATGGTAGGACGCCTTAGCGGTAACCCTAGTGTCCTAGATCCTTTTTTATCCGAGGCAACCGTTTCGAGGCAACTGGATCTTTAAACAGGAGGGCGACCTCTAAAACACCCTATACTTGATGACCACCTCGAGGCAACCAAGTGAGGCGTACCCTAGGAGTGGCATGTGCACGTGTGTCAGGATTCAGTTTAAAATTATCTTTGAACATGCATCATGGTGAGCTACGGGTTGATTTTATTTTTCAAGCAAGTCTTGTCATGCATCGTTAACAGTTAATAGTTGTGCGGAAAGTAAATCTACACTATTACAAGGCGCGAGTATATACATCGCCAAAAACATAACCCGTTTAGAAATAAATGCGAGAAAATAAATAAAGCGATACAAGAGGTCCTAATTATCTATTACATACTCGGAGCAGATACATAAAATATAATAAAAAATAATAATGCGCGAAAAGAAATTGAATCGGGACGTCCTTAGGGTTTTGACCCTTTTTGAGAAATAAAGAAGTTTTGGTCCTTTTTTGCAATTAATTAATATTAAACCTAAAAACTAATTAACTAAATAAATTAAAAGAAAAAAGTGTTTTTTATGTTTTTTAAGTCTTAATGAAAATAAAATAAAAGGAATTAAAATTGTCAAAAAGAAAAACCCTAAGTCTAATTCATTTTATTTATTGCAAAAATTGTCAAAGTTAACCTAATTAACTAAATTAATTTACATTCATTTACAAAATAATAATTAATAATGAAATTAATAAATAATAATAGTAATAAGAAAATATTGTTTTCTGAATTAATTACAAAAAATAATTATTTGTTAGTTAAATAATAATAATAGTAATTAATAATAATAATTAGAAAGAAAATATAAAAGAGAAAAAAAAGAAAAGAAAAGAAGAACCCAGGGGGTGTGTTGACCCAGATGGAGGTTAACTTGCAATTCTGGCCCATTTGTTGGCCAGTCCGTTTTGACTTTGGAGATTGCCTAGAGCGTGGGTTGACCAGGAACATGGTGTTCCTTCCCTTGTAGCCATTAGATCTGTGCATAAGGCCACATGGCGCGTTATTGGTTGGAGGCACATGGTGGATGTCATTGGGAATCCTGCATGCAATCACATTAGAAAAAATAGAAACAATGTTTGGGTGGACCTGGGAATCGAACCCAGGTCCCAATGGTTGCATGCCAGCACGTCTTCCACTAGGCCACTTGAACGCGTTTGTTAATAAGATAAACAATGAAAATAATATATGGAAAATAAATAACATGCTGGAAAACCAACAAAACGCGCGTAAGTTTGAATGGACTAATCAGGATGGAACACGTCCTTCGTCTTCCCCAGATTCCCTGTAAAACAAAAACAATTAGCGGGGGTTTTAAACCCCCACAACCTGCAATAAGAGAAAATAGCGAATAGAGCTGTATGCAATATAAATTGTTCGCGAGATGTCCAGTATGTTCGTCTTGTTCAGACAGTTTCAATCATAGGTCTCTTGAGGCTTAATTTTTCCTAAATAATAAAGCCCCAATTTTAGAGCTTGGAAAACCTAGAAATCGTTCATGGTGGTTTATGATTCAGGACGTTTCAAGGCAATTAACTCACACCATTAGCTTCCTGTGGACTCATACAATACAAAACAAACAACAAATCGTGTTAATGATGCATGAATAATGAATTTCGATTCTGAGAAAATTATGCAAACCGTACGACTGTTCTTGGCGTTTCCTTGAGTTCTAGCACGTGATTTTGATCCCTACACGTTCCTGGGGATCTATGCAATGTGTTTGAATCCTCAAATTGCTTTGAAAGGGCCTGGAACTTGAAAAACAGTTTTGGCTTTTTTTTTTATTTTTCAATATTGGTTATGGCTCTGTATGCAGCAATCTCACGTGAATGGCATTAGGGTTCACTTGTGCATATGTAATAGAATGGAATTAGGTTAAGTCTTGGCCCAAAGATCCATTGCATTGATGTTTCAATATTTGATTTCCAATCACATCTTTTTTGCATCTTTTTGATTGAGAAAAATTGCCAATTTTGGATATTCTTGTCTCTTTGATTGGCACACGAAATCTCCAGCTTGTCTTGAGCTTGTTTGCTTCACAAAAAGATTTGAAAACCATATCTTTGAATTTCCTATATTTTAAATCAATTAAATGAATTAATATTAATAAAAAATCTAATTAATTAATAAAAATAAGAAAATAATTCAATTTAATCTCAATGGGTCGTGCATAAGCCTTGGATAAAGTTTCAAGAAGGAATTTGAGGCCCATTAGCAAAAATGATGTGTTTTGAGCAAAGTTGACTTTTGCAAATTCACAAAAATTTCCCAACTTCTCCAATGCATATCTTGCTCAATTTTGATCATATGAACATGTTCTTGGACATTTTGGAAAGGTCTAGAAGTCCTCCAACCAATGCCTTTTGTCCCATTTCATTTTGATTTACCAATCTCAAGTTATGGTCTTTGACTTAAAGTGCCTTTTTGTTGACTTTTGAAATTGACCTATAATGTAGAAATTGATAACATTTTGTGAGAGCATTTCTTGGACTTGGAATGTGAAGATGAGTTGTAGGAAATATCATCCCCTTCAAAATGAGCATTGGATGGGATTTTTCTGATGAACCATGAAAAAGTTATGCCTTGGTCAAGATACAGTTGACTTTTCTACTGTCCAAAAATAGCAACTTTTGACATCTTGATGATTTTTGAGCCATGCTTGTAGAATCATGATCAAGATTTGATCAAATGATGATTGTGAGCTAAAAATAATATGTTGACCAAATTTTTTGACTTTGACTGCCAAATGACCATTTTACCCCTGCAGTTGACTATGGAGCAAATGGAGCTTTTGACTGTGCAATTTGCCATTGTGAGTCTTGAAACTTGACATGTAGATGCTTGACAATGTATATGAGCCTATGGGACTTGATTGGACCACTGAAAACCTCAAATTCCTTGGAAGAAACAAAACCCTAATTTTGACTGGCTTAAGAGGCATTTGAACTGTGCAATCTTTGAGAAGTCTTGAACCATTTGAAGATGATTCTTGACAAATCTTGAAGAATATGGGAGGGCAAATTTTGGGGTACAACAGTAGGATTTTTCTTTTCTGCATTTTTATTACTTTTGTACAAATGCTAGTAATTAGGTGTGTATGGCAAGATAAAACCAACAAGTAGACAAGCCCTAATCAAGACAAAATGCATGCAAATCAAACACACTTAGCACACATGCACCCTTAGGGTAATCTCACTTGTTGCCTCGGAAAATAGTCATGTCCCTCGAACATGGGCATTTTAGCAAAGACCCTCGATAAAAGATCGTAGTCCCTCGATAACCCCCGATGTTGCCTTTGGTAAATGATCTAGTCCCTAAACGACATTGCTAAAACGTCCCATAGGTTGCCTTCTATGACTATACAAACATCCCACACCCGTCCCTTCACATCCAACGATGGGGATTTTTACCAAAACAATTGTAAGATAGCAACATCTAAAGGATGAGGAAAAGAACATCTAAGACCTTTTAAGTAGGTAGATTTCTCCTAGTTGCTCGCTTGATCACAACAAAAACATTTTATACACAAACACTCTTATTTTGAAACATTTTCAAAAGACAACACTTTGTACGCGTTCTTATAGAAACGAGAGCCATTACAAAGACACCTTTTCAAAATCACTTTCAAAAACACATTCCACAAACACCTCTTTGAACTATTTTCCAAACAACACTTTGCACGCGTTCTTATAGAGACGAGAGCCATTATAAAGACGTTTTCAAAATACTTTCAAAACCCACACCACAAACACATTTTCAAACAAAAAGAAAGTAATCTACCAAGAAACTAAGAGCCCGTAGATAACTACGGATGAAAAGGGTTCTAATACATTCTCTTTTCATAATCTACCCCCCGAACTCAGAAATAATCTCGAAAGGTCTTTCCTGTTCTTTTCAGCCATTCCTTTTGGATAAAAGAAAAGTCAGTGGCGGCTCTTGATATCCGCAAAAATTGCAATAAAACGCAAAAGACTCAAGTCAGTTCTCCCACCGTGTTACAGAACTGGCGACTCTACTGAGGAATCAATAAAAATTGGGGTTTACCTTAGGGTCTAGTTCATTTCTAATATGTTTTCTTTGTGTGTTTTGATTGCTTTACTTTTAAGGGTATTGTTGGGGTTACTATAGATCCTACACCTGGATCTAGGGAAACCTTTTAGGTAAGTAGTAATAGATTATGGAAACTATGTGGGGTATACCGACACGGTTGAAGCGATAGCTACGTTGATGCGACACTTTGGTGGGTACTGGTAGCCCTTGAGTTAATCAAGGAGAACACAGGGCCACTGCGTGGTTTTATGAAACATCAACTGAACTTAGAACCTTTAATTGAACAACTTGGCCATTAGGACATAGTGAGATATCCGTCTTTGGTGTATCCCCAAAGTCGGTTGATACTTGATACTACACTCATTGAGATTCGACTCCCAAGTTTTGTTTGGTAGCAAGTCAGTTGTCTATCGGAACGAAACTTGTGGGAAAGATCAGTGATATTGAGATCTCCTTAGAACCTGTTACTTTTAATAGGACAGGTTGAGCCAACTAAACTTCAAGAGGATACTTACCTAGAAGACTCCATGCAAGCCTAAACCTAAGGACTTGTATGCTTTGTGTGAATATGATTAATTTTACTTGCTTACTTTGTATATTTGTACATAATATCATAACATCATACCATAACATTTTCAATAACCATTTCAAGGATCTCAAGGGTTTTTGATGTAGGGACACGTTAAACCAGACATCTATCAAAGGGCAAGAGGATTTTATTTTTCTCTAACCAAGCACCGTCAAAGATCAAGTACAACAACTTGAGTCATGGGCTATGACCCACTTGACATGGTGATCTTAATTCTCGTGGAAGGACATCCATTGGTACGAAGTTCTCCAATCAAATTTGTTGATCAAAGTTCAGCTTCTAACATTTTCTTGTGTTTACCCTGCGAGATCCTTGAAAACATGCATCCACATATCATGCATCATATCATGACAGGTTTCTCCCATACATGTCTTCTTATCTTCCTACTGTTTATTTCAGTAGAGATGGCTCTAGAGAAGACTATCAAGGACATCCAGGCTCAAAATGATCAACTCCAAGAAATGTTCTTGAACCTATCCAAGTGGCAAGAAGAAGTGAAAGCTCTCCTAACAAGGGGCACAGTCATGCAGAGTCCCGAAGACAACAAGAATGATCAGTTGGAACGGCTACAAACTGAAGTGGCAATAATGAAAGTCTAGATGATGGGACAACTGGTGGGCCAAGTGGCTCTTATCCAAAACTTAGCTCAGGGACAAGAAGAGCTAAGGACTCTCATCAACAACTTCATCAAGACAGTTGCAACCGTATGAAATAAATGGTCAAGATTGGGGATCAAGTCACTACTCAGCCTCCCATGAGACATGAAGCCGGTTTGGTGGAGAGTAGACCATTCCAAATTTCTACCACATCACGAGCCCAACAACGACCTCGTCAACGGGAAAATCAGCAAAGGCAAAACAAGCCCGAGAGATAATTTACTAACATCAACATGCCACTATCTCAAGCGTTAAAACACATGTTGAGGATGAATATGATTATGCTGATATGACCTCATATAAACCCCAAAACGTCTTCTCCTAACTACAATCCTGATGCCAGGTGTTCCTATCATTTCGACAGTCCTGGACATGATAGAAACGATTGTTGGATGCTGAAGTACAAGATTCAAAACCTGATCGATGGAGGAGCGTTGGAGTTCACACACGACAGTCAACTGTATATTTTCTATCACCCCTCAAGGGCATCCACATGAAGCGACGGTCTGGGCGAGGAATTTTTCTTGTTCATTTTGAATTTTCAATTGTAATTTCTTTTGTTATTCAAACAATTATCTATTAATGTCAAACTTTGTTTCATTAATGCATTGCATATGTTTGTCTTGAATTCATCCATTCTTTTTCACTATATTTAAACTATGCTTTTTACTCTCTTTATGACATTCAACTCTTGCTAAAAGTTACAAGCCTTTAGAGGGAGGATGACGAAAACAATGCCATAATCTCATACAATATGCTTTTGGACAGACCTTGCTGACAATGTACAAGCGTTCTTTCAAATCCTAAACACTGGAGTTATAAGGAAGATAATCCCTAGTCAACCCCTTCGAGCCAAAGTAGTAGAAGATTTCTTTTTTACACAAATTGAAACATTTAATCAAAACCGGGGGCAGGGTAGTCTCTCAATTAATTCAAATGCGCGTTCAAGTCACAAACTTTCACTTCGTACACAACGAATGACATCAAAAACATTCTTCTGGAATCAAAATACGGTGATGTTTCCCTACCAAATAGGCAGTCATTATCTCTCGAAAAGAAAAGCCCACTAAGTCAAAACCTACAAAGGAGAATTAAGAAAAACTGGGGCATCCCGCTGACTGTAATCTCAAAACAGGAACAGTCAGGCAAAATCAGGGATAATACAAAAAAGAGGTCACTACAAATCCTCAACAACATGAAAAATGTTGCAAAAATAATGACTGCCTTCCGATAAACTTAACTTGTCTGAACCATCACCAAGACGTCATTCCAGACTCATTTGGAGTTCAAATGTACAATTAACTAAGTTTAGGACTGAAGAACATCACGAAGAATGGGCGAGTACAAATACACTTTGAGCCTTTATCCTTTGTTTCTTAAACCGTGAACCATGCCACACTACAACCCTTCAAAAGTCATAATTGAAGCATGGGTTAGTTCGAAAGCATATTGTTACAAAACGTATCCTGACTCCTGTAAGGCTTTACTCTAAATCCTGAGTTGAATTTTCTTATAAAAAATTATTTTATCTGCTAAAACGCATTTTCAAAACTTCAAATACAAGCATAAACTTTGCATTATTTGAATGTCGCTGTTTGCATATGGCTATTTGTTTGACAGCGGAGAAATTCACACAACGAATATCCAGTGAAAAAAAAAACTCTTTTAGTGAGAAAAATCACTTCAAATGGGATGTGTTGTACCCCAAAATTTTCCCTCCCGTATTTCTCAACACATGGCAAGGGAGGTCCCCAAATTTCTCAAGGAAGTTCAAGAATTGACCAGACAAACTCTGTCCCAAGGCAGTATACTTCAAATTAGGGTTTCTATTTTCATCAAGATGTGTGAACCACAAAGGACTAAAATTCTCACCATTATCCTAATATGTTCTCAAGATCATTCATGTCAAGTTTCAAGCCTGGCAGAAGAGGTTTGCTCAGTCAATTGCTCAAATACCTGAAAATCAACTGTACTAGGTCAAAAGTCAACTGAGGCCCACATACAGTCAAACTTCAAGATTTTTGGTCAAAATCATCATTTTGAAGTATTATCCATCATTTGATCAAGGGTTGATCATGATTCCTCAAGGATTGCTCACAATTCATCAAAACCCAAAAGTTGCTAAATTAGGGTTTTACAGGAAAAGTCAACTCAACTTTGACCAAACATAACTTTCTCATACTTTATCAGAAATGACCCATCCGAATCTCATTTTGAAGAAGATACAATTTCATACAATTCATCTTCAACTCCCAAGTCCATAATATGCATTCACAAAAAGATATTAATTTTGACATTATAGGTCCTTTTGAAAAGTCAACAAAAACACCTTTTGGGTCAAAGCTTCATACATGAAAATGGAAGACTCAATTGAGATGAGACAAAAAGGGTTGTTTAGGGGAAATCCTAAGCTTTCTAAAAAGTCAAAGAACACCTCTCTAGGGTCAAAATGGAGAGAGTTATGCATTGGCCAAGTTGACCATTTTTGCAAAATTGCCAAAAGTCAAATGTGCTCAAATTTGCATTTTTTTACTAAATGGGCCCAACTTTTTATGTTTGCACTTCAATTATAATGTGGTCCACGACTTAAATGTTCATTCACCCATTATGTGCTTCATTTTTCAATTTATTTTGATTTTTCATTAATTAAAAACTGAATTAAATCAAATAAATGATGAAAATTAACAAAGATATGATTTGATTTGTTTTTTTGACAGTTTGGCAATCAAGATATTCTGAGTAAACAAGAGCAAATCGAATCAAGGGCAATTGATACAAGAAAGACATGATTTGGCTCAAAATAGCAACATATCATATAGCTTGCAAATCAAATCAAATCTTGGATAAATGCAAGGATTCATTCCAAGTTTGTTAACCTAATTCACTCTAGGTTATATAATGAAGAATTCCAGATCAAAATAAAGGGTTAGAGATCGTGAGAGGCATAGAACAAAACTCAAAAAAGTGACAAAAAGTGTGGGATCGTTTTTGCATATAGAGACCAATTCAGACCATTCCAACACTGCTAATCGATTCTTGGACCTTCCCAGAAGCCAATTGGATAAGTTGCAAGGCTTAAAGCACCCAAAACGACCACTGTAACTCACACGATTTGTGTTTTTTTTCTCTTCAGAATTGGATATCCCAGTTCTTGCATCATTAGCAATTTTAATTGTCATATTCGTGTTTGTCATTATGTTTGCAAGCTAACCATGTCATTTAATTGCATTTTTGAAGCTTATACACGAACCTGCCATTGTTAGGGTTTTATGTTCTTGTTTAGGGTTTCTTGATGCAGGAAAAATTGGGCCTTGAATCAAGTACCATGATGCTCGTGAGGATGAGACGAGTTGATTGGTACCATTACCTTTCATTTATCTTGCTCGTATGCAATTTTTGAAATGTGCAGGGTTATACCTACAGTGGACGTCTGTAGGTAAAAGTCTTTTTTTCTAAAATGACCGAATCCATGAGGAAGACGATGGCTTGGCAGCATGTGACTGTCCTGTTTGAACTTTCGCGCGTTTTGGAATCAGTTTTTTTGTTTTTCTCATATTATGTTTTATTATTATTATTATGCTTACAAGTTAAGACTCTAGCGCAGATGATTGGAGGGAATGCCTTTGATGCACACGTCATGGGTTCGATCCCAGGCGTGTGAATTTTATTATTTTCTTGATTGTTTCAGGAAGATCCAATGCAATTCTCCATCACACGCCTTCCATACACCCTCAACATCCATCCATGTGATCCAGTGTATCATCAGATCCCACGCCTCTCCAATGAAGGTCTACCATGCTCCTCAAGTCAACGATGCACTAGATCCAATGCTGACTGGGCTTGGGAGCTTAATGGGCCAAAGATATTCATATTGACACCCTCTCTTTCAACAAGACAACAAGCCCATTCCTAATTTTTTAATATTTATTTTCTTATTTTTCTTTATTCTTGTCAATTTATTTATTTATTTTATTTTTAAAAATCATCTTTTTTATAAAATCATAAAATCAAGAAATTCATAAAATTAGGACTAGTTTTTTTTACTAAATTTTAATTAACTAGCTTAATGTAATTTAGGGTAATTTAATTCTTCTTTTCACAATTAAAAGCAATTAGAAAATTAGGTTTAAATTCTTAATTTAATTATTTTCTTTTTAACAAAAACACAAAAATAGGTTAACTTAATTATTTTTCTTAATTAAAATTAATTAGAACTTAGGATTTTCTTTTAATTTAATTATTCATTATTTTCTCAAATGACAAAACATGACAAATTTTTTTCTTTAATCAATCGCAAGTAGGATTAGTCAAAGGATCAAAACCCTAATGGCCTCGCATTTAATTCGCCGCGCGCTTGTTAATTATTTTGCCATTATTTTGTAACTGTTCAGGGTTTGTAATAGTTAACTTAGGGTTTTTATTTACTGTTTAAATCCCCGATTTTTGGTTATGTAATTAATCCCCCTCCCCGAAGCCTTGTAATAGCTAGGTTTATTTTCTCGCATTTTTAATTTCTGCAAATATTTAACTGTTTAGATGTATGCTAATAGGATTGTATGGTAAGAATGCATGACAAAATTAAAAGGGTTAGAAAACCCTAATGTGCAAAGACAATAAACTTAAAATGAATCACTCGCACATATTCACTCTTAGGGTATACTCTCACTTCGGTTGCCTTCGGTAAACGATATTTAAGCATAAGGTGTCTTAGTGGTTGCCCTCCAGTCTAAAGGATCAAAGTGTATCATTCGAATGTTGCCTCAGAAATGTTGCCTTGAAATGATCCTAAGACTCTAGAGTTACTACTAAGGTGTCCTAATATTGCTTTAGTGACCGTACGTCCCTTTCGAATTGACCCTTACAATTCCAACGATGGTGCTACCTACTTCTCAATAGTAGGATAGCACTGTCTAAAGGAAACAAGAATAGAAACAATCTTTTTTCGAGTAGGTAGATGCTAGTAGGTACTTGCTCAAAACAAAGCTTTTCACACTTACACCTTTCAAAACAATTTTCAAGACAAACTTCATCACATCCTTGAGGACTGATACAAGGGTTATCACGAAGTAAAAACATTTTTCAAAACAAGCACACAAACACAAGCAATTTAAAAATGAGCAAGTACCTAAGAGCCCGTAGATAACTACGGATAGAAAGGGTGCTAACACCTTCCCTTTCTATAATCTACCCCCTGTACTCAAAATCTCGAAAAAGGATTTTTTCTGTGCTTTTTTCCTTTCCGGTTGGATAAAATAAAAGTCGGTGACAACTCTTGCTTAACGCGACATTTTGCAAACAAAAAATGAAAAATGAAAACCAGTATTAAACAGTCGGTTCTGCCATCGTATCACAGGATGACATGTCATTATCCAGCACACCTGGGGCAGTCCAGTCAAGATTCCAAGAAATCTCTCAAGAAGTGCTAAATAACCAGGGGCATGTCTCCATATCCATCACTTGAGGAATTGAACGCAAATCCCAACAAAGGGTTACGTATAGTCAATTAATTCCTGGCAGTGCCACCAACATTTGCTACTAGGGGCAGTGATAAATCTCCCCAAAATCCTTCTCATAGGATGACTCCCATCCAGAGTTTAATCTCTGAAAACCTTTTCCCCAGCTGAGTCGACCTCAAGAATCTTCGAGGATTTTCCCCAGTGAAGTCGCCACCTCTCCAACAGACCGACAACAAGGTTTATTCCCCAAACAAACAACAAGATTCCCCAGCTTGAGTTTGCCTCTCCGACTACTATAAATCAAAGGACCACAACTCCTCTTTCCCAGTAGACTACTCTACAATCCCAAGCAAGTTACCGTGAAGCCTGGAAACCGACCAGATAACAGTTAACTTCAGTAAGTTGTTGTGAAACGTGAACCCAACCAGATATCAGTTCAACTTCATCCTTTCAAGAATTTGTTGTGAAACCTGGACCCGACTAGATATCAGTTCAACTTCATCCTTTCAAGAATTTGTTGTGAAGCCTGGACCCGACCAGATATCAGTTCAACCTTGTCCATCAAGATATATCTCCCCAGTAGAGCAACGAACAACTAAAACTCCTAAACTCTTTTCCCCAGCGGAGTTTCTCCTCAAACAACAAAACAGGATTCCCCAGCGGAAACATTCTAAGAAATATTTGAGGATGTGCATACACTTCATCCCCAACGGCTGTCCGGAATTCAGCTTCCCAAAACTCCCCAGCACTTATCAAGGATTTATTTTCCAAGACAAATTTACATTCCAACAACCTTTTCATGCATCATACTACATACATGATAAGCGCATATAGCACAAATGCATACGGAATAATCTAATTTATTTTGAGAACATCATTACACCATGAATTTCATACATCATGACATTGCATACAACTAACTCTTTACCTTTTCAGGAAAGACCAATCAACAGAAAATTATCATCAACAAATTTTCAACAAAGACAAGACAACCATTTGTGAACAAATCAATGGTAGATCAATTCCCGAAATAGGACAGGGTGACTATCTACATGACGAATGCTCCTTTCATACCTCTACTGGTTCAGTTTAAATCTCTCAACGGTTTATCCTGATCCTTTCCGGTAGACATTTTCTCTGGTTCAGATGAATCGCTCCAAGATTTATTCGGATTCTTTCCATTTAAATAAAATTCAAGACCTATATTGGTTCAGTTTAAATCTCTCAACGGTTTATCCTTATCCTTTCTAGTAGACATTTTATCTGGTTCAGATAAATCGCTCCAAGATTTATTCTAATTTTTCCAGTTAAAGAAAATTCAAGACCTCTACTGGTTTAATTTAAATCTCTCAATGGTTTATCATGATTCTTTCCCATAGACATTTTCTCTGGTTCAGATAAATCGCTCCAAGATTTATTCTGATTCTTTCCAGACCTCTATTGGTTTAGTTTAAATTTCTCAATGGTTTATCCTGATTCTTTCCCGTAGACATTTTCTCTGGTTTAGATAAATCGCTCCAAGATTTATTCTGATTCTTTCCAATTATAGAAAATTCAAGACCTCTACTGGTTCAGTTTAAATTTCTCAATGGTTTATCCTGATTCTTTCCCGTAGACATTTTCTATGGTTCAGATAAATCGCTCCAAGATTTATTCTGATTCTTCTACTGGTTCAGTTTAAATCTCTCAACGGTTTATCCTGATTCTTTCCCGTAGACAATTTGTCTGGTTCAGATAAATCGCTCAAAGATTTATTCTGATTCTTTCCAGTTAAATATTCTTTCCAGACCTCTGCCGGTTCAGTTTAAATATCTCAATGGTTTATCCTGAGTCTTTCTGGTAGACATTTACTCTAGTTCAGATAAATCGCCCCAAGATTTATTCTGATTCTTTCCAGACCTCTGTCAGTTCAGTTTAAATCACTCAATGGTTTATCCTGATTCTTTCCGGTAGACATTTTCTCTGGTTCAAATAAATCTCTCCAATATTTATTCTGATTCTTTCAAGTTAAAGAAAATTCAAGACCTCTATTGGTTCTGTTTAAATCTCTCAACGATTTATCCTGATTCTTTTCGGTAGACAGTTTCTCTGGTTCAGATAAATTGCTCCAAGATTTATTCTGATTCTTTCCGGTTAAAGAAAATTCAAGACCTCTACTGGTTCAGTTTAAACCTCTCAATGGTTTATCCTGATTCTTTCCCGTAGACATTTTCTCTGGTTCAGATAAATCGCTCCAAGATTTATTCTGATTCTTTCCAGTTAAAGAAAATTCAAGACCTCTACTGGTTCAGTTTAAATCTCTCAACGGTTTATCCTAATTCTTTCCCGTAGGCATTTTCCCTGGTTCAGATAAATCGCTCCAAGATTTATTCTGATTCTTTTCAGACCTCTATTGGTTCAGTTTAAATCTCTCAACGGTTTATCCTGATTCTTTCCCATAGACATTTTCTCTGGTTCAGATAAATCGCTCTAAGGTTTATTCTGATTCTTTCCAGTTAAAAAAAATTAAAGACCTCTGTTGCGGATTCCAAACATTCCCAGGTGTTCTTCTTCATACAGATCTAGGATTTCTAAACAGAAACCCTAAGATCTTTATGCGCCACTCTCGATCATTATTACCTGCAAAAACAAGAAGAAATAGATTAGGAAATCCAATCAAAGAAATTATAAGGAAGCTAGACGATCTACGACGGAGGAGGTAACACTCAAAACTTAGCTTTTAGGGTTTTTATATTTGGTTTTGAATGTTTTGGGTGTGCAATTGTTGTTTTGAAATTTCTGGGTTTTGGGTTAAATCATCGGAGGTTAGGGTTTGAATTTGGTTATTTTTTTGTGGGAATTGTTGTTGTTGTTGTTTTTTGACTAGAGGAACGAAACCTCCAAAATCTTCTCAAACACAACAAATCTCTCAAGTCCTTAAGCACTTATGAAGAACAAACCCAAAATTCCCTCATCACCTGTTTAGATTATGAAGAACAAGCACTCTTCAGTATCCTTCTGATCCAATTTGGAAAGAAACATAAGACTTGTTTCTTTCTTTCCTTTGAATCCAACATTCCAAGCACAACTGTTGGCCCCCTCTTTCGAATCCAGCACCCTGGACCTCCACTCAAGGTCCCACACTCATTCAAGGCCTGAATTAAGGTAAGTCACTCTTACCTTTGAAATTTTCGTTTCATGGCATAGTATAACTTTCCCCTTCGATTGGCACATGTATATAATATTTTCATTTACACCCTTTAATATGTTTTTATGGCTGATTCTTTTGTTTCTTGTTCCTTGAGCTTTAAATATACTTTAATAATTAATTTGATCACAAGACAAATGCTAGCATGGCCTTAGTCCATGTTTCCATTTAATATCCTAAACGAAAGAAACAGGAGGGAAAAGACATGAAACGAAGCCTTGGGCTTCAATGCTAACTTCCAGGCCCAGCCAGCATGCATGCTCATGCTGACTTCCAAGCCCTAGAAAGCCAGAATCGAAGGCCATGACTTGCTGATGCCAGCCCAATCGAAGAAGGCAACAAGGCAGAACCAGAAGGCGCACCCTACTGACTTCCCAGCCCAATCGTAGGCCATGACCTGCTGGTGCCAATGCCCAATCGAAGGCCATGACTTGCTGGATGCCAACTCCCAATCTAAGAACTCCAATAGAAGCAGAATCGAAGGCTGCTTCCCCCCGATCGAAGCAGCTCTTTTGTTACTTCTTTTTTATTTTATTTTTTTCCTTTACATTTTTCTTGCCTTTCAATATGGTTGTAATAGTGTATGATTTTTCTTTTTTGCATTTTTATTACTTTTGTACAAATGCTAGTAATTAGGTGTTTTTGGCAAGATAAAACCAAGAAGTAGACAACCCCTAATCAAGACAAAATGCATGTAAATCAAACACACTTCGCACACATGCACCCTTAGGGTAATCTCACTTGTTGCCTCGGAAAATAGTCATGTCCCTCGAACATGGGCATTTTAGAAAAGACCCTCGATAAAAGATCATAGTCTCTCGATGACCCTCGATGTTGCCTTCGGTAAATGATCTAGTCCCTAAACGACATTGCTAAAATGTCCCATAGGTTACCTTCTATGACTATACAAACGTCCCATGCCCGTCCCTTCACATCCAACGATGGGGCTTCTTACCAAAACAATGGTAAGATAGAAACATCTAAAGGAGGAGGAAAAGAACATCTAAGACCTTTTGAGTAGGTAGATTGATCCTAGTTGCTCGCTTGCTCACAACAAAAACATTTTTATATAGCAACACTCTCATTTTGAAACATTTTCAAAAGACAACACTTTGTACGCGTTCTTATAGAAACGAGAGCCATTACAAAGACACCTTTTCAAAATCACTTTAAAACACATTCCACAAACACCTCTTTGAAATTTTTTCCAAACAACACTTTGTACGCGTTCTTATAGAGACGAGAACCATTACAAAGACGTTTTCAAAATACTTTCAAAACTCACACCACAAGCACATTTTCAAACAAAAAGAAAGTGATCTAGCAAGCAACTAAGAGCCCGTAGATAACTACGGATGAAAAGGGTGTTGATACCTTCCCTTTTGTCATAATCTATCCCCCGAATTCAGAAATAATCTCGAAAGGTCTTTCATGTTCTTTTCAGCCTTTCCTTTTGGATAAAAGAAAAGTCACTAGCGACTCTTGCTATCCGCAACAATTACGATAAAACGCAAAACACTCAAGTCAGTTCTCCCACCGTGTTACATATGGTATAATATCCGTAGGCCAAAACTAGGGACCTACCAGCTAAGAATACCTTTCATGAAACCCGTTATTATGTTGCATCATCATGCATTCATACATATTGCATTTCAAATATTCATTATTTTGCATTTTTTGTTGTCTTATTCACAAGATTTAAAAATTATAATAATCAAAGGTTTTTTGGTGAAGTATCTTAAAAATTGTTTCCAAAGGGAAACAACTTGTCCGTGTTAGTTTCGTCAAGCCAGATATGACAAAGATCAAAATTATCAAAGAGAAGATGTATGACAGAGTCATGATTTTGTTTGTTCACCGTTATAGGGATACCCTTGAGTTGACTAAAGTCAATGTGCAATTGGATGCTATCAGTACCTTGGTCCATTTCTACAATCCACCAATAAGATGTTTTACTTTTCAAAATTATCAATTGGCGCCAACTTTGGAAGAATTTGATTGAATTTTGAATTTCTCTAAAAAAGGGGGTCTATGTAGGAATTGGATAAACTATTGATGTTAAATACTTAGCAAGAGGTTTAAGGATATCCTATCCTGAGTTTTCACTTAATTACAAAAGAGAAGGTGATGTACAAGGGATTAAAAGACAATACTTGGAGAATAAAGCCCTTTATTTTTCCAGTAAGAAAGAATGGGAGTCTTGTGTTGATTGTTTAGGCTTGCTTGTTTTTGGTGTAATTCTATTTCCACAGACTTTGAACTATATTGACCCTGCAGCTATTAGTGTGTTTTGGGGAGCAAAAGTGATAAATGTGGATCCAACTCATGCTTTTCTAGCCGATGTTTACTATGCTATTCATACTCGTTTTGAAAAGGGGAGGGGTGTGCTGAGCTGTTGCATCCCACTCTTATATTCTTGGTTTATGACTTATCTTTATAAGGAGGACTACATGGTTAAAACTTTGACACGATATGAATGGCCTCAAAAATTAAGGGCTCTCACTACTGACTCTATTTTATGGTATGAAAGGAAGCTAAACATTGGAGATATCATTTACAATTGTGTAGACTTTTCGAATGCTCCTCTAATTGGGTCACATGGTTACATCAATTATAACCCTAATTTGGCCCTATGATAACTTGGGTATCATTTGGAGGATGAACCCTCCGACGAGAAGCTTCAACAATTGATCATTCACGAAATGGGTAAAAATGACCGTGAGTTGCTCAGCAAAATTATTCGAGCTTGGAATAGGGTTAACAAAAGAAAGGCCTAAAAGAAGAATGCTGGGGCGAGGGAACCTTACACTTAAGGGTTTTGGATAGAGTGCAAGTTCTTAAACTACCATTTAACGTTGATCCTGAGTACAAGCTGTTGTACCCCAAAATTTGCCCTCCCATGTTCTTCAAAATTTGCCAAGGACAATCTCCAAATGGTTCAAGATCCCTCAAGGGTTGCACAATCCAATTGCCTCCTAACACAGTCAAAATTAGGGTTTTGGTTATGGCAAAGAAATTGAGGTTTCCAAGGGTCCAATCAAGTCCCATATGCCTACATACATTGTCAAGCATCCATATGTCAAGTTTCAAGACTCACAGCACCAAGTTGCACAGTCAAAAACCCTAATTGCTCCACAGTCAACTGCAGGGGCAAAATGGTCATTTGACAGTCAAAAGTCAAAAATTTTGGTCAACATCTTATTTTGAATCCACAATCATCATTTGATCAATTCTTGATCATGATTCCACAAGCATGGCTCAAAAAGTCTCAAGATGCAAAAGTTTCTATTTTTGGACAGTTGAAAAGTCAACTGCAAATTGACCAAGGCATAACTTCTTCATGGTTTATCAGAAAAATTCCATACAATGCTCATTTTGAATAGAATGACATTTCCTACAACTCATCTTGACACTCCAAGTCCAAGAAATGCTCTCACAAAAAGTTATCAATTTCAACATTATAGGTCATTTTCAAAAGTCAACAAAAAGGCACTTTAAGTCAAAGACCATAACTTGAGATTGGTAAATCAAAATGACATGGGACCAAAGAAATTGGTTAGAGGACTTCAAGACCTTTCCAAAATGTCCAAGAACATGTTCATAGCTTCAAAATGGAGCAAGATATGCATTGGAGAAGTTGGGAAAATTTTGGGAACTTTCAAAAATCAACTTTGCCTAAAACCCTTCAAAATTGCTAATGGGCCTCAAATTCTTTCTTGAATCATTACCCAAAGCCTATTCACGACCCATTGAGCTCAAAGGGATTTATTTTCTTATTTTTAATTAATTAATTGAATTTTTATTCTTATTAATTCATTTAATTAGATTTAATTATGAGAAAATATCAAATAATGCTTTTTCAAATCTTTTTGTGCAGCAAATCAAACTAGGGCAAGCTGGCCAAGTCGTTTCACATCCAAAAAAGGAAAATCATCCATAATTGGCAAAGGTTTCAATGAAAAAAGATTGAAAAATATATGATGAAAATCAAAGATATGAAACATCAATTCATGGACTTATGGGCTTGTTTCTTGACCTAAATTCGTTCACATACAAAGGCTGAGTGAAACCTAATTCAGAAAGACACGAAAAGCTGCTCACAAACTCAGAACCAATTTGCAAATTTTCATAAAAAGCTTGAAACTGATTTCATAGTAGCAGCATAATTCAAAGCTTCTAAAGGATTCCAACACCTTGCTGACATTGCTAGGAAGCTTTTACAATCAAGAACGAGTCAAAACGTGCAAAGAATTGAAAAACACAGGCCATACGGTTTGCCATATTTTCTTGAATTCCATATCATGATTCATGCGCATTTGATACATATTATTGGTTGTTTTATATTCACAGGGACCTTCTGAAGCTAATGATATGATTCAATTGCATCATAAGGCTCTGTATCGTGATTTGCCATTAACGTGTTTTAGGGTTTCAGAGCTCAAAAAATTGGGGCTTTGCATATGATGTAAAATTGGACTATCAAACCAGTATAGACAAATTACTTGCAACGAGACGAAGCGATTGAAACCCTCACGCCCAATTTATATAAGCTGTAGGCGTAATCGCTATTTTCACTATTTCACTTAGAGGGGGTTTAAAACCCCCGCTATCTTGTGCATGTTGCAGGTAAAAAGACGAAGAAGAAGCATGCGTGTCCAGGCGTGGTTGGGTGATTCAAACTGCGCGCGTTTTTTGTTTTATATCACTAACGTTGTTTTTTTCTATATAACATTTGTTTTCCATTATAGTTACGAACGCGTTGCCTGGCTCAGTTGGTTGATGAGGTGTATTGCAAGCATTGGGACTTGGGTTCGGTTCCCAGGTCCCCCCACTTAATTCATGATTTTTGTTATAATGCTTTCCTATGTAGCGCCTCATTCAATGGCTTACCATGAGTCCCACGCCTATGCTTGCCAAGTGGCCATGATGCCCAATCCAATGGCCAGAAGATGGAACCCACGGTGTACTCCAGTCAACCAACGCACATACAATCCTGAAAGGTCAAACGTAGCTAATGTTCATGGGCCAAAATTCCTCAAGCTTACCTCCCTTTGGGCTTGACACCCCCTTGGTTTGCAATTTGATTTTTTTTCTTTCTTTTAATTTCTTTCAATAATTTTTTTCATATAATTATTATTAAGTCATTAAAATTAATCTTTTCCTAATAAAATCAGAAAATCAAAATACAAAAATATGTTTAATCATTTATTAATTTACTCATTAATTTATTTTTTGTAAATAAATAACTAATAATTAACTTAGTTAAATTAGGTCAATTTTAACACTTTTCTTAATAAATAAAAAATATCTAGAATTAGGTTTTTTGACATTTTCACTTTTTTTCCTTAATTAATTATTTTCATCATTATTCATTTATTATTATTAATTACTATTTATTTTTGTAAATAAACATGTAAATCAATTAGTAAATTAGGTTAACTATAATATTTTCTTAATAATTAAAAATAATTTAGAACTAGGGTTTCCTTCTAATTTTAATTTTCTTTATTTTCATAAATACCAAAAACATAAAAAACATTTTCCTTTCTCTAATTAAATAATTAAATAGACTTTAATTTCATTTAATTTCAAGCAAAGGGTCAAAACCCTCAGACGTTCAATTTTAATTTCACGCATTTATTTTCTTATCAATTATTATGTAACTGTTTGTTGGATGTAATAGTAATTAGGTATTTATTTACTTTCCGCACTTTTATCAAAAACGGGTCTTTGTACTTTGGCGATGTATAGACCCGCGCCTTGTAATAGCGTAGCTTTATCTTTCCGTCTTTTAACTTTCCGTACTCTTAAATTCTAATTATGTATGACAAGATTTGTATGACAAATAAAATCAACCCGTAGCTCACAATGATGCATGTTCAAAGATAAACGTAACATGAAAAGCAACACACAAATACACACACCACTTCTAGGGTACGCCTCACTCGTTACCTTACCTTCGAAACGTGGTGGTCAAGTATAGGACGTTTTAGTAAGTCCTTATGTCCATGATCCAATTGCCTCGAAACGGTTGCCTCAGATTAAAAAAGGATCAAGGACATAAGGGTAGCTTCTAAGGTGTCCTACTGTTGCTTCGGTGACCACACTGTCCCTACACTCGAATTGACCTGAACACCTCCAACGGTGGTGCTACCTACCTCTCAATGGTGGGATGGCACTACCTTAAGGACTTCTACACAACCTAATTCCTTAGGGTAGGTAGATGACTCATGGATACTTGCTCTATTCAGAAAAACAAATCAAAACATCTTTTCACACCGACACTTTCAAAAAGCTTTCAAAACAATTTTTCAAACACTCTTGAGGACTGATACAAGAGTTACTCAGAAATCTTTCAAAGAAACTTTTTCAAACCCACTCACATTTTGAAAAGCAAACATTTTGAAAACATAAGAGCAAGTATCTAAGAGCCCATGGATAACCATGGATAGAAAGGGTGCTAACACCTTCCCTTTCTATAAATCTACCTCCCGAACCGAGAGACAATCTCATAAGGAATTTTGCTGTGCTTTTGTCCTGTCCATGTTGGAGAAAATAAAAGACGGTGGCGACTCTTGCTTCCGCGACATTTCGCGAACCAGCGTTAAACAGTCAGTTCTAAATCCACCGATCATACAAGCCAAATGTCTAGATCTTATTACTATGTCCATAGAAGAGATAAACAACTTGAAGAAAGCACTAGATCAATCTCAAAAGGAGAAAGAGGAATCCGAGCTTAGCCTTCATGACCTTGCTAAGGAGAAAAAACATATGCAACAAGAGCTTGAATCAAATATTTTTCCCTTTGTTATTGATCGAATATTTTTCGATATCTGAATTGTACTCCCTTTTGATGATGGTTGTTATTTCAATAAAGGCACTCTTAGTTTCCATATTCAAAATTGTATATTTATTTTGAGATACTCACCAATAAAAAACAAAACCTAGAAAAATATATAAAGGAATCCAACGTGAATAAGACAAAGATTAAAAAACTTTTAGCATATTCATACGCATTCATGCATAAAAATCACATTTAGTAGATTTTCATGCATAAAACTTATCATTTTTCAAAATTATTCTCCAGTTAAATCATTGGTAAGAAAGCATCGCCTCTCCGACTGTCATATCAAACAAGAGACCATGAAAAGAAAGTGATGGAATAGATCAAAGAAAATTAAGCCGCTTTCAAAGAATATTTGAAGCAAGTTAAAGGTAACATCGACTCAATGAAAGGAGACATGAGTCATGTTTTGTTAGCCTTAAAGAACATCATCGTAAGGCAAGATCAGATTCCTAGGGAAGCCTTTGAAGAAGTAGCCTAAACTATTGGTGCATCGAGCGGTCACCAACCAAGAAGAGAACCAGCGTCAGGACCTCTAAGGTCAACTGTGGCTTAGCAAGAAGTCAAGCAAGCTGATACTGAATGTTTTGTCCTTCCTCCATCGAAGGCAGGGGCATCTCATACCTTGCAAATTCAGTCAACAATCCACACGACATGGACAATTACATAGACCTGCAGTATAAAGATCATGACTTACAAAATGTCAACCAGGGGCCTCAAAGAACTACCCATACCAATTTTGTTGAAAATCCCATGGAGCTTACTCAGTTTAAAGCTCTTAAAGAAAGGTTAAAGGTCGTGGAGGGTTACCATGCTTTCGACGTCGATGCTCTCAAAATGGGTTTAGTTCCAGATATGGTGATCCCTCTAAAATTCAAAGTGCCCGACTTTGGAAAATGTAAGGGACTCATATGCCCAAGGAACCATCTACACATGTATTGCAGAAAAATGCATGCCTATGTTCAAGATTAAAAGCTAATGATCCATTGTTTCCAAGACAGTTTGAGTGAGGCATCTCTAGACTAGTACATGCAATTGGAGCGAGTTTATATCCAAATATGGGTAGATCTTGCCAACACTTTCTTAAGACAATATAAGTACAACTTGGACATGGATCCTAACTGTATGCAACTCCATAACTTATCTCAAAAGAAAGATGAGTCCTTCAAAGAGTATGCTCAATGATGGAGAGAAATGGCAGCCCGTGTGCAACCACCGCTCATGGAGAAAGAATTCGTGGTCATGTTCATGATTACCCTTCAAGGGGTATATTATGACAAAATGGCAGGAAGTGTCTCTTTCGGATTTTTTGATTTGGTGACTATTGATGAAAGAATTGAAGCATGTATAAAAAGTAGCAAGATACAAGGGGCATCATCCAATACTCCTTACAACTCAAAGAAACATGTTCCTAACTTTTCGAAGAAAAAGGAGGGAGAAATTAACGTTTTTGAATCACATCCAAGGGAATAACTACCATTGGTAATTCCATGTGAACAACAACATAACAGGTTTGAAAGGCCTCCGAGAAGATTTGATCCTCTCCCCATGCCTCATAGTCAATTACTACAACACTTACTTAAAGCATCTTTGGTGGAGCTGAAGACTCCCGCCAAAATATGATGCTAATGCGAGGTGCGAGTATCATGTTAACTCTTCGAGACATACCATAGAAAAATGTTAGGCCTTCAGACATAAGGTTCAAGATTTGTTGGATTCCCAAGATATCACTTTTGACAACCCAAATATCAAGATGAATCCCATGCCTTCGCATGGTGGCTAACTGTGCATGCAATTGAAGTAGTTACTAACCATGGAGAGATCAAAGAGCAGTTTCCTCCCATCCAGGAAACCTTCGTCAGTAAAGGAGTAGAACATGGTGGACAATTAGCAATGATATCCAACAAGAGCAGCACTAAAAGAGCATATGACTTCATCCGTGAGTACACTCCAGGCGAAGAGCTGAAGAATTGGACAACCGTGGAGATTCCAGAGATCTTTTTCTTTCCAAAGTAATTTTTCTTGTTTTAAAAAGAACCTATGTCAAGCCCGAGAAATAGGGGTAGCTTGTAAGGGTCCCTCATTTATTTTCAAACAATATTTTCAATTAATAAGAATTATGTTTTGCATTCAATTAAGATCCTTGTCTTTCTCTTGCATTTATCTCTTATGTTTTAAAATGGAAATACTTTTCTTCATATGCATTTTTCAAATTCACATAGTAAGCTGCACCAAAATATGATAAAATGTGCAGATCCATATCCAAACCCATCGATAATGTTACTCTGCTATCTGATATAATTTTGATGCACCAATTAACCAAGCTGAAGAGGAAGATGATGGAGATCTTGAACTCTTCGAAGAATTGGAGAGTGTATTAGAGAAAAGGGACGACAATATACAACCATACCAAGAATCTATTGAGATCATTAACCTTGACACAGAGAAAGATCTGAAAGAGATCAAGCTAGGGGCAACCTTGGAGGAAAGCGTCAAAGAAAGGCTGATCAAGCTTTTACCTGAATATATGGATATATTTTCCTGGTCTTATAGAGACGTGCTAAGGTTGGATACATATATTATGGTGCACAGGTTACCTCTCAAGGAAGGTTATTCTCCAGTTAGACAGAAGCTCAGAAGAACTCATCCAGATATGTCTGGCAAAATTCGAGAAGAGGTGCTTAAAGAATTTGGTGCATGGTTCTTAGGCGTGGTAGATTATCCACCTTGGATATCTAACATCGTGCCAGTTCTCAAGAAGGATGAAAAAGTACGCATATGTGTAGATTATTGGGATACGAACAAAGCAAGTCCCAAAGACGGTTTCCCGTTACCTTACATAGATGTTTTGGTAGATAATACAGCCCAAGCGTTAGTATTCTCATTCATGGATGATTTCTCAAGTTATAATCAGATTAAAATGGCACCCGAGGATATGGAAAAGACTACTTTCATGACTCTTAGGGCACCTTCTATTACAAAGTGATGCCTTTTGTTCTAAAGAACGCAGGGGCAACTCTTTTCTCTCTTGTATATGGCATGGAGGTAGTACTCTCTATTTAAGTAGAGATTCCCTCACTACGAGTTCTAATGGAAACAAAGCTTGAAGAATCAGAGTGGGTCCAGGAACGACTTGATTAGCTCAACCTTATTGAAGAAAAACGCTTAACAACTCTATGCCATGGTCAGTTGTACCAAAAGCGGATGAAGAAAGCATTCGATAAGAAGGTCCGTACTCGAGTGTTTAAAGAAGGGGACTTGGTTTTCAATAAGATTCTGATACCTCACATATATTCACATGGTAAATGGACACCCAAATATGAAGGTCCATATGTGGTTAAAACAACATTCTCGGGTGGAGGTCTTATCCTCTCAACAATGGATATGGAAGAACTACTGCATCCGACGAATGCAAATGCAGTAAAAAAATACTATGTATAAAAATCCCGCTAGTCGTAACCCTAATCTGGCGACTTAGGCAAAAAGGGACATCGCGGTGGATTGAAAACCCTAAAGGGAGATCCAGGCAAAAATTAGGGACATATAAACAAAAAAATTATACAGGTGGATTGAAAACCCAAAAGGGTAGTCCAGGCAAAAGTTAGGAATCTTATTCAAAATAAAGAACAAAAAGACTGCGATCTAAGAACCACAAATACGACCACAAAGTAGAAGGATTAATCCAAATCATTTGACTCAGAAGCAAAGGAGATTGGAGTTATCAAAAGAACATTGGAGAAACAGTAGTAGCGATTATCATTTTCATTGCCATTTTCATTTTTTGTCAAAACTTAATGTGATTACCTCTTTCTAGGAATTATATCTTGTACTCTCACCTATTCAAAGACATGTTTATCAATAAAATATTTACTTTTTCAAATCTTTTCAATTTGTGTTTTTTTTTTGTTTTTTTCCGAACTTGTTTGCAGAATACTACGAGAATTTCTTATAAATACTGCGACGAAATTATTTTGGGGATTAATGAACAATTAAAAAGCATTTGATAAAAAATCAAAGAGCATTTTGGTTAGAAAAACGTCGAAAGAAATTCCATGTTGTGATCGGTGGATCTGGAACTGACTGTTTTTAGCTGGTTCGTGAAATGTCGCGGAAGCAAGAGTCGCCACCGTCTTTTATTTTCTCCAACATGGACAGGACAAAAGCACAACAAAATTCCTTATGAGATTGTCTCTCGGTTCGGGAGGTAGATTTATAGAAAGGGAAGGTGTTAGCACCCTTTCTATCCATGGTTATCCATGGGCTCTTAGATACTTGCTCATTTGTGTTTTCAAAAATGTTTGCTTTTCAATCGTGAGTGGGTTTGAAAAAAGTTTCTTTGAAAGTTTCAGAATAACTCTTGTATCAGTCCTCAAGAGTGTTTGAAAAATTGTTTTGAAAGCTTTTTGAAAAGTGTCGGTGTGAAAAGAGTTTTTTGATTCGTTTTGAATAGAGCAAGTATCTATGAGTCATCTACCTACCCTAAGGAATTAGGCTGTGTAAATGTCCTTAAGATAGTTCCATCCCACCATTGAGAGGTAGGTAGCACCACCGTTGGAGGTGTTCAGGTCAATTCAATTGTTAGGGACAGTGTGGTCACCAGAGCAACAGTAGGACACCTTAGAAGCTACCCCTATGCCATAGATCATGGACATAAGGACTTACTAAAACGTCCTATACTCGACGACCACGTTTCGAAGGCAACGGGTGAGGCGTACCCTAAGAGTGGTGTGTGAATTTGTGTGTTGTTTTCATGTTATGTTTTATCTTGTACATGCATCACGGTGATCTACACTTGTTTTTAATTTAGGCCATACATTCTTTCATGCAATTATAATTTAAAAGTGCGGAAATTTAAATGCGGAAAGTAAAATCCTACGCTATTACAAGGCGCGAGTCTATACATCGCCAAATTACAAAGACCCGTTTTAATAAAAATGCGGAAAGTAAAATAAATTCCTAATTACTATTACATGGCTTGAGCAATTACATAATATTTGAAAGAAAATAAATGTGCGAAAGAATTAAAGTTGCACGTTCGAGGGCGTTGGACCCTTTTGAAATTAAATTAAATTAAGAGTTAATTAATTATTCAATAAAAGAAAGGAAATGTTTTTTAGGTTTTTGGTATTTAATGGAATAAGAAAAGAATTTAAAATATTAGAAGGAAACCCTAGTTCTAAATGTTTTTAAATTATTAAAGAAAAGGTTAAAGTTTAAAACCTAATTTACTAAATTATTAATGTACATGTTTATTTACAAAAATATTTAATAATTAATAATAATAATGAGAGAAAATTATTTATTTAAGAAAAAGGTGAGAATGTTAAAAAACCTATTTTCTACATATTTTAATTTATTAAGAAAAAGATTAAAGTTTTAACCTAATTTAACTAAATTAATTATTTAACATTTATTTACAAAAATAATAATAGTGAAATTAATATTAATAAAAATAAACATTTTTTTCTAGTTTCTGATTTATTATTATGAAAATTATTTTATGGTAAAAAAGAAAAATTAAAACATTAAAAAAGAATTAGAAAAGAAAATCAAATAAAAAATTAAAAATGTGCAAACCATGGGGAGAAATTTGACCCATTGAATCAAGGCCCTGTTTGACTTTCCAGGATAGAGTGCATGTTTATTGACTGGCGTGCATGGTAGACATCCTCTTATAGCCTTTGGATTGAAGCTCATGGGCGTGTGGCAGGCTTGGATGTGAACGTGCATGATGGACTTTGGATGAAGTGCTACGCTGGAATACCTTGCAACAAAAATTATTAAGCGTATGAGGGGGACCTGGGAATCAAACCCAGGTCCCAGTACCTGCAGGACACCTCAACAACCATCCAGGCTAGCGCGTTTCTTTGTTAACATAATGCATGAGAAATATAATATACAAAAAGTGTTAGTTAGTGGTATTAACAAAAATTTGCGCGCTAGTATTTGAATCCCCCAGTCATGTCTTGACACGCCAGCTTCGTCTTCATCTTTCTGCCTGTAACATGAACAAATAGCGGGGGTTTTAAACCCCCACAAAAACAAAAGCCAGAAAATAGCGATTAGCACATGGATAAATATAAAAAGGGCGCGAGGTATTGATTGATTTCGTCTTGAGGTCACGAATCCATTGGCATAGGTTTGGTGGTCTGATTTTTCCATATGAAGAAACCCCTAATTTAGAGCTCCTGAAACCCTAATGTCCATCAATGGCAGATTTTGATATAGGCATTGTTAGTTCAATTAAAGGGTACCATTAGCTTCAGAACATCCATATTAGTGTAAATCAACATTTAAAACATATGAATAATGCATGTAAATTAAAAAACGATAATGGACAAGTTCAAGAAAAGTGTGATGTTGTTCTACCAATTCTTGAGGTCTGGAGACTTGGTTTTGATTGTAATCGACTCCTGGATGCTTTGGAAATGTATTGGAATGCTTTTGGAGCTTTGAATTGTCCTCTAGGTGTGAAATCAGTTTTCAACTTTTGGCCAAAAATTTGCAATTTCGTTCTTTGTTTTCTGAGCAGCCTTTGTGTGTATGAGCATTAGGTTTAGTCTTGTATATGTATCTGAACGTGATTAGGTTAAGAAAACAAGCCCAAGGTCCATCCATTCATGTTTTGAAGATTTGATTTTCAATTATATCAATTTCAATCTTTTTGCCATGAAACCATTGCCAATCATGTAGAATATTTCCTTTTTGAATGAGAAACGATTTGCCACCTTGCCCTAGTTTGATTTGCTGCACAAAAAGATTTAAAAAGCATGATTTGATATTTTTCTTATATTTAAATTTAATTAAATGAATTAATGATAATAAAAATTCAAATAATTAATCAAAAATAATAAAATAACTCCCTTTGAGCTCAATGGGTCGTGCATATGCTTTGCGTAATGATTCATGGAAGAAATTGAGGCCCATTAGCATTTTTGAAGCCTTTTGTGCAAAGTTGACTTTTCAAAATTCCCAAAAATTTCCCAACTTCTACAAGGCATATCTTGCTCAACTTTGAAGCTATGAACATGTTCTTGGACATTTTGGAAAGGTCTTGAAGTCCTCTAACCAATGCCTTTTGTACCATGTAATTTTGATTTACCAATCTCAAGTTATGGTCTTTGACTTAAAGTGCCTTTTTGTTGACTTTTGAAAATGACCTATAATGTTGAAATTGATAACTTTTTTTGAGAGCATTTCTTGGACTTGAAGTGTGAAGATGAGTTGTAGGAAATGTCATCCTATTCAAAATGAGCATTGGATGGAATTTTTCTGATAAACCATGAAGAAGTTATGCCTTGGTCAATTTGCAGTTGACTTTTTCAACTGTCCAAAAATAGAAACTTTTGCATCTTGAGACTTTTTGAGCCATGCTTTGAGAATCATGATCAAGAATTTATCAAATGATGTTTGTGGCTTCAAAATGAGATGTTGACCAAAATTTTTGACTTTTGACTGTCAAATGACCATTTTGCCCCTGCAGTTGACTATAGGGCAATTAGGGTTTTTGACTATGCAATTTGATGTTGTGAGTCTTGAAACTTGGCATGTGGATTCTTGACAATGTATGTAGGCATATGGGACTTGTTTGGGCCCTTGAAAACTTCAATTTCTTTGTCAGAACCAAAACCCTAATTTTGACTGTGTTAGGAGGCAATTGGACTGTGCAACCCTTGAGAGATTTTGAATCTTTGATCTTGGCAAATCTTGAAGAATATGGGAGGGCAAATTTTGGGGTACAACAGTTGCCCCTGTTCAATCTTCTTAGACCTGAGGATGTAGATTGGCTTGCGTGCCTTTCGTAATCCGAAGGTGGAAGATGATTGAACACTAGAGTGCCCAGAAATTTGCACTCACATAGTAGAATGTCAGCAGTGTGATGATGGGAATGGGCTTACAAATGCCATTTAGAGACTGTGGGGTAGGAAGATGGGCTTATAGATGCCATCTGGAAGTGTGACAATACCTGGTCGGGAATGGGCTTATAGACACCATTTGGAGATTGTTGGTATGTGGATGGGCTTATAGATGCCATCTAGGTGTCGATCGCGTAAGAGATTCCTTAGCGAGAACTTGCGTACCTGAGAAAGAAAAATAATTACCTGGCCTGTTACAGGAGTTGATCTTCAAACTCTTTATGTAGATGTGCCCTGGCTGGATACAGGTATCGAATCTTTAAACTCTTCAGACGTGCCCTGGAAAGATACAGGAATCGAGTCCGGAGAATATAGTCGTCAACAGATACACCCTGGCGAGATACTGGAATCAGATCTTCGAACTCTTCAGACGTGCCCCAGCGAGATACAGGAATCGAGTCTGGTAATGTTAGTCGTCAACAGATACACCCTGGCGAGATACAGGAATCAGATCTTCGAACTCTTCAGACGTGCCCTGGCAAGATACAGGAATCGAGTCTGGTAATGTTAGTCTTCAGCAGATACACCCTGGCGAGATACAGGAATCGGATCTTCAAACTCTTCAGACGTGCCCTGGCAAGATACAGGAATCGAGTCTGGTAATGTTAGTCGTCAACAGATACACCCTGGCAAGATACAAGAATCAGATCTTCGAACTCTTCAGACGTGCCCTGGCGAGATACAGGAATCGAGTCTGGTAATGTTAGTCGTCAACAGATACACCCTGGCAAGATACATGAATCGGATCCTCGAACTCTTCAGACGTGCCCTGGCAGGATACAGGAATCGAGTCTGGTAATGTTAGTCGTCAACAGATACACCCTGGCAAGATACAGGAATCGGATCTTCGAACTCTTCAGACGTGCCCTGGCGAGATACAGGAATTGAGTCTGGTAATGTTAGTCGTCAACAGATACACCCTGGCAAGATACAGGAATCGGATCCTCGAACTCTTCAGACGTGCCCTGGCAGGATACAGGAACCGAGTCTGGTAATGTTAGTCGTCAACAGATACACCCTGGCAAGATACAGGAATCGGATCTTCGAACTCTTCAGACGTGCCCTGGCGAGATACAGGAATCGAGTCTGGTAATGTTAGTCGTCAACAGATACACCCTGACAAGATACAGGAATCAGATCTTTAGTTGCGACTGTTGATAGTAATCATCTTTGTATTAACCTTTGTCCTGAAAAGACAAAACGTTAGTTGTATGCGATGTCATGTTGTATGACATGCGTGATGTTTTCAGAATGAATGAGACTGTATGTTCATGATGCGTATATGCATGCTATAATGTATGAAGATGCGATGTTTATGAATGTATGTTCTCGTCTAGGAAAGTAAATCCTTGACGGGTGCCAGGAAGTTAAATCCTGGGCTAATGTTGAGGAATGGAGCTTCGTTTCCGCTGGGGGTGGTAGTTGCAAGAATACCGGTAGGAGCATATGACTCCGTTGGGGAATAAACTTGGAGAATAGATTACTCTGCGGGGAGATGCTCTGTGGGGAGAGAGATGCTTTTCTGAGATTGATGATAACTCCGCTGGGGATACCATTGTTGAGCTCTGTTGAAAGATTTGATGAATTTCGCTGGGGGATGGGAAGACTTCGTCGGGGACGATCTTTCCGTGGCAATTGGCTGAGGATAACCCAGTTATATCCTGGTGGGGGAAATAACCTTCTGAATAAAGCCGAGGGAGCATTCGTGCTCTGCAGGTGACAAGCTTCCAGAATCTACTGGGGATAAGCTTCCTGCTGGGGAGTTTGATTCCACTTTCCTGGGGAAATTTTAAACTGTACTGGACTTTCCTGGGGAAATTTTTGAGATATACTGGGGAAGTGGCTCCTCTGAATGTCTGGTATACCGTCGGGGAACAATCTTAGATCGGGATTGCCGGGGATGCTTGTTAAGAATGTTTGTATATTGCGCTGGGGAATGTTGAGATCTGCTGGGGATACCCAACTTCCTTAAGGCTGATAGAGTGGGCTAACTCTGCTTGGGGAGAGTATCGTTGACTTGCTGGCTCACTCTCTGGGGATTTAAGATATCTTGGTTACGTTCTTCAGCCGAACTTACCTTGGTACCTTGGTGGACAGAGCAATTAGATCGCTTAGACAACTCATTATTGCCCCTGTTTCTAATGTTACCTGTAATTAATCCGTTTGTTTCGTATGTAAATATTTATGAGTTAGCAGTTATTGTCAAATGCATATATCACAAATTGAACCTTGGACGTTCTTCGCAAAACAAAACAGAAAAAGGAAAAACAAATGGCAATTTGTCTGAAAAGTGAATCTGTATTGATTTTTGAATTGCCTGTAAATAGGCGTTTTTGTACAAGAGGCTGACGTCCTAGTAAGAGAACGCCGCCGAACAACAGAGTTTATACAATTTTGTGAAAAAGGGAAAACAAAACAGCTACATGAAAAGAATAATCCCACTGGGTTCCAACTCTGCTATCGCCTTTATATATTCGAGCGTCTCATCACTTTGCTGCTCAGTTGACGATGAAGCTGATTGATCGATGCCGTCTGAACTTGGTGTTGATACCGGATTTTGGATGCAAAGTGATCCAATGAGACATAGTATTACGCTTTAATCCCTAACTTTTGCCTGGACCGCCCATTCGGGTTTTCAGTCCACCGGGATACCCATTTTTGCCCAAGCCGCCTTTTCAGGTTTTCGACTTGCCGGGTGTACAGATTTTTTCATTTCATCCCTCATTTTGCCCGAACCCTTTTGGTTCGCCGAGAAGCCCTAATTTTTGCCTAGGTATGTCAACCTAGCGGGTCTTTTATCATGCGTAGTATCTTTTTACTATGTCTGCATTGGCGGGGTGAGGAAGGTCGTCACCATCCATGGTGGTCAGAATCATGGCTCCTCCTGAGAACACATATTTAACCACAAATGGCCCTTCGTATGTAGGGGTCCATTTGCCCCTGGGATCACTTTGAGGAAGAATGATGCGTTTGATTACCAGGTCCCCAACTTGATAATCTTGTGGTCTGACTTTCTTGTTAAATGCCCTGATCATCCGTTTTTGGTACGTTTGACCATGACAAATAACAGTGAGTCTCTTTTCGTCAATTAGATTTAACTGATCAAGTCGAGTCTGGATCCAGTCATCTTCGCTCAAGCCTGCTGTTGTACCCCAAAATTTTCCCTCCCATATTCTTCAAGATTTGCAGAGAGCATGCTTCAAAATCTCCCAAGGGTTGCACAGTTCAAGGGCCTCCTAACAGTAAAAATTTAGGGTTTTGGTTATGGCAAAGAAATTGAAGTTTCCAAGGGTCCAAACAAGTCCCACAGGCCCATAAACATTGTCAAGCATCCTTATGCCAAGTTTCAAGACTCACAGCACAAAATTGCACAGTTAAAAACCCTAATTGCTCAACAGTCAACTGCAGGGGTAAAATGGTCATTTGACAGTCAAAAGTCAAAAATTTTGGTCAACATCTTATTTTGAAGCCACAAACATCATTTGATCAATTCTTGATCATGATTCTCAAGGCATGGCTCAAAAAGTCTCAAGATGCAAAAGTTTCCATATTTGGACAGTTGAAAAAGTCAACTGCAAATTGACCAAGGCATAACTTCCACATGGTTTATCAGAAAAATTCCATCCAAAGCTCATTTTGAAGAGAATGACATTTCCTAAAACTCCTCTTCACACTTCAAGTCCAAGAAATTCTCTCACAAAAATTTATCAATCTCAACATTATAGGTCATTTTCAAAAGTCAACAAAAAGGAACTTTAAGTCAAAGACCATAACTTGAGATTGGTAAATCAAAATGACATGGGACAAAAGGCATTGGTTAGAGGACTTCAAGAACTTTCCAAAATGTCCAAGAACATGATCAAAGCTTTAAAATTGAGCAAGATATGCCTTGTGGAAGTTGGGAAATTTTTGGGAATTTTGAAAAGTCAACTTTGCTTCAAATGCCTCAAAATTGCTAATGGGCCACAATTTCTTCCAAGAATCATTACCCAAAAGCTATGCACGACCCATTGACCCAAAGGGGAGTTATTTTCTTATTTTTAATTTATTAATTAAATTTTTAAATCTATTAATTCATTTAATTAAAGTTAAATATGAGAAAAATACAAAATAATGCTTTTAAATCTTTTTGATGCAGCAAATCCAACTAATGCAAGGTGGCAATTCGTTTCATGTCCAAAAAAGGCAAATCTTCCATGATTGGCATGTTCTTCATAACAAAAAGATTGAAAAAGATTATGCAAAATCACAAATTCAAAAGCATTGATTCCATGGATTTTGGACTTGTTTTTTTACCCTAATTCACTCCACATATAAATAGAAACACAACCCTAATCATAAGAACAAGAAGCTGCGCCTCAGACGAAGAACACAAAACTTGCATTTTTCTTAAAAAGTTCAAAACAGATTTCATAGTTTCAGTGTGTTTCAAAGCAAAAGAACCGTTCCAAAGGATTGCTGGGACATTTTTGGATGTGCCTCAACCATTTTCCACTCTCCATACACAAAGAACTGGTAGAATCACGTGGCCCTGTTCTCAAATATTTTCATAATCGTATTTGCATTTGCATACCTTTTCCATATGTTTTAAGCTTTGATTTATACTAACATGGTTGTTCTAAAGCTGTTGGCATCCTTTGATTGAATTTTTAAGCCCTATACGTGAATCCACCATGGAAGCTGCCTAGGGTTTCAGAGGTTTGAAATTGGGGTTTCTTTCCTGGGGAAAAATTGGACCATAAGACCAATACCATTGGACTCGTGACCTTCATACGAACACAATCATCACCTCGCGCCCAATTTATCATTGCCCAATTTCTATTCGCTATTATTTGTGGTTTCAGGTTGTGGGGGTTTAAAACCCCCGCTATCTAGTTTATTTTTTCAGGCAAAACAAATAGCAATTGGAGAAGATGATGCGTGGAGGACTATGGTTGGCTGATTCAAATAACTAGCGCCTTTTTTATTTATTCCACTAACCCTTGTTTTCTCTCTCTTATTGATTATTGCTCACTAAATGAACAAAGAAACGTGCTTGGCTGGTTGGTTGTTGTGCTGTCACGCATGCAATGGGACCTGGGTTCGATTCCCAGGTCCCTCACTTCCTCAATATTATTTTGCTTAATATACTTCCATGCAGCGTCCCCTTCAGTGGTCTACCATGCACTCAATGTCTTGGCTTGCCAAATGTCCCAGAAGATGAATATGAAGGTCAGGATGTGAGGCCCACCATACGCATCAGTCAACCACCAATACACAATCTCAGAAAAGTCAAAAAGGGCCTCCATCAAATGGGCCAAACTGCTTTCCATGAACCTCCAAATGGGTCAGAAAACCCCCCATGTTTGCCTTTTCTTTCTCTATTTTTATTTTTTTCTTTTATTTATTTTAATTATATTATTTGTTTTATTTAATTCCACAAAATTAGTTTTATAATACAAAAATACAAAAAAAATCAGAAATCATAAAAATAAAAATATATTTTATTTAATGTTATTTTGTAAATAAATTTTGTTAACCAATTTAGTTTTAATTTTAATGTTTTTTTTAATAAACTAAAAAATGTAGAAATTAGGGTTTTAATACTTTTATTCTTTTTCCTTTTTTACCATTATTAATTATTAATTATTTTTGTAAATAAACATGCCATTTAAATAATTAATGTAAATCAGGTCAAAACTTAAACATTTTTTTTAATTAATTAAAAACAATTTAGAACTAGGTTTTTATTTAACTTTTAATTCCAATTAGTTTTCTCATTAAATTCCATAAATACAAAAACTCCAAAAAATGAGTTCTTTCTTTTATTTAATTTAATTAATTTTGTAACTTCAATTCAATTTCCTTAAAGGGTCCAACGCCCTCGCACTCGATTCTAAATTCTTTTCACGCATTTATTTTTATTTCTTTTATGAATATAATGTATTTGCCCCAAAGCCTTGTAATAGATAATTAGGGTATTTACTTTTCGCATTTTGTTTCAAATCGGGTCTTGGTTTAATTTGGCGTTGTAGACCCGCGTCTTGTAATAGCGTAGGACCTTTATTTTCCGCACTTTAAATTCCGCACCTTTTAAACTGTTAAAACACATGAAAGAATGTATGCCAAAAATAAAATCAAAGCGTAGAACACCAATGCATGACAAGACAAATAATAACTGAAATTGACACACAATTCACACACCACTCTTAGGGTACGCCTCACTGTTGCCTTGCCCCTCGAAACGTGGTCGTCGAGTATAGGACGTTTTAGTAAGTCCTTATGTCCATGACCCATGGCATAAGGGTAGCTTCTAAGGTGTCTTCCTATTGCTCTGGTGACCACACTGTTCCTACGAACGAATTGACCCGAACACCTCCAGCGGTGGTGCTACCTACCCCTCAATGATGGAATGGCACTACCTCAAGGACATTTACACAGACTAATTCCTTAGGGTAGGTAGATGACTCGTAGATACTTGCTCTAATTCAAAACAAAACAAAAACTTCTTTTCACACCGGCACTTTGCAAAAAGCTTTCAAAAAACAACTTTTCAAACACTCTTGAGGACTGATATAAGAGTCGAACTGAAACTTTCAAAGAAACTTTTTCAAACCCACTCACCTTGAAAAGCAAACAAACATTTTTGAAAACCCAAATGAGCAAGTATCTAAGAGCCCATGGATAACCATGGATAGAAAGGGTGCTAACACCTTCCCTTTCTATAAATCTACCTCCCGAACCGAGAACTAATCTCAATAAGGAATTTTTCTGTGCTTTTGTCCTTTCCATGTTGGAGAAAATAAAAGACGGTGGCGACTCTTGCTTCCGCGACATTTCGTGAACCAGCGTTAAACAGTCAGTTCCAGATCCACTGATCACAGAACTGGCGACTCTGTTGGGGACATTTATAAAGTGAGGTGTACCTTAGGACTAAGATCACTTGTGTTTTCAATTGTTGTGCTTGTTTGCTTTAATATTATGGGCTGCATCGGAGTTACATAGATCCTAACCCGGATCTGGGGATACCCTGTTAGGTAGCATAAGCTGTGAGGGACCTGTCCGGCGTAGACCGACACGGGTGAAGCAGTGGCTACGTTGGTGTGGCACCTTGGTCTGTACCGATATCCCTTGTGTTGCAACGAGGAGAATATGGGTCTTCTGAGGAGTCATTAAGCACCAACCGACCTTAGAACCCTAATTTGACCCAACTTGGCCATAAAACAGTAGCAGTATGCTACACCCATTGAGGCTAAACTCTCGTGATGGTTCTGGCCGCAAGAAAAGATTGCGATGCTGGAGTTATGACCGATTGAGGGTAGTCAGTGATATTGGGATCCTCTAGAACCCGATTACTTCTAATAGGACAGGTCTTAACCAACAAACTGAAAGAGGGTAATACCTAGACCCCATGCTGGCCTAAAATCTAAGGGCTCTTTTGTGTGACTTGTGTGCTTTCATACTTGAACTACTTGCATACTTGCTATCTAACAACACGAGTTCCTTGCAGGTTTTGTTTATAGTCCTTGACTGGGACTCATTACAGGACCTACCTACATTACTCCACGCATAGCATAACATCATACCATTGCATACATCCTGCATAAGGACTGACCATTTCAAAGACAAGAGGGTTTCACCTTTGCTCTGTTTTGTAGGACATCATGCTGCCTATGCGAAGGAATACTATCCAGTTCAACTTTGCTCACCCACCTGAGTTACTTGAAGAATTGGTTAGCAGAATTCCAAGCACCACTTCCTTCATCCAGAGGCATGGTTCTCTTCTCAGTTTAGTCACTGCAAAGCGGGATCAACAGTTGATGAGTGTCCTGACCCAGTTCTATGACCCTCTGTACCAATGCTTCACCTTTCAAGACTTCCAGCTGGTTCCTACCCTGGAAGAATTCTCTGATTTGCTTGGTATCCCTATCTTGGATAAGACTCCTTACACTGGTTGGGAAAAGACTCTTAGGTTGGAGGAGGTTGTTGCAGCTCTTCCCTTGACCCATCAAGAAGTAATGGACAACTGGGTGACTAGAAGCGGAGTTAAGGGTTTCTTGGCCAAGTTTCTGATTGGTAAAGCTAACAGTTTCTGGAATGACTTGGACTTTAGGGCATATGAAGACATTTTGGCTCTCTTAATCTATGGGATAGTCTTGTTTCCTAATCCTGACAACTTCATCAATGTCACTGCCATAAGGATCTTCATGTCTCAGAATCCTGTGCCCACTCTCTTGGGTGACATCCTGCAACAACTTTATGCTCGTACTGCCCGAAGACGAGGAACTCTGTGGTGTTGTATCCCTTTGTTGGCGAGGTGGTTTATTTCGCACCTCCCTAAGTTCGTACTGAAGAACCAAGAAGGAAGAGGTTGGGCTCATAGGTTGATGTCTCTCTCTTATAAAGACATCATTTGGACTTTCATAGGTTTGGATGAGATAGCTGTTATTGATCGTTGCGGAGAATACCCTAATGTTCCTTTGATTGGTACTCAAGGAGGAATCTCTTACAATCCATGTCTAGCGCTCCGTCAGTTTGGAAGAGCCAGAAGAGCAGGGCCTCATGAGATGTTGGTGCCTCACATCAGTTTTAAGTTTCAGGTGGATAGTGACGAGCTGCGTCGTAGGTTCATCAAGGCTTGGGACAGAGTTCATAAAGCTGACCCACAAGAGTTGGGGCCAAAGACTTCTCTACCTATGGAAGCCTACTACAAATGGGTTCGTATCCATGCTCAAAAGTTAGGAATGCCATACGAAGCTGTCAGACCCGTCATTCTTGAGTATCCTGACAAAGAGGGGGCTCCTCCAACTGTCCTCCCTCCTCAGATACCCACTGATTATGAGACATTAAAGAGGTCTTGGTCGCAACTGCAAGAAGAACGGGATTCTTATCGGGAAAAGTTCAACGAGCAGGAATTGAAGATCCAGAAGCTGACAAAGCAGTTGGAGAATGAGCGGGCCCTGAATGACTACATCCGTACTGAGAAGAGGAGACCATGGGATCAATGATGAGCTTTGGATGTTCTTTTACAGTTTTATTTCCCTTTTCAGTATTTCCATTTTATGTAACGCCTAAGGGCAACCTGTTGAACAATTTAAATTTCAAAGTTGACTCTAATGAAGTGTGTTCCTTTTGTTTACAAAGTTGATTCCCGATTGTCCTTGAAAGCATAAATCATACGCATTCCATTCATCATGTGCATAGCAGGTATTCTTCTTTTCAGGTTGCTTACTGTTCTTCGCTGTTTATTTCAGCATCATGAACCCTGAATCCTCTACCGAGATGTCTATCAAGGCCCTTCAGGCGCAGAACGCACAATTTCAAGAGCTGATCATGGGTTTGGCTCAAGGCCAAGAAGAGCTGAAGGCCCTGCTCCTGAAGAAGGAGAAGAAGAAGAAGAGAACTGTTCTTTTCAACTCGGGCCGGAGGTTTGGTAATACTCTGCAGAATGAGGAAGCTGGTTCTTCTGTAGGCAAAGACAGTCCCCAGGGGGGAAAGGCTCCAAGTCCGGTAGTCTCTGACAACGAGACTGATTTTAATGATGAACAGTACCCCCCTGCTGAGGACTGGTACAAGCAACTAGAGGATCGTCTGAATACCATGGAAATTCAACAAGTGCCTGGGTTGGATTTCGGAGACCTGGGTCTATCTTCTGGTGCGGTGATCCCACACAAATTCAAGGCTCCTTCTTTTATTAAGTATGATGGGGCATCCTGTCCCAGGCTGCATCTCATATCTTATGTGCGGAAGATTCAACCATACACTGTGGACAAGAACTTGTGGATCCATTTCTTCCAGGAGATTCTTTCAGGGACTCATCTCGAATGGTTCTATCAGCTGGATGGAACCAAGGTTCGTAACTGGGAGGAGTTGGCTACTGCTTTTTACAAGCAGTATCAGTATAATGCCGACCTCACTCCTACACGTACCCAACTCCAGGGTATGTCGTTAGGATCGGGAGAAGGTTTCAAAGAGTATGCGCAGAGATGGAGAGACCTTGCTGGGAGGGTACAACCACCTTTGACTGACCGGGAACTCGTTGATATGTTCTTGGGGACCCTATCCGGGCCGTTCTTCAATCATCTCATTGGTAATTCATCTGCAGGGTTTACCGACCTCATTCTGACTGGGGAAAGAATTGAAGCTGGTATCAAGAGTGGGAAGATTCAGGAGGCCACACCTTCGGATACTCACCAAAAGCCTTACATGGGCAAGAAAGAGTCTAATGCTGCATACGGTCAAAAGAGTCGTCGTGACCAACAGCCAGGGGCAGTCATGATCTCTGGTTCTGCACCACCCTGCCAACCACAAAAGGGAAATCAGCAAAGGCCGGACGAGCCTAAAAAACAATTCACCAACATCAACATGTCGTGGTCACAAGCATTGCAGCACATGTTGAAAATGAACCTGATTGCGGTGATCAACCCTCCTGCAAATCCCAAGACCTCCTCTCCAAACTATAACCCAGAAGCGAGGTGTGCTTATCATTCGGATAGCCCGGGGCACGATACTGAGGACTGTTGGGCGCTGAAGTACAAGATCCAGAATATGATCGACGCTAAGGAGATCGAATTCGAGCCTGCTGAGACTCCCAATATGACCACTGCTCCCTTGCCAAAACATGGCTAGGATTGAGAGATTTTTGTTCATTTGAATTCAAGTTGTATTTTTCTTTTCTTGTTCAAACAAACAATTGTCATGCTAAACTCTTTTATTTCATGAATGCATTACACATGTCCGTCTTGAATTAATTATGTTTACTATACTGCAAACTGTTTTCATATTTCTGTGATGATCAACTCTTGATTGAAATTTCTAAGCCTCTTGAGGGAGGATGACGAAAACGATACCACAATCATTACAGTATGCTTTCGAACAGATCCCGCTGATGAAGTACAGGCATTGTTTCAATTCCTAAACACTGGAGTAATAAGGAAGATAATCCCTCGTCAACCCCTCTGAGCCAAAGAAGTAGGAGTTTTTTCTTTTCGAAATTTAAAACCCTTAATCATAACCTAGGGCAGGGTAGTCTCTCAGTTGATCCAAGTGCATAACAAATGGCACCAAAGAGGTCCTTACCAAACAAAGAAAGACAGTGATGGTTCTAAACGATCATAAAGACAGGTAGTCATTACTTCTCAAATAAAAGCCCAATAAGTCAAAACCTATGAAGGAAACTTACGAAACTGGGGCATCCCGCTGACTGTAATCACAAAAGAAACAGTTCAGGCAAAAAAAAACAGGGATAATAAAATAAAAAAATAAAAAAAGAAAAGAGGTCATACAAACCCTCAACAAAAAAAGGAAATGACTGCCCATTCAAAATAAACTGTCAATATCCGAACCATCACTGGAGCATCAAAGCAAAGACTCGAATAAGGTCTAACGCACGATCAAATGAGTTTTAGGTTCGAAGAACATCACGAAGAGCGTGTGGGTACAAATAATTTGAGCCTTTATCCTTTATTTCTTAAACCGTGAACCAGGCCACGTTATAACCCTCAAAAGTCCTAGCTGAAGCGTGGGTTAGTTCGAAAGCATACTGTTACAAAGGTATCCTGACTCCTGAAGGCTTGCTGTAAAATCTTGAGTTGACATCACTTTTTTTTACTGAAAAAAAATGCATTTTCAAAAACTTCAAGACAGACATAAGCCTTTGCATTCTTAAAATAACCTTGTTTGCATATGACTATTTGTTTGAACAGCAGAGATTTTCGCACGACGAATATCTAATGAACAAAAGTCCTCTCAACAAAGAGGTCACCTCAAGTGGAAGAAACGCTTCCAATCAAGGGGCATGGCATGATCAATGTCTATCATCTGGGGCAGCCCAGTCAAGATGCAAGGAATCTCTCAAGGCCAACCAGTTTGGGGCAAATCTCCGCCCGAGTCACTTGGGGCATTCCAGCAATGAATCTTGCCTAATCAGACATCTTCTGGTAGCAGGGCAACACAACACTATCAACAGGGGAACCCCCTACATCCTGAGAGCGTGGACATAGTCAAAAAAATGCTACGCACGATAAAAGACCCGCTAGGTTGACACACCTAGGCAAAAATAAGGGCTTCCCGGCGAACCGAAAAGGTTCGGGCAAAAATAAGGGATGAAATGAAAAGAATCTATACACCCGGAAAGTCGAAAACCTGAAAAGGCGGCTTGGGCAAAAATGGGTATCCCGGTGGACTGAAAACCCGAAAGGGCAGTCCAGGAAAAAGTTAGGGGTCAAAAGCGTACGATTATGTCCCGGCATCTCGTCACTTGCCTACCAAAGGGAAGATTTGTCAATCGGCAGTCATCCAGCACCTCCACAAGGTATCTTTTCCCCTCACCTCAGAAACAGGGGCAATAATGAGTCGTCCAGGCGATCCAGTTGCTCTGTCAACCAAAGTACCAAGGAAAGGTTAATACAAAGATGATTACCGTCTACCTTTACAAATTCCAGATCAACATTGGTAACAAGCCAAGAAAAATCAGTGGACGACTGATCATGGGTTAATATCCGAAACCAAACAGGACAATCATCCACTTGATCATCATCAGGCAACCCTACACCGGTTCCTTCTCAACTTTCAGACAAAGTATCACACAGACTCATCTCAAGATAACCTTACCCCGGTTCCTCCAGAAGTCTTACACGGACTTACCTCAAAGATAACCTTACCCCGGTTCATCAAGAAGTCTTACACGGACTTATCCCGAAGTAACCTTACCCCGGTTCCTCCAGAAGTCTTACACGGACTTACCTCAAAGATAACCTTACCCCGGTTCATCAAGAAGTCTTACATGGACTTATCCCGAAGTAACCTTACCCCGGTTCCTCCAGAAGTCTTACACGGACTTACCTCAAAGATGACCTTACCCCGGTTCATCAAGAAGTTTTACACGAACTTACCCTGAAGTAACCTTACCCCGGTTCCTCCATAAGTTTTACACGAACTTATCCCGAAGTAACCCTATACAGGTTATCTCTTTCCAGACGTAGTTTTACATGGACTCGTCATCAGTAACCCCACACAGGTTATCTCTTTCCAGATGTAGTTTTACACGGACTCGTCATCAGTAAACCCTACACAGGTTTCCTTCTCAAAACTCCAGATGTAGTTTTACACGGACTCGTCATCAGTAAACCCTACACAGGTTTCCTTCTCAGCTCTAGATACAGTCTTATACAGACTCATTATCAGTAAACCCTACACAGGTTTCCTCTTTCCAAAGATGAAGTTTTACACGGACTCGTCATCAGCAAACCCTACACAGGTTTCCTTTCTTCAAGTATGCAGCTTCACGCAAGCTCAACCTCAAAGTAACCCTACACAGGTGTCCTTCTTTCCAAGATGCGGTTTTACACGAGCTCATCATCAGGCAACCCTACATAGATTCCCTCTTTCAACTTACAAAAATAACATTCCTAACAAGCATCCCCGACAGTCTTGGTCTAAGATTGTTCCCCGGCGGTATACCAGATATTCAGCGGAGCCACTTCCCCAATATATCTCAAAGATTTCTCCAGGAGAGTCCAGCATGGTTCAAGATTTCCCCAGGACAGTTTGAATCATCTCCCCAGCAGTAAGCTTATCCCCAGTAGGTTCTGAAAGCTTATCCCCTACAGAGCACGAACGCGTCCCCCGACTTTATTCAAAGGTTATTTCCCTACCAGGATATAACTGGGTTATCCTCAGCCAAAAGCCACGGAAAGATCGTCCTCGGCAAAGTCTTCTTACTCCCCAGTGAAGTCTGTTAACACTTCCAACATAACAACGGTATCCCCAGCGGAGTTACCATCAACATCTCAACATCGTACCTCTCTCCCCACAGAGTACTGTTCCCCAGCAAGGTATCTAGAGTCATTTTTCCCCGCAGAGTAATTCATTCGCCAAGTTTACTCCCCAACAGAGTTATCTTCTCCTACCGGTATTCTTGCAACTATCATCCCCAGCGAAACAACAAAGCATTATTCTCTAACATCAGCCCAGGATTCAACCTCCCGGCACCCGTCAAGGATTTACTTTCCTAGACGAAAACATACATTCATAAACATCACATTCCCATACATTATAGCATGCATATACGCATCATATCTTACAATCTCACTTATGTTGAGAACATCATTGCTTGATCCATATCATGCATTACATATGACTGACCTTTACCTTTCAGGAAGGATCCAGTCAAATGCTCAGCTATGTCCAAGACCTTCTCTGGTTCAGTCAGATCGACCCTAAGATCTCCCTGATTCTTATCCAGTTGAAGATTCCAAGACCTTGTCTGGTTCAGTAAAATCGACCCTAAGATTTTTCTGATTCTTATCCAGTTAAAGGCCTTCTCTGGTTCAGTCAGATCGACCCTAAGATCTCCCTGATTCTTATCCAGTTGAAGATTCCAAGACCTTGTCCGGTTCAGTTAAAATCGACCCTAAGATTTTTCTGATTCTTATCCAGTCAAAGGCCTTCTCTGGTTCAGTCAGATCGACCCTAAGATCTCCCTGATTCTTATCCAGTTGAAGATTCCAAGACCTTTTCCGGTTCAGTTAAATCGATTCCTAAAGATTTTTCTGATTCTTATCCAGTCAAAGGCCTTCTCTGGTTCAGTCAGATCGACCCTAAGATCTCCCTGATTCTTATCCAGTTGAAGATTCCAAGACCTTGGCTGGTTCAGTTAAATCAACTCCTAAAGATTTTTCTGATGCCGATCCAGTCAAAGGCCTTCTCTAGTCCAGTTAAATCGATTCCTAAAAGATTTTCCTGATGAAGACTCAGTAGAAGACATCCAAGATTCTCTCATCGTTACTATTGAGGTAGTAATCTCCCCAGGTTCTCTCATCGTTACTGTTGAGGTAGTAATCGCCCCAGGTTCTCTCATCGTTACTGTTGAGGTAGTAACCATCCCTGATTCATTCATCACCATTTGAAGCCCCAGACCCGATTCCTGTAACCAACCAGGGCACATCTACACAAAGAGTTTGAAGACCGACTCCTGTAACAGGCCAGGTACTCATTTTCTTTTGCAGGTACGCAAGTTCTCGCTAAGGAAACTCTTACACAATCGACACCCAGATGGCATCTATAAGCCCATCCACCTATCCATCACCTCTCAGCATGGCATCTATAAGCCTATCATCCTATCCATCAATCTCCAAATGGCATCTATAAGCCCATTCCCACCATCACACTACTATGTGAGCGCAAATTTCTGGGCACTCTAGTGTTCAATCATCTTCCACCTTCGGATTACGAAAGGCACGCCAGCCAATCTACATCCTCAGGTTTAAGAAGATTGAACAGGGGCAACTGTTGTACCCCAAAATTTTCCCTCCCATATTCTTCAAGATTTGCAGAGAGCATGCTTCAAAACCTCCCAAGGGTTGCACAGTTCAAGGGCCTCCTAACAGTCAAAAATTAGGGTTTTGGTTATGGCAAAGAAATTGAAGTTTCCAAGGGTCCAAACAAGTCCCACATGCCCATAAACATTGTCAAGCATCCTTATGCCAAGTTTCAAGACTCACAGCACAAAATTGCACAGTCAAAAACCCTAATTGCTCAACAGTCAACTGCAGGGGCAAAATGGTCATTTGACAGTCAAAAGTCAAAATTTTTGGTCAACATCGTATTTTGAAGCCACAAACATCATTTGATCAATTCTTGATCATGATTCTCAAGGCATGACTCAAAAAGTCTCAAGATGCAAAAGTTTCCATATTTGGACAGTTGAAAAAGTCAACTGCAAATTGACCAAGGCATAACTTCCACATGGTTTATCAGAAAAATTCCATCCAAAGCTCATTCTGAAGAGAATGACATTTCCTAAAACTCCTCTTCACACTTCAAGTCCAAGAAATTCTCTCACAAAAATTTATCAATCTCAACATTATAGGTCATTTTCAAAAGTCAACAAAAAGGAACTTTAAGTCAAAGACCATAACTTGAGATTGGTAAATCAAAATGACATGGGACCAAAGGCATTGGTTAGAGGACTTCAAGACCTTTCCAGAATGTCCAAGAACATGATCAAAGCTTTAAAATTGAGCAAGATATGCCTTGTGGAAGTTGGGAAATTTTTGGGAATTTTGAAAAGTCAACTTTGCTTCAAATGCCTCAAAATTGCTAATAGGCCACAATTTCTTCCAAGAATCATCACCCAAAAGCTATGCACGACCCATTGACCCAAAGGGGAGTTATTTTCTTATTTTTAATTTATTAATTGAATTTTTAAATCTATTAATTCATTTAATTAAAGTTAAATATGAGAAAAATACAAAATAATGCTTTTAAATCTTTTTGATGCAGCAAATCCAACTAATGCAAGGTGGAAATTCGTTTCATGTCCAAAAAAGGCAAATCTTCCATGATTGGCATGTTCTTCATAACAAAAAGATTGAAAAAGATTATGCAAAACCACAAATTCAAAAGCATTGATTCCATGGATTTTGGACTTGTTTTTTTACCCTAATTCACTCCACATATAAACAGAAACACAACCCTAATCATAAGAACAAGAAGCTGCGCCTCAGACGAAGAACACAAAACTTGCATTTTTCTTAAAAAGTTCAAAACTGATTTCATAGTTTCAGTGTGTTTCAAAGCAAAAGAACCGTTCCAAAGGATTGCTGGGACATTTTTGGACGTGCCTCAACCATTTTTCACTCTCCATACACAAAGAACTGGTAGAATCACGTGGCCCTGTTCTCAAATATTTTCATAATCGTATTTGCATTTGCATACCTTTTCCATACGTTTTAAGCTTTGATTTATACTAACATGGTTGTTCTAAAGTTGTTGGCATCCTTTGATTGAATTTTTAAGCCCTATACGCGAATCCACCATGGAAGCTGCCTAGGGTTTCAGAGGTTTGAAATTGGGGTTTCTTTCTTGGGGAAAAATTGGACCATAAGACCAATACCATTGGACTCGTGACCTTCATACGAACACAATCATCACCTCGCGCCCAATTTATCATTGCCCAATTTCTATTCGCTATTATTTGTGGTTTCAGGTTGTGGGGGTTTAAAACCCCCGCTATCTAGTTTATTTTTTCAGGCAAAACAAATAGCAATTGGAGAAGATGATGCGTGGAGGACTATGGTTGGCTGATTCAAACAACTGGCGCCTTTTTTATTTGTTCCACTAACCCTTGTTTTCTCTCTCTTATTGATTATTGCTCACCAAATGAACAAAGAAACGTGCTTGGCTGGTTGGTTGTTGTGCTGTCACGCATGCAATGGGACCTGGGTTCGATTCCCAGGTCCCTCACTTCCTCAATATTATTTTGCTTAATATACTTCCATGCAGCGTCCCCTTCAGTGGTCTACCATGCACTCAATGCCTTGGCTTGCCAAATGTCCCAGAAGATGAATATGAAGGTCAGGATGTGAGGCCCACCATACGCATCAGTCAACCACCAATACACAATCTCAGAAAAGTCAAAAAGGGCCTCCATCAAATGGGCCAAACTGCTTTCCATGAACCTCCAAATGGGTCAGAAAACCCCCCATGTTTGCCTTTTCTTTCTCTATTTTTATTTTTTTCTTTTATTTATTTTAATTATATTATTTGTTTTATTTAATTCCACAAAATTAGTTTTATAATACAAAAATACAAAAAAAATCAGAAATCATAAAAATAAAAATATATTTTATTTAATGTTATTTTGTAAATAAATTTTGTTAACCAATTTAGTTTTAATTTTAATGTTTTTTTTAATAAACTAAAAAATGTAGAAATTAGGGTTTTAATACTTTTATTCTTTTTCCTTTTTTACCATTATTAATTATTAATTATTTTTGTAAATAAACATGCCATTTAAATAATTAATGTAAATCAGGTCAAAACTTAAACATTTTTTTTAATTAATTAAAAACAATTTAGAACTAGGTTTTTATTTAACTTTTAATTCCAATTAGTTTTCTCATTAAATTCCATAAATACAAAAACTCCAAAAAATGAGTTCTTTCTTTTATTTAATTTAATTAATTTTGTAACTTCAATTCAATTTCCTTAAAGGGTCCAACGCCCTCGCACTCGATTCTAAATTCTTTTCACGCATTTATTTTTATTTATTTTATGAATATAATGTATTTGCCCCAAAGCCTTGTAATAGATAATTAGGGTATTTACTTTTCGCATTTTGTTTCAAATCGGGTCTTGGTTTAATTTGGCGTTGTAGACCCGCGTCTTGTAATAGCGTAGGACCTTTATTTTCCGCACTTTAAATTCTGCACCTTTTAAACTGTTAAAACACATGAAAGAATGTATGCCAAAAATAAAATCAAAGCATAGAACACCAATGCATGACAAGACAAATAATAACTGAAATTGACACACAATTCACACACCACTCTTAGGGTACGCCTCACTGTTGCCTTGCCCCTCGAAACGTGGTCGTCGAGTATAGGACGTTTTAGTAAGTCCTTATGTCCATGACCCATGGCATAAGGGTAGCTTCTAAGGTGTCTTCCTATTGCTCTGGTGACCACACTGTCCCTACGAACAAATTGACCCGAACACCTCCAACGGTGGTGCTACCTACCCCTCAATGGTGGGATGGCACTACCTCAAGGACATTTACACAGACTAATTCCTTAGGGTAGGTAGATGACTCGTAGATACTTGCTCTAATTCAAAACAAAACAAAAACTTCTTTTCACACTGACACTTTGCAAAAAGCTTTCAAAAAACAACTTTTCAAACACTCTTGAGGACTGATACAAGAGTCGAACTGAAACTTTCAAAGAAACTTTTTCAAACCCACTCACCTTGAAAAGCAAACAAACATTTTTGAAAACACAAATGAGCAAGTATCTAAGAGCCCATGGATAACCATGGATAGAAAGGGTGCTAACACCTTCCCTTTCTATAAATCTACCTCCCGAACCGAGAACTAATCTCAATAAGGAATTTTTCTGTGCTTTTGTCCTTTCCATGTTGGAGAAAATAAAAGACGGTGGCGACTCTTGCTTCCGCGAAATTTCGTGAACCAGCGTTAAACAGTCAGTTCCAGATCCACCGATCACACCTGCATCCTTCATTATCCGGAGAGAGGGTATCTGCACTTCGATCGGTAAGACTGCCTCCATGCCATAGACCAAAGAAAAGGGAGTTGCCCCGGTTGACGTCCTTGCTGAGGTACGGTACCCGTGAAGAGCAAATGGTAAAATTTCGTGCCAATCTTTATAGGTCACTGTCATCTTCTGCACAATCTTTTTAATATTCTTATTCGCTGCTTCTACAGCCCCGTTCATCTTCGGCCGGTAGGGAGAATAGTTGTGGTGCTGTATCTTGAACTGCTTGCAGAGCTCATTGATCATCTTGTTATTAAGATTGGTACCGTTGTCCGTAATGATCCTTTCCGGGATGTCGTATCGATAGATCAGGTTGTGCCGAATGAACCGTGCCACAACGTTCTTGGTTACTGTAGCATAGGAAGTTGCTTCAACCCAATTTGTAAAGTAATCAATCGCCACCAGGATGAAGCGATGCCCGTTGGATGCCGTAGGTTTAATCTCGCCCATCATATCAATGCCCCACATTGCAAAAGGCCAAGGAGCTGTCAAGACATTCAGAGGAACTGGAGGAACGTGCACCTTATCAGCATATATCTGACATTTGTGACATGTCCGAGAGTGTTGGTAACAGTCAGCTTCCATAGTGGACCAGAAATACCCTGCCCGAAGGATCTTCTTTGCCATGGTGTGTCCATTAGAATGCGTTCCGAAGGTACCTTCATGCAGTCCTGTCATGATTCTTTCTGCTTCAGTCTTATCTACACAACGCAGTAAGGTCGAATCATGGTTTCACTTGTATAGAATGCCGTTGCTGAGGAAGAACTTCACTGCGAACCTTCTCAGAAACTTCTTATCGTTGACAGATGCACCTTCAGGATACTCTTGAGCTTCCAAGTACCTCTTTACCTCATGATACCAGGGTTTTTCAGTTACTACCTCAGCCTCAAGATCACAACAGTATGCCGGTTCGTCCAGTTTCCAGATAATGATCCGGGGAGCCTCATTGTCCCACTTGACTTTGAACATAGAATACATCGTAGCCAACGCATCCGCAAACTGATTCTCCTCTCTTGGAAAGTGTTCAAAAGTGATCTCTGTGAAATGGGGGATCAATGTCAACACACATTCTCTGTAAGGAATAAGATTCGGATGTTTCGTATCCCACTCGCCTTTGATCTGATTGATCACGAGAGCGGAATCTCCGAAGACACTCAGAAACTTGATCCTTAAGTCAATCGCAGCTTGAAGACCCATGATGCACGCCTCATACTCCACCATGTTGTTGGTGCAGTTGAAACATAGCCGGGCAGTAAGTGGAGTATGAGTGCCTTTGGGGGATATGATCACAGCGCCGATACCGTTACCCAAAGCGTTGGAGGCTCCGTCAAAGTGCATAGACCATCGGGATCCTTCCTCAGGTCCTTCATCTGGTCCAGGTACTTCACAATCAGTCACTATCATGATGCTCTCGTCTGGAAACTCGAAGTTCATTGACTGGTAGTCGTCCACTGCCTGGTGTGCCAAATGGTCTGCTAATACACTTCCTTTGATAGCTTTTTGAGTCGTGTACTGGATGTCGTATTCTGTCAAGATCATTTGCCATCTTGCTATTCTTCCAGACAGAGCAGGCTTTTCGAATATGTACTTTATAGGATCCATCTTTGAAATCAATAGAGTAGTGTGAGTCAGCATATACTGTCTCAGCCGGCGAGCAGCCCATACCAAAGCGCAGCAAGTTTTCTCGAGCAGTGAGTATCGGGTCTCACAGTCGGTAAACTTTTTGCTAAGGTAATAAATGGCATGCTCTTTTCGGCCAGACTCGTCATGTTGCCCCAACACACACCCCATTGAGCTGTCAAGTACTGTCAGGTATAGTATCAGAGGTCTCCCTTCAACCGGTGGCATAAGAATGGGTGGTTCTTGGAGATACTCTTTGATTCTGTCGAAAGCGGCCTGACATTCGTCATTCCAACGTACTACCTGATCTTTCTTCAGCAGCTTGAAGATTGGTTCACAAGTAGCAGTTAGATGGGAGATGAATCGAGCAATGTAATTCAGACGTCCTAGAAAGCCTCTGACTTCTTTCTCTGTCTTGGGAACTGGCATCTCTTGTATGGCTTTAACCTTGGCAGGGTCCACTTGAATACCCTTGTCACTTACAACGAAGCCTAGCAACTTTCTAGATCTTACCCCAAAGGTGCACTTGTTTGGGTTCAACCTCAACTTGTATAACTTCAGACGGTCAAACAGCTTCTGTAGATGGTCAAGGTGTTCCTCCTCAGTTTGGGACCTTGCAATCATGTCGTCGACATACACTTCGATCTCATGATGGATCATGTCATGAAATAAAGCAACCATGGCACGTTGGTAGGTTGCCCCAACATTTTTCAACCCGAATGGCATGACCTTGTAGCAGAAGGTGCCCCACTGAGTAACGAAGGTAGTCTTTTCCATATCTTTAGGAGCCATCTTGATCTGATTATAACCTGAAAAGCCGTCCATGAAGGAGAACACTTTGTGCTGAGCCGTATTGTCAACCAGAACGTCGATATGAGGCAGAGGGAAGTCATCCTTGGGGCTTGCCCTATTCAAATCCCTGTAATCGACACACATTCGGACCTTACCATCTTTTTTCGGTACCGGCACCACGTTGGCAACCCACTGAGGGTAAGAGGTCACTGCTAAAAACCCAGCATCAAATTGCTTCATAACCTCAGCTTTGATCTTTTCGGACATCTCTGGACGCATACGGCAGACCTTTTGCTTAACCGGAGGGCAGTCTTCCTTGGTAGGCAAATGATGGACCACAATGTCGGTATCCAACCCAGGCATGTCTTCATAGGACCAAGCAAAGATCTCCACATAATCATGCAACATCTGAATCAACCGTTGTTTCACGCTGAGCTCCAGATTGGCACCAATCTTAACTTCCTTTTTATCTGCCTCAGTACCCAGATTCACCGTTTCCACTGGCTCCTCATGCGGCTGAATGGCCCTCTCTTCTTGGAGTAACAGTCTTGCAAGCTCACCAGGCACTTCGCAATCATCTTCACCTTCGTCTTCGGCTAAGTTGATCGGATTTTCGAAGTCATAACTGGCAGTAGCAGAGTCGTTACCAGTGAGATCCAGAGTGGATTGGAACCTGTATGGGTGAGTGTGTGTAAATACAGCTGTTTTGCAATATATAAAGAAAGGAAAGAAAGAAAGGGAGCACAAGATTTGAAATGCGAAAAAACATCCAATGTCTTTATTCATGATATATGGAAATGACAGTTATAAGCCCTCACAAATGAAGCCACGGTGCCCCGGGTAAGACGCCGGGCCATAAAGTTTCAATTTATTGTTTATTACAAAATAAAAACAAAGGAATTCATTACTGCGTAACAAAAGTAACCGGTATGTGATCTTTAGCAGTCCAATTGTTCAATCCACCATCAGTCGTCGGATAGATCCAGCTATCAAACTCTGATTCCTCCGCATCGCCTTCATCCCTGATAGAACTCACTCCCGGGTTGGTGATGAACACGGAAGGTCTTCCGATCTTTGCTTTACGCACAACCCTCTGAGCCTCTGCAGTAAAACCCAGCCCAAACTTGTCAATTTTTGGTGTAAAATCAGGGAGCCTGCCCCAGTTAGCACATTCACCTTTCTCAATTACAACCCGAGCGTCCTTTAAGGAGGCTGTTATACCCCAAAATTTGCCCTCGCATTTTTCCACAAGAAATCGCAGCTTCAGGCGTTTCCTGATTTTTTCAAAACTAACTCAAGAATCAGTCAGACAGACTTTTCTCGTCAGTCAGGATGAAATTAGGGTTTTATTGATTTTTCAGGGGCCCTGGAATGTTTCACACAGTTGGCTTAGGGTTTTGATTGATTTTTAGCTCAATTTTGATCAGGCGAACGCTCTTTGGAATTTAATCAGGAATTAGGTTTTTGGGGCGCGTTCTCAAAAGGATTTAATTTCTACAGCATCTTGCAAGTTATTTCGAGGTTTGGGTTGGATTCGCATTTGTTTGACCTAATCAGGTAAAAAGAGGCATTTGGTTTGAATTCACGTTTGTTTGATAGAACCAGTCAAAAGATATATGCGGTGTGGATTTACAGTGTTTGGTAAAAATCAGTGAAAAGGGAATGCGCCTGATCAGTGTTTTGATTAACTGTTGCTTTGCTTTGGAGATACCAGGTTTAACTGATCAATGTGCTAAAGCATTGTTTATTTAAATTATTTATTATTCTAAATTAAGTGATTGAAATTTATTTTTCAATTATTTTAATTCAAAGAGTTTTAAATAATAGATAAACAATAAAGAAGGAGGAAATAGAATTGATTGGATAATAAGGACTTTTATTTATTCTTGAATTATTTGTACAATTATTGTTTATAATTTAATTACAAACAATGGTTTTACATTAATTTAAATTTAAATAAAAAGAAAACTATCCTATTTTTTTCTAATTCTTCAGTCTTCATTTAGTACCCCTCTCCATTCAAGTATTCATCTGCAAAAGAAAAGAGAAAAAGTCAAAAAAGCAGATAAATAAATAATGACTGATAAATAGAGTTCATCATTAAAAGCAAACGGCCGGGATCAGTTGACCCTCTCTGCAAATCACGGGATTTCTCCCGGTTCACAAAGAGGGGTGAAAAATATTTGCAAATTAAAGATGAATGCACAAATATAAAAATTGCACAATTCAAAAAGATGGTCAAACTGCATAGCTTCAAACAATGGTGTAAATCAAACTATGAAGGCAAACAGATTGGTCTAACTAAAGACACAAATATCATCAATACTGTCAAGAAGCGTACAACATAGAAAGGAGAAGACAAAATATGCAGTATTCAACATGTATTGCAAGCAGGATATCAATGCATCATTTCCCTAGGCCAATTTGCTTTTTCAGAATTTATGCATAATAAGCAATTTAATATGCTTAAATATTGGAAAGAGAGAGAAGAAAAGAGGAGAAGTGTGGGCTTACTGTGTGGCTTTAGGCATAAAGAAAAGATAGAAAGTAAAACTGCAATAAGACAGTAAGGCAAAAGGCTAAAAGAAGCATATATCAGTGCTACCCAAACTGGACAGAGATGTACAGCAGAAGTAATCACAAAACAGGAAATGCCAAAACCTTGCAAGTCTGCCCAGTAGCTTGACCCAAGAAAAGATGCCAAAGCTTGAGATATTCAAAAAGATCCTAGGCGCCAAGGGACCAAGAGGCTGGAAGACAAAAACAAATATAAAAAAAAAATTGCAACAGCAAAGCCATAAGAGAGGAGAGATCAAGAACGAAAACCCACACAAAAAAATATATACAAACTGCATAAGCCCTCCAACCTGAAAAAAAAAACTACTGTCATAACCATAACCAAAAAGCCTCAGACCTGCATTATCCTTACCTCCAAAAGCCTCAAACCTGAAGCACCAAACCAAGTCCTAACCTGGCCTAAACCATTCAAAACCTGGCCTAAACCATTCAAAACCTGGCCTAAACCATTCAAAACCTGGCCTGATATCCAAAACCATACCAGCATAAACAACATACCAGCCTAGAGCAAGCAAGGCCATCAACCTGAAATCTCAAACCTCAAGCAAAAACCTGTTAAGGCCATAAACCAGTCAAACCTGCTCTAAGCTCGCCATAAGCCTGCTGAAACCTCAAAAACCAGATAACTTGTCAAGAAGCCTAACATGAAGCCTGAAACCTCAAGCCTCACCTTGCCTGAAGCCTAACATAAACCAGAAAAACCCCAAACCTGATTGAGCCATCAAACCAATATCACAAAAAAATCATTCAAAGCCATTAAACTTGTTAAGGCCTAAACCAGCATAACCTGCTAAGCCATTAAACCTGTTAAGGCCTAAACCAACATAAAACAAGCCAACTCTAGACCCTCAGAATCTCTTCATCATCGGGCCATCAAACCAACGTACAAAGCAAGTCAAACAGGCAAATCAACCCAGGCATCCAGCAAAGGTAACACAAAGCCTCAGAAAATCTTCTTCATAGGCAAACGCATAAGGCAACCCAACTTAAAGGCAAGGAGAAAGTCATTAGGCAAGGTATCAAACAAATCAGCAATCTCAGCATGAAAAGGCATCACATTTCAACAGGCAAATCAACATAGACAGCAAAAGCATTAAAGGCAACGTGTATACAGTAGGAGAGAAGAAGAAAGAAGTGAAGTTTCAAAAAGGGATTTTCAGTCAGTTCATCATCAAAACCCTCAAATGGCAAGAAGATAAAGAGTACAGAAATACCAAGTGTCATCCAAGCAAGCATCGCGTGTCTCCGCCTCAACTTCCTTGTCCCGGCCTCCTACGCACTCGAAACCTCCCTCCTCCTCCTCCAGGTAGCTTTTCCACCATCTTTTTCCTTTCATAAAATCTCAAAAATCACATAAACACAAACTCAGAATCAATGAACATGGAAATCATGAGCATGCAAAAATTATAACAAAACCTAAAACGAATAGGAATTTGATCGTACCGTGAATCCATCGTCGTTTGCTCTGTTGGAGGGAAGAGGGAGATGTGGTGTACCGGTGGCCTTCGGGACGAAGGAGAACTCAGAAGAGCCGAATGCGAACGAAGAAGAACGTGAACGGAGAAGACAAGGCAGGAGCGCCGTTTCACAAACCCTAAGCGTTGTCAAAACTGAAACAAAGCAATCTAACCCTAAAACAATTGTTTGCACTATGGGCCTTGCCCGTTTCAATCCCACCTAAGCCCAAGACAATTCCTCATACACCCTCCCCCCCCCCCCCCCCCCCCCCCCCGGTCTTCAGTTTTGGTTTGAATTTAATGCCCTTAAGGCCCATTTAGAGGCTTAAACCTTTTTCTTTTATAAAACAAATATTTTATTAATAGATTAACACTAACTTTTCTCTTTTTATATACAACATCTTTAAACAAATACATTTTTTCTCTAACTTAATATATTTTTACAATAATACTTTAATAATCAAAATACATTTTTATTGCACCATATAATAAATATTGAAAATACTTTTCATTTAATTTGTATATAATAAATAAAAATACATTTTTTCTAATTTATTTCTTGATATTTATTTAAACATACTTTTTATAATAAATAAAGATACATTTTTATACATAATATGATTAAATTGAAAACATTTTCTTTTCATTAAAACTTTCTTTTTGTACATATTAAGAAAATACAAGATTATTAATTAAATCAAATAGACGTTTAATTTTTCTTTAGGTCAAAACAAATACTTAACAATACTTGATACATAGTTAATTTCACATTGTCGCACCTATAAATAATTATATATACAAATACACATATGCACGTACACTTACACAATATACTTGCATTCGGATACATTATACATTTGCTTACGTTGACATTCGTTATATTTACATTTGATTGGTTCAAATTGGCTAACTTATTGGACACTATGTTCCTAAATCTCATCCCCATTCATAAATTTGTACCCCCGCTCTCGGATACTTATTTTGTAATAGCGTAGATTTTACATTCTTCGCAATTTACCGCTTTCAATTATACCATGATTAGACCTAGGGTTTGCATGTGCATAAAATCAAACGCTAGATAACCTAATACAAGACAAATACATGAAATCAATACACAATCACACTTGCACCCTCTAGGGTAATCCCACATGTTGCCTTCCAAAATGGGCCATGCTTGCACGTCGAGTATCTTTGGCAAAACAAGTTCAAATGATCATAAGTCCCTCGATGACGCTTTTGAATGTTGCCTAAAAGGAATGATCATAGTCCCTTCAAAGCAAATTGCCAAAGACACTTGGCATCATTGCATTCATGGTCCATACAATGACCCGCGCCCGTCCCGAACAAACTTCCTAAACGCAAGATTGTCCACCAAATTCAATGGTGGAACAAAAATTGTTAAAAAGGGTAAAACATAACAAAAACCTTTGAGTACAATAGGGTAGATAAAACTCTTAGTTACTTGAGATTAACTTGCAAAAAACGCTTGCCTTCTTTTCAAAAACCGCAATCCACAACACTTTCAAAACAAACTCTCAAAAACATTTGAAACATCTTTTCGAAAAGATACACGCCTTTGTAAAATGTTCGAGTAAAGAATTGTTACAAGGTTAGCCTAAGACAAGGCATCTTCTTCCAAAACATTTTCAAAAAACACTCACACACACACCATTTTCAAGCAATCAAAAATCAAGGCAAGTGATCTAAAAAACCAAGTAACTAAGAGCCCATGGATAACCATGGATGAAAAGGGTGCTAATACCTTCCCTTTTTCATAATCTACCCCCCGAACCCACAAAATATCTCAAAAGGTTTTTGCTGTGCTTTTTCAACCTTTCCTTTAGGATAAAATAAAAAGTCGGTGGCGACTCTTGCTCAACCGCACAAGTGCGAATACGAACGCAAAAAAAAACACTAGTCAGTTCTCCTACCGTATCACAGAACTGGCGACTCTGCTGGGGAAAAACTTAAAAGTGGGGTTACCTTAGGGTTTTTAGATCACCTTCTTGCATGATTAATTGTTTTCTTTGCTTGCTTTACCTCTTATGGTTCTCTTGTTTGGGCTTGAAATCCTATACCCGGATTTGGGAAACATTCATAGATAGCAATACGTTGTGGAAACTGTGCGGGGTATACCGACACGGTCGAAGCAATAGCTATATTAGTGCGACATATTTGTGAGTACCGGTAACCCTTGAGTTCAATCAAGGAGAGTACGAGGCCGCTGAGTAATGTCACTAAGCACTAATGACCTAGAACCTTACTTGACCATCTTGGCCTTTTATTAGGGGTAGTGAGATGACCGGCTTTGGTGCAGTCCGAAGTTGGTAGATACTCGATACTACACTCATTGAGGGTTGTTTTCTTGGAATATTTTGGTCGCTAGTTAAGTGGCTAAACCAAAACAATGAACACAGAAAACAATCCAATGATATTGAGCTCCTTAGAACCCGGTTACTATTTATAGGACAGGTTTTTAAGCCAACTACACTCAAGAGGGTACTTACCTATGAAACCTCATGCAAGCCTGAAACTAGGGTTGGTGTGATTTGCTTGTACATATGTTTTGTGCATACATCATAAACATCATGAAGCATCGTATGCATTCACTAACCATGTCAAGGGTTTGGATCTTCATCTTTGTTCTTGTTTTGTAGGTCATGGAAATTCCTCGCAGAAATACCATCCAAGTCAACCTTGTGAGAATCTCTCCTCAACTCAAGGAGCTCACCTCAAGAATTCCGGAAAACTCATCCTTCAGTGAAAGACATGGTAGACTGCTCAGTTTAGTCAACACCAACATTGAGGAAGACATGATGAAAGTGCTGTTCCAGTTCTTTGACCCTCTTCACTACTGTTTCACTTTCCCTGATTACCAGTTGGTGCCCACTTTGGAGGAGTTTTCTCAACTCCTGAGAATTCCTATCCTTAATCAACTACCCTTCAACGGTACGGAAAAGGAACCAAAGCCGGAAGATGTTGCTCGAGCATTACATCTACAACCATCCGACATCAAGGGACATTGGGAAACCAGAAGCGGCGTCAAAGGATTCTTAGCAAAATTCTTGTTTGAGAAGGCACAAGAATGTTGGAATTCATTGGACCTACAAGCCTTTGAAGAGATTGTGGCACTCCTTATCTATGGGTTGGTCTTGTTCCCAAATCCTGACCAATTAGTAGATGTCAACGCCGTCAAAATCTTCTTGTCCAGAAATCCAATACCAACATTGCTTGGGGACATCCTTCACTCATTTTACACACGAACAATGAGAAAGAGGGGTGTTCTCATGTGCTGTACTCCTCTCCTTGCAAGGTGGTTTATTTCGCACCTTCCACAATCTGTCTTGAGGAATGACCAAGGTTCAAGGTGGTCCCAGCGGTTGATGACTCTTACTCACTCTGATGTACATTGGTGTTCTCGGTCTAGAGAAAATGTCATCATCGTCGATCGTTGCGGAGAGTTTCCTAATGTTCCTTTACTTGGAATCAGAGGGGGCATTACCTACAACCCTTGCCTAGCTTTGAGGCAATTTGGATATGCACGGAGGGATGGCCCTCATGACATGTTGATTCCTGACCTAGTTTTTGACTTCGACAACGATGCGCAAGGACTTCGCCAAAGGTTCATCAGAGCTTGGGGAAGACCCAACAAGGTTGATAGCAAGACTCTGGGACACAAGAATTCCATCCCCCTTGAACCTTATCTCAAGTGGGTACGAGCCCGAGCCCAAAGTCTGATGATGCCTTATCCTCATGTACTCCCTGTGATTAAAGAGCCCATCAATGAAGGAGAGGTTCCCTACACCATCCTACATCTTGACATGCCTACATCGTGGGAGGAAATGCAGAAAAGTTGGATTCAGCTCAAGGAAGAATGGAACACTTTTGAAGCTAGCTTCTACGCCAGTGAGAAGAAGGTTCTAGAGCTTACCCGCCGACTCCATGAGCAAGAGGCCCTCAACACCTACATCGCACCAAAGAGGATGCGCAATGTCTTTTTGCCTTGAGAAGTTATTTTGTAACATTTGGCCCATGGGTATTTATATACTAACAAATTTCTTCTTGTTAATATGACGTGCGTTCTTCTTTGTCTGAAACAATTTTGAATGTCCTAAATCCTTGAATGCATTGCATACATAAGCATATCATCCATCATGTGCATAAGCAGGTCTCTTCAACAGGTTTCCTTATCTGTCTGCTGTTTATTTCAGTAGGATGGATCTCGAGCAAACAGTCAAAGACCTGCAAGCTCAAAATGCACAGTTCCAGCAACTCCTGATGACCTTGGCTAAGGGTCAGGAGGATATCAAAACTCAATTGGGGAACAAGGACCCAGTGAAAAAGAAGAAAAAGAGACTCGGGGTGGCTACTTTGGGTAGAAGATTTGACGGAGAAGCTCGGAGAGTGCTCGAATTTCCTCCTATTTCTGATGAAGGAACCAGCAAAGGAGGTGGAGCTGCGATACCTTCCGAGTCTGATGCGGAAGAAGAAGAGGTCGAAGAGGATGAAGATTATTCTGATCAGCAATACCCTCCAGCCGATGATAAATACAAGGGTTTAGAAGACAGGTTAGCCGCCATGGAACTGCAAAGAGTACCAGGTTTGGATTTTGAAGACTTGGGTTTGGTCGTCGGGATCGTGATTCCCCCAAAATTCAAAGTGCCAGTGTTTGTGAGGTATGATGGGCTGTCCTGTCCCAAAATGCATCTCAGGTCCTACGTGAGAAAGATCCAACCCTACACGGCAGATAAAAATCTTTGGATTCATTTCTTTCAAGATAGCCTTTCTGGAGCTCAGTTGGAGTGGTTTTATCAGCTAGAGGGAACCAGCGTCCGCAATTGGGAAGATTTGGCCACCGCTTTTTACAAACAATACCAGTATAATTCTGACCTTGCTCCTACTCGTACCCAACTTCAGGGTATGTCACTAGGAACAGGCGAAGGATTCAAAGAATATGCACAAAAATGGAGGGATTTGACTGGTAGGGTGCAGCCTCCTTTAACCGATCGTGAGCTCGTCGATATGTTTCTTGGGACCCTATCTGGGCCATTTTTCAATCATCTAATTGGTAACTCTTCCGCGGGGTTTACCGATTTGATCTTAACAGGCGAAAGAATTGAAGCTGGCATCAAGTCAGGAAAGATTCAGAAGGGAGTTGCTGCAAGTGTTGAGAAGAAGCCTTTTAAGAAGGAAACGTCTGTGGTATATTCTCAGAGAAGAGCAGGGAAGATTGAGCGCCGGCCAACTGTGGGGGCCGTAATGATTCAAAATACTCCAAGTGAGCAGCCTCGCTATAACCAATCCAGACCAAATCAACAACGGGTGGAACGGCCACAACGGCAGTTCACCCGTATTAATATGACTCCAGCACAAGTGCTTCCCCATCTGTTAAAGTTGAATCTCGCCACCATCAAGGAGGCACCAAAGAATGTGAATACGTCCTCTCCGTATTATCATCCTAATGCTAAATGCGCCTACCATTCAGACAGTGTTGGGCACGACACCAATGATTGTTGGGCACTCAAGCATAAAATCCAAGACCTGATAGAGGCGAAGGAAGTGGAGTTTGACGCTCCGGAGAAGCCTAATGTACTATCTGCACCCATGCCGAAGCACGGCCGAAATGTCAATGCCATTGAAGAAGATTTGTATGTTGCTGATGTCAATGATCTGATAACTCCATTGCTGACCATTAAGTTGAATCTGTTAAGGACCGGGATCTTCCCGGGATGTAAGGAAGACTGCTATTGTTGTTACTCTCTGCCGTTTGATTGTCCGTTATTGAAGAAAGGCATCCAGGGCCTTATGGATAGTCGACAAATTTTGTTTGAAAAAGTTTCTGCTGTTCCAGTTCATACTGAAGATGTCTCAATCATAACCATTCACGCCAATCTTTCCAAGGCCGTCAAAAGGCCTGTTAAGATTACACCAACTACGAAATCTGTTCCTTTGAAGATAACAATGCCAGGGCCTGTCCCTTATGTTTCTGAGAAGTCGATCCCATGGAACTATGGCGGTGACGTCTATTACCATGGTATTAAGCAAATTGAAATAACTGAAGAAAGTTCGGATGATGAAGAAGCCAACATTGGAAACATTGCAGGCACGAGCAAAATCACCTAAAGCGGGAGAATATTTTCTCCAGAGATTGCCCCTCCAAGAGCAATCTTTGGACCCTCATCTGCTAAGGCCATCCCTGCACCAATAAAACTCTCTGCTAGAACCCCTCTGATTGAAGATGTCGTTGTCCCTAGTACTGTCTCTCCTACCATTGCTGACAAAGGTAAGGGAATCCAAGATGAGCTCGTCGGGACGAGGGCTCAACCCTTGGTCATCCCGGAAACCTCCAAAAAGGAGATGGATGAGATCTTGAAGATAATCAAAAGGAGTGATTATGATGTGGTAGAACAGCTAGGGCAAACCCCCTCAAAGATCTCCATGCTGGCACTACTACTTTGCTCAGAAGCGAACGCTAAAGCCTTGATAAAATTCCTGAAGGCAGCCCATGTGCCCCAGGAAACCTCTGCAGATCAATTTCAAAATTGCGTGGCTAGCCTGACTGCGGACAATGGATTAGGTTTTTCTAATGCCGACCTAACTCCTAAAGGTAGAAATCACAATGATGCTTTGCACATTTCAGTCGAGTGTCGAGGAACTACTCTCGCACATGTCTTGGTTGATATTGGTTCGTCGCTGAATGTTTTGCCTAAGAAGGCCTTGGACCGACTAGATTGTGAAGGGTTGGAGTTGAAGCCGAGTGATATTGTTGTCAGAGCTTTCGATGGTTCGAAGAGAATGGTCCATGGGGAGGTTGAAATTCCCGTCAAGATAGGCACCGAGGTGTTTAAATCCACTTTCTATGTGATGGACATCCGTCCGTCATACTCTTGCTTGCTGGGTAGGCCTTGGATACACCATGCTGGGGCAGTCACCTCTTCCTTACATCAGATGTTGAAGTATCCTGTCAAGGGAAAGATCATTACCGTCCATGGCGAAGAGGAGTACATGATTAGTCACTTGAATTCATTCCGATATGTGGAGGTAGAAGGGGGATTCATTGAGACACCTTTTCAACATTTCGAAGAAGTCCTTCCTGAAATAGCAGTAGCAAAGTTGGCAGCTGAGACACCGAGGCAGATGGCCAGGATGGCATCTCTGGAGGACGCGAGGGCCGCAATAAAAGAAGGAAAGAATTCAGCATGGGGGAAGTTACCTGATATTCCGCATAAGACTGACAAATTTGGGTTAGGGTTCACAGCCGCAGGCCAGAAAGCTATGCGCCGTTCGAAGATTGAAAGGGCGCCAGTCAAAATTTCTTCCTACGGAATCAACGCCTTGGAGGACGAGGACAAAGAAGGCAATATTGAAGAGTGGATTTATCCAACTGTCAAAGGAGGATTGAGCAACTGGGAGGCAAAAGACTTTGTCCCCATCACTTTTATTCATCAGTAATTTATCTGTCAAACATTTCAATTTGGTCTGTAATATCTATTTTCAAACAATCCGTACACTATCTTTCACCTCATGCCTTGCCCGAGGCATGTAGGTCCATTTGTAAGGGTTTTGATTATTTTACATATCCATATGCCATATTTAATGATTCATTGGACGCTTTTCATTTGACAAACTGCTTGTGTTCATTTTCTTTTCTTTTGCATTTTTTGTTTAAGGATGGCTATCCCTTACACACACCCACGCTCACCAATGTAGGTACCCATCCACTCCGGATTCCATGGGTGACAATTCTGCTATATCCTTCAATAACTCTGAAGATCTGGTCAATCAAGCCGAGTATGAAGATGACGAAGGTTGTTAAGTACCAGGGGAACTAGCCAGACTTTTACAGCAAGAAGAAAGAGCCATCTTACCTCACGAAGAGTCATTGGAGACTGTCAACTTGGGAACCGAAGAAGACCAGAAGGAAGTGCAAGTGGGTGCCAATCTGGAACCAAATGTCAAGGAACGGCTGATACAGTTGTTGAATGAGTACATTGAGATCTTCACCTGGTCTTATGAAGATATGTCGGGTTTAGACACAGACATCGTGGTTCACCGTCTCCCCACAAGAGAGGATTGTCCACCGATCAAGCAAAAAGTCCGTCGAATGAGGCCTGACATGTCTGAAAAGATCAAAGCAGAAGTAATGAAGCAATTCGACGCTGGCTTTCTGGCTGTTACGTCCTATCCTCAATGGGTCGCTAACATCGTGCCGGTACCTAAGAAAGATGGCAAAGTCAGGATGTGTGTGGACTACCGGGATTTGAATAGGGCCAGCCCCAAAGATGATTTTCCGCTGCCACACATCGACATTTTGATCGACAATACAACTCAGCATAAAGTGTTTTCCTTCATGGATGGATTCTCGGGCTACAATCAAATCAAAATGGCCCCCGAGGATATGGAGAAAACAACTTTTGTCACACAATGGGGCACTTTCTGTTATAAGGTGATGCCGTTTGGACTGAAGAACGCAGGGGCAACTTATCAACGCGCCATGGTAGCTTTGTTTCATGATATGATACATCATGAAATTGAAGTTTACGTAGACGATATGATAGCTCGGTCACAAACAGAGGAGGAGCACCTTGAACATCTAGAAAAGCTGTTTGCCAGGTTGAAAGAATACAAACTCAGGTTGAATCCAAGTAAGTGCACTTTTGGAGTTAGGTCTGGTAAACTCCTGGGATTCATTGTAAGCAACAAAGGCATTGAAGTCGATCCAGCAAAAGTGAAAGCAATACAAGAGATGCCTGCTCCCCGTACTGAAAAGGAGGTTAGAGGATTCTTGGGGCGCTTGAACTATATTGCCAGATTCATCTCGCATCTGACTTCTACCTGTGAGCCAATTTTCAAACTCTTGAAGAAAGATTAGGTAATCGAATGGAACGACGATTGCCAAGCCGCTTTTGATAAGATCAAGGAGTATTTGCTAGAACCTCCTATTCTGATGCCACCTGTCGAAGGAAGACCACTGATCATGTATCTAACCGTTTTGGATAACTCAATGGGGTGTGTCTTGGGCCAGCATGACGAGTCTGGTCGAAAAGAGCATGCTATTTATTACCTTAGCAAAAAGTTTACCGACTGTGAGACTCGCTACTCACTGCTCGAGAAAACTTGCTGCGCTTTGGTATTGGCTGCTCGCCGACTAAGACAGTATATGTTGACTCATACTACCTTGTTGATTTCCAAAATGGACCCTATCAAGTATATCTTTGAAAAGCCCGCTTTATCTGGAAGAATAGCTAGATGGAAAATGATCCTAACTGAGTACGACATCCAGTACACCACTCAAAAAGCTATAAAAGGGAGTGTACTAGCTGATCATCTGGCTCATCAAGCTATCGAAGATTATCAACCCATGAGATTTGACTTCCCAGACGAGGACATCATGAATTTGGACAGCATTGAAAGTAACGGACCGTATGACGGACCCGAAAAGGGATCCCGATGGACTCTGTACTTTGATGGTGCTTCAAATGCACTTGGAAATGGTATCGGTGCAGTACTCATTTCTCCAGAGGGTTGTCACACACCTTTCACGGCCCGACTTTGCTTCAGCTGCACAAACAACATGGCTGAGTACGAAGCTTGCATCTTTGGTCTCAAGGCTACTATAGACTTGGGGATCAAGTCTTTGATTGTATTTGGGGACTCGGCTTTGGTTATCAGTCAAATCAAAGGAGAGTGGGATACAAAGCATCCTAATCTTATCCCATACAAAGAACATGTCCTGACATTGTTGCCTCACTTCGAGCAAATTACCTTCGAGCATTTCCCGCGAGAAGAGAATCAGCTAGCAGATGCTTTAGCTACAATGTCCTCCATGTTTAAACTCAACTGGGATAACGAGGCTCCCCAAATCACCATCGAGCGAATGGATGAACCTGCGCATTGTCACGAGATTAATACCGAAGAAGTAGTGGAACAACCCTGGTTCCATGAAATCAAAAGGTATCTCGAGACTAGAGATTATCCCGAAGGAGCTTCTATAAATGACAAGAAGTTCTTAAGGAAATTTGCTGCCAAATTCTTCCTCAGCAACGACATCCTTTACAAAAGAAGCCATGATTGTGTATTTCTCCGATGCATAGATAAAGCTGAAGCAGAGTTGATCATGACTGATATACACAGCGGTACATTTGGCACTCACTTGAGCGGGCATACAATGGCTAAAAAGATCCTAAGGGCAGGCTATTACTGGTCTACCATGGAAGCAGACTGCCATCAACATTCCCGTACTTGCCACAAATGTCAAGTCTACGCTGACAAAGTTCATATCCCTCCGGTTCCTCTCAACGTTCTGACTGCTCCTTGGCCATTTGCAATGTGGGGCATTGACATGATTAGGGAGATCAAGCCCACGGCTTCCAACGGACATCGCTTCATCCTAGTTGCCATCGATTATTTCACCAAATGGGTCGAAGCAGCTTCCTTCGCCTCTGTTACTAAAAATGTGGTTGCCCGCTTCATCAAGCAAAATCTCATATGTCGGTATGGTGTTCCAGACAGAATCATCACAGACAACGGTAAAAATTTGAATAACACAATGATCACTGCTTTGTGCGAACAGTTCAAGATTTATCATCACAATTCATCTCCCTATCGGCCGAAGATGAACGGTGTTGTTGAAGCTGCGAACAAAAACATTAAGAAGATCATTCAGAAAATGACAGTCACTTACAAAGACTGGCATGAGATGTTACCATTTTCTCTGCATGGATACTGTACGACGGCACGTACTTCAACCGGGGCAACCCCATTTTCTTTGGTATATGGCATGGAAGCTGTCCTACCTATGGAAGTTCAGATCCCTTCTCTAAGGATTATGAAGGATGCAGGTCTGAATAAAGATGATTGGATGCAGACCCGACTTGATCAACTCAATCTGATCGACAAAAAGCGACTCGCTGCTATATGCCATGGTCAGGCGTATCAAAAGCGAATGATCAAGGCCTTCAATAAGAAAGTCAGACGTCAAGTGTATCAAGTCGGAGATCTCGTACTCAAGCAAATTATCTTGCCGCAAAGTGATCCCAGGGGCAAATGGACTCCTACATATGAAGGACCGTTTGTGATCAAGAGCATATTTTCCGGTGGTGCAATGATTCTGACCACCATGGACGGTGACGATTTGCCGCACCCTGCGAACGCGGACATAGTCAAAAGATACTACGCATAAAATAACCCGACAAGTCGAAAACCCGAAAGGGCGGCTTGGGCAAAAATGGGCATCCCGGTGGATCGAAAACCCGAAAGGGCGGTTCAGGCAAAAGTTAGGGATAAAAATTAAAAAAATATGTACACCCGGCAAGCTAAAAACCCGAAAGGGCAGCTTGGGCAAAAAGGGGTTTCCCGGTGGATCGAAAACCCGAAAGGGCGGTTCAGGCAAAAGTTAGGGAATTAGAGCGTATGACTATGTCTCGTCGGATCACTTCAGAGACAATCTCTTCATCAGCCAGTTCCCGGGTTTCTGATCAATCCAGTCATCGGCAAACGAAGCATTGAATGGACAGATATTCAGAGTTGTGAAGGCTATAACGGAATGGAATCCCATGGAATTATTTCACATAGCCATCTTTATTTTGTACAAATTTTTCAATATTTACGACAAAATCCTCTTACTAGGATGATTGTCTCCTTTGTACAAATATACTCGGAGAAAGTTAATACAAATACTTTTCCTAGAAATTTGTGTCCTTTTCTTTTCTCTTGCACTATTTGTTTTGTTTTGAGAAACGTCCAATGTTTTGTTAAATAGGCATATGCATTTGAGCATAATCATTTCTTTATGAAGCAAGAAAGAAGATTACAGATAGGTTGAAAGTACAGTTGGGTATCTTGACGCCCTTTCAAAGGAAACCCCCCAGGAGATTTGGAATCCATATCCCCAGCAAACCCTGAAGCTTATCCCCAGTGGATTCTAGAAGCTTATCCCCTGCAGAGTACGGACGTCTCTCCGGAGTTTTATTCAAAGTAATTCCTCACGAGGGCTTATAACTGGGTTATCCTCAGCTCATTGCCACGGAAGATCGCACTCGCCAAAATTCTTCCTACCTCCAGCGGAGTTCATCAGAGTTCCCCAACATGATTTGTCAATACAATCCCCAGAGGAGTTTATCTTTGTTATTCCCAGCCCGAGAATCCTCCAGAACTCATTTCCCCTCAGAATTTAAGTTTCGGTATCCCCAGCGGAGCCAGACTAATGAACCTTCTCCCCACAGAGTTTTGTTCCCCAGTGAAGTCGCCAGAGATACTTCCCACCAAGCTGAAGATTCTCAGTCTTACCTCCCCAGCATGAGTCTATTAGAGTGGAACTCCCCAGTAGAAGCCATCAGGAATTCCCCAGAAGATTGGTATACAACCCAAACTCCTTTTTCTCCAGCAACAACCAGGAATTATTCCTCCCGGCAGCAGTCAGGATACTGTCATCTTCAAGCCATCCCAGATTCATCTATCCTTTGCAAGACAGCTCTCCAGCTTACATGCGCATCCATTTACATTCATGCTACATAACATACATTACATCATGCATCATGACATTGCATATAACTAACTCTTTGCCTTTTCAGGTAAGATCAATCGAAAGACTAAAATCATTATCTTCCAAGATTCTTTCCAGGAATAATTCAGATGCAACCCAAACACAGCGACATTATGACACTTATTCCGGATTCATCCAGATGTAGTTTTACACGAGCTCATCACCAGGAAACCCTACACCGGTTCCTATTCAACTTCAAGATTTCTGAAAACAGTTCACGGGTTCTCCAAGTAACGGATGTTAACCTATCACTTGTTCAGATCAATCTCAAGACTTCTGAAAACAGTTCACGGGTTCTCCAAGTAACGGATGTTAACCTATCACTTGTTCAGACTCTTCTCAACTTTTGAAAATAGTTTACGGACGCTTCCCAACAACGGATGCTGCTCTATTGCTTATTCAACTTCAAGACTTCTGAAAACAGTTCACGGGTTCTCCAAGTAACGGATGTTAACCTATCACTTGTTCAGACTCTTCTCAACTTTTGAAAACAGTTTACGGACGCTTCCCAACAACGGATGCTGCTCTATTGCTTATTCAACTTCAAGACTTCTGAAAACAGTTCACGGGTTCTCCAAGTAATGGATGTTAACCTATCACTTGTTCAGACTCTTCTCGACTTTTGAAAACAGTTTACGGACGCTTCCCAACAACGGATGCTGCTCTATTGCTTATTCAACTTCAAGACTTCTGAAAACAGTTCACGGATTCTCCAGACACGGATGTCAATCTATTGCTTATTCAGACCCCCAGTTCAGAGACGTTCCGAAACATGGAGGCCTCTCGTCCACTCACCGTTGACATATAGTTCAACATTTCCAAATGGCATCTTTAAGCCCATTTCCGGATGGCATCTCTAAGCCCATCCCCCGATAAGATCCTATCGTATCAGATGGCATCTTTAAGCCCATTCACCTCTACCAACACATCGCCGAGTGCAAATTTTTCTGGGTACTTTAGTGTCCAATCTTCTTTTACCCTCAAGTCGTAAAAGGCAAACCCGCCAATCTAACTCTTCAGGTTCAAGAAGATTGAACAGGGGCAACTGTTATACCCCAAAATTTGCCCTCGCATTTTTCCACAAGAAATCGCAGCTTCAGGCGTTTCCTGATTTTTTCAAAACTAACTCAAGAATCAGTCAGACAGACTTTTCTCGTCAGTCAGGATGAAATTAGGGTTTTATTGATTTTTCAGGGGCCCTGGAATGTTTCACACAGTTGGCTTAGGGTTTTGATTGATTTTTAGCTCAATTTTGATCAGGCGAATGCTCTTTGGAATTTAATCAGGAATTAGGTTTTTGGGGCGCGTTCTCAAAAGGATTTAATTTCTACAGCATCTTGCAAGTTATTTCGAGGTTTGGGTTGGATTCGCATTTGTTTGACCTAATCAGGTAAAAAGAGGCATTTGGTTTGAATTCACGTTTGTTTGATAGAACCAGTCAAAAGATATATGCGGTGTGGATTTACAGTGTTTGGTAAAAATCGGTGAAAAGGGAATGCGCCTGATCAGTGTTTTGATTAACTGTTGCTTTGCTTTGGAGATACCAGGTTTAACTGATCAATGTGCTAAAGCATTGTTTATTTAAATTATTTATTATTCTAAATTAAGTGATTGAAATTTATTTTTCAATTATTTTAATTCAAAGAGTTTTAAATAATAGATAAACAATAAAGAAGGAGGAAATAGAATTGATTGGAAAATAAGGACTTTTATTTATTCTTGAATTATTTGTACAATTATTGTTTATAATTTAATTACAAACAATGGTTTTACATTAATTTAAATTTAAATAAAAAGAAAACTATCCTATTTTTTTTCTAATTCTTCAATCTTCATTTAGTACCCCTCTCCATTCAAGTATTCATCTGCAAAAGAAAAGAGAAAAAGTCAAAAAAGCAGATAAATAAATAATGACTGATAAATAGAGTTCATCATTAAAAGCAAACGGCCGGGATCAGTTGACCCTCTCTGCAAATCACGGGATTTCTCCCGGTTCACAAAGAGGGGTGAAAAATATTTGCAAATTAAAGATGAATGCACAAATATAAAAATTGCACAATTCAAAAAGATGGTCAAACTGCATAGCTTCAAACAATGGTGCAAATCAAACTATGAAGGCAAACAGATTGGTCTAACTAAAGACACAAATATCATCAATACTGTCAAGAAGCGTACAACATAGAAAGGAGAAGACAAAATATGCAGTATTCAACATGTATTGCAAGCAGGATATCAATGCATCATTTCCCTATGCCAATTTGCTTTTTCAGAATTTATGCATAATAAGCAATTTAATATGCTTAAATATTGGAAAGAGAGAGAAGAAAAGAGGAGAAGTGTGGGCTTACTGTATGGCTTTAGGCATAAAGAAAAGATAGAAAGTAAAACTGCAATAAGACAGTAAGGCAAAAGGCTAAAAGAAGCATATATCAGTGCTACCCAAACTGGACAGAGATGTACAGCAGAAGTAATCACAAAACAGGAAATGCCAAAACCTTGCAAGTCTGCCCAGTAGCTTGACCCAAGAAAAGATGCCAAAGCTTGAGATATTCAAAAAGATCCTAGGCGCCAAGGGACCAAGAGGCTGGAAGACAAAAACAAATATAAAAAAAAATTGCAACAGCAAAGCCATAAGAGAGGAGAGATCAAGAACGAAAACCCACACAAAAAAATATATACAAACTGCATAAGCCCTCCAACCTGGAAAAAAAAACTACTGTCATAACCATAACCAAAAAGCCTCAGACCTGCATTATCCTTACCTCCAAAAGCCTCAAACCTGAAGCACCAAACCAAGTCCTAACCTGGCCTAAACCATTCAAAACCTGGCCTAAACCATTCAAAACCTGGCCTGATATCCAAAACCATACCAGCATAAACAACATACCAGCCTAGAGCAAGCAAGGCCATCAACCTGAAATCTCAAACCTCAAGCAAAAACCTGTTAAGGCCATAAACCAGTCAAACCTGCTCTAAGCTCGCCATAAGCCTGCTGAAACCTCAAAAACCAGATAACTTGTCAAGAAGCCTAACATGAAGCCTGAAACCTCAAGCCTCACCTTACCTGAAGCCTAACATAAACCAGAAAAACCCCAAACCTGATTGAGCCATCAAACCAATATCACAAAAAAATCATTCAAAGCCATTAAACTTGTTAAGGCCTAAACCAGCATAACCTGCTAAGCCATTAAACCTGTTAAGGCCTAAACCAACATAAAACAAGCCAACTCTAGACCCTTAGAATCTCTTCATCATCGGGCCATCAAACCAACGTACAAAGCAAGTCAAACAGGCAAATCAACCCAGGCATCCAGCAAAGGAAACACAAAGCCTCAGAAAATCTTCTTCATAGGCAAACGCATAAGGCAACCCAACTTAAAGGCAAGGAGAAAGTCATTAGGCAAGGTATCAAACAAATCAGCAATCTCAGCATGAAAAGGCATCACATTTCAACAGGCAAATCAACATAGACAGCAAAAGCATTAAAGGCAACATGTATACAGTAGGAGAGAAGAAGAAAGAAGTGAAGTTTCAAAAAGGGATTTTTAGTCAGTTCATCATCAAAACCCTCAAATGGCAAGAAGATAAAGAGTACAGAAATACCAAGTGTCATCCAAGCAAGCATCGCATGTCTCCGCCTCAACTTCCTTGTCCCGGCCTCCTACGCACTCGAAACCTCCCTCCTCCTCCTCCAGGTAGCTTTTCCACCATCTTTTTCCTTTCATAAAATCTCAAAAATCACATAAACACAAACTCAGAATCAATGAACATGGAAATCATGAGCATGCAAAAATTATAACAAAACCTAAAACGAATAGGAATTTGATCGTACCGTGAATCCATCGTCGTTTGCTCTGTTGGAGGGAAGAGGGAGATGTGGTGTACCGGTGGCCTTCGGGACGAAGGAGAACTCAGAAGAGCCGAATGCGAACGTGAACGGAGAAGATAAGGCAGGAGCGCCATTTCACAAACCCTAAGCGTTGTCAAAACTGAAACAAAGCAATCTAACCCTAAAACAATTGTTTGCACTATGGGCCTTGCCCGTTTCAATCCCACCTAAGCCCAAGACAATTCCTCATACACCCCCCCCCCCCCCCCCCCCCCCGGTCTTCAGTTTTGGTTTGAATTTAATGCCCTTAAGGCCCATTTAGAGGCTTAAACCTTTTTCTTTTATAAAACAAATATTTTATTAATAGATTAACACTAACTTTTCTCTTTTTATATACAACATCTTTAAACAAATACATTTTTTCTCTAACTTAATATATTTTTACAATAATACTTTAATAATCAAAATACATTTTTATTGCACCATATAATAAATATTGAAAATACTTTTCATTTAATTTGTATATAATAAATAAAAATACATTTTTTCTAATTTATTTCTTGATATTTATTTAAACATACTTTTTATAATAAATAAAGATACATTTTTATACATAATATGATTAAATTGAAAACATTTTCTTTTCATTAAAACTTTCTTTTTGTACATATTAAGAAAATACAAGATTATTAATTAAATCAAATAGACGTTTAATTTTTCTTTAGGTCAAAACAAATACTTAACAATACTTAATACATAGTTAATTTCACATTGTCGCACCTATAAATAATTATATATACAAATACACATATGCACGTACACTTACACAATATACTTGCATTCGGATACATTATACATTTGCTTACGTTGACATTCGTTATATTTACATTTGATTGGTTCAAATTGGCTAACTTATTGGACACTATGTTCCTAAATCTCATCCCCATTCATAAATTTGTATCCCCGCTCCCGGATACTTATTTTGTAATAGCGTAGATTTTACATTCTTCGCAATTTACCGCTTTCAATTATACCATGATTAGACCTAGGGTTTGCATGTACATAAAATCAAACGCTAGATAACCTAATACAAGACAAATACATGAAATCAATACACAATCACACTTGCACCCTCTAGGGTAATCCCACATGTTGCCTTCCAAAATGGGCCATGCTTGCACGTCGAGTATCTTTGGCAAAACAAGTTCAAATGATCATAAGTCCCTCGATGACGCTTTCGAATGTTGCCTAAAAGGAATGATCATAGTCCCTTCAAAGCAAATTGCCAAAGACACTTGGCATCATTGCATTCATGGTCCATACGATGACCCGCGCCCGTCCCGAACAAACTTCCTAAACGCAAGATTGTCCACCAAATTCAATGGTGGAACAAAAATTGTTAAAAAGGGTAAAATATAACAAAAACCTTTGAGTACAATAGGGTAGATAAAACTCTTAGTTACTTGAGATTAACTTGCAAAAAACGCTTGCCTTCTTTTCAAAAACCGCAATCCACAACACTTTCAAAACAAACTCTCAAAAACATTTGAAACATCTTTTCGAAAAGATACACGCCTTTGTAAAATGTTCGAGTAAAGAATTGTTACAAGGTTAGCCTAAGACAAGGCATCTTCTTCCAAAACAGTTTCAAAAAACACTCACACATACACCATTTTCAAGCAATCAAAAATCAAGGCAAGTAATCTAAAAAACCAAGTAACTAAGAGCCCATGGATAACCATGGATGAAAAGGGTGCTAATACCTTCCCTTTTTCATAATCTACCCCCCGAACCCACGAAATATCTCAAAAGGTTTTTGTTGTGCTTTTTCAACCTTTCCTTTAGGATAAAATAAAAAGTCGGTGGCGACTCTTGCTCAACCGCACAAGTGCGAATACGAACGCAAAAAAAAACACTAGTCAGTTCTCCCACCGTATCACAGAGGCCATCTTCAAAGGAAAGTCTTCTTCAACCACTGTCTCAGCCGACGCCAATGTTGGGGGTACCTCTTCAAAATGTTGAAAGGGGGTTTTAATAAACTCCCCGTCCATCTCAATATACCGGAAGGAATTCAGATGACTAACCATGTATTCTTCCTCCCCCTGTGTAACACCCTCTAAAACCCGCATATAATTTTCGCAAATATTAAAAATTATAAACTCAGAGTACATGTAATAATCGAGGAATGCTACAATTTTCTTTTAATAAAATAAATTCCTGTCATGCATAATTTTAGTAGTAACTCATACATGTTTACACAGCGGAATACTTTAATTAATAAAATCAAATGTTATAATATTTTCCAAAATCATCAGGGATTAACACCTGGAAAAGTCAACATCATATTATAACAATTAAAAGAAAATAAACGAGTCTGACTAAAGCAGCTCGACAACCAAACGTTCCCGGAGTTACAACTATCAGAGCATGACCCGGACATACTAAAACGAAACTAAACTAGACACGATAAGCCTTCGCCAAGCACCTGAGCGAAGCTCCTCAATCTGAAATATTCAACAGTAAGGGTGAGCTTCTCAAATATACATTTGGTTATACATTCATAACAATCTATTCACGAAATCATAAGCATCACCCAATAATTAGCATATTTCATAGTTTACAAAACCTTTACTATTCATATATCCATGACACATTGTCTTTCATATTTGCAAATATTCATCAAACATCATCAACCATTTATCAAATCATACGTGCATACAGACAATCAAATATAACATTGGAAAAATCATCCATTCATGTCATATTCGAGTAATGCAACACACCCATGCATGTGGTACCACTACACCGCCCCATTAAATCTCGGGTCACGGATAACTCACCGTTCCATTATATCGCGGACACGGCTACCACCTCAACGTTCCATTAAATCGCGGACACGTATATTGGCCACCATGTTAATTCCACACAATGGGAATTAACAAATGCAACATGATATGTAAGTATGTAACACTCAGCATACTATGAACATCGATCAACATATCATGCACATCAACAGTATCAAACATAACATGATATGAAATAGCATGTAACCACTCAGCATACCATTTAAACATAAATCATATCAAATTACGAATAGCATGTAATCACTCAGCATACTATTCAAACATCAACCAATCACATCAATTATATCATAATTCATGCTCGATATATATCTAAAAGCATGGCAATAAAAATCCGACATCAAAGCACTAAAACCAAAATTTCAGAAAATCATCACAGCAGAGCAACACGGGCACCCGTGTTGTGCAACACGGCCCGTGTTGTACAGCACGTCCAGAAGAAAATGCACATTTAATTTTATCAGTACAGGGGCTCTGACACGGGTACCCGTGTTGTGCAACACGGCCCGTGTCGTGCAACCAGGAGCACACCCCTTCCAACTCAGAGGAGCAACACGGCCACCCGTGTTGTGCAACACGGCCCGTGTTGCTGAGCGCGCACAGGATTTTCCTGAACCTGCAGCAGCTCAGAAACGGCAGTCCAAACGCGGGAAAATGTCCGCCAAAACGCATAATTCAGTACCTAACGCATCGAGTTTGTACAATTCACAACAACACCACAATGTCCAAGTTACCAACAATTATTAGAATAACCTTAACCGGGGATTAACCGTCCTTTTGGGGAATTCTACTGACACTAAGGTTATCCCTACAACTTCCAAGGTAATTTCACGATCATTAGATATATACTCCCAATTCCTCATTTGGGACCTAAAACTCTTAATCGATTCATAAAAATAGGGAACATAACCCTTTTCTAACAAAGTTTAGTCCTACGGTTATCGATCCCTAGAAACATCTAACAATTGGGATTTCCTACGATTACCCGAATCAACCGTACATAAACCCATAAACAAATATAAATCGAGTATAAACCCCCCTTACCTTATCAATTAGCAGCTTTGAGTTCTTGAGCGATGTTCTTCGTTCTCCGTTCTTCAGAGCTCTATTTTCCCAAATCCCAACTTCTGTTCTTACGTGAAAACCAAAAATGAGAAAATGGCCTAAGTCCCAAACATAACTTTATTTCTCTGCACCCCCACTCTTTACTAACAACATCTAAGCCCAATAACATAAAAATTCTAATATTCCTTATTTCTTTTATTTTCCTCAAATACTCCAAAATAAATAATTCTTTTTATTTTATTAATTCTAATAAAATAAATTCCCAAATTCAAATAAATCAATTAATTGAAAACGGGGTGTTACAACTCTCCCCCACTAAAAGAGTTTTCGTCCTCGAAAACATACCTTAGACGAACAGCTCCGGATAAGCCTCTTTCATCTGGCTCTCCAGCTCCCAAGTGATATTTCCATCTGCTGGACCTCCCCAAGCAACCTTCACCAATGCTATCTCTTTACCTCTTAACTGTTTCACTTCCCGATCTTCTATCCTCGTAGGCAATGCTTCTACTGTCAGGTTATCTCTTACCTGTACATCATCTATTTGGATTACATGAGATGGGTCTGGAATGTATCTCCTCAACTGAGAAACATGAAAAACATCGTGCAAATTCGCAAGTCTCGGAGGTAAAGCAATACGATAAGCAACTTCTCCAACTCTTTCCGTAATCTGAAACGGACCAATAAAACGCGGAGTCAACTTCTTAGATTTCAACGCCCGACCAATACCCGTCATCGGAGTAACTCTCATAAACACATGATCTCCAGCACTGAATTCTAAATTCTTTCTCCTCTTATCATGATAACTTTTCTGACGACTCTGAGAAGCTCTCATCTTCTCTTGAATCAATTTGATCTTTTCGGTAGTCTGTCGAACAATCTCTGGCCCAACTACCGAACTCTCTCCAGATTCATACCAACACAAAGGTGTTCTACACCGTCTGCCATACAATGCCTCAAACGGAGCCATACCAATACTCGAATGGTAACTATTGTTATAAGTAAACTCAATCAATGGCAAATAGCTATCCCAAGCTCCACTTTTCTCTAAAACACAAGCACGCAATAAATCTTCCAACGATTGAATCGTCCTCTCCGTCTGTCCATCAGTCTGAGGATGGTAAGCTGAACTCAATCTCAACTTAGTACCCAAAGCCTTCTGCAATCCTTCCCAAAATTTCGAAGTGAACCTCGGATCTCTATCTGACACAATACTAGAAGGAACTCCATGCAAACTCACTATTTTCTCAATATACAACTGTGCCAATCTCTCCATCGAGTAATCCATTCGCACCGGTATAAAATGAGCAGACTTAGTCAACCTATCTACAACGACCCATATCGCTTCACAATTCATAGGAGTCCTCGGCAACCCAGATACAAAATCCATAGAAATACTATCCCACTTCCATTCTGGAATAAACATTGGTTGCATAAATCCAGACGGCTTCTGATGCTCAATCTTCGATTTCTGACAGATTAAACATGCATACACAAATTCAGCTATTTCCTTTTTCATTCCCGGCCACCAAAACAATTTCTTCAAATCATGATACATTTTCGTGGCACCCGGATGAATACTCATCCCACTGCGATGTCCTTCCTCTAATATACTTTTCTTGATTTCTGCGACATCAGGAACACAAACTCTATCGCCAAATCTCATAACATCATTTTCATCAATCCTAAACTCACCACCTTGACCTTGGTTGATCAATGTCAATTTATCAACTAAATTAACGTCGGATTTCTGCCCGATTCTGATCTCTTCTAGAATACCACTAGTAAGTTTCAACATACCCAAACGAACACACTTCGGAGTACTTTCACAAACTAAACTCAAATCTCGGAATTGCTCAATTAAATCCAATTCACGAACCATCATCATAGACATATGCAAGGACTTCCTGCTCAAAGCATCTGCAACTACATTTGCCTTACCAGGATGGTAATTCAAACCAAAATCATAATCTTTGAGAAATTCCAACCACCTTCTTTGCCTCATATTGAGCTCTTTCTGATCGAAAAGATACTTCAAACTCTTATGATCGCTATACACTTCAAATCTCGAACCATACAGATAATGTCTCCACAATTTCAAGACAAACACAACTGCTGCCAGTTCTAAGTCATGAGTAGGGTAGTTCCTTTCATGAACCTTCAACTGTCTCGAAGCATACGCAACTACCCGTTGATTCTGCATTAAAACACCACCTAAACCCAACAGAGATGCATCACAATAGACCACAAAAGATTCCACCGGGTTCGGCAAAATCAGAATAGGAGCACTAGTCAATCTCCGCTTCAATTCTTGGAAACCTTTCTCACAATCAGAATCCCAAATAAACGCTTGTCCTTTACGAGTCAACTTCGTCAACGGCAATGCTAACTTTGAGAATCCTTCGATAAATTTTCTGTAATAACCTGCAAGACCAAGAAAACTTCTGATTTCCGAAACAGTCTTCGGCGCTTCCCACTGAGATACCGCTTCTACTTTTGTAGGATCCACTGCAATACCATTTTTAGAAATCACATGTCCAAGAAAACTAACTTCATTCAGCCAGAACTCACATTTGGACAACTTTGCATACAACTTCCTATCTTTCAGCAACTCTAACACAATTCTGAGATGTTCCGCATGTTCTCCGTCATTCTTGGAATAAATCAGAATGTCATCAATAAAAACCACAACAAACTTATCCAGATACGGATGAAAAATCCTGTTCATATATTCCATGAAAACACCAGGTGCATTAGTAACTCCGAACGGCATAACAGAATATTCGTAATGCCCATACCTCGTTCGAAAAGCAGTCTTTTGAATATCTTCCGCTTTCACACGAATCTGATGATATCCAGATCTCAAGTCAATCTTACTGAATACACTAGCTCCAATTAGTTGATCCATCAAATCATCAATCCTCGGTAACGGATACCGATTTTTAATGGTTACCTTGTTCAATTGCCTGTAATCAACACACAGTCTCATAGAACCTTCTTTCTTCTTAACCAACAATACCGGAGCACCCCAAGGTGAAACACTTGGACGAATAAACTTCTTCTCCAGTAAATCTTCCAATTGACTCTTCAATTCAGCCAACTCAGACGCAGACATACGATATGGCGCCATCGACACCGGTCTCGTACCAGGAATTAAATCTATAGAGAATTCCACCTCTCTCTCAGGAGGTAGCTCACCAACATCGTCCGGAAAGACTTCTGGAAAATCACATACCACTGGCAATTCTACACTCCTGACCTTTCCTGTTGCATCCAACGAAGCAAGTAACATAAACACATTAGCACCATCTTCCATTGCTTCTTGTACCTGCCTAGCAGTCATAGTCAAATTCTCGACACCAACTGCTTCTGGAAAAATCACCGTCTTAGCAAAACAGTTCAGATGAACCCGGTTGAATTCCAACCAGTTCATCCCAAGGATAATATCAATTTGTTCAAGCGGTAGGCACACTAAATCCATACCGAAACCTCTACCAAAAATCTCAATAGGACAATTCCTACATACAAGTGAAGTTGTCACTGAACCCGATGCAGGAGTATCAACAACCATGCTACCTCGCATACCAGATATGTCCAGTTTCAACCTCTCAGCACAATCCAAAGAAATGAAAGAATGAGTTGCACCAGTATCAATAATTGCAACTAAAGGTGTGCCATGAATAAAACACGTACCTTTAATCAATCGATCCTCTGGGGTAGTCTCAGATCCAGACAAAGCAAACACTTTTCCACCTGACTGATCCTTCCTAGGCTTAGGACACTGCGGACGAATGTGACCTTCTTCGCCACAATTGTAACAAGTAACAGACTTCCCTCTGCAATCAATAGACAAATGACCAGCCTTTCCACATTTATAGCACTTCTTCTCATCGCTCTTGCAATCTCGAATGTGATGACCAGACTCGCCACACCTGTAGCATCTGATAGGAGCCTTAGAATCTCCCCCACTAGGCCTTTTCCAACCGCCTGATCTCTGGTTATCTCTACTATATGGCTTGCCACGGTCCATATGTTGCTTTCCTCTTTTGTCAACCGCCCCACGAGAGTGAGACGACCGATTCTTGGTAATATCTTCTTCCAAGATTCTGCTACAATCCACCAAATCAGAAAATCTACGAATACGCTGGTACCTGATTCCCTGCTTAATCTCATCTCGGAGACCATTCTCAAATTTGATACATTTAGAGAATTCTCCAGCCTCATCATTGTTGTAGTGTGCATAATACTTTGCCAGCTCAGTGAACTTAGTAGCATACTCACTAACAGTCAGATTGCCCTGCTTAAGCTCCAAAAACTCAATTTCCTTTCTTCCCCGAACATCTTCAGGAAAGTACCTCCTCAGAAAAGCCCTTCTGAAGTTAGCCCAAGTCAGTGCCTCTCCATCCTGAACCATTTCAGTCCTTGTGGCAACCCACCAGTCGTCGGCCTCTTCTGCCAACATATGCGTACCATATCTGACTTTCAGATCTTCAGCACAATCAATCACACGGAAAATCCTTTCGATTTCCTTCAGCCACTTCTGAGCACCTTCAGGGTCATGTGTACCTTTGAACAACGGAGGATTGTTCCTTTGGAAATTTCCCAATTGCCTATCAGCACCAATCACGCCTCCAGTTGGGTTTCCAGCAAGTACACCAGCTAACATCCCCAAAGCCTCAGCGAGTGCAGCATCATTTCGTCCGTTACCTCCAGCCATATTCCTGAGAATTAAAACATACTCCACATCAGAATACAGTATCGACAGTGTTACCTTGCACTAGTCGCATACGAAAAGGAATGACTGACTCAAAACTCTGGTCACAACGACCGACTATGCTCTGATACCACTATTGTAACACCCTCTAAAACCCGCATATAATTTTCGCAAATATTAAAAATTATAAACTCAGAGTACATGTAATAATCGAGGAATGCTACAATTTTCTTTTAATAAAATAAATTCCTGTCATGCATAATTTTAGTAGTAACTCATACATGTTTACACAGCGGAATACTTTAATTAATAAAATCAAATGTTATAATATTTTCCAAAATCATCAGGGATTAACACCTGGAAAAGTCAACATCATATTATAACAATTAAAAGAAAATAAACGAGTCTGACTAAAGCAGCTCGACAACCAAACGTCCCCGGAGTTACAACTATCAGAGCATGACCCGGACATACTAAAACGAAACTAAACTAGACACGATAAGCCTTCGCCAAGCACCTGAGCGAAGCTCCTCAATCTGAAATATTCAACAGTAAGGGTGAGCTTCTCAAATATACATTTGGTTATACATTCATAACAATCTATTCACGAAATCATAAGCATCACCCAATAATTAGCATATTTCATAGTTTACAAAACCTTTACTATTCATATATCCATGACACATTGTCTTTCATATTTGCAAATATTCATCAAACATCATCAACCATTTATCAAATCATACGTGCATACAGACAATCAAATATAACATTGGAAAAATCATCCATTCATGTCATATTCGAGTAATGCAACACACCCATGCATGTGGTACCACTACACCGCCCCATTAAATCTCGGGTCACGGATAACTCACCGTTCCATTATATCGCGGACACGGCTACCACCTCAACGTTCCATTAAATCGCGGACACGTATATTGGCCACCATGTTAATTCCACACAATGGGAATTAACAAATGCAACATGATATGTAAGTATGTAACACTCAGCATACTATGAACATCGATCAACATATCATGCACATCAACAGTATCAAACATAACATGATATGAAATAGCATGTAACCACTCAGCATACCATTTAAACATAAATCATATCAAATTACGAATAGCATGTAATCACTCAGCATACTATTCAAACATCAACCAATCACATCAATTATATCATAATTCATGCTCGATATATATCTAAAAGCATGGCAATAAAAATCCGACATCAAAGCACTAAAACCAAAATTTCAGAAAATCATCACAGCAGAGCAACACGGGCACCCGTGTTGTGCAACACGGCCCGTGTTGTACAGCACGTCCAGAAGAAAATGCATATTTAATTTTATCAGTACAGGGGCTCTGACACGGGTACCCGTGTTGTGCAACACGGCCCGTGTCGTGCAACCAGGAGCACACCCCTTCCAACTCAGAGGAGCAACACGGCCACCCGTGTTGTGCAACACGGCCCGTGTTGCTGAGCGCGCACAGGATTTTCCTGAACCTGCAGCAGCTCAGAAACGGCAGTCCAAACGCGGGAAAACGTCCGCCAAAACGCATAATTCAGTACCTAACGCATCGAGTTTGTACAATTCACAACAACACCACAATGTCCAAGTTACCAACAATTATTAGAATAACCTTAACCGGGGATTAACCGTCCTTTTGGGGAATTCTACTGACACTAAGGTTATCCCTACAACTTCCAAGGTAATTTCACGATCATTAGATATATACTCCCAATTCCTCATTTGGGACCTAAAACTCTTAATCGATTCATAAAAATGGGGAACATAACCCTTTTCTAACAAAGTTTAGTCCTACGGTTATCGATCCCTAGAAACATCTAACAATTGGGATTTCCTACGATTACCCGAATCAACCGTACATAAACCCATAAACAAATATAAATCGAGTATAAACCCCCCTTACCTTATCAATTAGCAGCTTTGAGTTCTTGAGCGATGTTCTTCGTTCTCCGTTCTTCAGAGCTCTATTTTCCCAAATCCCAACTTCTGTTCTTACGTGAAAACCAAAAATGAGAAAATGGCCTAAGTCCCAAACATAACTTTATTTCTCTGCACCCCCACTCTTTACTAACAACATCTAAGCCCAATAACATAAAAATTCTAATATTCCTTATTTCTTTTATTTTCCTCAAATACTCCAAAATAAATAATTCTTTTTATTTCATTAATTCTAATAAAATAAATTCCCAAATTCAAATAAATCAATTAATTGAAAACGGGGTGTTACACCCTGCACGGTGACAATCTTCCCTCTGACAGGGTATTTGAGCTTCTGGTGTAGAGTGGAGGTCACAGCCCCAGCTTTGTGAATCCAAGGTCGACCCAGCAAACAGGAATAAGATGGACGGATATCCATCACATAGAAAGTTGAATCGAAGACTTGGGAACCAACACAAATCGGAATATCTACCTCTCCATGAACCATCCTCTTCGATCCGTCAAAGGCTCGAACCACGATGTTACTAGGCTTCAACTCCAGGCCCTCACAATCCAACCTGTCTAAGGCCTTCTTGGGCAACACATTCAGGGAAGAACCGGTGTCCACCAACACGTGTGCAAGAGTAGTGCCCCTGCACTCAATGGAGACATGCAGGGCATCATTGTGGTTCTTTCCCTTGGAGGTAAGATCAGCATCCGAGAAACCCAAACCATTATCAGCTATCAAATTGGCCACACAGTCAGTGAATTGATCTGCAGATGTCTCTTGTGGCACATGGGCCGTCTTCAGAAATGAAATCAGGGCCTTGGCATGGGCCTCTGAGCACAACAACAATGATAGCATAGAGATCTTGGAGGGGGTATGCCCCAGTTGTTCAACGACGTTGAAGTCACTCTTCTTGATTATCTTAAGAATTTCCTCCATCTCTTGCTGGGAGGCTTCAACATTCACAGTCTTCGGTACCTCCATCCGGGCAGGCTCATTATCAATCCCCTTGCCCCGAGTATTAGATGACTCGGCAGCAGGGGAAGCAACTGGATCAGAAGTGGAAACAGGCGCGCTTGCAGGCGTAATTATAAGAGGCCTTCAGATAACTGGTGGCACAATGTCAGGCGAGAAGAGCCTACCACTGCGGGTAACTTTAGCTGGACCGGTGATATTGCTGATGCTGGTACCGGTGTTGAACTCCTGCTTCACTCCAAGTACATACACATCTGCCCCATAATGCCATGGGACATCCTTGTCAGATTCATAGGGGAGGGGCCCCGGAACAGTAATAATGATGGGTGCAATAGACATGATTTTGACGGGCTTCCTCGAGGGAGCCTTGGTAGGATTATTGAAAATTGTGACGACAGGTACTTCTTCAACAGGAACAAAAGGAACAGTGGTCTTCTTGAACAAAATTTCTTTGCTATCCATCAGGCTTTGGATACCTGATTTCAGCAACGGACAACCAGTAGGGGAAACAGCACACAGGAGGCAACCCTTGCTACAAGCCGGAAATAAACCGGCCAGCAGCAGGTTCCTCTTAACAGTCAATAGAGGGGTAGCAACATCATCCACAGAAACGGCATACAAGTCTTCCTCAACGGCATTTACTCCATGCTGGGGCATAGGAGCAGTCACAACATTTGGCCTCTCAGGTGCCTCAAACTGTATCTCCTTCGCATCGATAAGGTCCTGAACCTTATTCCTTAGGGCCCAGCAGTCATCAGTAGAGTGCCCCGGGCTATCAGAGTGATACGCACAGCGAGCATTTGGATTATACTTGGGGGAGGTTGTGTTCACCACCTTCGGAGCCTCTCTGATGGTCACCAAGTTGGTCGATAGCAGTTGCGGCAAGATTTGTGACAAGGTCATACTAAGCCGAGTATACTCTCTTCTGGGTCTCTCACCCCTTGGTTGGTTGGGTTGCCGAGGAGCGGCAGCAGGCTTTGCAATTAACACCGCGTTGACAGCTTGGCGGCGTTCTGGTTTGTCCTGCCTCCTAGGCCCATACACAGCACTGGCCTCCTTTTTAAAAGGTTTCTTCTCAGAACTTGAGGACACACCTTTCTGAATCTTTCCTGATTTCATACCAGCCTCTATCCTTTCCCCAGTCATAATGAGATCTGTAAACCCTGCAGATGAATTACCAATGAGATGATTGAAGAACGGCCCGGATAGGGTCCCCAAGAACATATCCACTAATTCACGATCGGTTAATGGTGGTTGCACCCTGCCAGCCAGGTCCCTCCACTTCTGCGTATACTCTTTAAAACCTTCTCCCGATCCTAGCGACATACCCTGGAGTTGGGTACGTGTAGGAGCGAGGTCGGCATTATACTGATACTGCTTATAAAAAGCAGTAGCCAACTCCTCCCAGTTACGAACCTTGGTTCCATCCAGCTGATAGAACCATTCGAGATGAGTCCCTGAAAGACTATCCTGGAAGAAGTGGATCCACAAGTTCTTGTCCACAGTATACAGTTGAATCTTCCGCACATAAGATCTGAGATGTAGCTTAGGGCAGGACGCCCCATCATACTTTGCGAAAGATGGTGCTTTGAACTTGTGTGGGATGACCACACCAGAAGATAGACCCAAGTCTCCGAAATCCAAACCAGGCACCTGTTGAATTTCCATGGCATTCAGACGATCTTCCAACTGCTTGTACCTGTCTTCAGCTGGAGGATACTGCTCCTCATTGAAATCAGTCTCGTTGTCAGAGACCACCGGACTAGGAACTCTTCCCCCCTGGGGACTGCCTTTTCCCACAGAAGAACCAGTTTGATCAACCTCATTCTGCAGTGTGTTACCAAACCTCCGGCCCGTGTTGAACAGTACAGTTCTCTTCTTCTTTTTCTTCTTAACCAGCAGAGCCTTCAACTCCTCCTGACCTTGGGCCAGACTCATGATCAGCTCTTGGAATTGGGCGTTCTGAGCCTGAAGGGCCTTGATGGACTGCTCGGTAGATGATTCAGGGTTCATGATGCTGAAATAAACAGCGAAGAACATTAAGCAACCTGAAAAGAAGAGTACCTGTGATGCACATGATGCATGATATGTGTTTATGCAATGCATTCAAGGGTTCAAAAGTTCAAATTTGTTGTAGAGAAAAAAAAAGAACACACGTTATCATTAAGAAATAATTGTTCAGTACATCAAAGCCTCATGGGCAAAATATTACAAAAGCAAATCAATCCCATAAGACACTACGCATCCTCTTTGGAGCAATGTAAGTGTTGAGAGTCTTTTCCTCGTGCAGTAGGCGGGTGAGCTCCAAGACCTTCTTCTCGCTAGCATGTAGACTGGACTCAAGAGAATTCCGTTCTTCCTTAAGCTGGATCCAGCTCTTCTGCATTTCCTCCCAGGATGTAGGCATATCAAGATGTTGAATGGTGTAGGACACCTCTCCTTCCAGAACTGGCTCTTTGATCACAGGGAGAACATGAGGGTAAGGCATCACTAACTTCTGGGAGCGGGCTCGTACCCACTTGAGATAAGGCTCCAACGGGATGGAGTTCCTGTGCCCCAGTGTCTTTCTGTCTATCTTGTTGGGCATCCTTCAAGCTCTGATAAATCTCTGGCGAAGTCCTTGTGCATCGTTGTCGAAGTCAAAAACTATGTCAGGGATTAACATGTCATGAGGGCCGTCCCTCCGAGCATAACCAAACTGTCTCCAAGCCAGACACGGGTTGTAAGTAATACCTCCTCTGATTCCAAGTAAAGGAACATTAGGGTACTCCCCGCAACGATCAATAATAGTGACATCCTCTCTGGATCGAGAGCACCAATGGATATCTGCATGCGTAAGAGTCATCAATCGTTGTGACCATCTCAAACCCCGCTCATTCTTCAGAACTGATTGTGGAAGGTGCGAAATAAACCACCTCCCCAGGAGAGGAGTGCAGAACATAAGAACACCTCTTTTTCTCATGGTTCGAGTGTAACATGAGTGAAGGATGCCCCCAAGCAACGTAGGTATAGGATTCCTGGACATGAAGATCTGGACAGCACTGACATCTATAAGCTGATCGGGATTCGGGAACAAAACCAATCCATAGACAAGGAGGGCCACAACTTCTTCAAAGGCTTGTAGGTCAAGGGAGTTCCAACATTCTTGGGCCTTCTCAAACAGGAACCTGGCTAAGAATCCTTTGATACTACTTCTAACTTCCCAATGACCCTTGATATCAGAGGGTTGTAGATGTAAGGCTTTAGCAATCTCTTCCAGTTTGGGTTCCTTTTCCGTACCGTTGTAGGGTAGTTGACTAAGGATAGGGATCTTCAGAAGCCGGGAGAAATCTTCCAATGTAGGTACCAGTTGATAATCCAGGAAAGTAAAACAGTGGTGCAGAGGGTCAAAGAACTGGAAGAGGACCTTTATCATATCTTCCTCAATGTTGGTGTTGACCAAGCTGATGAGTCTTCCATGCCTCTCATTGAAAGAAGAGCTCTCGGGAATCCTGGATATAAGTTCCTTAAGCTGAGGAGGGATCCTTACAAGGCTGATCTGAATTGTCTTTCTGCGAATAGTTTCCATGTCCTACAAAACAAGAACAAAGATGAAGATTCGAACCCCTGAAATGGTTAGTCAATGCATATGATGTTGTATGATGTCATGATGCTATGATAAAACACACCACAAATATTCACAAGAAGCAAACATGATAAGGCACACAAGTCACACCACATCCCTTAGAGTTTAGGCCAGCATGGGGTCTGGGGTACTACCCTCTTGAAGTTGGTGGGCTCAAACCTGTCCTATCGGAAGTAATCGGGTTCTAAGGGTCCCAATATCATTGGATTGCTTTCATTGTTCATCATTTCGATTTAGCCACTGAACTGGCGACCGAAATATTCCAAGAAAACAACCCTCAATTGAGTGTAGTATCGAGTATCAACCAACCTCGGACTGCACCAAAGTCAGTTATCTCACTACCCTAAAGAGGCCAAGATGGTTCAATTAAGGTTCCTAAGGTTAGTTGATGTTTCACGACACCACGCGGCGGCCCCTTACTCTCCTTGACTGGACTCAAGGGTTACCGGTACACACCAAAGTGCCACATCAACGTAGCAGACTGCTTCAACCATGTCAGTATACCCCACACAGTTCCTTCACAGCCTTGTTGCTACTTTCTAAGAAGGTACCCCCCAGATCCGGGTTAGGATCTATAGAACTCCCAAAACAATACCCACAATAATAAAGCAAACAATTCAGACAATTGAAAACACAAGTGATCTTAGTCCTAAGGTACACCTCACTTTAAAGTTTATCCCCAGCAGAGTCGCCAGTTCTGTGATCGGTGGATCTGGAACTGACTGTTTTTAGCTGGTTCGCGAAATGTCGCGGAAGCAAGAGTCACCACCGTCTTTTATTTTCTCTAACATGGACAGGACAAAAGCACAGCAAAATTCCTTATGAGATTGTCTCTCGGTTCGGGAGGTAGATTTATAGAAAGGGAAGGTGTTAGCACCCTTTCTATCCATGGTTATCCATGGGCTCTTAGATACTTGCTCATTTGTGTTTTCAAAAATGTTTGCTTTTCAATCGTGAGTGGGTTTGAAAAAAGTTTCTTTGAAAGTTTCAGAATAACTCTTGTATCAGTCCTCAAGAGTGTTTGAAAAATTGTTTTGAAAGCTTTTTGAAAAGTGTCGGTGTGAAAAGAGTTTTTTGATTCGTTTTGAATAGAGCAAGTATCTATGAGTCATCTACCTACCCTAAGGAATTAGGCTGTGTAAATGTCCTTAAGATAGTGCCATCCCACCATTTAGAGGTAGGTAGCACCACCGTTGGAGGTGTTCGGGTCAATTCGATTGTTAGGGACAGTGTGGTCACCAGAGGAACAGTAGGACACCTTAGAAGCTACCCCTATGCCATAGATCATGGACATAAGGACTTACTAAAACGTCCTATACTCGACGACCACATTTCGAAGGCAACGGGTGAGGCGTACCCTAAGAGTGGTGTGTGAATTTGTGTGTTGTTTTCATGTTATGTTTTATCTTGTACATGCATCACGGTGATCTACACTTGTTTTTAATTTAGGCCATACATTCTTTCATGCAATTATAATTTAAAAGTGCGGAAATTTAAATGCGGAAAGTAAAATCCTACGCTATTACAAGGCGCGGGTCTATACATCGCCAAATTACAAAGACCCGTTTTAATAAAAATGCGGAAAGTAAAATAAATTCCTAATTACTATTACATGGCTTGAGCAATTACATAATATTTGAAAGAAAATAAATGTGCGAAAGAATTAAAGTTGCACGTTCGAGGGCGTTGGACCCTTTTGAAATTAAATTAAATTAAGAGTTAATTAATTATTCAATAAAAGAAAGGAAATGTTTTTTAGGTTTTTGGTATTTAATGGAATAAGAAAAGAATTTAAAATATTAGAAGGAAACCCTAGTTCTAAATGTTTTTAAATTATTAAAGAAAATGTTAAAGTTTAAAACCTAATTTACTAAATTATTAATGTACATGTTTATTTACAAAAATATTTAATAATTAATAATAATAATGAGAGAAAATTATTTATTTAAGAAAAAGGTGAGAATGTTAAAAAACCTAATTTCTACATATTTTAATTTATTAAGAAAAAGATTAAAGTTTTAACCTAATTTAACTAAATTAATTATTTAACATTTATTTACAAAAATAATAATAGTGAAATTAATATTAATAAAAATAAACATTTTTTTCTAGTTTCTGATTTATTATTATGAAAATTATTTTATGGTAAAAAGGAAAAATTAAAACATTAAAAAAGAATTAGAAAAGAAAATCAAATAAAAAATTAAAAATGTGCAAACCATGGGGGGTATTCAGACCCAAAGGGAGGCATGATTTGAGAAATTTGACCCATTGAATCAAGGCCCTGTTTGACTTTCCAGGATAGAGTGCATGTTCATTGACTGGCGTGCATGGTAGACATCCTCTTATAGCCTTTGGATTGAAGCTCATGGGCGCGTGGCAGGCTTGGATGTGAACGTGCATGATGGACTTTGGATGAAGTGCTACGCTGGAATACCTTGCAACAAAAATTATTAAGCGTATGAGGGGGACTTGGGAATCGAACCCAGGTCCCAGTACCTGATGGACACCTCAACAACCATCCAGGCTAGCGCGTTTCTTTGTTACCATAATGCATGAGAAATATAATATACAAAAAGTGTTAGTTAGTGGTATTAACAAAAATTTGCGCGCCAGTATTTGAATCCCCCAGTCATGTCTTGACACGCCAGCTTCGTCTTAATCTTTCTGCCTGTAACATGAACAAATAGAGGGGGTTTTAAACCCCCACAAAAACAAAAGCCAGAAAATAGCGATTAGCACATGGATAAATATAAAAAGGGCGCGAGGTATTGGTTGATTTCGTCTTGAGGTCACGAATCCATTGGCATAGGTTTGGTGGTCTGATTTTGCCATATGAAGAAACCCCTAATTTAGATCTCCTGAAACCCTAATGCCCATCAATGGCATATTTTGATATAGGCATTGTTAGTTCAATTAAAGGGTATCATTAGCTTCAGAACATCCATATTAGTGTAAATCAACATTTAAAACATATGAATAATGCATGTAAATTAAAAAACGATAATGGACAAGTTCAAGAAAAGTGTGATGTCGTTCTACCAATTCTTGAGGTCTGGAGACTTGGTTTTGATTGTAATCGACTCCTGGATGCTTTGGCAATGTATTGGAATGCTTTTGGAGCTTTGAATTGTCCTCTAGGTGTGAAATCAGTTTTCAACTTTTGGCCAAAAATTTGCAATTTCGTTCTTTGTTTTCTGAGCAGCCTTTGTATGTATGAGCATTAGGTTTAGTCTTGTATATGTATCTGAACATGATTAGGTTAAGAAAACAAGCCCAAGGTCCATCCATTCATGTTTTGAAGATTTGATTTTGAATTATATCAATTTCAATCTTTTTGCCATGAAACCATTGCCAATCATGTAAAATCTTTCCTTTTTGAATGAGAAACGATTCGCCACCTTGCCCTAGTTTGATTTGCTGCACAAAAAGATTTAAAAAGCTTGATTTGATATTTTTCTTATATTTAAATTTAATTAAATGAATTAATGATAATAAAAATTCAAATAATTAATCAAAAATAAGAAAATAACTCCCTTTGAGCTCAATGGGTCGTGCATATGCTTTGGGTAATGATTCATGGAAGAAATTGAGGCCCATTAGCATTTTTGAAGCCTTTTGTGCAAAGTTGACTTTTCAAAATTCCCAAAAATTTGCCAACTTCTACAAGGCATATCTTGCTCAATTTTGAAGCTATGAACATGTTCTTGGACATTTTGGAAAGGTCTTGAAGTCCTCTAACCAATGCCTTTGGTCCCATGTCATTTTGATTTACCAATCTAAAGTTATCGTCTTTGACTTAAAGTGCCTTTTTGTTGACTTTTGAAAATGACCTATAATGTTGAAATTGATAACTTTTTGTGAGAGCATTTCTTGGACTTGAAGTGTGAAGATGAGTTATAGGAAATGTCATCCTCTTTAAAATGAGCATTGGATGGAATTTTTCTGATAAACCATGAAGAAGTTATGCCTTGGTCAATTTGCAGTTGACTTTTTCAACTGTCCAAAAATAGAAACTTTTGCATCTTGAGACTTTTTGAGCCATGCTTTGAGAATCATGATCAAGAATTGATCAAATGATGTTTGTGGCTTCAAAATGAGATGTTGACCAAAAATTTTGACTTTTGACTGTCAAATGACCATTTTGCCCCTGCAGTTGACTGTAGGGCAATTAGGGTTTTTGACTATGCAATTTGATGCTGTGAGTCTTGAAACTTGGCATGTGGATGCTTGACAATGTATGTAGGCATATGGGACTTGTTTGGGCCCTTGAAAACTTCAATTTCTTTGTCAGAACCAAAACCCTAATTTTGATTGTGTTAGGAGGCAATTGGACTGTGCAACCCTTGAGAGATTTTGAATCTTTGATCTTGGCAAATCTTGAAGAATATGGGAGGGCAAATTTTGGGGTACAACACACGTCTACGTATACGCCTGCATCCACATCTACGTACTCACCTACGCCTGCGCCTATGATACAATCTTGCTGACACTATTCACTTTGTTATATCAAAATTCAAATCAACTCGGAAATACCACAACAAAGAAACATACAACATTGGGGAGTCGGTGACACAAAAGGGAAATGGCTAATGGTTTAAAAGGAGAAAAATACAAAAAAAAATTACAATACATTTGGTGCATGAACATACGAGACATTTGGTGCATATACATATACGTTTGGGTTTCATATCAATTTAGGGCATCATGCATATACATCGTGCATGGAATTTTCAAATCTACTTTGTGTAAACTACAAAATTTCTTGGGGCCTATTGTTGAATTAACTTATCTACGCTAAACAAACAGACACCTTGGTTGAGAACAGACACAACCGGTAAACTTCAATCTTATCTTTGGTTTAGTTATCTAAGATTCGATTATCAAAACACTTTTCAAATATCTAACTCATATTATCTATCCCCTAGGTTGTGGTAGGTGTTGTACCCCAAAATTTGCCCTCGCATTCTTCCACAAGAAATAACAACTTCAGGCTTTCCATGATCTTTCAAACTGGCTCAAGAATCGGTCAAACGGACTTTTCTCGCCAGTCAAACAAAAATTAGGGTTTTATTGATTTTTCAGGGCTCCGGAATGTTTCACACAGTTGGCTTAGGGTTTTGGTTGATTTCGGCTCAACTTTGATCAAGCGAATGCTCTTTGGGCATTTAATCAGGAATTAAGGTTTTTGTGGGCATATTCTCAGAAGGATTTAAATTCCACAGCACTTTGCAAGTTATTCCGAGATTCGGGTTGAATTCACACTGTTTTGATTTAATCAGTAAAAGAAGGCAGTTGGTTTGAATTCACGTTCGTTTGATTGAACCAGTCGAAAGATATATGCAGTGTGGATTTACAGTGTTTGGTAGAAATCAGTAAGAAAGGAATGCGTCTGATCAGTTATTGCGTTTGATTGTGCGTTGCTTTGGATGATGGAGGCGCCAAGTTCATTTATTTTGATCAACGTAGAATCAATGTTTAGTTGATTATTTATTATTCTAAGGATTAAATATCTGAAATTTAATTTTCATTTATTTTAATTTAAGGAACTATAAATAATAAGTAAATAATTGAAAAGGGATAAAAAGAATTAATTGGATCAATAGAATTTTTATTTCATATTTAAACATTTGTTACAAATTATTATTTAGATACAAGTATGCATTTACGAAGTATTTAAAATAATAATAGTTTACAATGATTAAATTGAAAATAAAACTATCCTATTTTTCTAAATATTGTCTAAGTCCCTAATTCTTCATTCTTCACTTTGCTCCCCTCCATTCAATTATTCATCTGCAAAAAGGAAAGGAGAAAAGTCAGTAACTGATAAATAAATAAAAGGACAGATAAAAAGAGTTCATCATTAAGGGCCACTGATTGGGATCAGTTAACCCTCTCTACAAATCACGGGATTTCTCCCGGTTCACAAAGAGGGAAGAATGTTATTTGCTAAATCATGAATGCAAAGTTGAAAAAATGCAAAGTGTCAAACTGCATAAGTTCAAAATCTCAAACTCCAAGTTCAAACCAAACTGAAAAATCCAAATCCCTACTTTCTGTCAAAATCCAAAAGGTACAAGTTACTGCACAAAGATATCAAAGAAGATAAAAAAGTACAAAAGCTGTCAAAGAAGAGATAAAATATGCAGAGGAAAACCATTATGCAAGCATACATTTCTTTTCATCATTTCCCAACAAGGGTGGCCCTTTCAGAAAGTACACACAAAAACATTTAATATTCTTTGAAGTGTACTAAAGAGAGAGAAAAAGAAGAGATAAGAGAGCAGGTTTTTAGGCTTTTAGGCATTTAGGCAGGAAGAGAGAAATATACAAAAGACTGAACACAATAGGATAAGCATAAGTTCAAGAGAAACCAACACAAAAAAAGAAGATACATACTGCTAAACCAGCATAACCTGCTAAGCATTTTTAAAAAAAACCTGCAGATGCAAAAACCCAAAACCAAATGCTAAATGCCTGAACCAGAACAAGCATAACCTGTCAAGGCCAAGCCTGCACCCGCCTAAACCATAACAACCTGAAACCTGCCTCAGCATCATATGGCCTAAACACAAACAGCAGAAAACCAGATAATATCACCATGCCTGTCAATAACTAAAAACCTCCAGCCAGAACACTGTCAAAACCAAAGCCTAACTACAAAAAACACCTGCATATGCCAAACCTGCCTGAAGAAAATCAACAAGCATTAAGCACCAAACCTGTAACATATATATCAAACCAAGTCCAAGCCTGAAGGAGAACCCTGCCTAAACACAAACATGAACCTTAAGCAAAAGTAACCTGCCTCAACATAAAAACCTGAAGCTCAATCCAAGTCCATAACCAATAATAACCTGCCTTAAACCTGCATTGGCTCAAACCTGCTAAAACCTTAAGCTAGAAAGGCTAAAACCTGTGTTAAACCAAAAAATAGTTCTAAGCCATACCAGCATAAAATATGGCCTAAACTCAAAACACCAACCCAGTCCAGCTTCAAGCCTAAGCCAAAAATTGTTCCAAACCTTTCAAATCATCCAAGCCCACACAAAGCCTCAGAGGGATCCTCATCATAGGCCAATACACGAAGCATCCAGCATCACCTTAGACCAACATTCCAAAAGCAATAAGCAACCAAGGCAACACAAGTCAGAAGAAGAGGAAAAAGCTAATCAAAACAACAAAACTGTTTCAACCATAGCGTATTCAAAGGCAACTTAAGCCCTCAGAAAGTTCATCATAGGGCAAAGTATCAAAGCAATAAACATTCGAGGCAACGTAAGCAAGCGTTCAAGGCAACAAACAGTAAAGGCAAAGGAGAAGAAGAAAGAGGTAAATTTAAGAGGAGGTTTTCAGTCAACATCATCAAACCAAGAGTGAGACAAAAAGGTACCAGTTATCCTTGCAAAGCTAGCATCAAGCCCATCGAGCGGTCCCCTTCACCACTAAGCCTCCGAGCACCTCCGCGCCCGCCTCCTTCCCCAAACGAAAGGTAGTAAACTTCTCTTCTCTTCCCTTTTTTCAACCTCGTTAAAACAAACAAAATCGAATGCCTTAGTCAGGGAGAAGCAGTAAACCATAAACATGCAAATAACGAAACTCTAAAAAACACGCTAGACAAAGACGAAGTAAGGGCGATTACCGTTCATTTCGCTTCATTGAACTGTGGAGGAGGAAGGCTGAGGCGCTGATGGCTTAGGCGAAGAGGACGACTCTCTGAATCCATGGCAAAGAAAATGGACGAAACCTCCATGAACGCCGCCGCTGTCTCAAAACCCTAAAGCGTATCGTCCAACTGAACAACAAAACCATCTAACCCTAAAACACTTGTTTCAGTACAATGGGCCTAATCCTTTTCAATCTCTCCAAGGCCCATTTCAAAAAAACCTGACTTCTTTTATGTATAAAAAACCTCTTTTCATTTTCTTTTGTTAAGCAAATTAATAAAATATAACCTTTTTTTTTACTAACAATATTTTTATATGTTTTGATCTCTAAATAAACCTATATTTTCTCTTTTTTCTATACATAGAACATTAAGTGTTCCTTAAAGATAATACTTTTTCTTTTATTAAGATTAATATCTAATTTGTACAAACAAATGAAAAATACATTTTTTCTAATTTAATTCTTGATATTTAATTAAAACTCTTTTGTACATAATATATAAATACATTTTGCATAATTTAATTTCTTAACATTCTAATTTAAATTTTCTTTGTATATAATAGATAAATACATTTTGCATAATTTAATTTCTTAACATTCTAATTTAAATTTTCTTTGTATATAATAGATAAATACATTTTGCATAATTTAATTTCTTAACATTCTAATTTAAATTTTCTTTGTACATAACAATTAAAAATACATTTTTTCTACGTTGTTTCTTGATATTTATTTAAACATACTTTTTTATAATAAATAAAGATACATTTTTATACATAATATGATTAAATTGAAAACATTTTTTCATTAAAACTTTCTTTTTGTACATATTAAGAAAATACAAGATCATTAATTAAATTAAATAAACACTTAGTTTTTTCTTTAGGTTAAAAAATACCTTAATACACGTTTAATTTCACATCTCTAACCTATAAATAATTACATACGCGTATGCATGATACACTTACACAATATATTTACATTGCTCCTATACACATTTGTTTATCTTATACATTGATCCACCTTATTTACATTTGATCGCAAATTCGATTTGGTTGTAACTTATTGGATACTATAAGTCTCATCCCCATTTGTGAATATTGTACCCCCACTCCCGGATACTTACTTTGTAATAGCGTAGATTTTACATTTTCGCAATTTACCGCTTTCAATTATACCATGATTAGACCTAGGGTTTGCATGTACATAAAATCAAACGCTAGATAACCTAATACAAGACAAATACATGAAATCAATACACAATCACACTTGCACCCTCTAGGGTAATCCCACATATTGCCTTCCAAAATGGGCTATGCTTGCACGTCGAGTATCTTTGGCAAAACAAATTCAAATGATCATAAGTCCCTCGATGACGCTTTCGAATGTTGCCTAAAACGGAATGATCATAGTCCCTTCAAAGCAAATTGCCAAAGACACTTGGCACCATTGCATTCATGGTCCATACGATGACCCGCGCCCGTCCCAAATAAACTTCCTAAACGCAAGATTGTCCACCAAATTCAATGGTGGAACAAAATTGTTAAAAAGGGTTAAAACATAACAAAAAACCTTTGAGTACAATAGGGTAGACAAAACTCTTAGTTACTTGAGATCAATTTGCAAAAACACTTGCCTTCTTTTCAAAAAACCACAATCCATAACACTTTCAAAACAAACTCTCAAAAACATTTGAAACATCTTTTCGAAAAGATACACGCCTTTGTAAAATATTCGAGTAAAGAATTGTTACAAGGTTAGCCTAAGACAAGGCATCTTCTTCTAAAACATTTTCAAAAACACTCACACACACCACATTTTCAAGCAATCGAAAAATCAAGGCAAGTGATCTAAAAAACCAAGTAACTAAGAGCCCATGGATAACCATGGATGAAAAGGGTGCTAATACCTTCCCTTTTCATAATCTACCCCCCGGACCCACGAAATATCTCAAAAGGTTTTTGCTGTGCTTTTTTAACCTTTCCTTTAGGATAAAATAAAAAGTCGGTGGCGACTCTTGCTCAACCGCACAAGTGCGAATACGAACGCAAAACAACAGTCAGTTCTCCCACCGTATCACAGTAGGTATATGAATGATCAGGTTTATGTTATTTATTCTCTAGGTCGTGATAAATACACAAGCCTATCCTCGTATTATCTATCCCCTAGGTTGTGGTAGGTATGCAAAAATCTATAGTTCATTGTGTCAGTCTCTAAGAGATAATGAATTATCAGGTTTATGTTTTTTATCCCCTAGGTCGTGATAAATACACAAGCCTATCCTCGTAATATCTATCCTCTAGGTTGTGGTAGGTATGCGAAAATCTATCGTTCATTGTGTCAGTCTCTAAGCGATAATGAATTATCAGGTTTATGTTATTTATCCTCTAGGTAGTGATAAATACACAAGACTATCCTTGCATTATCTACCCCTTAGGTTGTGGTAGGTATGCGAAAATCTATAGTTCATTGTGTCAGTCTCTAAGCTGCGATGAATTATCAAGTCTGTGTTATTTATCCTCTAGGTAGTGATAAATACACAAACCTATATTTGTATTATTTACTCCATACGTTGTAGTAAATATATGAAATTTGTGATATAACTCATTGCGTTAGTCTCGAAGTAGCAATAGGTTATCTGTCTCTCTGTGATATAATCCATTGTGTTAGGTCTCAATGCGACAATGGATTATTAACTCTTTTATTCATCCCTAGGATGTGATGAATAGACAAAATCTGTGTTATAAGCTTACTATGTTAGTCTTGAAGTGTTAGTAAGTCAGCTTTTCAACTTGTGCTATTTATCTCCCAGGTTATGGTAAATACGCAAAATTTACGATCTCTTTTCTAGATATTGGCGAGTTATCTGCGTCATCGTATCTAAATCAATCACACTCTTTTGTTCAAACTCTGATAGAATGATACATCATCATCTTTTCCTATTTTTTCCGCACTCTTGAGGGACATTGTACATTGTATCCTTATAATCATTTGGTCAAAATTTGGGGTCTTCCATTATTTAATAACCCTCCGAGTCGAATGTGAGAGACCTTCGTATCCTCGCACCCTTCAATCGAAGAGTGATTAAATAAGAGCATCTGTCATACCCCAAAATTGCCCTATTAATCAATCTATCTTTTTAATCTTAGCATTATTTTGTCCCTTGGTTAAAATTATACCATAGATGTGCATTATATTAGTTGTTTTTAGATTTGTGTAGAAAGAATGAGGTTTAGAAGAAGGGGTGTACGTATTAAGTCATTGGGCTTAGCTTGCCAATAGCTAAGCCCAATCTATTTCATCTTATATGGTCCAATAGTAAGAGGGTGTATATGTTTTGTCAAAAGGAGCTTTGTATTATGAAATAGTTCAAAAGGCCCATTAGATCTTGGAGCCCATTAGGTCATTAGGGTTGACCGGAGTCAATTCCTGACTGCTGGTTATTTAATTATTTTTATAGTTTTTTTATTCAATCACTTTTATTATTTGTTTTTTTATTATTCTTATTATTCAAGAAAGGTTGACCGAAGTCAATGTTCAAGTTCTTGTAAATTGTTGTTATATTTTTACATTATTGTCGATTTTACTATTATTATTATTATTATCAATAATTATTATTAAATTTTATCAGCAAACATTATTTTTTTTAAATTATTATTTTTTAAGTTTTGAGATTGTTTGACCGAAGTAAAAATTAGGGTTAGAAATCCTAAGTTACTCAGCAGCGGCGGCCTCCTATCTTCGTCTTCCTAAGACAACACAAGTCCAAGCCTAGAAAAAGTGAAACGAGTCAATAGCAAACCGAATTAAATCTGAATAAATCGAAACATTACAAAATCGTATCTCACTGATCAAATATTACACTACAAAAATCGTCCAAATACATATAATTTCAAACAAAATCTGAATTCAACCCCTAATTTACAAATCAATCAATTTCTAATTGCAATCTAATACAATCTTTGATCAATCTCAAATTTATAACGATAATTACATACAAAATTCCCAAATTTATCAATCCTAAAAAACTATATAAGAGTCCTAAAATCTAAGAACAAAGAAGAGGAGAAAGGAATTGAAGAAGGAGAGAAAGAGAAGGAGGTGGATTAGAGAGCTCGAATCGAGTACCCCGGGTTCCAAACATTCCCATGCATTCTTCTTCATACAGATCTAGGATTTCTAAATATAAACCCTAAGATCTTTAAGGGCCACTCTCGATCATCATTACGTGCAAAAACAAGAAGAAAGGGATTAGGAAAGCCAATCAAAGAAATTAGAAGGAAGCTAGAGGATCCACGATGGAGGAGGTAACACTCAAAACTTAGCTTTTAGGGTTTTTGTATTTGGTTTTATTGTTTTGGGTGTGCAATTGTTGTTTTTAAATTGGGACTTCTGGGTTTTGGGTCATCGAAGGTTAGGGTTTAAAATTGGTTGTTTTTTCTGGGAATTGTTGTTGTTGTTGGTTGTGTCGAAAGAGAGAGAGAGAGAGAGAGAGAGAGAGAGAGAGAGAGAGAGAGAGAGAGAGAGAGAGAGAGAGAGAGAGAGAGAGAGAGAGAGAGAGAGAGAGAGAGAGAGAGAGAGAGAGAGAGAACGAAGAGGAGGAAGAAGATAGATAGAGAGTAGAAGAACGAATGAGAGGAAATGAAGTAAAAAATAAGGAAAAATCTGATATACTCCCTCCGCATTCGATCTTGCCAGCGATACGTGGCCAACATCTGGCCACGTGATCCCATGCTCCATATTGTTCACCCTCAGATCCCATCTATCTGATTACAATCAAACGATTGCGATAATGCATCATCGTCGTAACCCCATACACGCTTCCGCATGCAACCCAAATGACTCCAACCCATTTCGTTTGGGCCTAAGGCCCATATATACGCACCTCGTGTCTTTTTATTTTTGCTACCTAAATGTAACATACGCCCCCTACTCGCATTTGGGCCCAATTCAATTTCTGAACTTGGACCCTTACTTATCACACGCCCGAGTTTTTACTAACCAACTGAATTTACACCCCCTGCATTTTAAAAAAAATTATTTAATTTTATAATTTCATTTATTTATTTATCTACTATCATTTTGTAATTTATCACATTAACATATAATTTTGCATAATTAGTAAATAATTGTAAATTTTTTTTATTAAAAGTATTAAAAATATTTTTAATAATTATAAAATAGTTATTTATCAATCAAACTATTTTTTAAACACTAACCCAATTTTTAATTGCATTAAACTTTTTTTCTCATTCAAATTTATTTTCTCATATTGCATCATATACTCGAAAACATCTAATCAATCAAATACTAACTGGTTTTTACTAACATAACTCAAATTTATATTTATTTTCAAAAAAAGATTGTGGAAATTTCTTATATCGAATGCGAATTACGTCTACGATTCTGCTATTCACAAACTCAGACTTGGTTCAAGGAGAATTCAAGATATTTCTACAATCCATAAAAAAACTAACCTAACATTACGAACTACGAATTGAGACTCTGATTCCTCATAAGAGGATACATAGGCACACGACTTAAAAACGTGGCGAGTTCCCTTAATTAAAAATTAAAACCCTATTCCTGAACCTTAAACCTAAACCCTAATATCCTTGTGAACAAGGTAGATGAAGGGTGCCTAACATCTTTCCTTCGTCTAAAGTGAGTCAAGACCTAAAATCTTTGTATCATCAATTAGGTTATTCCATTATTCACCCGTCGTTAGGACAAAAAGTAGTGGTGGCAACTATATACTGGTTACGACACAAAGTGGTAGAAAAAATTCTATGTACGATGTCGATGAAGTTTGACCATGTGGTGACTATGATCATTGAGTCACACGACACAGAAAATTGTCTATAGTAGAGTTATAGGGAAGCATTGAAAGTCATGTCAACAGAAAATTAGAAAAGACTAAGAAAATGGTAAAAGAAGAAGCTTTAAAAAGTCAGGTAAATTTCAACAACACTTTTGAGTCACGCCGTACTGTAGAAGAAAGAGTTTAAAATAATTACAATAATAGAGGAAGAGGAAATTATAGAGGTAGAGGTCGAAAAAATTATGGAGGAAGAGGACGTGGTAACTTTAACCAACAAAGAGATAAAAACTTCAACGGTTTCAATCTAGCACATCAAGGAAGAGGTGGTCATAGTTTTGTATCTACATATTGTGGCAGAAGAATAGGTAACTTCAATTAAGAAAGGACGAATTATAGTTGTTATCACTGTGGAAAGTTTGGACTCAAAGAAGCTGATTGCAGATACAAACATCAGGAAAATATGGCAGAAAGTTCATATAAAAATATCGGTGAGTACTTTGAAAATCCAAAAAAATTATTTTTGTCCAGTAATACATTTTCAAAAGAGGAAAATATTTGGTATCTGGATACTGGGTGTAGTAATTATATGTGTGGGAAAAAGGAATTATTTTCATCTCTAAACGAAACGATAAAATCTATCATGAAGTTTGGAAACAATTCAAATATTCCAATTTTGGGGAAAGGTCGGATTTCTATCAGGTTGAGATGGATCACAAAACTTTATTGGTGATGTTTTCTATGCTCCTGGTCTTCATCACAGTCAATTGAGTATGGGATAACTTTCGGAGAAAGATTACAACATGCAGATTCACAATGGTTTCTGCATGTTGATTGACAGAAATGGAAGATTTATCACAAAGGTAAGAATGAAATCGAACCGCCTATTTCCTTTGAAAGTTTAACATGAAAAAATTCCTTGCTTGAGTTCTATCATTCTGAATAATGATTGGTTGTGGCACATGAGATTTGGTCACTTTCATTTTTCTAGCTTAAATTACCCATCGAGAAAAGAATATGTTTCTAGATTTCCTATTGTGAATATTCCAAAAGGAGTATGTGAGACTTGTCAAATTGGAAAGAAGCTTAGAGATTGATTTCCAACTGGAATGTTGCGGCGAGCGAAGAAGCTACTGCAGATAATTCATTCAGACTTGTGTTCAGTAGAAATACCAACACCAAGTGGCTGTAAGTATTTTATTACTTTTATTGACGATTTCAGTAGAAAGAATTGGGTGTATTTTTTGAAACAAAAATCAGAAGCTTGTGATGCCTTTAAGAAATTCAAGGCATTTGTAGAAAAACAAAGTGCTTGTAGAATCAAAGCATTGAGAACAAACAGAGGCCAGGAAAACCTCGCTGGTACAAATTTCTTTGAACAACATGGAATTGAACATCAATTAATAACAAGATACACACCTCACCAGAATGGAGTTGCTGGAAGAAGGAATAGAACAATCATAGATATGGTGAGATGCGTGATGAAGGCTAAACAAATGTGTTGTGCCCCAAAATTTTCCCTCTCATTTCTCGAAAAATCATCCTGGACCCTCAGGTTTGCTTCTATCAAGTTTCAAGCCTTGAATTACAAATTTTCCAAGAAAATCATTCGCAAGGGAAAAATGGTCAAAAGCACACTGAAAAATCAAACTTTGACTTTTTGACCAACTTTGAGTCCCAAAAATCACATTGCGTCAAGACGTCCAAAAGGTGAAATTTGATCATCAAAGAAATCAAGAGAATAAAAAATCAAACTTTTGCAAGACTTTGAAAATTTTCTAAGTATTTTCTATACTTGTTAATTTCATTTGCTTCATGACATTTTTTTACTACAATTCCAAATAATTTAAAATGAGGTAAATAATTCAAGTTATTACAAAGTGACATTTTTTCCAAGTTTACAAACCCTAAGCTTGGTATTGCTTGTACTTTTCCCTTTGACTCAAAACCTTGTCACAATGTTTTGTCCTTGATACAATGTGCATAAAATACTCCACAAGACTAAGTTTGTTTCATGCTATAAATCTTGCTGTCCAAGTTGAACAAAGTATGATATGCTGCATTACCACAACACCCCAAAACCTGATCCATTGCTGTCCTACAAAAAACCTTGTGCTATGCTGCACCAGAAATCTGCATATGTTGTCCTATACAGTCCAAAACTGCTTTATGCAGTCTGCACCAACCTGCATCACAACAGCCCCAAAATTGCACCAAAATGGCAAAGGAAAATTGTGTGAATAAAGTATCAAAACAGTAGGCAAAAACAATTCAAAATGAATTATTTTGTTTCCCCCCTAAACCTCAGTCAAGGGTCTACAAAAGGGACTGTTTCATAAGACATATGGGTTGGAATTTTTGGAGAGAAGAAAGAGTTTTGAACAGAAAAATAGTGTTCTTTGTAACTTTGACTCACTCAGAAAGAAACCAGCTCTAATCTCATTCAAAACAGAACTTTAATCCATTTTACAAACTCTCCCATAAACCAAACACCTTAGCACATAGAGAGTGTAAAAACACTAAAACAGATTCTGTTAGTGCCATTATCCTCACTGTGATCGGTGGATCTGGAACTGACTGTTTAACGCTGGTTCGCGAAATGTCGCGGAAGCAAGAGTCGCCACCGTCTTTTATTTTCTCCAAATGGAAAGGACAAAAGCACAGAAAAATTCCTTAAAGAGATTGTTCTCGGTTCGGGAGGTAGGTTATAGAAAGGGAAGGTGTTAGCACCCTTTCTATCCATGGTTATCCATGGGCTCTTAGATACTTGCTCAATGTGTTTTCAAAAATGTTTGCTTGCTTTTCAATTGTGGGTTTTAAAAGTTTCTTTGAAAAATTTCAGTTCGACTCGTACGTCAGAGTGTTTGAAAAATTTGCTTTTGAAAGCTTTTGAAAATGTGTTGGTGAAAAGTCTTTTTTGAGTTTGTTTTGAGATTAGAGCAAGTATCCTTGAGAACCTACCTACCCTAAGGAATTCGTCTGTGTAGATGTCCTTTAAGGTAGTGCCATCCCACCATTGAGAGGTAGGTAGCACCACCGTTGGAGGTGTTCGGGTCAATTCGAGTTTTAGGGACATGGTGGTCACCAGAGCAATGGGAAGACACCTTAGAAGCTACCCTCATGCCAGGTTCCCGGATCATGAGGACTTACTAAGACGTCTTCTACTCGACGACCACCTTTCGAAAGGCAACAATGAGGCGTACCCTAGGGGTGGTGTGTGCGGTTCGTGTGTCATGTTTCAATTATTTTGTCTTGTCATGTTTGTTGTGATCTACGCTTGATTTTATTTTCAAGTCCATACATTCTTTCATGCATATTTATTAACAGTTGTATAGTTTGCGGGAAAATAAATCTAAACTATTACAAATGGCGCGGGTCCACATCGCCAAAATAAACCGAACCCGATTTGACTGAAAGTAAAAAAAAAAAACAATAAAATAAAAGTGCGAGAAATAAATTTACAAGGCTTTGGGGCATGTACATAATTATTTAAACGATATAAAATAAATGCGCGAAATAAAGAAATTAAAAAAACAAAACTAGGGCGTTGGACCCTTTTGCAAAAGTATTTAAAGTTAATGAATTAATTAATTAGAACTAATGAAGAATTAAAATTAAAGAAAAAGGAATGTTTTTTGTATTTTTGTGTTTTTTAAGATTTAAAAGAAAAAAGAATTAATTAAAACAAAAAAATTGGTTGTAAACCCTAATTCTAATGTTTTTTAAGTTATTAAGAAAAAGATTTAATTTTTAACCTAATTTAAATCTAAGTTATTTATATACATTTAATTATAAAATAGAATAAATAAATAATTATATGATGATAAAAAAGAAAAATTTAAGAGGAATGAGCATTGTTAATTAACCTAATTCTATGTTTTTTTTTTTTTTTGATTTTTTTATTAAAAGGAATTAAAGCTAAAAACCTAATTAAAACTAAATATTTACATGTTATTATTTATACAAAAACAAACAATATTTAAAATAAAATACTTATTAAATTTTGACTTTTCTGATTTTTTGTGATTTTTGTGATGTTCTTGTATTTTTGTAAAATAATTATTGAATTAAAACAACAAAACAAATAAAATAGTAATTAAAAGATATAAGAAAAATAAATTAAATGGGCAAACCAGGGGGGGGGGTAGCCCCAAATTGGAGGTTCAGGCCTGGAGTTTTGGCCCATTAAGCCTTGAATTTGTTGACTTTTCTGGATCATGCGTGGCATGTTGACTTACATCCATGGTATGCTTTCAATCTGAACCCTTGATTAGATCTCCTGGGACGCATGGGAAATAGATGAGGAGGACGTATGGTGGTCCTTAAGAGCGTGCCTGCATAGGAATGAACATTGAAAAATATTATGGAAATTGCCAGACCTGGGACTTGAACCCAGGTCATGAGAGTCACATGCACGTATCCCTGTCCACTGAGCCACTTGTGTTTCATTTAACATATAACATCAAATAAATAATATAAAGGAAAAACTGCGTTAGTGGGAGTCAGCGCGCCACTTTTTAAACCCACGAATTACTGAGTGACACGATTCCATCTTCTTCATCGTTTTTATTTTTTTTCTGAAACAAGGTTGTAAGGCAACGGTTTTGGAAGCGTGGCCTTAGACTAGCTACAAGAAAATAGCGACTAGCGCTATGGTGATCATAAATTGATCGCGACTAGTGCCTTCTCTTCGTCTTGATGAGCTGAGCGTAATGGTATGAGTCTGGAGTCATGATTTTGCTTCGTTTGAGAAGCCCTAATTTTGAATCCTGAAAAACCTAGAAATTCAACAATGGCAAAAGCGCATATATGACACAAAAACGTAATTGAACATGTTGGTTAGCTTAGAAACATCATTATGAGCAAGAATCCATAAAGAAAAATGCAAAAGAATGCTTAGATTATGCTATGCGATTTCAAGAATTTTGCTTCACAGTTTGACTTATGGATACCAATTCAGGGCGTTTTGGTTGATGTTAGTGATTGAGAATCATTCAATGGTGTCTCAGGATGCTATTAGAAAAAGAATTAAGGCTTAAAACTCTCCCCAACCTTGATTTCAGATTTGTGTTTTTATGCCAAAATTTCAATGTTGCAACAAGCCTTTGAGCGCAGCATATGATGTCTTAGGCTTAGGGTTTGACTCAGTGCCCATGATGGAAGAGAATTGGCTTGCTATTTGACCTTAATTCATGCTCATGAAAGAACAAGTCCTAGGGTTTTTACCATTAACCAATTTTCCTTCTTTTAAGCCAAGACCTAGACTTAGTGTGTAACTTAACCCTAGCCTGAGTTTTTGAGTTGGCCCATGATACAAGGAAGTTGTCCAAATTCACATGACACTATTCCATTGGTTTTTGAATTTTACTTGAATTTTCAAAGATTTAAAATGAATTAAATTATCAAAAATTAAATAAAATAGAAAAATCAATATTTGGTCTTGAAATTAACCATGGGACACGTGTGTGGCATGAAAAGGATGAATCAAGTGGAAGAAAGTGGGCCCTTTTGTCAAAAATTGGAGTTTCAAGGATAGTTGACTTTTGCCATTTCACAAAAATTTCCCAACTTCTACAAGGCATAACTTGCTCAATTTTTAAGCTTTTCACATGTTCTTGGACATTTTGGAAAGGTCTTTGCGTCCTTTAACCAATGCCTTTGGTCCCATGTCATTTTGATTTACCAATCTCAAGTTATGGCCTTTGACTTAAAGTCCCTTTTTGTTGACTTTTGAAAATGACCTATAATGTTGAAATTGATAACTTTTTGGGAGAGCATTTCTTGGACTTGAAGTATGAAGATGAGTTGTAGGAAATGTCTTTCTCTTCAAAATGAGCTTTGGATGGAATTTTTCTGATAATCCATGTGAAAGTTATGCCCTGGTCAATTTCAATTGACTTTTTCAGCTGTCCAAATATAGCAACTTTTGCATCTTTGATGATTTCTGAGCCAAATTTTGAGAATCATGATCAAGCATTGATCAAATGATGTTTGTGGCTTCAAAATGATATGTTGACCAAAAATTTGAACTTTTGACTGCCAAATGACCATTTTGCCCCTACAGTTGACTGTAGTGCAATTTAGGGTTTTGACTGTGCAATCTTGAGCTGAATGCCTTGAAACTTGATATGAGGATGTTTGACCATGTTTGTAAGCATGTGAGACTTGATTGAGCCTTTGAAAACTTCCTTTTCTTGATTAGACTCAAAACCCTAATTTTGACTGTATGGGAGACTGTTGTACTGCACAACCCTTGGGAAATTTTGTAGCTTGGCTTGGCAATTTCTTGAGGAATATGGGAGGGCAAATTTTGGGGTATAACAGTTGCCCCTGTTCAATCTTCTTAGACCTGAGGATGCAGATTGGCTGACGTGCCTTTCGTAATCCGAGGGTAAAAGATGATTGGACACTAGAGTGCCCGGAAATTTGCGCTCACATGTTAGCAATGATGGTGGAATGGGCTTATAGATGCCATCTGGATGTTTGATTGCGTAGGAGATTCCTTGGCGAGAACCTGTATACCTGCAAAACAGAAAATGAGTACCTGACACGTTGCAGGAGCCGATTTTTTTTTTTTTAGATGCCTGGTATAGATGTGTCCTGACTGGTTACAGGAGCTGAGTCTGGAGCTTCAAATGGCGATGAAAGAACCAGGGATGATTACTTCCTTAGCATGAATGGTAAGAGAGCCTTGGGCGACTTTAACTTCAACAACGCTCGTTGAGAAAAATCTGGGGTGTCTTCTACTGGGATAAGAATCAGGGAGATCTTAGGGTCGATCTGACTGAACCAGAGAGGCCTTTGACTGGGTAAGAATCAGGAAAATCTTAGGGTCGATTTAACTGAACCGGTCTAGGTCTTGAAATGTCTTCAACTGGATAAGCATCAGGGAGATCTTAGGGTCGATCTGACTGAACCAGAGAAGGCCTTTGACTGGATAAGCATCAGGAAAATCTTGGGACGATTTAACTGAACCGGTCTAGGTCTTGAAATGTCTTCAACTGGATAAGCATCAGGGAGATCTTAGGGTCGATCTGACTGAACCAGAGAAGGCTTTTGACTGGATAAGCATCAGGAAAATCTTGGGACGATTTAACTGAACCGGTCTAGGTCTTGAAATGTCTTCAACTGGATAAGCATCAGGGAGATCTTAGGGTCGATCTGATTGAACCGGAGAAGGCCTTTGACTGGATAAGCATCAGGAAAACCTTGGGACGATTTAACTGAACCGGTCTAGGTCTTGAAATGTCTTCAACTGGATAAGCATCAGGGAGATCTTAGGGTCGATCTGACTGAACCAGAGAAGGCCTTTGACTGGATAAGCATCAGGAAAACCTTGGGACGATTTAACTGAACCGGTCTAGGTCTTGAAATATCTTCAACTGGATAAGCATCAGGGAGATCTTAGGGTCGATCTGACTGAACCAGAGAAGGCCTTTGACTGGATAAGCATCAGGAAAATCTTGGGACGATTTAACTGAACCGGTCTAGGTCTTGAAATGTCTTCAACTGGATAAGCATCAGGGAGATCTTAGGGTCGATCTGACTGAACCAGAGAAGGCCTTTGACTGGATAAGCATCAGGAAAATCTTGGGACGATTTAACTGAACCGGTCTAGGTCTTGAAATGTCTTCAACTGGATAAGCATCAGGGAGATCTTAGGGTCGATCTGACTGAACCAGAGAAGGCCTTTGACTGGATAAGCATCAGGAAAACCTTGGGACGATTTAACTGAACCGGTCTAGGTCTTGAAATGTCTTGAGAATTTAACTGGATCTTTCCTGAAAGATAAAAGTCAGTCATATGCAATGCATGATATGGATCAAGCAATGATGTTCTCAACATAAATGAGATTTGTATGATGCAGTGCGTTATGCATGCTATAATGATGTATGTGATGTTTTATGTATGTTTTTGTCTAGGAAAGTGAATCCTTGACGGGTGCCCGGAAGTTGTATCCTGGGTTGATGTCGAAGAATAGGTTTTGCTTCCGCTGGGGATGATAACTGCAAGGATACCGGTAGGAGAAGATGACTCCGTTGCGGAATAAACTTGGCGAATGGAAGATTCTGCGGGGAGAAAAGATACTCTAGCGATCATGCTGGGAAGCAATACTCTGTGGGAAGAGAGATGCCTTGCTGAGTGTTGATAACTTGCTGAGGATACCGTTGTTATATTGGAAGTATTGAGGGACTTCGCTGGGGATAGGAAAGAACCATATTGACGACGACCTTTCCGTGGCTTTTGGCTGAGGATAACCCAGTTATATCCTGTTAAGGAAATAACTCTTTAAATGAAGCCGGACGACGCGTTCATGCTCTGCTAGGGGATGAGCTTCCAGAATATACTGGGGATAAGCTTACTGCTTGGGGAGATGAATTCCATCTTTCCTGGGGAACTTGGATGGGATTCTCCTGGGGAAGTTTTGATATGCTGGGGAAGTGATTCCTTTGAATGTTGATGTATGCCGCCGGGGAACAATCTTTAGACCAAGACTGTCGGGGATGCTTGTTAAGAATATATGCTGCTGGAGGAATATTGGGATCTACTGAAGAATACCCAATTTCCTTGAGACTTGTTAACTTTGTTTGAGGAATAATGCACTGACTGGCTGTCTCACTCTCTGGGGAATTTAAGATGCCTGGTTAGGTTCTTTAGCTGAACCTACTTTGGTACCTTGGAGGATAAAACAATTAGACTGCTCAGACAACTCTTTATTGCCCCTATTTCTAGTGTCACCTGCAATTAATTCTTTGTTTCGTATGCAAATATTTATGAGCTAGCAAATTATTGTCAATGCATATATCACAAATTGAACCTTGGACGTTCTTCACAAAACAAAACAAAAAAAGAAAAATAGTTGGCACGTTTAACTGAAAAGTATATTTGTACTGATTTTGAATAGCCTGTGAATAGGCTTTTTGTGTACAAGAGGCTGGCGTCCTAGTAAGAGGTACGCCGCTGAACAAAAGAGTTTATACAAGTTTTGTACAAAAGAAAATAAAACAGCTGTGTGAAAGATGAATGATCCACTGGGTTTCAACTCTGCTATTGCCTTTACGCTCCGTGCGTCTCATCACTTGATGACCTTGGTTGAAGGTGAAGCTGACTGATCGATGCCGTCTGAACTTGATGTAGATACCGGATTCTGGATGCAAAATGATCCAATGAGACATAGTATTACGCTTTTATCCCTAATTTTTGCCTGGACTGCCCTTTCGAGTTTTCAGTCCACCGGGATACCCATTTTTGCCCAAGCCGCCTTTTCAGGTCTTCGACTTGCCGGGTGTACAGATTTTCATTTTCATCCCTTCATTTTGCCCGAACCCTTTTGGTTCGACGGGAAGCCCTAATTTTTGCCTAGACATGTCAGCCTAGCGGGTCTTTTTTCATGCGTAGTATTTTTTAACTATGTCTGCATTGGCGGGGTGAGGAAGGTCGTCACCATCCATGTTGGTTAATATCATTGCTCCTCCTGAGAACACATGCTTAACCACAAATGGCCCTTCGTACGTAGGGGTCCATTTGCCCCTTGGATCACTCTGAGGAAGGATGATTCGCTTGATCACCAGATCCCCGACTTGATATTCCTGTGGTCTGACCTTTTTATTAAATGACCTGATCATTCGTTTCTGATACGTCTGACCATGACAGATAGCAGCAAGTCTCTTTTCGTCAATAAGGTTGAGCTGATCAAGTCGTGTCTGGATCCAATCATCTTCATTCAGCTTTGCATCCTTCATTATCCGGAGAGAAGGAATTTGTACTTCGATTGGCAAGACTGCCTCCATGCCATAAACCAGAGAGAAAGGAGTTGCCCCGGTTGACGTCCTAGCTGAGGTACGATACCCATGCAGAGCGAACGGTAACATCTCGTGCCAATCTTTATACGTTACTGTCATCTTCTGCACGATCTTCTTGATGTTTTTATTAGCTGCTTCTACAGCCCCATTCATCTTCGGTCTGTAAGGAGAAGAATTATGGTGCTGTACCTTGAACTGTTCGCAGAGCTCAGCGATCATCTTATTGTTCAGATTAGTACCGTTATCTGTAATAATCCGCTCAGGGACACCGTACCGACAGATCAGATTGTGCCGAATGAACCGTGCCACGACAGTCTTGGTTACCGTAGCATAGGATGCTGCCTCAACCCACTTCGTAAAATAATCAATCGCCACTAGGATGAAGTGATGTCCATTGGATGTCGTAGGTTTAATCTCACCGATCATGTCTATGCCCCACATTGCAAATGGCCAAGGCGCAGTCAGAACATTCAGGGGAACCGGAGGAACATGCACCTTGTCTGCGTAGATCTGGCATTTATGGCATGTCCTAGAATGTTGGTAGCAATCAGCTTCCATGGTGGACCAGTAATACCCTGCCCGTAGAATCTTCTTTGCCATGGTATGTCCACTGGAGTGTGTACCAAAGGTCCCTTCATGTAGCTCTTCCATGATTCTTTCTGCTTCAGTCTTATCTACACAACGCAGTAGGGTTGAATCCTGGTTTCGCTTGTACAAGATGCCGTTGCTAAGAAAGAACTTGGCTGCAAACCTCCTCAGGAATTTCTTATCATTGACAGATGCTCCTTCAGGGTATTCCTGAGCTTCTAGGTATCTCTTCACTTCGTGGTACCAAGGCTTCTCAGTTACCAATTCGGTTTCGAGATCACAACAGTATGTCGGTTCGTCCAGTTTCCAGATGATGATCCGGGGAGCCTCATTATCCCATTTAACCTTGAACATTGAAGCCATTGTAGCTAACGCGTCCGCCAACTGATTCTCTTCTCTTGGAAAGTGCTCAAATGTTATCTCTGTGAAGTGGGGGATCAGGGCCAACACGCATTCTCTGTAAGGAATCAAGTTTGGGTGTTTCGTATCCCACTCTCCTTTGATCTGATTGATCACAAGAGCGGAATCTCCGAAGACACTCAGAAATTTGATCCTCAGGTCGATCGCAGCTTGAAGACCCATAATACACGCTTCATACTCCGCCATGTTGTTGGTACAGTTGAAACACAGCCGGGCGGTGAGTGGAGTATGAGTACCTTGTGGAGATACGATTATGGCGCCGATACCATTTCCCAAAGCATTGGAGGCTCCGTCAAAGTGCATAGACCATCGGGATCCTGGTTCAGGTCCTTCATCCGGTCCAGATATTTCACAGTCAGTTACTATCATAATGCTTTCATCTGGAAACTCGAAGTTCATTGATTGGTAGTCATCCACAGCTTGATGTGCTAAGTGGTCTGCCAATACACTTCCCTTGATGGCTTTTTGGGTCGTGTACTGAATGTCGTATTCCGTCAAGATCATCTGCCATCTTGCAATTCTCCCAGACAGAGCAGGCTTTTCAAATATGTACTTTATAGGATCCATTTTTGAGATTAACAAAGTAGTGTGAGTCAGCATATACTGTCTCAGCCGGCGAGCAGCCCATACCAAAGCGCAGCAAGTTTTCTCAAGCAGTGAGTATCGGGTCTCACAGTCGGTAAACTTTTTGCTAAGGTAATAAATGGCATGCTCTTTTCGGCCAGACTCGTCATGCTGCCCCAGCACACACCCCATTGCATTATCAAGCACTGTCAGGTAAAGTATCAAAGGTCTCCCTTCAACTGGTGGCATAAGGATGGGTGGTTCTTGGAGATATTCTTTGATTCTGTCAAAAGCAGCCTGACATTCATCATTCCAACGTACTACCTGATCTTTCTTCAGCAGCTTGAAGATTGGTTCACAGGTAGCAGTTAGATGTGAGATGAACCGAGCAATGTAATTCAGACGTCCTAGAAAGCCTCTGACTTCCTTCTCTGTCTTAGGAACTGGCATCTCTTGAATGGCTTTGACCTTAGCAGGGTCCACTTGAATTCCCTTGTCACTTACCACGAAGCCTAGCAACTTTCCCGATCTTACCCCGAAGGTGCACTTGTTCGGATTCAACCTCAGCTTGTACAGTTTCAAACGGTCAAACAGTTTCTGCAGATGATCAAGGTGTTCTTCCTCAGTCTGGGACCTAGCGATCATGTCGTCAACATACACTTCTATCTCATGATGGATCATGTCATGAAATAAAGCAACCATGGCACGTTGGTAGGTTGCCCCAGCATTCTTTAATCCAAAAGGCATGACTTTGTAGCAGAAGGTGCCCCACTGAGTAACAAATGTAGTCTTTTCCATGTCTTCCGGAGCCATCTTGATCTGATTGTAGCCTGAAAAACCGTCCATGAAAGAGAACACTTTATGCTGAGCTGTATTATCAACAAGGACATCAATGTGGGGCAGAGGGAAGTCATCCTTGGGGCTGGCCCTGTTCAGATCCCTGTAATCGACACACATCCTGACCTTGCCGTCCTTCTTAGGTACCGGCACCACATTAGCAACCCACTGAGGGTAAGAAGTCACTGCAAGAAACCCGGTATCAAATTGCTTCATAACCTCGGCTTTAATCTTCTCAGACATCTCTGGACGCATACGGCGGACCTTTTGCTTAACCGGAGGGCAATCTTCTTTAGTTGGTAAGTGATGGACCACAATGTCGGTATCTAATCCGGGCATATCTTCGTAGGACCAGGCAAAGATTTCTTTATAGTCATGCAGCATCTGAGTCAACCGTTGCTTCACGCTGAATTCTAGGTTGGCACCAATCTTCACCTCTTTCTTGTCTTCTTCAGTACCCAAGTTTATTATTTCCACTGGTTCTTCATGGGGTTGAATTGCCCTCTCCTCCTGTTGTAACAGTCTTGCAAGTTCACCAGGCACTTCGCAATCATCTTCACCTTCGTCTTCGGCTAAGTTGATCGGATTTTCGAAGTCATAACTGGCAGTAGCAGAGTCGTTACCAGTGAGATCCAGAGTGGATTGAAACCTGTATGAGTGAGTGTGTGTGTAAATACAGCTGTTTTGCAATATGTAAAGAAAGGAAAGAAAAGGAGCGCAAAATTTGAATTGTGAAAAACGTCCAATGCTTTTATTCATGATATATGATAGTGACAAACAAAAGCCCTCATAAATAAAACCACGGTGCCCCGGGTAAGACACCGGGCCATATAGTTTCAAATTATTGTTTATTACAAATCAAAAACAAAGAAATTCATTACTGGGGAACAAAAGTTATGGGTGTAAAATCTTTAGCAGTCCAATTGGTCAATCCACCATCGGTCGTCGGGTAGATCCAGCTATCGAACTCTGACTCTTCCACCTTGTCTTCCTCTCCAACAGCATTCACCTCTGAGTGGGTGATGAGCACAGGAGGTCTTCCAATTCTCGCCTTGCGCACTGCTTTCTGAGCTTCTGTGGTAAAACCCAGCCCAAACTTGTTAGTCTTAGGAGTAAGATCAGGGAGCTTGCCCCAGTTTGCACATTCACCTTTTTCGATCACAGCCCGGGCGTCCTTTAAGGAGGCCATCTTCATAGGAGAAACCTCTTCATCTGCTTCTGCTGCTGCCAAGGTTTGTGGTACTTCCTCAAAATGTTGAAAGGGGGTTTCAATGAACTCCCCATCCATTTCTACATATCTGAAGGAGTTGAGGTGGCTGACCATGTACTCCTCTTCCCCTTGCACTGTTACGATCTTCCCCCTGACCGGGTACTTGAGCTTCTGATGCAATGTGGAAGTCACAGCTCCAGCCTTGTGGATCCACGGGCGACCCAGCAAACAAGAATAGGACGGATGGATGTCCATCACATAGAATTTTGAATCAAATACCTGTGACCCAACCCTGATTGGGATATCCACTTCACCATGTACCATTCTTTTGGACCCGTCAAAGGCCCGGACAACAATGTGAGTTGGTTTGAGCTCTAGACCCTCACAATCCAGCCTATCCAGAGCCTTCTTGGGCAGCACGTTTAATGAAGAACCTGTGTCAACCAGCACATGAGCAAGAGTAGTGCCCCGGCATTCAATGGAGACATGCAGGGCATCATTATGGTTCTTCCCCTTTGCTGTCAGATCGGCATCAGAGAAACCCAGGCCATTATCAGCGGTTAGGTTGGCCACACAGTCGGTGAACTGGTCAGCAGACGTCTCTTGGGGTACGTGGGCTGTCTTTAAGAAAGCAATCAGAGCCTTTGCATGGGCCTCTGAACACAGTAGCAGTGACAACATGGAGATTTTAGAGGGGGTGTGCCCCAGCTGTTCCACAACGTTGAAATCACTTTTCTTTATTATCTTGAGGATTTCTTCCATTTCCTGCTTGGAAGCCTCAACAATGGTCTTTGGTGCCTCCGTCCTGGCAGGCATATCAGCAGCAATTCCCTTGCCCCGAGTATCAGATGACTCAGTAGCAGGGGTGGATACTTGGTCAGGGGGAGAAACAGGCTCTCTGGCAGGTGTGAAGATCAAAGGCCTATGAATTGCCGGAGGAGCAATGTCTGGCGAGAACAGTCTTCCACTACGAGTGACCTTAGCAGGCCCGGTGATGTTGGAGACACCAGTATCAATGTTGCACTCTTGTTTCACACCCAGAACATAAACATCCGCCCCATAGTGCCAGGTGACAGCCTTATCAGATTTGTAGGGTATAGGCCCCGGAACAGTAATGGTGATGGGAGCACTCTTGTGAACTGACAAAATTTGTATAGGCTTCTTTGAAGGAGCCTTGGAATGGTTGTTGAAGATGGTAACGATCGACACTTCTTCAACAGGAGCAGCAGGAACAACAGTCTTTCTGAACAAAATCTCTCTACTATCTATCAGGTTTTGGATGCCTGACTTCAACAGAGAACAACCAGCAGGGGAAGCAACACATAGAGGGCAACTTTCGCTACATCCCGGAAATAAACCGGCTAGCAACAAATTCCTCTTGACCATCAGCAACGGAGTAGCAACATCATCCACCGAAGCTACATATAAATCCTCCTCAACAGCATTCACTCCATGCTGGGGCATGGGAGCAGTTACAACATTCGGCCTCTCGGGCGCCTCAAACTGTATTTCCTTTGCATCAATGAGGTCTTGAACCTTATTCTTTAGGGCCCAACAGTCATCTGTGTTATGCCCCGGGCTATCAGAGTGATAAGCACAGCGAGCATTTGGATTGAACTTGGGGGATGCAGTATTGGGAAACTTTGGAGCCTCCCTGACAGTCACTAAATTGGTGGATAGCAACTGTGGCAGGATCTGTGATAAGGTCATGCTTAACCGGGTATACTCTCTCCGGGGTCTTTCAAACTTTTGAGGATTAGTTGGCCGAGGGGCGGCAGCAGGTTTGGCGATCATTACCGCACTGACAGATTGGCGGTGTTCAGGTCGCTCTGTTCTCCGGGAGCTATATACAGCACTAGCCTCCTTTTTGAAGGGTTTCTTCTCAGTACTGGAGGAGGCAACTTTCTGTATCTTCCCCGATTTTATACCAGCCTCGATCCTTTCACCAGTCAGGATCAGATCAGTAAACCCAGCAGAGGAATTACCAATGAGATGATTGAAAAATGGACCAGATAGGGTCCCCAAGAACATATCTACCAGCTCCCGATCCGTCAATGGTGGTTGCACCCTGCCAGCCAGGTCTCTCCATTTCTGAGCGTACTCCTTAAAACCTTCACCCGACCCTAGCGACATACCCTGGAGCTGGGTACGCGTAGGAGCGAGGTCGGCATTATACTGATACTGCTTGTAAAAAGCAGTGGCCAGATCCTCCCAGTCACGAATGCTGATTCCATCCAGCTGATAGAACCAATCGAGGTGAGTCCCTGAAAGACTCTCCTGGAAGAAGTGGATCCAAAGGTTCTTGTCTGCTGTGTAAGGCTGGATCTTCCTTACATAAGAACGGAGGTGCATCTTGGGACAGGAAGCCCCGTCATACTTCACGAAGGCAGGTGTTTTGAACTTGTGGGGGATCACCACCCCAGTAGATAACCCCAAGTCTCCGAAATCCAATCCAGGCACCCGCTGAACTTCCATAGCCTTTAATCTGTCTTCCAGCTGTTTGTACCGGTCTTCAGCAGGAGGGTACTGTTCGTCGTTGAAGTCTGTTTCAGTATCAGAGCCCACAGGAGTAGGGACCTCCCTTTCTTGGTGACTACCTTCCGTCACAGATGGAGGAGTCCTTTCAGCTTCAACCAAAGTGTTCCCGAGTCTGCGCCCAGTGTTAAATAGCACAGTCCTCCTCTTCTTCTTAGTCTTCTTCAAAAGCATGGTCTTCAACTCCTGTTGACCCTGAGCCAAGCCCTTGATCAGCTCCTGAAATTGGGCGTTCTGCGCCTGAAATTGGACGTTCTGCGCCTGAAGAGCCTTGATAGATGCCTCGGTTGATGATTCAGGGTTCATGATGCTGAAATAAACAGCGAAGAACGGTAAACAACCTGAAAAGAAGAGTACCTATGATGCACATGATGAATGATATGTGTTTATGCAATGCATTCAAGAGTTCGAAAATTCAAATTTGTTGTAGACCAAAAGGAACACACGTTATTTATTAAGAAAATCATTGTTTAATACATCAAAGCCTCATGGGCAAAAGTACAAAAAGATCAAATCAATCCCAAAATATGTTGCGCATCTTCTTTGGAGCTATGTAAGTGTTGAGGTTCCTTTCCTCGTGCAACAGGCGGGTGAGCTCCAAGACCTTCCTTTCACTGGCATGCAAACTAGTCTCAAGAGAATTCCGCTCTTCCTTAAGCTGGATCCAGCTCTTCTGCATCTCTTCCCAGGATGTGGGCATATCAGGGTGCTGAATAACATGAGACACCTCTCCTTCCAAGGCAGGCTCTTTGATTACTGGGAGCATGTGAGGATAAGACATTACTAATTTCTGAGAGCGGGCTCGTACCCATTTGAGGTAAGGCTCCAAAGGGATGGAGTTCATGTGCCCCAGTGTCTTGCTGTCTATCCTACTAGGCATCCTCCAAGCTCTGATAAATCTCTGGCGAAGTCCTTGAGTATCGTTGTCGAAGTCAAAAACTATGTCAGGAATCAACATGTCATGAGGACCATCCCTCCGAGCATAACCAAATTGTCTCCAAGCCAGGCATGGACTATAAGTAATACCCCCTCTGATTCCAAGTAAAGGAACATTAGGATACTCCCCGCAACGATCAATGATAGTGACATCTTCCCTGGACCTAGGGCACCAATGTATATCTGCATGTGTAAGAGTCATCAACCGTTGTGACCATCTCAAACCCCGCTCATTCTTCAGGACTGATTGTGGAAGGTGCGAAATAAACCACTTTCCCAGGAGAGGAGTGCAACACATAAGGACACCTCTTTTTCTCATGGTTCGAGTGTAACATGAGTGAAGGAGGTCCCCCAGCAACGTAGGTATAGGATTCCTGGACATAAAGATCTGGACAACACTGATATCAATGAGCTGATCTGGGTTAGGGAACAACACCAAACCATAAACAAGGAGGGCCACAACCTCTTCAAAAGCTTGCAAGTCAAGGGAGTTCCAACATTCATAGGCCTTTTCAAACAGAAACCTGGCTAAGAACCCTTTAATACCACTTCTGACTTCCCAATGTCCCTTGAGGTCAGATGACTGTAGGTGCAAGGCTTTAGCAATCTCTTCAAGCTTAGGTTCCTTTTCTGTACCATTGAAGGGTAGCTGATCAAGGATAGGGATCTTCAGGAGTCGGGAGAACTCCTCCAATGTAGGTACCAACTGATAGTCCAAGAAGGTGAAACAGTGATGCAGAGGGTCAAAGAATTGGAACAAGACCTTTATCATATCTTCCTCAATGTTGGTGTTGACCAAGCTGATGAGGCTTCCATGCCTTTCACTTAATAAAGAGTTCTCGGGAATCCTGGATATAAGCTCCTTAAGCTGAGGAAGGATCCTTACAAGACTGATTTGAATTGTCTTTCTACGAACAGTTTCCATGTCCTACAAAACAAGAACAAAGATGAAAATTCGAACCCCTGAAATGGTTAGTTAATGCATATGATGCTGGATGATGTCATGATGCTATGATTAAACACACCACAGATATTTACAAAGACAAACATGTAAGGCACACAAGGCACACAAGACAGACCCTTAAGGTTTAAGGCCAGCATGGGGTCTGGGTGGTACCCTCTTGAAGTTGGTGGGTTCAACCTGTCCTAATCAAAGTAACCGGGTTCTAAGGTTCCCAATATCACGGGATTGCTTTCATTGTTCATCGTTTCGATTTAGCCACTGAACTGGCGACCGAAATATTCCAGGAAAGCAACCCTCAATTGAGTGTAGTATCGAGTATCAACCAACCTCGGACTGCACCAAAGTCAGTTATCTCACTACCCTAAAGAGGCCAAGATAGTTCAATTAAGGTTCCTAAGGTCTGTTGATGCTTCACGACACCACGCGGAGGCCCCGTACTCTCCTTGACTGAACTCAAGGGTTACCGGTACACACCAAAGTGCCACATCAACGTAGCAGACTGCTTCAACCATGTCGGTATACCCCGCACAGTTCCCTCACAGCCTTGTTGCTACTTTCTAAGAAAGGTATCCCCAGATCCGGGTTAGGATCTATAGAACTCCCAAGCAACCCACAATTTTAAAGCACACAAGGAAAACAATTGAAAACACAGTTATGAACTACCCTAAGGTACACCCCACTTTAAAAATAGTCCCCAGCAGAGTCGCCAGTTCTGTGATCGGTGGATCTGGAACTGACTGTTTAACGCTGGTTCGCGAAATGTCGCGGAAGCAAGAGTCGCCACCGTCTTTTATTTTCTCCAAATGGAAAGGACAAAAGCACAGAAAAATTCCTTAAAGAGATTGTTCTCGGTTCGGGAGGTAGGTTATAGAAAGGGAAGGTGTTAGCACCCTTTCTATCCATGGTTATCCATGGGCTCTTAGATACTTGCTCAATGTGTTTTCAAAAATGTTTGCTTGCTTTTCAATTGTGGGTTTTAAAAGTTTCTTTGAAAAATTTCAGTTCGACTCGTACGTCAGAGTGTTTGAAAAATTTGCTTTTGAAAGCTTTTGAAAATGTGTTGGTGAAAAGTCTTTTTTGAGTTTGTTTTGAGATTAGAGCAAGTATCCTTGAGAACCTACCTACCCTAAGGAATTCGTCTGTGTAGATGTCCTTTAAGGTAGTGCCATCCCACCATTGAGAGGTAGGTAGCACCACCGTTGGAGGTGTTCGGGTCAATTCGAGTTTTAGGGACATGGTGGTCACCAGAGCAATGGGAAGACACCTTAGAAGCTACCCTCATTCCAGGTTCCCGGATCATGAGGACTTACTAAGACGTCTTCTACTCGACGACCACCTTTCGAAAGGCAACAATGAGGCGTACCCTAGGGGTGGTGTGTGCGGTTCGTGTGTCATGTTTCAATTATTTTGTCTTGTCATGTTTGTTGTGATCTACGCTTGATTTTATTTTCAAGTCCATACATTCTTTCATGCATATTTATTAACAGTTGTATAGTTTGCGGGAAAATAAATCTAAACTATTACAAATGGCGCGGGTCCACATCGCCAAAATAAACCGAACCCGATTTGACTGAAAGTAAAAAAAAAACAATAAAATAAAAGTGCGAGAAATAAATTTACAAGGCTTTGGGGCATGTACATAATTATTTAAACGATATAAAATAAATGCGCGAAATAAAGAAATTAAAAAAACAAAACTAGGGCGTTGGACCCTTTTGCAAAAGTATTTAAAGTTAATGAATTAATTAATTAGAACTAATGAAGAATTAAAATTAAAGAAAAAGGAATGTTTTTTGTATTTTTGTGTTTTTTAAGATTTAAAAGAAAAAAGAATTAATTAAAACAAAAAAATTGGTTGTAAACCCTAATTCTAATGTTTTTTAAGTTATTAAGAAAAAGATTTAATTTTTAACCTAATTTAAATCTAAGTTATTTATATACATTTAATTATAAAATAGAATAAATAAATAATTATATGATGATAAAAAAGAAAAATTTAAGAGGAATGAGCATTGTTAATTAACCTAATTCTATGTTTTTTTTTTTGATTTTTTTATTAAAAGGAATTAAAGCTAAAAACCTAATTAAAACTAAATATTTACATGTTATTATTTATACAAAAACAAACAATATTTAAAATAAAATACTTATTAAATTTTGACTTTTCTGATTTTTTGTGATTTTTGTGATGTTCTTGTATTTTTGTAAAATAATTATTGAATTAAAACAACAAAACAAATAAAATAGTAATTAAAAGATATAAGAAAAATAAATTAAATGGGCAAACCAGGGGGGGGGTAGCCCCAAATTGGAGGTTCAGGCCTGGAGTTTTGGCCCATTAAGCCTTGAATTTGTTGACTTTTCTGGATCATGCGTGGCATGTTGACTTACATCCATGGTATGCTTTCAATCTGAACCCTTGATTAGATCTCCTGGGACGCATGGGCAATAGATGAGGAGGACGTATGGTGGTCCTTAAGAGCGTGCCTGCATAGGAATGAACATTGAAAAATATTATGGAAATTGCCAGACCTGGGACTTGAACCCAGGTCATGAGAGTCACATGCACGTATCTCTGTCCACTGAGCCACTTGTGTTTCATTTAACATATAACATCAAATAAATAATATAAAGGAAAAACTGCGTTAGTGGGAGTCAGCGCGCCACTTTTTAAACCCACGAATTACTGAGTGACACGATTCCATCTTCTTCATCGTTTTTATTTTTTTTCTGAAACAAGGTTGTAAGGCAACGGTTTTGGAAGCGTGGCCTTAGACTAGCTACAAGAAAATAGCGACTAGCGCTATGGTGATCATAAATTGATCGCGACTAGTGCCTTCTCTTCGTCTTGATGAGCTGAGCGTAATGGTATGAGTCTGGAGTCATGATTTTGCTTCGTTTGAGAAGCCCTAATTTTGAATCCTGAAAAACCTAGAAATTCAACAATGGCAAAAGCGCATATATGACACAAAAACGTAATTGAACATGTTGGTTAGCTTAGAAACATCATTATGAGCAAGAATCCATAAAGAAAAATGCAAAAGAATGCTTAGATTATGCTATGCGATTTCAAGAATTTTGCTTCACAGTTTGACTTATGGATACCAATTCAGGGCGTTTTGGTTGATGTTAGTGATTGAGAATCATTCAATGGTGTCTCAGGATGCTATTAGAAAAAGAATTAAGGCTTAAAACTCTCCCCAACCTTGATTTCAGATTTGTGTTTTTATGCCAAAATTTCAATGTTGCAACAAGCCTTTGAGCGCAGCATATGATGTCTTAGGCTTAGGGTTTGACTCAGTGCCCATGATGGAAGAGAATTGGCTTGCTATTTGACCTTAATTCATGCTCATGAAAGAACAAGTCCTAGGGTTTTTACCATTAACCAATTTTCCTTCTTTTAAGCCAAGACCTAGACTTAGTGTGTAACTTAACCCTAGCCTGAGTTTTTGAGTTGGCCCATGATACAAGGAAGTTGTCCAAATTCACATGACACTATTCCATTGGTTTTTGAATTTTACTTGAATTTTCAAAGATTTAAAATGAATTAAATTATCAAAAATTAAATAAAATAGAAAAATCAATATTTGGTCTTGAAATTAACCATGGGACACGTGTGTGGCATGAAAAGGATGAATCAAGTGGAAGAAAGTGGGCCCTTTTGTCAAAAATTGGAGTTTCAAGGATAGTTGACTTTTGCCATTTCACAAAAATTTCCCAACTTCTACAAGGCATAACTTGCTCAATTTTTAAGCTTTTCACATGTTCTTGGACATTTTGGAAAGGTCTTTGAGTCCTTTAACCAATGCCTTTGGTCCCATGTCATTTTGATTTACCAATCTCAAGTTATTGCCTTTGACTTAAAGTCCCTTTTTGTTGACTTTTGAAAATGACCTATAATGTTGAAATTGATAACTTTTTGGGAGAGCATTTCTTGGACTTGAAGTATGAAGATGAGTTGTAGGAAATGTCTTTCTCTTCAAAATGAGCTTTGGATGGAATTTTTCTGATAATCCATGTGAAAGTTATGCCCTGGTCAATTTCAATTGACTTTTTCAGCTGTCCAAATATAGCAACTTTTGCATCTTTGATGATTTCTGAGCCAAATTTTGAGAATCATGATCAAGCATTGATCAAATGATGTTTGTGGCTTCAAAATGATATGTTGACCAAAAATTTGAACTTTTGACTGCCAAATGACCATTTTGCCCCTACAGTTGACTGTAGTGCAATTTAGGGTTTTGACTGTGCAATCTTGAGTTGAATGCCTTGAAACTTGATATGAGGATGTTTGACCATGTTTGTAAGCATGTGAGACTTGATTGAGCCTTTGAAAACTTCCTTTTCTTGATCAGACTCAAAACCCTAATTTTGACTGTATGGGAGACTGTTGTACTGCACAACCCTTGGGAAATTTTGTAGCTTGGCTTGGCAATTTCTTGAGGAATATGGGAGGGCAAATTTTGGGGTATAACAGTTGCCCCTGTTCAATCTTCTTAGACCTGAGGATGCAGATTGGCTGACGTGCCTTTCGTAATCCGAGGGTAAAAGATGATTGGACACTAGAGTGTCCGGAAATTTGCGCTCACATGTTAGCAATGATGGTGGAATGGGCTTATAGATGCCATCTGGATGTTTGATTGCGTAGGAGATTCCTTGGCGAGAACCTGTATACCTGCAAAACAGAAAATGAGTACCTGACACGTTGCAGGAGCCGGTTTTTTTTTTTTTAGATGCCTGGTATAGATGTGTCCTGACTGGTTACAGGAGCTGAGTCTGGAGCTTCAAATGGCGATGAAAGAACCAGGGATGATTACTTCCTTAGCATGAATGGTAAGAGAGCCTTGGGCGACTTTAACTTCAACAACGCTCGTTGAGAAAAATCTGGGGTGTCTTCTACTGGGATAAGAATCAGGGAGATCTTAGGGTCGATCTGACTGAACCAGAGAGGCCTTTGACTGGGTAAGAATCAGGAAAATCTTAGGGTCGATTTAACTGAACCGGTCTAGGTCTTGAAATGTCTTCAACTGGATAAGCATCAGGGAGATCTTAGGGTCGATCTGACTGAACCAGAGAAGGCCTTTGACTGGATAAGCATCAGGAAAATCTTGGGACGATTTAACTGAACCGGTCTAGGTCTTGAAATGTCTTCAACTGGATAAGCATCAGGGAGATCTTAGGGTCGATCTGACTGAACCAGAGAAGGCTTTTGACTGGATAAGCATCAAGAAAATCTTGGGACGATTTAACTGAACCGGTCTAGGTCTTGAAATGTCTTCAACTGGATAAGCATCAGGGAGATCTTAGGGTCGATCTGACTGAACCGGAGAAGGCCTTTGACTGGATAAGCATCAGGAAAACCTTGGGACGATTTAACTGAACCGGTCTAGGTCTTGAAATGTCTTCAACTGGATAAGCATCAGGGAGATCTTAGGGTCGATCTGACTGAACCAGAGAAGGCCTTTGACTGGATAAGCATCAGGAAAACCTTGGGACGATTTAACTGAACCGGTCTAGGTCTTGAAATGTCTTCAACTGGATAAGCATCAGGGAGATCTTAGGGTCGATCTGACTGAACCAGAGAAGGCCTTTGACTAGATAAGCATCAGGAAAATCTTGGGACGATTTAACTGAACCGGTCTAGGTCTTGAAATGTCTTCAACTGGATAAGCATCAGGGAGATCTTAGGGTCGATCTGACTGAACCAGAGAAGGCCTTTGACTGGATAAGCATCAGGAAAATCTTGGGACGATTTAACTGAACCGGTCTAGGTCTTGAAATGTCTTCAACTGGATAAGCATCAGGGAGATCTTAGGGTCGATCTGACTGAACCAGAGAAGGCCTTTGACTGGATAAGCATCAGGAAAACCTTGGGACGATTTAACTGAACCGGTCTAGGTCTTGAAATGTCTTGAGAATTTAACTGGATCTTTCCTGAAAGATAAAAGTCAGTCATATGCAATGCATGATATGGATCAAGCAATGATGTTCTCAACATAAATGAGATTTGTATGATGCAGTGCGTTATGCATGCTATAATGATGTATGTGATGTTTTATGTATGTTTTTGTCTAGGAAAGTGAATCCTTGACGGGTGCCCGGAAGTTGTATCCTGGGTTGATGTCGAAGAATAGGTTTTGCTTCCGCTGGGGATGATAACTGCAAGGATACCGGTAGGAGAAGATGACTCCGTTGCGGAATAAACTTGGCGAATGGAAGATTCTGCGGGGAGAAAAGATACTCTAGCGATCATGCTGGGAAGCAATACTCTGTGGGAAGAGAGATGCCTTGCTGAGTGTTGATAACTTGCTGAGGATACCGTTGTTATATTGGAAGTATTGAGGGACTTCGCTGGGGATAGGAAAGAACCATATTGACGACGACCTTTCCGTGGCTTTTGGCTGAGGATAACCCAGTTATATCCTGTTAAGGAAATAACTCTTTAAATGAAGCCGGACGACGCGTTCATGCTCTGCTAGGGGATGAGCTTCCAGAATATACTGGGGATAAGCTTACTGCTTGGGGAGATGAATTCCATCTTTCCTGGGGAACTTGGATGGGATTCTCCTGGGGAAGTTTTGATATGCTGGGGAAGTGATTCCTTTGAATGTTGATGTATGCCGCCGGGGAACAATCTTTAGACCAAGACTGCCGGGGATGCTTGTTAAGAATATATGCTGCTGGAGGAATATTGGGATCTACTGAAGAATACCCAATTTCCTTGAGACTTGTTAACTTTGTTTGAGGAATAATGCACTGACTGGCTGTCTCACTCTCTGGGGAATTTAAGATGCCTGGTTAGGTTCTTTAGCTGAACCTACTTTGGTACCTTGGAGGATAAAACAATTAGACTGCTCAGACAACTCTTTATTGCCCCTATTTCTAGTGTCACCTGCAATTAATTCTTTGTTTCGTATGCAAATATTTATGAGCTAGCAAATTATTGTCAATGCATATATCACAAATTGAACCTTGGACGTTCTTCACAAAACAAAACAAAAAAAGAAAAATAGTTGGCACGTTTAACTGAAAAGTATATTTGTACTGATTTTGAATAGCCTGTGAATAGGCTTTTTGTGTACAAGAGGCTGGCGTCCTAGTAAGAGGTACGCCGCTGAACAAAAGAGTTTATACAAGTTTTGTACAAAAGAAAATAAAACAGCTGTGTGAAAGATGAATGATCCACTGGGTTTCAACTCTGCTATTGCCTTTACGCTCCGTGCGTCTCATCACTTGATGACCTTGGTTGAAGGTGAAGCTGACTGATCGATGCCGTCTGAACTTGATGTAGATACCGGATTCTGGATGCAAAATGATCCAATGAGACATAGTATTACGCTTTTATCCCTAATTTTTGCCTGGACTGCCCTTTCGGGTTTTCAGTCCACCGGGATACCCATTTTTGCCCAAGCCGCCTTTTCAGGTCTTCGACTTACCGGGTGTACAGATTTTCATTTTCATCCCTTCATTTTGCCCGAACCCTTTTGGTTCGACGGGAAGCCCTAATTTTTGCCTAGACATGTCAGCCTAGCGGGTCTTTTTTCATGCGTAGTATTTTTTAACTATGTCTGCATTGGCGGGGTGAGGAAGGTCGTCACCATCCATGTTGGTTAATATCATTGCTCCTCCTGAGAACACATGCTTAACCACAAATGGCCCTTCGTACGTAGGGGTCCATTTGCCCCTTGGATCACTCTGAGGAAGGATGATTCGCTTGATCACCAGATCCCCGACTTGATATTCCTGTGGTCTGACCTTTTTATTAAATGACCTGATCATTCGTTTCTGATACGTCTGACCATGACAGATAGCAGCAAGTCTCTTTTCGTCAATAAGGTTGAGCTGATCAAGTCGTGTCTGGATCCAATCATCTTCATTCAGCTTTGCATCCTTCATTATCCGGAGAGAAGGAATTTGTACTTCGATTGGCAAGACTGCCTCCATGCCATAAACCAGAGAGAAAGGAGTTGCCCCGGTTGACGTCCTAGCTGAGGTACGATACCCATGCAGAGCGAACGGTAACATCTCGTGCCAATCTTTATACGTTACTGTCATCTTCTGCACGATCTTCTTGATGTTTTTATTAGCTGCTTCTACAGCCCCATTCATCTTCGGTCTGTAAGGAGAAGAATTATGGTGCTGTACCTTGAACTGTTCGCAGAGCTCAGCGATCATCTTATTGTTCAGATTAGTACCGTTATCTGTAATAATCCGCTCAGGGACACCGTACCGACAGATCAGATTGTGCCGAATGAACCGTGCCACGACAGTCTTGGTTACCGTAGCATAGGATGCTGCCTCAACCCACTTCGTAAAATAATCAATCGCCACTAGGATGAAGCGATGTCCATTGGATGCCGTAGGTTTAATCTCACCGATCATGTCTATGCCCCACATTGCAAATGGCCAAGGCGCAGTCAGAACATTCAGGGGAACCGGAGGAACATGCACCTTGTCTGCGTAGATCTGGCATTTATGGCATGTCCTAGAATGTTGGTAGCAATCAGCTTCCATGGTGGACCAGTAATACCCTGCCCGTAGAATCTTCTTTGCCATGGTATGTCCACTGGAGTGTGTACCAAAGGTCCCTTCATGTAGCTCTTCCATGATTCTTTCTGCTTCAGTCTTATCTACACAACGCAGTAGGGTTGAATCCTGGTTTCGCTTGTACAAGATGTCGTTGCTAAGAAAGAACTTGGCTACAAACCTCCTCAGGAATTTCTTATCATTGACAGATGCTCCTTCAGGGTATTCCTGAGCTTCTAGGTATCTCTTCACTTCGTGGTACCAAGGCTTCTCAGTTACCAATTCGGTTTCGAGATCACAACAGTATGCCGGTTCGTCCAGTTTCCAGATGATGATCCGGGGAGCCTCATTATCCCATTTAACCTTGAACATTGAAGCCATTGTAGCTAACGCGTCCGCCAACTGATTCTCTTCTCTTGGAAAGTGCTCAAATGTTATCTCTGTGAAGTGGGGGATCAGGGCCAACACACATTCTCTGTAAGGAATCAAGTTTGGGTGTTTCGTATCCCACTCTCCTTTGATCTGATTGATCACAAGAGCGGAATCTCCGAAGACACTCAGAAATTTGATCCTCAGGTCGATCGCAGCTTGAAGACCCATAATACACGCTTCATACTCCGCCATGTTGTTGGTACAGTTGAAACACAGCCGGGCGGTGAGTGGAGTATGAGTACCTTGTGGAGATACGATTATGGCGCCGATACCATTTCCCAAAGCATTGGAGGCTCCGTCAAAGTGCATAGACCATCGGGATCCTGGTTCAGGTCCTTCATCCGGTCCAGGTATTTCACAGTCAGTTACTATCATAATGCTTTCATCTGGAAACTCGAAGTTCATTGATTGGTAGTCATCCACAGCTTGATGTGCTAAGTGGTCTGCCAATACACTTCCCTTGATGGCTTTTTGGGTCGTGTACTGAATGTCGTATTCCGTCAAGATCATCTGCCATCTTGCAATTCTCCCAGACAGAGCAGGCTTTTCAAATATGTACTTTATAGGATCCATTTTTGAGATTAACAAAGTAGTGTGAGTCAGCATATACTGTCTCAGCCGGCGAGCAGCCCATACCAAAGCGCAGCAAGTTTTCTCAAGCAGTGAGTATCGGGTCTCACAGTCGGTAAACTTTTTGCTAAGGTAATAAATGGCATGCTCTTTTCGGCCAGACTCGTCATGCTGCCCCAGCACACACCCCATTGCATTATCAAGCACTGTCAGGTAAAGTATCAAAGGTCTCCCTTCAACTGGTGGCATAAGGATGGGTGGTTCTTGGAGATATTCTTTGATTCTGTCAAAAGCAGCCTGACATTCATCATTCCAACGTACTACCTGATCTTTCTTCAGCAGCTTGAAGATTGGTTCACAGGTAGCAGTTAGATGTGAGATGAACCGAGCAATGTAATTCAGACGTCCTAGAAAGCCTCTGACTTCCTTCTCTGTCTTAGGAACTGGCATCTCTTGAATGGCTTTGACCTTAGCAGGGTCCACTTGAATTCCCTTGTCACTTACCACGAAGCCTAGCAACTTTCCCGATCTTACCCCGAAGGTGCACTTGTTCGGATTCAACCTCAGCTTGTACAGTTTCAAACGGTCAAACAGTTTCTGCAGATGATCAAGGTGTTCTTCCTCAGTCTGGGACCTAGCGATCATGTCGTCAACATACACTTCTATCTCATGATGGATCATGTCATGAAATAAAGCAACCATGGCACGTTGGTAGGTTGCCCCAGCATTCTTTAATCCAAAAGGCATGACTTTGTAGCAGAAGGTGCCCCACTGAGTAACAAATGTAGTCTTTTCCATGTCTTCCGGAGCCATCTTGATCTGATTGTAGCCTGAAAAACCGTCCATGAAAGAGAACACTTTATGCTGAGCTGTATTATCAACAAGGACATCAATGTGGGGCAGAGGGAAGTCATCCTTGGGGCTGGCCCTGTTCAGATCCCTGTAATCGACACACATCCTGACCTTGCCGTCCTTCTTAGGTACCGGCACCACATTAGCAACCCACTGAGGGTAAGAAGTCACTGCAAGAAACCCGGCATCAAATTGCTTCATAACCTCGGCTTTAATCTTCTCAGACATCTCTGGACGCATACGGCGGACCTTTTGCTTAACCGGAGGGCAATCTTCTTTAGTTGGTAAGTGATGGACCACAATGTCGGTATCTAATCCGGGCATATCTTCGTAGGACCAGGCAAAGATTTCTTTATAGTCATGCAGCATCTGAGTCAACCGTTGCTTCACGCTGAATTCTAGGTTGGCACCAATCTTCACCTCTTTCTTGTCTTCTTCAGTACCCAAGTTTATTATTTTCACTGGTTCTTCATGGGGTTGAATTGCCCTCTCCTCCTGTTGTAACAGTCTTGCAAGTTCACCAGGCACTTCGCAATCATCTTCACCTTCGTCTTCGGCTAAGTTGATCGGATTTTCGAAGTCATAACTGGCAGTAGCAGAGTCGTTACCAGTGAGATCCAGAGTGGATTGAAACCTGTATGAGTGAGTGTGTGTGTAAATACAGCTGTTTTGCAATATGTAAAGAAAGGAAAGAAAAGGAGCGCAAAATTTGAATTGTGAAAAACGTCCAATGCTTTTATTCATGATATATGATAGTGACAAACAAAAGCCCTCATAAATAAAACCACGGTGCCCCGGGTAAGACACCGGGCCATATAGTTTCAAATTATTGTTTATTACAAATCAAAAACAAAGAAATTCATTACTGGGGAACAAAAGTTATGGGTGTAAAATCTTTAGCAGTCCAATTGGTCAATCCACCATCGGTCGTCGGGTAGATCCAGCTATCGAACTCTGACTCTTCCACCTTGTCTTCCTCTCCAACAGCATTCACCTCTGAGTGGGTGATGAGCACAGGAGGTCTTCCAATTCTCGCCTTGCGCACTGCTTTCTGAGCTTCTGTGGTAAAACCCAGCCCAAACTTGTTAGTCTTAGGAGTAAGATCAGGGAGCTTGCCCCAGTTTGCACATTCACCTTTTTCGATCACAGCCCGGGCGTCCTTTAAGGAGGCCATCTTCATAGGAGAAACCTCTTCATCTGCTTCTGCTGCTGCCAAGGTTTGTGGTACTTCCTCAAAATGTTGAAAGGGGGTTTCAATGAACTCCCCATCCATTTCTACATATCTGAAGGAGTTGAGGTGGCTGACCATGTACTCCTCTTCCCCTTGCACTGTTACGATCTTCCCCCTGACCGGGTACTTGAGCTTCTGATGCAATGTGGAAGTCACAGCTCCAGCCTTGTGGATCCACGGGCGACCCAGCAAACAAGAATAGGACGGATGGATGTCCATCACATAGAATTTTGAATCAAATACCTGTGACCCAACCCTGATTGGGATATCCACTTCACCATGTACCATTCTTTTGGACCCGTCAAAGGCCCGGACAACAATGTGAGTTGGTTTGAGCTCTAGACCCTCACAATCCAGCCTATCCAGAGCCTTCTTGGGCAGCATGTTTAATGAAGAACCTGTGTCAACCAGCACATGAGCAAGAGTAGTGCCCCGGCATTCAATGGAGACATGCAGGGCATCATTATGGTTCTTCCCCTTTGCTGTCAGATCGGCATCAGAGAAACCCAGGCCATTATCAGCGGTTAGGTTGGCCACACAGTCGGTGAACTGGTCAGCAGACGTCTCTTGGGGTACGTGGGCTGTCTTTAAGAAAGCAATCAGAGCCTTTGCATGGGCCTCTGAACACAGTAGCAGTGACAACATGGAGATTTTAGAGGGGGTGTGCCCCAGCTGTTCCACAACGTTGAAATCACTTTTCTTTATTATCTTGAGGATTTCTTCCATTTCCTGCTTGGAAGCCTCAACAATGGTCTTTGGTGCCTCCGTCCTGGCAGGCATATCAGCAGCAATTCCCTTGCCCCGAGTATCAGATGACTCAGTAGCAGGGGTGGATACTTGGTCAGGGGGAGAAACAGGCTCTCTGGCAGGTGTGAAGATCAAAGGCCTATGAATTGCCGGAGGAGCAATGTCTGGCGAGAACAGTCTTCCACTACGAGTGACCTTAGCAGGCCCGGTGATGTTGGAGACACCAGTATCAATGTTGCACTCTTGTTTCACACCCAGAACATAAACATCCGCCCCATAGTGCCAGGGGACAGCCTTATCAGATTTGTAGGGTATAGGCCCCGGAACAGTAATGGTGATGGGAGCACTCTTGTGAACTGACAAAATTTGTATAGGCTTCTTTGAAGGAGCCTTGGAATGGTTGTTGAAGATGGTAACGATCGACACTTCTTCAACAGGAGCAGCAGGAACAACAGTCTTTCTGAACAAAATCTCTCTACTATCTATCAGGTTTTGGATGCCTGACTTCAACAGAGAACAACCAGCAGGGGAAGCAACACATAGAGGGCAACTTTCGCTACATCCCGGAAATAAACCGGCTAGCAACAAATTCCTCTTGACCATCAGCAACGGAGTAGCAACATCATCCACCGAAGCTACATATAAATCCTCCTCAACAGCATTCACTCCATGCTGGGGCATGGGAGCAGTTACAACATTCGGCCTCTCGGGCGCCTCAAACTGTATTTCCTTTGCATCAATGAGGTCTTGAACCTTATTCTTTAGGGCCCAACAGTCATCTGTGTTATGCCCCGGGCTATCAGAGTGATAAGCACAGCGAGCATTTGGATTGAACTTGGGGGATGCAGTATTGGGAAACTTTGGAGCCTCCCTGACAGTCACTAAATTGGTGGATAGCAACTGTGGCAGGATCTGTGATAAGGTCATGCTTAACCGGGTATACTCTCTCCGGGGTCTTTCAAACTTTTGAGGATTAGTTGGCCGAGGGGCGGCAGCAGGTTTGGCGATCATTACCGCACTGACAGATTGGCGGTGTTCAGGTCGCTCTGTTCTCCGGGAGCTATATACAGCACTAGCCTCCTTTTTGAAGGGTTTCTTCTCAGTACTGGAGGAGGCAACTTTCTGTATCTTCCCCGATTTTATACCAGCCTCGATCCTTTCACCAGTCAGGATCAGATCAGTAAACCCAGCAGAGGAATTACCAATGAGATGATTGAAAAATGGACCAGATAGGGTCCCCAAGAACATATCTACCAGCTCCCGATCCGTCAATGGTGGCTGCACCCTGCCAGCCAGGTCTCTCCATTTCTGAGCGTACTCCTTAAAACCTTCACCCGACCCTAGCGACATACCCTGGAGCTGGGTACGCGTAGGAGCGAGGTCGGCATTATACTGATACTGCTTGTAAAAAGCAGTGGCCAGATCCTCCCAGTCACGAATGCTGATTCCATCCAGCTGATAGAACCAATCGAGGTGAGTCCCTGAAAGACTCTCCTGGAAGAAGTGGATCCAAAGGTTCTTGTCTGCTGTGTAAGGCTGGATCTTCCTTACATAAGAACAGAGGTGCATCTTGGGACAGGAAGCCCCATCATACTTCACGAAGGCAGGTGTTTTGAACTTGTGGGGGATCACCACCCCAGTAGATAACCCCAAGTCTCCGAAATCCAATCCAGGCACCCGCTGAACTTCCATAGCCTTTAATCTGTCTTCCAGCTGTTTGTACCGGTCTTCAGCAGGAGGGTACTGTTCGTCGTTGAAGTCTGTTTCAGTATCAGAGCCCACAGGAGTAGGGACCTCCCTTTCTTGGTGACTACCTTCCGTCACAGATGGAGGAGTCCTTTCAGCTTCAACCAAAGTGTTCCCGAGTCTGCGCCCAGTGTTAAATAGCACAGTCCTCCTCTTCTTCTTAGTCTTCTTCAAAAGCATGGTCTTCAACTCCTGTTGACCCTGAGCCAAGCCCTTGATCAGCTCCTGAAATTGGGCGTTCTGCGCCTGAAATTGGACGTTCTGCGCCTGAAGAGCCTTGATAGATGCCTCGGTTGATGATTCAGGGTTCATGATGCTGAAATAAACAGCGAAGAACGGTAAACAACCTGAAAAGAAGAGTACCTATGATGCACATGATGAATGATATGTGTTTATGCAATGCATTCAAGAGTTCGAAAATTCAAATTTGTTGTAGACCAAAAGGAACACACGTTATTTATTAAGAAAATCATTGTTTAATACATCAAAGCCTCATGGGCAAAAGTACAAAAAGATCAAATCAATCCCAAAATATGTTGCGCATCTTCTTTGGAGCTATGTAAGTGTTGAGGTTCCTTTCCTCGTGCAACAGGCGGGTGAGCTCCAAGACCTTCCTTTCACTGGCATGCAAACTAGTCTCAAGAGAATTCCGCTCTTCCTTAAGCTGGATCCAGCTCTTCTGCATCTCTTCCCAGGATGTGGGCATATCAGGGTGCTGAATAACATGAGACACCTCTCCTTCCAAGGCAGGCTCTTTGATTACTGGGAGCATGTGAGGATAAGACATTACTAATTTCTGAGAGCGGGCTCGTACCCATTTGAGGTAAGGCTCCAAAGGGATGGAGTTCATGTGCCCCAGTGTCTTGCTGTCTATCCTACTAGGCATCCTCCAAGCTCTGATAAATCTCTGGCGAAGTCCTTGAGTATCGTTGTCGAAGTCAAAAACTATGTCAGGAATCAACATGTCATGAGGACCATCCCTCCGAGCATAACCAAATTGTCTCCAAGCCAGGCATGGACTATAAGTAATACCCCCTCTGATTCCAAGTAAAGGAACATTAGGATACTCCCCGCAACGATCAATGATAGTGACATCTTCCCTGGACCTAGGGCACCAATGTATATCTGCATGTGTAAGAGTCATCAACCGTTGTGACCATCTCAAACCCCGCTCATTCTTCAGGACTGATTGTGGAAGGTGCGAAATAAACCACTTTCCCAGGAGAGGAGTGCAACACATAAGGACACCTCTTTTTCTCATGGTTCGAGTGTAACATGAGTGAAGGAGGTCCCCCAGCAACGTAGGTATAGGATTCCTGGACATAAAGATCTGGACAGCACTGATATCAATGAGCTGATCTGGGTTAGGGAACAACACCAAACCATAAACAAGGAGGGCCACAACCTCTTCAAAAGCTTGCAAGTCAAGGGAGTTCCAACATTCATAGGCCTTTTCAAACAGAAACCTGGCTAAGAACCCTTTAATACCACTTCTGACTTCCCAATGTCCCTTGAGGTCAGATGACTGTAGGTGCAAGGCTTTAGCAATCTCTTCAAGCTTAGGTTCCTTTTCTGTACCATTGAAGGGTAGCTGATCAAGGATAGGGATCTTCAGGAGTCGGGAGAACTCCTCCAATGTAGGTACCAACTGATAGTCCAAGAAGGTGAAACAGTGATGCAGAGGGTCAAAGAATTGGAACAAGACCTTTATCATATCTTCCTCAATGTTGGTGTTGACCAAGCTGATGAGGCTTCCATGCCTTTCACTTAATAAAGAGTTCTCGGGAATCCTGGATATAAGCTCCTTAAGCTGAGGAAGGATCCTTACAAGACTGATTTGAATTGTCTTTCTACGAACAGTTTCCATGTCCTACAAAACAAGAACAAAGATGAAAATTCGAACCCCTGAAATGGTTAGTTAATGCATATGATGCTGGATGATGTCATGATGCTATGATTAAACACACCACATATATTTACAAAGACAAACATGTAAGGCACACAAGGCACACAAGACAGACCCTTAAGGTTTAAGGCCAGCATGGGGTCTGGGTGGTACCCTCTTGAAGTTGGTGGGTTCAACCTGTCCTAATCAAAGTAACCGGGTTCTAAGGTTCCCAATATCACGGGATTGCTTTCATTGTTCATCGTTTCGATTTAGCCACTGAACTGGCGACCGAAATATTCCAGGAAAGCAACCCTCAATTGAGTGTAGTATCGAGTATCAACCAACCTCGGACTGCACCAAAGTCAGTTATCTCACTACCCTAAAGAGGCCAAGATAGTTCAATTAAGGTTCCTAAGGTCTGTTGATGCTTCACGACACCACGCGGAGGCCCCGTACTCTCCTTGACTGAACTCAAGGGTTACCGGTACACACCAAAGTGCCACATCAACGTAGCAGACTGCTTCAACCATGTCGGTATACCCCGCACAGTTCCCTCACAGCCTTGTTGCTACTTTCTAAGAAAGGTATCCCCAGATCCGGGTTAGGATCTATAGAACTCCCAAGCAACCCACAATTTTAAAGCACACAAGGAAAACAATTGAAAACACAGTTATGAACTACCCTAAGGTACACCCCACTTTAAAAATAGTCCCCAGCAGAGTCGCCAGTTCTGTGATCGGTGGATCTGGAACTGACTGTTTAACGCTGGTTCGCGAAATGTCGCGGAAGCAAGAGTCGCCACCGTCTTTTATTTTCTCCAAATGGAAAGGACAAAAGCACAGAAAAATTCCTTAAAGAGATTGTTCTCGGTTCGGGAGGTAGGTTATAGAAAGGGAAGGTGTTAGCACCCTTTCTATCCATGGTTATCCATGGGCTCTTAGATACTTGCTCAATGTGTTTTCAAAAATGTTTGCTTGCTTTTCAATTGTGGGTTTTAAAAGTTTCTTTGAAAAATTTCAGTTCGACTCGTACGTCAGAGTGTTTGAAAAATTTGCTTTTGAAAGCTTTTGAAAATGTGTTGGTGAAAAGTCTTTTTTGAGTTTGTTTTGAGATTAGAGCAAGTATCCTTGAGAACCTACCTACCCTAAGGAATTCGTCTGTGTAGATGTCCTTTAAGGTAGTGCCATCCCACCATTGAGAGGTAGGTAGCACCACCGTTGGAGGTGTTCGGGTCAATTCGAGTTTTAGGGACATGGTGGTCACCAGAGCAATGGGAAGACACCTTAGAAGCTACCCTCATGCCAGGTTCCCGGATCATGAGGACTTACTAAGACGTCTTCTACTCGACGACCACCTTTCGAAAGGCAACAATGAGGCGTACCCTAGGGGTGGTGTGTGCGGTTCGTGTGTCATGTTTCAATTATTTTGTCTTGTCATGTTTGTTGTGATCTACGCTTGATTTTATTTTCAAGTCCATACATTCTTCCATGCATATTTATTAACAGTTGTATAGTTTGCGGGAAAATAAATCTAAACTATTACAAATGGCGCGGGTCCACATCGCCAAAATAAACCGAACCCGATTTGACTGAAAGTAAAAAAAAAAACAATAAAATAAAAGTGCGAGAAATAAATTTACAAGGCTTTGGGGCATGTACATAATTATTTAAACGATATAAAATAAATGCGCGAAATAAAGAAATTAAAAAAACAAAACTAGGGCGTTGGACCCTTTTGCAAAAGTATTTAAAGTTAATGAATTAATTAATTAGAACTAATGAAGAATTAAAATTAAAGAAAAAGGAATGTTTTTTGTATTTTTGTGTTTTTTAAGATTTAAAAGAAAAAAGAATTAATTAAAACAAAAAAATTGGTTGTAAACCCTAATTCTAATGTTTTTTAAGTTATTAAGAAAAAGATTTAATTTTTAACCTAATTTAAATCTAAGTTATTTATATACATTTAATTATAAAATAGAATAAATAAATAATTATATGATGATAAAAAAGAAAAATTTAAGAGGAATGAGCATTGTTAATTAACCTAATTCTATGTTTTTTTTTTTTTTGATTTTTTTATTAAAAGGAATTAAAGCTAAAAACCTAATTAAAACTAAATATTTACATGTTATTATTTATACAAAAACAAACAATATTTAAAATAAAATACTTATTAAATTTTGACTTTTCTGATTTTTTGTGATTTTTGTGATGTTCTTGTATTTTTGTAAAATAATTATTGAATTAAAACAACAAAACAAATAAAATAGTAATTAAAAGATATAAGAAAAATAAATTAAATGGGCAAACCAGGGGGGGGTAGCCCCAAATTGGAGGTTCAGGCCTGGAGTTTTGGCCCATTAAGCCTTGAATTTGTTGACTTTTCTGGATCATGCGTGGCATGTTGACTTACATCCATGGTATGCTTTCAATCTGAACCCTTGATTAGATCTCCTGGGACGCATGGGCAATAGATGAGGAGGACGTATGGTGGTCCTTAAGAGCGTGCCTGCATAGGAATGAACATTGGAAAATATTATGGAAATTGCCAGACCTGGGACTTGAACCCAGGTCATGAGAGTCACATGCACGTATCCCTGTCCACTGAGCCACTTGTGTTTCATTTAACATATAACATCAAATAAATAATATAAAGGAAAAACTGCGTTAGTGGGAGTCAGCGCGCCACTTTTTAAACCCACGAATTACTGAGTGACACGATTCCATCTTCTTCATCGTTTTTATTTTTTTCTGAAACAAGGTTGTAAGGCAACGATTTTGGAAGCGTGGCCTTAGACTAGCTACAAGAAAATAGCGACTAGCGCTATGGTGATCATAAATTGATCGCGACTAGTGCCTTCTCTTCGTCTTGATGAGCTGAGCGTAATGGTATGAGTCTGGAGTCATGATTTTGCTTCGTTTGAGAAGCCCTAATTTTGAATCCTGAAAAACCTAGAAATTCAACAATGGCAAAAGCGCATATATGACACAAAAACGTAATTGAACATGTTGGTTAGCTTAGAAACATCATTATGAGCAAGAATCCATAAAGAAAAATGCAAAAGAATGCTTAGATTATGCTATGCGATTTCAAGAATTTTGCTTCACAGTTTGACTTATGGATACCAATTCAGGGCGTTTTGGTTGATGTTAGTGATTGAGAATCGTTCAATGGTGTCTCAGGATGCTATTAGAAAAAGAATTAAGGCTTAAAACTCTCCCCAACCTTGATTTCAGATTTGTGTTTTTATGCCAAAATTTCAATGTTGCAACAAGCCTTTGAGCGCAGCATATGATGTCTTAGGCTTAGGGTTTGACTCAGTGCCCATGATGGAAGAGAATTGGCTTGCTATTTGACCTTAATTCATGCTCATGAAAGAACAAGTCCTAGGGTTTTTACCATTAACCAAATTTCCTTCTTTTAAGCCAAGACCTAGACTTAGTGTGTAACTTAACCCTAGCCTGAGTTTTTGAGTTGGCCCATGATACAAGGAAGTTGTCCAAATTCACATGACACTATTCCATTGGTTTTTGAATTTTACTTGAATTTTCAAAGATTTAAAATGAATTAAATTATCAAAAATTAAATAAAATAGAAAAATCAATATTTGGTCTTGAAATTAACCATGGGACACGTGTGTGGCATGAAAAGGATGAATCAAGTGGAAGAAAGTGGGCCCTTTTGTCAAAAATTGGAGTTTCAAGGATAGTTGACTTTTGCCATTTCACAAAAATTTCCCAACTTCTACAAGGCATAACTTGCTCAATTTTTAAGCTTTTCACATGTTCTTGGACATTTTGGAAAGGTCTTTGAGTCCTTTAACCAATGCCTTTGGTCCCATGTCATTTTGATTTACCAATCTCAAGTTATGGCCTTTGACTTAAAGTCCCTTTTTGTTGACTTTTGAAAATGACCTATAATGTTGAAATTGATAACTTTTTGGGAGAGCATTTCTTGGACTTGAAGTATGAAGATGAGTTGTAGGAAATGTCTTTCTCTTCAAAATGAGCTTTGGATGGAATTTTTCTGATAATCCATGTGAAAGTTATGCCCTGGTCAATTTCAATTGACTTTTTCAGCTGTCCAAATATAGCAACTTTTGCATCTTTGATGATTTCTGAGCCAAATTTTGAGAATCATGATCAAGCATTGATCAAATGATGTTTGTGGCTTCAAAATGATATGTTGACCAAAAATTTGAACTTTTGACTGCCAAATGACCATTTTGCCCCTACAGTTGACTGTAGTGCAATTTAGGGTTTTGACTGTGCAATCTTGAGCTGAATGCCTTGAAACTTGATATGAGGATGTTTGACCATGTTTGTAAGCATGTGAGACTTGATTGAGCCTTTGAAAACTTCCTTTTCTTGATCAGACTCAAAACCCTAATTTTGACTGTATGGGAGACTGTTGTACTGCACAACCCTTGGGAAATTTTGTAGCTTGGCTTGGCAATTTCTTGAGGAATATGGGAGGGCAAATTTTGGGGTATAACACTCACCATCCAAACATAAAAACAATACTGTACAACTTGACTGGGTTTCAACAATTTGGAACGAGCCTTGATTGGGTTTCAACATTTTGGAACAAGCTGTCTGGAGATTCATTGGAGCCCTCACAACATCTTGAAAAGTATTCAGATTTCAAACACCAAGTGTAGTTTCAAGGTAAGTCTCCTTGACTTGGTATTTTTTCATACATCATTAATGATTTATTCTTGAAAACAAGATGTAGTAATCGTTGCCCCATTTTAGCTAACCGTTTGCTTGTTGTTCATATTTATCAATCATATGTTGTAAACTGACATGTATGGATAATAAAATAATGTTTAAGGCAGAAAAACGCAGTATGTATCGACACATACACACATGTGTCGACTCATCCTAGTAAAAAACAGGGTATGAATCGACACATAAACCCCATGCATCGACTCATACTAATCCCAGGTCCCAAAACAGAAGGTTGAAAAGTCCATGAATCGATACAAAATGCGTATGCATCGAAACAAAGAAGGTGTATGAGTCGACACATCCCATTATGTGTCGACTCATACTGAGCTGATTTTTATTTACAAGAGTAAGGAAAAGTTATGTGTCGATGCATAACAGCATGTGTCGACACATAATGGTTCAAAAAGAAGTTTCTCCCATTTTCTATACTGTTTATGCATATATTTTTCATTACTGCCCATTAGTTCGATGTGTTTGTAATAATTAGACATTTATTTCATCCATATTTGCAAATTGAACCCCCATCCCCCTCAAGATGTAATAGCTTAGGATTTTATTTTCCGCATTTTATTTTTGCATTCATATATTGCTAGTAATTAGAATGTATGGCTAGATAAAATCAGCAAATAAATAACTCTTAAATACAAGACAAAATGTATGCAATCAAACACACTTGCACACTAGCACCCTTAGGGTAATCCCACCTTGTTGCCTATTGGAAAAATAGTCACGTCCCTCGAATATGGGCGTTTTAACAAAGACTCTCGATAAAAGATCATAGTCCCTCGATGACCCTCGATGTTGCCTTTCATAAACAATCTCGTCCCTAAAACGACATTGCTAAAATGTCCTATAAGTTTCCTTCTATGACTAGGCAAAATGACCCGTGCCCGTCCCTTTACAACCAACGATGGGGCTTCTTTCCAAAACAATGGTAAAGATAGCAACATCTAAAGGAGGAGGAAAAGAACACTAAAGACCTTTTGAGTAGGTATATTTGCTCCTAGTTACTCACTTGCTCACAACAAAAAAAACACTTTATACACCAACACTCTCATTTGGAAGCATTTTCAAAAGACAACACTTTGTACGTGTTCTTATAGAAACGAGAGTCATTACAAAGACACCCTTTTAAAAATCACTTTCAAAGAACACATTCCACAAACACCTCTTTGAACTATTTTCAAAACAACACTTTGTATGCATTCTTATAGAAACGAGAACCATTACAAAGTCACATTTTCAAAATACTTTCAAACCCATAACACAAAGCATATTTTCAAATAAATCAAGTAATCTAGCAAGCAACTAAGAGCTCATGGAAAACCATGGATGAAAAGGGTGCTAATAGCTTCCCTTTTCATAATCTACCCCCCGAACTCAAGAAAACATCTCTAAAGGTCTTTCATGTGCTTTTTCACCTTTCCTTGTTGGTTAAAAGAAAAGTCGGTGGCGACTCTTGCTATCCGCAACATTTGCGATGATACGCGAAACAAAAAGTCAGTTATCCCACCGTATCACAGAATTGGCAATTCTGCTGGGGATTTTTTTTAAAAGTGGGGTTACCTTAGGGCTAGATCACATTTACTTGCTTTCATTGTTTGATTTTTTTGCTTTACATTTTGGTCTTTGTTTGGTTTTGGATCCTCTACCCAGATTTTGGGATACCTTATAGGTAAGTAGCAATACGTTGTGGAAATTATGCGGGGTATATCGACATGGTCTAAGAAATAGCTACGTTAGTGTGACATATTTGTGGGTACCGGTAGCCCTTGAGTTAATCAAGGAGAATACGGGGCCGCTGAGTGATGTCATGAAGCACTAATGAATATTTAGAATCTTTACTTGACCAAATTGGCCATTAGAACGTAGTGAGATGACCGGCTTTGGTGCAGTTCGAAGTTGGTAGATACTCGATACCACACTCATTGAGGTTTGGTTTCTTGGGATATTTCAGTTGCCATTAAAGAGGCTTGCGCTGGAAGAATGACCAAGGAAACAAACCAGTGATATTGAGCTCCTTAGAACCCGGTTACTATTACTAGGACAGGTTTGAGCCAACTAAAACTTTAAGAGGGTACTTACCTATGAGACTCCATGCAAGCCTAAACCTAAGGACTTGTTTGCTTTGTTTGTATATACATACTTGTACATAACATCATGAACATCATAACATCATAACATATTCACTAACCATTTCAAGGATCTTGGGATTTATCTTTGTTCTGTTTTATAGGATATGGATTCTCTTTGCAGGAAAACTATTCAAGTCAACCTTGTAAGAATTACTCAACAACTTAAGGAGTTAGCTTCAAGGATTCCAAAAAAATCTCCATTCACCGAGAGACATGGTCGCCTACTCAACTTGGTCACCTCCAACACTGATGAGGACATGATGAAGGTGCTCTTTCAGTTCTTTGATCCCTTACACCAATGCTTCACATTTCCCGACTATCAACTTATGCCTACTTTGGAAGAATTCTCCCAACTCTTGAGGATTCCCATTCTCAATCAACTACCTTTCAATGGTACAGAAAGAGACCTAAAGCCAGAAGAGATCGCTCAAGCTCTACACTTGCACTCATTTGATGTCACAACTCATTGGGAAACAAGGAGTGGTGTCAAGGGTTTCCTAGCAAAGTTCTTGTTTGAGAAAGCCCAAAACTGTTAGAACTCTTTGGATTTGCAAGCCTTCGAGGAAATTGTGGCTCTCCTCATCTATGGTATGGTTCTGTTTCTAAATCTTGACCAACTCATAGATGTGAATGCCGTCAAAATCTTCATATCTCGCAACCCGATGCCTACTTTGCTAGGAGATATCCTACACTCTTTTCACACTCGCACAATAAGGAAAAGAGGTGTCCTTATGTGTTGCACTCCTCTCTTGGCAAGATGGTTTATTTCACATCTTCCCCGATCTGTATTTAAAAATAAGCAAGGTTCAAGGTGGTCACAAAGGTTGATGACGCTCAAACATTCATACATTCATTGGTGCTCCCGATCCAAAGAGAATGTTATCATTGTCGACCGTTGTGGAGAGTTCCCTAATCCCTTTACTTGGCATTAGGGGAGGTATCACCTACAACCCATGCTTAGCCTTAAGACAGTTTGGTTACGCCCGAAGGGATAGCCCGCACGAGATGATGATTCAAGGTTTGGTATTTGACTACGACATTAACGATCAAGGTCTTCGCCAGAGATTTATCCGAGCTTGGAGGATGTTAAACAAGGTGGATAGAAAGACTTTGGGGCACAAGAATTCCATCCCTCTTGAGCCTTACCTCAAATGGGTACGAACTCGTGCTCAGAGTCTTATAATGCCTTACCCCTCCATTCTCTCGGTAATCATTGAGCCTGTCATGGAGGGAGATGTTCCATACACTATCCTACATCCTGATATGCCCACCTATCTTGAAGACCTAAAAAGGGATTGGATACAACTAAAGTGGGAGCTATATACTTTCGAAGCCCAGTTCTACGCAAGTGAGAAGAAGGTCTTGGTACTCACTAGACTACTTCATGAGGAGCAGACTCTGAATGCCTACATCACACCAAAGAGGATGCAAACTACCTTTTTATCTTAGAGTTTTTGTATTATTTTACCCAAGGGGCATTGATGTACTCAAAGCTTTAACTTATTAATATAACGTGTGTTTCCTTTTTGTCTAAAACAAATTTGAATCTAAGTTCCTTAAAATCATTGCATACGCATTTACCATTCATCATAACATAAGTAGGTTTTTTGCGACAAGTCTCCTCATCTCTCTACTGTTTATTTCAGTAAGATGGATCTCGAGCAAACAGTGAAGGACCTCCAAGCTCAAAATACACAGTTTCAACAGTTGCTCTTGACCCTAGCCCAAGAACAAGAAGAGTTGAAGACTTTGATAGCCGAGGAGAAGAAAAAGAAAACAAAAAAGGTAACCTGAGTCCTAAACATGGGAAGAAGATTTCATGGGCAGACAAGAAGAACCCTAGATTTTGCAACGATATCCGGTGAAAGAGAGAATCAAGATGGGAAAGGCAAGGAAACAGTTGTCCCGTCAAAATCAGAAGAGGAAGAGGAAGAAGAAGACTATTCTAAAGAACAATACCCTCCAGTTGATGACAAGTATAAACATCTCGAAGAGCGGTTGAGTGCGATGGAAATACAAAAAGTGCCTGGCTTGGACTTTGAGGAATTGGGGTTAGTAGCGGGGATTGTCATTCCTCTGAAATTTAAAGCACATGTGTTCGCCAAGTATGACAGAGTCTCATGCCCTAAAATGCATCTCTGATCCTATGTAAGGAAAATCCAGCTCCATACCGCTGACAAAGACTTATGGGTACACTTCTTCCAAGACAGTCTATCTGGAACTCAACTTGACTGGTTTTACCAACTAGAAAGAGCCAACGTTCACAACTGGGAAGATCTTGCTGCAGCCTTCTACAAACAATACTAATAGAGCACTGATCTTGCGCCTACCCATACTCAACTCCAGAGTATGGCCATGGTTTCCAATGAAGGTTTCAAGGACTATGTGCAAAAATGGATATATTTAGCCAGAAGAGTTCAACCCCTTCTATCTGAGAGAGAATTGGTAGACATGTTCTTAGGTACCTTGTCTGGTCCCTTCTTCAATCATTTAATTGGAAGTTCATCTGCAGGTTTTACTGAACTAATATTGACCGAAGAAAGGGTAGAAGCCAGTATAAAGAGTGGAAAGATTCACAAAGATACATCCTCTTCTACAGCTGTAAGGAAGCCTTTCATCAGAAAGAAGAAGTGGTTGTCGTTTATCCTCAGAGAAATCAAGATAAGGCCGAGCGCCGACCAATGGTGGGGGCTGTGATGATCCCTAAACTTGCACCTGATCAACAAAGAAACAATCAACCGAGGATGGAAAGACTGGTCAGGCAGTTCACCAGAATTAACATGACCCCATCTCAAGTATTACCGCACCTACTAAGATCTAATTTGGTGACCTTGAAAGAAGCTCCTAAAAACCCCAACACAACATATCCTCACTATCATCCTAATGCCCGTTGCGTATATCACTCTGAAAGTCCCGGCCATGACACTAATAACTGTTGGGCTCTAAATAACAAAATACAAGACCTCATTAAAGAAAAAGAGATTGAATTCGATGCGCCCTAAAAGCCATATGTCATTTCTGCCCCTATGCCCAGACAAGGCCATAATGCCAATGCCATTGAGGAGGATATGTTTGTTGCTTTAGTTGATGAACTTGTGACCCCACTCCTGACTATCAAAAAGAACTTGTCAAAAGTCGGTGCTTTCCCAGGCTGTAATGAAAATTGTCATTTCTGTTTGATCTCACCAACCAGCTGTCCTTTGTTGAAAGCAGGCGTTCAGTGCCTAATAGATAACAAAGAAATTTAATCCGAGAAGACTTCTGTTTCACCTGTTCCTTTTGAAGATGTTTCTATCATTACCATTTCCACCAATTCTTCCAGGGTCTCCACCAAAAGACCCGTTAGAATTACAATCAGTTTCAAAAGCAACTCCTTTAATAATTACAATGCCTGGACCAGTCCCATATTCGTCAGACAAAATTATACCATGGAATTATGGAGGGGATGTCTACTACCATGGTATCAAGCAGGATTGGCCAGCCGCCAAAGATTCAAGCTCCGAGAAAGTCAACTCCGACATCATTAATATTGCAGGAACTAGCAAGATTACCCGAAGCAGAAGGATATTCTCTCCAGAAATTGATCCCTCAAAAGCAGTTTCTGGACCCGTAATCATTCCTGCTGTTGCTCCCCCAAAAGTTGTTCCTGGTCCTACAATCATCTCCACTAATACTCCAACTGACAAAGCTGTTACAACCCCTGTTATCATTCCTACTGACACTCCTGTTGCCGAGTTAACCGAAACTCGAGGTAAAAGTATTTTGATTGAGCCTATCCAGATGAAGGCTCAGTCATTGGCTATCCCTGAGACTTCCTGGAAAGAGATGGAGGAGATTTTGAAGATCATTAAAAGAAGCGATTACGATGTAGTTGAACAACTGGGGCAGACTCCCTCTAAAATTTCCATGCTGGAATTACTACTATGTTCTGAGGCGCATGCAAAAGCCTTGGTAAAATTCCTGAAAACTGCCCATGTACCCTAAGAGATATCTGCCGATCAATTCCAAGACTGCGTAGCCAGCTTGACTGCAGATAATGGTCTAGGTTTTTCGGATGCTGATTTAACACTGAAAGGAAGGAAGCATAATGAGGCATTGCATGTCTCAGTTGAATGTAGAGGCACAACCTTGGCCCATGTTTTGGTGGACACTGGCTCATCTCTGAATGTATTGCCTAAAAAAGATCTTGATAGGCTTGACTTGAGGGATTGACATTTAAGCCAAGTAACATAGTAGTAAGGGCTTTTGACGGCTCGAAAAGGATGGTACATGGGGAGGTAAACATTCCCATAAAAGTTAGAACACAAACATTTGATTCAAATTTTTACGTAATGGATATTTGTCCCTCATATTCTTGCTTGCTAGGCCAACCATGGATTCATAATGCTGGTGCTGTCACTTCTACGTTGCACCAAATGCTGAAATATCCGATTCAAGGGAATATTATCACCATTCATGGAGAAGAAGTGTATATGATCAGCCATCTCAATTCCTTCATATATGTGGAATTAGATGGTGAATTTATTGAAACTCCATTTCAACACTTTGAAGAGATCCCGCAAGATTTGGCAGTAACCAAGGCTGTTCCCAAGATCACAAGGCCTTCGCTCCGGATGTCATCTCTGAAGGATGCCAAAGCAGTGGTAGAAGAAGGTGGGTGCACTATCTGGGGACAACTCCCAGATACCCCATATAAGTCTGACAAGTTTGGCCTATGTTTCACTTTAAGTGCTCAGAAGGCTGTACGCCGCGCTCGTGCCAGAGGACCACCCCTGAAGATCAACAACCGCGAGGTCAACGCTGTAGAAGATGATGAAGATAGCTGTGACTTTGAGGACTGGATATTCCTAACTTTCAATGGGGGGCTCATAAATTGGGAGGCTAGAGATTTTGTCCCGATCACTTTTATCCCACAGTAATCTGTCTTTACATTTTGTTGGATCTGTAATATTAAAATAATTCGTACTCTTAAAACCTTGTGTCTTACCCGAGGCACAATGGCCCATTTGTAAGGGTTATTATCTCATTTTCATATGACATCAATGAATCATGGACGTTTTCGCATACAAACTTTTGTGCTCATCGTTTTTCTTTTACATTTTTTATTTTCTTCAAGGATAGCTATACCCTTACACACACTCACACACTCACAATGCAGGTATACATCCATTCGGGATCCCATGGGTAACGATACTGCTATGACCTTTTGTGACTCTCAGAATTTAATCTACTAAGCCGAAGACGAAGGTGAGTAAGATTGCGAAGTACCAGGGGAACTTGCCAGACTACTACAACAAGAAGAGAGAACCATTCAGCCTCACGAAGAACCCGTGGATACAATCAACCTAGGTATCGAAGAAGACAAAAAAAAGGTCAAGGTGGGTGCCAATCTGGAACCCAGTATCAAGGAGCGTCTGATTCAGCTGTTACACGATTATGTCAAAGTCTTTGCCTAGTCATATGAAGACATGCCAGGACTTGATGCAGATATTGTGGTACATCGTCTGCCTACAAGAGAGGATTGTCCGCCAGTAAAGCAAAAAGTCCGTCGAATGCGACCAAATATGTCGGAGAAGATTAAAGCAGAAGTCATGAAACAATTAAACGCTGGATTCTTGGCCATCACCTCCTATCCGCAATGGGTTGCCAATGTTGTTCCCGTGCCCAAAAAGGACGGCAAGGTACGAATGTGCATGGACTACAAAGATTTGGATAGGGCAAGCCCTAAGGATGATTTCCCACTTCCCCACATTGATATTCTAGTTGATAATACGACACAACACAAAGTGTTTTCCTTCATGGATGGTTTCTCAGGTTACAACCAAATCAAAATGGCGCATGATGACATGGAGAAAACAACGTTTGTCACACAATGGGGCACTTTCTGCTATAAGGTGATGCCATTCGAACTGAAGAATGTTGGGGCAACCTATCAGCGTACCATGGTAGCTCTATTTCATGACATGATAAATCACTAAATAGAGGTCTATGTAGACGACATGATAGCCAGATCTCAAACAGAAGAAGAGTATCTTGATCACTTACAAAAACTGTTTGAGAGACTGAAGAAGTACACGTTGAGGTTGAATCCAAACAAATGCATATTTGGGGTACGGTCTGGTAAACTCCTAGGCTTTATCGTCAGTAACAAAGGTATTGAAGTAGATCCTACCAAAGTTAAAGCGATACAAGAGATGCCTGCTCCTTGTATTGAGAAGGAAGTCAGAGGATTCTTGGGGCATTTGAACTACATTGCCAGATTCATTTCTCACTTGACAGCTACTTGTGAACCAATCTTCAAGTTACTGAAGAAAGATTAAGTAGTCAAATGGAATGACGAGTTCCAAACTGCTTTCGACAAGATCAAAGAGTACCTGCAAGAGCCTCCTGTTTTAATGCCGCTAGTCGAGGGAAGACCATTGATCATGTATCTGACCATTTTGGAAAATTCAATGGGGTGTGTGCTGGGGAAGCATGAGGAGTCTGGCCGAAAAGAGCATGCTATTTATTACCTGAGCAAAAAGTTTACCGACTGTGAAACAAGATATTCATTGCTCGAGAAAACATGATGCGCTCTGGCACAGGCTGCTCGTCGGCTAAGACAATATATGCTGACTCATACTACCTTGTTGATATCTAAAATGGATCCAATAAAACACATCTTCGAGAAGCCTGCACTCTCTGGGAGAATAGCAAGGTGGAAGATGATCCTGGCAGAATATGACATACAGTACACTACCCAGAAAGCAATAAAGGGTAGTGTACTAGCTGATCACCTTGCTCACCAAGCTGTAGAAGACATCATGATGGTAAACAACTGTGAATAATTCAAGCCATATGACGGACCTGAACAAGGATCCCGGTGGACCCTGGTTTTTGATGGGGCATCTAACACACTCGGCAATGGTATTGGTGATGTACTCATATCTTCTGAAGGGTGTCATACTCCATTTACGGCAAGACTCTGCTTCAATTGTACAAATAACATGGCGGAATACGAAGCATGCATCTTTGGTGTCAAAGCTGCCATAGACTTGGGGATCAAATCCTTGAATGTATCCGGAGACTCGGCTTTGGTCATTAGCCAGATCAAAGGGGAATGGGACACCAAACAACCTAACCTTATCCCTTACAAAGAACATGTTTTGACATTTCTCCCACATTTTGAGAAGATTACCTTCGAGCTTTTCCCACGAGAAGAAAATCAGCTAGCAGACACACTAGCCACGATGTCATCTATGTTTAAACTTAAATGGGATAATGAGGCTCCACAGATCACCATTGAGCGAAGGGATGAACCAGCACACTGTCACGAGATTATTACTGAAGAAGTAGTGGACCAGCCTTGGTTTCACAAAGTCAAGAGGTATCTCGAAATCCAAGAATATCCAGAAGGAGCTTCAGTAAATGATAAGAAGTTCTTAAGGAGATTCTCTGCTAAATTCTTCCTTAGTAATGGTATTCTTTACAAACGCAATCATGACTCTGTGTTACTTCGGTACATAGATAAGGTTGAAGCTGAAAGGATCATGGCTGAATTACATGAAGGCACTTTTGGCACCCATTCCAGTGGGCATACGATGGCAAAGAAATCCTACGGGCAGGCTATTACTGGTCTACCATGGAAGCAGATTGCTATCAACATTCTCGAATTGCCACAAGTGTCAGATTTATGCTGACAAGGTGCACGTACCTCCGGTTCCTCTTAATGTCTTAACGGATTCTTGGCCCTTTGCTATGTGGGGGATTGATATGATTGGGGAAATCAAGCCAACAAACTCCAATGGACATCGCTTCATCGTAGTGGCCATTGACTATTTCACAAAGTGGGTGGAGGCAGCTTCTTTCACTTCCGTCACCAAGAATGTTGTCGCTCGGTTCATCAAGAAGAATCTCATCTGCCGATACAGTATCCCAGAGAGGATCATTACGGACAATGGTACGAACTTGAACAATACTATGATCACCGCTTTGTGCGAGCATTACAAGATCCAGCATCACAACTCTTCCCCTTACCGGCCAAAGATGAATGGTGCTGTCGAAGCCGTGAATAAGAACATTAAAAAGATCATACAGAAAATGACAATCACATACAAAGACTGGCATGAGATGCTACCATTCGCTCTCCACGGGTATCGTACCACAACCTGCACATAGACTGGGGCAACAACCTACTCTCTGGTATACGACATGGAAACTGTCTTCCCTATTGAGGTCCAGATCCCCTCTCTAAGAATTATGAAGGATGCAGGTTGAATGAAGAAGATTGGATCCAGACTCGACTTGATCAACTAAACTTGATTGATGAGAAAAGGCTTACTGCTGTTTGCCATGGTCAAATGTATCAAAAACGGATGATCAAGGCTTTCAACAAAAAGGTCAGATGTCAAGTGTATCAAGTTGGAGATCTGGTGATTAAATGTATCATACTGCCGCAAGGTGATCCTAGGGGCAAATGGACTCCTACATACGAAAGACCATTTGTAATCAAAAACATATTCTCTGGTGGAGCAATGATCTTGACTATCATGGATGGCAACGACCTGCCGCACCCTACGAACACAGACATAGTCAAAAGATACTACGCATAAAAGACCCGCTAGGTTGACACACCTAGGAAAAACAAGGGCATCCCGGCGAACCAAAAAGGTTCAGGCAAAAATTAGGGATAAAACAAAAAAAAAATCTGTACACCCGGCAAGCTAAAAACCCAAAAGGGTGGCTTGGGCAAAAAAGGGTATCCCGGTGGACTAAAAATCCGAAAGGGCGGTCCAGGAAAAAGTTAGGGAATTAAAGCGTATGACTATGTCCCGTTGGATCACTGTACGGACAACCTTTGGCTTCCACATTCAAACTCAGAGGTTCTGATCAATTCAATCATCTTCGGACGAAGCAACAAATAGACAAGATGCTCAGAGATACAGAGGCTATAGCAGAATGGGAACCCCATGGGGTTATTGCACATAGCTATCTTTTCTTTGTATCAAAATTTTCATCTTTTACGATGAAATTCTCTTACTAGAATGTTTGTCTCATCGTACAAAAAAAAATTACTCAAAGTCAAATACAAAGATATCCCTTTGAAAGTGCAAAACTATCTTTTTTTATTTACTCTATTATTTTGTTTACAAAAACGTCCAATGATTTATTTTGAACATATGCATTTGAACATAATTACTATTTACAAATAAACAAAATAGAAAGACAATCATTGATGGCCTTAAGAGGCAGGGAAATCTCTCTAAGCTATTTCCATAAATCCCCCACAGTGTACAGTTTAATCCCCAGCAGAACAAAGCTTCCAATTATCAATCCCCAGTTGAAGTCGTTCGATTTCTCAAGATGTCCCAACAGGATTTTACAAGCAATACACGGCGTTTACCTTACAACAAAGTTTATTTATCTAAGAGGAAACTCATCAACACTTCAACTTCACAAACATGAAGACTTACACTCTACATTCCCAGCAACAGTCAGGGATTTATTTTCCCCAATCCAACAACAGTGCAACAAATTATTTTATATACGCATACATCACATCCATATATCATCGATAACACGAATGCATATATCACAATCTCATTGTACCATGCAATTCATACATCATGACATTGTATACAACTAATGTTTTTACCCTTTTCAGGATAAGATTAATCAATGACTATCATTAACAAATTACAAAAGTCAGAAATTGATACCTAAGATAATCCAGGACAATTATCTACACAACCAACTGAAGTAATCCAGTACGGGTTCTTCAGATTCAACTTTTGATACAGTTCAGACACGCTCTAGATACAGATGCCATCCTGATACTCATTCAAAGACAACTTTTGATACAGTTCATGTACGCTCCCGACACAGATTCCATCCTGATACTCATTCAAAGACAACTTTCAGATACAGTTCAGATATGCTCCCGACACGGATGCCATCCTGATACTCATTCAAAGACAACTTTCAAATACAGTTCATATATGCCCCAAATACGGATGCCATCCTGATACTCATTTAGATTCAGCTTTCATATACAGTTCAATAACGCTCTAAATACGGATGCCATCTTGATACTCATTCAAATTCAGCTTTTAGATACAGTTCAGATACACTCCAAACACGGATGCCATCCGAATACTCATTCAAAGACAAATTTCAGATATAGTTCAGATATGCTCCAAATACAGATGCCATTCTGATACTCATTCAAAGACAACTTTTGATACAGTTCAGATACGCTCCAAATATGGATGCCATCCTGATACTCATTCAGATTCAGCTCTCAGATACAGTTCAGATACGCTCCAGATATGGATGCCATCCTGATACTCATTCAGATCCAAGCTTTCATCTTGAAGTAACCCTACTATTCAGGTTCCTTCTCATAGCCCTACTACCCAGGCTTTCATTTCGAAGCAACCCTACTATCCAGATTCCTTCTCTCTTATCTCCAGACAACAGTTTACAACACTATAAGGCCCGGACCCATCCAGATACGATCGATTTCACGTTTCCCCAGTAAGTCAGTATACAGCCTGGACCCTAACCAGATATGCTTTCTACTTTCACCTCCTCAATCAAGAGTTAATTCCCCAGCAGAGTAATGGACAACCGAAGCTCTTAGACTCTACTTCCCAGGATATAAATCAACATTTCCCGGCGAAGTTCTCCTCAACAGCAGGTATATGAATTCTCGCCAAGGAATCTCTTATGCAACTGATCTTTTCTGGATGGCGTCTTTAAGCCCATCTCTGACGATTCTCCGTCGCCTTCCAAATGGAATCTGTAAGCCCATTCCCGATATCACTAATCAGTATTACTTCATGCGAGTGCAAATTTCTAGGCACTTTAGTGTTCAATCATCTTCTACCTTCAGATCACGAAAGGCAGACCAACCAATCTACATCCTCAGGCTTAAGAAGATTGAACATGGGCAGCTGTTGTACCCCAAAATTTGCCCTCTCATTTCTCGAAAAATCATCCTGGACCTTCAGGTTTGCTTCTCTCAAGTTTTAAGCCTTGAATTACAAATTTTCCAAGAAAATCATTCGCAAGGGCAAAATGGTCAAAAGCACACTGAAAAATCAAACTTTGACTTTTTGACCAAATTTGAGTCCCAAAAATCACATTGTGTCAAGACATCCAAAAGGTGAAATTTGATCATCAAAGAAATCAAGAGAATCAAAAATCCAACTTTTGCAAGACTTTGAAAATTTTCTAAGTATTTTCTATACTTGTTAATTTCATTTGCTTCATGACATTTTTTTACTACAATTCCAAATAATTTAAAATGAGGCAAATAATTCAAGTTATTACAAAGTGACATTTTTTGCAAGTTTACAAACCCTAAGCTTGGTGTTGTACTCTAAATTTTGCCCCTAACTTTTTCAGTTGCACTTTCATACCATATTTTATCATTCAGTCACAATCATTAATAAATAACTTCATTCATCACATTTGCATCCTATCTTTAAGTTTGTTCTTGTGTTATTGACTAACTTCTAATCAAAATACAAAAAATATTTGTCTTTGTTTTTGCATATTTGTGTTTTGTAGGTACCGAGTCGAAGCATATGGCAAATAAGGTATTCCGATATTATTTCCCTAAAATCTCTATTTGCAAAGAAAAAAGAATTAATTTTTTTTTCATTTTTTCACTGTACAATCGATTGCTCCTAGAGTGCAATCGATTGCACAAAGTGAATTTTGCGCCATTTTTGGAAAAAAAACACTGTGCAATCGATTTGCACTGTAGTGCAATCGATTGCATAGCGTGAGCTTTGGAAAAAATTAGCATTTTAAAATTGTCAAATTTTGGCTCCAATTTTTCTTCATTTTTGAAAGATGTATCATTAATTCAAATTTTAGTGCCAATTTTTCATTTTTTAAGAAGAATTATCATTAATTCAAATTTTAGCTCTAATTTTTGAAAGAATTATCATTAATTCAAATTTTTGGCTCCAAAAATCAATTACCAAATTACCACTAATACCAATCCTAAACTCTATAAATAGAGCCCTCATTTCATTCAAATTTCAAGCTTTTGATAGCCAAATCCACCTTGCTAAAAAATCTCTCAATTCTCTCCATCTACCAAATTCACTCAAAGCTCCATTTTCAAAAAGTTAGTAAGCTTTGCATTGAAGCTTACTAATCTTTGAGCTAAACCTTCATCCAAACACTTTTTCTCCATCAATTCTCTACATCCAAGCTTGGTCAATTGATTCTTGTGGTTGAATTGAAGCAAATTCTTGAAGTTGTTCGATAATTTTCTAGGTCTACCTTTGGTAAGTTTGGATAATTCATCTTTCACAATGTGATTTCTTGGTGATCTTTGGGATTGATTCTTTGAGCATTATTTTGTGATTCCAATGGTGTTATTTTCTCATAATTTGATGAAATTTTCGTGCTCAATTGGATCCATGATCATAAGGTGTTTGACGGAAAGTTTGAACAAGAAATTCCCCTTTTAAAATGTTGTTTTTGCTATTGCTTCTGTGTGCAATCGATTTGCACTGCTGTGTAAATCGATTTACACAGCACAATTTTGCATGATTTTTTGAAAATTATACTGTGTAAATCGATTTACATAGTAGTGTAAATCGATTTACACCAGAACAAAATGTATTTTTTGCCTAGTTTTGGGGCAGCTTTGATCCAAAATGTTTTTGCTACTCACTCCTTTTGATTGTTGGTTTGGATTGCAATTTTAAATGTCCAATTTGTCTTTAAACTCAATGGACTTTGTGATGTAGATGAAGTTGGATAAATGTTCATCAATTCAAATCTACCTAAGAGTGAATTATTTAATTTATTTTTGGTGCTTTGGATTAATGATATGTTAGTGCTTTAATCCATCTAGAGGAGTGGTTGAATTTAAAGATGAAAGAATTTTGAAATGGTGATCCAAATTAGCTTATCATTTCCCTCCCTCTTCATCTTATCCCTTTCTTTTTTTAATTGTGCTACATGTTAAGGGATGGTGATCTCTATATCATTTATCCAAACATGAAGTACATAGATTGCTATTGACCGGCCTCAAAATAGGTGTGACTTCTACATAAGTCCACTTACGATTGCTTAACATAGCGCTAAATTTTGTCCCGATTCGAATAAATGATCATTCGTGGCCCAAACTTATGATTGCAAGCCCAAGTATTTTAATTTGATCTCTTTGATCCAATAACCTTGAGATTCATTGTGTAGAGGCTTTGGTTCTACCAATCCTCTGATGGATCTACAACACCTTTGGTCAACGCGGATCACTTAAACATCGTTGATCATTACATGTTGCCTTGTGAGAATTCCAAAATGGATGATATACTTGACAAAAAGCAAATGCAACTTGTTGTGTGGAGGCTTTGGTTCTACCAATCCCCTAATGAGTTTCAAATGCAAGTTTCAAGATGGTCATCCAACTAACCACTAATTACTAACAATTAACTTTACTTTACGCTTTTATTTTTATGCTTTATGTACCATTTACTTTTAGCATTTTACATTTCATGCTATTATCATCTTTGCTCACTTGAGCATTTACTTTTATGTCATTTTTATTTTGATCACTTGAGCTTTTCTTTCTTTTTAAAGACACCTAAATAATCAACATGAACCATAAAAATCATTAATGATACTTGGACTACATGGTTACTATCCTTTGCATTATGGAGTGATGGACTTCTTGAACTTAGGATTAGAGACCTTGGCCTATCTTGGAGACCTTGTGACCTTAATTCATTATTTTGTCTGGAGTTCTTGGGGTTTACCTCAAGACATTGGGTTGTTTGTTTGTTTTTTGTGCAGGTTATTGTGATTACATACTTTGTTTGTAATCTGGAAATCACCCGTATACAACCGTTACTCTGCCCAATTTTTGCGAAGACTTAAAACACTTAAAGCATGGTTCTCTCAAGAGGTCTAGTATCTTTTCTTTCTTGGTTTCAATCCGAAGAATGGGAATTCTATATTGGCTCATAATGTCAAGTATCGGCTTCATGTTGGTCAGACAGTTCTCTTCCTTAGCTTTTACCTTATGCTTTAGGATAGTCCCTTCATCTCCTCCCATCTTCTTTAATTTTCAAAACCTTCTCATCTTCTTTCAAAATCTTATTTGTTTTGAAACTAAAACCGCTTTCATAATAAACCTCGGTTTTATCGAGTGCCTTTTCTTTTACAACTTATTTTCTTTAAACAAACTTCAATTCACTTAATCATACTTTGACATCTTTCAAAATTAACAAAACAATTCGACACATTCGAACTCTTTTGTGCGCCCGAGCACCTTTACTATTCAAAACTTTTTTCAAGGTGAGACATGATTCATTGATAGTCGAGTAACATTCTCCTATCCCTATGGTTATAAAGGTCTTGACTTTTCCACTTGAGTACTAGAGGCGTTCTCAAACCCTCACTCTTGTTGACGTAGGGTCCATCTTTCTTACACCTTGTGGGTGTTAGTCGAGATTTCTCTCCTAACAATGACGACTTGTCTCCTTGTTTAAAAACAATCAACAAACAAGTCTTTTCTAGAGGAACTACGTGTACCCTGATCCCCTATTGCAGGAAAGGTGGTACGTAGGCACTAAAGGTTCGCAACCGCGGCGGGTGAAAAAATCATAAAAATATTTCTTTTCTCACCTCCACCATCCATTTTATATACAACACATTTTATAGCCAAAATATACAGATTTTTACAAAGAGGTTCCTGCGGAGTACCGTGGATGTTTAGGGTGCTAATACCTTCCCTTTGCATAACCACCCCCCTTACCTTGAATCTTTCCCCCTCTTTTTGGGTTATTCGCTCTTTTCGCATTCCTTTGGAAACAATAAAGCGCGGTAGCGATTTTTATTTTGATTTGTATAAAGTTTAGTCAATCCAATGGCTTAGTCTTGCACATTTCTACCGCTACACTTGGTATTGCTTGGACTTTTCCCTTTGACTCAAAACCTTGTCACAATGTTTTGTCCTTGATACAGTGTGCATAAAATACTCCACAAGACTAAGTTTGTTTCATGCTACAAATCTTGCTGTCCAAGTTTAAGATAGTATGATATGCTGCATTGTCACAACACCCCAAAACCTGCTCCATTGCTGTCCTACAAAAAACATTGTGCTATGCTGCACCACAAATCTACACATGCTGTCCTATACAGTCCAAAACTGCTCTATGCAGTCTGCACCAACCTGCATCATAACAGCCCCGAATTTGCACCAAAATGGCAAAGGAAAATTGTGTGAATAAAGTATCAAAACAGTAGGCAAAAACAATTTAAAATGACTTATTTTGTTTCCCCCCTAAACCTCAGTCAAGGGTCTACAAAAGGGATTGTTTCATAAGGCATATGGGTTGGAATTTTTGGAGAGAAGAGAGAGTTTTGAATAGAAAAATAGTGTTCTTTGTAACTTTGACTCATTCATAAAGAAACCAGCTCTAATCTCATTCAAAATAGAACTTCAATACATTTTACAAACTCTTCCATAAACCAAACACCTTATCGCATAGAGAGTGTAAAAACACTAAAACAGTTTCTGTTAGTGCGATTATCCTCACCATCCAAACATAAAAACAATACTGTACAACTTGACTGGGTTTCAACAGTTTGGAACGAGCCTTGATTGGGTTTCAACAGTTTGGAACAAGCTGCATGGAGATTCATTGGAGCCCTCACAACATCTTGAAAAGTATTCAGATTTCAAACACCAAGTGTAGTTTCAAGGTAAGTCTCCTTGACTTGGTATTTTTTCATACATCATTAATGATTTATTCTTGAAGACAAGATGTAGTAATCGTTGCCCCATTTTAGCTAACCGTTTGCTTGTTGTTTATATTTATCAATCATATGTTGTAAACTGCCATGTATGGATAATAAAACAATGTTTAAGGCAGAAAAACGCAGTATGTATCGACACATACACACATGTGTCGACTCATCCTAGTAAAAAACAGGGTATGAATCGACACATAAACCCCATGCATCGACTCATACTGATCCCAGGTCCCAAAACAGAAGGTTGAAAAGTCCATGAATCGATACAAAATGCGTATGCATCGACACAAAGAAGGTGTATGAGTCGACACATCCCATTATGTGCCGACTCATACTGAGCTAATTTTTCTTTACAGGAGCAAGGAAAAGTTATGTGTCGATGCATAACAGCATGTGTCGACACATAATGGTTCAAAAAGCAGTTTCTCCCATTTTCTATACTGTTTATGCATATATTTTTCATTATTGCCCATTAGTTCGATGTGGTTGTAATAATTAGACATTTATTTCATCCCTATTTTCAAATTGAACCCCCATCCCCCTCAAGATGTAATAGCTTAGGATTATATTTTCCGCATTTTATTTTTTCTTTCATATATTGCTAGTAATTAGAATGTATGGCAAGATAAAATCAACAAATAGATAACTCTTAAATACAAGACAAAATGCATGCAATCAAACACACTTGCACACTAGCACCCTTAGGATAATCTCACCTTGTTGCCTATCAGAAAAATAGTCATGTCCCTCGAATATGGGCATTTTAACAAAGACCCTCGATAAAAGATCGTAGTCCCTCGATGACCCTTAATGTTGCCTTCGGTAAATGATCTAGTCCCTAAAACGACATTGCTAAAACGTCCTATAAGTTTCCTTCTATGACTATACAAAATGTTCCGTGCCCGTCCCTTCACATCCAACGATGGGGCTTCTTACCAAAACAATGGTAAAGATAGCAACATCTAAAGGAGGAGGAAAAGAACACTAAAGTCCTTTTGAGTAGGTATATTTGCTCCTAGTTGCTCACTTGCTCACAATAAAAAAACATTTTATACACCAACACTCTCATTTTGAAACATTTTCAAAAGACAACACTTTGTACGCATTCTTATAGAAACGAGAGCCATTACAAAGACACCCTTTTCAAAATCACTTTCAAAAAACACATTCCACAAACACCTCTTTGAACTATTTTCAAAACAACACTTTGTACGCGTTCTTATAGAAACGAGAACCATTACAAAGTCACATTTTCGAAATACTTTCAAACCCACAACACAAAGCATATTTTCAAACAAAGCAAGTGATCTAGCAAGCAACTAAGAGCCCATGGAAAACCATGGATGAAAAGGGTGCTAATACCTTCCCTTTTCATAATCTACCCCCCAAACTCAAGAAAACATCTCTAAAGGTCTTTCCTGTGATTTTTCACCTTTCTTTGTTGGATAAAAGAAAAGTTGGTGGCGACTCTTGCTATCTGCAACATTTGCGATCATACGCGAAACAAAAAGTCAGTTCTCCCACCGTATCACAAAATGCCTATAGAATTTTGGGCTACAGATGTTGCTATGCGGTTTATATTTTAAACAGGTGTCCTACAAAGAGTATCCAAGAAAATACTCCCGAAGGAGCTTGGACTGGAATAAAACCTTCAATTCAACACCTTAGAGTTTTTGGATGTATTGTATATGCTCATGTACCAGATCAATTAAGAAAGAAGTTAGATGAAAAAGGAAAAAGATGTATTTTTGTTGGTTGTAGTTCAAACTCAAAGGCTTATAAGCTCTATAATCCAAATACAAAGAAGGTGATTATTAGTCGAGATGTGACTTTTGATGAAGGAGGAATGCGGGGTTCGTCCTCAAAGTCACAAAAGGATCTGGTGGTGACACTAACTGATTATGAAGAGGAGATTGAATATAATCCAACACTTAATGAGCCAAAACATTCAACATACAACAAGCAACACCTGATGAGCTAGAAACATCTAACAGACAACAAAGGCCGCGTAGATTACCAGCAAGGCTGCAAGATTGTGTTTTGGGTAATAATAATGACCCATATGATGAAGAGATTATCAACTTTGCTTTATTTGTAGATTGTGAGTCGCTAAATTTTGAAAAAGCCTCCAGTGATGAAAATTGGAGAAAAGCCATGAATGAAGAAATCAATGCAATTGAGAAGAATCAAACATGGGAGCTGACAGAGTTACCGGCAGACAAGAAACCTATAGGAGTGAAGTGGGGGTACAAGATAAAGTACAAATCCAGCGGTGAAATTGATCGCTTTAAAGCAAGGTTGGTGGAAAATGGATACAAGCAAAAACTATGTATTGATTACTTTAAAGTATTTGTTCCTGTTGCAAGGTTGGATACAATTAGAATTCTTATTTTGACATCAACTCAAAATAGTTAGAAAATGCATCAAATGGATGTTAAGTCTGCATTTCTTGATGGTAATCTGGAAGAAGAAGTGTACGTTGAGCAGCCTGCAAGATATATAGTCGAAGAAAAGGAAGATAAAGTCTATAGATTGAAGAAAGCATTATATGACTTGAAGTAGACGCCAAGAGCTTGGTATAACAAGATTGATTCTTATTTTGTGCAGAATGGTTTTCAGAGATGTCCTCATGAGCACACGTTATATATCAAATACATTGATTCCGAAGATGTCCTTATTGTGTGTCTATATGTTGATGATTTGATTTTCACTGGAAATAATTCAGAGATGATTGCAAAATTCAGGGAGGCTATGATTAGACAGTTTGAAATGACTGATATGGGCTTAATGTCCTATTTCCTTGGCATTAAGTTCGTCCAACAAAATGATGGAATTTTCATTTCCAAAAGAAGTATGCAGGTGATATTTTGAAGAAGTTCAAGATGGAGCATTCAAAGCCAATATACACACCTGTTGAAGAAAAATTGAAGTTGACAAGAGAAAATGATGGCAAGAGGGTTGACTCAACCTATTATAAAAGTTTGATCGGAAGCTTGAGATATCTGACTGCGACAAGACCAGATATAGTATATGGAGTTGGATTGCTCATCAGATTCATGGAAGAATCACATGTTAGTCATTTGCAAGAAGCTAAGAGGATTCTTCGTTATATCAAAAGTACACTAACTGATGGCATTTTTTATGCTAGTAATAATGATGTGAAGCTTGTTGGATACACATATAGTGATTGAGCTGGAGATATAGATACAAGAAAAAGCACGTCAGATACACATTTCATTCGGGAACATGTGCAATCTCATGGTCTTCAAAGAAATAACCAGTTGTTGTCCTTTCTACTACTGAAGCAGAATATATTGCAGCAACCAGTTGTGCTACTCAAACAATATGGATGAGGAGAATTTTAGAAGTGATACATCTGAAATAGAAGAGGTCTACAAAGATATATTGTGACAACAAGTCAGTTATTGTACCGAGTAAGAATCTGATTTTCTATAGACGGTCTAAGCATATTAATATTTAATTTCACAAAATAAAAGAATTAATAATAAAGAAGTTGTGATATGAGAAGAATTTTAGAAGTGATACATCTGAAATAGAAGAGGTCTACAAAGATATATTGTGACAACAAGTCAGTTATTATACGAGTAAGAATCTGATTTTCTATAAACGATCTAAGCATATTAATATTTAATTTCACAAAATAAAAGAATGAATAATAAAGAAGTTGTGATCGAATATTATCCAACTAAAAAACAAATTGTAGATATTTTTACAAAATCATTAAAAATTAAATTATTTTATAAATTAAAGAAAATACTTGAAATAATACCATGCTTGATTTAAGAAAGACAATGTAAGAATTAAATAAAAAAAGCTCTAGAATTTAAAATAGTGACTAGAAGCTATTAATTAGATATTTTGTTTGTTTCTTAATTACTAAGTCTTAGCAATATATTCTTAAGGGATAAGTTACTTAGTAAGAAAGAAAATCTAGAATCCAGCTAACAAAATTCACACCGCCACATCACCGCCATTTTCTTTCCTTAGTTCATAAGATTGGTAGCCTATATAAATGTATCTTATCATGATGTAACATATAATCGGTTTCAAGAATAGAAAGTAATACTTCCTCTTGCTCTCTCTCTATTTTAAATGTGTGTGAGTTTTATATTATAATCTCACTTTGATATCAATAATGCGTCTAAAGTAGTAAAAATGATAATGATCTCACGTTCTCAGCTCTGAATTATAAATTATTTTATAAAAAAAATCTTAAGTTATAAGTTATCTTTCAACTCCAATACAATATAAATGATATTTTTTCAATATTTTCTATCATTATTATTATTATTTTTTCTTCTAATTCTTTAAATTTCTTTGTAAGTAGTAAGTGAATGCTAATATTGTAAAATTATACATAATTCTTTTTTTATACAAAATAAATTATATTTTTTAGTTCGTATGAAATGTTCAAAAACATTTTATAATTAAAGATAATGAAATATTAACAAATTAGACACACTAATGTCTTTATTCATGGAATTATCATATAGGACCAACCAATATAAATTACATTCAATTGAGTTTGTTGGTGTTATTTTTACAAAAATAACTTCATAATCGTTTTACGTTTTTAGAGATTTTAAGTAGATTAATTGCATTTTAATTGTGACAAAATAAATAAATTTTTTATTTAATTACAATTAAACATTGAAAATATTTTACGAAATCCTATTTAAATATAATTTTACTATGACAATTTTTGAAACATATGCAATCATAGTCTGTCTACCTTAAACGTTCTCAATTAATTGAAGAGATGTGTTGCAATCCATTGTGAATTGAGTATCATTAGAAAAGGGTACAACCATATCAACAAGAAAAATACAGAATTTTTTATAAATATAGAAAGCACATCAATGTCAATGATCTTGGAGAAGATTAGTTATAAAATACACAAGTTAATGTAAATATTTGATAAATATCATTGACCTTTGATATCATATTATTTAATTGATATTTGTATGTTGAAGTGCCTTAATTGAGGTTGTATGCTTAAAGTTTAGGAAGATCCACGAAGCACCCTTTCAACAGTATTGATTCGAGAAGATAATTCTAGAATAATGTCAAACATAAAAAGAGGAAATTTTTTAATCCATCTTCTAGAAATTTTTTAATGTATTTTATGAGTTATTAGCACATCTCGTAAAAATATAATAGTATTTTTAAATTTTAGAAATATATTTTTGAATTCAAATTTTAGAAATATATTTTTGAATTCATCCCACTCAATGTATTTTTGAATTAGATCTTAAATCGATAGGAAAAAAAATTATAAAAATACATCTTCGTATTTATTATAAAGATATGTTTTTGAATGCTATTTGTTAAAAAACGCGTCAGAATCTTTTCTTCTTTCTCACTTATAAAAAACAATTCTAAATCACTCAACTTTCTCAAATTCTCTCAATCATTTAAGCAACTTCAAAACTTCTTCCATCAACATCAAATCCATAAAAGAGCTTATCCAACACTGTTTTGTAAGTTTTTTTCTCTAAATTTTTTTGAGTTTTTGTATAAATTTGTAGAAATTAATTATTAGGTTATGAAATAGATAGTTTTTACATGTTTGATAGTTTACACATGATGGAAAATGTGTTTGATAGGTAGTTTTGTTGATCAATGTGTTGATTTTGATGGTTTGGGGGATTGCATTTCATTGACGTTGATGAGAGTTGCAGAAAATTATGAAGAAGCATCTCTGAAACTTTTCAACATTTTGATTCCCAGAACCCATAGATGCATCTCTATAGTTTATACCAGTCTGCATTTTGTAAACCCTTTTTGGCTTGAATTTAATGTGTAACGTTTGTTATGGGGTTTACTTACGAGAATTATGGCTGATAGACAAGACCAATCGACGCATGACAAGATTGCACAACATGCATCTGTTTAGAGGAAAAAGAGTCAACAGTCGTAGGCTCCTGTTACCTCTAGCCCGGTTGATGCAGAGGCATCAGCTTCTAGGACTAATGTATCTCCGCTTTCTTCTTCCCGTAGGACAAATGTCACCTTCTCATGCATCCCAACATCAATATTGTTATAGGCGACAAGTTTCACCTATTAAGGAACCTGAGGCAACAGAGGTACTCCAGTCACCAGAGGTACCTCAGACACCAGAGGTACCCGATGCACCCCAGACCCAGGAGAAAACAAGGGTACCTGAGGTACCCCAGGCCCAGAAGGAAGCATGGGTACTTGAGGCACCCTAGGCCCAGAAGGCACCAGAGGCACCACTTGGGTTTAGAGGAGACCCGTCAGACTTGTCACTAATGCCTCTTTACCCGAACCATACTGCCACACATGTCTAGGACAGAGAGGTAAAATTAGTTGAATTCATTATTTTTAAATTATGTTTGTTATAATATTAAAAATTTCTAGCAATGATTTATTCTTCTGCAAGATCCTGATCTGCTAAAATTCATCAACCATGGACGGAAGATTACTGGCCTCCATCAGCCTAACCATCAGGGGTTTCAGTATGTTTTGCAACTACTTGGGATGAGAGAGATCAGTTGTGTTACATTTAGCCATGGTATGCTTAATGTACTTGTAGAGAGATGACACACATAGACGTCATTATTTCATCTACCACATGGTGAAATGTCTATCACACTAGACGATGTCTCATCTCTACTGCATATTTCGATTATGGGAATCGTTTAGATCATGTGAAGATTAACATAGATGGGGAAATGGAGTTGATGGTAGACTATCTGGGAGTTAACCCTGAGGTTTCCATGACAGAGCGATGGGCTCATGCTAGGTATCAATTTTTGCTGAAGATGTATACAAATGAGCTACTTAGAGCAGAGTAGGCTACTGGTAATGATGAGCATGTTACGCACCATTGAGCATACACTATGAGAGAATACATGTTCTATTTGGTTGAAACTACCATTTTTATGGAAAAGAGTGACACTTATGCGGATGTCATCTACATGTGATACTTCAGTGACTTTAAGAGGATCCATGAGTACAACTGGAGGCCGCTTGTTTGGTCTACTTGTACTCTAAGTTATCAAAGGCTGTATGTGAAAGAAGAAATGGGTGACATTCAATATCACACTATTTACGGTTATATTTCTTGGTATTTTAGTGTTCTTGTGTCATTTTCATAAATTTTGCAACGCCATTACTAATGATTCATGTATTCTAACACTTTTCAGGCTTGGATCGTCCAACACTTCCCACGCATCTCTGGATGGTCATTGATAAGTGTTTTTTCCAATTTTATTTATAATTGAATTTAATTATAGTTTCTTTATTTTGTCAAGTGTTTTATTTTATTTTCTATGTTTTATGTGTTGGTTGGGTATTTTGTTGTTTTCAGACTCAGAGGAATAAAACTAGGAAAATCAATGCGAAAACTACAAATTCGGAGTTTTAGAAGAAGTCTCAAAAACCAAGCTACAAGGTGCCTGACACGACCACCCGCATCGCCTGACACATGCCGTGTCTAGAGAGGATGCATAGCTACAATATGGGAGCAGAGGCTGACACTGGTGCTCGTGTCAGCTGACACGGCCCATGTCAGAAGGTATGGGCAAGAGTTTTTATTGGAATGATGGACAGAGACCGACATGGGTGCTCGTGTTAGGTGACACGGTTTATGTTGACCAGGACGTTGATTTTGAGTGTTTTCATGATTTTGTATGATTTGGGACCCAGAGGGGCGTTTTGGGCATTTTCGACCTAGACAAATGAATTGTGCACTATTTAAATGAGTTTGGAAGAAGAATTAAGGACTTTTTGACGCAAGAAGATTAGGAACGATAAATATTGGGGCTTTCAAGAGATTTGGAGACGAAGATTCCTTCATGCGCAAAAGCAATTGAAGACCGAAGAATCCTCACCTTTTGTAATGTCCAATTTTATTATTGTTTTTCTTTTTAATACTATGAGAGGATAACCCCCCCCCCCCCCCCCCCCCCCAAATGCTAGGGGGTGTCCCTGATTTGAAAATGTATTGATTTAGAATTCTTGGTATTGATACAATAGTTACTTTTCAATTTAATTTTTCAATGTTCTTATGCCTTTCTTATCGGACAAATAGGGATTGGTCGCGGTTAACAATTAGGGTTGGACCATCATTGTTAAGGTTTTTGAACAATTAGACTATAATAGATATCACCTAGGACTAGGGATACCCTATAGGTCACCGGTAAAATCTTGATAACATAACTACTTGGTTTCATCATAGTTCACAAAGGACTTAGGTATTAGGATGAAGGACCAAAGGTTTTCTCACTAGGACTTAGGAGAAAACAAACTAAAAATTTAGTATTTGAAAGTAATGAACTTGTTAAAGAGATCAAGAATGAAGGTTAATACGAGCTCAAATTACACACTTACCCTAGCATGCTCCTCATATATGTTAAAAAAACCATTTTATCTTTCTGTTGATTAAGTGACAATTTCAAAACCTTCTCCCAAAGTCAATCTTTTGCTTAATTGAACTACGTATTATCCTCAGTACCACACGCAATCCTCGAGATCGATATCCGGGAAAAAATTCCCTATTATTACTACAAGGAAAAATAGTACACTTGCTATTTTTCCCATCAAGTTTTTCGCGCTGTTGCCGGGGACTGTCGAGTTATTGAGTGTAATTTGAGTTCAATAAAAATTTTGTTGTTCTGCAACTAAAATTTCTTTTATAGAATTTTTATTTTTTTGTTATTATTGATTTTTTCTAACCTTTGCATGCAAGGACAACCCTCAACTTAATTTCCTTTGATATACAGGCTCAGGTTCAGAATCAGAACCCGTAACTATGGGAGAAAACCCACCACCATCGGAGAGACTTCTTGGGGATTACGGAGGAGAAAATTCTCCAGAAGGTCAGTTAACTACTATGAATCAACCGGTCAATGTTGCAAATTTTCAACTGCATCCTTCAACCATCCGCCAGCTCGAGAGCAGATCTTTCATCAGAAAGATCAATGAAGATGTCAATAAGCGTTTGCAGAGATTCCTCACCATGAGTACTACTTTGAAGATTGAGGGGCACTCTGAAGAAGCCAAGAAATTAAGGATGTTCCCATTCACGCTGTCTGAAGATGCTGAAGAGTTATTTTACTCATTGCCTGCTGGAAGTATCACCACTTGGGAACAAATGGAGAAGACTTTTCTTGATGAGTACTTTCCTGCTTCTGTTTATATTCGCAAAAGATATGATATTGTGAATTTTAAATAGAAGGAAGGAGATTTGCTAGGTGATGCTTATAAGAGGTTCAAGAGGTTATTAGTAGCATGTCCCACTCACAACATGGGTCAAACTGAGTAAATGTAAATGTTTGTAAATGGCTTCAGAATGAAGACAAAGCAGCTTATTGATACAGATGACGGTGGCTCATCCAACTTTACAACAACAACAACAACTAGTGTGAAGAATATTATTGAAGCCATTGCTGCAAATGAGTATCTTAAGATATATGACAGAGTTGTAAGCAAACCAGAGGGAGTGATTGATTTGAAGTTGGAAGTAAATAAGCAACTAAAAATTGAAGAGGCTATTACTGCATAAGTGGAGAAGAATCTGATAGCAATGAACATGGGTACTCAACATGTAGCTCAAGTTCAACAGGTATAGAAGGTTGTTTGTGAAATTTGTAGTGGACCGCACCTTACTGTGCAATGTCTTGCGAATCCATAATAAATTGAGGAGATAAAATTATTGAGGCAAAATAACCCATATTCTAACACTTATAATCCTGGGTGGAAGAGTCATCCTAATTTCTCCTGGAAAGATCAACAACAACAAGCTCCTCAAAAGGCATAGTGGGAGGTGGTGTTGTACCCCAAAATTTGCCCTCCCATTTATCAAGATTTTTCTCACAAGACTTCTTGGACTCAAGACAAGATTAGGGTTTGGTCAGCTCAAGACATCACCTTGCACTGATAACCCAAAATTAGAGTTTGAGTTTGCACAAGGACTTTTGGACCATCAATGCTTCATGTGACTTTCATACACCATCTTGGACCCCTAAGATTTCTCATGTTAAGTTTCAAGCCTTGAACAACATTTTTGCTCAGTCAGTTGGACAGTTGACCTAAAAATCAGCTGTATTGGGGAAAAAGTCAACCATAGCCAATTTAGAGTCAAACTTCATAACTTTTTATCTACAAAAACATTATAGACTCATATGTACCATTTGATCAAGTTTGGATCACAACTCCTCAAGAAATTTGATCAAATCATCAAAAGGGAAAAATGGTCAAAATTAGGGTTTTGATTGAGGAAGGGAAATTTCTGGTTTTTAACCTAGCCAATGGACAATTGGGTTCTGTTGTACCCCAAAATTTGCCCTCACATATTCCTCAAGATTTGTCAAGAATGATTTTCAAATTGTTCAAGACTTCTCAAGGATTGCACAGTCCAAATGCCTCCTAAGCCAGCTGAAATTAGGGTTTTGGTTCTTTCAAGGAATTTGAGGATTCTCAATGGCTCAATCAAGTCTCATATGCCCATATACATTGTCAAGCATATACATGTCAAGTTTCAAGTCTCACAATGCCAATTTGCACAGTCAAAAGTCCCATTTGCTTCACAAACAACTACAGGGGTAAAATGGTCATTTTACAGTTAAAAGTCAGAATTTTTGGTCAACATCTTATTTTGAGCTCATAATCATCATTTGATCAAGTCTTGATCATGATTCCACAAGCATGGCTCAAAAATCATCAAGGATGCAAAAGTTACTATTTTTGGGCAGTAGAAAAGTCAACTGTATCTTGACCAAGGCATAACTTTTTCATGGTTCATCATAAAAATCCCATCCAATGCTCATTTTGAAGGGGATGACATTTCCTACAACTCATATTCACATTCCAAGTCCAAGAAATGCTCTCACAAAAAGTTATCAATTTCTACATTATAGGTCAATTTCAAAAGTCAACAAAAATGCACTTTAAGTCAAAGACCATAACTTGAGATTGGTAAATCCAAATGACATGGGACAAACGGCATTGGTTAGAGGACTTCAAGACCTTTCCAAAATATCCAAGAACATGTTCATAGGATCAAAATGGAGCAAGATATGCATTGGAGAAGTTGGGAAATATTTGTGAATTTGCAAAAGTCAACTTTGCTCAAAACACCTTGTTTTTGCTAATGGGCTTCAAATTTCTTCTTGAATCTTTATCCAAGGCCTATGCACGACCCATCAAGCTTAAATTGATTTATTTTCTTATTTTTATTAATTAATTGGATTTTTAATTGATTTTAATTCATTTAATTAATTTAAAATGTAGGAAAATATCAAGATATGGTTTCAATCTTTTCATGAAGCAAATATGACCTACAAGAGCTGGCAAATTCGTGTGCACATCAAGGGGACAAAAATCTCCAAGTTTGGCAAGTTTTTTCAATCAAAAAGATATGATTGAAAATCAAATATTGAAACCATCATTCCATGGATTTCTTGGCCAAGATTTAACCTAAATCCATTCTACTATAAGTACTCAAGCTAAACCTAATGCCATGGACGTGATTTTTCTGCATACAAAGCCATAACAACATTGAAAAAAATCAAGAAAAAAGCCAAAACTGTTTTCCAGGTTCCAGGCCCTTTCAAAGCAATTTGAGGATTCAAACACATTGCTAGAACTTCCAGAAACGTGTTGGAATCAAAACCAAGTGTTAAGGCCTAAGAAATCGCTCTACACGAACCCACTGTTTGCACTTTTTTTTTTCATAATCAAACTCATGATTCATGCATATTTAATATGATTTTTTGTTGGTTTTGCATTGCTAGCACTCACAGGAAACTAATGGCATAAGCTAATTGGATTATAGTGTACAGAATCGTGAATTGCCATTGAAGAAATTTAGGGTTTCCAAGCTTCCAAATTGGGGCTTTATTACTCAGGCAAAATTAGAACCCCTAACGCATATGGTTGAAATCGTTGCATCAAGACGAATCAAAATTCACCCTCGCGAAATATTTATCTTGCTCACACGCCTATTCGCTATTTTTCGTTGATACAGGTTGTGGGGGTTAAAAACCCCCGCTATCTAATCTTTGTTTTACAGGGAATCTGAGGAAGACGAAGGACGTGTTAGTTCATGATTGGATAATCCAAAACGCGCGCGATTTTGTTTGTTTCCAGCACATGTGATTATTTTTGTATATTATCTTTGTTTCTCATCATATTAACAAATGCAAGCAACTGGCCTAGTGGAGCGTGCATTGTCCAAGAACCATTGGGACCTGGTTTCGATTCGCAGGTCCCCCAAAACAATTGTTTCTATTTTTTCTTAGGTAATCCCATGCAGGCTTTCAAAGGGGTTCTATCATGCACCTCTCACGTCCAAGCGCCAAGTGGCCACATGCACTAATAAGAAAATCATAAGTGGAAGACCACCATGCTCCCAGTCAACCGTGCCATGGGGAATTATCAAAGTCAACGCAGGCTTGAGCTTAGTGGGCCTCAAAAATTCCAGACTAACCTCCTCTTTGGGCCAACACCCCCCCTGGTTTATTATTTTCTTATTTTCTTTCTTTTTATTTTCTTTTAATAACTATTATTATTATTATTTAATTAATTCACAAATAATTATTTTTCATAATAAATTCAGACAACTAAAAAATGTAAATATTATTTATTTTTATTATTTATTATTTTCATTATTAATTATTATTTTGTAAATAAATACTGATAAATTGATTTAGTTTAATTAAGGTTAATATTGAATATTTTTGCAATACATAAAATAGATTAGAATTAGGGTTTTCCTTTTGACAACTTTATTTTATTTTTATTTTCATTAAAGACCTAAAAAACTAAAAAATACTTTTTCTTGTAATTATTTAATTAGTTAGTAAATTAGGTTTAATGTTTAATTAAATACAAAAAAAGACAAATTTCTTTCTTTTCTCAAAAAGGGTTACAACCCTAAGGACGTCCCCGATTCAATTTCTTTTCGCGCATATTTATTATGATTATATTTATGTACCTGCTCCGAGAATGTAATAGATAATTAAGGCTTTTATCGCTTTCTTTATTTTTCGCATTTATTTTCAAGGGTTATGTTTTTGGCGATGTAAATACCCGACGCCTTGTAATAGCGTAGATTCACTTTCCACAATTTACTTTCCGCAAATTATTAACTGTTAATTATGCATGCAAGACTTGCCTGAAAAATAAAACCAACTCGTAGCTCACCATAATACTTGTGCAAAGATAATATAAACTGAACTTGACACACATGCACATGCCACTCCTAGGGTACGCCTCACTTGGTTGCCTCGAGGTGGTCATTGAGTATAGGGTGTTTTAGAGGTCGCCCTCCTGTCTAAAGATCCAGTTGCCTCGAAACGGTTGCCTCGGATAAAAAAGGATCTAGGACATTAGGGTTACCGCTAAGGCGTCCTACTATTGCTTTGGTGACCACACATGTCCCTATAATCGAATTGACCCGAATAACTCCAACGACGATGCTACCTACTTCTCAATAGTGGGATAGTACTGTCTAAAGGACTCTTACACAACTTAATTCCTTAGAGTAGGTAGATTTCTCCTGGGTACTTGCTCTTTCAAAAACAAAAACAACTTTTCGCACCTACACTTTCAAAAAGTTTTCAAACAAATACTTCATACACTCTTGAGGACTGATACAAGAGTTACCTAGAAGTTTTTCAAACTAAACTTTTTTTAAAACCCACAAACACAAGAAGAGCAAACATTTTTGAAAACATAGTAAGCAAGTACCTAAGAGCCCGTGGATAACCACGGATAGAAAGGGTGCTAACACCTTCCCTTTCTATAATCTACCTCCCGAATCGAGAAACATATCGAAAAGGAATTTTGCTGTGCTTTTGTCCTTTCCATGTTGGAGAACATAAAAGACGGTGGCGACTCTTGCTTACCGCGACATTTCGCGAACCAGCATTCCAAAACAGTCAGTTCTATTTCCACCGATCACAGAACTGGCGACTCTGCTGGGGAATTAATTAATAAGTGAGGCGTACCTTAGGATTAGATCATTCTATGTTTTCAATTGTATACCTTGTTTGCTTTTATACTTGTGGGCTTGCATCGGAGTTTCATAGATCCTAACCCGGATCTGGGGAATACCCTTTAGGTAGCAAAAGCTGTGAGGGACCTGTCCGGCGTAGACCAACACGGGTGAAGCAGTAGCTACGTTGGTGTGACACCTTGGTCTGTACCGATATCTCTTGTGTTGGAACGAGGAGAATATGGGTCTTCTGAGGAGTCATTAAGCACCAACCGACCTTAGAACCTTAAATTGACCCAACTTGGCCATAGAACAGTAGCAGTATGCTACACTCATTGAGACTAAACTCTCGCGATGGTTCCGACCACAAGAAAAGATTGTGAAGCTGGAGTTATGACTGATTAAGGGTAGTCAGTGATATTGAGATCCTCTAGAACCCGATTACTATTCATAGGACAGGTTTTGAGCCAACTAACTTCAAGAGGGTACTTACATACGAACTCCATGCCAGCCTAAACTTAAGGCTATATGTGTGGCTTGTGTGCCTTCAAACTTGAATTACTTGCATATTCTTGTTATCTGACACATGAGTTCCTTGTAGGTTTTGTTTACAGTCCTTAATCTGAGCTTATAACAGGGTTTACTTACATCACTCCACGCATAGCATAACATCGTACCATCATGCCATTGCATACATCCTGCATAAGGACTAACCCATTTCAAGGATCTCAAGGGTTTATGGTGCAGGTCATAATGAACCAAATGTCTAGCAAGGGGCAAAGGGGATTTATTTTCCTCTAGCCAAGGTTGATAACTTGAGTCAGGGGCTATGACCCACTCGATATGGTGAGCTTTGACTCTTGAAGAAGGACTCTCAACAATATGAAGTTCCTTCAATCAAGCTACCAGATTCAAATTCTAACAAGTTTCTTTGTTTACCCCGCGAGATCCTTGAAAACATTGCATGCATATATACATATCATTGCATAACATGTCACCCTTTACATGTTTCTCATGTTCTCGCTGTTTATTTTAGCAATGGCTCTCCAACAAGACAACCAGGATCTTCATGCTCAAGAGACTCAGTTCAGGGAGATCTTCCTAAACCTATCCAAGGGGCAGGAAGAGTTGAGAACACTCCTCGTGGGGAATTTGGTCAAGAACAGTCCAGAAGACAGTAAGGATGAACGGATGAAACATCTGCAAGCTGAGGTAGAAGCAATGAGGACCTAGATGCTAGGACAGATGGCTCTCATCCAAGGCTTAGCCCGGGAGCAAGAAGAGCTGAGAACCATTGTCAACCAGCTTCGTCAAGACAACGACATGAAACAAATAGTCAAGGCTGAGGATCAAGTCATTAATCAACTTCCAAGAAGTCAAAGGTTTGGTTCAATGAATAGACCTCTCCAAGCTGCTACTATTTCACAGGTCCAACAACGACCTCGCCAAGAACAACAGGTTGATCAGAGCAAGCCAGACAAGCCTAGGAGGCAATTCACCAAGCTCAACGTGTCGCCGTCTCAAGCTTTATAACGTCTGTTGAGACTGAATCTGGTAATGCTAAGGGACCCTCCTAAGAATCCCAACACTTCCTCTTCCAGGTATAACCCGAGTGTGAGATGTGCCTACCATTCTGACAGTCCTGGACATGACACCGACGACTGTTGGACTCTGAAGAACAAGATCCAGGACCTAATTGATGAAGGAGCATTGGAATTCACCCAAAGTGGTCAGGCTGAGTTCTTCTACCATCCCTCCAAGGTTCACCATTTGAAGTGACAAGTCCTGAGACGAGAAGACTTTTTGTTCATTGGAATTTTCAATTTGTAATTTTCTTTTGATTGTTCAAACATTTAGTCATGTCAAACTTTGTTACTTTATCAATGCATCACATATGTCTGTTTTGAATCAATCCATTCGTATTCACTATATTCAAATTGCTTCCATTTTTTTGATGATCAACTCTAGATTAAAAATTCTAAGCCTTTTGAGGGAGGATGACGAAAACGATACCACGATCTTTACAGTATGCTTTTGAACAGACCCCGCTGATGAGGTACGGGCATTGTTTCAAATCCTAAACAGTGGAGTTATAAGGAAGATAATCCCTAGTCAACCCCTTTGAGCCAAAGAAGTTGGAGTTTTTCTTTTCAAAAATTAAAACCCTTAATCATAACCAGGGGCAGGGTAGTTCTCTCAGTTGATCCAAGTGCACAATGAATGATATCAAAGAAGTCCTTCCGAGATAAAAAGACAGTGATGGTTCCGAATAAGCATCAAGACAGGCAGTCATTATCTCGCAAAATAAAAGTTCAATAAGTCAAAACCTATGAAGGAGACTTAAAAAAAACGGGGGCATCCCGCTGACTGTAATCACAAAGGAAATAGTTCAGGCAAAAAAAAACAGGGATAATAAAATCGAAAAGAAAGAGGTCCTACAAACCCTCAACAAAAAGAAATGACTGCCTGTTCAAAATAAATTGTCAACATCCAAACCATCACCGAAATATCAAAGCAAAGACTCAAACAAGGTCTAATGCACGATCAGCTGAGTTTAGGATCGAAGAACATCACGAAGAGCGGGTGGGTACAAATAAATTTTGAGCCTTTATCCTTTGTTTCTTAAACCGTGAACCAGACCACGTTATAACCCTTAAAAGTCCTAGCTGAAGCATGGGTTAGTTCGAAAGCATACGGTTACAAAAGGTATCCTGACTCCTGTAGGGCTTGCTGTACATCCTGAGTTGATAATCACATTTTATAAAAATTCACTTGTTTTATTGAAAACTGCATTTTCAAAAACTTCAAGACAGACACAAGCTTTGCATTCTTAGAATAACATTGTTTGCCTATGACTATTTGTTCGTACAGCAGAGAAATTCGCACGACGAATATCTAGTGAACAAAAATCTTCTCAATACAAAGAGTCACATCAAGTGGAAAAAACACTCCCAATCAAGGGGCAGACATGATCATTGTCCATCATCTGGGGAAGTCAAGTCAAGATTCAAGGAATCTCTCAAAATGCCAAATAGCCAGAGGCAAATCTCTGCCTGAGTCACTTGGGGCATTGGACATGAATTCCAGCAACGAGTCTTGCACGATCAAACATCTTCTGGTAGTATGGCAACACAACGCTACTGACAGTGACAACTCCCTACACTCTGAGAGCGTGGACGTGGTCAAATATATATATATATATATATATATATATATATATATATATATATATATATATATATATATATATATATATATATATATATATATATATATATATATATATATATATATATATATATATATATATATATATATATATATATATATATATATATATATATATATATATATATATATATATACTACGCATAATCAAAGACCCGCTAGGTCGACCGGCCTAGGTAAAAATCAGGGCTTCCCGGCGAACCAAAAGGGTTCAGGCAAAAATAAGGGATGAAAATGAAAAAATCTGTACACCCGTCAAGTCGAAAACCTGAAAAGGCGGCTTGGGCAAAAAAGGGTATCCCGGTGGACTGAAAACCCGAAAGGGCGGTCCAGGAAAAAATTAGGGATCAAAGCGTACGGCTATGTCCTGTCATCTCGTCACTTACCTACCAGAAGAGGATTTGTCAATTGGCAGTTATCAAGCACCTCCACAGGTACCTTCTCCCACAGAAATAGGGGCAATAAGAATTGTCTAAGCGATCTAGTTGCTCTGTCCACCAAGGTACTAAGGTAAGTTCAGCTGAAGAATGTAACCAAGACACCTTCACTCCCTGCAGGGTAAGACAAGATTCAGCCATGCTCTCCCCCAAGCATAGTTGGTCTCCCATCAGCCCTAAAAAAGGCACAGTATCTTCAGCAAGTCAGCAATACTCTCCCTCGAGTAGAGTTAGTCTACTGTCAGCCTTAAAGAGGTTGGCTATCCCCAGGAGATCTCAACATTCCCTAGCAGAGTATACAGATATTCCTCAGCAAGCATCCCCGATAGTCTTAATATAAGATTGTTCCCCGGCGGAATACCAGACACCCCAGTGGAGCCATTCCCCAGCGTAGTCCAAAAGTTCCCCAGGAGAGTTGAATCAATCTCCCCAGTAGATTCTGGAAGCTTGTCCCCTGCAGAGTACGAAATCTCTCCCCAGCCATATTCAGAGGTTATTCCCCACCAGAGTATAACTGGGTTATCCTCAGCAAATTACAACGGAAAGACCGTCCTCGGCGAAGTTCTTCCTATCCCCAGCGGAGTTCATCAAATCCCACAACAGAACTTATCAACGGCATCCCCAGCGGAGTTATCATCAAAATCTCAGCGAAGTATCTCTTCCCACAGAGTAATTCCCTGCAGAGTAATCTCTCCGTCAGGTTTATTCCCCAACGGAGTCATCTTCTCCTACCGGTTCATTCTTGCAATCTTCATCCCCAGCGGAAACGAAGAACTCTCTTCAACATCAGCCCAGGATTCAACAAACTCCCGACACTCGTCAAGGATTTATTTTCCCAGACGAAAATACATTCGTAAACATCACATTGTCATACATCATGATACATGCATGCATATACGCATCATATCGCACAATCTTATGAATTTTGAGAACATCATGACATCATGCATTTCATACATCATGACATTGTATACAACTAATGTTTGCCTTTTCAGGAAAAGGTCAATCAAAAGATATTACCATCAACTTTTGAAGTTCCAAATTCGATACCTGTATCTAGCCAGGGCATATCTGTGAGCGATTGTTTGTAGATTCGATACCTGTACCTAGCCAGGGCATATCTGTAAGCGACTGATTAGAGGTCTACACCTGTATCCAGCCAGGAAAGCTATCTCGATCAACCTTTTGAAGTTCCAGATTCGATACCTGTACCTAGCCATGGCATATCTGTGAGCGTTTGTTTATAGATTCGATACCTGTATCCAGCCAGGGCATATCTGTGAGCGACTGATTAGAGGTTTACGCCTGTATCCAGCCAGGAAAGCTATCTCGATCAACTTTTTGAAGTTCCATATTCGATACCTGTATCTAGCCAGGGCATATCTGTGAGCGATTGATTGTGGATCTATACCTTTATCTAGCCAGGAAAGTTATTTACATGAAGAGTTTGAAGATAAACACCTGTAACAGGCCAGGAAATTATCTTTCTTTCTCAGGTACGCAAGTTCTCGCTAAGGAATCTCTTACGCGATCGACAATCTCCAGATGGCATCTATAAGCCCATCCTCCTATCCATCATATCTCCAAATGGCATCTGTAAGCCCATTCTCGACTCACATTGCTGATACTCTACTATGCGAGTGCAAATTTCTGGGCACTCTAGTGTTCAATCATCTTCCACCTTCGAATCACGAAAGGCACGCAAGCCAATCTACATCCTCAGGTTTAAGAAGATTGAACAGGGGAAACTGTTGTACCCCAAAATTTTCCCTCACATATTCCTCAAGATTTGTCAAGAATGATTTTCAAATTGTTCAAGACTTCTCAAGGATTGCACAGTCCAAATGCCTCCTAAGCCAGCTGAAATTAGGGTTTTGGTTCTTTCAAGGAATTTGAGGATTCTCAATGGCTCAATCAAGTCTCATATGCCCATATACATTGTCAAGCATATACATGTCAAGTTTCAAGTCTCACAATGCCAATTTGCACAGTCAAAAGTCCCATTTGCTTCACAAACAACTGCAGGGGTAAAATGGTCATTTTACAGTTAAAAGTCAGAATTTTTGGTCAACATATTATTTTGAGCTCATAATCATCATTTGATCAAGTCTTGATCATTATTCCACAAGCATGGCTCAAAAATCATCAAGGATGCAAAAGTTACTATTTTTGGGCAGCAGAAAAGTCAATTGTATCTTGACCAAGGCATAACTTTTTCATGGTTCATCAGAAAAATCCCATCCAATGCTCATTTTGAAGGGTATGACATTTCCTACAACTCATATTCACATTCCAAGTCCAAGAAATGCTCTCACAAAAAGTTATCAATTTCTACATTATAGGTCAATTTCAAAAGTCAACAAAAATGCACTTTAAGTCAAAGACCATAACTTGAGATTGGTAAATCCAAATGACATGGGACAAACGGCATTGGTTATAGGACTTCAAGACCTTTCCAAAATGTCCAAGAACATGTTCATAGGATCAAAATTGAGCAAGATATGCATTGGAGAAGTTGGGAAATATTTGTGAATTTGCAAAAGTCAACTTTGCTCAAAACACCTTGTTTTTGCTAATGGGCTTCAAATTTCTTCTTGAATCTTTATCCAAGGCCTATGCACGACCCATCAAGCTTAAATTGATTTATTTTCTTATTTTTATTAATTAATTGGATTTTTAATTGATTTTAATTCATTTAATTAATTTAAAATGTAGGAAAATATCAAGATATGGTTTCAATCTTTTCATGAAGCAAATATGACCTACAAGAGCTGGCAAATTCGTGTGCACATCAAGGGGACAAAAATCTCCAAGTTTGGAAAGTTTTTTCAATCAAAAAGATGCAAAAAGATATGATTGAAAATCAAATATTGAAACCATCATTCCATGGATTTCTTGGCCAAGATTTAACCTAAATCCATTCTACTATAAGTACTCAAGCTAAACCTAATGCCATGGACGTGATTTTGCTGCATACAAAGTGTGATACGGTGGGAGAACTGACTTGGTGTTTGCGTTTGTATTCGCAAATGTTGCGGTTAGCAAGAGTCGCCACCGACTTTTTATTTTATCCTAAAGGAAAGGTTAAAAAGCACAGCAAAAACCTTTTGAGATATTTCGTGGGTTCGGGGGGTAGATTATGAAAAGGGAAGGTATTAGCACCCTTTTCATCCATGGTTATCCATGGGCTCTTAGTTACTTGGTTTTTTAGATCACTTGCCTTGTTTTTCGATTGCTTTGAAAATGATGTGTGTGTGGGTGCTTTTTTGAAAATGTTTTGGAAAAAGATGCCTTGTCTTAGGCAACTAATGTATTTGACTCGTGTTTGAGTGTTTTACAAAAGTGTGAATCTTTTCGAAAAGATGTTTCAAAATGTTTTTGAGAGTTTGTTTTGAAAGTGTTGTGGATTGTGGTTTTTGAAAAGAAGGCAAGTGTTTTTGCAAGTTTGATCTCAAGTAACTAAGAGTTTTGTCTACCCTATTGTACTCAAAGGTTTTTGTCATGTTTTAACCTCTTTTAACAATTTTTGTTCTACCATTGAAATTGGTAGACAATCTTGCGTTTAGGAAGTTTATTCGGGACGGGCGTGGGTCATCGTATGGACCATGAATGCAATGATGCCAAGTGTCTTTGGCAATTTGCTTTGAAGGGACTATGATCATTCCGTTTAGGCAACATTTTGAGGGACTTATGATCATTTGATTTTGTTTTGCCAAAGATACTCGACGTGCAAGCATGGCCCATTTTGGAAGGCAACATGTGAGATTACCCTAGGGGGTGCAAGTGTGATTGTGTATTGATTACATGCATTTGTCTTGTATTAGGTTATCTAGCGTTTGATTTTATGTACATACAAACCCTAGGTCTAACCATGGTATAATTGAAAACTGTAAATTGCGGAATGTAAAATCTACGCTATTACAAGATAGTGTCCGGGAGTGGGGGTATAAATGTACAAAGGGGATGAGACTTGCAGTATCCAAATAAATTACAACCAAATCGAAGTCGCAACCGAATGTGAATATCGAATATGCAAATATAAGATAAAAATGTGTATAGGGCAATGTGAATGTATTTGCATCGTGTAAGTGTGTATATGAGTATGTGTAATTATGTACAAGTGCGAATTATGAAGTTGAATCGTATTAGGGTTTTTGACCTAGAGAAGTGTTTTAAATGAATCTTTGATTTATATGGCTTTGATATGTATAAAGGAAGAAAAGTGTTTTTAATTCAAATTTTAATTAAATTGCATTATGCATAAAAAAGAAAGTATTTTAATCACATATTTATTAATTTTAATATTAGAGAAGTGCATATATTGTTATGTACAAATATGTATATTAATTAAAAAAAGGTTTTCAATTTTAATTATATGATGAAAAATGTATTTCATTTAAGTTAGTATTTAGAAATGTTTTCAAGTTAATTGTGTATAAAAAGTATTTTGTTATTGTTATGTACAAATATCTATCTAAAAAAGGATGTTTTAACCATATGATAAAAATGTATTTCATTTAAGTTAGTATTTTACAAGAAATAAAAAAAGTAAACATTTGTTTATAAAATAAAATAAAAAAAAGTTAGTATTTTACAAAAGAAAAAAAAAGAAATAAATATTGTTTATAAAATGAAAAGGGTTAGTGATTAATGGGCTTTGGGGAAGGCAGAAACGGGTCAAGCCCATGTCAAACTTGAAATGAATTCTTAGGGTTGTGGAATGTTATTCAGAACGACAACTTTAGGGTTTTGAGACGATGCCGTGTTCGCTGAGTTCGTCTTCTCCGATCAAGCTTCACTTCCCTGAACGCTTCCTCCGGCCACCAGCGCTACTCCTGAAGCCTTTCTTCCCTCCGCTGACGTGAGCCCAGCGTCCTTGATTTAAGGTTTGATTTCCACACCTTATGTTCTTTCGTGAACGATATGCATTTTTGGATTCGTTTTAAGTTGAGTTTTATTATTATGAGGTGAAGGAAAGAAAGAGGAACAGAACTCACTACCTGACCTTGGAGGAGGAGGAGAGAAGAGTGGAGGCGTTGAGGAGGCCGGAGCGAGCGGAGGGGGAAGGAGAATGCGATGCTGATGAACTTAATATCCCTGGTATTCTTGTATATTTCTTTTGCTTATTAGGGTTTTGATGATGACTTATGCTGAGAACCCCTTTTTTCACTTCTTTATCCCTTCTTCTGTGCCCCTGAATATTTGCTTATGTTGCCCTGAACGTGCTTCCTTCTTCTTCTTCTCTCGTGTTGCCTTTGGGAATCTGTTTGTCTTTTGAATTGTTGCCTTTGACTATGATGCTTTTTGAGATTTATTGCCCAGTGATGACCTCAGAGGTCTGAGGGCCTAGGTTGCCTTGAGTTGTTGTTCTGAATGACTTGGATATGCTGGATGCTAGCTCTTCCTCTCTCGTGTTGCCTTGATTTGACGTGTTTCCTCCTCGCCCTATGATGAATCCAGGATTCTGAGGGTTTTTGTTGCCCTGGATATTGAGTTGCTTGGATTGAAAAAAGAGTTTTGGTGATGACAGTAGTGGTGTTTTTGATGGCCTTGAGGGTGAGGCTTTGAATGGTTTTTGGTTATGACAGGGTGTTGGTAATGTATTTGCTTCAGGGCATTAGCAGGCTTTGTACTTTGTTCATCAGGTTTCTTTTGAATGTTTGAAATTTGAGGTTGTGTTTGATGGTTATGGTTTGCTTCAGTTTGGTAATTTAGTTTGCAGGTTCTGGTGGTTCAGGTTTTGAAGCTTGGGTGTAACACAGTCTTGGTTATGCAGATTATATATTTTCTTCTTATCTCTTTTTTTTTTGTTTTGTATTGGCTTGTGGACCTTGTGTTAGTGAGTCTCAGGTTGAGGAATTTGCTTATGAGGTTTTGCCAATGCTTGGTTTTTGAGTTTTGTTGCGAGGCTTCAGTTTTTAGGTACTGTGTTTGGTTGTTCAGGTTTGACTGCAGGTTGATGGATCTTTGACAGTATGGGGCCTTGGCAAGTTATATTGTGTGCCTCTCTTCCCCCCTTTTGCTTATCAGTTTTGGAGTCTTGTATATTTTTTTGTTATGTCCTACTGTCTATGTCTCAGACCTGGACTCTGCCTACTGCTGCTTTATCTCCCTTTTTCTCTCAGCATAGTACAATTTTTTTGAATTTAATATGATTTGTTGTTGTACTATGCTCTGAAGGGGCCTATGGGAAATGATGACTTGCATAACACATTTTCTGCATCTTCTTTATCCAGCTTTTGTGCTGTGCTACACTTTTTGCATTTCTTTGATGTCTTGGGATTTTGACTTTGCAGCAATTGTACTTCCTTGATTTTCTTTGATATCTTTGGCGTTTAAGTGGGAATTGGACTTTTCAGTTTAGTTTGAATTGGAAGTTTGCATTTTGAACTTTTAGAAATTATGCATTTGACATTCATGAATAAAAAAATGGAATTCTTCCCTCTTTGTGAACCGGGAGAAATCCCGCGATTTGCAGAGAGGGTCAACTGATCCCAGTCAGTGGCCCCTAATGATGAGCAAATTAACTGTCTTTTTTAATTAACTGCTTTCTGACTTTTTCTTCTCTTTTTGCAGATAAAACATGGAGTACCGGAGCGGAGTAAAGAATGAAGAATATTAGAGAATGTGATAGTTTCTATTTTATGTAATATTTTAAATAAATGTATATTATTGTTCATAATTTAAATTATAAACAACAATTTGTACAAATAATTCAAATATCAATAAAATCTAAATTATCCAATTAATTCTAATTTTCTTTATTGTTTATTTATTTATTTAAAATTCTTAGAATTAAAACAATTGAAAAATAAATTTCAATCATTCAATTTTAGAATAATAAATAACTTAAATAAAAACAACATTGGTCAATTAAACCTGTCTTATTCAAAATCTAAAGCAAAGCAGCAGTTAACCCAAATGGACTGATCAAGCGCATTCCTTCTTCACTGATTTGCCATAAACATTGTGAACCCAATACTGCATACTGTATCTGACTGGCCCAATCAAAACGTACTGAATTCAAACCACTGTCTCTTTTACTGATTAAACCAAGATGACGCGAATTTTAATCCGAATCTTGAAATAAACCGCAAAGTGCTGTGGAATTTAAATTCTTCTGAGAATATGCCCATAAAATCCTAACTCCTGATTAAATGCCAAATAACGCTCGCCTGATCACAATTGAACCAAAAATCATCCAAATCCTAAGCCAACTGTATGAAACAATCCAGAGCTCTGAAAATCAGTAAAAACCCTAATTTTGCTTGACTGTCAAGAAAAGTCCGTTTGTCCGATTCTTGAGCCAGTTTGAAAAGTCAAGAAATGTTTGAAGCTGATATTTCTTGGGAAAAATGCGAGGGCAAATTTTGGGGTACAACAGTTGCCCCTGTTCAATCTTCTTGGACCTGAAGAGTTAGATTGGCAAGTTTGCCTTTCGCGACTTGAAGGTAAAAGGAGATTGGACACTAATGTGCCCAGAAAATTTGCACTCGGCGTTGTGATGGTGGAGGTGAATGGGCTTAAAGATGCCATTTGGTGATGGGCTTAAAGATGCCATCTGGTGCGATAGAATTTTATCGGGGGATGGGCTTAGAGATGCCATCTGAGAATGGGCTTACAGATGCCATTCGGCGACTGCTGGTAGGAGGATGGGCTTATAGATGCCATATGGTGATGTTGAATTGCATGTCGGAAGTGAGTGGATAAGTGTCAGAAGGGCATCCATGTTTTGGAACATCTCTGAATTAGGGGTCTGAACAAGCAACAGATTGACGTCCATGTCTGGAGAATCTGTAAATTATCTGAGATTGAATAAGCAATAGAGCAGCATCCGTTGTTGGGACGTGTCCGTAAACTATTTTCAAAAATTGTGAAGAGTCTGAATAAGTCGGTAGATTGACATCCGTTGTGGGGAAGGATCCGTAAACTATTTCAGAAGCTGAGAAGAGTCTGAACAAATCGGTAGATTGACATCCGTTGTGGGGAAGAATCCGTAAACTTGTTTCAGAAGTTGAGAAGTTGAAGAGGAACCGGAGTAGGGTTTCCACTGATGCGTCTGAATGAATTTGGAGTAAGTATCAGAATGTCGCCGTGTCTGGGTCACATCTGAACTATCTCTGGATGAACCTTGGAAGTTGATCTGTGTCTGTCGACTGATCTTACCTGAAAAGGCAAAGGGTTAGTTGTATGCAATGTTATGATGCATGATGCAATGCGTGTGACATTAATGTTTATGAATGCGCATGTAAGTTGATGAGCTAATCCTGCCGAGGATACGTGAATCCAAGATGGCTGAAGATAAAAGCATCTTGATTGCTGCCGGGGAAAATAAATCCTTGGCTGCTGCTGGGAGAGAGAATTCCTGATGACCTCTACTGGGGAGTTCCAAACTAACAGACTTATGCTGGGGAGGCCAGATTGGGAGTCTTCAGCTTGATGGGAAGTAACCCTGGAGACTTTGCTGGGGAACTTAAGATTTGTCTCCTAAAACTCTGTGGGGAGAAGGTTTGAAGGTCTGACTCCGCTGGGGATACTGAAGCTTAAACTCTGAGGGGAATTGAATTCCGGAGGATTCCCTGGCTGGGGATTTGCAAAGATAAGTTACTGTTGGGGTATTTTGATGAACTCCGCTGGGGATAGGAAGAATCTTCTGATTGCTGTAGGTGTTGGTCTGGGATAAGTTACTGAATGTCGCCATCGCTGGGTCACATCTTGAACTATGTCTGGAATGAAATTCTGAATGAGTTGCAGAATATCGCCAAATCTGGGTCACATCTGAACTATATCTGAAAGTCTGAATGAGTTATAGAATGTCGCCATGTTCGGGTCACATCTTGAACTATATCTGGAATGAAATTCTAAATGAGTTGCAGAATGTCGCCAAATCTTGGGTCACATCTGAACTATATCTGAAAAATCTGAATGAGTTATAGAATGTCGCCATGTCCGGGTCACATCTTGAACTATATCTGGAATGAAATTCTGAATGAGTTGCAGAATGTCGCCAAATCTTGGGTCACATCTGAACTATATCTGGATGAAATCCTGAATGAGTTGCAGAATGTCGCCAAATCTTGGGTCACATCTGAACTATATCTGGAAAGTCTGAATGAGTTATAGAATGTCGCCGTGTCCGGGTCACATCTTGAACTATATCTGGAATGAAATCCTGAATGAGTTGCAGAATGTCGCCAAATCTTGGGTCACATCTGAACTATATCTGGAAAGTCTGAATGAGTTATAGAATGTCGCCAAATCTGGGTCACATCTTAAACTATATCTGGAAAGTCTGAATGAGTTACAGAATGTCGCCAAATCTGGGTCACATCTTAAACTATATCTGGAAAGTCTGAATGAGTTATAGAATGTCGCCATGTCTGGGTCACATCTTAAACTATATCTGGAAAGTCTGAATGAGTTATAGAATGTCGCCATGTCTGGGTCACATCTTAAACTATATCTGGAAAGTCTGAATGAGTTGCAGAATGTCGCCAAATCTTGGGTCACATCTGAACTATATCATGTCTTTTGAGGTGATAAGGAAATTGTTGAACACTTTTGACATTCGAATGCCCCAAGTGGTGATGAAGGAATCTTGAATCAGATTACTCTGCATATTGAGAGATTTCTTGAAATCTTGACTGGACTGCCCCAGGTTAACTGAACTTTGAAAGATCTGTTGGACCTTGACTGGACTGCCCCAGGTTAATTGAATGGTGATATGTCATCCACCTTGCTGATAGGAGATTTGATGGAAGTGTCATCCTCTTGAAGTGATTTTGACTTACTGAGAGAGTTTTCGTTCCTCCGAACATTCGTCGCGTGAAATTCTTCGCTGTCAAACAAAAAGTCAAACGCAGACAGTGATATTCAAGCAATGCAAGTTTATGTTTGTCTCGAAGTTTTTTTTTTCGTTTTGAAAAATGCGTTTTTAGCAGAAAACTTTTCACAAGACAAGTTAACACAAGATTTAGAGCAAAGCCCTACAGGAGTCAGGATACCTTTTGTAACAGTATGCTTTCGAACTAACCCATGCTTCAATTAGGACTTTTGAAGGGTTGTAACGTGGCCTGGTTCACGGTTTAAGAAACAAAGGATAAAGGCTCAAAGTATATTTGTACCCACCCGCTCTTCGTGATGTTCTTCAACCTAAGCTCAGTTAATTGTGCGTCGCACTCTGTTTTGAGTTTGGAACGACTTTCGGGCGATGGTTCACCAGTTGAATTTGGGAGACAGTCATCATCTCCTTTTTCTTTTCCAACACTTTTCATGTTGTTGAGGATTTTGTAATGCCCTCACTATTTTGATTTTGATTTGTTATCCCTAACTTTTGCCTGACTGTTACCGTTTTCGGGATTACTGTCAGCGGGATGCCCCAGCTTTCTTAAGCCTCCTTCATAGGTTTTGGCTTAGTGGGCCTTTCTCTTTTGAGAGATTGACTGTCTATGTGATAGGGAACCGCCCTGGTCTTTTGATTCCAAAGGAACACTTTCTTTTTTGACGCCGTTCGTTGTGTTACGAACTGGGAGTTTGCGACTTCAATGCGCATTTTCTCTTGGATTAACTGAGATACTACCCTGCCCCAGGTTTATATCAAAGGTTTTGATTGTTTAGAATAGAAAACTCCTACTTCTTTGGCTCGTAAGGGTTGACTAGGGATTAACTTCCTTATAACTCCAGTGTTTGGGAATTGAAAGAAATGCCTGTACATCATCAGCAAGGTCTGTTCAAAAGCATACTGTATAAGATCACGGTATTGTTTCGTCATCCTCCCTCTAAAGGCTTACAGCTTTTTATCAAGAGTCAAATATCATAAAGAAAAAGCATAAGAGTAGTGAAACGAATGGATGAATTCAAGACAAACATATGCAATGCATTAATGAAAACAGAGTTTAACATCAACAGATAATTGTTTGACAACAAAAGAAATTACAACTTTGAAAATTCAGAATGAAACAAACACAATCTCAATGATTTGGCATAGGAGGAGTGATCATGCTGGAGTCTCTGGGGGACCAAACTCAATCTCCTTGGCATCGATCATGTCCTGGATCTTGTTCTTCAGAGGCCAACAGTTGTTGGTATCATGCCCCGGGCTATCAGAGTGGTATTCACATCTTTCATTGGGGTGATAGGTAGGAGCAGAAGTATTTGGGTTCCGGAGAGGAGCCCTCAAAGTAATCATACCCATCTTCAACAAGTGTTGCAGTGCCTGAGACAGTGACATGTTGATCTCGGTGAACTGCCTCTTAGGTGCGACCTCCTTATGCTGATGCCCCTGTCTTTGTTGAGCAGGTACAGGATTAGGGATCAGAATTGCCCCTATATGTTGGTCATGACGACCCTTTTGACTATTCGCAGCAATGGACTCTTTCTTCCCGTTGTAGGGGATTATCTGAGTATCGGAGGTAGTGGCTCCCTGAATCTTTCCACTCTTGATGCCAGCCTCGACCCTCTCGCCAGTCAGTATTAGCTCGGTGAATCGGCTGAAGAGCTTCCAATTAAGTGCTTGAAGAAAGGCCCTGTCAAAGTTCCCATGAAGATGTCGATCAACTCTCTGTCAGTTAAAGGAGGTTGCACCCTACCAGCCAAATCTCTCCACTTTTGGGCATATCCCTTGAAATTCTCGTCGGAACCCATGGTCATGTTTTGCAACTGCGCATGAGTTGGTGCAAGATCAGCATTGTACCGGTACTGTTCGTAAAAAGCCCTGGCTAGATCTTCCCAGGTGTGGATGCGAGAACTCTCCAATTGATAGAACCACTCGAGATGAGCCCCCACTAGACTTTCTTGGAAGAAATGGATCCAAAGCCTCTTATCAGCCGTGTATGGTTGAATCTTGCGGGCATAAGCCTTCAGATGCATCTTAGGGCAAGAGACACCATCGTACAGAGCAAAGGTAGGGACTTTGAATTTTGGAGGGATGACCAATCCAGGAACCAAACCCATGTCTCCTAAATCCAAGCCAGGTATTTGTTGGATCTCTATAGCATTGAGGCGATCCTCCAACTCTTTGTACTTGTCATCAGTAAGAGGATATTGTCCTTCGGAGTAATCAACTTCCTCTTCAACCATCTCCTCATTGTGGTCTTCTTCAAGACTGACTACTGTGTTGGATGGAGTTGCAAGGTCTTGGGTCTTAGGCCTTCTCCTCAAGTTCAGGATGCGGGCTGTCTTCTTGGATTTCTTCTTGTCTTTGAGAAGAAGAGCTGTCAGATCCTCTTGCCCTTTACCCATAGCCAGTAGCATTTGCTGGAATTGAGCATTTTGAGCCTGGAGATCTTTCACTGTTTGTTCCATATCTATCTTACTGAAATAAACAGTAGGAAGAATAAGGAGACCTGTAAGGGAGAAACCTGTTATGCAATGATATGTGTGATATATATGCAATGTTTTCAAGGATCTCTTGGGGGTAGACACAAGAAAATGTTAGAGGTTGAACTCTGCTCTTGGATTGGAGATCTCTGCGCCGGTGGACGTCCTTCCACGAGAATCAAGCTCACCATGTCGAGTGGGTCATAGCCACTGATTCAAGTTGTTGTACTTGATCTTTGTTTGGAGAGCTTTGTTTAGAGGAGAAACCTCTTGCCCCTTGGTAGACGTCTTGGTTCAACGTGACCCTGCATCAAAAGAACTCTCGAGATCCTTGAAATGGTTATTGAAAATGCTATGGTATGATGTCATGATGTTATGTACATGTATGCACAAGCAAGTAAGTGTATATACAGGAAAACATATTCACACAAAGCACACAAGGCCTCAGGTTTAGGCTTGCATGAGGTTCAGGTACTACCCTCTTTCAGTTTGTTGGTTAAAACCTGTCCTACCAAAAGTAACCGGGTTCTAAAGGTCCCAACGTCACTGGATTGCTTTCATTATTCATCGTTTCGATTTAGCCACTGAACTGGCGACCGAAATATTCCAGGAAAGCAACCCTCAATTGAGTGTAGTGTCGAGTATCAACCAACCTCGGACTGCACCAAAGTCAGTTATCTCACTACCCTAAAAAGGCCAAGATGGTCAATTAAGGTTCTAAGGTCAGTTGATGCTTCACGACACCACGCGGCGGCCCCGTACTCTCCTTGACTGAACTCAAGGGTTACCGGTACACACCAAAGTGCCACATCAACGTAGCAGACTGCTTCAACCATGTCGGTATACCCCGCACAGTTCCCTCACAGCCTTGTTGCTACCTAAAAGGGTTTCCCCAGATCCGGGTTAGGATCTATAAAAACTTCGATACAAAGCCCACAAATGTAAAGCAAACAAAGCAATCAATTGAAAGTAAAGGTGATCTAAACTCTAAGGTAACCCCACTTAAAAAATCAGTATCCCCAGCAGAGTCGCCAGTTCTGTGATACGGTGGGAGAACTAACTTGGTGTTTGCGTTTGTATTCGCAAATGTTGCGGTTAGCAAGAGTCGCCACCGACTTTTTATTTTATCCTAAAGGAAAGGTTAAAAAGCACAGCAAAAACCTTTTGAGATATTTCGTGGGTTCGGGGGGTAGATTATGAAAAGGGAAGGTATTAGCACCCTTTTCATCCATGGTTATCCATGGGCTCTTAGTTACTTGGTTTTTTAGATCACTTGCCTTGTTTTTCGATTGCTTTGAAAATGATGTGTGTGTGGGTGCTTTTTTGAAAATGTTTTGGAAAAAGATGCCTTGTCTTAGGCAACTAATGTATTTGACTCGTGTTTGAGTGTTTTACAAAAGTGTGAATCTTTTCGAAAAGATGTTTCAAAATGTTTTTGAGAGTTTGTTTTGAAAGTGTTGTGGATTGTGGTTTTTGAAAAGAAGGCAAGTGTTTTTGCAAGTTTGATCTCAAGTAACTAAGAGTTTTGTCTACCCTATTGTACTCAAAGGTTTTTGTCATGTTTTAACCTCTTTTAACAATTTTTGTTCTACCATTGAAATTGGTAGACAATCTTGCGTTTAGGAAGTTTATTCGGGACGGGCGTGGGTCATCGTATGGACCATGAATGCAATGATGCCAAGTGTCTTTGGCAATTTGCTTTGAAGGGACTATGATCATTCCGTTTAGGCAACATTTTGAGGGACTTATGATCATTTGATTTTGTTTTGCCAAAGATACTCGACGTGCAAGCATGGCCCATTTTGGAAGGCAACATGTGAGATTACCCTAGGGGGTGCAAGTGTGATTGTGTATTGATTACATGCATTTGTCTTGTATTAGGTTATCTAGCGTTTGATTTTATGTACATACAAACCCTAGGTCTAACCATGGTATAATTGAAAACTGTAAATTGCGGAATGTAAAATCTACGCTATTACAAGATAGTGTCCGGGAGTGGGGGTATAAATGTACAAAGGGGATGAGACTTGCAGTATCCAAATAAATTACAACCAAATCGAAGTCGCAACCGAATGTGAATATCGAATATGCAAATATAAGATAAAAATGTGTATAAGGCAATGTGAATGTATTTGCATCGTGTAAGTGTGTATATGAGTATGTGTAATTATGTACAAGTGCGAATTATGAAGTTGAATCGTATTAGGGTTTTTGACCTAGAGAAGTGTTTTAAATGAATCTTTGATTTATATGGCTTTGATATGTATAAAGGAAGAAAAGTGTTTTTAATTCAAATTTTAATTAAATTGCATTATGCATAAAAAAGAAAGTATTTTAATCACATATTTATTAATTTTAATATTAGAGAAGTGCATATATTGTTATGTACAAATATGTATATTAATTAAAAAAAGGTTTTCAATTTTAATTATATGATGAAAAATGTATTTCATTTAAGTTAGTATTTAGAAATGTTTTCAAGTTAATTGTGTATAAAAAGTATTTTGTTATTGTTATGTACAAATATCTATCTAAAAAAGGATGTTTTAACCATATGATAAAAATGTATTTCATTTAAGTTAGTATTTTACAAGAAATAAAAAAAGTAAACATTTGTTTATAAAATAAAATAAAAAAAAGTTAGTATTTTACAAAAGAAAAAAAAAGAAATAAATATTGTTTATAAAATGAAAAGGGTTAGTGATTAATGGGCTTTGGGGAAGGCAGAAACGGGTCAAGCCCATGTCAAACTTGAAATGAATTCTTAGGGTTGTGGAATGTTATTCAGAACGACAGCTTTAGGGTTTTGAGACGGCGCCGTGTTCGCTGAGTTCGTCTTCTCCGATCAAGCTTCACTTCCCTGAACGCTTCCTCCGGCCACCAGCGCTACTCCTGAAGCCTTTCTTCCCTCCGCTGACGTGAGCCCAGCGTCCTTGATTTAAGGTTTGATTTCCACACCTTATGTTCTTTCGTGAACGATATGCATTTTTGGATTCGTTTTAAGTTGAGTTTTATTATTATGAGGTGAAGGAAAGAAAGAGGAACAAAACTCACTACCTGACCTTGGAGGAGGAGGAGAGAAGAGTGGAGGCGTTGAGGAGGCCGGAGCGAGCGGAGGGGGAAGGAGAATGCGATGCTGATGAACTTAATATCCCTGGTATTCTTGTATATTTCTTTTGCTTATTAGGGTTTTGATGATGACTTATGCTGAGAACCCCTTTTTTCACTTCTTTATCCCTTCTTCTGTGCCCCTGAATATTTGCTTATGTTGCCCTGAACGTGCTTCCTTCTTCTTCTTCTCTCGTGTTGCCTTTTGGAATCTGTTTGTCTTTTGAATTGTTGCCTTTGACTATGATGCTTTTTGAGATTTATTGCCCAGTGATGACCTCAGAGGTATGAGGGCCTAGGTTGCCTTGAGTTGTTGTTCTGAATGACTTGGATATGCTGGATGCTAGCTCTTCCTCTCTCGTGTTGCCTTGATTTGACGTGTTTCCTCCTCGCCCTATGATGAATCCAGGATTCTGAGGGTTTTTGTTGCCCTGGATATTGAGTTGCTTGGATTGAAAAAAGAGTTTTGGTGATGACAGTAGTGGTGTTTTTGATGGCCTTGAGGGTGAGGCTTTGAATGGTTTTTGGTTATGATAGGGTGTTGGTAATGTATTTGCTTCAGGGCATTAGCAGGCTTTGTACTTTGTTCATCAGGTTTCTTTTGAATGTTTGAAATTTGAGGTTGTGTTTGATGGTTATGGTTTGCTTCAGTTTGGTAATTTAGTTTGCAGGTTCTGGTGGTTCAGGTTTTGAAGCTTGGGTGTAACACAGTCTTGGTTATGCAGATTGTATATTTTCTTCTTATCTCTTTTTTTTTTGTTTTGTATTGGCTTGTGGACCTTGTGTTAGTGAGTCTCAGGTTGAGGAATTTGCTTATGAGGTTTTGCCAATGCTTGGTTTTTGAGTTTTGTTGTGAGGCTTCAGTTTTTAGGTACTGTGTTTGGTTGTTCAGGTTTGACTGCAGGTTGATGGATCTTTGACAGTATGGGGCCTTGGCAAGTTATATTGTGTGCCTCTCTTCCCCCCTTTTGCTTATCAGTTTTGGAGTCTTGTATATTTTTTTGTTATGTCCTACTGTCTATGTCTCAGACCTGGACTCTGCCTACTGCTGCTTTATCTCCCTTTTTCTCTCTGCATAGTACAATTTTTTTGAATTTAATATGATTTGTTGTTGTACTATGCTCTGAAGGGGCCTATGGGAAATGATGACTTGCATAACACATTTTCTGCATCTTCTTTATCCAGCTTTTGTGCTGTGCTACACTTTTTGCATTTCTTTGATGTCTTGGGATTTTGACTTTGCAGCAATTGTACTTCCTTGATTTTCTTTGATATCTTTGGCGTTTAAGTGGGAATTGGACTTTTCAGTTTAGTTTGAATTGGAAGTTTGCATTTTGAACTTTTAGAAATTATGCATTTGACATTCATGAATAAAAAAATGGAATTCTTCCCTCTTTGTGAACCGGGAGAAATCCCGCGATTTGCAGAGAGGGTCAACTGATCCCAGTCAGTGGCCCCTAATGATGAGAAAATTAACTGTCTTTTTTAATTAACTGCTTTCTGACTTTTTCTTCTCTTTTTGCAGATAAAACATGGAGTACTGGAGCGGAGTAAAGAATGAAGAATATTAGAGAATAGGATAGTTTCTATTTTATGTAATATTTTAAATTAATGTATATTATTGTTCATAATTTAAATTATAAACAACAATTTGTACAAATAATTCAAATATCAATAAAATCTAAATTATCCAATTAATTCTAATTTTCTTTATTGTTTATTTATTTATTTAAAATTCTTAGAATTAAAACAATTGAAAAATAAATTTCAATCATTCAATTTTAGAATAATAAATAACTTAAATAAAAACAACATTGGTCAATTAAACCTGTCTTATTCAAAATCTAAAGCAAAGCAGCAGTTAACCCAAATGGACTGATCAAGCGCATTCCTTCTTCACTGATTTTCCATAAACATTGTGAACCCAATACTGCATACTGTATCTGACTGGCCCAATCAAAACGTACTGAATTCAAACCACTGTCTCTTTTACTGATTAAACCAAGATGACGCGAATTTTAATCCGAATCTTGAAATAAACCGCAAAGTGCTGTGGAATTTAAATTCTTCTGAGAATATGCCCATAAAATCCTAACTCCTGATTAAATGCCAAATAACGCTCGCCTGATCACAATTGAACCAAAAATCATCCAAACCCTAAGCCAACTGTATGAAACAATCCAGAGCTCTGAAAATCAGTAAAAACCCTAATTTTGCTTGACTGTCAAGAAAAGTCCGTTTGTCCGATTCTTGAGCCAGTTTGAAAAGTCAAGAAATGTTTGAAGCTGATATTTCTTGGGAAAAATGCGAGGGCAAATTTTGGGGTACAACAGTTGCCCCTGTTCAATCTTCTTGGACCTGAAGAGTTAGATTGGCAAGTTTGCCTTTCGCGACTTGAAGGTAAAAGGAGATTGGACACTAATGTGCCCAGAAAATTTGCACTCGGCGTTGTGATGGTGGAGGTGAATGGGCTTAAAGATGCCATTTGGTGATGGGCTTAAAGATGCCATCTGGTGCGATAGAATTTTGTCGGGGGATGGGCTTAGAGATGCCATCTGAGAATGGGCTTACAGATGCCATTCGGCGACTGCTGGTAGGAGGATGGGCTTATAGATGCCATATGGTGATGTTGAATTGCATGTCGGAAGTGAGTGGATAAGTGTCAGAAGGGCATCCATGTTTTGGAACATCTCTGAATTAGGGGTCTGAACAAGCAACAGATTGACGTCCATGTCTGGAGAATCTGTAAATTATCTGAGATTGAATAAGCAATAGAGCAGCATCCGTTGTTGGGACGTGTCCGTAAACTATTTTCAAAAATTGTGAAGAGTCTGAATAAGTCGGTAGATTGACATCCGTTGTGGGGAAGGATCCGTAAACTATTTCAGAAGCTGAGAAGAGTCTGAACAAATCGGTAGATTGACATCCGTTGTGGGGAAGAATCCGTAAACTTGTTTCAGAAGTTGAGAAGTTGAAGAGGAACCGGAGTAGGGTTTCCACTGATGCGTCTGAATGAATTTGGAGTAAGTATCAGAATGTCGCCGTGTCTGGGTCACATCTGAACTATCTCTGGATGAACCTTGGAAGTTGATCTGTGTCTGTCGACTGATCTTACCTGAAAAGGCAAAGGGTTAGTTGTATGCAATGTTATGATGCATGATGCAATGCGTGTGACATTAATGTTTATGAATGCGCATGTAAGTTGATGAGCTAATCCTGCCGAGGATACGTGAATCCAAGATGGCTGAAGATAAAAGCATCTTGATTACACGAATCGGAATGTCAACCTCTCCATGGACCATCCTCTTTGAACCATCAAAGGCCCTGACGATGATGTTGTTGGGTTTCAATTCCAGGCCTTCACAATCTAGACGATCCAGAGCTTTCTTGGGTAGCACATTCAAAGATGACCCAGTATCAACCAACACATGTGCCAAGGTGGTGCCCCTGCATTCAATTGAGACGTGCAGAGCATCATTATGATCTCTCCCCTTTGCGGTCAAGTCAGCGTCTGAGAAACCCAAGCCATTATCTGCCGTTAGACTTGCCACGCAATCAGTGAACTGGACTGCAGAGGTTTCGTGTGGCACATGGGCCGTCTTGAGGAATGAGATTAGGGCCTTTGCATGGGCCTCGGAGCACAGCAATAAAGAGAGCATGGAGATCTTGGAGGGCGTATGCCCCAGCTGTTCCACAACATTAAAGTCGCTCTTCTTTATAATCTTCAGAATCTCCTCCATCTCTTGTGGGGAGGCCTCAGCAGCTATGGGTATGGGTGCCTCCATCTGGGCAGGCTCAACTTCAACTCCCTTGCCCCGAGCATTGGATGACTCGGCAGCAGGAGAAACAATCGGATTAGCAGCAGGAACAACAACTTGATCAGCAACAGGAACAGGTGTACTTGTAGGAACTATCAGGAGCGGTCTTCGGGCAGCAGGCGGTGCAATGTCAGGCGAGAAGAGCCTGCCACTGCGGGTAACTTTGGCTGGGCCAGTGATGTCACAGATGCTGGCGCCAGTGTTGAGCTCTTGTTTAATCCCGTTTATATATACATCTGCCCCATAGTGCCAAGGGACAGCTTTATCAGATACATAGGGCAGGGGCCCTGGAACAGTGATAATAACGGGTGCAACGGTCATGATTTGAGTGGGCTTCTTCGGGAGAGCCGGGATTGGGTTATTGAAAATAGTCACTACAGAAACTTCTTCCATTGGAACCAACCGGACAGCAGACTTCTTGAATAGAATCTCCTTGCTATCCATTAAGCTTTGGATGCCTAATTTTAGCAAGGGACAACCAGATGGAGACACGGCACAGAATAGGCAACCCTCACTACAACCCGGAAATAAACCGGCCTGCAGTAGGTTCTTCTTGACGATCTTTAGAGGAGTGGCTAGATCATCCACGGAAACAGCATAAACGTCTTCATCAACAGCATTTACCCTGTGCTGAGGCATAGGGGCAGTAACTACATTCGGCTTTGCAGGCGCCTCAAATTGTATCTCCTTTGCATCGATAAGGTCTTGCACCTTATTCTTTAACGCCCAACAGTCATCAGTAGAGTGCCCCGGGCTTTCTGAATGGTAAGCACAACGGGCATTCGGGTTGTACTTGGGAGATGTTGTATTAGGGAACTTCGGGGCTTCCCTGACAGTCACTAAGTTGGTTGCGAGCAACTGTGGCAGGATCTGCGATAGAGTCATGTTTAACCGGGTAAACTCCCTCCGGGGTCTTTCAGCCCTTTGAGAATTGTTTGGCCGTGGGGCGGCAGCAGGCTTAGCAATCATCACCGCGCTGACAGATTGGCGGTGCTCAGGTCTTTCTGATTTCCTAGAACCATACACGGCACTAGACTCCTTTTTAAACGGTTTCTTTTCTGAACTAGATGAGGCACCCTTTGCAATCTTCCCAGACTTCAGCCCAGCTTCAATCCTCTCTCCAGTCAAGATCAAATCGGTGAACCCAGCAGAAGAATTCCCAATGAGATGGTTGAAGAATGGCCCAGATAGGGTCCCCAAGAACATGTCAACCAGCTCCCGATCAGTCAATGGTGGCTGCACCCTGCCAGCCAGGTCTCTCCACTTCTGAGCGTACTCCTTAAAACCTTCGCTTGCACCTAACGCCATACCCTGGAGTTGGGTACGTGTGGGGGCAAGGTCGGCATTATACTGATACTGCTTGTAGAAAGAAGTAGCCAGCTCCTCCCAGTTACGAACTTTGGTCTCATCCAGCTGATAGAACCATTCGAGATGAGTCCCTGAAAGACTCTCCTGGAAGAAGTGGATCCATAGATTCTTGTCCGCAGAGTACGGCTGAATTTTCCGAACATAGGACCTCAAATGCAGCTTGGGACAAGACGCCCCGTCATATTTGGAGAAGGATGGTGCTTTGAACTTATGCAGGATAATCACACCAGTCGACAAACCCAGATCTCCGAAATCCAGCCCAGGTGCCTGTTGCACCTCCATAGCCTTCAACCTGTCCTCTAGTTGCTTATATCTGTCATCTGCCGGAGGGTACTGCTCTTCATCAAAATCTGTCTCGTTGTCGGAGACGACCAGACTAGGAACCTTTACTTCTGCCTGAGAAGGACTCTTGCCAACAGAAGAACCAGCCTCTTCATGCTGCAGAGTATTACCAAACCTTCGGCCCGAGTTGAACAGAACAGTTCTTCTCTTCTTCTTCTTCTCCTTCTTCAGGAGCATAGCCTTTAGTTCTTCTTGGCCTTTAGCCAGACCCTTGATTAGTTCTTGAAACTGCGCATTCTGCGCCTGGAGAGCCTTGATTGATGTCTCTGTTGATTCAGATTCGGGATTCATGATGCTGAAATAAACAGCGAAGGACTGTAAGCAACCTGAAAAGAGAAAAAACCTGCTATGCACATGATGTATGAAATGCGTATGCAATGCATTCAAGGGTTCGAAAAGTTCAAATTCGTTGTAGACAAAAAGGAACACACGTTATCATTAAAGAAATCATTGTTTAATACATCAAAGCCTCATGGGCGAAAGTACAAAAATCAAATCAATCCCAAAATACACTGCGCATCCTCTTCGGAGCTATGTAGGTGTTGAGATTCCTCTCCTCATGCAACAGGCGAGTGAGCTCCAAGACCTTCTTTTCACTGGCATGCAGATTAGTCTCAAGAGAATTCCTTTCTTCCTTAAGCTGGATCCAGCTCTTCTGCATCTCTTCCCAGGATGTGGGCATATCAGGGTGCTGAATAACATGAGACACTTCCCCTTCCAAGACTGGTTCTTTGATTACCGGGAGCATATGGGGATAAGGCATCACTAACTTCTGGGAGCGGGCTCGTACCCACTTGAGATAAGGTTCCAACGGGATGGAATTCCTATGCCCCAGTGTCTTGCTGTCTATCCTACTGGGCATCCTCCAGGCTCTGATAAATCTCTGACGAAGTCCTTGAGTATCATTGTCGAAGTCAAAAACTATATCAGGAATTAACATGTCATGAGGACCATCCCTCTGAGCATAACCAAACTGTCTCCAAGCCAGGCATGGACTGTAAGTAATACCTCCTCTGATTCCAAGTAAAGGAACATTAGGGTACTCCCCGCAACGATCAATGATAGTGACATCTCCTCTGGACCTAGGACACCAATGTATATCTGCATGCGTAAGAGTCATCAACCGTTGTGACCATCTCAAACCCCGCTCATTCTTCAGGACTGATTGTGGAAGGTGCGAAATAAACCACCTTCCCAGGAGAGGAGTGCAACACATAAGGACACCCCTTTTTCTCATGGTTCGAGTGTAACATGAGTGAAGGATGTCCCCCAGCAACGTAGGTATGGGATTCCTGGACATAAAGATCTGAACGGCACTGATATCAATAAGCTGATCTGGGTTAGGGAACAACACCAGACCATAGACAAGGAGGGCCACAACCTCTTCAAAGGCTTGCAAGTCAAGGGAGTTCCAACATTCAAGGGCCTTTTCAAACAGAAATCTGGCTAAGAACCCTTTGATACCACTTCTAACTCCCCAATGTCCCTTGAGGTCAGATGACTGTAGGTGCAAGGCTTTAGCAATCTCTTCAAGCTTAGGTTCCTTTTCTGTACCGTTGAAGGGTAGCTGATCAAGGATAGGGATCTTCAGGAGCCGGGAGAACTCCTCCAATGTAGGTACCAACTGATAGTCCAAGAAGGTAAAACAGTGATGCAGAGGGTCAAAGAATTGGAACAAGACCTTTATCATATCTTCCTCAATGTTGGTGTTGACCAAGCTGATGAGGCTTCCATGCCTTTCACTGAATGAAGAGTTCTCAGGAATCCTGGATATAAGCTCCTTAAGCTGAGGAGGCACCCTTACCAGACTGATTTGAATTGTCTTTCTACGAACAGTTTCCATGTCCTACAAAACAAGAACAAAGATGAAAATTCGAACCCCTGAAATGGTTAGTCAATGCATATGATGCTGGATGATGTCATGATGCTATGATTAAACACACCACAGATATTTACAAAGACAAACATGTAAGGCACACAAGGCACGCAAGACAAGCCCTTAAGGTTTAAGGCCAGCATGGGGTCTGGGTAGTACCCTCTTGAAGTTGGTGGGTTCAACCTGTCCTAATCAAAGTAACCGGGTTCTAAGGTTCCCAATATCACGGGATTGCTTTCATTGTTCATCGTTTCGATTTAGCCACTGAACTGGCGACCGAAATATTCCAGGAAAGCAACCCTCAATTGAGCGTAGTATCGAGTATCAACCAACCTCGGACTGCACCAAAGTCAGTTATCTCACTACCCTAAAGAGGCCAAGATAGTTCAATTAAGGTTCCTAAGGTCTGTTGATGCTTCACGACACCACGCGGAGGCCCCGTACTCTCCTTGACTGAACTCAAGGGTTACCGGTACACACCAAAGTGCCACATCAACGTAGCAGACTGTTTCAACCATGTCGGTATACCCCGCACAGTTCCCTCACAGCCTTGTTGCTACTTTCTAAGAAGGTATCCCCCAGATCCGGGTTAGGATCTATAGAACTCCCAAGCAACCCACAATTTTAAAGCACACAAGGAAAACAATTGAAAACATAGTTATGAGCTAGCCCTAAGGTACACCTCACTTTAAGTTTGTGTCCCCAGCAGAGTCGCCAGTTCTGTGATCGGTGGATCTGGAACTGACTGTTTAACGCTGGTTCGCGAAATGTCGCGGAAGCAAGAGTCGCCACCGTCTTTTATTTTCTCCAATTGGAAAGGACAAAAGCACAGAAAAATTCCTTAAAGAGATCGCTCTCGGTTCGGGAGGTAGGTTATAGAAAGGGAAGGTGTTAGCACCCTTTCTATCCATGGTTATCCATGGGCTCTTAGATACTTGCTCAATGTGTTTTCAAAAAGGTTTGTTTGCTTTTCAATGTGGGTTTAAAAAGTTTCTTTGAAAATTTTCAGTTCGACTCGTACGTCAGAGTGTTTGAAAAATTTGCTTTGAAAGCTTTTGAACAGTGTTGGTGTGAAAAGATTTCAGTTTGTTTTGAGATTAGAGCAAGTATCCTTGAGAACCTACCTACCCTAAGGAATTCGTCTGTGTAAATGTCCTTAAAAGTAGTGCCATCCCACCATTGAGAGGTAGGTAGCACCACCGTTGGAGGTGTTCAGGTCAATTCGAGTTTTAGGGACATGGTGATCACCAGAGCAATGGGAAGACACCTTAGAAGCTACCCTCATGCCAGGTTCCCGGATCATGAGGACTTACTAAGACGTCCTCTACTCGACGATCACCTTTCGAAAGGCAACAGTGAGGCGTACCCTAGGGGTGGTGTGTGCGAATTTGTGTGTCAGTTCATTGATATTTGTCTTGTCATGTTCGTTGTGATCTACGCTTGATTTTAATTAAGGCCATTCATTCTTGCATGTTTTGTTTAACAGTTAAAATATTTGCGGGAAAATAAATCTAAGGCTATTACAAAGGCGCGGGTCCACATCGCCAAAATTAAACCGGACCCGATTTGACTGAAAAATAAATAAAGCGAATAAAAGTGCGAAAAGTTAAATTGTTACAATGCTTCGGGAGAGATACATAATTAATTAAACGACATAAAATAAAATACGCGAAATTAAAGAAACGAGGGCGTTGGACCCTTTTGCAAAATTAAAGTTAATAATGGAATTAAAATTAAAGTCAAATGTTTTTGGTATTTTTGTGTTTTTTAGGATTTAAGGAGAAAAAAGAATTAATTAAAACTAAAAGGAAATGTTAAACCTAATTTTAATTATTTTTAAGTTTATTGTGAAAATGTCATATCAACCTAAATTAAACCCTAATTTTTACTTATGTACATTTAATTATAAAAATAAATAAATAAATGAATGATATTGTGATAAGAAAAAAAGGAAAAATTTAAAAGGTATAAAAATTATCAATTAACCTAATTCTATATTTTTTTGGATTTTTAGTTGTTAAAAAGAATTAAAATGGCAACCTAATTAAAACTAAATATTTACATGTTAATTTATTTTAAAAAAATAATTAAAATAAAATAATTATTAAATTTTTGTCTTTTCTGAATTTTTTATGATGTTTTTGTATTTTGTTAAAAAATAATTAATTAAATAAACAGTAATTAAAATAAAAATAACAATTAAAACAAGAATAAGAAATAAATAAAATAAAAGAAAAATTAAATAGTAAAGGCAAACCAGGGGGGGTTCAAACCCCAATTGGAGGTATAGGCCTAACATTCTGGCCCAATAAGCTTGCAATTTGTTTGACCTTTCCAGTTTGTGTGCAAACGCGTTGACCTGGACATAGCATGTTCCTTGCATCCACGCCTTTGATTTGAATTGGTGGGACGCGTGGACGTTTGGATCATAGTGGTGTATGGTGATCCTCAATACTGAAGCTGCATAGGAGTTTGAATTGCAAAATAATATGAAATATTACACAGACCTGGGACTCGAACCCAGGTCTTGGAGGTTGAAGCAATGAACTTTAGCCAGCTGAGCTATTGAACGCGTTTGATTAGTAATATACAAACAAATAATATAAAATAAAACAAGCTTAGTGATGGAAAAACGCGCGAATTTTCAAATCCGCCTATCACCGTCTGCCAACGCGTCGTCTTCCCCACTGTCCCTGAAACAAAATCATAGAGCAACGGTTTTGTGTGCGTTTTCTTAGGGCCTCTACCAGAAAATAGCGAATAGCCCCTCGACGCTCATAAATTGAGCGCGAGGGTTGGAATCTCTCTGTCTGGATATGCTGAGTCTAATGGCAACAGTCTTGAGTCTTAATTTTGCCTTAGGTGAAAAGCCCTAAATTCCTTGTCCTGCAAACCCTAAAAACCGCGCATGGTATTTTGGCCTAGAGTGCGTGAAACTTCAATTGAAATACATGATTAGGTTGCAAATATCATCAGAAACACAAACATAACAATAAAATATATGGAGAATGCATGAATATTAAAAAACGATTCAAGGTTTTTCTTCACCAATTTCCATGGTGATCTTACGTGTTCTTGAGTGTGAAGCTTGAAGAATAATTGGGATACGTCCTATGAACCTTCAGCAATCTAATGGGATAGGAATTAAGCCTTGAATCAACCTAAAAAGCAGTTTTCAGTTTTGAACTTTTTGGAGAAAATTTAAGTTTCACAAAGGCTTTTCTTGCGCAGCTTCTTGTCTCTAAAGATTAGGTTTAGGTTTAGGCATATGTAGTGAAGCTTTTTGGTTAAGAAAACTGCATAAAATCTCTTGCCATAATGATTTTTGATAATTGATTTTCCAAGATCTTTTTGAATCTTTTTCACATGGTTTTTGTGCAAATTATGATCAATTCTAACCAAAACTTGCCTAATTAGGATGTGCACGTGATATTGAGTCTAAAACATGCATGAAAAGATTTTTTAGGTCAAGTTTGATATTTTTCATGTATTTAAATAATTTAAATGAATTAATATAAATAATAATTCAATTAAATAAATAAAAAATGAGAAAATACTTCCCTTTGGGCCAAGTGGTCGTGCATAGGCTAGGAATGATGAATCTTGGAAGAAAAATGGGCCCATTAGCAATTTTAGGTCATTTGAACCATTGTTGACTTTTCAAAACATCCAAAAATTTCCCAACTTCCACAAGGCATAACTTGCTCAATTTTTAAGCTTTTCACATGTTCTTGGACATTTTGGAAAGGTATTTGAGTCCTTTAACCAATGCCTTTGGTCCCATGTCATTTTGATTTACCAATCTCAAGTTATGGCCTTTGACTTAAAGTCCCTTTTTGTTGACTTTTGAAAATGACCTATAATGTTGAAATTGATAACTTTTTGTGAGAGCATTTCTTGGACTTGAAGTATGAAGATGAGTTGTAGGAAATGTCTTTCTCTTCAAAATGAGCTTTGGATGAAATTTTTCTGATAATCCATGTGAAAGTTATGCCCTGGTCAATTTCAGTTGACTTTTTCAGCTGTCCAAATATAGTAACTTTTGCATCTTGATGATTTTCTGAGCCAAATTTTGAGAATCATGATCAAGCATTGATCAAATGATGTTTGTGGCTTCAAAATGATGTGTTGACCAAAAATTTGAACTTTTGACTGCCAAATGACCATTTTGCCCCTACAGTTGACTGTAGTGCAATTTAGGGTTTTGACTGTGCAATTTTGAGCTGAATGCCTTGAAACTTGATATGAGGATACTTGACCATCTTTGTAGGCATATGAGACTTGATTGGGCCTTTGAAAACTCCTTTTCTTGATCAGGACTCAAACCCTAGTTTTGACTGTATGGGAAGCTGTTGAACTGCACAACCCTTGGGGAATTTTGTGACTTGGCTTGGCAATTTCTTGAAGGATATGGGAGGGCAAATTTTGGGGTACAACAGTTGCCCCTGTTCAATCTTCTTAGACCTGAGGATGCAGATTGGCTGACGTGCCTTTCGTAATCCGAGGGTAGAAGATGATTGAACACTAGAGTGCCCAAAAATTTGCGCTCACATGTAACAGTGATGGGGGAATGGGCTTATAGATGCCATTTAGAGGTTGCTGGATAGGATGATGGGCTTATAGATGCCATCTGGATGCTGATTGCGTAAGAGATTCCTTAGCGAGAACCTGCTTACCTGCAAAAGAAAAATGAGTACCTGACACGTTGCAGGAGTTGGTTTTCAGATGCTTTGTATAAATGTGTCCTGACTGGTTACAAGAGCTGAATCTGGAGCTTCAAACGCTGATGAATGAACCAGGGATGGTTACTACCTTAGCATGAATGGTAAGATAACCTTGGTTGATTTTATCTTTAACAACGCTTGTTGAGAAAAATCTTGGTGGGAATTACCATCTTTGCAGTATCAGGAAGAGAACCAATAGACCTTTATAATCTGAAGGGAAATCACCTCACTCGCCGTTGGAGAGGGAAACATCTGAAAAAGACTTACTACCTCACACACCGTCGGAGAGGGAACCATAGGAGACTATCACCTCACACTCATCGTCGGAGAGGGAAACATCTGAAAAGGGCTTACTACCTCACACGCCGTCGGAGAGGGAAACATCTGAAGAAGGAATTACCACCTCACGCTCACTGTCGGAGAGGGGACCATAGGAGACTATCACCTCACACTCATCGTCGGAGAGGGAAACATCTGAAGAAGGAATTACCACCTCACGCTCACTGTCAGAGAGGGGACCATAGGAGACTATCACCTCACACTCATCGTCGGAGAGGGAAACATCTGAAGAAGGAATTACCACCTCACGCTCACTGTCGGAGAGGGGACCATAGGAGACTATCACCTCACACTCATCGTCGGAGAGGGAAACATCTTGAAAAAGGAATTACCACCTCACGCACTTGCCGGAGAGGGGACCATAAGGGACTATCACCTCACACTCATCGTCGGAGAGGGAAACATCTAAAAAAGGGATTACCACCTCACACTCATCGTCGGAGAGGGGACCATAAGAGATTATCACCTCACACTCATCGTCGGAGAGGGAAACATCTGAAGAAGGAATTACCACCTCACACTCATCGTCGGAGAGGGGACCATAAGAGATTATCACCTCACACTCATCGTCGGAGAGGGAAACATCTGAAAAAGGAATTACCACCTCACGCACTTGTCGGAGAGGGGACCATACGGAGAAGGAATTACCACCTCACTCGCCGTTAGAGAGGGGACCATAACTTCTGCTGAGTCTTTATCAGAAAAATCTGTCGGGAGTCGATTTAACTGGATTACAGAAGGTCTTGAAATCTGTTTGAGCATTTTAACTGCGTCTTCCCTGAAAGGTAAAGGTCAGTCATATGTAATGCATGATATGGATCAAGCAATGATGTTCTCAACATAAATGAGATTTGTATGATATGATGCGTCTATGCATGCTATAATGATATGTGTGATGTTTTATGAATGCTTTCGTCTAGGAAAGTAAATCCTTGACGGGTGCCGGGAAGTCATATCCTGGGCTGATGTTGAAGAATGAGCTTTTACTTCCGTTGGGGATGATAGTTGCAAGAATACCGATAGGAGAAGATGACTCCGTTGCGGAATAAACTTGGCAAATGAAGGATTCTGCGGGGAGAAAAGATACTCTTGTGACCATGCTGGGAAGCAATACTCTGTGGGGATAGAGATGCCTTGCTGAATTATTGATAACTTGCTGAGGATCCCTTTGTTGTTGGAAGTGTTAATAGACTTCGCTGGGGGTAGGAAAGAACTACGTTGACGACGACCTTTCCGTGGCTTTTGGCTGAGGATAACCCAGTTATATCCTGTTAAGGAAATAACTCTTTAAATAAAGCCGGACGACGCGTTCGTGCTCTGCGAGGGGATAAGCTTCCAGAATCTACTGGGGATAAGCTTACTGCTTGGGGAAGATGGACTCCAACTTTCCTTGGGAACTTGGGTTGGACTCTTCTGGGGAAGTTTGATATGCTGGGGAAGTGATCCCTTTGAATGTTATGCCGCCGGGGAACAATCTTTAGGCCAAGACTGCCGGGGATACTCGTTAAGGATGTATGCTGCTGCTGAAGGTATTGAGATCTACGGGAGGATACCCAACTTCCTTAAGATTTGATGATTTGCTTGGAGAGGAATGTACTGTTTTTCTGAACTACTCTCTGGGGATTTAAGATGTACTGGTTATGTTCTTTAGCTGAACCTACCTTGGTACCTTGGAGGATAGAACAATTAGACTGCTCAGACAACTCTTTTATTGCCCCTGTTTCTAGTGTCACCTGCAATTAATTCCTTTGTTTCGTATGTAAATACTTATGAGTTAGCAAATTATTGTCAATGCATATATCACAAATTGGACCTTGGACGTTCTTCGCGAAACAAAACAGAAAAAAGAAAAATACTTGGCACGTTTAACTGAAAATTTATTTGTATTGATTTTGAATGGCCTGAAAATAGGCGTTTTGTATACAAGAGGCTGACGTCCTAGTAAGAGGAGCGCCGCCGAACAAAAGAGTTTATACAAGTTTTGTACAAAAGAAAATAAAACAGCTGTGTGAAATGCGAATGATCCACTGGGTTTCAACTCTGCTATTGCCTTTATAACTCCGAGCGTCTCATCACTTGATGACCTTGGTTGAAAGTGAAGCTGACTGATCGATGCCGTCTGAACTTGATGTAGATACCGGATTCTGGATGCAAAGTGATCAATGAGACATAGTATTACGCTTTTATCCCTAATTTTTGCCTGGACCGCCCTTTCGGGTTTTCAGTCCACCGGGATACCCATTTTTGCCCAAGCCGCCTTTTCAGGTTTTCGACTTGCCGGGTGTACAGATTTTTCATTTTCATCCCTTCATTTTGCCCGAACCCTTTTGGTCCGACGGGAAGCCCTAATTTTTGCCTAGGCATGTCAGCCTAGCGGGTCTTTTTCACGCGTAGTATTTTTTAATTATGTCTGCATTGGCGGGGTGAGGAAGGTCGTCACCATCCATGTTGGTTAAGATCATTGCTCCTCCTGAGAACACATGCTTAACCACAAATGGCCCTTCGTACGTAGGGGTCCATTTGCCCCTTGGATCACTCTGAGGAAGGATGATTCTCTTGATTACCAGATCCCCAACTTGATATTCCTGTGGTCTGACCTTTTTGTTAAATGCCCGGATCATCCGTTTCTGATACGTCTGACCATGGCAGATAGCAGCAAGTCTCTTTTCGTCAATGAGGTTGAGCTGATCAAGTCGTGTCTGGATCCAATCATCTTCGTTCAGATTTGCATCCTTCATTATCCGGAGAGAGGGAATTTGCACTTCGATCGGTAAGACTGCCTCCATGCCATAAACCAGAGAGAAAGGAGTTGCCCCGGTTGACGTCCTGGCTGAGGTACGGTACCCATGCAGAGCGAACGGTAACATCTCGTGCCAATCTTTATAAGTCACTGTCATTTTCTGCACGATCTTCTTGATGTTCTTATTCGCTGCTTCTACAGCCCCATTCATCTTCGGTCTGTAAGGAGAAGAATTGTGGTGCTGTATCTTGAACTGTTCGCAGAGCTCAGCGATCATCTTGTTGTTCAGATTGGTACCGTTGTCTGTAATAATCCGCTCCGGGACGCTGTACCGACAGATCAGGTTGTGCCGAATGAACCGTGCCACAACAGTCTTGGTTACCGTAGCATAGGATGCTGCCTCAACCCACTTCGTAAAATAGTCAATCGCCACTAGGATGAAGCGATGCCCATTAGATGCTGTAGGTTTTATCTCGCCGATCATGTCTATGCCCCACATTGCAAACGGCCACGGCGCAGTCAGAACATTCAGGGGAACCGGAGGAACATGCACCTTGTCTGCATAAATCTGGCACTTGTGGCATGTCCTGGAATGTTGGTAACAGTCAGCTTCCATTGTGGACCAGTAATATCCTGCCCGTAGGATTTTCTTAGCCATTGTATGTCCACTGGAATGTGTACCAAAAGTCCCTTCATGTAGCTCTTCCATGATTCTTTCCGCTTCAGTCTTATCCACACAACGCAGTAAGGTTGAATCATGGTTTCGCTTGTACAAGATGCCGTTGCTAAGGAAGAACTTGGCTGCGAACCTCCTCAGGAATTTCTTATCATTGACAGAGGCACCTTCAGGGTATTCCTGAGCTTCCAGGTATCTCTTCACTTTGTGGTACCAAGGCTTCTCAGTCACCAACTCAGTTTCGAGATCACAACAGTATGCCGGTTCGTCCAGTTTCCAGATGATGATCCGGGGAGCTTCATTATCCCATTTGACCTTGAACATTGAAGACATTGTAGCTAACGCGTCCGCTAACTGATTCTCTTCTCTTGGAAAGTGCTCAAAGGTTATCTCCGTGAAGTGGGGAATCAGGGTCAACACACATTCTCTGTAAGGAATCAAGTTTGGATGTTTCGTATCCCACTCTCCTTTGATCTGATTGATCACAAGAGCGGAATCTCCGAAGACACTTAGAAATTTGATCCTTAGGTCGATCGCAGCTTGAAGGCCCATGATACACGCCTCATACTCCGCCATGTTGTTGGTACAGTTGAAACACAGCCGGGCAGTGAGTGGAGTATGAGTACCTTATGGAGATATGATTATGGCGCCGATACCATTTCCCAAAGCGTTGGAAGCTCCGTCAAAGTGCATAGACCATCGGGATCCTGGTTCAGGTCCTTCATCCGGTCCAGGTACTTCACAGTCAGTTACTATCATGATGCTTTCATCCGGAAACTCGAAGTTCATTGATTGGTAGTCATCTACAGCTTGATGAGCTAAGTGGTCTGCCAATACACTTCCCTTGATGGCTTTCTGGGTTGTGTACTGAATGTCGTATTCCGTCAAGATCATTTGCCATCTTGCAATCCTCCCGGACAGAGCAGGCTTTTCGAATATATACTTTATCGGATCCATTTTTGAGATCAACAAGGTAGTGTGAGTCAGCATATACTGTCTCAGCCGGCGAGCAGCCCATACCAAAGCGCAGCAAGTTTTCTCAAGCAGTGAGTATCGGGTCTCACAGTCGGTAAACTTTTTGCTAAGGTAATAAATGGCGTGCTCTTTTCGGCCAGACTCGTCATGCTGCCCCAGCACACACCCCATTGAGTTGTCAAGCACTGTCAGGTATAGTATCAGAGGTCTCCCTTCAACCGGTGGCATAAGGATAGGTGGTTCTTGGAGATACTCTTTGATTCTGTCAAAAGCAGCCTGACATTCATCGTTCCAACGTACTACCTGATCTTTCTTCAGCAGCTTGAAGATTGGCTCACAGGTAGCAGTCAGATGAGATATGAATCGAGCAATGTAATTCAGGCGTCCTAAAAAGCCTCTGACTTCCTTCTCTGTCTTAGGAACTGACATCTCTTGAATAGCTTTGACTTTAGCAGGGTCCACTTGAATACCTTTATCACTGACCACGAAGCCTAGCAGCTTCCCAGATCTTACCCCGAAGGTACACTTGTTCGGGTTCAATCTCAGCTTGTACAGTCTCAACCGGTCAAACAACTTCTGCAGATGATCTAGGTGTTCTTCCTCAGTCTGGGACCTAGCGATCATGTCGTCCACATATACTTCGATCTCATGATGGATCATATCATGAAATAAGGCAACCATGGCACGTTGGTAGGTTGCCCCAGCATTCTTTAATCCGAACGGCATGACCTTGTAACAGAAGGTGCCCCACTGAGTAACAAATGTAGTCTTTTCCATGTCTTCAGGTGCCATCTTGATCTGATTGTAACCTGAAAAGCCATCCATGAAAGAGAATACCTTGTGTTGAGCTGTGTTATCAACAAGGACATCAATGTGAGGTAAGGGGAAGTCATCCTTGGGGCTGGCCCTGTTCAGATCCCTGTAATCGACACACATTCTGACCTTACCATCCTTCTTCGGTACCGGCACCACATTAGCAACCCACTGAGGGTAAGAAGTCACTGCAAGGAACCCCGCATCAAACTGTTTCATGACCTCGACTTTAATCTTCTCGGACATCTCTGGACGCATCCGACGGACCTTTTGCTTAACTGGAGGGCAGTCTTCCTTAGTTGGCAAGTGATGGACCACAATGTCGGTATCCAACCCTGGCATGTCTTCGTAGGACCAGGCAAAGATCTCCATATAATCATGCAGCATCTTGGTTAACCGTTGCTTCACGCTGAGCTCTAGGTTGGCACCAATCTTTACCTCTCTCCTGTCTGCCTCAGTACCCAAGTTTATGGTTTCCACTGGCTCTTCATGGGGTTGAATTTCCCTCTCTTCCTGAAGCAACAGTCTTGCCAGCTCGCCAGGCACTTCGCAATCATCTTCACCTTCGTCTTCGGCTAAGTTGATCGGATTTTCGAAGTCATAATTGGCAGTAGCAGAGTTGTTATCAGTAAGATCCAGAGTGGATTGGAACCTGTATGAGTGAGTGTGTGTAAATACAGCTGTTTTTGAAAATTATGTAAAGGAAAAGGAAGACAGAAAAGGAACACAATATTTGCAATGCGAAAAATACGTCCAAGATTTTCATTCATGATGTATAAAATGACAGTTTGTATGCCCTCACAAATAGAACCACGGTGCCTCGGGTAAGACACCGGGCCATAGAGTTTATCATTGTTTATTACAAAATAACAAAACATAGGAATTCATTACTGCGTCACAAAGGTAACAGGGGTATGGTCCTTTGCACTCCAATTGTTCAATCCGTCTTCGGCCGTCGGATAGATCCAGCTGTTGAATTCGGCTTCGTCCACTTCATGATCTTTCCCAACAGCATTCACTTCTGAGCTTTTAATAAATACCGGAGGTCTTCCGATCTTTGCTTTCCTCATAACTCTCTGACCTTCTGAGGTAAAACCCAGCCCAAGTTTATCAGTCTTCTGAGTGAAGTCTGGAAGTCTGCCCCAGTCGGCACATTCACCCTTCTGCACCACAGCCCTGGCATCCTTCAGGGAAGCCATCTTCAAAGGACCACTTGCTTCTGTTGTTTCTGCTGCAATTGGAAACACCTCCTCGAAATGCTGAAAGGGGGTCTCAATGAACTCCCCATCCATCTCAATGTATCTGAAAGAGTTTAGGTGACTCACCATATATTCTTCCTCTCCTTGCACAGTGACAATCTTCCCTCTGACGGGGTACTTCAGCTTTTGATGCAAGGTAGAGGTCACTGCCCCAGCCTTATGTATCCAGGGTCGACCCAGCAGACAAGAGTAAGATGGACGGATATCCATCACATAAAAAGTGGAGTCGAACACCTGAGAGCCCACACGAATCGGAATGTCAACCTCTCCATGGACCATCCTCTTTGAACCATCAAAGGCCCTGACGATGATGTTGCTGGGTTTCAATTCCAGGCCTTCACAATCTAGACGATCCAGAGCTTTCTTGGGTAGCACATTCAAAGATGACCCAGTATCAACCAACACATGTGCCAAGGTGGTGCCCCTGCATTCAATTGAGACGTGCAGAGCATCATTATGATCTCTCCCCTTTGCGGTCAAGTCAGCGTCTGAGAAACCCAAGCCATTATCTGCCGTTAGACTTGCCACGCAATCAGTGAACTGGACTGCAGAGGTTTCGTGTGGCACATGGGCCGTCTTGAGGAATGAGATTAGGGCCTTTGCATGGGCCTCGGAGCACAGCAATAAAGAGAGCATGGAGATCTTGGAGGGCGTATGCCCCAGCTGTTCCACAACATTAAAGTCGCTCTTCTTTATAATCTTCAGAATCTCCTCCATCTCTTGTGGGGAGGCCTCAGCAGCTATGGGTATGGGTGCCTCCATCTGGGCAGGCTCAACTTCAACTCCCTTGCCCCGAGCATTGGATGACTCGGCAGCAGGAGAAACAATCGGATTAGCAGCAGGAACAACAACTTGATCAGCAACAGGAACAGGTGTACTTGTAGGAACTATCAGGAGCGGTCTTCGGGCAGCAGGCGGTGCAATGTCAGGCGAGAAGAGCCTGCCACTGCGGGTAACTTTGGCTGGGCCAGTGATGTCACAGATGCTGGCGCCAGTGTTGAGCTCTTGTTTAATCCCGTTTATATATACATCTGCCCCATAGTGCCAAGGGACAGCTTTATCAGATACATAGGGCAGGGGCCCTGGAACAGTGATAATAACGGGTGCAACGGTCATGATTTGAGTGGGCTTCTTCGGGAGAGCCGGGATTGGGTTATTGAAAATAGTCACTACAGAAACTTCTTCCATTGGAACCAACCGGACAGCAGACTTCTTGAATAGAATCTCCTTGCTATCCATTAAGCTTTGGATGCCTAATTTTAGCAAGGGACAACCAGATGGAGACACGGCACAGAATAGGCAACCCTCACTACAACCCGGAAATAAACCGGCCTGCAGTAGGTTCTTCTTGACGATCTTTAGAGGAGTGGCTAGATCATCCACGGAAACAGCATAAACGTCTTCATCAACAGCATTTACCCCGTGCTGAGGCATAGGGGCAGTAACTACATTCGGCTTTGCAGGCGCCTCGAATTGTATCTCCTTTGCATCGATAAGGTCTTGCACCTTATTCTTTAACGCCCAACAGTCATCAGTAGAGTGCCCCGGGCTTTCTGAATGGTAAGCACAACGGGCATTCGGGTTGTACTTGGGAGATGTTGTATTGGGGAACTTCGGGGCTTCCCTGACAGTCACTAAGTTGGTTGCGAGCAACTGTGGCAAGATCTGCGATAGAGTCATGTTTAACCGGGTAAACTCCCTCCGGGGTCTTTCAGCCCTTTGAGAATTGTTTGGCCGTGGGGCGGCAGCAGGCTTAGCAATCATCATCGCGCTGACAGATTGGCGGTGCTCAGGTCTTTCTGATTTCCTAGAACCATACACGGCACTAGACTCCTTTTTAAACGGTTTCTTTTCTGAACTAGATGAGGCACCCTTTGCAATCTTCCCAGACTTCAGCCCAGCTTCAATCCTCTCTCCAGTCAAGATCAAATCGGTGAACCCAGCAGAAGAATTCCCAATGAGATGGTTGAAGAATGGCCCAGATAGGGTCCCCAAGAACATGTCAACCAGCTCCCGATCAGTCAATGGTGGCTACACCCTGCCAGCCAGGTCTCTCCACTTCTGAGCGTACTCCTTAAAACCTTCGCTTGCACCTAACGCCATACCCTGGAGTTGGGTACGTGTGGGGGCAAGGTCGGCATTATACTGATACTGCTTGTAGAAAGCAGTAGCCAGCTCCTCCCAGTTACGAACTTTGGTCCCATCCAGCTGATAGAACCATTCGAGATGAGTCCCTGAAAGACTCTCCTGGAAGAAGTGGATCCATAGATTCTTGTCCGCAGAGTACGGTTGAATTTTCCGAACATAGGACCTCAAATGCAGCTTGGGACAAGACGCCCCGTCATATTTGGAGAAGGATGGTGCTTTGAACTTATGCAGGATAATCACACCAGTCGACAAACCCAGATCTCCGAAATCCAGCCCAGGTGCCTGTTGCACCTCCATAGCCTTCAACCTGTCCTCTAGTTGCTTATATCTGTCATCTGCCGGAGGGTACTGCTCTTCATCAAAATCTGTCTCGTTGTCGGAGACGACCGGACTAGGAACCTTTACTTCTGCCTGAGAAGGACTCTTGCCAACAGAAGAACCAGCCTCTTCATGCTGCAGAGTATTACCAAACCTTCGGCCCGAGTTGAACAGAACAGTTCTTCTCTTCTTCTTCTTCTCCTTCTTCAGGAGCATAGCCTTTAGTTCTTCTTGGCCTTTAGCCAGACCCTTGATTAGTTCTTGAAACTGCGCATTCTGCGCCTGGAGAGCCTTGATTGATGTCTCTGTTGATTCAGATCCGGGATTCATGATGCTGAAATAAACAGCGAAGGACTGTAAGCAACCTGAAAAGAGAAAAAACCTGCTATGCACATGATGTATGAAATGCGTATGCAATGCATTCAAGGGTTCGAAAAGTTCAAATTCGTTGTAGACAAAAAGGAACACATGTTATCATTAAAGAAATCATTGTTTAATACATCAAAGCCTCATGGGCGAAAGTACAAAAATCAAATCAATCCCAAAATACACTGCGCATCCTCTTCGGAGCTATGTAGGTGTTGAGATTCCTCTCCTCATGCAACAGGCGAGTGAGCTCCAAGACCTTCTTTTCACTGGCATGCAGATTAGTCTCAAGAGAATTCCTTTCTTCCTTAAGCTGGATCCAGCTCTTCTGCATCTCTTCCCAGGATGTGGGCATATCAGGGTGCTGAATAACATGAGACACTTCCCCTTCCAAGACTGGTTCTTTGATTACCGGGAGCATATGGGGATAAGGCATCACTAACTTCTGGGAGCGGGCTCGTACCCACTTGAGATAAGGTTCCAACGGGATGGAATTCCTATGCCCCAGTGTCTTGCTGTCTATCCTACTGGGCATCCTCCAGGCTCTGATAAATCTCTGACGAAGTCCTTGAGTATCATTGTCGAAGTCAAAAACTATATCAGGAATTAACATGTCATGAGGACCATCCCTCTGAGCATAACCAAACTGTCTCCAAGCCAGGCATGGACTGTAAGTAATACCTCCTCTGATTCCAAGTAAAGGAACATTAGGGTACTCCCCGCAACGATCAATGATAGTGACATCTCCTCTGGACCTAGGACACCAATGTATATCTGCATGCGTAAGAGTCATCAACCGTTGTGACCATCTCAAACCCCGCTCATTCTTCAGGACTGATTGTGGAAGGTGCGAAATAAACCACCTTCCCAGGAGAGGAGTGCAACACATAAGGACACCCCTTTTTCTCATGGTTCGAGTGTAACATGAGTGAAGGATGTCCCCCAGCAACGTAGGTATGGGATTCCTGGACATAAAGATATGAACGGCACTGATATCAATAAGCTGATCTGGGTTAGGGAACAACACCAGACCATAGACAAGGAGGGCCACAACCTCTTCAAAGGCTTGCAAGTCAAGGGAGTTCCAACATTCAAGGGCCTTTTCAAACAGAAATCTGGCTAAGAACCCTTTGATACCACTTCTAACTCCCCAATGTCCCTTGAGGTCAGATGACTGTAGGTGCAAGGCTTTAGCAATCTCTTCAAGCTTAGGTTCCTTTTCTGTACCGTTGAAGGGTAGCTGATCAAGGATAGGGATCTTCAGGAGCCGGGAGAACTCCTCCAATGTAGGTACCAACTGATAGTCCAAGAAGGTAAAACAGTGATGCAGAGGGTCAAAGAATTGGAACAAGACCTTTATCATATCTTCCTCAATGTTGGTGTTGACCAAGCTGATGAGGCTTCCATGCCTTTCACTGAATGAAGAGTTCTCAGGAATCCTGGATATAAGCTCCTTAAGCTGAGGAGGCACCCTTACCAGACTGATTTGAATTGTCTTTCTACGAACAGTTTCCATGTCCTACAAAACAAGAACAAAGATGAAAATTCGAACCCCTGAAATGGTTAGTCAATGCATATGATGCTGGATGATGTCATGATGCTATGATTAAACACACCACAGATATTTACAAAGACAAACATGTAAGGCACACAAGGCACGCAAGACAAGCCCTTAAGGTTTAAGGCCAGCATGGGGTCTGGGTAGTACCCTCTTGAAGTTGGTGGGTTCAACCTGTCCTAATCAAAGTAACCGGGTTCTAAGGTTCCCAATATCACGGGATTGCTTTCATTGTTCATCGTTTCGATTTAGCCACTGAACTGGCGACCGAAATATTCCAGGAAAGCAACCCTCAATTGAGCGTAGTATCGAGTATCAACCAACCTCGGACTGCACCAAAGTCAGTTATCTCACTACCCTAAAGAGGCCAAGATAGTTCAATTAAGGTTCCTAAGGTCTGTTGATGCTTCACGACACCACGCGGAGGCCCCGTACTCTCCTTGACTGAACTCAAGGGTTACCGGTACACACCAAAGTGCCACATCAACGTAGCAGACTGTTTCAACCATGTCGGTATACCCCGCACAGTTCCCTCACAGCCTTGTTGCTACTTTCTAAGAAGGTATCCCCCAGATCCGGGTTAGGATCTATAGAACTCCCAAGCAACCCACAATTTTAAAGCACACAAGGAAAACAATTGAAAACATAGTTATGAGCTAGCCCTAAGGTACACCTCACTTTAAGTTTGTGTCCCCAGCAGAGTCGCCAGTTCTGTGATCGGTGGATCTGGAACTGACTGTTTAACGCTGGTTCGCGAAATGTCGCGGAAGCAAGAGTCGCCACCGTCTTTTATTTTCTCCAATTGGAAAGGACAAAAGCACAGAAAAATTCCTTAAAGAGATCGCTCTCGGTTCGGGAGGTAGGTTATAGAAAGGGAAGGTGTTAGCACCCTTTCTATCCATGGTTATCCATGGGCTCTTAGATACTTGCTCAATGTGTTTTCAAAAAGGTTTGTTTGCTTTTCAATGTGGGTTTAAAAAGTTTCTTTGAAAATTTTCAGTTCGACTCGTACGTCAGAGTGTTTGAAAAATTTGCTTTGAAAGCTTTTGAACAGTGTTGGTGTGAAAAGATTTCAGTTTGTTTTGAGATTAGAGCAAGTATCCTTGAGAACCTACCTACCCTAAGGAATTCGTCTGTGTAAATGTCCTTAAAAGTAGTGTCATCCCACCATTGAGAGGTAGGTAGCACCACCGTTGGAGGTGTTCAGGTCAATTCGAGTTTTAGGGACATGGTGATCACCAGAGCAATGGGAAGACACCTTAGAAGCTACCCTCATGCCAGGTTCCCGGATCATGAGGACTTACTAAGACGTCCTCTACTCGACGATCACCTTTCGAAAGGCAACAGTGAGGCGTACCCTAGGGGTGGTGTGTGCGAATTTGTGTGTCAGTTCATTGATATTTGTCTTGTCATGTTCGTTGTGATCTACGCTTGATTTTAATTAAGGCCATTCATTCTTGCATGTTTTGTTTAACAGTTAAAATATTTGCGGGAAAATAAATCTAAGGCTATTACAAAGGCGCGGGTCCACATCGCCAAAATTAAACCGGACCCGATTTGACTGAAAAATAAATAAAGCGAATAAAAGTGCGAAAAGTTAAATTGTTACAATGCTTCGGGAGAGATACATAATTAATTAAACGACATAAAATAAAATACGCGAAATTAAAGAAACGAGGGCGTTGGACCCTTTTGCAAAATTAAAGTTAATAATGGAATTAAAATTAAAGTCAAATGTTTTTGGTATTTTTGTGTTTTTTAGGATTTAAGGAGAAAAAAGAATTAATTAAAACTAAAAGGAAATGTTAAACCTAATTTTAATTATTTTTAAGTTTATTGTGAAAATGTCATATCAACCTAAATTAAACCCTAATTTTTACTTATGTACATTTAATTATAAAAATAAATAAATAAATGAATGATATTGTGATAAGAAAAAAAGGAAAAATTTAAAAGGTATAAAAATTATCAATTAACCTAATTCTATATTTTTTTGGATTTTTAGTTGTTAAAAAGAATTAAAATGGCAACCTAATTAAAACTAAATATTTACATGTTAATTTATTTTAAAAAAATAATTAAAATAAAATAATTATTAAATTTTTGTCTTTTCTGAATTTTTTATGATGTTTTTGTATTTTGTTAAAAAATAATTAATTAAATAAACAGTAATTAAAATAAAAATAACAATTAAAACAAGAATAAGAAATAAATAAAATAAAAGAAAAATTAAATAGTAAAGGCAAACCAGGGGGGGTTCAAACCCCAATTGGAGGTATAGGCCTAACATTCTGGCCCAATAAGCTTGCAATTTGTTTGACCTTTCCAGTTTGTGTGCAAACGCGTTGACCTGGACATAGCATGTTCCTTGCATCCACGCCTTTGATTTGAATTGGTGGGACGCGTGGACGTTTGGATCATAGTGGTGTATGGTGATCCTCAATACTGAAGCTGCATAGGAGTTTGAATTGCAAAATAATATGAAATATTACACAGACCTGGGACTCGAACCCAGGTCTTGGAGGTTGAAGCAATGAACTTTAGCCAGCTGAGCTATTGAACGCGTTTGATTAGTAATATACAAACAAATAATATAAAATAAAACAAGCTTAGTGATGGAAAAACGCGCGAATTTTCAAATCCGCCTATCACCGTCTGCCAACGCGTCGTCTTCCCCACTGTCCCTGAAACAAAATCATAGAGCAACGGTTTTGTGTGCGTTTTCTTAGGGCCTCTACCAGAAAATAGCGAATAGCCCCTCGACGCTCATAAATTGAGCGCGAGGGTTGGAATCTCTCCGTCTGGATATGCTGAGTCTAATGGCAACAGTCCTGAGTCTTAATTTTGCCTTAGGTGAAAAGCCCTAAATTCCTTGTCCTGCAAACCCTAAAAATCGCGCATGGTATTTTGGCCTAGAGTGCGTGAAACTTCAATTGAAATACATGATTAGGTTGCAAATATCATCAGAAACACAAACATAACAATAAAATATATGGAGAATGCATGAATATTAAAAAACGATTCAAGGTTTTTCTTCACCAATTTCCATGGTGATCTTACGTGTTCTTGAGTGTGAAGCTTGGAGAATAATTGGGATACGTCCTATGAACCTTCAGCAATCTAATGGGATAGGAATTAAGCCTTGAATCAACCTAAAAAGCAGTTTTCAGTTTTGAACTTTTTGGAGAAAATTTAAGTTTCACAAAGGCTTTTCTTGCGCAGCTTCTTGTCTCTAAAGATTAGGTTTAGGTATAGGCATATGTAGTGAAGCTTTTTGGTTAAGAAAACTGCATAAAATCTCTTGCCATAATGATTTTTGATAATTGATTTTCCAAGATCTTTTTGAATCTTTTTCACATGGTTTTTGTGCAAATTATGATCAATTCTAACCAAAACTTGCCTAATTAGGATGTGCACGTGATATTGAGTCTAAAACATGCATGAAAAGATTTTTTAGGTCAAGTTTGATATTTTTCATGTATTTAAATAATTTAAATGAATTAATATAAATAATAATTCAATTAAATAAATAAAAAATGAGAAAATACTTCCCTTTGGGCCAAGTGGTCGTGCATAGGCTAGGAATGATGAATCTTGGAAGAAAAATGGGCCCATTAGCAATTTTAGGTCATTTGAACCACTGTTGACTTTTCAAAACATCCAAAAATTTCCCAACTTCCACAAGGCATAACTTGCTCAATTTTTAAGCTTTTCACATGTTCTTGGACATTTTGGAAAGGTATTTGAGTCCTTTAACCAATGCCTTTGGTCCCATGTCATTTTGATTTACCAATCTCAAGTTATGGCCTTTGACTTAAAGTCCCTTTTTGTTGACTTTTGAAAATGACCTATAATGTTGAAATTGATAACTTTTTGTGAGAGCATTTCTTGGACTTGAAGTATGAAGATGAGTTGTAGGAAATGTCTTTCTCTTCAAAATGAGCTTTGGATGAAATTTTTCTGATAATCCATGTGAAAGTTATGCCCTGGTCAATTTCAGTTGACTTTTTCAGCTGTCCAAATATAGTAACTTTTGCATCTTGATGATTTTCTGAGCCAAATTTTGAGAATCATGATCAAGCATTGATCAAATGATGTTTGTGGCTTCAAAATGATGTGTTGACCAAAAATTTGAACTTTTGACTGCCAAATGACCATTTTGCCCCTACAGTTGACTGTAGTGCAATTTAGGGTTTTGACTGTGCAATTTTGAGCTGAATGCCTTGAAACTTGATATGAGGATACTTGACCATCTTTGTAGGCATATGAGACTTGATTGGGCCTTTGAAAACTCCTTTTCTTGATCAGGACTCAAACCCTAGTTTTGACTGTATGGGAAGCTGTTGAACTGCACAACCCTTGGGGAATTTTGTGACTTGGCTTGGCAATTTCTTGAAGGATATGGGAGGGCAAATTTTGGGGTACAACACTCCCGAACCGAGAAACATCTCAAAAAGGAATTTTGTTGTGCTTTTGTCCTTTCCATGTTGGAGAACATAAAAGACGGTGGCGACTCTTGCTTACCGCGACATTTCGCGAACCAGCATTCTAAAACAGTCAGTTCTATTTCCACCGATCACAGGTTCAAACATGATTTCAAGGGTTCAATGGCATCATCTTGACCTAATCACATAGTTCAAAAGATCTCAAGTTCATTGGATTAACAGATGAATTTTCCAGTCAACTGATCAAAAATCAACTATACACTGAAAAGTCAAACTTTGACTTTTTGGTCAAAATCAAATGCCAAGGGTCATAATTCATCAAGATATTTCAAAATATGAAACTTTTTGACCAAGAAAACCAATTTTGAAAATTAGGGTTTTGAATTTGAAAAAATTCATAACTTAGAATTTTTCTAAGTATGGAAATTTTCTTATTTTTCCCTAACTTTTCACCACTTTTTTACCATGATGCAATTTGATTCCAAGAAAACTTCCAACATGAAAGTTGTATTCCTCCATGAAATATACAACTTTGCTTCACAAACTTTTCCCAAAAGATGCTTGGATCTCAAGTTATGAATTTGTGAACATAGGTCAATGAACTAAATAACTTAGTGAAATTTTGCCCTAATTTAGACAGGTTTTGGACCCAACTTCATGGACATTTATCACCTAGTTCCAAGAGGTATCTAAAAATGCATTTCAAATATGTATTATAGATCATGTTGCAAGCTTTCTAAAATATCCAATAACTCTCCAAGATCATTTGTGGTTAGGGAGAATCGAAGAAGAGAAATTGGCATTTTATCACTTTTGTTCATGCCATTTTCACAAAGTATCATGTTGCAAATCAGATCCATGATGCTTGTACCTGCATTACAAGTCCTAAACTCCTTTTACACTCCATAATTAAATGCTAACTCAAGATAAAAGCTTTATTTTGGCTTTTGGAACATTGTACAAGAGATAATTCCATTAATGGCATAAATGGCACATTGCCATTTTCATAAAGTGAGCTTTTGCAACTTTATCATTCTTGAGCCTTGGAGCTGTCCCTTTGGTGCAGGAAATTTCCACAGGTATTAAGCAAAGTATACCAACTCTTATCAGCCATTGAGGTAGCCAGTACAAGCATGTTGCATTTGTCTTGTCACTTTTCTTCAAATGCAAGAAAAGTTGCAAAAGAAGTCAGAACTTGTACAACTGATAAGGAGTGGACTTTGTATCATTATATACATATTCACAAACAGATCACAAGGCAAAGGACGAAGGCTTGACATCTGAAAATCACTAAAACATCAAAACTCCATTTTTCTGTCCCAAACATTGCAGTTCTGCAAAATCATTGCCAACTTCATTTTTGATCGTGCGTTTTATGGACTAACACTTGAAACATCTTATCCACATCATATCCAAGCTATCCAAGCTATCCAAGCCTTTACATTGTTGCTGTAACCCCTGTTTCAGCCATTTCCATTTTCACTTTGGAACCTTGCAACTTGACTTCTACAGAGACTTCTGGTCATCCACAAAGCAAACTAGGCATTGGAATAGCTTGAAGGAAGTTCAAGGAAGCTCACACGATCCTCAGACCTCACTCAAAGTCCCCATATTGTCATATCCAAATCCAGCTGAAAAAGGTATTTTTCAAAACTCTATCTCTCTATTTAGGCATCCTCAAGTCACGATTTGTGAAGCAAAAATGTAGTCCTTAACATGGTGAAGCTGTACATATGCATACTTTCCATTTATATTAACTGAGCTGAGAGAATTTGAAGTTTAAAAATGCTGAAATTTCTAGGTCATGAATTAGGGCTGACAAAATTCTCTCCGATCTTTGAGAGTTAGATTACAAATCTTATATGGTTGGAATCATGAGATTAAATGCTATATGTTTCATGTTACAAGTTTTTGTTTTTGTGCAAGCATGAGCAAGTTGCAAGTTTGAACATGATACGCGCGCAGAGCTGAAGGACAGGGACGAAGATGACTGACTTGGGCTTTTTGGCGCGCCTTAGCCTTTTTGTTTTTACTTTTCACACCCCACGTATTACTTTTGCACCCCCTGACTATTTTCTTATATTTTTGTATTTTCTTGCATATTTTTATATTTATTGCTTGCATTTATTTTTTCTAATGATAAAAAATACCCAAAAACAATTTATTTATTTTCACACTTTTAGTTTATTTATTTATTTATTTTCTTACATAAAAATAGTTTATTTTTGACAAATAGTTTATTTTTGACAAATAGTTTCTATTTTCTTGAATAAATTGTAAATACAATATAAATAATACTTAATATTTTTATTTTATTATTTTACATGTAAAATATTCATTTTCTCATACATATTTAATTTTTAATATTTGTACATAATATTATTTATTATTTTCTTGTACAAAAAATAGACAAAATAATAATATAGAACATATATTTTTCTTTAATAAAAAATTAGGGTTTCCCCCTTTCAAAAATAATAATATTATTTTTCCTTATTTTCTAGGGTTAATTAATTTTATTTTCTCATACCTTAAACAAATACAAAACATTTTTGCATAAATACATTGCATTGCATATTTAAATATTTGTATATTTATTAATTTCGCACAATATTCAATTGGGTTGTAATAGTATTTTTAGGGTTTATTTTGTGCAATATCCCCATTCAAAAACTTGTATCCCCCCTCCCATAATAATTGTTGTAATAGCTTAATTTACATTTATGCAATGTATCACATTTATACCATGTTTAGTAAACTAGGGTTTGCATGACAAGACCAAAAACAAAACAAATAGACAAAACCTAATGCAAGACAAAAGCATGAAAAATGACACACTTTACACACAAGCACCCTTAGGGTTTCACCCACTTGGTTGCCTAAAACAAAATGGCCATGTTACGCATGCGAAGTATCTGGGAAAAACAAAACAAAAATAAGATCATAGTCCCTCTGTTGTACCCCAAAATTGGTCCTCCCATATTTCTCAAAACATTTCAAGAAAATTCACAAGTCCAACCCGGCGCGTTATATTCAGGTGTTCTTTCGCCAAGATATCTCTGATAACGTATTCTCAAATTCAGGTTCGGCTCAAGAGTCAATTCTTTAAAGAAGGTATCCGAATGTGTGAGTTTTCTTGAAGAAATATAGTGAAAAAGTGTGCTGAAAGTGCAGTTTTTACGCGCTAAAAAATTCATAACTTGAAGATCGTGACTCGTTTTGAACCCGTTCCGGTGGCCAAAATTTCGTCTTGACATTATCTACGTTTTCATCTCTCACGGCTGGAAGCCAATTTCGATCAGAAGGTCTTCAAAAATGTGGATTTATCAAGTATTTTTGCACAGAAAATTTGTGACAGAAGTTTATTTGCGTCATGTTCAAAAAATCATAACTTGGTCGATTTTCATCGTATTGAGCTGGTTCCGGCGCCAAAATTTCACAAATTGAGTTGGCTACATTTTCACAGAAGGTATTGAGTTCAAACGGTATTCAAAAGGCCTTCGTTTTTTGCTCAGAGTGCATGACACGCTGAAAATCCTGAATGCTGAATATTATTTCATCTGGGCCGAAACTTCGAAAATTCATAACTCGGTCAATTTTTATCGAATTGGGCTCATATTTTTACACAAGGTCCCTGACTCGTAGATCTACAACTTTGCTTCAAAAGTAGAGACCGGATTATGCTCCGATCAATACCAGTTTTTTATTGAAGAACGTGTCAGAGTCGACACTGAAGCCCAAAATAAGTTTGTCTGAGCTGAAACTTCAAAAATTCATAACTAATTCACCGTTTATCCGATTGAGTCGATTTTCGGACAGGAGTTAGTTCTCGATGTCGGCTACATTTTGTTTTCACATTTCAACTTCAAAAAATGCACTTAAGTCCCTGCGATTTAGCCTGGAAAGTGACGAATTCAAGTGAATATTGGAGGCCCAATTGCACATTCAAAGCCCATTTTCTTTACCCTAATTTCCACTATATAATCACCTTCTTGTCACACAAACCAAAGGGGAGAAAAAAAGAAAAAAAGGAAGAGGAGAAAAAGAGAGAAAAAAACCTTGCCACAACACTGTTGGAATCTCAAACTCTTTCAAGAACCCTAAAACCTTGAAATCCTTATTACAAATCCCTCTCTCACTACAAACAAGCCATCTCAGTTACAAACCAACATCTTATTACTTCTTCAGTAAGGGTAAGGCTGACTTGATCTCCATGATCCAAAGGGCATAAAAGCATTAATGTCACTACTTTTCCAGTAAGGGTAAGGTTGATTTGATCTCCATGATCAAAAGGGTATAATCATTCATATATGCCATATTGTGCCTAAACATTAAATTTCTTCATATATTGGCTTTATTTGCATTTTATGATTATTTAATGTGTTCGTGAGATTCAACACTGCAGATTTAGACAGGATCCCATGCAGGTTCATTAAGGAACGTTGAGGCCAAAAGTCAAATGGCCAAAAGCCAAAAGCTAAATGGCCACAATAGAAAAACATATGCATGACACCAATACATGGCGAGGCAGACATCCTGAGAAGATTAAGGAACGTTGAGGCCAAAAGCCAAATGGCCAAAAGGCAAATGGCCAAAGTAGAAAAACTTATGCATGATGAGGCCAGAACACAAATGGTCAAACCACTCCAATTCACCTCCAAAAAGGGGACAGAAACCCCCCAAGGTATTGTATTTTCTTTCTTTTCCTTATTTTATTTATTTCAATTATTTCTTTTTTTAATTAATTCCTTTAATTTAACTTATTTTCATAAAATATAAAAAATAGTAAAAAACAGGAAAATCATAAAAATCAAAATGTTTATTTTATTAATATTAATTTCACTATTATTATTTTTGTAAATAAACTCTAAACAATTAATTAGATTAATTTAGGTTTCAAAACTTTAATATTTTTCTTAATAAATTAAATATGTAGAAATTAGGTTTTTTTAACTTTTTCATCATTTTTTTTAATAAATAATTTTCTCATCATTATTATTATTATTAACTACTAATTTATTTTGTAAATAAACATGTACATAAATTCTTTAGTAAATTAAGTTAAACTTTAACATTTTTCTCAAATAATTAAAAATAACTTAGAATTAGGGTTTCTTTTAATTTTAATTTTAATTTTCTTATTTCATAAATACAAAAAAAACCTAAAAAACACTTCTTTTATTTCAATAAATAATTAATTAATTTTTAATTTCAATTTAACTTCAAAAGGGTCCAACGCCCTCGTTTTCAATTTTAATTCAATTCACACATTTTATTTATTCCTTCTTTTAAATATTGATGTAATTCTCCCAAAGCCGTGTAAATATTTATCTTTCGCACTTTACTTTATTTCTTTACTTTCTGTCAAATCGGGTCCTGGATTTTAATTTGGCGATGTGGACCCGCGCCTTTGTAATAGTTTAGGAATTTTATCTTTCCGCACTTTTTTAACTGTTAAATAAAAGCATGAAAGAATGAATGGACATAATAAAATCAAGCGTAGAACACTTTAACATGACAAGACAAATATCAATGAAAACGACACACGAATCGCACACACCACCCCCTAGGGTACGCCTCACTGTTGCCTTTCGAAAGGTGATCGTCGAGTAGAGGATGTCTTAGTAAGTCCTCATGATCCGGGAACCTGGCATGAGGGTAGCTTCTAAGGTGTCTTCCTATTGCTCTGGTGATCACCATGTCCCTATAAACTCGAATTGACCCGAACACCTCCAACGGTGGTGCTACCTACCTCTCAATGGTGGGATGGCACTACTTTAAAGGACATTTACACAGACGAATTCCTTAGGGTAGGTAGACGACTCTAGATACTTGCTCTCTTTAAAAACAAAACAAATCAAAATCTTTTCACACCGACACTTTTCAAAAGCTTTCAAAACAATTTTTCAAACACTCTGACGCATGAGTCGATCTGAAACTTTCAAAGAAACTTTTTAAACCCGCATTGAAAAGCAAACAAACCAATTTTGAAAACACAATGAGCAAGTATCTAAGAGCCCATGGATAACCATGGATAGAAAGGGTGCTAACACCTTCCCTTTCTATAATCTACCTCCCGAACCGAGAGCAATCTCTTTAAGGAATTTTTCTGTGCTTTTGTCCTTTCCATTTGGAGAAAATAAAAGACGGTGGCGACTCTTGCTTCCGCGACATTTCGCGAACCAGCGTTAAACAGTCAGTTCCAGATCCACCGATCACAGAACTGGCGACTCTGCTGGGGAAATCTTATAAAGTGAGGTGTACCTTAGGACTAAGATCACTGTGTTTTCAATTGCTTTCCTTGTGTGCTTTAAATTGTGGGTTGCTTGGGAGTTCTATAGATCCTAACCCGGATCTGGGGGATACCTTCTTAGAAAGTAGCAACAAGGCTGTGAGGGAACTGTGCGGGGTATACCGACATGGTTGAAACAGTCTGCTACGTTGATGTGGCACTTTGGTGTGTACCGGTAACCCTTGAGTTCAGTCAAGGAGAGTACGGGGCCTCCGCGTGGTGTCGTGAAGCATCAACAGACCTTAGGAACCTTAATTGAACCATCTTGGCCTCTTTAGGGTAGTGAGATAACTGACTTTGGTGCAGTTCGAGGTTGGTTGATACTCGATACTACACTCAATTAAGGGTTGCTTTCCTGGAATATTTCGGTCGCCAGTTCAGTGGCTAAATCGAAACGATGAACAATGAAAGCAATCCCGTGATATTGGGACCCTTAGAACCCGGTTACTTCTAATAGGACAGGTTGAGCCCACCAACTTCAAGAGGGTAATACCCAGACCCCATGCTGGCCTAAACTCTAAGGGCTTTCTCTTGTGTGACTTGTGTGCCTTCGTACTTGACTACTTGCATGCTTTATCTGACACATGAACTACTTGCAGGTTTTGTTTATAGTCCTTAATTGGGACTCATAACAGGGTTTACTAAGTTTCTTGCAGGTTTTGTTTATAGTCCTTAATTAGGGCTCATAACAGAGTGTACTAAGTCTCTTGCAGGTTTTGGTTTACAGTCCTTAATAAGGGCTCATAACAGGGTTTATCCATATTACCCCATGCATAACATAACATCATACCATTGCATACATCCTAATCCATTTCAAGGATCTCAAGGGCTTGTGATGCAGGTCATGGTGAACCAAACGTCTAGCAAGGGGCAAAGAGGATTTATTTTCCTCTAGCCAAGATTGTCAGGGGCTATGACCCACTTGATATGGTGAGCTTTGACTCTTGAAGAAGGTTCCCCTAACCAAGGTTGTTTGGAAATCAAAACCAGACATGATGACTAAAGTCAGGGGCTATGACCCACTGGATATGGTGAGCCTTTGACCCTTTGAAGAAGGACTCTCAACAACAGGAAGTTCCTTCAATCAAGCTACCGGACCCAAATTCTAACAAATTTTTTTGTTTATCCCGAGAGGTCCTTGAAAACATTGCACGCATATCATACATATCATTGCATTGTAGGTATCTTTGTTGCAGGTCACTTACCTTTCGCGCTGTTTATTTCAGCAATGACTTCCCAACGAGATAATCAGGACCTTCTTGCTCAAGAGACTCGGTTCGGGGAAATCCTCCTGAATCTATCCGAGGGGCAGGAGGAGCTAAGGACACTTCTCATGGAGACCTTTGTCAGGAACAGTGCTGAGGATGAAAGGCTGAAACACCTACAAGCTGAGGTGGATGCATTGAAGGTTCAGATGCTGGGGCAGGTGACTGCCATTCAAGGGTTAGCTCAAAGACAAGATGAGCTCTGGTTTCTCGTCAACCAACTGCTTCAGGGTAACCAACTGGGGCAAAAGTCTAAGGGTAAAAAGCCAGTCATCGTTCAACCACCTCTGAGACAAGGAGGTAAAGGGAGAGCTCCTCAAATGGCTCCAGTGTCACAAATTCAACATCACAACCAACAAAAGAGCGAGAGAAGGCAGTTCACTCGGCTCAGCATGACCTTATCCCAGATATTGCCACAGTTGCTGGAGACCAAGCTGGTAACTCTAAAAGAAGCTCCTAAGAATCAGAATACAACGTCACCGAAGTATAACCCCAACGCCCGCTGCGCTTATCACTCTGACAGCCCGGGGCATACTACGGATGATTGTTGGAGCTTGAAAAATAAGATCCAAGACCTGATTGATGAGGGAGCACTGGAGTTCACACAAGATGGCCAGGCAGAATTTTTCTACCATCCCTCCAAGGCTCACCATTTGAAGTGACAAGCCCTGAGATGAAAAGACTTTTGTTCATTCGAATGTTCAAGTTGTGTTGTTCTTTGATTGTTTAGACATTTATTCATGTTAAACATTGTTATTCCATTAATGCATCGCATATGTCTGTTTTGAAGCAATATATTCGCATTCACTATATGCAAACTGTTTTCATATTTTTTCTGATGTCAGTTCTTGATCTAAAATTCTAAGCCTCTTGAGGGAGGATGACGAAAACGATACCATAATCTACAGTATGCTTTTGAACAGACCCCGCTGATGAGGTACATGCATTGTTTCCATCCCTAAACACTGGAGTTATAAGGATGATAATCCCTCGTCAACCCCTCTGAGCCAAAGAAGTAGGAGTTTTTCTTTTCGAAATTTAAAAACCCTTAATCATAACCGGGGGCAGGGTAGTCTCTCAGTTGATTCAAGTGCATAACGAATGGCACTAAAGAGGTCCTTACAAAAAAGAAAGACAGTGATGGTTCCGAATAATCAATAAAGAAAGGCAGTCATTATCTCTCAAAGAATAAAAACCCATTAAGTCAAAACTCATGAAGGAGACTTACAAAACTGGGGCATCCCGCTGACTGTAACTCCAAAAGGAAACAGTTCAGGCAAAAAAAGAAAGGGATAACGAAATCAAAAAAGAAAGAGGTCCTACAAACCCTCAACAAAAAAGGAATGACTGCCTATTCAAAATAAATTACCAACATCCGAACCATCACCGAAAAATCAGAGCAAAGACTTAAACAAGGTCTAACGTATGATCAACTGAGTTTAGGTTTGGAGAACATCACGAAGAGCGGGTGGGTACAAATAATTTGAGCCTTTATCCTTTGTTTCTTGAACCATGAACCAGGCCACGTTATAACCCTTAAAAGTCCTAGCTGAAGCATGGGTTAGTTCGAAAGCATACTGTTACAAAAGGTATCCTGACTCCTTAAGGCCTACGGTAAATACGGATTTGACATCACGTTTTACAAACATTCATTTGTTTTATGAAAAAGAGTTGCATTTTCAAAATCTTCAAGACAGACATAAGCTTTGCATTTTTAACATAACTTTGTTTGCATATGACTTTTTGTTTGAACAACATAGAAATTCGTACGACGAATGCCTAATGAGCAGAAGTATTTCCAATCAAGGGGCATGACATGACCATGGTCCATCATCTGGGGCAGTCCAATCAAGATTCGGAGAATCTCTCAAAGGCCAAATAGCCTGGGGCAAATCTCCGCCTGAGTCACTTGGGGCACTCCAACAACGAATCTTGCCTGATTAAACACCTTCTGGTGGCATGACAAAACACTTCTAACAGGGGCAACTCCCTACTTTCTGAGAACGGACATAGTCGAAAAAATACTACGCATAATCAAAGACCCGCTAGGTTGACACACCTAGGCAAAAATAAGGGCTTCCCGGCGAACCAAAAGGGTTCGGGCAAAATGAAGGGATGAAATGAAAAAAAATCTGTACACCCGGCAAGTCGAAAACCTGAAAAGGCGGCTTGGGCAAAAATGGGTATCCCGGTGGACTGAAAACCCGAAAGGGCGGTCCAGGCAAAAGTTAGGGATCAAAAGCGTACGACTATGTCCCGACATCTCGTCACCTGCCTACCAGAAGAAGGTTGGCCCATCAACGACTATCAGCATCCCACAGGTGCCTCCCCCATAGAAACAGGGGCAATAAGGAGTTGTCTAAAAGCAATCTAATTGTTCTGTTCTCCAAGGTACCAAGGTAGGTTCAGCTAAAGAATATAACCAGTACATATTAATTCCCCAGAGAGTGATTCAGCAAAACAGTGCATTCTTCTCCAGGCAGAGTTATCAAATCTCAAGGAAATTGGGTATCCTCCAGCAGATCCCAACATCCCCCAGCAGCAATACATATATTCTTAACAAGCATCTCCGGTAGTCTTGGTCTAAAGATTGTTCCCCGGCGGTATACCAACATTCAAAGGAATCACTCCCCCGCAGTTCCAAAACCCCCCAGAAGAGTCCAATCCAGTTTCCCCAGGAAAGTTGGAATTCATATCCCCAAGTAGTAAGCTTATCCCCAGTAGATTCTGGAAGCTTATCCTCCCGAAAGCACGAACGCGTCGTCCGGCTTTGTTTAAAGAGTTATTTCCTTAATCGGATATAACTGGGTTATCCTCAGCCAAAAGCCATGGAAAGATCGTCATCGACAGAGTCTTCTTACCCCAGCGAAGTCTATCAACACTTTCAGTACAACAAGGGTATCGCCAGCAAATTACTACTATCAACACTCAGCAAGGCATCCCTCTTCCCACAGAGTATTGCTTCCCAGCATGGTCGCTAGAGTATCTTTTCTCCCCGCAGAATCCTCCATTTGCCAAGTTTATTCCGCAACGGAGTCATCTTCTCCTACCGGTATTCTTGCAGCTATCATCCCCAGCGAAAGCGAAATTTATTCTTCAACATCAGCTCAGGATACGACTTCCCGGCACCCGTCAAGGATTCACTTTACTAGACAAAAACATACATAAAACATCACATACATCATTATAACATGCATAGACACATCATATCATACAAGTCTCATTTATATTTAGAACATCATTGCTTGATCCATATCACGCATTGCATATGACTGACCTTTACCTTTCAGGAAAGATGCAGTTGAAATTCTCAACCATATTTCAAGACCTAGACCGGTTCAGTTAAATCGACCCTAAGATTTTCCTGATGCTTATCCAGTCAAAGGCCTTCTCTGGTTCAGTCAGATCGACCCTAAGATCTCCCTGATGCTTATCCAGTTGAAGATATTCCAAGACCTTGTCCGGTTCAGTTAAATCGACCCTAAGATTTTCCTGATGCTTATCCAGTCAAAGGCCTTCTCTGGTTCAGTCAGATCGACCCTAAGATCTCCCTGATGCTTATCCAGTTGAAGATATTCCAAGACCTTGTCCGGTTCAGTTAAATCGACCCTAAGATTTTCCTGATGCTTATCCAGTCAAAGGCCTTCTCTGGTTCAGTCAGATCGACCCTAAGATCTCCCTGATGCTTATCCAGTTGAAGATATTCCAAGACCTTGTCCAGTTCAGTTAAATCGACCCTAAGATTTTCCTGATGCTTATCCAGTCAAAGGCCTTCTCTGGTTCAGTCAGATCGACCCTAAGATCTCCCTGATGCTTATCCAGTTGAAGATATTCCAAGACCTTGTCCGGTTCAGTTAAATCGACCCTAAGATTTTCCTGATTCTTATCCAGTCAAAGGCCTTCTCTGGTTCAGTCAGATCGACCCTAAGATCTCCCTGATTCTTATCCCAGTAGAAGACACCCAAGATTCTCTCAGTGTTCCTGTTGGGGTAGTAATCGTCCAAGATTCTCTTACCATTCATGCTAAGGCAGTAACCATCCCTGATTCATTCATCGCCGTTTGGAGCTCCAGACTCAGCTCCTGTAACCAGTCAGGACACATCTATACCAAGCATCTGAAAACCAGCTCCTGCAACGTGTCAGGTACTCATTTGTTCTTTTGCAGGTATGCAGGTTCTCGCTAAGGAATCTCCTACGCGATCAATATCCAGATGGCATCTATAAGCCCATCATCCTATCCAGCAATCTCCAAATGGCATCTATAAGCCCATTCCCCCATCACACTGCTAACATGTGAGCGCAAATTTCTGGGCACTCTAGTGTTCAATCATCTTCCACCTTCGGATTACGAAAGGCACGTCAGTCAATCTGCATCCTCAGGTCTAAGAAGATTGAACAGGGGCAACTGTTGTACCCCAAAATTTGCCCTCCCATATTTCTCAAAACATTTCAAGAAAATTCACAAGTCCAACCCGGCGCGTTATATTCAGGTGTTCTTTCGCCAAGATATCTCTGATAACGTATTCTCAAATTCAGGTTCGGCTCAAGAGTCAATTCTTTAAAGAAGGTATCCGAATGTGTGAGTTTTCTTGAAGAAATATAGTGAAAAAGTGTGCTGAAAGTGCAGTTTTTACGCGCTAAAAAATTCATAACTTGAAGATCGTGACTCGTTTTGAACCCGTTCCGGTGGCCAAAATTTCGTCTTGATATTATCTACGTTTTCATCTCTCACGGCTGGAAGCCAATTTCGATCAGAAGGTCTTCAAAAATGTGGATTTATCAAGTATTTTTGCACAGAAAATTTGTGACAGAAGTTTATTTGCGTCATGTTCAAAAAATCATAACTTGGTCGATTTTCATCGTATTGAGCTGGTTCCGGCGCCAAAATTTCACAAATTGAGTTGGCTACATTTTCACAGAAGGTATTGAGTTCAAACGGTATTCAAAAGGCCTTCGTTTTTTGCTCAGAGTGCGTGACACGCTGAAAATCCTGAATGCTGAATATTATTTCATCTGGGCCGAAACTTCGAAAATTCATAACTCGGTCAATTTTTATCGGATTGGGCTCATATTTTTACACAAGGTCCCTGACTCGTAGATCTACAACTTTGCTTCAAAAGTAGAGACCGGATTATGCTCCGATCAATACCAGTTTTTTATTGAAGAACGTGTCAGAGTCGACACTGAAGCCCAAAATAAGTTTGTCTGAGCTGAAACTTCAAAAATTCATAACTAATTCACCGTTTATCCGATTGAGTCGATTTTCGGACAGGAGTTAGTTCTCGATGTCGGCTACATTTTGTTTTCACATTTCAACTTCAAAAAATGCACTTAAGTCCCTGCGATTTAGCCTGGAAAGTGACGAATTCAAGTGAATATTGGAGGCCCAATTGCACATTCAAAGCCCATTTTCTTTACCCTAATTTCCACTATATAATCACCTTCTTGTCACACAAACCAAAGGGGAGAAAAAAAGAAAAAAAGGAAGAGGAGAAAAAGAGAGAAAAAAACCTTGCCACAACACTGTTGGAATCTCAAACTCTTTCAAGAACCCTAAAACCTTGAAATCCTTATTACAAATCCCTCTCTCACTACAAACAAGCCATCTCAGTTACAAACCAACATCTTATTACTTCTTCAGTAAGGGTAAGGCTGACTTGATCTCCATGATCCAAAGGGCATAAAAGCATTAATGTCACTACTTTTCCAGTAAGGGTAAGGTTGATTTGATCTCCATGATCAAAAGGGTATAATCATTCATATATGCCATATTGTGCATAAACATTAAATTTCTTCATATATTGGCTTTATTTGCATTTTATGATTATTTAATGTGTTCGTGAGATTCAACACTGCAGATTTAGACAGGATCCCATGCAGGTTCATTAAGGAACGTTGAGGCCAAAAGTCAAATGGCCAAAAGCCAAAAGCTAAATGGCCACAGTAGAAAAACATATGCATGACACCAATACATGGCGAGGCAGACATCCTGAGAAGATTAAGGAACGTTGAGGCCAAAAGCCAAATGGCCAAAAGCCAAATGGCCAAAGTAGAAAAACTTATGCATGATGAGGCCAGAACACAAATGGCCAAACCACTCCAATTCACCTCCAAAAAGGGGACAGAAACCCCCCAAGGTATTGTATTTTCTTTCTTTTCCTTATTTTATTTATTTCAATTATTTCTTTTTTTAATTAATTCCTTTAATTTAACTTATTTTCATAAAATATAAAAAATAGTAAAAAACAGGAAAATCATAAAAATCAAAATGTTTATTTTATTAATATTAATTTCACTATTATTATTTTTGTAAATAAACTCTAAACAATTAATTAGATTAATTTAGGTTTCAAAACTTTAATATTTTTCTTAATAAATTAAATATGTAGAAATTAGGTTTTTTTAACTTTTTCATCATTTTTTTTAATAAATAATTTTCTCATCATTATTATTATTATTAACTACTAATTTATTTTGTAAATAAACATGTACATAAATTCTTTAGTAAATTAAGTTAAACTTTAACATTTTTCTCAAATAATTAAAAATAACTTAGAATTAGGGTTTCTTTTAATTTTAATTTTAATTTTCTTATTTCATAAATACAAAAAAAACCTAAAAAACACTTCTTTTATTTCAATAAATAATTAATTAATTTTTAATTTCAATTTAACTTCAAAAGGGTCCAACGCCCTCGTTTTCAATTTTAATTCAATTCACACATTTTATTTATTCCTTCTTTTAAATATTGATGTAATTCTCCCAAAGCCGTGTAAATATTTATCTTTCGCACTTTACTTTATTTCTTTACTTTCTGTCAAATCGGGTCCTGGATTTTAATTTGGCGATGTGGACCCGCGCCTTTGTAATAGTTTAGGAATTTTATCTTTCCGCACTTTTTTAACTGTTAAATAAAAGCATGAAAGAATGAATGGACATAATAAAATCAAGCGTAGAACACTTTAACATGACAAGACAAATATCAATGAAAACGACACACGAATCGCACACACCACCCCCTAGGGTACGCCTCACTGTTGCCTTTCGAAAGGTGATCGTCGAGTAGAGGATGTCTTAGTAAGTCCTCATGATCCGGGAACCTGGCATGAGGGTAGCTTCTAAGGTGTCTTCCTATTGCTCTGGTGATCACCATGTCCCTATAAACTCGAATTGACCCGAACACCTCCAACGGTGGTGCTACCTACCTCTCAATGGTGGGATGGCACTACTTTAAAGGACATTTACACAGACGAATTCCTTAGGGTAGGTAGACGACTCTAGATACTTGCTCTCTTTAAAAACAAAACAAATCAAAATCTTTTCACACCGACACTTTTCAAAAGCTTTCAAAACAATTTTTCAAACACTCTGACGCATGAGTCGATCTGAAACTTTCAAAGAAACTTTTTAAACCCACATTGAAAAGCAAACAAACCAATTTTGAAAACACAATGAGCAAGTATCTAAGAGCCCATGGATAACCATGGATAGAAAGGGTGCTAACACCTTCCCTTTCTATAATCTACCTCCCGAACCGAGAGCAATCTCTTTAAGGAATTTTTCTGTGCTTTTGTCCTTTCCATTTGGAGAAAATAAAAGACGGTGGCGACTCTTGCTTCCGCGACATTTCGCGAACCAGCGTTAAACAGTCAGTTCCAGATCCACCGATCACACCCTCGATGGCGCTATTCAAAGGTTGCCTAAAACAAATGATCTTGGTCCCTCAAACATGCTAAGATACTTGGAAACATTGCTATCATGGTCATACGATGACCCACGCCCGTCCTGTTTAACATCCAAAGATAGGGTTGTTTACCAAATCAATGGTAAATCAACAATGTCAAAGGAATAAAAATGCACAAGAAAGACATTTGAGTAGGTAGATAGCTTCTAGTTACTTGATCAATTTCAAAACAATCCTTGCTATTTTCAAAAACAAACACACACACACACATTTCAAAACATTTCCAAACATCTTTCAAAACATTGAAACATTTTTCAAAAGACAAACATCTTTGTATACATTCTTACGAACGAGAATCATTACAAAGATTGACTAAACGAATGACCTCTTTTCAAAATACTTTCAAAACCACACAAAGCACCATTTCAAACAATTTCAAAGCAAAGCAAGTGATCTAAACAAGTAACTAAGAGCCCATGGAAAACCATGGATGAAAAGGGTGCTAGCACCTTCCCTTTTCATAACCTACCCCCCGAACTCAAGAAAACATCACAAAGGTCTTTCCTGTGATTTTTTACCTTTCCTTTTTGGATAAAATAAAAGTTGGTGGTGACTCTTGCTAACCGCGACATTTTGCGAACACAAACGCAAAATCTCAAGTCAGTTCTCTCACCGCATCACAGAACTGGCGACTCTGCCGGGGAACTTTCTAAAAGTGGGGTTACCTTAGGGTTTAGATCACCTTTACATGCTTACCTTGTTTGACTTGTTTGATTTACAATTATGGTCCTATTGTTTGGGTTTGAATCCTCTACCCAGATTTGGGAAACATTATAGGTAAATAGCAATACGTTGTGGAAACTGTGCGGGGTATACCGACACGGTCTAAGCAATAGCTATATTAGTGCGACATATTTGTGGGTACCGGTAGCCTTTGAGTCAATCAAAGAGAATACGGGGCCGCTGAGTGATGTCATGAAGCACTAATGAACTTCTAGAACCTTTACTTGACCAACTTGGCCTTTTAGGATGTAGTGAGATGACCGGCTTTGGTGCAGTCCGAAGTTGGTAGATACTCGATACTACACTCATTGAGGGTTGGTTCCTTGGAATATTTCGGTCGCCAGTAAAGAGGCTGAATTGAAACAATGAACAAGGAAACAATCCAGTGATATTGAGCTCCTTAGAACCCGGTTACTATTTCTAGGACAGGTTGAGCCAACTAAACTCCAAGAGGGTACTTACCTATGAAACCCCATGCAAGCCTAAACTAGGAACTTGTGTGATTTTCTTGTACATATATACTTGTGCATAATATCATGGACATCATGAAGCATCATTTGCATCCACTAACCATTTCAAGGATTTTGGAGATTCATCTTTGTTCTTGTTTTGTAGGTTATGGATTCACTTCGCAGGAAAACTATCCAAATCAACCTTGTAAGAATTCCTCCACAACTCAAGGAGCTAGCTTCAAGGATTCCTGAGAACTCTCCATTCACCGAGATACATGGTCGTCTACTCAACTTGGTCACTTCCAACACAAAGGAAGACATGATGAAGGTTCTCTTCCAGTTCTTTGACCCTTTGCATCACTGCTTCACATTTCTTAACTACCAGCTTGTGCCCACTTTGGAAGAATTTTCTCAACTCTTGAGGATTCCTATTCTCAATCAACTACCTTTCAACGGTACGGAAAGAGATCCAAAGCCATAAGAGATTGCTCAATCCCTGCACTTGCACTCATCTGATGTCACAACCCATTGGGAAACTAGAAATGGTGTCAAAGGCTTCTTGGCAAAATTCTTGATTGAGAAGGCACAAAGCTGCTGGAACTCCCTAGACTTGCAAGCATTTGAGGAGATTGTAGCTCTTCTCATATATGGGATGGTCTTGTTCCCTAATCCTAACCAAATCATAGACGTAAATGCTGTCAAAATCTTCATGACTCGCAACCCGATGCCTATATTGCTTGGGGATATCCTTCACTCTTTTCACACTCGTACAATGAGGAAAAGAGGTGTTCTCATGTGTTGCACTCCTCTCCTGGAAAGATGGTTTATTTCTCATCTTCCCCAATCAGTCTTGAAGAATGAGCTAGGTTTGAGGTGGTCACAACGGTTGATGACACTTACACATTCAGATATTCATTGGTGTTCTCGATCCAAAGAGAATGTTATCATCGTTGACCGTTGTGGGGAATTCCCTAATGTCCCTTTACTTGGCATTAGGGGAGGTATCACCTATAACCCCTGCTTGGCTCTAAGAAAGTTTGGTTATGCCCGAAGGGATGGCCCACATGACATGCTGATTCAAGGCTTGGTTTTTGACTACGATAACGACAATCAAGGACTTCGACAAAGATTCATTCGAGCTTGGAGGATGCCCAACAAGGTGGACATCAAGACCTTGGGACAAAAGAATTCCATTCCTCTTGAGCCTTACCTCAAGTGGGTACGAACCCGCGCCCAAAGTCTTATGATGCCTTACCCCTCCATTCTCCCAGTGATTATAGATCCTGTTAAGGAAGGAGAGGTTCCATACACCATCCTACATCCTGACATGCCGACATCACTCAAATATCTACAAAGGAGTTGGATACAACTCAAGGGAGAATGCGATACTTTTGAAGCCTAATTCTACGCAAGCGAGAAGAAGGTTTTGGAACTCACTCGGTTACTTCATGAAGAGCAGACTCTCAACACATACATTGCACCAAAAAGGATGCGCAACGTCTTTTTACCTTAGAATTTTGTATTATTTTGCCCAAGGGGCATTGATGTACTAACAATTCTATCTTATTAATATGACGTGTGTTTCTTTTTTGTTTAAAACAAATTTGAATTTCTGAATCCTTGAAAGCATTGCATGAATACATATCATTCATCATAAGCATAAACAGGTCTTCACACCAAGTTTCCTCATCTCTCTGCTGTTTATTTCAGCAAGATGGATCTTGAACAAATGGTCAAAGACTTACAAGCCCAGAATTCACAATTACAACAGTTGCTCATGACCTTAGCCAAGGGGCAGGAGGAGCTAAATACTCTGCTAGAAAAAGAAAAATATAAAAAGAAGAAGAAGCCAAATGGTGTGGTTATCATGGGCAGAAGATTTCAGGGACAAGTCAGACGGACTTTAGAATTCCCAACAACATTTGAAGAGGAGGAAGGAAAAGGAAAAGGAACGGCAGTACCATCAGATTATGAAGCAGAAGAAGAGGAAGAAGAGGACTACTCTGAACAGCAATACCCTCCGGCTGATGACAAATACAAACACTTGGAAGAGCGTCTAACCGCTATGGAAATACAGAGAGTACCGGGGCTGGATTTTGAGGAATTGGGGCTGGTATCAGGAATAGTAATCCCTCCAAAGTTTAACGTGCCACTATTTGCCAAGTTTGATGGGGTGTCCTGTCCCAAGATGCACCTACGATCTTATGTCAGGAAAATTCAACCGCATTCTGCTGACAAAGACTTGTGGGTCCACTTTTTCCAGGACAGTTTATCAGGAACGCAACTTGATTGGTTCTACCAGTTGGAGAGAGCAGATGTCCATAATTGGGAAGACTTGGCAGTAGCCTTCTATAAACAATATCAATACAACGCCAATTTGGCACCAACCCGTACTCAACTCCAGAGTATGGCCATGGTATCCAATGAAGGCTTCAAAGACTACGCCCAAAAGTGGAGGGATTTAGCCGGAAGGGTGCAACCACCTTTATCTGAAAGGGAGCTAGTGGAAATGTTTTTGGGAACCCTATCAGGTCCTTTCTTTAATCATCTGATTGGGAGCTCTTCTGCAGGATTTACGAAATTGATTTTAACTAGCGAAAGGGTGGAAGCCGGTATAAGAAGTGGGAAAATTCAGAAAGATGCGTCTGCCTCAACAGCTGTAAAAAAGCCCTTCACCGGAAAGAAGGACGTGTCTGCTGTCTATTCATAGAGGAATCAGGGAAGAACCGAGCGTCGACCAACAATGGGGGCCGTTATGATTCAAAAGCCTGCATCAAACCAACCAAGAAACAACCATCCGAGAAATAATCAGTAAAGGGTGGAAAGGCCAGTGCGGCAATTCACCAAGATAAACATGACTCCAGCTCAAGTTCTACCACATCTTCTGAAGTTGAATCTGGCCATGCTAAAAGAGGCCCCTAAGAATCCTAATACTGCTTCTCCACATTACCATCCCAACGCCAGATGCGCGTACCATTCTGAAAGTCCAGGGCACGACACCGACAACTGTTGGGCTCTGAAGAATAAGATTCAAGATCTGATAGACGCGAAGGAAGTTGAGTTTGAAGCGCCTGAGAAACCAAATGTTATTTCCACTCCAATGCCGAGGCATGGTCACAATGCCAACGCTATTGAAGAAGATCTGTTTGTTGCTACCGTGGATGAACTGTTAACTCCGCTACCGATCATCAAGTTGAATTTGTTGAAAGTTGGCATCTTCCCAGGTTGTGACCAAGACTGTCATGCTTTCCTATCCTCCCCATTTGACCGCCCTTTGTTGAAGAAAGGTATCCAACGACTGATGGATAACCAAGAAATTTTGTTTGAGAATGCTCATGTTTCACCCGTTCCAGTGAAAGAAGTTTCAATAATAACCATCTACGCCAATCCTTCCAAGGTCCCTAAAATACCCGTTAGGATTACATCTGCTCCTAAGACTGCTCCGCTCAAGATTACAATGCTCGGGCCGACCCCATACAATTCAGATAAAATAGTACCATGGAACTATGGTGGAGAAATCTACTACCATGGTATTAAACAGATTGAACTAACTGCTGAAGAAGAAAGCTCCGAAGAAGACAATCCCGACATTAGCAACATTGTTGGAACTAGCAAGATCAGCCACAGTGGTAGGATCTTCTCTCCAGAGATTGCTCCTCCAACAGCAGTCTTTGGACCCGTGGCCATTCCAAAGATTACCCCCACACCAGTGATTGTACCTGCAAGCGTACCCACCGACAAAGACAATACAGTTTTTGTCCCTACTTCCACTGCTGAGAATAAAGGAAAGAACGTTCAAGAGGATCTTGTCTAGATGAAGGCTCAATCACTAGCTATTCCTGAAACATCCAAGAAGGAGATGGAAGAAATCCTGAGGATCATTAAGAAGAGTGATTATGATGTGGTTGAACAATTGGGGCAGACCCCTTCCAAGATCTCTATGCTAGCCCTGCTGCTGTGCTCTGAAGCACATGCCAAAGCTTTGGTAAAATTTCTGAAGACAACTCACGTGCCGCAAGAAACGTCTACTGATCAGTTCCAAGACTGTGTGGCCAGTTTGACAGCTGATAATGGTCTGGGTTTCTCCGATGCTGACTTGACACCCCGAGGGAGAAAACACAACGATGCACTACATGTCTCAATGGAGTGCAGAGGAATAACCCTAGCTCATGTTTTGGTTGATACTGGATCATCTTTAAATGTCTTGCCGAAGAAAGCCCTTGATAGGTTGGATTGTGAGGGGCTGACTTTAAAACCCAGCAACTTAGTGGTTAGAGCTTTTGATGGTTCTAAGAGGATGGTCCACGGGGAGGTGGACATCCCAATCAAGGTGGGAACTTAGGTCTTCAACTCAACATTTTATGTGATGGACATCCGTCCTTCTTATTCCTGTCTGTTGGGACGCCCCTGGATCCACAATGCTGGAGCTGTCACCTCCACCTTGCATCAGATGCTCAAATACCATGTCCAAGGAAAGATCATAACTGTCCATGGGGAGGAGGAGTATATGATTAGTCATCTAAATTCCTTCCGTTATGTGGAGTTAGATGGCGAGTTCATAGAGACCCCTTTCCAACATTTTGAAGAAGTCTCTCCTGAAATAGCGGCAACCAAGGCGGTATCCTCGATTCCAAAGATCACAAAACCTCCACCTCAGATGTCATCTCTCAAGGATGCAAGGGCAGTAGTGGAAGAAGGGGGGTTTACAATCTGGGTTCAGCTTCCAAACATTCCTTACAAATCAGACAAGTTTGGCTTAGGGTTTACTTCGACTGGCCAGAAGGCTGTGCGCCGCGCCCGTGCCGGAGGGCCACCTGTGAAGATCAGCCACCAAGGGGTTAATGCACTAGAAGACAATGAAGAGGAGGTAAGCCTGGAAGATTGGATATTTTCTACTGTCAGTGGAGGACTTTGCAACTGGGAAGCCAAAGACTTCATCCTGATAACTTTCATACCGCAGTAATTTATCTTTTACATTTCTGTTGGACTGTAATAATTCACAAACAATTCATACTTTAAAAACCTTGTGTCTTACCCGAGGCACAATGGTCCATTTGTAAGGGTTTTTATTTCATCTACATATGTCATTCAATGAATCATGGACGCTTTTTCATATATAAACCTTTTACGCTCATTGTCTTTCTTTTACATTTTATTGTTTTAAGATGGCTATACCCTTACACACACCCACACTCACAAATGTAGGTATCCTTCCATTCCGGATCCCATGGGTAACGATACTGCTATAGCCTTCAGTGACTCTGAAGATCTGATCTACCAAGCCGAATACGAAGGTGAGGAAGATTGTGAGGTACCAAGAGAAATTAGCATTTTATCACTTTTGTTCATGCCATTTTCACAAAGTATCAAGTTGCAAATCAGATCCATGATGCTTGTACCTTGCATTACAGGTCCTAAACTCCTTCTACACTCCATAATTAAATGCTAACTCAGAAGATAAAAGCTTTATTTTGGCTTTTGGAACATTGTACAAGAGATAATTCCATTAATGGCATAAATGGCACATTGCCATTTTCATAAAGTGAGCTTTTGCAACTTTATCATTCTTGAGCCTTGGAGTTGTCCCTTTGGTGCAGGCAATTTCCACAGGTATTAAGAAAAGTATACCAACTCTTATCAGCCCTTGAGGTAGCCAGTACAAGCATGTTGCATTTGTCTTGTCACTTTTCTTCAAATGCAAGAAAAGTTGCAAAAGAAGTCAAAACTTGTACAACTGATAAAGAGTGGAATTTGTATCATTCTATACATATTCACAAACATATCATAAGGCAAAGGACGAAGGCTTGACATCTGAACCTCACTAAAATGCAAAAACTCCATTTTTCTGTCCCAAACATTGCAGTTCTGCAAAATCATTGCCACCTTCATTTTTGCTCGTGCGTTTTATGGATTAACACTTGAAACATCTTATACACATCATATCCAAGCTATCCAAGCCTTTACATTGTTGTTGTAACCCCTGTTTCAGCCATTTCCATTTTCACTTTGGAACCTTGCAACTTGACTTCTACAGAGACTTCTGGCCATCCACAAAGCAAACTAGGCATTGGAATAGCTTGAAGGAAGTTCAAGGAAGCTCACACGATCCTCAGGCCTCACTCAAAGTCCCCATATTGTCATATCCAAATCCAGCTGAAGGAGGTATTTTTCAAAACTCTATCTCTCTATTTAGGCATCCTCAAGCCACAATTTGTGAAGCAAAAATGTAGTCCTTAACATGGTGAAGTTGTACATATGCATACTTTCCATTTATATTAACTGAGCTGAGAGAATTTGAAGTTTAAAAATGCTGAAATTACTAGGTCATGAATTAGGGATGACAAAATTCTCTTTGATCTTTGAGAGTTAGGTTACAAATCTTATATGGTTGGAATCGTGAGATTAAATGCTATATGTTTCATGTTACAAGTTTTTGTTTTTGTGCAAGCATGAGCAAGTTGTAAGTTTGAACATGATACGTGCGCAGAGCTGAAAGACAAGGACGAAGATGACTGGCTTGGGCTTTTTGGCGCGCCTTATCCTTTTTGTTTTTACTTTTCACACCCCCTGTATTACTTTTGCACCCCCTGACTATTTTCTTATATTTTTGTTTTTTCTTGCATATTTTTATATTTATTGCTTGCATTTATTTTTTCTAATGATAAAAAATACCCAAAAATAATTTATTTATTTTCACACTTTTAGTTTATTTTTTTATTTATTTTCTTACATAAAAATAGTTTATTTTTGACAAATAGTTTCTATTTTCTTGAATAAATTGTAAATACAATATAAATAATACTTAATATTTTTATTTTATTATTTTACACATAAAATATTCATTTTCTCATACATATTTAATTTTTAATATTTGTACATAATATTATTTATTATTTTCTTGTACAAAAAATGGACAAAATAATAATATAGAACATATATTTTTCTTTAATAAAAAATTAGTGTTTCCCCCTTTCAAAAATAATAATATTATTTTTCCTTATTTTCTAGGGTTAATTAATTATATTTTCTCATACCTTAAACAAATACAAAACATTTTTGCATAAATACATTGCATTGCATATTTAAATATTTGTATATTTATTTATTTCGCACAATATTCAATTGGGTTGTAATAGTATTTTTAGGGTTTATTTTGTGCAATATCCCCATTCAAAAACTTGTATCCCCCTCCTATAATAATTGTTGTAATAGCTTAGTTTACATTTACGCAATTTATCGCATTTATACCATTTTTAGTAAACTAGGGTTTGCATGACAAGATCAAAAACAAAACAAATAGACAAAACCTAATGCAAGACAAAAGCATGAAAAATGACACACTTTGCACACAAGCACCCTTAGGGTTTCACCCACTTGGTTGCCTAAAACAAAATGGCCATGTTACGCATGCGAAGTATCTTGGCAAAACAAAACAAATATAAGATCATAGTCCCTCGATGACGCTATTCAAAGGTTGCCTAAAACAAATGATCTTGGTCCCTCAAACATGTTAAGATACTTGGCAACATTGCTATCATGGTCATACGATGACCCACGCCCGTCCCGTTTAACATCCAAAGATAGGGTTGTTTACCAAATCAATGGTAAATCAACAATGTCAAAGGAATAAAAATGCACAAGAAAGACATTTGAGTAGGTAGATAGCTTCTAGTTACTTGATCAATTTCTAAACAATCCTTGCTATTTTCAAAAACAAACACACACACATTTCAAAACATTTCCAAACATCTTTCAAAACATTGAAACACTTTTCAAAAGACAAACATCTTTGTATACATTCTTACGAACGAGAATCATTACAAAGATTGCCTAAACGAATGGCCTCTTTTCAAAATACTTTTAAAACCACACAAAACACCATTTCAAATAATTTCAAAGCAAAGCAAGTGATCTAAACAAGTAACTAAGAGCTCATGGAAAACCATGGATGAAAAGGGTGCTAGCACCTTCCCTTTTCATAACCTACCCCCCGAACTCAAGAAAACATCTCAAAGGTCTTTCCTGTGCTTTTTTACCTTTCCTTTTTGGATAAAATAAAAGTCGGTGACGACTCTTGCTAACCGCGACATTTTGCGAACACATACGCAAAACCTCAAGTCAGTTCTCTTACCGCATCACAGGTGGCTATTGAAAAGATGGATACCCACACCTCTCAATTTCAATAAGAGACAAGGAGTAATTAAAATAATACCACAGCTACAATAAAAAATTTGGAAGTTCAAATGGGACAAATTACACAACAGGTAGTGCCGCGAGCACAAGAAAGTCAGAAAAGTCATGAGAATGTGAATGATGAAAAAACAAAGAGTGAGAAAGTTGATAGAGAAAAAGAAGATGAGGTGAAGTTTGATAATATCATAGAAGTAGATCTGGAAGTTAGAGGACAGGAACAAACAGGAAGAAGTGGTGTCACCTATGAAGCCAGTTGAAAAGAAGACTAAACCAGTGATCAAGTTACCGTATCCATCTTGAGTGGCAAAGAAGGACACAAATGAAAAATATTTTGAGAAATTTGTCAAAATTTTCAAAAAGCTAGAGATCCACATACCGTTCTTTGAAGCACTCGATAAAATGCCATTGTACAAGAAATTCATGAAGGAGGTACTTTCAAAAAAGAGAACAACAGAAGATGGACATGTAACCATTGATGAAGAATTGTGTACAATTGTGCCAGAGAGAAAAATACCTGTCAAGTAGAGGGATCCGGGGTCAGTTGCAATACCATGCACCATAAAAGACAGATTTCAAGAGTGTTCTGGTTGATTCTAGCTCTAGTGTGATTTTAATTCCATTATCGATTTTTAAGAAGTTCAGTATTGAGAAGATAAGCGGGAGTAGGACAAAATTGAAATTTTTGATCACACCGTCAAGCAGTCATATGGGATAGATGAATATGTATTAGTGGAAATTGACAATTTTGTTTTCCTAGTTGATTTTCAGATCATGGACATACCTAAAGAGGAAGGAACTCATATCATTCTTGGTCGACCATTTATGCTGACGAGTCGATGCAATTTTGATATCGATACAGGTAATTTGACATTGAAATCATTTGATGAGGAGATAACCTTGAAGGTGTTGGAAATCAAGAAGCAAGGTGGAAAGAATAAATGTTCAGTCGGAATGATCAAAGTAGAAGGATAAGGCAACAATTCAAAATCACCCCCAAAAGAAGTCTTAGGAAAAATATCTCAGGTGGCATCAATAAAAATTCCTAAGCTCAGTCAAGAAGGAAAGAAGAGAAAGAAGAAGGAACACCGAGCTGAGGAGATAGAAGTTGGAAGTGGCTGGAAGCACAAATGGGTTGATACTTTTGATTTGAATGAGTTCTGGATTGTGAAAGAGACAAGCAACAAGGTGTGGAAGAGGAAGCAACCCCATAAGGGGATGAACCATTGAGCCATGCGAAGTTAAACGAAGCACTTCGTGGGAGGCAACCCACTCTTCTAATAACTTAGTTTTTTTTTGCAGGTAATAAAAAGGGAGTCTTACTGGTGAAAGCTAGGAGGCAGTAACATGTGTTGCATTACCCTCCGTGAGTCCCCTTCTCGAGCTTGTTATGAAACATTGGGGTCAATGTTTAGTTCAAGTTTGGGGGGGGGGGGTATTTCTTTTCTTCTTTTCGAATTATTTGTTAGTTCTATGAAAATTACGGTGTAAATCCACGAGTTGAAGTCCTTCTAATTTGGCTGATTTTTTTTTGTTTTGATCAAGAACTTGGTTCTCATAGAGTTCGGGAATAGTATATAGAGACAAAGGGATGGTTGTTCGAGGGTAGGAATTTTAGAATAACGTGACCGAGATACGAGTCTAACGTGTAGATTTGTACCATAGTACTTGAATCCTGAGAAGTATTCCTTGAGTAGTTTATCTTGATAGTCTGGCATAATATAGATTCACATGCATGTAAGACTGGTTAAGAAATAAACAAAGCTGGGACCAAATAATGAAAAGGCAATAAAAGGAAACTAGCTCGCTAAGTTGGGTAGCCCTCACCAGGTTATTCGTCCCAAAGGGGGTTGATCTCCAAACGTCGTCCATAAAGGAAAATATATAAACTAAAATTTTTTGAAAAAATCATCTGAAATTATAAAGGAGCAAAAGGTCTTATTTTGTGGCTGAGCAAAAAAAATTCTTGATTAGTCTTGTGTATGTGATGGTCATCAATAATTATCACTTCCTTAATTTGACTATCCGAATGAAAAAGGAGGAAAATCGGAAAGAGACTTAAGTACAAAGCATACTTAGAGAGGTATTTGAAGAGGAAACTCTAGATTTAAAGATTCTTAAACAAACTCTTCACGTCATGTGAACATCGAACGAACTGCTTTTTGATCAATTTGAACGGATGTCCCACGTATGAGTATCAGGTAGCTGTGATTTTCATGAGTTATTGTAATGGTCGCTTGGGGTCAAGCAACAGTTTAAGCTTGGGGGAGTTTGATCATTGGTTTTCCCATCTTTATTTACAATTGAATTTAATTATACTTTCTTTATTTTGTCAAGTGTTTTATTTCATTTTTCTATGTTTTATGCGTTGGTTATGCATTTTGTTATTTTCAAACTCAGAGGAATAAAACCAGGAAAATCAGTGCAAAAAGTGCAAATTTGGAGTTTTGGAGGAAGTCTAAAAAACCAAGCTACATGGTACCTTACACGGCCACCCGTGTCGCCTGACATGGGCCGTGTCAGGAGAGCATGCATAGCTACAATATGGGAGCAGAGGTTGACACGGGTGCCTGTGTCAGCTGACACGGCCCGTGTCAGAAGGTCTGGGCAAGATTTCTTATTAGAATGATGGACAAAGGCCGATACGGGTGCCCGTGTCAGGTGACATGGCTCATGTTGACCAGGATGCTGAATTTGAGTGTTTTCATGATTTTGTATGATTTGGGACCCAGAGGGGCGTCTTGGGAATTTTCGATCGATACAAATGGATTATGCACTATTTAAATGAGTTTGGAAGAAGAATTAAGGACTTTTTGATAGAAGAAGATTAGGAACAATAAAGATTGGGGCTTTCAAGAGATTTGGAGACGGAGATTCCTTCATGCGCGGAAGCAATTGAAGATAGAAGAATCCTCACCTTTTGTAATGTCCAATTTTATTATTGCTTTTCTTTTTAATACTATGAGAGGCTAAACCCCCAAATGCTGGGGGGGGGGGGGGGGTCCCTGATTTGCAAATGTATTGATTTAGAATTCTTGGTATTAATACAATAGTTACTTTTCAATTTAATTGTTCAATGTTCTTATGCCTTTCCTATCAGACAAATAGGGATTGATCACGGTTAAAAATTAGGGCTGGACCGCCATTGTTAAGGTTTTTGAACAATTAGACTATAGTAGATATCACCTAGGACTAGGGATACCCTATAGGTCACCGGTAAAATCTTGATAACATAAATGCTTGGTTTCATCATAGTTCACTAAGGACTTAGGTATTAGGATGAAGGACCAAAGATTTTCTCACTAAGGACTTAGGAGAAAATAAACTAAAGATTCAGTAGTTGAAAGTAATGAACTTGTTGAAGAGATCAAGAATGAAGGTTAATACGAGGTCAAATCACACACTTACCCTAGCATGCTCCTCATATCTGTTTAAAAACCATTTTATCTTTCTGTTGATTAAGTGACAATTTCAAAACCTTCTCCCAAATTAAATCTTTTGTTTAATCGAACCATGTATTATCCTCAGTACCACAACAGTCTTCGAGATCGATATCTGGGGGGAAATTCCCTATTATTACTGCAAGGTAAAATAATACACTTGCTATTTTTCCCATTACTCATGTGTACCTACTAAAAGTAAGGATATACCACATGCTTATGCATTTTCCCCGTTCAAAGGGAACCTGGAAACAAAGTTGTTAAATGTGTATCTTGACAACTTGGTAATAGAGGATATACGATTTTATTCTTAAGTCGATCACCATGAAACACATTCCTTTGATGACATATTCTTATACTCTAGATGGTTGGCTTGCGGTTTACTTTTGACGTTTCCTCATCTTCCTGAGTGCATTATGCATTAGTTCGGCTACATGCAATACATTCCCAGAGACCATTCTATGTTTTCTCCTCCCGCTATGAAACATATAGATATGGATGCTATGTTTGATGATCATCTTAATCATCTAGTACTAGAGGAGGCACGAAGTACCATAGCTGAGAGCGACTAGAGCTACAAATACAGTTACAACTAATGGTTCTTCATAGTGTCACATCCTTATATGGTACAAGATATCTTAGGAGATCCAACGAGGCTAGCTTATCAAGAGATACTACAGGAGGAGTGGGCTAGGACATATCATGATATTGATGTGTTGCATAGATGTTATTGTATCATGGAGATTGGGCATACATGTGTTGACAAAGGACTCTTTCTAGACATTTTTCATTTCTAGATTTTATTGCTTTGTGTTTACTTTCTGTTTTTACTTCTCAGACTATTATTTGGAAAATTCAAAATTTCTAGATTCAATTAAATTGTTTGGCATTATTTATGATATTTACATATATGCTATGCTTTAATGTTACACTAATTACTATATACATAATGATATAAATATCTCTGTGTGTGCCTGGACGTATCACTTTGTAACCCATATTAATGACATTTCTGGAAATTGGGATTTTTGCACTGTGTCACTCGCCACACATTCTGTGACGATCACCAGACCCTTATAAAGTGTGCCGCTCGACACACATTTTGTGCCCCTCGGCGCATAATAAAAACCTACGCGTGTATTTGTTTCTACATATACCACTTTTGTTCTCTTTCTTTCATCTTCTTCAACTTTCATTAAACTACATTAAAACCCATTCTCCCTATTCTTCGCCCCTAACCGTCCCACATCCTCTATTTCCAAAATTATCATTAAACCCTATTAAAACCCACTCCCTGTGTTCTATATTATTCTTTATTTTAAGCACTTGAGAAACAAAAACGAAAACCCACAACCTTCTACCAGTTTCGTAACCCGAACCCATTCACCTTCCTTGTATCTAATTATGTCTTGAAGAGTACAACACCCAAGAGGAGAACCTAACCTTTCAATAATCGTGTTCAAAAATGGCAAAGTTGGGGTACATCAGGAAGCTCAGTACCGAAAGTTTTATCAACGTTCGATTACCTCTATAAGGTATGTTGATGTTAACTGTCTGCGTGAGTTGGGACTGTTAGATAGTGTGTAATGGCTACTTCAAAAATCTGACCTGACTTATGACTGCACAGTGAACCACCCAACTTATGAATCCTTGACCTTAGAATTTTTGAGCTCTTTCTCCTACAACACACCAGCAGATAACAACATGTACCTCACCGGCACTACAAACTTTAGATTGTTTAAGGATGAATATTCTGTGAATAAAGAAGCTCTGAGTGATTTGTTACATTTTCCTCGTGGAGGAGAGGTATACTACCGAATCCCTCCAGAAGCAGATTGGGCATCAACAACATTCGGTCTATGGCACGATTTAACTGGTGAGCGACCTTCTAGTTGGGAGGGACTTTTTTCCTCCTCTATTCATAATCCTTCCATCCTCTATTTTCATGGCATTCTTTCCAACACCATTTTCGGGAGGGAAAACAACAACAAAGTTAATTCCAAGGAATTTTTTTTCCTGTACTGCATCTTCACTCCTAATTGGAAGATCAATGCTAGTGTATTCCTCTTGGCACATATCCAGTCTGTTTGTGCAAAGGGTACAACCCCTTTCCGTATTGGAGGGTTAGTCACCTCTATAGTGCTTACTTTGAACTTAGAGGATAGACTAGAAAATTTGCCTTCATTGCCAACTCTATTTATTGATGTTGACAATTGTCGTGCTGGGCACCTAATCAAGGCTAGAGAGGATGGAAGATATAATCTTATGGTGCGGAATAAAGTAGTTTCAATTATTATTTTTCCTAATCCCTTGATCACGTATGTCACAAATATGGAGAAGTGGTGTTATGATCTAAGTGCTACTGCTCCAGGTGAAAACATCCGGGATAATCAAGGTGGACCGAGCAATGCTGAGCCCGATGAAATGGAGAAAGTACTAGAGCAAGAAGCTCCACAACCTGACACACACTCACATGCTGCCCAAATTCCTACTAAGAATCTTGCAGGTTCATAATCCTGGCACCAGCCCCGAAGAAGAAGAAACCAGGGGCAGCCAACTACTGTTAATGACATTTATGCTGAAATGTTGCAACATTATGAAGCCGAAGCTCAACACTATCAAAGAATGGAAGCGCAACATAACGAGATGATGCAAGAGGTCCGACACCTTCAGCGGGATCAACATGACTACGCCTACTAGCATGACCGTAGTATGTCAAAGCTTACCGAAGAGATGCAAGTATTAACTTATCGGGTTAACGGCCTACACGACTTTATTACTCATGTCAGACTACAGGGGTTTGGTGTAGAGCTTTTCCAAGGAAGAGATGATGTACGTGGGGGAGAAGGAGCATGGGCATGTCATGGTGCATGTGGCCGAGGCGAAGAGTAGTCATCATCTTAGTTTTTTCCTTCCTTTCTCATATTACATCATTGCATTGGGGACAATGCTCAGTCTAAGCATGGGGAGGGAAGCTTTACCGCTTCCATTTACCTTTTTCTAAGTAGATTTACATTATCGCAAATTTCCCTTAAATAAAAGTTTATGTACTATCAAGTCTTCATATGCAGATTTTAGTTCATTATTTGACTTCCTAACTTTCTTGAGTCTTAACAAAATTTTTACTTGACACATTCAAAGAGTATATAGGTTGCTCACTCTTAAAATATTTTAGAAATTTTGAGTGAAATTTAAACAAAATCGATATTGTTTTAACACTCTAAAACCCCCGCTTACGCGAGACCAATTTATATACCTATTACACCTAAACCTCAATCTTTAAAGTAACCCCGAGTAGTTTATATAAGCAGTCAACACCATCTTAAAAACAAACTACGTAGAGAGCTGATGACTATAAGTGAATGGTCTTAAAACATTTCCCAAAAACATCTTGTAATGATGAATTAAAAACAGGGAATGCACTAATTAAGTTAGGTGACCCTCACCCGATTACTTAATCCAACAATTGCGGAACCTATAAAATATGTTATAACAACCCGATGTAAGTTATTTCAGAGGTTTCTCGTGCTAAACTTGGTAGGGAGGACTACGGTTCTATTTCCCGCATCTTGCAATCAGATTAATAAAGGGGTTACCAATTTATGTACCAGAACCCCGTACTTAAAATGACCATCACTAACCGGCTACTCTACTATGTGCGTACAATAAGATAAAGGGTTAAATGTGATTGCGCTAGAACAAAACGGGTGTAACAAAGCAACATGAATTAAGTTAAGCTATAATAGCATGACTGGGACTGGTCTGCATAAGGTAGGGTTGTTTAGTGTCATTATTGTATCTTTAGTGTGAATATTGAGCTTATATTGTTCTAACGAAAATGCCATGCAACCATATACAAATTGATTTGTGTCATGTAATTGCATTTAACCTGTGCTTAAAAGATTATCATGTTGATTATTTGCTTGAGGACAAGCAAAGGTTCAAGTATAGAAGAGTTTGATAACGCAAAAATAAATAGTATATTGGACCTGATTTGCATAAATAAAGTTACCATTTTATCTTGACTATGTTGCTTTACGTTGGTATTTCAAATTTGTTTCAGGTAATTATTTCCCACAAGGCCCACTTGAGAAAAGGAGAGAAATGGAAAAGAAATGGACTGAAAATCACAAAGTAGTAGAGAGCAGCAGGAAAATTCATATCAGAAGGTTGTGACGGTCGTCACACCTCCCTGACGCTCGGCACAAGTTAAATATGTGTGCCCCTCGACACACATGGTATGACAATTGGCACATATTAAAAATATGTGTGCCCCACAACACACATTAGATGCCACTCGTCACAAGCTCTTTTCAGTGTTAACTACAAAGTTTTCTCTATGTTATCTCCACGTTACGATTGTACCAACCACGACTCCTACATTTCCTCTTGGTTTTTCTCCACGCACGAAATCTTTTGAGACGGGGCCATGAAGTCACTACTCTTAAATTCTCTCAATGAATTTGTTATAGGAGAGAACTATAAAAGGACGATGGTTTACAATAGAAGCCTCTCTCTCTCTCTATATCCCATTATTCCAATTTTTCAAGAGTTCAGAAGTTCTGTTTAGAATCTTTAAGCAGATAAAACCTTCACCTAAACAACAATAGTTTTCTACACCGGAAAGTTATTGCATCATTAGTTTCTTTTCATTGTCTCCTGAATTTTGTTTAGTTTTTTTTGTTTCTATTTTTGAATTTATTCTCCGCGAAGCAAATCCTTCCGACCTATGGAAAATTGTTTTCAGTACTAGAAGTGTTGCAGAAAACTCCATTTATATTTAATTCCAGGTTTTAAATTAAATTATTTTAATGTCCTTTATTTATCAATCATGACTGAATCACTATATGCTTACTATTATTTTGTGTTCGTAATAAATAATATGTCCGGCTAATTTCTCTGATACCGGTATGTAAGGTCATAAATATTTCCTCTCTTTTTTTTAAAATCCCCCAATTTCCAGATCCGGCTAATTTCCCTGATACCGGTATGTAAGGTCATAAATATTTCCCCTCTTTTTTTTTAAAATCCCCCAATTTCCAGATTCCGTCTACAATATCCCTTAGCACCAGATTCCTCCAAAGATTCATTTACTTTTTCATCATGGCATTTTTATATTGACCGTGACTTTTATTTTTATTTTTTAAATCCATGTTTTTTTTTTGTTTTTTTTATTTTTACAAAATATATATTAATTAGTCATTTCTGTTTTTGTTTTTAATAATTATTTAAATAAAAATTAATAAATAATTTCTTGGACTTTTTGGACATTTTACTCTAAACATGTTTTCAATTCAAATACTATTCATGAGTGTTTGCTATATAAACACTAATGTTGTTACCATCCCAACCTATGTCAGATTATTTTTCCAGTAATTAACCACACTAATAGAACAACAACCACATTCAACATGCCTGCAATATCAATGCTTCTTGGTGCATTCCCAACTTGCAGCAACCACTTAGAAGCATGAAAAAGAGTGTTCCATGCATCTTTCATCTAAATAAAACTTGTGAGAAATTCTATTGGAAATTTCATTCAACTATATTCATGATTTTTGCTCCAATCTTCATCATCTCCACCATGTACATCATCATTTAATCGTGGATCACAATGACGGTGGTAGTATGCAGATTTTTGCACAGTAGATGCATTTTTTCTCTTCAATATTTTTGATTCAATTGTGCTCTTCAACATAAACTTGTGAACGATTGTAGTTGAAATATCATGACTGATTAAAATTTACCTGCTTGTGGCTGGTGGCTGGCTCTACAGAAAGTAAGAGATAATACGTGGGACTTATTCCATGATAGCTGCACACTGCAAAACTCACATTCTCTTTAGCTCGCCACTGTGTACTCTTTAATAAAATGTACTCTTTAATCACTTAATTTCCATATTGTAATTTGTACACAAGTAGCCATGCATATATGAAACCCATGCTTATTATTATAGATTAGTAACTACTTTCCAATAACCAATCAATTACTTTTCTACTTTTCTTGTCTATGCCATGAAGAATATATATAGATAACAATCTACAAGGAAATACTATAACCAACTTAATCCAAAGCAATCCTTGAAAAATTGGAGCAGTAACGAAAATTTAAGTATAATTGGGTGAATTGACCACACGAGGGAAACAAAAGCTGAGATCAAGTTTAGTTCATAGAAAATTATCACTTCGTTAAATCTGTGGTCAGATAGTAATTATAGCACTGTAGCATAGTTGAATTTGAACTAACTATTGTTTTCTGCAATTTGCAACTTTACAACTGAAAACACATTTGCAACCTATGAAGCACGGACACGGGAAATCTTCAATGTCCTCCATTTCTTCTACTTCTGTGTTGTGATCCACGGTTAAATGATGATGTACATGGTGGAGATGATGAAAGTTGGAGCAAAAATCATGAACGTAGTTGAATGAAATTTCCAATAGAATTTCTCACAAGTTTTCTTTAGATGAAAAATGTATGGAACACTCTTTTTCATGCTTCTAAGTGGTTGCTTCAAGTTGGGAATGCACGAAGAAACATTGATATTGCAGGCATATTGAATGTGGTTGTTGTTCAATTAGTATGGTTAATTAATGGCAAAATAGTCCCACATCGGTTCGGAAGTTAACAACATTAGTGTTTATATAGCAAACACTCATGAACAATTAAATTGAAAACATATTTAGAGTAAAATGTCCAAAAGCCCAACAAGTTATTCATTAATTCTTATTTAAACAATTATTAGAAACAATTTAAAAATAAAAGCTACGCTGCCAATATGAAAATGCCATGCTAGAAAAGTTAATGAATCTTTGGAGGAATCTGGCGCTAAGGGGTGTTGTAGACGGAATCTGGAAATTGCGAGGTAGAGTTTGAGGTTTTAATCAGCCAGTGGTAATCAAACATTAGCTTTAAATACATGAGAGTGGTTTAGGATTAATTAGATTCTATTTATTTTCAAAAAGTATTTTTAGATTTTAAATAAGACAGCGAGAAGAGTGTGAGATAAAGGTTTTTAAACTGATAGTGTTTTTACTGAGACAATGTTTTGAATACTCAAGGTATGCCAATAACTTACTAAATCCGCAAAGTCAGACGTATCACGTCGGTGTCCCGTTATCAAATATTTCATTTAAGTCTAAGTTTATTTTCGTCTAACCTAAAACCTAAGATTAATTATTAGCCTTATCTTTACACAGTGATTTTAGATAGCAGTAATCCGATTATCAGTCCTTGTGGGTTCAATATCTTTTAAAATACACGATTCGACTGTGCACTTGCAGTTACTACACCCGATAGACTCTCAAAGTCGCAATCACCTATTTTAATAAGTACCTTTAAATGTTGTCAAACAAGTTTGAACCATAACTTGCTAATAACAGGAACTAAATACTTGACCATAACTTGTTTTAAACAGGAACAATAACATCATTTTTCGAACTATAACATCATTTTTGAACTATAACAACATTTACCCATAACACCAGAACTATAAAACAAGAACAAAATTTGTTATAGAATCAAAACAACATTTTTGAACAATAACATTATTTCGTTTTCCACCAAAATCTATTAAAAAACATTTGAGAAAGTAATGTAACATTAACTTAAATCTTGTTCATTATGTTAATTCTCTATTTTTAGGATTGACATTAATTTTAGTAAAAACAATATAGCAGCAATATGTTAAATAAGATGTATTATCTTGCTAAGAAGAACATGTTGAGATGAAAAGTTCTTATCATCTGGAGCAACATGTCAAATCAGATGTCCGATGCAGGGTCATTCGACATCCCGCCTGTGTTGGGCTGGACAGCTGGATCAGTTCAAGATTTAACAGATGCAGAATATTTTGGGAATATTATGCTATCTTATGTGGCATTCTTTTATAGTTATGGAAGATTCAAGAAGAATATTGAAGAATATTGACTTTCTAATTATGGAGATAAATTAGGAAAGATTTGCTTAAAGACCTATTTTATAGCAGAAGTTTCTGCTGATTTGTAGCAGCTAATATGTTGTGATTTGAAGCCTAAATCCAATTGGGAAAAATGTTATAAATATAAGCATTGTAACCTATAAAAAAGTAATATCCGTGAATATAAAGATGTAGTAATTAGGGCTAATTTTGTACCACTCTCTAGGAGAGTTGGTTGTGTGATCTACTCAGGTTGTGAGTTGGTCTGCGTTATAGAGTTGTAATATCTCTATTATTGTTCTCCTCAAAGATGTGAAGCAAGAGTGGGTATTTTTCTTAGAGGAAGCTTGTAAGCAACTCCAAGTTATGTTCTTAGTAAAGAGTCTTGGCTAGGTATTGTCATGGAAGTGTGTCTTATAGTTTGTCTTCATGGAAGTGGGTCTTCTTGTGTTTTGTCCAATTGATGTATGTGAGTGATGAGGGATTGAGGAGGGCCTCATATCTAGGTGAGTCTTAGATAGAAAGTTAGCACGGGTAGTGATTAAGTGAGAATTTATAAACGGGAGAGTTTAACTTCAAATTGATACTATTATAATGGACTTTGTCCATGGATTGGTATACCCTCGGAGTAGAAGAGTTTTTCTGAACTAGGTTAACAATTCACGTGTGTTGTTTATGCTTTTCCATACTGTTTTATATGTTTATACTTTGTCATGTTTGTTTAGATCAGATTCAGATGTCTCAACATGTCATATGACATCTGAAGTTTGACATACTAGAATTTCAATTGGTATCAGAGTAGGCATCCTATTCTTTTTCTGGGTGAGATCCTAGGATGATACTTTTTGGTCATAGGCAAGGAAGAAGGTGATTATAGAAAAGTTATTTGAACTTGGATAAGTTCCTATTATTGTTTGAACGGTCCCTAGAAGTGGAGGATGGACTATTTGTGACAGAGTATGTATTGTACTTGTCTATTGTTATCAGACAAGTAGCTTTGGTGGTGAGCTGATATGTTGGGTTTGATTTATTTTCATACCTAGGTTGTTTTGGTTGCACCTGAATTGTGGTGGTTTTTTGTTGTTCCTAAAAGTTGTTGAGGAGTGTTTTTGTTTCTGTTGCATGGTATCTGATGTAACCCTGGGTTTTTCCTTGAGTAGTAAGGTATTTTATTGGAATGCAAGTATGGGAATTGCATTAGCGTTTGGTCTCCTCAGCAGGTCTATCCTTGTTATTATTGGAAGATGGATTTCCATTTAAAACCTTGAAGGTGAACAAGGTTTGTTTAAGTGTTCCGTGAGAAGGGAACAAATGTTCTACTGGATGTTAGAACATGTTTTTTTTTGCATGTGTGCAGCTTCTTGTTGAATAAAATATGCTTTGGGTGCTAAACATATGTGTGTTGATCACATATGTTTGGAACCTACTCCTGATCTTGAAGAGGAGGCACTTGGGTTGTGTATCTAAGAAGTTTCTTGGAAACATGTCTTAGAGAAGTAGGCTGATCAAGGGATGATCAACCTATTGACTACTTTTTAGTTCAGTTTATTTCTGGTCCAAGTAAGTAGGAGTGCAGAAGTTGAGCTCAACAGTTTAGTGGTGATTTGTTGAAGACATCCCTGCCAGAGTCTTTATGGAGGTCGAGCTCAAATGTCTAGGACATTCTCTCTATCATCTGGAAGTCCTTCTGATCAAATGAGCCAGATTTATGGAATCTTGTTTATGGCCATGAAATAGATTCTATGTGAGAGGTGTTATGGGAGTGTACCAACTGCAGGTTGTGCTGTTATTGAGATGGAGAATGTATGATTATTTAATATGTTCTTAGGGGTTGTTGAGGTGGAGTCCTTAATTTGGAGTTGGAAGACTTTGAAGATATGTCAGACGAAATGTCTTGACATCTTTGTATTGAAAATTTATTTTTCTCAATATGTCTGGTGATGTTCTCATAAACCACATGGAGGTTGTTTACTCAAACTTGATATTATTATCAAGTCTATAAGAACACGGAACTCTTATTTTATTGAAGTGAAAGGTCTTTCAAAGGGCTGTGTGCATTGAAGATGTATCAATCTGAGTTCAGTGGTTGATTGGTGTCTGCACTTTGGAGTATCATCCAAATCACCTAGGATAAGCATTTCAGATTTGTGTCTGGAGCTAGGAGAAGTTGCTAAAGTTCAGACATGTGGTATTCTCACATGATGAAACATTTTCTTCTGCAAGGATTGAAGGGAATCCTTGTACCTTGAAGGATTGGAAGAAGCAGACTGGTTATGGTATGTTGATGCCTTATTTGTTGGAGTTTGCTCCAGATACCTATTAGAGGGAATCTCCCCTTTAGGCGCAGAAGGATCGGATCTATCACCTCAAAGTCAGACAGGAGGTCTGGACATTGTGATACGTAGAAGAAGCTTCTTGAGGTGTGTTGTATGTAGAGTACTGCATATGCTTGTGATCTAGTATTGAAGGATGATAAACTAATGATGGTTGATTCTCTTATGTTTCCTTCAAGAGTGATGTATAAATTACTATGATGTTGTCTCCAGAAACATAATTAAAGGTGAAATCCATGTGACTGGGATTGATGTTGGAAAATATGTTGGAAAATCACCTCAGGTGTTTGCAACTTCATGGAAGGAAGTTGTATTAAAGATCATGGGGTGAGAATTGGTGATCACCATTGGATTCCAAAATGGGAAGTCTGACCATGATGGAGTATGAAGTCCAGTCACTGACCAAGTCTGTAATGTTATGAAGAATCCTCTTGTGCTAGGAGAGTAAATAATAAGAATGTTAGATCAAAAGTTCTAACATTTATGGAAGGGGGCATCATCTTCTGTTTGAGGAAATTTTCCTCTGATGATGAGTACCTTGTCAGGAGATGGGTATTAGTCTGATATGGTAAAGATGTGCATATGATTAATGGTAAATACCTTGTCGGGAGCAGAGTACTTATCTGATGTGTGACTGTAAATCTGCTTTCTGAACCGTTGGTTTAGAAATTGTTTGAGAGTTTATTTCTCTCCATGACATTCAGGTGCTTGTGATAATCTGAATGAGCTCAAGCTCAAGCACCCCAAAATACTTCCAAGCACCCTGCAACTCAAAATCTGCCACAACTTGACAATTTTGAGTTTCACATAGCCATCTCCAAATCCACTCGTGCGTATTGAGTTCTAACCATCCAAACACATTATATACTTCATATACAAGTGATCCAAGGCCCTGTTTCCTGACTGTAATCTCTCCATCATCATCCACCATTTTCAAAATTGAAGCTTACAACTTGATTTGAGTTGGGAGTTTCAGCCATCCTCAAAGCAAAGTAGGAGTTAGAATACATTCAAAGAGGTCCAGGCAAGCTAAAAAATCACCAGGCCATCTCAAAAGTTGCTCAAACTTCATACACAAATCCAGCTGCAAGAGGTAAGTTTTCAAATTTCAATATCTTGATACAAGCATTCTTTGTGCATACATTCTGAAATAAAAATGTAGACATCATTGCCCTGGATATTCCCTGAATATTCAATAGCTACAAATCCGTTGATTCACACTGTCAGCTTGTTGCAGACACAATGTCCTATCTCCTTGTTGAGACATCTTTTTCGACATGTTGAAACACCTTGTTCAACATGTTGTTGCTAAAATGGTTTTTCCAAAATGTAAGCTAACAATAATTTCAAATAAATAACACTATTTATTAGTTATATTAATTAATATTATAAATAAATTATTCCCTTTAATTTTGTCATTTTTTTTTAAATAACAAGGTATTGAAAAAAATATACACAAATAACCATGTTTCAGAGAAAATTATGCAAATAATCATGTTTCAGAAAAGACTAACAAGGAGGAGCCAGATGAGATGGCACGTCCATCTAAAATTGGCCTTAGGCACCATCTCACATGACTCATGCAGTACCTTCAAGCCATGTGAGATGGTGCATGAACTCTCTTTTTAGGAGGAGGCGCCATCTCATCTGACTCCTCCTTGTATCTGTGTTTTCTATAAATAAGACCCCCTTTCTCCACCATTATTCAGACTTTCTCACTATCTCTTCTCATTTTCTCCCAAATTTTTTCACCATGACATCTAAGATGACTTTCACAAGAGACGGCTATGTTTTTTTCTCGGTATCAATCTGCCGATTAAAATGAAATTTTGGTACATCCGTTACATGGAGCATTTTAAGAGAGAGTTAAAGCGTTGGTTAGACGGGGACATCCAAGATGGCGAACAAATTAGAAGAATCCAGAGAAGAAGAACGACCATGTCACTTACAACTGGAAAACCTCAGTGTTGGTTGGAGGAAGTCAAAATAGACAGAGACGTAATGGTGATGATGTATGGATCCGATGAAATTATTTTGATGGTTATAATTTCTTAAATATTTTATCGTGTTATTGATTTTATTTTTATCTACTGTAATTATATTTGTTTTAGTCGTGATGTCATTTTATTTGTTGTTTGTGTATGGTTTATTGTAACAAATATTCTAAGTGAAAAAAATGTATGTTTAGATCTAAAAAAAAGTGCAGATAGTGTGCATAAAATATTTATGTTTTCGAGCTAGTAGCACGAGTGGGAAAATTTTTTGGTGGTGTCCGACCTGACGATATAACCACACTTTCTTTCTAGCTTGTCAAGGGCGTCCATTTTAGTTGTGATACACTTTCTTTTGGGTTGACCTTTTTTATTCCTTTGCATTTGATCGTTATGCAAAACTATTTTCCCTTTGTACGCAGGCTAATAATCCGCTTTTGCTACCACTAGAAAGCCATTGTTGTATACGTTAAGCAAGGTCTCAACCTTGTAAGTAGGAGATAAAAGTAGTAATACATCTTGATAAGCATACATACATGCTGCGATGACATGGCAGCAAGGAATACAAAAGGCTTAAAACTTTCCATAATCGCACCAACGAGATTGTAGTAGAACCCTATACTCTTGTCTTGGCAGCCTCTCGTTGTTGGCGACTGTCTCTTTGACAATGAACTTGTGGTTATGTCGGTCGAATCTTGTAACATGATGAGTGTTGGCTTTGGAAATCTTTGCCTTAATAAATTTCATGCAGCTTTCACTCCATAGTTGTCCCGATTGTAGCATCGCGTTCCATTTTCACCTCTTTTTCCAAATAACAGAGTCATCCTAAAATATGTTGCTCTCGACCTGTTGATCATCCCATATCTAGAATGTTCCGATTTTGGACGTGTTATTAATATTTCTAGTTGTACGATTGATATGAGGTTCTTACTCGCATTGTTGGAAAGGTGGAGACCCAAAACACACACCTTTCATCTCCTAATTGGTGAATGTATCGTCACACTAGAGGATGTGTACATATTATTGGGTCTTCCTATTAAAGGTAAGGCGGTGAATGGGTCAGTTCAATAACCCAATGCTCTATGCGAGCAAATGTTTGACAAAGATATGGTAGATGGAACAGGTGCAAAGGACCAAGGTATTTTACTAACGGATCTTAAAGAAAATTATGGCTCTCTTCAATTGAATGAAAAATTGTCTGAGGAAGCTAAAATAGTTAAAGCCATAAATTATATTATCATACTATTTGAAATCCTGTTATTCCCCATCAACGACATGTTATTCGTGTTCCCCTACGCAACCAAATAAGTCTATAACGCTATTTACTTTTTATGGATTTATGATAAATAGTTGTACCTAATTTATTATTTCTCTCTTTGCGGTAGGTTTTGTGTAAGGGGCATGGATTACAGCAAAAATTCAAGGCAAAATATCGCTATATATCATAATCTTTTGGATCACATCGGCCTAGATGATGTATGTATTTCGTCCAAACTTTTCTTCTCTTAATTTTTTTAAAGTTATAATTAATATAATATAATTTTATCTGCAGTTTCTTTGGAGATCATATTTGGGTCTGGAACATCAACCTAACCCTGAGGATGCAGCAGTTTGGACTGCAAAAACTGCAATCATACAGTAGAACATTGTGGAGATGCACCAAAGGGGCCATGTCAAAATGCAGTTCGACATACATCAAGATATACTGTATCCCCCGACTTGTTTGGCACCGTGGCATATCCTTAGGATCGACGTCCAATGGGGTTTTAACAACTGGAAAAAATTCACGTCTGATTGGTTTAAGATGTTGAAGAGGCGTCACCGACATGCCTTAGATTTCCCTGTTTATCCCGTGAACTATCCTATGCGACACACAAATTAATATATCAATTGATACATATTCGTTACTAACCCTAAAATGTTTGTGGCTGATCCAAGGTATTTAATTGACCCACATACACGATGGGCATCATCCTCAAATCCCAACAAAACTACCAACAACCATACACCACCACTACTACAAAAAACTCGTGTCACGTCAGACGCGAAATGTGTTTTACCTCGACACCTGAAGAGAGGTAAATAAGGTCGTCATGAAAAGTAAAGACTTATCACCTCAATGTTTAAAACACCAAGGGGTATTTTAATAGCGCATGAGTTCGATCCACATCGTCTGCATTTTTATTATTTGCAATTTTAGTGTCTCAAGTATCTCAGATTATCAATAAAACTGAGGGGTAAAGTATTAATATTTTTTTAATTTAAACTTGTTACATTGTTTACACAGAAAATTAATAAAGTAACTTGTGTACAAAATACAATATTTATCCAAAATATTAAACTGGTTACATTATTTACACATAATATCAAAATAAAAATCAAGTTGTCCATGAAGATCATATGTTGGATCTTCAAATCTTTGATATCCATGGGAAGATCAATTGCTAGAAACAATATGTTTTCAATTGCTTTTCCTTGCATTTGTTTATGATATAAACAAAAAAATGGTTAGATAAATAAATAACTTTATGTTCAAATAAACATTTAAGAACACAAACCTTAAACCCAAATAATTTTCCACTCTTGCAATCCATCTTAGAGAACTCTTCATGATCAGGACTCTTACAAATTTTAAAGTGGAGGGTAGTTTCAAGCGCTTCATGATGTTGTATTATGAATTTTTGATATTCAGATTTCTTTTATAATGGAAGTTATTTAGGTTTCACACATATCACTAATGGAAGTGTCTTGAGCGTTGATAGTCATGAAAATGGACGACATAGATTTGATTAAGGATGGTGATAAATATCCTCAAAATTAATGCTAAAATATCCCCTCGATTTTTAGGAAACCCGAGGTGAAATGTTTTTATTATTATTAATTTTAATTTACATAACTTACAAAGAATTTTAAAACACAATATTACAACAAATCCATATTCTTGGAGATAAATAAATCTTTTCTATAAGGAGTTATTGGGAATAAATTGTTTACAACAGATCTTTGGTGAAATCCTCAGAGATCTCATAGTCTTCGGAGTCCTCAGAGATTTCATGCTCTTCAGAGATTTGTTCTTAAGTGTTTCTAGGTCAAGAATTTTCATGGCAATGAATAGTGGTAAATATTTCCTCTATCTGTCGCGGCTACATATTAGTTAGAATTAGGATAAAACCAGTTTTACAAATTCCAGATTTTACCTCAGTTATTTTTAAAAACCGAGGTAACATTTGTTATAAACACACACACACACACACACACACACACACACACACACACACACACACACACACACACACACACACACATATATATATATATATATATATATATATATATATATATATATATATATATATATATATATATATATATATATATATATATATATATATATATATATATATTTGACAATTACATTGTTTACACAAAATATTAAAATAAATGGTTTACAATAAAATTTTTCTCTTTTGAATGAATATCTTCACTGATATCCATCATCCAAAGGCTCAACTCTCTTCTTTGTGTAAGTTGAAGCAAGAATATTAAAATACATTATTACAACAAATGCAGTGTCATCATAGTCGTTGTTATTCTTGGAGAATAACAAATCTTTGTTGTAATCCAGTTTAGTTCCATACCCTTGTGTGCATGCTTTTTAAGTTCAATGATTTGAATGCATCCATCTTCTAATAAGTTATTTGTTCTAAACATTAGAAAATATTTTTTCTACACCTGCAATCCATCATAGGAAGTTTATTCCAAAAATACAACAACAACATCAATACCATTATGTGAGATAGATTGCAAGGACAGAAAAAAATATTTTGTTATAGATAGAGGAACATTGAAGATTTTTTCTGTCTTGCAATCCATCCCAAAGAATGATGCATGCGAGTTTGGGGCGACTTCATATAAGTAAGGATTAGGGTAAAATTTAACGAGTGTTTTTATAGTAAAATCTGATTATTTTATCCCTCAGTTATATAAAAAATCGAAGGGTTATATCATTTAATTTATACTTATAAATAAATAAAAACATAAACTGCAATAGTTGGGATTCAAAGCGTGTCCTGACTTGCCTTTCCCCTTGATTATTTTAAAACCCGAGGGAAATTGTGGATTTTTATTTTTATAAATAATAAAAGATGGCGCGTCTTGCCATTTTACCTCAATTTTTCTTTGACAGAGGTGAAAGCTTCGTCATGAAAAATGTTATTTGTTGTAGTGCGCCCAACAATAACCCCAACAACAAACGCAACACACATCAACCTCCCACCAAACATAACGACGATACAAATCCACTAGCATCTAACCACAAACCCAAAATCAATACCAATACACATATATGCCCCCATACAATCCCAATATCAGGAACATCGACCATACATCTGCCATCCCAATGTGGGCCCCTCATTATCTCACCTTAGCCCAGACCTTGGCTTACCTGAAGAATATTCCCCAACCAACCCAACTTACCATCAGCCATCATATCACCATAGCACCCAACAATCACAGTATCAAACTCCGCAAGATTCATTTCCTTTTTACCCCCTTATTCAGATGACCAGTGGTATCGACCATCCATGGAACCCCACCCCGCACCAATAAGACCAAACTTAGAGGGCATGGGTAACCAACTCTTTGAAAGCGAATCTTTCGGATATGCTGATCTGACAGATTTCATGGATTCTGAGCGCATTGACTTCGCAGGGCCCTCGACCCAACCACAATAGGAAAATTGTCGAAACGCATCACGAGTTATGCGAGGTTGCGAATGCGGAACCACGGGTCGTTATCGAATCCCGGAAGACATTTAAGTAATATGTAATTTTTATTCCCATTATGTAATCGTTTCATTATTATTGAAAATCGAAGTTTCAATTCTGCGAAATTGTCTTTTATTCTTAAAAAAAAAAGAAAGGAAAAGGAAAATAGCACATAGACGCCATCTGAGAGGCTTACGACTTTTCACATGCAGCTAAACGTCATCTCATTTGACGTGACCTTTAAAAAAATGAATGCATGCACCATTTGAGATGACTGAAGCTTATATTGTATTTCTAAAATATAGTTATTTGCGTAATTTTCTCCGAAACATGATTATTTATGTTTTTTTTTTTTAAAATTTTTTTTTAGTGATGAATGAAAAAATTGTCACATGATAATAATCAAAATTATGATTTATATTTAATATGTTGGGAGAAGAACTCTGGCCTTGCCTTAATGAATCTCAATTATTTGAATTGACTTGATTTACCCAAGGAAAAAAGAAAGCTATGGGTGAGTATGTAATGTACTACCACAATGTTTGTACAGTGTAGAAGTAAACATTGACATGTGAAAGAAACATGAAATGAATCCTCGGCATCTGGAACCTTATATAAACCGCCAAGTCTTAATCAATGTTCGAAACATCCTACGTCTCATTTCCAAAACAACTCAAAACCTAATCATGTCCCAACCACAACCCTCTTCTTCTTCTTCTTCTTCCGACCCTCCACCTTTCGATCCCAACCAACCCTCCATTCCTATTTCATACCCAATCAAAACCCTCCAAGACCTTCAATCTCGCTCTTACTTCGATTCCTTTCACTACCCTTTTAACATATCTTCAGTTCCCATTTCTTCTTCTGAACTTCCCAATAGACGTAGATTGTTGGTTTGTCATGATATGGCTGGTGGTTACTCTGATGATAAGTGGATTCAAGGTGGGACTAATCCCGATGCTTATGCTATTTGGCATTGGCATTTGATTGACGTTTTTGTTTACTTTTCTCATTCGCTGGTTACTCTTCCTCCTCCTTGCTGGATTAACACCGCTCATCGTCACGGTGTCAAGGTACTTACTTGCTTACTTGAACTTTGTTTAGCTGGTTATGGTTATAGTTCAGCTCATTTGTTTCAATGTCAATTGATTTGAATCTGAAAAATGGGTTATTCTTGAGTTGTTCTTGATTCTTTGATATTTCAGGTGCTGGGCACTTTTATCACCGAATGGGATGAAGGAAAGGCTACCTGTGATGTACTCCTTTCAACAAAGGAGTCTGCACAAATGTATGCTGAACGTCTCGCAGAGCTTGCTGTTCGTTTAGGCTTCGACGGGTGGCTAGTAAATATTTCGCTATCTCTCTTTGCTTACTTATAGAGTTTCTAGTTTGCGGCAGCACATTTGTTAGATTTTTTGTTAACTGTTTGTGTTCGAAATTTTTAATTGCAGATAAATATGGAGGTAAAGTTGGATCCGAAGCAAATTCCTAATTTGAAAGAGTTTGTAGACCATTTGTCGTTAACAATGCATTCCTCATTGCCTGGATCATTAGTGCTGTGGTATGACAGTGTTACAATTGACGGTGAACTGAAATGGCAAGATCAGCTAAACGAATATAATAAGCCGTTCTTTGATATATGCGATGGAATATTTGTAAACTATACATGGGAGGTATTGCTTATCTTCCTTCTGCAATGATGATGCTTAATCAACTGTTGTTTTCCTTAGTTAGTTTTGTTATGTAATCATATAGGAAAGCTATCCAAAGCTCTCTGCTGATGTGGCTGGTGATCGGAAGTTCGACGTTTACATGGGAATTGATGTATTCGGAAGGAACACATATGGTGGTGGACAGTGGAATGTATGTAGTCTCTGATATACATATATGGCAATAGAGTTATATGTCAGCTATTTCAGTGTTAGATTGTTAATTTCCTATTTTGGTAATTATAGTAATGTTTGTTTTTTCTAATGATTTCTTTAATCTGTTATGAATGTCTCTCAGGCAAATGTTGCTCTTGATGTAATAAGAAAGAATGAAGTCTCTGCTGCAATATTTGCTCCCGGATGGGTCTATGAAACAAAGCAACCACCAGATTTTGAGACTGCTCAGAATAGGTAATATAGCTATTTATTTTGCAATACCGTATTACAATTTTGCTATCACAAGTTTAACTAATTCAGTATAGAATAATATATTAGCATCATTGCCATGCATTCGATATTGCAGTTGGTGGGGTCTTGTGGAGAAATCTTGGGGAGTACTGCAAAATTATACTGGACCACTACCGTTACATACAAATTTTGATCAGGTTAACAATTGCAAAGGCATATAACTTTTTTGATTAAATACTCTTGTATCCCATCTTTCAAATGTATCCTATCTTTGTTACTTCAGGGACGTGGTTATCATATTTCAGTTGATGGAAACAATGTTTCAGATGCTTCATGGTGCAACATTTCTTGCCAAGGCTTTCAGGTATGAATCATTGCACCTATTATTAATCATTGTTGTTAGCTCTATTATTTATTACCAATTAAAAATTATATTCACCCTTTCTTTGGTTAACCGATTTAAGAGCTTTTTTTTGTGTTGCAATCTAACTCAGTTATTTGCTTGCAGCCACTCCTTCCGCTTGCTGATCCTAGAAATCCTATTCAAGTTACCGTAGAGTGAGTGATGACACAAATCTAATATTTTAAGACGTTCTTGTAATTGAAAACTAAACAGAATGTATATACGACATATTGAATTAGGAAGATTTTATGTTGTCTTGCTTGCAAATTGCAGCTTGAAGGAAGCATCATATAATGGAGGGGGGAACATTACTTTCAAAGGATCTCTTGAAAAGCCAACTTACTTTGAGAAGAAAATCCTTCAAGGAGAGTTTATTTTGAGCGAGTTGCCGATCCACTTTACTTATTCTGTAAGTTACAACTTCCTTATCTTAATTGATGAAATAACTACACTTCATCTACCAAAAAATATGCCATCATACAGTATTCCTATCGGAACACTCACTTTTCTCACACGAATAATTGCATAATTGATGCAGGTGAAATCTAATGGCAATTCTTCGTTGGGACTTAAACTCGTGTTCACTTCAAACAAAGACGAAACAGTTTCTGCATTTCTCACATCGCAAGAAGTGCATAACTTCTCAAATAAATTCGACAAAGTCATCAAAACTCGTGAACAGAAAGGGTTTTCCTCTGGATGGGCTATAAACGAAAGTGAAATTGAAATGAACGGATACACTTTAACCGAAATCCATGCAGTGTGCTACATATCAGATTGCAAAGATTTTACCTCGGCTTCTCCATCAGACTATTATGCACTTCTTGGTCACATCACAGTCAAGAGTTCTGACTACAAGCCGAATTTTCCCGTTTCTTCTTCCTGGCTAGTTGACGGTAAATTTATAAAATGGACATCTGGTTCCGAAGGTTCGAAGACGCTTAGCATTAAAATTTCATGGACACTGAAAGATGGGAAGAATTATCTCTCTCTGAAGTACAACATCTATTTGGTGAAATCATCAAAACAAGCAAGTGATAGTCCAAGTAGAACTTCAGAATCTGTGAAGGAGGAGTACCTAGGAGTAGCACAAGTAAACTGCTTTTATGTTTCTGATCTTGAAGTTCCTTCAGATACTTCTAGCCTCAAATTTATAGTACAAGTTTGTAGTGTGGATGGGACAATTCAGGCATTGGATGAGTCTCCATATTATGAATTGGAGGTTGAAAGTCCCTAAATTGTAGTGTAACTAAAATGTAACATTATTTCTTCAATAAAGTGGCATGCCTTGGAGAGAGTCTCTGACAGAGGGAGAATCATCTTGGAATTTAGCTAAAGTTAAAGTGTAACCTTCTCTATAAATTCTCCCATTATATGTATTACTAGGATTTTCAAGAAATGTTATTTGTTCATACTCTTCAATATTTGCTGCTGTTTGTGTTAGATTTTTACCTGACATTTGAAGTATGGTTTAAATCCTAAAGCATTGTACTTAGTTATGAAAATTGTGAAAGAACGTAGTGACCAACAACAGCTTGAGTTTGTTATACAAGATTCGCCGGTAAAAAATATATTTACAAGAAATGATGGTAATCATGGAATTTAAACTCCTTTTATTTTAAACTCCTTTTATTTTAATGGTCACATCATTGCAGGTAACTATTACCTAATGGGTTTGCAAAATACTCTAACTGTAATAAATGGCCTGTTCTTCATATCATGTTTATGTGTTCAATTTGGTCTTGAATATTATGCTTAACTGTACATTACCATATAGCTAAGTACAAATATTGAATGATGTTCATCATAACAAATTGCTTTTGTATATCATGTTGAAAATAGAGCCGTGACATAGTCAATCAAAAGATGAAAACAATGGTAAATTCTGACACACTAGTTTCAAAAAGCCAGATTTGATGGATATGTTCAAAAACAAGTGTACTTCTCAGATTATATATAAACATATTTCTAAACTATGAAAAATATCAAATACTCCATTCGTTTTAAAATGAGTGTCATTTTAACAAATAAAATTTATTTCAAAATGAATGTTATTATCACTTTTTAATGTAGAAATGTGTTATTTTTTCAATTGTGTCATTTAATTATTACTCTTTACACTATTTTCAACACATTTATAAGGTTAATTTAATAAAAGTGCAATGTCTTATGACAATATTATTATATTTTTTAATTTGTGTGCAAAAACTTTAAACGACACTCATTTTGAAACGAAGGAAGTACTAGACTATACTTTTGCATATGTAGTTGTTCAATATCGGAAAACAATGCATAACCTTTTGGAAGCTAGCGGGAACAGACCATTCAGAGTCGTCTCAAGTTTTTAGAGGCTATGTGTAATTTCGTAATTGCTCATTCATGACAAAAGAATTAGAGACCCTATTTAACCATATTTTAACAATGATAAAGATTCATGAAGCTTTATTTAGTTATAGTTTAACCGTTAAATATTTAAGGCCCTGTGCAGTAGTCCGCCTTGCACACTCTCAGAGACGGTACTGAGACCATTTTAAACTTATATCTCCATTGCATTTTCAATTTTATAAGATATCCTTGGGCATTGAACCTACTATGAGGATATCATGTCCTATAGACTCAATATGCAGAATGACCTTGCAATTCTCGCATGTACATGACTTTAGTTAGTTGTAAATTGGCCTACTGTATTTTCCTCTATATAAAGCACCTATATTGGTATACTGCACATGTGAGATATTGAATCGAACTCTATTGGATCGAAGAGTAGCTTCTGGCTCGACATAATTTATGTATGTCGCCGAAGTATGTTCACATGCTGGTGTCAAAGACCCATATACTGTAGTTGAAGTGTGTTCTAGTATGTGGGTGTCAAAATGCCAGGGTTGTTAGTATTTTGAACTGGGCCTGTTTGTTATGTCCAATTGTTTAAGTTAGCTTGTACCCTACGTTAGCTTGTAATGGTATTTGTGAAAAATCTCATTAGTTTAGTATGTTAGGTTTATTATAAATAACATACTAGTCTCTCATCATTGTATACTGCAAATCCTAATTCAGGGTGAGAGGTTATTTATTATTCTTGTGTATTTGTAATCTTGTTTGAAGAGAAAGTGAAGAATAATAGTTAATAACCAATCTTTGTTGTTCTTCGTGTTTTTCATTCTTTTCTATCCTTGTAAGTTTCTTGCCTTGAAGAACCCTGTTATACTTTGTTTCAAAAGTATCGTGTTTCACAATAAATTGGTGCGGTGAGCATGGAGAAGATGCCTTCAACAAAGTATGAGATTGAAAATTTCACTGGAGTGAACGATTTCGGTCTGTGGCGCTTAAAGATGAAAGCCCTACTGGTTTAACAGAGTTGTTTGGAAGCGTTGAAGGGAGTGACGACCATGGATATTGCGTTAACGGAAAGGGAAAAGACAACCATGATAGAGAAAGCTCACAACAAAATCTTGTTGAGCCTTGGTGATAAGGTTCTTCGACATGTATCAAAAGAGACGACGACATCAAGGTTACGGGTGAAACTTGAAAGTTTGTACATCACCAAATCGCTGGTAAATCGACTCTACCTGAAGCAAGCTTTGTATTCATTCAAGATGATTGAAGACAAAGTGTTGGTTGAGCAGTTAGATATGTTCAACAAGCTGATTCTTGATCTTGAAAATATTAATATGAAGATCGATGATGAAGATCAAGCGCTGTTTCTATTGTGCACTTTGCCCAGAACACATGCTCACTTCAAAGAAACTCTCTTGTATGGAAGGGAGTTCCTGACCTTTGAAGAAGTTCAATCATCCTTGTATTCTAAGAACTTGAACGAACATAAGGAGCATAAACCTTCGATGGTTGGTGAAGGTTTGGTCTTTAAGGGAAAATTCTTGTGAAAGGATGGTAAGTTCGACAATAAGAAAGGTAAAAGTCAGCAAAAGTCTTACAATGGCGAAGCATCTGATATTCGATGCTATCATTGTAAGAAGGAGGGTAACACAAGAAAGGTGTGCCCTGAAAGCTTGAAAGATCATAAAGGTAGGGATAATGGCAACATAACTATTGTTCAAGATGATTTCGACTCATCTGATGTTCTTGTGGTTTCGAGTAACAACCCGTCGAAGGAGTGGATTATGGATTCTGGGTGCACTTGGGACATGACTCCAAAGAAAGACTTATTCGAAGAGTTATGCGATCAAGATGGTGGATCTGTATTGCTGGGAAACAACAAAGCTTGAAAGACTGAAGGTGTTAGATCTGTGAGATTCAAGCTCCATGATGAGTCAATAAAGTTATTGACTGAAGTCAGGTATGTACCTGATTTGAAGAGAAATATGATTTCTCTTGGTGAAATCGACAAGAAAGGATATGTTTTCCAAGGAGAGAAAAATATCCTAAGAGTCATGAAGGGGTCGAAGGAAGTCTTGAGAGGCGTGAAGAAGCAAGGCTTGTATACCCTTGAGGCTGAAGTTGTAAGTGGTTCGATAAATATTGTATCCACGAAACCTTTGTCGAAGACAGAAATTTGGCACATGAGATTGGGCCATGTCAGTGAAAGGGGTCTGGTCGAATTAAGGAAATAAATTTTTTCTTGGTGGAGACAATGTCGAAAAGCTGAAATTTTATGAACCATGTATACTTGAAAAATCTTGTAGAGTTAAGTTCAACAAAGGAAAACAAATAACACATGGATCCCTTGATTACATCCATACTAATCTTTGGGGGCCTGCAAGGCGTCCATCACATTCAGGAGCAAGGTATTTTCTATCCATAGTAGATGATTATTCCAGAAAGTTATGGGTATTCATCCATAAGACTAAGGATGAAAGTTTTGAGAATTTCAAAAGTTGGAAGACTCTGGTCGAAAATCAAACTGGCAGAAAGGTCAAGAGGTTGAGAACCGACAATGGACTTGAATTTTGCAATGAGGATTTCGAGAGTTTTTGTGCTACTTATGGTATTGAAAGGAACAAAACTTCTGCAGGTACTCCACAACAAAATGGTTTGGCAGAAAGGTTTAATTGAATTATTTTGGAGAGAGTTAGATGCATGTTAACTAGTACTGGGTTAAAGGTGTTTTGGGCTGAGGCTGTTTTGATAATAACATATCTGATAAATAAATGTCCTTCTACTACGTTAGATATGAAGACACCTGGAGAATTTTGGTCGGGACTGTTGTGCCCCAAAATTTTCCCTCTCATTTATCAAGTATTTCTCACAAGATCTCCTTTGGTTCAAGACTGCACTGGGGTTGATCAGCTTAAGACACCTCCTTAAGCTCCGATGACTGAAAATTAGGGTTTGAGATTGCACAAGGATAATTGAACTTTTAATGCCTCATATGACTTTAATGGATCATTATGGATCCTCAAGATTGCTCATGTCAAGTTTCAAGTCTTGGATCACATTTTTGCTCAGTCAATTGATCAATTGACCTAAAAATCAGCTGTATTGGAGGAAAAGTCAACTGTGGCCAATTTACAACCAAACTTCATAACTTTTGATCCATATAAACATTATGAACTCATATATGTCATTTGATCAAGTTTGGACCACAATTCCTCAAGAAATTTGATCAGATCATCAAAAGGGCAAAATTATCAAAATTAGGGTTTTGATTGAGAAAAGGCAATTTCTGATTTTTGACCTAGAAAATGATTGATTGGTTAGAAACATGATCTCAAGGATTCAATTGCATCATTTTTACCTAATGGAATTGACTCAAAACATTGCTCAAGGTCATTTGATTGATAGTTGATTTTCAGTCAACTGATCAAAAGTCAACTGCATACTGAAAAGTCAAACTTTGACTTTTTGGTCATAATCAAGTGTCAAAGATCACAATTCATAAAATCATGTCAAAATATGAAACTCGTTCATCAAGAAATCAAAAAGTCAAGATTTCATTTTGAAAAGTCAAAGTTTCCAAACTTAGAAAATTTTCTAAGTGTTTAAAACTTCATATTTTTCACAACTTTGAGCCAAATTTTCACCATGATGCAAGATGATTCAAAGGAAACTTTCAACATGAAAGTTGTAGATATCAATGATATATAAAACATTTATTTACACAAATCTTCCTAGAAATTCTTGGATTTCAAGTTATTAATTCATGAAATCATCATGGTCATGAAACTAAAACACAGTGAAAATTTGAGCATTTTGGTCAGGATTTTGACCTAACTTCTGGGCCAAGTTTCATATAGTTCCAATTGGATTTTGCAAAAGTGATTCAAAGAGGGGTTGTAGAGAACATTACAAGATTTCTAAAATGTCCAAGAACTCCTTGAAATCATTTTTGAGGCAGAATTTCATGATGAACAAGAATGCAAATCCATGCTAGGTTGCACAATATTTGCTTTGCATGCCTCAAACTTGTTTGGAACTCCATAATTAAATGTTTGCACAGCTGTAAGAAGCTTCAATCTAAGCATTCAATGCATTGCCCATGCTTAATGCTATTTCGGGAAGAAAGTGCACATTGCCATTTTGGAAAAGTAGCTTTTATGCACAAAATCAGTTCTTGAGCTTTGAATTTGTTTGCTTCTAATCACACACAAACTATAACCCAAAAGAAAATTGTCTAAAGCCTCTAACAACTCAGCCCATGCTTGTACTTTTCCTTGAAAATATATTTCCACTTTTCTTCAAAATCAAGTAAGATAGCCATAACTCTACATCTTGCACTTCTGACCCTCTCAAGTGCTAGAACCTTTTCCTTACTTATGCACAAGTTTTTTGCAAGCTAACACACGATTTCAAGCCTCCAAAAACTCTCCCAAACACCCTTGCTGCATAGAACTGCTCCACTTGACAATTTTGAGCCAAAACTCTCCATCTTCATTTTCACTCGTGCGTTTTGATTCTTAACCATCCAGACCCCTTACTTACATCATACACAAGTGATCCAAGCCCCTGTTTCAAGAATGTAACTCCTTTATCACTATCCACCATTTCCAAAATTGAAGCTTGCAACTTGACTTGAGTTGGGAGTTTCAGCCATCCTCAAGGCAAAGTAGGAGTTGGAACACATTCAAGGAGGTCCAGGCAAGCTACGGAAATCATCAGGCCATCTCAAAGGTTGCTTAAACTCCATACACGACTCCAGCTACAAGAGGTAAATTTTCAAACTTCTATCTCTTCATACAAGTATCATTTGATTCTGATTTGTGAAGATAAGATGTAGATATCATTACCACGAAGCTGTACATATCCATAGTTTTCATTTATATGCCCTGAGCTTAGAGAATTTCGGAGTTGAAGTTTCTGAAATTTTTAGTTTTAAATTAGGGCCAGAAAAATTCTCACTCATCTTTGACTTTTAGCTTTAGTTATTTATATGGTTGGATTCGTGGGAAGAAATGCCACAACTTTCATGTTTGTACTTTCCATTTTTGTTGAGAGATGAAGAAGTTACAGGTACTCTGGCTGGCTGAAGGTTAAAGACGAAGTACAGGCCTTGGAAGCATTTTATGTTATGTATTTATCATTTCATATTAGTAAACAGATGTATAGCCACCCCCAGTGATAAGGCAGCGTGCTGGTAACCAAGAGGGCGTGGGTTCAACATCCAACGCGCTACCTTTTTTCCATTTTCCACATTTTCAATCCTTTTTGTCACATACACACACGCCTGGGCCTTAATGCATTGAGCCTTGGTATTTTGCTGGCTTCTAACCTCTGGCCCCGCTTCAGCACCCACCTGGTCATTTATTTTTTTATTTTATTTTATTTTATTTTTATCTTTTAGTTTATTTCACTTTCATATTTTCATTTTATTATTTTCATTATTAATATTATTATTAATAAAAAATCTAAAAATATTTATGTTTATTATTTTTACACTCATTTATATTTTATTTCTCTTTATAAAAATTAAAAAGAATAAAAACAATTTTCTTAACAAATTAATTTCTTTTTTTTAATATTTAGATGATTAGGTTTAATTATTATATTATATTATTTTCTTGTAAATTAAAATTAATATAGAATTTAGGTTTATTTTAATTAATTAGTTTTTTTTATATACTTTTATATTATTCTTAAAACCTTTTCATAAAAAACCCTAAAAATCCTTTTTTATTTAATTTCTTTTTTTAATTAGTTTAAGTTAATTTTATTTGATTTTCATTAATTATTTTCTTAATTAGGTTAAGATTAAAACCTTTCATAAAACCAAATAAAAATAATTTCTTTTTCCATTTTGCATTCTTGCATTTTTATCTTCAATTTTTGTACAATATCCAATATGTTGTAATAGTTAATTAGATTTAATTTTCTTGCAAAATCCCCACTTGTAAATTTGTACACCCCCTCCCCTATTGATGTAATAGCTTAACATTTTTATTTTCTGCAATTTAATGTTTTATATAAATGCTAGTAAGTTAGGGTTTGTATGGAAAAGATTAAAATCAACAAGTTAGCAAACCCTAATACAAGACAAATCAAGCATGAAATCATGGCTATACGATGATCCATGCCCGTCCCTTTTACATCCAAAAATATGGTTTCTTACCAAATCAATGGTAAGATAACAATGTCAAAAGAAAGAGGAAATAAAAAAGAAAGACTTTTGAGTAGGTAGAATGTTCCTAGTTGCTTGTTCATTTTCAAACCAAAACATCCTTGCTATTTTCATAACAAACACCAACACGTTCAAAAAATCTTTCAAACTTGAAACATTTTTCAAAAGATCAACACTTTGTATACATTCTTATGAACAAGAATCATTACAAAGTTTGCCTAAATAATGGCGCCTTTTTCAAAATACTTTCAAAAACCACACAAATCACATTTTCAAACAAAAGCAAGTGATCTAGCAAGCAACTAAGAGCCCATAGATAAATACGGATAAAAAGGGTGCTAATACATTCCCTTTTCATAATCTACCCCCAAACTCAAGAAATAATCTCAAAGGTCTTTCCTGTTCTTTTCAGCCTTTCCTTTTGGATAAAAGAAAAGTCGGTGGCGACTCTTGCTAACCGCAACATTTGCGATAAAATGTAAAACAACCAAGTCAGTTCTCCCACCGTGTTATAGAACTGGAGACTCTGTTGGGGAGTATTTTAAAATTGGGGTTACCTTAGGGCTATATCACATTTACTTGCTTTCATTGTTTGATTTGTTTGCTTTACATTATGGTTCTTTGTTTGGGTTTAAATCCTCTACTCGGATTTGGGATACCTTATAGGTAAGTAGCAATACATTGTGGAAATTGTGCAGGGTATACCGACATGGACTAAGCAATAGCTACGTTAGTGTGACATATTTGTGGGTACCGGTAGCCCTTGATTAGTCAAGGAGAAGAAAGAAGTCAAGAAAGAAGTCAAGGTAGGTGCCAATCTGGAACCTAGTGTCAAGAAGCGCTTAACTCAGTTACTACATGACTATGTTGAGGTCTTTGATTGGTCATATGAAGACATGCCAAGACTTGATGCTGATATCATGGTCTATCTTCTACCAATAAAAGAAGACTGCCCTCCGATAAAACAGAAAGTCCGTCGCACGCGGCCAGATATGTCAGAGAAGATCAAGACGGAAGTCATGAAACAATTCAACGCCGAATTCTTAGCCGTTACCTCATATCCGCAATGGGTTGCCAATGTTTTTCCAGTGCCTAAAAAGGACGGTAAAGTACACATGCGTGTGTATTACATAGATTTGAATAGGGCAAGCCCTAAGGGTGATTTCCCTCTTCCCTATATCGATATTCTGGTTGACAATACAGCACATCATAAAGTGTTCTCATTTATGGATGGTTTCTCAAGCTATAATCAAATCAAAATGGCACCCGAGGACATGGAGAAACGACCTTCGTTACACAGTGGGGCACGTTCTGTTATAAAGTCATGCCATTCGGGTTGAAAAATGTTGGGGCAACTTATCAGCGCGCCATGGTAGCTCTATTTCATGATATGATCCATCACGAAATAAAGGTCTATGTGGATGACATGATAGCCAGATCTTAAACTGAAGAGGAACATCTTGACCATTTACAGAAACTGTTTGGAAGGCTAAAGAAATACAAGCTAAGGTTGAACCCGAATAAATGCATATTTGGAGTGAGGTCCGGTAAACTCCTAGGCTTCATCACCAGCGGTAAAGGTATCGAAGTGGAACCTGCAAAGGTAAAAGAAATACAAGAAATGCCTTCTCCTTGCACTGAGAAGGAAGTCAGAGGATTCTTAGGACGGCTAAACTACATCGCCAGATTCATTTCTCACCTAACCACTACTTGTGAACCAATCTTCAAATTACTGAAGAAAGATCAAGTGTTGGATTTGAACGACGACTGCCAGGCTGCCTTCGACAAGATCAAAGAGTAACTTCAGGAGCCTCCTGTTTTGATGACGCCAGTCGAGGGAAGGCCTTTGATCATGTATTTAACTGTCTTGGAAAATTCAATGGGGTGTGTGCTGGGGCAACATGACGAGTCTGGCCAAAAAGAGCATGCAATATACTACCTGAGCAAAAAGTTTACCGACTGTGAAACCAGATATTCACTGCTCGAGAAAACCTACTGCGCTCTGGCACGGGCTTCTCGGAGGCTAAGACAGTATATGTTTACCCATACTACCTAATTGATATCCAAGATGGATCCAATTAAATACATATTCGAGAAGCCCACTATAACGCGGTGGGAGAACTGGATTGGTTATTTTGCGTTTGATCGCAATTGTTGCGGTTAGCAAGAGTCACCATCGACTTTTCTTTTATCCAAAAGGAAAGGCTGAAAAGAACAGGAAATACCTTTAGAGATGTTTTCTTGAGTTCGGGGGTAGATTATGAAAAGGGAAGGTATTAGCACCCTTTTCATCAGTATTTATCTACGGGCTCTTAGTTGCTTGCTAGATCACTTGCTTTTGTTTGAAAATGTGCTTTATGTGGTTTTTTGAAAGTATTTTAAAAAGGCGCCATCGTTTAGGAAATTTTTTTAATGATTCTCGTTCGTAAGAATGTATACAAAGTGTTGACCTTTTGAAAATGTTTTCAAGTTTGAAAGATGTTTTTGAAAGTGTTGGTGTTTGTTTTGAAAATAACAAGGATGTTTTGGTTTGAAAATGAGCAAGCAACTAGGAACATTCTACCTACTTAAAAGTCTTTCTTGTTTATTTCCTCTTTCCTTTGACATTGTTAGTTTACCATGGATTGGTAAGTAAACCTATCTTTGGATGTAAAAGGGAAGGGCATGGGTCATCGTATAGCCATGATTAGCAACGTTGTAAGATATCTTAGCATTTTCTTTAAGGGACTAAGATCATTTTTGAAAGGCAACTTTGATAGTGTCATCGAAGGACTATGATCTTGTATTTTTAATTTGTTTTTGCTAAGATATCCCACATGCATAACATGACTATTTTATAAGGCAACAAGTGGATTTACCCAAGGGTGTAAGTGTGCAAGTGTGTTGATTTATATGCATTGTTTTGTCTTTGAATTAGGGTTTTCTAAGCATTGATTTTATCTTTCCATACAAACCCTAATTTACTAGCATTTATATAAAGTGGTAAATTGTGGAAAGTAAAAATACTAACCTATTACATCATTAGGGGAGGGGGTATACAAATTTACAAATGGGGATTTTGCAAGAAAATTAAATCTAATTAACTATTACAACCATATTGAATATTGTACAAAATTGAAAATAAAAATGCAAGAATGTAAATGGAAAAAAGAAATGATTCTGTTTGGTTTTTTATGAAAGGGTTTGATCTTGACCTAATTAAAGAAAATGATTAAGGAAAATTAAATAAAATTAACTTAAACTAATTAAGAAAATAAATAAATTTTAAAAAGATTTTTTTAGGGTTTTAAGAAAAAAGTTTTAAATTAATAAAAATAATAAAATTAATTAAAAGAAACCTAAGTTCTAAATTAATTTTAATTATAAGAAAATAATATAATAGTCAAACCTAAACCTAAATATTAATTATTAAGAAAGAAATTAATTTATTAAGAAAATGTTTTTGTTCTTTTAGTTTTATAAAACAAATAAACTAAATAAGTGTAAAAATAATAAATAAAATATTTTTTGGATTTTTATTAATAACAATAATAATAAAAAAAATTAATAATAATAATAATTATAATAATTATAATAAAGGAAAAAGAAATAAAATAAAATAAGAAATTGAAAATAATAATGAAAGTTGGGCCAGGGAGTGCTGAAGTTAGTCAGGGGTAAGAAGCCAAAAAAAGGAAAAGGCTCAAAGTTAAGGGGCCCAGGCGCTGCAAACAGAAAAAAAGAAAAATGTGAGAAAAATAAGCAAAAGGCAGCGCGCTGGGTGTTGAACCCACACCCTCTTGGTTACCAGCCCGCTGTCTTACCACTGGGGTGGCTATACATCCATTCACTTATATCACACCATAAATATATACTACAAATCAAGTCCATGGCCTGTACTTCATCTTCAACCTCACGCCCAACCAGAGTACCTGTAACTTCTGCATCTCTCAACAGAAATGGAAAGTACAAACATGAAAGTTGTGGTATTTCTTCCCACGAATCCAACCATATAAATAACTAAAGCTATAAATCCAAGATGAGTGGGAATTTTTTTGGCCCTAATTTAAAACCTAAAAATTTCAGAAACTTCAACTCCAAAATTCTCTAAGCTCAGGCCATATAAATGCAAACTATGGATATGTACAACTTCGTGGAAATGAGGTCTACATTTTATCTTTGAAAATGAAAGCTTATCAATGCCTATATAAGGAGTTCAAAAATCAGAAAACTCACCTTGCAAGAGGGTATCATGTTTTGAGTTGAAGCAACTTTCAATGAGTTCTAGTGATTGGGTTAGCTTCCTCAAGTTCCCAGGAAGATAATGTGATGCTTGGCTTGAGCTGAAAGTGACTGAGGAGTTCTGGAGAAGTCCACTTGCAGACCCCTATTTTTGAAAATGGAACTTGGTGATGGAGGTGTTACAGTTAGGCAAAAGGACTTTGGATGGTTTGTATTTGATGTTTAAAATCTTTAGGAACCAAAAGGCTTGGAAACGCACGAGGGAGATGTGAGTTTCAAGTTTTTGGTCAGATTATGCAACAATGGAGTTTTTGTGTGTGATTTTGAGTTCTAGGGAGTTTGAGGGCTTCAGCATGCGTGCCTTTTCTTTCAAATGACTTGTGTATATGTATGGAAAAGATTGTGAGGCTTGAGAGGGTCAGAATCACACAAGTACAAGTTATGGGATTTTACTTGTTTTTGAAGCAAGCTTGAAATATCTTGTGTTAATATGAAGTACCAAGCTTGTATGCTTGCTGTAACCTTTAAACATGCTTATTCTGATTGTGTAGGGAAAGCTTGTGCATAAAGGACAAGTTCAATGCTCAAGACAAAACTGATTTTATGGTTAAAGCAACTTTACTAGAATGGAATGATTACTTTCTTCCTAAAATGGAATTAAGCATGGACAATGCATTGAATGATTGAGTTGAAGCTTCTTACAGTTGTGCAAACATTTAATTATGGAGTTCCAAACAAGTTTAAGGCCCACAAAGCAAAGATTGTGCAGCCTAGCATGGATTTGCATTCTTGTTCATCATGAAATTCTGCCTTGTAAAACAACTTGAAACCCTAACTTATGACCTTCGATTCTCCTTGCTCAAAAATGACCTCATGGAGTTGTTTTACATTTTGGAAAGCTTGTAATGTTCTCTACAATCCCTCTTTGAATCACTTTTGCAAAATCCAAATGGAACTATGTGAAACTTGGCCCAGAAGTTAGGTCAAAATCCTGACCAAAATGCTCAAAATTTCACTAAGTGTTTTAGTTTCATGACCATGATTTCATGGATTAATAACTTGAAATCCAAGAATTTTTAGGAGGAGTTGTGTAAAGAAATTTTTTATATCTCATTGAGATCTATAACTTTCATGTTGAAAGTTTCCTTTGAATCATCTTGCATCATGGTGAAAGATTGGCTCAAAGTTGTGAAAAAATATGAAGTTTTCAACACTTAGAAAAATTTCTAAGTTTGGAAACTTTGACTTTTCAAAATGAAATCTTGAATTTCTTGATGAATAAGTTTCATATTTTGAGATGTTTTGATGAATTATGATCTTTGACACTTGATTTTGACCAAAAAGTCAAAGTTTGATTTTTTAATATGCAGTTGACTTTTGATCAGTTGACTGAAAATCAACTATCAATCAAATGTCCTTGAGAAATGTTTTGAGTCATGCCATTAGGTTAAAGTGATTCAATTTAATACTTGAGATCATGTCTCAAACCAATTAACCATTTGCTAGGTCAAAAATCAGAAATTGCCCCTTCTCAGTCAAAACCCTAATTTTGACCATTTTGTCCTTTTGATGATCTGATCAAATTTCTTGAGGAATTGTGGTCCAAATTTGATCAAATGAATTATATGAGTTCACAATGTTGATATGGATAAAAAATTATGAAGTTTAACTGTAAATTGGCCACAATTGACTTTTTCCCCAATATAGCTGATTTTTGGGTCAATTGATCAATTGATTGAGCAAAAATATGATCCAAGACTTGAAACTTGACATGAGAAATCTTGAGGGTCCATAATGATCCATGAAAGTCATATGAGGCATTAAAAGTTCAGTTATCCTTGTGCAATCTCAAACCCTAATTTCAGTCATCAATGCTTAAGGAGGTGTCTTGAGCTGATCAACCCTTGTGCAATCTTGAACCAAATGAGATCTTGTGAGAAAATACTTGATAAATGAGAGGGAAAATTTTGGGGTACAACAGCTGCCCCTGTTCAATCTTCTTAAACCTGAAGAGTTAGATTGGCGGATCCTCCATTCGTGACTTGAAGGTGGAAGATGATTGAATACTAGAGTGCCCACAAATTTGCACTCGAAGATGGATTATGAATGGGCTTATAGATGCCATTTGGAGGAATGATGGAGATTTGCCGGAGATGGGCTTGTAGATGCCATCCAAATGTGACTGTTGACAAAAAATGGACTAAGTCTGAACTTGATTTCAACTGGAAACAAATTAGAATAAATCTTTGGAGCGATTTATCTGAAACTAGCAGAAGTCTTGTATGTTGTTTGACTGGGAAGAATCAGAATAAATCTTGGAGCAATTGATCTGAACCAGAAGTGTTCCTTTGGAAAGTATCAGGATAAATCGTTGAGAGGTTTAAACTGAACCAAAAGAGGTTTTGCATATTATTTAACTAGAGAGAATCAAAGTAGATCTTTGAGCGACTTATCTGAACCAACAAAAGTGCCTACTAAGAAATAATCAGAATAAATCTTTGAGAGATTTAAACTGAACCAGCAGGGATCTGGAAAAGAATCAGACTAAATATTGGAGTGACTTATCTGAACCAGAGAAGATGTCTGTGGGAAAGAATCAGGATAAACCATTGAGAGATTTAAATTAAACCAGCAGGGGTCTGGAGAAGAATCAGAATAGATCTTGAAGCGACTTATCTGAACCAGAAAAGATGTCTGCCGGAAAGAATCAGAATAAATCATTGAGATGTTTAAATTGAGCCAACAAAGGTCTGGAGAAGAATCAAAATAAATCTTGGGGCAATTTATCTGAACTAGAGAAAATGTCTGCGGGGAAGAATCAGAATAATCCGTTGAGAGGTTTAAAACTGAACCAACAGGGATCTGGAAAAGAATCAGAATAAATCTTGGAGCGACTTATCTGAACCAGAGAAGATGTTCATTTGGAAAGTATCAGGATAAACCGTTAAGAGATTTAAACTGAACCAAAAGAGGTCTTGGATGAGCATCAGAATAATATTCATAAATGAATTGTGTCTGACTCGTATCTGAGAGATGTACTGAATGAGAGTCAGAATGGCATCCGTATCTGGATCGTATCTGGACTGTATTGGAAAGGTATGCTGAAAGAAGTATCAGAATGATATCCGTATCTGGACCGTATTTAAATGAGTGACAGAATGACATCTGAATCTGGATTGTATCTGGACTGTATTTTGAATGAGTGACAGAATGACATCCGAATCTGGATCGTATTTGGACTGTATTTTGAATGAGTGACAGAATGACATCCGAATCTGGATCATAACTGGACTGTATTTAGAAGAGAATCTGGAGTAAGTATCAGAAAGTAAGCCAAATCTGGGTCGCATCTGAACTGTTTCTAGAAGAGAATCTAGAGTAAATATCAGAATGTCAACCATATCTGGATGGCATCTGAACTGTTTCTAGAAGGAATCTGGAATAAGTGTCAGAATGTCAGCCGTATCTGGGTTGCATCTGAACTGTTTCTAGAAGAGTGTATGGGAAGGAGCCCGTGTAGGATTGCTTCAGTTGGTCGTGTAGATAATTGCCCTGGCTTTTTATAGGTATTAATTTCTGACCTTTTGAAGATTATTGACAATAGCCATCTATTGATTAACCTTATCCTGAAAAAGGTAAAATGTTAGTTGTATGCAATGTCATGATGTATGAAATGCATGGTGCAATGATGTTCTCAAAATAAATGAGATTGTGTCGTATGCACTTGTCATGTACGTAATATGATGCATGAAGGGTGAAATGTTATTTGAATGTATCTTTGTCTGGGAAAATAAATCCTTGACAAATTCTAGGGAGTCATTAAATCCCGGACTGCTGTTGAAGAGTAGGTGAGTCTTCAAATTTTGCTTAGAATATTTCCACCAAGGATTCCTGTTTTTTTTAGGAGAGCTCCGCTGGGGAATGTTAAAAACTCTATGGAGAGTGTTGATTCTTGCTTGGGGAAAAAGAGTTCAGGAGTCTCAGTTTTTCGTTGCTCTATTGGGGAGTCGAAGTTGAACTGATATCTGGTCGGGTCCAGGCTTCATAGTAACTTGCTGGGAATTATAGAGTAGTCTACTCGGGAAGAGGAGTTGTGGTCCTTTGATTTGTAGTAGTCAGAGAGGCAAACTCAAGCTGGTGAATCTGTAGTTTGTTGGGGAAATAAACCCTGTTGTCGATCTTTTGGAGAGGTGTCGTCTTCACTGGGGAAAATCATCGAGGGTTCTTGAGATCGACTCAGCTGGTGAGAAGTTTTCAAATATTGAAACTCTGACTGGGAGTCATCCTATGAGAAGGATATTGGGGAGATTTCTCACTGCCCATAGTAGTAAGTGTTGTAGTAATGCCGGAAAATGTTTGCTTGGTCGCACATGACCCTTTATGTGGGAGCCTGTTTGCCCCCAGAATTAATCTGGTGCACCTCGATGTTTGAGATTTTGATCACATTTTGGGTAGCCCTTAACTTCCTAGAGATATTTTCTAAGACTGTCGTGGAAGAAACCGATGACCTGATACTCACACCATCTGATACTACTGGCATAGACGAACAAATTGGTGGTACCCAAGATCTTTGGTCAAGTCTCAGAATTTTCTAAGAGCTGTCATGGAAGGATCCGAAGATATGATACTGACACCATCTGATACTATTGGTACAGACAAGTAAATTGATGGTACCAGAAGTCTTCATAGTGGATATTGTTCGAACCCATGATCAACATGACATTGCCCCTTGAGTGATACATATGGAGATTTTCCCCGGGTTACTCAATGATTCTTTGAGAGATTCTTTGAATCTTGACTTGACTACCCTAGATGTGTTGGAAAAAGGTCATGTCGTGCCCCTTTGATCATGAGAGATTTTTCGTTGGAAGTGTATTTCCAATCGAAATGATTTTGTTCACTGAGACAACTTTCGTTCACTGGATATTCGTTGTGTGAGTTTCTCCACTGTCAAACAAATAGCCATATGAAAACAACGATATTCAAATAATGCAAAGTTTATGCTTGTCTTGAAATTTTGAAAATGCGTTTTAGCAAGTAAAGAAGTTTTGTAAGAAAATTCAAACTCAGGATTTAGGGTAAAGCCTTACAGGAGTCGGGATACCTTTTGTAACAATATGCTTTCGAACTAACCCATGCTTCAATTAGGACTTTTAAAGGGTTGTAGCGTGGCTTGGTTCACGATTTAAGAAACAAAGGATAAAGGCTCAAAGTGTGTTTGTACCCACCCGCTCTTCGTGATGTTCTTCAGTCCTAAAATCAACTAATTGTGTGTTTGAACTCCAATTGAGTGTGGAATAACGTTTTGGTGATGGTTCAGACAAGTTAAGTTTATCGGAAGGCAGTCATTTTTGCAACATTTTTCATGTTGTTGAGGATTTGTAGTGACCTCTTTCTTTTGATTTATTATCCCTGGTTTTTTGCCTGACTGTTCTTATTTTTTGAGATTACAGTCTGCGGGACGCCCCAGTTTTCTTTAAGTCTCCTTCGTAGGTTTTGACTTAGTGGGCTTTTCTTTTGAGAGATAATAACTGCCTATTTGATAGGGAACCCATCACCATATTTTGGTTCAGAAGGAATGCTTTTGATGTTATTCGTTGTGTATTGAACACGCGTTTGAACTAACTGAGAGACTTCCCTGCCCCAGGTTTTGATTAAAGGTTTCAATTTGTGTAAGAAAGAAAACTTTTACTTCTTTGGCTCAAAGGGGATAACTTGGGATTATCCTCCTTATAACTCCAGTGTTTAGGAATTGAAAGAACTCCTGTACATCGTCAGCAAGGTCTGTCCAAAAGCATACTGTATGAGATTATGGTATTGTTGTCGTCATCCTCCCTCTAAAGGCTTGTAACTTTTAGCAAGAGTTGAATGTCATAAAGAGAATAAAAAACATAGTTTAAATATAGTGAAAACGAATGGATGAATTTAAGACAAACATATGCAATGCATTAACGAAACAAAGTTTGACATTAATAGATAATTGTTTGAATAACAAAAGAGATTACAATTGAAAATTCAAATGAACAAGACGCTCTCAATGATTCAGAATATGAGCAGTGATCACGTTTGGAGTCTCCGAAGGGTCAAAATCAATCTCCTTGGCATCAATCATGTCTTGGACCTTGTTCTTCAGAGCCAAACAGTTGTTTGTGTTGTGTCCCGGACTATCAGAGTGGTATGCACACCTTTCATTGGGATGATAGGTAGGAGTGGAAGTGTTTGGATTCTGGAGAGGAGCATTTAACGTAATCAGCTCTGCCTTTAACATGTGTTATAGCGCTTGAGCCAGCGACATGTTGATCTTAGTGAATTGTCTTTTAGGCGCGACCTTCTTACGCTGATGCCCTTGTCTTTGTTGAGCAAACATAGGATTAGAGACCATGATTGCCTCTATGTGTTGGTCATGAAGACTCTTTTGACCATACACAACATTTGACTCTTTCTTCCCATTATACGGCTTTTTCTGAGCATCAGAGGATGTAGCTCCTTGGATCTTTCCACTTTTGATGCCAACTTCGACTCTTTCTCCAATCAATATTAGTTCGGTGAACCCGACTGAGGAGCTTCCGATTAGGTGTTTGAAAAAAAGTCCTGTCAAAGTTCTCATGAAGATGTCAATCAGCTCCCTATCAGTTAAAGAGGGTTGCACCCTACCATCCAGATCTCTCCACCTTTGGGCGTATCCTTTGAAACTCTCGTTGGAACCCATGGTCATGTTCTACAATTGCACACGAGTTGGTGCAAGATCAGCTTTATACTGGTACTGTTTTTAGAAAGCAACAGCTAAATCTTCCCAGGTGCGGATGCAAGAACTCTCCAATTGATAAAACCATTCAAGTTGAGTCCCTACTAGGCTCTCTTGGAAGAAATGGATCCAAAGCTTCAGATTATTTGTGTATGGTTGAATCTTGCGGACATAAGATTTTAAGTGCATCTTAGGGAAAGAGACTCCATTGTACAGGGCAAAGGTAGGGATTTTGAACTTTGGCGGGATGACCACTCCAGAAATCAATCCCATGTTACCTAAATCTAAGCCAGGTATTTGTTGAATCTCTATAGCATTGAGGCGATCTTCCAACTATTTGTACTTGTCATCAGCGGGAGGATATTATTCCTCAAAGTAGTCAGCTTCGACTTTATCAATCTTCAGACTGTTGTCTTCTTCATGACTATCCCCCATGTTGGATGGAGTTGGAAGATCTAGAGCCCCCTTGACTGGTCCTTTAAGTCTTTTTCCCAAGCTCAAGACGCCTACTGACTTCTTGGACTTTTTCTTATTGTCTTTGAGAAGAAGAGTCTTTAGGTTCTCTTGCCCCTTAGCCAAAGCCTGAAACATTTGTTGGAATTGGGCGTTTTGAGCCTAAAGGTCTTTGATTGTTTGTTCAAAAGCCATTGCTGAAATAAACAACGGAGAAGATGAGAAACCTGCTATGAAACTTGTTTATGCAATTATATGTATGATATATCTATGCAATATTTTCAAGGATCTCGCGGGGTAAATAAGAAAATGTCAGAAGTGGAAATTTGACCAATAGCTTTGATTGGAGAACTTTGTATCGGTGGATGTCCTTTCACGAGAATTAAGCTCATCATGTCGAGTGGGTCATAACCTTTGACTCAAGTTGTTGTACTTGATCTTTGACAGCATTTGGTTAGAGGAAAATAAATCCTCTTGTCCCTTGATAGATGTCTGGTTCAACGTGACCCTGCATCATAGGCCCTTGAGATCCTTGAAACGGTTATTGAAAATGCTATGGTATGATGTTATGTACAAGTATGCAAAGTAAGCAAGTACAAATAATCATATTCACACAAAGCAGACAAGTCCTTAGGTTTAGGCTTGCATGGAGTTTGTAGGTGTGATACAATGGCAGAACCGACTGTTAATACTGGTTTGTGTTTTTTGTTTGCAAAATGTCGCGGTAAGAAAGAGTCGCCACTGAATTTTATTTTATCCAATCAGGAAAAGGAAAAAGAACAAAAAAAAACCTTTTTCGAGATGTTTCTGAGTACGGGGGGTAGATTATAGAAGGGGAAGGTGTTATCACCCTTTCTATCCGTGGTTTTCCACGGGCTCTTAGGTACTTTATCATTTTGAAAACTGCTTGTGTGTGCTTTATTTTGAAAAGTTTTGTTTTACTTCGTGTTAACCCTTGTTTCTATCCTCAAGAGTGTTATGAAGTTGTTTTTGAAAACTTTGTTTGGAAAGTGTTAATGTGAAAAAGTTTTTGTTTGTTTGAGCAAGTACCTAGGAACTAATCTACCTACTAGAAAAAGGTCTGTTCGTTTTCCTTTTAGACAATGCTATCCCATTATTAAGAAATAGGTAGCATCGTTGTTGGAGTTTTTTAGGGACATTCGAAGGGACAAATACGATGACAAAAGCAATGTTAGGAAATGTTAGTAATCATCCTAAAGCCTTAAAGATCTTTTTCCGAGGCAACATCCAAATGGGTCATTTTAGATCTTTTGGGGCTAGAGGATAACCACTAACAAACCCTATACTTCATGACCGTTTATCGAAGGCAACCGGAGTGGAGTAAACCCTACGAGTGAGCATGTGCGAGTGTAATTTTCAATTAATTTATCTTTGCACATTTAGGGTTTTCTACTGTATTAATTTTTAGTTAGTCTTTCCATACAATCATATTAACATTCATCTAAGCAATTTATAGTTTGCGGAAATTAAAGCGATAAAGTTAAAGTCCTAGCTATTACAGGGCTTTTGCAGATACATAATTATTTTGAACGAAAATAAAGATGTAGAATTGAAACCCTAATTACTATTACAAACTCGGAGCAGTTACAATAATAATAAATAGGAAATTAAAAAATGCGCGCGGCGAATTAAATGCGAGAATAATTAGCAAAACCTAAAAGATCTAATTAAAAAAATGTTTAGGTTAGTTTTTTGAGAAAAAAATCAGATTATATACAAAATTAAACCCTAAGTCTAATTATTTTAAATTATGACAAAAGAAAGAATTAAATTGCCTTAATTTAATTAAACTAATCAATTAATTAAAGAAACAAAACATTTTTTATGAAAAATGATTTTGGATGTTTTTTATGATTTTTGATTAAATGAAAAAGTAATGATTTTTGTGTTATTTTTAAAAAGAAAATAATTAGAAAATAATTAAAACAAGAAATAAAATAGAAAAGTAAAGAGATGGGCCTGTATGGAAGCTGAAAGAGGGTATATTGTTGAATTTGTAAGGCCGAATAGCTGGTCAGCTCAGTCAAAGCGCTGATTTTGTGTAGCCATGCTTGGAGGGTGTATCATGGTCTTTCATTGATTGAGCGTTGGATCTGGATAAACAATGATCCATTAGCTGGATGGTGGTAGCACATGGTGGACGCTTGGCAAGGTAATGTATAGAACCAGCGTTTAAATGTTAGGAAAATAAAGAAAATGCTGGGACCTAGGATCGAACCCAGGTCCTCCTACTTACACAACGCACGCCTTGCCATATGGGCTATCATGTTTAGTTATCAATATAATAACAATAATAAGTAATATATAAAAAACGTGAATGACTCCAATAAGTGTGCAAAGTTCAAATAAGCCAATAGTGGTTAGACACGTTGTTGTCTTCTTCGCAGATCCGTCGCCTTAGGCTAAACACTTTTACCTACAGACAAGCGTCTGTAGCCATAACCTGTACACTTCAAAAATCAAGAAAAACACATGATAAATGAAATTAAAGACCATGGTTCAACTTGTCTTGATGCCACGAGCATCATGGCACCCTTTTCCTTAGCCAATTTCACCTGTATCAAGAAGCCCTAAAACGTGACTTCAAACCCTAGCCATGGCATTCATCAGTATATGCATCAAAACATCAATTAAACCAATCCAACATGTTCCAAACATGACAACCAACACAGATATACCATTAAAACTTGTTCTTGATGCAAGAATCATAGTAATCGAATTTTGAAAAAGAAGCAAACTGTGACGATCGTATGTCCTGGTTCTGGGCTTGGGAGAACTGGCAAATGATTGGAGAATGTTCTAGAGATATCCAGGAATCGATTGGTAGCTTTGAAATGCTTTGAATTGCCCTCTAGGTTGGAGAATGATCCACTACTTTTTTGCCAAAATTTGAGTTTTGTTCTCAGCTTTCACGACATGCAATCCTTGTTTTCGTGCATGTTTATGTTCAATATATATGCTTGAGTGAGTTAGGGTAACAAAAATATATTCAATCTCTTGGAATCACGAAGATTGGATTTGATTTTTCTCTTGTATCATATCTTTCTAAATGCCTCCGAAGCATGCCAATTTTGTTTCAATTTTCCTTGATTTGATTTGGTCTGATTAATCCAACTTGAATAGATTTGATTCCTACCAAAAAAATCAAATCAAATTCAAACTTTTGTATTTTTTGCCATTTATTTGATTTAATTTGAATTTTAAATAATAAAAAATCAAAATCAAATAAATAATGAAGCAAATAATGTGTGGATGCTGATTTGGGCCGTGGACCATGTTTCCAACAAGATACAATCATGAAATGCTAGGCCTATTTGACAAAAAAAATGTATTTTTGAGCACATTTGACTTTTGGAAATTATGCAAAAATGGTCAACTTTGACAAGACATATCTCCTCCAATTTTAACCCTAGAGAGGTGTTCTTGGACTTTTTAGAAAGCTTAGGATGTCCCCTAAACAACCATTTTGGTTTCATCTCAATTAGGTCTTCCATGTTCATTTAATAAGCTTTGACCCAAAAGGTGTTTTTGTTGACTTTTCAAAAGGACCTATAATGTAGAAATTCATATCTTTTTATGAGTGCATATTTTGAACTTGTGGGATGAAGATGAGTTATAGGGAATTGCATCCTATTAAAAATGAGCCTTGGATGGAAAATTTATGATAAAGTATGAAGAAGTTATGCCTGGTCAAAGTTTGGTTGACTTTTCCTATGAAACCCTAATTTAGCAACTTTTGGGTTTTAATGAATTTGGGGGAATTCCTTGAGGAATCATGATCAACCCTTGATAAAATTATGGATATCTCTTAAAAATGTATATGTTGACCAAAAATCTTGAAGTTTGACTGTATGTGGGCCACAATTGACTTTTGACCTAGTATAGTTGATTTTCAGGCATCTGGGCAATTGACTAAGCAAACTTCTTGTGCAAGGCATGAAACTTGACATGGATGATTTTGAGAACATATTGGGACCATGTAAATCATTTGGGACCCTTGGAGTTCAACTATCTTGATGAGGAGTGAAACCCTAGTTTGAAGCTTGTTGCCTTAGGAGGAGGATTTGTCTGGTCAATCCTTAGTCATCCTTGAGCAATTGAGGACCTCTAGAGGCATGTCTTGAGTGAAATGAGAGGGAAAATTTTAGGGTACAACAGCTGCCCCCGTTCAATCTTCTTAAACTTGAGGATATAGATTGGCTGTCTGCCTTTCGTAATCTGAAGGTGGAAGATGATTGAACACTAGAGCGCCCAGAAATTTGCACTCGTCTGAGATGGTGCTGGACTGTGTAGGTAGTATCGGGAATGGGCTTACAGATGCCATTTGGAGGAGATGACGAAAGGTCACTGAAGATGGGCTTAAAGATGCCATCCGGAAGATATGACGGAGAATCGTCGGAGATGGGCTTAAAGATGCCATCTAGAGGATGTTGATTACCCGAGATATTCCTTTGATGAGAATTCCTGTTCCTATCGTTGAGGAGTAATCTGCTGAGGAATGTTGGTCTCTGTCTTGGGATAAATGGAATTTTAGGAACTTTAGTTGTTCGTTACTCTACTGGGGAATCATCTCTTAGTCGAGGAGATGAAAATGAACTGCTATTTGGTCGTGCTCCAGGCCTTACAGTGATTTGCTAAGGATAATAAGACTGTCTACTATCTGGTCGTGCTCCAGGTTTTACAGTGACTTACTGGGGAGACGAGATTAAAATTTCTATCTAGTCGTGCTCCAGGCTTTGCAATCTCAAAAACTGTTATCTGGTCACGCTCCAGGCTTCAGAAGGAATTAAGCGGTTATCCGGTCGGATCTGGGTTTCAACTTAAATTTAAGGCATACTAACATCTGGTCGTTTCCAGGATTCAATAGTAATTGACCGAGTAAACTGCTATCTTGTCGGATTCCAAACTTCGCAGTACCTTATACTGTTATCTGGTCGTGCTCCAGGTTTCACTGTGTCTTTTACCGTTATCTGGTTGTGCTCCAGGCTTCAGTAATTTGGGGAAATCAAGTTATTATCCGATCAGTTTCCGAGATTTATAGCTTCTTTAACTAGAATAGAAATCTTAGTATCGATTTGACTGAACCAGGGAAAGGTCTCGAGTTGTCTTCAACCGAGAAAGAAATCTTAGCATCGATTTGACTGAACTGGGGGAAGGTCTCGGATTAACTTTGATTGGCATAGAAATCAGGAGAATCTTAGCGGCGATTTGGATGACCCAGACGAAAGTCTTAGAACATCTTCAACTAGAATAGAAACCTTAGTGTCGGTTTGACTGAACCAGAGAAAATCTTGAAAAGTGTTGGAATATCTTGAACTGGAATAGAAACCTTAATGTCGGTTTGACTGAACTAGAGAGAACTTGTGAGAACTTGATTGCATCTTTCCCTGAAAGGTAAAGAGTTAGTCGTATGTAATGTCATTGTGATACGGTGGGAGAACTGACTAGGGTTTTGCGTTTGTTTTCGCAAATGTTTCGGTTGAGCAAGAGTCGCCACCGACTTTTTATTTTATCCTAAGGAAAGGTTTAAAAAGCACAGCAAAAACCTTTGAGATTTTTCTTGGGTTCGGGGAGTAGATTATAGAAGGGGAAGGTATTAGAACCCCTTCTATCCATGGTTATCCATGGGCTCTTAGGTACTCGCTTAGATCAACTTGCCTTGGTTTTCAATTGCTTTGTGTATGGTTTTGAAAATGTTTTGAAAAGATGCCTTGTGCTAGGCTAACCTTGTAACAATTCTTTACTCGAATGTTTTACAAAAGGTGTTTTATCTTTTAAAAAGATGTTTCAAGGGTTTGAAAAGTTGATTTTGAAAGTGCTTGTGAAGTGGGTTTTGAAATTAGGCAAGTGTTTTCTTGGCAAATTGACAAGTACTTAAGAGTTTATCTACCCTAAAGTTTTCTCAAAGGTTTTGTCATGTTTTAAACCCTTTTGACAAATTTGTTCCACCATTGCATTTGGTGGACAATCTTGTCTTAGGAGATGAAAGGGACAGGCGCGGGTCATCGTTTGGACCATAATTGCAACGGCGTTAAATGTCTTTGGGCAATTTTCTTTAAGGGACTTGATCATTTGTTTTTGTTTTGTTTTGAACAGTTTTATCGAGGGACTATGATCATTCAATTTGTTTGCTTTGCCCAAAGAAATTCAACATGCAACATGGCCCATTTTTTGAAAGGCAACAAAGTGGAGTACCCTAGGGGGTGCAAGTGTGAGAAGTGTTGTTTATTTTCATGCTCATTTATCTTGTATTAGGTCAAACTATTTTTTGTCGTTTTTTCGCATGCAAACCCTAATTCTAACATGGCATAATTAGAAAGCGTATAAAGTGCGAAATTGAAAATCCTACGCTATTACAACATAATAATATAGGGAGGGGGGTACAAATTTACAAATGGGGGATATTTAGACAAGAATTTAAATCTACATTATTACATCATTTTTGAATATTTGCAAGGTAAATAAATTGCATAATTAAATAGAAATTAAATAAATATGCAAAAATGCAAAAAAGAGAAAGTTTTTATATATGTATGAAAAAATGTAGTTTATGTGAAATAAAATAAGAAAATAAAAAGGTATTATTTTTGAGTATTTTCATATTTAGGGCAAAAACCCTAATTTTAATCAAAATGTATATTGATTAATTAATTCACATAATATTTATTATTTACATACAAAAATAAAATAAAATATGGTATATGTGTAAAAAGGCCTTTTTTAGTATTAAATATTGAAAAATAAAATATGTACATTATTTGATATTTTATTCTAAGTATATTAATAAATATGTATTTATATTTACATTATTTTAAATATGTATTATGGATAGATAATAATAATAATATTTAATATTTTTAGAAAATAGTATTTTTTATATAAAATATTTTCAGAGGATAATATAAAATAAAAATGAAAATGAAAATGTATTTACAATATTTTTTCTATTTTATTCTAAATAATAATATATATGTTCATTTATGTATAAATCAAAAGAAAATCAAACAAATACCAAATAAAATCCAAAAATGATGAGAAAAATATTTTCAAAATTTTAATATGCTGAGGAAAAATAAATGAATCAAAATAAAAAAAGAAAATGTCAAAAATCATTAAAAATAAAGCAAATGGGCTTGGGGGTGAGAAAATGGAAATAGTGGTGCAAAAAGAAGAAACCACACAGGCCCAGCCCATGTGGCTTCATCTTCAACCTTTGTCCAACAGCATTCAAAAACACGCGCCCTGTACTCCAATTGCTAACTCCTGATTCCTGGCTTTTTAACAAAAACTCATAACATAAAAAATGCTCAGCATGAAGAGACGATTCCAACCATGTATAGAACTTGACCTAACTCTCTAAGATGAGGGAGAATTTCTCTTCCCCCAATTTCTGACCTAGTTTTTCTGCCATTTTCAAAGCTTAAATTCTCTCTACTCAGGCAAAAGAAATGAAAAGTAAAGATATGTACATGTTCAGGGCTATGAGTAGAACCTTGTTTCTTCACAAACTTAAGACTAAAGATGCATGATAAGAGAGATACGAGTTCAAAGTTTTACCTATTCAATTGAACTTCTATCTGGAGAATGAGGAACTTTCAGTGCAAGGTGATGATTGGAAAAGCTTCCTTGAGGTCCAGGGATGCTATTCCAATGTTTACTTTGTCTTGAAACTTCTTGTATCGAGCTGTGGAACTTCAACTGCAAAAGGAAAAAATGAAAATGGTGGAAGCTGTTAGAGGGATTACAGGTCAGGTTTTAGGTCATGGTTAGCTTGCATACATGCTAGGGAATGTGTATGAATTGATTTTGGTGAGAATGCTCGAGGGAAATGGGATTTGGCACTCAAAATGCAGAGGCAACTCTGTTTTTGTAGTTTGAGGATGATTCTGAGATGGAGGGTGTTTTGGAGGTCAAGGATTCGTGCAAAAGCTTGGTTGGGTTCTTTGGAAGGTGTTTGATCAGTTTGTTCTTGTGTGTCTAGGCTGATCTGGAAGTTGTTACAAGTTATGAGACTTTCTTCTTTCTTAAGCAACAAAAGCAAGTTGACTTTCTAGGCATGTAGGGGGCCTCCTAATGTGCTGCATAATCTTCTCTTGATCAGAGAAATTTGTCCATAATCTTGTGCCAAAAGGATTTAGCTTGTACTTGTTGGATTTCTAAATTGACATAAAGTGAACTTTTACCAAAATGGCTAATTTGCTTTATCTAGAAATGAATCAATCTTGTGTACAATGCTTGAACTCATGGAACAACACCTTGGCACAATGAACAAGCATTAAATTATGGAGTGTAACTTGGTTTAAGGACCTGTAATCTAGCCTAAAGCATGCTGAGTTCAAATTTGCAAAGTTATGGACATGGAACTTGGTCATGAACAAAGTGGTTTTTTGCTATATTGTGAAATTCGATTCTCTCTAACCATGAGGTTGTTTGATGAGTTCTTGGACATTTTGGAAAGCTTGGAATGTGTACTACAATCCATCTTTGAAATTCAAATTGAAATTCCAAGTGGAAGGGTATGAAAAATGGCCTTGAAGTGGGGTAGAAAACCTTGTCAAAATAGGTTAAAATTCTACTAAGTTAAAAATGGTTTAGTGCCCTCATTCAAAAAATTGTAACTTGAGATACAAGCTTCAAATGAGAAAACTTTGTGAATCAAAGTTGTAGATTATGCAACAAGCTACAACTTTCATGTTTGGACTTTTGTTTGAATCCAAATGGATCTTGGTGAAAAGGTGGGGTAAAGTTGGGAAAAAATTAGGGTTTTTCATAACTTAGAAAAATTCTAAGTTATGAAAAATTCCATTTTCTAACCCTAATTTGCAATTTGTGATTTCTTGGTGAACAAGTTTCATGATTTGGCATATTTTGATGAAAAATGAATCTTGACTCTTGATTTTGACCAAAAAGTCAAAGTTTGACTTTTCAGTATACAGTCAAAACTGATCAATTGACTGGGAAATTCAACTGTCAATCTTGTGTACTTGGGATCTTTTGAACTTGTTGGGCATGTCAAGATAATTCCATGGGGTCCTTGAGTCCATATGTGAGCTTGTTTTGCCATTGGCTAGGTCAAACAGTCAAAAATTGCCTCTGTGCAGTCAAAACCCTAAAAATGACCATTTTGCCCTTTTGGTGATCTGATCAAATTTCTTGTGGAGTTGTGGTCCAAACTTGATCAAATTACTCCTAGGAGTTCATAATGTTGATGTGGATCAAATTTCATGAGATTTGACTGTCAATTGGCCACAATTGACTTTTTCCCCAATACAGTTGATTTCTAGGTCAACTTTCCAATTGACTGGGCAAAATTTGGAATCAGGACTTGAAACTTGGTATGGATAAACTTGGGAGTCCAATATGAAGCATGAAAGTCATCTTAGGCAATTTAGGCCAAAACATCTTTGTGCAAACACAAACCCTAATTTGGGGTTAGCAGTGCAAAGAGGAGTCTTGAGCAGATGAAACCCTAACTGGATCTTGAGCTTCAAGAGCTTTGTGAGGAGAAATCAGTGAGAAATGAGAGGGCAAATTTTGGGGTACAACAGTTGCCCCTGTTCAATCTTCTTGGACCTGAAGAGTTAGATTGGCAAGCTTGCCTTTCGTGACTCGAGGGTAAAAGGAGATTTGACACTAGAGTGCCCGGAAATTTGCACTCGTCAAAGCACTGGATGCGGGAATGGGCTTAGAGATGCCATTTGGAGATGGGCTTAACGATGCCATCTGGGAGAGTGACAGAAACTTGTCGGGGATGGGCTTAGAGATGCCATCTGGAGGGGAATATCAGGAAAGTGTCCAAGCTTTGGACCATTTCTGAATTGGGGGTCTGAACAAGCAATAGGTTGACATCCGTTGTTGGGAGGAACCTGCAAGCTGTTTTCAGGAAGTTGCATCTAAACAAGTTGATAGATTAACATCCGTTACTTGGGAAGAATCCATGAACTGTTTTCAGAAGTCTGGAAGAAGAAACTGAACAAGTGACAGGTTAACATCCGTTTACTTGGAGAACCCGTGAACTGTTTTCAGAAATCTTGGGATTGAATCAGCAATAGAGCAGCATCCGTTGTTGGGAAGCTTCCGTAAACTGTCTTCAAAAAGTTGCATCTGAACAAGTTGATAGATTAACATCCGTTACTTGGGAAGAATCCATGAACTGTTTTCAGAAGTCTTGAGAAGAATCTGAACAAGTGATAGGTTAACATCCGTTACTTGGGGAACCCGTGAACTGTTTTCAGAAATCTTGAGATTGAATCAGCAATAGAGCAGCATCCGTTGTTGGGAAGCTTCCGTAAACTGAATTCAAAGGTGCATCTGAACAAGCTGATAAATTAACATCCGTTACTTGGGAAGAATCCATGAACTGTTTTCAGAAGTCTTGAGAAGAATCTGAACAAGTGATAGGTTAACATCCGTTTACTTGGAGAACCCGTGAACTGTTTTCAGAAATCTTGAGATTTGAATGGTTTTAGTCTGTCGACTGATCTTACCTGAAAAGGAAAAGAGTTAGTTGTATGCAATGCTATGATGCATGATACAATGTGTATTATGGCGTTATGAATGTAAATGGATGCGTATGTAAGTTGGAGAGCTGTCTTGCATAGGATGGATGAATCCGGGCTAGCGGAAGATAGAAGAATTTTGATTGCTGCCGGGGAAAATAAATCCTGGGCCGTTACTGGGGAACCTGGAGCTTGGGTTGTATACCAATCTTCTGGGGAACTTCTGAAGTCTTCTACTGGGGAGTACCAAACTAGTAGACTTAATGCTGGGGATGCCAGATTGAGAATCTTCAGCTTGGAGAGAAGTATCTCTGGAGATTTTACTGGGGAACTCAAGATTTTCTTCCTAAAACTCTGTGGGGAGATGGTTTGAAAGTCTGACTCCGCTGGGGGTTGTCCATTTGAAGCTTTTGATCTGCTGGGGATACTGAGGCTTAAACTCTAAGGGAAAATGATTTCCGGAAGATTCTCTGGCTGGGGATTTGCAAAGATAAACTCCTCCGGGGATTGTATTGATAAGTTATTGTTGGGGAATTTTGAGGAGCTCCGCTGGGGAATTTTGAGGAGCTCCGCTGGGGATGGGAAGAACTTTGGCGAGCGCGATCTCTCCTGGTTGTTAGCTGAGGATAACCCAGTTATAAGCCTCTGTGAGGAATAACTTTGAATAAAACTCGGGAGGGACGTCCGTACTCTGCGGGGAGATATCCTTCGGAACCTTACTGGGGATAAGCTTCGAGGGTCTGCTGGAGGTAGACCTCAGGGATTTGCCAGGGATGCGGATTACAGATCTTGAGGGATTTCTTTTGAAAGGGTGTCGAGATATCCATCTGTACTTTCATCCTATCAGTAACCCTTTTCTTAGGTTCAATTAGGAAGTGATCACGTTTCAAATGCATATGCCTATTTAACAAAACATTGGACGTTTCTCAAAATAAAACAATTAGTGCAAGAGAAAAAGAAAAAGGGAAATGACACAAATTTTGGGAAGAGTATTTGTATTGATTTTCTTTGAGTATATTTGTACAAAGGAGACAATCATCCTAGTAAGAGGATCTTGTCGTAAATATTCGAAAAATTTATACAAAATAAAGATGGCTATGTGAAATAATTCCATGGGATTCCATTCTGCTGTAGCTTTCACAACTCTGAACATCTGTCCATTCAATTCTTCGTTTGACGATGGCTGGATTGATCAGAAACCTGGAACCGGTTGATGAAGGGATTGTCTTTGAGGTGATCCGACGAGACATAGTCATACGCTTTAATTCCCTAACTTTTGCCTGAATCGCCCTTTCGGGTTTTCGATCCACCGGGAAACCCCTTTTTGCCCAAGTCGCCCTTTCGGGTTTTCAACTTGCCGGGTGTACAGATTTTTTTTGTTTTTATCCCTAATTTTTGCCTGAACCGCCCTTTCGGGTTTTCGGTCCACCGGGATGCCCATTTTTGCCCAAGCCGCCCTTTCGGGTTTTCGACTTGTCGGGTTATCTTATGCGTAGTATCTTTTGACTATGTCTGCGTTCGCAGGGTGCGGCAAATCGTCGCCGTCCATGGTGGTCAGAATCATTGCACCACCAGAAAATATGCTCTTGATCACAAATGGTCCTTCATATGTAGGAGTCCATTTGCCCCTGGGATCACTTTGCGGCAAGATAATCCGCTTGACTACTAGATCTCTGACTTGATACACTTGACGTCTGACTTTCTTATTGAAGGCCTTGATCATCCGTTTTTGATACGTCTGACCATGGCATATAGCAGCAAGTCGCTTTTCGTCGATCAGATTGAGTTGATCAAGTCGGGTCTGCATCCAATCATCCTCATTCAAACCTGCATCCTTCATAATCCTTAGAGACGGGATCTGAACTTCCATAGGCAAAACAACTTCCATGCCATAAACCAAAGAAAATGGGGTTGCCCCAGTTGAAGTACGTATCGTCGTACGGTATCCATGCAGCGCAAACGGTAACATCTCATGCCAGTCTTTGTAAGTGACTGTCATTTTCTGAATAATCTTCTTAATATTTTTGTTCGCAGCTTCAACAGCACCGTTCATCTTCGGCCGATAGGGAGATGAATTGTGATGATAAATCTTGAACTGTTCGCATAATGCAGTGATCATTATATTATTCAGATTTGTACCGTTGTCTGTGATAATCCTGTCTGGAACATCGTACCGACATATGAGATTTTGCTTGATGAAGCGGGCGACCACATTTTTGGTGACAGAGGCGAAGGAAGCTGCTTCGACCCATTTAGTGAAGTAGTCAATGGCAACCAGGATGAAGCGATGTCCGTTGGAAGCCGTGGGTTTGATCTCTCCAATCATATCAATGCCCCACATTGCAAAGGGCCATGGAGCAGTCAGGACGTTGAGGGGAACCAGAGGGATATGAACTTTGTCAGCATAGACTTGACACTTGTGACAAGTACGGGAATGTTGATGGCAATCAGTCTCCATGGTAGACCAGTAATAGCCTGCCCTTAGGATCTTCTTAGCCATTGTATGCCCGCTCAAGTGAGTGCCAAATGGGCCGCTGTGTATATCAGTCATGATCAACTCTGCTTCAGCCTTATCCACACATCGGAGTAATACACAATCATGGCTTCGTTTGTAAAGGATGCCGTTGCTCAGGAAGAACTTAGCAGCGAATTTCCTTAAGAACTTCTTGTCATTCACGGAAGCTCCTTCAGGATAATCTTGGGTCTCGAGATACCTTTTGATTTCATGGAACCAAGGTTGTTCCACTACTTCTTCGGTATTAATCTCGTGACAATGCGCGGGTTCATCCATTCGCTCGATGGTGATTTGGGGAGCCTCGTTATCCCAGTTGAGTTTAAACATGGAGGACATTGTGGCCAGAGCATCGGCTAGCTGATTCTCTTCTCGCGGAAAGTGTTCGAAGGTAATTTGCTCGAAGTGAGGCAACAATGTCAGAACATGTTCTTTGTATGGAATAAGATTAGGATGCTTGGTATCCCACTCTCCTTTGATCTGGCTGATGACCAAAGCCGAGTCCCCGAATACGATCAAAGATTTGATCCCCAAGTCTATAGCAGCCTTGAGACCAAAGATGCAGGCTTCATACTCAGCCATATTGTTTGTGCAGCTGAAACAAAGTCGGGCCGTGAAAGGAGTGTGGCATCCTTCCGGAGAAATGAGTATTGCGCCAATGCCGTTTCCAAGTGCATTTGAAGCACCATCAAAGTACAGGGTCCATCGGGATCCCTTTTCGGGTCCGTCATACGGTCCGTCACCTTTAATGTTGTCCAAATTCATGATGTCCTCGTCCGGGAAGTCAAATCTCATGGGTTGATAGTCTTCAATAGCCTGATGAGCCAGATGGTCAGCTAGTACACTCCCTTTTATAGCTCTTTGGGTGGTGTACTGGATGTCATACTCAGTTAAGATCATTTGCCATCTGGCTATCCTTCCAGATAAAGCGGGCTTTTCGAAGATATATTTGATAGGGTCCATTTTGGAAATCAACAAGGTAGTATGAGTCAACATATACTGTCTTAGTCGGCGAGCAGCCCATACCAAAGCGCAGCAAGTTTTCTCGAGCAGTGAGTATCGAGTCTCACAGTCGGTAAACTTTTTGCTAAGGTAATAAATAGCATGCTCTTTTTGACCAGACTCGTCATGCTGGCCCAAAACACACCCCATTGAGTTATCCAAGACGGTCAAATACATGATCAATGGTCTTCCTTCGACGGGTGGCATCAGAATAGGAGGTTCTAACAAATACTCCTTGATTCTATCAAAAGCAGCTTGGCAGACGTCGTTCCACTCAACTACCTGATCTTTCTTCAAGAGTTTGAAAATTGGCTCGCAGGTAGAGGTCAGATGTGAAATGAATCTGGCAATATAGTTTATGCGCCCCAAGAAACCTCTAACTTCCTTCTCAGTACGGGGAGCAGGCATCTCTTGTATTGCTTTTACTTTTGCCGGATCGACTTCAATTCCTTTGTTGCTTACAATGAATCCCAGGAGTTTACCAGACCTAACTCCAAAAGTGCATTTACTCGGATTCAACCTGAGCTTGTATTCTTTCAATCTGGCAAACAGCTTTTCCAGATGTTCAAGGTGCTCTTCCTCTGTTTGTGACCGAGCTATCATATCGTCTACGTAAACTTCAATCTCATGATGTATCATGTCATGAAATAGAGCTACCATGGCGCGTTGATAAGTTGCCCCTGCGTTCTTCAGCCCGAACGGCATCACTTTGTAACAGAAAGTGCCCCATTGTGTGACAAAAGTTGTTTTCTCCATATCCTCGGGGGCCATTTTGATTTGATTGTAGCCCGAGAATCCGTCCATGAAGGAAAACACCTTATGCTGAGCTGTATTGTCGATCAAGATGTCAATATGAGGTAGCGGGAAATCATCCTTAGGGCTGGCCCTATTCAAATCCCGGTAGTCCACACACATTCTGACTTTGCCATCCTTCTTAGGCACTGGCACAATGTTAGCGACCCATTGAGGATAGGACGTAACATCCAGAAATCCAGCATTGAACTGCTTCATTACTTCTGCTTTGATTTTTTCGGACATGTCAGGCCTCATTCGGCGAACTTTTTGCTTGATCGGTGGACAGTCTTCTCTTGTGGGGAGACGGTGAACCACGATGTCTGTGTCTAGACCCGGCATGTCTTCATAGGACCAAGCGAAGATCTCAACATACTCATTCAACAACTGTACTAGGCGCTCCTTGACTTCTGGTTCCAAGTTGGCACCCACTTGCACCTCCTTCCGATTCTCCTCGGTTCCCAAGTTAACAACTTCCAATGGCTCTTCATGCGGTAAGATGGCCCTTTCCTCTTGTTGCAGGAGTCTGGCTAGTTCCCCGGGTACTTCACAACCTTCGTCATCTTCATACTCGGCTAGATTGACCAGGTCTTCAGAGTTATTGAAAGATATAGCAGAATAGTCACCCATGGAATCCGGAGTGGATGGGTACCTGCATTGGTGAGTGTGGGTGTGTGTAAGGGATAGCCATCCTTAAATAAAAATGCAAAAGGAAAGAAAATGAACACAAGCAGTTTATCAAATGAAAAACGTCCAATGAATCATTAAACATGGCATATGAATATGAAAAATAGTCAAAACCCTTACAAGTGGACCTACATGCCCCGGGCAAGGCAGGAGGTGAAAAGATAGTGTACGGATTGTTTGAAAGTAAAATATTACATACCAAATAGGAAATGTTTAATAGATAGATTACTGATGAATAAAAGTGATGGGGACAAAGTCTTTAGCCTCCCAGTTGCTCAACCCTCCTCTGACAGTTGGACGAATCCACTCTTCAAAGTTGCTTTCTTTGTCTTCATCTTCCAGGGCGTTGATTCGGTAAGGAGAAATTTTGATCGGCGCTCTCTCAATCTTTGACTGGCGCATGGCCTTCTGGCCAGCGGCGGTGAAACCTAATCCAAACTTATCAGCTTTATGCGGAAAATCGGGTAACTGCCCCCACGCCGACTTCTTCCCTTCTTTAACTGCAGCCCTTGCATCCTCCAGAGATGCCATCCTGGCCATCTGTCCTGGTGTCTCAGCTGCCAACTTCGCCACTGCTATCTCAGGAAGCACTTCTTCGAAATGTTGAAACGGTGTCTCAATGAATTCCCCTTCAACCTCCACATATCGGAAAGAATTTAAATGGCTAATCATGTACTCTTCTTCGCCGTGGACAGTAATGATCTTTCCCTTTACAGGATACTTCAGCATCTGATGCAAGGAGGAGGTGACTGCTCCAGCATGGTGTATCCAAGGTCTACCCAGCAGGCAGGAGTATGATGGACGGATGTCCATTACATAGAAAGTGGATTTAAACACCTCAGTACCTATCTTGACAGGAATTTCAACTTCTCCATGGACCATTCTTTTCGACCCATCGAAAGCTCTGACGACAATATCACTCGGCTTTAATTCCAAACCTTCGCAATCTAGCCGGTCCAAGGCCTTCTTAGGCAAAACATTCAGCGATGAACCGGTATCAACCAAAACATGTGCAAGGGTGGTTCCGCGACACTCGATTGAAATATGCAACACATCATTGTGATTTCGGTCTTTAGGGGTCAGGTCGGCATCAGAAAAACCTAATCCATTGTCTGCAGTCAGACTAGCCACGCAATGTTGAAATTGATCTGCAGAGGTTTCCTGGGGCACATGAGCTGCCTTTAGAAACTTAATCAAAGCTTGAGCGTGCGCTTCCGAGCAGAGCAACAGTGTCAGCATGGAGATTTTGGAGAGGGTTTGCCCCAATTGTTCCACCACATTGTAATCACTTCTCTTGATTATCCTCAAAATCTCGTCCATTTCTTTCTTGGAGGCTTCTGGGATCACCAAAGGTTGAGCCCTCGTCCTGACGGGCTCATCTTGTATTCCTTTTCCTTTATCGGCAATGGTAGGAGAGACAGCACTAGGAATGAAAATTTCTTCAATCAAAGGAGTTCTAGCGGAGAGTTTTACTGGTGCAGGGAGGACTTCTTTAGCTGGTGAGGGCCCAAAGACTGCTCTTGGAGGAGCAATCTCTGGAGAAAATATTCTCCCGCTCCTGGTGATTTTGCTGGTGCCCGCAATGTTACTAATGCTGGCTTCTTCATCATCTGAATTTTCTTCAATCATCTCAACTTGCTTGATACCATGGTAGTAGATGTCACCACCATAGTTCCAAGGTATCGACTTCTCAGAAACATAGGGAACCGGCCCCGACATTGTTATCTTCAAAGGTATAGACTTTGCAGCTGGTGTAATCTTAACTGGCTTTTTGACGGCCTCGGAAAGATTGGCGTGAATGGTTATGATTGAGATATTTTCAACATGAACTGGAACAGCAGGAACTTTTTCGAACAAAATTTGTCGGCTATCCATGAGGCCTTGGATGCCTTTCTTTAATAGCGGACAATCAAACGGCAGAGAGTGGCAACAGTAGCAGTCTTCTTTACATCCCGGGAAGATCCCGGCTGTTGTACCCTAAAATTTGCCCTCGCGCTTTTCCCCAAGAAATCTCAGCTTCAAACATTTCCTGACTTCTCAAACTGGCTCAAGAATCGGACAAACGGACTTTTCTTGACAGTCAAGCGAAATTAGGGTTTTTTTTACTGATTTTCAGAACTCTGAATTGTTTCATACAGTGGGCTTAGGGTTTGATTGATTTTTGGTTCAATTTTGATCAAGCGAGCGTGATTTGGCATTTAATCGGGAATTAGGGTTTTATGGGCATATTCTCAGAAGAATTTGAATTCAACAGCGCTTTGCGATTTATTTCGAGATTCGGATTAAAATTCGCGTTATCTTGGTTTGATCAGCAAAAGAGACGGTGGTTTGAATTCAGTACGTTCTGATTGGGCCAGTCAGATGCAAGATGCAGTTTTGGAATTCACAGTGTTCATGTGTTTGATCAGTCTATCTGGGTTAATGGCTGCGTTGCTTTGGATGTTGGATAAGACAGGTTTATTGGATCAATGTTGTTTTATTTTAGTTATTTATTATTCTGAAACTAAAATGATTGAATTTATTTTTCAATTGTTTTAATTCTAAGAATTTTAAATAAATAAATAAACAATAAGGAAATTAGAATTAATTAGATAATTTGAATTTTTATTGATATTTAAATTATTTGTACAAATTGTTGTTTATTACAAACAATAATTTACATTTAATTTAAATATTACAATAGAATGAAAAAATATCCTATTTTCTAAATACTCTTCATTCTTCACTCCGCTCCGGCATTCCATCTTTCATCTGCAAAAAGAAATAAGAAAGTCAGAAAGAATTAAAATTAGCAGAGACGGATAAAAATGCTCATCATTAGGGGCCACTGACTGGGATCAGTTGCCCTCTCTGCAAATCACGGGATTTCTCCCGGTTCACAGAGAGGGAAGATTATTTTATCTCATGAAATGCAAATGTCAAAAATGCATAGTTTCTAAAAGATTTGCAAGCTGCATAGATTCAAAATCCAAACTAAACTGAAAAAGTTCAATCCAAACTTTCAAATCTAAAACAAAGTCCACTCAAAGAAAATCAGGAAAAGTACTCAAAGCTGTCATGGAAAGACTTTTGCCAAGATATCAAAAAGCAGAAAATCTACACAAACTGTCAAAAGGAGATGCAGATGTATTATGCAAGCAAACAATCTTAAACTCATCACTTCCTAGTCATAGCCCCTTCAGAACAGTACAGATAAAAAGCATTATAAAAATTCTTTGCTGTACTTTGAGAGAGAAAAAAAGGAGATAAAGCAGTAGGCAGGGATTAGGCATCAGCAGGCAAGTCACAGAAAAAAGATGTACAAGCCTACAAGCTCAGTTCAGACAAGACAATGCAGTCACAGAAAAGAAGATACACAAAATCTACAAGAAACATAGCAGTTCAGCAGCAGAATAGCAATTCAGAATAGGAAGAGGTAAGAAGCAAACTGATAACCAAAGTCTATCAAACTTAAAACCTGTCCACAAAACTTGACAACTCTGCATAAAAAAGAAACATAGCAGTTCAGCTCAGTCCAATATAGCAGCATAGCAGGTGAGTTCAGAAGATAAAAAAATATACAACACAGTTGAGGGATATCAGTTCAGGAGGGCAGCATAGCAGAATAAGATAGAAAAGGGAGATACCAAACTGAGTTCAAGTGATAACCTCACCATACCAATATCCTGATATCCAAACTCAAACCATAACCATCATCTGAACCTAACACATTTCAGGCCTAAAAAAACCTGATATGCAAGCTTCATACCTGTCTCAAACACCCCAAACCCCACTGTCATAACCAAACAACAATAATTTTCATAACCCAAAACTCCCTGTCAAAAACCTGGTATACCTGGGCTAAAATTGTCAAGCACGAACTAATCCTTAAGCCTCAGAAGCAAGCTTCATCATAGGCATCTCAGAAGGCCACTCAAGGCAATATTTGTTCAAAACATCAAGGCAATATTTGTTCATAATCAAGCAAATCATCCCAAGGCAACAACACAAAGGCAACAAGAAGAGAGCTAGTCAAAAAAATCGTTTCAACAGTAGCAAACTCAAAAGGCAACTCAGAGAGCCTCAGAAGCAAGCTTCATCATGGGCAAGCACATAGGCAAATCAGAAGAACGAAAGTGAAACAGATCATAGGCATCACAGTGGAAGAAGAAGAAGAAAGAAGCAATTCAAAGTGAACTCAGAAGCTTCATCAAAAGGCAGCAATGTTCTAAATCCTCAAGCAATCATCACAGTGGAAGAAGAAGAGGTAAAGAAGCAAGGATTTAGGGTTTCTCAGTACGAATATCATCATCAAAAACCTAAGCAAAAAAGGTAAAAGAACGAAGTTACCAGGAAGGCATCAAGAAGCAAGCCAGCGTCTTCATCACCGAATCTTCGCCATCAAAGCCTCCTAAGCGTCCTCGTCTCCTTCCTTCCCTTTTCCAGTAGAGGTATGACACTTCTTTTCCAATGCACCTCCAAATAAAAATCAATAAACACAACATGAGAGGTCAAACCCCAAGCAGTAAATCAAATACGCAGAAGATCACAAAACGTACTAAAACAAGACAAATCAAAGCGATTACCAAGTTCTACTGCCTCAACAGTGTCGCTGGAGGGAAGGGGAAACGAAGGTAGCGCGGTGGCTCGGGCAAAGAAGCTCAGGGAAGCTAGAACGAAGAAGACGAAATTCAAGTGGACACGGCGCCGCTGCTGACGAACCCTAATTCCACTCCCAATTGAACAAACAACGCGTTAACCCTAATTCTGTTTCAAAACCATGGGCTTAATCTGACCCGTTTCCTAATTCACCTCTAAAGCCCAACGAGAAATCACCTCATTTTCTAATACTAATCTTATAAAACTCTAACTCTTTTCATTTTTATAATAAAAAACAATATTTATTCTTTTATATACTAACTCATTTATTTCCTTGTTTCTAAAACATATATAATGTATTTCTTAATATTATTAAGCATACTAACTTAATCTAAATACTTGTATACACAATTAACTAAAAAACATTTTTTTTGAAATATATTTGTACATATCATATAAGTTAAATTCGAAAATATTTTCTTAATACACATTTGTACATAAAAATAACCAAATACTTCTATACATAATTTGAAAATATCCTTTTTAATTAGAATACATTTGTATATAATTATCTTTTCTTTTTTATATACATGATTAAATTGAAAATACCTTTTTAATTAAAACATACTTGTACATATTATCCATTTTCATACATAATTAAAATTAAACTTTTTTTTTAGTTAATATACATTTTTGTACATAATAATTCAATACATTCATTTTTCTCTAATATTGAAATTCATAAACATTTTGACTAAAATACTCTCCCATTAAAACTTAACACTTAATCAAAACCCTTCATTTGTACATAATTAACATACAAAAAAATCAAAATTCATTTAAAAACGTATATCTAAGACAAAACCCTAATACGACTCAATTTCACATTTCGCATTTGTACATATTTACATATACACTTGTACACTTACACAACACATTTCCCTATACACATGTTTATCTTACATTTATATTTGATATTCATTTGATCGCGACATTCGATTTGGTTGTAAATTATTGGGTACTATAAATCTCATCCCCTTGTACATTTATACCCCCACTCCCGGACATTATTTTGTAATAGCGTAGATTTACATTCCGCAATTTACAATTTTCTAAATATACCATGTTTAGACCTAGGGTTTGTATGTACATAAAATCAAACGCTAGATAACCTAATACAAGACAAATACATGTAATCAATACACAATCACACTTGCACCCCCTAGGGTAATCCCACATGTTGCCTTCCAAAATGGGCCACGCTTGCACGTCGAATGTCTTTGGCAAAACAAAATCAAATGATCATAAGCCCCTCGATGACGCTTTCGAAAGTTGCCTAAACAAAATGATCATGGTCCCTTCAAAACAATTTGCCAAAGACACTTGGCATCATTGCATTCATGGTCTATACGATGACCCGCGCCCGTCTCGAATAAACTTCCTAAACGCAAGATTGTCCACCAATTTCAATGGTGGAACAAAATTGTTAAACGGGGTTAAAACATGACAAAAAACCTTTGAGTACAATAGGGTAGACATAACTCTTAGTTACTTGAGATCAAACTTGCAAAAACACTTGCCTTCTTTTCAAAAACCACAATCCATAACACTTTCAAACAAACTCTCAAAAACATTTGAAAACATCTTTTCGAAAAGATTCACACTTTTGTAAAACACTCAAACACGAGTCAAATACATTGGTTGCCTAAAACAAGGCATCTTTTTCTAAAACATTTTCAAAAAGCATCCACACACACACCATTTTCAAAGCAATCGAAAAACAAGGCAAGTGATCTAAAAAACCAAGTAACTAAGAGCCCATGGATAACCATGGATGAAAAGGGTGCTAATACCTTCCCTTTTCATAATCTACCCCCCGAACCCACGAAATATCTCAAAAAGGTTTTTGCTGTGCTTTTTAACCTTTCCTTTAGGATAAAATAAAAAGTCGGTGGCGACTCTTGCTAACCGCACAAGTGCGAATACGAATGCAAAACACTAGTCAGTTCTCCCACCGTATCACAGAACTGGCGACTCTGCTGGGGAAATATTTAAAAGTGGGGTTACCTTAGGGTTTAGATCACCTTTACTTTCAATTGATTGCTTTGTTTGCTTTACATTTGTGGGCTTTGTATCGGAGTTTTATAGATCCTAACCCGGATCTGGGGAAACCTTTTTTAGGTAGCATAATCTGCGAGGGACCTGTCCGGGGTATACCGACATGGGTGAAGCAGTGGCTACGTTGGTGTGGCGTCTTGGTCTGTACCGATATCCCTCGCGTCAGACGGGGAGAATATGGGTCTTCCAAGGAGTCATTAAGCATCAACCGACCTTAGAACCCTAAATTGACCAACTTGGCCATTAGAACAGTAGCAGTATGCTACACTCATTGAGGCTAAACTCTCGAGATGGTTCCGGCCGCGAGAAAAGGTTGCGATGTTGGAGTTATGACCGATTGAGGGTAGCCAATGATATGAGATCCTCTAGAACCCGGTTACTTTTGATAGGACAGGTTTTAACCAACAAACTGAAAGAGGGTAGTACCTGAACCTCATGCAAGCCTAAACCTAAGGCCTTGTGTGCTTTGTGTGAATATTGTTTGCCTGTATATACACTTACTTGCTTGTGCATACATGCACATAACATCATAACATCATACCATAGCATTTTAGCATTTTCAATAACCGTTTCAAGGATCTCGAGGGTTCTGTTAATGCAGGATTGCGTTGAACCAGACGTCTATCCAGGGGCAAGAGGTCTCTCCTCTAACCAATCCAGTCAAAGATCAAGTGCAACAACTTGAATCAGTGGCTATGACCCACTCGACATGGTGAGCTTGATTCTTGTGGAAAGACATCCACCGACACAAAGCTCTCCAGTCAAAGATCAAGTACAACAACTTGAATCAGTGGCTATGACCCACTCGACATGGTGAGCTTGATTCTCGTGGAAAGACGTCCACCGGTACAGAGATCTCCAATCCAAGAGCAGAGTTCAACCTCTAACATTTTTCTTGTGTTTACCCCAAGAGATCCTTGAAAGCATGCATCCACATATCATGCATTTTGACAATCTTTCCTTTTTCAGGTTTCCTTACTCTCCTGCTGTTTATTTCAGCAAGAGATGGCTCTAGAACGGTCTGTCAAAGACATCCAAGACCAGACTGCTCAGCTGCAGGAGATGTTCATGAACCTGTCACTGGGGCAAGAAGAGATGAAAGCTCTCCTCACCAAGGGCTTGGAGAGTTCCAACAATGCCAGGAGTGATCAGATTGCGGAGCTGCAGTTTGATCTGACAACACTGAGGACCCAAATGATGGGATATTTGGTGGGCCAGATGGCTCTCATCCAAGACCTATCTCAAAGACAAGAGGAACTCGGAGTTCTGGTCCGCCAACTGCTTCAAAACAACCAACTGGGGCAAGCATCTGAGGTCGAAGAGCAGGTCACCGCTCAGCCTCCATCAACTCAAGAAGACAAGGGGAAAGCTCCTCTGCTAGCTTCAGGGTCACAAACCCCTCAACAACCTCGCCGGCGTCAGCGGGGCAATCGGCGTAGACAAGAAACGTCGGGAAGGCAGTTCACAGAGACTGACATACCGTCATCTCTGATTCTGGAGCGCTTGTTGGAGGTTAATCTGACTGCTTTGAGGGATCCTGTCCGGAACCCAAATACCTCCGCTCCTGACTATCATCCCGATGCATTTTGTGTTTACCATTCCTATAGCCCAGGACATGACACCGATAGCTGTTGGGCCTTGAAGAACAAGATTCAAGATCTGATTGACATTGGGGTGCTGAGGTTCATGCCAGACGGCGAGATGAAGATATTCCGTTAAAGGGGTTCTCCGCTTGAAGTGACGAAGCTCGAATTGAAAGACTTTTGCTTCTTTTTGAATTTTTCAAAGTTGTAATTTCTTTTGCTGTCAAACAATTATCTGTTGATGTTAAACTCTGTTTTCATTAATGCATTGCATATGTTTGTCTTGAATTCATCCATTCGTTTCACTACTCTTATGCTTTTCTTTATGATATTTGACTCTTGATAAAAAGCTGCAAGCCTTTAGAGGGAGGATGACGAAACAATACCGTGATCTTATACAGTATGCTTTTGAACAAACCTTGCTGATGATGTACAGGCATTTCTTTCAATTCCCAAACACTGGAGTTATAAGGAAGTTAATCCCTAGTCAACCCCTTCGAGCCAAAGAAGTAGGAGTTTCTGTTCTAAACAATCAAAACCTTTGATATAAACCTGGGGCAGGGTAGTATCTCAGTTAATTCAAAAGAAAATGCGCATTGAAGTCGCAAACTCTCCGTTCTTAATACAACGAACGACGTCGAAAAAGAAAGCATTCCTTCGGAATCAAAAGACAAGGGTGGTTCCCTATCACATAGACAGTCAATCTCTCAAAAGAGAAAAGCCCACCAAGCCAAAACCTATGAAGGAGGCTTAAGAAAGCTGGGGCATCCCGCTGACAGTAACCCCGAAAACGGTAACAGTCAGGCAAAAGTTAGGGATAACAAATCAAAATCAAAATAGTGAGGTCATTACAAAGCCCTCAACAACATGAAAAGTGTTGAAAAAGAAAAAGGAGATGATGACTGTCTCCCGAAAATTCAAACTGGTGAACCATCGCCCAAAAGTCGTTCCAAACTCAAAACAGAGTGCGACGCACAATTAACTGAGCTTAGGTTGAAGAACATCACGAAGAGCGGGCGGGTACCAATATACTTTGAGCCTTTATCCTTTGTTTCTTAAACCGTGAACCAGGCCACGTTACAACCCTTCAAAAGTCCTAATTGAAGCATGGGTTAGTTCGAAAGCATACTGTTACAAAAGGTATCCTGACTCCTGTAGGGCTTTGCTCTAAGTCTTGTGTTAACTTGTCTTGTGAAAAGTTTTCTGCTAAAAAACGCATTTTCCAAAACTTCGAGACAAACATAAACTTTGCATTATTCAAATATCACTGTCTGCATTTGACCCTTTTGTTTGACAGCAAAGAAGTTCATACAGCGAATGTTCGGAGGAACGAAAACTCTCTCAGTAAGTCAAAATCACTTCAAGAGGATAACACTTCCATCAATCTCCTATCAACAAGGGGCATGACATGTCGCAATTCAATTAACCTGGGGCAGTCCAGTCAAGGTCCAACAGATCTTTCAAAGTTCAGTTAACCTGGGGCAGTCCAGTCAAGGTCCAACAGATCTTTCAAAGTTCAGTTAACCTGGGGCAGTCCAGTCAAGGTCCAACAGATCTTTCAAAGTACAGTTAACCTGGGGCAGTCCAGTCCAGATTTCAAGAAATCTCTCAATATGCAGAGTAATCTAATTCAAGATTCCTTCACCACCACTTGGGGCATTCGAATGTCAAAAGTATTCAACAAATCAACTACAACCTTGCCAGATTCGACTCCTGTATCCAGCCAGGGCATATCTGTTGACTCCATTTCCAGACTCGACTCCTGTATCTAGCCAGGGCATGTCTGAAGAGTTCGAAGATTCGATTCCTGTATCCAGCCAGGGCATATCTGTTGACGACTATTTCCAGATTCGACTCCTGTATCCAGCTAGGGCATGTCTGAAGAATTCCAGATCAACACCTGCAACAACCCAGGAAACATCTGTGAACAACCGATGTTAGACCAACACCTGTAATAAGCCAGGATTTATCTACATCACCACTTGGGGCATTCGAATGTCAAAAGTGTTCAAAACCCGATGCAGTTTTACACAAGCTCATCATCAGGAGACCCTACACCGGTTCCCCTTCAAGACTTCTGAAACAGTTTATGGATTCTTCCCAACAACGGACGCCAATCTACCGACTTGTTCAGATTCTTATCAAGACTTCTGAAAACAGTTCATGGATTCATCCCAACAACGGATGTTAATCTATCAACTTATTCAGATGCAACCTTTGAATTCAGTTTACGGACGCTTCCCAACAACGGATGTTGTTCTATTGCTGATTCCTCTTCAAGACTTCTGAAAACAAGTTTACGGATTCTTCCCAACAACGGACGCCAATCTACCGACTTGTTCAGATTCTTATCAAGACTTCTGAAAACAGTTCATGGATTCATCCCAACAACGGATGTTAATCTATCAACTTGTTCAGATGCAACCTTCGAATTCAGTTTACGGACGCTTCCCAACAACGGATGTTGTTCTATTGCTGATTCCTCTTCAAGACTTCTGAAAACAAGTTTACGGATTCTTCCCAACAACGGACGCCAATCTACCGACTTGTTCAGATTCTTATCAAGACTTCTGAAAACAGTTCATGGATTCATCCCAACAACGGATGTTAATCTATCAACTTGTTCAGATGCAACCTTCGAATTCAGTTTACGGACGCTTCCCAACAACGGATGTTGTTCTATTGCTGATTCAACTTCAAGATTTCTGAAAACAGTTTACGGGTTCTCCAAGTAAACGGATGTTAACCTATCGCTTGTTCAGATCCTTCTCCAAGCTAACCACCACGGAAGATCGCACTCGCCAGATGTCTCCCTATCCCCCAGCGGAGTTCATCAAAATTCCCCAGCAAATCAAGAGTTTCAAGTGGACAATCCCCAGCGGAGTCAGACTTTCAAACTTTCTCCCCACAGAGTTTTGAGGAGGCATATCTTGAGTTCCCCAGTGAAGTCTCCAGGGTTACCTCCCATCAAGCCAAAGATTCTCAATCTGGTCTCCCCGGCATGAGTCTACTAGTTGGAGCTCCCCAGTAGAGGTCATCAGGAATTCTCTTCCCCAGTGACAGCCAAGGATTTATTTTCCCCGGCAGCGGTCAAGACGCTTTTATCTTCAGCCATCTCGGAATCATGTATCCTTGGCAAGATTAGCTCATCAGCCTACATGCGCATCCATTACATTCATATCATAAACATTAATGTCACATGCATTGCATCATGCATCATAACATTGCATCCAACTAACCCTTTACCTTTTCAGGTAAGATCAGTCGACAGACACAGATCATCTCCTGAGACTCATCCAAAAATAGTTCAGATGTGACCCGGACACGGCAACATCTTGATGCTTATTCCAGATTCATTCAGACGCATCAGCAGAAACCTTACACCGGTTCCTCTTCAACTTCTCAACTTCTGAAACAAGTTTACGGATTCTTCCCTACAACGGATGTCAATCTACCGATTTGTTCAGACTCTTCTCAAACCTTTCTGAAACAGTTTACGGATTCTTCCCTACAACGGATGTCAATCTACCAACTGATTCAGACTCTTCTCAATTTCTGAAAATAGGTTACGGACGCTTCCCAACAACGGATGCTACTCCATTGCTTGTTCAGTCCCAACTCTTGAAAGTAGTTTACAGATTCTCCAGACACGGACATCAATCTGTTGCTTGTTCAGACCCCAGTTCAGAGATATTCCAAAACAGGGATGCCCTTCTGATACTCGTCCACTCACCATTGACGTACAGTTCAACATCACCATATGGCATCTCTAAGCCCATCCTCCTACCAGCAGTCGCCGAATGGCATCTGTAAGCCCATTCTCAGATGGCATCTCTAAGCCCATCCCCCGACAAATTCTCTCGCACCAGGTGGCATCTTTAAGCCCATCACCAAATGGCATCTTTAAGCCCATTCACCTCCACCGTCACATCGACGAGCGCAAATTTTCTGGGCACATTAGTGTCCAATCTCCTTTTACCTTCAAGTCGCGAAAGGCAAACTTGCCAACCTAACTCTTCAGGTCAAAGAAGATTGGACAGGGGCAACTGTTGTACCCCAAAATTTGCCCTCGCGCTTTTCCCCAAGAAATCTCAGCTTCAAACATTTCCTGACTTCTCAAACTGGCTCAAGAATCGGACAAACGGACTTTTCTTGACAGTCAAGCGAAATTAGGGTTTTTTTTACTGATTTTCAGAACTCTGAATTGTTTCATACAGTGGGCTTAGGGTTTGATTGATTTTTGGTTCAATTTTGATCAAGCGAGCGTGATTTGGCATTTAATCGGGAATTAGGGTTTTATGGGCATATTCTCAGAAGAATTTGAATTCAACAGCGCTTTGCGATTTATTTCGAGATTCGGATTAAAATTCGCGTTATCTTGGTTTGATCAGCAAAAGAGACGGTGGTTTGAATTCAGTACGTTCTGATTGGGCCAGTCAGATGCAAGATGCAGTTTTGGAATTCACAGTGTTCATGTGTTTGATCAGTCTATCTGGGTTAATGGCTGCGTTGCTTTGGATGTTGGATAAGACAGGTTTATTGGATCAATGTTGTTTTATTTTAGTTATTTATTATTCTGAAACTAAAATGATTGAATTTATTTTTCAATTGTTTTAATTCTAAGAATTTTAAATAAATAAATAAACAATAAGGAAATTAGAATTAATTAGATAATTTGAATTTTTATTGATATTTAAATTATTTGTACAAATTGTTGTTTATTACAAACAATAATTTACATTTAATTTAAATATTACAATAGAATGAAAAAATATCCTATTTTCTAAATACTCTTCATTCTTCACTCCGCTCCGGCATTCCATCTTTCATCTGCAAAAAGAAATAAGAAAGTCAGAAATAATTAAAATTAGCAGAGACGGATAAAAATGCTCATCATTAGGGGCCACTGACTGGGATCAGTTGCCCTCTCTGCAAATCACGGGATTTCTCCCGGTTCACAGAGAGGGAAGATTATTTTATCTCATGAAATGCAAATGTCAAAAATGCATAGTTTCTAAAAGATTTGCAAGCTGCATAGATTCAAAATCCAAACTAAACTGAAAAAGTTCAATCCAAACTTTCAAATCTAAAACAAAGTCCACTCAAAGAAAATCAGGAAAAGTACTCAAAGCTGTCATGGAAAGACTTTTGCCAAGATATCAAAAAGCAGAAAATCTACACAAACTGTCAAAAGGAGATGCAGATGTATTATGCAAGCAAACAATCTTAAACTCATCACTTCCTAGTCATAGCCCCTTCAGAACAGTACAGATAAAAAGCATTATAAAAATTCTTTGCTGTACTTTGAGAGAGAAAAAAAGGAGATAAAGCAGTAGGCAGGGATTAGGCATCAGCAGGCAAGTCACAGAAAAAAGATGTACAAGCCTACAAGCTCAGTTCAGACAAGACAATGCAGTCACAGAAAAGAAGATACACAAAATCTACAAGAAACATAGCAGTTCAGCAGCAGAATAGCAATTCAGAATAGGAAGAGGTAAGAAGCAAACTGATAACCAAAGTCTATCAAACTTAAAACCTGTCCACAAAACTTGACAACTCTGCATAAAAAAGAAACATAGCAGTTCAGCTCAGTCCAATATAGCAGCATAGCAGGTGAGTTCAGAAGATAAAAAAATATACAACACAGTTGAGGGATATCAGTTCAGGAGGGCAGCATAGCAGAATAAGATAGAAAAGGGAGATACCAAACTGAGTTCAAGTGATAACCTCACCATACCAATATCCTGATATCCAAACTCAAACCATAACCATCATCTGAACCTAACACATTTCAGGCCTAAAAAAACCTGATATGCAAGCTTCATACCTGTCTCAAACACCCCAAACCCCACTGTCATAACCAAACAACAATAATTTTCATAACCCAAAACTCCCTGTCAAAAACCTGGTATACCTGGGCTAAAATTGTCAAGCACGAACTAATCCTTAAGCCTCAGAAGCAAGCTTCATCATAGGCATCTCAGAAGGCCACTCAAGGCAATATTTGTTCAAAACATCAAGGCAATATTTGTTCATAATCAAGCAAATCATCCCAAGGCAACAACACAAAGGCAACAAGAAGAGAGCTAGTCAAAAAAATCGTTTCAACAGTAGCAAACTCAAAAGGCAACTCAGAGAGCCTCAGAAGCAAGCTTCATCATGGGCAAGCACATAGGCAAATCAGAAGAACGAAAGTGAAACAGATCATAGGCATCACAGTGGAAGAAGAAGAAGAAAGAAGCAATTCAAAGTGAACTCAGAAGCTTCATCAAAAGGCAGCAATGTTCTAAATCCTTAAGCAATCATCACAGTGGAAGAAGAAGAGGTAAAGAAGCAAGGATTTAGGGTTTCTCAGTACGAATATCATCATCAAAAACCTAAGCAAAAAAGGTAAAAGAACGAAGTTACCAGGAAGGCATCAAGAAGCAAGCCAGCGTCTTCATCACCGAATCTTCGCCATCAAAGCCTCCTAAGCGTCCTCGTCTCCTTCCTTCCCTTTTCCAGTAGAGGTATGACACTTCTTTTCCAATGCACCTCCAAATAAAAATCAATAAACACAACATGAGAGGTCAAACCCCAAGCAGTAAATCAAATACGCAGAAGATCACAAAACGTACTAAAACAAGACAAATCAAAGCGATTACCAAGTTCTACTGCCTCAACAGTGTCGCTGGAGGGAAGGGGAAACGAAGGTAGCGCGGTGGCTCGGGCAAAGAAGCTCAGGGAAGCTAGAACGAAGAAGACGAAATTCAAGTGGACACGGCGCCGCTGCTGACGAACCCTAATTCCACTCCCAATTGAACAAACAACGCGTTAACCCTAATTCTGTTTCAAAACCATGGGCTTAATCTGACCCGTTTCCTAATTCACCTCTAAAGCCCAACGAGAAATCACCTCATTTTCTAATACTAATCTTATAAAACTCTAACTCTTTTCATTTTTATAATAAAAAACAATATTTATTCTTTTATATACTAACTCATTTATTTCCTTGTTTCTAAAACATATATAATGTATTTCTTAATATTATTAAGCATACTAACTTAATCTAAATACTTGTATACACAATTAACTAAAAAACATTTTTTTTGAAATATATTTGTACATATCATATAAGTTAAATTCGAAAATATTTTCTTAATACACATTTGTACATAAAAATAACCAAATACTTCTATACATAATTTGAAAATATCCTTTTTAATTAGAATACATTTGTATATAATTATCTTTTCTTTTTTATATACATGATTAAATTGAAAATACCTTTTTAATTAAAACATACTTGTACATATTATCCATTTTCATACATAATTAAAATTAAACTTTTTTTTAGTTAATATACATTTTTGTACATAATAATTCAATACATTCATTTTTCTCTAATATTGAAATTCATAAACATTTTGACTAAAATACTCTCCCATTAAAACTTAACACTTAATCAAAACCCTTCATTTGTACATAATTAACATACAAAAAAATCAAAATTCATTTAAAAACGTATATCTAAGACAAAACCCTAATACGACTCAATTTCACATTTCGCATTTGTACATATTTACATATACACTTGTACACTTACACAACACATTTCCCTATACACATGTTTATCTTACATTTATATTTGATATTCATTTGATCGCGACATTCGATTTGGTTGTAAATTATTGGGTACTATAAATCTCATCCCCTTGTACATTTATACCCCCACTCCCGGACATTATTTTGTAATAGCGTAGATTTACATTCCGCAATTTACAATTTTCTAAATATACCATGTTTAGACCTAGGGTTTGTATGTACATAAAATCAAACGCTAGATAACCTAATACAAGACAAATACATGTAATCAATACACAATCACACTTGCACCCCCTAGGGTAATCCCACATGTTGCCTTCCAAAATGGGCCACGCTTGCACGTCGAATGTCTTTGGCAAAACAAAATCAAATGATCATAAGCCCCTCGATGACGCTTTCGAAAGTTGCCTAAACAAAATGATCATGGTCCCTTCAAAACAATTTGCCAAAGACACTTGGCATCATTGCATTCATGGTCTATACGATGACCCGCGCCCGTCTCGAATAAACTTCCTAAACGCAAGATTGTCCACCAATTTCAATGGTGGAACAAAATTGTTAAACGGGGTTAAAACATGACAAAAAACCTTTGAGTACAATAGGGTAGACATAACTCTTAGTTACTTGAGATCAAACTTGCAAAAACACTTGCCTTCTTTTCAAAAACCACAATCCACAACACTTTCAAACAAACTCTCAAAAACATTTGAAAACATCTTTTCGAAAAGATTCACACTTTTGTAAAACACTCAAACACGAGTCAAATACATTGGTTGCCTAAAACAAGGCATCTTTTTCTAAAACATTTTCAAAAAGCATCCACACACACACCATTTTCAAAGCAATCGAAAAACAAGGCAAGTGATCTAAAAAACCAAGTAACTAAGAGCCCATGGATAACCATGGATGAAAAGGGTGCTAATACCTTCCCTTTTCATAATCTACCCCCCGAACCCACGAAATATCTCAAAAAGGTTTTTGCTGTGCTTTTTAACCTTTCCTTTAGGATAAAATAAAAAGTCGGTGGCGACTCTTGCTAACCGCACAAGTGCGAATACGAATGCAAAACACTAGTCAGTTCTCCCACCGTATCACACCGGCCCTTAACAAATTCAACTTAATGGTTAACAGTGGAGTAGTCAGATCATTAACGTCAGCAACATACAGATCCTCTTCAATGGCATTGATATTCCGACCGTGCTTCGGCATAGGTGCAGATATCACATTGGGTTTTTCTGGAGCGTCAAACTCTACCTCCTTAGCCTCTATCAGGTCCTGGATCTTATGCTTGAGTGCCCAACAATCGTTGGTGTCGTGTCCAACACTGTCTGAATGATAGGCGCACTTAGCATTGGCATGATAATGTGGAGAGGATGTATTTACATTCTTCGGCGCCTCCTTGATAGTGGCAAGATTCAATTTCAACAGATGGGGAAGCACCTGCGCTGGAGTCATATTAATACGGGTGAACTGCCGGTGTGGCCTTTCCACCCGTTGCTGGTTTGGTCTGGATTGGTTGTAGCGAGGCGGCTCACTTGGAGTGTTTTGAATCATCACGGCCCCCACAGTTGGCCGACGCTCCATCTTCCCTGCTCTTTTCTGAGAATATACCATAGCTGTCTCCTTCTTAAACGGCTTCTTCTCAACACTTGCAGCGACACCCTTCTGAATCTTTCCTGACTTGATGCCAGCCTCAATTCTTTCACCTGTTAAGATCAAATCGGTAAACCCTGCGGAAGAGTTACCAATTAAATGTTTGAAAAATGGCCCAGATAGGGTCCCAAGAAACATATCAACGAGCTCACGATCGGTTAGAGGAGGCTGCACCCTGCCAGCCAAATCCCTCCATTTTTGTGCATATTCCTTGAATCCCTCACTTGTTCCTAGTGACATACCCTGAAGTTGAGTACGGGTAGGAGCAAGATCAGAATTATACTGGTATTGTTTATAGAAAGCAGTGGCCAAATCTTCCCAATTTCTGACACTGGTTCCTTCTAACTGATAAAACCATTCCAACTGAGCTCCCGACAGGCTGTCTTGAAAGAAATGAATCCAGAGATTTTTATCTGCCGCATAGGGTTGAATCTTTCTCACATAGGACCTGAGATGCATTTTGGGGCAGGACAGCCCGTCATACCTTACAAACACTGGCACCTTGAATTTTGGGGGAATCACAATTCCGGCGACCAAGCCCATGTCTTCAAAATCCAAACCCGGTACCCTTTGCAATTCCATAGCAGCCAATCTGTCTTCTAAACCCTTGTACTTATCATCAGCTGGAGGGTACTGCTGGTCAGAATAATCTTCGTCCTCTTCAACCTCTTCCTCCTCTGCATCAGACTCGGAAGGCACCGCAACCCGATCTCTTTTACTAGTCCCTTCATCAGAAGTAGGAGGAAATTCAAGCACCCTCCGAGCTTCTCTGTCAAATCTTCTCCCCAAAGTAGCCACTCCGACCCTCTTTTTCTTCTTCACTGGGTCTCTACTCTCCAGATGAGCCTTGATATCCTCTTGACTCTTGACCAAGGTCATCAAGAGTTGCTGGAACTGTGCATTCTGGGCTTGTAGGTCTTTGACTGTTTGCTCGAGATCCATCCTACTGAAATAAACAGCAGATAGATAAGGAAACCTGGAGTGAGACCTGCTTATGCACATGATGAATGGTATGCTGATGTATGCAATGCATTCAAGGATTTAGGACATTCAAAATTGTTTCAGACAAAGAAGAACGCACGTCATATTAATAAGAAGAAATCTGTTAGTACATAAATGCCCCATGGGCCAAATGTTACAACATAAACTTCTCAAGGCAGAAAGACATTGCGCATCCTCTTTGGTGCGATGTAGGTATTGAGGGCCTCTTGCTCGTGGAGTCGGCGGGTAAGCTCTAGAACCTTCTTTTCACTGGCGTAGTAGCTAGCTTCAAAAGTGTTCCGTTCCTCCTTGAGCTGAATCCAACTTTTCTGCATTTCCTCCCACGATGTAGGCATGTCTGGATGCAGGATGGTGTAGGGAACCTCTCCTTCATTGACGGGCTCTTTAATCACTGGGAGTACATGAGGATAAGGCATCATTATACCTTGGGCTCGGGCTCGTACCCACTTGAGATAGGGCTCAAGAGGGATGGAGTTCTTGTGTCCCAGAGTCTTGCTATCAACCTTGTTGAGTTTTCCCCAAGCTCTGATGAATCTTTGGCGAAGTCCTTGTGCATCGTTGTCGAAGTCAAAAACTAGGCTAGGAATCAACATGTCGTGAGGGCCATCCCTCCGTGCATATCCAAATTGTCTCAAAGCTAGGCAAGGGTTGTAGGTGATACCTCCCCTGATTCCAAGTAAAGGAACATTAGGAAACTCCCCGCAACGATCGACAATGATGACATTTTCTCTGGACCGAGAACACCAATGCACATCAGAATGAGTAAGAGTCATCAATCGTTGGGACCACCTTGTACTTTGGTCATTCTTCAAGACAGATTGTGGAAGGTGCGAAATAAACCACCTTGCGAGGATAGGAGTACAGCACATGAGAACACCCCTCTTTCTCATTGTTCGTGTGTAAAATGAGTGAAGGATGTCTCCAAGCAATGTTGGTATTGGATTTCTGGACAAGAAGATTTTGACAGCGTTGACATCTACCAATTGGTCAGGATTTGGGAACAAGACCAACCCATAGATAAGGAGTGCCACAATTTCTTCAAATGCTTGTAGGTCCAATGAGTTCCAACATTCTTGTGCCTTCTCCAACAAGAATTTTGCTAAGAATCCTTTGACGCCGCTTCTGGTTTCCCAATGCCCCTTGATTTCAGATGGTTGTAGATGTAATGCTCGAGCAACATCTTCAGGCTTTGGTTCCTTCTCCGTACCGTTGAAGGGTAGTTGATTAAGGATAGGGATTCTTAGGAGTTGAGAAAACTCTTCCAAAGTGGGAACCAGCTGATAATCAGGGAAAGTGAAGCAATGGTGAAGGGGGTCAAAGAACTGGAATAGCACTTTCATCATGTCTTCTTCAATGTTGGTGTTGACTAGGCTGAGCAGTCTACCATGTCTTTCACTGAAGGATGAATTTTCCGGAATCCTTGAAGTGATCTCCTTGAGTTGAGGAGAGATTCTCACAAGGTTGACTTGAATGGTATTTCTGCGAGGCATTTCCATGACCTACAAAACAAGAACAAAGATGAAGATCCAAACCCTTGAAATGGTTAGCAAATGCATATGATGCTTCATGATGTTTATGATGTATGCACAAAACATATGTACAAGCAAATCACACCAAACCCTAGTTTCAGGCTTGCATGGGGTTTCATAGGTAAGTACCCTCTTGAGTGTAGTTGGCTTAAAAACCTGTCCTATAAATAGTAACCGGGTTCTAAGGAGCTCAATATCACTGGACTGTTTTCATTGTTCATTGTTTTGGTTTAGCCACTTAACTAGCGACCAAAATATTCCAAGAAAACAACCCTCAATGAGTGTAGTATCGAGTATCTACCAACTTCGGACTGCACCAAAGCCGGTCATCTCACTACCCCTAATAAAAGGCCAAGATGGTCAAGTAAGGTTCTAGGTCATTAGTGCTTAGTGACATCACTCAGCGGCCCCGTACTCTCCTTGATTGAACTCAAGGGTTACCGGTACTCACAAATATGTCGCACTAATATAGCTATTTCTTAGACCGTGTCGGTATACCCCACACAGTTTCCACAACGTATTGCTATCTATGAATGTTTCCCAAAATCCGGGTGGAGGATTGTAAACCCAAACAATAGAGCCCAAGTATAAAGCAAGCAAATCAAACAATTATTCATGCAAGAGGGTGATCTAAGCCCTAAGGTTACTCCACTTTTAAAATTCTCCCCAGCAGAGTCGCCAGTTCTGTGATACGGTGGGAGAACTGACTAGGGTTTTGCGTTTGTTTTCGCAAATGTTTCGGTTGAGCAAGAGTCGCCACCGACTTTTTATTTTATCCTAAGGAAAGGTTTAAAAAGCACAGCAAAAACCTTTGAGATTTTTCTTGGGTTCGGGGAGTAGATTATAGAAGGGGAAGGTATTAGAACCCCTTCTATCCATGGTTATCCATGGGCTCTTAGGTACTCGCTTAGATCAACTTGCCTTGGTTTTCAATTGCTTTGTGTATGGTTTTGAAAATGTTTTGAAAAGATGCCTTGTGCTAGGCTAACCTTGTAACAATTCTTTACTCGAATGTTTTACAAAAGGTGTTTTATCTTTTAAAAAGATGTTTCAAGGGTTTGAAAAGTTGATTTTGAAAGTGCTTGTGAAGTGGGTTTTGAAATTAGGCAAGTGTTTTCTTGGCAAATTGACAAGTACTTAAGAGTTTATCTACCCTAAAGTTTTCTCAAAGGTTTTGTCATGTTTTAAACCCTTTTGACAAATTTGTTCCACCATTGCATTTGGTGGACAATCTTGTCTTAGGAGATGAAAGGGACAGGCGCGGGTCATCGTTTGGACCATAATTGCAACGGCGTTAAATGTCTTTGGGCAATTTTCTTTAAGGGACTTGATCATTTGTTTTTGTTTTGTTTTGAACAGTTTTATCGAGGGACTATGATCATTCAATTTGTTTGCTTTGCCCAAAGAAATTCAACATGCAACATGGCCCATTTTTTGAAAGGCAACAAAGTGGAGTACCCTAGGGGGTGCAAGTGTGAGAAGTGTTGTTTATTTTCATGCTCATTTATCTTGTATTAGGTCAAACTATTTTTTGTCGTTTTTTCGCATGCAAACCCTAATTCTAACATGGCATAATTAGAAAGCGTATAAAGTGCGAAATTGAAAATCCTACGCTATTACAACATAATAATATAGGGAGGGGGGTACAAATTTACAAATGGGGGATATTTAGACAAGAATTTAAATCTACATTATTACATCATTTTTGAATATTTGCAAGGTAAATAAATTGCATAATTAAATAGAAATTAAATAAATATGCAAAAATGCAAAAAAGAGAAAGTTTTTATATATGTATGAAAAAATGTAGTTTATGTGAAATAAAATAAGAAAATAAAAAGGTATTATTTTTGAGTATTTTCATATTTAGGGCAAAAACCCTAATTTTAATCAAAATGTATATTGATTAATTAATTCACATAATATTTATTATTTACATACAAAAATAAAATAAAATATGGTATATGTGTAAAAAGGCCTTTTTTAGTATTAAATATTGAAAAATAAAATATGTACATTATTTGATATTTTATTCTAAGTATATTAATAAATATGTATTTATATTTACATTATTTTAAATATGTATTATGGATAGATAATAATAATAATATTTAATATTTTTAGAAAATAGTATTTTTTATATAAAATATTTTCAGAGGATAATATAAAATAAAAATGAAAATGAAAATGTATTTACAATATTTTTTCTATTTTATTCTAAATAATAATATATATGTTCATTTATGTATAAATCAAAAGAAAATCAAACAAATACCAAATAAAATCCAAAAATGATGAGAAAAATATTTTCAAAATTTTAATATGCTGAGGAAAAATAAATGAATCAAAATAAAAAAAGAAAATGTCAAAAATCATTAAAAATAAAGCAAATGGGCTTGGGGGTGAGAAAATGGAAATAGTGGTGCAAAAAGAAGAAACCACACAGGCCCAGCCCATGTGGCTTCATCTTCAACCTTTGTCCAACAGCATTCAAAAACACGCGCCCTGTACTCCAATTGCTAACTCCTGATTCCTGGCTTTTTAACAAAAACTCATAACATAAAAAATGCTCAGCATGAAGAGACGATTCCAACCATGTATAGAACTTGACCTAACTCTCTAAGATGAGGGAGAATTTCTCTTCCCCCAATTTCTGACCTAGTTTTTCTGCCATTTTCAAAGCTTAAATTCTCTCTACTCAGGCAAAAGAAATGAAAAGTAAAGATATGTACATGTTCAGGGCTATGAGTAGAACCTTGTTTCTTCACAAACTTAAGACTAAAGATGCATGATAAGAGAGATACGAGTTCAAAGTTTTACCTATTCAGTTGAACTTCTATCTGGAGAATGAGGAACTTTCAGTGCAAGGTGATGATTGGAAAAGCTTCCTTGAGGTCCAGGGATGCTATTCCAATGTTTACTTTGTCTTGAAACTTCTTGTATCGAGCTGTGGAACTTCAACTGCAAAAGGAAAAAATGAAAATGGTGGAAGCTGTTAGAGGGATTACAGGTCAGGTTTTAGGTCATGGTTAGCTTGCATACATGCTAGGGAATGTGTATGAATTGATTTTGGTGAGAATGCTCGAGGGAAATGGGATTTGGCACTCAAAATGCAGAGGCAACTCTGTTTTTGTAGTTTGAGGATGATTCTGAGATGGAGGGTGTTTTGGAGGTCAAGGATTCGTGCAAAAGCTTGGTTGGGTTCTTTGGAAGGTGTTTGATCAGTTTGTTCTTGTGTGTCTAGGCTGATCTGGAAGTTGTTACAAGTTATGAGACTTTCTTCTTTCTTAAGCAACAAAAGCAAGTTGACTTTCTAGGCATGTAGGGGGCCTCCTAATGTGCTGCATAATCTTCTCTTGATCAGAGCAATTTGTCCATAATCTTGTGCCAAAAGGATTTAGCTTGTACTTGTTGGATTTCTAAATTGACATAAAGTGAACTTTTACCAAAATGGCTAATTTGCTTTATCTAGAAATGGATCAATCTTGTGTACAATGCTTGAACTCATGGAACAACACCTTGGCACAATGAACAAGCATTAAATTATGGAGTGTAACTTGGTTTAAGGACCTGTAATCTAGCCTAAAGCATGCTGAGTTCAAATTTGCAAAGTTATGGACATGGAACTTGGTCATGAACAAAGTGGTTTTTTGCTATATTGTGAAATTCGATTCTCTCTAACCATGAGGTTGTTTGATGAGTTCTTGGACATTTTGGAAAGCTTGGAATGTTTAATACAATCCATCTTTGAAATGAAAATTGAAATTCCAAGTGGAAGGGTATGAAAAATGGCCTTGAAGTGGGGTAGAAAACCTTGTCAAAATAGGTTAAAATTCTACTAAGTTAAAAATGGTTTAGTGCCCTCATTCAAAAAATTGTAACTTGAGATACAAGCTTCAAATGAGAAAACTTTGTGAATCAAAGTTGTAGATTATGCAACAAGCTACAACTTTCATGTTTGGACTTTTGTTTGAATCCAAATGGATCTTGGTGAAAAGGTTGGGTAAAGTTGGGAAAAAATTAGGGTTTTTCATAACTTAGAAAAATTCTAAGTTATGAAAAATTCCATTTTCTAACCCTAATTTGCAATTTTTGATTTCTTGGTGAACAAGTTTCATGATTTGGCATATTTTGATGAAAAATGAATCTTGACTCTTGATTTTGACCAAAAAGTCAAAGTTTGACTTTTCAGTATACAGTCAAAACTGATCAATTGACTGGGAAATTCAATTGTCAATCTTGTGTACTTGGGATCTTTTGAACTTGTTGGGCATGTCAAGATAATTCCATGGGGTCCTTGAGTCCATATGTGAGCTTGTTTTGCCATTGGCTAGGTCAAACAGTCAAAAATTGCCTCTGTGCAGTCAAAACCCTAAAAATGACCATTTTGCCCTTTTGGTGATCTGATCAAATTTCTTGTGGAGTTGTGGTCCAAACTTGATCAAATGACTCCTAGGAGTTCATAATGTTGATGTGGATCAAATTTCATGAGATTTGACTGTCAATTGGCCACAGTTGACTTTTTCCCCAATACAGTTGATTTCTAGGTCAACTGTCCAATTGACTGGGCAAAATTTGGAATCAGGACTTGAAACTTGGTATGGATAAACTTGGGAGTCCAATATGAAGCATGAAAGTCATCTTAGGCAATTTAGGCCAAAACATCTTTGTGCAAACACAAACCCTAATTTGGGGTTAGCAGTGCAAAGAGGAGTCTTGAGCAGATGAAACCCTAACTGGATCTTGAGCTTCAAGAGCTTTGTGAGGAGAAATCAGTGAGAAATGGGAGGGCAAATTTTGGGGTACAACAGTCATGATGTATGAAATGTATTGAGTAATGATGTTCTCAAAATAAATGAGATTGTGCTGTAAAATATGTATGCACATGCCATGATGTATGGATATGCAATGCTATTGTGATATTCTCTAGCTGGGGAAAATAAATCCTAGAATGCTGCTGGAGAGTATAAGGAGTTGAGTTCTTCGTTTCCGCTGGGGATAGTGACCGAAGATGATTAACTGGGGATTTACATCCATTCTACTTGAGAATATTCTGCCGGAGGAGACTCTGTCTGAGAATAATCCTGCGGGGGAATGACTCTGTGGGGAAGAGAGATACTTTGTTGGAAGATCTGCTGATTTGGAGAAATAAACTCAGCTGAGGATGAACTTCCATTGCTGGAGAGAAGAGCTCTGTTGGAGATTGAGCTTCCACTGTCAGAGAAATAAAATCTGCTCGGGAGATGGCTTTATAAACTGCTCATGGTTATAAAACTCAGCTGGGGAATGCATATATCAGCTTTCTGAAGGAACCTGCTGGGGAAGGAATTCCTGCTTGGGGATACGGAGGTCGGATCTTGGTTGTCTCGGCTCTGTGGGGTATATATGTATTATTGGCTTGTATGTGATAGTGACTTCGCTTCCAACTGTCTCTGCCCCTTGTACCATGATGGACGAGGTAACTGTCAGTATTTAGGTTTTGTACCAGTTTCTTTGAGTTCTTAGTAATTGTCTTTCTGTTTTATATGCAGATATTTGTGAACAGTAATCATATTCAAATGCATATGTCAAGAATAAAACATTGGACGTTTTTTTTGCAAAACAAAATAGAAAACGAAAAAAACAAACACAGGGTTTTGTACTCAAAAGACGCTTTGTATTGATTTGAAATTTGCCTATAACAGGCATTTTTTACAAGGAGGCTGACACTCTAGTAAGAGAACGTCACCGTAAAAATGGAAATTATTACAGAAATTGTGTAAAAAGAAAACAACTATATGTAGTGATCCGATTGGGTTTCAATTCTGCTATTTCCCCTATGTCTTCTAGCATCTCATCACTTTACTACTTGTCCGAAGCTGACTGGATTAATCGGTACCGTTTGAGCTTGATATCTGATTACTGAGGTCTGATCGCAGGGTGATCCAATGGGACATAGTGATATGCTTTAATCCCTAATTTTTTCCTGGACCTCCCTTTCAGGTTTTCAGTCCATCGAGATACCCTTTTTTGCCCAAGCCGCCTTTTCGGGTTTTCGATTTGCCGGGTGTACATATTTTTTTCATTTTTTATCCCTAATGTTTTCCCGGACCCTTTTGGTTCGCTGAGATGCCCTTATTTTTGCCTAGGTATGTCAACCTAGCGGGTCTTTATTATGCGTAGTATCTTTTCACTATGTCCGCATTGACAGGGTGTGGAAGGTCGTCACCATCCATGGTGGTCAGAATCATGGCTCCACCGGAAAATATGTTCTTGACTACAAACGGTCCCTCATAGGTGGGATTCCATTTGCCCCTAGGATCACCTTGCGGCAGTATGATGCGCTTGATTACCAGATCCCCTACTTGATACACTTGTTGTCTGAGTTTCTTGTTGAAGGCCTTGATTATCCGTTTCTGATACATTTGACCATGGCAGACATCAATAAGTCTTTTCTTGTCGATTAAGTTCAATTGATCAAGTCGAGTCTGGATCCCGTCGTTTTCGCTCAAACCTGCATCCTTCATAATCTGTAGAGAAGGGATCTGGACCTCTATGGGTAGGACAACCTCCATACGATATACCAGAGAATAAGGTGTTTCCCTTGTCGATGTACATGCTGAAGTACGGTACCCGTGAAGAGAAAATGGTAACATCTCATGCCAGTCTTTGTATGTCACCATCATCTTCTGTATGATCTTTTTAATATTCTTATTAACAGCTTCGACATCCCCATTCATCTTCGGCCGGTAAGGAGAAGAGTTGTGATGCTGAATCTTGAACTGTTTATAGAGTTCAGTGATCATCGATTTGTTGAGATTAGTACCATTATCCATGATGATTCTCTCAGGGATACCATAACGACAAACCAAGTTATGCTTGATGAACCGTGCCACCACATTCTTGGTAACCGTAGCAAATGAGGCAGCCTCAACCCACTTTGTGAAGTAATCAATGGCCACTAGGATGAAGCGATGCCCGTTGGACGTGGTAGGTATGATCTCGCCAATCATGTCAATGCCCCACATTGCAAAGGGCTAGGGAGCTGTCAAGATGTTCAAGGGAATTGGAGGTACACGCACCTTATCAGCATAGATTTGGCACTTGTGACAGGTTCGAGAATGCTGATAACAGATGGCTTCCATAGTGGACCAGTAGTATCCTGCTTGTAGGATCTTCTTTACCATGGTATGTCCACTGGAATGAGTGCCAAAGGTACCTTCATGTAGGTCTGCCATGATCCTCTCTGCTTCGCTCTTGTCTACACACCGCAGTAAGGTAGAGTAATGATTGCGCTTATAGAGGATTTCATTGCCGAGGAAGAACTTTGCAGCAAACCTTCTCAGAAATTTCTTGTCATTGACAGATGCCCTTTCGGGGTATTCTTGAGCCTCGAGATACCTTTTCACCTCATGAAACCAAGGTTTGTCGGCTACCTCCTCAGTATCGATCTCACAACAGTATGTCGGTTCGTCCAACCTCTCAATAGTGATTCAGGGAGCTTCATTGTCCCACCTGACCTTGAACATTGACGACATAGTAGCTAGCGTGTCCATTAACTGATTCTCTTATCATGGGAAATGTTCAAAGGTGATCTCTTCAAAATGCGGCAGCAGTGTCAGTACATGTTCTCTGTAAGGGATAAGGTTCGGGTGTTTCGTATCCCACTCGCCTTTGATATGACTTATCACCAAAGCGGAATCCCCGAATACACTCAAGAACTTGATCCTTAGGTCAATATCAGCTCTAAGACCCATGATACACGCTTCATATTCTTCCATGTTGTTGGTACAGTTGAAACATAATCGGGAAGTGAACTGAGTATGACAGCCCTCGGGAGATATGATTACAGCGCCAATGCTGTTACCTAGTGCGTTTGAGGCTCCATAAAAAAACATAGACCATCGGGATCCTTCCTCAGGTCCTTCATCCGGTCTAGGTTCTTCATAGTCGGTTACTAACATGATGTTCTCATCTGGGAACTCTAAATTCATGGACTGGTAGTCATCCACGACTTGATGCGCCAAAGGATCAGCTAACACACTTCCCTTGATTGCCTTTTGGGTTGTGTATTAGATGTCATACTCGGTCAAGATCATTTGCCATCTTGCTATTCTTCTGGAGAGAGCGGGCTTCTCGAAAATGTACTTGATCAGATCCATCTTAGATATCAACAAAGTAGTGTGGGTCAACATATACTGTCTCAGTCGGCGAGAAACCCATGCCAAAGTGCAACAAGTTTTCTCGAGCAGTGAGTATCGTGTTTTACAGTCGGTAAACTTTTTGCTAAGGTAGTATATTGCGTGCTCTTTTCGACCAGACTCGTCATGCTGCCCCAGCACACACCCCATTGAATTATCTAGCACTGTTAAGTACATTATCAAAGGTCTTCCTTTAGTCGGGGGCATTAGAATAAGAGGCTCTTAGAGATAGTGTTTGATTCTGTCAAAGGCTACCTGGCATTCGTCATTCCACTTTACCACTTGATCTTTCTTCAGAAGCTTAAAGATCAGCTCACAAGTAGCAGTCAGATGTGAAATGAACCTGGAAATGTAATTCAGGCGTCCCAAGAAACCTCTAACTTCCTTCTCAATGCGGTGATCCGGCATCTCTTGTATGGCCTTCACCTTTTCATGGTCTACTTGAATACCTTTGTCACTGACGATGAACCCCAGCAGCTTTCCGAACCTCACCCCGAAGATGCACTTGTTCGGATTTAACCTCAGCTTGTACGTCTTCAACCTATCAAACAACTTTTGTAGATGATCAAGATGTTCTTCCTCAGTTTGATACTTGGCTATCATGTCATCGACGTAAACCTCTATCTCATGGTGAATCATGTCATGGAACATAGCTACCATAGCTCGCTGATAAGTTTCCCCAACATTCTTCAACCCAAACAACATCACCTTGTAGCATAAAGTGCCCCACTGTGTAACAAAGGTTGTCTTCTCCATGTCTTCAGGTGCCATCTTGATCTGATTGTAGCAAGAGAAACCGTCCATGAAGGAAAATACTTTGTGTTGTGCGGTGTTGTCAACCAGAACATCGATGTGGGGAAGCGGGAAGTCATCCTTGGGGCTTGCCCTATTCAGGTCTCTGTAATTCATACACATTCATACTTTACCATCTTTCTTAGGTACTGAAACCACATTAGCAACCCACTGCAGATAGGAGGTGACAACTAAGAACCGTGCGTTGAACTGCTTCATAACCTCTACTTTAATCTTCTCTGACATCTCAGGGCGCATACGACATACCTTTTTCTTTACCGGAGGGCAGTCTTCTTTAGTCGGCTGACGATGAACCACTATATCCGTGTCTAGTCCCGGCATGTCTTCATATGACCAAGCGAAGATTTCAACATATTCATGCAACATCTGTACCAACCGCTGTTTGACACTAAGCTCCAGATTTGCACCTATCTTAACCTCTTTTCTGTCTTCCTCTGTACCCAAGTTCACTGTCTCAACCGGCTCTTCATGAGGCTGTATGGCCCTTTCTTCCCACTGTAATAGTCTAGCAAGTTCTCAGGGTACCTCACAATCTTCCTCACCTTCGTCCTCGGCTTGGTTGATCGGATTTTCAAAGTCATAATGAGCAGTAGCAGAACTGTTATCAATGGGATCCAAAGTGGATATGGATTTGCATTTGGATACGTGAGTGTGTGTAAGAGCATAGCTATATAGACAGAATAAAAGAAAAGAAAGACAGAGAGCGCAAAATTTGTATGCAAACGTCCAATGCTTTATTGATTTCATATGAAAATGAAACATGATAACCCTCATAAATAGAACCATTATGCCCAGGGTAAGACACATGGCTATAGAGTTTATATTATTTTTAAATTACATATCCGAAAAATCAAAAAGATAATTACTCTTGAACAAAAGTAATCAGTACAAAGTCCTTGGCAGTCCAGTTACTGAGTCCACTGTTGGTAGTCGGGAAGATCCAACTGTTAATGTCGGAATCACCATCACTGTCTTCAAGCGCATTGACCTCAGGATTGCTGATGCGTAGGGGAGGTCCTCCAGCCCGAGCGCGACGAACAGCCTTTTGAGCACCTGTAGTAAAGCCCAAACCAGATTTGTCAGACTTGTAATGAATAACCGGGAGCTGACCCCAAATGGTAGACCTACCTTCTTCAACCACTGCTCGTGCATCCTTGAGAGAAGCCAACTTCGAGGGAGATTTGGTGACCTTTAGAGGACTGTCGGTAGTTTCTGTTGTAGCCATAATCTGAGGTACCTCTTCAAAGTTCTGGAAAGGAGTCTCGATGAACTCGCCATCCATTTCCATGTACATGAAGGAGTTCAAGTGACTGATCATATACTCCTCTTCACCATACACAGTGACAATCTTTCCTCTTACTGGGTACTTCAACATTTGGTGGAGGGTAGAAGTAACAGCCCCAGCCCCATGTATCCAAGGGCGTCCTAACAAGAAAGAATATTATGGTTTGATATCCATTACGTAGAAAGTGGAGTCGAAGGTCTGGGAACCAACTTTGATAGGGACATCCACTTCCCCGTGCACCATCCTATTCGAACCATCGAAATCTCTCACTACTATATTGCTAGGCTTCAAGGTCAAGCCTTCGCAATCCAATTTGTCCAGAGCTTTTTTAGGTAGCATATTCAACAAGGAGCCAGTATCTACCAAAACATGGGCCAGAGCCCCTGCATTCAACGGAAACATGAAGAGCATCATTATGCTTCCTTCCCTTTGGTGTCAAATCCGCATTGGAAAAACCCAAACCATTATCGGCAGTCAGACTAGCCACACAATCTTCAAATTGATCAGCAGATGTCTCTTGTGGCACGTGAGCCGTCTTTAGAAACTTAACCAAATCCTTCGCATGGGCCTCAGAACACAACAACAAATCCAACATAGAAATTTTGGATGGGGTCTGCCCCAGCTGCTCGACCATGTTGTAGTCGCTCTTCTTTATTATCTTCAAAATTTCTTCCATTTATTTTTTGGAAGCTCCTGGTATGGTTACTAAATTGGCCTTTGTCAGGACAGGCTCAATCAGTATGTCTTTGCCTCGAGTCTCGGTAGGCTCGGTGATGGAAGGGTCAACAGGAGTGATTATTGGAATTGCAGTAGTAGTCTTGGGTGGAACCACAACAAGAATGATCACAGGTCCGGTAACAGTCTTCGGGGGAGAAATTTCAGGGGAGAATACTCTTCCACTTGTTATTTTACTGGTTCCGGCAATATTGACAATGTCGGAATCAACATTTTCAGCAATCTTGTCTTCAATGGCTAGCATGTCCTGCTTTACACCATGGTAATAGATGTCGGCCCCATAGTTCCAAGGAACAACTTTGTCCGAGGAGTATGGGATTGGTCCAGGCATGGTTATGATCAACGGAGTCACCTTCGGAACTGATGTAATCCTGACGGGTCTCTTAGCGGAGGCCCTGGGAGGATTGGCGGAAATGGTTATGATAGCAATGTCTTTACAAGAAACAGTCGGAACAAGGGTCTTCTCAAACATAATCTCTTTGTCATCCATCAGGTGCTGAACACCTGCCTTCAACAAAGGGAAACCAGTCGATAGAAATGAACAAACGTGGCAACCTTCACCATAACCCGGAAATAAACCGGCCTTCAACAAATTCCCCTTGATAGTCATGAGTGCGGTCACTAATTCTTCCACAGAGGTCACAAACACACCTTTTTCAACGACACTAACACCCCGACCATGTTTCGGCATAGGGGCAGTGATAACGTTGGGAGTCTCTGGGGGATCAAATTCAATATCCTTAGCATCAATGAGATCTTGCACTTTGTTCTTCAAAGCCCAGCAGTCATTGGTATCATGGCCTAGACTTTCTGAATGGTAAGCATAATGAGCATTCGATTTATAGTAGGGAGAGGTGGTGTTCGGATTCTTAGGAGCTTCCCTCAGAGTAACCAGATTGGACTTCAGCAAATGAGGTAAAACCTGAGACAAAGTCATGTTGATCTGAGTGAACTGTCTAGCTGGTCTTTCTGCCCTTGGCTGAGCAGGTGCAGGTTTGGGAATCATAACAGCCCCTACCACCAGACGATGCTCAATTCGATTCTGATTCTTTTGGTTATAGACGACACTGACTTCCTTTTTACCTGCAAATGGTTTCCTTGCAGCACTAGAAGAGGCATCCTTCTGAATTTTTCCACTTCAGATTCCAGCTTCCACTCTTTCTCCTATTAAGATCAGTTCAGTAAAACCTGCCGATGAACTTCCAATCAAATGGTTGAAGAATGGTCCAGTCAAAGTTCCCAGAAACATATTCGCGAGCTCTCTGTCAGCCAAGGGAGGTTGAACTCTTCCATCCAAATCTCTCCACTTTTAAGCATAATCCTTGAAACCCTCGTTCGAACCCATAGACGGATTTTGGAGTTGTGTATGGGTGGGAGCGAGGTCTGCATTATACTGATATTGCTTATAAAATGCAGCAGCAAGGTCTTCCCAGTTACAAACATTGGCTCTTTCCAGCTGATAGAACCAATCCAGTTGTGTTCCAGACAGATTGTCTTGGAAGAAGTGAACCCATAAGTCTTTGTCAGCAGTATTAGGCTGTATCTTCCTCACATAGGAACGAAGATGCATTTTAGGACAAGAGACCCCATCATACTTAACAGCAGTATTAGGCTGTATCTTCCTCACATAGGAACGAAGATGCATTTTAGGACAAGAGACGCCATTTCTGAAATAAACAGCGGAGGAGATGAGAAACCTGTTATGAATCCTATTATGCAATGATATGTATGATATGTATGCAATGTTTTCAAGGGTTCTTAAAGGCTCAAATTTGCTTAAACAAAAAGGAACAAACACGAATTGTATTAGTAAACTTGAATTGTTACAAAGAATGTATTTTGAGAGTACAATTAAGAAAAATAAAACAAAAAGAAGACTAGGTTTCCCATGAGCGCATCCTCTTTGGCGCGATATAGGCGTTGATATTCCTCTCTTCATGAAGTAGCCTAGTGAGTTCCAAGACCTTCTTATCGTTGGCATATAATTGGGCTTCAAACATATCTCGCTCCTCTTTAAGATGAACCCAGGACTTTTGTAACTCTTCTTGATCAGTTGGCATGTCTGGATGAAGAACAAGATGAGGAGTGTCTCCCTCGACAACTGGTTCCATAATCATAGGTCGAATAGCAGGATAAGGCATCATAAGAGTTTGAGCGCGGGCTCGTACCCATCTGAGATAAGGCTCGAGAGGTATGGAATTCTTATGCCCAAGTGTCTTGCTGTCAACCCTATGTACCATACTCCAAGCTTGTATGAACCTTTTGCGATAACCTTGAACATCATTCTCATAGTTGAAGGCGATTCCTTGAATAAGTGTATCATGAGGACCATCCCTTCTCGCATAACCAAACTGTCTTAATGCTAAGCAAGGGTTATAAGTGATTCCTCCCCTAATTCCTAAGAGAGGGACATTAGGGAATTCACCACAGCGATCGATGATAGTAACATCTTCCGAGAACCGTGAACACCAATTAATGTCTGAATGCGTAAGGGACATCAGTCAATAAGACCATCTTTTACCCTGTTCATTCTTCAAAGTAGATCTGGGTAGGTGCGAAATAAACCACCTAGCTAATAAAGGAGTGCAACACTGGAGGGTCCCCCTTCTTTTTAGAGTGCGAGCATGCAAAGAGTGTAGAATATCCCTGAGTAATGTAGATACCGAATTCTGAGACAGAAAAACCTGGATTGTGCTCACATCTACGAGTTGATCCGCATTAGGGAACAATACCATCCCTTAGACAAGGAGCGCCAAAACCTCTTCAAAAGCTTGTAGATCCAGGGTATCCCAAAAATAGTAAGCCTTCTCGAACAGAAATTTAACCGGAATTCCTTGAACACTCCCTCTGGTTTCCCAATTTTTCACTACGTCGGACCATTGTAAGGATGGGTATCCCTAATAACTGATAAAATTCCTCCATAGTAGGAACTAACTGGTAATCCGGGAATGTGAAATAGTGATGCAGAGGATCGAAGAACTGAAATAGCACTTTCAACATTTCTTCGTCAGGTTTTGTAGTGACCAAGTTAAGCAACCGACCATGAGTTTTAGGGAAAGGAGAGCTTTCGGGAATCCTTACTGCCAAGTCCCTTAATTGGGGAGATACTTTCACTAGATTAATCTTAATAGTGTTCATGCGGGTGGATGCCATATCCTAAAAAACAGAGCAAAGATGAGCCCTAGAAACCCTTGAAATAGTTTGTATGATATGCTATGGTATGATGTTTATGATGTCATGATAAATCATAGGTATATCAAACACATACAAATCACACCAATTCTTTAGGTTTAAGGCCTGCTTGAGTTTTAAGGTCATACCCTCTTGAAGTTAGATTGGTTCAACCTGTCCTATAAATATGTAACCGAGTTCTAAAGGGATCTCAATATCACCGATCTTTCCCCCAAGCCTTATTCAATCGACGATTGGCTCTTAATCAAACAAAACTCAGAAGTCAAACCTCAATGAATGTAGCATCGAGTATCTGTCGACCTTGGGCATACACCAAAGCCGACCATATCGTTACGTCCTACTGGCCAAGTTGTGCAATTAAAGGTTCTAAGGTCAGTTGATGCTTGATGAAACCACGCGGTGGCCCTGTATATCTCCCTGATTGACTCAAGGGTTACAGGTACCAACCAAAGTGCCACATCAACATAGCTACTGCTTCAACCGTGTCGGTATACCCCAACACAACTCTCTCACAGTTTATTGCTACTTACCTAAAAGGTGTTTCCTGATCCGGGTGTAGGATCAAATAACCCAAATAGTTCCCATAAATATAAAGCAAGCAATGCAGTCAAGAGAAAACAATTAAAAATATGACCTAGATCCTAAGGTTTACCCCACTTTATATTTTACATCCCCAGAAGAGTCGCCAGTTCTGTGATACGGTGGCAGAACCGACTGTTAATACTGGTTTGCATTTTTTGTTTGCAAAATGTCGCGATAAGAAAGAGTCGCCACCGACTTTTATTTTATCCAATCAGGAAAAGGAAAAAGAACAGAAAAAACCTTTTTCGAGATATTTTTGAGTACGGGGGGCAGATTATAGAAAGGGAAGGTGTTAGCACCCTTTCTATCTGTGGTTTTCCACGGGCTCTTAGGTACTTGCTCATTTTGAAAACTGCTTGTGTGTGCTTTGTTTTGAAAAGTTTTATTTTACTTCGTGTTAACCCTTGTTTCTGTCCTCAAGAGTGTTATGAAGTTGTTTTTGAAAACTTTGTTTGGAAAGTGTTGGTGTCAAAAAGTTTTTGTTTGTTTGAGCAAGTACCTAGGAACTAATCTACCTACTCGAAAAAGGTCTATTCGTTTTCCTTTTAGATAATGCTATCCCATTATTGAGAAATAGGTAGCATCGTCGTTGGAGTTTTTTAGGGACATTCGAAGGGATAAATACGATCACAAAAGCAATGTTAGGAAATGTTAGTAATCATCCTAAAGCCTTAAAGATCTTTTTCCGAGGCAACATCCGAATGGGTCATTTTAGATCTTTCGGGGCTAGAGGACAACCACTAACAAACCCTATACTTCATGACCGTTTACCGAAGGCAACCGGAGTGGAGTAAACCCTAGGAGTGAGCATGTGCGAGTGTAATTTTCAGTTAATTTATATTTGCATATTTAGGGTTTTCTACTGTATTAATTTTCAGTTAGTCTTTCCATACAATCCTATTAACATTCATCTAAGCAGTTTATAGTTTGCGGAAATTAAAGCGGGAAAGTTAAAGTCCTAGCTATTACAGGGCTTTTGCAGATACAAATTATTTTGACCGAAAATAAAGATGCGGAATTGAAACCCTAATTACTATTACAAACTCGGAGAAGTTACAATAATAATAAAAAGGAAATTAAAAAATGCGCGTGGCGAATTAAATGCGAGAATAATTAGAAAAACCTAAAAGATCTAATTAAAAAAATGTTTATGTTAGTTTTTTGAGAAAAAATCAGATTATATACAAAATTAAACCCTAAGTCTAATTATTTTAAATTATGACAAAATAAAGAATTAAATTGCCTTAATTTAATTAAACTAATTAATTAATTAAAGAAACAAAATATTTTTTATGAAAAATGATTTTGGATGTTTTTTTATGATTTTTTGATTAAATGAAAAAGTAATGATTTTTGTGTTATTTTTAAAAAGAAAAATAATTAGAAAATAATTAAAACAAGAAATAAAATAAAAAAGTAAAGAGATGAGCCTGTATGGAAGCTGAAAGGGGGTATATTGTTGAATTTGTAAGGCCTAATAGCTGGTCAGCCCAGTTAACACGCTGATTCTGTGCAGCCATGCTTGGAGGGTGTATCATGGTCTTTCCTTGATTGAGCGTTGGATCTGGATAAACAATGATCCATTGGCTAGATGGTGGTAGCGCACAGTGGACGCTTGGCAAGGTAATGTATAGAACCTGCGTTTAAATGTTAGTAAAATAAAGAAAATGCTGGGACCTGGGATCGAACCCAGGTCCTCCTACTTACACAACACACGCCTTGCCATCTGGGCTATCATGTTTAGTTATCAATATAATAACAACAATAAGTAATATATAAAAAACGTGAATGACTCTAATAAGCGCGCGAAATTCAAATAAGCCAATAGTGGTTAGACACGTTGTTGTCTTCTTCGCAGATCCGTCGCCTTAGGCTAAACATTTTTACCTACAGACAAGCGTCTGTAGCCATAACCTGTACCCTTCAAAAATCAAGAAAAACACATGATAAATGAAATTAAAGACCATGGTTCAAATTGTCTTGATGCCACGAGCATCATGGTACCCTTTTCTTGGGCCAATTTCACCTGTATCAAGAAGCCCTAAAACATGAATTCAAACACTAGCCATGGCATTCATCAGTATATGCATCAAAACATCAATTAAACCAATCTAACACGTTGCAAACATGACAACCAACACAGATATACAATTAAAACATGTTTATGATACAAGAATCATAGTAATCGGATTTTGAAAAAGAAGCAAACCGTGACGATCGTATCTCATGTTTCTGGGCTTGGGAGAACTGGCAAATGATTGGAGAACGTTCTGGAGATGTCCAGGAATCGATTCGTAGCTTTGAAATGCTTTGACTTTCCCTCTAGGTTGGAGAATGATCCACTACTTTTTTCCAAAATTTGAGTTTTGTTCTCAGCTTTCACGACCTGCAATCCTTGTTTTCGTGCATGTTTATGTTCAATATATATGCTTGAGTGAATTAGGGTAACAAAAACATATTCAATCTCTTGGAATCATGAAGATTGGATTTGATTTTTCTCTTGTATCATATCTTTCTAAATGCCTCCAAATCATGCCAATTTTGATTCAATTTGCCTTGATTTGATTTGGTATGATTAATCCAACTTGAATAGATTTGGTTCCTACCAAAAAAATCAAATCAAATTCAATCTTTTGTATTTTTTGCCATTTATTTTATTTAATTTGAATTTTAAATAATAAAAAATAAAAATAAAATAAATAATGAAGCAAATAATGTGTGGATGCTGATTTGGGTCGTGGACCATGTTTCCAACATGATACAATCATGAAATGCTAGGCCCATTTGACAAAAATTTTATTTTTGAGCACATTTGACTTTTGGCAATTTTGCAAAAATGGTCAACTTTGATAAGGCTTATCTCCTAAAATTATAACCCTAGAGAGGTGTTCTTAGACTTTTTAGAAAGCTTAGGATGCCCCCTAAACAACCCTTTTTGTTTCATCTCAATTGGATATTCCATGTTCATGTAATAAGCTTTGACCCAAAAGGTGTTTTTGTTGACTTTTCAAAAGGACCTATAATGTAGAAATTAATATCTTTTGATGAATGCATATTTTGAACTTGTGGGATGAATATGAGTTGTAGGGAATTTCATCCTATTCCAAATGAGCCTTGGATGGAAAATTTATGATAAAGTATGAAGAAGTTATGCCTGGTCAAAGTTTGGTTGACTTTTCCTATGAATTCCTAATTTAGCAACTTTTGGGTTTTGATGAATTTGGGGGAATTACTTGAGGAATCATGATCAAAAATTGATCAAATGATGGATATCTCTTCAAAATGTTGACCAAAAATCTTGAAGTTTGACTGTATGTGGGCCACAATTGACTTTTGACCTAGCATAGTTGATTTTCAAGCATCTGGGCAATTGACTGAGCAAACTTCTTGTGCAAGGCATGAAACTTGACATGGATGATCTTGAGAACATATTGGGACCATGGAAATCATTTGGGACCCTTGGACTTCAACCATCTTAATGAGGAGTGAAACCCTAGTTTGAAGCTTATTGCCTTAGGAGGAGGATTTGTCTGGTCAATCCTTAGTCATCCTTGAGCAATTGAGGACCTCTAGAGGTATGTCCTGAGTGAAATGAGAGGCCAAATTTTGGGGTACAACAGTAGGTAAGTACCCTCCTGAAGTTTAGTTGGCATAAACCTGTCCTAGCAATAGTAACCGGGTTCTAAGGGAGCTCAATATCACTGGTTTGTCTTCTCGGGCATTGTTTCAGCGCAAGCCTCTTTAATGGCGACCAAAATATCCCAAAAAACCAAACCTCAATGAGTGTAGTATCGAGTATCTACCAACTTTAGATTGCACCAAAGCCGATCATCTCACTACGTCCTAATGGCCAAGTTGGTCAAGTAAAGGTTCTAGAAGTTAGTTAGTGCTTCATGACATCACTCAGCGGTCCCGTATTCTCCTTGACTACTCAAGGGCTACCAGTACCCACAAATATGTCACACTAACATAGCTATTGCTTAGACCATGTCGGTATACCCCACACAGTTTCCATAATGTATTGCTACTTACCTATAAGGTATCCCAAATCCGGGTAGAGGATTTAAACCCAAACAAAGAACCAAAATGTAAAGCAAACAAATCAAACAATGAAAGCAAGTAAATGTAATCTAGCCCTAAGGTAACCTCACTTTTAAAATTTCCCCAGCAGAGTCTCCAGTTATGTAACGCAGTGGGAGAACTGACTTGGTTTTTTTTGCGTTTGATCGCAATTGTTGCGGTTAGTAAGAGTCGCCACCAACTTTTATTTTATCCAAAAGGAAAGGCTGAAAAGAACAGGAATGACCTTTAGAGATGTTTTATTGAGTTCGAGGGGTAGATTATGAAAAGTGAAGGTATTAGCAACCTTTTCATCCGTAGTTACCTACGGGCTCTTAGTTGCTTGCTAGATCACTTGCTTTTGTTTAAAAATGTGCTTTGTGTGGTTTTTTGAAAGTATTTTGAAAAGGCGCCATCGTTTAGGCAAACATTGTAATGATTCTCGTTCATAAGAATGTATACAAATTATTGATCTTTTGAAAATGTTTTCAAGTTTGAAAGATGTTTTAGAAAGTGTTGGTGTTTGTTTTAAAAATAGCAAGGATGTTTTGGTTTGAAAATGAGCAAGCAACTAGGAACATTCTACCTACTCAAAATTCTTTCTTGTTTATTTCCTCTTTCCTTTGACATTGTTATTTTACAGTGGATTGGTAAGTAACCCTATCTTTGTATGTAAAAGGGACGGGAATGAGTCATTGTATAGCCATGATTAGCAACATTGTAAGATATCTTAGCATTTTCTTTAAGGGACTAAGATCATTTTTGAAAGGCCACTTTGGTAGCGTCATCGAGGAACTATGATCTTGTATTTTTGATTTGTTTTTGCTAAGATAACCCACACGCATAACATGGCTATTTTATAAGGCAAAAAAGTGGATTTACCCTAAGGGTGTAAGTGTGCAAGTGTGTTGATTTACATGCGTTGTTTTGTCTTTAAATTAGGGTTTTCTAAGCATTGATTTTATCTTTCCATACAAACCCTAATTTACTAGCATTTATATAAAGCGGTAAATTGCGGAAAGTAAAAATACTAAACTATTACATCATTAGGGGAGGGGGTATACAAATTTACAAATGGGGATTTTGCAAGAAAATTAAATCTAATAAACTATTACAACCATATTGAATATTGTACAAAATTGAAAATAAAAATGCAAGAATGTAAATGGAAAAAAGAAATGGTTTTGTTTGGTTTTTTATGAAAGGGTTTGGTCTTGACCTAATTAATGAAAAATGATTAAGGAAAATTAAATAAAATTAACTTAAACTAATTAAGAAAAGAAATAAACTTAAAAAAGGATTTTTTAGGGTTTTTAAGAAAAAGGTTTTAAATTAATAAAAATAATAAAATTAATTAAAAGAAACCTAAGTTCTAAATTAATTTTAATTATAAGAAAATAATATAATAGTTAAACCTAAACCTAAATATTAATTATTAAGAAAGAAATTAATTTATTAAGAAAATGTTTTTGTTCTTTTAGTTTTATAAAACAAATAAACTAAATAAGTGTAAAAATAATAAATAAAATATTTTTTGGATTTTTATTAATAACAATAATAATAAAAAAATTAATAATAATAATAATAATAATAATAAAGGAAAAAGAAATAAAAATAAAATAAGAAAAAGAAAATAATAATGAAAATTGGGCCAGGGGGTGCTAAAGTAAGTCTGGGGTTAGAAGCCAAAAAAGGAAAAGGCTCAAAGTTAAGGGGCTCAGGCGCTGCAAACAGAAAGAAAAGAAAAATGTGAGAAAAATAAGCAAAAGGAAGCGTGCTGGGTGTTGAACCCACACCCTCTTGGTTACCAGCGTGCTGCCTTACCACTGGGGTGGCTATACATCCGTTCACTTATATCAAACCATAAATATATACTACAAATCAAGTCCATGGCCTGAACTTCATCTTCAACCTCACGCCCAGCCAGAGTATCTGTAACTTCTTCATCTCTCAACAAAAATGGAAAGTACAAACATGAAAGTTGTGGTATTTCTTCCCACGAATCCAACCATATAAATAACTAAAGCTATAAATCCAAGATGAGTGAGAATTTTTCTAGCCCTAATTTAAAACCTAAAAATTTCAGAAACTTCAACTCCAAAATTCTCTAAGCTCAGGCAATATAAATGCAAACTATGGATATGTACAGTTTCATGGAAATGAGGTCTACATTTTATCTTTGAAAATGAAAGCTTAACAATGCCTATATGAGGAGTTCAAAAATCAGAAAACTCACCTTTCAAGAGGGTATCGTGTTTTGAGTTGGAGCAGCTTTCAATGAGTTCTAGTGATTGGGTTAGCTTCCTCAAGCTCCCAGGAAGCTAATGTGATGCTTGGCTTGAGCTGAAAGTGGCTGAGGAGTTCTGGAGAAGTCCACTTGCAGACCCCTATTTTTGAAAATGGAACTTGATGATGGAGGTGTTACAGTTAGGCAAAAGGACTTTGGATGGTTTATATTTGATGTTTAGAATCTTTAGGAACCAAAAGGCTTGGAAACACACGAGGGAGATGTGAGTTTCAAGTTTTTGGTCAGATTATGCAACAATGGAGTTTTTGTGTGTGATTCTGAGTTCTAGGGAGTTTGAGGGATTCAACATGCGTGCCTTTTCTTGCAAATGACTTGTGTATATGTATGGAAAAGATTGTGAGGCTTGAGAGGGTCAGAATCACACAAGTACAAGTTATGGGATTTTGCTTATTTTTGAAGCAAGCTTGAAACATCTTGTTTCAATGTGAAGTACCAAGCTTGTAGGGTGGCTGTAACATTTAAACATGATTATTCTGATTGTGTAGGGAAAGCCTATGCAGAAAGGACAAGTTCAATGCTCAAGACAAAACTGATTTTGTGGTTAAAGCAACTTTACTAGAATGGAATGGTTTCTTTCTTCCTAAAATGGAATTAAGCATGGGCAATGCATTGAATGCTTGAGTTGAAGCTTCTTACAGCTATGCAAACATTTAATTATGGAGTGGCAAACAAGTTTGAGGTCTGCAAAGCAAAGATTGTGCAACCTAGCATGGATTTACATTCTTGTTCATCATGAAATTCTGCCTTGTAAAAACAACTTGAAACCTTAACTTCTGACCTTCGATTCTCCTTGCTCAAAAATGATCTCAAGGAGTTCTTTGACATTTTGGAAAGCTTGTAGTGTTCTCTACAATCCCTATTTGAATCACTTTTGCAAAATCCAAATGGAACTATGTGAAACTTGGCACAAAAGTTAGATTAAAATCCTGACCAAAATGCTCAAAATTTAACTAAGTGTTTTAGTTTCATGACCATGATTTCATGGATTAATAACTTGAAATCCAAGCATTTATATGAGGAGTTGTGTAAATAAATGTTTTATATCTCATTGGGATCTATAACTTTCATGTTAAAAGTTTCCTTTGAATCATCTTGCATCATGGTGAAAAATTGGCTCAAAGTTGTGAAAAAATATGAAGTTTTCAACACTTAGAAAAATTTCTAAGTTTGGAAACTTTGACTTTTCAAAATGAAATCTTGACTTTTTTATTTCTTGATGAACAAGTTTCATATTTTGACATGTTTTGATGAATTGTGATCTTTGACACTTGATTTTGACCAAAAAGTCAAAGTTTGACTTTTTAATGTGCAGTTGACCTTTGATTAGTTGACTGAAAATCAACTATCAATCAAATGACCTTGAGCTATGTTTTGAGTCATTACATTAGGTCAAAGTGATGCAATTGAATCCTTGAGATCATGTCTCAAACCAATTAACCATTTGCTAGGTCAAAAATTAGAAATTGCCCCTTCTTAATCAAAACCCTAATTTTGACCATTTTGCCCTTTTGATGATCTGATCAAATTTCTTGAGGAATTATGGTCCAAATTTGATCAAATCACTTATATGAGTTCACAATGTTGATATGGATAAAAAATTATGAAGTTTGACTGTAAATTGGCCACAATTGACTTTTTTCCCAATACAATTGATTTTTGGGTCAACTGATCAATTGATTGAGCAAAAATATGATCCAAGACTTGAAACTTGACATGAGAAATCTTGAGGGTCCATAATGATCCATGAAAGTCATATGAGGCATTAAAAGTTCAGTTATCCTTGTGCAATCTCAAACCCTAATTTCAGTCATCAATGCTTAAGGAGGTGTCTTGAGCTGATCAACCCTTGTGCAGTCTTGAACCAAAGGAGATCTTGTGAGAAAATAATTGATAAATGAGAGGGAAAATTTTGGGGTACAACACCCGCCCTCTCTGGAAGAATAGAAAGATGGCAGATGATCCTGACCGAATATGATATTCAATACACAACCCAGAAAGCCATAAAGGGTAGTGTATTAGCCGATCACCTTGCTCATCAGGCTGTGGATGACTATCAGTCCATGAAATTCGAGTTCCCAGATGAAGACATCATGATGGTAAACAATTGTGAATAATTTAGACCATATGACGGACCTGAACAAGGATCCTGATGGACCTTGGTTTTTGACGGAGCTTCCAACGCACTCGGCAATGGCATAGGTGCTGTGATCATATCCCTTGAAGGATGTCATACTCCCTTCACTGCAAGACTTTGTTTCAACTGTACCAAAAAATTGGCAGAATACGAAGCGTGTATTTTGGGTCTCAAAGCTGTCATAGATTTGGGAATCAAGTCTTTAAGGGTATTTGGAGATTCAGCCTTAGTCATCAGTCAGATTAAAGGAGAATGGGACACGAAGCACCCTAATATCATCCCCTACAAAGAACATGTGTTGACATTAATCCCACATTTTGAGGAAATTACCTTTGAGAATTTTCCACGAGATAAAAATCAACTAGCGGACGCGCTAGCTACTATGTCATCCATGTTTAAACTCAAGTGGGGTAACGAGGCTCCCCAGATCACCATTGAACGGATGGATGAACCAGCTTACTGTCACGAGATCGATACTAAAGAAGTATTGGACAAGCCTTGGTTCCATGAAGTTAAGAGGTATCTCGAGGCCCAATAATATCCGGAGGGAGCTTCAGTCAATAATAAGAAGTTCTTGAGAATATTCTCTGCTAAGTTCTTCCTCAGTAATGGCATTCTCTACAAGCGCAACCACGACTCTACTTTGCTTCGTTGCGTAGACAAGGTTGGGGAGGACAAGATCATGGATGATCTACATGAAGGCACTTTTGGCACCCATTCTAGTGGGCACACGATGGCTAAAAAGATCCTACGGGCGGGGTACTACTGGTCTACCATGGAAGCATATTGCCATCAACATTCACGAACCTATCACAAGTGTCAGATCTATGCTGACAAAGTACATGTGCCCCCAGTTCCTCTAAATGTCCTGACTGCTCCCTGGACATTCGCTATGTGGGGCATCAATATGATTGGAGAAGTCAAACCTACAGCTTCTAATGAACACCAGTTCATCTTGGTGCCCATTGACTATTTCACGAAGTGGGTTGAGGCAGCTTCTTTCGCTTTTGTTACCAAGAATGTTGTAGCCCAATTCATCAAACAAAATCTCATCTGTCCGTACGGTATCCCGAAGAGAATCATCATAGACAATGGTGTGAATCTCAACAATACTATGATCACCGCACTATGCACGTAATTCAAGATCCAACACCATAATTCTTCTCCTTACCGGCCAAAGATGAATGGCGCTGTAGAAGCCTCTAATAAAAACATCAAGAAGATCATACAAAAAAATGACAGTGACCTACAAGGACTGGCATAAGATGTTACCATTTGCTCTCCACCGTAATTGTACCATGGCGCGCACGTCAACTTGGGAAACTCCTTTCTTTTTGGTATACGGTATGAAAGCCATCCTACCAATTGAAGTCCAAATACCTTCTATGAGAATCATAAAGGATGCAGGGCTGAACTAAGATGAATGGATTCAAACTCGACTTGACCAGTTGAATTTGATTGATGAGAAGAGGCTTACGACTGTCTGTCATGGTCAGATGTACTAAAAACGTATGATCAAAACTTTTAACAAAAAGGTCAGACGTCAGGTATATCGGGTTGGTGACTTGATAATCAAGTGCATCATATTGCCACAAGGTAATCCCAGGGGAAAATAGACTCCTACATATGAAGGACCATTTGTGATCAAAATCATATTCTCTGGTGAAGCAATGATCTTAACCACTATGGATGGCGACGACCTTCCGCACCCTGTAAATGCGAACATAGTCAAAAGATACTACGCATAAATAAAGACCCGCTAGGTCGACTGGCCTAGGCAAAAATTAGGACATCCCAGCGAACCAAAAAGGTTCGGGCAAAAATTAGGGATAAAACAAAAAATATGTACACCCGGCGAGCTGAACACCCGAAAGGGCGGCTTAGGAAAAAAAGGGTATCCCGGTGGACTGAAAACCCGAAAGGGCGTTCCAGGAAAAATTTAGGGAATTAAAGTGTATGACTATATCCCATTGGATCACCTTACATACAACCTTTAGCATCAACTCACAAACTCAAACGGGTCTAATCAACCCAATCAACTTTGGACAAGGCAGCAAGTGGATGAGACGCTTAGAGACATAAAGGCTATAACAGAATGGGAACTCCATGGGATTATTTCACATAGATATCTTTTCTTTGTATCATTTTTCCTATTCTACGACGACATTCTCTTACTAGAATGTTCGTCTCGTTATACAAAAAATACTTATTCAAGTTAATACAAAGATATTCCTTTGAAAGTACAAAACTATCTGTTTTTCTTTTATTTATGTGTTTTGTTTGCAAAAACGTCCAATGATTATTTTTGAACATATGCATTTAAACGTGACTACTGTTTACAAAAGAGCAAAAAAAGAGGAACAAAAAGTAGAAAGACAATCACTAATGGCTTTAAGAAATAGGATAATATCTTTAGACCATTCCATAAATTCCCCCGCAGGTACTTTTTCCAGCAAGAGAGAAAACCGGGACATCCCACTATAGGATCGCTAACATATCTCTAGTATGCAGCCTAATGGTATAAACTGCTCTCACACACCTGACGGAACAAAACTTCCAGTTACCGCTCCAAAAATTCCCCAGTGAAAGTCACCCAGTTTCTTAGGATTCCCCAACAGGATTTCATGAGGTCCACAAGCAATGCACGACATTTCCCTTCCACGACAAAGTTTATTTCTCTAATAAATGGAAACTCATCCATCAACACTTTAACTTCAAAATATGAAGACTTACATTCCCAGCAGTACTCAGGGATTTATTTTCCCCAACTCCATCAATACTGCGACATAACATTTAATGTGTCCATAATTACATCCATATGTCATAGAATTGACAACACATATGCATACAACACGATCTCATTTATTTTGAGAAACAACATTATACCATGCATTTCATACATCGTGGCATTGCATGCAACTAACCTTTCACCTTTTCAGGAAAAATCAATCAACAGAAAATTATCGTCAAATTTTTAGCAAGTCAATTATAAATTAATTCCCGAGAAACGACTGGTCGACCATCTATATAACAGATATTTCCTCTAGATCCCTGTCGGTTCAGTTTAAATCTCTCGATGGTTTATTCTGATTCTTTCCTGCAAACACTTTATCTGGTTCAAATAAATCTCTCAATGATTTGTTCTGATTCTTCTCCAGATCCCTGCTGGTTCAGATAAATCTCTCAATGATTTATTATGATTCTTTCCTAGTAGACCTTCTCTGGTTCAGATAAATCGCTCAAAGATCTACTATGATTCTCTCCAGTTAAAGAATATTCAAGACCTCTTTTGGTTTAGTTTAAATCTCTCAACGGTTTATCCTGATACTTTCCAAATGAACATCTCTGGTTCAGATAAGTCTCTCAATGATTTGTTCTGATTCTTCTCCAGATCCCCGCCGGTTCAGTTTGAATCTCTCAACGGTTTATTCTGATTCTTTCCCGCAGACGTCTTCTCTAGTTCAGATAAATCTCTCAATGATTTATTCTGATTCTTCTCCAGATCCCTGCTGGTTCAGTTTAAATCTCTCAACAGTTTATTTTGATTCTTTCCCACAGATGTCTTCTCTGGTTCAGATAAATCTCTCAATGATTTATTCTGATTCTTCTCCAGATCCCAGCCGTTTCAGTTTAAATCTCTCAATGATTTATTTTGATTGTTTCCTAGTAGACATTTTCTTTGGTTCAGATAAATCTCTCAACAATTTATTCAGATTCTTCTCCAAATCCCTGCTGGTTCAGATAAATCTCTCAATGATTTATTCTGATTCTTTCCTAGTAGGCACATCCTCTGGTTCATATAAACCCCTCAAAGATCTACTCTGATTTCTCTCCAATTAAAGAATATGCAAAACCTCTTTTGGTTCAGTTTAAACCTCTCAATGGTTTATCCTGATACTTTCCAAAGGAACACTTTTGGTTCATATAAATCGCTCTAAGATTTATTCTGATTCTTCCCAGTCAAACATCATTAGAGACTTCTGCTAGTTTCAGATGAATCGCTCCAAAGATTTATTATGATTCGTTTCCAGTTGAAATCAAGTTCAGACTTAGTCCATTTTCTGTCAACAGTCACCCTTGGATGGCATCTACAAGCCCATCTCTGGGAAATCTCCATAATTCCTCCAAATGGCATCTATAAGCCCATTCACAATTCATCTTCGAGTGCAAATTTCTGGGCACTCTAGTATTCAATCATCTCCCACCTTCAAGTCATGAATGGCGGATCCGCCAATCTAACTCTTCAGGTTTAAGAAGATTGAACGGGGGAAGATGTTGTACCCCAAAATTTTCCCTCTCATTTATCAAGTATTTCTCACAAGATCTCCTTTGGTTCAAGACTGCACTGGGGTTGATCAGCTCAAGACACCTCCTCAAGCTTTGATGACTGAAAATTAGGGTTTGAGATTGCACAAGGATAATTGAACTTTTAATGCCTCATATTACTTTCATGGATCATTATGTACCCTCAATATTGCCCATGTCAAGTTTCAAGTCTTGGATCACATTTTTGCTCAGTCAATTGATCAGTTGACCTAAAAATCAATTATATTGGGAAAAAGTCATCTGTGGCCAATTTACAGTCAAACTTCATAACTTTTGATCCATATCAACATTATGAACTCATATATGTCATCTGATCAAGTTTGGACCATAATTACTCAAGAAATTTGATCAGATCATCAAAAGGGCAAAATGGTCAAAATTAGGGTTTTGATTGAGAAAAGGCAATTTCTGATTTTTGACCTAGCAAATGATTGATTGGTTGGAAACATGATATAAAGGGTTCAATTGCATCATTTTAACCTAATGGCATGACTCAAAACATTGCTCAAGGTCATTTGATTAATAGTTGATTTTCAGTCAACTGATCAAAAGTCAACTGCACACTGAAAAGTCAAACTTTGACTTTTTGGTCAAAATCAAGTGTCAAAGATCATAATTCATCAAAGCATGTCAAAATATGAAACTTGTTCATCAAGAAATCAAAAATTCAATATTTCATTTTGAAACGTCAAAGTTTCCAAACTTAGAAATTTTTCTAAGTGTTGAAAACTTTATATTTTTCACAACTTTGAGCCAATTTTTCACCATGATGCAAGATGATTCAAAGGAAACTTTCAACATGAAAGTTGTAGATATCAATGAGATATAAAACATTTCTTTACAAAACTCTTCCTATAAATTCTTGGATTTCAAGTTATTAATCCATGAAATCATGGTCATGAAACTAAAACACTTAGTGAAATTTTGAGCATTTTGGTCAGGATTTTGACCTAACTTCTGGGCCAAGTTTCATATAGTTAAAATTGGATTTTGCAAAAGTGATTAAATATGGGTTGTATATCACATTAAAAGCTTTCTAAAATGTCCAAGAACTCCTTGGTATCATTTTTGAGCAAGGAGAATCGAAGGCCAGAAGTTAGGGTTTCAAGTTGTTTTACAAGGCAGAATTTCATGATGAACAAGACTGCAAATCCATGCTAGGCTGCACAATATTTGCTTTTCAGGCCTCAAACTTGTTTGGAACTCCATAATTAAATGATTGCACAACTGTAAGAAGCTTCAATCTAAGCATTCAATGCATTGCCCATGCTTAATGCCATTTTGGGAAGAAAGTGCATATTGCCATTTTGGAAAAGTAGCTTTTATGCACAAAATCAGTTCTTGAGCTTTGCATTTGTTTGCTTCTGATATCACACAACCTATAACCCAAAAGAAACTTTTCTAAATCCTATAACAACTCAGCCCATGCTTGTACTTTTCCTTGAAACTATATTTCCACTTTTCTTCAAAATCAAGTAAGATAGCCATAACTCTACATCTTGCACTTCTGACCCTCTCAAGTGCTAGAACCTTTTCCTTACTTATGCACAAGTTTTTTGCAAGCTAACACATGATTCCAAGCCTCCCAAAACTCTCCCAAACACCCTTGCTACACAGAACTGCTCTACTTGAAAGTTTTGAGCCAAAACTTTCCATCTCCATTTCCACTCGTGCGTTTTGATTCTTAACCATTAAGACACCTTACTTACATCATACACAAGTGATCCAAGCCCCTGTTTCAAGACTGTAACTCCTCCATCACTATCCACCATTTCCAAAACTGAAGCTTGCAACTTGACTTGAGTTGGGAGTTTCAGCCATCCTCAAAGCAAAGTAGGAGTTAGAACATATTAAAGGAGGTCCAGGAAAGCTACAGAAATCATCAGGCCATCTCAAAGGTTGCTCAAACTCCATACATGACTCCAGCTGCAAGAGGTAAATTTTCAAACTTCCATCTCTTCATACAAGCATCATTTAATTCTGATTTGTGAAGATAAGATGTAGATATCATTGCCACGAAGCTGTACATATCCATAGTTTGCATTTATATGGCATGAGCTTAGAGAATTTTGGAGTTGAAGTTTCTGAAATTTTTAGGTTTTAAATTAGGGCCAGAAAAATTCTCCCTCATCTTTGACTTTTAGCTTTAGTTATTTATATGGTTGGATCCGTGGGAAGAAATGTCACAACTTTCATGTTTGTACTTTCCATTTTTGTTGAGAGATGAAGAAGTTACATGTACTCTGGCTAGCTGAAGGTTAAAGATGAAGTATAGGCCTTGGAAGCATTTTATGTTATGTATCTATCATTTCATATAAGTAAACGGATGTATAGCCACCCTAGTGGTAAGGCAGCACACTAGTAACCAAGAGGGCGTGGGTTCAACATCCAGCGCGTTACCTTTTTTCCATTTTCCACATTTTCACTCCTTTTTTTGTCATAAACACACACGCCTAGGCCTCAATGCAGTGGGCCTTGGTATTTTGCTGGCTTCTAACCCCTGGACCTGCTTCAGCACCCCCCTGGTCATTTATTTCTTTATTTTATTTTATTTTTATCTATTAGTTTATTTCACTTTCATATTTTCATTTCATTATTAATATTATTATTATTATTAATAAAAAATCCAAAAATATTTATTTTTATTATTTTTACACTCATTTATATTTTATATCTCTTTATAAAAATTAAAAAGAATAAAAACAATTTTCTTAACAATTTTTTTTTTTAATATTTAGATAATTAGGTTTAATTATTATATTATATTATTTTCATGTAAATTAAAATTAATTTATAATTTAGGTTTATTTTAATTAATTAGTTTTTTTATATACTTTTATATTATTCTTAAAACCTTTTCATAAAAAACCCTAAAAAAAATCCTTTTTAGTTAATTTCTTTTTTTAATTAGTTTAAATTAATTTTATTTGATTTTCATTAATTATTTTATTAATTAGGTTAAGATTAAAACCTTTCATAAAACTAAATAAAAATCATTTCTTTTTCCATTTTGCATTCTTGCATTTTTATCTTCAATTTTGTACAATATTCAATATGGTTGTAATAGTTAATTAGATTTAATTTTCTTGCAAAATCCCCACTTGTAAATTTGTACACCCCTCCCCTATTGATGTAATAGCTTAGTATTTTTATTTTCCTCAATTTAATGTTTTATATAAATGCTAGTAAGTTAGGGTTTATATGGAAAGATTAAAATCAACAAGTTAGCAAACCCTAATACAAGACAAATCAAGCATGAAAAAGACACACTTGCACGCTTACACCCTTAGGGTAAATCACTTGTTGCCTTGAGAAATAAATGATCATATTATGCATGTGGGGTATCTTAGAAAAAGCAATAAAAAATACAAGATCATAGTCCCTCGATGACGCTATCAAAGTTGCCTTTCAAAAATGATCTTAGTCCCTTAAAGAAAATGCTAAGATATCTTACAACATTGCTAATCATGGCTATACAATGACTCATGCCCGTCCCTTTTACATCCAAAGATAGGGTTTCTTACCAAATAAATGGTAAGATAACAATGTCAAAGGAAAGAGGAAATAAACAAGAAAGACTTTTGAGTAGGTAGAATGTTCCTAGTTGCTTGCTCATTTTCAAACAAAAACATCCTTGCTATTTTCAAAACAAACACCAATACTTTCAAAACATCTTTCAAACTTGAAACATTTTTCAAAAGATCAACACTTTGTATACATTCTTACGAACGAGAATCATTACAAAGTTTGCCTAAACAATGGCGCCTTTTTCAAAATACTTTCAAAAACCACACAAAGCACATTTTCAAACAAAAGCAAGTGATCTAGCAAGCAACTAAGAGCCTGTAGATAACTACGGATGAAAAGGGTGCTAATACCTTACCTTTTCATAATCTACCCCCCGAACTCAAGAAATAATCTCAAAGGTCTTTCCTGTTCTTTTCAGCCTTTCCTTTTGGATAAAACAAAAGTCGATGGCAACTCTTGCTAACCGCAACATTTACGATAAAACACAAAACAACCAAGTCAATTCTCCCACCGTGTTACAGGGACATCTACCAGATCTCGACAAACTGAGAGTATTTGGCTGCGTAGACTATGCTCACCTTAGGCAAGACAAGGTCGAACCTGGAGCTCTGAAATACATGTTCATGGGATACCCTGAAGGAGTCAAAGCTTACAGGATATGGTGCCTAGAGCCAGGTCACAAGAGGATTATCACCAAACAAGATGTAGTTTTCAATGAAGTTGAAATGGCTTTAAAAAAACTGATGATGTTGATCAAAGTGCAGAAATATCTGACGAAGAGCTGGAACAGGGAGAGATTCTTGTTGAGGTGGAGCATGTTGATGCTGAATTGCATATCCCAGATAAATTCGAAGAAGAAGCAGAAGATGAGGAAACTCTCGATGACTATATATTGGAAAGAGATATGATGAGAAGAGTCATCAAGCCACCTCAAAGACTTGGGTATGCAGATCTTATATCTTATGCCTTAATCTCTGCAAGTGAGGTTCTAGAGGAAGAACCTAGAGACCATAAGGAAGTTATGAGGAGTCAAAATAAGACTGAATAGATGAAGGCCGTGGATGATGAGATGAAATCTCTTCATGACAACAACACTTGGGAACAGGTCAAGGAACCTGCTGGAGCCATGTTAGTCAGCTGTAAATGGATTTTCAAAGTTAAGTGAAATTCTGACACAACAGACTCAGATGTCCTATAAGGATGTCGTGACATCTGATCTGACATAACACACAGGCAGGATAAAACCGTACAAAAATAAAAAAAGAACACACATAATTGTTTACCCAGTTCAGTGTACAACAACACCTACTCTGGGGGCTACCAATCCAGGAATGAAGTCCACTATCAATAGTATCAATTTACAAACCCTACAGCCAACACTCCCGTTTACGATCTACACACTTAATCACTACCCAATGACCCTTCTACATAGGTCCTCCCTAGATATGGAATATCCCCATTCCACTTCCAATCATCACAATGATGTCTAACAGTCAACACCTTAGTCACTGCATCAACGAACCTTCACCAAAATTCTGATCACACAGATGGACAGTTTGGAAGATACACTTCCATGACAACTTAACTAAGTCTCCAGCCAAACTCCACTGTTTGTTAGCTCTAATCCTAACTAAGAACACATCCTAGAGTTGATTCAAAGCTTCCTCCAAGAACAATACACCTCTTACCTACAGGCTTTGAGGTGAACTTGGTAACCTTCCCACAACCCAAGAGGTTTACCCTGAAAAACCCTATACTTTTACATCTTGATCCGTATCTTTTCTAGGTTACAAACCCTTCTATTTATAACCTGTTACCCAACTGGTTTTGGACCTTCAATCAAAGAAAATCAGCTGTAACAAACTGCAGAAACTTCTGCCCCAAGAAAGGTCTTCAATCTTTTCTTTCCTAAATAATCTCCTTATTTATAAAGTCTTCATTCTCCTTGATTTCTGATTGAATTTTCTAGACCTTTAAATATGCACCACATAGGATTCATAATATCCTCCTGAATATTCTGCTTATGTTAAGAACAAACTGAATCTCATGAACCTAGCTCAGCAGGCGTGATGTCAAGACATCTTCTTTGACATGTTGTTCCAGTTGTTGAAAAAGCTCAACACAACATGTTCTGACATTGTAATATAACTTCTTGTTGTACCTGTTCTTCTTATCCTATTCTTCATTGCTGCTATTATTTTTTTTCCAAAAATTAAGCCAATACTAAAACAAGAGAACTAACAATCTCCCCCTTTGGCAAATTTTGGCTAAAACAAATAATCTAAAAACAATTGCAATCTAAGAGATTACAACAATTTAGAAGCTACTGCACACAACAATAGATATTCAGTTGAAAATAATGTCTCAACATCTTGTTCGACATATTCTTTGCAGCACTTTGAAGAACTCAATTGCATCAACACCAACGAACATCAGTTTCAGGATAAAAGGAAGGAAAGTATTGAAGTTTGGTTGATGCACGCGAGGAAGAAGATAGCAGAAGACAACTTGTAATCCCCCTCAAAGCAGGAACATCTTCTAAACATAGAATACTAATGATGGAATAAGAGAACTCTCAATAACTCCTTAAGACCAAATCAACCACCTCCCCTGATAACTCAGAACACAGGTCACAACCGTGTTCATAACTCAGATCACAGGTCACAAACATATGTCACAGAAATAATAACCACTTGACATTTTATTTTGACATATGTGAACATTAATAATAACCACTTGTGGAAGCAGTAGCATCTGAGCTAATTCACCTTTCTCCCCCTTTATAGCCAAAACTTGGCAAAGGAGACCTTCATAATACCAGACCCAAGCATAGCTTACCCAAACTCGAATAAAAGCCATAAGAATTATGGACTCAAGAAGCTCATGGGGTTACAGGGAAACATAGAACTCTCTATAAATAATTGGGATTTTTACTTGGAAAATAACGATCCTAGATTGTAGCACCAATCTTGGTCAAAAGGAAATGATATTTGATGAGAAAACTTCAATTATCAATGTGCCCCGTCCATAATGGCTTTGAATGATGTAGCTACTTCCTGCACATACACATGTATAGTTAGACAAATTTTTCTCCCCCTGTTTACAGCCACGTGTTTGAACATATAGGCCACTCCACCGTATGTTGACCATGCTGGAACATGTCGTGTATAATGTCCTGACACTTAGTCAGACATTGTCTTCTTATTTCAGTGATCAACACATCTTTTCCCACCAATCAGGGATGCTTCACCAGATTATCCACATGTTCATACTGGATTCTAAGTGTTCTTCTTTCACTTAGACTTAGTGACGTATACTAAGATATCAAAATATCACATTTGTGACACCTCTTCATAATATAGACCCTCAAGGAGTCTTTTTGAAATCTATAGAGAAAAATAAATTCTCCCAGACTTCCCATTAAACTTCTAAGAGATATGCGAACTTCTGATCTTCACCAAGCTTCTCATAGATAGAAACAACCATGTCTTGTTAAGTTTATCCATGAATTCATAATATCACAACATGTTGTTTCAACATCATTTCCTCATAGAACCTTTATGAAAATGATCAGTATTCTGGCTTGATAATACATGTATCATTGCAGCAACAAATTACAGATATCCACGTGACTCCCTTTGTCATGAGTAACTAATGCTCCAGTTGAAGATGAAGACTTGTGAACTTGATGAGAAACTTTAGCACTTCCTGCATATGCTGAACCTTGACTCCCTCAGTAGAGTCAAACCGAAGTCAGATATTCTTATTCCTTGAGAATACTTCCAGAAACCCCGACTTCTTCACAACACAAAGACACATTTGATCATTGTCTTATCATAACCACACTCTATGTCACGACCTTTTGAATAAGCAAGATGTCATGCATACTAGGTGTGAAGTCACTCACAAACTCCAAAAACTCTTAGTTTCTCCAGATCACCAAACCTTTTCTGGAGTGACTTGCAAAAAAAATACCACTTCAAGATGCTCTGCTCAGACTTCAGTATCTGTCAGTAACCTTCTGCCTTTATATCCACTAGTAGTTGCTGATACTAGTGGAGTCTTCAACAAGGTAGTAATGCATTCATCAAGCATGATACTGTAGATAGGATTAGACTCTCCATATTCTAATCCACATAGTTAGAAATGCCACTTCTCACAATAATGCTTAAGCTTCCAACTTCACATGGAAAATCCCAAGCATTAAACAAAACTACCATCAACAATCATGATGTTAAGACATCATGTGGTACATCAAATCCATAATAGAGAACCTAATCAAATGGGTTCTTAATAAATCATTTAAATGAATCATTGTATATAGAAATCTTTTAAGAAGCTCCCATTAGAACACATAACTGATGCACAAGTTCCTGCATGCTTTACAATCTGGTTTGTAGTAATGACTTTACACACCTGATTATCACTCACTTCCAACTTACAGTAATCATCTTCAGACCTGCCCAGATAACTATTGATGACAACAAGGGAAAACTCAACACAAACACCTTCCTATATTCCTTACTTCTGTGATCAGCACAAGTTAGCAAAAGGAATCATCTCCATAATCTCTTTGCACTCCAGTGCACCTGCTCCTAATTCTCTTTCAAGGGCCATTCTTCTTTGAAACACATATTTCCACTTTTCAGCATTGCCAATAGAATGGAAGGAATTGTTGTCAAGAGGAGCATCGGGAACCCTGACAGGAGGCTTCTTGCTTGCTGACTTCTTCAAAGGAAAAATGTCCTAGACATCATCCTCAACATATTCTAACAACCAGAAGGATAGTCTTCAGAGGATGTGACATCTTGTAACACGGTGGGAGAACTGACTTGGGTGTTTTGCGTTTGATTGCAAATGTTGCGGTTAGCAAGAGACACCACCGACATTTCTTTTATCCAAAAGGAAAGGCTGAAAAGAACAGGAAAGACCTTTGAGATTTTTTCTTGAGTTCGGGGGGTAGATTATGAAAAGGGAAGGTATTAGCACCCTTTTCATCCATGGTTTTCCATAGGCTCTTAGTTACTTGCTAGATCACTTGCTTTTGTTTGAAAATGTGCTTTGTATGGTTTTTTAAAGTATTTTGTAAAGGCGCCATCGTTTAGGCAAACTTTGTAATGATTCTCGTTCGTAAGAATGTATACAAAGGTGTTGATCTTTTTAAAATGTTTTCAAGTTTGAAAGGTGTTTTTGAAAGTGTTGATGTATTTTTTTTGAAGATAGCAAGAATGTTTTTGGTTTTGAAATTTAGAAAGCAACTAGGAACAATCTACCTACTCAAAAAAGTATTTCATATTTATTTCCTCTTTCCTTTGACATTGTTATCTTACCATTAATTTGGTAAGTAACTTTATCTTTGGGTGTAAAAGGGACGGGCGTGGGTCATCGTATAACCATGATTAGCAATATTGTAAAATATCTTAGCATTTTCTTTATGGACTAAGATCATTTTTGAAAGGCAACTTTGATAGCGTCATCGAGGGACTATGATCTTGTATTTTTGCTTGTTTTTGCTAAGATACCTCACATGCATAATATGATCATCTTTGTAAGGCAACAAAGTGGGTTTACCCTAAGGGTGTAAGTGTGCAAGTGTATTGATTTACATGCTTTATTTGTCTTGATTAAGATTTCCTATTTGTTGGTTTTAATCTTTTCATACAAACCCTAATTACTAGCATTTGTATATAAAACATTAATTTGTAGAAACTAAAATTACTACGCTATTACATTATTAGGGGAGGGGGTGTACAAATTTACAAATGGGGAATTGCAAGAAATTAAATCTAAATAATTATTACAACCATATTGAATATTGTACAAAAATGAATAAATAAAATGCAAGAATGTAAATGTAAAAAGAAATGTGATTTTTGTTGGGTTTTCATGAAAAGGGTTTTTTTGACCTAATTAACTAAAAAAATAAAATAATTAACTAAAAATAAGGAAATTAAGTTCAAGTTAATAAAAGAAATTAATTTATTAAAGAAAATAAGTTTTTAGGTTTTTCTTGTGAATTTATTTAAATTAGTAAATAAAATTAATTAAATAAAAGTCCTAAGTTCTAAATTGATTTTAATTTATAAGAAAAAAATAATATAATGATTAAAACTAATTATCTAAGTATTTTAAAATAGGAGATTAATTTATTAAAGGAAATGTTTCTTTGTTCTTTTAGTTTTATGAAGAAAAATAAACTAAATAAATATAAATAATAAAATATAAATATTTTTGGATTTTTTATTAATAATAATAATAATAATAATATTTATAATAATAATAATAATATTTATAATAATAATAATAATAAAAGATGAAAATAAAATAAAATAAAAAATATAAAGTCAGGGAGGTTAGAAAGTGAAACAGGGAGTGTTGTTAAGAAAAAAAGTGAGGCCCATTGGGTGGAGGCCCAAGCGCTTCGTGAAACAAAAATAAAAATGACAAAAAATGTGAAAAAAATGAAAAAGGCAGCGCACTGGGTGTTGAACCCACGCCCTCTTGGTTACCAGCGCACTGTCTTACCACTGGGGTGGCTATACATCCGTTAACTTAACTGAAATGATAAATATATAATACAAAATGAGTCATGAATACGCTTCATCTTCAACCTCCAGCCAAAGGACCTTTAACTTCATCATTTCTCAACAAAAATCAAATATGAAAACATGAAAGTTGCTCCATTTTTCCATACGAATCGAACCATATAAATATCATAAGCTATAAATCAAAGATGAATGAGAATTTTTGAAAGTACCAAATTCTGACCTAATTATTTTCAGAGGTTCAATCCTAAAATTCTCCTAGCTCAATCAATATAAATAAAATCTATGGACATGTACAACTTCAGGGCAATGATGTCTACATTTTATCTTCATAAATGCAAGCCTAAAAATGCCTAAGTAATGAGATAGAAGTTTAAGAAAAATACCTAAAAAATGGAAATCGTGAAATGCAATTGAGCTTGATTCAAGGTGCTGCAATGATCATGTTAGCTTCCTCAAGTTCCCAGGAAGCTAATGCAATGGTTAGCTTAAGTTGAGAGTGGCTGAAATGGCTTGGAGAAGTCAATGTGCAGTACTCAGTTTTTGGTTATGGAGGATGGTGCAAATGGTGTTACAGTTCTGTAACAGGGCCAGGGATGAGTTGTATTTGATGTTTAGAATCTTTAGGAACCAAAACGCTTGAAAACGCACGAGGGATATATGAGTTTCAAGTTTTTGGTCAGAATGTGCAACAATGGTGATTTTTGATTCAGTTCTGAGTTATTGTGTGTTTTAGGGCTTGTGTATGCGTGTGTTTTCTTGCAAACAACTTGTATATATGTATGGAAAATGTTTGGATACTTGAGGTGGTCAGAAGTACAAGATCACATGTTTTGGCTTCTTGGCTTGTTTTTGAAGTAAGGTTGACAAACATGGTTTCAATGCATAGTACAAAGCTATCTAGAGTGGTTACCAACTTTAAACATGCTTATCTGACTTTGTAGAGGAAGTTTGTGTAGAAGGAACAAGTGCAAAGCTCAATGCAAGTTGACTTTGCATAAAGCTTGCTTTATGTAAATGGCAATGGTGCCTTTGTGCCATTAATAGAAAGTTATCTTGGATAAAGCTTGAATTAAATGGATAATAGATCAAAAGCAAGTGTAATCTTCTGATTAGGGAGAGATTTTGAGGTTTAGAGGCCTGCAAACTTGATTGTGCAGCATGGCTATGGATTTGGTTCATGTTGCATCACAAATTTTTCCTTGCAAAACAACTTGAAACCCCAATTTCTAACCTTCGATTCTCCTTGCTCACAAATGATCTCAAGGAGTTATTAGACTTTTTAGAAAGCTTGTAATATGCTCTACAACCCATCTTTGAATCACTTTTGCAAAATACAAATGGAACTATGTGAAACTTGGGTCAGAAATTAGGTTAAAATCCTGACCAAAAAATGTTCAAAATTTCACAAAGTGTTTTAATTTCATGACCATGACTTCATGGATTAATAACTTGAGATCCAAGAATTTCTAGGAGAAGTTGTGTAAATAAATGTTTTAGATCTTATGGAGATCTACAACTTTCATTTTGAAAGTTTCTTTTAAATCATCTTGCATCATGGTGAAAAATTGGCTCAAAGTTGTGAAAAAATATGAAGTTTTCAACACTTAGAAAAATTTCTAAGTTTGAAAACTTTGACTTTTCAAAATGAATTCTTGACTTTTTAATTTCTTGATGAACAAGTTTCATATTTTGAAAATTTTTGATGAATTGTGATATTTGACACTGGATTTTGACCAAAAAGTCAAAGTTTGACTTTTCAGTGTACAATTGACTTTTGATCAGTTGACTGAAAATCAACTATCAATCAAATGACCTTGAGCAATGTTTTGAGTCATGACATTAGGTCAAAATGATGCAATTGAACTCTTGATATTATGCCTTAAACCAATTAACCATTTGCTAGGTCAAAAATCAGAAATTGCCCTTTCTCAGTCAAAACCCTAATTTTGACCATTTTGCCCTTTTGATGATCTGATCAAATTTCTTGAGGAATTGTGGTCCAAACTTGATCAACTGATACATATGAGTTTATAATGTTGACATGGATAAAAAATTATGAAGTTTGACTGTAAATTGACCATATTTTACTTTTTCCCTAATACAACTGATTTTTAGGTCAACTGCTCAATTGACTGAGCAAAAATGTGATCCAAGACTTGATACTTGACATGAGTAGCTTTGAGGGTCCATAAGGATCCATGAAATTCATATGAGGCATTAAAATCTCAAATATACTTGTGCAATCTCAAACCCTAATTTCAGTCATCAGTGCTTAAGGAGGTGTCTTGAGCTGATCAACCCTTGTGCAGTCTTGAACCAAAGGAGATTTTGTGAGAAAATATTTGTTAAATGAGAGGGAAAATTTTGGGTTACAACATCTGCCCCTGTTCAATCTTCTTAAACCTGAAGAGTTAGATTGGCGGATCTTCCATTTGTGACTTGAAGGTGGAAGATGATTGGACACTAGAGTGCCCAAAAATTTGCACTCGAAGATAAATCGTGAATGGGCTTATAGATGCCATTTGGAGGAATGGTGGAGATTTGTTGGAGATGGGCTTGTAAATGCCATCCAAGGGCGACTGTTGACAAAGAATGGACTAAGTCTGAACTTGATTTTGACTGGAAAAGAATCAGAATAAATCTTTGGAGCGACTTATCTGAACCAGAAGAAGTCTTGTATGTTGTTTTGACTGGGAAGAATCAGAATAAATCTTGGAGCGATTTTTCTGAACCATAAGTGTTCCTTTGGAAAGTATCAGGATAAACCATTGAGGGGTTTAAACTGAACCAAAAGAAATCTTGAATATCCTTTAACTGGAAAGAATCCGAGTAAATCTTTGAGTGATTTATCTGAACCAGAGAAAGCGTCTGGGGGAAAGAATCAGAATAAACCGTTGAGAGATTTAAACTGAACCGGCAGGGATCTAGAGAAGAATCAGAATAAATTGTTGAGAGATTTATCTGAACCCGAAATGTTCCTTTGGAAAGTATCAGGATAAACCGTTGATGGGTTTAAACTGAACCAAAGGAGATCTTGAATATTCTTTAACTGGAAAGAATCAGAGTAAATCTTTGAACGATTTATCTGAACCAGAGAAAGCGTATGCAGGAAAGAATCAGAATAAATCGTTGAGAGATTTAAACTGAACCCGAAGTGTTCCTTTAGAAAGTATTAGGATAAACCGTTAAGAGGTTTAAACTGAACCAAAAGAGATCTTGAATAAACTTTAACTGGAAAGAATCAGAGTAAATCTTTGAGTGATTTATCTGAACCAGAGAAAGTGTCCGCAGGAAAAAAATTAGAATAAACCATTGAGAGATTTATCTAAACCCGAAGTATTCCTTTGGAAAGTATCAGGATAAACCGTTGAGGGGTTTAAACTGAACCAAAAGAGATCTTGAATAAACTTTAACTGGAGAGAATCAGAGTAAATCTTTGAGTGATTTATCTGAACCAGAGAAAGTGTCTGCGGGAAAGAATCAGAATAAACCGTTGAGATATTTAAACTGAACCGGAAGGGATCTGGAGAAGAATCTGTTATGTAGATGGTTGACCAATCCTTTCTAGGGAATTGGTCTATAATTGACTTGTTGAAATTTGACGATAATTTTCTGTTGGTTGATCTTTCCTGAAAAGATGAAAGGTTAGTTGTATGCAATGTCATTATGTATGAAATGCATGGTGCAATGATGTTCTCAAAATAAATGAGATTGTGTCACATGTATTTGTTCTGTCAATGTTATGACATATGGATGCAATGTATGGACACGTTAATTGTTATGCTGCAGTGTTGCTGGAGTCGGGGAAAATAAATCCTTGAGTACTACTGAGAATGAGGAGTCTAAGTCTTCATGTTTTGATGAGTTTCCAATTGTTAGAGAAATAAACTCTGTTGTGTAAGGGAAATGTCGTGTATTGCTTCTAGACCTTGTGAAATCCTATTGGGGAATCTTGAGAAACTGGGCGACTTTCACTGAGGAATCTTAGGAGCGGTACCTGGAAGTTTTATTCTATCTGGGATGTGAGAGAGCTTGATATCATTAAGCTGTATACTGGAGATATGATGGAGATCCTACAGCGGGATGTCCCGTTTTCCGCTCTTGCTGGAAAAGTATCTGCGGGGGATTTTATGGAATAGTCTAAAGATATTATCTTATTTATTAAAGCCATTAGTGATTATCTTTCTATTTTCTGTTCCTTTATTTTGTTCATTTGTAAACAATAGTCATGTTCAAAAATAAATCATTGGACGTTCTCGCAAAAAAAACACGGAAAAAGAAAAGCAGATAGTTTTGCACTTTCAAAGGGATATATTTGTATTAACTTGAATAAGTATTTTTGTACACTGAGACAAACATTCTAGTAAGAGAATGTCATCGTAAAAAATGAAAATTTAATACAAAGAAAATATAGCTATGTGAAATAATCCCATGGGGTTCCCATTCTGCTATAGCATTCGTGTCTCTGAGCATCTTGTCCACTTGCTGCCTTGTCCAAAGTTGATTGGATTGATTAGGCCCGTTCGAGCTTGTCAGTCGATGCTTAAGGTTGTCTGTAAGGTGATCCAACGGGATATAGTCATACACTTTAATTCCCTAACTTTTGCCTGGACCTTCCTTTCGGGTTTTCAGTCCACCAGGATACCCTTTTTTGCCCAAGCCGCCCTTCCAGGTTTTCAGCTTGCCGGGTGTACAGATTTTTTTTGTTTTATCCCTAATTTTTGCCCGAACCTTTGTGGTTCACCGGGATGCACTTGTTTTGCCTATGTGTGTCAACCTAGCGGGTCTCTTATGCGTAGTATCTTTTGACTATGTTCGCGTTCACATGGTGCGAAAGGTTGTCGCCATCCATAGTGGTTAGGATCATTGCTCCACCAGAGAATATGATTTTGATCACAAACGGTCCTTCCTATGTAGGAGTCCATTTGCCCCTGGGATCACCTTGTGGTAATATGATACGCTTGATTACCAAGTCACCAATCTGATATACATGACGTCTGACCCTTTTGTTAAAAGCCTTGATCATACGTTTTTGGTACATCTGGCCATGATAGACAATCATAAGCCTTTTCTCATCAATTAGGTTCAAATGGTCAAGTCAAGTTTGGATCCAATCATCTTCATTAAGCCTTATATCTTTTATGATTCTCAGAGAAGGTATTTGGACCTCAATTGGTAGTGCAGTTTCCATGCCGTATACTAAGGAAAAGGGAGTTTCCCCTGTTGATGTGCGTGCCGTGGTATGGTAACCGTGGAGAGTGAATGATAGCATTACATGCCAGTCCTTGTAGGTTACTGTCATTTTTTGTATGATCTTCTTGATGTTCTTATTTGCGGCTTCGACAACACCATTCATCTTTGGCCGGTAAGGAGAAGAATTATGATGTTGGATCTTGAATTGCGCGTATAGTACGATGATCATGGTATTGTTGAGATTCGTACCATTTTCTGTGATGATTCTCTTTGGGATACCGTACCGACATATGAGATTGTGTTTGATGAATCTGTCCATAACATTCTTGGTGACAGAAGCGAAAGAAGCTGCCTCAACCCACTTCGTGAAATAATCAATAGCCACCAAAATGAAGCGGTGTCCATTAGAAGTTGTAGGTTTGATTTCTCCAATCATATCGATGCCCCACATCGCGAATGGCTAGGGAGCAATCAGGACATTTAGAGGAACTGGAGGCACATGCACTTTGTCAGCGTAGATCTGACACTTGTGGCATGTTCGTGAATGCTGATAGAAATCTGCTTCCATGGTAGACCAATAGTACCCTGCCCATAGGATCTTTTTAGCCATCGTATGCCCACTAGAATGGGTGCCAAAAGTGCCTTCAAGTAGATCAACCATGATCTTTTCTGCCTCAGACTTGTCTATGCAACGAAGCAAAACAGAGTCATGGTTGCGTTTGTAGAGAATGCCATTATTAAGGAAGAACTTAGCAGAGAATCTTCTCAAGAACTTCTTATCATTGACTGAAACTCCTTCTGGATACCCTTGAGCCTCGAGATACCTCTTAACTTCATGGAACCAAGGTTGGTACACTACTTCTTCAGTATCGATCTCGTGATAGTAAGCTGGTTCATCCATCCGTTCAATGGTGATCTGGGGAGCCTCGTTACCTCACTCGAGTTTAAACATGGATGACATAGTGGCTAGCGCGTCCGCTAGTTGATTTTCCTCTCGTGGAAAATGCTCGAAGGTTATTTCCTCGAAATGTGGGATTAATGTCAACACATGTTCTTTGAAGGGGATGAGGTTAGGGTGCTTCGTGTCCCAATCTCCTTTGATCTGACTGATGACTAAGGCTAAATCTCCAATTACACTTAAGGACTTGATCCCCAAATCTATGGTAACTTTAAGACCAAAAATACACGCTTCGTATTCTGCCATGTTATTTGTAGAGTTGAAGCAAAGTCTTGCAGTGAAGGGAGTATGACATCCTTCCGGGGATATGATTACAACACCTATGACATTGCCGAGTGCGTTAGAGGCTCCATCAAAAACCAAGGTCCATCGGGATCCTTGTTCAGGTCCGTCATATTGTCTGAGTTCTTCATAATTGTTTACCATCATGATATCTTCATCTGGGAATTCAAATTTCATGGACTAATAGTCATCCGCAGCTTGATGATCAAGGTGATCGGCTAAAACACTGCCCTTTATTGCTTTTTGGGTAGTGTACTGAATGTCGTATTCTGTCAGAATCATCTGCCATATTGCTATTCTCCCAGAGAGGGCAGGCTTCTCGAATATGTATTTAATTGGATCCATATTGGGTATTAATAAGGTAGTATGAGTCAGCATATACTGTTTTAGCCGGCGAGCAGCCCATGCCAGAGCGTAATAAGTTTTCTTGAGCAGTGAATATCTTGTTTTACAGTCGGTAAACTTTTTGCTCAAGTAGTAAATAGCATGCTCTTTTTGGCCAGACTCATCATGCTGCCCCAGCACACACCCCATTGAATTTTCCAGGACAGTTAGATACATGATCAGAGGTATTCCCTCGACTGGCGGCATCAAAACAAGAGGCTTTTGTAGGTACTCTTTGATCTTGTCGAAGGAAGCTTGGAATTTATCATTCCAATTGACTACTTTATCTTTCTTCAGTAATTTAAAGATTGGTTCACAAGTAGAGGTTAAGTGAGAAATGAATCTAGCAATATAAAGCCGTCCTAAAAACCCTCTGACTTCCTTATCAGTGCGAGGAGCGAGAATTTCTTGTATTTCTTTCACCTTGGCAGGGTCCACTTCGATACCTTTACCACTAACAATGAAGCATAGGAGTTTACCGGACCTCACCTCAAATGTGCATTTATTTGGGTTCAACCTTAGCTTGTATTTCTTTAGCCTTTCAAATAGTTTCTGCAAATGGTAAAGATGTTCCTCTTAAGTTTGAGACCTGGCTATCATGTCATCCACATAGACCTCTATTTCGTGATGGATCATGTCGTGAAATAGAGCTACCATGGTGCGCTGATAAGTTGCCCCGACGTTCTTCAACCCGAATGGCATAACTTTGTAACAGAATGTGCCCCACTGTGTGACGAAGATTGTTTTCTCCATGTCCTCAGATCCCATTTTGATTTGATTGTAGCCTTAGAAACCATCCATAAATTAGAACACTTTATGTTGTGCGGTATTGTCAACCAAAATATCGATATGGGGAAGCAAGAAATCATCCTTAGGGCTTGCCCTATTCAAATCTCTGTAGTCCACACACATGCATACTTTGCCTTCCTTCTTAGGCACTGGAACAACATTGGCGACCAATTATGGATATGAGGTAACAACTAATAATCCCGTGTTGAATTGTTTCATGACTTCAGTCTTGATCTTCTCTGACATGTCTGGCCGCATGCGACGAACCTTGTATTTTACCGGTGGGAAGTCTTCTTTTGTTTGTAGACAATGGACCACAATACCAACACCAAATCCTGACATATCTTCTTATGACCAAGAAAAAACCTCAACATAATCATGTAGCAACTGGGTTAAATGCTTTTTGACACTAGGTTCCAGATTGGCACCCACCTTGACTTCTTTCTTGTCCTCTTCGGTACCTAGGTTAATTGTGCCCACTGGTTCTTCGTGGAGCTGTATCGTCCTTTCTTCTTGTTGTAGTAACCTGGCTAGTTCTCCTGGAACTTCAGAATCTTCCTCACCTTCGTATTCGGCTTGGTAGATTAGATTTTCAAAGTCACAATAGGCCATAGCAGAATCGTTATCCATGGGATCCTGAGCGGATGTAGATCTGCATTTTAAATGTGAGTGTGTGTAAGAGTATAGTTATCTTTGAAAGAAAATATAAATGTAGAAAAAGAAAGACAAAGAGCACAAAGTTTGTATGCAAAACCGTCCATGATTCATTGATGACATATGAAAATGAGGTAACAACCCTTACAAATGGATCGTTGTGCCTCGGGTAAGACACAAGGTTTTAAAAGTCTGAATTGTTTAATTATTACAAGTCCGACAAAAATTTAAAGAAAATTACTGTTGGATAAAAGTAACTGGGACAAAATCTTTGGCTTCCCAGTTGGTGAGTCCTCTGTTGATAGTTGGGAAAATCCATTCCTCCAGGTCGCAACTGTCATCATCATCTTCCACTGCGTTGACTCCATGGTTACTGATCTTCAAAGGTGGTCCCCCGGAACGAGCACGACGAACAACTTTCTGGGTTCCTGAAGTGAAACCTAAACCAAACTTTTCATATTTGTAAGGGATATCCAGGAGTTGGCCCCAAATAGTACACCCACCTTCTTAGATTACTTCCTTGGCATCTTTCATAGAAGCCATCTTTAGCGGAGGTCTGGTAATCTTCAGGACTTGGGAAATAGTCTTGGTTGCTGCCACTGTTTGTGGGACTTCCTCGAAATGCTGAAATCGAGTTTCAATTAATTCACCATCCAATTCCACGTATCTGAAGGAGTTCAAGTGACTGACCATATATTCCTCCTCTCCACGGACAATAATGATGTTCCCCTTGGTTGGGTATTTCAGCATCTGATGTAATATAGAGGTGACGACACCAGCGTTGTGAATCCAAGGTCGGCCCAATAAACAGGAATAGGAAGGGTGAATGTCCATTACATAGAAAGTTGAATCAAAGGTTTGAGTTCCAACTTTTATGGGGATATCCACCTCCCCATGCACCATTCTCTTTGAACCATCGAAGGCCCTTACCACTATGTTGCTGGGTTTTAAGGTCATACCTTCATAGTCGAGTCTATCGAGAGATTTCTTAGGCAACACATTCAAGGATGAACCAGTATAAACCAGGACATGGGCCAAAGTAGTGCCCCTGCATTCAACAGAGATATGCAATTCCTCGTTGTGTTTCCTTCCTCTAGGTGTCAGGTCAGCATCAGAGAAGCCTAAACTGTTGTCAACTGTTAAACTAGCCACACAGTCTTGGAATTGGTCAGCAGAGGTTTCTTGTGGCCCGTGGGCAGTTTGGAGAAATTTCACCAAGGCCTTCGCATGAGCCTCAGAGCACAACAATAAAGCTAACATAGAAATCTTCAACGGAGTCTGCCCTAGCTGTTTGACTATGTTATAGTCGCTTCTCTTTATAATTTTCAGAATTTCCTCCATCTCCTTTTTGGAGGCTTCAGGAATAGACACTGATTGCGCCATCATCTTGACAGGCTCAACCAAAATTCCTTTTCCACGAGTCTCGGTCGACTCGGGGGTAGGGGTATCAACAGGGGTAACCACGGGAACTATAGTAGTAGTGTCAATAGGAACAGAAGCAGAGATGATCACAGGACCGACAACAGTCTTCAGAGGAGCAATCTCGGGGGAGAATACCCTTCTGTTTTAGGTTATCTTGCTGGTTCCCGCAATGTTTCCGATGTCGGGGTCATCCTTCTCAAAAATCGAGTCCTCATCAGCCAGCCAATCCTGCTTGACGCCGTGATAGTAGACGTCTCTCCCATAGTTCCATGGGACAATTTTATCCGAGGAGTACGTGATCGGCCCTGGCATAGTAATTATCAGCGAAGTCACCTTAGGAACAGATGTAATCCTAACGGGTCTTTTGGTGGAGACCCTGGAAGGATTGGCGGAAATGGTTACTATTGAAACATCATTGTAAGAAACGGTTGGAACGGGAGTCTTTTCAAACAAAATCTCTTTGTCATCCATCAGGCGATGAACACCTGTTTTCAGTAAATGAAGCCAGTTGGTAGGGATAAACAGAGGTATCAGCTTTCATCACAGCCTGAAAATAAACCGGCCTTCAACAGGCTCCTCTTGACAGTCAGGAGAGGAGTAACAAGTTCATCAACAACAGTAACAAACACATCATCTTCAACAGTGTTAACATCACAACCATGCTTGGGAATAGGAGCAGTGATAACATTTGGGATCTCAGGAGCATCAAATTAAATTTCTTTTTCCTCGAGAAGGTCTTGCACCTTGTTTTTTAACTCCCAACAGTTGTTGGTATCATGGCCTGGACTTTCTGAATGGTAAGCACAACGAGCATTAGGGTGGTAATGAGGAGAGGACGTGTTGGGATTCTTCGGGGTTTCTTTCAAAGTTACCAAATTAGATCTCAATAAATGTGGCAGGACTTGAGACAACATTATATTTATCCGGGTAAACTGTCTTACCGGTCTTTCCGTTCTAGGCCGATTGTTTCTTTGTTGAGTAGGTGCAGGCTTAGGGATCATGATGGCCCTACTGTTGGACGACATTCAATTCTGTCTTGATTCCTTTGAGGGTATACAACACCAACTTATTTCTTCCCAATAAATGGTTTTCTCACAGCACTGGAGGATGCATCTTTTTGGATCTTCCCACTCTTAATACCAACTTCCACTCTTTCTCTGATCAAAATTAATTCAGTGAAGTCTGTTGAGGAGCTTCAAATTTGATGATTAAAGAAAGGACCGGACAGGGTACCCAGAAACATGTCTACCAGCTCTCTGTCATATAGGGGAGGCTGAACTCTTCCTGCTAAGTCCCTCCATTTCTGAGCGTAGTCTTTAAAACCTTCACTTGAAACCATAGCCATACTCTAGAGTTGAGTATGAGTGGGAGCAAGGTCTTCATTATATTGATACTGTTTATAAAAAGCAGCAGAAAGGTCTTACCAATTATGGACATTGGCCCTTTCCAGTTGGTAGAACCAATCTAGCTGAGTCCCGGGTAGACTATCCTGAAAGAAGTGGACCCACAAATCTCTGTCAGTAGTGAGAGGCTGTATCTTCCTCACATAAGATCAGAGGTGCATCTTGGGACACGAAACCCCGTCGTACTTAACAAACACTGGTGCCTTGAACTTTGGTGGAATGACAATCCCATACACCAAACCTAACTCTTCAAAGTCCAGCCCGAGCACTTTCTGAATCTCCATTGCACTTAGACGTTCTTCTAGATGTTTGTATTTGTCATCAGCTAGAGGATACTGTTCTTCAGAGTAATCCTCTCCTTCTTCCTCTTCAGATTCTGGCTGGGCAATCACTTCCTTTCCTTTCCCTTCTTGATTATCCTTTTCACCAGATGATGTTGTGAAGTCTAGGGTCCATCTGGCTGACCCGGGGAACCTTCTTCCTAGATTCAAAACACCTGTTGTTTTCTTTGCTTTCTTCTTCTTTTCTTTGATCAGCAAAGTTTTCAAATCCTCTTGTCCTTTGGCTAAAGTCAAGAACATTTGTTGAAACAGAGCATTCTGCACCTAGAGATCTTTTACTGTCTGCTCAAGATCCATCTTACTGAAATAAACAATAGAAAGATAAGGAGACCTATGGTAAGAAACCTGTTTATGTGATGATGAATGAAGATGCATATGCAATGATTTCAAGGAAATTAGAGACTTAAATTTGCTTTAGACCAAAAAGGAACATACGTTATATTAATAAATCAAAGTTTGAGTACATCATGCCTTTTTGGGCTTACAAAGAAATACAAAAACTCTAAGATAAAAATGTTGAACGCATCCTCTTTGGTGCGATGTAGGCGTTCAGATTCCGCTCCTTATGAAGCTCCTTGGTGAGTTCCAAAACCTTCTTCTCACTGGCATAGAATTGGGCCTCGAAAGTGTCTCGCTCCCCTTTAAGTTGTATCCAATCCCTTCGCAAGTCTTTGAGAGAGGTGGGCATGTCCGGGTGAAGGATAGTGTATGGGACATCTCCTTCCACAACAGGCTCTTTGATGACTGGGAGAATGGAGGGGTAAGGCATTATAAGACTTTGAGCATGAGCTCGTACCCATTTGACATAAGGCTCAAGAGGGATGGAATTATTATGTCCCAATGTCTTGCTATCTACCTTATTCAACATCCTCCAAGCTCGGATAAACCTCTGGCGATGACCTTGATCGTTGTTCTCGTAGTCAAATACCAAACCTTAAATAAGCATCTCATGTGGACCATCCCTTCGGGCGTAACCAAATTATCTTAAGGTTAAGCAGGGGTTGTAGGTGATACCTCCTCTAATTCCAATTAAAGGGACATTAGGGAATTCTCCACAACGGTTTATGATAGTAACATTCTCTACAGATCGGGAACACCAATGGATGTCTGAATGTTTGAGCATCATCAAACTATGTGACCACCTTGAACCTTGCTCGTTCTTTAATACAGATTGGGGAAGATGCAAAATAAACCATTTTTCCAAGAGAGGAGTACAACACATAAGAATACCTCTTTTCCTCATAGTGCGAGTGTGAAAAGAATGTAGGATGTCTCCTAACAAAGTAGGCACTGGGTTGCGAGACATGAAGATTTTGACGGTGTTTACATCTATGAGTTGGTCAGGATTTGGAAACAAAACCATCCCATAGATGAGGAGAGCTACAATTTCCTCAAAAGCTTTCAAGTCCAAGGAGTTCCAACAGTTTTGAGCTTTCTCAAACAAGAACTTGGCTAAGAAACCTTTGACACCACTCCTTGTTTCCTAATTAGTTGTGACATCAGATGGTTGCAAGTGTAGGGCTTGAGAAATCTCTTCTGGTTTTGGATCTCTTTCCGTACCGTTGAAAGGTAGTTGATTGAGAATGGGAATCCTCAAGAGTTGGGAGAATTCTTCCAAAGTTGGCACAAGTTGATAATCGGGAAATGTGAAGCAAGTGTAGAGGATCAAAGAACTGGAAGATCACCTTCATCATGTCCTCATCAGTGTTGGAGGTAACCAAGTTTGGGAGGAGACCATGTCTTTCGATAAATGGAGAATTTTCGGGAACCCTTGATGCTAACTATTTAAGTTGAGGAGGGATCTTACAAGATTGACTTGAATGGTTTTCCTGTGAATAGAATCCATGTCCTACAAAACAGAACAAAGATAAATCCCAAAAATCCTTGAAATGGTTAGTGAGTATGAGTATGATGTTATGATGTTTACGATGTTATGTACAAGTAAATATATACAAACAAAACAAACAAGTCCTTATGTTTAGGCTTGCATGGAGTCTCATAGGTAAGTACCCTCTTGAAGTTTAGTTGGCTCAAACCTGTCCTAGCAATAGTAATCGGGTTCTAAAGGAGCTCAATATCACTGATTTGTTTTCTCAGGCATTGTTTCAACGCAAGCCTCTTTAATGGAGACCGAAATATCCCAAAAAACCAAACCTCATTGAGTGTAGTATCGAGTATCTACCAACTTCGGACTGCACCAAAGTCGGTCATCTCACTACGTCCTAATGGCCAAGTTGGTCAAGTAAAGGTTCTAGAAGTTCGTTAGTGCTTCATGACATCACTCAGCGGTCCCTTATTCTCCGTGGCTACTCAAGGGCTACCGGTATCCACAAATATGTGACACTAACGTAGCTATTTCTTAGACCATGTCGGTATACCCCGCACAGTTTCCACAATGTATTGCTACTTACCTATAAGGTATCCCAAATTCGGGTGGAGCATTTAAGCCCAAACAAAGAACCAAAATGTAAAGCATACAAGTAAAATAATGAAAGCAAGTAAATGTGATCTAGCCCTAAGGTAATCCCACTTTTTTAAAAATTTCCCCAGCAGAGTCGCCAGTTTTGTAACATGGTGGGAGAACTGACTTGGGTGTTTTGTGTTTAATCATAAATGTTGCGGTTAGCAAGAGTCGCCACCGACTTTTCTTTTATCTAAAAGGAAAGGCTGAAAAGAACAGGAAATACCTTTGAGATATTTTCTTGAGTTCAGGGGGTAGATTATGAAAAGGGAAGGTATTAGCACCCTTTTCATCCATGGTTTTCCACGGGCTCTTAGTTACTTGCTAGATCACTTGCTTTTGTTTGAAAATGTGCTCCGTGTGTTTTTTTGAAAGTATTTTGTAAAGGCACCATCGTTTAGGAAAACTTTGTAATGATTCTCGTTCGTAAGAATGTATACAAAGGTGTTGATCTTTTTAAAATGTTTTCAAGTTTGAAAGGTATTTTTGAAAGTGTTGATGTTTGTTTTTGAAGATAGCAAGGATGTTTTTGGTTTTGAAATTGAGCAAGCAACTAGGAACAATCTACCTACTCAAAAATCTCTTTCATGTTTATTTCCTCTTTCCTTTGACATTGTTATCTTACCATTGATTTGGTAAGTAACCTTATCTTTGGATGTAAAAGGGACGGGCGTGGGTCATCGTATAACCATGATTAGCAATGTTATAAGATATCTTAGCATTTTCTTTAGGGACTAAGATCATTTTTGAAAGTTAACTTTGATAGTGTCATCGAGGGACTACGATCTTGTATTTTTGTTTGTTTTTACTAAGATACCTCACATGCACAATATGATCATTTTTGTAAGGTAACAAAGTGGCTTTACCCTAATGGTATAAGTGTGCAAGTGTATTGATTTACATGCTTGATTTGTCTTAATTAGGGTTTTCTATTTGTTGGTTTTAATCTTTTCATACAAACCCTAATTACTAGCATTTGTATATAAAGTATTAAATTGCGGAAATTAAAATTACTACGCTATTACATCATTAGGGGAGGGGGTGTACAAGTTTACAAATGGGGAATTGCAAGAAATTAAATCTAAATAATTATTACAACCATATTGAATATTGTACAAAATGAATAAATAAAATGCAAGAATGTAAATGTAAAAAGAAATGTGATTTTTGTTTGGTTTTCATGAAAAGGGGTTTTTGACCTAATTAACTAAAAAAATAAAATAATTAACTAAAAATAAGGAAATTAAGATCAAGTTAATAAAAGAAATTAATTTATTAAAGAAAACAAGTTTTTAGTGTTTTTTGTGAATTTAATTAAATTAGTAAATAAATTAATTAAATAAAAGTCCTAAGTTCTAAATTGATTTTAATTTATAAGAAAAAAAAAAAATAATAATTAAAACTAATTATCTAAGTATTTTAAAAAAGGAAATTAATTTATTAAAGGAAATGTTTCTTTGTTCTTTTAGTTTTATGAAGAAAAATAAACTAAATAAATATAAATAATAAAATATAAATATTTTTGGATTTTTTTATTAATAATAATAATAATAATAATAATAATAAAAGATGAAAATAAAATAAAATAAAAATATAAAGTCAGGGAGGTTAGAAAGTGAAACAGGGAGTACCGTTAAGAAAAAAAGTCAGGCCCATGGGGTGGAGGCCTAAGCGCTTCGTGAAACAAAAAGAAAAATGACAAAAAATATGAAAAAAATGCTGGGTGTTGAACCCACGTCATATTGGTTACTAGCGCGCTACCTTACCACTGGGGTGGTTATACTTCCGTTAACTTAACTGAAATGATAAATATATAATACAAAATGAGTCATGAATACACTTCATCTTCAACCTCCAGCCAAAGGACCTGTAACTTTATCATTTCTCAACAAAAATGAAATATGCAAACATGAAAGTTTCTCCATTTTTCCATACGAATCCAACCATATAAATATCATAAGCTATAAATCAAATATGAATGATAATTTTTGAAAGTACCAAATTCTGACCTAATTATTTTCAGAGGTTCAATCCTAAAATTCTCCTAGCTCAATCAATATAAATAAAATCTATGGACATGTAAAGCTTCAGGGCAATGATGTCTACACTTTATCTTCACAAATGCATGCCTAACAATGCCTAAGTAATGAGATATAATTTCAAGAAAAATACCTCAAAACTAGAAATCGTGAAATGTAAATGAGCTTGATTCAATGTGCTGCAATGATGAGGTTAGCTTCCTCAAGTTCCTAGGAAGCTAATGCAATGGTTAGCTTGAGTTGAGAGTGGCTGAAATAGCTTGGAAAAGTCAATGTGCAGTACTATGTTTTTGGATATGGAGGATGGTGCAAATGGTGTTAAAGTCGTGTAATAGGGTCAGGGATGAGTTGTATTTGATGTTTAGAAGCTTTAGGAACCAAAAGGCTTGAAAACGCACGAGGGAGATGTGAGTTTCAAGTTTTTGGTCAGAATGTGCAACAATGGTGATTTTTGATTCAGTTTTTAGTTCTTGTTTGTTTTAGGGCTTGTGTATGCGTGTGTTTTCTTGCAAACAACTTGTGTATATGTATGGAAAAGGTTTGGATACTTTAGGTGGTCATAAGTACAAGATCACATGATTTGGCTTCTTGGCTTGTCTTTGAAGTAAGGTTGACAAACATGGTTTCAATGCATAGTACAAAACTATCTAGAGCGGTTACCAAATTTAAACATGCTTATCTGACTTTGTAGAGGAAGTTTGTGCAGAAGGACCAAGTGCAAAGCTCAATGAAAGTTGACTTTGCATAAAGCTTGCTTTATGTAAATGGCAATGGTGCCTTTGTGCCATTAATGGAAAGTTATCTTGGATAAAGCTTGAATTAAATGGATAATAGTTCAAAAGCAAGTGTAATATTCAGATTAAGGATAAATTTTGAGGTTTAGAGGTCTGCAAAGCAAGATTGTACAACATGGCTATGGATTTGGTTCATGTTGCATCACAAATTTTGCCTTGCAAAACAACTTGAAACCCCAACTTCTGACCTTCGATTATCCTTGCTCACAAATGATCTCAAGGAGTTATTGGACTTTTTAGAAAGCTTATAATGTTCTCTACAACCCATCTTTGAATTACTTTTGCAAAATCCAAATGAAACTATGTGAATTGGGTAAGAAGTTAGGTCAAAATCCTGACCAAAAAATGTTCAAAATTTCACTAAGTGTTTTAGTTTCATGACCATGACTTCATGGATTAATAACATGAGATCCAAGCATTTCTAGGAGAAGTTGTGTAAAGAAATGTTTTAGATATCATGGAGATCTACAACTTTCATGTTGAAAGTTTATTTTGAGTCATCTTGCATCATGGTGATAAATTGGCTCAAAGTTGTGAAAAAATATGATGTTTTCAACACTTAGAAAAATTTCTAAGTTTGAAAACTTTGACTTTTCAAAATGAAATATTGACTTTTTGATTTCTTGATGAACAAGTTTCATATTTTGACATGTTTTGATGAATTGTGATCTTTGACACTTGATTTTGACCAAAAAGTCAAAGTTTGACTTTTCAGTGTACAGTTGACTTTTGATCAGTTAACTGAAAATCATCTATCAATCAAATGACCTTGAGAAATGTTTTGAGTCATGCCATTAGGTAAAAATGATGCAATTGAACTTTTGATATCATGCCTTAAACCAATTAACCATTTGCTAGGTCAAAAATCCGAAATTGCCCTTTCTTAGTCAAAACCCTAATTTTGACCATTTTGCCCTTTTGATGATCTGATCAAATTTCTTGAGGAATTTTGGTCCAAACTTGATCAAATGATACATATGAGTTTATAATGTTAACATGGATAAATAATTATGAAGTTTGACTGTAAATTGACCATAGTTGACTTTTTCCCCAATATAGTGATTTTTAGATCAACTGCTTAATTGACTGAGCAAAAATGTGATCCAAGACTTGAAACTTGACACGAGTAGTATTGAGGGTCCATAATGATCCATGAAAGTCATATGAGGCATTAAAAGAAGAATTATACTTGTGCAATCTCAAACCCTAAATTCAGTCATCAGTGCTTAAGGAAGTGTTTTGAGCTGATTAACCCTTGTGCAGTCTTGAACCAAAGGAGATTTTGTGAGAAAATATTTGATAAATGAGAGGGAAAATTTTGGGGTACAACACATCTCCTAACAATCAGCAGGATAGTCTTCTTTATCCTATTCACTGCTGCAGAGAAAAATAAATTCTCGTAGAACCAACACATCCTCTTGGAGAAGGATGATATACTCTAGCAACATTTGGCTAGAGTCTTCAGAGACTCATAAGGACATAAACAACTACATTTTGTAACAACATGTCTCAGCATGTTATACAACATCATCCTCATAGGAGGGTAATAACTCCATACGCTTGAACATCACAAGCTCCAAACAAACCAATTAGTCCACTGACTTCTCCTGTCATGGACAATCAAAAACTTCATTATGGAGAAAACACAACACTAAACACCCACTAGTTCACTGGGAATAACTCCAATAGTCACATGACAAGCACACCTCTGATTCATGCCCTTGCACCTTCACACATATTGTCATGACTCTTTGGATAGCTAAGATGTCATGCAACCATAGTATGAAACCAACTTCCAACCATTTCTTAGTGAGCTTAAAAGCTTTACTAAGATTCAAACTCTCCAATAGAAGGAATACTCCTTAACCAATATGCTGATTAAATCCTCCTTCTGCAAATTACTAGTATTTGCTGACACTAGTAAGGTCTTCAAACCAAGATAGTAGTTATACATTACTTGAGAATACTTCTCCTTTCAATCAGAATCTCCTTATTCAACACTATAGATAAAACTTCCACTAATGAGTGTGGAGTTTGAATATTGAGATTCATAGTTCCAAGTATCTTTAATATACTATCATAAAAAATGATGTTTCAACATCATTTGAGACATCAATAAGATTACCACAGAGCTTATCTGCTTTGGTTCTAGAAACATCATCCAAGGGACTTATTTCCATCCATGCCCTTTAACAAACTCCCCATTCTCACAAGAGGATCTCACATTGACTCATCTTCAGATTAACCACACAACAGAAATATTCTCTCACTATATTCTGTAGTAAGTTTCTCACACTAGGTAAAACTGACAGCTATATTCTTCACACCTGTGATACTTATTGAATCTTCAACAAGACATCAAATAATGGCAGCCAAAACATTCCAGGTTAGGCCAGTGACTTGACCTTAAGCTCATCCCTTAGAGAAAACAGAGTATACTAGCTTCTCCTGACTAGAACCACATAGACCTAACAGGGGCATAGACAGCTACACCTAGTAGCCACAGGTCAAAACATGTTTCCTGTAATCTTCACAAGCTTGAATTACATGCAAGCTCCATAACTACTACACCAATAACCATATATAAGTTCTAAGCCCCCCTATCATGGACAAACAAGGCATCCTGAATCTGATATACCAACTCCAGGTCTTCATACTTTTACAAGGTCATGTATGATACATGTCCCTACATAACTACATAAATATCCATACCTCTTTGGATAGCCAAGATATCGTGAACACATACTTGGACATCATAAAAACACAAGCCTTCAAATAACTTGTTCTAGACATACCTGCAACAGAGGAAAACCACCTTCTTCATATTCCTTTTCTCTAACAATCACTGGCAATTGCCGGTACTAGTGAAGTCTTCAACATAGTAGTTATCCAGTCAAAAAGCATACTACTAAGGACAGGATCAAGATCTACATCTTCTAATCTACAAAGTTGGAACTCATTATTTTGAAAACCATGTTGATCCTCAATCTTGAATAATCATAATCCCAAACCTTCCTTTATAAAATGATGTTACAACATCATTTAGGACATCAACCTTTCTTCACAGATCCCAATAATTCAGTTCTTGATTTATCAACCAAAGAGATTATTACGCTTGATAGTCTTTTTAGGAGAAGATCACAAAAGATTACATCTTCTGCGACTTATTCAGGTTGATACAGCCACCTCTGATAAGTACTCAGCTCCCGAAAAGGTCTTTATCATCAGTAACATGCACATCTTCACAAGATCAGACTTATACTTAGCTCCCGACAAGATATTTGTCATTAGAGGAAACACTTCCCCACACACAACTGTAGATGATACTCCTTTTCAACAAATGTTAGAGCACTTGAACTAACATCCTTCTTCTTCATCGTTTAACACAAGAGGATCCTTTCGACATTCTAGACTTGGTCAGAGACTGGTCTTCAGCTTCATCATGATCAAATATTCCAACTTTGAACTTCACTGGTGAACAATAATACTCACCTCATGATTTACACAACAACTTCCTTTTTAGAGGAAGCACACACCTAGAGATGATGTCCCGACATCATATACGACATCATCCATTCTTACTATGGTTCTGAGGGTAACTTCCATAGTAACTTATAATCAACTCTTGTGGGGGTTAACACAAGGAAACAAACCAACAACAACTAATCAGTCTTCAGGATCAGACTACCAACATATGCAGGGGATTGCACGAGCCACATCTTAATAATCTTTTCTTTAGACCTCATGTCTGACTTTGAGATGATAGATGCCATTGTCTGTACCTACAGAGGAAATTCCATCTATTAGGTCTCTGGAACAGACTCTGCTAGGCATGACACTAAAAAATTCATACTTTTCAAAAGCATCTATTTCCCTTGATTCTTCATAAATAATGCCCTTCAAATTTTAACATCTTCAAAGATATCACGACATTCTGTCTGACATCATATCAACCCTTGACAAGGGGATCTTTTTCAACAACTTCTGAAGGTACATAAAGAGAATCACAATTTCTCTTCCTCAAGGGCAATCAAAACAATATTCAGGAGCATCAAACACTGGCTGGATCACAATACTCTTCTTCAAACATAATTTATTCTATGGCCACAAACAGGATTCCATGAATCTGGTTCCTTTGATCAGAGGGATCTTCTAGATACGAGCTCATCTCATATACATAAAGGGTCTGGTGGAGATTCCTTTATGAGTTCTTCTCAAGAGAATGGAGCTCAACCTCTATACTCTCATAAGCTTTAAACTGACACGTGGAGTAGATAAACTATTGATCATATCCTAATTAACCTGCATAAACTAGATGCCTCCTCTTCCAGATCAGGAGTAGGTTCCAAACAAAAAAGTATTCATTACATCTTTTTTCAGCACCCAAAGCATCTGTTCTTCAACTGGTGGTTGCATTCCAGCTGAAATAATGTTCTAACATCCCATAGAACACCAGTTCCTTCTTCTTGGAACACACCATCCTTGACAGTCTTCAAGGTCAATATGAAGATGTATATGAGAATCATTGATCAATCAATCTTATTGATAAATGTATTTGTGAGTGGACTTAAGGAAAATATCAAGTATCTTTGACACTTTTAATACGGTTGAAGGTATCAACATATATTTTGTTGAGGATAACAACCATAATATCCTTCCAATACTTTCAGGGTTATATCAGAAACCATGCAGCTGAATATAACGAACTACTCAACAATATTCAGACACAATGCTTTAAACCATTATCCAAGTACAATCATGGTAACCTAGGATTGAAGAAATAAACCCTACATACAGCAGCTTCCACTAAGCTGCAGGCCCGATGGAAATAGCCAGGAATAATACCTGTCACATATAACCAATGATCCTTGCCAAGAGATCATCCATACAGTAGTATGAATTGTCTAAGTTCATACTTCTTTTCAGTAAATACTTTCTTCCTTGCCCATGACCAAAAAGTACCTTCCCAGATTCTCACCCAGAGCAGAACAAGATGCATGCTCTGATACCAATTGAAATTCTGGCACAACAGACTCATATGTCCTATAAGGATGTCGAGACATATGATCTGACATAATACACAGGCAGGATAAAAAAGTACAAAAAAATAAAGAACACACCAGAATTTTTTTACCTAGTTCAGTGTACAACAACACCTACTCTGGGGGCTACCAAGCCAGGAATGAAGTCCACTATCAGCAGTATCAGATTGCAGACCCTATAGCCAACACTCCCGTTGAAGATCTACACACTTAATCACTACCCAATGACCCTTCTACCTAGGTCATCCCTAGATATGGAATATCCCCATTCCACTTCCAATCATCGCAATGATGTCTAGCAGTCAACACCTCAATCACTGCATCAACGGCCCTTCACCAAAATTCTGATCACACAGATGGACAGTTTGGAAGATACACTTCCATGACAACTTAGCTAAGTCTCCAAGCCAAACTCCACTGTTTGTTAGCTCTTCTCCTAACTAAGAACACATCCTGGAGTTTCTTCAAAGATTCCTCCAAGAACAATACACCTCTTACCTACATGCTTTGAGGTGAACTTGGTAACCTTCCCACAACCTGGGAGGTTTACCCTGACAAACCCTAGACTTCTACATCTTGATTCGTATCTTTTCTAGGTTACAAACCCTTCTATTTATAACCTGCTACCCAACTGGTTTTGGACCTTCAATCAAAGCAAATCAGCTGTAACAAACTGCAGAAACTTCTTCCTCAGGAAAGGTCTTCAATCTTTTCTTTCCTAAATAATCTCCTTATTTAGAAAGTCTTCATTCTCCTTGACTTCTGATTGAATTTTCTAGACCTTTAAATATGCTTCACATAGGATGCATAATATTCTCCTGAATATTCTGCTTATGTTAAGAACAAACTGAATCTCATTAATCCAGCTCAGCAAGCGCGGTGTCAAGACATCTTCTTCGACATGTTGTTCCTATTGTTGAAAAAGTTCAATACAACATGTTCTGACATTGTTGTAGCGGTAGAAATGTTTAAGACTAAGCCATTGGATCGATTAGACTTACACAAATCAAAATAAAAATCGCCATCGCGCTTTATTGTTTCCAAAGGAATGGGAAAAGAGCGAGTAACCCAAAAAGAGGGAGAAAAGTTCAAGGTAAGGGGGTTGGTTATGCAAAGTGAAGCTATTATCACCCTAAACATCTACGGTACTTCGCAGAAACCTCTTTGAAAAAATCTATATATTTCGGCTATAAAATGTTGTATAAAAATAGATGGTGGAGGTGAGAAAAGAAGTATATTTTTTTTAATGATTTTTTTACCCGCCGCGGTTGCAAACCTTTACTGCCTACGTACCACATTTCGTACAATATGGGATCAGGGTACACATAGTTCACCTTTTGAAAAATTTAAAACAGAAGTGTGTTGGTTAATTTTATGAGATAAGACATCATCGTCATTGTCCGTGTGGAAAACGTACTTACTACCCACAATTATGAGGAAGGAGAATTTGCATCATCTCAAAGTGGAGGATATGGCTTGGATTTTAAAATCAACAATGCCTCACTCAACACCCAAGTGGAAAATATCTCACTTCACTACATATTGTAGAAGTATAGTTGTTTGCATCACTACAAGGATTGACAAGAGTCCAATCTTTTGAGAAAAGTTTTAAAGTGGAAGCTAAAGTGGCAAAATAGTTTGAAATGAGATTAACTGAATTTTAGTCTTCTCACAAAAAATGTCAAGGTATTATTAAGTTGTTTGGAGTTTATTCATGAAAATGTTTTGAAAATGCATGGACCTAAGTCCAAGTTTATTATGAAAGTGGTTCAAGTTTAAAAACAAGAAGAGTTTTCAAAAGGAGGGAGAAGATTTTTGAAATTAAAGAAGATGGGAGGAGAAGGAGAGACTATCCTAAAGCATAAGGTAAAAGTTAGGGAGAAGAACCATCTAACCAACAAGAAACCAATACTTGACATTATGAGTCAAGATAGAATTCCCATTCTTTAGATTGAAACCAGGTAAGAAAAGATACTAGACCTCTTGAGAGAACCAAACTTCAAGTGTATTAAGTCTTCACAAAAATTGGGTAGAGTAACGACTGTATACGGGCGAATTCTAGATTATAGACAAAGTATGTAATCACATTAACCTGCACACAAAACAAACAAACAACCCAATTTCTTGACTTAAATCTCAAGAACTCCAGACAAAATATCAATTAAGGTTACAAGGTCTCCAACATAGGCCAAGGTCTCTAATCCTAAGTCCAAGAAGTCCAATTCTCCATCATGCTAAGGATAGTAACCAAATAGTCCAAGTATCATTAAAGTTTTTTTTATGGTTCATGTTGATTATTAAGTATCTTAAAAAGAAAAGAAAAGCTCAAGTGAGCAAAATAAAAATGACAAGAAAGTAAATGCTCAAGTGAGCAAGGATGAAAAATAGTATGAAATGTAAATGCTAAAGTAAATGGTGCATAAAGTAAAGAGCATAAAATAAAGCATAAAGTAAAAGCATAAAATAAAATAAATAGTCAATAATTAGTGGTTAGTTGGATGACCATCTTGAATCTTGAATTTGGAACTCATTAGAGGATTGGTAGAACCAAAGCCTCCACACAACAAGCTGTATTTACTTTTTGTCAAGTATATCATCCATTTTGGAATCCTCAAAAGTAACATTTAATGATCAATGATGTTTAAGTGATCCGCGTTGACCAAAAGTGATGTAGATCTATTAGAGGATTGGTAGAACCAAAGCCTCCACACAATGAATCTCAAGGTTATTGGATCAAAGAGATCAAATTAACATACTTGGGCTTGCAAACATAGGTTTGGGCCACAAATGATCATTTATTCGAATCGGGACAAAATTTAGCGCTATGTTAAGAAATCATAAGTGGACTTATGTAGAAGTCACACCTATTTTGAGGCCGGTCAATAGCAATCTATGCACCATTTGTTTTGAGACATGATATAGAGATCATGTTCCAATAACACTTAGTGCAATAAGAAATGGATAAGATGAAGAAGGGTGGGAAAGAATATACAAACCACATTTGAATTAAAATTTAATCAAACTATTATTAAAATCATTCATCCATTTTTATGGAGTTAGACTCAACACCATGGATCCAATGATGTTAACAAAGTTCATGATAAAAAATTCAACCGAAGATCAACCAGAAAATAATCACAAAATAATATTACATTTAATATATATTGTTGAAAAGGGTATAAAAATGAATAAAAATGAAAATAAAGGAAAATAATATCAACTATATTCAAATTGATTCATAAAAAGGAAATAAGGTCATAGAAAAATCAGAAAAAGACTCAAATATTTTTATAAAATTTTTGGTACTTTTTTAAAGTCAGAAACTATTTTTAAAATTAAAAGAAATGAGTAAAATAAACCAAAAATGATAAAAAATAACAAAGTCAGAAATAAAAAATAAATGAGGTCACCAATATTTTTCACAATATCATTGGATCATTCCGTTTTTTTTAGAATTTAAAAATGCATAAAAGTATTTTTAAACATTTAAAACAATTCAAATAAAGTGAAAATTTATAAAAAATATCAAGACACAAAATAAAATTGTAAAAAAATAAAAATCAGAAAGAGAAAAATCAAAAATATTTTTCATAATTTTTTTAGATTTTTTCGACTTAAAATGAATTTTCTATGATCTTTTGAAGTTTAAAACAATTTAAATATAAAAATCAGAAAATAAAATAAAGTCAAAAAAATATGGACCAATGGATGAGAGTCAAAACACGTTAGTAAGCTAATCTAATGGATCATACACGCTGTGCATATCACGGTCATTAGTGAATAACATACATGATCATTAATTAAATCAGATATTCAAAAATTTCAAATGGCGTTGTTTCATTGGTTGAAGGATGACACGTTGGTCATCTTCAACCTCCAGCCAGTCTCAAATCGAGCTTGCTCAAACTGTAAAATTATAGCATGAGTCTGGTACTATTCGCTTCGTTTCATCAAGATGAAGACAACCACACATTCGCGGAAAATTTATATAAACTGTAGCTCAAGTAATTTGGAAGGAAAGTTTTGAAAAGGAATTTGAAAATTCATGGCCAAAACATGTTTCCAGTTAAAAGAAAGTGTTGTAACTAGAACCAGGGCAATCAGAGCTTTCCAATGATATCAAAGTTTGGAAGAATTGATGGAGAAATCTACCTATTGAAGTTCAGTTGCAGAGCTCTGTAAATGGACTTGGTCAGATCAATTCATAAGGTTTCAAGGCTCAATTCTTCTTCTGTTAGCTTCATGGAAGATCAAGGAAGGTGAATTGATAGAAAAAATGGATTGAAAAAGGCTTGAATAATGATTTCGAAGTTGTAGAAAAGCGAGTTATGGAGCTAGTTTGGCAGGGTGATTTTGGATGTTCATGCTTGAGAAAACGAATAGGGTAGCTCATGTATTTATAGGAGAAGCAAATGGGATCAAAAGGAAGGGTCAATGATGCAATTTGGAGGGAATTCGTGTGGGTCTGCATCATGAAGAAAGTGTGACTTCTCTTTTGTCAAAACTCATCCAAAACGCGTGTTTTAATGCACTAATCCACTTGGGAAAGTTGGATAATCATGTTTAGACCCAAAACGCGTGCTAATTTGAGGGTTAGAATTTGTAACATGAAATTCAAATTCTGACTTGTGATGAAACTTCAACTCCAAGTTACCACTTTTGAAACAATGGCATTCTCAGCTCAAGGGGTCTTAGGGCATGGTTCTTGATGCTTTAGAAAGATGAGATCACAAGCTTTGAAATGGGAAAATAATGGAATCAAATGGATGTTTGAGCTGAAAGTTGCGATGAGTCAAAGTTGGGAAAAAGAGGTTGACTTTCCATACTTAGAAATATTTCAAATTTTTCTTCAAAAGTGACCTATAATGTTTTGCATCCAAACATGGCCTTCCTATTGGAATTTTCTCTTGCCCAAAAAATATGGAATGAATAAAAGACCTCTTGAATGACATTTTGAAACTTGAACCATTCAAAATCTCTAAAAATTTAGAGAGTTATGAATTCTTGAAGTTGGCAAAAAATCATGAAATGACCTATAATCTTTTGTATCCTTAGGGAATCCTCCATCCATTTTCTCACTTTGCATATAAAAGAAGTAATAAAGTTCACATCCTCAAGATCATTATGGAAAAATAGTGGGCTCAAGGTGATAAAAATTGACCAAGTTATAATCATTTGAAGTCAGACATGGGAAGTTGGGGGTTCATCTGGAGGACTTGTAATCTTTCTTCATCGTCAAGTTTCTTCCACATGAAAACTCTTTGAAAATTTTGAATTGATTTGTTAATAACCCTTTTAAGAGAAGGATGTTTTTGTAATCACTCAAAAATACCAAAAGATGAGCAAGATATACTTCTCTGAAGTTTAAAACCCTAGCTCTTAGATCAAGAAAATGATTTGAGGAACTTTGACAATTTTAAACAACCTTCTTGTACCAAAACTTTTGCTTTGTAGATAGAAGTTGTTTAGGATGATAATGATAACTCATAGCAACCAAAACCACTTCCATATCTTGATGATTGAGAGAAATATGCACTTGTGACCAATGGGAACAAGGCATTGTCCAACCATGACAACTTCTTCAATAAACTCCTTGTACTTTTGAGTCAATCTTGATAACTTTGAAATGTGGTGAACCAAAATAAACTTTGCCATGCAATTTCTTCCAAAACAACTTTAATGGCGAGGTTTGAATTTCTCAAGCTTTATTGACTAGGGCATGGAAATAAACTCATGAACCCATGGATCAACTTGCTAAGCCACATTTCCTTTACCTACATTATTAACAAGTAAGACAAACCAACATTGCATTTTATCAATTAAAAGGAAAGTCAAAACAAAACATGCATGATCACAAAATAAAAACAAGTCAAGGTGCTTGGTGATTCCTCAAAGAGAAAAGCTAAAGATATGGAGGAGAACCAAAAGCCCTAATGTTATCTTGTTGTGATTGAATCAATATGGTATGATGAAGGGATCTTAGGGGCAAAAATTGGGCTACAATAACTGCCCTTATTTAAGATTCTTCTATCCGGAGATACGAAGGTTAAAAATCTTCGTGTCGACGTGATCGAAGATACGTAAATATAAAACAAACCCTACTTTTGGCCCTAAGATACCATGCAATGCTTATGAGTATGAATGCATATGACCGACTTCAAAGGGACGCAAAACACCACGGGGGATGTAGCAAAGGAAATAAAGATCAAAAGAGAAACCCGACCAGGAAAATAAATCACTAGTGAATCAAAAAGACCTGACTCTACTAGTGTAACACCTAAAGAAGAGATAAGGTAGCTTCCACTCAACTAAAGAGGAGATAATAGATCAAAAAGATAATGACTCATAGAGGATGGTAAACTACCAACTCATAGTTGAAGGTAGAATATCAAAAGGATACCGACTCATAGAGGTTGGTAAAATATCAAAGGATACGCCAAATTTTACTGAAGGCGAAACTACCAACGTTCACTGAAGGTAGAAAGAGAATAACATCGACGTTAACTGATGATGAACTACCAACTTTCACTGAATGTAGATAGAAAAATATTATAGCACCGACGTTCATTGACGGTAAACTACCAATGTTCACTGAAGGTAGCAAAAAGATAACAGTCACCAACATTCACTGATGGTGAACTACCAACATTTATTGAAGGTAGTAAGAGAAAATATCATCGACGTTAACTGATGATGAACTACCAACTTTCACTGAAGGTAGAGAGAAAATATCATAGCACCGACGTTCACTGACGGTGAACTACCAACGTTCACTGAAGGTAGAAAAAAGATAATAATCACCAACGTTCACTGATGGTGAACTACCAACGTTTACTGAAGGTAGTAAGAGAAAATATCATCGACATTCACTAACGATGAACTACCAACTTTCACTGAAGGTACAAAGAAAATATCATAGCACCGACGTTCACTGACGGTGAACTACCAACGTTTACTGAAGATAACAAAAAGATAACAATCACCAACATTCACTGATGGTGAACTACCAACGTTTACTGAAGGTAGTAAGATAAAATATCATCGACGTTCACTGACGATAAACTACCAACTTTCACTAAAGGTAGAGAGAAAATATCTTAGCACCGACGTTCACTGACGGTGAACTACCAACGTTCATGGAAGATAACAAAAAGATAACAATCACCAACATTCACTTATGGTGAACTACCAACGTTTACTGAAGATAGTAAGAGAAAAGAAATATCATAGCACCAACGTTCATTAACGGTGAACTACCAACATTCACTGAAGGTAGCAAAAAGATTGACAAATTTCTCCAAAATTATGGCGTTTCACCTAGAGCGGGTCTCAACTTCTTCTTTAACCAAGGCATTCAACCTGGAAAGGGTAATATATAAGCTGTCTCAAATAAAAAGACTACCACTTGTAAAGATTCCACAACGAACTGTCTTTGCAATATTGAAAGACTTGCCATCCACTTGAGTTATTTGACAATGAACTGCAAACTATCCACTCATGGAGAAGATAGAAAAAAAGTAATATCGACTTTTACAGGGAAGTACGAGTTGCTCAAATAAAGAGACCTGCTACTTGCTGTTATGAAGGACTGTAAAAAATGACTTCCTGGGGAAAGTAATAGGGCTTCCTGGGGAAAGAAATATGACTTCCTGGGGAAAGCAATATGTCTTCCTGGGGAAAGAAATATGACTTCCTGGGGAAATGCCAACATATTCCTGCTGAGGAGATAAAAGTTTTCTCGTGCCAAAATAAATGCATATTCTCAAACTAATGCTCGAAGCTTGCAGAAATCCAAAGTAATAATATTGATGGGAAACAAAGATTCAGACCAAAAATAAACTGGAGTGAAACAGTCAACCAGAATACATCCTTTGAGAAATAAACTCAAGAGGGAAACCCAATCTATCCAGACAAAGAGCTGTACAGGAAGGCTGAAGCAAAAATCTTCCACGAGGGATAACCCAACGGGGAATTGAAAGAATATACACTTTCTACTTAAGGCCGACACTCTATTGGAGAGAGGACAACACAAATCTACAAAACATGGTAATATGTCAACAAAATATTAACGAATATGAATGAGCAATGATTTACTAAATTCAACTATGTATGATGTATGTATGCATGTATGAGTGTTATTATGTATATGCTGACAAAACAGACATATAACACTAGGGATAACCAAACAAAATTAACTCAGGCACAATCAAGACTCGGCTAAATCACATCCAAGATGAACATTCCATAAGAAAATAAGCACCAAACGAGGAAACAAAATCCTATTCCGCGGCTTAACTTCACTGGGAAAGAACATAATCCGGAAGTAAACAAATCATAGTGATAAAACAGTATAGATACAGGGATATAACATCCTTCTCCAGGCTTCACTGGGGAATAACACTCATACTTCAATGGGGAAACAAATGTTTTCACGGTCCGCACTTCTACTAGGGATTGGAATACTGATTTCAAATAAGGCAAATGGAAACCATATCGGCAAAACATCAACTGAGGATTTTGAGCTGACTTCATTGGGGAAATATCATACAAACTTCACTAGGGGAGATAATGCCTCATTATCGAGATATCAATTGAGGACCTCGTGCTGACTTCATTAGGGAGGCCAACACTATATCGACGAGGGGAAACCAAGATACGTTCTTCAATATTGAGAGTAAGTATTGCACCAACTTCTCTGGGGAAAAGTATGAAACCTCATGGGGATAACAACTTGGGTAGTTAAGAAGTCAAACATTATAGCAAGAAATCAATCTTATGGGGATTTTAAATCAAATCCAACACTTGGTGGGTGAAAACCCAAAAAACTAACGAAGGCCTCAACACTTCTTAAATAAAACATTTCCCTTGTTTGACTATCGGGAAATCAAACAAAATGCAAGTACTGCCGAAAGGGAGATGCTTCGTAAATGAGTCAAATCTCAGCATGCACGGGGAGAAAATACTTCTATCAAATAGCGAAGCCTTCACTGGGGAATATTGGATTGAGTCTTCATATCATGCAAACTTATTCCAACAAAAGATGCCCTGGGATATCCTTCCCGGGGAATCAAGAAGTCAACATTATAGAAAAAGCTCAAACTCTTGGGGATTTTAAATCAAACCCAGCACTTGGCGGGTGAAAACCCAAAAAGTTGACAACTGTCTCAACACTTAGAAAATATACTGCCCTGGTCTAGTTGCCTGGGAAATAAATACCAATAATAATGCCAATACTGCACAAAGAGCGACATTTTGCAAATAGTTCCATCTCAGCACACCAAGGGAACAATACCTTTCGTCATATGAGGGAAGACTTCGCTGGGGAATCTGGGATAGAGGCCTCAGACCATGAAAACCCAAAATAAAAAATGAACCAAGACTTGACTGGGGACAATGATATCACAAACCTAATACCACACCTTACACCAATTGGTAACATCTTCAATATACAAAAATCACGCGCATACTAGCGAAAACGACATAAGAAAACCTTCTCGGGGGTAAACAAAACTTTCCAAAATTACTGAAGTTCATCCATTTCTGGGATCACCACTTGTGTCTTCCTCTTAAATCACAAAATCTAAAGTAAAAGTAATTTGTAAATTCTTTTCGAAAAATAATTTTGTTATTTAATCATTTTGCTTAGAAAATTATTATCAATAATAAATAGAGTCTTTGTAAGCTGAATAAAATAAGAATTACAAAGAATTAGGTAAACGCTCAAATTTTATTGATAAAATGGTAGTTTGCGAATGGCGAGACTCCACAAATGATTACAAAGTTCAGAAAATGGTAATATATAATGGAAAATATACATTGAGATATAATGACCACTATTCCCTCTAACAACTTTGAAATTCTGAGCAGCAACTTCCATTGAAGTATGGTGAGGATCCAAGAAGATTGTTTCTTTAATGATCAAGTCTTGTCTGATGTAGTTACTTGCCAAGAAATTCCCTAACTTTTGCCTAAGCTGCCCTTGCAGGTTTTCAACTTAGCGGGAAATTTTATTCTGTTTATGTCTCTAATTTTTGCCTATACCGCCCTTTCGGGTTTTCGGCCTATCGAGACGCTCCTTTTTACCTAAGCCGCCCTTTGGGGTTTTCAACTTAGCGAGTTGTTCTTTTATTTCTTTAGGCGGAGTATTTCTTGACTGCATCAGCATCCATGAGACGTTGGAACTCCTCGCCATCCATAGTTTCAAGAATTAATTCACCACCAGAGAAGGCTTTCTTGACAACATATGGGCCTTCAAAATTTGGAGTCCACTTGCCCCTTGAATCAACGTTAAAAGACATGATCTTCCTAAGCGTGAGGTCTCCTTCTCTGAATTCACGAGGTTTGACCTTCTTATCAAAAGCTTTCTTCATTCTCTTCTGATATAACTGCCCATGACACAAATCCGTCATTCTCTTCTCTTCGATCAAATTCAATTGGTCAAACCTGTTTTGGACCCATTCATCCTCTAACAACCTGGTTTCCATTATCACACGCAAAGAGGGAATCTCAACCTCGATTGGGAGCACTGCTTCCATTCCATACACAAGGGAGAACGGGGTTGCTCTTATTGAAGTGCGGACAGATGTCCTATATCCATGTAAAACAAAAGGAAGCATTTTATGCCAATCTTTATAAGTAACAACCATCTTCTGGATGATCTTCTTGATATTCTTATTAGCAGCTTCAACAACCCCATTCATCTTCGGCCTGTACGAAGATGAATTATGATGGATAATCTTGAATTCTTCACAAAGTTCTGTCATCATCTTGTTGTTCAAATTCGAGCCATTGTCGGGGATGATTCTGTTCGGCACACCATACCGACATATGAGATTATTCTTAATGAAGCGCACTACCACCTTCTTAGTAACATTAGCATATGAAGAAGCTTCCACCCATTTAGTGAAGTAATCAATTGCTACCAAGATAAAATGGTGTCCATTCGAAGCTTTGGGTTCTATCATTCCAATCATGTCAATACCCCACATAGATAAAGGCCACGGGGAAGAAATATCATTGAGAGGTGTCGGAGGCACATGAATCTTGTCCGCATAAATCTGGCATTTATGGCACTTCTTTGCAAATCTGTAACCGTCAGATTCCATTGTTAGCCAATAGTAACCTGTCCTTAGCATCTTTTTAGCCATCGAATGTCCATTGGCATGAGTTTCAAATGAACCTTCATGAATCTCATGCATCAACATGTCTGCTTCGTTTCTATCTACGCATCTGAGCAAGACCATGTCATAATTTCTCTTGTACAACACATTTTTACTGAGGAAGAAGCTTCCAACCAATCTTCTCAATGTCTTTCTATCTTTATTCGAAGCACCAATCGGGTATCCGAGTCTGAAGAAAATGCTTGATATCATAATACTAAGGTTTCTCATCTGTTACCTCTTTTGTTGTAAACACATGAGCGGGTCTATCGAGTCCCCAAACTATAATTCGAGGTATATCATTCCAATTATTCACTTGATACATAGAAGCCAGAGTTGCTAGAACATCTTCCATTTGATTTTCGTCTCTGGGGATGTGATGGAATTCAACTTTATTAAAGAAGGGTAACAATCTTCTAGCATAATATTTGTAAGGGATCAAGCAGGGGTGACAAGTATCCCACTCTCCTTTAATATGATTTATTACCAAAGCTGAATCGCCATACACATCTAGAATTTAAATTCTAAGATCAATAGCTTCCTCGAGACCCTTGATGCAAGCCTCATATTCTGCCATATTATTAGTATAATTAAATGTCAAATTTGCAGTAAAAGGAATGTGTGATCCATGTGGAGTGACAATCACAACACCAATTCCTTTACCATAAGCATTCACAACTCTATCAAATATCATGCTCCAGTGAGATTCAGGATCAGTTCCTTCCTCAGGAAATGGTTCATCATAATCTTTCACTTTCAGAAACATCACATCCTCATCAGGGAAATCATACATCACAAACTGATAATCATCAACTAGTTGGTGAGCAAGATAATATGCCAACACGCTGCTTTTAATAGCTTTTTGGTTGCGGTATTCGATGTCATATTCAGATAACATCATCTACCAGCGGGAAATTCTCCCAGTAAGAGCAGGCTTTTCAAAAATGTACTTGATTGGATCCATTTTGGAGATCAACCAAGTAGTGTGATTCAACATATACTACCGCAAACGTTTTTCCGCCCAAGCCAGAGCACAACATGTCTTTTCCAGCATGGAATACCGCGATTCACAATCAGTAAACTTTTTACTGAGATAATAAATGGCATACTCTTTCTTCCCCGTTTCATCTTGTTGTCCCAGAATACAACCCATGGAATTATCTAACACTGTCAGATACATAATCAATGGTCTTCCTTCAACAGGAGGGAACAAGATAGGAGGTTCAAGCAGATATTCTTTAATACTTTCAAAATTCCATTTGGCAGTCATCTGGCAACATACAATCTTGATCTATCTTTAACAACTTAAAGATCAGTTCACACGTTGCAGTCATGTGGGAAATGAATTTGGAAATATAATTCAAACGCCTGAGGAACCCTCTGACTTGCCTTTCAGTTCTCGGTGCTGGAATTTCTTGAATTGCTTTGACTTTATCAGGGTCAACTTCAATCCTTCTCTGGCTAACATTGAAACCCAACAATTTCCCTGACCGAACACCGAAGGTACATTTATTTGGATTCAAGCGGAGATGATACTTCCTCAAACGCTGAAACAACTTCAACAAATCTTCCACATGCCCTTCTTCAGTATGGGATTTGGAAATCATATCGTTAACATATACCTCAATTTCACTGTGCATCAGATCATGGAATAAGGTTGTTATATCCCTCTGGTATGTTGCACCAGCGTTCTTTAACCTGAAGGGCATCACTCTGTAACAGAATGTTTCCCAGGGTGTGATAAACGTTGTTTTTTCAATGTCCTCAGGAGCCATCCTTATTTGATTATACCCGAAAAATCCGTCCATGAACGAGAAAACTTTGAATTTTGATGTGCTATCCACTAACATATCAATGCATGGTAATGGGAAATCATCTTTTAGACTAGATTTATTTAAATCTCTGTAATCTACGCACATGCGAACTTTTCCGTCTTTCTTTGGTATTGGGACAATATTGGCAATCCACTGAGGGTACACTGATGTCACAAGAAAAACGGCATTAATCTGCTTTAGAACTTCTTCTTTGATCTTCACTTCCATATCTGGGTGAGTTCTTGGCAACTTCTGTTTGATTGGCGGGCACTCTGGCTTCAGCGGCAAACGATGTTCTACAATATCTGTATCTAGACCAGACATATCTTGGTAAGACCAAGCAAAAATATCCACATGCTCTTTCAACATCTCAATCAACATGTTCTCCACATCAGGATGCAGTAATGCTCCAATCTTGACTTCCTTCGGATCTTCTTCTGCATCCAAATTGATTACTTCCAATGGCTCTTTATATGGATGAATGACATTCTCCTCGCGCTCAAGCAACCGTGAGACTTCTTCTGGAATCTCATCATAGTCTTCTTCTTCGGCCCCATACACAAGACATTCAAAGTTGGGAGAGGGTGCAGGGTCATTGTATTCAACAGGTTTTTTAATTAATCTTCACATATGATTTATGATTGCTTTTAGAAACTGACACATATAACAAGTGATCATGCAGATTGAATTTCAGTTATTATTTATTTTGAAAGGTTTTTTCTGATTACCATTTTCCAAGAAAAAGCAAAAAATAAAGACACAATTTGGGAAACAAAGACAACTTTTATTATTGATTTTTAAAAATCAAAGCAAACCGATAAGCCCATACAATATTAATACTTTCACCTTGGGCATAGTGAAAGCTTTTTAAAAAGATTAACAAAAACAAATTACTTTGAAACATGTATGCAAGAGGGAACATCAATGGCGATCCAGTTCTGAACCCAAACTCCGTGCGTCACATAATTTGGCATTTCTGGCTCTGCTTCATCTTCCACAATGGCATTAATACCGAAAAAAGTTGGATGAAGATAACCCCCGCTACAAAAGATGTCTCGATACTTGCCTGCAGCATACTTCGGCTTCATGTTCTTACCTTTATCATTCTTCCTAGAGAACCCCAAGCCAGCTCTATTCTTGTTTACAGGTGGATCAACAATTTGTCCCCATACTTCACTATGGCCATTATGCACAACCTACTGAGTATCCTTAAACGAAGCCATAGAATTCTCATTTCCTCTTATATTATCAATGGATAAAGCTTGGAACTGGGTTCCAACAGCAGCTTCACCCAGATCCATAATGCTGAAAGAGGACAAATGAGATATCAATAATGCATGTTCTCCATTTATAATTACCACTTTTCCTTCACGCACAAACTTCAACTTCTGGTGTAAAGTCGAAGTGATAGCCCCTGCCCATGTATCCACGACCATCCCAACAAAAAGTTGTAAGCGGGTATAATATCCATGACCTGGAAAGTAATCTGAAACAAATGTGGGCCTATATGAATAGGCAAGTCCACTTCACCAATAACAAATTTCCTTGATCCATCAAACGCTTTCACAATAATGCCACTTGGGCGCACTGGCGTTCCTTGATATTTCAACTTCATAAGTGTGCTCCTTGGTATAACATTCAATGCAGATCCATTATCAATCAACACATTGGATAATGAATCATTCTTGCAGTTCATAGAGATGTAGAGGGCCAGATTGTGATTCCTTCCTTCATTGGGCAGTTCATCATCGCAGAAACTCAGGTTATTACATGATGTAATATTCCCTACCACACTGCTGAATTGGTCTATAGGCATATCACTTTCCATGAAAGCTTGGTCCAATACCCTCATCAAATATTCTCTGTGAGCAGAGGAGTTCATCAATAAAGCCAAGATAGATATTTTTGAAGGAGTCTGTAGTAGCTGATCTACAATTCTGGAGTCGCTCATCTTGATTATCTTCAAAATATCATCCACCTCTTTTTCTAGCATAGCTCCACTAGATTCACCTGCAGCCTTCTTGGGTTCATCACTTTCCATAACTTTCTTTCCAGTACTAACATCTCCACGAACAACAGGTGCAAATACATGACCTCTGCGAGTCACTCTGCTAATTTCAGCAATATTTCCAGCATTAGGCATCAGTTGGATGGGAACTTCCACACCATCCACTAAAATTGTAGCATTATATTTGTAGGGTACATCCTTGTCTGACTTGTAGGGGACAAGACCCGACAAACTAATCACCAATGGAGTAATAGCTGGCTTGCTATGATATTCAACTTCAAAAGGGGTGGGAGCACCAAAACAAGGCACAATAACATTTACTCCCTCTTCAACACATTCAGTCATCATAGAGTCATCTCTGGAAAACATATCTTCATCTGAGGAGAAGAACTCATCCGCAGAGGCATACTCATCATTTGATTCTTCTTCAGCCAAACAAACCTCAATCTCATTAACCTCATGGTAATCATCCCTTTGGTCTGTAACCTTGATAGTTCCATTATCCAATAATAAATGAATACCTTTCCTTACAATTAAACATCCTCGGGAGTCCCGACAGCAAATTCGACAAGATCCATACTGATGTTCTACCTGACCAGCCATGTGGCAGAAAGTAGCATGCAATTGTACAAGATCCTCATTCATATGTTCCACATCAAAGATTCTGAACTCTCCAGGACATCCAGAAACCATGTTTACTTCCTCTTCATACTCTTCCCTAGGCCTGATTATATGGATGAGGCCCTCATCCATCATCTCCTGTGAATCAACCTTTATCTTGTCACAACCCTGTATGTCTGTAGTGCAAATAGCACACCGGCATGGTCATGCATATAGTAGCTAAATTCACAGAGATCTACATCCATTTTTACCAAATCTCCTCTAACCAATTTAATATAAAAAATTCAGAAGTCGCCTGGACAACCGACCACCATGTTCACAACATTTGCTCCTCCATGATTTGACAAAGGATTATCTTTTACATTAGGGCCAACATCTTTGAAGGACAAGATACCCGACTTTACCAATTTTTGTACTTCAGTTTTCAAAGTATAGCAGTTCTCAACATTGTGCCCTAGTGCTCCCTGATGAAAAGCACATGTTTGATATGTCTTGTAATACCAAGGCAACGATGATGGTATAACGGGAGGTGGTCTGGTCTGAATCATCTTCTTTTGAATTAACACCGGGAGTAATTCTGTATAGCTCATAGGGATAGGGTCATAACACCCCCTTCTCTGATTATACCCTTGATTCCCCTGATGGGATGGTCTCTGATAAACAACGGTGGTTGGAGCTACACCAACAACTGGAGTTACTGAGGCAACTTATTGATGACGCTGATAATTTCTTCTAGGAGGACTAACCTTCCTTTCTTGCATAACAAAATTTGTATCTCCTTCCTTCTTTTTGGAAAACCCATAGGATGGCTTCTTCGTACTTCTGAAACTTTCACTTTTTGTTAAACGACCCTCCCTTACAGCCTCTTCTAAACGGATACCCATGTCCACCATTTCAGTAAAGTCACTTGGCACACTCGCTACCATCCTCTCATAGTAGAAAGCACCCAGTGTCTTCAGAAAAGTCTTAGTCATCTCCTTCTCTTCCAAGGGAGGAATCACTTGGGCGGCTACCTCATGCTATCTCTATGCATATTCTTTGAATGATTCCCTGTCCTTCTGGACCATGGCCCTGAGTTGATCACGCCCAGGCACCATGTCCACGTTGTATTTGTATTGTCTGATAAATGCTTCTCCTAAGTCGTTGAAAGTATGGATATTGATGCTGTCCAAACTCATATACCAATTCAATGCAACACCAGTCAAACTATTCTAAAAAAGTGAATTAACAGACGTTGATCATCAGTGTGGGTAGACATTCTTCTTATATACATCACAAGATGAGCATGAGGACAAGTGTCGCCCTTGTACTTCTTGAATTCCGGGACTTTAAACTTCGCAGGTATCTTGACATTCGGGACCAAGCATAAATCATTCATATTCTTCCCGAACAATTCCTTTCCCCTGAGGGCCTTCATCTCCCTCTGCATCTTGTCAAATTGGTCTTTAAAATCATCCATTTGATCATAGAGGCCCAAGCCTTCACTTGGTGGAGGAAAAGGACGATACATATCATCATTAGCAAATGGGACCATATTCATCGAAGGAGGTGCAGCAGGAGGTGCAGGAGTAACAGTAGTCTGAACAACTGGAGTAACTCGAGGACTAAGATTGAAACCTTTAGGCACAAAGTTCTCTAGCATTCCCCATGGATAACCTTGATACATGTGATTCTGAATAATAGATGGAGTAGCAGACACAGGAACAGTCAGAGCTTCAGTAGTAACCTTTGTCTATTGAGGTTGAACACTCGGTGGATGATTCTGAGCATCCACCAGAGATTCCATCAGAGCAGTGAGATTGGCCATGCCGGCCTTCAGAGCAAAAACTTCCTCGCGCAGATCGTGATTCTCTTGTTCTAAGTTGTCCATCTTCCTTCTAAAATTAGCTCGAGTATTATAGTGGTGAGACAACTTGCTGAACGAAGTAAAGAAGCTTGGTAAGACACCTCGATATGAATAATAAATGCAAGAAATATGTGCAATATGATGCATGATATGCAATGCACATGATTTATTTTATTAATATTTCAAGGGACTTAAAGATTTATAGACACCTTGAAAATATCGAAGTAATAACACATTTGAAATACTGAAATTTTTTATTATAATAAGTTCAAAATGGATTACAAGTTTCAATAATCCCAAGTACAAGATGAAAATAAAGTCTAAAACCCTAAGAAGTAAAGCTGATGGAAATCACTCAACACACTGACGCCTCCCTGTAAGCCTGGAAATCTGAGCCTTCAACCTCTGGTTTTCTTCTGCATATATGGTGGAAACCTCCTTCCAATCACCTGAATCATGAAGTAAGTAACTAGCATCTGACTGAGGCTTAGAGGAAAATAAATCCCCACGCCTCTCCATTGTCTCTACAACCCGACTCTCAAGAATCTCAATCAAGTCGGTCTATAGGAAATCTCTAAAGTTTGGAACTTATTCTTCCAAGCGTCCTTTTCCTGCTGCATCCTGACTAAAGCAAGCTGTAGCTCTTCCACATCATCCAATAAGGGAGGAGTGGTCTTCACAAAGAAGTCAGGAATAGGTGCCTCCCGAGAATACGGCATCTTCAACTGAGTAGCTCTCGTTTGGACCCACTGAAGATAAGGCTCCAGAGAAACAACCCCCCTAGGTCCCAAGTATTTCCTATTCTTCCTATGAATGTGACGCCAGGCCTTCGCAATCTGCTCCCTAGCTTCCTTATGGTCTTCTCCCTCCTTCAGGAAGAAACTACTCAAATGAATACTATTTGGTTTCTTCCTCATCGGATGACCAAGTTGTCGTCGTGCAAGAATAGGGTTGTAGTTAGTTCCTCCCTTTGTACCAATAAGAGGTACATTGGGGAAACTACCACAACTGTCGAATCTCCCGATGATACCAATCAATATCTGAGTGAGTAAGTTCCATGATCTTAGGAGCCCAACGGGGTTCCTTCCTGACATCCCAGAAAGCATCAGACTAAGGCATATGAGAATCATCCCCCCATGATAATAATTCCGAAGATGAATATAGTAATAAGAATCACCCAACAATGTAGGAACTGGGTTTCCAATCATGAAGATCCTGATAGCATTAATGTCAACAAACTTATCCATATTAGGAAATAAAAACAACCCGTAAGCAAGTAGAGCAAAGATGGCCTCAAAAGCGACTGTACTCTTCATCCTGGCAAAGTAACGAGCCTTCTCCAATAAGAACTGAGCTGGTAATCCTCTAATCCCTCCCTTAGTAGTCATATGGGCTTCAACCTCAAACTTCCCTGTGATCGGTGGATCTGGAACTGACTGTTTAACGCTGGTTCGCGAAATGTCGCGGAAGCAAGAGTCGCCACCGTCTTTTATTTTCTCCAAATGGAAAGGACAAAAGCACAGAAAAATTCCTTAAAGAGATTGCTCTCGGTTCGGGAGGTAGGTTATAGAAAGGGAAGGTGTTAGCACCCTTTCTATCCATGGTTATCCATGGGCTCTTAGATACTTGCTCATATGTTTTCAAAATTGTTTTGCGTGCTTTTTCAATGTGGGTTTAAAAGTTTCTTTTGAAAAATTTCAGATCGACTCGTACGTCAGAGTGTTTGAAAGGTTTGCTTTGAAAGCTTTTGAAAAGTGTCAGTGTGAAAAGTCTTTTGAGTTTGTTTTGAAATTAGAGCAAGTATCCTTGAGAACCTACCTACCCTAAGGAATTCGTCTGTGTAGATGTCCTTTAAAGTAGTGCCATCCCACCATTGAGAGGTAGGTAGCACCACCGTTGGAGGTGTTCGGGTCAATTCGAGGTTCGGGACATGGTGATCACCAGAGCAATGGGAAGACACCTTAGAAGCTACCCTCATGCCAGGTTCCCGGATCATGAGGACTTACTAAGACGTTTTTTACTCGACGATCACCTTTCGAAAGGCAACAGTGAGGCGTACCCTAGGGGTGGTGTGTGCGAATCGTGTGTCATGTTTCAGTTATTTGTCTTGTCATGTTTGTCGTGTTCTACGCTTGATTTTAATTAGACATTCATTCTTTCATGCTTGATTAACAGTTAAATATTTTGCGAGGAAATAAATCTAAAGCTATTACAAAGGCGCGGGCCCACATCGCCAAAATTAAACCGGACCCGATTTAGCGGAAAATAAATAATGCGAAGAAATAAAGTGCGAAAAATAAATTACATGGCTTTGGGATATTTACAGAATTATAGTAAGCGATAATAAAATAAATGCGAGAAATAAAGAAATTAACAAAATTAGGGCGTTGGACCCTTTTGCAAATAATTAAAAGTTAATGAGAATTAAAAATTAAATGATTAAATTGTTTTTTTTGGTATTTTGGATTTAATGAAAAAAAGAAATTAATTAAGATTAAATTGAGTGGCGAACCCTAATTCTAATATTTTTTATTTATTAAGAAAGAATTAAAATAAGATCTAAATTAACCTAAAATTTATGTACAATGTAAATAGGAAAATAAATAAATAAATAAATAATATGATGAAACAAAAGGAAAAAATTAAAAGAGTGGAAACTATTAATTAACCTAATTCTAATTGTTTTTGGATTTTTATTTTAAAAAAAAAGGAATTAGAATTAAAACCTAATTACACTAATTTATTTACATTTTAATTTATTTATAAAAATAATTATTACAAAATAAATATTATATTTTTGGTCTTTTTCTGATTTTTATAATGTTTTCATATTTTATAGAAAAAATAAATTAATTAATGAAAGCAATAAAAATAAATAATATAATAATTAAAACAATAAAAATAAATAATCAAACCAGGGTGGGGTGTTGCCCCATTATGGAGGTGTAGTTTGAGAGGCCTGGCCCAATTGTATTCTGAGTTCATTGACTTCTTTGGATCTCGTATGGCACGTTGACCAGCACCTATGGTGTTCCTTGAATCTATGCGTTTGATTTGCAAGCAGCTGGACGCGTGGCTCATGGGATTCTGATGGAATATGGTGGTCTTTCATGTTGACGCTGCATAAAATGACATATTGAAAAATAATATTGCAAAGATGCAAGACCTGGGACTTGAACCCAGGTCTTTGGGGTTGCAAACATAGCGCGTTACCACTGAACCACCTGCATTTCAATTAATATATAATAAACGATAAAGAATATAATAATAACGCGTTAGCTGTTTTGGAATTTCGCGCGAATTTCAAACAGTCCAATGGTTGATGGACACGTCTCCGTCTCCTTCCCCACCCTGTAAAACAAAACTCAAGGGGAACGGTTTTTTCAGCGTGGTTTAAAGAGGCCTATGGGAAAATAGCGATTAGCACCCTGTGCTTCATAAATTGTTCGCGAGGGTCCAGATTGCCTCGTCTCTACGCTCTGAACACATCCATGGGGTTGATAAGGTCCAATTTTGCTATATTTGGAAACCCCTAAATTCAAAGCTGTGAAACCCTAATGCTTGTTAATGGCGAAATCGCGTATGTTGCTCAAAAATGAAATCAAACATATTGGTTAGCACAGAAACATCATGACAAACAATAATCCATAAAGAAAAATGCATGAGGATGCTTAAATCGTGCTATGCGAATTCAAAATTTTCTTGGTTCAGTTTGACTTAGAGATACCGTTTCAAGGCGTTTGAGTTGTTGTTTTTGATTGAGAAAGGTTCAGGAAGGTCTCAGGATGCGAATGGAATCAAGGTTGAAGCTTGAATTGATCTCTAATGCACTTTTCAGTTTTGAGTTTTTTTGTGAATTTTCAAGAATGCCAAAGCTTGTTCATGCGCAGCTTGGAGTCTTGGATGATTAGGGTTGTGTTGTAGTATATGTAAGGAATGATTTAGGTTGGAAAAGCTGTACAAAATCTCATGAATTAATGATTTTCACATATTTGATTTTACAAGATCTTTTTGAATATTTTCTTATGGTTTTTGTGCCAAATCTGATCAATTAGCATCCAATCCTTCCCTATTAACATGTGCACGAGTTATAGAGTCCAAAGCATGCATAAAAAGATTTTTTAGGTTAAGGTTTATATTTTTCATGAATTAAAATGATTTAAATGAATATAAATTAATATTAATTCAAATAAATAATTAAAAAATATGAGAATACTTCCCTTTGGGCCTAGTGGTCGTGCATAGGCTTGGCATGAAGAAATTTGGAAGGAAAATAGGCCCATTTGCATTTTTAGGCCTTTTGCATCATTGTTGTCTTTTCAAAATTCCTAAAAATTTCCCAACTTCCACAAGGCATAACTTGGTCAATTTTTGAGCTTTTCACATGTTCTTGGACATTTTGGAAAGGTCTTTGAGTCCTTTAACCAATGCCTTTGGTCCCATGTCATTTTGATTTACCAATCTCAAGTTATGGCCTTTGACTTAAAGTCACTTTTTGTTGACTTTTGAAAATGACCTATAATGTTGAAATTGATAACTTTTTGTGAGAGCCTTTCTTGGACTTGGAACATGAAGATGAATTGTAGGAAATGTCTTTCTCTTCAAAATGAGCTTTGGATGGAATTTTTCTGATAATCCATGTGAAAGTTATGCCCTGGTCAATTTCAGTTGACTTTTTCAACTGTCCAAATATAACAACTTTTGCATCTTTGATGATTTCTGAGCCAAATTTTGAGAATCATGATCAAGCATTGATCAAATGATGTTTGTGGCTTCAAAATGATATGTTGACCAAAAATTTGAACTTTTGACTATCAAATGACCATTTTGCCCTTACAGTTGACTGTAGTGCAATCTAGGGTTTTGACTGTGCAATCTTGAGCTGAATGCCTTGAAACTTGACATGAGGGTACTTGACCATCTTTGTAGGCATGTGAGACTTGATTGGGCCTTTGAAAAGTTCCTTTGCTTGACCAGAACTCAAACCCTAGTTTTGACTGTATAGGAGCCAGTTGAGCTGCATAACCCTTGGGGAATCTTGTGACCTTGACTTTGACAATTCTTGATGAATATGGGAGGGCAAATTTTGGGGTACAACAGTTGCCCCTGTTCAATCTTCTTAGACCTGAGGATGCAGATTGGCTGACGTGCCTTTCGTAATCCGAGGGTAAAAGATGATTGAACACTAAAGTGCCCAGAAATTTGCGCTCACATAGTGACGGTGATGGGGGAATGGGCTTATAGATGCCATTTAGAGATTGCTGGATAGGATGATGGGCTTATAGATGCCATCTGGATGTTGATCGCATAGGAGATTCCTTAGCGAGAACCTGCATACCTGCAAAACAGAAAAAATGAGTACCTGACGCGCTGCAGGAGCTGATTTTAGATGCTTGATATAGATGTGTCCTGACTGGTTGCAGGAGCTGAGTCTGGAGCTTCAAACGCTGATGAATGAACCAGGGATGGTTACTGCCTTAGCATGAAGGGTAAGAGAATCCTGAATGATCTCAACAACGCTCGTTGAGAAAATCTTGGCGAGAATTACCATCTTCGTAGTGTCAGGAAGAGAACCAAAGGACATTACAATCTCAAAGGGAGTTACCTCACTCACGTTGGAGAGGGAACTATAGGAAATTATAATCTGAAGGGAGATATCACCTCACGCTCATGCCGGAGAGGGAAACATCTGAAGAAGGAATTACCACCTCACGCGCCGTTGGAGAGGGGACCATAAGAGAATATCACCTCACGCTCATGCCGGAGAGGAGAACATCTTGAAAAAGGAATTACCGCCTCACACGCCGTTGGAGAGGGGACCACAAAAGACTATCACCTCACGCTCATCGTCGGAGAGGAAAACATATTGAAAAAGGAATTACCACCTCACGCTCACCGTCGGAGAGGGGACCACAAAAGACTATCACCTCACGCTCATCGTCGGAGAGGAAAACATCTTGAAAAAGGAATTACCACCTCACGCTCACCGTCGGAGAGGGGACCATAACCTCTACTGAGTCTTTATCAGAAAAATCTGTTTGGAGTCGATTTAACTGGACTAGAGACGTCTTTGAAATATGTTTGAGAATTTCAACTGCACCCTTCCTGAAAGGTAGAGGTTAGTTATATGCGATGCATGATATGGATCAAGCAAACATGGATACGATTTATATGATATGATGTGTACATGCATGCTATAATGATGTATGTGATGATTCATGTATGTTTTCGTCTAGGAAAATAAATCCTTGACGGGTGCCGGGAAGTCACATCCTGGGCTGATATTGAGGAAGAGATTTTGTTTCCGCTGTGGATGATTCGTTGCAAGAATACCGATTAGGAGAAGATAACTCCGTTGAGGAATGAACTTGGCGAATGAAATAATTCTGCGGGAGAAAAGATACTCTAGCGATCATGCTGGGGAGTGTTACTCTGTGGGGATAGCGATGCTTTGCTGCGTTGATGAAGATAACTCCGCTGGGGATACCGTTGATGAGTTATGCTGGGGATATCCTTGTTGTGCTGGAAGTATTGATAGACTTCGCTGGGGATAGGAAGATACTTTGCCGAGGACGCTCTTTCCGTGGCTCTTGGCTGAGGATAACCCAGTTATATCCTGTTAAGGAAATAACTCTTTAAATTAAGCCGGGACGACGCGTTCGTGTTCTGCGAGTGATAAGCTTCCAGAATCTACTGGGGATAAGCTTGCTGCTTGGAGAGATGATTCCAACTTTCCTGGGGAAACTGGATTGGACTCTTCTGGGGGAGGTTTGATTTGCAGGGAAGTGATTCCTTTGAATAGTGGTATACCGCCGGGGAACAATCTTTAGACCAAGACTGCCGGGGATGCTTGTTAAGAATGCGTGCTACTGGGGAAGTATTGAGATCTACGGGAGGATACTCAATTTCCTTGATATTTGATGACTTTGCTTGGAGAAGAATGTATTGACTTGTTGAACCACTCTCTGGGGAATTAAAATACACTTGGCCGTGTTCTTTAGCTGAACCTACCTTGATACCTTGGGGGATAGAACAATTAAACTGCTCAGACAACTCTTTATTGCCCCTGTTTCTAGTGTCACCTGCAATGAATTCTTTTGTTTCGTATGCAAACATTTATGAGTTAGAAAATTATTGTCAATGCATACATCACAAATTGAACCTTGGACGTTCTTCGCAAAACAAAACAGAAAAAGAAAAACACTTGGGCACGTTTAACTGGAAATATATTTTTATTGATTTTGAATGGCCTGAATAGGCGTTTTGTGTACAAGAGGCTGACGTCCTAGTAAGAGGTACGTCGCCGATCAAAAGAATTTATACAAGTTTTGTACAAATGAAAATAAAACAGCTGTGTGAAAGATGAATGATCCATTGGGTTTCAACTCTGCTATTGCCCTTATAACTCCGAGCGTCTCATCACTTGATGACCTTGGTTGAAGGTGAAGCTGACTGATCGATGCCGTTTTGAACTTGATGCAGATACCGGATTCTGGATGCAAACTGATCAATGAGACATAGTTTTACGCTTTATCCCTAATTTTTGCCTGGACCGCCCTTTCGGGTTTTCAGTCCACCGGGATACCCATTTTTGCCCAAGCCGCCTTTTCAGGTTTTCGACTTGCCGGGTGTACATATTTTTTCATTTTCATCCCTACATTTTGCCCGAACCCTTTTGGTTCGACGGGAAGCCCTAATTTTTGCCTAGGCATGTCAGCCTAGCGGGTCTTTTTTCATGCGTAGTATTTTTTAACTATGTCTGCATTGGCGGGGTGAGGAAGGTCGTCACCATCCATGTTGGTTAAGATCATTGCTCCTCCTGAGAACACATGCTTAACCACAAATGGCCCTTCGTATGTAGGGGTCCATTTGCCCCTTGGATCACTCTGAGGAAGGATGATTCTCTTGATAACCAGATCCCCAACTTGATATTCTTGTGGTCTGACCTTTTTGTTAAATGCCCTGATCATTCGTTTCTGATACGTCTGACCATGGCAGATAGCAGCAAGTCTCTTTTCGTCAATGAGATTGAGTTGATCAAGTCGTGTCTGGATCCAATCATCTTCGTTCAGGTTTGCATCCTTCATTATCCGGAGAGAGGGAATTTGCACTTCGATTGGCAAGACTGCCTCCATGCCATAAACCAGGGAGAAAGGAGTTGCCCCGGTTGACGTCCTAGCTGAAGTACGGTACCCATGCAGAGCGAACGGTAACATCTCGTGCCAATCTTTGTACGTTACTGTCATTTTCTGCACGATCTTCTTGATGTTTTTGTTTGCTGCTTCTACAGCCCCATTCATCTTCGGTCTGTAAGGAGAAGAATTGTGGTGCTGTATCTTGAACTGTTCGCAAAGTTCAGCAATCATTTTATTGTTCAGATTGGTACCGTTGTCTGTAATAATTCGCTCGGGGACGCCGTATCGACAAATCAGGTTGTGCCGAATAAACCGTGCCACAACAGTCTTGGTTACTGTAGCATAGGATGCTGCCTCAACCCACTTCGTAAAATAATCAATCGCCACTAGGATGAAGCGATGTCCATTGGATGCCGTAGGTCTGATCTCGCCAATCATATCTATGCCCCACATTGCAAATGGCCAAGGCGCAGTCAGAGCATTCAGGGGAACCGGAGGAACATGCACCTTGTCTGCATAGATCTGGCACTTGTGGCATGTCCTAGAATGTTGGTAGCAATCAGCTTCCATGGTGGACCAGTAGTATCCTGCCCGTAGGATTTTCTTAGCCATAGTGTGCCCACTGGAATGCGTACCAAAGGTCCCTTCATGCAGCTCTTCCATAATTCTTTCTGCTTCAGTCTTATCCACACAACGCAGTAAGGTTGAATCATGGTTTCGCTTGTACAATATGCCGTTGCTTAGGAAGAACTTGGCTGCGAACCTTCTCAGGAATTTCTTATCATTGATAGAGGCACCTTCAGGGTATTCCTGAGCTTCCAGATATCTCTTCACTTCATGGTACCAAGGCTTCTCAGTCACCAATTCAGTTTCGAGATCACAACAGTATGCCGGTTCGTCCAGTTTCTCGATGATGATCCGGGGAGCTTCATTATCCCATTTAACCTTGAACATTGAAGACATTGTAGCTAACGCGTCCGCTAACTGATTCTCTTCTCTTGGAAAGTGCTCAAAGGTTATCTCCGTGAAGTGGGGAATCAGGGTCAACACACATTCTTTGTAAGGAATCAAGTTTGGATGTTTCGTATCCCACTCTCCGTTAATCTGATTGATCACAAGAGCGGAATCTCCGAAAACGCTTAGAAATTTGATCCTTAGGTCAATCGCAGCTTGAAGACCCATGATGCACGCCTCATACTCCGCCATGTTATTGGTACAGTTGAAACACAGCCGGGCAGTGAGTGGAGTATGAGTACCCTGTGGAGATATGATGATGGCGCCGATACCATTTCCCAAAGCATTAGAGGCTCCGTCAAAGTGCATAGACCATCGGGATCCCGGTTCAGGTCCTTCATCCGGTCCAGGTATTTCACAGTCAGTTACTATCATGATGCTTTCGTCCGGAAACTCGAAGTTCATTGATTGGTAGTCATCTACAGCTTGATGAGCTAAGTGGTCTGCCAATACACTTCCCTTGATGGCTTTCTGGGTTGTATACTGAATGTCGTATTCCGTCAAGATCATTTGCCATCTTGCAATTCTCCCAGACAGAGCAGGCTTTTCGAATATGTATTTTATCGGATCCATTTTTGAGATCAACAAGGTAGTGTGAGTCAGCATATACTGTCTCAGCCGGCGAGCAACCCATACCAAAGCGCAGCAAGTTTTCTCAAGTAGTGAGTATCGGGTCTCACAGTCGGTAAACTTTTTGCTAAGGTAATAAATGGCATGCTCTTTTCGGCCAGACTCGTCATGCTGCCCCAGCACACACCCCATTGAGTTGTCTAGCACTGTTAGATATAGGATCAGAGGTCTCCCTTCAACCGGTGGCATAAGGATAGGTGGTTCTTGGAGATACTCTTTAATTTTGTCGAAGGCAGCCTGACATTCATCGTTCCAACGTACTACCTGATCTTTCTTCAGCAGCTTGAAGATTGGCTCACAGGTAGCAGTCAAATGAGATATGAATCGAGCGATATAATTCAGGCGTCCTAAAAAGCCTCTGACCTCCTTTCCTGTCTTGGGAACTGGCATCTCTTGAATAGCTTTGACCTTAGCAGGGTCCACTTGAATACCTTTATCACTGACCACGAAGCCTAGCAATTTCCCAGATCTTACTCCGAAGGTGCACTTGTTCGGGTTCAATCTCAGCTTGTATAGTTTCAACCGGTCAAACAACTTCTGTAGATGATCTAGGTGCTCTTCCTCAGTCTGGGACCTAGCAATCATGTCGTCCACGTACACTTCGATCTCATGATGGATCATATCATGAAATAAGGCAACCATGGCACGCTGGTAGGTTGCCCCAGCATTCTTTAACCCGAACGGCATGACCTTGTAACAGAAGGTGCCCTACTGGGTAACAAATGTAGTCTTTTCCATGTCTTCAGGTGCCATCTTGATCTGATTGTAGCCTGAAAAGCCATCCATGAAAGAGAATACTTTGTGTTGGGCTGTATTATCAACAAGGACATCAATGTGAGGTAAGGGGAAGTCATCCTTGGGGCTGGCCCTGTTCAGATCCCTGTAGTCAACACACATTCTGACCTTACCGTCCTTTTTAGGTACCGGCACCACATTAGCAACCCACTGAGGGTAAGAAGTCACTGCAAGGAACCCGGCATCAAACTGTTTCATGACCTCGGCCTTAATCTTCTCTGACATCTCTGGACGCATCCGACGGACCTTTTGTTTAACTGGAGGGCAGTCTTCTCTAGTCGGCAAATGATGGACAACAATATCGGTATCCAACCCTGGCATGTCTTCGTAGAACCAGGCAAAGATCTCCATATAGTCATGTAACATCTTGGTTAACCGTTGCTTCACGTTGAGCTCTAGGTTAGCACCAATCTTCACCTCTTTTCTGTCTGCCTCAGTACCCAGGTTTATGGTCTCCACTGGCTCTTCATGGGGTTGAATTGCCCTCTCTTCCTGAAGCAACAGTCTAGCAAGCTCGCCAGGCACTTCGCAATCATCTTCACCTTCGTCTTCGGCTAAGTTGATCGGATTTTCGAAGTCATAATTGGCATTAGCAGAGCTGTTATCAGTGAGATCCAGAGTGGATTGGAACCTGTATGAGTGAGTGTGTGTGTAAATACAGCTGTTTTGAAAATTATGTAAAGGAGAAGGAAAGATAGAAAAGGAACACAATATTTGCAATGCGAAAATAGTCCAAGATTTTCATTCATGATGTATAAAATGACAGTTTATATGCCCTCACAAATAGAACCACGGTGCCTCGGGTAAGACACCGGGCCATAGGGTTTATCAATGTTTATTACAGAATATCAAAACAAAGAAATTTATTACTTAGTGTCAAAAGAAACAGAGAGATTGTCCTTGGCGCTCCAATTGTTAAGTCCACCATTAGTAGCCGGGTAGATCCAGCTATCGAACTCAGCTTCATCAACTTCCTCTTCATCACCAATAGCGTTAACTCCATGAGCAGGCAGGGGAGCTGTCACCACATTAGGCTTGTCAGATGCCTCAAACTGCACCTCCTTAGCATCAATGAGGTCCTGCAGCTTGTTCCTTAGTGCCCAACAGTCATCAGTGGCATGCCCCGGGCTGTCTGAATGGTAAGCACAACGGGCATTCGGGTTGTACTTAGGAGAGGTAGTGTTAGGGAACTTTGGTGCCTCCTTGACAGATACCAAATTGGTTGCGAGCAGCTGTGGCAGAATCTGCGATAGGGTCATGCTTAACCGGGTAAACTCTCTCCGGGGTCTATCAACCCTTTGAGGATTGTTTGGCCGGGGAGCGGCAGCGGGCTTAGCGATCATTACCGCGCTGACAGATTGGCGGTGATCAGGTCTCTCTGATTTTCTAGAACCATACACGGCACTAGACTCTTTTTTAAACGGCTTCTTTTCTGACCCAGATGATGATGCAGCCTTTGCAATCTTCCCAGACTTCAACCCAGCTTCAATCCTTTCTCCAGTCAAGATTAAGTCAGTGAAACCAGCAGAAGAATTCCCAATGAGATGGTTAAAGAATGGCCCAGATAGGGTCCCCAAGAACATGTCCACTAACTCTCGATCAGTCAAAGGTGGCTGCACCCTGCCAGCCAGATCTCTCCACTTCTGCGCGTACTCTTTAAAACCTTCGCTTACGCCCAACGACATACCCTGAAGTTGGGTACGTGTGGGGGCAAGGTCGGCATTATACTGATACTGCTTGTAGAAAGCAGTAGCCAGCTCCTCCCAGTTACGAACTTTGGTCCCATCCAGCTGATAGAACCATTCGAGATGAGTCCCTGAAAGACTCTCCTGGAAGAAGTGGATCCATAGATTCTTGTCCGCAGAGTACGGCTGAATCTTTCGAACATAGGACCTCAAATGCAACTTGGGACAGGATGCCCCGTCATACTTGGAGAAGGTGGGAGCTTTGAACTTGTGCGGGATAATTATACCAGTCGACAAACCCAGATCTCCGAAATCCAGCCCAGGTGTCTGTTGCACCTCCATAGCTTTCAACCTGTCCTCCAGTTGTTTGTATTTGTTGTCTTCAGGAGGGTACTGCTCTTCATCATAATCCGTCTCGTTGTCGGAGACCACTGGAGTAGGAACCTTGACTTCTGCCTGAGAAGGACTCCTGCCAACAGAAGAACCAGCCTCTTCCTGATGCAGAGTATTACCCAACCTTCGGCCCGAGTTGAACAGAACAGTTCTTCTCTTCTTCTTCTTTTTTAGGAGCATAGTCTTCAGTTCTTCTTGGCCTTTAGCTAGACCCATGATCATTTCTTGAAACTGCGCATTCTGCGCCTGGAGAGCCTTGATTGAAGTCTCAGTTGATTCAGATCCGGAATTCATGATGCTGAAATAAACAGCGAAGAACTGTAAGCAACCTGAAAAGGGAGAAACCTGCTATGCACATGATGTATGAAATGCGTATGCAATGCATTCAAGGGTTCGAAAGTTCAAATTCGTTGTAGACAAGAAAAGAACACACGTTATCATTAATGAAATCATTGTTTAATACATCAAGGCCTCATGGGCAAAAGTACAAAAATCAAGTCAATCCCAAAATACACTGCGCATCCTCTTCGGAGCTATGTAGGTGTTGAGGTTCCTCTCCTCATGCAACAGACGAGTGAGCTCCAGGACCTTCTTTTCACTGGCGTGCAGATTAGTCTCAAGAGAATTCCTTTCCTCCTTAAGCTGGATCCAGCTCTTCTGCATCTCTTCCCAGGATGTGGGCATATCAGGGTGCTGAATAACATGAGACACTTCCCCTTCCAAGACAGGTTCTTTGATCACTGGAAGCATATGAGGATAAGGCATCACTAACTTCTGAGAACGGGCGCGTACCCATTTGAGATAAGGCTCCAAAGGGATGGAGTTCCTGTGCCCCAGTGTCTTGCTGTCTATCCTACTGGGCATCCTCCAGGCTCTGATAAATCTCTGACGAAGTCCTTGAGTATCACTGTCGAAGTCAAAAACTATGTCGGGAATTAACATGTCATGAGGACCATCCCTCCGAGCATAACCAAACTGTCTCCAAGCCAGGCATGGGCTATAAGTAATACCTCCTCTGATTCCAAGTAAAGGAACATTAGGGTACTCCCCACAACGATCAATGATAGTGACATCTCCTCTGGATCTAGGACACCAATGTATATCTGCATGTGTAAGCGTCATCAACCGTTGTGACCATCTCAAACCCCGCTCATTCTTCAGGACTGATTGGGGAAGGTGCGAAATAAACCACCTTCCCAGGAGAGGAGTGCAACACATAAGGACACCTCTTTTTCTCATGGTTCGAGTGTAACATGAGTGAAGGATGTCCCCCAGCAATGTAGGTATAGGGTTCCTGGACATAAAGATCTGAACGGCACTGATATCAATGAGCTGATCTGGATTAGGGAACAACACCAAACCATAAACAAGGAGGGCTACCACTTCTTCAAAAGCTTGTAGGTCAAGGGAGTTCCAACATTCAAGGGCCTTTTCAAACAGAAACCTGGCTAAGAACCCTTTGATACCACTTCTGACTTCCCAATGTCCCTTGAGGTCAGATGACTGTAGGTGCAAGGCTTTAGCAATCTCTTCAAGCTTAGGTTCCTTTTCTGTACCGTTGAAGGGTAGCTGATCTAGGATAGGGATCTTCAGGAGCCGGGAGAACTCCTCCAATGTAGGTACCAACTGATAGTCCAAGAAGGTAAAACAGTGATGCAGAGGATCAAAGAACTGGAACAAAACCTTTATCATATCTTCCTCAATGTTGGTGTTGACCAAGCTGATGAGGCTTCCATGCCTGTCACTGAATGAAGAGTTCTCGGGAATCCTGGATATAAGTTCCTTAAGCTGAGGAGGGATCCTTACAAGATTGACCTGAATTGTCTTTCTACGAGCAGTTTCCATGTCCTACAAAACAAGAACAAAGATGAAAATTCGAACCCCTGAAATGGTTAGTCAATGCATATGATGCTGGATGATGTCATGATGCTATGATTAAACACACCACAGATATTTACAAAGACAAACATGTAGGGCAAACAAGGCACACAAGACAAGCCCTTAAGGTTTAAGGCCAGCATGGGGTCTGGGTAATACCCTCTTGAGTTGGTGGGTTCATACCTGTCCTAATCAAAGTAACCGGGTTCTAAGGTTCCCAATATCACGGGATTGCTTTCATTGTTCATCGTTTCGATTTAGCCACTGAACTGGCGACCGAAATATTCCAGGAAAGCAACCCTCAATTGAGCGTAGTATCGAGTATCAACCAACCTCGGACTGCACCAAAGTCAGTTATCTCACTACCCTAAAGAGGCCAAGATAGTTCAATTAAGGTTCCTAAGGTCTGTTGATGCTTCACGACACCACGCGGAGGCCCCGTACTCTCCTTGACTGAACTCAAGGGTTACCGGTACACACCAAAGTGCCACATCAACGTAGCAGACTGTTTCAACCGTGTCGGTATACCCCGCACAGTTCCCTCACAGCCTTGTTGCTACTTTCTAAGAAAGGTATTCCCCAGATCCGGGTGTAGGATCTATAGAACTCCCAAGCAACCCACAATAATAAAGCAAGCAAAGAAGACAATTGAAAACATAGTTATAAACTAGCCCTAAGGTACACCTCACTTTAAGTAAAGTCCCCAGCAGAGTCGCCAGTTCTGTGATCGGTGGATCTGGAACTGACTGTTTAACGCTGGTTCGCGAAATGTCGCGGAAGCAAGAGTCGCCACCGTCTTTTATTTTCTCCAAATGGAAAGGACAAAAGCACAGAAAAATTCCTTAAAGAGATTGCTCTCGGTTCGGGAGGTAGGTTATAGAAAGGGAAGGTGTTAGCACCCTTTCTATCCATGGTTATCCATGGGCTCTTAGATACTTGCTCATATGTTTTCAAAATTGTTTTGCGTGCTTTTTCAATGTGGGTTTAAAAGTTTCTTTTGAAAAATTTCAGATCGACTCGTACGTCAGAGTGTTTGAAAGGTTTGCTTTGAAAGCTTTTGAAAAGTGTCAGTGTGAAAAGTCTTTTGAGTTTGTTTTGAAATTAGAGCAAGTATCCTTGAGAACCTACCTACCCTAAGGAATTCGTCTGTGTAGATGTCCTTTAAAGTAGTGCCATCCCACCATTGAGAGGTAGGTAGCACCACCGTTGGAGGTGTTCGGGTCAATTCGAGGTTCGGGACAGGGTGATCACCAGAGCAATGGGAAGACACCTTAGAAGCTACCCTCATGCCAGGTTCCCGGATCATGAGGACTTACTAAGACGTTTTCTACTCGACGATCACCTTTCGAAAGGCAACAGTGAGGCGTACCCTAGGGGTGGTGTGTGCGAATCGTGTGTCATGTTTCAGTTATTTGTCTTGTCATGTTTGTCGTGTTCTACGCTTGATTTTAATTAGACATTCATTCTTTCATGCTTGATTAACAGTTAAATATTTTGCGAGGAAATAAATCTAAAGCTATTACAAAGGCGCGGGCCCACATCGCCAAAATTAAACCGGACCCGATTTAGCGGAAAATAAATAATGCGAAGAAATAAAGTGCGAAAAATAAATTACATGGCTTTGGGATATTTACAGAATTATAGTAAGCGATAATAAAATAAATGCGAGAAATAAAGAAATTAACAAAATTAGGGCGTTGGACCCTTTTGCAAATAATTAAAAGTTAATGAGAATTAAAAATTAAATGATTAAATTGTTTTTTTTGGTATTTTGGATTTAATGAAAAAAAGAAATTAATTAAGATTAAATTGAGTGGCGAACCCTAATTCTAATATTTTTTATTTATTAAGAAAGAATTAAAATAAGATCTAAATTAACCTAAAATTTATGTACAATGTAAATAGGAAAATAAATAAATAAATAAATAATATGATGAAACAAAAGGAAAAAATTAAAAGAGTGGAAACTATTAATTAACCTAATTCTAATTGTTTTTGGATTTTTATTTTAAAAAAAAAGGAATTAGAATTAAAACCTAATTACACTAATTTATTTACATTTTAATTTATTTATAAAAATAATTATTACAAAATAAATATTATATTTTTGGTCTTTTTCTGATTTTTATAATGTTTTCATATTTTATAGAAAAAATAAATTAATTAATGAAAGCAATAAAAATAAATAATATAATAATTAAAACAATAAAAATAAATAATCAAACCAGGGTGGGGTGTTGCCCCATTATGGAGGTGTAGTTTGAGAGGCCTGGCCCAATTGTATTCTGAGTTCATTGACTTCTTTGGATCTCGTATGGCACGTTGACCAGCACCTATGGTGTTCCTTGAATCTATGCGTTTGATTTGCAAGCAGCTGGACGCGTGGCTCATGGGATTCTGATGGAATATGGTGGTCTTTCATGTTGACGCTGCATAGAATGACATATTGAAAAATAATATTGCAAAGATGCAAGACCTGGGACTTGAACCCAGGTCTTTGGGGTTGCAAACATAGCGCGTTACCACTGAACCACCTGCATTTCAATTAATATATAATAAACGATAAAGAATATAATAATAACGCGTTAGCTGTTTTGGAATTTCGCGCGAATTTCAAACAGTCCAATGGTTGATGGACACGTCTCCGTCTCCTTCCCCACCCTGTAAAACAAAACTCAAGGGGAACGGTTTTTTCAGCGTGGTTTAAAGAGGCCTATGGGAAAATAGCGATTAGCACCCTGTGCTTCATAAATTGTTCGCGAGGGTCCAGATTGCCTCGTCTCTACGCTCTGAACACATCCATGGGGTTGATAAGGTCCAATTTTGCTATATTTGGAAACCCCTAAATTCAAAGCTGTGAAACCCTAATGCTTGTTAATGGCGAAATCGCGTATGTTGCTCAAAAATGAAATCAAACATATTGGTTAGCACAGAAACATCATGACAAACAATAATCCATAAAGAAAAATGCATGAGGATGCTTAAATCGTGCTATGCGAATTCAAAATTTTCTTGGTTCAGTTTGACTTAGAGATACCGTTTCAAGGCGTTTGAGTTGTTGTTTTTGATTGAGAAAGGTTCAGGAAGGTCTCAGGATGCGAATGGAATCAAGGTTGAAGCTTGAATTGATCTCTAATGCACTTTTCAGTTTTGAGTTTTTTTGTGAATTTTCAAGAATGCCAAAGCTTGTTCATGCGCAGCTTGGAGTCTTGGATGATTAGGGTTGTGTTGTAGTATATGTAAGGAATGATTTAGGTTGGAAAAGCTGTACAAAATCTCATGAATTAATGATTTTCACATATTTGATTTTACAAGATCTTTTTGAATATTTTCTTATGGTTTTTGTGCCAAATCTGATCAATTAGCATCCAATCCTTCCCTATTAACATGTGCACGAGTTATAGAGTCCAAAGCATGCATAAAAAGATTTTTTAGGTTAAGGTTTATATTTTTCATGAATTAAAATGATTTAAATGAATATAAATTAATATTAATTCAAATAAATAATTAAAAAATATGAGAATACTTCCCTTTGGGCCTAGTGGTCGTGCATAGGCTTGGCATGAAGAAATTTGGAAGGAAAATAGGCCCATTTGCATTTTTAGGCCTTTTGCATCATTGTTGTCTTTTCAAAATTCCTAAAAATTTCCCAACTTCCACAAGGCATAACTTGGTCAATTTTTGAGCTTTTCACATGTTCTTGGACATTTTGGAAAGGTCTTTGAGTCCTTTAACCAATGCCTTTGGTCCCATGTCATTTTGATTTACCAATCTCAAGTTATGGCCTTTGACTTAAAGTCACTTTTTGTTGACTTTTGAAAATGACCTATAATGTTGAAATTGATAACTTTTTGTGAGAGCCTTTCTTGGACTTGGAACATGAAGATGAATTGTAGGAAATGTCTTTCTCTTCAAAATGAGCTTTGGATGGAATTTTTCTGATAATCCATGTGAAAGTTATGCCCTGGTCAATTTCAGTTGACTTTTTCAGCTGTCCAAATATAGCAACTTTTGCATCTTTGATGATTTCTGAGCCAAATTTTGAGAATCATGATCAAGCATTGATCAAATGATGTTTGTGGCTTCAAAATGATATGTTGACCAAAAATTTGAACTTTTGACTGTCAAATGACCATTTTGCCCTTACAGTTGACTGTAGTGCAATCTAGGGTTTTGACTGTGCAATCTTGAGCTGAATGCCTTGAAACTTGACATGAGGGTACTTGACCATCTTTGTAGGCATGTGAGACTTGATTGGGCCTTTGAAAAGTTCCTTTGCTTGACCAGAACTCAAACCCTAGTTTTGACTGTATAGGAGCCAGTTGAGCTGCATAACCCTTGGGGAATCTTGTGACCTTGACTTTGACAATTCTTGATGAATATGGGAGGGCAAATTTTGGGGTACAACATTCCCCATATGGATCAAAGCAGCAATCTCGTGTGGTTTTGGCTCACCCTCCAAACCAGTAAAAGGAACATGATCGGTAATAGGTAAATATAACATATAAGAATACTCCTCTAGTGTAGGCATCAACTGATAATCAGGGAAAGTAAAGCAATGATACATCGGATCATAGAACTGGACCAAGGTCGAGAGAATACCCTCCTTCATCCTAAGCTTCATGAGAGGAATGATTGATCCATACTTCTTCCGAAAATCTACAGAACATTCAATCTTGGGAATTAGACTGATCAACTCATCTATCTTGGGTTTTGAAACTGTATTTTCCGGTCTTTCTTTTTCTAGAATCCATGGTCAAAAGGTACCTGAGATATTCACAAATGGTCAATTTTCAAGTCCCTTGAAATAAAATTTCTTCAAAAGATGCTTATGAATGCATGGATGCATGATGCAACAATCACACACAAAATCATAAACATAGGGTTCATAGGTTCAACGTAACGAGAATGAGGTCGAAGGTACTACCCATAAGGTATGGTCTAAAAGTTATCACCTTCCGAACAAGGTTCTAGAGGTTCCCAGAGTCTACATCCTTCCTTTGGATATTACCAACTTCCCGATTAACTCAGTAATTAGTAATATTCTCAAGAAAAACTCGTCCGAGTGTAGTATCGCGTGAAAACTATTTCAGGATTAATCCTTCATAGCTTCCACACTACACCTAAAAGGCCAAGATGGGTTAGGTATTCTACGGTCCTCAGCTTCAGCAGGCTCCCAGGTCGAAAGCAGTACGTCTTCCCGATTACTCGATAAACGACACTACAGTTAAAGGGGCCTCCACTGAGTGGGGGATCTCATGCCTCCTTTTTTGGGATTACTCCCTCAAAGTTAGCATGACTATACCACCCGTCCTATATTAAAGTTTGCCCAAGTCCGGGTATAGGACTTATAAGTAATCACCAAGCACCCTGAAAACCAGGAAAGTCCAAGAAAACATATATACAACAAATAATATAACACATAAACAACAATAGCACACATACAGATATAGACAAAGATAGGTTTAACCCACTTAGGGATGGACCAGCAAGAGGTCAATCTTTCCCCAGAGAAGTCGCCATTTTTTTCTGTAGCGGTAGAAATGTTTAAGACTAAGCCATTGGATTGACTAGACTTACACAAATCAAAATAAAAATCGCCACCGTGCTTTATTGTTTCCAAAGGAATGAGAAAAGAGCGAGTAACCCAAAAAGAGGGGGAAAGATTCAAGGTAAGGGGGTTGGTTATACAAAGGGAAGGTATTAACACTCTAAACATCTACAGTACTCCGCAGGAACCTCTTTGAAAAAATCTGTATATTTCGGCTATAAAATGTTGTATAAAAAATAGATGGTGGAGGTGAGAAAAGAAGTATATTTTTTTAATGATTTTTTCACCCGCCGCGGTTACGAACCTTTAGTGCCTACGTACCACCTTTTGTGCAATAGGGGACCAGGGTACACGTAGTTCACCTTTTGAAAATTTTAAAACACAAGTGTGTTGGTTAATTTTATGAGATAAGAAATCATCGTCATTGTCCGTGTGGAAAACATACTTACTACACACAATTATGAGGAAGAAGAATTCGCATCATCTCAAAGTGGAGGATATGGCTTGGATTTTAAAATCAACAATGCCTCACTCAACACCCAAGTGGAAAATATCTCACTTCACTACATATTATAGAAGTATAGTTGTTTGCATCACTACAAGGATTGACAAGAGTCCAATCTTTTGAGAAAAGTTTTAAAGTGGAAGCCAAAGTGGAAAAATAGTTTGAAATGAGATTGATTGACTTTTAGTCTTCTCACAAAAAATGTCAAGGTATTATTAAGTTGTTTGGAGTTTATTCATGAAAATATTTTGAAAATGCATGGACCTAAGTCTAAGTTTATTATGAAAGTGGTTCAAGTTTAAAAACAAGAAGAGTTTTCAAAAGGAGGGAGAAGATTTTTGAAATTAAAGAAGATGGGAGGAGAAGAAGAGACTATCCTAAAGCATAAGGTAACAGCTAGGGAGAAGAACCATCTAACCAATAAGAAGCCAATACTTGACATTATGAGTCAAGATAGAATTCCCATTATTTAGATTGAAACCAAGCAAGCAAAGATACTTGACCTCTTGAGAGAACCAAACTTCAAGTGTATTAAGTCTTCACAAGAATTGAGCAGAGTAACAGCTGTATACATGTGAATTCCAGATTACAGACAAAGTATGTAATCATATTAACCTGCACACAAAATAAACAAACAACCCAATGTCTTGAGGTAAACCTCAAGAACACCAGAACAAATATCAATTAAGGTCACAAGGTCTCCAACATAGGCCAAGGTCTCTAATCCTAAGTCCAAGAAGTCCAATACTCCATCATGCCAAGGATAGTAACCAAATAGTCCAAGTATCATTATAGTTTTTTTTATGGTTCATGTTGATTATTAAGTATCTTAAAAAGAAAAGAAAAGCTCAAGTGAGCAAAATAAAAATGACAAGAAAGTAAATGCTCAAGTGAGAAAGGATGAAAAATAACATGAAATGTAAATGCTAAAGTAAATGGTGCATACAGTAAAAAGCATAAAATAAAGCATAAAGTAAAAGCATAAAATAAAATCAATTGTCAATAATTAGTGGTTAGTAGGATGACCATCTTGAATCTTGAATTTGGAACACATTATAGGATTGGTAGAACCAAAGCCTCCACACAACAAGTTGCATTTGCTTTTTGTCAAGTATATCATCCATTTTGGAATCCTCAAAAGTAACATTTAAAGGTCAATGATATTTAAGTGATCTGCATTGACCAAAAGTGATGTAGATCCATTAGAGGATTGGTAGAACCAAAGCCTCCACACAATGAATCTCAAGGTTATTGGATCAAAGAGATCAAATTAACATACTTGGGTTTGTAAACATAGGTTTGGGACACGAATGATCATTTATTCGAATCAGGATGAAATTTAACGCTATGTTAAGCAATCGTAAGTGGACTTATATAGAATTCACACCTATTTTGAGGCCGGTCAATAACAATCTATGCACCATTTGTTTTGAGACATGATATAGAGATCATGCTCCAATAACACTTAGTGCAATAAGAAAGGGGTGAGATGAAGAAGGGTGGGAAAGAATATATAAACCACATTTGAATTAAAATTTAATCAAACTATTATTAAAATCATTCATCCATTTTTATGGATTTAGACTCAACACCACGGATCCAATGATGTTAACCAAGTTCATGATAAAAAATTCAACCCAAGATCAGCCAGAAAATAATCACAAAATAATATTACATTTAATATATATGTTGAAAAGGGTTTAAAAATGAATAAAAATGAAAATAAAGGAAAAAAAATATCAACTATATTCAAATTGATTCATAAAAAGGAAATAAGGTCATAGAAAAATCAGAAATGGACTCAAATATTTTTATAAAATTTTTGATAATTTTTTAAAGTCAAAAACTATTTTTAAATTAAAAGAAATGAGTAAAATAAACCAAAAATGATAAAAAAATAACAAAGTCAGAAATAAAAGATAAATGAGGTCACCAATATTTGTCACACTATCATTGGATCATTCCATTTTTTTTTAGAATTTAAAAATGCATAAAAGTATTTTTAAACATTTAAAACAAATCTAATAAATTGAAAATTTATAAAAAATATCAAAACACAAAATAAAATTGTAAAAAATACAAATCAGAAAGAGAAAAATCAAAAATATTTTTCATAATTTTTTCAGATTTTTTGGACTTAAAATGAATTTTCTATGATTTTTTAAAGTTTAAAACAATTTAAATATAAAAATCAGAAAATAAAATAAAGTCAAAAAATGTGGACCAATGGATGAGAGTCAAAACACGTTAGTAAGCTAATCCAATGGATCAGACGCGTTGTGCATATCACGGTCATTAGTGAGTAACACACATGATCATTAATTAAATCAGATATTCAAAAATTCCAAATGGCGCTATTTCATTTGTTGAAGGATGACACGTTGGTCGTCTTCAACCTCTAGCCAGTCTTAAATCGAGCTTGCTCAAACTGTAAAATTAGAGCACGAGACCGGTACCATTCGCTTCGTCTCATCAAGACGAAGACAACCACACCTTCGCAAAAAATTTATATAAATTGTAGCTCAAGCAATTTGGAAGGAAAGTTTTGAAAAGGAATTTGAAAATTCATGGCCAAAATGTGTTTCCAGTTAAAGGAAAGTGTTGCGACTTGAACCAGGGCAATGAGAGCTTCACAATGATATCAAAGTTTGGAAGAATTGATGGAGAAATCTACCTATTGAAGTTCAGTTGCAGAGCTCTGTAAATGGACTTGGTCAGATCAATTCAGAAGGTTTCAAGGCTCACTTTTTCTTCTGTTAGCTTCAGGGAAGATCAAGGAAGGTGAACTGATAGAAAAAATGGATTGAAAAAGGCTTGAACAATGATTTCGAAGTTGCAGAAAAGTGAGTTATGGAGCGAGTTTGGCAGGGTAATTTTGGCTGTTCAAGCTTAAGAAAACGAATGGGATAGCTCATGTATTTATAGGAGAAGCAAATGGGATCAAAAGGAAGGGTGAATGATGCAATTTGGAGGGAATTCGTGTGTGTCTGCATCATGAAGAAAGTGTGACTTCTCTTTTGTCAAAACTCATCCAAAACGCGCGTTTTAATGCACTAATCCACTTGGGAAAGTTGGCTAATCATGTTTAGACCCAAAACGTGTGCTAATTTGAGGGTTAGAAGTTGTAACATGAAATTCAAATTCTGACTTGTGATGAAACTTCAATTCCAAGTTACCACTTTTGAAACAATGGCATTCTCAGCTCAAGGGGTCTTAGGGAATGGTTCTTGATTCTTTAGAAAGATGAGATTACAAGCTTTGCAATGGGAAAATAATGGAATCAAATGGATGTTTGAGTTGAAAGTTGCGATGAGTCAAAGTTTGGAAAAAGAGGTTGACTTTCCATACTTAGAAATATTTCAAATTTTCTTCAAAACTGACCTATAATGTTTTACATCTAAACATGGCCTTCCTCTTGGAATTTTATCTTTACCAAAAAATATGGCATGAAATAGACCTCTTGAATGACATTTTGAAACTTGAACATTCAAAATCTCCAAAAATTGAGAGAGTTATGAATTGGTGAAGTTGGCAAAAAATCATGAAATGACCTATAATATTTTGTATCCTTAAGGAATCCTCTATCCATTTTCTAATTTTTCACATAAAAGAAGGAATAAAGTTCACATACTCAAGATCATTATGGAAAAATAGTGGGCTCAAGGTGATAAAAATTGACCAAGTTATGATCATTTTAAGTCACACATGGGAAGTTGGGGGTTCATCTGGAGGACTTGTAATCTTTCTTCATCATCAAGTTTCTTCCAAATGAAAACTCTTTGAAACTTTTGAAGTGATTTTTTAATAACCCTTTTAAGAAAAGGATTTTTTTGGAATCACTCAAAAATACCAAAATATTAGCAAGATATACTTCTCTGAAGTTCAAAACCCTAGCTCCTAGATCAAGAAAATGCTTTGAGGAACTTTGACAATTTTAAACAACCTTCTTGTACAAACACTTTTTCTTTGTAGATAGAATTTATTGAGGATGATAATGATAACTCATAGCAACCAAAACCACTTCCATATCTTGATAATTGATAGAAATATGCAGTTGTGACCAATGGGAAATAAGGCATTATCCAACCATGACAACTTCTTCAATCAACCCCTTGTAATTTTGAATCAATCTTGATAACTTTGAAATGTGGTGAACCAAAATAAACTTTTCCATGCCATTTCTTCCTGAACAACTTCAATGGAGAGGCTTGAATTTCTCAAGCTTTATTGACTAGGGCATGGAAATAAACTCATGAACCCATGGATAAACTTGCTAAGCCATATTACCTTTACCTACATTATTAACAAGTAAGACAAACCAACATTTGATTTTATTAATTAAAAGGAAAGTCAAAACAAAACATGCATGTTTACAAAAGAAGAACAAGTCAAGGTGTTTGGTGATTCCTCAAAGAGCAAAGATAAAGATAGGGAGGAGAACCAAAAGTCCTAATGTGATCTTGTTGTGATTGAATCAATATGGTATGATGAAGGGGTCTTAGGGGCAAAAATTGGGGTACAACAATTGTAATAGAACTTCTTTTTATACTTGTTCTTCTTATCCTATTCTTCATTGCTGCTATTATTTGTTTTACAAAAATTAAGCCAATACTAAAACAAGAGAACTAACATTAAGGAAGGAATCAAAGGAGTGGCGTTGAAAAGATACAAGGCAAGGTTGGTTACAAGGGGTTTCACTCACAAAGAAGGTGTTGACTTCAATGATATCGTTTCTCCTGTTGTGAAGCACAAGTCCATTGAAATGTTGCTTTCCATGGTGGCATAGTTCGACCTTGAACTGGAACAAATGGATGTGAAGAATGCGTTCTTGTATGGTGATCTAGATGAAACAATCCTGATGAGGCAACCTGAATGGTATGTCAAAAAGGGAAAGGAAGATTATGTGTTTAAGTTGAATAGATATTTATATAGGCTGCTCCTCGGTAGTGGAATAAAGAGATTTGATAGGTTCATAACACACATAAGTTTCATTAGAAGTTAGTTTGACCACTGTGTTTACTTTAGATTTCAGCCTGATAATTCATTCGTTATTTTGTTGCTTTATGTTGATGATATTCTCATAGAAAGAAACAATGTCGAAGATGTAATGAGGGTGAAGGCTGAACTTAATAAGGAGTTTAAAATGAAGGATCTTGGATCTGCATCCAAGATTCTTGGGATTGATATTCAAAGAGAAAGAAAGCAGTCAAAATTATGCTTATCTCAAGAGGCATACCTACATAAGGTTCTTGACAAGTTTGGTATGTCGAATTCAAAGCCTGTTGTGACTCCAACAAACCCTCAATCAAGATGAGTATCGATCAGTGTCCCAATACTGAGGTCGAAAGAGCTTATATAAATATTATCCCTTATGCTAATATAGTAGTTTCTTTGATGTATGCTATGGTCTATACTAGACTCGACATAGCATATGTAGTAAGTCTTGTAAGCAGGTACATGGTGAATCCTAGGAAGGCTCACTGCCAAGAATTGGAGTGGATTCTAAGGTACATAAATGGGTCTCTGAACAGAGTCTTAATTTATGGTGGAGCTTTGTATGAAGATAGTAAAGTAGTAATTAAAGGGTATGTCGACTCTAATTATGCATGTTGTATGAATTCCAGAAAATCTATTTCTGGATATGTTTTCACTATGTTTGGCACAATACTTAGTTGGAAAGTGACACTTCAGAAGGTTGTTGCTTTATCAACAGCTGAAGCAAAATATATTGCCTTAACTGAAGCTATGAAAGAAGCATTATGCCTTGAAGGTTTTGCTAAGGAGCTGAAACTTCAAGGTCAAGTTATCACTATTAAATGTGATAGTCAAAGTGCATCACACCTGTCGAAGAATTAAGCATATCATGAGAAAACCAAACACATCGATGTGAGGCTTCATTTCATCAGAGGGGTAATCGAGCGTGGAGAAGTCCAAGTGCTGAAGGTTTTGACAGATCACGATGTTGCTGACATGATCACCAAGACATTGCCAAGTTGCAAGTTTTTCCACTGTATGCAGTTAATAAAGCTTCATGAAGAAAGCTAGTTGGTTCTTTGATATTAGAGTTTATTCCAAGGTGGATATTTGTGAGATATTGGATCAAACTCTATTGGGTCTAAGAGTAGCTTCTGGTTCGACAAGATTTATGCATGTCTTCGAAGTATGTTCATATGCTGGTGTCGAAGACCTATATACTATAGTCGAAGTGTGTTCTAGTGTGTGGGTGTCAAAATGTTAGGGTTGTTAGTATTTTGAATTGGGCCTGTTTGTTATGTCCAATTGTTTAAGTTAGCTTGTAATGGGTATTTGTGAAAAGCCCATTATTTTAGTATGTTAGGTTTATTATAAATAGCATACTAGTCTCTCATCATTGAATAATGCAAATCCTAATTTAGGGTGAGAGAGTTATTTCTTATTCTCGTGTACTTGTAATCTTGTTTGAAGAGAAGTAAAGAATAACAGTTAATAACCAATCCTTGTTGTTCTTCGTATTTTTCATTATTTTCTATGTAAAATCAAGCTTCTCAAATGCACTTTTGTTTTGATGAAGACAAACCATGATTGACAAAGAAGGCATAGATTATTGATCAAGCTAAAAGCATTTGTGGATAAAGTCTTTGGTTCAAGCACTTAGCAAAATTTCAAGGTATAATGATAATACTTACTTTGAACTTAAGACATAGATGCTCAATGGTCAAAACAAATATTTTATATTGTCCAAATTCTTACTCAAGTTTTTCTAAGCTAAAAATCAATTTTTACTTGAGTGAAATCGATTTGCATATTGGTGTAATCGATTGCATGCTTCAATTTTTCAAACCATTTGCTACTGTTTCTAAGTGCAATCGATTTGCATGTTTATGCAATCGATTGCACTCAATCAATTTTTGCTACTGACTTCAAATGCAATTGATTTACACACTTATGCAATCGATTGCACACTTAAAATATTTGAATTTCTAGCTGTTGAAACCCCGTGAAATCGATTTACACAAATGGTGCAATCGATTGCATGCTGAATAATTTTGAAAAACAACAACTTTACTCATGCCTGTTCATAACACCAATTCATGGAAACCTTTCACTCAATCTTGGAAATTGTTCATGGTTCATTTGCATAACCTAATGCTGTTTCAAAAGGGTGTTATGAACATATAAATACTCATTTTCAAAATCATTCTAAAAACCTCTTCCAATCATTTTTTTTCTTCTGAATTTTTAAAAATCAAACTCAATCTGTTATACATTTTCATACACAAGTTTTATGCACACTTTCACATATTGTTAACCAGAAAACTTTGAGCATTATATATCTTGAGTCATTGTATACTATTATCATTGGAAGAGAAGATCAATTCATCGATTAAATCACTCAAAGTGATCATTGCTACTCAAACTCACTCAAATCAAATATTGCTATATACTTGCTTAATTTTCAGGATTGTTGGAAATAAGTTTAAGTGGTTTTATAAATCCTGTTTTTCCAGGATTGTTGGATACAAGTAGAGTCACTTTGAGAGGATTTTTCTCATTGTTGACATAGTGAAAATCCAAGAGGATTGTTCTTGGTCCAAGAGGATTGTTCTTGGTGGTTTTATTGGTTAGAGTCTTGTATAGAAGGACTAGGGTGTCTTGTCTAGAGATCTAACAATAAGGAAATCACTTTCATGTTGAAAGGGGACTGGAGTACTCTTAGACTGTGAGGGCAACCAGGATACATCTTTGTGTTCTTTACTTTTCCGCATTTACCGTTTTCATCACTAGTCATAAACAGGAAAAGAAAGAAACACATATGTAAACTCATGTACTAAACCAGAAAAATAATATCCATCATCACTAAAACCAGAATTTTTTTAAAGTACCTAATTCACCCCCCTCTTAGGCGCACTTCGTACTTACATTCTATCCTTGTGCGTTTCTTGCCTTTAAGAACCCTATTATACTTTGTTTCAAAGGTACCGTGTTTCATAACAACACCTATATTGGCATACTATAATATTAGTAAAATTAGGTCAACACAGAAATAGAAGGCAAGCGGATAATAAGCTGCGCCACCACTTCCTTTAGAATCACAAAATCAATCCTCTTAAAAACTACATATATATATATATATATATATATATCTAGGAGATATAACATTGCTATCCATAAGCACCTATAGTATTTGAAATTTTGGCAACTGAAAATGTCATCACTCTATTGTTAGTTGTGAACCTAAAACTAATATTAGTTAACTAGACCAGACACTTTATTTGTGGCTAACCAAACTATAACTAAGCAAACTAAACTTTATAGATAACCAGTTTGTGGTTAACTAAAGTTGAGGCAGTCCAAAATCTTGGAAAAGTCGTTAGTAATCTTCGAAATACGTGATTAAAACTATTTAAAATTTAAAAAATTAAATATGTGGGTTGACTTATACCAAATTGAGTCGAAACAATTTTATTTTTGCATCATTATATATTAAAGAGACTTTAACTTAAGAGAACTAGCCACTCATCTTTAAGGGATTCGTGGCTATTACAAATAAAACAGAATTGTAAATGATTATTATGGATGAATCTTCTAATGGTATCCTTTGTTTTTCCTTCTCCTTAGTTCTAAAATTGTTGAAAAAATTATACAAATGAAACCCTTCCCTTCTCATTAAATAGGCATTGTAATGAGATTTTAGGATCTAGAGAATAGTCTAATTTTACCATCAACATTGTAACAACTTTTGATTTTTCCTCGTTATTTTGTGTCATTTTATAGTCAAGATAAGACTTTTACTTCTTGATGATAGATGTAGACTAAAAATTAGATTTATTTTAGAGTTAGTTTCACTTTAATCGGAGTTACTAAATTCTAGATATGATAAAAATATTGCACATAGATAAAATGAACTTGTACCAACCCCTTAGTGTTTACCTGAACCATGTCGCTATTTAGGATTTAATTTGATGTGGCAGTTTGACATGGTGAGAATCACGCCATTGTGCTTTTAGGAATGACACAGTTAGATAATTGTTGTGTTTTGTGCAGAATGTTTTAATCACATTAATTTGAAGTTTAACACGCTGTAAATGACCTTTGAAATTGGATAACGCTACTATGAGGAATAAGCACACCTCAAATGACTGTCTTTTGCAATTCTTCTTGGGTTTCCTTTCGTTATTCATGTGCTATGTTGGGTTGGATATAGACCCATAATGGTATAGAAGGGGAATGAATATACCTTTCCCAACAAATCATTTTCAAAAAGTTTTTCTAAAATCAAAGTTTAAACAATGCGCGGGAGAAGAAGTTTAAAAGCGTTATACAAAAGGAAATACAAAATTGAGTATGTGTGTACATATAAATTCAATAATGACATATGTTGTCTTTCTCAAAGGTGTCACATGCAAGTATACATGTTTTTATTGCAGCAAATAATAAATATAAGATTATCGTACCCACAAGGAGTTTTGTTACTTAGATTTGATCTTTGTATGAAAACTATTCTTTTGATTTAAGCATGAGCAGAGAGAAATAATGGTTGGTGATTATGAGTTCAAGTTCACTTAAAATAGATACCAAAAATAAAGGGAAATGTGGTGGAAATATATTAAGAGTGATTGAGTTAAGCTTTGTTCCATTAATATCTTTAGTGTAGTTATGTGTTAATTCTATGTGGTGTCGTGACAGGCTAGGTCAGAATGATCTTGTGGTGTATTTCTACAACATCCAGAACATGCATAAGAGGGAATGAGAACAAATCTCTAAGCCTCACTTATAACTCTAACATACGTCTTTTTATTAGTTTGAATTCCTTAATGGTTGCAGTTTCTTCTCTCTAAGTAAACTAGGTTAAGTGAATATCTTTATCCTACTCTTTCAACCATTTTTACTCATGAAGTACACTTGTTGTTGATCTCTCACAACAACAAGATGTTACCTTTTTCTAAGTTGATCATTCAAAGAAACAAGTTTTAACAAAACAAACACATGGTAAAGCAAGCACTAGCCATACAACATATAACATAAAAATGACTTGATATTAACTTCACATTGCTCAACTACAAAAGGTTTAGCTCATAGTGAGCTGAGTACAAGCTACAAACATGGTTTTCAAAGGGAACATCTTAAAACAATAAATGAATAAAATATATAAACCAAAGAGAGACTTAGACGAAGCCTTGAGATGACTAATCTTCAAGAGTTGACTCTAGTCGCGCCATTACTCATCAGCTGATACAAGATTGGATGAGGAAATAAGACTCTCTCACACCTTCACTATCCACACACTTAAACTCTTGTAATATTATCCTGGAACAACTGAACTCTTCCTTAAAATCTCCAACACAACTCTATTTATAGACTAAGGATTAGGGTTTGTATGTTGCATTGGACCATGGGCTTATGTTCAAGAAATCACATCAAGCCCACATAAAATTAGCGCCAACACACAATTCAACAACTTAGCAAACAAGGAATCTTTGTATAGGGATACAATGATGGGAGACAAGGTGTAGTGTGGTAGACTTCCACAGTAGGTGAAGGCGGCACGCTCTGCCAATTGCAGCATAATATTATACCCATTTTTGTCTTTTAGTCCTCCACTTTCTTCTTTGAATTTGAATAGTTTTCTCCTCTTTTTCAGTACAACTAAATTTTCCCTCCAATTAGATCTTCCTTACATGCTATCCTCATTAGCCATCAACTTCCATTATTGATTCCCATTGGTCTATGTTCCCTAAGTTTCCTTCAGCTTGTGCTCCATGCAGCAGACCACTATAGTCTTGCCTCAGCTCAGGCCTGTTAACCTTGCTAACACAAAAACACAAGCAAATGATAAAAAGGGAGCACCTATTGTGCTACAATCTAAAACAACTAAAAAGACTACAATTGAAGAAATTATAACTAATAAGCAAAATAAAAAGACTGAATAGACAACTCTAAAGGCATGTATTAACTCACAAAATATGGGTTAACAACATACAGATGACCAATCAAACAACCAACAATAAATTAATTAATCTAATTTGTGTTAGATCCGTTCCTAACCTTATGATTTCCATCGATATATAAATCAAGAACAAAACTCCATACTATACCTATGAGTCAAATATGCCATCGACTCAGATACCTTAAATCCATACAAGAATTCAATTAGAGAATGAAAGAGGAAGCGTACTTGATTTTTCCATTGAAATCGTTGAAGGTTTACGAATATGTGATCATCCTATTTTTAGAGTTCCTTAGTGTTGTACCCCAAAATTTTCCCTCCCATATTTCTCAATACATTTCAAGTGAGGTCCTCAAATCGCTCAAGGAAGTCCAAGGGTTGACCAGACAAACTCTCTCCTAAGGCAGTCTACCTCAAATTAGGGTTTCATTTTGCATCAAGGTACTTGAGTCCAAAGGATCCCAAATGCTAACCATTGTCCTAATATGTTCTCAAGATCATCCATGTCAAGTTTCAAACCTTGCAGAGGAAGTTTTCTCAATCAATTGCTCAAAGGCCTGAAAATCGACTGTGCTAGGGCAAAAGTCAACTGTGTTCTACATACAGTCAAACTTCAATGTTTTTGGTAAAAATTCTCATTTTGGAGTATTATTCATCATTTGATCAAGGGTTGACCATGATTCCTCAAGAATTTCTTACAATTCATCAAAATCCAAAAGTTGCTAAATTAGGGTTTTGTAGGAAAAGTCAACTCAACTTTGACCAAGCATAACTTTCTCATACTTTATCAAAAATGACCCATCCAAAGCTCATTTTGAAGAGGATGAAATTACCTATAATTCATCTTCATCTCCCAAGTTCAAAATATGCACTAATAAGAAGATATGAATTTGGACATTATAGGTCATTTTGGAAAGTCAACAAAAACACCTTTTTTGTCAAAGCTTCATACATGAACATGGAAGACTAAATTAAGATGAGACTAAAAGGGTTTCTTGGAGGACATCTTAAACTTTCTAAAACGTCCAAGAACACCTCTCTAGGGTCAAAATTGAGCGAGTTATGCATTGGTAAAGTTGACCCTTTTTGCAAAATTTCCAAAAGTCAAATGTGGCCAAAATTGCAATTTTTGCTAAATGGGCCCAACTTTTTATGCTTGCATTGAGTTTGTAACATGACCCAAGACCCATGATCCTTCCCATTTGTCATTCTTTTATTTTTATGATTTATTTTGATTTTATTTCAATTAAATCAAATAAAATCAAAATAAAATCATGAAAATCTCAAAAACTAATCAAAGCTTGAAATTTTGTGCATGTTTAGGTCTATTATACAGCTAGAGATGGAATCAAATCGTGCAAGCTTCAAATGGACACAAAAAGATTGGATTTTCTTAATTTGGAAAGATTTGCACAAAGGATCAAATCTTAAATCAATGATCATAATTGGAGAAGATTTGAAACCAAATTGCAACCCTAATTCATTCTTGGGTACATAAGGAACGTGTTCAGTTAAAAAAGAAAGAGATTAGAGGCGTGCACGACAGAAAGCAACTTTAAAAAAAATCAAGTTAAGTTGTAAACTGATTTCCCAGTTCCAGGCTTCCTCAAGCCATTCCAGTCACACAAATCATTCCCTGGACGTTCTAGGATCCTATTCCAATCACTAACAAGCTTGCTAACACCCAGAAATGCACTTAAGTGTCCCACGATTTCCACACTTTCTTGAAATAGAATATCACGATTCTGGAACTTTTAGCATGATTTATTTGCATATTCTTAATCCTTGAATCATTTGCAAGCTAATGGTGTTACTTAATTGCATTTTCATTAATTGTACAACAAGATGCCATAGTTAGGGTTCTTGGTTCATTTTTGAGGTTTTTCTGTATAGGTACAATTGACCATGGATAAGGGTACCATGATGCTCGTGAGGTTGCCACGAGTTGATTGGTACCATTGTTGTGCATTTATCATGCTTGCATAAGATTTTGGAAAGTTACAGGGTTGTACCTACACCCCTTTGTCCGTAGGTAAAAGTTCTGGATCTAAAACGACGGAGATGATGAGGAAGATGATAACGTGGCGCCCCATGAATGGTCCATTCAAATCTGCGCGCGTTTTAAGATTATGCTTTTTTTTACCATATTATATTTCTTTGTCATTAACCATACAAATAAGCAAGCTAACTCAGATGGTCATCATGCAGGGTAAAATGCCAAAGGGCCTGGGTTCGATCCCCAGGTCCCCATATTTGTTCCATGTTATTTTTCTTTGTGTAATCAGGCGCGCTAGCATCCAAGGCCTCCACCATGTACCATCAGCTTCCAGCCAACAGATCTTCAACAAGGCAGATCCAATGCTTTACCTCTGAGGGTCTACCATACGCCCAGTCAAGCAAGGTGCACGGGATCTAGAAAGTCAAAGCAGGCCAAGTGTTGTTGGGCCTAGATTTGCAATTGACACCCCTTTTTGCTAAGAAATCAAGCCCTTTTCTTTTCTAATTATTTCCTTTTATTTATTTAATTTATTTAAATTATTTTCTAACCACAAAATTAATATCTTTTTTACAAAAAAAATCATAAAATCAATTCTCACAAATTTAGAATTTAGGTTTTATTTTATTTTTATCAAATTTAATTTTATATTAGTTTTAATTTAATTTTAGGGTAATTCTAACTTTTTGTAAATAATTAAAATCAAATTAGAAAAATTAGGGTTGCTTTTGATTCAATTTTATTTCTTTTCTCAATAAAACAATAAAATTCAAAAATAGGTTGATTTAATTATTTTTCTTAAATTTAAATTAATTAGTAATTAGGTTTTTGTTTATTAAAATCTTATTTTCTCAAAACAATCAAAACAACAAAAAATGATTTTTCTCTTTAAGTTTTCAATTAGGTTTAGATGGGGTCAAAACCCTAATTCTCTCGTTTTCGATTCATCGCGCGCGCTTATTATTTTATTATTTTTGCGATATTAATGTAATTGCTTACAGTATGTAATAGTTTAATTAGGACTTTTCTTTTATTTATCGTTTTACAGGTTTTTGGCTATGTAAATTAATCCCTCCCCCGAAGCCTTGTAATAACATAGGTTTTACTCTTTCGCATTTTATTTCTTTCAAATATTAACTGTTAGATGTATGATAATAGGATTGTATGACAAGATTGCATGTTAATTTAAAATGGCTAGCAAACCCTAATGTGCAAAGATAATAACTGAAATCAAATCACTCGCACATGCGCACTCTTAGGTTATACTCTCACTTCGGTTGCCTTCGGTAAACAGTCATTAAGTATAGGGTGTTTTAGTGGTCGCCCTCCTGTCTAAACAAAGATCAAAAGTCCCGTTCGGAAATGTTGCCTCAGAAAGGTTGCCTCGGAAATATTGCCTCAAATATGATCTTAAGACATTAGGGTTATTACTAAGACGTCCTAACATTGCTTTAGTGATTGTACGTCCCTTTCGAATTGACGCTTAGAACTCCAACGACGGTGCTACCTATTTCTTAATAGTAGGATAGCATTGTCTAAAGGAAACAAGAACAGAAATAATCTTTTTTCGAGTAGGTAGATGCTAGTAGGTACTTGCTCAAATCAAACTTTTTTCACACCAAACACTTTTCAAACAACGTTTTTTTCAAAAACAACTTCATAACACTCTTGAGGACTGATATAAGTGTTAAAACAGAGTAAAACAAAAACTTCCCAAAACAAAAAAACACGGAAGAATTTTTTAAAATAATGAGTAAATACCTAAGAGCCCGTAGAAAACTTCGGATATAAAGGGTGCTAATACCTTCCCTTTCTATAATCTACCCCCCGTACTCAAAATCTCGAAAAAGGAATTTTTCTGTGCTTTTGTCCTTTCCAGTTGGATAAAATGAAAGTCGGTGGAGACTCTTGCTTACCACGACATTTTGCAAACACAAACGCAAACCAACATTTTCAAAAACAGTATGGTTCTGCCACCGTATCACAGAACTGACGACTCTGCTGGGGAACAATAAGTGGGGTATACCTTAGGATTAGTTCATCATAAATTGCTTCTCTTGTTTGTTTTGGTTGCTTTACTGTTAAAAGGTTTTGTATTGGGAGTTACTATAGATCCTAACCCGGATCTGAGGGATACCTTTTAGGTAAGTAGCAATAAACTGTGAGGGAACTGTACAGCATAGACCGATACGGTTGAAGCAGTAGCTACGTTAATGTGGCACATTGGTTGGTACCGGTATCCCTTGTGGAGAAACAAGGAGAATACATGGCTGCTATGTGTGTCATTAAGCATAAACTGAACTTAGAACCATTAATAGACCAACTTGGCCATTAGGAAGTAGTGAGATAGCCGACCTCGGTGTAAAGCTGAGAACTGGTTGATACTCGATACTACACTCATTGAGACCATACTCTCGAGATAGTTCCGGCCGCAAGAAAAGATTGTGTGAGCTGAAACCATGACCGATGGAGGATGGTCAATGATATTGAGAACCTCTAGAACCCGATTACTTTTGCTTGGACAGGTTGAAACCAACTGAACTTCAAGAGGGTAATACCTTTGACCCCATGCAAGCCTTAAACTTAAGGGCTTTTGTGTGACTTGTTTGCCTTTTCCATGTCTGTTATCTACTATACCTATTGTTTGTTTTTATCATGACATCATGCATCATAACATAGCATGCATACTTCATTATACTAACCATTTCAAAGACCGAGGGGATTTATCTTTGTTCTGTTTTACAGATTATGGCTTCCATGCACAGAAACACCATCCGAGTTAACTTTGTGCAAATACCTTCTCAACTCAAAGAGTTAGCCTCAAAAGTTTCTGAGACTTCTTCATTCATTAAGAGACATGGTCAGCTTCTTAGCTTGGTTACCTCAAAGTTTGATGAGCAGATGATGAGTGTGCTTTTCCAGTTCTTCGATCCTGTGCATCACTGCTTCACTTTCCCTGATTATCAGCTGGTTCCCACTTTGGAAGAGTTTTATCACTTATTGGGCATATCCATCCTTGAGCAGATGCCCTTCACGGGTTTGGAAGAGACTCCTAGACCAGAAGACATTGCCTCAGCTCTGCTTCTGAAATGGGCTGATGTAGTATCCAACTGGGAAACACGAAGCGGGGTCGAGAGTTTCTTATCCAAGTTTCTGATAGATCAAGCTCAACTATTCTGGGTTAATTTGGACTTTCGGGCTTTTGAAGATATCTTGGCTCTCCTTATCTACGGTTTGGTTCTATTCCCAAATCTAGATTCCTTTATAGATGTGAATGCGGTTAAGATCTTCCTGTCTCGCAATCCAGTACCTACTCTACTGGGTAATATCTTGCATGCCCTCTACACTCGTACTGTACGTAGAAGAGGGATTCTCATATGTTACATGCCGCTGCTGGCGAGGTGGTTTATTTCGCACCTCCCCAAGTTTGTGTTGAAGAATGAAGAAGGTTTGGGATGGTCTTACAGAATAATGTCACTTGCCCATACGGACATTCTTTGGAGTTCAAAGGCTATGGAAATAACTGCTGTCATTGATCGTTGTGGGGGATACCCTAATGTCCCATTGCTTGGAATCAGAGGGGGAATAACCTACAATCCTTGTTTGGCTTTGTGACTTTTTGATCGTGCTCAGAGAGACGGTCCCCATGAGCTACTTCTTACGGATATTGCGTTTGACTACAAGGAGGACGTGGACGAGCATCGCTGAAGGTTTATACGAGCTTGGGGCATGGTGAACAGATCTGACCCCCAAGAGCTAGGACCAAGGACTTCACTCCCTATGCAGCCTTACCTACAATGGGTCCGAACTCGTGCTCAGAAGCTTGGGATTCCTTATGAAGCTGTGTTGCCAGTAATTGTGGAGCTCACCAATGAAGAGGGCATTCCTTATACAGTCCTTTATCCCTACATGCCCACTGATCTTGGGGAATTGAAGAGATCCTGGATTCAGCTGAAAGAGGAGAGGCATACCTACCGGGAAAAGTACCATGAGCAAGAAAGGAAGATCTTGAAGCTCCCCAGGAAACTCGAGAATGAAAGAACGATCAATGACTACGTCAGCACCAAGGGGAAGCGTCCATGGGATTTCTGATTTTGCCTTGTTTTCTAGTTTAAATTTGTTTTCCATTTACTTCTTTGTAACGCCTCAAAGGCATTGTTGAACCCTTTTTACAAGTTAATCTAATAAAGTTTGTTTATTTTCTTTGGTTTGCAAATTTAAATCTCCCAAAGTCTTTGAAATCATCACATATGCATCCCATTATCATGCACACCATTACAGGTACCACTACAGGTTTCTCATCTTCTTCGCTGTTTATTTCAGCAGAAATGTCTTCTGATCAAGCTATCAAAGATCTTCAGACACAAAATGCCCAATTCCAAGAGATGTTCTTGAGCTTGGCTAAAGGGCAAGAAGATTTAAAAGCTCTCATTCTGAAAGAGAAAGAGAAGAAGAAGAAGAAGGTCGTTCTTCTGAGTATGGGCAAAAGATTTGGGGATAGGTTGAAACAACAAGGTGATTTGTCCTTTTCATCCAAGGAAGGGGAGAACCAAGAAGAAGAAAAGGGCCCTAGTCATGCAGTTTCTGATAATGATACAGATTATGATGAGGAGCAATATCCTCTTGCCGAGGATAGGTACAAGCAGTTAGAAGACCTTCTGAGTGCTATGGAGATTCAAAAGATCCCTGGTTTGGATTTTAGAGAATTGGGACTGGTGTCTGGAGTGGTGATCCCTCATAAGTTCAAAGCTCCGATTTTTGCTAAGTACGATGGAGTATCCTGTCCAAAACTCCAACTCTGCTCGTATGTCACGAAAATCCAACCCCACACTACTGATAGAAATTTGTGGGTACACTTCTTTCAAGATAGTCTATTAGGGACTCAGCTTGAATGGTTTTATCAATTGGAAGGAGCCAATGCCCGAAACTAGGAGGACTTTACTGCTGCTTTCTACAGGCAATATCAATATAACGTCGACCTTGCTCCCACTCGTACTCAGCTTCAGGGTATGTCAATGGGTGCAAGCGAAGGTTTTAAGGACTATGCTCAAAAGTGGAGAGATTTAGCTGGAAGAGTCCAACCCCCTTTGTCTGATAGGGAGTTGGTTGACATGTTTTTAGGGACGATATCTGGTCCATTTTTCAATCATCTGATCGGCAGTTCGTCATCTGGGTTTACTGAGTTGATCTTGACTGGAGAGAGAGTAGAAGTTGGTATCCGAAGTGGAAAGATACAAAAGGATACTTCATCAAGTGCAGTAAAGAAGCCTTTCACCGGTAAGAAAGAAGCTAGTGCAGTCTACGACTCGAGGAGCAAAAGTAGACCTGAACACCGTCAAGCAGTGAATGCGGTAGTGATATCAAGACCCACAGTTGCTCCACAATGAAACAATCAACAGAGGGTGGAAAGACCACAGAGACAGTACACTCGGCTCAATATGACCTTGTCTCAAATTCTACCACAGTTATTGAAGACCAACCTGGTAACTCTGAGGGAAGCCCCGAAGAATCCCAACACCATATCTCCACTATATAACCCGAATGCCCGCTGCGCCTATCACTCTGATGGCCCAGGTCATGATACAAACAACTGTTGGGCCTTGAAAAAAAAGGTGCAAGACTTGATCGAAGCCAAAGAGATTGAGTTTGACGCTCTGGAGAAGCCCAACGTCATAACTGCTCCCATGCCCAAACATGGTCATGGGGTGAATGTTGTGGACGATGATTTATTTGTGACCTCCATGGAAGAAATTTCTACTCTGTTGATGACAGTTAAGAAGAATCTATTGTTGGCCGATTTATTTTCGGGCTGTGGCGAAGGTTGCCACATGTGTTCAATTCTGCCTGCTGGTTACCACTTATTGAAATCAGGTGTTCAGCGCCTGATGGATAACAAAGAGATCCTGTTCGAAAAGACTATGATTCTGTTGGTTCCGATTGAAGAAGTTACCATCATAACCATTTCCGCCAATCCCTCCAAGGCTTCCTCGAGAAAGCCTGTTAGGATTACACCCATTCCAAGAATTTCTTCGTTAATAATTAATGTCCCTGGTCCTATCCCATACACTTCGGGTAAGGCTGTCCCATGGCACTATGGGGCCGATGTGTATTACCATGGAGTTAAGAAAGACTTAGAGAGTGAAGAAGCCGATGCCGATGTTGAAACGACGCGGCCGGAACCTGTCATCTGGATGTTAGTGAAACATCCATGAAGTCTCCACCGAACGTCTTTTATCCCGCCGAGAGGGAAAGGTAAACATCGAGAAACCCTGAAAAGGGAGAAATCACGGTCTTTCGACCGAGAGATCGGGTAAGGGAGTCTGTTACGCGAGGGGAAGGTGTTAGCACCCCACACGCCCGTAGTACTCTACGGTATCCACTCTTCTTGTCTAATCTAATGGGTGTGGTCAAATCCTATGTCTATGGCTTAAAACTGAAAAGGGAATGCATGCGAAAGGAAAAAATGTAGGGAAAATAAAAAGATGTGCTCGATCGGGCCCTACCCCAATGCCTACGTATCCATTTTAAGGAATCAGAGAAGCCGTAGTTCGGCTCATATATTTTGGTTGGTTTATGTTTTTTAGTTAAGACAACAAAAACAGGCAAGATGGAAAAACATCAAATAAAACAAAAAAAAATGAAATGGTCAAACATCGACAAAATAATAACAAGGTAGCATGTCAAAGATGGAGAAACATCAACTGATAAAACGGATGAAAAAACATCTCACCTAGCAATGATATTGAAAATCAAAGCAGGATAACAAATAGATGCGATGGCGAATCATCGGCTTCAAACAAATGTGCGATGACGAAACATCGGCTAAGAGATAACAAGGCATCATGGCAAAGATGGCGAAACATCGATAAAATAGATGACAAAACATCACACCTAACAATGATATTTAGAATAAAAGTAGGATAACAAATATGTGCGATGGCGAAACATCGACTTCAAACAAATGTGCGATGGCGAAACATAGGCTAAAAGATAGCACAGTATCATGACAGAGATGGCAAAACATCAATAAATCGGATGACGAAACATCACACCTAACAATGATATTGAGAATCAAAGTAGGATAACAAACATATGCGATGGTGAAACATCGGCTTCAAACAAATGTGCGATGGAGAAACATCGGTAAACTAGGTTTAAAAGAAAAGCCAAGAGGCACACAGACAAAGCAAGATTGGTTTGTATCTTTTAATCTGAAGAAGGGTTTAAGTTTTTTAGAAATGTTTTTATGATTTGCCAAGAAAATAGTTTTTTTGTTTTAAGATGCAAAATGCAAAGGAAGGAAAAAATCACTAAAGGAAACTAGCCTAGCACTATCCCTAGTGTTATCATAAAATACTTGACCCTAAGGTTGAGGATAAAGGAAAATCCTACCCTAACTTACATGTTAAAAGGAGCTTAATAAAACTATCCTATAGGGAACATGCAATGAGAGCGAAGTCGTGATCTCAATTTCTAAATTGAGTGACTCATCGATCAACAATTAAAGAAGAAAAGCAATAAACATCCCATAGGGAACATGCAATGAGAGTGAAGTCATGATCTCAATTTATAAATTGAGTGACTCATCGATCAACAAGAAAAGAAGAAAAGGAATAAACTTCCTATAGGGAACATGCAATGAGAGAGAAGTCGTGATCTCAATTTCTAAATTGAGTGACTGATCGATCAACAGCAAACACAACACATGTATTAGACAAAAACCAGAGGGCCTCCTGACATATATCAGCAACAGAGGTCCCATCATGCAGTCAGAGAACTATACAAAATGAAGATGCGAGAAAGGAAGTAGTACAATACCAAATAGATAACTATCTGTAGCAATCAAGCAAGAACAAAAGAAACCCAGAGAAACTTCAAGCAAGCTGGCATCAGTAGACAAATCGAGTCAGGAATTACACCATCAGGATGTAAGTAATTTATCAGATATGAACAAACCCCAGGGGCAATATGTAACCTCACAATCAGATGCATATATCCTGCATGGAATATCAAATATGCCAAACACAATAGTAGTGCCAATGAAATAAGTTTTATTTCACAAATAAAGTGAAACACAAAAGCCTTAGGTCAAAAGTGGAAACTTTCTCAAAGTACCTCGCACATTCAACAACCAAGTTAGTATTCCATATGGTGAATGATGGTTCATACATGGGATGGATGTAACATTATGAAATAAGAACAACATAATAAAAATTATCAAACATTAGACATGATAGAAACATGATAAAAAAAGAGGAAACAGACATATGCATAAATTAGGTCAAAAGAATCAGAGAAATGTTGCTCCTTTATATCACGATGTTGAGTTGACAATTGAATATCAATAAAGGGTCATAGGAGCTTGAGAACAATATGAACAAAGACCATGAAGGTCGGTAGCAAATACATTTCAAACAGTCTCAAACAAATCATCACAACTCATAAGCACAATAGAAGAGGAATTCCATACAATTCATTAAACGGTTCAAACATTCAAGCATGGGACATTGAGTCAAAATGGTTTGATGCTACCATGATTAATAATAATCAAAATGATCATTAGGTTCCCAATTATAGGCCTCACTCAAGTTCATTGGCCATCAAGCAAATTGTAACAAGACATGCAACATCAATTGGATACCTTCACTTCAAAATTACATCAAAAATGGAAATAAAGGTCCATAATTCAAACCAAAAAAATATTAGCATCTTTGAAAGGTATATAAGTCAGAATGCAAGCCCTAAGGTCATGAATGACTGAGGAAGAGACCAAGTGAAGCCCAAAGTTCAAGACTAGTTGGCAAAACTACCAAACTAGACAAGTTTTCAAAATAATTTGTGGAAAAATGTCAAACCAAGTTAAAAAAAGTCAAGATAAATGGTTTAAGTTCCCCAATACATCCATGAACCCTAATAAAGACTTGAAACCTATTGAAAATCCATGGCATGGTGGTTTTAAAAATGAAACTTGCACCAAAAGCAACAAAACCCTAATTTTTGACTTTTAATCTCAAATATTGGTTAAGTAAGATCAAGATTCAAACAAATTAAACCAAGATCATACAAATCATCAAGAAACCCTAAATGTCAGAAAATATATTTTCACACTTTTTTTGAATTAAGGAAGAGCCAAAATGAAATTAAATTCAAACAATTAGTCCATTAACAATTATTCACATCTCAAAAAAACATTTAAATAAAAAATCAAAAAAATGGCCAACCAAAATTATATTCAAATATTAGAACTAAAAACACATATCCCTGATTTTTTGTGGAATTTTTGAATTAAAGTAAATATTAAAATAAAAATTAACCCAAACTATTAGCAATTAAACTATTTTTTAAGTGAAAAAATGTAAACCCTAAGCAAAAATCCCAAAAGGGTCAAAATAAAAATATGTTCAGATTCTAAGATTAAAAACAAGCTTGCATGATTTTTTTGAGAATTTTTGAATCAAAGGAAGTATTAAAATAAAAATTCAAAATAAACCTCTCAAATTAAAATTCTAATCAAAAATAGAAAATATGCTAAACCAATTTCAGAATCAAACTTTACATTATTTTATGAGTCTAGAACATTTTTTGTGGAATTTTTTGGATCAAAGAAATATTAAAATAAAAATAAACTTTGAACAATTAATTAATTAAACTTTTGAAATTTTTAACCAATCAAAACATTTTAGAAAAATCCAAAAAAAATGGCAAATTCTAGAAAATAATATTGGCTTATAGTAATTTTTCCATGATTTTTGAAAGTGTTTTGATCAGAAAATAAAATCAAACAAAATGCCAAATAAAACAAATAATTCGAATAAGCCAAAAATTCAAACGGACCAATGAGAAAGCGCCACCACATAATCTTCAACCTTTGCACAACTCAAAAACGCACGCAACTCTCAGGTTTAGGGCTCATGTTCAGATCAGCATAACATACTCAATTTCACATCATTTCTTATGAAATCAAGGGCAAATTAAAGCTAGAATTTCATACTTCACATTGTAATTTGAATCAAATCGAAACATCAACCACATTGTTCACAATCAAGTCAGGAATATGAGCAAAATCATTCTGAATCACAAGTTTCAGGGTACTCAATCATGCATAATTCACCAAATTAAACGCTATAAAGCTTCAGAAACATTCTAACAACATCAATGAACACAAATCCAAGCTCAAACACTTTAATAAATAAGCACATCTCAGAAATTGAAGTTTAGCATTATTACCTCAAGGCGAAAAGTGCTCTACTGTCTCCTTCACTCCAGATGCGAACAAATGGTGCTGGCTTGATCTACTCCCTTTACTGAAGCTGAATCCACAAGAATTTTGAAGAAAACACCAAAGAATTGAGAGAATCGAATCAAGTTGCAGAAGAAGTGTGTAAAGCTCATATCCATAATTCTTGAAAATGGAGCCTCCTCCTCGTGAAATGAGGCTTACAGTGCACTATATAGTGTGAGTAGAGAAGGTTAGAAAAGGAATTTGGTGTTCCAAGTTGTCCAAGGGCTTGATTGGAAAATTTTGGCAAAAATAAAGTGTGCACAAAATTAGCTATTTTGCTCGTGCATTCTTTGGCTTCCTATGCATTTTATGGGCCAAATAAATTCAGAAAATCATGCTTAGAATCTTGGCCCTTAATTCCATCTGATCAGAAACTGTTGGAGCTTTTGCAATTTTGGGCAAGTTTTGTATTTTTTCATTCAAGCAAACACCAAGGTCCATGGAACACGAAATGGATGATATTATGGGCCTTAGCAAGTCACTAATAGGTCATGGGCTGGATTAGGAACAAAGAGAATGGCTGAAACTTGAGTTTTCATGAATTGGCCATTTTGCTTATTTGTCAAGTTTCAATAAAATGCTCCAAAATTCCAAGACTTATAACTTGCTCATGCTTTTGAATTTTGACACAAAACAACATAGTTTGGAAAGGTATTGAAAATATCTACAAACCCTTAGTTTAGGGTTTTTGCAAATTAATCCATCAAGGTCCACAAAATTTGTCTTGAAATTCATTAATTTTAGAAAATGACCCATAATTTTGTGACTTCAAGAGTGAAAGATAATTCTCTTAGCTTTCCAAGCATATTTCATTTGTATCTTCTTGATCAAGGGTGAATAAAATATGAAATTTTGAAATTAAGTCCTTATTTTCCAAAATTAGTAACTTTTAGGGTTTCTTCAAGAACAAGTTTCAACCCATACCTCAATATCTTTGATCCAATGACCAAAAAGGACTTGCAATATGAAAAGTACATCCTTGAATTGATGTTTGACCAAAAATTCACTTGGTCAACCTTGACTTTGACTGATTTTGACCAAAATGACCATTTTGCCCCTCTGAATCAATTGATCCATTTCCCTTCAAAATTGATGATCAAAACTTCAAACATATGATCTTCCAAATATGTAGAGGCCATGTACAAAGTTTCACTTCAAAATTCCCAAGGAAACCTGATAAAAACTCAAACCCTAGTTTTGGTCAACACCTCAGGAGACTGATGAATCATCTCCAAAACTTCAAATCCTTTGGGCATCATGACCAATCCCTTGTGCAAAGACTTTTTAAATACCAAAGAGATGTTATAGCCCACTAAATCAAGACTTGTACATTGGCCAATAGCCTTTCTCAAACAAAACCCTAATTTGACCGGTGAATCCAAAGAGTGAATCTCCTTGTGATCAAACACAAACTTCAATCCTCTGGTGATTCAAAGAGATGTATAAAATGTCTTGAGCTATGCCATAATCTTTGAGCTTGAAAAGATCCAAAGGTTTAGATAATAAGATTCTACTTGAGCAACTTTTCAATGTAGTCAACCTTCAAAGCTTGAGGAAAACTTGATAACCAAAGTACTTTGATCCTATCACAATGTATGAATGCAATGCACTATGATGTTCATGATGAAACATAAGCCTAAATCAAGAGGGTAAATTTTAGGGTGCAACAGATGTCAGAAATATTGTCGGGGCTAGCAAGGTCACCATAAGTGGAAGACTTTTTTCTCCCGAGATTTCCCCTCCGACTATTCACAAACCTGTTGTTATTCCATCTGCTAGTACATCAGCTACTATCCCAGTTCCTATTCCAGTTATCACCCCTGTTGCCGAGCCATCTGGGACTCGGGGCAAAGAAATCACAAGTGAGCCTCCCTGGACGGAGGCACCTAAGAAGATCATTGTGGAAACCTCTAAGCAGGAGATAGAGGAAATTCTGAAGATTATCAAGAAGAGCGACTACAACGTAGCCGAGCAATTGGGGCAGAACCCGTCAAAAATCTCCATGTTGTCCTCGTTATTGTGTTCTGAAGCCCATGCAAAGGATTTAATTACTTTCCTCAAAACTACGCATGTGCCACAGGAAAATTCTGCCGATCAATTCAAAGATTGCGTAGCTAGTTTGACTACCGACAACGGGTTGGGTTTCTCAGATGCAGATCTGACTACTAAAGGAAGAAATCACAATGATGCTCTGCATGTCTCGATCGAGTGCGTGGGCACTACTATAGCCCATGTATTGGTGGATACCGGGTCCTCATTGAATGTTTTGCCAAAGAAAGCACTAGACCGTCTGGACTGTGATGGTTTGATTTTAAAGCCGAGCAATATTGTGGTCAGGGCTTACGACGTGTCAAAAAGGATGGTGCACGGGGAGGTGGACGTCCCTGTTAAAGTTGGCTCTCAGATTCTTGCTTGCTGGGTCGCCCTTGGATTCATAAGGCTGGGGCAGTGACTTCTACGCTCCATCAAATGTTGAAATATCCGGTAAAGGGGAAGATTGTTACGGTGAAAGGAGAAGAGGAGTACATGGTGAGTAATCTCAATTCCTTTCGCTATATGGAGATGGATGGGGAGTTTATCGAAACCCCGTGTCAGAACTTTGAAGAGGTCCCCCAGACTTTGGTGTCAACTGAAGTTGCTACTAACAAACCTCTGATGAAGATGGCTTCCCTCAAGGATGCCAGGGCTGTAATTGAAAAAGGTGGGTGTGCAAATTGGGGTCAGCTCCCTGATTTCGCGCACAAAACTGACAAATTTGGTTTGGGCTTTACTACAGGGGATCAAAGGGTTGTTAGGTGCGCGCGGTTTGGAAGACCTCCTCTGCACATCAGTAATCAGGGAGTGAATGCAATTGAGGATAGTGAAGAAGATTCAGATATCGGCAGCTAGATCTACCCTACAACCAATGGTGGATTGAACAACTGGAGGACGAAGGACATCATACCTGTTTCTTTTATTCCACAGTAATTTACTTTTGTTTTGAGATGTGTAATAAATAGTTTGAAACTTTACGGCCCGGTGCCTTGCCCGAGGCACCTTGGCTTTGCTTGTGAGGGATTATTATTTGTCATTTTCATATATCATCAATAAAGCATTGGACGTTTTCTTGCATTACAAATTTTGTGCTCCTTGTTTTTCTTTTCTATCTCGCACTTTATCAAAAACAACTATTGTCTTACACACACTCACGTATCAAAATGCAGATCCATATCCACTCTGGAGCCCATTGATAACAACTTTGCTACTGCCAGTTATGCCTTCTAAAATCCGATCAACCAAGTCGAGGACGAAGGTGAGGATGATTGTGAGGTGCCCAGAGAACTTGCTAGACTGTTACTACAGGAAGAAAGGGCCATACAACCTCATGAAGAGCCAGTTGAATCAGTAAATTTGGGTACCGAGGAAGACATGAAAGAGGTTAAGATAGGTGCGAATTTGGAGCCCAGTGTCAAACAATGGTTGATACAGATTCTACACGACTATGTTGATATCTTCGCTTGGTCTTATGAAGATATGCCTGGTTTGGACACTGACATTGTGGTACATTGCCTGCCAACCAAAGAAGACTGCCTTCCGGTAAAGCAGAAAGTTTGCCGTATGCGCCCTGAGATGTCTGAGAAAATCAAAGTTGAGGTCATGAAACAGTTTGATGTCGGGTTTCTAGCTATCACTTCTTACCGGCAGTGGGTTACCAACGTTGTTCCGGTTCCTAAGAAAGATGGTAAGGTGCGGATGTGTGTGGACTATACAGATCTGAACAGGGCAAGCCCCAAGGATGATTTCCCACTTCCCCACATCGATGTTCTGGTCGACAACACCACACAACATAAGATCTTCTTCTTTATGGATGGTTTTTCTGGTTACAATCAGATCAAAATGGCTCCCGAGGACATGGAGAAGACAACCTTCGTTACACAGAGGGGCACCTTCTGTTACAAGGTAATGCCTTTCGGGTTGAAGAATGTTGGGGAAACTTATCAGCGCGCCATGGTCGCTTTGTTCCACGACATGATTCACCATGAGATTATGGTTGCAAAACTGGACTTCAAAAAGGAAGGGGTGAGACAAAACTCAACCGACAGAGTATAGGCGAAACTAAGCTCTGTAAAGGAAAACGTACGCGGGTGAGGAGACGAAACTCTGAGCTCGACCCAAAGCAAAGTGGCTAGAGTGCGTGATTCTAGGAACACTTGCTAATCTCAACCAAGATATGCAGTATGAAGGAACTGAATGAATCCCAGAAATGAGGAACAAAAGCGAGACGAAACTCGACTCAACGACTAGTCAGACGAAACTAAACTAGATGAGTACCAGGACGAAACTGGATTTCACGCACAGGTAACGAGGTGAAACTCGACCCATAGCAAGGATATGAGAGTCCATGTTTCTGAGAGCACCTGCTGGTCTCAGATCAATGGATAAACAAAGACGAAAACTGATAGGAGCATCCAAAGAACAAATGAGACTAATTTCAAACCAGGGATGCAATACGAACACTGCACTTGGTAAACGAACACCGTCAAAGGGTCCAAGGTACGAAAACAAAGACGAGACGAAACTCGATTTAATAACTAGTTAAGCGAAACTAAGCTAGATGAGTACCAGGACAAAACTGGATTTCATGCACAGGCGACGAGGTGAAACTCAACTCAAAGCAAGGAGATTAGGGCGTACACCTAAAAACATGCTGAAAGCGAATATCAGGACGAAACTGGTATTCGAAAAGGTGCATCAATAGACATTGGAACAAACCGGAGAGGGTAGTGAAAACTAAAACCGAGAAGATCGTGTCAGGGAGAAACTGAACTACAGTCAAAAGTGGACAATCAAACAAACAAAAGATTGACGTCAGAAGGATATTGGTATGGGGAGTAAACTGGTATAAAGAGGGCAAAAACCTCGCTGGAGATTTGATTCGAAGTATTAGCAAAAATCACTGGGGATGACGGAAATAATAATAGCTTATGTTCTGATGTATGTTTGAATTATTTTTATATAGCGCAATTCTCTATGTGATGGAAATGCTACGCGTTTTGGTAGATGCAATGTAATGATGCATGTTTAAAAGTTCACTGGGGGAACAACCAATTGAGAAGCCAATAACCAAGAAGTCAGAATCTGACCAGACTTGCAAAAATAAATTGCAAAAATCCAAAGGAGAGGATACAAGGAACCACTACAGAGGGAACCTCGAAGAGATGGAGCTTTGCAGGGAATAACATCCGAGCAACCAGTAGAAACGGGTCACAAACATTGAGGGGGGTGGGCTACAAAAATAAATTGCAAACTCCTATAGAAAATCAGATCGACCCTGTAGCTTCTAGAGAAGATTAGACATTGAGGGAGAAGATCAGGGCAAGACTGTAATCTCTGGAAAAGACAGTACGCGGCCGTGTCGAAGATGATGTCAAGACAACAAAGCCGACGTAAGAGGTGGAAACCTTCGCCAAGAGAACAAAGCTCTGCTGAGGAAGCGGGACTTTGCCGGGGATACAAAACCTTTTTGAAGATTCTTGTTGGAGAGAGCTTTTCTTGGAATACAACCTTTGGATGAATCACGTAGATAGTCACACAGTACCGACTTTACTGGGGAATAAAAGAAGACTTTTAACATAAGGATGCCCCGGTAATAGATCGGCTGGGGAATGAGAGGTCAAAGCGAGGGATCTCTGTTGGCAATTCTATTGGGGAGTTGAAACTTCTTCAGAATGTGAGTTCCTACTTAAACGACCCTACTGGGGATGGGCGGCTCATCCAAACTTGAAGTCTTAGAATGAAGCTTTTTTTTTCTTCCGAAAATCCCTGGGGCAACAAACCTTTGCTACGGAAACGAAACTTCACTGGGGATAAGAAACTTCCCAGGGGATAAGAAGAATCCTAATCATACATGGGCTCTATCAAAAATAGAAGAAATCCAAACATTCCCTTCCTGACAATCATTAGGCTCTTTACAGGTGTTCAATGTGTAAACTCTTTTTAATGTCAAGCAACTGTTTTGCATACAGAAAGATGTTTATTTTGGGAATGACAGACTTGATGCGATGATTATTTAAACCTTGAAGTTGAAAATCTTAACAAAATGTCGCATCTCTGTTGTGAACGAATCACTGGCTAGAGTGCAAAAATTTCAAAACTTTTCTTCCCCTTTTTAAATAAAACGAGTCAAGTTGCGGGTGATAAGATACCAACACGGCTATGAAACACATATTTGGGGAGTTTAGGAAATGTTATCCTGTTGTAGTATGCTTTCGAGTTAAATCCTTGTTTCAGTTAGGACTTTTAGAGGTTGTAACGTGGCCTGGTTCGATGTTTTTTTTTAGAAAAAAGTTTTTCAAGGCTCAAGTTATTTGGTGCCCACCCCCTTCGTGATATTCTCCTGTCCTAAGTTCAGTTGACTTATCATAAGCATTCATTTTTCCAAGAGGATTTGTAATGGTTGAGTGATCACGACAAATTCTCCAACATGATTGTCACTTTTGCTACTTTTGTTTTTGATATTATTGTTCTTCTTCTTTTTTTTTTGATGAAAATTTTATTGAACAATTTTCTTTTCGGCCTTTTAGGCTCTCTTTTCCCTAACTTTTTCCTGGACAAAATCTTTTGAATTTCAATTTTGGAAGTCCAGCGGGATGCCCTAACTTTTGCCTAAGCGACTTGTTTCCAAGTTTCGACTTAGCGGGGCTTTTTGTTTCTTTCTTATTCATGCTTTCCACTTTGAACAAGTCAATATGACTTTAGGTCTTTGAACTTTTTCTTTCTTTCTCTTTTTTTGTTGTTGAAGAAAACAAATGCCTCATTCCTTGGTCGATGAGGGATAGCCATTATTGTATCGATTCGATCTCAACCTCAGGATTTTGTGAGGAAATGAAAATCATGGTTTTGACATTTTCCCTGATCTCATGATGTGAAAGATAAAATGTGATGATCCTCAGATGGGACATTCCTTCTGAAATTTGAATGCTTGGTCAAATCAACTAAACATCTACCCTGCCCCTGGTAAAAAAAACAATTTTTTTTGAAAGAAAAAGAAACTCCTACTTCAAAGACTTAGAGGGGTTAAAGAGGGTCTAACTCCCTTGTATCTCTGGTGTTTGGGGATCGAAACAATGCATGTACATCGTCAACGGGGTTCTACTCAAAAGTATACCACTACAATCATTGTTTTTAGCTAAACTCCTTCCTCCAAAATCTTGGCTAAGCAAAAGAATTGGCACAGTTGGTATCAAAATGCCCGAAAAATCGATTTAAAGAGTGGTACTGTATTAAGAAAAATGAAACAATTCTTTTTCAAGGCAAAACATTCAATGCATCAAGATTGACATTAAACTATAAACAAAATCATATATGCAGACAATGTTAAAACAATCAATCAAGATAACACATGAAAGTACGGCAAATAAACGTAATAAAAGCCATTATGGGGAAGAAGTATCTCCAACCAGGTTCACCGGTCCTGCTGACCCGCCGTAACCTTGATATTACCCTGACCTCACGACCTTTACCAACATTACGGAACTATGAAACAAAATGGCAAGGCATCCACCAACAAAGTGACTGAAAATTCTATCAATCAAAGAACCAAGCACGCCCCTTGCACAGTAGTAGTGGTGTTTGTTATCCGTATTTCAAGCGATGAACTAGCCATGACTTAAATTACCATTTTCGTGTAAGTCCCACGAAGTTTATATGCACATGCTTATAAAAAATATTGGACGTTTTTTTTGCAAACAAAATAGTAAAAAGGGAGAAAAGAAAAGCATGCGTATACTTGAAAGAAGATATTATTTTGATTTTAAGAAATCAGCCTGTGAAAAAGGCATTTACATTTAAAAGCAAGTAATTACAAAATCAAAGCAAACAAGTGTTTACAAATGGCAATGTGAATGTGAATATCCATCGAGTCCCAACTCTGCTATGACTCTTACGACTTTCACGTTTTCAGACAGGTCTTTCTTGGATTAGCTTCGAGCTTATGCCAGGCGATGGATCAAAGGAAAGAAACAAAGAAGCTCATGCCGAGCGTAGTCATTTGCTTTAAGTCCCTAACTTTTGCCTGAATCGCCCTTTCGGGTTTTCGATTCACCAGGACACCCTCTTTTTGCCTAAATCGCCCTTTCGGGTTTTCAGTTTAGCGGGTTTTATTATTTTTATGCAAAGTATTTTTTAACTTCGTTAGCATTCACAGGGAGAGGGAAGTACTCTCCATCCATAATTGTGAGTTTCATTGCTCCTTCGGAGAAAACTTTTCTGACCATGAAAGGACCTTCATAAGTTGGAACCCACTTGCCCCTGGGATCTCCCTGGGGAAGAATTATCCTCTTTAGCACAAGTTCACCTGGCTTGTAACACTGAGGCCGTACCCTCTTATCAAAAGCTTTCCTCATCCTTTGCTGGTATACCTGACAATGACATACATCCGTCAGCCTCTTCTCGTCAATAAGTTCCAACTGATCCAGTCGATTTTGTACCCATTCACTTTCATCTAGCTCAATATCTCTCATGACCCTAAGAGAAGGAATCTCGACTTCTACCGGCAATACTGCTTCCATGCCGTAAACCAATGAAAATGGGGTTGCCCCGGTCGAAGTACGCACCGTGGTGCGATAACCATGTAAAGCAAAAGGCAGCATCTCATGCCAATCCTTATAGGTTACCACCATCTTCTGCATAATTTTCTTGATATTTTTATTGGCCGCTTCGACGACGCCGTTCATCTTTGGTCTATATGGGGAAGAATTATGATGCTTGATTTTGAAGGACTCACAAAGCTCCTTCATCATTTTGTTGTTCAAATTAGACCCATTATCGGTAATGATCTTTTCAGGCACTCCGTAGTGACAAATAATATTGTGCTTAATGAACCGAGTTACCACTTGCTTGGTGACATTGGCATAGGATGCAGCTTCGACCCATTTCGTAAAATAATCGATGGCAACCAGAATGAGACGTTGCCCATTGGACACAATCGGTTCAATTTTACCGATCATATCGATTCCCCACATCGCAAACGGCCAAGGGGAGGTCAAGACGTTCAAAGGTACTGGAGACACATGCACCTTGTCAGCGTAGACTTGACATTTGTGGAAAACCTGTGCATGATTGTAACAATAAGTCTCCATGGTGGACCAATAATAACCTGCTCGCAGGATCTTTTTAGCCATGGTATGCCCGTTGGAATGGGTCCCGAAGTCACCTTCATGTATCTCCTCAACGATTCTAGCTGCTTCTTTCTTGTCAACACATCTGAGCAGTAATCCGTCATGATGCCTTCTATAAAACACACCACCACTGAGAAAGAACTTGGCCAAAAATATTCTCAAGAACTTCTTATCTGTGACGGATGCCCCCTCAGGGTACTCTTGTGTTTCCAGATATCGCTTAAAGTCATAAAACCAAGGGTTACTATCTGGTTCCAAACTGGTCTCAAAACAGAAAGCTAGCTCACTCAAACTTCTGATAGTAATGGAAGGTGCCTCATTAGCCCACTTAACCTTGAACATGGAGGACAAAGTTGCCAGTGCATCAGCTAGATTGTTTTCTTCTCTGGAATGTGTTCAAACATGATCTCTTCGAAGTACGAATCAACTTCATAACATGCTCACGATACAGAGTTAGGTTCTGATGGCGAGTCTCCCAATCTCAATTAATCTGGATGATAACAAGATTGGAATCCCCGTAAACTTTCAAAAATTTAATGCGCAGGTCGATCGCCGCTTCAATGCCATAAATGCAAGCTTCATATTTGTCCATGTTTTTAGTGCAATCGAAACAAATACGAGCCGTGGAAGGAATGTGGTATCCCTCAGGGAAAGTGATAACAACTCCGACGTCGTTGCCCATGGCATTAGAGGCACCATCGAAAACAAGCGTCCAACGTGATCCCGGCTCGGGTCCTTCGTCTGGGTCTGGCATATTACAATCCCGAATATACACAAGTTCTTCATCTGGAAAATCAAACTTCATCGGTTCATAATCGTTCATGGGCTGATGAGCAAGATGGTCGGCCAATATACTACCCTTAATTGCTTTTTGAGTAGTGTATTGGATATCATATTTGGTGAGTATCATCTTCCAATGGGCTACCCTGCCTGTAAGAGGTGGCTTCTCAAAAATGTACTTGATTGGATCCATTTTGGATATCAAGTAGGTGATGTGAGTTAACATGTATTGCCTCAGACGTTTGGCGGCCCAGGCAAGCGCACAACAAGTCTTTTCCAGCAATGAGTACCTCGACTCGCATTCCGTAAACTTCTTACTCAAGTAGTAAATAGCCTGTTCTCTCTTCCCTGTCTCGTCGTGCTGACTGAGGACACAACCCATTGAGCTCTCCAACACAGTTAAATACATGATTAGTGGCCTTCCTTCCACTGGCGGCATGAGTATCGGAGGTTCCTGCAAATACTCCTTTATTTTGTCAAAGGCCTTCTGACAATCCTCATTCCATTTCACTGTATGACTTTTCTTTAATAACTTGAACATAGGTTCGCAGGTGGCTGTGAGATGAGAAATAAATATAGAAATGTAGTTTAACCTTCCCAAGAAGCCACATACTTCCTTCTCTGTCCTTGGCTCAGGTATTTCCTGTATCTCTTTTACCTTGGCCGGGTCCACCTCGATACCTTTCTCACTTACAATAAAACCCAACAGCTTACCGGATCTCACCCCGAAGGTGCACTTATTCGGATTCAACCTTAGCAAGAACTACCTCAGTCTCTCGAACAATTTTTCCAGATGAACAAGATGTTCCTCTTCCGTGTCAGACTTAGAAATCATATCGTCTACATATACCTCAATCTCTTTGTGAATCAAGTCATGAAAGAGAGTGACCATGGCGCGCTGATATGTTGCCCCGACATTTTTCAAACCAAACGACATCACTTTATAACAGAAGGTTCCCCAAGGCGTGATGAATGTTGTTTTCTCCATATCCTCCGGAGCCATCTTGATTTGATTGTAATTCGAAAAGCCATCCATGAACGAGAACACCTTGGAATGAGCAGTATTATCGACCAACACATCAATATGCGGAAGAGGGAAATCGTCTTTGGGGCTGGCCCTGTTTAAATCCCTATAATCCATGCACATCCTGACTTTACCATCTTTCTTGGGCACAAGCACAATATTTTCAATCCATGGCGAATAATTGACAACCTTTAAGAAATTTGCGTCCAACTACTTCTGGACCTCCTCCTTGATCTTCTTGGACATCTCAGGATGAGTTCTTCAGAGCTTCTGCTTGACAGGAGAACAACCTTCTTTGAGCAGTAGTCGATGCACCACTATGTCTGTATCCAACCCAGGCATATCCTCATAAGACCAAGCGAAGATATCAGAATACTCACGGAGTAGCTTGATCAATCTGGCCTTTATACTTTCTTCGAGATCTGCCCATATCTTGACCTCCTTACCTCTTCGGTGCCAATATTCACCACCTCAATTGAATCCTGATTCGGCTGGATAACCTTCTTCTCTTGTTTTAACAATCTTGCTAATTCCTCCGAAAGATCACAATCCTCATATGCTTCTTCTTCGGCTTGATAAATAGGAGTATAAAAGTCATAATAAGCCATAGCAGAGTCATTATCGATATAATCGATGGTGGAAGTGCATCTGCATGAATGACATTTTGCATTTTTTAGTGACAGTGCGTGGAAAGAGAAACATTGCCTTTTAAATAAAAAAGAAATGGAGCAAAATTTTGAATGCAAAAACGTCGTTTATTTCATGATAAACTTGAAAAATAAACATGGTGGCCCTACACGAATGATCCACTATGCCTTGGGCAGAGCGTAGGAATTATGATATGATAATAAAAGAAACAAGAAAATTACTCCTCAGCACTTGAAACTTGGATAACATCCACAGAAGCCCAATTATTGAGTGTCTGGCCTGGAATACTCAGACGAATCCAATCTTCGATATTGTAGTCATCAGGCCTATCGTCGCCAATTGCATTGACGTGTCCTTCTTGAGTAGTACAAGGGCGGGAAAACTTCACAGGAGTAGATAAACTGGATGCTCTGGGAACTGCACTCTGCTGACCTGGGCTAAAACCAAGACCAAACCTATCAAACTATGGAGTAACTTCCAACACCTGACCCCAACCTTCAGGGTCACCACCTTCCACCATAGCTCTCGCATCCTTGAGAGAAGACATAACAGTTTCCAGTTTCCTTTTCTGCTCTGGAGGAGGAAAATTGACAACATGAACTGTCTCAAACGCCTGAAATGGAGTCTCATGTATCTCGCCTTCAACTTCAACATAACAGAATGACATCAAATGACTCATGATGTACTCTTCCTCGCCACACACAGTTATTACCTTTCCTTCTGCAGGATACTTGAGTTTCTGATGAAGAGTAGAAGTGACTGCCCTTGCTCTATGAATCCACAGCCTCCCCAACAAGCAACAATATGCTGGCTGTATATCAATCACGAAAAAGGTAGCCGTGAAGGTGCGAGGACCAATCTTAATTGGTAACTCCACCTCCCTAAATACTGACCTTCGAGACCCATCAAACGCATTCACCATCAAATCACTAGGGCATAACTCTAGTCGAGAATAATCAATCTTCATCAATGCTGACTTGGGCAATACATTCAAAGACAATCCAATATCTACCAAAACCCGGGATAAGGTAGTGCCCCTGCACTCCATCGAAATATGCAATGCTTTGTTATGGTCTGGTCCCTCTGGAGGAAGATCAAAATCTGTGAAGCCCAAACCATTCCCGGCAGATATATTAGCACAAACATTCTCGAACTGATTGACTATTATCTCATGTGGCACGAATGCATTCTTTAACAACTTCATCAAAGCATTTCTGTGAGGTTTTGAATAAATCAACAGAGACAAGATAAACATATTAGAAGGAGTATGGCTCAGATGATCAATTATGCTATAATCAGTCTTTCTGATAATTTGCATTAACTCTTCAACCTCATCGGGAACTGAAGAAGCTTCTGGTATCAGAATTTGTTGAGTCACATTGGCTGGCGTAACTCTTGGATTACCAATCATTGCCTGCTATTTTCCTTTTTCTCTTGCAGAAGCATCTGCCGCATCTTGCACATTGGAAGGACCAAATACTCTCCCGCTTCTAGTCATTCGACCCACACCAGAAAAGTTATGGACTTCCTCTGCATCACCTTCAACATGTTCTTCCTCAGACAAACGAGCATTAACCTCCTGCTTTACCCCATGGTAATAAACATCGGCACCATAATGCCACGGGACCGCCTTCTCACTGGTATACGGCATGGGACCAGGTACCGTAATCATCAGAGGGGGTGCCCTTGATGGGGCAGGAATGCGCGCAGGGGTGTAAGGAATAGATATTACAGCAACATCCTCTTTGGTGACCTTATGGTAGCTCGATTTTTTATCAAATTGTAGGAAACCCTCCTTTATCATCAACTGGATGCCTACTTTTAAATCATCATAGCCCTTCGGTTGCTTTCTACACTTGGCACACTCTGAAGTACAACCTGGGAAAATAGCATTATCAAGCAAATACCTCTTAACATACCACAGTGGAGTTGTTACTTGTTCCACATCCATGATTAAATTCAACATTTCACCATTATCATCAATCATATTAACAACACCCCCTCCATGCCTAGGCATTGGGTTCTGAGTAACATTCAGACCAGTCACTGGGGTAAACTCAATTGCCTTAGCATCCAACAAGTCTTATAGTTTGCATTTCAACGCAAAACAATTTTCAGTAGAATGACCAACTCCGCCTGAATGGAATTCACATCTTGCATTAGCATCATAGTTAGGAGGAAGTATTGCGGGTGGTGGTGGCATATTTCTCAAACTGATCAACTTCAAATCAAGCAGGTGGTGGAGCGCTTCAGTAAGAGTTACTGGAAAGGGATCGAATTTCCTTGGCTGCCTCTGTTGTTGGTTATTATACTGACGGGGAGCATCTTGCTGTCTTTGTTGTTGAGGCACTGTATTCGGTCTCTGCTGCAGAGGAGCATTAACAGGAATATAAACAACATTGATTTGTTGGTGCTGACGATCCTCTCTTCTTCCTCTATGAGAGTAAACCGCGCTTGTGTCGCCTTCCTTCTTCTTAGGGTAAGAGTTGAATGGTTTCTTACTGCCCCCTGATGAGCCACCGGAACCTCCAATATGAATTTTCCCCAATTTCGAACCCACCTCAATTCTTTCACCAGCCATAACCAAGTATGCAAATCCTGCCGAAGTACTTCCTATCATGTGCTCATAGAATGGCCCTTGCAGGGTACTCATAAACATATCAATGAGTTCTCTCTCCATGAGTGGAGGTTGAACCCTTGCAGCCAACTCATGCCACTTCTGAGCGTATTCCTTGAAAGATTCTTTCGGTCCCTGTGACATATTCTGTAACTGAGTGCGATTAGGCACCATATCCACATTATACTGATAATATTTGACAAAATCCCAAGCAAGATCATTCCAGCAACGAATATGAGTTTTCTCCAACTTCATGTACCACTCTAGGGATGCTCCAGATAGGCTATCCTGGGAAAAAAATGAATCAAAAGCCCCTGGTCCTCAGTATGTACCGACATCTTCTGGAAATAAGCAATTGCATGAGTAATAGGACATGACGTTCCGTTGTACTTTTCAAATGTCGGAGGCTTGAACTTCGGAGGAACTTTCACCCCAGACACCAACCCGAGATCATTAGCATCCATACCAAGGACTCCTTGCCCTTCCACATCCTTCAAACGCTCTTCCAATAAACAATACTTCATATCCTCAATCTGAAACCCCGGCTCTGAATGCCGAACAGAAAACTGATCTTCATCCTGGTCAAAGTCAGAATCCTGCTCCTGATAATTCCTTACATCGCCCTAATTTACTCTTTTGTTCCCCACAAGACGAGGTCCCGGAGACGGGGGAAACTGCCCTATGTTGCGCACAAAAGAGTTTCGCGGCATCCCATGAAAATTTCCAGCAGGCTGATCTTGCACATCCCCCAATCCTACAGAAATGTCCTGATAGAGCCCTTGATTTCCACCATCCCCTGGATAGCCGCGCTGGTTGTTGACAATGGCAACTAGTTCCTCCTGTCGGCGATTCACATTGGTGATGACCTCCATGAACTGAGTCATCTGAGTATCCATCTGGGCCCTCATTTCAGCGAGTTCAGCTTGAACCTGTTCCATCTGTCTTGGCAAGTTGTTTCTGGTGGAATACTGATGAGTAGTCGTCTTGAATTCTGAATAAGAAAAGCAGCAAAATAAGAAAACCATCTTGGGATAACCTGTAATGTTATGAAATGCATGATGTGCATGATATGTTTGTCATTTCCAAGTATCCAAGAGTCCTTTTATTCATCAGTCACAGTGTGCGACCATACAATCAAAAGAGAAAGGATAATAAGATGAACACTTCAATTATTTACAAACAAAAGAAATGATGTCCAAGTGACTTCGGACAATTAAGAGTAAAATGATAAACAACTAGATACATGTCTTAACAATAAAGCAAAAAGAACTGAGTAATAACATCAATCAATTGGTTCCTTCCAACAATTCTGGGGGTGACCAAATACACCAAAAGTAAATAACAGAACTAAATCTCCGGGACTAAACAAGCTTCAAGATGGTGACAGTACTCTTCAAGTCTGGCTTTCTCTTTCAAAAGTTGAGATGAGACTATTTTACTTTCTTGGAACCGATCTTCCGCGACACGCTTCTAGGCTACTTCCTTCTTAAGCTGAGCATCTTTTTCTTTGAGATGTTTCTACAAGTTCTGAATCTTCTTCCTGTAGCCATTCTCCGATGCTTGAAGCTTCTGAAACTCTTACTGAGTCTTACTCAATTCTTCTTCCATTTCAGCATGAGACCTTTTTCCTAAAACTGGTTGCATCAGAAGTTTCCCCTTGAGCTTCTTTGAGTTTGCGAGCTAAGTCGGCCCTTTCTTGATCTGCCCAATAAAGTTTCATCCCTGCCTCACGGTCCTTTGCACGAAGCTGAATGTTCTCAACATGCACCTGGGTGAACATCTCGGTTGATACCGTGTTACTCAGAATAGTAGGAGGTTTCTCATATAGAGGAGCCGACCTTGCAAATGGTAACCGTAAAATCTTAACCCTGGCTCTAATCCATTCCAAGTAAGGAACCCTAGCAATAGGAACCTTCTTGCCCAAAGTAGTTCTATCCTTCTTGTGAATTCCCTTCCAAGCACTTGTCACTCTTTTTAACATCACAGGATCACTTCCTCTAGCGAAATACACTGATTTAGACACCTCCTCAACCTTTGGCGTCCATCCATTGTATATCCCAATTGACGATAAGCAAGCACAGGATTATAGTTGATACACCCCTTAGTCCCTATGAGGGGAACATTAGGGAAATATCAGCAACTAGTTATAACACTTCGTATTTCCCCCATGTCATAATTCCACCGGATATCAAATGAAGTAAGGTTGACAAGCCTTGATGACCATCAGAGAGAATGCCTGGTATCCACAAAAGGGCCACTTACCGGTAGGTGCAAATTAAACCATTAATACAACATCGAATGACATAAACTTACATTACCACCTTTTCCATGCCTGAAATGAATGGTATAAAGAGTATCTTCCAAGAGTGTCGGTATCGGGTTCTTGTTTCTAAAAACACAAATAGCCGCCAAATCCACAAAATTTCTCTTGTGAGGGAAGAGGATGATCCCGTATATCATGAGAGCAAACAAAGAGCTGAAGTCATTCCAATTCCCCTTCTTTGCCCAGTCTTCAGCTTTCTTCACTAAGAAATCCAAATAAAACCCTGTAGTACCCTCACTCGACTTCCAATTTTCTTTCACCTCTTTCCAACTCAAATGAAGAATTGCAGCAACAACTTCGAACTTCGGCTTTTCTGGAACTTGGAAAAAAGGAACTTCATCGGACAATATAATATTAAGTAGGTACGCGTACTCTTCTAGGGTGGGAACCAGTTGATAATCTTAAAAAGTAAAACACCGTAATTCTTTATCATAGAACTGGAAGAGAGTGATCAAAGCCATTGGATCAACTGGAGTGTTAAGGACTAGTAACAAATTGCCATGATTTTTGTTGAAATTGTTCAGAACATCACTCTTTAGATAAGAACTCAACCTCTTCATCTCAGACACATCAATGGTAGGAATCTGATAAGAGAAAGTATGTCTGGTGGGCTCTTTAACACGAACTGAATCAAACTCAACTGGAGGGAGACCAGCCATTTCTGATGGAAGGAAGACTCTTGAATGTCCCTGGAAAATGACATGCGTATGCTAGTTTTTTTTTACATTATTATTTTTTTAGAAATAAATATGCTATGATGCAACATGACAGGGTCAAAGTTTCACACTGGATCATGGTTGGACCATTACAGAACAACACCACTCATGATCAAAAGAACATCCCAAAAATTCAAAACTATCATGGGAACCTGAGTCACCTTTGCAACACAAAGTCACCAACAATACCTGTACCTGTAAGAAAAGTTTTCCAGCCCCTCTCACGGGTGTAGTCTAGGTCAAGGTAAGGTTAAAAGCCAAATCAGAGTACAAGAGCTCGAATGTCGGTGTCATCATACGATAACACCTATCCGAACTACCTCTGAAGTCATGGGTCTCATGGTCAGGTCTACAAAGCATCCGCCTCATAGCTGCCATGGCCACTCTATTCCTAATTCCTATGGAATTCACTCATAGCCTGGGTACGAGGCCTTTTACCTCATGGAACAACCCACCCACCAAGAAATCCAGAATCCAAACAGTCCAGCCAAATCCAGTATGCAGAAAGTAAAGCGCACATAGGATGCAATGCAAGCAGATAAATATGCAAAGCGGTAAAGTAAACACCCAAAAAGAAAACAAATAGGAGCTAGGATCGACTCCGGAATGGACCATCAAAAGGTCAAACAGTCCCCAGTGAAGTCGCCAGCTGAAACGACGCGGCCGGAACCTGTCATTTGGATGTTAGTGAAACATCAATGAAGTCGCCACCGAACGTCTTTTATCCCGCCGAGAGGGAAAGGTAAACATCGAGAAAACCTGAAAAGGGAGAAATCACGGTCTTTCGACCGAGAGATCAGGTAAGGGAGTCTGTTACGCGAGGGGAAGGTGTTAGCACCCCACACGCCCGTAGTACTCTACGATATCCACTCTTGTTGTCTAATCTAATGGGTGTGGTCAAATCCTATGTCTATGGCTTAAAACTGAAAAGGGAATGCATGCGAAAGGAAAAAAAGTAGGTAAAATAAAAATATATGCTCGATCAGGCCCTACCCTAATGCCTATGTATCCCTTTTAAGGAATCAGAGCAGCCGTAGTTCGGCTCATATATTTTGGTTGGTTTGTGTTTTTTAGTTAAGACAACAAAAACAGGCAAGATGGCAAAACATCAAATAAAACAAAAAAAAACAAACGAAATGGTCAAACATCGACCAAATAATAACAAGGTAGCATGTCAAAGATGGCAAAACATCAAATGATAAAACGGATGACAAAACATCTCACCTAGCAATGATATTGAGAATCAAATCAGGATAACAAACATATGCGATGGTGAATCATCGGCTTTAAACAAATGTGCGATGATGAAACATCGGCTAAGAGATAACAAGGCATCATGGCAAAGATGGAGAAACATCGATAAAATAGATGACAAAACATCACACCTAACAATGATATTGAGAATCAAAGTAGGATAACAAATATGTGCGATGGCGAAACATCGGCTTGTGCGATGGCGAAACAGCGACTAAAAGATAGCACAATATCATGACAGAGATGGCAAAACATCAATAAATTGGATGACGAAACATCACACCTAACAATGATATTGAGAATCAAAGTTGGATAACAAACATATGCGATAGCGAAACATCGACTTCAAACAAATGTGCGATGGCGAAACATTGGTAAACTAGGTTTAAAAGCAAAACCAAGAGGCACACAGACAAAGCAAGATTGGTTTGTATCTTTTACTCTGAAGAAGGGTTTAAGTTTATTAGAAATGTTTTTATGATTTTCCAAGAAAACCGTTTTTTTGTTTTAAGATGTAAAATGCAAAGGAAGGAAAAAATCACTAAAGGAAACTAGCCTAGCACTATCCCTAGTGTTATCATAAAATGGTTAACCCTAAGGTTAAGGATAAAGGAAAATCCTACCCTAACTTACATGTTAAAGGGAGCTTAATAAAACTATCCTATAGGGAACATGCAATGAGAGCGAAGTCGTGATCTCAATTTCTAAATTGAGTGACTCATCGATCAACAATTAAAGAAGAAAAGCAATAAACATCCTATAGGGAACATGCAATGAGAGCGAAGTCGTGATCTCAATTTCTAAATTGAGTGACTCATCGATCAACAAGAAAAGAAGAAAAGCAATACACTTCCTATAGGGAACATGCAGTGAGAGCGAAGTCGTGATCTCAATTTCTAAATTGAGTGACTCATCGATCAACAGCAAACACAACACATGTATTAGACAAAAACCAGAGGGCCTCCTAACATATATCAGCAACAGAGGTCCCATCATGCAGTCAGAGAACTATGAAAAATGAAGATGGGAGAAAGGAAGTAGTACAATACCAAACAGATAACTATCTATAGCAATCAAGCAAGAACAAAAGAAACCCAGAGAAACTTCAAGCAAGCTGGCATCAGTAGACAAATCGAGTCAGGAATTACACCATCAGGATGTAAGCAATTTATCAGATATGAACAAACCCCAGGGGTAATATGTAACATCACAATCAGATGCATATATCCTGCATGGAATATCAAATATGACAAACACAATAGTAGTGCCAATGAAATAAGTTGTGTTTCACAAATAAAGTGAAACACAAAAGCCTTAGGTCAAAAATGGAAACTTTCTCAAATTACCTCGCACATTCAACAACCAAGTTAGTATTCCATATGGTGAATGATGGTTCATACATGGAATGGATGTAACATGATGAAATAAGAACAACATAATAACAATTATCAAACATTAGACATGATAGAAACATGATAGAAAAAGAGGAAACATGCATATGCACAATTTAGGTCAAAAGAATCAAATAAATGTTGCTCCTTTCTATCACCATGTTGAGTTGACAATTGAATATCAATCAAAATGAAATTAAATTCAAACAATTAGTCCATTAACAATTATTCACATCTCAACATAACATTTAAATCAAAAAGTCAAAAAAATGGCCAACCAAAATTATATTTAAATATTAGAACTAAAAACACACATCCCTGATTTTTTGTGGAATTTTTGAATTAAAGTAAATATTAAAATAAAAATTAACCCAAACTATTAGCAATTAAACTATTTTTTAAGTGAAAAAATGTAAACCCTAACCAAAAATCCCAAAAGGGTCAAAATAAAAACATGTTTAGATTCTAAGATTAAAAACAGGCTTGCATGATTTTTTTGAGAATTTTTTAATCAAAGGAAGTATTAAAATAAAAATTACAAAGCAAAAATTCAAAATAAACCTCTCAAATTAAAATTCTAATAAAAAATAGAAAATATGCAAAACCAATTTCAGAATCAAACTTTACATTATTTTATGAGTCTAGAAAAGTTTTTGTGGAATTTTTTGGATCAAAGAAATATTAAAATAAAAATAAACTTTGAACAATTAATTAATTAAACTTTTGAAATTTTTAACCAATCAAAACATTTTAGAAAAATCTAAAAAAAAATATGGAAAATTCTAGAAAATAATATTGGCTTATAGTAATTTTTCCATGATTTTTGAAAGTGTTTTGATCAGAAAATAAAATCAAACTAAATGCTAAATAAAACAAATAATTCAAATAAGCCAAAAATTCAAACGGACCAATGAGAAAGCGCCACCACATCATCTTCAACCTTTGCACAACTTAAAAAACGCGCACAACTCTCAGGTTTAGGGCTCATGTTTAGATCAATATAACATACTCAATTTCACATAATTTCTTATGAAATCAAGGGCAAATTAAAGCTAGCATTTCATACTTCACATTGTAATTTGAATCAAATCGAAACATCAACCACATTGTTCACAACCAAGTAAGGAATATGAGCAAAATCATTCTGAATCACAAGTTTTAGGGTACTCAATCATGCATAATTCACCAAATCAAATGCTATAAAGCTTCAGAAACATTCTAACAACATCAATGAACACAAATCCAAGCTCAAACACTTCAATAAATAAGCACATCTCATAAATTGAAGTTTAGAATTATTACCTCAAGGCGAAAAGTGTTCTACTGTCTCCTTCACAACAGATGCGAACAAATGGTGTTGGCTTGATCTACTCCCTTTACTGAAGTTGAATCCACAAGAACTTTGAAGAAAACACCAAGGAATTGAGAGAATCGAATCAAGTTGCAGAAGAAGAGTGTAAAGCTCAGATCTGGAATTCTTGCAAATGGCGCCTCCTCCTCGTGAAATGAGGCTTACAGTGCACTATATAGTGTGAGTAGAGAAGGTTAGAAAAGGAATTTGGTCTTCCAAGTTGTCCAAGGGCTTGATTGGAAAATTTTGGCAAAAATGAAGGGTGCACAAAATTAGCTATTTTGCTCGTGCATTCTTTGGCTTCCTATGCATTTTGTGGGCCAAATAAATTCAGAAAATCATGCTTAGAATCTTGGCCCTTAATTCCATCTGATCAGAAACTGTTGGAGCTTTTGCAATTTTGGGCAAGTTTTGTATTTTTTTCATTTAAGTAAACACCAAGGTCCATGGAACACGAAATGGCTGATATTATGGGCCTTAGCAAGTCACAAATAGGTCATGGGCTGGATTAGGAACAAAGAGAATGGCTGAAACTTGAGTTTTCATGAATTGGCCATTTTGATTATTTGTTAAGTTTCAATAAAATGCTCCAAAATTCCAAGACTTATAACTTGCTCATGCTTGTTAATTTTGACACAAATGAGCATAATTTGGAAAGGTATTGAAAATATCTACAAACCCTTAGTTTAGAGTTTTTGCAAATTAATCCATTAAGGTCCTCCAAATTTGGCTTGAAATTCATTAATTTTAGAAAATGACCCATAATTTTGTGACTTCAAGAGACCATAACTCTTGATTCCTTGCCAATTTGGACATGAGACTAAAAGGAGTTGAAAGATCATTCTCTTAGCTTTCCAAGCATATTTCATTTGCATCTTTTTGATCAAGGGTGAATAAAATATGAAATTTTGAAATTAAGTCCTTATTTTCCAAAATTAGTTACTTTTAGGGTTTCTTCTAGAACAAGTTTCAACCCAAACCTCAATATCTTTGATCCAATGACCAAAAAGGACTTGAAATATGAAAAGTACATCCTTGAATTGATGGTTGGCCAAAAATTCACTTGGTCAACCTTGACTTTGACTGATTTTGACCAAAATGACCATTTTGCCCCTCTGAATCAATTGATCCATTTCCCTTCAAAATTGATGATCAAAACTTCAAACATATGATCTTCCAAATATGTAGAGGCCATGTACAAAGTTTCACTTCAAAATTCCCAAGGAAACCTCATAAAAACTCAAACCCTAGTTTTGGTCAACACCTTAGGAGACTGATGAATCATCTCCAAAACTTCAAATCCTTTGGGCATCATGACCAATCCCTTGTGCAAAGACTTTTTAAATACCAAAGAGATGTTGTAGCCCCCTAAACCAAGACTTGTACATTGGCCAATAGCCTTGCTCAAACAAAACCCTAATTTGACTGGTGAATCCAAAGAGTGAATCTCCTTGTGATCAAACACAAACTTCAATCCTCTGGTGATCCAAAGAGATGTATAAAATGTCTTGAGCTATGCCATAATCTTTGAGCTTGAAAAGATCCATAGGTTTAGATAATAAGATTCTACTTGAGCAACTTGTCCATGTAGTCAACCTTCAAAGCTTGAGGAACACTTGATAACCAAAGTATTCTGATCCTATCACAATGTATGAATTCAATGCACTATGATGTTCATGATGAAACATAAGCCTAAATCAAAAGGGTAAATTTTGGGGTGCAACAGATGTCAGCAATATTGTCGGGGCTAGCAAGGTCACCAGAAGTGGAAGACTCTTTTCTCCCGAGATTTCCCCTCCGACTATTCACAAACCTGTTGTTATTCCATCTGCTAGTACATCAGCTACTATCCCAATTCCTATTCCAGTTATCACCCCTGTCACCGAGCCATCTAGAAATCGGGGCAAAGAAATCACAAGTGAGCCTTCCCGGATGGAGGCACCTAAGAAGATCATTGTGGAAACCTCTAAGCAGGAGATAGAGGAAATTCTGAAGATTATCAAGAAGAGCGACTACAACGTAGTCGAGAAATTGGGGCAGACCCCGTCAAAAATCTCCATGTTGTCCTCGTTATTGTGTTCTGAAGCCCATGCAAAGGATTTAATTTCTTTCCTCAAAACTATACATGTGCCGCAGGAAACTTCTGTCGATCAATTCAAAGACTGCATAGCTAGTTTGCCTGCCAACAACGGGTAAGGTTTCTCAGATGCAGATCCGACAGCTAAAGGAAGAAATCACAATGATGCTCTGCACGTATCGATCGAGTGCAGGGGCACTACTATGGCCCATGCATTGGTGGATACCAGGTCCTCATTGAATGTTTTGCCAAAGAAAGCACTAGATCGTCTGGACTGTGAAGGTTTGATTTTAAAGCCGAGCAATATTGTGGTTAGGGCTTACGACGGGTCAAAAAGGATGGTGCACAGGGAGGTGGGTGTCCCTGTTAAAATTGGCTCTCAGACTTTTGCATCCACTTTCTATGTGATGGATATTAGAACATCGTATTCTTGCTTGCCGGGTCTCCCTTGGATTCATAAGGATGGGGCAGTGACTTCTACGCTCCATCAAATGTTGAAATATCTGGTAAAGGGGAAGATTGTTACGGTGCAAGGAGAAGAGGAGTGCATGGTGAGTCATCTCAATTCCTTTCGCTATGTGGAGATGGATGGGGAGTTCATAGAAACCCCGTGTCAGAACTTTGAAGAGGTCCCCCATACTTTGGCGTCAACTAAAGTTGCTACTGACAAACCTCCGATGAAGATGGCTTCCCTCAAGGATGTCAGGGCTGTAATTGAAAAAGGTGGGTGTGCAAATTGGGGTCAGCTCCCTGATTTCGCGCACAAAACTGACAAATTTGGTTTGGGCTTTACTACAGGGGCTCAAAGGGTTGTTAGGCGCGCACGGATTGGAAGACCTCATCTGTACATCAGTAATCAGGGAGTGAATGCAATTGAGGACAGTGAAGAAGATTCAGATATCGACAGCTGGATCTACCCTACAACCAATGGTGGATTGAACAACTAGACGGCGAAGGACTTCATACCTGTTTCTTTTATTCCACAGTAATTTACTTTTGTTTTGAGATGTGTAATAAACAGTTTTAAACTTTACGGCCCGGTGCCTTTCCCGAGGCACCTTGGCTTTGCTTGTGAGGGCTTATTATTTGTCATTTTCATATATCATTAATAAAGCATTGGACGTTTTCTTGCATTACAAATTTTGCGCTCCTTGTTTTTCTTTTCTATCTCGCACTTTATCAAAAACAGCTATTGTCTTACACACACTCACGTATCAAAATGCAGATCCATATCCACTATGGATCCCATTGATAACAACTTTGCTACTTCCAATTATGACTTTGAAAATCCGATCAACCAAGCTGAGGACGAAGGTGAGGATGATTGTGAGGTGCCCGGAGAACTTGCTAGACTGTTACTACAGGAAGAAAGGGCCATACAGCCTCATGAAGAGCCAGTTGAATCAGTAAATTTGGGTATCGAGGAAGACAGGAAAGAGGTCAAGATAGGTGCGAATCTGGAGCCCAGTGTCAAACAATGGTTGATACAGATGCTACACGACTATGTTGATATCTTCGCTTGGTCTTATGAAGATATTCCTGGTTTGGACACTGACATTGTGGTACACCTCCTGCCAACCAAAGAAGATTGCCATCCGATAAAGCAGAAAGTTCGCCGTATGCGCCCTGAGATGTCTGAGAAAATCAAAGTTGAGGTCATAAAACAGTTTGATGCCGGGTTTCTAGCTGTCACTTCTTACCCGCAGTGGGTTACCAACGTTGTTCCGGTGCCTAAAAAAGATGGTAAGGTGCGGATGTGTGTGGACTATACAGATCTGAACAGGGCAAGCCCAAAGGATGATTTCCCTCTTCCCCACATCGATGTTCTTGTCGACAACACCGCACAACATAAGATCTTCTCCTTTAAGGATGGTATTTCTGGTTACAATCAGATCAAAATGGCTCCCGAGGACATGGAGAAGACAACCTTCGTTACACAGTGGGGCACCTTCTGTTACAAGGTAATGCCTTTCGGGTTGAAGAATGCTGGGGCAACTTATCAGCGCACCATGGTTACTTTGTTCCACGACATGATTCACCATGATATTGAGTTTTATGTTGATGACATGATCGCAAGGTCCCAGACTGAGGAAGAACATCTTGATCATCTCCAGGAACTGTTTGACAGGTTGAATATGTACAAGCTGAGGTTAAACCCGAACAAGTGCACCTTCGGGGTAAGGTCTGGTAAGCTGCTAGGTTTAGTCGTCAGTGATAAAGGTATTCAGGTGGATCCTGCAAAGGTGAAGGCTATACAAGAGATACCGGCTCCCCGCACAGAAAAGGAAGTTAGAGGCTTTTTGGGATGTCTGAACTACATCGCCCGATTCATTTCACATTTGACTGCTACTTGTGAGCCAATCTTCAAACTGCTGAATAAAGATCAAGTAGTAAAATGGAATGATGAATGTCAGACCGCCTTCGAAAGGATCAAGGAATACCTCCAAGAGCCACCTATTCTGATGCCTCCAGTTGAAGGAAGACCTTTGATCTTATACTTGACAATACTGGATAGTTCAATGGGGTGTGTGTTGGGGCAGCATGACGACTCTGGCCGAAAAGAGCACACTATTTACTACCTTAGCAAAAAGTTTACTGACTGTGAGACCCGATACTCACTGCTTGAGAAAAATTGATGCGCTTTGGCATGGGCTGCTCGTCGGTTGAGACAGTATATGCTGACTCACACCACCTTATTGATATAAAAAATGGATCTAATCAAGTATATCTTCGAAAAGCCTGCCTTGTCCGGAAGAATAGCAAGATGGCAGATGATCTTAACTGAGTATGATATCCAGTACACAACCCAAAAAGAAATCAAGGGGAGTGTATTAGTGGATCATTTGGCGCATCAGGCCGTGGATGACTACTAATCCATGAATTTCGAGTTCCCAGATGAGAACATCATGTTGGTGACCGACTTTAAAGAACCTAGACCAGATAAAGGACCCGAGGAGGGATCCCGATGGTCTATGTATTTTGGTGGAGCTTCAAATGCGTGGGTAATGGAATTGGCGCTATGATAATATCTCCTGAGGGATGTCATACTTTGTTCACCGCCCGATTATGTTTTAACTGCACCAACAATATGGCGGAGTATGAAGCGTGCATCATGGGCCTTCGAGCAGCTATTGACCTGAGGATTAAATTCTTGAGTGTATTCGAAGATTCCGCTCTGGTGATCAGTCAAAGCAAAGGCGAATGGGATACGAAACACCCAAATCTTATTCCTTACAAGGAATATGTACTGACATTGCTCCCACACTTTGAGGAGATAACCTTTGAACACTTCCCAAGAGAGGAGAATCAGTTAGCGGACGCGCTAGCTACCATGTCTTCTATGTTCAAGGTCAGGTGGGACAATGAAGCTCCCTAGATTACCATTGAGAGGTTGGAAGAACCCGTACATTGCTGTGATATTGAGACTGAAGAGGTAGCAGATAAACCCTGGTTTCACGAGGTAAAGAGGTATCTCGAGGCTCAAGAGTACCCCGAGGGTGCATCTGTTAATGATAAGAAGTTCTTGAGAAGGTTCGTGGCGAAGTTCTTCATCAGTAATGGGATCCTCTACAAGCGCAACCATGATTTAACCTTACTGTGATGTGTGGACAAGAGCGAAGCAGAAAGGATTATGGAAGAGCTACATAAGGGTACCTTCGGAACCCATTCCAGTGGACATACCATGGAAAAGAAAATCCTACGGGCAGGATATTATTGTCCACTATGGAAGCCGATTGTTATCAACATTCTCGAACCTGTCATAAGTGCCAAGTCTATGCTGATAAGGTGCATGTACCTCCAGTTCCTCTGAATGTCTTGACAGCTCCTTAGCCTTTTGCAATGTGGGGCATCGACATGATTGGCGAGATCTGAACTACTGCGTCCAACGGGAATCGTTTCATTCTGGTAGCTATTGATTACTTTATGAAGTAGGTTGAGGCAGCTTCCTTCGCTACAGTAACCAAGAACGTCGTGGCGCGGTTTATCCGACACAACTTGATCTATCGATATGATGTACTAGAGAGAATCATTACGGACAATGGTACAAATCTCAACAATACAATGATCACCGAACTCCACAAACAGTTCAAGATACAACATCACAACTCTTCTCCCTACCGGCCGAAGATGAATGGGGTTGTTGAAGTGGCTAATAAGAACATTAAGAAGATTATGCAGAAGATGACGGTGACATGAAAAGACTGGCACGAGATGCTACCATTCGCTCTTCATGGGTACCGTACCTCAGCATGGACGTCGACAGGGGCAACACGCTATTCCTTGGTGTATGGCATGGAGGCATTCTTGCCCATTGAGGTCCAGATACCCTCTCTCCGGATTATGAAGGATGCAGGTTTGAGCGAGGACGATTGGATCCAGATCCGACTTAACCAGATGAACCTAATTGATAAGAAGAGACTTACTACTATTTGTCATGGTCAGACGAATCAAAAGCGAATGATCAAGGCTTTTAACAAGAAAGTCAGATGTCAAGAATATCAAGTCGGGGATCTAGTGATCAAACGCATCATACTGCTGCAAGGTGATCCCAGGGGCAAATGGACCCCCACATACGAAGGGCCGTTTGTGGTTAAGAACATTTTCTCGGGAGGAGCTATGATTCTAACCACCATTGGTGGTGACGACCTTCCTCACCCCATCAATGCAGACATAGTGAAAAAATACTACGCATAATCAAAGACCCGCTAGGTCGAATGGCTTAGGCAAAAATAAGGGCTTCCTGGCGAACCAAAAGGGTTCAGGAAAAAGTAAGGGATGAAAATGAAAAAAAACTGTACACCCAGCAAGTCGAAAACCTGAAAATGTGGCTTGGGCAAAAAAGGGTATCCCGGTGGACTGAAAACCCGAAAGGGCAGTCCAGGCAAAAATTAGGGATTGAAGCGTAACACTATGTCTCATTGGATCATCTTGCAATCAGACTTCGGTATCGACTATCAAGCTCGGACGATGCCAATCAATCAGATCTACCTTTGACCAAGTAGCAAAGTGATGAGACGCTCGAAGATATAAAGACAATGGCAGAGTTGGAACCCAATGGGATTGTTCACATATATGTTTTTCTTTCTTTTTCACAAATTGTATAATTTCTGTCTTTCGGCGGCGTTCTCTTATTAGGACGTCAGCCTCTTGTACAAAACGCCTATTACAGGCTAATTTCAAAAAATCAATACAATTCATTTTCACAATAAATTTCAAAATTGTTTTTCTTTTTCTGTTTGTTTTGCAAGAACGTCCAATGATTCATTTTTGATATATGCATTTGAAAATAATTGTTGCTCATAAATATTTATATGCGAAACAAAAGACAATTACTTGTAGTTCAAAGAACATGGGCAAACAAGAAATGTCCAAACCTTATAGTTGCTCTACCCACCAGGTACAGGGACATAGCTAGCTTGAGAATATAACTAAAGGTACATACACTCCCCGCAGAGTAAGAAGTACCCAAAGACAGTGGTGTTAATTCTCCCCAAGCGGAGTTTATCTATCACCAGCAATAGAAGTTCACCATCAGCTGAGTTTAGTTCTTCCACAAGCAGAAACTCAATCCCCAACAGGGTTCATTATCATCAGCAACGGTAATTCATCCCCAGCTGAGGTTATTTCTCCAAATTAGCAGATCTTCTAGCAGAGTATCTCTCTTCCCCACAGAGTCATTCTCTCGCCAATTTATTCTCTAGCAGAGTCTCCCCCGGTGGAATATTCTCAAACAGAATGGACGCAAGTCTCTGGCTAATCATCTTCGGCCGTTATCCCCAGCAAGTGCGAAGAACTCAACTCCTTGAACTCTTTAACAGCAGTCCGAGATTTATTTTCCCCAGCTAGAGAACATCACAAGAACATTTCATATCCATAAATCATGGCATACGCATATGCATCATACAACACAATCTCATTTATTTTGAGAACATCATTACTCAATATATGTCATACATCATGACATTACATACGACTAGCTCTTTACCTTTCAGGGAAAGATACAATCAAATTCTCACAAGTTTTCTCTGGTTCAGTCAAATTGATGCTAAGATTTCTATTCCAGTTCAAGCTACAAAGCTTGGAGAACGACCGGATAACAGTACCAAAATACTACGAAGCCTGGAATCGACTAGATAGTGGTATCTCTTTAGTTCAAGTTACGAAGCCCGGATTCGACCGGATAATATCTTGATTTCTCCAGATAGTGGTATATCCCAAATTCAAAGCTATGAAGCCAGAAAATCGACCAGAAAATAGTTGAATCCCTAGCAAGTTACTGTGAAGCCTGGAAATCGACCAGATTGCAGTACAAGACACCATGAAGCATGGAATCGACCAGATAGTGGTATATCGTAAACACAAGCTGTGAAGCCCATAAATCGATCGGAAAACAGCTTAACAAGGTATTGTGAAGCCTGGAAATCGACCAAATAGTAATACAAGATACCATGAAGCCTGGACTTGATCGGATAATGGTATAAGACACTGTGAAGCCTGGATCACGACCAGATAGAAACAAAGAATACTGAAGCCTGGGACACGACCATATAACAGTATAAGACACTGCGAAGCTTGGATTTCGATCAAATAGCAGTTTACTCGGCCAATTACTATGAAGCCCAGAATCGACCGGATATTAGTATTGCCTTAAATTCAATTGGAAGCCCGGATGCGACCAGATAACTACTTAATTCATTCTGAAGCCTGGAGTACGACCGAATAAGAATTGAGAAATTGCGAAGCCTAGAGAACGACCAGATAGCAAGTTTAATCTCATCTCCCCCATAAGTCACTGTGAAGCCTGGAGCATGACAAGATAGTAGTCGGTCTTATTTTTCTCAACAAATCATTGTGAAGCCTGGAGCATGACCAGATAGCAGTTCATTTTCACCTCCTCGACTAAGAGATGATTCCCTAGTAGAGTAACAGACAACTGAAGTTCCTAAAACTCTATCTCTCTCAAGACAAAGTACAACGTTCTCCAGCGTAGTCCTCCTCAACAACAGGTATACGGGCTCTCGCAAAGGAATCTCTTATGCGATCGACACTTCTTCAGATGGCATCTTTAAGCCCATCTTCCGACATCAACCTTCAAATGGTACCTATAAGCCCATTCCCGACATCGCAAGACAAGTACCACTTCATGCGAGTGCAAATTTCTGGGCACTCTAGTGTTCAATCATCTTCCACCTTCGGATCACGAAAGGCAGACAAGCCAATCTACATCCCCAGGTCTAAGAAGATTGAACAGAGGAAGCTATTGTACTCCAAAATTTTCCCTCCCATATTTCTCAATACATTTCAAGTGAGGTCCTCAAATCGCTCATGGAAGTCCAAGGGTTGACCATACAAACTCTCTCCTAAGGCAACCTACCTCAAATTAGGGTTTCATTTTGCATCAAGGTACTTGAGTCCAAAGGATCCAAAATTCTCACCATTGTCCTAATATGTTCTCAAGATCATCCCTGTCAAGTTTCAAACCTTGCAGAGGAAGTTTGCTCAGTCAATTGCTCAAAGGCCTGAAAATTGACTGTGCTAGGGCAAAAGTCAACTGTGTTCTACATACAGTCAAACTTCAAGATTTTTGGTCAACATTCTCATTTTGAAGTATTATTCATCATTTTATCAAGGGTTGATCATGATTCCTCAAGAATTACTCACAATTCATCAAAACCCAAAAGTTGCTAAATTAGGGTTTTATAGGAAAAGTCAACTCAACTTTGACCAAGCATAACTTTCTCATACTTTATCAAAAATGATCCATCCAAAGCTCATTTTGAAGAGGATGCAATTCCATACAATTCATCTTCATCTCCCAAGTTTAAAATATGCACTCACAAGAAGATATGAATTTGGACATTATAGGTCATTTTGGAAAGTCAACAAAAACACCTTTTGTGTCAAAGCTTCATACATGAACATGGAAGACTCAATGGAAATGAGAACAAAAGGGTTTCTTAGAGGACATTAAGCTTTCTAAAAATTCCAAGAACACCTCTCTAGGGTCAAAAATGAGGGAGTTATGCATTGGTAAAGTTGACCCCTTTTTGCAAAATTGCCAAAATTCAAATGTGGTCAAAATTGCAATTTTTGCCAAATGGGCCCAACTTTTTATGCTTGCATTGAGTTTGTAACATGACCCAAGACCCATGATCCTTCCCATTTGTCATTCTTTTATTTTTGTCATTTATTTTGATTTTATTTCAATTAAATGAAATAAAATCAAAATAAAATCATGAAAATATCAAAAACCAATCAAAGCTTGAAATTTTGTGCATGTTTAGGTCTATTATACAGCTAGAGATGGAATCAAATCGTACAAGCTTCAAATGGACATAAAAAGATTGGATTTTCTCAATTTGGAAAGATTTGCACAAAGGATCAAATCTTAAATCAATGATCATAATTGGAGAAGATTTGAAACCAAATTGCAACCCTAATTCATTCTTGGGTACATAAGGAACGTGTTCAGATAAAAAAGAAAGAGATTAGAGGCGTGCAAGGCAGAAAGCAACTATAAAAAAAATCAAGAAAATTTGTAAACTGATTTCCCAGTTCCAGGCTTCCTCAAGCCATTCCAGTCACATAAATCGTTCGCTGGACGTTCTAGGATCCTATTCCAATCACTAGCAAGCTTGCGAACACCCAGAAATGCACTGTAAGTGTCCCACGATTTCCACACTTTCTTGAAATCGAATATCACGATTCTGGCACTTTTAGCATGATCTATTTGCATATTCTTAATCCTTGAATCATTTTCAAGCTAATGGTGCTACTTAATTGCATTTTCATTAACTGTACAACAAGATGCCATAGTTAGGGTTCTTGGTTCGTTTTTGGGGTTTTTCTATAGAGGTACAATTGACCATAGATTAGGGTACCATGATGCTCGTGAGGTTTCCATGAGTTGATTGGTACCATTGTTGTGCATTTATCATTCTTGCATAAGATTTTGGAAAGGTACAGGGTTGTACCTACGCCCCTTTGTCCGTAGGTAAAAGTTTCGGATCTAAAACGACGGAGATGATGAGGAAGATGATAACGTGGCGCCCCATGGATGGTCCATTCAAATCTGTGCGTGTTTTAATATTATGCTTTTTATTTTACCATATTATATTTCTTTGTCATTAACCATACAAATAAGCAAGCTAGCTCAGATGGTCATCATGTAGGGTAAAATGCCAAAGGGCATGAGTTCGATCCCCAGGTCCCCATATTTGTTCCATGTTATTTTTCTTTGTGTAATCAGGCGCGCTAGCATCCAAGGCCTCCACCATGTACCATCAGCTTCCAGCCAACAGATCTTCAACAAGGCATATCCAATGCTTTAGCCCTGAGGGTCTACCATATGCCCAGTCAAGCAAGCTGCACAGGATCTGGAAAGTCAAAGAAGGCCAAGTGTTATTGGGCCTAGATTTGCAATTGACACCCCTCTTGCTAAGAAATCAGGCCCTTTTATTTTCTAATTATTTCCTTTTATTTATTTAATTTATTTAAATTATTTTCTAACCACAAAATTAATATCTTTTTTACAAAAAAAAATTATAAAATCAATTCTCACAAATTTAGAATTTAGGTTTTATTTTATTTTATCAAATTTAATTTTATATTAGTTATAATTTAATTTTATGGTAATTCTAACTTTTTGTAAATAATTAAAATCAAATTAGAAAAATTAGGGTTGCTTTTGATTTAATTTTATTTCTTTTCTCAATAAAACAACAAAATACAAAAATAGGTTGATTTAATTCTTTTTCTTAAATTTAAATTAATTAGTAATTAGGTTTTTGTTTATTAAAATCTTATTTTCTCAAAACAATCAAAACAAAAAAAAATGATTTTTCTCTTTAAGTTTTCAATTAGGTTTAGATGGGGTCAAAACCCTAATTCTCTCATTTTCGATTCATCGCGCGCGCTTATTATTTTATTATTTTTGCGATATTAATGTAATTGCTTACAGTATGTAATAGTTTAATTGGGACTTTTCTTTTATTTATCGTTTTACGGGTTTTTGGCTATGTAAATTAATCCCTCCCCCGAAGCCTTGTAATAGCATAGGTTTTACTCTTCCGCATTTTATTTCTTGCAAATATTAACTTTTAGATGTATGATAATAGGATTTTATGACAAGATTGCATGTTAATTTAAAATGGCTAGCAAACCCTAATGTGCAAAGATAATAACTGAAATCAAATCACTCGCACATGCGCACTCTTAGGGTATACTCTCACTTCAGTTGCCTTCGGTAAACGGTCATTAAGTATAGGGTGTTTTAGTGGCCGCCCTCCTGTCTAAACAAAGATCAAAAGTCCCGTTCGGAAATGTTGCCTCGGAAAGGTTGCCTCGGAAATGTTGCCTCGAATATGATCTTAAGACATTAGGGTTATTACTAAGACGTCCTAACATTGCTTTAGTGATTGTACGTCCCTTTTGAATTTACCCTTAGAACTCCAACAACGGTGCTACCTATTTCTCAATAGTAGGATAGCATTGTCTAAAAGAAACAAGAACATAAATAATCTTTTTTCGAGTAGGTAGATGCTAGTAGGTACTTGCTCAAATCAAACTTTTTTCACACCAAACACTTTTCAAACAACATTTTTTTCAAAAACAACTTCGTAACACTCTTGAGGACTGATACAAGGGTTAAAACGGAGTAAAACAAAAACTTCTCAAAACACACAAACAAGGAAGCAATTTTTTAAAATAATGAGCAAATGCCTAAGAGCCCGTAGAAAACTACAGATAGAAAGGGTGCTAATACCTTCCCTTTCTATAATCTACCCCTCGTACTCAAAATCTCGAAAAAGGAATTTTTATGTGCTTTTGTCCTTTCCAATTGGATAAAATAAAAGTTGGTGGCGACTCTTGCTTACCGCGACATTTTGCAAACACAAACGCAAAATGCAAACCAGCATTTTCAAAAACAGTCTGGTTCTGCCACCTTATCACAGAACTGGCGACTCTGCTGAGGAACAATAAGTGGGGTATACCTTAGGATTAGTTCATCATAAATTGCTTCTCTTGTTTGTTTTGGTTGCTTTACTGTTAAAAGGTTTTGTATTGTGAGTTACTATAGATCCTAACCCGGATCTGGGGGACACCTTTTAGGTAAGTAGCAATAAACTGTGAGGGAACTGTACGGCGTAGACCGATACGGTTGAAGCAGTAGCTACATTGATGTGGCACATTGGTTAGTACCGGTGTCCCTTGTGGAGAAACGAGGAGAATACGGGGCTGCTATATGTGTCATTAAGTATCAACTGACCTTAGAACCCTTAATAGACCAACTTGGCCATTAGGAAGTAGTGAGATAGCCGGCCTCGGTGTAAAGCTGAGAACTGGTTGATACTCGATACTACACTCATTGAGACCATACTCTCGAGATAGTTCCAGCCGCAAGAAAAGATTGCGTGAGATGAAACCATGACCGATGGAGGATGGTCAGTGATATTGAGAACCTCTAGAACCCGGTTACTTTTGCTAGGACAGGTTGAAACCAACTGAACTTCAAGAGGGTAATACCTTTGACCCCATGCAAGCCTTAAACTTAAGGGCTTTTGTGTGACTTGTTTGCCTTTGCCATGTCTATTATCTGCTATACCTGTTGTTTGTTTTTATCATGATATCATGCATCATAACATAGCATGCATACTTCATTATACTAACCATTACAAAGACCAAGGGGATTTATCTTTGTTTTGCTTTGCAGATTATGGCTTCCATGCGCAGAAACACCATCCGAGTTAACTTTGTGCAAATACCTGCTCAACTCAAAGAGTTAGCCTCAAAAGTTTCTGAGACTTCTTCATTCATTAAGAGACATGGTCAGCTTCTTAGCTTGGTTACCTCAAAGTTTTATGAGCAGATGATGAGTGTGCTTTTCCAGTTCTTCGATCACGTGCATCACTGCTTCACTTTCCCCGATTATCAGCTGGTTCCCACTTTGGAAGAGTTTTCTCACTTATTGGGCATATCCTTCCTTGAGCAGATGCCCTTCATAGGTTTGGAAGAGACTCCTAGACCAGAGGACATTGCCTCATCTCTGCATCTGAAACGGGCTGATGTAGTATCGAACTGGGAAACACGAAGCGGGGTCGAGGGTTTTTTATCCAAGTTTCTGATAGATCAAGCTCAACTATTCTGGGTTATTTTGGACTTTCAGGCTTTTGAAGATATCTTGGCACTCCTTATCTATGGTTTGGTTCTCTTCCCGAATCTAGATTCCTTTATAGATGTGAATGCGATTAAGATCTTCCTTTCTCGCAATCTAGTGCCTACTCTACTGGGTGATATCTTGCATGCCCTCTACACTCGTACTATACATAGAAGAGGGACTCTCATGTGTTGCATGTCACTGCTGGCGAGGTGGTTTATTTCGCACCTCCCCAAGTCTGTGTTGAAGAATAAAGAAGGTTTGGGATGGTCTTACAGAATAATGTCACTTGCCTATACAAACATTCTTTGGAGTTCCAAGGCTATGGAAAGCATTGCTGTCATTGATCGTTGCGGGGGATACCCTAATGTCCCATTTCTTGGAATCAGAGGGGGAATAACCTATAGTCCTTGTTTGGATTTGCGACAATTTGGTCGTGCTCAGAGAGACGGTCCCCATGAGCTACTTCTTACAGATATTGCATTTGACTACAAGGAGGATGTGGACGAGCATCACCGAAGGTTTATATGAGCTTGGGGCACGATGAACAGATCTGACCCCCAAGAGCTAGGACCAAGGACTTCACTCCCTATCCAGCCTTACCTACAATGGGTCCGAGCTCGTGCTCAGAAGCTTGGGATGCCTTATGAAGCTGTGTTTCCAGTAATTGTGGAGCCCACCAATGAAGAGGGCATTCCTTATACAGTCCTTTATCCCTACATGCCCACTGATCTTGGGGCATTGAAGAGTTCCTGGATTCAGCTGAAAGAGGAGAGGGATACCTACTGGGAAAGTACCATGAGCAAGAAAGGAAGATCTTGAAGCTCACCAGGCAACTCGAGAATGAAAGAACGATCAATGACTACGTCAGCACCAAGGGGAAGCGCCCATGGTTTTTCTGATTTTGCCTTGTTTTCTAGTTTAAATTTGTTTTCCATTTACTTCTTTGTAACGCCTCAAAGGAATTGTTGAACCCTTTTTACAAGTTAATCTAATAAATTTTGTTTATTTTCTTTGGTTTTCAAATTTAAATCTCCCAAAGTCTTTGTGTTGTACCCCAAAATTTTCCCTCCCATATTTCTCAAGACATGTCAAGAATAATCTCCAAGTGGTTCAAGATTGCTCAAGAGTTGGACAGTCAAATCACCTCCTAAGGCAGTCAAATTCAAATTAGGGTTTTGTGTTGCATCAAGGTCCTTACATCTAAATGACCTAAAGTTCTCCCCAATGTCCTAATATGTTCTCAAGTTCATCCATGTCAAATTTCAAGCCTTGTAGAGGAAGTTTGGTCAGGCAATTGCTCAAAAGGCCCAAAAATCGACTGTGCTAGGGCAAAAGTCAACTGTGACCTATGAATAGTCAAACCTCAAGATTTTTTTTCAACATCCTCATTTTGAAGTATAATTCATCATTTTATCAAGCGTTGATCATGATTCATCAAGGATTGCTCAAAATTCATCAAGATTCAAAAGTTGCTAAATTAGGGTTTTGTAGGAAAAGTCAACTCAACTTTGACCAAGCATAACTTTCTCATACTTTATTAGAAATGACACATCCAAAGCTAATTTTGAAGAGGATTCAATTTCCTACAATCCATATTCACACCGCAAGATCAAGAAATTCACTCACAAAAAGTTACAAATTTGGACATTATAGGTCATTTTTGAAAGTCAACAAAAACACTTTTTTTTTCCAAAGCCTATAACTTGAGCATGGAATATCAAAATGCGATGAGACCAAAAGGGTTGGTTATAGGACATCTCAAGGTTTCTAAAAAGTCCAAGAACACCTCCAAAAGTTCAAAATTGAAGACGTTATGCATTGTTGAAGTTGGACATTTTTCCAAAATTGCCAAAAGTCAACTATCCCCAAAACTTCAAATTTTGTCAAATGGGCCCACTTTTTTCCACTTGATTTGATCTTGTCACACCACAAGTGTGTCCTATCTTCAGTTTTGTGTCCATTAATTGATTTTTCTATTTTATTTTATTTTTATTAATTTAATTCATTTTAAATCAATTTAAATCCAAATAAAATCCAAATATTGATGAAATATGATCTTTTTGATTGATACAACTTTCCATTATCATCATGGACCAGATCAAATCCGAATCAAGCCATGTTATGAACAAAATATTGGATTTGATACAATTTTGGAAGCTTTTTAATGGTGATTCATATCAAATCTTCAAAACTCAATGCACCAAGATTCCAAGCCCAAAACTTGACCTAATTGACTCTATGATACATATACAACACAAGGCATACAGGTTCATGACCTAGAGGTTGCATAATCAGGAAAACAAAACTTGAAAAAAAGCTTGAAAAGTGTGGAATCGAAATCTTGGTTAGAGGCAGATCCAAGGTCAAAACTCAACATAGACTTCTTGCCTGACATTCACTGAAGCTGTTGCAATCAAAAGCCAAGCCAATCACCTCTTGAATCGCACTGTAAGTCTTCTGAAAAGTCGCCCTGTACATGAAATCATAATCTCTTATTCTTGCATCCTTTTGCCAAAATCTTTGGACAATCATGCTAATCGATTCATTTAGAACATTTCTGCATTATTTGATTTTGTTTTCATAGCCTGTAACCCTGTACTCGAAACTAGGGTTTTGGTTCTTGTTTTTTAGGCGTTTGAGTTTCAGGTAAAATTGAGACCAATAATGGATATAGATGAACTCAGGAGGAAGAGACGATCACGTCCATGTTCTTGGATTGTATTTTTATGGCTTAGAATGAATTTTAGGAGCAAGCCACGAATCTTGCTGCGGATAAAAATCCGTAGGTAAGATAACCAGAATTCTGTGGGGAAGACGACTACATGTCCTCTCCCAACTGGCCCCTTCAGATCTCGCGCCTTATTTTTTTTTGTTTGATGGCATTCATTTGTTTTTTTATATTATATTTGATTTCCAATATACTAACAATCAGGCGGGTTGGTTGAGTTGGTAAGCGTGTTAGTGCATTGTCTCATGGGACCTGGGTTCGAATCCCAGGTCCCCCATATATTTGTTGCATTTTATTTATAGGTGATCCAGTGCAAAGCCAATAGCGTAGCACACCATACACCTTCAGATCTCCAGATGCCAGATGGCCTTCAGGCCAAATCTGATGGCCCACGTGGAAGGTCTATCATACGCTCCAGTCAACTTGGCACATGGAATTGCAAAAGTCAGCCCAGGCCAGCGCCTGTTGGGCCTTCTAAATTGCTGATCTCACATCCTTTTTCAGGCCCAAACCCTCAATTGGTTTACTTCTTTCCTTTTTATATTTTTATTTTGTTTAATTGTTTTATATTATTATTTTTGTTAATTAATCACTAACCAATTAATATTTTTCTTAATAAAATCAAAAACACCGAAAAATATTATTTTTATTTATTAAAATTAAATTCATCATTTTATTTTTGTAAATAAATTTAATTGCTTTAGTTTTAATTAGGAAATAACATTAACAATTTTGCAATAATTACAAATTAATGTAGAATTAGGTTTTTACTAACTTTTAATCAATTTATTTTATTTCTTTAAATATTCAAAAAATCCAAAAAATATTTTCATTAATTAATTAATTTAATTGTTAATTTAGATCTAATTCCATTTAATTCAAAAATAACAAAAATCTTTTCTTTGATAAAAAAGGGTTAAAACCCTAAAAAATGCGTCGTTTTAATTTCTCGCACGCGATCCATTTTACCAATATTGTAATTGCTTCCGGTATGTAATAGCTTTTAATTAGGGCTTTAGTTTCTTTATCGCTTTATTTTATTTTCCGCATTTTAAATTAAAGGGTTGTTTTTGGCGATGTAAATACCCGACGCCTTGTAATAGTTTAGATTTAATTTCTGCAATTTAAATTCCACAACTATTAACTGTTAGATGTTTGATAAATAGGGAATGCATGACAAGATCAAATGTATGAACTTAAAATCAACATAGCTCACCCATGACATGTACAAAGATAAATAACTGAAAATAAAACACTCGCACATGCGCACTCTTAGGGTACACCTCACTTGGTTGCCTTCAAACGTGGTCATTGAGTATAGGAAGCTTTAGAGGTCGCCCTCTTGTCAAAAGATCATAGTTGCCTCGAAACGGTTTCCTCGGAAAAATGATCTAAGACATTAGGGTTACCGCTAAGGCGTCCTAACATTGCTTTAGTGACCACACGTCCCTTAATCGAATTGACCCTTAAAACTCCAACGACGACGCTACCTACTCCTCAATAGTGGGATAGCATTGTCTAAAGGACATTTGTATAGATTAATTCCTTTTTCGAGTAGGTAGATGGTTCTTAAGTACTTTCTCTTTCAAAACAAAAATAAAACTTTACGCACTTACACTTTTCAAACAAAAACTTCTTTCAAACCGACAAACACAAAGAAAAGCAAATTTTGAAAACAATTTGAGCAAGTACCTAAGAGCCCGTGAATAACCACGTCTAGAAAGGGTGCTAACACCTTCCCTTTCTATAATCTACCCCCCGAACCCGAGAAATATCTCGAAAAAGGAATTTTTTTGTGCTTTTTTCCTTTCCTTGTTGGATAAAATAAAAGTCGGTGGCGAATCTTGCTTACCGCGACATTTTGCGAAAACAAACGCAAAACGCAAACCAACATTCTAAAACAGTCAGTTCTCTTTCCCACCGTATCACAGAACTGGCGACTCTGCTGGGGAATATTAATAAGTGGGGTGTACCTTAGGATTAGATCATTGTGTTCTCAATTGTTTGCTTTGTATGATTTATCTTTGTGGGCTTGTATTGGAGTTTCTATGGATCCTAACCCGGATCTGGGGATACCCTTTAGGTAAGTAGTAATAAACTGTGAGGGAACTGTCCGGCGTAGACCGAAACGGTTGAAGTAGTAGCTACGTTGGTGTGGCACTTTAGTCTGTACCGATATCCCTTGTGTTGGAACGAGGAGAGTATGGGTCTTCTAAGGGGTCATTAAGCACAAACTGACCTTAGAACCTTTAAATTGACCAACTTGGCTATAGAACAGTAGCAGTATGCTACACTCATTGAGAATAAACTCTCGCGATCATTTTGGCCGCAAGAAAAGGTTGCTAAACTGGAATTATGACCGATCGAGGGTAGTCAGTGATATTGAGATCCTCTAGAACCCGATTACTATTTTTAGGACATGTTTAAACCGACTGAACTGAAAGAGGGTAGTACCTAAGCTCCATGCCAGCCTGAAATCTAAGGGCTCTCTGTGTGACTTGTGTGCCTTTACCATGTTTGCTATTTGTGGATACTTGTGGTGTGCTTACTATCATGACATCATGACATCATAACATTGCATACATCTTGCATTAGACTAACCTATTTCAAAGACAGGAGGGATTCATCTTTGTTCTATTTTATAGGTCATCATGATGCCCATGCATAAGAATACCATCCGGATCAACTTTGTCCAGGTTCCCACCCTGCTTAAAGATTTGGTTGCAAAGATGCCTGATACTACTTCCTTCCTCAGGAGATATGGTTATCTTCTCAGTTTGGTCACCTCCAAATTGGACGAGCAGATGATGAGTGTCCTAGTCCAGTTCTATGATCCGTTGTACCACTATTTTACTATTCAAGACTATCAGTTGGTTCCCACCTTAGAAGAGTTCTTTGAACTGCTCGGTATCTCTGTTCTGGAGTAGACCCCGTTTACTGGTTGGGAGAAGACCCTTAGGCCCGAAGAGATTGCTGCAGCCCTTCATTTGACCAAAGAGGAGGTAATGGCTAATTAGGAGACTAGAAGTGGAGCAAAGGGCTTTCTGACTAAGTTCTTGGTTGGTAAGGCTAACTATTTCTGGGATAGTCTAGACTTCAAGGAATTCGAGGATATTTTGGCTCTTCTGATATATGGCTTGGTATTGTTTCCGAATCCTGACACTATTGTTGATGTTAATGCGGTAAAAATCTTCATCTCTCACAATCCTGTACCCACTCTCTTGGGTGACATCCTTCATCAGCTTTATGCCTGTACTGCCCGAAAACGAGGAACCTTGATGTGTTATGTTCAGTTGTTGGCAAGGTGGTTTATTTCGCACCTTCCCAAGTCAGTGCTGAAGAACAAAGAAGGCATGGGCTGGGCCTATAGGGTTATGTCTCTATCCCATAATGACATCATATGGACTCTCAAGGGTATGGATGAGGTGACTATCATTGATCGCTGTGGGGAGTACCCTAATGTTCCATTGCTATGAACCCATGGGGAAATTTATTACAATCCGTGCTTAGCTTTACGTCAGTTTGGGCGTGCCAGAAGAGAAGGACCTCATGAGTTGTTAATGCCTCATATCATCTTTGACTTTCAAGGGGATAGCGACGAGCAACGTCGCAGATTCATAAGGGCTTGGGATAGAGTTCACCAATCTGATCCACATGAGCTGGGTCCAAAGACTTCCCTATCAATGGAGCCATATCTCAGATGGGTCCGCATCCGTGCCCAAAAGCTGGGTATGCCTTATGAAGCCGTCCGGCCTGTCACTCTTGAAGTTGCTAATGAAGAAGGGGTTCTTCCAACCATCCTCCATCCTTATATGCCCACTGACATTGGGGCACTGAAAAGGTCTTGGATGCAGTTGAGGGATGAACGGGATTCTTACTGAGAGAAGTTCAACGAGCAAGAACAGAAGATCCAGAAGCTGACTAGGCAGTTAGAGAACGAACGGATTCTTAATGACCATGTCCATAGTGAGAAGAAGAGACCATGGGAGCGTTGATGGACCTTTGATGATTTCCTTTCCAGTTTTTATTTACTTTTCAGTATTTCTTTTCATGTAACGCCTTAATGGCATTAGTTGAACAATTTGAATTCTAAAGTTTATCTAATAAAGTGTGTTTCCTTTCTGGTTTACAAATTTGAATCTCCCGATTGTCTTTGAAATCATAATCATACGCATTTCATTTCATACACTCCATAACAAGTACCCGTTACAGGTCTCTTATCTTCTTCGCTGTTTATTTCAGCACTCATCATGTCTGCTGAACCTTCAACTGAGCAAGCCATCAAGGCCCTACAGGACCAGAATGCCCAATTCCAAGAGCTGTTCATGAATCTAGCTAAGGGTTAGCATGACCTGAAGACCCTGATTCTGAAAGAGAAGAAGAAAAAGAAGAAGAGGACAATCTTGTTTAACACATGGCACAGGTTTAGAAACAGGCTACAAAACAAAGTTGATCTGACCATCTCATCTGGAGGGAAATATAGTTAGGAAGAAAGGAGGGCTCCTAGCCCTGTGGTCTTTGACAATGATACAAACTTCGACGAAGAACAGTATCCTCCAGCCGAGGATAGATACAAGCAACTGGAAGACCGATTGAGTGCTATGGAAGTTCAAAAGGTGCCTGGCCTGGACTTTGGTTATCTGGGTCTATCATCTGGGGTGGTGATTCCCCAAAAATTCAAAGCACCATCCTTTGCTAAGTATGACGGAGTTTCTTGTCCGAAGCTGCACCTCTGGTCATATGTGAGGAAGATTCAGCCTTACACCGCTGATAAAAATCTATGGATCCACTTCTTCCAAGACAGTCTCTCAGGGACTCATCTTGAGTGGTTCTACCAGTTGGACAGAGCCAGTATCCGCAGTTGGGAAGATTTGGCTACTGCCTTCTACAGGCAATACCAGTACAACTCCGACCTCGCTCATATGCGTACCCAGCTCCAGGGTATGTCAATGGGAACGGGTGAAGGATTCAATGATTATTCTCAGAAGTGGAGGTACCTCGCCGGTAGAGTGTTTTGTAGCCCAAAATTTTCCCTCCCATATTTCTCAAGACATTGCATGAATAATCTCCAAGTGGTTCAAGATTGCTCAAGAGTTGGACAGTCAAATCACCTCCTAAGGCAATCAAATTCAAAATCAGGGTTTTGTGTTGCATCAAGGTCCTTACATAAAAATGGACTTAAATTCTCCCCAATGTCCTAATATGTTATCAAGTTCATCCATGTCAAATTTGAAGCCTTGCAGAGAAAGTTTGGTCAGTCAATTGCTCAAGAGGTCCAAAAATCGACTGTGCTACGACAAAAGTCAACTGTGACCTACAAACAGTCAAACCTCAATATTTTTTGTCAACATTCTCATTTTGAAGGATAATTCATCATTTTATCAAGGGTTGATCATGATTCATCAAGGATTGCTCAAAATTCATCAAGATTCAAAAGTTGCTAAATTAGGGTTTTGCAAGAAAAGTCAACTCAACTTTGACCAAGCATAACTTTCTCATACTTTATTATAAATGACCCATCCAAAGCTCATTTTGAATAGGATTAAATTCCCTACAATCCATCTTCACACCAAAAGATCAAGAAATGCATTCATAAAAAGTTACAAATTTGGACATTATAGGTCAATTTTGAAAGTCAACAAAAACACCTTTTTTTCCAAAGCTTATAACTTGAGCATGGAATTTCAAAATGAGATAAGACCAATAGGGTTGGTTATAGGACATCTAAAGGATTCTAAAAAGTCCAAGAACACTTCCAAAAGTTCCAAATTAAGGAAGTTATGAATTGTTGAAGTTGGGCATTTTTCCAAAATTACCAAAAGTCAACTTTCCCCAAAACTCCAATTTTTGACAAAAGGGCCCACTTTTTCCAATTGATTTGATCTTGTCACACCACACATGTGTCATATCTTCAGTCTTGTGCCAATTTATTAATTTTTCTATTTTATTTGATTTTTATTGATTTAATTCATTTTTAATCAATTTAAATCCAAATAAAATCTAAATATTAATAACTTGTGATCTTTTTGATTGATACAGGTTTCAATTATCATCATGGACCAAATCAAACTCGAATCAAGCCATGTTGTGAACAAAATATTGGTTTTTGACATTTTTGGAAGGTTTGTTAATGGTGAATCATATCAAATCTTGAATCATCAATACACAAGGATTCCAAGACCAAAACTAAACCTAATTCACTCTATTATACTCACACAATGCAAAGGCACAAAGAACACGACCAAGAGACTGCACAAACGGCAATACAAAACTTGAGAAAAAGCTTGAAAAGTGTGAAACTGAAATCCATATTGGAGGCAAATTCAAGGAAAAAGCTGAACGCTATCTTCTTGCCTGAGGTCCACTGAAGAGATTGGAATCAAAAGCAAGGTCCCAGGCCCTCTCCAACGCACTGTAAGTCGCTTGAAACACGACCCTGTACACGAAATCGTGACTTCATATTCTGGCATTTTTTGAGCAAATTTTTGGTACAATCATACTTATCATTCAATTTCCAAACTTTTTGCATCATTTGATTTTATTTTCATAAACCATAGCCTTGTAACCGAACCTAGGGTTTAGAAGGTTGTTTTTGGGCATTTTTGCTACAGGTAAAATCAAGACAAACGATGGCCATGAGCGTGTTCAGGAGGGAGAGACGAGTAAGATGATGGTCTCAACATTCGTTTCCATCGCCTAGAACTTGTTTTAGGATCGAGCCATGGATTTTGTTGCGGATTCAAATCCGCAGGAAAAAGAACAGGTTTCGTTGAAGAAGATGAAGACGTGTCTCTTCTTCATTGGATAATTTCAAATCTCGTGCGTTTTTTTTATTTCCCAGCATAGTATTTGTTTGTCCTTATATTAATTGCTATCTAACATTATAACAAATAAGCATGATGGTTGAGTTGGTAAGCGCACTAGTGGAAAGTCCAATGGGATCTGGGTTCGAATCCCAGGTCCCCCAATTTGTTGAATTTTGTTTCCAGGAAATCCAGTACAAGGCCAAGCGCGTGGTTCACCATATACCACCCTTCCAATGATTGCCAGATGGCCTTCAGGCCAAATCCAAGGGCCAAGATTGAACATCCATCCTACACCCTAGTCAGTGTGCCATGGAGAATTGCAAAGGTCAACCAGGCTTCCAGCGTGAATGGGCCTCAAAAATGCTGGTCATACCTCCAGAATGGGCCCAACACCCCCTTGGTTTATTCCTTTTTCTTTTCATTATATTTATTTATTTATTTTGTTATTATTATTTTTTACTAATAACTGACCAATTAAATAATTTTTCTCATAAAATCAAAAACACAAAAAATATTATTTTTATTTATTAATTTCATCATTTTATTTTTTATAATTAAATACTAACTTAATTAATTTAGTTTTAAATAGGTTTCACTTTTAATATTTTTTGTAATATTTAAAATTAATGTAGAAATTAGGTTTTTACTAACTTTTAATCATTTTATTTTATTTCCTTAAATATTCAAAAATCCAAAAATATTTTCATTAATTAATTAATTTAATTATTAGCTTAGATTTAATTTCTTTTAATTCAAAAAATAACAAAAAATGCTTTCTTTTCAAAAAGGGGCCAAAACCCTAAAAATGCGCCATTTTTATTTCTCGCACGCGATCCATATTTCCAATATTGTAATTGCTTCCGGTATGTAATAGCTTTTAATTAGGACATTATTTATCGCTTTCTTTTATTTTCTGTAATTTAAATTAAAGGGTTGTTTTTGGCGATGTAAATACCCGACGCCTTGTAATAGTTTAGACTTAATTTCCGCAATTTAAATTCCGCAACTATACACTGTTAGATGTTTGATAATAGGGAATGCATGACAAGATCAAATGTATGAACTTAAAATCAACATAGCTCACCCATGACATGTACAAAGATAAATTAACCGAAACAATACACTCGCACATGCGCACTCTTAGGGTACACCTCACTTGGTTGCCTTCGAACGTGGTCATTGAGTATAGGAAGTTTTAGAGGTCGCCCTCTTGTCCAAAGATCATAGTTGCCTCGAAACGGTTTCCTCGAAACGGTTGCCTCGGAAAAATGATCTAAGACATTAGGGTTACCACTAAGGCATCCTAACATTTCTTTAGTGACCACACGTCCCTTAATCAAATTAACCCAAAAACTCCAACGACAATGCTACCTACTCCTTCATAGTGGGATAGCATTGTCTAAAGAACATTTGCACAGATTAATTCCTTTTTCGAGTAGGTAGATGGTTCTTAAGTACTTGCTCCTTTTAAAACAAAACAAAACTTTTCGCACTTACACTCCTTTCAAAAACAAAAAACTTCTTTCAAACCCACAAACACAAAGAAAAGTAAATTTTGAAAACACTTTGAGCAAGTACCTAAGAGCCCGTGGATAACCACAGATAGAAAGGGTGCTAACACCTTCCCTTTCTATAATCTACCCCCCGGACCCGAGAAATATCTCGAAAAGGGAATTTTTCTGTGCTTTTTTCCTTTCCTTATTGGATAAAATAAAAGACGGTGGCGACTCTTGCTTACCGTGACATTTTGCAAAAACAAACGCAAAACGTGAACCAGCATTCCAAAAACAGTCAGTTCTCTTCCCACCGTATCACAGAACTGGTAACTCTGCTAGGGAGTATAATAAGTGGGGTGTACCTTAGGATTAGATCACTGTTGTTTTCAATTGTATGCTTTGTATGATTTATCTTTGTGGGCTTGTATCAGAGTTTTTATAGATCCTAACCCGGATCTGGGGATACCCTTTAGGTAAGTAGCAATAAACTGTGAGGGAATTGTCTGGCGTAGACCGACACGGTTGAAGCAGTAGTTACGTTGGTGTGGCACTTTAGTCTGTACCGATATCCCTTGTGTTGGAACAAGGAGAATATGGGTCTTCTAAGGGGTCATTAAGCACCAACTGACCTCAGAACCTTTAAATTGACTAACTTGGCCATAGAACAGTAGTAGTATGCTACACTCATTGAGACTAAACTCTCGCGATGATTCCGACCGCAAGAAAAGGTTGCTAAACTGGAATTATGACCGATTAAGGGTAGTCAATGATATTGAGATCCTCTAGAACCCGATTACTATTTCTAGGACAGGTTTAAACCAACTGAAGTGAAAGAGGGTAGTACCTAAGCTCCTTGCCAGCCTGAAATCTAAGGGCTCTCTGTGTGACTTGTGTGCCTTTACCATGTTTGCTATTTATGAATACTTGTGGTGTGCTTACTATCATTACATCATGACATCATGACATCATAACATTGCATATATCTTGCATTGGACTAACCTATTTCAAAGACAGGAGGGATTCATCTTTGTTCTGTTTTGTAGGTCATCATGATGCCCATGCGTAAGAATACCATCCAGATCAACTTTGTTCAGGTTCCCACCTTGCTTAAAGATTTGGTTGTCAGGATGGCTGACACTACTTCCTTCATCAGGAGGCATGGTTCTCTTCTCAGTTTGGTCACCTCTAAATTGGACGAGCAGATGATGAGTGTCCTAGTTCAGTTCTATGATCCACTATACCATTGCTTTACTTTTCAAGACTATCAGTTGGTTCCCACCCTAGAAGAGTTCTCTGAGCTGCTCGATATCTATGTTCTGGAGCAGACCCCATTTACTGGTTGGGAAAAGATTCTTAGGCCCGAAGAGATTGCTGCAGCCCTTCATTTGACCAAAGAGTATGTAATGGCTAATTGGGAGACTAGAAGTGGAGCAAAGGGATTTCTGACTAAGTTTTTGGTTGGTAATGCTAATTACATATGGGATAGTCTAGACTTCAAGGCATTCGAGGATATTTTGGCTCTTCTAATATACGGCTTGGTATTATTTCCGAACTCCGACTCCTTTGTTGATGTCAATGCGGTAAAGATCTTCATCTCTCGGAATCCTGTACCCACTCTCTTGGGTGACATCCTTCATCAGCTCTATGCTCGTACTGCTCGAAAGTGGGGAACCTTGATGTGATGTGTGCCGTTGTTGGCAAGGTGGTTTATTTTGCACCTTCCCAAATCAGTGCTGAAGAACAAAGAAGGAATGGGCTGGGCCTATAGGGTTATGTCTCTATCTCACAATGACATTATCTGAACTCTCAAGGGTATGGATGAGGTGACTATTATTGATCGATGTGGGGAGTACCCCAATGTTCCCCTGATAGGAACCTATGGAGGAATTTCTTACAACCCATGCTTAGCTCTCCGTCAGTTTGGAAGAGCCAAAAGAGAAGGACCTGACGAGCTGTTAATACCTAGTATCATCTTTAATTTTCAAGGGGATAGCGATGAGCAACGTCGGAGATTCATAAGGGCTTGGGATAGAGTTCACCAATCTGATCCACATGAGTTAGGTCCAAAGACTTCTCTGCCAATGGAGCCATATCTCAGATGGGTCCGCATCCGTGCCCAAAAGCTGGGTATGCCATATGAAGCCGTTCGGCCTGTCACTCTTGAAGTTGCTAATGAAGAAGGGGTTCTTCCAACCATCCTCCATCCTTATATGCCCACTGACATTGGGGCACTGAAAAGATCTTGGATGCAGCTAAGGGAGGAACGAGATTCTTATCAGGAAAAGTTCAACGAGCAAGAGCAGAAGATCTAGAAGTTGACTAGGCAGTTGGAGAACGAGCGGATTCTTAATGACTATGTCCGCACTGAGAAGAAGAGATCATGGGAGCATTGATGGGCCTTTGATGATTTCCTTTCCAGTTTTTATTTACTTTTCAGTATTTCCATTCTTGTAATGCCCTGAGGGCATCAGTTGAACAATTTGAATTTCGAAAGTTTAATCTAATAAAGTGTGTTTCCTTTCTTGTTTACAAATTTGAATCTCTCGATTGTCTTTGAAATCATAAATCATACGCATTTCATCCCATGCACTTCATAAAACAGGTACCCATTACATGGCTCTTATCTTCTTCGCTGTTTATTTCAGCACTCATCATGTCTGCTGAACCTTCAACTGAGCAAGCTATCAAGGCCCTCCAGGCCCAGAATGCCCAATTCCAAGAGTTGTTCATGAATCTAGCTAAGGGTCAGCAAGACCTGAAGACCCTGATTCTGAAAGAGAAAAAGAAGAAGAAGAAGAAGAGGACCATTCTATTTAACACAGGGCACATGTTTGGGAACAGGCTACAGAATGAAGTTGATTTGACCACCTCATCTGGAGGGAAAGATAGTCAAGAGGAAAGGAGGGCTCCTAGCCATGTGGTCTCCGACAACAAGACGGACTTCGATGGAGAACAGTATCCTCCGGCCGAGGACAGATACAAGCAACTGGAAGACCGTTTGAGTGCTATGGAAGTTCAAAAAGTGCCTGGTCTGGACTTTGGTGATCTAGGTCTATCATATGGGGTGGTGATTCCCCACAAATTCAAGTCACCGACCTTTGCTAAGTATGACGGAGTTTCTTGTCCGAAGCTGCACCTACGGTCATATGTGAGGAAGATTCAGCCGTACACCGCTGATAAGAACCTATGGATCCACTTCTTCCAAGACAGTCTCTCAGGGACTCAACTTGAGTGGTTTTATCAGTTGGACAGAGCCAGTATCCGCAGTTGGGAAGATTTGGCTACTGCATTCTACATGCAGTATCAGTACAATTCCGACCTCGCTCCTACGTGTACCCAACTCCAGGGTATGTCAATGGGAACGGGTGAAGGATTCAAAGATTATGCTCTGAAGTGGAGGGACCTCGCCGGTAGAGTGCAACCACCCTTGGCTGATCGGGAGCTTGTGAACATGTTTTTGGGGACCCTGTCTGGTCCATTTTTAACCATCTGATTGGAAGCTCTTCATCTGGGTTTACAGAGCTTATTATGACCGGTGAGAGGATTTAGGCTGGTATTAAGGCTGGTAAGATACAAAATGGTGCCTCATCGAGCACCGAGAAGAAGCCGTTTAAGAAAGAATCCAGTGTTGTCTACAGTTCGAGAAGACATAATAGACCTGAACACTGCCAAGCTGTGAATGCAGTTGTTATTTCAAAACCTGCTGGTGCTCCTCAGTACTACAATCAACAAAAGGAAGAGAGACCTAAGAGGCAATTCACTCGTCTCAGCATGACCTTATCTCAGATTCTGCCACAGTTGCTGAAGACTAATCTAGGGATTCTAAAGGAAGCCCCAAATAATTCAAATACAACGTCACCAAGGTATAACCCTAATGCCCGTTATGCTTATCACTCTGATAGCCCGGGGCATAATACAGATGATTGTTGTACTTTAAAGAATAAAATACAGGACTTAATTGATGCGAAGGAGATTGAGTTCGAGGCACCCGAGAGGCCTAATGTTGTGACTGCTCCTATGCCCAAGCATGGAGTAAATGCTATAGAAGAAGATTCATTTGTGGTTTCTGTGGATGATATTGTTACCCCTCTGTTGACTGTAAAGAAGAACCTTTTGCTAGCCGGTTAATTTCCGGGCTGTGACGAAGGTTGTCGATGTGTTCTGTTCTGCCTACTGGTTGCCATCTCTCGAAGTCAGGTGTCCAACGCCTGATGGATAGTAAAGAAATTTTGTTTGAGAAGTTTGTTGTTCCTCTAGTTCATACTGAAGAAGTTGCCATCATTACCATTTTCGACAATTCTTCCAAGGCTCCCTCGAGGAAGCCTGTTAGAATTACATCTGTTCCGAGAATCGCACATGTGATCATCACTATTCCGGGGCCCATCCCCTACACCTCTGATAAAGCTGTCCCTTGGCACTACGGGGCTGATGTTTATTTTCATGGAGTTAAACAAGAGTTGGATGCTGATACTAACATCAACAATATTGTTGTTCCTGCTAAAGTTACCCGTAGCGGAAGACTTTTCTCACCTGATATCTCTCCACCATCTGTCCGAAGACCTGTTGTTATTACACCTGCCAGTGTACCTGCTGCTATTCCCGTTCAAGTTCCTATTATTACCCCTATCGCCGAGTCATCTGACACTCGGGGCAAAGGGATCACCACTGATGTGCCTGCCCAGACGGAGGCACCAAAGACAATTACTTTTGAAGCTTCTAAGCAAGAGATGGAAGAGATCCTGAAGATCATTAAAAAGAGTGACTATAATGTAGTTGAGCAGCTGGGGCAAACCCCATCCAAGATTTCTATGTTGTCACTATTGTTATGTTCAGAGGCCCATGCCAAGGCTCTGATTACCTTCTTGAAGACTGCCCACGTGCCACAAGAGACATCAGCTGATCAGTTTACAGATTGCGTGGCCAATTTAACTGCTGATAATGGGTTGGGTTTCTCCGACGCCAATTTGACTGCTAAGGGGAAGAATCACAACGATGCTCTGCATGTCTCCATTGAATGCAGGGGCACTACTCTCACTCATGTATTAGTGGACACTGGTTCCTCGTTGAATGTCTTACCCAAGAAAGCTCTAGACCAGTTGGATTGTGAAGGGTTGGAGCTGAAGCCAAGCAACATTGTCGTCAGGGCCTTTGATGGGTCTAAAAGAATGGTACATGGAGAGGTTGATATCCCGATCAAGGTTGGTTCTCAGGTCTTCAATTCTACATTCTATGTGATGTACATTCGGCCATCTTATTCTTGTTTGTTGGGTCGTCCATGGATCCACAAAGCTGGGGCCGTAACCTCAATGCTCCATCAAAAGCTGAAGTTCTCGGTCAAAGGGAAGATTGTGACAGTGCAAGGAGAGGAAGAGTACATGGTTATCCACCTCATCTCTTTCCGATATGTAGAAATGGATGGGGAGTTCATTGAGACCCCGTTCCAGCATTTTGAAGAGGTTCCCCAGACACTGGCGTCAACTGAAACTGTCATTGAAGATTCTCCTATGAAGATGGCTTCCTTAAAGGATGCCCGCGCTGCTATTGAGAAGGGTGAGTGTGCAAATTGGGGCCGACCCCCTGATTTTACACAGAAGACTAACAAGTTTGGTTTAGGTTTCACTGTAGAAGCTCAAAGGGCTGTTCGGAATGCATGAATCGGAAGACCTCCCGTGTTCATCAGCAATTTGGGGGGTGAATACCATTGAGGACGATGTGGAAGAGTCTGAGTTTGACTACTGGATCTATCCTACGACTGACGGTGGACAATGCAACTGGACAGCAAAGGACTTCATCCCTATTACTTTTGTTACCCAGTAATGAAACTTTGGTTTTGAATATGTAACAAACAATGTTTTAAACTTTATCGCCCGATGTCTTACCTGGGGCACTGTGGCTTCATTTGTGAGGGCTTTATGTGTGTCATTTTCATATATCATTAATAAAAGCATTGGACGTTCTTGCATTTCAAATTTTGCGCTCCTTGTTTTTTTAATTATATATTGCAAAATAGCTATTTTACACACACTCACGTATCATGATCTACATCCACTCTGGATCCCACTGATAACGACCCTGCTACTTCCAGTTATGACTTTGAAAGTCCGACCAACTTAGCCAAAGACGAAGGTGAAGATGACTGCGAAGTGTCTGCTGAACTTGCAAGACTGTTACTCCAAGAAGAGAGGGCCACACTACCTCCAAGCCATCAATTTTGATGCCTCCAATTGCAGGAAGACCATTGATCTCATACTTAAAAATGATGGATAATACAAAGAGGTGTGTTGGGGCAGCATGACGAGTCTGACCGAAAAGAGCATGCTATTTACTGCTTTAGCAAAAAGTTTACCGCTGTGAAACCCAATACTCACTGCTCGAGAGAACTTGCTACGCTTTGGCATGGGCTGCTCTCCGGCTGAGACAGTACATGTTGACTCATACTACTCTTCTGATACCAAAAGATCTAAACGTCTTGACGGCATCTTGGCCTTTTGCAATGTGGGGCATTGATATGATCGACGAAATCAGACCTACAACATCCAACGGGCATCATTTCATCCTGGTAGCTATTGATTACTTTACGAAGTGGGTTGAAGCAGCTTCCTTTTCTACAGTAACCAAGAACATCGTGACACGGTTCATTCGGCACAATCTGATCTGTCGATACGGTGTACCAGAGAGGATCATTACAGACAATGGTATCAATCTTAACAACAAGATGATCATTGAGCTCTGCGAGCAATTCAAGATACAACATCACAACTCTTCTCCCTACCGACCGAAGATGAATGGGGCTGTCGTAGCGGCTAATAAAAACATTAAGAAGATTATGCAGAAGATGACAGTAACATACAAAGACTGGCACGAGATGTTACCATTTTCTCTTCATGGGTACCGTACCTCAGCTCGGACGTCAACATGGGCAACACCCAATTCCTTGGTATATGGTATGGAGGCATTCTTGCCCATTGAAGTTCAGATACCCTCTCTTCGGATCATGAAGGATGCAGGTTTGAGTGAAGATGACTGGATTCAGACCCGGCTTGATCAACTGAACTTAATCGAAGAAAATAGAGTTATTGTTATTTGTCATGGTCAGACGTACCAAAAATGGATGATAAAGGCATTTAACAAGAAAGTTAGACGACAAGAGTATCAAGTTGGGGATCTGGTAATCAACCGCATTATTCTATCTCAAGGTGATCCCAGGGGCAAATGGACCCCTACTTATGAAGGGCCATTTGTGGTTAAGAATATTTTCTCAGGAGGAGCTATGATTTTAACCACCATGGATGGTGACGACCTTCCTCACCCCGTCAATGCAGACATCGTGAAAAGATACTACGCATGATCAAAGACCCGCTAGGTTGACTGGCCTAGGCAAAAATAAGGGCTTCCCGGCGAACTAAAAGGGTTCGAGCAAAAATAAGGGATGAAAATGAAAACATATGTACACCCGGTAAGCCGAAAACCTGAAAGGGAGACTTGGGAAAAAAGGGTATCCCGATGGACTGAAAACCCGAAAGGGCGGTCCAGGCAAAAATTAGGGATCAAAGCGTAACACTATGTCTCATTGGATCACCTCGCATCCAGACTTCAGTATCGACTATCAAGCTCGAACGACACTAATCAATATGATTCATCTTCAACCAGCAAAGTGATGAGATGCTCAAGGATATAAAGGCAATAACAGAGTTGGAACCCAGTGGGGTTATTCACATAGCTGTTTTGTTATCTTTTCACAAATTGTAAATTCTATTTGTTCGGCGGCGTTCTCTTACTAGGACGTAAGCCTCTTGTACAAAAACGCCTACTTACAGGCCAAGCTTCAAAATCAATACAAATTCATTTTCAGACAAATTTCAAACTGTTTTTCCTTTATCTGTTTTGTTTTGCAAATAACGTCCAATGTTCATTGTTGATATATGCATTTGACATTAATTGCTGCTCATAAATATTTACATAAAAAACAAAGGATGAATTACTGGTAACATCAGAAACAGGGGCATAAGAAGTGTCTAAGCTGTGTAGTTACTCTGTCCACCAGGTACCAAGGTATGTTCAGCTAAAGAATATGGCTAAGATACTTTCACTCCCCACAAAGTAAGACAATAATGATAGCTCTTCCCCAGCTGAGACTTACAACCATGAACGAATCAGCAATACTCTCCCCAAGCAGAGTTAATCTACCATCAGCCCTAAAAAGGCTTGGTATCCCCAGAAGGTCTTAATATTCCCCAGCGGAGTATAAGAATATTCCTCAGCAAGTGTAAGAGTATCCTCGGCAGTCTTAATATTCCTCAATGGAGTATAAGAATGTTCCCTGGCGGAATACGGGATACCCCCAGTGGAGTCAATTTTCCCAGCACAATCTAAAAAAAAAGCTTCCCCAACAGAGTCGAAGCATCATCCCCAGTAGACTCTGGAAGTTTATCCCAGCAGAGTACAAAAATAAATCTCCCCAGCCAAGTTCAAAAGATCATTCCCAGCAGAACTCAGAGGTTTATCCCCATAAGAGTCTAACAGGGTTATCCCTAGCAAGTTGCAACTGAAAGATCATCCCCAGTGAAGTTCTTTCCTTTCACAAACAGGACTTCAATCCTCAACAGATTCAGTATCACCAGCAACGGTAATCCATCCCCAGCGGAGTTTATCAGCGGAATCCCCAGCGGAGTTTATCGTTAAAATCCTCAGCAGAGCATCTCTCCCCACAGAGTAATTCCCCATAGAGAAATATCCTTATCAGTTTATTCCCCAACGGAGTTCCCCTCTCCTAGAGGTTTATCACCTTCATTCATCATCCCCAGCGGAAGCAAAGAATTCAACTCTACTCTCCATCAGCTATCCGAGATTTATTTTCCCCAACTAAAACATCACATTTCCATACATCATGATACATGCATATACGCATCATACCATACAATCTCATTTATGTTGAGAACATCATTGCTTGATCCATATCATGCATTACATATGACTGACCTTTGCTTTTCAGGAAAGATGCAGTTAAGTTCTCAGCTATGTCAAAGGAGACAAAATCAGTTAAATCGATTCCTTAAGATTTTTCTGAGGCAAGCCAGTCAATGGAGACAAAATCAGTTAAAATCGATTCCTAAAGATTTTTCTGAGGCAAGCCAGTCAATGGAGACAAATATTGATGAAATAGGATCTTTTTGATTGATACAGCTTTCAATTATCATCATGGACCAGATCAAATCCGAATCAAGCCGTTATGAACAAAATATTGGATTTGAGACAATTTTGGAAGCTTTTTAATGGTGATTCATATCAAATCTTCAAAACTCAATGACCAAGATTCTAAGCCCAAGACTTGACCTAATTGACTCTATGATACATATACAACACAAGGCACAAGGGTTCATGACCTAGAGGCTGCATAATCAGGAAAACAAAACTTGAAAAAAAGCTTGAAAAGTGTGGAATCGAAATCTTGGTTAGAGGAAAATCCAAGGTCAAAACTCAACATAGACTTCTTGCCTGACATTCACTGAAGCTATTGCAATCAAAAGCCAAGCCAATCACCTCTTGAATCGCACTGTAAGTCTTCTGAAAAGTCGCCATGTACATGAAATCATAATCTCTTATTCTTGCATCCTTTTGCCAAAATCTTTGCACAATCATGCTAATCGATCAATTTAGAACATTTCTGCATTATTTGATTTTGTTTTCATAGCCTGTAACCCTGTACCCGAAACTAGGGTTTTGGTTCTTGTTTTTTAGGCGTTTAAGTTTCAGGTAAAATTGAGACCAATAATGGATATAGATGAACTCAGGAGGAAGAGACGATCACGTCCATGTTCTTGGATTGTATTTTTATGGCTTAGAATGAATTTTAGGAGCAAGCCACATATCTTGCTGCGGATAAAAATCCGTAGGTAAGATAACTAGAATTCTATGGGGAAGACGACTACGTGTCCTCTCCCAACTGGCCCCTTCAAATCTCGTGCCTTATTTTTTTTGTTTGCTGGCATTCATTTGTTTTTTTATATTATATTTGATTTCCAATATACTAACAATCAGGCATGTTGGTTGAGTTGGTAAGCGTGTTAGTGCATTGTCTCATGGGACCTGGGTTCGAATCCCAGGTCCCCCATATATTTGTTGCATTTTATTTACAGGTGATCCAGTGCAAAGCCAATAGCGTAGCACACCATACACCTTCAGATCTCCAGATGCCAGATGGCCTTCAGGCCAAATCTGATGGCCCACGTGGAAGGCCTATCATACGCTCCAGTCAACTTGGCACATGGAATTGCAAAAGTCAGCCCAGGCCAGCGCCTATTGGGCCTTCTAAATTGCTGATGTCACATCCTTTTTCAAACCCAAACCCCTCATTGGTTTACTTCTTTCCTTTTTATATTTTTCTTTTGTTTAATTGTTTTATATTATTATTTTTGTTAATTAATCACTAACCAATTAATATTTTTCTTAATAAAATCAAAAACACCAAAAAATATTATTTTTATTTATTAAAATTAAATTCATCATTTTATTTTTGTAAATAAATTTAATTGATTTAGTTTTAATTAGGAAATAACATTAACAATTTTGCAATAATTACAAATTAAAGTAGAATTAGGTTTTTACTAACTTTTAATCAATTTATTTTATTTCTTTAAATATTCAAAAAATCCAAAAAATATTTTCATTAATTAATTAATTTAATTGTTAATTTAGATCTAATTCCATTTAATTCAAAAATAACAAAAATCTTTTCTTTGATAAAAAAGGGTCAAAACCCTAAAAAATGTGCCGTTTTAATTTCTCGCATGCGATCCATTTTACCAATATTGTAATTGCTTCCGGTATGTAATAGCTTTTAATTAGGACTTTAATTTGTTTATCGCTTTATTTTATTTTCCGCATTTTAAATTAAAGGGTTGTTTTTGGCGATGTAAATACCCGACGCCTTGTAATAGTTTAGATTTAATTTCCGCAATTTAAATTCCGCAACTATTAACTGTTAGATGTTTGATAAATAGGGAATGCATGACAAGATCAAATGTATGAACTTAAAATCAACATAGCTCACCCATGACATGTACAAAGATAAATAACTGAAAATAAAACACTCGCACATGCGCACTGTTAGGGTACACCTCACTTGGTTGCCTTCGAACGTGGTCATTGAGTATAGGAAGCTTTAGAGGTCGCCCTCTTGTCCAAAGATCATAGTTTCCTCGAAACGGTTGCCTCGAAAAAATGATCTAAGAAATTAGGGTTACCGTTAAGGCATCATAACATTGCTTTAGTGACCACACGTCCCTTAATCGAATTGACCCTTAAAACTCCAACGGCAATGCTACCTACTCCTCAATAGTGGGATAGCATTATCTAAAGGACATTTGTACAAATTAATTCCTTTTTCGAGTAGGTAGATGGTTCTTAAGTACTTGCTCTCTCAAAACAAAAAAAAACTTTTCGCACTTACACTTTTCAAACAAAAACTTCTTTCAAACCCACAAACACAAAGAAAAGCAAATTTTGAAAACACTTTGAGCAAGTACCTAAGAGCTCGTGGATAACCACGGATAGAAAGGGTGCTAACACCTTCCCTTTCTATAATCTACCCCCCGAACCCGAGAAATATCTCGAAAAAGGAATTTTTTTGTGCTTTTTTCCTTTCCTTGTTGGATAAAATAAAAGTCGGTGGCGACTCTTGCTTACCGCGACATTTTGCAAAAACAAACGCAAAACTCAAACCAGCATTCTAAAACAGTCAGTTCTCTTTCCCACCGTATCACAGAACTGGCGACTCTGCTGGGGAATATTAATAAGTGGGGTGTACCTTAGGATTAGATCATTGTGTTTTCAATTGTTTGCTTTGTATGATTTATCTTTGTGGGCTTGTATCGGAGTTTCTATGGATCCTAACCCGGATCTGGGGATACCCTTTAGGTAAGTAGCAATAAACTGTGAGGGAACTGTCCGGCGTAGACCGACACGATTGAAGCAGTAGCTACGTTGGTGTGGCACTTTAGTCTGTACCGATATCCCTTGTATTGGAACGAGGAGAATATGGGTCTTCTAAGGGGTCATTAAGCACCAACTGACCTTAGAACCTTTAAATTTACCAACTTGGCCATAGAACTGTAGCCGTATACTACACTCATTGAGACTAAACTCTCGCGATGATTCCGGTCGCAAGAAAAGGTTGCTAAACTGGAATTATGACCGATCGAGGGTAGTCAGTGATATTGAGATCCTCTAGAACCCGATTACTATTTTTTGGATAGGTTTAAACCGACTGAACTGAAAGAGGGTAGTACCTAAGCCCCTTGCCAGCCTGAAATCTAAGGGCTCTCTGTGTGACTTGTGTTCCTTTACCATGTTTGCTATTTGTGGATACTTGTGGTGTGCTTACTATCATGACATCATGACATAATAACATTGCATACATCTTGCATTAGACTAACCTATTTCAAAGACATGAGGGATTCATCTTTGTTCTGTTTTATAGGTCATCATGATGCCCATGCGTAAGAATACCATCCAGATCAACTTTGTCCAGGTTCCCACCCTGCTTAAAGATTTGGTTGCAAAGATGCCTGATACTACTTCCTTCCTCAGAAGACATGGTTATCTTCTCAGTTTGGTCACCTCCAAATTGGACGAGCAGATGATGAGTGTCCTAGTCCAGTTCTATGATCCGCCGTACCACTGTTTTACTTTTCAAGACTATCAGCTGGTTCCCACCTTAGAAGAGTTCTCTGAACTGCTCGGTATCTCTGTTCTGGAGCAGACCCCGTTTACTGGTTGGGAGAAGACCATTAGGCCCGAAGAGATTGCTACAGCCCTTCATTTGACCAAAGAGGAGGTAATGGCTGATTGGGAGACTAGAAGTGGAGCAAAGGGCTTTCTGACTAAGTTCTTGGTTGGTAAGGCTAACTATTTCTGGGATAGTCTAGACTTCAAGGCATTCGAGGATATTATGGCTCTTCTGATATATGGCTTGGTATTGTTTCCTAATCCTGACACTTTTGTTGATGTTAATGCGGTAAAAATCTTCATCTTTCGCAATCCTGTACCCACTCTCTTGGGTGACATCCTTCATCAGCTTTATGCCTGTACTGCCCGAAAACGGGGAACCTTGATGTGCTGTGTTCCGTTGTTGGCAAGGTGGTTTATTTCGCACCTTCCCAAGTCAGTGCTGAAGAATAAAGAAGGCATGGGCTGGGCCTATAAGGTTATGTCTCTATCCCATAATGACATCATCTGGACTCTCAAGGGTATGGATGAGGTGACTATCATTGATCGCTGTGGGGAGTACCCTAATGTTCCATTGCTAGGAACCCATGGGGGAATTTCTTACAATCCTTTCTTAGCTTTACGTCAGTTTGGGCGTGCCATAAGAGAAGGACCTCATGAGCTGTTAATGCCTCATATCATCTTTGACTTTCAAGGGGATAGCGACGAGCAACGTCGCAGATTCATAAGGGTTTGGGATAGAGTTCACCAATCTGATCCACATGAGCTGGGTCCAAAGACTTCCCTACCAATGGAGCCATATCTCAGATGGGTCCGCATCCGTGCCTAAAAGCTGGGTATGCCTTATGAATCCGTCCGACCTGTCACTCTTGAAGTTGCTAATGAAGAAGGGGTTCTTCCAACCATCCTCCATCCTTATATGCCTACTGACATTGGGGCACTGAAAAGGTCTTGGATGCAGCTGAGGGGTGAACGAGATTCTTACCGAGAGAAGTTCAACGAGCAAGAACAGAAGATCCAGAAGCTGACTAGGCAGTTAGAGAATGAACGGATTCTTAATGACTATGTCCGCACTGAGAAGAAGAGACCATGGGAGCGTTGATGGACCTTTGATGATTTCCTTTCCAGTTTTTATTTACTTTTCATTATTTCTTTTCATGTAACGCCTTAATGGCATCAGTTGAACAATTTGAATTCTAAAGTTTATCTAATAAAGTGTGTTTCCTTTCTGGTTTACAAATTTGAATCTCCCGATTGTCTTTGAAATCATAATCATACGCATTTCATTTCATACACTCCATAACAGGTACCCGTTACAGGTCTCTTATCTTCTTCGCTGTTTATTTCAGCACTCATCATATCTGCTGAACATTCAACTGAGAAAGCCATCAAGGCCCTACAAGCCCAGAATTCCCAATTCCAAGAGTTGTTCATGAATCTAGCTAAGGGTCAGCAAGACCTGAAAACCCTGATTCTAAAAGAGAAGAAGAAAAAGACGAAGAGGACAATCCTGTTTAACACAAGGCACAGGTTTGGAAATAGGCTACAGAACGAAGTTGATCTGACCACCTCATCTTGAGGGAAAGATAGTCAGGAAGAAAGGAGGGCTCCTAGCCCTGTGGTCTCCGACAACGAGACGGACTTCGACGAAGAACAGTATCCTCCAACCGAGGATAGATACAAGCAACTGGAAGACCGGTTGAGTGCTATGGAAGTTCAAAAGGTGCCTGGCCTGGACTTTGGTGATCTGGGTCTATCATCTGGGGTGGTGATTCCCCATAAATTCAAAGCACTAGCCTTTGCTAAGTATGACGGAGTTTCTTGTCCGAAGTTGCACCTCCGGTCATATGTGAGGAAGACTCAGCCTTACACCGCTGATAAAAATCTATGGATCCACTTCTTCTAAGACAGTCTCTCAGGGACTCAGCTTGAGTGGTTCTACCAGTTGGACGGAGCCAGTATCCGCAGTTGGGAAGATTTGGCTACTGCCTTCTACAGGCAATACTAGTACAACTCCGACCTTGCTCCTACGCGTACCCAACTCTAGGGTATGTCAATGGGAACGGGTGAAGGATTCAAAGATTATGCTCAGAAGTGGAGGGACCTCGCTGGTAGAGTGTGTTATACCCCAAAATTTTCCCTCCCATATTTCTCAAGACATTGCAAGAATAATCTCCAAGTGGTTCAAGATTGCTCAAGAGTTGGACAGTCAAATCACATCCTAAGGCAGTCACATTCAAAATTAGGGTTTTGTGTTGCATCAAGGTCCTTACATCCAAATGGCATCAAATTCTCCCCAATGTCCTAATATGTTCTCAAGTTCATCCATGTCAAATTTCAAGCCTTGCAGAGAAAGTTTGGTCAGTCAATTGCTCAAGAGGTCCAAAAATCGACTGTGCTAGGGCAAAAGTCAACTGTGACCTACAAACAGTCAAACCTCAAGATTTTTTGTCAACATTCTCATTTTGAAGGATAATTCATCATTTGATCAAGGGTTGATCATGATTCATCAAGGATTGCTCAAAATTCATCAAGATTCAAAAGTTGCTAAATTAGGGTTTTGTAGGAAAAGTCAACTCAACTTTGACCAAGCATAACTTTCTCATACTTTATGAGAAATGACCCATACAAAGCTCATTTTTAATAGGATACAATTTCCTACAGTCCATCTTCACACCCCAAGATCAAGAAATTCACTCACAAAAAGTTACAAATTTGGACATTATAGGTCATTTTTGAAAGTCAACAAAAACACCTTTTTTTCCAAAGCTTATAACTTGAGCATGGAATATCAAAATGAGATGATACCAAAAGGGTTGGTTATAGGACATCTCAAGGTTTCTAAAAATTCCAAGAACACTTCCAAAAGTTCAAAATTGAGGAAGTTATGCATTGTTGAAGTTGGGCATTTTTCCAAAATTGCCAAAAGTCAACTATCCCCAAAACTCCAATTTTTGACAAAAGGGCCCACTTTTTTCCACTTGATTTGATCTTGTCACACCACACACGTGTCATATCTTCAGTCTTGTGCCAATTTATTAATTTTTCTATTTTATTTGATTTTTATTGATTTAATTCATTTTTAATCAATTTAAATCCAAATAAAATCTAAATATTAATAACTTGTGATCTTTTTGATTGATACAGGTTTCAATCATCATCATGGACCAAATCAAAGTCGAATCAAGCCATGTTGTGAACAAAATATTGGTTTTTGACATTTTTGGAAGGTTTGTTAATGGTGAATCATATCAAATCTTGAATCATCAATACACAAGGATTCCAAGCCCAAAACTAAACCTAATTCACTCTATTATACTCACACAATGCAAAGGCACAAAGAACACGACCAAGAGACTGCACAAACGGCAATACAAAACTTGAGAAAAATCTTGAAAAGTGTGAAACTGAAATCCATATTGGAGGCAAATTCAAGGCAAAAGCTGAACGCTATCTTCTTGCCTGAGGTCCACTGAAGCGATTGGAATCAAAAGCAAGGTCCCAGGCCCTTTCCAACGCATTGTAAGTCGCTTGAAACACGAACCTGTACACGAAATCGTGACTCCATATTCTGGTATCTTTTGAGCAAATTTTTGGTACAATCATACTTATCATTCGATTTCCAAACTTTCTGCATCATTTGATTTTATTTTCATAAGCCATAGCCTTGTAACCGAACCTAGGGTTTGGAAGGTTGTTTTTGGGTATTTTTTCTACAGGTAAAATCAAGACAAATGATGGCCATGAGCGTGTTCAAGAGGAAGAGACGAGTAAGATGATGGTCTCAAAATTCGTTTCCATAGCCTAGAACTTGTTTTAGGATCGAGCCATGGATTTTGTTGCGGATTCAAATCCGCAGGAAAAAGAACAGGTTTCGTTGAAGTAGATGAAGACGTGTCTCTTCTTCATTGGATAATTTCAAATCTCACGCATTTTCTTTTATTTCCCAGCATAGTATTTATTTGTCCTTATATTAATTGCTACTAACATTATAACAAATAAGCATGATGGTTGAGTTGGTAAGCGCACTAGTGGAAAGTCCAATGGGACCTGTGTTCGAATCCCAGGTCCCCCAATATTTGTTGAATTTTGTTTCCAGGAAATCCAATACAAGGCCAAGCGTGTGGTTCACCATATACCACCCTTCCAATGCTTGCCAGATGGCCTTCAGGCAAAATCCAAGGGCCAAGATTGAACATCCATCCTACACCCTAGTCAACGTGCCATGGAGAATTGCAAAGGTCAACCAGGCTTCCAGCATGAATGGGCCTCAAAAATGCTGGGCATACCTCCAGAATGGGCCTAACACCCCCCTTGGTTTATTCCTTTTTCTTTTCATTACATTTATTTATTTATTTTGTTATTATTATTTTTTACTAATAACTGACCAATTAAATATTTTTTCTCATAAACTCAAAAACACAAAAAATATTATTTTTATTTATTAATTTCATCATTTTATTTTTTATAAATAAATACTAACTTAATTAATTTAGTTTTAAATAGGTTTAACTTTTAATATTTTTTGTAATATTTAAAATTAATGTAGAAATTAGGTTTTTACTAACTTTTAATCATTTTATTTTATTTCCTTAAATATTCAAAAATCCAAAAATATTTTCATTAATTAATTAATTTAATTATTAGCTTAGATTTAATTTCTTTTAATTCAAAAAATAACAAAAAATGCTTTCTTTTCAAAAAGGGGCCAAAACCCTAAAAATGCGCCATTTTTATTTCTCGCACGCGATCCATATTTCCAATATTGTAATTGCTTCCGGTATGTAATAGCTTTTAATTAGGACATTATTTATCACTTTCTTTTATTTTCCGTAATTTAAATTTAAGGGTTATTTTTGGCGATGTAAATACCCGACGCCTTGTAATAGTTTAGATTTAATTTCCGCAATTTAAATTTCGCAACTATACACTGTTAGATGTTTGATAATAGGGAATGCATGACAAGATCAAATGCATGAACTTAAAATCAACATAGCTCACCCATGACATGTACAAAGATAAATAACTGAAAATAAAACACTCGCACATGCGCACTCTTAGGGTACACCTCACTTGGTTGCCTTCGAACATGGTCATTGAGTATAGGAAGTTTTAGAGGTCGCCCTCTTGTCCAAAGATCATAGTTGCCTCGAAACGGTTGCCTCGGAAAAATGATCTAAGACATTAGGGTTACCGCTAAGGCGTCCTAACATTGCTTTAGTGACCACACGTCCCTTAATCGAATTGACCCAAAAACTCCAACAACGGTGCTACCTACTCCTTCATAGTGGGATAACATTGTCTAAAGGACATTTGCACAGATTAATTCCTTTTTCGAGTAGGTAGATGGTTCTTAAGTACTTGCTCCTTTTAAAACAAAACAAAACTTTTCGCACTTACACTCCTTTCAAAAACAAAAAACTTCTTTCAAACCCACAAACACAAAGAAAAGAAAATTTTGAAAACACTTTGAGCAAGTACCTAAGAGCCCGTGGATAACCACGGATAGAAAGGGTGCTAACACCTTCCCTTTCTATAATCTACCCCCCGGACCCGAGAAACATCTCGAAAAAGGAATTTTTCTGTGCTTTTTTCCTTTCCTTGTTGGATAAAATAAAAGACGGTGGTGACTCTTGCTTACCGCGACATTTTGCAAAAACAAACGCAAAACGTGAACTAGCATTCCAAAAACAGTCAGTTCTCTTCCCACCGTATCACAGAGTGCAACCACCCTTGGCTGATCGGGAGCTTGTGGACATGTTTCTGGGGACCCTGTCTGGTCCATTTTTTAACCATCTGATTGGAAGCTATTCATCTGGGTTTACATAGCTTATTTTGACCAGTGAGAGGATTAAGGCTGGTATTAAGGCTGGAAAGATACAGAAGGGTGCCTCATCGAGCACCGAGAATAAGTCGTTTAAGAAAGAGTCCAATGCTGTCTACAATGTGAGAAACCAGAATAGACCTGAACACCGCCAACCTGTGAATGCGGTTGTTATTTCAAAACCTGTTGGTGCTCCTCAGTACAACAATCAACAAAAGGATGAGAGACCTCGAAGGCAATTCACCCGTCTCAACATGAAGTTGTCTCAGATTCTGCCACAGTTGCTGAAGACCAACCTGGGGATCCCAAAGGAAGCTCCGAAGAATCCAAATATCACGTCACCGAAGTACAACCCTAATGCCCGCTGTGCTTTTCACTCTGATAGCCTGGGGCATAATACAGATGATTGTTGAGTTTTGAAGAACAAGGTACAAGACTTGATTGATGCGAAAGAGATTGAGTTCGGAGCACCAGAGAAGCCTAAGCAAGATGTAGGGGTGAATGCTATCAGGGATGACGATGATGAAGAGTTTGATATTGACAGTTGGATCTACCCGACTGCCAACGGTGGATTAAGCAACTGGACAACGAAGGATTCTATGCCCGTTTCTGTTATCACCCAGTAATAAAACTTTTTGTTTTGAATCTGTAACAGACAATGTTTTAAAACTTTATGGCCCGGTGTCTTACCCGGGGCACTATGGCTTCATTTATGAGGGCTTTATGTGTGTCATTTTCATATATCATTAATAAAAGCATTGGACGTTCTTGCATTTCAAATTTTGCGCTCCTTGTTTTTCTTTATTATATATTGCAAAACAGCTATTTTACACACACTCACATATACATGTCTACATCCACTCTGGATCTCACTGGTAACGACTCTGCTACTGCCGGTTATGACTTCGAAAATCCGATCAACTTAGCCGAAGACGGAGGTGAAGATGATTGCAAAGTGCCTGGTGAACTTGCAAGATTGTTACTCCAAGAAGAGAGGGCTATTCAGCCACACGAAGAGCCAGTGGAATCAGTGAATCTGGGTACTGAGACAGACAAGAGAGAGGTCAAGATCGGTGCAAATCTAGAGTTTATTGTGAAGAAACGGTTGATTCAGATGCTGCGTGACTATGTTGAGATCTTTGCGTGGTCTTACAAAGATATGCCTGGGTTGGATACCGATATTGTGGTTCACCGCTTGCCTACCAAGGAAGATTGTCCTCCATTGAAACAGAAGGTCCGCCGAATGCGTCCAGAGATGTCTAAGAAAATCATGGCCGAGGTTATGAAACAGTTTGACGCCGGTTTTCTAGCAATTACTTCTTACCCTCAGTGGGTGGCCAATGTGGTTCCTGTACTAAAGAAGGATGGTAAGGTTCGAATGTGTGTTGAATACAGGGATTTGAACAGTGCGAGCCCCAAGGATGACTTCCCTCTACCGCATATCGACGTTCTGGTTGACAACACCGCTCAACACAAGGTATTCTCCTTCATGGATGGTTTCTCCGGTTATAATCAGATTAAAATGGCTCCCGAAGACATGGAGAAGACTACCTTTGTTACTCAGTGGGGTACCTTTTGCTATAAGGTCATGCCGTTTGGATTGAAGAATGTTGGGGCAACGTATCAGCGTGCCATGGTTGCTTTATTTCATGACATGATCCATCATGAGATTGAAGTATACGTCGATGATATGATTGCAAGATCCCAAACTGAGGAGGAACACCTTGACCACCTTCAGAAGCTGTTTGACAGGTTGAAATTGTATAAGCTGAGGTTGAACCCGAACAAGTGCACCTTCAGGGTGAGATCTGGTAAGCTGCTGGGTTTCGTCGTAAGCGACAAAGGTATTCAAGTGGATCCCGCCAAGGTGAAAGCCATACAGGAGATGCCAGCTCCCAGAACAGAGAAAGAAGTCAGAGGCTTTCTGGGACGTCTGAACTACATTTCCCGATTCATCTCGCACCTGACTATTACTTGTGAGCCAATCTTCAAGCTACTGAAGAAAGATCAAGTAGTGCGTTGGAACGATGAATGCCAGGCCGCTTTCAAAAGGATCAAAGAGTATCTCCAAGAGCCACCCATTTTGATGCCACCAGTTGAAGGGAGACCTTTGATCTTATACTTGACAGTACTCGTCAACTCAATGGGGTGTGTGTTGGGTCAACATGACGAGTCTGGCCGAAAAGAGTATGCTATTTATTACCTTAGCAAAAAGTTTATCGACTATGAGACCCGATACTCACTGCTCGAGAAAACTTGCTGCGCTTTGGTATGGGCTGCTCGCCGGCTGCGACAGTATATGTTAACTCACACTATTCTGTTGATATCAAAGATGGATCCAATCAAGTATATCTTCGAAAAGCCTGCCTTGTCCGGAAGAATAGTAAGATGGCAGATGATCTTGACTGAGTATGACATCCAATACACGACTCAAAAGGCAATTAAGGGAAGTGTGTTGGCTGACCATTTGGAACATCAGGCAGTGGATGATTACCAGTCTATGAACTTTGAATTTTCGGACGAGAATATCATGTTGGTCACTGATTGTGAGACACCTGGACCAGATGAAGGACCTGAGGAAGGATCCCGATGGTCTATGTACTTTGATGGAGATTCAAATGCTTTGGGTAATGGCATTGGCGCTGTGATCATATCTCTTAAAGGCTCTCATACTCCGTTTACCGCCCGACTATGTTTCAACTGCACCAACAATATGGTGGAGTATAAATCATGTATCATGGGTCTTCGAGCAGCAATTGACCTAAGGATTAAGTTTCTGAGTGTCATCGGAGATTTCACTCTCGTGATCAGTCAGATTAAAGGCGAGTGGGATACGTAATACCCAAATATCATTCCTTACAAGGAGTATGTATTGACGTTGCTTCCCCATTTCGAGAAGATAACCTTTGAACACTTCCCTAGAGAGGAGAATTAGTTGGCGGACGCGCTGGCTATGATGTCTTCTATGTTCAAGGTCAATTGGGACAACGAAGCCCCCCAGATCATTATTGAAAGATTGGACGAACCTGCACATTGCTGTGATATTGAGACTGAAGAGGTAACAGAAAAACCCTGGTATCATGAGGTGAAAAGGTATCTTGAAGCTCAGGAGTATCTCGAGGGTGCATCTGTTAATGACAAAAAGTTTCTGAGGAGGTTTACGACAAAGTTCTTCATCAGCAATGGCATCCTTTATAAGCATAACCATGATTCAACCTTGTTGCGTTGTGTGGATAAGAACGAAGCATAAAGGATCATGGCGGATTTACATGAAGGTACCTTCGGAACTCATTCCGGTGGACACACCATGGCAAAGAAAATCCTTCGGGCAGGATATTATTGGTCCACAATGGAAGCCGACTGTTATCAACATTCTCGGACATGTCACAAGTGCCAAGTCTATGCTGATAAGGTGCACATACCTCATGTTCCTCTGAACGTCTTGACGGCTATATGGCCTTTTGCAATGTGGGGCATTGATATGATCGGCGAGATCAGACCCACGACATCCAACGGGCATCATTTCATCTTGGTAGCAATTGATTACTTTACGAAGTGGGTTGAAGAAGCTTCCTTTGCTACTGTAACCAAGAACGTCGTGGCATGGTTCATTCGGCACAATTTGATCTGTCGATACGGTGTACCAGAAAGGATCATTACGGATAATGCTACCAATCTCAACAACAAGATGATCACCAAACTCTGCGAGCAATTCAAGATACAACATCATAATTCTTCTCCCTACCGGCCGAAGATGAATGGGGCTGTAGAAGCAGCTAATAAGAACATTAAGAAGATCGTGCAGAAGATGACAGTGACATACAAAGACTGGAACGAGATGTTACTGTTTACTCTTCATGGGTACCGTACCTCAGCACGGACGTCGACAGGGGAAACACCCTATTCCTTGGTATATAGCATGGAGGAAGTCTTGCCCATTGAAGTTCCGATACCCTCTCTTCGGATCATGAAGGATGCAGGTTTGAGTGAAGATGATTGGATTCAAACCCGACTTGATCAGCTGAACTTAATCGACAAAAAGAGACTTACTACTATTTGTCATGGTCAGACATACCAAAAGCGGATGATCAAGGCATTTAACAAGAAAGTCAGACGACAAGAGTATCAAGTTGGGGATCTGGTAATCAAGCGCATTATTCTACCTCAAGGTGATCCCAGGGGAAAATGGACCCCTACTTACGAAGGGCCATTTGTGGTTAAGAACACTTTCTCAGGTGGAGCTATGATTCTAACCACCATGGATGGTGATGACCTTCCTCACCCCGTCAATGCAGACACAGTGAAAAGATACTACGCATAATCAAAGACCCGCTAGGTTGACTGGCCTAGGAAAAAATAAGGGCTTCACGGCGAACCAAAAGGGTTCGGGCAAAAATAAGGGATGAAAATGAAAAAAAATTGTACACCCGGCAAGTCGAAAACCTGAAAAGGCGGCTTGGGCAAAAAAGGGTATCCCGGTGGACTGAAAACCCGAAAGGGCGGTCCAGGCAAAAGTTAGGGATCAAAGCGTAACACTATGTCTCATTGGATCACCTTGCATCCAGACTTCGGTATCGACAATCAAGCTCGGACGACACTAATCAATCTGATTCATCTTCAACCAAGTAGCAAAGTGATGAGATGCTCGAAGACATAAAGGAAATAGTAGAGTTGGAACCCAGTGGGATTATTCACATAGCTGTTTTGTTTAGTTTTTCACAAATTGTGTAAATTCTGTTATTCGGCGGCGTTCTCTTACTAGGACGTCAGCCTCTTGTACAAAAACGCATATTTACAGGCCAAGCTTCAAAATCAATACAAATTCATTTTTAGACAAATTTCAAACTGTTTTTCCTTTATCTGCTTTGTTTTGCGAAGAACGTCTAATATTCATTTTTGATATATGCATTTGACATTAATTGCTGCTCATAAATATTTACATGCGTAATAAAAAAATGAATTACTGGTAATATCAGAAACAGGGGCAAATAAGAAGTGTCCAAGCTGTATAGTTGCTCTGTCCACCAGGTGCAAAGGAAGATTCAGCTGAAGAATATGGCTAAGATACCTGCACTCCCCGCAGAGTAAGATAGTAATGGTAGGTCTCCCCCAGCTGAGACTTGCAACCATGAACGAATCAGCAATACTCTTCCCAAGCAGAGTTAATCTACCATCAGCCCTAAAAAGGCTTGGTATCCCCAGAAGGTCTTAATATTCCCCAGCGAAGTATAAGAATATTCCTCAGCAAGTATAAGAGTATCCCCGACAGTCTTAATATTCCTCAACGGAGTATAAGAATGGTCCCCGGCAGAATACAAGATACCTCAGTGGAGTCAATGTTTCCCAGCACAGCCTGAAAAAGCTTCCCCAATGGAGTCGAAGCATCATCCCCAGTAGACTCTGGAAGTTTATCCCCAGCGGAGTACAATAAATCTCCCCAGCCAAGTTCAAAGGATCATTCCTAGAAGAATTCAGAGGATTATCCCCATAAGAGTCTAATTGGGTTATCCCCAGCTAGTTGCAACTGAAAGATCATCCCCATCGGAGTTCTTTCCTTTCACAAACAGGAATTCAATCCTCAACAGATTCAATATCACCAGCAACAGTAATCCATCCCCAGCGGAGTTTATCATTGAAATCCCCATCGGAGTTTATCAGCGGGATCCCCAGCGGAGTTTATCATTAAAATCCTCAGCAGAACATCCCTTCCCCACAGAGTAATTCCCCTCGGAGTAATCTCCTCATCAGTTTATTCCCCAATGGAGTTCTCTTCTCCCGCATGTCTATTCTCTCAATCACCTTAGTTCATCATCCCCAGCGGAAACAAAGAATCCAACTCTATTCTCCAGCAGCTCCAGGATTTATTTTCCCCAGCTAAAACATTACATTTCCATACATCATGATACATGCATATACACATCATACCATACAATCTCATTTATGTTGAGAACATCATTGCTTGATCCCCATCATGCATTGCATATGACTGACCTTTACCTTTCAGGAAAGATGCAGTTAAATTCTCAGCTATGTCAAAGGAGACAAAAATTAGTTAAATCGATTCCTAAAGATTTTTATGAGGCAAGCCAGTCAATGGAGACAAAAATCAGTTAAATCGATTCCTAAAGATTTTTCTGAGGCAAGCCAGTCAATGGAGACAAAAACAGTTAAATCAATTCCTAAAGATTTTTCTGAGGCAAGCCGGTCAATGGAGACAAAACCAGTTAAATTGATTCCTAAAGATTTTTCTGAGGCCAGCCAGTCAATGGAGACAAAAACCAGTTAAATCGATTCCTAAAGATTTTTCTGATGTGAACACAGTCAAAGGAGACAAAAAACAGTTAAATCGATTCCTAAAGATTTTTCTGATGCGAACGCAGTCAAAGGAGACAACCCGTCAAAGGAGACAAACTGTCAAAGGAGACAACCCGTCAAAGGAGACAACCCATCAAAAGAGACAACCCTTCAAAGTAGACAACCCTTCAAAGGAGACAACCCGTCAAAAGAGACAACCCGTCAAAAGAGACAACCCGTCAAAGGAGACAACCCGTCAAAAGAGACAACCCGTCAAAGGAGACAATCCAGTCAAAAGAGACAAAACCACCTACCAAAAATCTCCAAGTTTAATCCGTAAGCCCATTCCCAACATCACAATGCTGATACCAGTTCATGCGAGTGCAAATTTCTGTGCACTCTAGTGTTCAATCATCTTCCACCTTCGGATCACGAAAGGCCTGAAAGCCAATCTATATCCTCAGGTTTAAGAAGATTGAACAGGGGCAACTGTTGTACCCTAAAATGTCCCCTCCCATATTTCTCAAGACATGTCAAGAATAATCTCCAAGTGGTTCAAGATTGCTCAAGAGTTGGACAGTCAAATCACCTCCTAAGGAAGTCAAATTCAAAATTAGGGTTTTGTGTTGCATCAAGGTCCTTACATCCAAATGACCTCAAGTTCTCCCCGATGTCCTAATATGTTCTCAAGTTCATCCATGTCAAATTTCAAGCCTTGTAGAGGAAGTTTGGTCAGACAATTGCTCAAAAGGCCCAAAAATCGACTGTGCTAGGGCAAAAGTCAATTGTGACCTATGAATAGTCAAACCTCAAGATTTTTGGTCAACATCCTCATTTTGAAGGATAATTCATCATTTGATCAAGGGTTGATCATGATTCATCAAGGATTGCTCAAAATTCATCAAGATTCAAAAGTTGCTAAATTAGGGTTTTGTAGGAAAAGTCAACTCAACTTTGACCAAGCATAACTTTCTCATACTTTATGAGAAATAACCCATCCAAAGCTCATTTTTAATAGTATGAAATTTACTACAATACATCTTCACACCCCAAGATCAATAAACGCACTCACAAAAAGTTACAAATTTGGACATTATAGGTCATTTTTGAAAGTCAACAAAAACACCTTTTTTTCCAAAGCTTATAACTTGAGCATGGAATATCAAAATGATATGATACCAAAAGGTTTGGTTATAGGACATACCAAGGTTTCTAAAAAGTCCAAGAACACCTCCAAAAGTTCAAAATTGAAGAAGTTATGCATTGTTGAAGTTGGGCATTTTTCCAAAATTGCCAAAAGTCAACTATCCCCAAAACTTAAAATTTTGTCAAATGGGCCCACTTTTTCCCACTTAATTTGATCTTGTCACACCACACATGTGTCCTATCTTCAGTTAGTTTTGTGTCCATTCATTGATTTTTCTATTTTATTTGATTTTTATTAATTTAATTCATTTTAAATCAATTTAAATCCAAATAAAATCCAAATATTGATGAAATAGGATCTTTTTGATTGATACAAATTTCAATTATCATCATGGACCAGATCAAATCCGAATCAAGCCATGTTATGAACAAAATATTGGATTTGAGACAATTTTGGAAGCTTTTTAATGGTGATTCATATCAAATCTTCAAAACTCAATGCACCAAGATTCCAAGCCCAAGACTTGACCTAATTGACTCTATGATACATATACAACACAAGGCACACGGGTTCATGACCTAGAGGCTACTTAATCAGGAAAAAAAGCTTGAAAAAAAGCTTGAAAAGTATGGAATCAAAATCTTAGTTAGAGGCAGATCCAAGGTCAAAACTCAACATAGACTTCTTGCCTGACATTCACTGAAGCTATTGCAATCAAAAGCCAAGCCAATCACCTCTTGAATTGCAGTGTAAGTCTTCTGTAAAGTCGCCATGTACATGAAATCATAATCTCTTATTCTTGCATCCTTTTACCAAAATCTTTTCACAATCATGCTAATCGATCCATTTAGAACATTTCTGCATTATTTGATATTGTTTTCATAGCCTGTAACCCTGTACCCAAAACTAGGGTTTTGGTTCTTGTTTTTTAGGCGTTTGAGTTTCAGGTAAAATTGAGACCAATAATGGATATAGATAAACTCAAGAGGAAGAGACGATCACGTCCATGTTCTTGGATTGTATTTTTATGGCTTAGAATGAATTTTTAGGAGCAAGCCACAGATCTTGCTGCGGATAAAAATCCACAGGTAAGATAACCAGAATTATGTGGGGAAGACGACTACGTGTCCTCTCCCAACTGGCCCCTTCAAATCTCGCGCCTTATTTTTTTTGTTTGCTGGCATTCATTTTTTTTATATTATATTTGATTTCCAATATACTAACAATCAGGCGCGTTGGTTGAGTTGGTAAGCGTGTTAGTGCATTGTCTCATGGGACCTGGGTTCGAATCCCAGGTCCCCCATATATTTGTTGCATTTTATTTACAGGTGATCTAGTGCAAAGCTAATAGCGTAGCACACCATACGCCTTCAGATCTCCAGATGCCAGATGGCCTTCAGGCCAAATCTGATGGCCCACGTGGAAGGCCTATCATACACTCCAGTCAACTTGGCACATGGAATTGCAAAAGTCAGCCCAGGCCAGCGCCTGTTGGGCCTTCTAAATTGCTGATGTCACATCCTTTTTCAGGCCCAAACCCCCCATTGGTTTACTTCTTTCCTTTTTATATTTTTCTTTTGTTTAATTGTTTTATATTATTATTTTTGTTAATTAATCACTAACCAATTAATATTTTTCTTAATAAAATCAAAAACACCAATTTTTTTATTTATTTATTAAAATTAAATTCATCATTTTATTTTTGTAAATAAATTTAATTGATTTATTTTTAATTAGGAAATAACATTAACAATTTTGCAATAATTACAAATTAATGTAGAATTAGGTTTTTACTAACTTTTAATCAATTTATTTTATTTCTTTAAATATTCAAAAAATCCAAAAAATATTTTCATTAATTAATTAATTTAATTGTTAATTTAGATCTAATTCCATTTAATTCAAAAATAACAAAAATCTTTTCTTTGATAAAAAAGGGTCAAAACCCTAAAAAATGCGCCGTTTTTATTTCTCGCACGCGATCCATTATACCAATATTGTAATTGCTTCCGGTATGTAATAGCTTTTAATTAGGACTTTAATTTGTTTATCGCTTTATTTTATTTTCCGCATTTTAAATTAAAGGGTTGTTTTTGGCGATGTAAATACCCGACGCCTTGTAATAGTTTAGATTTAATTTCCGCAATTTAAATTCCGCAACTATTAATTGTTAGATGTTTGATAAATAGGGAATGCATGACAAGATCAAATGTATGAACTTAAAATCAACATAGCTCACCCATGACATGTACAAAGATAAATAACTGAAAATAAAACACTCGCACATGCGCACTCTTAGGGTACACCTCACTTGGTTGCCTTCGAACGTGGTCATTGAGTATATGAAGCTTTAGAGGTCGCCCTCTTGTCCAAAGATCATAGTTGCCTCGAAACGGTTACCTCGGAAAAATGATCTAAGATATTAGGGTTACCGCTAAGGCGTCCTAACATTGCTTTAGTGACCACACGTCCCTTAATCGAATTGACCCTTAAAACTCCAACGACGATGCTACCTACTCCTCAATAGTGGGATAGCATTGTCTAAAGGAAATTTGTACAGATTAATTCCTTTTTCGAGTAGGTAGATGGTTTTTAAGTACTTGCTCTCTCAAAACAAAAATAAAACTTTTCGCACTTACACTTTTCAAACAAAGACTTCTTTTAAACCCACAAACACAAAGAAAAGCAAATTTTGAAAACACTTTGAGCAAGTACCTAAGAGCCCGTGGATAACCACAGATAGAAAGGGTGCTAACACCTTCCCTTTCTATAATCTACCCCCTGAACCCGAGAAATATCTCGAAAAAGGAATTTTTCTGTGCTTTTCTCCTTTCCTTGTTGGATAAAATAAAAGTCGGTGGCGACTCTTGCTTACCGCGACTTTTTGTGAAAATAAATGCAAAACGCAAACCAGCATTCTAAAACAGTCAGTTCTCTTTCCCGCCGTATCACACTTTGAAATCATCACATACGCATCCCATTATCATGCACACCATTACAGGTACCACTACAGGTTTCTCATCTTCTTCGGTGTTTATTTCAGCAGAAATGTCTTCCGATCAAGCTATCAAAGATCTTCAGGCACAAAATGCCCAATTCCAAGAGATGTTCTTGAGCTTGGCTAAAGGGAAAGAAGATTTAGAAGCTCTCATTCTGAAAGAGAAAGAGAAGAAGAAGAAGAAGGTTGTTCTTCTGAGTATGGGCAAAAGATTTGGGGATAGGTTGAAACAACAAGCTGATCTGTCCTTTTCATCCAAGGAAGGGAAGAACCAAGAAGAAGAAAAGGGCCCTAGTCCTGCAGTTTCTGATAATGATACAGATTATGACGAGGAGCAATATCCTCCTGCCGAGGATAGGTACAAGCAGTTAGAAGACCGTCTGAGTGCTATGGAGATTCAAAAGATACCTGGTTTGGATTTTGGAGAATTGGGACTGGTGTCTTGAGTGGTGATCCCTCATAAGTTCAAAGCTCCGGTTTTTGCTAAGTACGATGGAGTATCTTGTCCAAAACTCCATCTCCGCTCGTATGTCACGAAAATCCAACCCCACACTGCTGATAGAAATTTGTGGGTACACTTCTTTCAAGATAGTCTATCAGGGACTCAACTTGAATGGTTTTATCAATTGAAAGGAGCCAATGTCTGAAACTGGGAGGACCTTGCTGCTGCTTTCTACAGGCAGTATCAGTATAACGCCGACCTTGCTCCCACTCGTACTCAGCTTCAGGGTATGTCAATGGGTGCAAGCTAAGGTTTTAAGGACTATGCTCAAAAGTGGAGAGATTTAGCTGGAAGAGTCCAACCCCCTTTGTCTGATAGGGAGTTGGTTGACATGTTTTTAGGGACGTTATCTGGTCTATTTTCAATCATCTGATCGGCAGTTTGTCGTCTGGGTTTACTGAGTTGATCTTGACTGGAGAGAGAGTAGAAGCTGGTATCTGAAGTGGCAAGATACATAAGGATACTTCATCAAGTGCAGTAAAAAATCCTTTCACCGGTAAGAAAGAAGTTAGTGCAGTCTACGGCTCGAGCAGCCAAAGCAGACCTGAACACCGTCAAGCAGTGAATGCGGTAGTGATATCAAGACCCACAGTTGCTCCACAACACAACAATAAAAAGAGGGTGGAAAGACCACAGAGACAGTACACTCGGCTCAATATGACCTTGTCTCAAATTCTACCACAGTTATTGAAGACCAACCTGGTAACTCTGAGGGAAGCCTCGAAGAATCCCAACACCACATCTCCGCTATATAACCTGAATGCCCGCTGCGCCTATCACTCCGATGGCCTAGGTCATGATACAAACAACTGTTGGGCCTTGAAAATAAGGTGCAAGACTTGATCGAAGCCAAAGAGATTGAGTTTGACGCTCCGGAAAAGCCCAACGTCATAACTGCTCCCATGCCCAAACATGGTCATGGAGTGAATGTTGTGGACGATGATTTATTTGTGACCTCCGTGGAAGAAATTTCTACTCCTTTGATGACAGTTAAGAAGAATCTATTGTTGGCCGGTTTATTTTCGGGTTGTGGCGAAGGTTGCCACATGTGTTCAATTCTGCCTGCTGGTTGCCACTTTTTGAAATCAGGTGTTCAGCGCCTGATGGAAAACAAAGAGATCCTGTTTGAAAAGACTATGATTCTGTTGGTTCCAATTGAAGAAGTTGCCATCATAACCATTTCCGCCAATCTCTCTAAGGCTTCCTCAAGAAAACCTGTTAGGATTACACCCGTTCCAAGAATTGCTCCGTTAATAATTATTGTCCCTGGTCCTATTTCATACACTTCGGATAAGGCTGTCCCATGGCACTATGGGGCCGATGTGTATTACCATGGAGTTAATAAAGACTTAGAGAGTGAAGAAGCCGATGCCGATGTCAGCAATATTGTCGGGGCTAGCAAGGTAACCAGAAGTGGAAGACTCTTTTCTCCCGAGATTTCCCCTCCGACTATTCACAAACCTGTTGTTATTCCATCTGCTAGTACATCAACTATTATCCTAGTTCCTATTCCATTTATCACCCCTGTCGCCGAGCCATCTGGGACTCGGGGTAAAGAAATCACAGGTGAGCCTTCCCGGATGGAGGCACCTAAGAAGATCATTGTGGAAACCTCTAAGCAAGAGATAGAGGAAATTCTGAAGATTATCAAGAAGAGCGACTACAACTTAGTCGAGCATTTGGGGCAGACCCCATCAAAAATATCCATGTTGTCCTTGTTATTGTGTTCTGAAGCCCATGCAAAGGATTTAATTGCTTTCCTCAAAACTATGCATGTGCCACAGGAAGCTTCTGCCGATTAATTCAAAGACCGCATATCTAGTTTGATTGCCGACAACGGGTTGGGTTTCTCAGATGTAGATCTGATTGCTAAAGGAAGAAATCACAATGATGCTCTGCACGTCTCGATCCAGTGTAGGGGCACTACTATGGCCCATGTATTGGTGGATATCGGGTCCTCATTGAATGTTTTTCCAAAGAAAGCACTAGACCGTCTCGACTGTGAAGGTTTGATTTTAAAGCCGAGCAATATTGTGGTCAGGGCTTATGATGAGTCAAAAAGGATGGTGCACGAGGAGGTGGACGTCCCTGTTAAAGTTGGCTCTCATACTTTTGCATCCACTTTCTATGTGATGGATATTAGACCATCGTATTCTTGCTTGCTGGGTAGCCCTTGGATTCATAAGGCTGGGGTAGTGACTTCTACGCTCCATCAAATGTTAAAATATCTGGTAAAGGGGAAGATTGTTACGGTGCAAGGAGAAGAGGAGTACATGGTGAGTCATCTCAATTCCTTTCGCTATGTGGAGATGGATGGGGAGTTCATCAAAACCCCGTGTCAGAACTTTGAAGAGGTCCCCCAGACTTTGGCGTCAACTGAGGTTGCTACTGAAAAACCTCCGATGAAGATGGCTTCCCTCAAGGATGCCAGGGCTGTAATTGAAAAAGGTGGGTGTGCAAATTGGGGTCAGCTCCCTGATTTCGCGCATAAAACTGACAAATTTGGTTTGGGCTTTACTACAGGGGCTCAAAGGGCTGTTAGTCGCGGGCGGATTGGAAGACCTCCTCTGCACATCAGTAATCAGGGAGTGAATGCAATTGAGGACAATGAAGAAGATTCAGATATCGACAGCTGGATCTACCCTACAACCAATGGTGGATTGAACAACTGGACGGCGAAGGACTTCATGCCTGTTTCTTTTATTCCACAGTAATTGACTTTTGTTTTGAGATGTGTAATAAACAGTTTGAAACTTTACGGCCCGGTGCCTTGCCCGAGGCACCTTGGCTTTGCTTGTGAGGGCTTATTATTTATCATTTTCATATATCATCAATAAAGCATTGGACGTTTTCTTGCATTACAAATTTTGCGCTCCTTGTTTTTCTTTTCTATCTCGCACTTTATCAAAAACAGCTATTGTCTTACACACACTCACGTATCAAAATGCAGATCCATATCCACTATGGATCCCATTGATAACAACTCTGCTACTGCCAATTATGACTTTGAAAATCTGATCAACCAAGCTGAGGACGAAGGTGAGGATGATTGTGAGGTGCCCGAAGAACTTGCTAGACTGTTACTACAGGAAGAAAGGGCCATACAGCCTCATGAAGAGCCAGTTGAATCAGTAAATTTGGGTACCGAGGAAGACAAGAAAGAGGTCAAGATAGGTGCGAATCTGGAGCCCAATGTCAAACAATGGTTGATACAGATGCTACGCGACTATGTTGAGATCTTCGCTTGGTCTTATAAAGATATGCCTGGTTTGGACATTGACATTGTGGTACACCGCCTGCCAACCAAAGAAGACTGCCCTCCGGTAAAGCAGAAAGTTCGCCGTATGCACCCTGAGATGTTCGAGAAAATCAAAGCTGAGGTCATGAAACAGTTTGACGCCGGGTTTCTAGCTGTCACTTCTTACCCGCAGTGGGTTACCAATGTTGTTCTGGTGCCTAAGAAAGATGGTAAGGTGTGGATGTGTGTGGACTATACAGATCTGAACAGGGCAAGCCCCAAGGATGATTTCCCACTTCCCCACATCGATGTTTTGGTCGACAACACCGCACAACATAAGATCTACTCCTTTATGGATGGTTTTTCTGGTTACAATCAGATCAAAATGGCTCCCGAGGACATGGAAAAGACAACCTTCGTTACACAGTGGGGCACCTTCTGTTACAAGGTAATGCCTTTCGGGTTGAAGAATGTTGGGGCAACTTATCAGCACGCCATGGTCGCTTTGTTCCACGACATGATTCACCATGAGATTAAGGTTTATGTTGATGACATGATCGCAAGGTCCCAGACTGAGGAAGAACATCTTGATCATCTCCAGAAACTGTTTGACAGGTTGAAGATGTACAAGTTGAGGTTAAACCCGAACAAGTGCACCTTCGGGGTAAGGTCTGGTAAGCTACTAGGTTTCGTCGTCAATGATAAAGGTATTCAGGTGGATCCTGCAAAGGTGAAGGCTATACAGGAGATGCCGGATTCCCGCATAGAAAAGGAAGTTAGAGGCTTTTTGGGACGTCTGAACTACATCGCCCGATTCATTTCACATCTGACTGCTACTTGTAAGCCAATCTTCAAACTGCTGAATAAAGATCAAGTAGTAAAATGGAATGATGAATGTCATACCGCCTTCGAAAGGATCATGGAATACCTCAAAGAGCCACCTATTCTGATGCCTCCAGTTGAAGGAAGACCTTTGATCTTATACTTGACAGTACTGGATAGTTCAATGGGGTGTGTGTTAGGGCAGCATGACGAGTCTGGCCGAAAAGAGCACACTATTTACTACCTTAGCAAAAATTTTACCGACTGTTAGACCCGATACTCACTGCTTGAGAAAACTTGCTGTGCTTTGGCATGGGCTGCTCGCTGGATGAGACAGTATATGCTGACTAACACCACCTTATTGATATCAAAAATGGATCCAATCAAGTATATCTTCGAAAAGCCTGCCTTGTCCAGAAGAATAGCAAGATGGCATATGATCTTAACTGAGTATGATATCCAGTACACAACCCAAAAAGCAATCAAGGGGAGTGTATTAGTGGATCATTTGGCGCATCAGGCCATGGATGACTACCAGTCCATGAATTTCGAGTTCCCGGATGAGAACATCATGTTGGTGACCGACTGTGAAGAACCTGGACCGAATGAAGGACCCAAGGAGGGATCCCGATGGTCTATGTATTTTTATGGAGCTTCAAACGCATTGGGTAATGGCATTGGCGTTGTGATTATATCTCCTGAGGACTGTCATACTCCATTCACCGCCCGGTCATGTTTTAACTACACCAATAATATGGCGGAGTATGAAGCGTGCATCATGGGCCTTCGAGCAGCTATTAACCTGAGGATTAAGTTCTTGAGTGTATTCGGAGATTCCGCTCTGGTGATCAATCAGATCAAAGGCGAGTGGGATATGAAACACCCAAATCTTATTCCTTACAAGGAATATGTACTGACATTGCTCCCACACTTTGAGGAGATAACCTTTGAACACTTCCCAAGAGAGGAGAATCAGTTAGCGGACGTGCTAGCTACCATGTCTTCTATGTTCAAGGTCAGGTGGGACAATGAAGCTTCCCAGATTACCATTGAGAGGTTGGACGAACCAGCACATTGCTGTGATATTGAGACTGAAGAGGTAGAAGATAAACCCTAGTTTCATGAGGTAAAGAGGTATATTGAGGCTCAAGAGTACCCCGAGGGTGCATCTGTTAAAGATAAGAAGTTCTTGAGAAGGTTCGCGATGAAGTTCTTCATCAGTAATGGGATCCTCTACATGCGCAACCATGATTCAACCTTACTGTTGTGTGTGGACAAGAGCGAGGCAGAAAGGATTATGGCAGAGCTATATGAGGGTACCTTCGGAACCCATTCCAGTGGACATACCATGGCAAAGAAAATCCTATGGGCAGGATATTATTGGTCCACTATGGAAGTCGATTGTTATCAACATTCTCGAACCTGTCATAAGTGCCAAGTCTATGCTGATAAGGTGCATGTACCTCCAGTTCCTCTGAATGTCTTGACAGCTCCTTGGCCTTTTGCAATGTGGGGCATCAACATGATTGGCAAGATCTGACCTACTGTGTCCAACGGACATCGTTTCATTCTGGTAGCTATTGATTACTTTACGAAGTGGGTTTAGGCAACTACCTTCAATACAGTAACCAAGAACATCGTGGCGCAGTTTATCCGACACAACTTGATCTGTCGATATGGTGTACCAGAGAGAATCATTACGGACAATGGTACAAATCTCAACAATACAATGATCACCGAACTCTGCAAACAGTTCAAGATACAGCATCACAACTCTTCTCCCTACCGTCCGAAGATGAATGGGGTTGTTGAAGCGGCTAATAAGAACATCAAGAAGATTATGCAGAAGATGACGGTGACATACAAACACTGGCACGAGATGCTACCATTCGCTCTTCATGGGTACCGTACCTCAGCATGGACGTCGACAGGGGCAACACCATATTCCTTGGTGTATGGCATGGAGGCAGTCTTGCCCATTGAGGTCCATATACCCTCTCTCCGGATTATGAAGGATGCAGGTTTGAGCGAGGACGATTGGATCCAGACCCGACTTAACCAGATGAACCTAATTGATGAGAAGAGACTTACTACTATTTGTCATGGTCAGACGTATCAAAAGAGAATGATCAAGGCTTTTAACAAGAAAGTCAGATGTCAAGAATATCAAGTCGGGGATCTAGTGATCAAACACATCATACTGCCGCAAGGTGATCCCAGGGGAAAATGGACCCCCACATACGAAGGGCCATTTGTGGTTAAGAACATTTTCTCGGGAGGAGCTATGATTCTAACCACCATGGATGGTGACGACCTTCCTCACCCCATCAATGCAGACATAGTGAAAAAATACTACGCATAATCAAAGACCCGGTAGGTCGACTGGCTTAGGCAAAATTAAGGGCTTCCCGGCGAACCAAAAGGATTCGGGCAAAAGTAAGGGATGAAAATGAAAAAAAACTGTACACCCGGCAAGTCGAAAACCTGAAAAGGTGGCTTGGGCAAAAAAGGGTATCCCGATGGACTGAAAACCCAAAAGGGCGGTCCAGGCAAAAATTAGGGATTGAAGCGTAACACTATGTCTCATTGGATCATCTTGCAATCAGACTTCAGTATCGACTATCAAGCTCGGACGACGCCAATCAATCGGATCTACCTTCGACCAAGTAGAAAAGTGATGAGACGCTCGAAGATATAAAGACAATGGCAGAGTTGGAACCCAATGGGATTGTTCACATAGCTGTTTTTCTTTCTTTTTCACAAATTGTATAATTTCTGTCTTTTGGCGGCGTTCTCTTACTAGGACGTCAAGCTCTTGTACAAAACGCCTATTACAGGCTAACTTCAAAAAATCAATACAATTCATTTTCACAATAAATTTCAAAATTGTTTTTCTTTTTCTGTTTTGTTTTACAAGAACATCCAATGATTCATTTTTGATATATGCATTTGAAAATAATTACTGCTCATAAATATTTATATGCGAAACAAAAGACAATTACTCGTAGTTCCAGGAACAAGGGAAAACAAGAAATGTCCAAACCTTACAGTTGCTCTATCCACCAGGTACAGGGACAGAGCCAGCTTGAGAATATAACTAAAGGTACATACACTCCTCGCAGAGTAAGAAGTACCCAAAGACAGTGGTGTTAATTCTCCCCAAACAGAGTTTATCTATCACCAGCAATAGAAGTTCACCATCAGCTGAGTTTAGTTCTTCCACAAGCAGAAACTCAATCCCCGGCAGGGTTCATTATCATCAGCAACGGTAATTCATCCCCAGCTGAGGTTATTTCTCCAAATCAGCATATCTTCTAGCAAAGTATCTCTCTTCCCCACAGAGTCATTCTATCGCCAATTTATTCTCCAACAGAGTCTCCCCCGACATAATATTCTCAAAAAGAACAGACGTAAGTCTCTGGCTAATCATCTTCGGTCATTATCCCCAGCGAGCGCGAAGAACTCAACTCCTTGAACTCTTCAACAGCAATCCGGGATTTATTTTCCCCATCTATAGAACATCACAAGAACATTACATATCCATACATCATGGCATACGCATATGCATCATACAGCACAATCTCATTTATTTTGAGAACATCATTACTCAATACATGTCATACATCATGACATTACATATGACTAGCTCTTTACCTTTCAGGGAAATATACAATCAAATTCTCATAAGTTTTCTCTGGTTCAGTCAAATCGATGCTAAGATTTATATTCCAGTTCAAGCTACGAAGCCCGGAGAACGACCGGATAACAGTACCAAAATACTACGAAGCCTGGAATCGACCAGATAGTGGTATCTCTTTAATTCAAGTTATGAAGCCTGAATTCGACTGGATAATATCTTGATTTCTCCAAATACTACGAAGCCTGGAATCGACCAGATAGTGGTATATCCCAAATTCAAAGCTATGAAGCCTGGAAATCAACCAGAAAAAAGTTGAATCCCCATCAAGTTATTGTGAAGCCTGGAAATCGACCAGATAGCAGTACAAGACACCATGAAGCCTGGAATCGACCAGATAGTGGTATATCATAAACACAAGTTGTAAAGCCCGAAAATCAACCAGAAAACAGCTTAACAAGGTATTGTGAAGCCTAGAAATCGACCAGATAGAAATACAAGATACCATGAAGCATGGACTCGACCAGATAATGGTACAAGACACCGTGAAGCCTGGATCACGACCAGATAGCGGCAAAGGATACTGAAGCCTGGGACACGACTAGATAACAGTATAAGACACTACGAAGCTTGGATTTAGACCAAATAGCAGTTTACTCGGTCAATTACTATGAAGTCCGAAATCGACCGGATATTAGTATTGCCTTAAATTCAAGTGGAAGCCCGGATGCGACCAGATAACCACTTATTTAATTCTAGTACGACCAGATAAGAATTGAGAAATTGTGAAGCCTGGAGAACGACCAGATAGCAAGTTTAATCTCATCTCCCCAATAAGTCATTGTGAAGCCTGGACCATAACCAGATAGCAGTCGATCTTATTTTTCTCAGCAAATCACTGTGAAGCTTGGAGCACGACCAAATAGCAAATCATTTTCACCTCCTCGACTAAGAGATGATTCCCCAGTAGAGTAACGGACAACTGAAGTTCCTAAAACTCTATCTCTCTCAAGACAAAGAACATCGTTCTCCAGCGTAGTCCTCCTCAACAACAGGTATACGGGTTCTCGCAAAGGAATCTCTTATGCGATCGACACTTCTTCTTATGGTATCTTTAAGCCCATCTTCCTACATCAACCTTCAAATGGTACTTATAAGCCCATTCCTGACATCGCAAGACAGGTACCACTTCATGTGAGTGCAAATTTCTGGGTACTCTAGTGTTCAATCATCTTCCATCTTTGGATCACGAAAGGCAGACAAGCCAATCTACATCCTCAGGTCTAAGAAGATTGAACATGGGAAGATATTGTACCCCAAAATTTTCCCTCCCATATTTCTCAATACATTTCAAGTGAGATCCTCAAATCGCTCAAGGAAGTCCAAGGGTTGACCAGACAAACTCTCTCCTAAGGCAGTCTACCTCAAATTAGGGTTTCATTTTGCGTCAAGGTACTTGAGTCCAAAGGATCCCAAATTCTCACCATTTTCCTAATATGTTCTCAAGATCATCCCTGTCAAGTTTCAAACCTTGCAGAGGAAGTTTGCTCAGTCAATTGCTCAAAGGCCTGAAAATCGACTGTGCTAGGGCAAAAGTCAACTGTGTTCTACATACAATCAAACTTCAAGATTTTTGGTCAACATTCTCATTTTTAAGTATTATTCATCATTTGATCAAGGGTTGATCATGATTCCTCAAGAATTGCTCACAATTCATCAAAACCCAAAAGTTGCTAAATTAGGGTTTTGCAGGAAAAGTCAACTCAACTTTGACCAAGTATAAATTTCTCATACTTTATAAAAAATGACCCATCCAAATCTAATTTTGAAGAGGATGCAATTCCCTAAAATTCATCTTCAGTTCCCAAGTTCAAAATATGCACTCACAAGAAGATATGAATCTGGACATTATAGGTCATTTTGGAAAGTCAACAAAAATACCTTTTTTGTCAAAGCTTCATACATGAACATGGAAGACTCAATTGAGATTAGACAAAAAGGTTGCTTATAGGAGATCTTAAGCTTTCTAAAAAGTCCAAGAACACCTCTCTAGGATCAAAATTGAGGGAGTTATGCATTGGTAAAGTTGACCCTTTTTGCAAAATTGCCAAAAGTCAAATGTGGCCAAAATTGCAATTTTTGCCAAATGGGCCCAACTTTTTATGCTTGCATTGAGTTTGTAACATGACCCACGACCCATGATCCCTCCCATTTGTCATTCTTTTATTTTTGTCATTTATTTTTATTTTATTTCAATTAAATCAAATAAAATCAAAATAAAATCATGAAAATATCAAAAACTAATCAAAGCTTGAGATTTTGTGCATGTTTAGGTCTATTACACAGCTAGAGATGGAATCAAATCGTGCAAGCTTCAAATGGACACAAAAAGATTGGATTTTCTCAAATTGGAAAGATTTGCACAAAGGATCAAATCTTAAATCAATGATCATAATTGAAGGAGACTTGAAACCAAATTGCAACCCTAATTCATTCTTGGGTACATAAGGAACGTGTTCAGATAAAAAAGAAAGAGATTAGAGGCGTGCAAGGCAGAAAGCAACTTTCAAAAAAAATCAAGGAAAGTTGTAAATTGATTTCCCAGTTCCAGGCTTCCTCAAGCCATTCCAGTCACACAAATCGTTCCCTGGATATTCTAGGATCCTATTCCAATCACTAGCAAGCTTGCTAACACACAGAAACACACTGTAAGTGTTCCACGATTTCCACACTTTCTTGAAATCGAATATCACGATTTTGGCACTTTTAGAATGATTTATTTTCATATTCTTAATTCTTGAATCATTTGCAAGCTAATGGTGTTACTTAATTGCATTTTCATTAACTGTACAGCAAGATGCCATAGTTAGGGTTCTTGGTTCGTTTTTGGGGTTTTTCTGTATAGGTACAATTGACCATGGATAAGGGTACCATGATGCTCGTGAGGTTGCCACGAGTTGATTGGTACCATTGTTGTGCATTTATCATGCTTGCATAAGATTTTGGAAAGGTACAGGGCTGTACCTACGCCCCTTTATCCGTAGGTAAAAGTTCTGGATCTAAAACGATGGAGATGATGAGGAAGATGATAACGTGGCACCCCATGGATGGTCCATTCAAATCTGCGTGCATTTTAAGATTATGCTTTTTGTTTTACCATATTATATTTATTTGTCATTAACCATACAAATAAGCAAGCTAGCTCAGATGGTCATCATGCAGGGTAAAATGCCAAAGGGCCTGGGTTCGATCCCCAGGTCCCCATATTTGTTCCATGTTATTTTTCTTTGTGTAATCAGGCGCGCTAGCATCCAAGGCCTCCACCATGTACCATCAGCTTCCAGCCAACAGATCTTCAACAAGGCAGATCCAATGCTTTAGCCCTGAGGGACTACCACACGCCTAGTCAAGCAAGCTGCACAGGATCTGGAAAGTCAAAGCAGGCCAAATGTTGTTGGGCCTAGATTTGCAATTGACACCCCCTTTTGCTAAGAAATCGGGCCCTTTTCTTTTCTAAATATTTCCTTTTATTTATTTAATTTATTTAAATTATTTTCTAACCACAAAATTAATATCTTTTTTACAAAAAAAAATCATAAAATCAATTCTCACAAATTTAGAATTTAGGTTTTATTTTATTTTATCAAATTTAATTTTATATTAGTTTTAATTTAATTTTAGAGTAATTCTAACTTTTTGTAAATAATTAAAATCAAATTAGAAAAATTAGGGTTGCTTTTGATTCAATTTTATTTCTTTTCTCAATAAAACAACAAAATACAAAAATAGGTTGATTTAATTATTTTTCTTAAATTTAAATTAATTAGTAATTAGGTTTTTGTTTATTAAAATCTTATTTTCTCAAAACAATCAAAACAACAAAAAATGATTTTTCTCTTTAAGTTTTCAATTAGGTTTAGATGGGGTCAAAACCCTAATTCTCTCATTTTCGATTCATCGCGCGCGCTTATTATTTTATTATTTTTGCGATATTAATGTAACTGCTTACAGTATGTAATAGTTTAATTAGGACTTTTCTTTTATTTATTGTTTTACGGGTTTTTGGCTATGTAAATTAATCCCTCCACCGAAGCCTTGTAATAGCATAGGTTTTACACTTCTGCATTTTATTTCTTGTAAATATTATTGTTAGATGTATGATAATAGGATTGTATGACAAGATTGAATGTTAATTTAAAATGGCTAGTGTGATCGGTGGATCTGGAACTGACTGTTTAAAGCTGGTTCGCGAAATGTCGCGGAAGCAAGAGTCGCCACCGTCTTTTATTTTCTCCAAATGGAAAGGACAAAAGCACAGAAAAATTCCTTATAGAGATTGCTCTCGGTTCGGGAGGTAGATTATAGAAAGGGAAGGTGTTAGCACCCTTTCTATCCATGGTTATCCATGGGCTCTTAGATACTTGCTCAATGTGTTTTCAAAAATGGTTTGTTTGCTTTTCAACTGTGGGTTTTTAAAAAGTTTCTTTGAAAATTCCAGTTCGACTCTTGTATCGGTCCTCAAGAGTGTTTGAAAAGTTGCTTTCGAAAGCTTTTTGAAAATGTGTCGGTGTGAAAAGTATTTTTTTGATTTGTTTTGAAATTAGAGCAAGTATCTAGCGTCGCCTACCTACCCTAAGGAATTCGTTTGTGTAAATGTCCTTAAAGTAGTGCCATCCCACCATTGAGAGGTAGGTAGCACCACCGTTGGAGGTGTTCGGGTCAATTCGAAGGTTCGGGACATGGTGATCATCAGAGCAATAGGAAGATACCTTAGAAGCTACCCTCATGCCAGGTTCCCGGATCATGAGGACTTACTAAGACATACTCTACTCGACGATCACCTTTCGAGGCAAGGCAACAGTGAGGCGTACCCTAGGGGTGGTGTGTGATTTGTGTGTCGTTTTCAGATATTTTTGTCTTTTGTCATGTCATGGGTGATCTACGCTTTTGTTTTTACTTTAACATTCATTCTTGCATGCCATTATTAACAGTTAAAAAATTGCGAGAAATATAAAGTTCCTAAACTATTACAAAGGCGCGGGTCCACATCGCCAAATTAAATCCAGGACCCGATTTGACATAAAAATAATGCGATAAAGTGCGAGAAATATAAAATGTCCGAGTTACATGGCTTTGGGAGAATTACATTAATATTTAAAAGAATAAATAAAACGCGAAGAGAATTAAATCGAAAGCGAGGGTGTTGGACCCTTTTTAATGAAATTAAATTATATTAACAAATTAATTAAATTAAAATGAAATTATTTTTTTGAGTTTTTGTATTTATGAAATTTTTTAATGAGAACTAAATGAAATTAATTAATTAACCCTAATTCTAGTTATTTTTAATTTATTAAAAAAACATGTTAAAGTTAAACCTAAATTGACCTAATTAATTAATGGCAAGTTTTATTTACAAAAATAATATTAAATAATTAATTATGGTGAGAGAAAAAGAAAAAGAATGGAAAAATACTTGAAACCCTAATTCTACTAATTTTAGGTTTATTAAGAAAAATGTCAAAATTAATCCTAGAATTGAAAACTAAATTAATTAATGATTTCTATTTACAAAAATATTAATTAAATAAAATATATTTTGATTTTTGTCTTTTCTGATTTTTATATTATTTTATATTTTATGAAAATAAATTAATTGAAAGAATTATATTAAAACTAATTAAAATAAAGAAAAATAGAAAAAATATGGAAAAAGAATGAAGAGCAAACCATGGGGGGTTCTGTCCCCAAATTGGAGGTATATTCCTAGTAATTCTGGCCCACTTGTCTATGGCCTCGTTTGACTTTTATGCTGGCGTGCATGTGTGTTGACTGAGACATATCATAGGCTTTGAATCCTGGCCATAGGATGGACGCAGTGGGACAAGTGGCATATTGAGATTATGGGCGTAGGATGGTCATCAGGGAGCAAGCTGCACATGAACATGGTTAGAAGAAAAATATAGGGAAAGGGAGGGGGACCTGGGATCGAACCCAGGTCCTGCTGTTTACCAAATCACATGCCTGCCAGCTGAGCTACCAACTCACTTTGAATATATAATAGAAAACAAATACCATAAAGCAAAACAAGAGTTAGTGGGTGATTTTAGCGCGAAATTCAAATGAACCAACCATCGCCTTACACCTCGTCTTCTTCTTCCTTGTTGCGCTTTACCTGAAATAAAAATCAATTGAATAGCGGGGGTTTTAAACCCCCCTAAAATATGCCCTTTTCAAAAATAGCGATTAGGCCATCTTGCTTCATAAATTGGGCGCGACTGTTGCATTCGATTCGTCCAAGTGTCCTGATTTTGACCATGGCCCTGAGATGTTCTAATTTTACAAGATGCATAAACGCCCAATTTCACAGCTTGGTAACCCTAATAATCGTCCATGGTGAAATCGCGTGTGGGCAAGCAAAACTCAATCAAACTATATGGTTAGCTTTAGAATCAATCAATTAGTATGAATCCACAAGAAAAATGCAATGGGAATGCTTGAAAATTGAAATACGAATATGAATAAAATTTGAAAAATCTTGAGTTCTGTATACCAATTCTGGGCGTTAGAGTTGATGATCTTTATTCAAACACGTTCCTTGAAGCCTCAGGAACGCAATAGAATGGTTATTTGATCTTGAAAAGCCTTAGAATCGTGTATTCAGTATTTGAGTTTTCTTGAAAAAATGCAAGGTTGTCTATGGCTTTTTGGGCGCAGCTTCAGGTTCTTGGCTCTAGGGTTAGGTTTGCACTTGTATAGAGAATGAATTCAGTCAATAATCCAAGCCCATAGCCTTGTTTTTAATGGTTTTCAAGATTTGATTTTGATGAATCTTTTTCAATATTTTTTCATGCATATTTGATACAAATCATGTCCAATCAACTTGATTCTTTCCCTATCTGATTATGCACGAAATCTTGAGGCTATTTCATGCATAAAAAGATTTGATTGCATTGGTTTGGTATTTTTCACATATTTTAATTAATTAAATGAATTATTAGCAATTAAAAATTCAAATAAATAAATAAAAATGATGAATAATTTCCCTTTGGGCCAAATGGTCGTGCACATGCTTTGGATGATGAATCTTGGAAGAAAATGTGGCCCATTAGCAATTTTAAGGCATTTGAAGCAAAGTTGACTTTTCAAAATACCCAAATATTTCCCAACTTCCACAAGGCATATCTTGCTCAATTTTTAAGCTTTGATCATGTTCTTGGACATTTTGGAAAGGTCTTGAAGTCCTCTAACCAATGCCTTTGGTCCCATGTCATTTTTATTTACCAATCTCAAGTTATGGCCTTTGACTTAAAGTCCCTTTTTGTTGACTTTTGAAAATGACCTATAATGTTGAAATTGATAACTTTTTGTGAGAGCATTTCTTGGACTTGAAGTGTGAAGAGGAGTTGTAGGAAATGTCTTTCTCTTCAAAATGAGCTTTGGATGGAATTTTTCTGATAATCCGTGTGGAAGTTATGCCTTGGTCAAGTTACAGTTGACTTTTTCAACTGTCCAAATATGGAAACTTTTGCATCTTGAGATTTTTTGAGCCAAGCTTTGAGAATCATGATCAAGCATTGATCAAATGATGTTTGTGGCTTCAAAATGAGATGTTGACCAAAAATTTGGACTTTTGACTGTCAAATGACCATTTTGCCCCTACAGTTGACTGTAATGCAATTAGGGTTTTTGACTGTGCAATTTTGTGCTGTGAGTCTTGAAACTTGGCATGAGGATGCTTGACCATGTTTATAGGCATGTGGGACTTGATTGGACCCTTGGAAACTTCATTTTCTTTGTCAGAACCAAAACCCTAATTTTTGACTGTTAGGAGGCCCTTGAACTGTGCAACTCTTGGGGAGATTTTGAAGCTTTGACTTTGCAAATTTTGAAGAATATGGGAGGGCAAATTTTGGGGTACAACAGTTGCCCCTGTTCAATCTTCTTAAACCTGAGGATGCAGATTGGCTGATGTGCCTTTCGTAATCCGAAGGTGGAAGATGATTGAACACTAGAGTGCCCAGAAATTTGCGCTCACATAGTAGTGTGATGGGGGGAATGGGCTTATAGATGCCATTTGGAGATTGATGGATAGGATGATGGGCTTATAGATGCCATGCTAAGAGATGATGGAAGGTGGATGGGCTTATAGATGCCATCTGGATGTTGACCGCATAAGAGATTCCTTAGCGAAAACTTGCGTACCTGCAACAGAAAATGATTACCTGACATGTTACAGGAGCTGGTCTTCAAATTCTTTGTGTAGATGTGTCCTAACTGGTTACAGGAGCTGAATCTGGAGCTTCAAAAGGTGATGAATGAACCAGGGATGGTTACTACCTCAACAGGGACGGTGAGAGAACCTTGGATGACTACTACCTCAACAGGAACGCTGAGAGAATCTGGGGACGATTACTACCTCCACAGTAATGGGGAGAGAACCATAGGCGACTTCAACCTCAACAGTATCATTGAGAGAATCTTGGACGACTTCAACCTCAACAGTAATGCTGAGAGAATCTGGGGACGATTACTACCTCCGCAGTAACGGGGAGAGAACCATAGGCGACTTCAACCTCAACAGTATCATTGAGAGAATCTTGGATATCTTCTACTGAGTTTTCATCAGAAAAATCTGTTAGGGGTCAATTTAGCTGGACTAGAGAAGGCCTTTGACTGGATAAGAAACAGAAAAATCTTAGGGTCGATTTAACTGAACCGGTCTAGGTCTTGAAATCTTCAACTGGATAAGAAACAGGGAGATCTTAGGGTCGATCTGACTGAACCAGAGAAGGCCTTGGACTGGATAAGAAACAAAAAAGTCTTAGGGTCGACTTAACTGAACCGGTCTAGGTCTTGAAATGTCTTCAACTGGATAAGAAACAGGGAGATCTTAGGGTCGATCTGACTGAACCAGAGAAGGCCTTTGACTGAATAAGAAACAGAAAAATCTTAGGGGCGATTTAACTGAACCGGTCTAGGTCTTGAAATATAGCTGAGAACTTAACTGGATCTTTCCTGAAAGGTAAAGGTCAGTCATATGCAAGGCATGATATGAATCAAGCGATGATGTTCTCAACATAAATGAGATTTGTAAGATATGATGCGTATATGCATGCTATAATGTATGAAGATGTTTATGAATGTATGTTTTCGTTTTAGGAAAATAAATCCTTGACGGGTGCCGGGAAGTCACTCTTGGGCTGATGTTGAAGAATAGATTTTGCCTCCGCTGGGGATGATAGTTGCAAGAATACCGGTAGGAGAAGATAACTCCGTTGGGGAATAAACTTGGCGAATGGATTACTCTGCGGGGAGAAAAGTACTCTAGCGATCTTGCCGGGAAGCAATACTCTGTGGGGAGAGAGATACTTTGCTGAAATGTTGGTAATAACTTGCTGGGGATACCCTTGTTGTGTTGGAAGTGTTGATAGACTTCGCTGGGGATAAGAGGACTTCATCGAGGACGATCTTTCCATGGCTTTTGGCTGAGGATAACCCAGTTATATCCTGGTAGGGAAATAACTCTTTGAATAAAGCCGGGAGACGCGTTCGTGCTCTGCGAGGATAAGCTTCCAGAATCTACTGGGGATAAGCTTACTGCTTGGGGAGATGAATCCCAACTTTCCTGGGGAACTAGATTGGACTCTCCTGGGGAAGTTTGAGCTGTATCGGGGAAGTGACTCCTTTGAATGTTGGATATACCGCCGGGGAACAATCCTTAGGTCAAGACTGCCGGGGATGCTTGTTAAGAATGTATACATGCTGCTGGGGAATGTTGAGATCTGCGGGAGGATATCCAACTTCCTTAAGTTTGATAGTAGCTTTGCTTGGGGAGAGTGCACTGACTTGTTGGCTCACTCTCTGGCGAATTAAGGTATCTGGTTATGTTCTTTAGCTGAACCTACCTTGGTACCTTGGAGGATAGAACAATTAGATTGCTTGGACAACTCTTTTATTTCCCCTGTTTCTAATGTTACCTGTAATTAACCCTTTGTTTCGTACGCAAATATTCATGAGTTAGCAAATTATTGTCAATGCATATATCACAAATTGAACCTTGGACGTTCTTCGCAAGACAAAACAGAAAAGGAAAAACAATTGGCAATTTTAACTGAAAAGTGTATTTGTATTGATTTTGAATTTGCCTGTAAATAGGCGTTTGTGTACAAGAGGCTGACGTCCTAGTAAGAGAACGCCGCCGAACAAAAGAGTTTATACAAATTTTGTACAAGAGAAAATAAAACAGCTGTGTGAAATGAATGATCCCACTGGGTTTCAACTCTGCTATTGCCTTTATATCTCCGAGTGTCTCATCACTTGATGACCTTAGTTGAAGATGAAGCTGGCTGATCGATGCCGTCTGAACTTGTGTAGATACCGGATTCTGGATGCAAAGTGATCCAATGCGACATAGTATTACGCTTTATCCCTAACTTTTGCCTGGACAGCCCTTTCGGGTTTTCAGTCCACCGGGATACCCATTTTTGCCCAAGCCGCCTTTTCAGGTTTTCGACTTGCCGGGTGTACAGATTTTTTTCATTTCATCCCTTCATTTTGCCCGAACCCTTTTGGTTCACCGGGAAGCCCTAATTTTTGCCTAGGCATGTCAGCCCAGTGGGTCTTTTTTCATGCGTAGTATCTTTTTACTATGTCTGCATTGGCGGGGTGAGGAAGGTCGTCACCATCCATGTTGGTTAGAATCATGGCTCCTCCTGAGAACACATGTTTAACCACAAATGGCCCTTCGTACGTAGGGGTCCATTTGCCCCTTGGATCACTCCGAGGAAGGATGATTCGCTTGATTACCAGATCCCCAACTTGATATTCTTGTGGTCTGACCTTTTTGTTAAATGCCCTGATCATCCGTTTCTGGTACGTCTGACCATGACAGATAGCAGCAAGTCTCTTTTCATCAATAAGGTTTAACTGATCAAGTCACGTCTGGATCCAATCATCTTCGTTCAGATTTGCATCCTTCATTATCCGGAGAGAGGGTATTTGCACTTCGATCGGTAAGACTGCCTCCATACCGTAGACCAAGGAGAAAGGAGTTGCCCCGGTTGACGTCCTGGCTGAGGTACGGTACCCATGTAGAGTGAACGGTAACATCTCGTGCCAATCTTTATAAGTCACTGTCATCTTCTGCACGATTTTCTTGATATTTTTATTTGCTGCTTCTACAGCCCCATTCATCTTCGACCGATAAGGAGAAGAGTTGTGGTGCTGTATCTTAAACTGCTCGCAGAGCTCAGTGATCATCTTGTTATTGAGATTGGTACCGTTGTCTGTAATAATTCTTTTAGGGACGCTGTATCGATAGATCAGATTATGCCGAATGAACCGTGCCACAATAGTCTTGGTTACCGTAGCGTAGGAAGCTGCTTCGACCCACTTCGTGAAGTAATCAATCGCTACCAGGATGAAGCGATGCCCGTTGGATGCCGTAGGTTTAATCTCACCGATCATGTCTATGCCCCACATTGCAAACGGCCAAGGCGTAGTCAGAACGTTTAGAGGAAATGGAGGAACATGCACCTTGTCTGCGTAAATCTGGCATTTATGGCATGTCCGAGAATGTTGGTAGCAGTCTGCTTCCATGGTGGACCAAAAATACCCTGCCCGAAGGATTTTCTTCGCCATAGTGTGTCCACTGGAATGTGTTCCGAAGGTCCCCTCATGTAGCTCTTCTATGATCCTTTCTGCTTCATTCTTATCCACACAACGCAGTAAGGTCGAATCATGATTTCGCTTATACAGGATGTCGTTGCTATGGAAGAACTTCGTTGCGAACCTTCTCAGAAACTTCTTATCGTTGACAGATGCATCTTCAGGGTATTCCTGAGTTTCCAGATATCTCTTCACCTCATGGTACCAAGGCTTCTCAGTCACCAATTCAGTCTCGAGATCACAACAGTATGCTGGTTCGTCCAGTTTCCAGATGATGATCCGGGGAGCCTCGTTATCCCATTTGACCTTGAACATAGAAGACATCGTAGCTAACGCGTCCGCCAACTGATTCTCCTCTCTTGGGAAATGTTCAAAGGTTATCTTCGTGAAGTGGGGGATCAATGTCAACACACATTCTCTGTAAGGAATCAGATTCGGATGTTTCGTATCCCACTCTCCTTTGATCTGATTGATCACAAGAGCGGAATCTCCGAAGACACTCAGAAACTTGATCCTTAAGTCGATCGCAGCTTGAAGACCCATGATGCATGCCTCATACTCCGCCATGTTGTTGGTACAGTTGAAACATAGTCGGGCAGTGAGTGGAGTATGAGTGCCTTGAGGAGATATGATTACAGCGCCGATACTGTTACCCAAAGCATTGGAGGCTCCGTCAAAGTGCATAGACCATCGGGATCCTTCCTCAGGTCCTTCATCCGGTCCAGGTACTTCACAATCAGTCACTATCATGATACTCTCGTCGGGAAACTCGAAGTTCATTGACTGATAGTCATCTACTGCTTGATGTGCCAAGTGGTCTGCCAATACACTTCCTTTGATGGCTTTCTGGGTTGTGTACTGGATGTCGTATTCTGTCAAGATCATTTTCCATCTTGCTATTCTCCCAGACAGAGCCGGATTTTCGAATATGTACTTTATAGGATCCATCTTTGAGATCAACAAGGTGGTATGAGTCAGCATATACTGTCTCAGCCGGCGAGCCGCCCATACCAAAGTGCAACAAGTTTTCTTGAGCAGTGAGTATCGGGTCTCACAGTCGGTAAACTTTTTGCTAAGGTAATAAATGGCATGCTCTTTTCGGCCAGACTCGTCATGCTGCCCCAGCACACACCCCATTGAGTTGTCAAGCACTGTTAGGTATAGTATCAGAGGTCTCCCTTCAACCGGTGGCATAAGAATGGGTGGTTCTTGGAGATACTCCTTGATTCTGTCAAAAGAAGCCTGGCATTCATCATTCCAACGTACTACCTGATCTTTCTTCAGCAGCTTGAAGATTGGCTCACAGGTAGCAGTTAGATGCGAGATGAACCGAGCAATGTAATTCAGGCATCCTAAAAAGCCTCTGACCTCTTTCTCTGTCCTAGGAACTGGCCTCTCTTGAATAGCTTTGACCTTGGCAGGGTCCACTTGAATACCCTTATCACTTACAACGAAGCCTAGCAACTTCCCAGATCTTACCCCGAAGGTGCACTTGTTCGGGTTCAACCTCAGCTTGTACAACTTCAGACGGTCAAACAACTTCTGCAGATGATCTAGGTGCTCTTTCTCGGTCTGGGACCTTGCGATCATGTCGTCAACATACACTTCTATCTCATGATGGATCATGTCATGAAATAAAGCAACCATGGCACGTTGGTAGGTTGCCCCAGCGTTCTTCAGTCCAAAAGGCATGACCTTGTAGCAGAAGGTGCCCCACTGAGTAACAAAGGTGGTCTTCTCCATGTCTTCAGGTGCCATCTTGATCTGATTGTAGCCTGAAAAACCGTCCATGAAAGAGAACACTTTGTGCTGAGCAGTATTGTCAACAAGGACATCAATGTGAGGTAGAGGGAAGTCATCTTTGGGGCTGGCCCTGTTTAGATCCCTGTAATCGACACACATTCTGACCTTTCCGTCCTTCTTTGGTACCGGCACTACATTAGCAACCCACTGAGGGTAAGAAGTCACTGCGAGAAACCCGACATCAAACTGTTTCATAACCTCGGCTTTGATCTTCTCAGACATCTCTGGACGCATACGACGGACCTTTTGCTTAACCGGAGGGCAGTCTTCCTTAGTAGGCAAGTGATGGACCACAATATCGGTATCCAACCCAGGCATGTCTTCGTAGGACCAGGCAAAGATCTCCATATAATCATGTAACATTTGAGTCAACCGTTGCTTCACGCTGAGCTCTAGGTTGGCACCAATCTTTACCTCCTTTCTGTCTGCCTCAGTACCCAGATTTATTGTTTCCACTGGCTCTTCATGTGGTTGAATTGCCCTTTCTTCCAGGAGTAACAGTCTTGCAAGCTCGCCAGGCACTTCGCAATCATCTTCACTTTCGTCTTCGGCTAAGTTGATCGGATTTTCGAAGTCATAACTGGCAGTAGCAGAGTCGTTACCAGTGAGATCCAGAGTGGATTGAAACCTGTATGAGTGAGTGTGTGTAAATACAGCTGTTTTGAAATATATAAAGGAAGGAAAGACAGAAAAGGAGCATAAGATTTGAGATGCGAGAAAACATCCAAGATCTTTATTCATGATATATGAAATGACAATTTATATGCCCTCACAAATGAAGCCACGGTGCCCCGGGTAAGACACCGGGCCATAGAGTTTTAATTGTTTATTACAAATGCCAAAAACATAGGAATTCATTACTCAGTAACAAGAGAAACAGGTAGATTGTCCTTTGCACTCCAATTGCTAGGTCCACTGTCGGTTGCCGGGTAGATCCAGCTATCAAACTCAGCTTCATCCACTTCATCCTCATCCCCAATAGCATTCACTCCATGAGCAGGAAGGGGAGCTGTCACTACATTAGGCTTCTCAGATGCCTCAAACTGTACCTCCTTGGCGTCAATAAGGTCCTGCAGCTTGTTCCTTAAGGCCCAACAGTCATCAGTGGAATGCCCCGGGCTATCGGAGTGATAAGCACAGCGGGCATTTGGATTGTATTTGGGAGAAGCAGTGATCACAACCTTTGGGGCCTCCCTGACAGTCACTAAGTTGGTGGATAGTAACTGTGGCAAGATTTGCGATAAAGTCATACTCAAACGGGTAAACTCTCTCCGGGGTCTTTCAGCCCTTTGAGGATTGGTTTGCCGAGGAGCGGCAGCAGGCTTAGCAATCATCACCGTGTTGACAGACTGGCGGCGCTCAGGTTTCTCTTGTCTTCTAGAGCCATATACAGCGTTGGCCTCCTTTTTGAAGGGTTTCTTCTCAGAACTTGACGATGCACCCTTCTGAATTTTACCAGACTTCATCCCAGCCTCTATTCTCTCTCCAGTCAGAATAAGATCAGTAAACCCTGCAAATGAGTTACCAATAAGATAGTTGAAAAATGGCCCAGATAGGGTCCCCAAGAACATGTCTACCAACTCCCGATCAGTCAACGGAGGCTGCACCCTGCCAGCCAGATCCCTCCACTTCTATGCGTACTCTTTAAAACCTTCACTTGAACCTAGCGACATACCCTGGAGTTGGGTACGTGTAGGGGCAAGGTCGGCATTATATTGATACTGCTTGTAAAAAGCAGTAGCCAACTCCTCCCAGTTACGAACCTTGGTCCCATCCAGCTGATAGAACCATTCGAGATGAGTCCCTGAAAGACTCTCCTGGAAGAAGTGGATCCACAAGTTCTTGTCCACTGAGTACGGTTGAATCTTCCGTACATATGATCTGAGGTGTAGCTTGGGACAAGACGCCCCGTCATACTTGGTAAAGGATGGTGCTTTGAACTTATGAGGAATGATCACACCAGTAGACAAACCAAAGTCTCCAAAATCCAGCCCAGGCACTTGTTGGATCTCCATAGCATTCAATCTGTCCTCCAGCTGCTTGTATCTGTCTTCTGCAGGAGGATACTGTTCCTCATCAAAATCAGTCTCGTTATTGGATACTACCGGACTAGGACCTTTTCCCCCTTGGGGACTACCCTTGCCTATAGAAGAACCAGCCTCTTCATTTTGCAGAGTGTTGCCAAACCTTCGGCCCGAGTTGAAAAGGACAGTTCTCCTCTTCTTCTTCTTCTCCTTCTTCAGGAGCAGAGCCTTCAGCTCTTCTTGGCCCTGAGCCAAACCCATGATTAGTTCCTGAAATTGCGCATTCTGCGCCTGAAGAGCCTTGATGGACATCTCGGTTGATGATGAGTCGGGATTCATGATGCTGAAATAAACAGCGAAGAACAGTAAGCGACCTGAAAAGAAGAAAACCTGCTATGCACATGATGAATGGAATGCGTATGATTTATGTTTTCAAAGACAATCGGGAATCAACTTTGTAAACAAAAAGGAACACACTTCATTAGATTCAACTTTGAAACTTAAATTGTTCAACAGGTTGCCCTTAGGCGTTACATGAAAGGGAAATACTGAAAAGGGAAATAAAACTGTAAAAGAACATCCAGAGCTCCTTATTGATCCCATGGTCTCCTCTTCTCAGTACGGATGTAAGCATTCAGAGCTCGCTCATTCTCCAACTGCTTTGTCAGCTTCTGGATCTTCAACTCCTGCTCGTTGAACTTTTCCCGGTAAGAATCCCGCTCTTCTCGCAGTTGCGACCAAGATCTCTTTAATGTCTCATAATCAGTAGGTATCTGAGGAGGAAGGACAGTTGGAGGAACACCATCTTTGTCAGGATACTCAAGAATGATAGGTCTGACGGCTTCGTATGGCATACCTAACTTCTGAGCACGGATGCGTACCCATTTGTAGTAGGCTTCCATAGGTAAAGAAGTCTTTGGCCCCAACTCTTGTGGGTCAGCTTTATGAACTTTGTCCCAAGCCTTGATGAACCTACGACGCAGCTCGTCACTATCCACTTGAAACTCAAAACTGATGTGAGGCACCAACATTTCATGAGGCCCTGCTCTTCTGGCTCTTCCAAACTGACGGAGTGCTAGACATGGATTTTAAGAGATTCCTCCTTGGGTACCAATTAGAGGAACATTAGGGTATTCCCTGCATCGATCAATAATAGCTATCTCATCCAAACCTCTGCAAGTCTAAATGATGTCTTTATCAGTGAGAGACATTAACCTATGATCCCAACCTCTTCCTTCTTGGTTCTTCAGTACGAACTTAGGGAGGTGCGATATAAACCACCTCACCAACAAAGGGATACAACACCACAGGGTTCCTCGTCTTCGGGCAGTACGAGCATGAAGTTGTTGCAGGATGTCACCCAAGAGAGTGGGCACAGGATTCTGAGACATAAAGATCCTTATGGCAGTGACATTGATGAAGTTGTCAGGATTAGGAAACAAGACTAGCCCATAGATTAAGAGAGCTAGGATGTCTTCATATGCCCTAAAGTCCAGGTCATTCCAGAAACTGTTAGCTTTACCAATCAGAAACTTGGCCAAGAAACCTTTAACTCCGCTTCTAGTCACCCAGTTGTCCATTACCTCTTGATGTGTCAAGGGAAGAGCTGCAGCAACCTCCTCAAGCCTGAGGGTCTTTTCCCAACCCGTAAAAGGAGTCTGATCCAAGATAGGGATACCAAGCAAATCAGAGAACTCTTCCAGGGTAGGGACCAGCTGGAAGTCTTGAAAGGTGAAGCACTGGTACAGAGGGTCATAGAACTGGGTCAGAACACTCATCAACTGTTGATCCCGCTTTGCACTGACTAAACTGAGAAGAGAACCATGCCTCTGAATGAAGGAAGTGGTATTTGGAATTCTGCTAACCAACTCTTCAAGCAACTCAGGTGAGTGAACAAAGTTGAACCGGATAGTATTCCTTCGCACAGGCATCATGGTGTCCTACAAAACAGAGCAAAGGTGAAACCCTTTTGTCTTTGAAATGGTCAGTCCTTATGCAGGATGCATGCAATGCTCATGATGTTATGATGTTATGATAAAGCACACCACAAATAAATACAAAGGCAAACATGGTAAGGCACACAAGTCACACAAGGCAAGCCCTTAAAGTTTAGGCCAGCATGAGGTCTAGGTACTACCCTCTTTCAGTTTGTTGGTTCATACCTGTCCTATCAAAGTAACCGGGTTCTTAGAGGATCCCAATATCATTGACTACCCTCAATCGGTCATAACTCCAGCATCGCAATCTTTTCTTGCGGCCAGAACCATCACGAGAGTTTAGCCTCAATGGGCGTAGCATACTGCTACTGTTCTAATGGCCAAGTTGTGTCATTTAAGGTTCTAAGGTTGTTGATGCTTAATGACTCCTCAGAAGACCCATATTCTCCTCGTTGCAACACAAGGGATATCGGTACAGACCAAGGTGCCACACCAACGTAGCCACTGTATCACCCGTGTCGGTCTACGCCGGACAGGTCCCTCACAGCTTATGCTACCTAAACAGGGTATCCCCAGATCCGGGTTAGGATCTATGTAACTCCCATGCAACCCAAAAATTTAAAGCAGACAAGTCAATACAATTGAAAACACAGTTATGAACTAACCCTAAGGTACACCTCACTTTAAGTTTAAATCCCCAGCAGAGTCGCCAGTTCTGTGATCGGTGGATCTGGAACTGACTGTTTAAAGTTGGTTCGCGAAATGTCGCGGAAGCAAGAGTCGCCACCGTCTTTTATTTTCTCCAAATGGAAAGGACAAAAGCACAGCAAAATTCCTTATAGAGATTGCTCTCGGTTCGGGAGGTAGATTATAGAAAGGGAAGGTGTTAGCACCCTTTCTATCCATGGTTATCCATGGGCTCTTAGATACTTGCTCAATGTGTTTTCAAAAATGGTTTATTTGCTTTTCAACTGTGGGTTTTTAAAAAGTTTCTTTGAAAATTCCAGTTCGACTCTTGTATCGGTCCTCAAGAGTGTTTGAAAAGTTGCTTTCGAAAGCTTTTTGAAAATGTGTCGGTGTGAAAAGTATTTTTTTGATTTGTTTTGAAATTAGAGCAAGTATCTAGAGTCGTCTACCTACCCTAAGGAATTCGTCTGTGTAAATGTCCTTAAAGTAGTGCCATCCCACCATTGAGAGGTAGGTAGCACCACCGTTGGAGGTGTTCGGGTCAATTCGAAGGTTCGGGACATGGTGATCATCAGAGCAATAGGAAGATACCTTAGAAGCTACCCTCATTCCAGGTTCCCGGATCATGAGGACTTACTAAGACATCCTCTACTCGACGATCACCTTTCGAGGCAAGGCAACAGTGAGGCGTACCCTAGGGGTGGTGTGTGATTTGTGTGTCGTTTTCAGATATTTTTGTCTTTTGTCATGTCATGGGTGATCTACGCTTTTGTTTTTACTTTAACATTCATTCTTGCATGCCATTATTAACAGTTAAAAAATTGCGAGAAATATAAAGTTCCTAAACTATTACAAAGGCGCGGGTCCACATCGCCAAATTAAATCCAGGACCCGATTTGACATAAAAATAATGCGATAAAGTGCGAGAAATATAAAATGTCCGAGTTACATGGCTTTGGGAGAATTACATTAATATTTAAAAGAATAAATAAAACGCGAAGAGAATTAAATCGAAAGCGAGGGCGTTGGACCCTTTTTAATGAAATTAAATTATATTAACAAATTAATTAAATTAAAATGAAATTATTTTTTTGAGTTTTTGTATTTATGAAATTTTTAAATGAGAACTAAATGAAATTAATTAATTAACCCTAATTCTAGTTATTTTTAATTTATTAAAAAAACATGTTAAAGTTAAACCTAAATTGACCTAATTAATTAATGGCAAGTTTTATTTACAAAAATAATATTAAATAATTAATTATGGTGAGAGAAAAAGAAAAAGAATGGAAAAATACTTGAAACCCTAATTCTACTAATTTTAGGTTTATTAAGAAAAATGTCAAAATTAATCCTAGAATTGAAAACTAAATTAATTAATGATTTCTATTTACAAAAATATTAATTAAATAAAATATATTTTGATTTTTGTCTTTTCTGATTTTTATATTATTTTATATTTTATGAAAATAAATTAATTGAAAGAATTATATTAAAACTAATTAAAATAAAGAAAAATAGAAAAAATATGGAAAAAGAATGAAGAGCAAACCATGGGGGGTTCTGTCCCCAAATTGGAGGTATATTCCTAGTAATTCTGGCCCACTTGTCTATGGCCTCGTTTGACTTTTATGCTGGCGTGCATGTGTGTTGACTGAGACATATCATAGGCTTTGAATCCTGGCCATAGGATGGACGCAGTGGGACAAGTGGCGTATTGAGATTATGGGCGTAGGATGGTCATCAGGGAGCAAGCTGCACATGAACATGGTTAGAAGAAAAATATAGGGAAAGGGAGGGGGACCTGGGATCGAACCCAGGTCCTGCTGTTTACCAAATCACATGCCTGCCAGCTGAGCTACCAACTCACTTTGAATATATAATAGAAAACAAATACCATAAAGCAAAACAAGAGTTAGTGGGTGATTTTAGCGCGAAATTCAAATGAACCAACCATCGCCTTACACCTCGTCTTCTTCTTCCTTGTTGCGCTTTACCTGAAATAAAAATCAATTGAATAGCGGGGGTTTTAAACCCCCCTAAAATATGCCCTTTTCAAAAATAGCGATTAGGCCATCTTGCTTCATAAATTGGGCGCGACTGTTGCATTCAATTCGTCCAAGTGTCTTGATTTTGACCATGGCCCTGAGATGTTCTAATTTTACAAGATGCATAAACGCCCAATTTCACAGCTTGGTAACCCTAATAATCGTCCATGGTGAAATCGCGTGTGGGCAAGCAAAACTCAATCAAACTATATGGTTAGCTTTAGAATCAATCAATTAGTATGAATCCACAAGAAAAATGCAATGGGAATGCTTGAAAATTGAAATACGAATATGAATAAAATTTGAAAAATCTTGAGTTCTGTATACCAATTCTGGGCGTTAGAGTTGATGATCTTTATTCAAACACGTTCCTTGAAGCCTCAGGAACGCAATAGAATGGTTATTTGATCTTGAAAAGCCTTAGAATCGTGTATTCAGTATTTGAGTTTTCTTGAAAAAATGCAAGGTTGTCTATGGCTTTTTGGGCGCAGCTTCAGGTTCTTGGCTCTAGGGTTAGGTTTGCACTTGTATAGAGAATGAATTCAGTCAATAATCCAAGCCCATAGCCTTGTTTTTAATGGTTTTCAAGATTTGATTTTGATGAATCTTTTTCAATATTTTTTCATGCATATTTGATACAAATCATGTCCAATCAACTTGATTCTTTCCCTATCTGATTATGCACGAAATCTTGAGGCTATTTCATGCATAAAAAGATTTGATTGCATTGGTTTGGTATTTTCCACATATTTTAATTAATTAAATGAATTATTAGCAATTAAAAATTCAAATAAATAAATAAAAATGATGAATAATTTCCCTTTGGGCCAAATGGTCGTGCACATGCTTTGGATGATGAATCTTGGAAGAAAATGTGGCCCATTAGCAATTTTAAGGCATTTGAAGCAAAGTTGACTTTTCAAAATACCCAAAAATTTTCCAACTTCCACAAGGCATATCTTGCTCAATCTTTAAGCTTTGATCATGTTCTTGGACATTTTGGAAAGGTCTTGAAGTCCTCTAACCAATGCCTTGGGTCCCATGTCATTTTGATTTACCAATCTCAAGTTATGGCCTTTGGCTTAAAGTCCCTTTTTGTTGACTTTTGAAAATGACCTATAATGTTGAAATTGATAACTTTTTGTGAGAGCATTTATTGGACTTGAAGTGTGAAGAGGAGTTGTAGGAAATGTCTTTCTCTTCAAAATGAGCTTTGGATGGAATTTTTCTGATAATCCGTGTGGAAGTTATGCCTTGGTCAAGTTACAGTTGACTTTTTCAACTGTCCAAATATGGAAACTTTTGCATCTTGAGATTTTTTGAGCCAAGCTTTGAGAATCATGATCAAGCTTTGATCAAATGATGTTTGTGGCTTCAAAATGAGATGTTGACCAAAAATTTGGACTTTTGACTGTCAAATGACCATTTTGCCCCTACAGTTGACTGTAATGCAATTAGGGTTTTTGACTGTGCAATTTTGTGATGTGAGTCTTGAAACTTGGCATGAGGATGCTTGACCATGTTTATAGGCATGTGGGACTTGATTGGACCCTTGGAAACTTCATTTTCTTTGTCAGAACCAAAACCCTAATTTTTGACTGTTAGGAGGCCCTTGAACTGTGCAACTCTTGGGGAGATTTTGAAGCTTTGACTTTGCAAATTTTGAAGAATATGGGAGGGCAAATTTTGGGGTACAACAGTTGCCCCTGTTAAATCTTCTTAAACCTGAGGATGCAGATTGGCTGATGTGCCTTTCGTAATCCGAAGGTGGAAGATGATTGAACACTAGAGTGCCCAGAAATTTGCGCTCACATAGTAGTGTGATGGGGGGAATGGGCTTATAGATGCCATTTGGAGATTGATGGATAGGATGATGGGCTTATAGATGCCATGCTAAGAGATGATGGAAGGTGGATGGGCTTATAGATGCCATCTGGATGTTGATCGCGTAAGAGATTCCTTAGCGAAAACTTGCGTACCTGCAACAGAAAATGATTACCTGACATGTTACAGGAGCTGGTCTTCAAATTCTTTGTGTAGATGTGTCCTAACTGGTTACAGGAGCTGAATCTGGAGCTTCAAAAGGTGATGAATGAACCAGGGATGGTTACTACCTCAACAGGGACGGTGAGAGAACCTTGGATGACTACTACCTCAACAGGAACGCTGAGAGAATCTGGGGACGATTACTACCTCCACAGTAACGGAGAGAGAACCATAGGCGACTTCAACCTCAACAGTATCATTGAGAGAATCTTGGACGACTTCAACCTCAACAGTAATGCTGAGAGAATCTGGGGACGATTACTACCTCCGCAGTAACGGGGAGAGAACCATAGGCGACTTCAACCTCAACAGTATCATTGAGAGAATCTTGGATATCTTCTACTGAGTCTTCATCAGAAAAATCTGTTAGGGGTCGATTTAGCTGGACTAGAGAAGGCCTTTGACTGGATAAGAAACAGAAAAATCTTAGGGTCGATTTAACTGAACCGGTCTAGGTCTTGAAATCTTCAACTGGATAAGAAACAGGGAGATCTTAGGGTCGATCTGACTGAACCAGAGAAGGCCTTGGACTGGATAAGAAACAAAAAAGTCTTAGGGTCGACTTAACTGAACCGGTCTAGGTCTTGAAATGTCTTCAACTGGATAAGAAACAGGGAGATCTTAGGGTCGATCTGACTGAACCAGAGAAGGCCTTTGACTGGATAAGAAACAGAAAAATCTTAGGGGCGATTTAACTGAACCGGTCTAGGTCTTGAAATATAGCTGAGAACTTAACTGGATCTTTCCTGAAAGGTAAAGGTCAGTCATATGCAAGGCATGATATGAATCAAGTGATGATGTTCTCAACATAAATGAGATTTGTAAGATATGATGCGTATATGCATGCTATAATGTATGAAGATGTTTATGAATGTATGTTTTCGTTTTAGGAAAATAAATCCTTGACGGGTGCCGGGAAGTCACTCCTGGGCTGATGTTGAAGAATAGATTTTGCCTCCGCTGGGGATGATAGTTGCAAGAATACCGGTAGGAGAAGATAACTCCGTTGGGGAATAAACTTGGCGAATGGATTACTCTGCGGGGAGAAAAGTACTCTAGCGATCTTGCCGGGAAGCAATACTCTGTGGGGAGAGAGATACTTTGCTGAAATGTTGGTAATAACTTGCTGGGGATACCCTTGTTGTGTTGGAAGTGTTGATAGACTTCGCTGGGGATAAGAGGACTTCGTCGAGGACGATCTTTCCATGGCTTTTGGCTGAGGATAACCCAGTTATATCCTGGTAGGGAAATAACTCTTTGAATAAAGCCGGGAGACGCGTTCATGCTCTGCGAGGATAAGCTTCCAGAATCTACTGGGGATAAGCTTACTGCTTGGGGAGATGAATCCCAACTTTCCTGGGGAACTAGATTGGACTCTCCTGGGGAAGTTTGAGCTGTATCGGGGAAGTGACTCCTTTGAATGTTGGATATACCGCCGGGGAACAATCTTTAGGTCAAGACTGCCGGGGATGCTTGTTAAGAATGTATACATGCTGCTGGGGAATGTTGAGATCTGCGGGAGGATATCCAACTTCCTTAAGTTTGATAGTAGCTTTGCTTGGGGAGAGTGCACTGACTTGCTGGCTCACTCTCTGTGGAATTAAGGTATCTGGTTATGTTCTTTAGCTGAACCTACCTTGGTACCTTGGAGGATAGAACAATTAGATTGCTTAGACAACTCTTTTATTGCCCCTGTTTCTAATGTTACCTGTAATTAACCCTTTGTTTCGTACGCAAATATTCATGAGTTAGCAAATTATTGTCAATGCATATATCACAAATTGAACCTTGGACGTTCTTCGCAAGACAAAACAGAAAAGGAAAAACAATTGGCAATTTTAACTGAAAAGTGTATTTGTATTGATTTTGAATTTGCCTGTAAATAGGCGTTTGTGTACAAGAGGCTGACGTCCTAGTAAGAGAACGCCGCCGAACAAAAGAGTTTATACAAATTTTGTATAAGAGAAAATAAAACAGCTGTGTGAAATGAATGATCCCACTGGGTTTCAACTCTGCTATTGCCTTTATATCTCCGAGTGTCTCATCACTTGATGACCTTAGTTGAAGATGAAGCTGACTGATCGATGCCGTCTGAACTTGATGTAGATACCGGATTCTGGATGCGAAGTGATCCAATGCGACATAGTATTACGCTTATCCCTAACTTTTGCCTGGACAGCCCTTTCGGGTTTTCAGTCCACCGGGATACCCATTTTTGCCCAAGCCGCCTTTTCAGGTTTTCGACTTGCCGGGTGTACAGATTTTTTTCATTTCATCCCTTCATTTTGCCTGAACCCTTTTGGTTCGCCGGGAAGCCCTAATTTTTGCCTAGGCATGTCAGCCTAGCAGGTCTTTTTTCATGCGTAGTATCTTTTTACTATGTCTGCATTGGCGGGGTGAGGAAGGTCGTCACCATCCATGTTGGTTAGAATCATGGCTCCTCCTGAGAACACATGTTTAACCACAAATGGCCCTTCGTACGTAGGGGTCCATTTTCCCCTTGGATCACTCTGAGGAAGGATGATTCGCTTGATTACCAGATCCCCAACTTGATATTCTTGTGGTCTGACCTTTTTGTTAAATGCCCTGATCATCCGTTTCTGGTACGTCTGACCATGACAGATAGCAGCAAGTCTCTTTTCATCAATAAGGTTTAACTGATCAAGTCGCGTCTGGATCCAATCATCTTCGTTCAGATTTGCATCCTTCATTATCCGGAGAGAGGGTATTTGCACTTCGATCGGTAAGACTGCCTCCATACCGTAGACCAAGGAGAAAGGAGTTGCCCCAGTTGACGTCCTGGCTGAGGTACGGTACCCATGTAGAGTGAACGGTAACATCTCGTGCCAATCTTTATAAGTCACTGTCATCTTCTGCACGATTTTCTTGATATTTTTATTTGCTGCTTCTACAGCCCCATTCATCTTCGGCCGATAAGGAGAAGAGTTGTGGTGATGTATCTTAAACTGCTCGCAGAGCTCAGTGATCATCTTGTTATTAAGATTGGTACCGTTGTCTGTAATAATTCTTTCAGGGACGCCGTATCGACATATCAGATTATGCTGAATGAACCGTGCCACAACAGTCTTGGTTACCGTAGCGTAGGAAGCTGCTTCGACCCACTTCGTGAAGTAATCAATCACTACCAGGATGAAGCGATGCCTGTTGGATGCCGTAGGTTTAATCTCACCGATCATGTCTATGCCCCACATTGCAAACGGCCAAGGCGTAGTCAGAACATTTAGAGGAAATGGAGGAACATGCACCTTGTCTGCGTAAATCTGGCATTTATGGCATGTCCGAGAATGTTGGTAGCAGTCTGCTTCCATGGTGGACCAGAAATACCCTGCCCGAAGGATTTTCTTCGCCATAGTGTGTCCACTGGAATGTGTTCCGAAGGTCCCCTCATGTAGCTCTTCTATGATCCTTTCTGCTTCATTCTTATCCACACAACGCAGTAAGGTCGAATCATGATTTCGCTTATACAGGATGCCGTTGCTAAGGAAGAACTTCGCTGCGAACCTTCTCAGAAACTTCTTATCATTGACAGATGCATCTTCAGGGTATTCCTGAGTTTCCAGATATCTCTTCACCTCATGGTACCAAGGCTTCTCAGTCACCAATTCAGTCTCGAGATCACAACAGTATGCCGGTTCGTCCAGTTTCCAGATGATGATCCGGGGAGCCTCGTTGTCCCATTTGACCTTGAACATAGAAGACATCGTAGCTAACGCGTCCGCCAACTGATTCTCCTCTCTTGGGAAATGTTCAAAGGTTATCTTCGTGAAGTGGGGGATCAATGTCAACACACATTCTCTGTAAGGAATCAGATTCGGATGTTTCGTATCCCACTCTCCTTTGATCTGATTGATCACAAGAGCGGAATCTCCGAAGACACTCAGAAACTTGATCCTTAAGTCGATCGCAGCTTGAAGACCCATGATGCATGCCTCATACTCTGCCATGTTGTTGGTACAGTTGAAACATAGTCGGGCAGTGAGTGTAGTATGAGTGCCTTGAGGAGATATGATTACAGCGCCGATACCGTTACCCAAAGCATTGGAGGCTCCGTCAAAGTGCATAGACCATCGGGATCCTTCCTCAGGTCCTTCATCCGGTCCAGGTACTTCACAATCAGTCACTATCATGATACTCTCGTCGGGAAACTCGAAGTTCATTGACTGATAGTCATCTACTGCTTGATGTGCCAAGTGGTCTGCTAATACACTTCCTTTGATGGCTTTCTGGGTTGTGTACTGGATGTCGTATTCTGTCAAGATCATTTGCCATCTTGCTATTCTCCCAGACAGAGCCGGCTTTTCGAATATGTACTTTATAGGATCCATCTTTGAGATCAACAAGGTGGTATGAGTCAGCATATACTGTCTCAGCCGGCGAGCCGCCCATACCAAAGTGCAACAAGTTTTCTCGAGCAGTGAGTATCGGGTCTCACAGTCGGTAAACTTTTTGCTAAGGTAATAAATGGCATGCTCTTTTCGGCCAGACTCGTCATGCTTCCCCATCACACACCCCATTGAGTTGTCAAGCACTGTTAAGTATAGTATCAGAGGTCTCCCTTCAACCGGTGGCATAAGAATGGGTGGTTCTTGGAGATACTCCTTGATTCTGTCAAAAGCAGCCTGGCATTCATCATTCCAACGTACTACCTGATCTTTCTTCAGCAGCTTGAAGATTGGCTCACAGGTAGCAGTTAGATGCGAGATGAACCGAGCAATGTAATTCAGGCGTCCTAAAAAGCCTCTGACCTCTTTCTCTGTCCTAGGAACTGGCATCTCTTGAATAGCTTTGACCTTGGCAGGGTCCACTTGAATACCCTTATCACTTACAACGAAGCCTAGCAACTTCCCAGATCTTACCCCGAAGGTGCACTTGTTCGGGTTCAACCTCAGCTTGTACAACTTCAGACGGTCAAACAACTTCTGCAGATGATCTAGGTGCTCTTCCTCGGTCTGGGACCTTGCGATCATGTCGTTAACATACACTTCTATCTCATGATGGATCATGTCATGAAATAAAGCAACCATGGCACGTTGGTAGGTTTCCCCAGCGTTCTTCAGTCCAAAAGGCATGACCTTGTAGCAGAAGGTGCCCCACTGAGTAACAAAGGTGGTCTTCTCCATGTCTTTAGGTGCCATCTTGATCTGATTGTAGCCTGAAAAACCGTCCATGAAAGAGAACACTTTGTGCTGAGCAGTATTGTCAACAAGGACATCAATGTGAGGTAGAGGGAAGTCATCTTTGGGGCTGGCCCTGTTTAGATCCCTGTAATCGACACACATTCTGACCTTTCCGTCCTTCTTTGGTACTGGCACTACATTAGCAACCCACTGAGGGTAAGAAGTCACTGCGAGAAACCCGACATCAAACTGTTTCATAACCTCGGCTTTGATCTTCTCAGACATCTCTGGACGCATACGACGGACCTTTTGCTTAACCGGAGGGCAGTCTTCCTTAGTAGGCAAGTGATGGACCACAATATCGGTATCCAACTCAGGCATGTCTTCGTAGGACTAGGCAAAGATCTCCATATAATCATGTAACATTTGAGTCAACCGTTGCTTCACGCTGAGCTCTAGGTTGGCACCAATCTTTACCTCCTTTCTGTCTGCCTCAGTACCCAGATTTATTGTTTCCACTGGCTCTTCATGTGGTTGAATTGCCCTCTCTTCCTGGAGTAACAGTCTTGCAAGCTCGCCAGGCACTTCGCAATCATCTTCACTTTCGTCTTCGGCTAAGTTGATCGGATTTTCGAAGTCATAGCTGGCAGTAGCAGAGTCGTTACCAGTGAGATCCAGAGTGGATTGAAACCTGTATGAGTGAGTGTGTGTAAATACAGCTGTTTTGAAATATATAAAGGAAGGAAAGACAGAAAAGGAGCATAAGATTTGAGATGCGAGAAAACATCCAAGATCTTTATTCATGATATATGAAATGACAATTTATATGCCCTCACAAATGAAGCCACGGTGCCCCGGGTAAGACACAGGGCCATAGAGTTTTAATTGTTTATTACAAATGCCAAAAACATAGGAATTCATTACTCAGTAACAAGAGAAACAGGTAGATTGTCCTTTGCACTCCAATTGCTAGGTCCACTGTCGGTTGCCGGGTAGATCCAGCTATCAAACTCAGCTTCATCCACTTCATCCTCATCCCCAATAGCATTCACTCCATGAGCAGGCAGGGGAGCTGTCACTACATTAGGCTTCTCAGATGCCTCAAACTGTACCTCCTTGGCGTCAATAAGGTCCTGCAGCTTGTTCCTTAAGGCCCAACAGTCATCAGTGTAATGCCCCGGGCTATCGGAGTGATAAGCACAGCGGGCATTTGGATTGTATTTGGGAGAAGCAGTGTTCACAACCTTTGGGGCCTCCCTGACAATCACTAAGTTGGTGGATAGTAACTGTGGCAAGATTTGCGATAAAGTCATACTCAAACGGGTAAACTCTCTCCGGGGTCTTTCAGCCCTTTGAGGATTGGTTTGCCGAGGAGCGGCAGCAGGCTTAGCAATCATCACCGCGTTGACAGACTGGCGGCGCTCAGGTTTCTCTTGTCTTCTATAGCCATATACAGCGCTGGCCTCCTTTTTGAAGGGTTTCTTCTCAGAACTTGACGATGCACCCTTCTGAATTTTACCAAACTTCATCCCAGCCTCTATTCTCTCTCCAGTCAGAATAAGATCAGTAAACCCTGCAGATGAGTTACCAATAAGATGGTTGAAAAATGGCCCAGATAGGGTCCCCAAGAATATGTCTACTAACTCCCGATCAGTCAACGGAGGCTGCACCCTGCCAGCCAGATCCCTCCACTTCTATGCGTACTCTTTAAAACCTTCACTTGAACCTAGCGACATACCCTGGAGTTGGGTACGTGTAGGGGCAAGGTCGGCATTATATTGATACTTCTTGTAAAAAGCAGTAGCCAACTCCTCCCAGTTACGAACCTTGGTCCCATCTAGCTGATAGAACCATTCGAGATGAGTCCCTGAAAGACTCTCCTGGAAGAAGTGGATCCACAAGTTCTTGTCCACTGAGTACGGTTGAATCTTCCGTACATATGATCTGAGGTGTAGCTTGGGACAAGACGCCCCGTCATACTTGGTAAAGGATGGTGCTTTGAACTTATGAGGAATGATCACACCAGTAGACAAACCCAAGTCTCCAAAATCCAGCCCAGGCACTTGTTGGATCTCCATAGCATTCAATCTGTCCTCCAGCTGCTTGTATCTGTCTTCTGCAGGAGGATACTGTTCCTCATCAAAATCAGTCTCGTTGGATACTACCGGACTAGAACCTTTTCCCCCTTGGGGACTACCCTTGCCTATAGAAGAACCAGCCTCTTCATTTTGCAGAGTGTTGCCAAACCTTCGGCCCGAGTTGAAAAGGACAGTTTTCCTCTTCTTCTTCTTCTCCTTCTTCAGGAGCAGAGCCTTCAGCTCTTCTTGGCCCTGAGCCAAACCCATGATTAGTTCCTGAAATTGCGCATTCTGCGCCTGAAGAGCCTTGATGGACATCTCGGTTGATGATGAGTCGGGATTCATGATGCTGAAATAAACAGCGAAGAACAGTAAGCGACCTGAAAAGAAGAAAACCTGCTATGCACATGATGAATGGAATGCGTATGATTTATGTTTTCAAAGACAATCGGGAATCAACTTTGTAAACAAAAAGGAACACACTTCATTAGATTCAACTTTGAAACTTAAATTGTTCAACAGGTTGCCCTTAGGCGTTACATGAAAGGGAAATACTGAAAAGGGAAATAAAACTGTAAAAGAACATCCAGAGCACCTTATTGATCCCATGGTCTCCTCTTCTCAGTACGGATGTAAGCATTCAGAGCTCGCTCATTCTCCAACAGCTTTGTCATCTTCTGAATCTTCAACTCCTGCTCGTTGAACTTTTCCCGGTAAGAATCCCGCTCTTCTCGCAGTTGCGACCAAGATCTCTTTAATGTCTCATAATCAGTAGGTATCTGGGGAGGAAGGACAGTTGGAGGAACACCATCTTTGTCAGGATACTCAAGAATGATAGGTCTGACGGCTTCGTATGGCATACCTAACTTCTGAGCACGGATGCGTACCCATTTGTAGTAGGCTTCCATAGGTAAAGAAGTCTTTGGCCCCAACTCTTGTGGGGTCAGCTTTATGAACTTTGTCCCAAGCCTTGATGAACCTACGACGCAGCTCGTCACTATCCACTTGAAACTCAAAACTGATGTGAGGCACCAACATTTCATGAGGCCCTGCTCTTCTGGCTCTTCCAAACTGACGGAGTGCTAGACATGGATTGTAAGAGATTCCTCCTTGGGTACCAATTAGAGGAACATTAGGGTATTCCCCGCATAGATCAATAATAGCTATCTCATCCAAACCTCTGCAAGTCCAAATGATGTCTTTATCGGTGAGAGAAATTAACCTATGATCCCAACCTCTTCCTTCTTGGTTCTTCAATACGAACTTAGGGAGGTGCGAAATAAACCACCTCACCAACAAAGGGATATAACACCACAGGGTTCCTCGTCTTCGGGCAGTACGAGCATGAAGTTGTTGCAGGATGTCACCCAAGAGAGTGGGCACAGGATTCTGAGACATAAAGATCCTTATGGCAGTGACATTGATGAAGTTGTCAGGATTAGGAAACAAGACTAGCCCATAGATTAAGAGAGCTAGGATGTCTTCATATGCCCTAAAGTCCAGGTCATTCCAGAAACTGTTAGCTTTACCAATCAGAAACTTGGCCAAGAAATCTTTAACTCCGCTTCTAGTCACCCAGTTGTCCATTACCTCTTGATGTATCAAGGGAAGAGCTGCAGCAACCTCCTCAAGCCTGAGGGTCTTTTCCCAACCCGTAAAAGGAGTCTGATCCAAGATAGGGATACCAAGCAAATCAGAGAACTCTTCCAGGGTAGGGACCAGCTGGAAGTCTTGAAAGGTGAAGCACTGGTACAGAGGGTCATAGAACTGGGTCAGAACACTCATCAACTGTTGATCCCGCTTTGCACTGACTAAACTGAGAAGAGAACCATGCCTCTGAATGAAGGAAGTGGTATTTGGAATTCTGCTAACCAACTCTTCAAGCAACTCAGGTGAGTGAACAAAGTTGAACCGGATAGTATTCCTTCGCACAGGCATCATGGTGTCCTACAAAACAGAGCAAAGGTGAAACCCTTTTGTCTTTGAAATGGTCAGTCCTTATGCAGGATGCATGCAATGCTCATGATGTTATGATGTTATGATAAAGCACACCACAAATAAATACAAAGGCAAACATGGTAAGGCACACAAGTCACACAAGGCAAGCCCTTAAAGTTTAGGCCAGCATGAGGTCTAGGTACTACCCTCTTTCAGTTTGTTGGTTCATACCTGTCCTATCAAAGTAACCGGGTTCTTAGAGGATCCCAATATCATTGACTACCCTCAATCGGTCATAACTCCAGCATCGCAATCTTTTCTTGCGGCCAGAACCATCACGAGAGTTTAGCCTCAATGGGCGTAGCATACTGCTACTGTTCTAATGGCCAAGTTGTGTCATTTAAGGTTCTAAGGTTGTTGATGCTTAATGACTCCTCAGAAGACCCATATTCTCCTCGTTGCAACACAAGGGATATCGGTACAGACCAAGGTGCCACACCAACGTAGCCACTGTATCACCCGTGTCGGTCTACGCCGGACAGGTCCCTCACAACTTATGCTACCTAAACAGGGTATCCCCAGATCCGGGTTAGGATCTATGTAACTCCCATGCAACCCAAAAATTTAAAGCAGACAAGTCAATACAATTGAAAACACAGTTATGAACTAACCCTAAGGTACACCTCACTTTAAGTTTAAATCCCCAGCAGAGTCGCCAGTTCTGTGATCGGTGGATCTGGAACTGACTGTTTAAAGCTGGTTCGCAAAATGTCGCGGAAGCAAGAGTCGCCACCGTCTTTTATTTTCTCCAAATGGAAAGGACAAAAGCACAAAAAAATTCCTTATAGAGATTGCTCTCGGTTCGGGAGGTAGATTATAGAAAGGGAAGGTGTTAGCACCCTTTCTATCCATGGTTATCCAAGGGCTCTTAGATACTTGCTCAATGTGTTTTCAAAAATGGTTTATTTGCTTTTCAACTGTGGGTTTTTAAAAAGTTTCTTTGAAAATTCCAGTTCGACTCTTGTATCGGTCCTCAAGAGTGTTTGAAAAGTTGCTTTCGAAAGCTTTTTGAAAATGTGTCGGTGTGAAAAGTATTTTTTTGATTTGTTTTGAAATTAGAGCAAGTATCTAGAGTCGTCTACCTACCCTAAGGAATTCATCTGTGTAAATGTCCTTAAAGTAGTGCCATCCCACCATTGAGAGGTAGGTAGCACCACCGTTGGAGGTGTTCGGGTCAATTCGAAGGTTCAGGACATGGTGATCATCAGAGCAATAGGAAGATACCTTAGAAGCTACCCTCATGCCAGGTTCCCGGATCATGAGGACTTACTAAGACATCCTCTACTCGACGATCACCTTTCGAGGCAAGGCAACAGTGAGGCGTACCCTAGGGGTGGTGTGTGATTTGTGTGTCGTTTTCAGATATTTTTGTCTTTTGTCATGTCATGGGTGATCTACGCTTTTGTTTTTACTTTAACATTCATTCTTGCATGCCATTATTAACAGTTAAAAAATTGCGAGAAATATAAAGTTTCTAAACTATTACAAAGGCGCGGGTCCACATCGCCAAATTAAATCCAGGACCCGATTTGACATAAAAATAATGCGATAAAGTGCGAGAAATATAAAATGTCCGAGTTACATGGCTTTGGGAGAATTACATTAATATTTAAAAGAATAAATAAAACGCGAAGAGAATTAAATCGAAAGCGAGGGCGTTGGACCCTTTTTAATGAAATTAAATTATATTAACAAATTAATTAAATTAAAATGAAATTATTTTTTTGAGTTTTTGTATTTATGAAATTTTTTAATGAGAACTAAATGAAATTAATTAATTAACCCTAATTCTAGTTATTTTTAATTTATTAAAAAAACATGTTAAAGTTAAACCTAAATTGACCTAATTAATTAATGGCAAGTTTTATTTACAAAAATAATATTAAATAATTAATTATGGTGAGAGAAAAAGAAAAAGAATGGAAAAATACTTGAAACCCTAATTCTACTAATTTTAGGTTTATTAAGAAAAATGTCAAAATTAATCCTAGAATTGAAAACTAAATTAATTAATGATTTCTATTTACAAAAATATTAATTAAATAAAATATATTTTGATTTTTGTCTTTTCTGATTTTTATATTATTTTATATTTTATGAAAATAAATTAATTGAAATAATTATATTAAAACTAATTAAAATAAAGAAAAATAGAAAAAATATGGAAAAAGAATGAAGAGCAAACCATGGGGGGTTCTGTCCCCAAATTGGAGGTATATTCCTAGTAATTCTGGCCCACTTGTCTATGGCCTCGTTTGACTTTTATGCTGGCGTGCATGTGTGTTGACTGAGACATATCATAGGCTTTGAATCATGGCCATAGGATGGACGCAGTGGGACAAGTGGCATATTGAGATTATGGGCGTAGGATGGTCATCAGGGAGCAAGCTGCACATGAACATGGTTAGAAGAAAAATATAGGGAAAGGGAGGGGGACCTGGGATCGAACCCAGGTCCTGCTGTTTACCAAATCACACGCTTGCCAGCTGAGCTACTAACGCACTTTGAATATATAATAGAAAACAAATACCATAAAGCAAAATAAGAGTTAGTGGGTGATTTTAGCGCGAAATTCAAATGAACCAACCATCGCCTTACACCTCGTCTTCTTCTTCCTTGTTGCGCTTTACCTGAAATAAAAATCAATTGAATAGCGGGGGTTTTAAACCCCCCCAAAATATGCCCTTTTCAAAAATAGCGATTAGGCCATCTTGCTTCATAAATTGGGCGCGACTGTTGCATTCGATTCGTCCAAGTGTCCTGATTTTGACCATGGCCCTGAGATGTTCTAATTTTACAAGATGCATAAACGCCCAATTTCACAGCTTGGTAACCCTAATAATCGTCCATGGTGAAATCGCGTGTGGGCAAGCAAAACTCAATCAAACTATATGGTTAGCTTTAGAATCAATCAATTAGTATGAATCCACAAGAAAAATGCAATGGGAATGCTTGAAAATTGAAATACGAATATGAATAAAATTTGAAAAATCTTGAGTTCTGTATACCAATTCTGGGCGTTAGAGTTGATGATCTTTATTCAAACACGTTCCTTGAAGCCTCAGGAACGCAATAGAATGGTTATTTGATCTTGAAAAGCCTTAGAATCGTGTATTCAGTATTTGAGTTTTCTTGAAAAAATGCAAGGTTGTCTATGGCTTTTTGGGCGCAGCTTCAGGTTCTTGGCTCTAGGGTTAGGTTTGCACTTGTATAGAGAATGAATTCAGTCAATAATCCAAGCCCATAGCCTTGTTTTTAATGGTTTTCAAGATTTGATTTTGATGAATCTTTTTCAATATTTTTTCATGCATATTTGATACAAATCATGTCCAATCAACTTGATTCTTTCCCTATCTGATTATGCACGAAATCTTGAGGCTATTTCATGCATAAAAAGATTTGATTGCATTGGTTTGGTATTTTTCACATATTTTAATTAATTAAATGAATTATTAGCAATTAAAAATTCAAATAAATAAATAAAAATGATGAATAATTTCCCTTTGGGCCAAATGGTCGTGCACATGCTTTGGATGATGAATCTTGGAAGAAAATGTGGCCCATTAGCAATTTTAAGGCATTTGAAGCAAAGTTGACTTTTCAAAATACCCAAATATTTCCCAACTTCCACAAGGCATATCTTGCTCAATTTTTAAGCTTTGATCATGTTCTTGGACATTTTGGAAAGGTCTTGAAGTCCTCTAACCAATGCCTTTTGTCCCATGTCATTTTGATTTACCAATCTCATGTTATGGCCTTTGACTTAAAGTCCCTTTTTGTTGACTTTTGAAAATGACCTATAATGTTGAAATTGATAACTTTTTGTGAGAGCATTTCTTGGACTTGAAGTGTGAAGAGGAGTTGTAGGAAATGTCTTTCTCTTAAAAATGAGCTTTGGATGGAATTTTTCTGATAACCCATGTGGAAGTTATGCCTTGGTCAAGTTACAGTTGACTTTTTCAACTGTCCAAATATGGAAACTTTTGCATCTTGAGATTTTTTGAGCCAAGCTTTGAGAATCATGATCAAGCATTGATCAAATGATGTTTGTGGCTTCAAAATGAGATGTTGACCAAAAATTTGGACTTTTGACTGTCAAATGACCATTTTGCCCCTACAGTTGACTGTAATGCAATTAGGGTTTTTGACTGTGCAATTTTGTGATGTGAGTCTTGAAACTTGGCATGAGGATGCTTGACCATGTTTATAGGCATGTGGGACTTGATTGGACCCTTGGAAACTTCATTTTCTTTGTCAGAACCAAAACCCTAATTTTTGACTGTTAGGAGGCCCTTGAACTGTGCAACTCTTGGGGAGATTTTGAAGCTTTGACTTTGCAAATTTTGAAGAATATGGGAGGGCAAATTTTGGGGTACAACAGCTAGTAAACCCTAATGTGCAAAGATAATAACTGAAATCAAATCACTCGCACATGCGCACTCTTAGGGTATACTCTCACTTCGGCTGCCTTCGGTAAATGGTCATTAAGTATAGGGTGTTTTAGTGGTCGCCCTCCTGTCTAAACAAAGATCAAAAGTCCCGTTCAGAAATGTTTCCTCGGAAAGGTTGCCTCGGAAATGTTGCCTAGAATATGATCTTAAGACATTAGGGTTATTACTAAGACGTCCTAACATTGCTTTAGTGATTGTACGTCCCTTTCGAATTGACCCTTAGAACTCCAACGACGGTGCTACCTATTTCTCAATAGTAGGATAGCATTGTCTAAAGGAAACAAGAACATAAATAATCTTTTTTCGAGTACGTAGATGCTAGTAGGTACTTGCTCAAATCAAACTTTTTTTCACACCAAACACTTTTCAAACAAAGTTTTTTTCAAAAACAACTTCGTAACACTCTTGAGGACTGATACAAGGGTTAAAACGGAGTAAAACAAAAACTTCTCAAAACACACAAACACGAAAGCAATTTTTTATAATGATGAGCAAATACCCAAGAGCCCGTAGAAAACTACAGATAGAAAGGGTGCTAATACCTTCCCTTTCTATAATCTACCCCCCGTACTCAAAATCTCAAAAAAGGAATTTTTCTGTGCTTTTGTCCTTTCTAGTTGGATAAAATAAAAGTCGGTGGTGACTCTTGCTTACCGCGACATTTTGCAAACACAAACGCAAAATGCAAACCAGCATTTTCCAAAACAGTCGGTTCTGCCACCGTATCACACTTAGGTTTCCTTAAATCTCTTTTAATGGGGATGAAGATCGAATCCTGATAAACCATGCATTTCAATCACTCTACAAATGTGGACCATAACCCATATAAATAACCTCAAGGTTATTTTTTAGTTTTCAATATTCTAATTTGACCCCTCATCAAATTAGTCATTAACTTATGGTATCTACACAATAACCTTACCTTTCATGACATTTATGCTTTTAGCCACATACTTAATATTAATTAGACCACTTTAGTTTTTTCTAATTAAATAATGGCCATAACACATGTAATATTACATTTGCGACTCAAAAATCCTAACAATCTTCTACTGGCCACATATGTAACTTTATGCACGTGTTAGACTTTATGAGCTCAAAATTTACCATTATATTCTTTAAGCATATCCAAATTATCTTGTCCAATAGTCAATGCCAATAAACTAAATCAAAGTAATTTTCGATATATCAATCATAATTAAACCCCGTCAATGATCACTAATAGTGACATGACTAAATGACATAAATTCATCATGAAATGTGTAGCATGGTAATCACATGAAGTTGATATGTACATGTCTATTTTCAAATGTCTCTATTTTACTTTAGTGAGATCATTCAATAGCCTTATTGTACAAAGTGTAAGTAGGTTAATATCAAACTTTATTATCCCATTAAACTAAAGATTCCTCTAACCATAAAACACCCATGTGAGCAGTGTACTCATGAGAGACCTTGGGTGGAAGACCTTTTGTAAGAGGATCACTACCATCGAGTTTGTCCCTAAGTGTTATCTATACACACACAAGTCCTATAAACCAAGAGCAAATTGTCTACAACTTGTACCAACTCCAAGCAGGCCTGTACAAGCATGTAGAGAGTTGTCTCCTCACTTTTCTTAAAGGACAAGCAATAGAGCAAAAAGCCTACAATTGAGAAATCTGTTGTGGAGCTGACTTGAAACCTCCTCTATACTTATACACAAACACATTGCAACCTAACAGACGATTTCTCAAGGCCATAAACTCTCAAAAACTCCCTATCACCAAAAACCTGTCATAACTTGTAGTTTGAGACCAAGCATAGCAATCCAAAAATCTACTCGTGCGTTTCAAGTTCTAATCACTCAAACACTTAACCTACCTCATATTTAAGTGTTCCAGACCATCACCCCTTCACTGTAACTCCTCCTCCATCTTCCATTTTTGTTTTTCAAGCTTGCAGGTTGACTTGGATAGGGAGATTCAGGCACTCTCAGGACAAGATAAAGATTGGAACATACTCAGGGAGGCTCAGGCAAGCTAAAGGAATCTTCAGGCCTTCATAAAACTCACTCAAACTCCATTCACGATCTCAGCTGAAGGAGGTAAGAACTCTAACTTCTATCTCTTCATACAGACATCCATTGGTCTCGATTTGTGAAGGAAAAATGTAGACATTATTATGCTAAAGCCAACCATATGCATATATTTCATTTATGTTCATTGTGCATAGAGAATTTTAGATTTCAAATTTTTGTTAAAATTAGGTTTAAAATTAGGACCATTGAAATTATCTTTGATCTTTGACTAGTAGTTTACATGAGTTACATGGTTGAAATCGTGGGAAAAGTACTACCATTTTCATGTTAGAGGTTTCCATTTTCATGGAGAAATGAGAAAGATACAGAGGTTCTGGCTAGCTTGAGGAAGAAGATGAAGTACATGGCAAGGAGGAGTTATATGTTATGTTTTTCTTGTTTCATTTGAACTAACGGATGTACAGCCACCCCAGTGGCAAGGCAGCATGCTGAGAATGCCAAGGTCATGGGTTCGAGCCTTGGTGCCTGCCTTTTGCATATTTTCTCATTTTATTTTGCCATTTTTCTCATTTTTGCAGCGTTGGGCTTTGTTCCATTGGGCTTCATTTTTTTTCTAATGTCTACATCCTGATTACTAAGGACACCCCTGGGCCCATACATTTTTATTATTTCTTTTTATTTCTTTTTTTCATTAAATATGTTTTCTTAAATATTATAAAAATCATGAAAAAATGTAAACATGTTAAATATTTCATTTTTGTTTATTTTATTTTATTTTCACATAAAAAATGTTTTTTTATTAAATTTTATACTAACTATTTTTCTTAAATAAACTTGTGAAATGAAATAGATTTAGATATATTTTTATCCCTTTTTCTTCATACTTGTAAATATTTATTTTGACATATAAAATGACTAAATATTTTCATAAATATTATTTATTATTTTAAGACAAAAAATACACAAAAATAATACTTAAAGAAATTTATTTTCTTTTAAATTAGAAATTACGGTTAACTACTTTTTTCAAGAAATAATTTCCTTTTTTTTTAAATATTATTTGGTTTAATTCAAAATTCTTCTTTATATGAAAAACAAAACAAAAATCTTTTTCTTGCATACATACCATTGCATATTTATATTGTATATTATTTATTCAAATATTTATACAAATTCGATTTGGTTGTAATAGCTTAATTAGATTTACATCATTGCAAATCTCCATTCATAATTTGTATACCCCCCTCCCATAAAATGTTGTAATAGCGTAGTAATCTTTAAATTACGCAATTTACCGCTTCTATATACCATGCTAGTAATTAGGGTTTGAATGGCAAGATCAAAACAAATAAAATATAAAACCCTAATCCAAGACAAAATCAAGCATGAAAATAACACACTTGCACACAAGCACCCTTAGGGTTACTCCATTTGGTTTCCTTACACAAAAATGGCCATATTACGCATGCGAAGTATCTTGGCAAAAACAAACAAGTATAAGATCATAGTCCCTCGATGACGCTATTCAAAGTTGCATTACAAAATGATCTTGGTCCCTCAAAAATGCTAAGATACTTTGCAACATTGCTAATCATGGTTATACGATGATCCACGCCCGTCCCGTTTACATCCAAAGATAGAGTTACTTACCAAATCAATGGTAAGACAACAATATCAAAGGAAAAGAAAATGAACAAGAAAGACATTTGAGTAGGTAGATTAGTTCTAGTTACTTGCTCCCTTTCAAAACAACTATTCTTGCTATTTTCCAAAACAAACACACACATTTCAAAAACATCTTACAAACAATGAAAACATTTTCAAAAAGACAAACATCTTTGCATACATTCTTACGAACGAGAATTATTACAAAGATTGCCTAAACAAATGGCCTCTTTTACAAAATACTTTCAAACCCACACAAAGCACAATTTCAAAAAAAAAAGCAAGTGATCTAGCAAGTAACTAAGAGCCCATGGAAAACCATGGATGAAAAGGGTGTTAACACCTTTCCTTTTCATAATCTACCCCCCGAACTCAAGAAAAAATCTCAAAGGTCTTTCCTGTTCTTTTTCACCTTTCCTTTTGGATAAAATAAAATTCGGTGGCGACTCTTGCTAACTGCAACATTTGCGATAAAATGCAAAACCCTCAAGTCAGTTTCCCACCGTATCACAGGTGCTAATACCTTCCCTTTTCATAATCTACCCCCCAAACTCAAGAAACAATCTCAAAGGTCTTTCCTGTGCTTTTTCACCTTTCCTTTTGGATAAAAGAAAAGTCGGTGGCGACTCTTGCTAACCGCAACATTTGCGATCAAACACAAAACCTTCAAGTCATTTCTCCCACTGTATCACAAAACTAGCGACTCTGCTGAAGAATATTTTAAAGTGGGGTTACCTTAGGATTATATCACATTTATTTGCTTTCATTGTTTGACTTGTATTCTTTACATTTTGGTTCTTTGTTTGGGTTTGAATCCTCTACCCAGATTTGGGATACAATATAGGTAAGTAGCAATACATTGTGGAAACTGTGTGGGGTATACCGACATGGTATAAGCAATAGCTATTTTAGTGCGACATATTTATGGGTACCGGTAGCCTTTGAGTTAATCAAAGAGAATACGGGGCCGCTGAGTGATGTCATAAAGCACTAATGAACTTCTTGAACCTTTACTTAACCAACTTGGCCTTTAGCATGTAGTGAGATGACCGGCTTTGGTGCAGTCCGAAGTTGGTAGATACTCGATACTACACTCATTGAGGTTTGGTTTCTTGGGATATTTTAGTCGCCATTAAAGAGGCTTGTGCTGAAACAATGACCAAGGAAACAAACCATTGATATTGAGCTCCTTAGAACCCGATTACTATTACTAGGACAGGTTGAGCCAACTAAACTTCAAGAGGGTATTTACCTATAAGAATCCATGCAAGCCTAAACCTAGGAACTTGTTTGTTTTGTTTGTATATACATACTTGTACATAACATCATGAACATCATAACATCATACACATTCACTAACCATTCCAAGGATTTTGGGATTCATCTTTGTTCTTGTTTTGTAGGATATGGATTCTCTTCACAGGAAAACTATTCAAGTCAACCTTGTAAGGATCCCTCCACAACTTAAGGAGCTAGCTTCAAGGATTCCTGAAAACTCTCCATTCATCGAGAGACATGGTCGCCCACTCAACTTGGTCACCTCCAACACAGATGAGGACATGATAAAGGTGTTCTTTCAGTTCTTTGATCCTTTTCACCATTGCTTCATATTTCCCGACTATCAACTTGTGCCTACTTTGGAAGAATTCTCCTGACTCTTCAGGATTCCCATTCTCAAACAACTACCTTTCAACGGTACGGAAAGAGACCCATAGCCATAAGAGATTGCTCAAGCTCTACACTTGCACTCATCTGATGTCACAACTCATTGGGAAACAAGGAGTGATGTCAAGGGTTTCCTAGCAAAGTTATTGTTTGAGAAAGCCCAAAACTGTTGGAATTCCTAGGATTTGCAAGCCTTTGAGGAAATTGTGGCTCTCCTCATCTATGGGATGGTTTTTGTTTCCAAATCCTGACCAATTCATAGATATGAATGCCGTCAAAATCTTCATGTCCCGCAACCCGGTACCTACATTGCTAGGGGATATCTTACACTCTTTTCACACTCGCACAATGAGGAAAAGAGGTGTTCTTATGTGTTGAACTCATCTCTTGGAAAGATGGTTTATTTCACATCTTCTCCAATCTATATTAAAGAATAAGCAAGGTTCAAGGTGGTCACAAAGGTTGATGATGCTCAAACATTCAGACATTCATTGGTGCTCCCGATCCATAGAGAATGTTACTATTATCGATTGTTGGGGAGAGTTTCCTAATGTCCCCTTACTTGGAATTAGGGGAGGTATCACTTACAACCCCTGCTTAGCTTTAAGACTGTTTGGTTACGCCCGAAGGGATGGCCCGTATGAGATGTTGATTCAAGGTTTGGTATTTGACTACGACAATGATGATCAAGGTCTTCGCCAGAGATTTATCCGAGCTTGGAGGATATTGAACAAGGTAGATAGAAAGACTTTGGGGCATACAAATTCCATCCCTCTTGAGCCTTACCTCAAATGAGTACGAAATCATCCTCAAAGTCTTATGATGCCTTACCCCTCCATTCTCCCGGTAATCATTGAGCCTGTCATGGAAGGAGACGTTTCATACACTTTCCTACATCCTGACATGCCCACCTCTCTTGAATACCTACAAAGAGATTGGATATTGTTGTACCCCAAAATTTTCCCTCCCATTTCTCAAGAGATTCATCCCGGACTCTCAATTTTGCTTCTATCAAGTTCCAAGTCTTAAATCATCATTTTCCAAGGAAATCATCCGTAAGGGCAAAATGGTCAGAAGTACACTGAAAAAGTCAAACTTTGACTTTTAAATCAAAATCAAGTTCCAAGAATCACATTACATTAAAGCATGAAACTGGTTAATCAAAAATCAGAAGTCAGAAGTTACTTTGAAAAAATCAAATTTTCTAAACATTTAGAAAGTCTTCTAAGTGTCTAGAGAATATGATACTTCAGAACTTCTGAGCCAGCCTCGATGCAAATGCTATCAGAAGTTGTAAACACGGTCCAGAACATAACGCTTCAATCAGAACATGCAGAAGCATTTCTCTCTGGTCAGAACATAATGCTTTAGTCAGAACATGATTCTTCAGCATATGGAGGCTATGTTCAATGCTCTGGTCAGAAGATGCCCCTTCAACGTTTGGAGGTTACGTTTCTTATTTTTTACAATCAGAACATCACCAAATCCCAAACCTTAACCTGTTTCCCTTCTATGGCACAGTCCTGCAACCAGCTGCCACAACACTCCAAGGTGCTACTGATCCAGTCCACACCTGCAGTTTTCTTGCACCAAATTAGCCTACAAAAATTGTGATTTAAAAGACAAAGGGATAGTATGCCAAAAATGTTTAAAAACTCATTTGTTTTTCCCCCCAAAACCACAGCAAATCCATCTATAAATAGTTTGTTCCATCACACGTTCAAAGGGTTAGTTTTTTTAGAGAGAGAGAGAATCACCAAAAGGAATAAAAAAGCCTTGAATCTTTTCAAAATTCCAAGAATCCGAAAAGCTAAAAACACCAAAATACCAAACCTTAGCATTTGATTCTAACATCAAAAAACTCCATTGTTCCTTGACTAAAACTATCTCCACAGTTGTTGATTAATATATTAGGAGCTATTCTAACTTCTGTATTCATACTGCTGTAGCGGTGAAAATCGGAGATCAAGCTATTAATTAACTTGACTCACAAAAGCAAGATTCGCCACCGCGCTTTATTATTTCCAAGGGAAAAGGGAAAAGGGAAAAGAGCGAAATAAAACCCTAAAATATGCAATGTAAAGTGATATTTAAAAGTAATGAAAATACAAGGCATTTTTAAAAGAGATCGAGAGTTCGGGAGTTGGTTATACAATGGGAAGGTATTAGCATCCAATGCATCTGCGGTACTCCGCATGAACCTTTTGAAATATCTTTTTTTGGTTAAAATTGTTTGTTTGATTAAAATGGTTCGTTTGGCTAAAAATCAGTGTTGGAGAGATTTTGAAGATGTGATAACCTAATGTCGAAGTTTTGACTTAAAAAGGGGTGTGAGTTTAAAAATTGATTTGTAGGAGATTCTTCTTAAGATTAATAAAACTAAAAAAAACGTATGAAGGGATTTCACATAATCGTATTAGATACTCGATGACATGAAGTCAACAAATTAATTCTTTCCCTTGGATTTAAAACCACAGACAGATAAATAAGCTAAGAGTATATCAAACCTCAGGTGAAAATAAATCACAAACGAGAAAAGCGTGTCAGGAGAGGAATCAGATAAAGCGCAAAGGGGGTGGATAAAGCTCACGGTATCAGATACGAATCCCTGCATCACAAGATATATATCGACAAATCTAACAGCACAAGGAAACTTATGTGCGCCCGCACAATTTTCAGAAGTTAGTTGGAATTAAAAATAAAATCACAATGCGGTGAAAAATAATATTTTCAAAACCTAAATTTATTTACAAGTGAAGTGAATAAAATATACAGTCAAAATATTATGTACAGGTATATATTTACATTACCAAATATTAAATCGAAATGGTAAAGTGGAATAATCACACGACAAAAATAAATAACAAAATAAAAATATTCATCAACCAAGAGAGAGGGGCGGTACTGCCTATCACAAATAAACTCACAATCCCATAAAAGTGAAATCCAATCACAAACTAAATAATCTAGCTTCTTTAAACTTTTATTTCAAACTTAAAATCAAACAAAAGCAAAATTAATTAAATAAAAGTGGAACAAAGGCACTTGTGTTATACATTACTTCTACTGTATTTAAATTAAATTTAACAGAACTTCTAACATGAAAACGTATATATCCAATGAAATGAAATTAACATATTGATGCAAAGAAAACAAGAAATAGTAACTTTATTAATTCCAACCACATGCACTTGAAATATAACTTTATCAATTGTAAACAAACAAAACACAATAATCAACATCACAATTTCATTATCAATTTTATCCCAAATAGTACCAAGAAATTTAAATTGAATGCAAATGAAAGAAATTTATGTTGGAACAGTGGGTAGCTTGAAGGGCGACGGAGATTGAATCGGTGATGGAGTTGTTGTGCGTTTAGCTTGCGGAAATGATGAGGTTGAGAGGAAGGAGGTGGAGATTGAAAGAGAGCTTGGGCGGTGAGAGTATTGATGAAGGTTGTATGTTGATAAGGATGGATACTATACTGGGAGAAGGCGTTACTGTTGTTGAGAGAGGAATGGGTTATGTGATGAAGAAATTGAAGAGAGGTTTTTTTGTTTACTGTGAGTGAAAAAGAAGAATAGAAAATTAGAAAGGGTAGCCGTGGAGAGAGAGGGGTTTGATGATTACTGTGTTGGTTTTGGTGTCTTTAAACAAAGAAAAGATGCCTTATATAGGAAAATGAAGAGGAAAAATCTTCTGATTTTTTTCTCAATTTGGTTAGGAAATATTTTGTATCTATCCGCGATTTCTTCCAACAACCAATAGCAAGAAAGTGTAGTATAACCAATATATTTTTGTGACCAAAAAGCCCCTGAATAACAAAAAAAAAATTTGAAAGTATAAAAAATAACTCAATTAAAAATAATTTTTTTTGAATTTTCTCTGAATAAAAAATAAAACCCAAAATGACCGAAAACGATAAAAAAAACGGACGAACATTTATCCGAAAAAATAAAATGAACACATTAAAATAAACTACATGTCACAAATATTAAAGAAAAAATATTCAAAAAGTAAAAATCGAATTAAAATGATAATTAAAATATCAGGCTAAACAGACATTTACGGTTAAAAACGAGACTTCAAACTGTACTTAAAAAATAAAGCAAACATACCGTCATAATCTACGCGAAATGCAGATTCATAAAATGATCGGTAAAAGGCGAAAACTTGAAATATTTTTTCTCGCTATTTTTTCGCACAATATCGAATCGCTTTTAACAGTCTGTCTATAAAACCAAAATATTTTTATTATCGATATATAAACAACTTGGAGCAATGCAAGAAACGAGTAAAGAGATAAAAATGCATGAAGTGAAATGTCACGTATTTTTTAACTAAAAGATGATGCAAACTTTGATTTAAACTGACTTTTTCTGGTAAACTTAAATATGACTAATGATGCAAAATGTGATGAATGAAGATATTTACTAATGATTGTGACCAAATGACAAAATATGATATGAAAGCGCGACTAAAACATATTAGGGGCGAAATTTAGGGTGCAACAGTTGTGCCTTGATGAATCAGTCTTCGAGAATCCACAATTAACCGTACTTCTGGCTTGGGAGACTCAAAACCTTAATTGAGGCGCGACACCTGATGCTCTTGATTCAGACCTATCTCTGCACATGAAACAAAAGAAAACATGAACATACACCTTTGTATGAGATTCGAAATTAGTGATACATAGGCTAAAAATGTTCAAAACACTTGACAATCTTCGCATAGTCAAAGCTCAAAGGTGAGAGGTTAAAACTGACTGTATTTCGTGACCTTGACTTATGTTTAAAAATGAAAAAATAAAAATGGGATCTTAGGTCAAAAATTGGGGTATGACAGCTGCCCCTATTTAAGTTTCTTCTATCTGGAGATATGAATATTGTAATCTTCATTTCGACGAGATTGAAGGGACTTAAATATAGAATACACAATTTTTAGCCTTAAGATACCGCAATTATGTTTATGATATGATATGAATGTAATATTTTGAATTTAATGAGGAACGATGCCGCATGAGGCAAACTATGTTGGAGAAACCAAGCATATTATAGTAATCCTACAGGGGAACAGATTATAACACCACTGGGGAAACAAAGTCATAGACTTCAAATGAGAGACTCTTGAATGATTTACATCAGTATTGAGACTGGAGAAGGGAAAGGATTGACATTAACATTGTGAATGGAAAAGGAAATGATTGACATCAGTACTGAGACTGGAAAATGATTGACATTAGCACTGTGGCTGGAAAACAAAATGATTGACATCAGCACTGTGGCTGGAAAACAAAATGATTGACATCAGCACTGTGGCTGGAAAACAAAATGATTGACATCAGCACTGTGGCTGGAAAACAAAATGATTGACATCAGCACTGTGGCTGGAAAACAAAATGATTGACATCAGCACTGTGGCTGGAAAACAAAATGATTGACATCAGCACTGTGACTGGAGATAAACATCTCTGATTTCTGAATTTTACCAAGAACGGTAACACATTTCTTCTCTAACCAAGATATCGCTTGAAAATGATGAAATAACAAACTTCCCCACGGGACTTTTCCGAAGGGATGCCATTTGCTGAGTAGACATTATTGTTGGGGATACACAACCTGCTCAAATAAAGAGGCTGCCACTTGCTTCCTTTCAAAGGTGTCAATAACATACAAGCTGCTCATGAAGAGACCGCCACTTGTTGTCTTCAAAGAATATTAAAGCACACAAGCTGCTCATGAAGAGTCTGCCACTTGTTGCCAAAAACCCATAAGCTGCTCATAAAGAAGCTGCCACTTGCTGTCTTCAAAGAATATCAAAGCACATAAGTTGCTCATGAAGAGTCTGCCACTTGTTGCCAATAACCCACAAGCTGCTCATAAAGAAGCTGCCACTTGCCGTTTTCAAGGTAACAATAACACACAAGTTGCTCAAATAGATAAGCTGCCACTTGCTGTCTTCCAAAAATACTAACGTACAAGCTGCTCATGAAGAAGCCGCCACTTGTCGTTTTCCGTACAAGCTGCTCATGAAGAGACCGCCACTTGCCGTTTTCAAAAAGTGTTGATAACATACAAGTTGTCCATGAAGAGACTGCCGCTTGCTGTTTTTAAAAAGTGTTGATAACATACAAGTTGTCCATGAAGAGACTGCCGCTTGCTGTTTTCTCAAAGATACCCATAAAATATCATGAAGATATTGCTGGAGGTGAGAATCAATAATTTCATCGAGGATGGACAAACTGCTCATGAAGAGACCGCCATTTATCGTAGAGAAATCATAAATAATCAAACTGCTCAAATAAAGAGTCAGTCGCTTGTTGTCATGTCGATATTCCAGAAGAAGGTTGTGATAACACTGCTGGGGAATAAAGTTCATCTTCAATGGGGAACCATGAATAAATCCTTCTTGAGGAGACCAAGTATTTACGTTGCAAAATAAATGCACTCTCCATCTAGGTTTCACAGCCTAGAGAGATCCACAGGGTATCGTTCACAAGAGACAAAGCTCAATCCAGGAATAAACTGGAGAGAAAATAGTCAAACAATACTCCACCCAATGAGGAAACAACTCAAATGGGGATTTATCCTATCCAGAGATGGAAAAGGAAAGCTAAAGCAAGATTCTTCCACGAGAGTTAAATCAGTGGGGAATTAGAAAAGAGGCGTACTTTCTGCTTAAGTTGACACTCTATTTGGAAAGATCAAATATGCTATTTGAATAGACATAACCAAGGTATACGAACTCAAAGATATCAACAAATGCAAATGTGCGTGCATGATGCAAGTATGAACGAATGAATGAATGTCATGTATATGTTGACAAAACAGACAGGGGAGATAGACAGAAGATGATAAGACGTCCCAGTACAACCCGACGCTCAGCTAATCTCAACAAAAGGGGAACATTACTGGAGATAAAAACAAAAGCCATCATTGGAGCAAAGTACTTTTACAAGGCTTAAATCTCTTTGGAGAGGAAGATATTTTTCGGTAGAAAGTCCAAAGTTCAGTCTTTTATCACTAACAATCCCTTGAAAGGATGACAACACGAACAATGTTTCGGCTGGAAAAAGTCATGCTTAGCTGGAGATACTGGGAACACCACCCTCTGATAATGTGTGCAAAGCATATCACATATCTTAACAAATTTGGATTTCCCCTGGGACTAATTTTGGATGCCCCAAGTTTACTGCTGATAAGCTGCATGTTGCACGACAATTCTTGCGAATAACTTCACTTCTAAAATGCCCCAAGCTATATGGTTGATAAGGAGAAATCGTCTCAAGAGGATTTTACAAAAGACCTGGCATTCACTATGCTATGGTGTCTTCAAACTCTTATAGAGATTCATCAAATCTCGATGTGATTGCCCCGGATTAACTGTAGTTGGCACAACAAAGTCTTAAAATTTTGCCCCAAAAGAGTAAACAAGTTGGGAAAAGCATTAACTGGGAGAAGCAACATGTATGTGCTTAAGGTTTTCATGTGACATGCCCCCTGATATGATTTTTTTCTTAAAATGATACTCCAATTACTCAATCATAGTTTCAGGCCTTAAAAGAATAAACTCATCACTAGTGCTTATATGTGAGCTTCCTTGGTATCAAACAAATGTTTTGCAGTTAGAAAAAGTTTATTATGAGAATGAAAATTCTAATGCAACAATTATGTAAGTCTTGAAGATTTTGAAAAGATATCGCACAAATTTTGCGAGTTAGAGCACCATTAATTTCTGTATAGCAAAAGCATATGATACCAACATAACTATTTAACAAACATTCATGGGAGTCAGGAACATTATCTCATTGAAATATGCTTTCAAAATAACCTTGCTTCAATTAGGACTTTTGAAGGTTGTAACGTCGCCTGGTTCATAGTTTTTTTAGAAAAAGATTTTTAAGGCTCAAAATTTATAGGTGCCCACCCATTCTTCATGATGTTCTCTAACCCTATGTTCAGTTAATTCAACATGAGTGTTCATCTCTCAAAAGGATTTTGTGACGGTTAAGGAAACGACGAGGCTTTCGGAATAGAAACCACCCTTATGTCTTCGTGTTTGTAGTCACCAATTTGTTCTTTGCTGAGGACTTTTCTTTATAGTCCTTTCTTTGCAATTTTTATTTTCCCTAACTTTTGCCTGAACTAATTCTTTTGAATTGATAGTCCAGCGGGATGCCTTAATTTTGCCTAAGTCACACGTTTTCATGTTTTTTGACTTAGCAGGCTTTTTCTTTTTCTTGATTTTTGATTTTTGAACAAAATAGGTGACATTAGCTTGTATTTGCTTGTTGAGAGGATTATGATTGCCTCGTTTCTTGATGAATGAGGGATAACATTGTGGTTCCACATCTTCTGGCTTCATTATACATGAAGGATGGCCCTCGCAGTTTCTCTTCAGAAATATCTTCCTTATGAATTTTGAACACTCAATCGGATTAACTGAAAACTAGCCTGCCCCAGGTTAAAATTCAAGGTTTTTTCGTATAGAAAAGAAACTCCTACTTCAAGGCTCAAAAAAGGTTAGCAAGGGATTATCTTCCTTATATCTCCAGTGTTTAGGGATTTGAAACAATGCCTGTACATCATCAGCAAGATTTTATCCAAAAGCATGCAACCAGAGATTTTGTGTTCTTTAGATCATCATCCTCCCTTCAATCTCTGCCTAGGTAAGAGAATGGGCAACAAGTTGGTATCATAATGCAAAAAGCAATTTAGAATTTGAAAACAAATATGTGTGAAACAAATGAATTTCTTCAAGACGAACATGCTCATTGTATTAAGATAATCATTCACATGCAAACAAGTTCTTACATGCAAACAATGTTTTGATAAACAAGAAAAATTGCAACAAGAAGAAATAAGTTAATGATCGGGGAAGGCTTTCCATCTGGACTTGAATCATCGAAAACACCCTTCAAAAATCAAAGTGACCATCAATCGTGTTTACTCTTCGGCACGTGCTTGATTTGAACTTCAAAACTAACGTCCTTGAATGACAATCGGTGAATACTTTTATCATCGCTTCCTCCTTCTTAGAAGGATTGACTTGGGCAGCAACCAAAATTTCAACCAAAACAGTTGAGTGATCCATACCAGTTTTCAAAATAGTCATCTCTCTACGGAGTTCAGAAACCTCTTTCTTGATATTCTCCATTGTTCTCTTAGCGCGAGTGTTGTACTGGTGAGACCAAAGGAAAAATAAGACTCGGAAAAAGACCTTTGAAAGTGAAACAAAAAATGTAGAATGATGTATGATATGCAAAAGAGAGTTTTTATTTGATTTTCAAGGAACTCAAGATATTAAGTTGTAAACATCAAAGTATGAAGATAGAAGATGAATTTTAAATTGGCTCCAAACATTGATCAAGTTATCATCAAGATCAATCATCCATTTTGGTGGATTAGGGTTTTCTCCCTATCAACACCCAAGATCCATTGAGCTTGACGAAACTTGTGATGTTTACAAAGAAAGACCTCCAAATTCCTTCAAAGTCAAGTGAAAAGGGTTTTATGGATGCATGAATGCATGGCTATGCAACAACCACAAGCAAGGTCACAAATAAAGTCGAAAGGTTCAACGTCACGAGCATGGAGTCAAGGTAAGGAACACCCCCAAGGTATGTACTAACGGTTTAATCACACCTGTAGAACAAGGTTCTAAGAGTTCCCGGAGTCTACATTCCTCCTTCGGAGATTACCAACGTCTTGATTACTCAATAATCAGCAATATTCTCAAGAGAAACTCATCCGAGCGTAGCATCGCGTAACAATTACTTCCGGATTACTCCGTTATAATCTCTGCGCTACACCTAAAAGGCCAAGATGGGTTAGGGTTCTACGGTTCCCAGCTTCTCTGGCTCCCAGGTCGAAAATAATAATGTCTTCCCGATTACTCGGTAAACAAATATTACGTTCAAAAGGGCCTTCCACTGAGTGGGGGATCTCATGCCTCCTTCTTCGGGATTACTCCCTCAAAGTTAACATGACTATACCGCCCGTCCTATTCCTAAGTGTAACTTAGTCCGGGTATAGGACTTGTCCTTTGTAAATATTATCAACACCCAAATAATCATAATATATACATATAATCAAACAATCAAATAATGATAAAACAGATAAAACAAATTAGGCTTAACCCACTTAGGGATGAACCAGCAAGAGGTCAATCTTTCCCCAGCAGAGTCGCCAATTCTGTAGCGGTGAAAATCGGAGATCAAGCTATTAATTAACTTGACTCACAAAAGTAAGAGTCGCCACCGCGCTTTATTATTTCCAAGGGAAAAGGGAAAAGAGCGAAATAAAACCCTAAAATATGCAATGTAAAGTGATATATAAAAGTAATGAAAATACAATGCATTTTTAAAAGAGATCGAGAGTTCGGGAGTTGGTTATACAATGGGAAGGTATTAGCATCCAATGCATCTGCAGTATTCTGCAGGAACCTTTTGAAATATCTGTTTTTGGTTAAAATTGTTTGTTTGATTAAAATGGTTCGTTTGGCTAAAAATCGGTGTTGGAGAGATTTTGAAGATGTGATAACCTAATGTCGAAGTTTTGACTTAAAAAGGGGTGTGAGTTTAAAAATTGATTTGTAGGAGATTCGTCTTAAGATTAATAAAACTAAAAAAAAGTATGAAGGGATTTCACATAATCGTATTAGATACTCGATGACATGAAGTCAACAAATTAATTCTTTCCCTTGGATTTAAAACCACAGACAGATAAATAAGCTAAGAGTATATCAAACCTCAGGTGAAAATAAATCACAAACGAGAAAAGCGTGTCAGGAGAGGAATCAGATAAAGCGCAAAGGGGATGGATAAAGCTCACGGTATCAGATACGAATCCCTGCATCACAAGATATATATCGACAAATCTAACAGCACAGGGAAACTTATGTGCGCCCGCACAATTTTCAGAAGTTAGTTGGAATTAAAAATAAAATCACAATGCGGTGAAAAATAATATTTTCAAAACCTGAATTTATTTACAAGTGAAGTGAATAAAATATACAGTCAAAATATTATGTACAGGTATATATTTACATTACCAAATATTAAATCGAAATGGTAAAGTGGAATAATCACACGACAAAAATAAATAACAAAATAAAAATATACATCAACCAAGAGAGAGGGGCGGTATTGCCTATCACAAATAAACTCACAATCCCATAAAAAGTGAAATCCAATCACAAACTAAATAATCTAGCTTCTTTAAACTTTTATTTCAAACTTAAAATCAAACAAAAGGAAAATTAATTAAATAAAAGTGGAACAAAGGCACTTGTGTTATACATTACTTCTACTGTATTTAAATTAAATTTAACAGAACTTCTAACATGAAAACGTATATATCCAATGAAATGAAATTAACATATTGATGCAAAGAAAACAAGAAATAGTAACTTTATTAATTCCAACCACATGCACTTGAAATATAACTTTATCAATTGTAAACAAACAAAACACAATAATCAACATCACAATTTCATTATCAATTTTATCCCAAATAGTACCAAGAAATTTAAATTGAATGCAAATGAAAGAAATTTACGTTGGAACAGTGGGTAGCTTGAAGGGCGACGGAGATTGAATCGGTGATGGAGTTGTTGTGCGTTTAGCTTGCGGAAATGATGAGGTTGAGAGGAAGGAGGTGGAGATTGAAAGAGAGCTTGGGCGGTGAGAGTATTGATGAAGGTTGTATGTTGATAAGGATGGATACTATACTGGGAGAAGGCGTTACTGTTGTTGAGAGAGGAATGGGTTATGTGATGAAGAAATTGAAGAGAGGTTTTTTTGTTTACTGTGAGTGAAAAAGAAGAATAGAAAATTAGAAAGGGTAGCCGTGGAGAGAGAGGGGTTTGATGATTACTGTGTTGGTTTTGGTGTCTTTAAACAAAGAGAAAAGATGCCTTATATAGGAAAATGAAGAGGAAAAATCTTCTGATTTTTTTTCTCAATTTGGTTAGGAAATATTTCGTATCTATCCGCGATTTCTTCCAACAACCAATAGCAATAAAGTGTAGTATAACCAATATATTTTTGTGACCAAAAAGCCCCTGAATAACAAAAAAAAAAATTTGAAAGTATAAAAAATAACTCAATTAAAAATAATTTTTTTTGAATTTTCTCTGAATAAAAAATAAAACCCAAAATGACCGAAAACGATAAAAAAAACGGACGAACATTTATCCGAAAAAATAAAATGAACACATTAAAATAAACTACATGTCACAAATATTAAAGAAAAAATATTCAAAAAGTAAAAATTGAATTAAAATGATAATTAAAATATCAGGCTAAACAGACGTTTACGGTTAAAAACGAGACTTCAAATTGTACTGAAAAAATAAAGCAAACATACCGTCATAATCTACGCGAAATGCGGATTCATAAAATGATCGGTAAAAGGCGAAAACTTGAAATATTGTTTCTCGCTATTTTTTCGCACAATATCAAATCGCTTTTAACAGTCTGTCTATAAAACCAAAATATTTTTATTATCGATATATAAACAACTTGGAGCAATGCAAGAAACGAGTAAAGAGATAAAAATGCATGAAGTGAAATGTCACGTATTTTTTAACTAAAAGATGATGCAAACTTTGATTTAAACTGACTTTTTCTGGTAAACTTAAATATGACTAATGATGCAAAATGTGATGAATGAAGATATTTACTAATGATTGTGACCAAATGACAAAATATGATATGAAAGTGCGACTAAAACATATTAGGGGCGAAATTTAGGGTGCAACAGTTGTGCCTTGATGAATCAGTCTTCGAGAATCCACAATTAACCGTACTTCTGGCTTGGGAGACTCAAAACCTTAATTGAGGCGCGACACCTGATGCTCTTGATTCAGACCTATCTCTGCACATGAAAGAAAAGAAAACATGAACATACACCTTTGTATGCGATTCGAAATTAGTGATACATAGGCTAAAAATGTTCAAAACACTTGACAATCTTCGCATAGTCAAAGCTCAAAGGTGAGAGGTTAAAACTGACTGTATTTCGTGACCTTGACTTATGTTTAAAAATGAAAAAATAAAAATGGGATCTTAGGTCAAAAATTGGGGTATGACAACTTCCATACACTCTCCATTCACCTCCACCTCAAAGAGGCCAGAGTATCACCCCTTGGATGCTCTATAAGTTGAAACCCCCGTCCTCTTGAGTACGTGAAGGAGCTGCTCAAAACATCACCAGGGTCCAGGACAAACCTCCAGTTTACAGAATCTTTTCCAGCTGCAAGGTAAGCTTCTGCTGACTCTTATCACGTTGCTTAAGCATTATCAGGTTTGCATGTTAAAAAAACACAATGTAGATATCATGTTTCTGACGTTATACATATTCTGAGGCTTCCCGTATTTGCTTGCCTAAGTATGGAATAAAACAGTTCAAAGCTTCTGGAAGAAATTAAAACTCAGAATTAGGATTAGTATTTATACTTGCCTTTGATTTGTAGTTCTCGTATTTCTTATTTCTGAAACACTAAGACACCTTCCATAACTGTCATATGCACATCTTCTGTTTTGTGAAGAAATGACTAAGTTGCAGATGTTCTGACTAGCATGGAAAGAGAGACCAAGTTCTTCCGGTGGTATCAGAACTTCTGAAATCCATTTTGTTGCTGGTGGTATCAGAACTTCTGAAACCTCCTCTGTTACCTGTGGTATCAGAACTTCTGAAGGCTGATGCGCTCCCAGTGGACTCAGAACTTCTGACACTATTTATGTTTTTTTAGTAACAGGAATTCTGTTTTGCAGTGCACCATGGTCAGAACTTCTGACCTCCCTTAATCAGCAACACACTGATTCTATTTTTACTTTTTCTCACTATCTTTGCTATAACTTTCTATTTCATTAATCAACAAACACCAAAAAACATTTTTTCCATGCTTTACTTTATTTCTTAAAACAAAAGACCAAAAAATATTTCCTTAGACAAAAAAACTTATTTCTTTTCTTAAATAAATAAGCAATTCACATTTCTTGCACATTCTGATCCATTTCGATATGGTTGTAATAATAACTTAGGCTTTAATTTTACTTGCAACCCCGTTCATAAATATGTACCCCCATCCCCCTAATGATTGTAATAGCGTAGGATGTTTACTTTCCACACTTTTATTGCTTTCATATATTGTTAGTAATTAGGGTGTGTATGATAAGACATGAAATCGACAAATAGATCACCCTAATCAAGATTAAAATGCATGCAATCAAACATACTATGCACACTAGCACCTCTAGGGTAATCCCCACTTCGTTGCCTATCAGAAAAATAGTCATGTCCCTCGAACATGGGCGTTTTAGAAAAGACCCTCGATAAAAGATCATAGTCCCTCGATGACCCACGATGTTGCCTTCTATGACTAGTCCCTAAAGCAACTTTGCTAAAACGTTCATAGGTTTCCTTCTATAACTATACAAACGTCCCACACTCGTCCCTTCAAATCCAACGATGGGGTTTCTTATCAAAACAATGGTAAGATAGCCACATCTAAAGGAGAAGGAAAAGCACATTTAAGACCTTTCGAGTAGGTAGATTCGCTCCTAGTTACTCGCTTGCTCACAACAAAAACATTTTATACACCAAACACTCTCATTTCTGAAACACTTTTGAAAACAACACTTTGTACGCATTCTTATAGAAACGAGAGCCATTACAAAGGAAACCCTTTTCAAAATTACTTTCAAAAACCACACCACAAGCACATTCAAACAAAAGCAAGTGATCTAATGAGTAACTAAGAGTCCATGGAAAACCATGGAAGAAAAGGGTGCTAATACCTTCCCTTTTCATAATCTACCCCCCCGAACTCAAGAAACATCTCTAAAGGTCTTTCCTGTGCTTTTTCACCTTTCCTATTTGGATAAAATAAAAGTCGGTGGCGACTCTTGCTAAACTGCAACATTTGCAAACACAAACGCAAAACCTCAAGTCAGTTCTCCCACTGTATCACAGAACTGGCGACTCTACTGGGGAAATATCTTAAAAGTGGGGTTACCTTAGGGTTAGATCATATTTACTTACTTTCATTGTTTGATTTGTATGCTTTACATTTGGTTCTCTGTTTGGGCTTGCTTTGATCCTCCACCCGGATTTGGGACACCTTTTTAGGTAAATAACAATAGATTATGGAAATTGTACAGCGTAGACCGATATGGTTGAAACAATGGCTATGTTAGTGTGACGCATTTGTGGGTACCGGTATCCCTTATGGTGAATCGAGGAGAATATGGGGCCGCTGAGTGGCGTCATGAAGCACTAACGGACTTTAGAACCCTAATTGAACAAACTTGGCCATTAGGACGTAGTGAGATAGCCGGTTTCGGTGTAGAGCTGAAAATTGGTTGATACTCGATACTACACTCATTGAGACTAGACTTTTGGGATATCTTGGCCGCAAGAAAAGATTGATTGTGCTGAGACAATGCCCAAGAGAAAGGTCGGTGATATTGAGATCCTTTATGTGATACGGTGGGAGAACTGACTTGAGGTTTGCGTTTGTATTCGCAAATGTTGCGGTTAGCAAGAGTCGCCACCGACTTTTTATTTTATCCTAAGGAAAGGTTAAAAAGCACAGCAAAAACCTTTTGAGATGTTTTCTTGGGTTCGGGGAGTAGATTATAGAAAGGGAAGGTATTAGCACCTTTTCTATCCATGGTTATCCATGGGCTCTTAGTTACTTGCTTAGATCACTTGCCTTTTGTTTTCAATTGTTTTAAATGGTGCTTGAGTGTGTGGGTTTTGAAAATGTTTTGAAAAGAGGCCAATGTGGTGGCAACCTTTGCAATGATCCATGTGGGGATGTATACAAAGATGTATGTCTTTTGAAAAGGTTTTCATTTTTTGAAAGTTGTTTTGAAAGTGTAGTGAAGTGTGGTTTGAAAAATAGGCAAGTGTTTTGTTTTGCAAGTTGGTTCAAGTAACTAAGAGGTTATCTACTCCTAAATTTCTCAAAAGATTATTGCTATACTTTAACCCTTTTAACAAGTTTGCACCACCATTGTATTTGGTGGGCAACCTTGTGTTAGGATGTGAAAGGGACAGGCGCGGGTCATCGTTTAGACCATAATTGTAACAACGTTAAATGTCTTTGGGCAATTTCTCTAAGGGACTTGATCATTTGTTTTGTTTGTTTTGAAAAGTTTTATCGAGGGACTATGATCATTCAAACTGTTTGCTTTGCCCAAAGATGTTCAACATACAATATGGCCCATTTATTTGAAGGCAACAAGTGGAATACCCTAGGGGGTGCAAGTGTGATTTGTGTGTCCATTTTCATGCTTGTTTGTCTTGTATTAGGTCAAACTATTTTTTATCGTTTTTTCGCATACAAACCCTAATTCTAGCATGTTATTATTTAGAAAGCAATAAAGTGCGAAATTAAAATTACTAAGCTATTACACAACCAAATATGGGAAGGGGGGTACAAATGTTCAAATGGGGATATAGACAAGAATTTAAATCTAGATTATTACAACAATTGGATATTTGCATAGTAAATAAATTGCATAATTTAAATGTAAATAAAATAAATATGTAAAATGTAAAAAAAGAAAGTTTTTTATGTGTATGAGAAAATATTTATGTAAAAGGAAAAAGAAATAAAAATGTATTTATTTTTTAGTATTTTGAAACTTAGGGGTAAGAAACCCTAATTTTTATATAAAAAGTATTATTATTTAATTTAATTCTACTATTTATTTATTATGTACAAAAATAAAATAAAATGAAGTATTTTGTGAAAAAAAGTATTTTTGTATCAAATATTGATAAAATGAAGAAAATCAAGTATTTTATATTTTTATCTTAAATATATTAATAAACATGTATATATATATATATATTAAACCCTAAATGAGTATTATACAAAATAAATATTTATTTAATATTTTAATAAAATAAATAAAAGTATTTTTTTGTGTGAAATATTTTCAGAAAGTAAAAATAAAAATAAAATGTATCTACATTATTTTCTATTTATTTTAATAATAGTGTATATATATATTTGTATATAAATAAAAGAAATAAACAAACAAATATGCCATAAATACAAAAAATGATGGAAAAAATATTTTAAAAATTTTAATGGCATGAGAAAAAATAAACAAAGTCAACCCAAAAAGAAAAAGTCAAAAATGTTGAAAAATAAACAAATGGGCTCAGGGGGTGTAAACCAAAAAAATGGGGTGTGAAAAGGAAACAAATCCAGGCCCAGCCCAGATCACTTCTTCTTCAACCTCTGTACATCTTTCTTCTCACAGAACACGCGTTTTCTAACTCTGGATTCCTGGACTTTCAAGCAAAACTCATAACATGAAAAGTGTAGAGCATTAAGAGACGGTTTCAACCATATAAAGAACATGACCTATCTCTCCAAGATGAGAGAGAATTTCTCTCCCCCTCTTTTCTGACCTAGTTTTTCTACCATTTTCAGAGCTAAAATTCTCTTCACTCAGACAAAAGAAATGAAAAGTAAAGCTATGTACATGTTCAGGGCCATGAGTAGGACTTTGTTTCTTCACAAACTTAAGACTAAAGATGCCTAATAAGAGAGATACGAATTCAAACTTTTACCTGTGCAGTTGAACTTCTATGTGGAGAATGAGAGACTTTCAGTGCAATGTAATGATTGGAAAAGCTTCCTTGAAGTCCAGGGATGCTTTTTCAATGCTCACTTTGTCTTGAAACTTCTTGTATCAAGCTATAGAACTTCACCTGCAAGCTAAAGATGTGAAAATGGTGGAAGTGGTTAGAGCAACTACAGATCGTGCCTTAGCTTCTGGATAGCTTGCATATGTTGTAAGGAAGGTAGAGGAACAGGTTTGGACAGAAATGCTTGAAGGGATTGAGAGATTGCACTCAAACTGCAGGGGCACCCCTGTTTGTGCAGTTTGAGGATGATTCTGAGATGGAGGGTGTTTGAAAGGGAAATGGCTCGTGCAAAAGCTTCAATGTGGTCTATGGAATGTGTTTGATATCTTTTGTGCTGTGTTCTTTTGCTGAGATGAGAGTTGTGATAAGTTATGGATGTTACTTCTATGTGAAGCAAGCAAATGTCAACTTGGTTTCTAGGCCAGTACAATGCCTCAATCTATGCTGCACCTTTGAGTCTTGATCAGTGGGATATGCCTATGCTTTTTTGCTTCAAAGATCTGCATTGTACCTCATAGATTTGCAAAGTTGCCATAAAGTACCACTTTACAAGAATGGATAACATGCTTTTTCTAGTTTAGGCTTGATTTTGTGTGTATTATCCAAATGAGCAAAATAATGTTAGAACACAAAGGATATGCATTGAATTATTGAGTGAGAATGGGATTAGAGGCCTGCAATGTAGCTTAAGCATGCTGAATTCAAATTTGCCAAGTTTATGAACATGCTTTGATGAAGAACAAAAGTGAATTTTTGCCAACTTGTGAAATTCGAATCTCTCAAGTTATGAGGTTGTTTGATGAGTTCTTGGACATTTTGGAAAGCTTGTAATGTGTACTACAATCCATCTTTGAAATGCAATTTGAAATTCCAAGTGGAAGGGTATGAAAAGTGGCCTTGAAGTAGGGTAGAAAACCTTGTCAAAATAGGTCAAATTTCACTAAGTTAAAAGATGGTTTAGTGCCCTTATTCAAAAAATCATAACTTGAGACACAAGCTTCAAATGAGAAAACTTTGTGAATCAAAGTTGTAGATTTTGCAACAAGCTACAACTTTCATGTTTTGACTTTTGTTTGAATCCAAATGGATCATGGTGAAAAGATGGGGCAAAGTTGGGAAAAAATTAGGGTTTTCCATAACTTAGAAAAATTCTAAGTTATGAAAAATTCCATTTTCAAACCCTAATTTGCATTTTGACATTTCTTGGTGAACAAGTTTCATAATTTGGCATGTTTTGATGAAAAATGAATCTTGACTCTTGATTTTGACCAAAAAGTCAAAGTTTGACTTTTCAGTATACAGTCAAAATTGATCAATTGACTGAGAAATTCAACTGTCAATCTTGTGTACTTGGGATCTTTTGAGCTTGATGAACATGTCAAGATAATTCCATTGAGTCCTTGAGGCCATATGTGAGCTTGGTTTGCCATTTGGCTAGGTCAAACAGTCAAAAATTGCCCTTGTGCAGTCAAAACCCTAAAAATGACCATTTTGCCCTTTTGATGATCTGATCAAATTTCTTGTGGAATTGTGATCCAAACTTGATCAAATGGTTCATATGAGTTCATAATGTTGATGTGGATCAAATTTCATGAGGTTTGACTGTCAATTGGCCACAGTTGACTTTTTCCCCAATACAGCTGATTTCTAGGTCAACTGTCCAATTGACTGGGTAAAACTTGGAATCAAGACTTGAAACTTGGTATAGGTAAACTTGGGAGTCCAACATGAAGCATGAAAGTCATCTTAGGCATTTTAGGTCAAAACACCTTTAGGCAAACACAAACCCTAATTTGAGTCCACAGTGCAAGGAGAAGTCTTGAGCAGAGGAAATCCTAATTGGATCTTGATCTTCAAAGGTCTTGTGATGAGAAAATGTTGAGGAAATGGGAGGGCAAATTTTGGGGTACAACAGTTGCCCCTGTTCAATCTTCTTGGACCTGAAGAGTTAGATTGGCAAGTTTGCCTTTCGTGACTCGAGGGTAAAAGGAGATTGGACACTAGAGTGCCCGGAAATTTGCACTCGCATGCTGGAGTCTCAACAATGTGGTGTCGGGAATGGGCTTATAGATGCCATTTGGAGAGATGGTGGATAGGGAGATGGGCTTTGTAGATGCCATCTGGAAAAGTGACAGAACTTTGTCGGGAATGGGCTTACAGATGCCATTTGGAAGTGTTGATCGCATAAGAGGTTCCTTAGCGAGAACTTGTGTGTTTAAGAAAGACAGATGTTTTCCTGGCTTGTTACAGGTGTTTGATCTTCAGTCTCCTTATGCAGATATGCCCTGGCTGGATACAGGTATCGAATCTTCAATCGGTTGCTCACAGATGTGCCCTGGCTGGATACAGGAGTCGAATCTGGAAATAGTCGTCAATAGATATGCCCTGGCTGGATACAGGAGTCAAATCTTTGAACTCTGCAGACGTGCCCTGGCTAGATACAGGAATCGAGTCTGGAAATGTGGTCAACAGATATGCCCTGGCTGGATACAGGAATCGAATCTGGAAATGTTGTAGTTGATAGATGTGCCCTGGCTGGATACAGGAGTCGAATCTTTGAACTCTTCAGACGTGCCCTGGCTAGATACAGGAATCGAGTCTGGAATTGTGACAGTTGAAAGTAGTCTTTTTTGAGATTGTCTTTTTCCTGAAAAGGCAAAGACGTAAGCTGTATGCAATGTCATGATGTATGATATGCATGATGTCATGATGTTCAACATTTGATATTGTATGTGTCTCATCATGTATGTAAGCAAGATGTATGAAAATGTGAAATGTTTATGAGTGTAATTTCATCTTAGGAAAATAAATCCTTGACGAATGACCGGGAAGCTGTTCTGCGGAAGAGATGCTTGACCAAAGCTCTGATGAGAGGCCTGCTGAGGACTTTAACAATGGATTCCGCTGAGGATAATGATGATAAACTCCGCTGGGGAAAACCAAAGGTAGATTTCGCTGGGGATTGAAGGAACTTTTGCCGGGAACGGTCTTCCGTGGCTTTTAGCTGAGGATAACCCAGTTATAAGTCCTTGTGAGGAAATAACTCTAAATAAAACTTGGGCGAGACGTTCGTACTTCGCCGGGGATAAGCTCGCAGAATCTACTGGGGATGAGCTTTTAAGACCTGCCGGGGGATGTTGTGTCTTTTTCAGGATCGACGGGGAGTCGACTCCTGCTTGGGGAAAGTACTGCTGAATTGCTTTACTCTGCGGGGAGTTGAGATGATTTGGTCACATTTTCAGTTGAACCTGCCTTGGTGCTTTGGTGGACAAAACAACTAGACCGCATTAGACAACTCCACATTGCCCCTGTCTTCGATGTCACTTGTAATTAATCTCTTTTCATATGCAAACATTTATGAATCAGCAATTTAATGTCAAATGCATATACCAAAAATGAACATTGGACGTTCTTCGCAAGACAAAACAACAAAAGAAAAACAATGGCAATTTGTATGGACAAGTGAATTTTCATTGATTTAAACTTTGCCTGTGAATAGGCGTTTTTTGTACAAGAGACTGACATCCTAGTAAGAGGACATCGCCAAATAACATAGAGTTTACAATTTGAAAAACAAAACAGCTATGTGAACAATCCCACTGGGTTCCAACTCTGCTATTGCCTTTATGTCTCCGAACGTCTCATCGCTTTGCTGCCTGATCGAAGATGAAGCTGATTGGTCGATGCCGTAATCTGAGCCAGATAGTTGATGCCGAATTCCGGGTGCGAAGTGATCCAATGAGACATAGTGTTACGCTCTTATCCCTAACTTTTGCCTGGACCGCCCTTTCGGGTTTTCAGTCCAACGGGATACCCTTTTTTGCCCAAGCCGCCCTTTCAGGTTTTCGACTTGCCGGGTGTATAGATTTTTATTTATTTCATCCCTTATTTTTGCCTAGGTATGTCAACCTAGCGGGTCTTTTATTTAGGCGTAGTATTTTTTCACTATGTCTGCATTGGCGGGGTGAGGAAGGTCGTCACCATCCATGGTGGTTAGGATCATGGCTCCTCCTGAGAACACACGTTTAACCACAAATGGCCCTTCATAAGTAGGGGTCCATTTGCCCCGGGGATCACTTTGAGGAAGGATGATGCGTTTGATTACCAGGTCCCCAACTTGATACTCTTGCGGTCTGACTTTCTTGTTAAATGCCCTGATCATCCGTTTTTGATACGTTTGACCATGACAGATAGCAGTGAGCCTTTTTTCGTCAATTAGATTTAATTGATCAAGTCGAGTTTGGATCCAATCATCTTCATTTAAGTCTGCATCCTTCATTATTCGGAGAGAGGGTATCTGGATTTCAATTGGCAAGACTGCCTCCATGCCGTAGACCAAGGAGAAAGGAGTTGCCCCGGTTGATGTCCTTGCTGAGGTGCGGTACCCATGAAGAGCGAACGGTAACATTTCGTGCCAATCTTTATAGGTCACTGTCATCTTCTGCACAATTTTCTTGATATTTTTATTGGCTGCCTCTACAGCCCCATTCATCTTCGGCCGATAGGGGGAAGAATTGTGGTGCTGTATCTTGAATTGTTCACAGAGTTCAGTGATCATTTTGTTATTGAGATTGGTACCGTTGTCCGTAATGATTCTTTCCGGGACACCGTACCGACATATCAGATTATGCCGGATGAAACGCGCCACGACGCTCTTGGTTACCGTGGCATATGAAGCTGCCTCGACCCATTTCGTGAAGTAATCGATTGCCACCAAGATGAAGCGGTGTCCATTGGATGCCGTCGGTCGGATTTCACCGATCATATCGATGCCCCACATTGCGAAAGGCCAAGGTGCCGTTAGGACATTCAAAGGAACCGGAGGGATATGCACCTTGTCAGCATAGATCTGGCACTTATGACAAGTCCGGGAGTGTTGGTAACAATCGGCTTCCATCGTGGACCAGAAATATCCTGCCCGAAGGATTTTCTTAGCCATGGTGTGTCCACTGGAATGGGTCCCAAATGTACCTTCATGTAGTTCCATCATAATTTTCTCTGCTTCAGCCTTATCCACACAACGTAACAGAGTTGAATCATGATTCCGTTTGTAGAGAATGCCGTTGCTGAGGAAGAATTTTGCAGCAAATCTCCTCATGAACTTCTTATCATTGACAGATGCACCTTCCGGGTATTCCTGGGCTTCTAAGTACCTCTTCACCTCGTGATACCAGGGTTTTTCAGTCACCTTCTCAGCCTCGAGCTCGCAGCAGTAAGCCGGTTCATCCAACTTCCAGATCGTGATTTGAGGAGCCTCATTATCCCATTTAACTCTGAACATTGAAGACATCGTGGCTAGCGCGTCCGCTAGCTGATTCTCCTCTCTAGGGAAGTGCTCAAAAGTTATCTCTTCAAAGTGAGGGAGCAAGGTCGACACATACTCCTTGTAAGGAATGAGATTCGGGTGTTTCGTATCCCACTCGCCTTTGATCTGATTGATCACGAGAGCGGAATCTCCGAAGACACTTAGAAACTTGATCCTCAAATCGATCGCAGCTTGTAAACCCATGATACATGCCTCATATTCTGCCATGTTGTTGGTGCAGCTGAAACATAATCGGGCGGTGAGTGGAGTATGAGTCCCCTTGGGAGATATGATTACAGCACCGACGCCGTTACCCAAAGCATTGGAGGCTCCGTCAAAATGCATAGACCATCGGGATCCTTTCTCAGGTCCTTCATCCGGTCCAGGTACTTCACAGTCAGTTACCACCATGATGTCTTCGTCCGGAAAATCAAAGTTCAATGATTGATAATCGTCCACAGGTTGGTGTGCCAAATGATCAGCCAGTACACTCCCCTTAATTGCTTTCTGAGTTGTATACTGGATGTCATATTCTGTTAAGATCATTTGCCATCTCGCTATCCTCCCAGACAGAGCGGGCTTTTCAAATATGTACTTGATGGGATCCATCTTTGAAATCAATAAAGTAGTGTGAGTCAGCATATACTGTCTCAGCCGGCGAGCAGCCCATACAAGAGCGCAGCAAGTTTTCTCAAGCAGTGAGTAACGAGACTCACAGTCGGTAAACTTTTTGCTCAAGTAATAAATAGCGTGCTCTTTTCGGCCAGACTCGTCATGCTGCCCCAGCACACACCCCATTGAATTATCAAGCACTGTCAAGTATAGTATCAGAGGTCTTCCTTCCACTGGTGGCATAAGAATGGGTGGCTCTTGGAGGTATTCCTTTATTCTTTCAAAGGCGGCCTGACATTCATCATTCCAGCGTACCACTTGATCTTTCTTCAGTAATTTGAAGATTGGCTCACAAGTAGCAGTCAGATGTGAGATGAATCGGGCAATGTAATTCAATCGTCCTAGGAAACCTCTGACTTCTTTCTCTGTTTTTGGGGTCGGCATCTCTTGAATAGCTTTAACCTTGGCAGGGTCCACCTGGATACCTTTATCACTTACAATGAAACCTAGCAATTTTCCGGACCTCACCCCGAAGGTGCATTTGTTGGGATTCAATCTCAGCTTGTACAACTTGAGTCGGTCAAACAACTTCCTCAGATGATCAAGGTGCTCCTCCTCAGTTTGAGACCTTGCAATCATGTCGTCAACGTATACTTCAATCTCATGATGGATCATATCATGAAATAAAGCAACCATGGCACGCTGATAGGTTGCCCCAGCATTTTTCAATCCGAATGGCATGACCTTATAACAGAAGGTGCCCCACTGGGTCACAAAGGTAGTCTTCTCCATATCTTCTGGAGCCATCTTGATCTGATTATACCCTGAAAAACCATCCATGAAGGAGAACACCTTGTGTTGAGCCGTATTGTCAACAAGGACATCAATGTGAGGTAGGGGGAAGTCATCCTTGGGGCTGGCCCTGTTCAGATCCCTGTAGTCGACACACATTCTGACCTTACCGTCCTTCTTCGGCACTGGCACAACATTGGCAACCCACTGAGGGTAAGAAGTTACTGCAAGGAAACCTGCATCAAACTGTTTCATCACCTCAGCTTTAATCTTCTCAGACATCTCTGGACGCATTCGTCGAACTTTTTGCTTTACTGGAGGGCAATCTTCCTTGGTTGGCAAATGGTGAACTACAATGTCGGCATCCAAACCAGGCATATCTTCATAAGACCAGGCAAAGATCTCCATGTAGTCTTGTAGCATCTGGATCAATCGTTGCTTCACGCTGAGCTCTAGATTGGCACCAATTTTGACCTCTTTCCTATCTGTCTCAGTACCCAGGTTAATTGTCTCCACAGGCTCTTCATGTGGTTGAATAGCCCTCTCTTCCTGTAGTAGCAGTCTTGCGAGTTCACCAGGCACTTCGCAATCATCTTCACCTTCGTCTTCGGCCAAGTTGATCGGATTTTCGAAGTCATAACTGGCGGTAGCAGAGCTGTTGCCAGTGAGATCCAGAGTGGATTGAAACCTGTATAAGTGAGTGTGTGTAAATATAGCTGTTTTGCAATATGTATAACACAGAAAGAAAAGGAGCACAAGATTTGAAATGCAACAAACGTCCAATGTTTTGATTGATGATATATGAAAATGTCATACAAAAAGCCCTCACAAATGGAGCTACGATGCCCCGGGCAGGACACCGAGCCAACAGAGTTTTAACATATTGTTTGTTACAAATTTGGAAATCAAAAGAAATTAATTACTGCGTGACAAATGTGATAGGGGTAAAATCCTTTGCTGTCCAGTTGCTTGGTCCGTCGCTGGCAGTCGGGTAGATCCAATTATCAAACTCAGCTTCCTCCACATCCTCCTCGATAGCATTCACCCTTGAGCTGGAAATAAACACCGGAGCCTTTCCAATCTTCTCTTTGCGCACCGCCTTCTGAGCCTCTGCAGTAAAGCCTAGCCCAAACTTGTCGTTCTTCTGAGTGAAGTCAGGAAGCTGACCCCAGTGTGCACCATTGCCTTTCTGAACCACAGCCCGGGCATCCCTTAGGGAAACCATCTTCAAGGAATCATTCTCTTCGGCCATTGTCTCCGCAGCTGCTGAAATTGGATGTACCTCCTCGAAATGTTGGAAGGGAGTTTCAATAAACTCTCCGTCCATCTCGATGTACCTGAAGGAATTCAAATGGCTCACCATATACTCCTCTTCTCCTTGCACAGTGACAATTTTCCCCCTGACGGGATACTTCAGTTTTTGGTGTAAGGTGGAGGTCACTGCCCCAGCTTTGTGGATCCAAGGTCTACCCAACAGACAGGAGTACGATGGACGTATATCCATCACGTAAAAGGTAGAGTCAAACACTTGAGAGCCCACACGAATAGGGATGTTAACCTCTCCATGAACCATCCTCTTGGAACCGTCAAAGGCTCTGACGATGATATTGCTGGGTTTCAACTCCAGGCCTTCATAATCCAGACGATCCAAAGCCTTTTTCGGAAGAACATTCAAAGAAGAACCAGTGTCCACCAATACATGTGCCAGAGTAGTGCCCCTGCATTCAATAGAGACATGCAGGGCATCATTGTGGTCTCTCCCTTTTGCGGTCAGGTCAGCATCTGAAAAGCCCAAGCCGTTGTCCGCCGTCAGATTCGCTATGCAGTCAGTGAACTGAACTGCAGACGTCTCCTGCGGCACATGGGCCGTCTTGAGAAATGAGATTAATGCCTTAGCGTGAGCCTCGGAACATAGCAATAGGGAGAGCAGGGAGATCTTGGAGGGTGTATGCCCTAACTGCTCAACAACATTAAAATCACTTTTCTTTATTATCTTCAGAATCTCCTCCATTTCTTGTCGGGAGGCCTCAGCATTCACGGGTATTGGTGCCTCCATCCGGGCAGGCTCTTCTTCAATCCCTTTGCCCCGAGCATTTGATGACTCGGCAGCAGGGGACACAATTTGATCAGCAACAGGACTTGGTAAACTTGCAGGTTTTATGAGGAGGGGTCTTCGAATAGCGGGAGGCGCAATGTCAGGCGAGAAGAGCCTGCCACTGCGGGTGACTTTAGCCGGACCGGTGATATCGCAGATACTGGCACTAGCATCAAATTCTTGCTTGATTCCATTTACATATACGTCTGCCCCATAATGCCAGGGGACAGCCTTATCAGACACGTAGGAGAGGGGTCCTGGAACAGTAATGATCACAGGCGCAACTGTCAAGATTTGAATAGGCTTCTTTGGGGGAGCCTTGATTGGATTTTTGAAGATGGTAATCACGGAAACTTCTTTCATTGGAACCAATTGAACAGCAGTCTTTTTGAATAAAATCTCCTTGCTATCCATTAGGCCTTGGATGCCTAACCTTAGCAAGGGACAATCGGATAGGGAAATAGCACAGAATGGGCAACCTTCGCCGCAACCCGGAAATAAACCGGCCCGCAGTAGGTTCTTCTTAACAGTCTTCAAAGGGGTAACAACTTCATCTATCGAAACAGCATACACTTCTTCCTCAATGGCACTTACCCTATGCTGGGGCATAGGAGCCGTTACAACATTCGGTCTTTCCGGCGCTTCAAACTGAATTTCTTTTGCGTCAATTAGATCTTGCACTTTGTTTCTCAAGGCCCAACAATCATCAGTAGTGTGCCCGGGACTATCAGAATGATAAGCACACCGGGCATTCGGGTTGTATTTAGGGGACGCAGTGTTGACGACCTTAGGAGCTTCTTTGAGGGTCACCAGGTTGGTGGATAACAGTTGGGGTAAAATTTGAGATAATGTCATACTCAATCGGGTATACTGCCTCTTGGGCCTTTCACTTCTTTGCTGATTGTACTGCTGAGGAGCAGCAACAGGTTTAGAGATGACCAAAGCATTAACGGCTTGGCGACTTTCGGGCTTGACTTGTCTTCTAGGGCCATAGACGGCGCTTGCTTCTTTCTTAAATGGCCTCTTCTCAGCACTTGTAGAGGCAGCCTTCTGTATCTTGCCTGACCTGATGCCAGCTTCAATTCTCTCTCCCGTTAATATCAAATCTGTGAACCCAGCGGAGGAGTTACCAACCAAATGATTAAAAAACGGACCAGACAACGTTCCCAGAAACATATCAACCAGCTCTCGATCAGTTAATGGAGGCTGCACCCTGCCAGCCAAATCTCTCCATTTTTGAGCGTACTCTTTGAATCCTTCACCCGTTCCTAGAGACATACCCTGAAGTTGGGTACGCGTAGGAGCGAGATCAGAATTATATTGGTATTGTCTGTAGAAAGCAGTCGCCAAGTCCTCCCAGTGCCGGATGCTAGCTCCGTCTAATTGGTAGAACCATTCAAGCTGAGACCCCGAGAGGCTGTCTTGGAAGAAGTGAATCCAGAGGTTTTTATCCGCCGTGTAAGGTTGGATTTTCCTTACATACGACCTCAGATGCAGCTTTGGGCAGGAGACCCCATCATACTTGGCGAAGGCAGGCGCCTTAAACTTGTGTGGAATTACTACTCCAGAAGATAATCCCAAATCCCCGAAATCCAGTCCCGGCACGTTCTGAATTTCCATAGCGCTCAAACGGTCCTCCAGTTGTTTGTATCTGTCAGCAGCAGGTGGGTATTGTTCCTCGTTATAGTCCGTCTCGTTGTCGGAGACTGCGGGACTAGGAGCTCCTCCCCCTTGGGGACTGTTTTTCTCAGCAGAAGAAGTGGTTGGATCAGCTTCATTGTGGAGTGTGTTCCCAAATCTGCGTCTGGTGTTGAACATTGCCGTCCTCTTTTTCTTCTTCTTCTTCAGGAGTAGAGTCTTCAACTCTTGCTGACCTTGGGCTAGGCTTAGGACCATCTCTTGAAACTGTGCATTTTGGGCCTGAAGGGCCTTGATTGCTTGCTCACTGGAGGATTCCGGATTCATGATGACTGTGCACATAAACAGCGAAGAAAATTAAGCAACCTGTGAAATAGGGTACCTGCTATGCATATGGTGTAATGGAATGCGTATGTTTTATGTTTTCAAAGACAAATAAGATTCAACTTTGTAGACAAAAAGGGAAACACACTTCATTAGATTAAAATTTTTCAATTGTTCAACAATTTGCCCTTAGGCATTACAGGAATGAAAAATACGGAAAAGGAAATAAAACTACAAAAGGGAATAATCAAAGCTCATCAATGCTCCCATGGCCTCCTCCTCTCAGTGCTGATGTAGTTGTTCAGGACACGTTCTTCCTCCAATTGCTTAGTCAGCCTTTGGACCTTCCTTTCCTGCTCGTTGAACTTCTCCCGATAGAAATCCCGTTCTTCCTTTAGCTGTGCCCAAGATCTCTTCATGGTGTCAAAATCAGTAGGTATCTGAGGAGGGAGGACAGTTGGAGGAACCCCATCTTCATCGGGAGATTCAAGAATGATTGGTCTGACAGCTTCGTACGGCATACCTAACTTCTGAGCACGGATGCGGACCCATTTGCAATAGGGCTCCAATGGTAAAGAAGTCTTTGGTCCTAACTCATGTGGGTCAGCTTTGTGGATTCTGTCCCAAGCTCTAATGAATCCCTGGCGTAGTTTGTCACTACCTGCCTGAAACTCAAAATGGAAGTGAGGAACCAGCATTTCATGGGGCCCATCTCCTCTGGCTCTTCCAAACTGACGGAGAGCTAAACATGGATTGTAAGAGATTCCTCCTTGGATACCGATCAACGGGACATTAGGGTATTCTCCGCAACGGTCGATAACAGCTACCTCATCCAAGCCTCTGAGAGTCCAAGTGATATCCTTATCTGTGAGAGACATTAACCTCCGAGCCCAACCTTTTCCTTCTTCATTCTTCAGCACGGACTTAGGAAGGTGCGAAATAAACCACCTTACCAGCAAAGGAGCACAACACCACGGAGTTCCCCGTTTTCGAGCAGTACGAGCATGGAGTTGTTGTAGAATGTCACCCAAGAGAGTGGGTACCGGATTTCGAGACATGAAGATTCTTATGACATGGATACTGATGAAGGTGTCAGGGTTGGGAAACAATACCAGACCATAGATCAAAAGAGCCAGAACATCTTCATATGCTTTGAAGTCCAAGTCATTCCAGAAATCATTAGCCTTGCCAACCAGAAATTTGACCAAAAAGCCCTTGATCCCATTTCTAGTTTCCCAGTTGGACAATACCTCTTCTTTGGTCAAGGGGAGAATTGCAGCAATCTCTTCAGGCCTAGGAGTCTTTTCCAAACCAGTGAATGGAGTTTGTTCCAGGACAGGGATCCCAAGCAGATAAGAGAACTCTTCCAGGGTAGGAACCAGCTGGAAGTCTTGAAAGGTGAAACAATGATGCAGAGGGTCATAAAACTGGGTCAGAACACTTATCAGTTGTTGGTCCCATTTTGCAGTGATCAAGCCAAGGAGGGAACCATGTTTGTTGATGAAGGAGGTAGTGTTTGGAATTCTTTCAACCAGATCTTTGAGTAAAACTGGTGGTTGAACAAAGTTGAGCCGGACAGTATTTCTACGCACGGGCATCATGATGTCCTACAAAACAGAGCAAAGATGAAACCTTTTTGTCTTTGAAATGGGTTAGCTTTTTATGCATGCAATGGTATGATGGCATGATGCTATGATGAAGCACATCACAAGTATTCACATAGGCAAATAAAGCACACAAGTCACACAAGATACCCTTAGGTTTCAGGCCAGCATGAGTTTCAGGTATTACCCTCTTTTGGTTTTGTTGGTTAAAACCTGTCCTATCAAAAGTAACCGGGTTCTAGCGGATCTCAAATCATTGGCTACCCTCAATCGGTCATAACTCCAGCATCGCAATCTTTTCTCGCGACCAGAACCATCTCGAGAGTTTAGCCTCAATGAGTGTAGCATACTGCTACTGTCCTAATAGCCAAGTTGGTCAATTTAGGGTTCTAAGGTTGGTTGGTGTTTAATGACCCCTTAGAAGACCTATATTCTCCCCGTTACAACACAAGGGATATAGGTACAGACTAAGATGCCACACCAACGTAGCCACTGCTTCACCCATGTCGGTCTACGCCGGACAGGTCCCTCACAGATTATGCTACCTAAAAAGGGTATTTCCCAGATCCGGGTTAGGATCTATGAAACTCCAATGCAAAGCCCACAAACATAAAAGCAAACAATAGCAAACAATTGAAAACACAGGTGATCTAAAACCCTAAGGTTACTCCACTTTTAAGTAATCCCCAGCAGAGTCGCCAGTTCTGTGATACGGTGGGAGAACTGACTTGAGGTTTGCGTTTGTATTCGCAAATGTTGCGGTTAGCAAGAGTCGCCACCGACTTTTTATTTTATCCTAAGGAAAGGTTAAAAAGCACAGCAAAAACCTTTTGAGATGTTTTCTTGGGTTCAGGGAGTAGATTATAGAAAGGGAAGGTATTAGCACCCTTTCTATCCATGGTTATCCATGGGCTCTTAGTTACTTGCTTAGATCACTTGCCTTTTGTTTTCAATTGTTTTAAATGGTGCTTGAGTGTGTGGGTTTTGAAAATGTTTTGAAAAGAGGCCAATGTGGTGGCAACCTTTGCAATGATCCATGTGGGGATGTATACAAAGATGTATGTCTTTTGAAAAGGTTTTCATTTTTTGAAAGTTGTTTTGAAAGTGTAGTGAAGTGTGGTTTGAAAAATAGGCAAGTGTTTTGTTTTGCAAGTTGGTTCAAGTAACTAAGAGGTTATCTACTCCTAAATTTCTCAAAAGATTATTGCTATACTTTAACCCTTTTAACAAGTTTGCACCACCATTGTATTTGGTGGGCAACCTTGTGTTAGGATGTGAAAGGGACAGGCGCGGGTCATCGTTTAGACCATAATTGTAACAACGTTAAATGTCTTTGGGCAATTTCTCTAAGGGACTTGATCATTTGTTTTGTTTGTTTTGAAAAGTTTTATCGAGGGACTATGATCATTCAAACTGTTTGCTTTGCCCAAAGATGTTCAACATACAATATGGCCCATTTATTTGAAGGCAACAAGTGGAATACCCTAGGGGGTGCAAGTGTGATTTGTGTGTCCATTTTCATGCTTGTTTGTCTTGTATTAGGTCAAACTATTTTTTATCGTTTTTTCGCATACAAACCCTAATTCTAGCATGTTATTATTTAGAAAGCAATAAAGTGCGAAATTAAAATTACTAAGCTATTACACAACCAAATATGGGAAGGGGGGTACAAATGTTCAAATGGGGATATAGACAAGAATTTAAATCTAGATTATTACAACAATTGGATATTTGCATAGTAAATAAATTGCATAATTTAAATGTAAATAAAATAAATATGTAAAATGTAAAAAAAGAAAGTTTTTTATGTGTATGAGAAAATATTTATGTAAAAGGAAAAAGAAATAAAAATGTATTTATTTTTTAGTATTTTGAAACTTAGGGGTAAGAAACCCTAATTTTTATATAAAAAGTATTATTATTTAATTTAATTCTACTATTTATTTATTATGTACAAAAATAAAATAAAATGAAGTATTTTGTGAAAAAAAGTATTTTTGTATCAAATATTGATAAAATGAAGAAAATCAAGTATTTTATATTTTTATCTTAAATATATTAATAAACATGTATATATATATATATTAAACCCTAAATGAGTATTATACAAAATAAATATTTATTTAATATTTTAATAAAATAAATAAAAGTATTTTTTTGTGTGAAATATTTTCAGAAAGTAAAAATAAAAATAAAATGTATCTACATTATTTTCTATTTATTTTAATAATAGTGTATATATATATTTGTATATAAATAAAAGAAATAAACAAACAAATATGCCATAAATACAAAAAATGATGGAAAAAATATTTTAAAAATTTTAATGGCATGAGAAAAAATAAACAAAGTCAACCCAAAAAGAAAAAGTCAAAAATGTTGAAAAATAAACAAATGGGCTCAGGGGGTGTAAACCAAAAAAATGGGGTGTGAAAAGGAAACAAATCCAGGCCCAGCCCAGATCACTTCTTCTTCAACCTCTGTACATCTTTCTTCTCACAGAACACGCGTTTTCTAACTCTGGATTCCTGGACTTTCAAGCAAAACTCATAACATGAAAAGTGTAGAGCATTAAGAGACGGTTTCAACCATATAAAGAACATGACCTATCTCTCCAAGATGAGAGAGAATTTCTCTCCCCCTCTTTTCTGACCTAGTTTTTCTACCATTTTCAGAGCTAAAATTCTCTTCACTCAGACAAAAGAAATGAAAAGTAAAGCTATGTACATGTTCAGGGCCATGAGTAGGACTTTGTTTCTTCACAAACTTAAGACTAAAGATGCCTAATAAGAGAGATACGAATTCAAACTTTTACCTGTGCAGTTGAACTTCTATGTGGAGAATGAGAGACTTTCAGTGCAATGTAATGATTGGAAAAGCTTCCTTGAAGTCCAGGGATGCTTTTTCAATGCTCACTTTGTCTTGAAACTTCTTGTATCAAGCTATAGAACTTCACCTGCAAGCTAAAGATGTGAAAATGGTGGAAGTGGTTAGAGCAACTACAGATCGTGCCTTAGCTTCTGGATAGCTTGCATATGTTGTAAGGAAGGTAGAGGAACAGGTTTGGACAGAAATGCTTGAAGGGATTGAGAGATTGCACTCAAACTGCAGGGGCACCCCTGTTTGTGCAGTTTGAGGATGATTCTGAGATGGAGGGTGTTTGAAAGGGAAATGGCTCGTGCAAAAGCTTCAATGTGGTCTATGGAATGTGTTTGATATCTTTTGTGCTGTGTTCTTTTGCTGAGATGAGAGTTGTGATAAGTTATGGATGTTACTTCTATGTGAAGCAAGCAAATGTCAACTTGGTTTCTAGGCCAGTACAATGCCTCAATCTATGCTGCACCTTTGAGTCTTGATCAGTGGGATATGCCTATGCTTTTTTGCTTCAAAGATCTGCATTGTACCTCATAGATTTGCAAAGTTGCCATAAAGTACCACTTTACAAGAATGGATAACATGCTTTTTCTAGTTTAGGCTTGATTTTGTGTGTATTATCCAAATGAGCAAAATAATGTTAGAACACAAAGGATATGCATTGAATTATTGAGTGAGAATGGGATTAGAGGCCTGCAATGTAGCTTAAGCATGCTGAATTCAAATTTGCCAAGTTTATGAACATGCTTTGATGAAGAACAAAAGTGAATTTTTGCCAACTTGTGAAATTCGAATCTCTCAAGTTATGAGGTTGTTTGATGAGTTCTTGGACATTTTGGAAAGCTTGTAATGTGTACTACAATCCATCTTTGAAATGCAATTTGAAATTCCAAGTGGAAGGGTATGAAAAGTGGCCTTGAAGTAGGGTAGAAAACCTTGTCAAAATAGGTCAAATTTCACTAAGTTAAAAGATGGTTTAGTGCCCTTATTCAAAAAATCATAACTTGAGACACAAGCTTCAAATGAGAAAACTTTGTGAATCAAAGTTGTAGATTTTGCAACAAGCTACAACTTTCATGTTTTGACTTTTGTTTGAATCCAAATGGATCATGGTGAAAAGATGGGGCAAAGTTGGGAAAAAATTAGGGTTTTCCATAACTTAGAAAAATTCTAAGTTATGAAAAATTCCATTTTCAAACCCTAATTTGCATTTTGACATTTCTTGGTGAACAAGTTTCATAATTTGGCATGTTTTGATGAAAAATGAATCTTGACTCTTGATTTTGACCAAAAAGTCAAAGTTTGACTTTTCAGTATACAGTCAAAATTGATCAATTGACTGAGAAATTCAACTGTCAATCTTGTGTACTTGGGATCTTTTGAGCTTGATGAACATGTCAAGATAATTCCATTGAGTCCTTGAGGCCATATGTGAGCTTGGTTTGCCATTTGGCTAGGTCAAACAGTCAAAAATTGCCCTTGTGCAGTCAAAACCCTAAAAATGACCATTTTGCCCTTTTGATGATCTGATCAAATTTCTTGTGGAATTGTGATCCAAACTTGATCAAATGGTTCATATGAGTTCATAATGTTGATGTGGATCAAATTTCATGAGGTTTGACTGTCAATTGGCCACAGTTGACTTTTTCCCCAATACAGCTGATTTCTAGGTCAACTGTCCAATTGACTGGGTAAAACTTGGAATCAAGACTTGAAACTTGGTATAGGTAAACTTGGGAGTCCAACATGAAGCATGAAAGTCATCTTAGGCATTTTAGGTCAAAACACCTTTAGGCAAACACAAACCCTAATTTGAGTCCACAGTGCAAGGAGAAGTCTTGAGCAGAGGAAATCCTAATTGGATCTTGATCTTCAAAGGTCTTGTGATGAGAAAATGTTGAGGAAATGGGAGGGCAAATTTTGGGGTACAACACTTTAGAACCCGATCACTATTACTAGGACAGGTTTGAGCCAACTAAACTTCAAGAGGGTACTAACCTATAAAACCTCATGCAAGCCTAAAACATAGGGATTTGTTTGCTTTGTGTGTATATACTTGTACATAACATCATAAACATCATAAGCATCATGAGCATGCTCACTAACCATTTCAAGGATTTAGAAGTTTATCTTTGTTGTTGTTTTGTAGGTCATGAATTCTGCCCGAAGAAACACCATCTGAATCAGCTTTGTAAAAGCACACCCTCAACTTAAAGAGTTAGCCTCAAGAGTCCCCGGGGATTCTCCTTTTACCAATAAATACGGTCGACTCCTCAGTTTGGCTACATCCAGTTTCTAAGAAGAGATGATATGTGTACCATTCCAATTCTTTGATCCCGTGTGTCATTGTTTCACTTTCCTAGACTATCAGTTGGTACCTACACTGGAAGAGTTCTCTCTACTCTTAGGAGTGCCCGTGCTTGATCAGATACCGTACACCGGTCTAGAAGAAATTCCATAACCTGAAGTCATCGCTGAAGCTTTTCATATGAAGAGAGCCGACATTATAGCCAATTGGGAGACAAGAAGCAGGGTCAAAGGTTTCATAGCCAAGTTTCTATTGGAGAAGGCTCGTTCATTCTGGGACGACATGGATTTCCAAGCTTTCGAAGACATCTTGGCTATTCTCATTTATGGTTTGGTTTTGTTCCCCAACTCGGACCAATTCATAGATGTTAACGCCATCAAAGTCTTTCTCTCTCACAATCCCGTACCTACCTTATTGGGAGACATCTTGCATTGCCTTCATACCCACACCATGAAGAAAAGAGGTACTCTTTTGTGTTGTATTCCCCTACTAGCTAAATGGTTCACTTCACACCTACCTCAATCAGCATTGAAGAACGAGCAAAGACTAACTTGGTCTCAAAGGATGATGTCTCTCACCCACTCTGATATATGTTGGTGTTTCGAGATCCTTGGAAGATGTCTCTATCATTGACCGCTGTGGGGAGTTCCCTAACGTACCTCTGTTTGGTATTAGGGGGGTATCACCTGCAACCCCTGCTTAGCTCTTCGACAGTTTGGATATGCCCAAAGAGACGGCCCTCGCGAGATGCTCATCCAAGGTTTGGTGTTCGACTACGACAAAGAAGACCAAGTTTACCGCCAAAAGTTTACACGAGCTTGGGGAATGGTGAACAAGATGGACAATATAACTTTGGGACACAAAAACTCTATCCCTCTCGAGCCTTACCATAGGTGGGTGCGAGCTCGTGCTCATAGTTTCGTAATTCCTTACCCTTCCATCCACCCTGTTATCATAGAGCCTGTTATTGAAGGAGACGTCCCATACACCGTTCTTCATCCTGACATGCCTACCTCTCTCGAGGATTTGCAGAAAGCTTGGGTTCAGTTGAAAGAAGAGAGAGACACCTTTGAAGCCCAGTTTTACGCCAGTGAGAAGAAGGTTCTGGAGCTCACCAAGCTTCTTCGTGAAGAGAAAATCCTGAATGCCTACATTGCTCCAAAGAGGATGCGTTCAACCTTCTTGTCTTAGAAGTTTTTGTTGTATTTTGTTTCTTTCATTGTAAGGCCAAAGAGGCATGGTGTACTCAAACTTGGTTCTATTAACATAACGTGTGTTCTTTTTTAGTTTGAATAAATTTAAATCTCTAATTTCCTTGAAATCACTTGCATACTGCATCTTCATTCATCATAACATCATACAGGTTTCTCATAACAGGTCTTCTTATCCTTCTACTGTTTATTTCAGTGAGATGGATGTTGAACAAACTGTGAAAGATCTTCAGGCGCAGAACACCCAGTTTCAACAGATGCTCTTAGCTCTGACAAAAGGACAAGAGGAGTTGAAGACTCTACTGGCCAAAGAGAAGAAGAAAAAAGAGAAGAAATCAACCGGTGTTGTGATCATGGGAAGAAGGTTCAAAAAAGGACAAGCCAGATGAACTTTGGACTTTGCAACATCATCGGGTGAAGGAGATAATCAAACCCAGGAAGTGAACAACGACCCAGCATCTGCGGAAGAGGAAGAACTTGATTACTCTGAGGAGCAATATCCTCCTGCTGATGATAAGTACAAACGGCTAGAGGATCGTTTGAATGCTATGGAGATTCAGAGAGCACCCGGTTTGGATTTTGAAGAATTAAGACTTATCTCAGGGGTTGTCATCTCGCAGAAATTCAAGGTCCCCACCTTCGCCAAATATGACGATGTTTCTTGCCCAAAGCTGCATCTAAGGTCATACATCAGAAAGATTCAACCCTATACGGATGATAAGAATCCGTGGGGTGCATTTCTTCCAAGAGAGCTTGTCAGGGACATAGTTGGATTGGTTCTATCAATTGGAAGGGACCAATGTGCACAATTGGGAAGATTTGGATGCCTCCTTCTACAAACAATATCAGTACATAGCTGATTTAGCTTCGACTCGAACGCAATTGTATGGCATGTCTATGGGAATAGGTGAAGGTTTCAAAACCTATGCTCAGAAATGGAGGGATCTCGCAGGCAGAGTCCAGCCCCCTCTATCAGACATAGAATTAGTAGATATGTTCCTAGGCACCTTATCAGGTCCATTCTTCAACCACCTAATCGGAAGTTCCTCAGCTGGATTTACTGAACTAATCATGACTGGTGAGCGGGTCGAAGCCGGTATAAAAAGTGGAAAAATTCAAAAAGATGCATCTTCGAGTACAAAAAAGAAACCATTCACTTGTAAGAAGGAGGCCAGTGCCACTTATGACCCAAGAGATCGGAGCAGAGCGGGATACCGTCCCACAGTGAGTGTTGTAATAATACCTAGACATGCGGTCGCCCCGCAATGCAACAATCAACAAAGGGTAGAAAGACCATAAAGGCAGTTCACTCTGATCAACATGACATTGGCAAAGGTTATACCCCATATGTTGAGATCTAACTTGCCAACTTTAAAGGAGGCTCCCAAGAATCCTAATACCTCTTCTCCTCGTTACAATCGGAACGCTAGGTGCGCCTATCATTCTGGGAGTCCTGGTCACGACAAAAATGATTGTTGGACTCTAAGAAATAAGGTACAAGATCTGATTGAAGCTAAGGATATTGAGTTCGATGCTCCAGAGAAGCCCAATGTCATAACTTCTCCCATGCCTAAGCACAACCATGGAGTTAACGCCATTGACACTAATCCATTTGTAACCTCGGTGGAAGAAGTTTCCACTCCTCTTATGATTGTTAAGGAAAATTTGCTATTGGCCGGTTTATTTCTGGGTTGTGGTGAAGGTTTCCACATATGTTCATTCCTACCTTATGGTTTCCATTTGCTAAGGTCAGGTGTTCAACGCCTGATGGACAGTAAATAAATTTTGTTCGAGAAAACTCTGGTTCCCACTATTCCATCTGAAGACATTGCTATCATAACCATTTCCGCCAGTCCTTCCAAGGCCTCCTCGAGAAGACCTGTTAGGATTACACCCGCTACGAGATTTACTCTGCTAATAATCACATGTCTTAGTCCTATCCCGTACGCCTCGGACAAAGCCGTTCCTTGGCATTATGGCGCCGATATTTACTATCATGGTGTTAAACAAAACTTGAAGGCCGAAGAAGTTGATCCTGATATCGGTAACGTTATCGGGACCAACAGGATTACTAGAAGTGGAAGGGTTTTCTCTCTTGAGATTTCCCCTAAGACTGTCAACAAGCCTGTTATCATCCCATCTGGCATATCAACTACTATTCATGTTCTCACTCCAGTTGTCGGCCCTGCCGATAAGTCATCTGGGACTTGCGGCAAAGAAGTTATAGGTGAGCCTGCCCGGACGGAGGCACCTAGAAAGATTTTTGTGGAAGCCTCTAAGCAAAAGCTAGAGAAAATTTTGAAAATAATAAAAAAGAGTGGCTACAACATGGTCGAACAGTTGGGGAAGACCCCCTCAAAGATATCCATGTTATCCCTGCTGTTGTTCTCTGAGGCCCATGCGAAGGCTTTGATTGCATTCCTCAAAACTGCGCATGTGCCATAAGAGACTTCAGTTGATCAGTTCAAGGATTGCGTGGCTAGCCTAACTGCCGACAATGGGCTGGGTTTCTCAGATGCCGACTTAACACCAAAGGGAAGAAAGCATAATGATGCTCTGCATGTCTCGATTGAATGAAGAGGCACCACTATGGCTCATGTGCTGGTAGCCACCGGGTCTTCACTGAATGTCCTACCTAAGAAGGCTCTCGCCCGACTAGATTGTGAGGGATTGACTTTAAAGCCTAGTAACATTGTGGTAAGGGCTTTTGACGGGTCGAAAAGAGTGGTGCATGGGGAAGTGAACATCCCTTCTACGTGATGGATATCAGGCTGTCATACTCATGTTTGTTGGGTCGTCCTTGGATCCATGAAGCTGGGGTTGTTACTTCCACACTTCACCAAATGCTGAAGTATCCGGTGAAAGGAAAGATTGTCACAGTACGGGGTGAGGAAGAATACATGGTGAGCCACCTCAATTCCTTCCGCTACGTGGAAATGGACGGAGAATTTATAGAGACTCCTTGTCAAAACTTTGAAGAGGTCCCCGAGATTTTAGCGTCAACCAAGACCACTACCAGTACCAGATCTCCTCTGAAGATGGCTTCTCTCAGGGATGCAAGAGCAATAGTTGAAGAAGGCAGGAATACCAATTGGGGACAGCTCCCTGAGTTTATTCACAAGACTGACAAGTTTGGTTTGGGCTTTACTTCAGAAGCTCAGAGGGTTGTTCGACGCGCTCGAGTTAGAGGACCTCCCCTACGCATCGGCAATCAAGAGGTCAATGCTATTGAAGATAGTGAGGAAGAATCTGATTTCGACAGCTGGATTTACCCGACTACCAACGGTGGACCGAGTAATTGGACGAACAGAGATTTCATACCAGTTTCTTTTGTTCCACAATAATTTGTCTTATTTGTTTTTTAAATTTGTAATGAACAATTTAAACTTTATAGCCTTGTGTCTTACCCGAGGCACGATGGCTCTATCTATGAGGGTTATTATGTGTCATCTCATATATCATCAATGAGACATTGGACTTTCTTTGCATACAAATTTTGCACTCTTTGTTTTTCCTTTTTTTCTTTGCTTTATCAATACAGCTATGCTCTTACACACACTCACATATCAAACTGCAGATCCATATCCACTCTGGATCGCATTGACAACAATCCTGCTATTGCCAGTTATGACTTCGAAAATCTGATCAACCAAGCCGAGGACGAAGATGAGGATCATTGTGAAGTACCTGGAGAGCTTGCTAGACTACTAAAGAAGGAAGAGAGGGCTATACAGCCTCATAAAGAGCCAGTCGAGACAATAAACTTGGGTACAGAAATAGACAGAAAAGAGGTCAAATAGGTGCAAATCTGGAGCTTAGCGTCAAACAGAGGTTGATACAAATGTTGCACGACTACATTGAGATATTTGTCTGGTCCTATGAAGACATGCCTGGTTTGGACACTGATATTGTGGTACATCGCCTGCCGACTAAGGAAAACTTCCCACCGGTTAAACAGAAGGTTCGCCGTATGCACCCTGAAATGTCAGAGAAAATTAAGGTAGAGGTCATGAAGCAGTTTGACACGGGATTCTTAGCTGTCACCTCCTATCCGCAATGGGTTCCTAACATTGTTCCGATGCCTAATAAGAACGGTAAGGTACGGATGTGTATGGATTACAGAGATCTGAACAGGGCAAGCCCCAAGGATGACTTCCCGCTTCCTCATATTGATGTTCTGGTCGACAACACCGCGCATCATAAAATCTTTTCCTTCATGGATGGTTTCTCTGGCTACAACCAGATCAAGATGGCTCCCGAAGACATGGAAAATACAACTTTCGTTACACAGTGGGGCACTTTCTGCTACAAGGTGATGCCTTTTGGGTTGAAAAATGTCGGGGCAACTTATCAGCACGCCATGGTCGCTTTGTTCCACGACATGATTCACCATGAGATTGAAGTTTATGTCGACGACATGATAGCCAGGTCTCAGACTGAGGAAGAGCACCTTGATCATCTCCAAAAGCTGTTTGACAGGTTGAAGATATATAAGTTGAGGTTGAATCCGAACAAGTTCATTTTCGGGGTAAGGTTCGGTAAGCTTCTAGGTTTCATCGTCAGCGATAAAGGTATTCAAGTAGATCCTGCAAAGGTAAAAGCTATACAAGAAATTACAGCTCCCCGCACAGAGAAGGAAGTTAGAGGTTTCTTGGGACGCCTGAATTATATCGCCAAATTCATTTCACATTTGACTGCTACTTGTGAGCCAGTCTTCAAGCTTCTGAAGAAAGATCAAGTGGTAAAGTGGAATGATGAATGCCATACCGCTTTTGAAAGAATCAAGGAATACCTACAAGAACCACCAATTTTGATGCCTCCAGTTGAAGGGATACCTTTGATATTGTACCTGACAGTATTAGATAATTCAATGGGGTGTGTGCTGGGGCAGCATGACGAATCTGGTCGAAAAGAGCACGCAATATACTACCTTAGAAAAATGTTTACCGACTGTGAGACACGGTACTCACTGCTCGAGAAAACTTGCTGCGCTTTGGCATGGACTGCTCGCCGACTAAGACAGTATATGCTGACTCGCACTACCTTGTTGATATCTAAGATGGATCCGATCAAGTACATTTTCGAGAAGCCCGCTCTCTCCGGAAGAATAGCAATGTGGCAAATGATCTTAACTGAATACGACATACAATATACAACCCAAAAAGTAATAAAGGGGAGTGTATTGGCTGATCATTTGGCTCATAAGGCCGTGGATAACTACCAGTCCATGAATTTTGAGTTCCCGGATGAGAATATCATGTTAGTAACCAGCTGTGAAGAACCTAGACCAGATGAAGGACCTAAGGAAGGACCCCGATGGTCTATGTACTTTGATGGAGCCTCAAACGCATTGGGAAATGGCATTGGCATTGTAATCATATATCTCGAGGGTTGTCATACTCCATTCACTGCCCGATTATGTTTTAATTGCACCAACAATATGGCGGAGTATGAAGCCTGCATCATGGGTCTTCGAGCTGCCATTGACTTAAGGATCAAGTTATTGAGTGTATTCGGGGAGTCCGCTTTGAAGATAAGTCATATCAAAGGCGAGTGGGATACAAAACATCTGAATCTTATTCCGTACAGAGAGCATGTACTGACGTTGCTTCCATACTTAAAGGAGGTAACCTTTGAACATTTCCCACGAGAGGAGAATCAGTTGGCAGACGCGTTAGCTACCATGTCTTCCATGTTCAAAGTTAGGTGGGACAACGAAGCTCCCCTAATCATCATTGAGAGGTTGGATGAACCGGCACACTGCTGCGAGATTGATACTGAGGAGGTAACAGACAGACCCTTGTTTCGCGAAGTCAAAAGGTATCCCGAGGCTCAAGAGTATCCCGAAGGTGCATCTGTCAACGATAATAAATTTTTGAGAAGATTCGCTGCAAAGTTCTTCCTCAGTAATGGAATCCTCTATAAACGCAATGATGAATCTACCTTATTGCGGTGTGTGGACAAGAGCGAAGCAGAAAGGATTATGACAGATCTATATGAAGGTACCTTCGGAACCCATTCCAGTGGACACACCATGGCTAAGAAAATCCTACGAGTAGGATACTACTGGTCCACCATGGAAGCCGATTGTTATCAGCACTCTCGAACTTGTCATAAATGCCAAATCTATGCTGATAAAGTGCATATACCTCTGGTTCCTCTGAACGTCTTGACAGCCCCGTGGCCCTTTGCAATGTGGGGAATCAATATGATCGGAGAAATCAGGCCCACCGCCTCTAATGGGCATCGCTTCATCCTAGTAGCCATTGATTATTTCACGAAATGGGTTGAAGCAGCCTCTTTTGCCACAGTAACTAAGAACATGGTGGCGCGGTTTATCCGACATAATCTGATCTGTCAATATGGTGTGCCAGAGAGGATCATTACTGACAATGGTACGAATATCAGCAATACAATGATCACCGAGCTCTGTAAACAATTCAAGATACAACATCACAACTCTTCTCCCTACCGACCGAAGATGAATGGCGCTGTCGAAGCAACTAACAAAAACATCAAGAATATTGTACAGAAAATGATGGTGACATAAAAAGACTGGCATGAGATGCTACCATTCGCTCTTCATGGGTACCGTACCTCAACACAAACATCGACATGGGAAACACCCTACTCTCTAGTATATGGCATGGAGACAGTCCTACCCATTGAGGTTCAGATTCCCTCCCTAAGGATTATGAGAGATGCAGGTCTAAATGAAGATGACTGGGTCCAAACCCGACTTGATCAGTTAAATCTAATCGATGAAAAGAGACTTAGTGTTATATGCCATGGTCAGACGTATCAAAAGCGGATGATCAATGCTTTTAACAAGAAAGTCAGGCGTCAAGAATATCGAGTCAGAAATCTATTGATCAAGCGCATCATACTGCCGCAAGGTGACCCCAGGGGCAAATGGACTCCCACATACGAAGGGCCATTTGTGGTTAAAAAAATTTTCTCAGGTGGAGTCATGATTCTGACCACCATAGACGGTGACGACCTTCCTCATCCTATCAATGCAGACATAGTGAAAAGATACTACACATAATCAGAGACCCGCTAGGTTGACTGGCCTAGGCAAAAATAAGGGCTTCCCGGCGAACCAAAAGGGTTCGGGCAAAAATAAGGGATGAAAATAAAATAAAAAAACCTGTACACCCGGCAAGTAGAAAACCTGAAAAGGCGACTAGGGCAAAAAAGGGTATCCCGGTGGGCCGAAAACCCGAAAGGGCGGTCCAGGCAAAAGTTAGGGATGAAAAGCGTATCACTATGTCCCATTGGATCACCCTGCGATCTGACCTCAGTATCAACTGTCAAGCTCAAATGGCATCCCTCAATCTAATCAGCTTCAGACAAGCGGAAAAGTGAGGAGACGCTCGAAGACATAGTGGCAATAGCGGATTTGAAACCCAATGGGACTAATGCACATAGTTGTTTTCTTTCTGTTGTACACAAAATTGTATACCCTTCATTTTTATGGCGACACTCTCTTACTAGAGCGTCAGCTTCCTTGTACAAAAGCGCTTGCTATAGGCCAACTTCAAAATTAATATAAGACATTTTTACAAAACTATTTGTTTTCCTTTTTCTGTTTTATTTTTGCAAGAATGTCCAATGATTTATTCTTGACATATGCATTTGAATATGATTGCTGTCACAAATATTTGCATAAAGAAACCAAAGACAATTGCTCATAACTTAAGAAATAGGAACAAAAGATCAGAAATATCAAAATCGATAGTTACCATGTCCAGCAGGTACCATGGCAGAGACAGTTTTGGAGCACAATCATCAATACATGTTACCTTGTAACATTTATACTCCCCACAAAGTAGAAGTAATCAAAGCATCAATAAGAGTCCTCTTGAAAAGGGAAGTAATCTCCCTATCCGAGGGTCATCCAGAAACCTGACACCCATGTTCCCCAGTCGGATTTCATAATCACGAGTGGATCATCACAAATTTCTGATTCCCCAAGCAGAGTTTATTTCTATGGATACAGAAGCTCAACCCCCCGACATAGCCCATTACTTTAGCTATCAAAAATTCACCTTTCAAGTGGTTCCCCGCAGAGTTATTCTCAAGCAGATTCTCTCCTCGACATAACATTCGTGAATAAAGGAACAGATCCCCAACATAATCACTTCCATTCATCATCCCCAGCAGAAGTACAAGAGCCACGTTTCTCTACAACAGTCAATATTTCTATTTTTTCCCCAGCAGCAGTCAGGAATTTATTTTCCCGGACTCAGATATGTCACAACTACCATGCTCATACATCATGACATGCGCATACATATCACATACAACATAATCTCATTTATTTTGGGAACATCATCTTACAACGCATTTCATGCATCGCATATAACTAACCCCGTTATCTCTTCAGGAAAGACAATTATCACCAACAATTCCAGCAGTTATACATGTCATATCTACAGGCAACCAAGGAAAAATTAGTTCCCAAAACCAAACGGGTCAACTAATCTACACGATCAAACGAAGTAACCCTACTATCCAGGTTCCTTCTCACAACCCTACTATCCAGGTTCCTTCTCACAGCCCTACTACCCAGGCTTTCATTTCGAAGTAACCCTACTATCCAAGTTCCTTCTCACAACCCTACTACCCAGGCTTGCATTTCGAAGTAACCCTACTATCCAGGTTCCTTCTCATAGCCCGACTACACAGGCTTTCATTTCGAAGTAACCCTACTATCCAGGTACCTTCTAACAGCCCTACTACCCAGGCTTTCATTTCAAAGTAACCCTACTATCCAGGTTCCTTCTCACAGCCCTACTACCCAGGCTTTCATTTCGAAGTAACCCTACTATCCAGGTTCCTTCTCACAACCCTACTACCCAGGCTTTTATTTCTAAGTAACCCTACTATCTAGGTTCCTTCACACAAGCCCTACTACCCAGGCTTTCATTTCGAAGTAACCCCACTATCCAGGTTCCTTCTCACAGCCATACTATCCAGGCTTTCATTTCGAAGTAACCCCACTACCCAGGTTCCTTCTCACAGCCCTACTACCCAGGCTTTCATTTCGAAGTAACCCTACTATCCAGGTTCCTTCTCACAACCCTACTATCCAGGCTTTCATTTCGAAGTAACCCCACTACCCAGGTTCCTTCTCACAGCCCTACTACCCAGGCTTTTATTTCGAAGTAACCCTACTATCCAGGTTCCTTCTTACAGCCCTACTATCCAGGCTTTCATTTCGAAGTAACCCTACTATCCAGGTTCCTTCTCACATCCCTACTACCCATGATTTCATTTCGAAGTAACCCTACTATCCAGGTTCCTTCTCACATCCCTACTACCCAGGCTTTCATTTCGAAGTAACCCTACTATCCAGGTTCCTTCTCACAGCCCTACTACCCAGGCTTTCATTTCGAAGTAACCCTACTATCCAGGTTCCTTCTCACAGCCCTACTACCCAGGATTTCATTTCGAAGTAACCCTACTATCTAGGTTCCTTCTTATATCCCTACTACACAGGCTTTCATTTCGAAGTAACCCTACTATCCAGGTTCCTTCTCACAACCCTACTACCCAGGCTTTCATTTCGAAGTAACCCTACTATCCAGGTTCCTTCTCACAGCCCTACTACCCAGACTTTTATTTCGAAGTAACCCTACTATCCAGGTTCCTTCACACAAGCCCTACTACCCAGGCTTTCATTTCGAAGTAACTCCACTATCCAGGTTCCTTCACACAGCCCTACTATCCAGGATTTCATTTTGAAGTAACCCCATTACCCAGGTTCCTTCTCACAGCCCTACTACCCAAGCTTTCATTTCGAAGTAACCTTACTATCCAGGTTCCCTCTCACAGCCCTACTATCCAGGATTTCATTTTGAAGTAACCCCACTACCCAGGTTCCTTCTCACAGCCCTACTACCCAGGCTTTCATTTCGAAGTAACCCTACTATCCAGGTCCCTTCTACCTTATCTCCAGTCAACATGTCACAACACTGTAAGGCCTAGACCCAATCAGATGTGGTCGATTTCACATTTCCCCAACGAGTTATTGTACAGCCTGGACCCTGACCGGGTATACGTTCTACTTTTACCTCTTCAATCAAGAGTTAATTCCCCAGTAGAGTAATGGACAACCAAAATCTCCTAGACTTTACTTCCTTATGCATAAATCAACATTCCCCGGCAAAGTCCCCCTTGACAGTAGGTACAGGAATTTTCACCCAGGAATCTCTTATGAAACCAATCTTTTCTAGATGGCATCTTTAAGCCTATCTCCTATGATTTCTCGTCACCTTCCAAATGGCATCTGTAAGACCATTCCTAACATCGCCAATCAGTGTTACTTCATGCGAGTGCAAATTTCTGGGCACTCTAGTGTTCAATCATCTTCCACCTTCAGATCACGAAGGGTAGATCAACCAATCTACATCCTCAGGCTTAAGAAGATTGAACAGGGGAAACTGTTGTACCCCAAAAGTTTCCCTCCCATTTCTCAAGAGATTCATCCTGGACTCTCAGTTTTGCTTCTATCAAGTTCCAAGTCTTAAATCATCATTTTCCAAGGAAATCATCCGTAAGGGAAAATGGTTAGAAGTATACTAAAAAAGTCAAACTTTGACTTTTAAATCAAAATTAAGTTCCAAGAATCACATTTCATTAAGGCATGAAATTGGTTCATCAAAAATTTGAAGTCAGAAGTTACTTTGAAAAAATAAATTTTTCTAAACATTTAGAAAGTCTTCTAAGTGTCTAGAGAATATGATACTTCAGAACTTCTGAGCCAGCCTTTATGCAAATGCTGTCAAAAGTTGCAAACACGGTCCAGAACATAACGCTTCAATCAGGACATGCAGAAGCATTGCTCTCTGGTCAGAACATAATGCTTCAGTCAAAACATGATTCTTTAGCATATGGAGGCTATGTTCAACGCTCTGGTCAGAAGATGGAGGTTACGTTTCTGATTTTTTGCAATAAGAACATCACCAAATCCCAAACCTTAACCTGCTGCCCTGCTATGGCACAGTCCTGCAACCAACTGCCACAACACTCCAAGGTGTTGCTGATCTAGTCCACGCCTGCAGTTTTCTTGCACCAAATTAGCCTACGAAAACTGTGATTTAAAAAACAAAGGGACAATATGCCAAAAATGTTTAAAAACTCATTTGTTTTCCCCCCAAAACCATAGCAAATCCATCTATAAATAGTTTGTTCCATCACACGTTCAAAGGGTTAGTTTTTTTAGAGAGAGAGAGAATCACCAAAAGGAAGAAAAAAGCCTTGAATCTTTGCAAAATTCCAAGAATCCGAAAAGCTAAAAACACCAAAATACCAAACCTTAACATTTGATTCTAACAAGAAAAAACTCCATTGTTCCTTGACTAAAACTATCTCCACAGTTGCTGACTAATATATTAGGAGCTATTCTAACTTCTGTATTCATACTGCCATACACTCTCCATTCACCTCCACCTTAAAGAGGTCAGAGTATCACCCCTTGGCTGTTCCAGAAGTTGAAAACCCCCATCCTTTTGAGTACGTGAAGGAGCTGCTCAGAACGTCACCAGGGTCCAGGACTAACCTCCAGTTTACAGAATCTTTTCCAGCCGCAAGGTAAGCTTCTGCTGACTCTTATCACGTTGCTTAAGCATTATCAGGTTTGCATGTTAAAAAAAACACAATGTAGATATCATGTTTCTGACATTATACATATTATGAGGCTTCCCGTATTTGCCTGCCTAAGTATAGAATAAATCAGTTCAGAGCTTCTGGAAGAAATTAAAACTCAGAATTAGGATTAGTATTCATACTTGCCTCTGATTTGTAGTTCTGGTATTTCTTATTTCTGAAACACTATGACACCTGCCATAAATGTCATATGCACATCTTCTGTTTTGTGAAGAAATGACTAAGTTGCAGATGTTCTGACTAGCATGGAAAGAGAGACCAAGTTCTGCCGGTGGTATCAGAACTTCTGAAATCCACTTTGTTGCTGGTGGTATCAGAACTTCTGAAACCTCCTCCATTACCGGTGCTATCAGAACTTCTGAAGGCTGATGTGCTCCCAGTGGACTCAGAACTTCTGACTCTACTTATGTTATTTTACTATCAGGAACTCTGTTTTGCAGTGCACCATGGTCAGAACTTCTGACCTCCCTTAATCAGCAACATGCTGGTTCTATTTTTACTTTTTCTCACTATCTTTGCTATCACTTTCTGTTTCATTAATCAACAAACACCAAAAAACATTTTTTTTCCATGCTTTACTTTATTTCTTAAAACAAAAGACCAAAAAACATTTCTTTAGACAAAAAAAATTATTTCTTTTCTTAAATAAATAAGCAATTCACATTTCTTGCACATTCTGATCCATTTCGATATGGTTGTAATAATAACTTAGGATTTAATTTTACTTGCAACCCCATTCATAAATATGTACCCCCATCCCCCTAATGATTGTAATAGCGTAGGATGTTTACTTTCCACACTTTTATTGCTTTCATATATTGTTAGTAATTAGGGTGTGTATGACAAGACATGAAATCGATAAATAGATCAGCCTAATCAAGATTAAAATGCATGCAATCAAACACACTATGCACACTAGCACCTTTAGGGTAATCCCCACTTCATTTCCTATCAGAAAAATAGTCATGTCCCTCGAACATGGGCGTTTTAGCAAAGACCCTCGATAAAAGATTGTAGTCCCTCGATGACCCACGATGTTGCCTTCGGTAAACGATCTAGTCCCTAAAATAAGTTTGCTAAAACGTTCATAGGTTTCCTTCTATGACTATACAAACGTCCCACACTCGTCCCTTCACATCCAACGATGGGGTTTCTTATCAAAACAATGGTAAGATAGCCACATCTAAAGGAGAAGGAAAAGCACATTTAAGACCTTTCGAGTAGGTAGATTCGCTCCTAGTTACTCGCTTGCTCACAACAAAAATATTTTATACACCAAACACTCTCATTTCTGAAACACTTTTGAAAACAACACTTTGTACGCGTTCTTATAGAAACGAGAGCCATTACAAAGGAAACCCTTTTCAAAATTACTTTCAAAAACCACAACACAAGCATATTCAAACAAAAGCAAGTGATCTAACGAGTAACTAAGAGCCCATGGAAAACCATGGATGAAAAGGGTGCTAATACCTTCCCTTTTCATAATCTACCCCCCGAACTCAAGAAACATCTCTAAAGGTCTTTCCTGTGCTTTTTCACCTTTCCTATTTGGATAAAAGAAAAGTCGGTGGTAACTCTTTCTAAACCGCAACATTTGCAAACACAAACGCAAAACCTCAAGTCAGTTCTCCCACCGTATCACAAATACAACTCAAGGGGGATCGAGATACTTTTAAAGCTCAATTCTACGCAAGCGAGAAGAAGGTTTTGGAACTCACTAGGCTACTTCATGAGGAGCAAACTCTGAATGCTTACATTTCACCAAAGAGGATGCGTACTACCTTTCTATCTTAGAGTTTCTTGTATTTGTTTTTCCCAAGAAGGCATTGATGTACTCGAGCTTTAATCTATTAATATAACGTGTGTCTCCTTTTTGTCAAAAACAAATTTGAATCTTAAGATCCTTGAAATCATTACATACGCATTTATCATTCATCATAACATGAACATGTTACTTGCAACAAGTCTCCTCATCTCTCTACTGTTTATTTCAGTAGGATGGATCTCAAGCAAATGGTGAAAGCCCTCCAAGCTCAGAATGCACAGTTTCAACAATTGTTCTTAACTCTGGCCAAAGGACAAGAAGAGTTGAAGACCTTACTGGTTGAGGAGAAGAAAAAGAAGACGAAGAAGATAACCTAAATTCTGAACATGGGAAGAAGATTCCAAGGGCAGACAAGAAGGGCCTTAGACTTTGCTATGACATCCGATGAGAAAGACAACCAAGATGGGAAGGGTAAGGAAACAGTTGTTCAATCTGATTTAGAAGAAGAAGAGGAAGAAGAAGACTATTCTGAAGAACAATACCCTCTAGCCGACAACAAGTATAACCATCTAGAAGAGCGGTTGAATGCAATGGAAATCCAAAAAGTGCATGGCCTGGACTTTGAGGAATTGGGGTTAGTGTCGGGGATTGTCATTCCTCCAAAATTCAAAGCACCTATGTTCGCCAAATATGACGGAGTCTCATGCCCTAAAATGCATCTTCGGTCCTATGTAAGGAAAATCCAGCCCCATACTGTTGACAAGGATTTATGGGTACAGTTCTTCCAAGACAATCTGTCTGGAACTCAACTTAATTGGTTTTATCAGCTTGAAAGAGCCAATGTTCATAAATGGGAAGATCTTACCGCAACCTTTTACAAACAATACCAATACAATGCTGACCTTACACCCACTCGTACTCAACTCCATAATATGGCCATGGTTTCAAATGAAGTCTTCAAGAACTATGCGCAAAAATGGAGAGACTTGGCCGAAAGAGTTCAACCTTCTCTATCTGAAAGAGAGTTGGTAGACATGTTTTATGGCACCTTGTCTGGTTCCTTCTTCAATCACCTAATTGGGAGTTCATCGGCGGGTTTTACTGAATTGATATTGACCGGAGAAAGGGTAGAAGTCGGGATAAAGAATGGAAAGATTCAAAAAGATGCATCCTCTGCCGCTGTAAGGAAGCCATTCATCGGAAAGAAAGAAGTGGTTGTTGTGTATCCTCATAGAAATCAAGATAGGGCTGAACGCCGTCTAATGGTGGGGGCCATTGTGATTCCTAAACCCGCGCCTGATCAACAAAGAAACAATCAGCCAAGATCGGAAAGACCAGTTAGACAGTTCACCAGAATTAACATGACCCTATATCAAGTATTGCCACACTTGCTAAGATCCAACCTAGTGACTTTGAAAGAAGCTCCAAAGAACCCTAACACAACATCTCCTTACTATCATCCTAATGCCCGCTAAGCATACCAATCTGAGAGTCCCGGCCATGACACTAATAATTGTTGTGCTCTAAAGAACAAAGTACAAGGCCTCATTGAAGCCAAAGAGATTGGATTCGATGCGCCAGAAAAGCCCAATGTCATTTCTGCCCCTATGCCCAAGCACGACCAAATGCCAACGCCATTGAAGAGGATATGTTTGTTACTTCAGTTGATGAACTTATTACTCCACTCCTGACCATCAATAAGAACTTATTGAATGCTAGTGTTTTCCCGGGCTGTAATGAAAGCTGTCATTTCTGTTTGTCCTCACCAACCAATTGTCCTTTGTTGAAAGCAGGCGTTCAATGCCTAATAGATAACAAGGAGATTTTTTTCGGAAAGACTTTTGTTCCACCTGTTTCTTATAATGATATTTCCATTGTGACCATTTCCGACAATTCTTCCAGGGTCTCCACCAAAAGACCCGTTAGAATTACATCAGTTCCAAAAGTAGCTCCTTTGATAATTACAATGCCTGGACCAGTCCCGTATTTGTCAAACAAAATCGTACCATGGAATTATGGAGGGGATATCTACTACCACGGTATCAAGCAAGATTGGCCAGCTTCCAAAGATTCAAGTTCCGAGAAAGATAACTCTGATATCAGTAACATTGTCGGGACTAGCAAGATTACCCGAAGCGGAAGGATATTCTCTCTAGAAATTGCTCCCCCAAAAGCAGTTTCTGGACCCGTAATCATTCTTGTTGTTGTTGCTACTCCGAAGGCTACTCCCAGTCCTACGATCATCTCCACCAATGCTCCAACCGATAAAGCGGTTACAATCCTTGCTATCACTCCTACTGACATTCCTGCTACCGAGTTAACCAAAACTCGAGGTAAAAGTATTCTGATTGAGCCTGTCCGGACGAAGGCGCAAACATTGGCTATCCATGAGACCTCCCGAAAAGAGACGGAGGAAATTCTAAAGATCATAAAAATAAGTGACTACGATGTAGTTGAACAACTGGGGAAAACTCCATCCAAAATTTCCATGCTGGATTTACTACTATGTTCCGAGGCGCATGCAAAGGCCTTGGTAAAAATCCTAAAAACTGCTCATGTACCCAAAGAAACATCTGCCGATCAATTCCAAGACTGCGTAGCCATCTTGACTGCAAATAATGGTATAGGTTTTTCGGATGCTGATTTGACGCCAGGAGGAAGAAAGCATAATGAGGCATTGCATGTCTCAGTGGAATGCATGGTGTGATATGGTGGGAGAACTTACTTGACGGTTTGCATTTGTGTTCGCAAATGTTACGGTTAGCAAGAGTCGCCACCGACTTTTCTTTTATCTAAAAAGAAAGGTGAAAAAGCACAGGAAAGACCTTTGAGATTGTTTCTTGAGTTCGGGGGGTAGATTATGAAAAGGGAAGGTGTTAGCACCCTTTTCATCCATGGTTTTCCATGGGCTCTTAGTTACTTTCTAGATCAACTTGCTTTCGTTTGTTTGAAAATGTGTTTGGTGTGGTTTTTTGAAAGTATTTTGTAAAAGAGGCCATTCGTTTAGGTAATCTTTGTAATGATTCTCGTTCGTAAGAATGTATACAAAGATGTTTGTCTTTTTGAAAATGTTTTCAATGTTTGTAAGTTGTTCGGCAATGTGTGTGTTTGTTTTGAAAAATAGCAAGGATATTTGTTTGAAAATAGAGCAAGTAACTAGAAGCAATCTACCTACTCAAATGTCTTTCTTGTGTATTTCCTATTCCTTTGACATTGTTGTCTTACCATTTATTTGGTAAACAACCCTATCTTTGGATTTAAACAAGACGGGCGTGGGTCATCATATAACCATGATTAGATATGTTGCAAAGTATCTTAGCATTTTCGAGGGACTAAGATCATTTTATAAGGCAACTTAGAATAGCATCATCGAGGGACTATGATCTTTTGATTTTGTTTGTTTTACCAAGATACTTTGCATGCATAATATGGCTATTTTTGTATAAGGAAACCAAGTGGAGAAACCCTAAGGGTGTTTATGTGCAAAGTGCGTTTGATTGCATGCTTTTGTCTTTGATTTTTGGGTGGTCTACTTGTGGATTTTATCTTGTATTAGCATTTACATTTGAAAGCGATAAATTGCAGAAATGTAAAATCCTATGCTATTACAATATTTAGGGGGTGGGGGTACAAATTTATGAATGGGGATTACAAATTAAAATAAAGCCCTAATTTAATATTACAACCATATTGAAATACATACAAGAAAATATTAAATGAACTTGTTTTGTTTTAAGAAAATATTTTTGTCTTTTTGTTTTAAGGAATAAAATAAAGTGTGAACGAAATATTTTTGATGTTTTGCTGATTAATGAAATGGAGAGTGCCAGCAAGAAAAATAAAGAAAAAGAAAATAATAAGGAGAATAAAAAAGGAGGATCAGCGTGCTGCTGAAAGGAAGTTAGAGGTTCTGACCCTGGTGTACTGTAGAACAGAAACCTGTTAGTGAAAATGTATAGGTCAGAGGTTCTGACCCTGGCACGCTACAAAACAGAAACTTGTTAGTGAAAATGTATGATGTCAGAGGTTCTGACCCTGCTGGGAACACAATAATTTTCAAAAGTTCTGATATTACTGATAACAGAACAGGCTCCAGAGGCGCTGGTGCCAATGTCAGAACTTGGTCTCCCTTTATGTTAGTCGGAACATCTACAATTTGGTTATTTTTGCATAAAACAGAAGACATGCCTAGGACAGTTTCAGCAGGTGTCATAGCGTTTCAGAAATAAGGAGAATCAGAACCATAAATCAGAGGCAAGCACGCCTTTGCTAATCCTAACTATGAGTTTTAGTTTCTTCAATAATGTTCTGAACTGATTCATTTTCTACTTAAGCATACAGATGTGTGAAAACCTCATACCATGTACAACATCAGAAGCATGATATCTACATTGTGTTTTTGAGCATGCAAATCAGGTAATGCTTAAACAATGTGGTGAGGGTCAACAAGTGATTACCTTGCAACTGGAAGAAGTTCTGTGAATCGGAGTTAGCCTTAACTCTGATGACGTTCTAAACAGCTTCTTTGAATGGATGAATGGAGGGTATATATTAGTATGAATACAGAAGTTATGGCAATTTCCAATGTGTGGGTCAGAAACTTTATGGGTGTTTTTTAGTCAAGAAATATTTTGAGAACAAATGGAGTTTGAAAGCAAGGGATCCAAAGTTAATGGTTTGTATGCTGTGTTTACAGTTTTTGAAACTCTAGGAATTTTGGGCAGGATTCAAGGTTTTTTTTCTTGCTCAAACTTTCTCTCTTTTTTTCCAGCAATTTTCTCTGGGCCCCTTTCTCAATGACCAATGGCATTCTATTTATAGGCAAAGCTTTGTGGGTTTTTTTTAAAATGTCAAGTGGCGCCAACATTATACACTAGATGCTAACTTGCTCTTGAAGCAAGTTCCAAAAAGGTATGATGGCTAACAGTTTTTAGCTTAGGCTAGAGTAGCAGGCAAGGATTAAGGAAAAGTGAACCTATAAGCGAAATGTAGCGCATGGGCCCTTACCTAATCCCGCACAAAAGTATTTCTACCCTACACGTGGAGAGATACTTTGGACAAAGACTCAAAAGTGGTTGTGAGCATTAATGAGCATTAAATGATGATGAGATTTGTCAAAAATCAGAAATCTTGTAATGTGAGATTTTGCATCATTGCTTAACTCTGGGTCAGAAATTATATTTAGGACAAACATCCAACTTCTGATCTTCTTACTTTGTATCCTGTTTCCTCAGCAAACTCTGAAGGATCCTCAGGCGTTCCAGTAAATTTATTTGATTTGCCTCTGAAAACTCTGAACTTAGAGATTCTGCTTCAGTGTAGCACCCAATCTTCTGACCCTCTTACCTTATGATTCCAGCATGTTCTGAAGGATCTTTTAGGCTTCGTACTACACTTTATTGCCTTCTTTGCATTACTCTAGCAAACTCTGACTGAACTTGCGTAGATGCTGAAAAGCCATGTTCTGACTAAAGATTATGTGCTGAACCACGCTTACAACTTTTGACTGCTCCTTCATAGAGGCTGGCTCAGAAGTTCTGAAGTTTCATTTTTCTTAAATACTTTAGAAAAATTCTAAGTATTTAGAATTTAACTTTTCCAAGGTAAAATTTGACTTTTGAACTTCTTGATGAAACAAACTTCATATTCAAACATGTCTTGATGAAATATGATTTTTGAGATTTGATTTTGATCCAAAAGCCAAAGTTTGACTTCTCAACGTGTAAATGACCATTTTGCCCTTGTAAATGGCTTGCTTGGAAAGAAATGATAATTCAAGGCTTGGATTTGTATAAGAGAAAACTTTGAGAATCCAAGGTGATTTCCTGAGAAAACACCTTGTTCTGGGTTGTATTGTCAACCAAGATATCTATGTGGGGAAGTGGAAAATCATCTTTAGGGTTGGCCCTATTCAAGTCTCTATAGTCCATGCACATTCGTATTTTGCCGTCCTTTTTAGGCACAGGAACAATGTTAGCAACCCATTGGGGATAAGAAGTGACAACCAAGAATCCAGCATTAAATTGTTTCATGACTTTCGTTTTGATCTTCTCTGACATGTCAGGTCTCATGCGGCGGAATTTTTGTTTTACTGGTGGACAATCTTCTCTTGTTGGCAGACGATGTACCATGATGTCTGTATCAAGTCCCGATATGTCTTCATATGACCAGGCAAAGATCTCGACATAATCACGCAACAGCTGAATTAAACGCTCCTTAACACTAGGATCCAGATTGGCCCCCATCTTGACCTCTTTTATGTCCTCTTTGGTACCCAGATTGACCGTATCCACAGGTTCCTCATGAGGCTGAATAACTCTTTCCTCTTGTTGTAGTAGCTTGGCCAGTTCCCCTGGTACTTCACAATCTTCCTCACCTTCGTCTTAGGCTTGGTATATTAGATCTTCAGAGTCACTAAAGGCCATAGCAGTATCGTTACCCATGGGATCCGGAATGGAGGGGTACCTGTATTTGTGAGTGTGGGTGTGTGTAAGGGTATATCCATCTTTAAACAATAAAATGTAAAATAAAAACAATGAGCACAAAAAGTTTGTATGTGAAAACGTCCATGATTCATTGAATGTCATATGAAGATGAAATGAAAACCCTTACAAATGGACCATTGTGCCTCGGGCAAGATGCAAGGTTTTAAATGTGCAAATTGTTTGTGGATATTACAAGTCCAACAAAAATGTAAAAGATAAATTACTGAGGGATGAAAGTTATTGGGATAAAGTCTCTGGCTTCCCAATTGCGGAGTCCTCTGTTGGCAGTAGGAAAGATCCAATCCTCCAAGCTGCAATCTTCTTCACCATCTTCCACTGCATTGACCTCTCGGTTTCTAATCATCAAGGGTGGCCCTCCAGCACGGGAACGACACACAGCCTTCTGAGCACTTAAAGTAAACCCTAAGCCAAACTTGTCAGATTTGTAAGGAATATCTGGAAGTTGTCCCTAAATGGTGCATCCACCCTCCTTTATTACTGCTTTGGCATCCTTTAGAGATGACATCTATAGCGGAGGTTTTGTAATCTTGGGAATCTGGACACAGTCTTAGTCACTGCTACCTCTTGAGAGACTTCTTCGAAATGTTGAAAAGGAGTTTTAATGAACTCGCCGTCTAATTCCACACACCATAAGGAATTGAGGTGGCTAATCATATACTCTTCCTCTCCGTGGACAGTGATAATCTTTCCATGGACCAGATATTTTAGCATCTGGTGCAATGTAGAGGTGACAGCACCGGCATTATGGATCCACGATCGTCCTAGAAGACAGGAGTAAGAGGGGAGGATGTCCATTACATAGAAGGTTGAGTTGAAAGTCTGAGTCCCAACCTTTATGGGGATGTCCACTTCCCCGTGGACCATCCTCTTTGAGCCATCAAATGCTCTTACAACTATGTTACTGGGTTTCAACATTAGTCCTTCGCAATCCAGTCTGTTGAGAGATTTCTTCGATAAAATATTCAAAGATGAGCCGGTGTCCACCAAGACATGGGCCAGATTTGTTCCTCTACATTCCATAGAGACATGCAGTGCCTCGTTGTGCTTTCTTTCCTTTGGTGTCAGATCAGCATCCGAGAAGCCTAGGTCGTTACCTGCTGTCAAACTGGCTACACAATCTTGAAATTCATCAGCCGATGTCTCTTGAGGCACATGGGTTGTCTTCAGAAACTTCACCAAAGCTTTCGCATGTGCCTCTGAGCACAATAACAATGCCAGCATGGAGATTTTGGAGGGAGTCTGCCCCAACTGTTCAACCACGTCGTAGTCACTCTTATTTATTATTCTCAGGATCTCCTCCATTTCCTTTTTGGAGGTTTCAGGGATAGCCAATGGTTGAGCCTTCGTCTGGACAGGCTTTTCTTGAATACTTTTTCCTCGAATTTCAGTAGTAGGGATATTGGTAAGGATAACAGCAGGGGTTGTGTCGTCTTGGTTGATAGGAGCACTTGCAGATATGATTATTGGTACAGAAGTAACCTTTGGAGCAACTACGGGTCCAAAAATTGCCTTTGGGGGAGCAATCTCTGGAGAGAAGATTCTACCGCTTCGGGTAATCTTATTGGTTTCGGAAATATTGCTGATGTCAGAGTCTTTTTCTTCAGAGTTTGATTCTTTGGCGGCCAACCCATCTTGTTTGATACCATGGTAGTAGATGTCTCCACCGTAATTCCACGGCACTGTTTTGTCTGATTCATACGGGACCGGCTGTTGTACCCCAAAATTTGCCCTCGCATTTTTCCACAAGAAATCGTAGCTTCAGGCGTTTCCTGATTTTTCAAACTGGCTCAAGAATCGGTCAAACAGACTTTTCTCGTCAGTCAGGACACAATTAGGGTTTCATTGATTTTCAGGGCTCTGGAATGTTTCACACAGTTGGCTTAGGGTTTTGGTTGACTTTGGCTCAACTTTGATCAGGCGAACGTTCTTTGGCATTTAATCAGGAATTAGGGTTTTCGTGCGCGGTTCTTCAGAAAGATTTAAATTCTAGGATGCTTTGCAAGTTATTCCGAGATTTGGGTTTGAATTCGTGTTGTTTGACTTAATCAGTAAAAGAAGGCATTTGGTTTGAATTCACGTTTGTTTGATTGAACCAGTCAAAAGATACATTCAACTCGGATTTACAGTGTTTGGTAAAAATCAGTGAAAAGGGAATGCGCCTGATCAGTTGTTTTGATTAACTGTTGCTTTGCTTTGGATGTTGGAAATGCCAGGTTTAACTGATCAATTTGCTAAAGCTTTGTTTATTTAAATTATTTATTATTCTAAGATTAAGTGATTGGAATTTATTTTTCAATTATTTTAATTCAAAGAATTTTAAATAATAAATAAACAATAAAGGATAAAATAGAATTAATTGGATAATGAAAACTTTTATTTATTTTTAAATTATTCGTACAATTATTGTTTATAATTTAGTTACAGCAATGATTTTACATTAATTTAAATTTAAATAAAAAGAAAACTATCTTAAACATTTTCTATTCTTCAATTCTTCATCTGCTATCCTTTGTTCCCCTCCATTCAAATATTCATCTGCAAAAGGAAAAAAGGAAAGTCAATAGCAGATAGATAAAAGAGACAAATATAAAATTCATCATTAAGGGCCACTGATTGGGATCAGTTAACCCTCTCTGCAAATCACGGGATTTCTCCCGGTTCACAAAGAGGGACGAGTTTTTATTTGCTAACAATGAATGCACAAAAGTCAAAATTGCACAATTCAAAAATTGTCCAAACTGCATAAGTTCAAATCTCAAAACTACAAAGTCCAAACTGAATCACAATTTTCAAACCATCCAAAAAACTGTCAAAGTACAAGTTACTGTCACAAAGCTATTCAAAAGATTTGGAAAGATGTCAAAAGCACAAAATCTGGAAGAAAAGAGACAAGAATGCAGAGAAAAATTGTTATGCAAGCAAAACACACTCATTTTCATCATTTCCCAAAGAAGTGGCCCTTTCAGAAAGTACAAAAGCATAAACAATATTTAATGCAAACTGTACTGAGAGAGAAGAAAAAGAGAAAAAGAAAGCAGGTTACAGGCTTTAGGCAGGAAGAAAATATAAAACAAACTGAACACAGTGGATAAAAGGAGGAGATCACAAAGATATCAAAGGGAGATAACCCCAACTGTCAAGATTTTCCAGCCTAAGCATCCAAAAGGCAAAACCTGCTGAACAAAAAGCCAAGCCTGCTGAACCTGTCAAATAGATATAGAACAAGTTCCCAAAGCCATAAGTTTAAAAAAAAAACCTCAAGAGGCCATAACCAGAAACCGGTACCATTCAACTCCAACACAAACAAATACCCAAGGCCTTACCATTTTCAAAATCCTGTCAAGACTCAAACCTGCTGAAGCTCTAAACCTGCCTATCATCAAACTCAGACAAAAAGCATAAACAAGCTAAAACCTGTCCAGCTTCAAGCCTAATCCAAATACATCCAAACATTCAACTCAACATATGCCCAAACACTCACCCTGAAACCTTAGCCTAACAATAAACCAGATAACCTGTCAAAGGCCTAACCTGAAGCCAGAGCCTCAAAGCCTCACAACCTGTGAAATCTCCAAAGCCATAGCCATTTTCAAAGCCTAAGCTATAGTAACATAACCTTGGCCAAACTAAAAACCAGAACATACATAACCTGTAAAACCAATTTCCCAAACCCACAAAAATGCCTTCAGAATCTCTTCATCATTAGGCAACCAAGTATCAATATGCAGAAGCAAAGCAGAAAGAAGAAGAAGTCCAGCTAGTCAAAACAACGTTTCAACCATAGCATGTTCAAAGGAATAGTCAAGCATCAGGCCTCATAAATTTTCATCACAGGCAACAAACATTCAAAGGCAAATCAAAAGGCATCAATCTCAGCATATTCAAGGCAGCATTAACAAGCCAAAGAAGCATCAGGGCCATAAACAAACAATAAGGCAAGGCAGGCAACAGAGAAGAGGAAAGAAGTGAACTCAGAAAAGCTTCATCATATGCCAATAACCCCTAAGTTTTTCAAAACCCAAAGGTTACAAATAAGCTTAAACCCTAACTAGCATTCAAAGGCAACAAAGACCCTCAGAATTTCTTCATCACTGGGCATAAAAAGATCAACATTTAGAAGCATACGTTCAAAGGCAATTCAAAGTCAACCAAACAGAAACATCCAAGGCAACTCAGAGACGAAGAAGAGAGATAACAAAAGCGTACAGAGGCATGTAAACAGGGCGATAGGAAGAAGAAGAAAAAAAAAGGGGTTTTCAGTTTAAGGTCATCATCAAACCAAGAGTGAGACAAAGAGTACCAGATATCCTTGCCAAGCTAGCACCAAGCTCTCATCGCGCAACCCCTCCGCTCGTCAAGCCTCCAAGTGCCTCCTTCCTCCTCCTTCGCAAAGGTAGAATCTTTTTTCATCCTTTCTTCAAAACCTCGCGTAAATCAATAAACAAAATCAAATAAATGTGAAACCATAGCATGCAAGACGAAAAGAAATTCTGAATGAGACTGAAAACAAATTTCCGTACCTAACGTGAATGACCCATGGAGGAGGGTAGACGGAGGAGGAGGTGGCATGGTGACTCTGGGCGGAGGGTTACATCTCAGCATTGAGGAGGATGAAGACGGACGAAGTGAAACGAGCGAACGACGCCGCCGCTGCTCACAAAACCCTAAGCGTAATCCCAACTGAAACGAAGCTCAAGAACCCTAAGGAAAAACTGTGTTAAATTGCTAATGGGCCTTGCCCTCTCAAACGTCTAAGCCCGGTTGCCAAAATTACCTAATACACCCCCTTTTCTTTTCTTTGTTCTTTTTATTTCTGCTTGGGCCCAAGCCCATTCAAACCCTTTTATTTAGATTTTTAAAACACATTATTTTGATCAATAAATTAACATAAAATTTTTTTTTCACATTAATAATACTTTTTCACATGAAACTAATATTTTTTTCCTTACTGAAATTCTGGTGTATGCCAGTCTTCAGATGTTATACTCAATGCCTAGACATCTGATATGACATAATAAATACACTGCAAGGTAGATACCCAATTTTTCATGATTCAGTACTGAAGGGTAACAGAAGCACAGTTTAACCAAGCTGTGCCAGATCTACTTTGAAGGTGCAGAGGATAGAACACCGATGTGCCTAGTTCTGTTCATCTGTTGCACATGATCAGCAGAGAGCAAACAGTCTTTGCAGTTCTGTTTCTTCTGCACAGATATCAGCATGATGTCTTAACATGTTCTGAGACATCATCTGTTACAACATTACAGTTTTACCTTGATATATAACAGACAGAATTATAAAGTGTTGAAGGTAAAAACACAAATCAGTTGTTGACCCAGTTCGGTGAAACACACCTACTCTGGGGGCATACCAAGCCAGGAAGAAGATCCACTATCAGCAATATTAATTCAGGACTAAACTTCACAAGTTCCCATCCTTCACTTAATCATCTACCCAGTGTAACCTATACCTAGGAACTCCTAGATAGAAACCTACCAGTTTCCATTCCTATTGTCACAACAACAGAAGTCTTACTCCTACTCAAGAAGCAGTGCCCTCCCACTTGGTTTCCTACATTACAATGAATATGAAGTAATGCAAAAATTACTTAGACTTGCTTCACAGCTTCATCCAAGAACACTCAAACTCTTACCTACAGGTTTCGAGTTACATACATGGTAACCTTGCCACAGACCGACAGGTTTACCTAACAAAACACCCCCAATGTTACATTATGTGAGCTCTCCTAACCCTAGGTTACAAACTGCTATTTATAACCTATTACCCAACTGGATTTGGGCCTTCAAAAATCTCAGCAAGCTTTTCTCCTTGCTGTTACAACTCAGCAGCAAACTTCTCCTATAATCAAGGTCTTCAATCTTCTAGTTCCTAAAATATCTCCATATTTAGAAACAGTATTTTCTTCAAATATTCTGATTGATTCTTGATTGATCTTCAGATTCTTCATAAGAAACGCCACATATATTCTCAGAGTATTTAAGTACCAGAACTGTAACTGAATTATCAATTCTGTTGACGTGATGTCAAGTCAGATGTCATGACATTACATCTAACATGTTTTCCTAGATGTTGAACTTCTTCAACACAACAAATAACCTCTTTAGATCACTTAGAATAGTTAGGTTACAAGTCATAGCTGTTACAAACATTCAACATATAACATAGTTACTTAATCAGTACTTAATTTCAGGCGCGATGTCATATGCTGATGTTGTGACATCTTACATAACATGTTGGTCCAGATGTTGAACTTCTTCAACCCCACATATTAAAACAACAGAGGGAATATGGGTAAACTTGCTTTCTTATTTGTTTTACAAATGAAGCCAACTCTCCAGCCAGGGCACTTACAATCTCCCCCTTTGGCAAATTTTGGCTAAAACAAATAAGTGCAAGTTGTATTTTGGGACCAGGCCACAACACAGTTGAGATGTTACAACATCTTGTCCAACATCTTCTTTGTAGAGGCTGATGTCCTTTGAGCAAACAACAAATCTCTATCCTTCAACTGTGAGCAACTCCAAACCATCGATGCCCCAAGAGGATTTCTTTTCTCAAGATTATTGTTGATAATCTTGATACTTATTACTTGTGATCATGTAACTCAGATCACAAGTCACAACTATCCTCTTAACTCAGAACACAAGACACAAACAAAGTCACTTACTTAGGGATCATGTTGCTTTCACCTGAGTCTCGCTGGACATTGCCGTGTGTTGCTTTCACCTGAGTCTCGCCTGAGACTGGGTCCCTATCTTTCTCCCCCTTTTTGGCCAGAATTTGACAAAGACTGCCCATACAGATCCATACCCATGCACAATTTTCCCAGATGCTAACAAACTTCATATTGCTGAAACCCTCTGATGAAGAGAAAGAATAGAGAGAGTCTTCATAAATAATGCAATTTTGGCATAGATAGTAACGATCTTGGTACTTTACTCTGACAGTTTCAGTACCCTAGGACTGGTTTTAATGCAGGTACCTACCCTTGGGTTTGACCCTTTGACCATTGTCAGACATTTGTCTTTTAGAACCGACTACTCCTTTTAAGTATTTGTCCCCTATCCAAGAACCATCGTTGTCTCTGCCTCAGTTGTATAATACCTTTATTAGATGACAAGTTATCATCTAAACATTCCAGCTCACTAAACAGCTCCATAATGAGACACAACCGCCCTGTTTTCTTAGCAGATGAAAACACGCTCAAATCCTATGTTTGAAACTATTCCATTTTTCACAAAGAGGATGGTTACTCCCTCTGAGTCATACAGCTGTACACACTAGGGTTTATTAATAACAATCCACACTTCATCCAACTTTCCTCCTGTCTGTAGTTTTAGGGGAAACTAGGAACAATGTCATTACCAATGTGATGACATTCGGTCAGACATAGTGCTCTTCAGTCTCGAACACATCATCCCAATAGTTAATAAGGTTCCACAATTTATATCCTACGAGTTTGATGAAGACCTTTCGTACAAACCAATACTCCCCCTGTTAGGGACAATCACTTCTCTTCATGGAAACAATTAGGTCACATTCAATACTTAGTTGGACCTTCAAGACAACTTCTGATTCAAGGTAAATAAGACCCCTTGATGAATGGAAAACATAAGACGCATCTTTATGTCTTCAAGAGCGCACCCTCTGTTCAACAATATTGGTTGAACGCATTCATACTTTGAATCAAACTTTCTCGATAATAATCAGCTGCCACATGTTGATTATCTTGATTCTCTGAATCCACTGTTGAGATGGACCAAATGCCACTGTTTGATTGAATCCTCATATGAAAAAAAATCAAATGCCACCTTTTGACTTCTCCATGTTTATCAGACTTCTCCCAAAGATATTCTGATCTTCCAATTGAAATTTGAACTTCAAGCTACAAGTTATCACAAAAGTCTTAGATACACTAAGACAGGAACATGTAACATCTTCTCCACCCAACAACTCCAAAGAGCTGCAAAGAGACGATCCTTTTGAAGTATCCAACCTTCAACTTCGTAGATCATCCTATCTTAAGTTGATGTGCCACTTCACCAACCAAGAATGTTATGTTGAACCAAATGTCACAACATTATGTTATAACATCTAGTTGTTGAATTCAGCTCCTTCTCTAATTTACTTCCTTACCTAGATCAGAACCAGACTGATCCAAGTAACTATCATCACGATTATGATGTCTTCTTCTTCTTGTAGCTTCGAGTCTGAACACGTTTCCAGGAAACCTTTTCAAGGATCAAATGATTTTGCTGTCACCAAAGAGATAGCTCTAAAGCATCACTCTTCCTGTGATTCTTCATAGGGTCTAGAAGAAGGAATGTTCTCACATCTTTAAGAACATCAGTTATCTTGAACTCCAAGGACAACCAATTAAACACTTGTACTTGTCACAAATAGCAATTGATCATAAATCCTTCCCATTATCCTGTAAGATACTTTCACCATTTGAATACTTTGACATACTCTTCGTGTGTTAATATCTTCTTCTTGCAAGCACTTTCTTTGAGAGACCGAAGAGTTGAGATATCTAAGTTGCCACCCTTGACTCAAGTAAATAGAATTTTCTCTGAACTAACTCTCCTCACCTCAACAAATTTGAAACTCCTACCAGATCGGATTCATCCTTAGGAATGAGAGAGATGAATCCTTCCTTGCAAATATGTCACCCGACACCCAGAACCCATGTGTCATAGGTCAACAGCCAGCTAAACACCAGGCTGAACTGATGTGAGGAGGTTAACCAAATCTCCCCCTCAAACTACCAATCATGGAAGCTCCACACAAAATATCCATGCATTGTACACAAATGTCTCGACATGACATATGACAACCCTACCAGATTCAAGTAACTCCAAGAGTTATACCTGTTCATACTCCAATCACACCAATCAGACTTCAGCAGATATGTATTTCCAGAACATACTACCTTAACCAAACTCTGAGTCTTCATATTCTCACATCTTGAAAGATCTTCCACTTCTAATCACGATGTTTAAATGACAAGACTCATGATCCCAATCTACTTCTATGAAGGAGCAATAGTGCTGCACCATCATTGGCTTTTATTAACCAATGAGCTTGTCTTTCTTCACACCATAGTACTCCAGGGAACAATTGCTCAGCCCTGATCAATGTCATATCTCAACCAGCTTTACTTCTAGAGTTCTGACTCCTAAAGTAAGCTTCGGGAGTACACAGACATAGTTGACTTTACCATTGTCAACTTTGCACACACAGATGTCTCCTCTTCCAGGTCAGGAGTAGGTTCCAAACAAAGGTATCCCTTTGTTTGACACCCAAAACATATGCTATTCAACTAGTAGCTGCATCCTTGTTCCACCATCACATAGAACATCAGTTCCATCACCTTGGAACAAGGCCCTCCTTGAAATTCTTCAAGGTCTTCGTATAACACTAATCCGTGATTATGTGATTCTTACCATCCTGAACGAAGAACGTCTTCATGAGTGGACTTGAGAGGACTCAAGTATCTGTGACATCTTCAATAGTTTATGTTGAATTCTTGAATACAGTAGCCTTCAATCAGAGCTTGAGTTTTGCCAGGTATTACACAGCGAAAGAACATAATACAACCCAATCTTTGCACACACACTCCACCAGACTAGCCTTCAAAACTAGACCTAGCATGACTACTACACACAACTTTAGGCGTACACACATCCTAGGTTTGAAAATAAATCAAACCTAGAGCAGCTACCACACAACCAGGCCAAATGCCAATCACCAAAGACAGGTACACACAGTTCCTGTCAAGAATAGTCCATCCCCCCACTTCAAGGGACCATTCAGGGAAATAACAAACCATTCCAGGTTACAATCTTCAGTACTAAAATTTACCTTGCAGATACCAGAAAGTATCACCCATGGATCTCATCCAGAAACAGAACAGGATGCCTGCTCTGATACCAATTGAAATTCTGGTGTATGCCAGTCTTCAGATGTTATACTCAATGTCTAGACATCTGATATGACATAATAAATACACTGCAAGGTAGATACCCAATTTTTCATGATTCAGTACTGAAGGGTAACAGAAGCACAGTTTAACCAAGCTGTGCCAGATCTACTTTGAAGGTGCGGAGGATAGAACACCGATGTGCCTAGTTCTGTTCATCTGTTGCACATGATCAGCAGAGAGCAAACAGTCTTTGCAGTTCTGTTTCTTCTGCACAGATATCAGCATGATGTCTTAACATGTTCTGAGACATCATCTGTTACAACATTACAGTTTTACCTTGATATATAACAGACAGAATTATAAAGTGTTGAAGTTAAAAACACAAATCAGTTGTTGACCCAGTTCGGTGAAACACACCTACTCTGGGGGCATACCAAGCCAGGAAGAAGATCCACTATCAGCAATATTAATTCAGGACTAAACTTCACAAGTTCCCATCCTTCACTTAATCATCTACCCAGTGCAACCTATACCTAGGAACTCCTAGATAGAAACCTACCAGTTTCCATTCCTATTGTCACAACAACAGAAGTCTTACTCCTACTCAAGAAGCAGTGCCCTCCCACTTGGTTTCCTACATTACAATGAATATGAAGTAATGCAAAAATTACTTAGACTTGCTTCACAGCTTCATCCAAGAACACTCAAACTCTTACCTACAGGTTTCGAGTTACATACATGGTAACCTTGCCACAGACCGACAGGTTTACCTAACAAAACACCCCCAATGTTACATTATGTGAGCTCTCCTAACCCTAGGTTACAAACTGCTATTTATAACCTATTACCCAACTGGATTTGGGCCTTCAAAAATCTCAGCAAGCTTTTCTCCTTGCTGTTACAACTCAGCAGCAAACTTCTCCTATAATCAAGGTCTTCAATCTTCTAGTTCCTAAAATATCTCCATATTTAGAAACAGTATTTTCTTCAAATATTCTGATTGATTCTTGATTGATCTTCAGATTCTTCATAAGAAACGCCACATATATTCTCAGAGTATTTAAGTACCAGAACTGTAACTGAATTATCAATTCTGTTGACGTGATGTCAAGTCAGATGTCATGACATTACATCTAACATGTTTTCCTAGATGTTGAACTTCTTCAACACAACAAATAACCTCTTTAGATCACTTAGAATAGTTAGGTTACAAGTCACAGCTGTTACAAACATTCAACATATAACATAGTTACTTAATCAGTACTTAATTTCAGGCGCGATGTCATATGCTGATGTTGTGACATCTTACATAACATGTTGGTCCAGATGTTGAACTTCTTCAACCCCACATATTAAAACAACAGAGGGAATATGGGTAAACTTGCTTTCTTATTTGTTTTACAAATGAAGCCAACTCTCCAGCCAGGGCACTTACACTTACTATTAAACTTACATTTTCTTTTTGAATATTGGTTTTTCTCTTAAGATAATACTTTTCTTTTATTTCTAAAAATACTCTTCTTGTACATAATCAATACACTTTTTTATATGCCTAATTTAATTAATTTAAAACATTTTTCTTTTCGAATATATATTAAACACAAATACACAAAAATACTTTTTTTTTATTACACAATATAATTAAAATTGAAAACACCTTTTTTCTTTTAATTCTTTTTGTACATAATTTCTTTTTAAGTTAATACCTTTTCTTTTCTTAGAAATTTTCGTGCATAATCAATAAAATTCTTTTTTAATATACATGATTTAAATTCCTAACATTTAATGAGAATATTCTTTTGTATATATTAAACAAAATATAAAGATACATTTTTTATATCAAATGTAAGGTGACAATTTTCAAACTTAGAAATACTTTCTTTTCTTAAATTTTCTTTTTGTACATATTAAAGAAAACACAAGATCACAAATCAAAGATTAATAAATATTTAATTCTTTTCATTTAAGTTAAAACGATACCTTAAATAATACACATTTAAATTCACATTGTCGCACCTGTAAATAATTACATACACATATGCACGTACACTTACACAATATACTTGTACTTGATACCTTATACATTTGCTTATTTTGTATATTCGTTACATTTACATTTGATCGCAAATTCGATTTGGTTGTAACTTATTGGACATTACATTCCTAAAGTCTCATCCCCATTCGTAAATTTGTACCCCCACTCCCGGATACTTATTTTGTAATAGCGTAGACTTTAAATTCTTGCAATTTACCGCTTTCAATTATACCATGGTTAGACCTAGGGTTTGCATGTACATAAAATCAAACGCTAGATAACCTAATACAAGACAAATACATGAAATCAATACACAATCACACTTGCACCCTCTAGGGTAACCCCACATGTTGCCTTCCAAAATGGGCCATGCTTGCACGTCGAGTATCTTTGGCAAAACAAATTCAAATGATCATAAGTCTCTCGATGACGCTTTCGAATGTTGCCTAAATGGAATGATCATAGTCCCTTCAAAGCGAATTGCCAAAGACACTTGGCATCATTGCATTCATGGTCCATACGATGACCCGCGCCCGTCCCGTTAAACATTCCTAAACGCAAGATTGTCCATCAAATTCAATGGTGGAACAAAATTGTTAAAAAATGGTTGAAAACATAGAGAAAACCTTTGAGTACAATAGGGTAGACAAAACTCTTAGTTACTTGAGATCAAACCTGCAAAAAAACATGCCTTCTTTTCAAAAACCACATTCCACAAACACTTTCAAAACAAACTCTCAAAAACATTTGAAACATCTTTTCGAAAAGATACACACCTTTGTAAAACATTCGAGTAAAGAATTGTTACAAAGGTAGCCTAAGACAAGGCATCTTCTTCCAAAACATTTTCAAAACACACACACACACCACAATTTCAAAGCAATCGAAAATCAAGGCAAGTGATCTAAAAAACCAAGTAACTAAGAGCCCATGGATAACCATGGATGAAAAGGGTGCTAATACCTTCCCTTTCATAATCTACCCCCCGGACCCACGAAATATCTCAAAAGGTTTTTTGCTGTGCTTTTTTAACCTTTCCTTTAGGATAAAATAAAAAGTCGGTGGCGACTCTTGCTCAACCGAACAAGTGCGAATACAAACGCAAAACTCATAGTCAGTTCTCCCACCGTATCACAGAACTGGCGACTCTGCTGGGGATCTTAAAAGTGGGGTTACCTTAGGGTTTAGATCACCTTTACTTTCTTGCTTCGATTGACTTGGTTGCTTTATCTTTTGGGTTCTTGTTTGGGTTTGCTGTAAATCCTCCACCCAGATTTGGGGCACCTTCTTAGGTAAATAGCAAAAAAACTGTGAGGGAACTGTGCGGGGTATACCGACATGGTTGAAACAGTAAGCTATGTTAGTGTGACATATTTGTGAGTACCGGTAACCCTTGAGTTCAATCAAGGAGAGTACGGGGCCGCTGAGTGATGTCGTGAAGCACTAACAAACTCTTAGAACCTTAATTGACCATCTTAGCCTTTTTAGGGGTAGTGAGATGACCGACTTTGGTGCAGTACGAAGTTGGTAGATACTCGATACTACACTCATTTGAGGGTTGTTTTCTTGGAATATTTTGGTCGCCAGTTAAGTGGCTAAACCGAAACAATGAACACAGAAAACAATCCAATGATATTGAGCTCCTTAGAACCCGATTTCTATTCTAGGACAGGATGAGCCAACTAACTTCAAGAGGGTACTTACCTAAACCTCATGCGAGCCTAAACCTAAGGACTTGTTTGAATATGTTTGCCTGTATATACACTCACTTGCTTTTCGCATACATGTACATGACATCATGACATCATACCATAGCATTTTCAATAACCATTTCAAGGATCTCGAGGGTTCTTTTGATGCAGGGTTACGTTGAACCAGACGTCTATCAAGGGGCAAGGGGTTTCTCCTCTAACCAATGCAATCAATTATCAAGTGCAACAACTTGAATCAGTGGTTATGACCCACTCGACATGGTGAGCTTGATTCTCGTGGAAAGACATCCACCGATACAAAGTTCTCCAAAACAAAGATCAAGTGCAACAACTTGAATCAGTGGCTATGACCCACTTGACATGGTGAGCTTGATTCTCGTGGAAAGACATCCACCGGTGCGGAGATCTCCAATCCAAGAGCAAAGTTCAACCTCTAACATTTTCTTGTGTTTACCCCAAGAGATCCTTGAAAGCATGCATCCACATATCATGCATTGCATTTTGACAGTCTCTCCTTTTTCAGGTTTCCTTACTCTCCTGCTGTTTATTTCAGTAAGAGATGGCTCTAGAAAGGTCTGTCAAAGACATCCAAGACCAGACTGCTTAGCTGCAGGAGATGTTCCTGAACTTGTCTCTGGGGCAAGAAGAGATGAAAGCTCTCCTCACACAGGGCTTGGAGAATTCCAACAATGCCAGGAGTGATCAGCTTGCGGAGCTGCAGTTTGATCAGACAACATTGAGGACCCAAGTGATGGGACAGTTGGTGGGCCAGATGGCTCTCATCCAAGACCTATCTCAAAGACAAGAGGAACTCAGAGTTCTTGTCCGCCAACTGCTTCCAAATAACCAATTGGGGAAAACATCTGAGGTTGAAGAGCAAGTCACCGCTCAGCTTCCATCCACTCAAGAAGACAAGGGGAAGGCTCCTTCGCTTGCTTCAGGGTCACAAGCCCATCAACAACCTCACCAGCGTCAACGGGGTAATCGGCGTAAGCAAGAAACGTCGGGAAGACAGTTCACGGAGACTGAGATACCATCATTCTTCATACTGAAGCGCCTGTTGGAGGTCAACTTGCTTACCTTAAAGGATCCTCCTCAGAAGCTCAATACCTCCTCTCCTCACTATCATCCCGACGCATTTTGTGTTTACCACTCCTACAGCCCGGGACACGACACCAACGACTGTTGGGCCTTGAAGAACAAGATTCAAGATCTGATCGATATTGGAGTGCTGGAATTCATGCCAGAAGGTGAGATGAAAATCTTCCGTTAAGGAGTGCTCCACCTGAAGTGACGAAGCTCAAGCTGAAAGACTTTTCCTTCATTTTTGAATTTTCAAAGTTGTAATTTCTTTTGCTGTCAAACAATTATTTGTTGATGTTAAACTCTGTTTTCATTAATGCATTGCATATGTTTGTCTTGAATTCATCCATTCGTTTCACTACTCTTATGCTTTTCTTTATGATATTTGACTCTTGATAAAAAGCTGCAAGCCTTTAGAGGGAGGATGACGAAACAATACCATAATCTCATACATTATGCTTTTGAACAGACCCTGCTGATGATGTACAGGCATTTCTTTCAATTCCCAAACACAGGAGTTATAAGGAAGTTAATCCCTAGTCAACCCCTTCGAGCCAAAGAAGTAGGAGTTTTCTGTTCTAAACAATCAAAACCTTTAATATAAACCGGGGGCAGGGTAGTCTCTCAGTTTAATTCAAAAGAAAATGCGCATTGAAGTCGCAAACTCTCAGTTCGTAATACAACGAACGACGTCAAAAGAGAAAGCATTCCTTTGGAATCAAAAGACAGGGTGGTTCCCTATCACATAGACAGTCAATCTCTCAAAAGAGAAAAGCCCACCAAGCCAAAACCTATAAAGGAGGCTTAAGAAAGCTGGGGCATCCCGCTGACGGTAATCCCGGAAAACGGTAACAGTCAGGCAAAAGATAGGGGTAACAAATCAAAATCAAAATAGTGAGGTCATTACAAAATCCTCAACAACATGAAAAATGTTGAAAAAGAAAAAGGAGATGATGACTGTCCCCCCAAATTCAACTGATCAACCATCGCCCGAAAGTCGTTCCAAACTCAAAACAGAGTATGACGCACAATTAACTGAGCTTAGGTTGGAGAACATCACGAAGAGCGGGTGGGTACAAACATACTTTGAGCCTATATCCTTTGTTTCTTAAACCGTGCACCAAGCCACGCTATAACCCTTCAAAAGTCTTAATTGAAGCATGGGTTAGTTCGAAAGCATACTGTTACAATAGGTATCCTGACTCCTGTAGGGCTTTACTCTAAATCTTGTGTTGACTTGTCTTATGAAAAGTTTTCTGCTAAAAACGCACTTTTCAAAACTTCAAGACAAACATAAACTTTGCATTGCTTGAATATCACTGTCTGCATTTGGCTTTTTGTTTGACAGCGAAGAAATTCATACATCGAATGTTCGGAGGAACGAAAACTCTCTCAGTAAAGTAAAAATCACTTCAAGAGGATAACACTTCCATTGCAAATCTCCTATCAGCAGGGGGCATGACATGTCACCATCCAATTAACCTGGGGAAGTCCAGTCAAGGTCCAACAGATCTTTCAAAATCCAATTAACCTGGGGCAGTCCAGTCAAGTTTCAATAGATCTTTCAAAGTTCAGTTAACCTGGGGCAGTCCAGTCAAGATTTCAAGAAATCTCTCAATATGTAGAGTAATCTGATTCAAGAATCCTTCATCACCATTTGGGGCATTCGAATGTCAGAAGTGTTCAACAATTTCCTTATCACCTCAAAAGACAAGATGTAGTTCAAGATGTGACCCAGAGATGGCGACATTCTATAACTCATTCAGACTTTCAAGAAATAGTTCAGATGTGACCCGAAGACGGCGACATTCTGACACTTATTCCAGATTCATCCAGATGCCGTTTTACACGAGCTCATCATCAGGAAACCCTACACCGGTTCCTCCTCATACTTCAAGATTTCTGAAAACAGTTCACGGGTTCTCCAGTAACGGATGTTGACCTATCGCTTGTTCAGATTCTTCTCAAGACTTCTGAAAACAGTTTACGGATTCTTCCCAACAACGGATGTTAATCTACCAACTTGTTCAGATGCAACTTCTGAAAACAGTTTACGGATTCTTCCCAACAACGGATGTTAATCTACCAACTTGTTCAGATGCAATTTTTGAAAACAGTTTACGGACGCTTCCCAACAATGGATGCTGCTCTATTTCTTATTCAACTTCAAGATTTATGAAAACAGTTCACGGGTTCTCCAGTAACGGATGTTGACCTATCGCTTGTTCAGATTCTTCTCAAGACTTCTGAAAACAGTTTACGGATTCTTCCCAACAACGGATGTTAATCTACCAACTTGTTCAGATGCAACTTCTAAAAACAGTTTATAGATTCTTCCCAACAACGGATGTTAATCTACCAACTTGTTCAGATGCAATTTTTGAAAACAGTTTACGGACGCTTCCCAATAACGGATGCTGCTCTATTGCTTATTCAACTTCAAGATTTCTGAAAACAGTTCACGGGTTCTCCAGTAACGGATGTTGACCTATCGCTTGTTCAGATTCTTCTCAAGACTTCTGAAAACAGTTTACGGATTCTTCCCAACAACGGATGTTAATCTACCAACTTGTTCAGATGCAACTTCTGAAAACAGTTTACGGATTCTTCCCAACAACGGATGTTAATCTACCAACTTGTTCAGATGCAATTTTTGAAAACAGTTTACAGACGCTTCCCAACAACGGATGCTGCTCTATTGCTTATTCAACTTCAAGATTTCTGAAAACAGTTCACGGGTTCTCCAGTAACGGATGTTGACCTATCGCTTGTTCAGATTCTTCTCAAGACTTCTGAAAACAGTTTACGGATTCTTCCCAACAACGGATGTTAATCTATTACTTGTTTAGATGCAACTTTTGAAAATAGTTTACGGACGCTTCCCAACAACGGATGCTGCTCTATTGCTTATTCAACTTCAAGACTTCTGAAAACAGTTCACGGGTTCTCCAGTAACGGATGTTAACCTATCGCTTGTTCAGACTCTTCTCAACGTTCTGAAAACAGTTCACGGGTTCTCCAATAACGGATGTTAACTTGTCGCTTGTTCAGACTCTTCTCAACATTCTGAAAACAGTTCACGGGTTCTCCAATAACGGATGTTAACATGTCGCTTGTTCAGACTCTTCTCAACGTTCTGAAAACAGTTCACGGGTTCTCCAGTAACGGATGTTAACCTATCGCTTGTTCAGACACTTCTCAACGTTCTGAAAACAGTTTACGGATTCTCCAGTAACGGATGTCAATCTATTGCTTGTTCAGATTCCAAGCCTCCACCTGTAGCAATCAGAGGACTCTCGCAATCCCCAGCCAGAGAACCTTCCTGAAGCTAACTCCACTCAGAGTCAAGTTTCATTATCCCCAGCGAAGCTAAAACTTCAAATTATCAATCCCTAGCGGAGCCAGACTAGTGAACCTTCTCCCCACAGAGTTACTTCCCACCAAACTGGAGATTCTCAGTCTTACCTCCCCAGCATGAGTCAATTAGATTGGAACTCCCCAGTAGAGGTCATCAGGAATTCTCTTCCCCAGCAACAGCCAAGGAATTATTTTCCCGGCAGCAGTCAAGATTCTTTTATCTTCAGCCGTCCAAGATTCATTTATCCTCAGCAAGATAGCTCATCAGCTTACATGCGCATTCATCACATTCATGTCATAAACATTGATGTCACATACATTGCATCATGCATCATGACATTGCATACAACTAACCCTTTACTTTTTCAGGTAAGATCAGTCGACAGACAAAGATCATCTCCCGAGATTCATCCAGAAATAGTTCAGATGTGACCCGGACACGGCGACATTCTGATACTTATTCCAGATCCATTCAGACGCATCATCAGGAAACCCTACACTGGTTCCTCTTCAACTTCAAGACTTTTGAAAACAGTTCACGGGTTCTCCAGTAACGGATGCTAACCTATCACTTGTTCAAATTCTTCTCAAGACTTCTGAAAATAGTTTACGGATTCTTCCCAACAACGGATGTTAATCTACCAACTTGTTCAGATGCCAACTTTTGAAAACAGTTTACGGACGCTTCCCAACAACGGATGTGGCTCTATTGCTTATTCAATCTCAACTTCAAAATAGTTTATGGATTCTCCAAACATGGATGTCAATCTATTGCTTACCCGGACCCCCAATTCAGAGATGTTCCAAAGCATGGGTTCCTTTCTGATACTCGTCCACTCACCATTGACATACAGTTCAACATTTCCAGATGGAATCTCTAAGCCCATCCCCCGACAAGATTCTATCGCATCAGATGGCATCTTTAATCCCATCACCAAATGGCATCTTTAAGCCCATTCACCTCTACCATCACATCACCGAGTGCAAATTTTTTGGGTACTTTAGTGTCCAATCTTCTTTTACCTTCAAGTCGCGAAAGGTAAACTTGCCAATCTAACTCTTCAGGTTCAAGAAAATTGAACAGGGGCAACTGTTGTACCCCAAAATTTGCCCTCGCATTTTTCCACAAGAAATCGCAGCTTCAGGCGTTTCCTGATTTTTCAAACTGGCTCAAGAATCGGTCAAACAGACTTTTCTCGTCAGTCAGGACACAATTAGGGTTTCATTGATTTTCAGGGCTCTGGAATGTTTCACACAGTTGGCTTAGGGTTTTGGTTGACTTTGGCTCAACTTTGATCAGGCGAACGTTCTTTGGCATTTAATCAGGAATTAGGGTTTTCGTGCGCGGTTCTTCAGAAAGATTTAAATTCTACGATGCTTTGCAAGTTATTCCGAGATTTGGGTTTGAATTCGCGTTGTTTGACTTAATCAGTAAAAGAAGGCATTTGGTTTGAATTCACGTTTGTTTGATTGAACCAGTCAAAAGATACATTCAGCTCGGATTTACAGTGTTTGGTAAAAATCAGAGAAAAGGGAATGCGCCTGATCAGTTGTTTTGATTAACTGTTGCTTTGCTTTGGATGTTGGAAATGCCAGGTTTAACTGATCAATTTGCTAAAGCTTTGTTTATTTAAATTATTTATTATTCTAAGATTAAGTGATTGGAATTTATTTTTCAATTATTTTAATTCAAAGAATTTTAAATAATAAATAAACAATAAAGGATAAAATAGAATTAATTGGATAATGAAAACTTTTATTTATTTTTAAATTATTCGTACAATTATTGTTTATAATTTAGTTACAGCAATGATTTTACATTAATTTAAATTTAAATAAAAAGAAAACTATCCTAAACATTTTCTATTCTTCAATTCTTCATCTGCTATCCTTTGTTCCCCTCCATTCAAATATTCATCTGCAAAAGGAAAAAAGGAAAGTCAATAGCAGATAGATAAAAGAGACAAATATAAAATTCATCATTAAGGGCCACTGATTGGGATCAGTTAACCCTCTCTGCAAATCACGGGATTTCTCCCGGTTCACAAAGAGGGACGAGTTTTTATTTGCTAACAATGAATGCACAAAAGTCAAAATTGCACAATTCAAAAATTGTCCAAACTGCATAAGTTCAAATCTCAAAACTACAAAGTCCAAACTGAATCACAATTTTCAAACCATCCAAAAAACTGTCAAAGTAAAAGTTACTGTCACAAAGCTATTCAAAAGATTTGGAAAGATGTCAAAAGCATAAAATCTGGAAGAAAAGAGACAAGAATGCAGAGAAAAATTGTTATGCAAGCAAAACACACTCATTTTCATCATTTCCCAAAGAAGTGGCCCTTTCAGAAAGTACAAAAGCATAAACAATATTTAATGCAAACTGTACTGAGAGAGAAGAAAAAGAGAAAAAGAAAGCAGGTTACAGGCTTTAGGCAGGAAGAAAATATAAAACAAACTGAACACAGTGGATAAAAGGAGGAGATCACAAAGATATCAAAGGGAGATAACCCCAACTATCAAGATTTTCCAACCTAAGCATCCAAAAGGCAAAACCTGCTGAACAAAAAGCCAAGCCTGCTAAACCTGTCAAATAGATATAGAACAAGTTCCCAAAGCCATAAGTTTAAAAAAAAAAACCTCAAGAGGCCATAACCAGAAACCGGTACCATTCAACTCCAACACAAACAAATACCCAAGGCCTTACCATTTTCAAAATCCTGTCAAGACTCAAACCTGCTGAAGCTCTAAACCTGCCTATCATCAAACTCAGACAAAAAGCATAAACAAGCTAAAACCTGTCCAACTTCAAGCCTAATCCAAATACATCCAAACATTTAACTCAACATATGCCCAAACACTCACCCTGAAACCTTAGCCTAACAATAAACCAGATAACCTGTCAAAGGCCTAACCTGAAGCCAGAGCCTCAAAGCCTCACAACCTGTGAAATCTCCAAAGCCATAGCCATTTTCAAAGCCTAAGCTATAGTAACATAACCTTGGCCAAACTAAAAACCAGAACATACATAACCTGTAAAACCAATTTCCCAAACCCACAAAAATGCCTTCAGAATCTCTTCATCATTAGGCAACCAAGTATCAATATGCAGAAGCAAAGCAGAAAGAAGAAGAAGTCCAGCTAGTCAAAACAACGTTTCAACCATAGCATGTTCAAAGGAATAGTCAAGCATCAGGCCTCATAAATTTTCATCACAGGCAACAAACGTTCAAAGGCAAATCAAAAGGCATCAATCTCAGCATATTCAAGGCAGCATTAACAAGCCAAAGAAGCATCAGGGCCATAAACAAACAATAAGGCAAGGCAGGCAACAGAGAAGAGGAAAGAAGTGAACTCAGAAAAGCTTCATCATAGGCCAATAACCCCTAAGTTTTTCAAAACCCAAAGGTTCCAAATAAGCTTAAACCCTAACTAGCATTCAAAGGCAACAAAGACCCTCAGAATTTCTTCATCACTGGGCATAAAAAGATCAACATTTAGAAGCATACGTTCAAAGGCAATTCAAAGTCAACCAAACAGAAACATCCAAGGCAACTCAGAGACGAAGAAGAGAGATAACAAAAGCGTACAGAGGCATGTAAACAAGGCGATAGGAAAAAGAAGAAAAAAAAAGGGGTTTTCAGTTTAAGGTCATCATCAAACCAAGAGTGAGACAAAGAGTACCAGATATCCTTGCCAAGCTAGCACCAAGCTCTCATCGCACAACCCCTCCGCTCGTCAAGCCTCCAAGTGCCTCCTTCCTCCTCCTTCGCAAAGGTAGAATCTTTTTTCATCCTTTCTTCAAAACCTCGCGTAAATCAATAAACAAAATCAAATAAATGTGAAACCATAGCATGCAAGACGAAAAGAAATTCTGAACGAGACTGAAAACAAATTTCCGTACCTAACGTGAATGACCCATGGAGGAGGGTAGACGGAGGAGGAGGTGGCATGGTGGCTCTGGGCGGAGGGTTACATCTCAGCATTGAGGAGGATGAAGACGGACGAAGTGAAACGAGTGAACGACGCCGCCGCTGCTCACAAAACCCTAAGCGTAATCCCAACTGAAACGAAGCTCAAGAACCCTAAGGAAAAACTGTGTTAAATTGCTAATGGGCCTTGCCCTCTCAAATGTCTAAGCTCGGTTGCCAAAATTACCTAATACACCCCCTTTTCTTTTCTTTGTTCTTTTTATTTCTGCTTGGGCCCAAGCCCATTCAAACCCTTTTATTTAGATTTTTAAAACACATTATTTTGATCAATAAATTAACATAACATTTTTTTTTCACATTAATAATACTTTTTCACATGAAACTTATATTTTTTTCCTTACCATTAAACTTACATTTTCTTTTTGAATATTGGTTTTTCTCTTAAGATAATACTTTTCTTTTATTTCTAAAAATACTCTTCTTGTACATAATCAATACACTTTTTTATATGCCTAATTTAATAAATTTAAAACATTTTTCTTTTCGAATATATATTAAACACAAATACACAAAAATACTTTTTTTTATTACACAATATAATTAAAATTGAAAACACCTTTTTTCTTTTAATTCTTTTTGTACATAATTTCTTTTTAAGTTAATACCTTTTCTTTTCTTAGAAATTTTCGTGCATAATCAATAAAATTCTTTTTTAATATACATGATTTAAATTCCTAACATTTAATGAGAATATTCTTTTGTATATATTAAACAAAATATAAAGATACATTTTTTATATCAAATGTAAGGTGACAATTTTCAAACTTAGAAATACTTTCTTTTCTTAAATTTTCTTTTTGTACATATTAAAGAAAACACAAGATCACAAATCAAAGATTAATAAATATTTAATTCTTTTCATTTAAGTTAAAATGATACCTTAAATAATACACATTTAAATTCACATTGTCGCACCTGTAAATAATTACATACACATATGCACGTACACTTACACAATATACTTGTACTTGATACCTTATACATTTGCTTATTTTGTATATTCGTTACATTTACATTTGATCGCAAATTCGATTTGGTTGTAACTTATTGGACATTACATTCCTAAAGTCTCATCCCCATTCGTAAATTTGTACCCCCACTCCCGGATACTTATTTTGTAATAGCGTAGACTTTAAATTCTTGCAATTTACCGCTTTCAATTATACCATGGTTAGACCTAGGGTTTGCATGTACATAAAATCAAACGCTAGATAACCTAATACAAGACAAATACATGAAATCAATACACAATCACACTTGCACCCTCTAGGGTAACCCCACATGTTGCCTTCCAAAATGGGCCATGCTTGCACGTCGAGTATCTTTGGCAAAACAAATTCAAATGATCATAAGTCTCTCAATGACGCTTTCGAATGTTGCCTAAATGGAATGATCATAGTCCCTTCAAAGTGAATTGCCAAAGACACTTGGCATCATTGCATTCATGGTCCATACGATGACCCGCGCCCGTCCCGTTAAACATTCTTAAACGCAAGATTGTCCATCAAATTCAATGGTGGAACAAAATTGTTAAAAAATGGTTGAAAACATAGAGAAAACCTTTGAGTACAATAGGGTAGACAAAACTCTTAGTTACTTGAGATCAAACCTGCAAAAACACTTGCCTTCTTTTCAAAAACCACATTCCACAAACACTTTCAAAACAAACTCTCAAAAACATTTGAAACATCTTTTCGAAAAGATACACACCTTTGTAAAACATTCGAGTAAAGAATTGTTACAAAGGTAGCCTAAGACAAGGCATCTTCTTCCAAAACATTTTCAAAACACACACACACACCATAATTTCAAAGCAATCGAAAATCAAGGCAAGTGATCTAAAAAACCAAGTAACTAAGAGCCCATGGATAACCATGGATGAAAAGGGTGCTAATACCTTCCCTTTTCATAATCTACCCCCCGGACCCACGAAATGTCTCAAAAGGTTTTTTGCTGTGCTTTTTTAACCTCTTCTTTAGGATAAAATAAAAAGTCGGTGGCGACTCTTGCTCAACCGAACAAGTGCGAATACAAACGCAAAACTCATAGTCAGTTCTCCCACCGTATCACACCGGCCCAAGCATTGTGATTATAAGAGGATTAGTTTTTGGAACCGATGTAATCCTAACGGGTCTTTTGGGGACTCTGGAAGAATTGGTGGAGATGGTTATGATTGAAACGTCTTCAACAGGAACAGCTGAAACAGGAGTACTTTCAAACAGAATCTTTTTGTTGTCTATCAAGCGTTGAATGCCTGTCTTTAATAAAGGGCAAGCAGTTGGTGAGGATAAGAAGAGATGGCAGTCTTCATTACAACCCGGGGATATACCGGCTTTCAACAAGTTTATCTTAATGATTGGAAGTGGAGTCAAGAGTTCATCAACTATAGTAACAAACAAATCTTCCTCTATTGCATTGGTGTTGTGACCATGCCTAGGCATAGGATAAGAAATGACGTTTGGTTTCTCGGGTGCATCAAACTCAATCTCTTTTGCATCTATTAGGTCTTGAATTTTGTTTATCAGGGCCCAACAGTTGTTGGTGTCATGACCCGGACTTTCAGAATGATATGCGCAGCGGGCATTGGGGTGATAATAAGGGGACGCCGTGTTGGGGTTCTTTGGAGCTTCCTTCAGAGTTGTCAAATTAGATTTAAGAAGATGTGGTAAAACCTGGGCTAGAGTCATGTTGATTTTGGTGAATTGTCGGACTGGCCTTTCCACCCTTGGTTGATTACCTCTTGGTTGATCAGATGTAGGCTTTAGGATCATAACAACTCCTACCATTGGTCGATATTCAGCTCTCCTTTGGCTCCTTTGTGGGTAGACAGTAGATACCTCCTTTTTTCCCCAGTGAAAGGCTTTCTCACAGTTGTAGAATCCTTCTGAATCTTTCCACTTTTATGCCAGCTTCCACCCTCTCTCCGGTTAGTATTAACTCAGTAAATTCGGTAGACGAGCTTCCAATCAGATGGTTGAAGAAAGGGCCCGATAGAGTGTCTAAGAACATATCCACCAACTCCCTTTCAGACAAAGGGGGTTGAACTCTCTTAGCTAGATCTCTCCATTTCTGCACGTAATCCTTGAAACCCTTATTTGAAACCATAGCCATACTCTGAAGTTGAGTACGGGTAGGCGCCAAATCTGTGTTATACTGGTATTGCTTATAGAAAGCTACAGCAAGATCTTCCCAGTTGTGGACGTCTGCCCTTTCCAATTGGTACAACCAATCGAGTTGTGTTCCAGATAGGCTATCTTGGAAAAATTGCGCCCATAGATCTTTATCGGCGGAGTGCGGATGGATCTTTCTTACATATGATCGGAGGTGCATCTTAGGACATGACACCACATCATACTTTGCAAACAACGGCACTTTAAACTTCAGTGGGATCACAATTCCCGGCACTAGTCCAAATTCTTCAAAGTCTAGACCTGGTACCCTTTGTATTTCCATAGTGTTCAAGCATTCCTCAAGATGTCTGTACTTATCATCTGCCGGAGGATACTTTTCTTCGGAGTAGTCTTCCTCTTCTTCCTCTTCTTCAGATTCTGGCGGAACCACTGTTTCCTTTCCTTTTCCTTCATCAGAGGTTGTTGTGAAATTCAAGGTTCTTCTAGTCTGTCCCTGAAACCTTCTCCCCATGATTACAACACCGGTTGGTTTTTTCTCTTTCTTCTTCTTTTCTTTGGCCAACAGAGTCTTCAACTCTTCTTGTCCTTTGGCCAGGGTTGTGAGTAACTGTTGAAACTGCGTGTTTTGAACTTGAAGATCTTTGACTGTCTGTTCGAGATCCATCTTACTAAAATAAATAGTAGAGAGATGAGGAAACTCGTTGCAAAAGACTTGTTTATGTTATGATGAATGATATGTGTATATGTAATGTTTTCAAGGATTTTAAAAGATTCAAGTTCGTTTTAGACAAAAAGAAGCACACGTTATAAGATAGAGTTTGAGTACATCAATGCCCCTTGGGCAAAATAATACGATGCTCTAAGATAAAAAAGTAATACGCGTCCTCTTTGGTGCGATGTAGGTGTGATCGGTGGATCTGGAACTGACTGTTTAACGCTGGTTCGCGAAATGTCGCGGAAGCAAGAGTCGCCACCGTCTTTTATTTTCTCCAAATGGAAAGGACAAAAGCACAGAAAAATTCCTTATAGAGATTGCTCTCGGTTCGGGAGGTAGGTTATAGAAAGGGAAGGTGTTAGCACCCTTTCTATCCATGGTTATCCATGGGCTCTTAGATACTTGCTCATTTGTGTTTTCAAAAATGGTTTGTTTGCTTTTCAATGTGGGTTTTAAAAAGTTTCTTTGAAAATTCCAGTTCGACTCTTGTATCAGTCCTCAAGAGTGTTTGAAAAATTGCTTTTGAAAGCTTTTTGAAAATGTGTTGGTGTGAAAAGTATTTTTTGATTGTTTTGAAATTAGAGCAAGTATCTTAGAGTTGTCTACCTACCCTAAGGAATTCGTCTGTGTAGATGTCCTTTAAAGTAGTGCCATCCCACCATTGAGAGGTAGGTAGCACCACCGTTGGAGGTGTTCGGGTCAATTCGAGGTTCGGGACATGGTGATCACCAGAGCAATGGGAAGACACCTTAGAAGCTACCCTCATGCCAGGTTCCCGGATCATGAGGACTTACTAAAACATCCTCTACTCGATGATCACCTTTCGAGGCAAGGCAACAGTGAGGCGTACCCTAGGGGTGGTGTGTGATTTGTGTGTCATGTTCAGTTATTTTGTCTTATTCATGTCAAGGTGATCTATGCGTTTGTTTTTATTTTATCATTCATTCTTGCATGCATTTATTAACAGTTAAAAAGTTGCGGAAATTAAAAGTTCTAAGCTTTTACAAAGGCGCGGGTCCACATCGCCAAATTAAAATCCAGGACCCGATTTGACAGAAAAATAAATAAAGTGCGAGAAATAAAATGTCCGAGTTTACAAGGCTTTGGGAGAATTACATTAATATTTACAAGAAATAATAAGAATAAATGCGCGAAAGAAACTAAAGTTGAACGTTCGAGGGCGTTGGACCCTTTTGAAGTTAAATTGAAATTAAAAATTAATTAATTATTTATTGAAATAAAAGAAGTGTTTTTTAGGTTTTTTGTATTTATGAAATAAGAAAATTAAAATTAAAATTAAAAGAAACCCTAATTCTAAGTTATTTTTAATTATTTGAGAAAAAATGTTAAAGTTTAACTTAATTTACTAAAGAATTTATGTACATGTTTATTTACAAAATAAATTAGTAATTAATAATAATAATAATGATGAGAAAATTATTTATAAAAAAAATGATGAAAAAGTTAAAAAACCTAATTTCTACATATTTTAACTTATTAAGAAAAATATTAAAGTTTTGAAACCTAAATTAACTAAGTTAATTATTAAAGTTTATTTACAAAAAATAATGGTGAAATTAATATTAATAACAATAAACATTTTTAGTTTCTGATTTTTTTATTATGAAAATTATTTTATGGAATTAAAAGAAAACAATTAAAAGAACAATTAAAAGAATAAAAAGGAAAAACAAATAAAAATTAAAAATTGAGCAAACCATAGGGGGTGTCTGGCCCAAGGGGAGGTTTTTTGAAGTATTGATTCCTGAGTACCGTGGTCTGTATTCTTTGGCCATTTGGCTTTTGGCTTTTGGCCATTTGTGTTCTGGCTTCAACGTTCCTTTAATGTTTGGCTTAATGTCTGCCTCGCCATGTATTGGTGTCATGCATGTTCTACTTTGGCCATTTGGCTTTTGGCTTTTGGCCTCAACGTTCCTTAATGAACCCTTACTGGAAAATTAGTGACCTGGATGCTTTTATGCCTTACTGGAAAATTAGGATCACGGAGATCAAGCCAGCCTTATCCTTACTGGAGAAGTAGTGAGGTTTTGGTTTGTAACTGAGATGGCTTTGTTTGTAGTGAGAGATGGATTTGTAATAAGGATTTCAAGGTTTTAGGGTTCTTGAAAGAGTTTGATATTCCAACAGTGTTGTGGCAAGGTTTTTTCTCTCTTTTTCTCTTCTCCTCTTTTTCTCCTCCTGGTTTGTGTGACAAGAAGGTGATTATATAGTGGAAATTAGGGTAAAGAAAATGGGCTTTGAATGTGCAATTGGGCCTCTAATATTCACTTGAATTCGTCACTTTCCAGGCTAAATCGCAGGGACTTAAGTGCATTTTTTGAAGTTGAAATGTGAAAAAAAAAATGTAGCCGACATCAATAACTAACTCCTGTCCGAAAATCGACTCAATCGGATGAACGGTGAATTAGTTATGAATTTTTGAAGTTTCAGCTCAGACAAACTTATTTTGGGCTTCAGTGTCGACTCTGACACGTTCTTCAATAAAAAACTGGTATCGATCGGTGCATAATTTGGTCTCGACTTTTGAAGCAAAGTTGTAGATCTATGAGTCAGGGACCTTGTGTAAAAATATTAGCCCAATCCGATAAAAATTGACCGAGTTATGAATTTTCGAAGTTTCGGCCCAGATGAAATAATATTCAGCATTCAGGATTTTCAGCGTGTCATGCACTCTGAGTAAAAAACGAAGGCCTTTTGAATACCGTTTGAACTCAATACCTTCTGTGAAAATGTAGTCAACTCAATTTGTGAAATTTTGGCGCTGGAACCAGCTCGATACGATGAAAATCGACCAAGTTATGATTTTTTGAACATGACGCAAATAAACTTCTGTCACAAATTTTCTGCACGAAAATACTTGATAAATCCACATTTTTGAAGACCTTATGATCGAAATTGGCTTCCAGCCGTGAGAGATGAAAACGTAGATAATGTCAAGACGGAATTTTGGCCACCGGAACGGGTTCAAAACGAGTCACGATCTTCAAGTTATGAATTTTTTAGCGCGTAAAAACTGCACTTTCAGCACACTTTTTCACCATATTTCTTCAAGAAAACTCACACATTCGGATACCTTCTTTAAAGAATTGACTCTTGAGCCGAACCTGAATTTGAGAATATGTTATCAGAGATATCTTGGCAAAAGAATACCTGAATATGACGCGCCAGGTTGGACTTGTGAATTTTCTTGAAATGTTTTGAGAAATATGGGAGGGCAAATTTTGGGGTACAACAGTTGCCCCTGTTCAATCTTCTTAGCACTGAGGATGCAGATTGGCTGATGTGCCTTTCGTAATCCGAGGGTAGGAGATGATTGAACACTAGAGTTCCCAGAAATTTGCGCTCACATAGTAGCGGTGGTGGTGGAATGGGCTTATAGATGCCATTTGGAGATTGATGGATAGGATGATGGGCTTATAGATGCCATCTGGATATTGATCGCATAAGAGATTCCTTAGCGAGAACCTGCATACCTGCAAAAGAAAAAAGAGTACCTGACACGTTGCAGGAGCTGGTTTTCAGATGCTTTGTATAGATGTGTCCTGACTGGTTACAGGAGCTGGATCTGGAGCTCTTCAGACGTGCCCTGGCGAGATACAGGAATCGAGTCCGGTAATGATAGTCTTCAACGGATACACCCTGGCAAGATTCAGGCATCGGATCCTCGAACTCTTCAGACACACCCTGGCAAGATACAGGAATCGGATCTGGTAATGTTAGTCTTCAACGGATACACCCTGGCAAGATTCAGGTATCGGATCCTCGAACTCTTCAGACACACCCTGGCAAGATACAGGAATCGGATCTGGAATTCAGAAAGGTTGGTGAGTTGTCTCTACTGACAGGTTATTTCCATGGACGGGTGGTCTTTATCGACGGGTGTCTATAACGACGAGTGTCTATAACGACGAGTGTCTATAACGACGAGTGTCTATAACGACGAGTGTCTATGACGACGAGTGTCTATGACGACGAGTGTCTATAACGACGAGTGTCTATAACGACGAGTGTCTATAACGACGAGTGTCTATGACGACGAGTGTCTATAACGACGAGTGTCTATAACGACGAGTGTCTATAACGACGAGTGTCTATGACGATGAGTGTCTATAACGACGAGTGTCTATAACGACGAGTGTCTATAACGACGAGTGTCTATCACGACGAGTGTCTATAACGACGAGTGTCTATAACGACGAGTGTCTATAACGACGAGTGTCTATCACAACGAGTGTCTATAACGACGAGTGTCTATCACGACGAGTGTCTATAACGACGAGTGTCTATCACGACGAGTGTCTATAACGACGAGTGTCTATAACGACGAGTGTCTATCACGACGAGTGTCTATAACGACGAGTGTCTATCACGACGAGTGTCTATAACGACGAGTGTCTATAACGACGAGTGTCTATAACGACGAGTGTCTATCACGACGAGTGTCTATAACGACGAGTGTCTATCACGACGAGTGTCTATAACGACGAGTGTCTATAACGACGAGTGTCTATCACGACGAGTGTCTATCACGACGAGTGTCTATCACGACGAGTGTCTATCACGACGAGTGTCTATCACGACGAGTGTTTATCACGACGAGTGTCTATTACGACGAGTGTCTATCACGACGAGTGTCTATCACGACGAGTGTCTATCACGACGAGTGTCTATCACGACGAGTGTCTATCACGACGAGTGTCTATCACGACGAGTGTCTATTACGACGAGTGTCTATCACGACGAGTGTCTATCACGACGAGTGTCTATCACGACGAGTGTCTATTACGACGAGTGTCTATCACGACGAGTGTCTATCACGACGAGTGTCTATCACGACGAGTGTCTATTACGACGAGTGTCTATCACGACGAGTGTCTATCACGACGAGTGTCTATCACGACGAGTGTCTATCACGACGAGTGTCTATCACGACGAGTGTCTATCACGACGAGTGTCTATTACGACGAGTGTCTATCACGACGAGTGTCTATCATGACGAGTGTCTATCACGACGAGTGTCTATCACGACGAGTGTCTATCACGACGAGTGTCTATCACGACGAGTGTCTATAACGACGAGTGGAAGTAAATTTAACTGGATATGTCTTCTTTGGACGAGTTGTCTTTAATGACTAGATGTCTTCAATGACGGGTGTCTATACTGACGAGATGTCTTCAATGACGGGTGTTTTCTTTGACTTTAGGAGGTAATTTAACAGGACATGTCTTCTTCGACTGGTCTTCTTTGACTGGATTTGTCTTCTCTGACCGAATTTGTCTTCTCTGACTGAATTGGTCTCTTTTGACTGGATTTGTCTACTCTGACATAGCTGATCATTTAACTGTATCCTTCCTGAAAGGTAAAGGTCAATCATATGCAGTGCATGATGTGGATCAAGCAATGATGTTCTCAACATAAATGAGATTTGTATGATATGATGCGTCTATGCATGCTGTAATGATGTATGTGATGTTTACGTATGCTTTCGTCTAGGAATGTAAATCCTTGACGGGTGCCGGGAAGTCACTCCTGGGCTGATATTGGAGAATAGATTTTGCTTCCGTTGGGGATGATAATTGCAAGAATACCGGTAGGAGAAGATGACTCCGTTGAGGAATAAACTTGGCAAATGGAAGATTCTGCGGGGAGAAAAATGCTCTAGCGACCGTGCTGGGGAGTGATATTCTGTGGGGACAGAGAGGTACTTTGTTGAGGTGCTGATGATAACTCCGCTGGGGATACCATTGTTGGGTTCTGTTGGAAGTTTTGATGAACTCCGCTGGGGGTAAGAAGAACTGTGTCGACGACGATCTTTCCGTGGTTTTTGGCTGAGGATAACCCAGTTATATCCTGGTAAGGAACTAACTCTTTGAATAAAGCCGGACGACGCGTTCGCTCTTGGTCGCATTCTTCAGTTGAACTTACCTTGGCACTTCGGTGGACAGAGCAACTGGATTTTTTAGACAACTCAATATTGCCCCAGTTTCTATGGGGGAGGCACATGTGGGATGCTGATAGTTGTTGATGGACCAACCTCCTTCTGGTAGGCAGGTGACAAGATTACAGGACATAGTCGTACGCTTTGATCCCTAACTTTTGCCTGGACCGCCCTTTCGGGTTTTCAGTCCACCGGGATACCCATTTTTGCCCAAGCCGCCTTTTCAGGTTTTCGACTTGCCGGGTGTACAGATTATTTTTGTTTCATCCCTTATTTTGCCCGAACCCTTTTGGTTCGCCGGGAAGCCCTTATTTTTGCCTAGGTGTGTCAACCTAGCGGGTCTTTTGTTCATGCGTAGTATCTTTTCGACTATGTCCATATTCTCAGAACGTAGGGAGTTTCCCCTGTTTAGAAGTATTTAGTCATGCCACCAGAAGGTGTTTGATCAGGCCAGATTCGTTGTTGAAATGCCCCGAGTGACTCAGGCGGAGATTTGCCCCAGGCTATTTGACCTTTGAGAGATTCTCCGAATCTTGATTGGGATTGCCCCAGATGATGGACAATAATCACGTCTGCCCCTTGATTGGGAGTGTTTTTGTTCACTAGGTATTCATTGTGCGAATTTCCCTACTGTTCAAACAAATAGTCATATGCAAACAATGTTATATCAAAAATGCGAAGCTTATGTCTGTCTTGAAGATTTTGAAAATGCATTCTTTTTCATAAAACAAGTGAATGTTTGTAAAACGTGATGTCAACCCCGTATTTACCATAGGCCTTAAGGAGTCAGGATACCTTTCGTAACAGTATGCTTTCGAACTAACCCATGCTTCAGCTAGGACTTTTAAGGGTTATAACGTAGCTTGGTTCACGGTTTAAGAAACAAAGGATAAAGGCTCAAATTATTTGTACCCACCCGCTCTTCGTGATGTTCTCCAAACCTAAACTCAGTTGATCATACGTTAGACCTTGTTTGAGTCTTTGCTCTGATTTTCCGGTGATGATTCGGATGTTGATAACTTATTTTGAATAGGCAGTCATTCCTTTTTTGTTGAGGGTTTGTAAGACCTCTTTCTTGTCTGATTTTTGTTATCCCTTTCTTTTTTGCCTGAACTGTTTCTTTTTGGAATTACAGTCAGCGGGATGCCCCAGTTTTGTAAGTCTCCTTCATAGGTTTTGACTTATTGGGTATTTTATTTTTTAGATAATAACTGCCTTTCTTTATTGATTATTCGGAACCATCACTGTCTTTCTTTGTAAGGACCTTTTTGGTGCCATTTGTTATGCACTTGGATCAACTGAGAGAACTACCCTGCTCCAGGTTATGATTAAGGGTTTTAATTTTCGAAAAGAAAAACTCCTACTTCTTTGGCTCAGAGGGGTTGACGAGGGATTATCATCCTTATAACTCCAGTGTTTAGGAATTGAAACAATGCCTGTACCTCATCAGCGGGGTCTGTTCAAAAGCATACTGTAATGATCGCGGTATCGTTTTCGTCATCCTCCCTCAAGAGGCTTAGAATTATTAATCGAGAGTTGACAATCAGAAGAAATATGAAAATAATTTGCACATAGTGAATACGAAATAATTACTTCAAAACAGACATGTGTAATGCATTAATGAAATAACCAAGTTTGACATGAAATAAAATGTTTGAACAATCGAAGAAAAATACAATCTTGAACATTCAAATGAACAAAAGTTTCCAATCCTAGCCATATTTTGGCAGGGGAGCCGTGATCACATTCGGAGTCTCTGGAGAGTCGAGCTGGACTTCCTTTGCGTCAATCAGATCTTGAACCCTGTTTCTCAAAGTCCAACAGTCATCTGTAGCATGCCCCGGGCTATCGGAATGATAGGCGCAGCGAGCATTGGGATTGTACCTTGAAGGTGTTCTGTTAGGATTCTTCGGGGGATCCATGAGAGTTACCAACTTGGTTTCCAGCAGTTGTGGCAATATCTGTGACAAGGTCATGCCGAGGGGAGTAAATTGCCTCTTGGGTCTTTCTTCCCTTTGTTGATTGTGACGCTGGGGAACACCGGCCGGCTTTGCGATAGTTACTGCATTGACAACACTAGATTCCCTCTTGGATGGTTTCTTCTCAATGTTCGAGGAGTCACCATTCTGTATTTTCCCTGACTTGATGCCAGCTTCTATTATTTCCCCGGTCAAGATCAGATCTGTAAACCCAGCAGCAGAATTCCCAATCAGGTGGTTGAAGAATGGACCAGACAGGGTCCCCAAGAACATGTCGACGAGCTCGCGGTCAGTCAGAGGTGGTTGTACCCTTCCAGCAAGGTCCCTCCATTTTTGGGCATATTCTTTGAAACCTTCACCCGTACCCATGGACATCCCCTGAAGCTGAGTGCGCGTGGGAGCAAGGTCGGCATTGTACTGGTACTGCTTGTAGAATGCAGTGGCTAAGTCTTCCCAGGTACGGATGTTGGCTCCATTTAGTTGATAGAACCAGTCAAGCTGAGTCCCTGAAAGACTCTCCTGGAAAAAGTGGATCCATAAGTTCCTGTCGGCCGTGTAGGGCTGGATCCTCCTCATGTATGACCTGAGATGCAGCTTTGGACAGGATGCCCCATCATACTTTGCAAAGGCAGGTGCCTTGAATTTATGTGGGATCACTACCCCAGAAGACAGACCTAAATCCTCGAAGTCCAGGCCAGGCACCTTTAGTATCTCCATAGCACTTAGCCGGTCTTCCAACTGTTTGTACCTATCCTCAGACGGAGGGTACTGTTCGTCGTTGAACTCTGTCTCATTGTCGGAGACCACTGGACTGGGAACCCTTTCCTCTTGATGACTGCCTTTCCCCACAGATGGAGTTGTCCTCTCAGCTTGATCCTGCAGGGTATTCCCAGCTCTGCGTCTAGGGCTGAATAAAACAGTCCTCTTCTTCTTCTTTTCCTTCTTCAAGAGCAAAGCCTTCAGATCTTGTTGCCCCTGGGTCAAATTCATGATCAGCCCTTGGAACTGGGCATTCTGAGCCTGGAGGGCCTTGATAGTGTGCTCGGTTGAGGATTCAGGATTCATGACGAGACTTGCTGAAATAAACAGCGAAGAAGGGTAAGCAACCTGTCAAAGGGATACCTGCAATGCAATGAGATGTATGACATGCATGCAATGATTTCAAGGACCTCGCGGGGTAAACAAGAAAATTTGTTAGCATTTGGATCCGATAGCTTGATTGAAAGAACTTCATGTTGTTGAGAGTCCTTCTTCAAGGGTCAAAGGCTCACCATATCCAGTGGGTCATAGCCTCTGACAGCTTTGACTAGAGGAAAATAAATCCTCTTTGCCCCTTGCTAGATGTTTGATTTATCATGACCTGCATCACAAGCCCTTGAGATCCTTGAAATGGGTTAGGATGTATGCAATGGTATGATGTTATGGTATGCATGGGGTAATATGAGTGAACCCTGTTATGAGCCCTTGTTAAGGACTATAAACAAACCCTGCAAGAAATTCAGTATACTTTGTTATGAGTCCCAATTAAGGACTATAAACAAAACCTGCAAGTAGTTCATGTGTTAGATAACAAGCATGCAAGTAGTTAAGTACGAAGGCACACAAGTCACACAAGAGAAGCCCTTAGAGTTTAGGCCTGCATGGGGTCTGGGTGTTACCCTCTTGAAGTTGGTGGGTTCAACCTGTCCTAATCAAAGTAACCGGGTTCTAAGGTTCCCAATATCACGGGATTGCTTTCATTGTTCATCGTTTCGATTTAGCCACTGAACTGGCGACCGAAATATTCCAGGAAAGCAACCCTCAATTGAGTGTAGTATCGAGTATCAACCAACCTCGGACTGCACCAAAGTCAGTTATCTCACTACCCTAAAGAGGCCAAGATAGTTCAATTAAGGTTCCTAAGGTCTGTTGATGCTTCACGACACCACGCGGAGGCCCCGTACTCTCCTTGACTGAACTCAAGGGTTACCGGTACACACCAAAGTGCCACATCAACGTAGCAGACTGTTTCAACCATGTCGGTATACCCCGCACAGTTCCCTCACAGCCTTGTTGCTACTTTCTAAGAAGGTATCCCCAGATCCGGGTTAGGATCTATAGAACTCCCAAGACAGTCCCACAATTTAAAGCAAGCAAAGAAGACAATTGAAAACACAGTTATGAACTATCCCTAAGGTACACCTCACTTTAAGTTTAAGTCCCCAGCAGAGTCGCCAGTTCTGTGATCGGTGGATCTGGAACTGACTGTTTAACGCTGGTTCGCGAAATGTCGCGGAAGCAAGAGTCGCCACCGTCTTTTATTTTCTCCAAATGGAAAGGACAAAAGCACAGAAAAATTCCTTATAGAGATTGCTCTCGGTTCGGAAGGTAGGTTATAGAAAGGGAAGGTGTTAGCACCCTTTATATCCATGGTTATCCATGGGCTCTTAGATACTTGCTCATTTGTGTTTTCAAAAATAGTTTGTTTGCTTTTCAATGTGGGTTTTAAAAAGTTTCTTTGAAAATTCCAGTTCGACTCTTGTATCAGTCCTCAAGAGTGTTTGAAAAATTGCTTTCGAAAGCTTTTTGAAAATGTGTTGGTGTGAAAAGTATTTTTTGATTGTTTTGAAATTAGAGCAAGTATCTTAGAGTTGTCTACCTACCCTAAGGAATTCGTCTGTGTAGATGTCCTTTAAAGTAGTGCCATCCCACCATTGAGAGGTAGGTAGCACCACCGTTGGAGGTGTTCGGGTCAATTCGAGGTTCGGGACATGGTGATCACCAGAGCAATGGGAAGACACCTTAGAAGCTACCCTCATGCCAGGTTCCCGGATCATGAGGACTTACTAAAACATCCTCTACTCGACGATCACCTTTCGAGGCAAGGCAACAGTGAGGCGTACCCTAGGGGTGGTGTGTGATTTGTGTGTCATGTTCAGTTATTTTGTCTTATTCATGTCAAGGTGATCTATGCGTTTGTTTTTATTTTATCATTCATTCTTGCATGCATTTATTAACAGTTAAAAAGTTGCGGAAATTAAAAGTTCTAAGCTTTTACAAAGGCGCGGGTCCACATCGCCAAATTAAAATCCAGGACCCGATTTGACAGAAAAATAAATAAAGTGCGAGAAATAAAATGTCCGAGTTTACAAGGCTTTGGGAGAATTACATTAATATTTACAAGAAATAATAAGAATAAATGCGCGAAAGAAACTAAAGTTGAACGTTCGAGGGCGTTGGACCCTTTTGAAGTTAAATTGAAATTAAAAATTAATTAATTATTTATTGAAATAAAAGAAGTGTTTTTTAGGTTTTTTGTATTTATGAAATAAGAAAATTAAAATTAAAATTAAAAGAAACCCTAATTCTAAGTTATTTTTAATTATTTGAGAAAAAATGTTAAAGTTTAACTTAATTTACTAAAGAATTTATGTACATGTTTATTTACAAAATAAATTAGTAATTAATAATAATAATAATGATGAGAAAATTATTTATAAAAAAAATGATGAAAAAGTTAAAAAACCTAATTTCTACATATTTTAACTTATTAAGAAAAATATTAAAGTTTTGAAACCTAAATTAACTAAGTTAATTATTAAAGTTTATTTACAAAAAATAATGGTGAAATTAATATTAATAACAATAAACATTTTTAGTTTCTGATTTTTTTATTATGAAAATTATTTTATGGAATTAAAAGAAAACAATTAAAAGAACAATTAAAAGAATAAAAAGGAAAAACAAATAAAAATTAAAAATTGAGCAAACCATAGGGGGTGTCTGGCCCAAGGGGAGGTTTTTTGAAGTATTGATTCCTGAGTACCGTGGTCTGCATTCTTTGGCCATTTGGCTTTTGGCTTTTGGCCATTTGTGTTCTGGCTTCAACGTTCCTTTAATGTTTGGCTTAATGTCTGTCTCGCCATGTATTGGTGTCATGCATAAAATGTTCTACTTTGGCCATTTGGCTTTTGGCTTTTGGCCATTTGGCTTTTGGCTCAACGTTCCTTAATGAACCCTTACTGGAAAATTAGTGACCTGGATGCTTTTATGCCTTACTGGAAAATTAGGATCACGGAGATCAAGCCAGCCTTATCCTTACTGGAGAAGTAGTGAGGTGTTGGTTTGTAACTGAGATGACTTTGTTTGTAGTGAGAGAGGGATTTGTAATAAGGATTTCAAGGTTTTAGGGTTCTTGAAAGAGTTTGATATTCCAACAGTGTTGTGGCAAGGTTTTTTCTCTCTTTTTCTCTTCTCCTCTTTTTCTCCTCCTGGTTTGTGTGACAAGAAGGTGATTATATAGTGGAAATTAGGGTAAAGAAAATGGGCTTTGAATGTGCAATTGGGCCTCTAATATTCACTTGAATTCGTCACTTTCCAGGCTAAATCGCAGGGACTTAAGTGCATTTTTTGAAGTTGAAATGTGAAAACAAAATGTAGCCGACATCGATAACTAACTCCTGTCCGAAAATCGACTCAATCGGATGAACGGTGAATTAGTTATGAATTTTTGAAGTTTCAGCTCAGACAAACTTATTTTGGGCTTCAGTGTCGACTCTGACACGTTCTTCAATAAAAAACTGGTATCGATCGGTGCATAATTTGGTCTCGACTTTTGAAGCAAAGTCGTAGATCTATGAGTCAGGGACCTTGTGTAAAAATATTAGCCCAATCCGATAAAAATTGACCGAGTTATGAATTTTCGAAGTTTCGGCCCAGATGAAATAATATTCAGCATTCAGGATTTTCAGCGTGTCATGCACTCTGAGTAAAAAACGAAGGCTTTTTGAATACCGTTTGAACTCAATACCTTCTGTGAAAATGTAGTCAACTCAATTTGTGAAATTTTGGCGCTGGAACCAGCTTGATACGATGAAAATCGACCAAGTTATGATTTTTTGAACATGACGCAAATAAACTTCTGTCACAAATTTTCTGCACGAAAATACTTGATAAATCCACATTTTTGAAGACCTTATGATCGAAATTGGCTTCCAGCCGTGAGAGATGAAAACGTAGATAATGTCAAGACGGAATTTTGGCCACCGGAACGGGTTCAAAACGAGTCACGATCTTCAAGTTATGAATTTTTTAGCGCGTAAAAACTGCACTTTCAGCACACTTTTTCACCATATTTCTTCAAGAAAACTCACACATTCGGATACCTTCTTTAAAGAATTGACTCTTGAGCCGAACCTGAATTTGAGAATATGTTATCAGAGATATCTTGGCAAAAGAATACCTGAATATGACGCGCCAGGTTGGACTTGTGAATTTTCTTGAAATGTTTTGAGAAATATGGGAGGACAAATTTTTTGGTACAACAGTAGGCATTTAGAGTCTGCTCCTCATGAAGTAGCCTAGTGAGTTCCAAAACCTTCTTCTCGCTTGCATAGAATTGGGCTTCGAAAGTATCTCACTCTCCTTTGAGCTGTATCCAATCCCTTTGTAGGTCTTCAAGAGATGTGGGCATGTCAGGATGTAGGATAGTGTATGGAACTTATCCTTCCTTAACAGGCTAAATGATTACCGGGAGAATGGAAGGATAAGGCATCATAAGGCTTTGAGCCCGGGTTCATACCCAATTAAGGTAAGGCTCAAGAGGGATGGAATTCTTGTGTCCCAAAGTCTTGCTATCCACCTTGTTTAGCATCCTCCATGCTCGGATGAATCTCTGGCGAACACCTTGGTTGTCGTTGTCATAGTCGAATACCAAGCCTTGAATCAGCATCTCGTGTGGGCCATCCCTTCGGGTATAACCAAACTATCTTATAGCTAAGCGTGGGTTGTAGGTGATGCCTCCCCTAACGCCAAGTAGAGGGACATTAGGGAATTCCCCACAACGGTCAATAATGATAACATTCTCCTTGGATCGAGAGCACCAATGAATATCTGAATGTTTGAGCGTCATTAACCTTTGTAACCACCTTAATCCTTGCTCATTCTCTAAGACTGATTGGGGAAGATGAGAAATAAACCATCTTGCTAGGAGAGGGGTGTAACACATAATAACACCTCTTTTCCTCATTGTACGAGTGTGAAGAGAGTGTAGGATATCCCCTAGCAATGTAGGCACCGGATTGCTTGACATGAAGAGTTTGACGGCACTTACATCTATGAGTTGGTCAGGATTGGGGAACAAGACCATCCCATAGATAAGAAGGGCCACAATTTCTTCAAAAGCTTTCAAGTCTAGGGAATTCCAACAACTTTGGGATTTCTCAAACAGAAACTTTTCTAGGAAGCCTTTAACACCACTCCTAGTTTCCCAATGAGTTGTGACATCAGATGAGTGCAAGTGCAGAACTTGAGCAATCTCTTCTGGATTTGGGTCTCTTTCCGTACCGTTGAAAGGTAGTTGATTGAGAATGGTAATCCTCAAGAGTTGAGAGAATTCTTCCAAAGTAGGCACAAGCTGATAGTCGGGAAATGTGAAGAAATGGTGCAAAGGATCAAAGAACTGGAAGAGCACCTTTATCATATCCTCCTCTGTGTTGGAGGTGACCAAGTTGAGTAGACGACCATGCCTTTCGGTGAATGGGGAATTCTCAAGGATCCTTGAAGCTAACTCCTTGCGTTGTGGAGGAATTCTTACAAGGTTGACTTGGATAGTTTTCCTGCGAAGCGAATCCATATCCTACAAAACAAGAACAAAGATGAATCTCCAAAATTCCTTGAAATGGTTAGTGGATGCATATGATGTCTATGATGTCCATGATGTCCATGATTTTATGTACAAGTATGTATATACAAGCAAAACAAACAAGTTCTTAGTTTAGGCTTGCATGGGGTTTTATAGGTAAGTACCCTCTTGAAGTTTAGTTGGCTCAACCTGTCCTAGTAATAGTAATTGGGTTCTAAGGAGCTCAATATCACCGAATCATTTCCTTGGTCATTGTTTCAGCTCGAACCTCTTTAATGGCGACCGAAATATTCCAAGAAACCAACCCTCAATGAGTGTAGTATCGAGTATCTACCAACTTCGGACTACACCAAAGCCGGTCATCTCACTACGCCCTAAAGGCCAAGTTGGTCAAGTAAAGGTTCTAAAAGTTCATTAGTGCTTCATGACATCACTCAGTGACCCCGTATTCTCTTTGATTAACTCAAAGGCTACCGGTAACCACAAATATGTCACACTAACATAGCTATTGCTTAGACCATGTCAGTATACACCGCACAGTTTCCACAATGTATTGCTATTTACCTATAATGTATCCCCAAATCCGGGTAGAGGATTCAAACCCAAAGAAAGAACCGTAATGTAAAGAAAATAAATCAAACAATGTAAGCAAGTAAATATGATCTAGCCCTAAGGTAACCCCACTTTTTTTTTCAATTCTCCCCAGTAGAGTCGCCAGTTCTGTGATACGATGGGAGAACTGACTTGAGGGTTTGCGTTTGTGTTCGCAAATGTTGCGGTTAGCAAGAATCACCACCGACTTTTCTTTTATCCAAAAGGAAAGGTGAAAAAGCACAGGAAATACCTTTGAGATTGTTTCTTGAGTCCGGGGGGTAGATTATGAAAAGGGAAGGTGTTAGCACCCTTTTCATCCACGGTTTTCCATGGCTCTTAGTTACTTTCTAGATCAACTTGCTTTCGTTTTTTTTAAATGTGTTTGGTGTGGTTTTTTGAAAGTATTTTGTAAAAGAGGCCATTTTTTTAGGCAATCTTTGTAATGATTCTCGTTCGTAAGAATGTATACAAAGATGTTTGTCTTTTTGAAAATGTTTTCAATGTTTGTAAGTTGTTCGACAATGTGTATGTTTGTTCTGAAAAATAGCAAGGATATTTGTTTGAAAATAGAGCAAGTAACTAGAAGCAATCTACCTACTCAAATGTATTTCTTGTGTATTTCCTATTCCTTTGACATTGTTGTCTTACCATTGATTTGGTAAACAACCCTATGTTTGGATGTAAACGGGACGGGCGTGGGTCATCGTATAACCATGATTAGCAATGTTGCAAAGTATCATAGCATTTTCGAGGGACTAAGATAATTTTATAAGATAACTTAGAATAGCGTCATCGAGGGACTATGATCTTTTGATTTTGTTTGTTTTACCAAGATACTTTGCATGCAAAATATGGATATTTTTGTATAAGGCAACCAAGTGGAGAAACCCTAAGGGTGTTTGTGTGCAAAGTGCGTTTGATTGCATGCTTTTGTATTTGATTTTTGTGTGGTCTACTTGTTGATTTTATCTTGTATTAGCATTTACATTTGAAAGCGATAAATTGCAGAAATGTAAAGTCCTATGCTATTACAATATTTAGGGGGTGGGGGTACAAATTTATGAATGGGGATTGCAAATGAAAATAAAGCCCTAAATTACTATTACAACCATATTGAAATACATACAAGAAAATATTAAATGAACTAGTTTTGTTTTAATAAAATATTTTTGTCTTTTTGTTTTAAGGAATAAAATAAAGTGTGAATGAAATATTTTTAGTGTTTTGCTGATTAATGAAATGGAGAGTGCCAGCGAGAAAAATAAAGAAAAAGAAAATAACAAGGGGAAGAAAAAAGGAGGATTAGCATGCTGCTGAAAGGAAGTCAGAGGTTCTGACCCTGGCGTGATGCAGAACAGAAACCTGTTAGTGAAAATGTATAGGTCAGAGGTTCTGACCCTGGCACGCTGCAAAACAGAAACCTGTTAGTGAAAATGTATGATGTCAGAGGTTCCGACCCTGTTGGGAACACAATAATTTTCAGAAGTTCTGATATTACTGATAACAGAACAGGATCCAGAGGCGCTGGTGCCAATGTCAGAACTTGGTCTCCCTCTATGCTAGTCAGAACATCTGCAATTTGGTTATTTTTCCAGAAAACAGAAGACATGCCTAGGACAGTTTCAGCAGGTGTCATAGAGTTTCAGAAATAAGGAGAATCAGAACCATAAATAAGAGGCAAGCACGCCTTTGCTAATCCTAACTCTGAGTTTTAGTTTCTTCAAGAAAGTTCTGAACTGATTCATTCTCTACTTAAGCATACAAATGCGTGAAAACCTCAGAACATGAACAACATCAGAAGTATGATATCTACATTGTGTTTTTGAGCATGCAAATCTGGTAACTTTAACCTCAACAGTAACGCTGAGAGAATCTTGGGCGACTTCAACCTCAACAGTAACGCTGAGAAAATCTGGGGACGATTACTACCTCCGCAGACGGTGGATCTGGAACTGACTGTTTAAAGCTGGTTCGCGAAATGTCGCGGAAGCAAGAGTCGCCACCGTCTTTTATTTTCTCCAAATGGAAAGGACAAAAGCACAGAAAAATTCCTTAAAGAGATTGCTCTCGGTTCGGGAGGTAGATTATAGAAAGGAAAGGTGTTAGCACCCTTTCTATCCATGGTTATCCATGGGCTCTTAGATACTTGCTCTTTGTGTTTTCAAAAGGTTTGTTTGCTTTTCAACTGTGGGTTTTAAAAAGTTTCTTTGAAAATTTCAGTTCGACTCTTGTATCGGTCCTCAAGAGTGTTTGAAAAGTTGCTTTCGAAAGCTTTTTGAAAAGGTGTCGGTGTGAAAAGTATTTTTTGAATTTGTTTTGAAATTAGAGCAAGTATCTAGAGTCGTCTACCTACCCTAAGGAATTCGTCTATGTAAATGTCATTTAAAATAGTGCCATCCCACCATTGAGAGGTAGGTAGCACCACCGTTGGAGGTGTTCGGGTCAATTCGAAGTTCGGGACATGGTGATCACCGGAGCAATAGGAAGACACCTTAGAAACTACCCTCATGCCAGGTTCCCGGATCATGAGGACTTACTAAGACATCCTCTACTCGACGATCACCTTTCGAGGCAAGGCAACAGTGAGGCGTACCCTAGGGGTGGTGTGTGATTTGTGTGTCATGTTCATTTGCATTTATCTTGTTCATGTCATGGGTGATCTACGCATTATTTTTATTTTAACATTCATTCTTGCATGCATTTTATTAGCAGTTAAAAAATTGCGAGAAATATAAAGTTCCTAAACTATTACAAAGGCGCGGGTCCACATCGCCAAATTAAATCCAGGACCCGATTTGACATAAAAATAATGAAATAAAGTGCGAGAAATATAAAATTACACGGCTTTGGGAGAATTACATTAATATTATAAGAAATAAAATAAAATGCACGAATTGAATTAAAATTGAAAGCGAGGGCGTTGAACCCTTTTTAATGAAATCAAATTATATTTTTAAATTAATGAAATTTAAAATGAAAAAGAAATTATTTTTGAGGTTTTTTGTATTTATGGTTTTTTATGTGAGAATTAAATGAAATTAATTAATTAACCCTAATTCTACAATTTTTATTTATTAAGAAAATATGTTAAAGTTGCACATAAAATTAACCTAATTAATTAATTCAATTTTTATTTACAAAAATAAATAATTAATTATTATAATGGTAAAAGAAAAGAAAAAAGATAAAAAGGTGATTAAAACCCTAATTCTATAATTTTTTAGTTTGTTAGAAAATATTAAAATTAATCCTAGAACTTAAAATTAAATTAAATGATACAATTTATTTACAAAGGTATTAAAAAAAAATATACTTAGATAAAATATTTTATTTTTTGTCTTTCTGATTTTTTGTTATTTTTATATTTTATAAATTAATTTAAAGATTTAATTAAAAAAATAAACAAAACAAAGAAATATGAAAATATGAAAAAAGAATGAAACAAGCAAACCTATGGGGGTGCTGTCCCCAAACTGGAGGTAAAGCCCAGCATTTTTGGCCCATTAATCCTTGTCCTTGTTGACTTCTCAGTGTTCACATATGCATGGTTGACTTGGGGGTATGGTGATCTGCATGATCTGGCCATTAGATTGGTCTCTGAAGCCATGTGGTGTGCCAGGATGTTGAGTGCATGGTGGTCTTCAGGGATTGTGCTACATAGAAACATGCTTAGAAGAAAAATATAGAATAAGAAGGGGGACCTGGGGATCGAACCCAGGTCCCAACGCTTGCCAACACAACATCCCACCAACTGAGCTACTTCAACGCGCTGTATGTAAAACAAAGCCTAAATAATATAAGCGAAAATTGATGTTAGTGGTTAGACACAAAAAAAAACGCGCGCTAGTTTCAAATCAACCAATTACAGCTTGCCACAGGGTCTTCTTCTTCCTCGTTTGTATTTTCCTGAAACATAAAAGGAGTTAGCGGGGGTTTTGAACCCCCCCAAAATGCAACCTTTTTAGAAATAGCGATTAGCCCATATTGCCACATAAATTAGGCGCGAGGGGTGTATTATATTCGTCCAAGCTTCCTGATTTCAACCATGACATTGAGGTGTCCTAATTTTACAATATGCATAAACGCCCAATTTCACAGCTTGGTAACCCTAATAATCGCCCATGGTAAAATCGCGTATGGTGTACAAAAATTCAATCAAACTACATGGTTAGCTTCAGAAAGGTCTCATTAGTATAAATCAATCAAAGAAGTGCAAGAATGATGCGTATAAATTGATGCACGAATACAAAAAATATGATGAACAGGGTTGTTTCGTGTTACCAATCCTTGAGGTTAGAAGCTATGATTTTGATCCAGGAACTTCCCTTGATGTCTCAGGAAGGTGATAGAATGGTTATTTCGCCTTGAAACCTCTTGGAATCCTGTTTTCAGTTTTTAAAATTTTAACAAAAATACCAACTTTGTACTTGTTTTTCTGGCGCAGCTTTCAGGTTATGAACACTAGGGTTTGCATGAGTATAAGTATTGGAATGATTAGGGTTGAGTTTTTGGTCCAAAGAATCTTTGCAATGATGGAATCAATATTTGATTTTCATGCCATAATTTTTCAATCTTTTTCATGCTAATTTGATACCAATCATGTCCAATTACCATTGATTCTTTCCCTATCTGATTTGCACGAAATCTTGGAGATATTTCATGCATAAAAAGATTTGATTGCATTGGTTTGGTATTTTTCACATATTTTAATTAATTAAATGAATTATTAGCAATTAAAAATTCAAATAAATAAATAAAAATGATGAATAACTTCCCTTTGGGCCAAACGGTCGTGCACATGAATTTTGGAAGAAAAACAGGCCCATTAGCAATTTTAAGACATTTGAAGCAAAGTTGACTTTTCAAAATATCCAAAAATTTCCCAACTTCCACAGGGCATATCTTGCTCCATTTTTAAGCTTTGCTCATGTTATTGGACATTTTGGAAAGGTCTTGAAGTCCTCTAACCAATGCCTTTGGTCCCATGTCATTTTGATTTACCAATCTAAATTTATGGCCTTTGACTTAAAGTCCCTTTTTGTTGACTTTTGAAAATGACCTATAATGTTGAAATTGATAACTTTTTGTGAGAGCATTTCTTGGACTTGAAGTGTGAAGAGGAGTTGTAGGAAATGTCTTTCTCTTCAAAATGAGCTTTGGATGGAATTTTTCTGATAAACCATGTGGAAGTTATGCCTTGGTCAAGTTACAGTTGACTTTTTCAACTGTCCAAATATGGAAACTTTTGCATCTTGAGACTTTTTTGAGCCAAGCTTTGAGAATCATGATCAAGAATTGATCAAATGATGTTTGTGGCTTCAAAATAAGATGTTGACCAAAATTTTAAACTTTTGACTATCAAATGACCATTTTGCCCCTGCAGTTGACTGTAGTGCAATTAGGTTTTTTGACTGTGCAATTTTGTGCTGTAAGTCTTGAAACTTGGTATGAGGATACTTGATCATGTTTATAGGCATGTGGGACTTGATTGGACCCTTGGAAACTTCATTTACTTTGCCAGAACCAAAACCCTAATTTTTGACTGTTAGGAGGCCCTTGAACTGTGCAACCCTTGGGGAGATTTTGAAGCTTGCTCTTTGCAATTCTTGAAGAATATGGGAGGGCAAATTTTGGGGTACAACAGTTGCCCCTGTTCAATCTTCTTAAACCTGAGGATGCAGATTGGCTGACGTGCCTTTCGTAATCCGAAGGTGGAAGATGATTGAACACTAGAGTGCCCAGAAATTTGCGCTCACATAGTAGTGTGATGATGGGAATGGGCTTATAGATGCCATTTGGAGATTGATGAATAGGATGATGGGCTTATAGATGCCATGCTGAGAGATGATGGATGGGCTGATGGGCTTATAGATGCCATGCTAAAAGGTGATGGAAGGTGGATGGGCTTATAGATGCCATCTGGGCGTTGATCGCGTAAGAGATTCCTTAGCGAGAACTTGCGTACCTGCAAAAGAAAATAATTACCTGACCTGTTACAGGAGCTGGTCTTCAGATTCTTTGTATAGATGTGTCCTGACTGGTTACAGGAGCTGGATCTGGATCTTCAAAAGGTGATGAATGAACCAGGGATGGTTACCACCTCAACAGGAACGCTGAGAGAACCTTGGATGATTACCACCTCAACAGGAACGCTGAGAGAATCTTGGGCGACTTCAACCTCAACAGTATTGCTGAGAGAATCTTGGGGCGATTACTACCTCCACAGTAACGGGGAGAGAACCATAGGCGACTTCAACCTCAACAGTATCATTGAGAGAATCTTGGACGACTTCAACCTCAACAGTAACGCTGAGAAAATCTGGGGACGATTACTACCTCCGCAGTAACGGGGAGAGAACCATAGGCGACTTCAACCTCAACAGTATCATTGAGAGAATCTTGGACGACTTCAACCTCAACAGTAATCATTGAGAGAATCTTGGGCGACTTCAACCTCAACAGTAATCATTGAGAGAATCTTGGGCGACTTCAACCTCAACAGTAATCATTGAGAGAATCTTGGGCGACTTCAACCTCAACAGTAATCATTGAGAGAATCTTGGGCGACTTCAACCTCAACAGTAACGCTGAGAGAATCTTGGGCGACTTCTACCTCAACAGTAATCATTGAGAGAATCTTGGGCGACTTCAACCTCAACAGTAATCATTGAGAGAATCTTGGACGACTTCAACCTCAACAGTAATCATTGAGAGAATCTTGGGCGACTTCAACCTCAACAGTAACGCTGAGAGAATCTTGGGCGACTTCAACCTCAACAGTAATCACTGAGAGAATCTTGGGCGACTTCAACCTCAACAGTAATCATTGAGAGAATCTTGGGCGACTTCAACCTCAACAGTAATCATTGAGAGAATCTGGGGACGATTACTACCTCCGCAGTAACGGGGAGAGAACCATAGGCGACTTCAACCTCAACAGTAATCATTGAGAGAATCTTGGGTATCTTCTACTAAGTCTTTATCAGGAAAATCTGTTAGGGGTCGATTTAGCTGGACTAGAGAAGGCCTTGGACTGGATAAGAAACAGAAAAATCTTAGGGTCGATTTAACTGAACCGGTCTAGGTCTTGAAATCTTCAACTGGATAAGAAACAGGGAGATCTTAGGGTCGATCTGACTGAACCAGAGAAGGCCTTGGACTGGATAAGAAACAGAAAAATCTTAGGGTCGATTTAACTGAACCGGTCTAGGTCTTGAAATGTAGCTGAGAACTTAACTGAATCTTTCCTGAAAGGTAAAGGTCAGTCATATGCAATGCATGATATGAATCAAGCAATGATGTTCTCAACATAAATGAGATTTGTAAGATGTGATGCGTATATGCATGCTATAATGATGTATGTGATGTTTATGAATGTATGTTTTCGCCTTGGGAAAATAAATCCTTGGCGGGTGCCGGGAAGTCACTCCTGGGCTGATGTTGGAGAATAATGCTTTGTTATTTCCGTTGGGGATGATAATTGCAAGAATACCGGTTAGGAGGAGATAACTCCGTTGGGGAATAAACTTGGCGAATGGATTACTCTGCGGGGAGAAAAGTACTCTAACGATCTTGCTGGGAAGCAATACTCTGTGGGGAGAGAGATACTTTGTTGAAATGTTGATGGTAACTTCGCTGGGGATACCGTTATTATGTTGGAAGTGTTAATAGACTTCGCTGGGGATAAGAAGACTTTGCCGAGAACGATCTTTCCGTGGCTTTTGGCTGAGGATAACCCAGTTATATCCTGGTAAGGAAATAACTCTTTGAATAAAGCCGGGAGACGCGTTCAGGCTCTGCGAGGACAAGCTTCCAGAATCTACCGGGGATAAGCTTGCTGCTTGAGGAGATGGATTCCAACTTTCCTGGGGAAACTGGATTGGATTCTCCTGGGGAAGTTTTGAACTGTATCGGGGAAGTGACTCCACTGAATGTTTGATATACCGCCGGGGAACAATCTTTAGGCCAAGACTACCGGGGATACTTGCTAAGAATGTCCGTATATTGCTGGGGAATGTTGAGATCTGCTGGAGGATACCCAACTTCCTTAAGGCTGACGTTATAGCTTTGCTCGGGGAGAGTGTATTGACTTGCTGACTCACTCTCTGGGGAATTAAGATATCTGGTTATGTTCTTCAGCCGAACCTACCTTGGTACCTTGGTGGACGGAACAATTAGACCGCTTGGACAACTCTTTATTGCCCCTGTTTCTGATGTGGGAGAGGAAGATTCCTGTGAGGTGCTGATAGTCGTTGATGGACAAACATTCTTCTGGTAGGCAGGTGACAAGATGACAGAACATAGTCGTACGCTTTGATCCCTAACTTTTGCCTGGACCGCCCTTTCGGGTTTTCAGTCCACCGGGATACCCATTTTTTCCCAAGCCGCCTTTTCAGGTTTTCGACTTGCCGGGTGTACATATTTTTTATTTTCATCCCTTATTTTGCCCGAACCCTTTTGGTTCGCCGGGAAGCCCTTATTTTTGCCTAGGTGTGTCAACCTAGCGGGTCTTTGATTATGCGTAGTATTTTTTCGACTATGTCCATGTCCTCAGGATGTAAGGAGTTTCCCCTGTTAGAAGTGTTTTGTCATGCCACCAGAAGGTGTTTGATCAGGCAAGATTCATTGTTGGAATGCCCCCAGTGACTCAGGCAGAGATTTGCCCCAGGCTATTTGGCCCTTGAGAGATTCTCCGAATCTTGATTGGACTGCCCCAGATAATAGACCATGATCATATCATGCCCCTTGATTGGAAGTGCTTCTGTTCATTAGGCATTCGTCGTGCGGATTTCTATGCTGTTCAAACAAAAAGTCATATGCAAACAAAGTTATGTTAAAAATGCAAAGCCTATGTCTATCTTGAAGATTTTGAAAATGCATTCTTTTTCATAAAACAAGTGAATGTTTGTAAAACGTGATGTCAACTCGTTATTTACCGTAGGCCTTAAGGAGTCAGGATACCTTTCGTAACAGTATGCTTTCGAACTAACCTGTGCTTCAGCTAGGACTTTTAAGGGTTATAACGTGGCCTGGTTCACGGTTTAAGAAACAAAGGATAAAGGCTCAAATTTTGTTTGTACCCACCCGCTCTTCGTGATGTTCTTCAAACCTAAACTCAGCTGATCGTGCGTTAGACCTTGTTTGAGTCTTTGCTCTGATATTCCAGTGATGGTTCGGATGTTGAACGTTTATTTGAGATAGGCAGTCATTCCCCTTTTTTTTTTTGAGGGTTTGTAGGACCTCTTTCTTTTTGATTTTGCTATTCCTATTTTTTGCCTGAACTGTTTCTTTTGTGATTACAGTCAGCGGGATGCCCCAGTTTTGTAAGTCTCCTTCATAGGTTTTGACTTAATGGGTTTTTATTTTGAAAGATAATGACTGCCTTTCTTTTTTTGATTATTCGGAACCATCACTGTCTTTCTTTGTTTTGTAAGGACCTCTTTGGTGCCATTCGTTATGCACTTGGATCAACTGAGAGAACTACCCTGCCCCAGGTTATGATTAAGGGTTTTAAATTTCGAAAAGAAAAACTCCTACTTCTTTGGCTCAGAGGGGTTGACGAGGGATTATCTTCCTTATAACTCCAGTGTTTAGGGATTTGAAACAATGCTTGTACTTCATCAGCGGGGTCTGTTCAAAAGCATACTGTAGATTGTGGTATCGTTTTCGTCATCCTCCCTCAAGAGGCTTAGAATTATTAATCGAGCGTTGATCATCAGAAAAATATGAAAATAATTTGCATATAGTGAATACGAATATATTGCTTCAAAACAGACATATGCGATGCATTAATGAAATAACAACGTTTGACATGAGTAAATGTTTGAACAGAAGAAGATTACAACTTAGAAATCCTAATGCACAAAAGTCTTTTCATCTCAGGGCTTGTTACTTCAAATGGTGTATCCGATAGGGATGGCAGGAGCATTCAGCCTGGCCCATCTGGGTGAAATCCACAGCTCCTTCCTCAATCAGGTCTTGGATCTTATTCTTCAGAGCCCAGCAGTCGTCGGTGTCATGGCCTGGACTGCCAGAGTGGTATGCACATCTTTCCTTAGACTTGTATTTTGGGGAGGCTGTGTTGAGATTCTTAGGAGGGTCCCTTAACGTCACCAGATTCAACCTCAACAATCGTTGTAAAGCTTGAGACGGTAACACGTTGAGCTTGGTGAACTGCCTCTTAGGCTTGTCTGGCTTGCTCTGACCAGTCTGTTGTTCTTGGCGAGGTCGTTGTTGGACCTGTGAAGTAGTAGCAGCCGGGAGAGGCCCAAACCTTTGACTTCTTGGAAGTTGATTAATGACCGGGTCCCTGACTTGGGCTGGTTGCTTCATGTCTTGATGAAGCTGACTGATCATGGCCCTCAACTCTCCTTGCTCCTGAGCTAAACTTTGGATGAGAGCCCTTTGCCCCAGCATCTGGGTTTTCAATGTGTCTACCTCAGCTTGTAGACGTTTCAGCCGTTCTTCCTTGTCGTCCTCAGCATTGTTCCTGACCAAAGTCCCCGTGAGGAGTGTTCTCAGCTCTTCCTGCCCCTTGGATAGGCTTAAGAAGATCTCTTTGAACTGAGTCTCTTGAGCAGGAGGTCCCTGGTTGTCTTGTGGGCAAGCCATTGCTGAAATAAACACCGAAGGATGGTAAGTGACCTGCAATAAAGGTACCTGCAATGATGTGTATGACATGCATGTAGTGTTTTCAAGGATCTCGCGGGGTAGACAAGAAAAAATTGTTAGCATTTGGGGACCCAGTAGCTTGATTGAAAGAACTTCATATTTGTTGAGAGTCCTTCTTCAAGGGTCAAAGGCTCACCATATCCAGTGGGTCATAGCCCCTGACAACTTTGGCTAGAGGAAAATAAATCCCCTTTGCCCCTTGCTGGATAATTGGTTCAGCATGACCTGCATCACAAGCCCTTGAGATCCTTGAAATGGATTAGTCCTTATGCAGGATGTATGCAATGGTATGATGGCATGCTATGCATGGAATGATGTAAGTAGGCCCTGTAATGAGTCCAGATTAAGGACTATAAACAAAACCTGCAAGAAACTCAAGTGTCAGATAACAAGCATGCACATAGTCAAGTTCGAAGGCACACAAGTCACACAAAGAGCCCTTAGAGTCTAGGCCAGCATGGGTTCTGGGTATTACCCTCTTGAAGTTGGTGGGCTTAACCTGTCCTATCAGAAGTAACCGGGTTCTAAGGGTCCCAATATCATTGGATTGCTTTCATTGTTCATCGTTTCGATTTAGCCACTGAACTGGCGATCGAAATATTCCAAGAAAACAACCCTCAATTGAGTGTAGTATCGAGTATCAACCAACCTCGGACTGCACCAAAGTCAGTTATCTCACTACCCTAAAGAGGCCAAGATGGTTCAATTAAGGTTCCTAAGGTCAGTTGATGCTTCACGACACCACGCGGCGGCCCCGTACTCTCCTTGACTGAACTCAAGGGTTACCGGTACTCACCAAAGTGCCACATCAATGTAGCAGACTGCTTCAACCATGTCGGTATACCCCGCACAGTTCCCTCACAGCCTTGTTGCTACTTTCTAAGAAGGTATCCCTAGATCCGGGTTAGGATCTATAGAACTCCTGAGACAGTCCCACAATAATAAAGCAAACAAAGAAAGCAATTGAAAACACAGTGATCTTAGTCCTAAGGTACACCTCACTTTTTAAAGATCCCCAGCAGAGTCGCCAGTTCTGTGATCGGTGGATCTGGAACTGACTGTTTAACGTTGGTTCGTGAAATGTCGCGGAAGCAAGAGTCGCCACCGTCTTTTATTTTCTCCAATTGGAAAGGACAAAAGCACAAAAAAATTCCTTAAAGAGATTGCTCTCGGTTCGGGAGGTAGATTTATAGAAAGGGAAGGTGTTAGCACCCTTTCTATCCATGGTTATCCATGGGCTCTTAGATACTTGCTCATTGTGTTTTTCAAAAGGTTTATTTGCTTTTCAACTGTGGGTTTTAAAAAAAGTTTCTTTGAAAATTTCAGTTCGACTCTTGTATCAGTCCTCAAGAGTGTTGAAAAGTTGCTTTCGAAAGCTTTTTGAAAATGTGTCGGTGTGAAAAGTATTTTTGATTTGTTTTGAAATTAGAGCAAGTATCTAGAGTTGTCTACCTACCCTAAGGAATTCGTCTGTGTAGATGTCCTTTAAAGTAGTGCCATCCCACCATTGAGAGGTAGGTAGCACCACCGTTGGAGGTGTTCGGGTCAATTCGAAGGTTCGGGACATGGTGATCACCAGAGCAATAGGAAGATACCTTAGAAGCTACCCTCATGCCAGGTTCCCGGATCATGAGGACTTACTAAGACATCCTCTACTCGACGATCACCTTTCGAGGCAAGGCAACAATGAGGTGTACCCTAGGGGTGGTGTGTGATTTGTGTGTCAGATTCAGATATTTTGTCTTGTCATGTTATGGGTGATCTACACTTTTGTTTTTATTTATTTTGACATTCATTCTTGCATGCAATTATTAACAGTTAAAAGGTTGCGAGAAATGTAAAGTTCCTAAACTATTACAAGGGCGCGGGTCCATATCGCCAAATTAAATCCAGGACCCGATTTGACATAAAATAAAGAAATAAAGTGCGAGAAATATAAAATGTCCGAATTACATAGCCTTGGGAGAATTACATAAAAGGAGGAAATAAAATAAACGCGCGAATTGGAATTAAAATCGGAAGCGAGGGCGTTGGACCCTTTTTAATGAAATTAAAATATGATTATTAAATTAATTAAAAGAAAATAAAAAGAAATTATTTTTGAGGTTTTTTTTTGGTATTTATGATTTTAATGAGAATTAAATGAAATTAAAATATTAATTAACCCTAATTCTACAACTTTTATTTATTAAGAAAAAATATTAAAATTTAACCTAAATTTAAACCTAATTAATTAATACAAGTATTTACAAGAAAATAATATTTAATAATTAATAATGAGAAAAGAAAAGAAAAAAAGATAAAAATTGATTAAAACCCTAATTCTATAATTTTTTAGTTTGTTAGAAAATATTAAAATTAATCCTAGAACTTAAAATTAAATTAAATGATACAATTTATTTACAAAGGTATTAAAAAAAATATATACTTAGATAAAATATTTTATTTTTTGTCTTTCTGATTATTTGTTATTTTTATATTTTATAAATTAATTTAAAGATTTAATTAAAAAAATAAACAAAACAAAGAAATATGAAAATATGAAAAAAGAATGAAACAAGCAAACCTATGGGGGTGCTGTCCCCAAACTGGAGGTAAAGCCCAGCATTTTTGGCCCATTAATCCTTGTCCTTGTTGACTTCTCAGTGTTCACATATGCATGGTTGACTTGGGGGTATGGTGATCTGCATGATCTGGCCATTAGATTGGTCTCTGAAGCCATGTGGCGTGCCAGGATGTTGAGTGCATGGTGGTCTTCAGGGATTGTGCTACATAGAAACATGCTTAGAAGAAAAATATAGAATAAGAAGGGGGACCTGGGGATCAAACCCAGGTCCCAACACTTGCCAACACAACATCCCACCAACTGAGCTACTTCAACGCGCTGTATGTAAAACAAAGCCTAAATAATATAAGCGAAAATTGATGTTAGTGGTTTGACACAAAAAAAAACGCGCGCTAGTTTCAAATCAACCAATTACAGCTTGCCACAGGGTCTTCTTCTTCCTCGTTTGTATTTTCCTGAAACATAAAAGGAGTTAGCGGGGGTTTTAAACCCCCCCAAAATGCAACCTTTTTAGAAATAGCGATTAGCCCATATTGCCACATAAATTAGGCGCGAGAGGTGTATTATATTCGTCCAAGCTTCCTGATTTCAACCATGGCGTTGAGGTTTCCTAATTTTACAATATGCATAAACGCCCAATTTCACAGCTTGGTAACCCTAATAATCGCCCATGGTGAAATCGCGTATGGTGTACAAAAATTCAATCAAACTACATGGTTAGCTTCAGAAAGGTCTCATTAATATAAATCAATCAAAGAAGTGCAAGAATGATGCGTATAAATTGATGCACGAATACAAAAAATATGATGAACAGGGTTGTTTCGTGTTACCAATTCTTGAGGTTAGAAGCTATGATTTTGATCCAGGAACTTCCCTTGATGTCTCAGGAAGGTGATAGAATGGTTATTTCGCCTCGAAACCTCTTGGAATCCTGTTTTCAGTATTTGAGTTTTCTTGAAAAAATGCAAGGTTGTCTATGGCTTTTTGGGCACAGCCTCCAGTTCTTGGCATTAGGGTTATCATGTATATATATGTGTGAGTGTTTTAGGTCAACAAAATAAGCCAAATATCCATGGAATCAATGCTTTTGATTTTGTGATTTTGCATAATCTTTTCAAATCTTTTTATCATGAAACCTAGCCAATTTGCATGAAATCTTCCTTCTTTGGGCATGCACGTGATCTTCAATGAGTAATGAGTGATTGTCTTGCACAAAAAGATTTGAAAACCTTGTTTTGGTATTTTTCATATATTTTAATTAATTAAATGAATTATTAGCAATTAAAAATTCAAATAAATAAATAAAAATGATGAATAACTTCCCTTTGGGCCAAATGGTCGTGCACATGCTTTGGATGATGAATCTTGGAAGAAAATGTGGCCCATTAGCATTTTTAAGACATTTGAAGCAATGTTGACTTTTCAAAATACCCAAAAATTTCCAAACTTCCACAAGGCATATCTTGCTCAATTTTTAAGCTTTGCTCATGTTCTTGGACATTTTGGAAAGGTCTTGAAGTCCTATAACCAATGCCTTTGGTCCCATGTCATTTTGATTTACAAATCTCAAGTTATGGCCTTTGACTTAAAGTCCCTTTTTGTTGACTTTTGAAAATGACCTATAATGTTGAAATTGATAACTTTTTGTGAGAGCATTTCTTGGACTTGAAGTGTGAAGAGGACTTGTAGGAAATGTCTTTCTCTTCAAAATGAGCTTTGGATGGAATTTTTCTGATAATCCATGTGGAAGTTATGCCTTGGTCAAGTTACAGTTGACTTTTTCAACTGTCCAAATATGGAAACTTTTGCATCTTGAGACTTTTTGAGCCAAGCTTTGAGAATCATGATCAAGCATTGATCAAATGATGTTTATGGATTCAAAAATGAGATGTTGATAAAAAATTTGAACTTTTGACTGTCAAATGACCATTTTGCCCCTGCAGTTGACTGTAGGGCAATTAGGGTTTTTGACTGTGCAATTTTGTGCTGTAAGTCTTGAAACTTGGTATGAGGATGCTTGACCATGTTTATAGGCATGTGGGGCTTGATTGGACCCTTGGAAACTTCATTTTCTTTGTCAGAACCAAAACCCTAATTCTTGACTGTTAGGAGGCCCTTGAACTGTGCAACCTTTGGGGAGATTTTGAAGCATGCTCTTTGCAAATCTTGAAGAATATGGGAGGGCAAATTTTGGGGTACAACACTTAAGCAATGTGGTGAGGGTCAGCAAGTGCTTACCTTGCAGCTGGAAGAAGTTCTGTGAGCTGGAGTTAGCCTTAACTCTGATGACGTTCTGAACAGCTTCTTTAAATGGATGGATGAAGGGTATATAGTAGTATGAATACAGAAGTTATGGCAATTTCCAACGTGTGGGTCAGAAACTGTATGGGTGTTTTTTAGTCAAGAAATATTTTGAGAACAAATGGAGTTTGAAAGCAAGGGATCCAAAGTTAATGGTTTGTATGCTGTGTTTACAGTTTTTGAAACTCTAGAAATTTTGGGCAGGGATTCAAGGTTTTTTTTCTTGCTCAAACTTTCTCTCTCTTTTTTCATCAATTTTCTCTGGGCCCCTTTCTCAGTGACCAATGGAATTCTATTTATAGGCAAATCTTTGTGGTTTTTTTTTTAAAATGTCAAGTGGCGCCAACTTTATACACTAGATGCTGACTTGCTCTTGAAGCAAGTTCCAAAAAGGTATGATGGCTGACAGTTTTTAGCTTAGGCTGGAGTAGCAGGCAAGGATTAAGGAAAAGTGAACCTATAAGCGAAATGTAGCGCATGGGCCCTTACCTAATCCTGCACAAAAGTATTTATACCCTACACGTGGAGAGATCCTTTGGACAAAGACTCAAAAGTGGTTGTGAGCATTAATGAGCATTAAATAACGATGAGATTTGTCAAAAATCAGAAATCTTGTAATGTGAGATTTTGCATCATTGCTTAACTCTGGGTCAGAAATTCTATTTAGGACAAACATCCAACTTCTAATCTTCTTACTTTGTATCATGTTGCCTCAGCAAGCTCTGAAGGATCCTCAGGCTTTCCAGTAAATTTCTTTGATTTGCCTATTAAAACTTTGAACTTAGAGATTCTGCTTCAGTGTAGCACCCAATCTTATGACCCTCTTACCTTTTGGTTCCAGTATGTTCTGAAGGAGCTTTCAGGCTTCGTACTACACTTTATTGCCTTCTTTGCATTACTCTAGCAAACTCTGGCTGAACTTGCGTAGATGCTGAAAAGCCATGTTCTGACTAAAGATTATGTGCTGAACCACACTTACAACTTCTGACTACTCCTTCCTAGAGGCTGGCTCAGAAGTTCTGAAGTGTCATTTTTCTTAAATACTTTAGAAAAATTCTAAGTATTTAGAATTTAACTTTTCCAAGGTAAAATTTGACTTTTGAACTTCTTGGTGAAACAAACTTCATATTCTAACATGTCTTGATGAAATATGATTTTTGAGATTTGATTTTGATCCACAAGCCAAAGTTTGACTTCTCAGCATGTAAATGACCATTTTGCCCTTGTAAATGGCTTTCTTGGAAAGAAATGATAATTCAAGGCTTGGATTTGTATAAGAGAAAACTTTGAGAATCCAGGGTGATTTCTTGAGAAATGAGAGGGAAAATTTTGAGGTACAACACAGGGGCACAACCTTGGCTCATGTTTTGGTGGACACCCGGTCATCTCTGAATTTATTGCCTAAAAAGGCTCTTGACAGGCTTGACTGCGAAGGATTGACATTGAAGCCAAGCAATATAGTAGTGAGGGCTTTTGACGGCTCAAAAAGGATGGTGCATGGGGGAAGTGGATATCCCCATAAGGGTTGGAACCCAAACATTTTACTTAACTTTTTATGTAATGGATATCCGCCCTTCATATTCCTGCTTGCTAGGAAGACCGTGGATTCAAAATGTTGGCGCTGTTACTTCTACGTTACACCAAATGATGAAGTATCCAATTCAAGGTAATATTATCACCATTCATGGAGAAGAAGAGTATATGATCAGCCATCTCAATTCCTTCAGATATGTGGAGTTAGATGATGAATTTATTGAAACTCCATTCCAACACTTTGAAGAAGTCCTGCAAGATATAGCAGTAACCAGGGTTGTTTCCAAGATCACAAGGCCTCCACTCAAGATGTCGTCTTTGAAGGATGCAAAAGCAGTTATAGAAGAAGGTGGGTGCACTATCTAGGGACAACTCCCAGATATCCCATACAAATCTGACAAGTTTGGCCTAGGTTTCACTTCAAGTGCTCAGAAGGTTGTACGCTGCACTCGTGCTGGAGGACCACCCCTGAAGATCAGCAAAAACGTGAGGTCAACACGGTAGAGGATGATGAAGATGGCTACCACCTAGAGGATTGGATCTTCCCAACTGTCAGTGGATGGATCAACAATTGGGAGGCTAGAGATTTTGTCCCGATCACTTTTATCCCACAGTAATTTGTCTTTACATTTTGTTGGATTTGTAATATTAAAACATTTCAAACTCTTAAAACTTTGTGGCTTACCCGAGGCACAACGGTCCATTTGTAAGGGTTATTATCTCATCTCTATATGATATCAATGAATCCTGGACGTTTTGCATACAAAATTTGTGCTCATTGTTTTTATTTTTACATTTTCCATTTCTTTCAAAGATAGCTATACCCTTACACACACTCACACTCACAATGCAGGTCTACATCCATTCGGGATCCCATGGGTAACGGTTCTGATATGGCCTTCTGTGACTCGAAAATATAATCTACCAAGCCGAAGACGAATGTGAGGAAGATTGTGAAGTACCAGGGGAACTTGCCAGATTGCTACAACAAGAAGAGATAACCATTCATCCCCACGAGGAACCTGTGGATACAATCAACCTAGGTACCGAAGAAGAAAAAAGAGAGGTCAAGGTGGGTGCCAATCTGGAACCCAGTGTCAAGGAGCGGTTGATTCAGTTGTTACACGAGTATGTTGAGGTCTTTTCCTGGTCGTATGAAGACATGCCAGAACTTGATGCAGATATTGTGGTACATCGTCTACCTACAAAAGAGGATTGCCCACCGGTAAAATAAAAAGTTCATCGTATGCGACCTGACATGTCCGAGAATATTAAAGCATAAGTCATGAAGAAATTCAATGCTAGATTCTTGGTCGTCACCTCCTATCCGCAATGGGTTGCCAATGTTGTTCCCGTGCCCAAAAAGGACGGCAAGGTACGAATGTGCATGTACTACAGAGATTTAAATAGGGAAATCCCTAAGGATGATTTCCCACTTCCCCAAATTGATATCCTAGTTGACAATACTGCACAATACAAAGTGTTTTCCTTCATGGACGATTTCTCATGTTACAACCAAATCAAAATGGCACCTGAGGGCATGGAGAAATCAACATTTGTCACACAGTGGGGCACATTCTGCTATAAGGTTATGCCATTCGGACTGAAGAATGCGGGGGCAACCTATCAACGTGCCATGGTAGCTCTATTTCACGACACGATACATCATGAAATAGAGGTCTATGTGGACGACATGATAGCTAGATCTCAAACAGAAGAAGAGCATCTTGATCATTTACAGAAACTGTTTGAGAGATTGAAGAAGTACAAGCTGAGGTTGAACCCAATTAAATGCACGTTTGGAGTAAGGTCTGGTAAGCTCCTAGGCTTTGTCGTCAGCAATAAGGGTATTGAAGTTGATCCTGCCAAAGTAAAAGCGATACAAGAGATGCCTGCTCCTCATACTAAAAAGGAAGTTAGAGGATTCTTGGGACGTTTGAACTACATTGCCAGATTCATTTCTCACCTGACAACTACCTGTGAACCAATCTTCAAACTATTGAAGAGAGATCAAGTAGTCAAATGGAATGATGAATGCCAAACTTCTTTCGACAAGATCAAATAGTACCTGCAAGAGCCTCCTATTTTGATGCCACCAGTCGAGGGAAGACCGTTGATTATGTATATAACTATTTTAGAGAATTCAATGGGGTGTGTGATGGGGCAGCATGACAAGTCTGGCCGAAAAGAGCACGTTATTTATTACCTGAGCAAAAAGTTTACCAACTATGAAACAAGATATTCACTGCTCGAGAAAAATTGTTGCGCTTTGGCATGGGCTGCTCGCCGGCTAAGACAGTATATGCTGACCATACTACCTTGTTGATATCTAAAATGGATCCAATAAAATACATCTTCAAGAAACCTGCTCTCTCTGGGAGAATAACGAGACGGCAGATGATCCTAACAGAATATGACATACAGTATACTACCCAGAAGGCAATAAAGGGCAATGTACTAGCCGATCACCTTGTTCACCAAGTTGTGGAAGACTACCAGTCCATAAAGTTCGAATTCCCGGATGAAGACATCATGATGGTAAACAACTGTGAAGAATTCAGGCCATATGACGGACCTGAACAAGGATCTCGATGGACCCTGGTTTTTGATGAGGCATCTAATGCACTCGGAAATGGTATTGGTGCAATACTCATATCTCCTGAAGGGTGTCATACTCCCTTTACGGCAAGACTCTGTTTCAACTGTACAAATAACATGGCGGAATATGAAGCGTGCATCTTTGGCCTCAAAGCTGCCATAGACTTGGGGATTAAATCTTTGAATGTATTCAGAGATTCAGCTGTGGTTATCAGCCAGATCAAAGGGGAATGAGACACCAAACACCCTAACCTTATCCCTTACAAAGAACATGTTTTGACATTTCTCCCACACTTTGAGAAGATTACCTTCGAGCACTTCCCGCGAGAAGAAAATCAGCTAGGAGACGCACTAGCCACAATGTCATCTATTTTAAACTTAAATGGGAGAACGAGGCTCCCCAGATCACCATTGAACAAAGGGATGAACCAGCACACTGTCACGAGATTAATACTGAAGAAGTAGTGGACCAGCCTTGGTTTCACGAAGTCAAGAGGTATCTCGAGGTTCAAGAATATTCTGAAGGAGCTTCAGTCAATGATAAGAAGTTCTTAAGGAGATTCTCTGCTAAATTCTTCCTTAGTAATGGAATTCTTTACAAACGCAACCATGACTTTGTGTTACTTCGGTGTGTAGACAAGGTTGAAGCTGAAAGAATCATGGCTGAGTTACATGAAGGCACTTTTGGCACCCATTCCAGTGGACATACGATGGCAAAGAAAATCCTACAGGCAGGATATTATTGGTCTACCATGAAAGCCGATTGCTATCAACACTCTCGAACCTGCCATAAGTGTCAGATTTATGCTGACAAGGTGCACGTACCTCCGGTTCCTCTGAATGTCTTAACGGCTCCTTGGCCCTTTGTTATGGGATTGATATGATTGGGGAAATCAAGCCAACAACCTCCAATGGAAACCGCTTCATCCTAGTGGCCATTGACTATTTTACAAAATGGGTGGAGGCAGCTTCTTTCTCTTCCGTTACCAAGAATGTTATCGCCCGGTTCATCAAGAAGAATCTCATATGTTGTTACGGTATCCCGGAGAGGATCATTACAGACAATGGTACAAAGATGAATGGTGTTGTCGAAGCCGCGAATAAGAACATTAAAAAGATCATACAGAAAATGACAGTCACATACAAAGACTGGCATGAGATGCTACCATTCGCTCTCCACGGATATCGTACCACAGCTCACACATCAACCGTGGCAACACCCTATTCTCTGGTTTACGGCATGTAAGTTGTCTTGCCTATTAAGGTTCAGATGCCCTCTCTGAGAATTATGAAAGATGCAGGGTTGAATGAAGACGATTGGATCCAGACTTGACTTGATCAACTAAACTTGATTGATGAGAAAAGGCTTACTGTTGTCTGTCATGGTCAAATGTATCAATAACGGATGATTAAGGCTTTCAACAAAAAGGTCATACGACAAGTATATCAAGTTGGATATCTGGTGATCAAGCGCATCATACTATCGCAAGGTGATCCCAGGGGAAAATGGACTCCTACATACGAAGGACCATTTGTAATCAAAAACATATTCTCTGGTGGCGCAATGATCTTGACCACCATGGATGGTGATGACCTGCCGCACCTTGCAAACATAGACATAGTCAAAAGATACTACGCGTAAGAAAACCGCTAGGTTGACACACCTAGGCAAAACGAAGGAATCCCAGCGAACCAAAAAGGTTTGGGCAAAAATTAGGGATAAAACAAAAAAAAGAATTTATACACCCGGCAAGTTGAAACCCCGAAAAGGCGGCTTGGGCAAAAAAGGGTATCCCGGTGGACTGAAAACCCGAAAGGGCGGTCCAGGCAAAAGTTAGGGAATTAAAGTGTATGAATATGTCCCTTTGGACCACCTTACGAACAACCTGCAAACTCAGAGGTTCTGATCAATTCAATCAACTTCAGACAAGGCAACAAGTAGACAAGATGCTCATAGACACAAAGGCTATAGCAGAATGGGAACCCCATGGGATTACTACACATAGCTATGTTTTCTTTGTATCAAAATTTTCATTTTTTTTGCGATGACAATCTCTTACTAGAATGTTTGTCTCATTGTACAAATGTACTTACTCAAAGTCAATACAAAGATATCCCTTTTAAAGTGCAAAACTATCTGTTTTTTCTTTACTCTTATGTTTTGTTTACAAAAACGTCCAATGATTCATTTTTGAACATATGCATTTGAACATAATTATTGTTTATAAATAAATAAAATAGAAAGACAATCACTGATGGCTTTAAGAGATAGGGAAATATCTCTAAGTTATTTCCATAAAATCCCCCGCAGTGTGCAGTTTAATCCCCATCGGAACAGAGCTACCAGTTATCAATCCCCAGTAGAAGTCGTCAAATTTCTCTGAATTCCCCAGGCAGGATATTTTCAAACAGTACACGACATTCCCCTTACAACAGAGTTTATTTCTCTAAAGGGAAATTCATCAGCACTTCAACTCCACAACATGGAGACTTATACTCCATATCCTCAGCAGCAGTCAGAGATTTATTTTTCCCAATCCAACAGCAGTGCAACAAACTAGCTCACATACGCATACATCGCATCCATATATCATAAACATTAATAACGCGAATGCATTATACTATGCATTTCATACAACATAACATTGCATATTATCTAACATTTTATCTTTTTCAAGATAAGATTAATCAAACAGCTACCATTAACAATGTCCAAAGTCCTCAGATACAGTTCATATACGCTCCAAACACGGATGCCATCCTGATACCCATTCAGATTCAACTTTTCAGATACAGTTCAGATACGCTCCAGACACGAATGCCATTCTGATACTCATTCAGATCCAACTTTCAGATACGGTTCAGATACGCTCTAGACATGGATGCCATTTTGATACTCATTCAGATTCAACTTCTCAGATACAGTTCAGATACGCTCCAGATAACAGATGCCATTCTGATACTCATTCAATTCTCAACTTCCAGATACAGTACAGATGCGCTCCAGACACAGAGGCCATTCTAATACTCATTCAGATTCAGCTTTTAGATACAGTTCAAATACGCTCTAGACATGGAGGTTATTCTGATACTCATTCAGATTCAACTTTCAGATACAGTTCAAATACGCTCCAAACACGGACGCCATTTTGATACTCATTCAGATTCAACAATCACATTTCTATGGCATCTACAAGCCCATCTCCAACATCTTTCTATCACCTCTCCAAATGGCATCTTTAAGCCCATTCCCTCAACCATCACATCACCGAGTGCAAATTTTTGGGCACTCTAGTGTCCAATCATCTTCCACCTTCGAGTCACGAATGGTAAAACTTGCCAATCTAACTCTTCAGGTATAAGAAGATTGAACAGGGGCAGTTGTTGTACCCCAAAATTTTCCCTCTCACTTATCAATAATTTTCTCACAAGATCTCCTTTGGCTCAAGACTGCACTAGGGTTGATCAGCTCAAGACACCTCCTTAGGCACTGATGACCAAAATTAGGGTTTGAGTTTGCACAAGGACATTTGAGCTTCCAATGCCCCATATGAATTTCATGGATCATTATGGACCCTCAAGATTACTCATGTCAAGTTTCAAGCTTTGAATCACATTTTTGCTCAGTCAATTGAGCAATTCACCTAAAAATCAATTGTATTGGGGAAAAAGTCAACCATGGCCAATTTATAGTCAAACTTTATAATTTTTGATCCATACCAACATTTTAAACTTATATGTATTATTTGATCAAGTTTGGACCACAACTCCTCAAGAAATTTGATCAAATCTCCAAAAGGGCAAAATGGTCAAAATTGGGGTTTTCACTAGGAAAGGGCAATTTCTGATTTTTGACCTAGCATATGGTCAATTGGTCTAAGGCATGATCTCAAGAGTACAATTGCATCATTTTGACCTAATGGCATGGTTCAAAACATTGCAAGTCCATTGGATTGACAAATGAGTTTTTCAGTCAACTGATCAAAAGTCAATTGTATACTGCAAAGTCAAACTTTGACTTTTTGGTCAAATTCAAGTGCCAAAGATCATAATTCATCAAAACATGTCAAAATATGAAACTTATTCATCAAGAAATCAAAAATTCAAGATTTAATTTTGAAAAGTCAAAATTTCTAAACTTAGAAATTTTTCTGAGTGTTGGAAATTTCATGTTTTTTCATAACTTTGAACAAAATTTTCACCATGATGCGAGATGATTCAAGAGAAACTCCCAACATGAAAGTTGTAGATCTTCATGAAATCTACAAATTTTCTTAACACAACTCCTTCCAAAAGTTCTTGGATCTCAAGTTATAATTTTAAGAACATGTGGTCATGAAACAAAACACTTAGTAAAATGTTTGCCCTAATTTGGTCAAGATTTTGACTCAACTTCATGGCACTTTTTCATGTAGTTCCAAGGGGAATATTCAAAAGAAATTCAAATATTGGTTGTAGAGCACATTACAAGCTTTCTAAAATGTCTAAGAACTCCTTGAGATCATTCTTGAGTAGGGAGAATAGAAGAGATGAAGTTAGGGTTTTCATACTTGAATTACAAGTCATTTTGTGATGAACAAGAATTCAATTTCAAACCTATGCTGCACAATTTTATTTTGCAAGCCTCTAAACCTCAAGATATATCCATAATCAGAAGATTACACTTGCTTTTGAGCTATTATCCACTTGATTCAAGCTTTGTCCAAGTAAATTTTCCATTAATGAAACAAAGTTCACACTTCCATTTTGGAAAAGTGACTTTAATCACAAAGTCAACTTGTATGGAGTTTTGCACCTGTTCTTTCTGCACAAGCATGCTATATAAACTCAGAACAAATATGTTTAAAGTTGCAAGCCACCCTACAAGACATGTACCTTGCATTGAAACCATGTTTTTCAAGATAACTTCAAAAACAAGTCAGAAACTCATAAAATGTGATATTTGTTTTCTAGCCTCCTCAAGTCCTCTAACCTTTTCCATATATTTATACAAGTGCATTGCAAGCTAACACAAGAGGAAACAAGTCCTAAAACTCCCCAAAACCAGAAATTGCCATACAAGCACAAAAACTTGTCATTTCTGATTTTTGGAACCCAACTTCAAATCCCCTCGTGCGTTTCTTGGCCAAACCTTCCACAAAGCTTCTAATACACATATAGAAATTATCCCAACCCCTATTTTAAAACTGTAAAACCATTTACACCATTCCCCATTTTCAAAAACAGGGCATTGCACATTGACTTCTTCAGCTTGATTCAAGAACTCTCAGCCAAAGTAAGCTTTGCAATAGCTTCCTGGAGATGCAAGGAAGCTCACCCAATCATCAAAACACTTTGAAAGTAGCTCTAACTCAAAATACGATCTCCAGCTGCAAGGTGAGTTTTCTGACTTTTCATCTCATTATTTAGGAATTGTTAGGTCTTGATTTATGAAGATAAAATGTAGATAACTTTGCCACGAAGCTGTACATATCCATAGTTTGCATTTATATGGCCCGGGCTTAGAGAATTTTAGAGTTGAAGTTTTTCTGAAATTTTTAGATTTTAAATTAGGGCCAGAAAAATTCTCATTCATCTTTGACTGTTAGCTTAAGTTATTTATATGGTTGGATTCGTGGGAAGAAATGCCACAACTTTCATGTTTGAACTTTTCATTTTTGTTGAGAAATGAAGAAGATACATGTCCTTTGGCTGGAGGTTGAAGATGAAGTGTATTCAGGGCGCGTTTTGTGTTATGTATTTATTGTTTTAGTTATATTAACAGATGTATCACCACCCCAGTGGTTAAAGCGCGCGCCTGTCACCCTTAGGTCCTGGGTTCAAGCCACAGCGTGATCTTTTGCATTTTTCACTTATTTTTTTGACATTTTTGTGCCTTTTTTTACAGCGCCTGGGCCCTTATGCTGGGCCTTCCATTTTTGCTGACTCTTAACCCCAGTTTCACTTTTGCACCCCCTAGCCAATTATTTTCTTTATTTCATTTTCTTTTTTTATTTTATTTTCATTTCATATTTTCTTTTATTATTTTCACTATTATTATTATTATTATTATTATTATTATTATTATTATTATTATTATTAATAAAAATCCAAAAATATTTTTATTTATTATTTACACATATATATTTTATTTTATGTTTCTTATAAAAAACAAAAGGGCTAAAAATACTTTCTTAAATAAATTAATTTCCTTTTTGTTAATAAATATTTAGACATAGGTTTAATTATTTATTTTCTTAGTTAAGATTAATTTAGAACTTAGGATTATTTTGATTAATTAATTTTCATATTACTTTTATTTAACTTAAAATATTTTCATAAAAACCCTAAAAAACATTTTTAAGTTAATTTCCCTCCTAATTAATTTATTTTTTAGATTTTGTTTATTTTTTCATTAATCATCTCACTTAATTAGGTCAAAACCCTTTCATAAAAAAAACAAACAAAAATCATATTTCTTTACATTCATATTCTTGCATTTTTTATCTTTAGTTTTGTACATTTGTTCAATTTCAATATGGTTGTAATAGACTAATTAGGTTTAAATTCTTGTAATCCTCATTCATGAATTTGTACACCCCCTCCCCACAAATGTTGTAATAGCGTAGTAACTTTAAATTTTGCAATTTATCGCTTTTATATAACATGCTAGTAATTAGGGTTTGTATAGAAAAACTAAAACCAATACTTAGAAAACCCTAATTCAAGACAAAAACAAGCATGAAAATGATACACTTGCACATAAACACCCCTAGGGTTATTCTGCATGGTTGCCTTATATAAAATGGTCATATTACACATGTAAGTTATCTTAGCAAAAACAAGCAAATACAAGATCACAGTCCCTCGATGACGCTATCTAAGTTGCCTTATAAATGATCTTAGTCCCTCAAAAATAATGCTAATATACCTTGAAACATTGCTATCATGGCTATACAATGACCCACGCCCGTCTCGATTACATCCAAAGATAGGGTTGCTTACCAAATCAATGGTAAGACAACAATGTTAAAGGAAAAGAAAATGAACAAGAAAGACATTTGAGTAGGTAGATTGCTCCTAATTACTTGCACCATTTCAAAACAAACATCCTTTCTATTTTCAAAAACAAACACCTATACTTTCAAAACATCTTACAAAACTTTAAAAAAAATTCAAAAGATCAACATCTTTGTATACATTCTTACGAACAAGAATCATTACAAAGATTTCCTAAACAATGGCCTCTTTTATAAAATACTTTCAAAAACCACATCAAGCACGATTTCAAACAAAAAGCAAATGATCTAGCAAGTAACTAAGAGCCCATGGATAACCATGGATGAAAAGGGTGCTAATACCTTCCCTTTTCATAATCTACCCCAACTCAAGAAACAATCTCAAAGGTCTTTCCTGTGCTTTTTCACCTTTCCTTTTGGATAAAAGAAAAGTCAGTGGTGACTCTTGCTAACCACAACATTTGAAATCAAATGTAAAACCTTCAAGTCAGTTCTCCCACGGTATCACAACAAGCATCTTTGAGATTTAGTCTTGTTGTCACACCTTGACTTATATCACCGATGACTTTATCGATATGATGATCTCTATGAGTCCTCCACTCCTTTGGTAGATAATTGAAGTTTGATTCTTGTTGAGATGTTTCTTCTTGTTGAATTGGTTGATCCTTATTGACATCTTTGGAAGTATTTTCTTGAGGAACTTCTAATATTTCATCATCATCATCATCATCATTACAAACAATATTATCCCCCTTCATCGGATTTTTCATCAAACTTACCAAGGTTATCTTTGTCGTTATTTAGGACAATGCATTTGAAACCGAAAATGTGAAAGAAAGTAATGTTTGGTTTCCTTCCTTTGAAAAGTTCATATGGAGTTTTCTTCAAGATTGGTCTTATGTTAACTCTATTGCTAACAAAACATGTCGTGCTCACCGCATCCTCCCAAAAATATTATTGAAGATTTGAATCGCTAAGCATCGTTCTTGCAAGCTCTACAAGAGACATATTCTTTCTTTCCACTACTCCATTTTGTTTAGGAGTCCTTGGTTCCGAGAAGTTATGAGATATTCCATGTTCTCCACAAAATTCTTCAAATAGAGCATTTGGAAATTCTCTGCCATGATCACTTCTTATGGAGGCAATTGTTAAAGACTTCTCATTTTGAATTTGTTTAGCATACTTCTTGAACGCCTTGAATGCATCACTTTTCTGCACTAAAAAGAATGTCCAAGTATATCTAGAGAAATCATCAACAATAATCAAAGCATATACATTACCTCTGAAACTTCTTGTTCTTGATGGACCAAATAAGTCCATATGCAACAATTGTAGTGGTCTTGTAGTAGACACTACATTCTTAGATTTGAAAGTTGATTTTGTTTGTTTTCCTTTTTGACATGCATCACAAAGTCTCTATTTGACAAAATTTCTCTTGGGCAGCCCATTTAAAATATCATGCTTGATTAATTTATTCAAGTGTTCCATTTGAATATGATCAATTCTTTTGTGCCAAAGCCATGAATCATCGTTGTTTTCCATGAGACATTTTACCTTCAAAGATGGATCATCAAGGGAAATCATGAATATATTATTAATTCTTTTACCTTTAAGTATAACCTCATGTGTGACTTCGTCTTTTATCAAGCATTCATCTTTGGTGAACTTGATCTTGAAGCCTTTGTCACAAAGTTGGCTAATACTAAGAAGATTGTGCTTTAGTCCTTCAACATAAAGAACATCCTCAATGGATGTGAAAGGTGGAGCACCAACTTTGCCTTTGCCAAGAATTCTTCCCTTATTATTGTCTCCATAAGTGACAAAACCCTTGGCCTTTAGTACTAGATTTGAAAATTGGTTTATGTCTCCCGTCATATGCTTTGAACAACCACTATCAAGATACCAAAGATTTCATGTGGTCTTCAAGTATACCTACAAAAAAAAATTAGGTTTTATTAGGTACCCAAGTTGCTTTGGGTCCTTCATAATTAGTACCTTTCTTTACCCACACATAATTCCCACTTGCCACACTAAAGTTTCTAACATAGCAAGCATTAGGTGTATGGACTTTAATAACACAATAAAAACAAGTAGGTTCAAAGTTGCTTCTATATCTAGAAGGATAAGATTTCTTCTTAGGAAATGTTTTCTTTTTAGGATAATGATGAACCACTTTAGGTTTTTTCACTTTCTCTTTGGATGATTGATCACTAGCCTTAACAAAGATAGTTTTATTAGAACTTGGTTTTGAAAACTTTGAATATCCAAGTCCACTTTTATCATTGGAATGTCTTTATTGGCTAAGAACATCTTCCAATCCAATTTGACCTTTTTCATATCTTTTAATAACTATTTTTAATTGGACAATTTGGAAAGAGAGTGATTCACAATTTTTGCATACAAAATTCTGTTTTTGTTCATCACTTAATTTTTTTTTCTTCTTTGAAATCTTTTTCCATAGTTTCACATTTTTCTTCTAGAGATGAAATTTGTTTCTTTTGAGATGAAATAGTTTTATACAGAATTTTGAATTCATTTAATAGTTCATATATAGCACCTCGTGTATCACTATCAAAAAGAGAAAATTCATTACTAACCTCATCATCTTCATTATCGGAATGGTGTGAGGCTATCAATGCTAGATTTTCACTTTCATCACTATCGGAATCAAAGGAAGAACTTATTTCATTATCCTCCCATGCAGCATAGGCCTTTTTGTTCTTGAGTTCCTTTTTGCCTTTGTAGCCACCTTTCTTGGAGAGTTTCGGACAATCCGGTTTTATATGACCTTGCTTACCACATTCATAGCATGTGACTTCTTGTGTTGATGTGGAAGCTTCCCTTTTCTTAAATTGTTTCTTCCTTTTTGCATGAGAAAATGATTTGTCATTTATACCAAAGAACTTACCAAGCCTTTTAACAAGAAGCATGAAATTTTCATCTTCTTCCGGATTGTCTTCCTTTTCAACTTCCTTGGAATCAATCTTTAAGGTAATATTCTTGGATTTCTTCTCTTGATTTTCATGCTTTTCAAGTCTTCCGAGTTCTGTTTCATATTCTTGAAGTTTTCCAAACAATGTTGCGGAAGTCATTGAAGAAAGACTTTTCTTTTCCGAAATTGTCGTTACCTTTGGTTGCCATTCCCTAGTTAAGGATCTAAGTACTTTCCGATTTAGTTCATCATTCGTCAAAGTCTTACCAAGAGCACTCAGATGATTTGTCAAGTGCACGAATCTCTTTTGCAAGTCAAGGATGGTTTCTTCGGGCTGCATTCGAAATAGCTCATATTCTTGACTCAAAGTATTTAGTCTTGATCTTTTAACTTCAACAATTCCTTCATGAGTTTGTACCAAGGTATCCCATATTTCTTTCACTGTTTTGCATGCCGAGACACAGAAGAATTAATCCATGATAAGTGCACCTTGAAGAAGATTGATTTCCTTTTTATCATAGAGGACCTTTTTCTTATCATTTTCATTCCATGCAGCTTTAGGCTTTGATGATCCAGCACCATTGATCACCGCTATAGGAATAAATAGACCATTCTCGACGGCATCCCATATTTCTTCTCCTTGTGCTTCTAGATGTGCCTTCATGCGTATTTTCCAGAAGTCAAAATATTCACCACAAAATAGAGGAGGCTTGTTGTTACTACCACCATCTCTGAAAACGGGATTTTGATTCGCGGAAGCCATTCTAGATCTTTTAGGAACAGGTTACCTGTAACCTGCTCTGATGCCAATTGTAAGTACGAAGTGCGCCTAAGAGGGAGGTGAATTAGGTACTTTAAAATTTTTCTGGTTTTAGTGATGATGGATATTATTTTTCTGGTTTATTGTGAGTTTATGAAAGATTAAAATGAAGAAAAATAAAGAGACACAAGCGATATATCCTGGTTCCCCTCACAGTCCGAGAGTACTCCAGTCCCCTTTCAACATGAAAGAGATTTCCATATAGTTGACAAACTTAAATAAGAACTACCAAAACCAAGAACAACCCTCTTGGACCAAGAACAATCCTCTCAGATTTTCACTATGTCAACAATGAGAACAATCCTCTCAAGGTGACCTTACTTATATCCAACAATCCTGGAAAAACAAGATTTCAAAATCACTTGAACTTATTTTCAACAATCCTGAAAAATAAGCAAGTATAGCAATATTTGATTTGAGTGAGTTTGTGTAGCAATGATCACTTTGAGTGATTTTATCAATGGATTGATATTCTCTTCCAATAACAATAGTATACAATGACCCAAGATATATAATGCTCAAAGTTTTCTGGTTGACAATATGTGAAAGTGTACAGAAAACTTGTGTATGAAAGTCTATAAAAGCTTGAGTTCGATTTTTTGAAAATTCAGAAAATATGATTGGAAGAGGTATTTAAAATGATTTTGAAAATGAGTATTTATATGTTCATAGCACCCTTTTGAAACAGCATATAATTCTGCAAATGAATCATGAACAATTCCCAAGATTAAGTGAAAGTTTTCCATGAAATGGTGTTATGAACATGCATGAGTAAAGCTATTGTTTTTCAAATTCGTTCAGCATATAATCGACTGCACCCTTGTGTAAATCGATTGCACGAGGTTTCAACAGCTAAAAATTTCAAATATTTTGAGTGAGCAGTCGATTGCACAAGTATGTAAATCGATTGCACTTGAAGTCAGTAGCAAAAATTGATTGAGAGCAATCGATTGCACAAACATGCAAATCGATTGCACTTAGAAACGGTAGCTAACACTTTGAAAACGTGAAGCATGTAACCGATTGCACCAATATGCAAATCAATTGCACATAAGTAAAAATTGATTTTTTGCTTAGAAAACTTGAGAAAAAGTTTGGACAAGATAAAATATTTCTTTTGACCATTGAGCATCTATATCTTAAGTTCAAAGTAAGTATTATCATTATATCTTGAAATTTGCTAAGTGCTTTAACCAAAGACTTTATCTAAAGATGCTTTTAGCTTGATCAATAATCTTTGACTTCTTGTTAAAATGGTTTGTCTTCATCAAAATAAAAGTGCATTTGAGAAGCTTGATTTTACATTTCTCACGTGCCTCAAGACTTTCCTCTTTCATGATGGGTTCAGACATTTGAGTCTCAATAATTGTTTTTCCTTCTTGTGCTTAACCCTTTTAGCTTTGTCAGTCATGACAGGACTCGTCACTGACTCTTCTCCATTTTACTGCATCAATCACATCATCTCAAACAATAATTAAACTAAAACATAAAAAATTTTAACTGGGCTTCTTCCTAATAACATGGTTTTATAGTCTTATAGCCTAGCCATGAGAAAATTAAGATTGATAAAGCAAATTCATAGTGAACTTTGTGTTGTCTAAGGAGCCACCACGATAAGTCTTCATCCTTTGACCATTCACTTTTAAAGTTTCACGTGTTCTTTCATTCAAAAAACCCACAACCTCGTGGGGATAAATCTTAATTAATTTAAAAGGGCCAGACCATCTAGACTTAAGTTTTCCAGAAAAAGTTTCAGTCTATAGTTTAAAAAAAGACCAAGTTGTCCTTCAAGTAATTCTCTTTTCATACTTTTGCTATCATGCCACCTCTTGGTCTTTTCTTTATATAATTTAGCATTTTCATAAGAGAACAGCCTATGTTCCTCCAGCTCATTAAGTTGAAGCATTCTAGTTGGGCCACTTTTAGACAAATCAAAATTAAGTGTTTTGGCTGCCCAAAAATCCTTGTGCTCTAACTCAATTGGCAAGTGCATGCCTTTCCATAGACAAGTCTGTAAGGATACATACCTAAGGGTGTCTTAAAAGTTGTTCTATATGCCTACAAAACATCATCCAAATGATTAGACCAGTCTTTTCTAGAGGGGTTAACAACTTTTTCCAAAATTCTTTTTTATCTCCCTATTAGAAATTTCAGCTTGCCCACTGCATTGTGGGTAGTAGGCCGAAGCAACCTTGTGTTTCATTTCATACTTTGCCATCAAATTTTCAAAGATTTTATTTCAAAAATGGGTTCCTCCAAACTAATTATTACTCTAGGGGTGCCATGGCTAGACACAATATTTTTCACCAAAAATTTGGTCACCACTCTAGCATCATTAGTTGGGGTTGTTACTGCCTTTATCCATTTAGAAATATAGTCCACAGCTACCAATATGTACAAGTTGCCAAAAGATTGAGGAAATGGCCCCATGAAGTCAATGCCACATACATAAAAAAGTTCAATTTCTAAGAAGTTGGTAAGAGGTTTTTCTTGCCTCATGGTGATATTCCCTACTATTTGGCACCTATAACGTTTCCTAAACAGTTCATGAGCATCTTTAAAAACAGAGAGCAAAAAATAACCTGATTGTAAAATTTTGGCAGCAATTCTGATTCCTCTAAAATGTCCTCCATAAGGAGCTTCATGATAGGCAGACAAGATATGTCCTGCCCCTGGTTGATCCACACATCTTCTTAGTAATTGATCATCACACATTTTGTAGAGGAAAATTTCATCCCAAAAGTAATTTCTGGTCATATGGAAGAACCTTTTCCTTTTCTGAGAATTGAACTCATGTGGAACCAATCTACTGACCAGGTAGTTGACAATTTCACCATACCAAGGAGTCACGGCTGTAGTTATCAGTAATATATTCTCATCGGGAAAATTCTCTTGAATTTCTCCACCACTTTTGTCTTGGACTTCTTTTGGTAATATTGACAAATGCTCAGCAACAAAATTCTCAACTCCCTTTTTATCTCTAATCTCCAGGTCAAACTTTTGTAGCAAAAGTACCCACCTTATGAGCCATGACTTGGCATCCTTATTAGCAAGTAGGTACTTGATGGAAGCATGATCAGTGTATACTATGACCTTTTTTCCTACCAAATAGGATATAAACTTGTCAAAAGAAAAGACAATAGCTAGTAACTCCTTTTCAGTTGTGGTGTAGTTGATTTGTGCTTCAATTAGAGTCCTACTAGCATAGTAAATGGCGTGGAACACCTTGTTATGTCTTTGACCAAGAACATCCCCAATGATAAAGTCACTAGCATCACACATTATTTCAAATGGTTGTGTCCAGTTGGGAGCCTTCACAATTGGTGCAGAAACCAAAGCTTTCTTCAATAAGTTGAAGGCATTCATTATGCCAAACAAGGGATTAGATAGCGCTTTTTTAGGCCTTTAACAACGCTTAAAAGCGCTGCTAAAACCTCCGTTGCTAAAGGTATAGACAACGCTTATGTAATTTCAAAAGCGCTGCTAAAGGTACCCCCTTTAGCAGCCCCTTTAGCAGCGCTTACACTTTAGACAGCGCTTTTAATGTGGAACTTTAGACAGCGCTTGGTAAAAGCGCTGTTTATTCCCCCCCCCCCCCCTTTAGAAGCGCTTTTCCTTATTATTTTTTAATATATTTTTTTCAATCACTTTAGACAGTGCTTTCATTAAAAGCGCTGTCTATCCCCCCCCCCCTTTAGCAGCGCTTTTCCTTATTATTTTTTTAATATAATTTTTTTTCTAACACTTTAGACAACGCTTCTCATTAAAAGCGTTGTCTATTCCCCCCCCTTTAGTAGCATTTTTCCTTATTATTTTTTTAAATATAATTTTTTTTTCATTTAAAATAAAACGCTGCCTATCAAATTTAATGTCACCATTTTTGCACCAGAATTTATAACTTCATTATAACATTTTAAACAACAACAACATCAATATACCACAATGAAACAATATTATAACAACATCAATATTCATCTCTTCAATCTTTTTTGCACAATATACACAACAACAACATTAGTATATACAACAATGAAATAAAATCAACAATGAATTACAAAATAACTCTATCTTCTACATCGAGCTGCACCTATATAACCTAAAACAAAATCAAAAAATCAAAATTCATACAAGTTACCAAATAACAACAACAAAAACAATAATATTGTAACACAACTATAACGACATATATTATATTCTCAAAACTCAAAGTTATACCTTATAATAAAACTCTCAACTCCATAACAAATTGGCACCAATCCTCCATAAGTTCATCCAATTGATCTTTTGAGTATGAAGCACACTTGAATTCATCAAAGTACTACATAATAATATAACATAGTATGATTTAATTAAAATACTAAGTCATTTTATGAGAAATATTAAAATAATTCCTAAGTTAGAAATTCATACCGTGGATGGAATCTCTAATCGGTCCAAAAGAATAGTTTCTTTCATAAACCTCAACATAAAATAACTGCAATCTACACCATTGCGCTGACGAGGACACTAGACATGGAAAGAAAATACGGATATACATCAAGATATACACCTTAACTTGTTTTATCAAGTATCATCGCTATATAATCAAAATTGTGAAAATCTATACCTCCACTTTGATCCAAAAATATTGTTGACTCTACTCCTTGGTACTTGAATATCTCTTTGTGCTCGAAAACTTTGTAGAATGCTATAATAAAATAATAACAAATATTTAGAACTATCGCACATAAATAATTAAATATACACAGCAATATTTTGGAACAATCCCACTTACGTGTCAATCGTCTTCTTCATATCTGGGTATGTTGTCCAATCATTGCCCAATGAATACAGATAATATACAATTTCTCTCACAGGATTAATTGCAACCAATAACCAGTGTCCACTGGAATATTAAACAAAGGTTAGATGGAAATTTTCTGCACAACGTTAAAAAACGAAAAATTATAATAGAGGAAATTTAGAATGAAAATCTTACTTGGGGCCAGTATTATATGGTAAAAAGAACAATTTTTCTGTATCTTTGCTGGCCATAAATAAACTGAGCACAAATGCTATTACTTCATCTGGTTTTGAGATGATTGACCTTGCGTGGACAATATTGGGATTTATGAAAGCGAATCTGGACTCCAATCCACGCGGGCGAATAAACTTGTTATATAGAAACCTTAAATAAAAACATCATTAACATTAATTATTCATTGAAATGAGTAAATAAATTCTGCAATTAATTAAACAAAGTTGATTGGAGTATACCTGATGTATGTATTGATAATAACGATGCCTAATGTCAAGTGTCCAGAAACTTCTTCCAAATCCTCCTTACCAATTGTTGTCATGCCTTCAGAACCATAAATCCCTTCATCCAGGGGTATAAGAGAAGTACCACCTTGCAAAATAGTTGTGAAGCTTATATATGTTTGAAGGCACGACCTATATTGTGAAGTAGTTTTCTTTCTAGCCCCGGTCCTCTTAGCAACACTCTTTGTTTCTGTGGGAATGTTGCTAATTACAGGCTCCTTACCCCTACTTACAACTTCAATCTCTTTAGCAGGAATAATCTAAATATCATAAAATTAGAGTGGTCAAGTATAGGACGACAAATTAACATTATCTAAGCATAAATATCATATAATTGTGTTGTACCTGTTTTTTTGCTGTCACTGACTCCTTTGGCCGCGTAATCCCTTTATCTTTTGGTTTGGGTTTTGTAGGAGTCTAACATTACCATGCAAAAAAAAATGTAAGTAAAACGAACGTAAAAAATTTGAGTACTAAAAGGTTCATAACAGTTTTAATTATACCTCATCATCTATGCGAGCGATTCTTGACGACCATGCAACAAACGCTCCTATTGCCTCTCCCACCAATGTTGCATCCGAAACTTCATCTGGGATTGGTAATAACGCACCCTCCTCTAAAGCAATATCAATCGATACTTTCAAATATCCAGAAGGGAGCGGTTTATGATGAAATACTTCTCCCAGAGTGTTATGGACTTTTCCCTTGCCAACCATGCGATAAGTTGGTGTCTCTAAAAAGAGTTGACAAGGTGAAATGCCCTAAAATCAATAATAAATATGACATCGTTAATGTGTATATATGTCAGTTAAATAAATTACACTAATTTAATTTCATAATAATATATGTAAGTACCTCGGGAATACTCGGTTGAGCTGCACAATTGACACTAGCTATGTCACTAGTTTCTTTAACACCCGGAGCTTCCCTTTCTGATTGGTACTGTCTTGCTTTTTCCTTCCTCAATTCAAGAACTTCAGCTTCTAATGCATCCAACCTTGCCTACAGTTCTTTATTGCTAGCAGATTTTGTCTTTGGGTTGTTCTTTTTCAAGGAGCTTGGAGTAACCCCATGTCCTTTACCCCTCACCCGACCAGAATACTCACGAACATCTAATGCTCGACTAAGTATGCTCCTGCAATCATTTGGTGGAGATGTAGACTGAGACAGACTCTCCTGAAATTCATATGAATATTGGAAAAACATGAATACTATATGTTAATAAAATTTTGATTTAATTAGAATTAATGTTATACTTACGCATTTTTCAAAATTTTGTTGTACATCTTCTTTAAGAACTCCATCCTTACCCACACGGGCAACCTTCCACAAAACATGCTCTGGAAGAGATGTTTCAGAACTACTCTCCTCTTTTAACTACACATTAACACAAAAAACAAGCTCAGTTATAACTCTTGATGAACAAGTATATCATTGCAATTTGTAAATACTTACTTTTTTTGTTCTAATCGTGCATATCCCAAACGCCCTTTTTTGTATGGATATGCGGGAGATGATGCTCTTTGACGATTTACGTCAATTACACTCTGAAATTTTGGGGTTTTCCGTTTGGCTTTAAAAACATCCCATTCTTTAACTGAAATCACATCTGCAAATTCTGCTGGACGCTCTGCATCAACAAAAAAATTTCGCCATCTCTAAGATATTTTCTATTTAAATATGTTCTAAACCCTCTTAGTATTTTGCCAGCCAATCCAAGACAATAATCTTTTATTGTGTCATCAATTTTGAAAGACCTCTACAAAAAACATACACAAAGTGCGTTAGTATAAGTAATTTAAAGACATAATTTAAAGTACATAATCGTAATTTAAAGACATAATTTAAAGTACCTGTATCTCACTCCAGATTTTGTTTTTAGCATTATCCAGCTTATCATCTCTCCACTCATCACAAGTTATTGAAATTTCTCTCCTTACAATTGTACCAATGTAACTTGTCAATTTAGAACCGTTAGGCTCAATTAATTGGTCATTTGGACTCCAATGCACATCGTATTTTATACCTCTATCTCTATCACGAATGATATTCTTCATAATAGTTTTTCCTCTTTTAATTTCTTTTTCCACTCCCTTACTGGATTTTCCTCCATCATTGTCTCCATCATTAATAGAATCATCGTGTGGGTGCTCCTCGTTACTAGCCATCTAACCTGTAATAAAGAAAAACATTAGTATCTAATGACAAATATTTAATTCCAAATATCTATTCAGTATATAAAATGACAAATATCAATTGAGTATATAAAATGACAAATATATCATTTATTAGAAGTTTGCTAAGTGTTAACAGGTATGGAGGAATATATATTACCTCTTTCACTAACATCTCTTTGTTTTCTTGGTTGGATTCCGAATTACTTGTCTCTTAAGAACGCGGATGGAGAGATTGATCCAAATTCCCTCATCATGATCTTTTCTGATATATGATTCATCCGCTGTAGTATTTTGATCTCGATCGTTTCTAATATACGACTCATTCTCAACATCAACATCACATTGATCCACACTTTTATCATCAATCACTTTCTTAGATAAAAGCACTATAGACCATTTCGTACTCTTCGGGTCTGACATAGAACACTTGTTTAGCTTGAGAGGCTAGAATAAAAGGCTCATCTTTGTACCCCACCCTACTAAGATCCACTTGCAAAAACCCTGACTTATCCATTCGTATGCCACTAGTATGTACCCACTTGCAACCAAAGATAGGAATCTAAAACTTCTCGTAATAAAACACCCAGATGTGATTGATAACCCCAAAATATGACAAATTTTCATATTTGGGCTTTAAGTCCTTCATACTAGAAATGTGCATTGCTTCACATACCATATTGACACCACTATTTTGCATAGTACTTTTCTCATCTTGTTCTTTGGTATAAAATGTGTATCCATTAATTCCGTATCCTCTATAAGAGAACACAATCGAACTTTGACCATATGCCAAACATCTCAACCTGTCTGATATTGAAGCGGGATATGAATGAAACTTTGAATATATATGATCCTTAAACCACTGTATAAAACTTTGATTGTGCTCTCGTACTATCCAATTTTCATTTCTACTTTGATTCTCACCTCGGAGTATAGCCTTGTGCATTTCAACAAACGGCTCAACCTCAGCGTCATTATGCGGAACATACAAATGCACTTGATCCCGTTCATCCCTTGATATTGTCACAATTTCATTTCCAATTAATTTTTTACCTTCTTTTTTTCCAAAAAAATGAGATTTGGGGAGTCCAATGGATTGCACATTGGATAAAAAATCAGTACAAAACTCAACCGCTTCTTCAACAACGTATCGCTCAACGATACAACCCTCTGGACGACTTCAGTTTTTCACGTACCCTTTTAATATTTTCATATAACGTTCAACATGGTACATCCATCTCATATAAGCTGGTTCACACAATTGTGTCTCTTTCAAAAGATGAACAATAAGATGTACCATAATGTCAAAAAATGATGGAGGAAAATACATTTCAAGATCACACAGAGTAATAACGATTTCTTTTTGTAATACTGGTAAGATCTCAGGATCGATCACCTTACTGCAAATTAACCTGGAAAAAAAACACAATTTAGTTATAGCGCTTCTTACTTTTTCTGGAAAAATAGAACGTATACCTATTGGTATAAAATGTTCCATTATGACATGGCAATCATGTTGTTGTACCCCAAAATTTGCCCTCCCATATTCTTCAAGATTTGCAAAGAGCATGCTTCAAAATCTTCCCAAGGGTTGCACAATTCAAGGGCCTCCTAACAGTCAAAAAACTAGGGTTTTGGTTCTAGCAAAGTAACTGAAGTTTCCAAGGGTCCAATCAAGTCCCACATGCCTATAAACATGGTAAAGCACCCTCATGCCAAGTTTCAAGACTTACAGCACAAAATTGCACAGTCAAAAACCCTAATTGCTCTACAGTCAACTACAGGGGCAAAATGGTCATTTGACAGTCAAAAGTTCAAATTTTTGGTCAACATCTCATTTTGAAGCCATAAACATCATTTGATCAATTCTTGATCATGATTTTCAAGGCATGGCTCAAAAAGTCTCAAGATGCAAAAGTTTCCATATTTGGACAGTTGAAAAAGTCAACTGTAACTTGACCAAGGCATAACTTCCACATGGTTTATCAGAAAAATTCCATCCAAAGCTCATTTTGAAGAGAAAGACATTTCCTACAACTCCTCTTCACACTTCAAGTCCAAGAAATGCTCTCACAAAAAGTTATCAATTTCAACATTATAGGTCATTTTCAAAAGTCAACAAAAAAGGACTTTAAGTAAAAGGCCATAACTTGAGATTGGTAAATCAAATTGACATGGGACCAAAGGAATTGGTTAGAGGACTTCAAGACCTTTCCAAAATGTCCAAGAACATGATCAAAGCTTAAAAATTGAGCAAGATATGCCTTGTGGAAGTTGGGAAATTTTTGGGAATTTTGAAAAGTCAACTTTACTTCAAATGCCTCAAATTTGCTAATGGGCCACATTTTCTTCCAAGATTCATCATCCAAATCATATGCACGACCATTTGGCCCAAAGGGGATTTATTCATCATTTTTATTTATTTATTTGAATTTTTAATTACTATTAATTCATTTAATAAAATAAAATATGGGAAAAATATTCATCCATGCTTTTTAAATCTTTTTGTGCATGGAATGCCTTCAAGATTTCGTGCCCTATCTAATATGGAAAGAATCAAGGTGATTTGATCATGATTGGCACCAAAAGCACATGAAAAGATTGAAAAAATATACCATTAAAATCCAATATTTGATTCATGATTACAAGGATTTGTGGACTCAAATTTCAACCCTAATCTGATCCCATACATATACTGATCAAAACCTAATGCTAAGGAACCTGAATGTTGCGCCTCACATCAAGAACAAAGTTTGTGTTTTTTGTCAAAAAATCAAAAACTGAAAACTGTCTTAGAGGACGATTCAAAGGAAAATATTGATCCCAAAAGCTTCCTGAGACATCATTGAACCTGACTGGATACTTTTCCACACCCATAGCATCAAGAATTGGTACATAGAACTCAAAATTTCTCACACTTGATGCATATTCGTGTTTCAATTTTTAAGCATCCTCATTGCATTTTCTTTGTTGATTTATACTAATTGAACCATTCTGAATCTAACCATGCCCTTCAATTGAGTTTTCGTGCATTATAGAAGAATCCACCATTGGAGCTTTCTAGGTTTTCAGAAACCTTGAATTGGGGATTCTGGCATAGGGTAAAATCAGTCCACGAGGCTTGCACCATTAAAATCGTGACGTTCCAAGGAGTCCAAAACATCCATCGCGCTGTTTTTATATTTTGTTAATTCATATTCGCTATTTTTCTGCCTTTCAAATTGTGGGGGTTTAAAACCCCCGCTATTTAGCTTGTTTTTTCAGGTAAAAAGGCAAACGAATGGAGAAGAAGATCAGGTGTCAAGACATGGTTGGCTCGTTTGAATTTCGCGCGAAATTAACCACTTACCATTTGTTTTGCATTATTTTGTTCATGTTCTATATTATATACAAAGTGCGTTGACAGCTCCATTGGTCAGGCGTTGCATTGGTAAACTCTGGGACCTGGGTTCGATTCCCAGGTCCCCACACTTTCTTCATATATTTTGTTTCAGCATAATCTCATGCAGTTTCAAGCCTCAGAGTTCACCGTACACCCATAATCCAAACGTGCCACATGGCCACTGAGGGCAATCCAAAGGTCAAGATTTGAGGAGCACCATGGGCACCAGTCAATGCACACGCACGTGGCCCTGAAAAGTCAAACAAAGCCTTGAAACGTTGGGCCTGATTGCTAGACAATACCTCCAGTTTGGGGACAACACCCCCTTTGGTTTGCTCTCTTCCATTCTTTTTTCTATTTTTATTTGTTTTGTTTAATTTTAATTTAATTCTTCAAATTAATATTTTTCACAAAACATAAAAAATATAAAAAAAATCAGAAAGTCACAAAATAAAATATATTTTATTTAATTTATTTTGTAAATAAATGTTATTAATTAATTTAGTTTTTAAATTCTAGGATTAATTTTAACATTTTCTTAATAAACTTAAAAAATTTGTAGAATTAGGTTTTAATTACTTTTATCTTTTTTTTCCTTTTCATCACTAATAATTAATTATTTATTTTTGTAAATAAAATTGTATTAATTAATTAGGTTAATTCTAGGATTAATTTTAACATTTTCTTAATAAATAAAAATAGTTAGAATTAGGGTTAATTAATTTTTTAATTTCATTTAATTCCCTCACTAAAATTCCGTAAATACCAAAAAACTCCAAAAAATCTTTTCTTTTTATTTTAATTTAATTAATTTGTTAATCGTAATTTAATTTCATTAAAAAGGGTCCAACGCCCTCGCTTTCGATTATCAGTTCGTTTCGCGCATTTATTTCCTTTCTTATAATATTCATGTAATTCTCCCAAAGCCATGTAAATCAGACATTTATCTTTTCCGCATTCTTTATTTTATTTCAAATCGGGTCCTGGATTAAATTCGGCGATGTGGACCCGCGCCTTTGTAATAGCGTAGAACCTTTATATTTCTCGCAACTTTTAAATTGTTAATTAAACTGCATGAAAGAATGAAATGTCAAAAATAAAAGCAACGCGTAGATCACCAATACATGACAAGACAAAAAAATATCTGAAAACGACACACAAATCACACACCACCCCTAGGGTACGCCTCACTGTTGCCTTGCCCCTCGAAAGGTGATCGTCGAGTAGAGGATGTTTTAGTAAGTCCTCATGATCCAGGAACCTGGCATGAGGGTAGCTTCTAAGGTGTCTTCCTATTGCTCCGGTGATCACCATGTCCCGAACCCTCGAATTGACCCGAACACCTCCAACGGTGGTGCTACCTACCTCTCAATGGTGGGATGGCACTACTTTAAAGGACATCTATACAGACGAATTCCTTAGGGTAGGTAGACGACTCTAGATACTTGCTCTAATTTCAAAAACAAATCAAAAATACTTTTCACACCGACACCTTTTCAAAAAGCTTTCGAAAGCAATTTTTCAAACACTCTTGAGGACCGATACAAGAGTCGAACTGAAATTTTCAAAGAAACTTTTTTTAAAAACCCACAGTTGAAAAGCAAACAAACAATTTTGAAAACACAAATGAGCAAGTATCTAAGAGCCCATGGATAACCATAGATAGAAAGGGTGCTAACACCTTCCCTTTCTATAATCTACCTCCCGAACCGAGAGCAATCTCTATAAGGAATTTTTCTGTGCTTTTGTCCTTTCCATTTGGAGAAAATAAAAGACGGTGGCGACTCTTGCTTCCGCGACATTTCGCGAACCAGCTTTAAACAGTCAGTTCTATTTCCACCGATCACAGAACTGGCGACTCTGCTGGGGATACATTTTAAAGTGAGGTGTACCTTAGGACTAAGATCATTGTGTTTTCAATTGCTTTGACTTGTTTGCTTTAAATTGTGGGACTGTCTTGGGAGTTCTATAGATCCTAACCCGGATCTGGGGGATACCTTCTTAGAAAGTAGCAACAAGGCTGTGAGGGAACTGTGCGGGGTATACCGACATGGTTGAAACAGTCTGCTACGTTGATGTGGCACTTTGGTGTGTACCGGTAACCCTTGAGTTCAGTCAAGGAGAGTACGGGGCCTCCGCGTGGTGTCGTGAAGCATCAACAGACCTTAGGAACCTTAATTGAACTATCTTGGCCTCTTTAGGGTAGTGAGATAACTGACTTTGGTGCAGTCCGAGGTTGGTTGATACTCGATACTACACTCAATTGAGGGTTGCTTTCCTGGAATATTTCGGTTGCCAGTTCAGTGGCTAAATCGAAACGATGAACAATGAAAGCAATCCGGTGATATTGGGACCCTTAGAACCCGGTTACTTCTAATAGGACAGGTTGAGCCCACCAACTTCAAGAGGGTAATACCCAGACCCCATGCTGGCCCTAAACTCTAGGGGCTTGTCTTGTGTGACTTGTGTGCCTTACATGTTTGCCTTTGTAAATATATGTGGTGTGTTTAATCATAGCATCATGATATCATCCAGCATCATACGCATTGACTAACCATTTCAGGGGTTCGAATCTTCATCTTTGTTTTTGTTTTGTAGGACATGGAAACTGTTCGCAGAAAGACAATTCAAATCAGCCTTGTAAGGATCCCTCCTCAGCTTAAGGAGCTTATATCCAGGATTCCCGAGAGCTCTTCATTCAGTGAAAGACATGGAAGACTCATCAGCTTGGTCAATACCAACATTGAGGAAGATATGATAAAGGTCCTGTTCCAGTTCTTTGACCCTCTGCATCACTGTTTCACCTTCTTGGATTATCACCTGGTACCTACATTGGAGGAGTTCTCCCGGCTCCTGAAGATCCCTATCCTTGATCAACTACCCTACAACGGTACAGAAAAGTAACCCAAGCTTGAAGAGATTGCTAAAGCCTTACACCTACAATCATATGACCTCAAGGGACATTGGGAAGTTAGAAGTGGTATCAAAGGGTTCTTAGCCAGGTTTCTGTTTGAGAAGGCCCATGAATGTTGGAACTCCCTCGACTTATAAGCTTTTGAAGAAGTTGTGGCCCTCCTTGTCTATGGTTTGGTGTTGTTCCCTAACCCAGATCAGCTTATAGATATCAGTGCTGTCCAGATCTTCATGTCCAGGAATCCTATACCTACGTTGCTGGGGGACATCCTTCACTCATGTTACACTCGAACCATGAGAAAAAGAGGTGTCCTTATGTGCTGCACTCCTCTCCTGGGAAGGTGGTTTATTTCGCACCTTCCACAATCAGTTCTGAAGAACGAGCGGGGTTTGAGATGGTCACAACGGTTGATGACTCTTACACATGCAGATATACATTGGTGCCCTCGGTCCAGAGAGGATGTCACTATCATTGATCGTTGGGGGAGTACCCTAATGTTCCTTTACTTGGAATCAGAGGAGGTATTACTTACAACCCATGCCTGGCTTGGAGACAATTTGGTTATGCTCGGAGGGACGGCCCTCATGACATGTTAATTCCTGACATAGTTTTTGACTTCGACAATGATGCACAAGGACTTCGCCAGAGATTTATCAGAGCTTGGAGGATGCCAAATAGGATAGACAGCAAGACACTGGGGCATAGGAACTCCATCCCGTTGGAACCTTATCTCAAGTGGGTACGCACCCGCTCCCAGAAGTTAGTAATGCCTTATCCTCATATGCTCCCTGTGATCAAAGAGCCAGTCTTGGAAGGAGAAGTGTCCTACACCATTCAGCATCCTGACATGCCCACGTCCTGGGAAGAGATGCAGAAGAGCTGGATCCAGCTTAAGGAAGAACGGAATTCTCTGGAGACCAGTCTACATGCTAGTGAAAAGAAGGTCTTAGAGCTCACCCGCCTATTGCATGAGGAGAGGAATCTCAACACCTACATAGCTCCAAAGAGGATGCGTAGTGTCTTTTGGGATTGATTTGCTTTGTAATTTATGCCTATGAGGCTTCGATGTACTGAACAATTATTTCCTTAATGATAACGTGTGTTCTTTTTGTCTACAATAAATTTGAACTTTCGAACCCTTGAATGCATTGCGTAAACACATATCATTCATCATGTGCATAGTAGGCTTTTTCTTTTCAGGTTGCTTATCGTTCTTCGCTGTTTATTTCAGCATCATGAATCCTGACTCATCATCAACCGAGATGTCCATCAAGGCTCTTCAGGCGCAGAATGCGCAATTTCAGGAACTAATCATGGGTTTGGCTCAGGGCCAAGAAGAGCTGAAGGCTCTGCTCCTGAAGAAGGAGAAGAAGAAGAAGAAGAGAACTGTTCTTTTCAACTCGGGCCGAAGGTTTGGCAACACTCTGCAGAATGAGGAGGCTGGTTCTTCTGTAGGCAAGGGCAGTCCCCAGGGGGGAAAGGCTTCAAGTCCAGTAGTCTCTGATAACGAGACTGACTTTGATGAGGAACAGTATCCTCCGGCTGAAGACCGGTATAAGCAGTTGGAAGACAGACTGAATGCTATGGAGATCCAACAAGTGCCTGGGCTGGATTTTGGAGATTTGGGCTTATCTACTGGTGTGATTATTCCTCACAAGTTCAAAGCACCATCCTTTACCAAGTATGATGGGGCGTCTTGTCCCAAACTACACCTCAGATCTTATGTGCGGAAGATTCAACCATACTCAGTGGACAAGAACTTGTGGATCCACTTCTTCCAGGAGAGTCTTTCAGGGACTCATCTCGAATGGTTCTATCAGCTGGATGGGACCAAGGTTCGTAACTGGGAGAAGTTGGCTACTGCATTTTATAAGCAGTATCAATATAATGCCGACCTTGCTCCTACACGTACCCAACTCCAGGGTATGTCGCTAGGGTCAAGCGAAGGTTTTAAAGAGTATGCACAGAAGTGGAGGGATCTGGCTGGCAGGGTGCAGCCTCCGTTAACTGATCGGGAGTTGGTAGACATGTTCTTGGGGACCCTATCTGGGCCATTTTTCAATCATCTTATCGGTAACTCATCTGCAGGGTTTACTGATCTCATTCTGACTGGGGAGAGAATAGAGGCTGGGATGAAGTCTGGAAAAATTCAGAAGGGTGCATCGCAAGTTATGAGAAGGAGGCCAGTGCGGTATATGGGTCTAGAAGACAAGAGAAACCTGAGAGCCGCCAATCTGTCAACGCGGTGATGATTGCTAAGCCTGTTGCCGCTCCTCGGCAAACCAATCCTCAAAGGGCTGAAAGACCCAGGAGAGAGTTTACCCGTTTGAGCATGACCTTATCGCAAATCTTGCCGCAGTTGCTGTCCACCAACCTAGTGACTGTTAGAGAGGCCCCGAAGGTTGTGAATACGGCTTCTCCCAAATACAATCCAAATGCCCGCTGTGCTTATCACTCCGATAGCCCGGGGCATTCCACTGATGACTGTTGGGCCATAAGGAATAAGGTACAAGACCTTATTGACGCAAAAGAGATACAGTTTGAAACGCCTGAGAGGCCGAATGTGGTGACTGCTCCTATGCCCCATCATGGAGTAAATGTTGTTGATGAAGATGTATACGTTGTTTCTGTGAATGATGTAGCTACTCCTCTGATGACTGTTAAGAGGAACCTACTGCTGGCCGGTTTATTTCCGGGCTGTAGTGAAGGTTGCCTTTTCTGTGCTGTTTCCCTTTCTGGTTGTCCTTTGTTGAAGTTGGGCATCCAAAGCCTAATGGACAGCAAAGAGATTCTGTTCAAGAAGGCTGCTGTTCAGGTTGTTCCGGTAGAAGAAGTTTCTGTTGTTACAATCTTTAATAATCCAATCAAGGCCCTCCCAAGGAAGCCGGTTCAAATCATGACTGTCGCACCTGTTGTTATTACTGTTCCGGGGCCTCTCCCCTACGAATCTGATAAGGCCGTCCCCTGGCACTATGGGGCAGACGTGTATATGCTTGGAATCAAGCAAGAGTTCAACACTGGCACCAGTATCAGCAATATCACTGGTCCATCAAAAGTTACCCGCAGTGGCAGGCTCTTCTCGCCTGACATTGCACCACCCGCTATTCGAAGACCCCTCACTATAACACCTGCAAGTATACCTGCTCCCAGTTCTGATCAAGTTGTGTCCCCTGCTGCCGAGTCATCTAATGCTCGGGGCAAAGGGATTGAAGATGAGCCTGCCCGGATGGAGGCACCAAAATCTGTAAATGCTGAAGCCTCCCAACAAGAGATGGAGGAAATTCTGAAAATAATCAAGAAGAGTGACTTTAATGTTGTCGAGCAGCTGGGGCATACACCCTCCAAGATCTCCATGCTCTCCTTGCTACTGTGCTCAGAGGCCCATGCTAAGGCCCTGATTTCATTTCTCAAGACGGCCCATGTGCCACAGGAGACATCTGTCATCCAGTTCACTGATTGCGTAGCAAATCTGACAGCGGACAACGGTTTGGGTTTCTCGGATGCTGACCTTACGGCTAAGGGAAAGGACCACAATGACGCCATGCATGTCTCTATTGAATGCATGGGCACTACTCTGGCGCACGTGTTGGTGGACACTGGTTCTTTCCTAAATGTGCTACCCAAGAAGGCTTTAGACCGTTTGGATTGTGAAGGCCTGGAGCTGAAACCTAGTAATATCATCGTCAGAGCCTTTGACGGTTCTAAGAGGATGGTTCATGGAGAGGTGGACATTCCTATCCGGGTGGGTTCTCAGGTGTTCGACTCTACTTTCTATGTGATGGATATCCGTCCATCGTATTCTTGTCTACTGGGTCGACCTTGGATCCACAAAGCTGGGGCAGTGACCTCTACCTTGCACCAGAAGCTCAAGTACTCCGTCAGAGGGAAGATCTTCACTGTGCAGGGAGAGGAGGAGTATATGGTGAGCCATTTGAATTCCTTCAGGTATATTGAGATGGATGGGGAGTTTATTGAAACACCCTTTCAGCACTTCGAAGAGGTACCTCCAACATTGGCAGCAGCGGAAACAGTGGTCGAAGAGGATGTTCCTTTGAAGATGGCTTCCTTGAAGGATGCCCGGGCTGTGATCCAGAAAGGTGAATGTGATAACTGGGGCAGGCTCCCTGATTTTACACAGAAAACCGACAAGTTTGGACTGGGTTTTACTGCAGAGGGTCAGAAGGCTATGCGCAAGGCAAAGATCAGAAGACCTCCTGTGCTCATTACCAATCCAGGAGTGAATGTTGTTGGGAACGAGGATGAAGTGGAAGAGTCAGAGTTCAATAGCTGGATCTACCCGAAAACTGATGGCGGATTGACCAATTGGACTGCTAAAGACCATACTCCTGTTACTTTTGTTACGCAGTAATAAACTTCTTTGTTTTGTTATTTGTAATAAACAATTAAAACTCTATGGCCCGGTGTCTTACCCGGGGCACCGTGGCTTCATTTGTGAGGGCATATAAATTGTCATTTCATATATCATGAATAAAAATCTTGGACGTTTTCTCGCATTTCAAATCTTATGCTCCTTTTCTTTCTTTCCTTTCTTTATATATTACAAAACAGCTGTATTTACACACACTCACTCATACAGGTTTCAATCCACTCTGGATCTCACTGGTAACGACTCTGCTACTGCCAGTTATGACTTCGAAAATCCGATCAACTTAGCCGAACACGAAGGTGAAGATGATTGCGAAGTGCCTGGTGAGCTTGTAAGACTGTTGCTCCAGGAAGAGAGGGCAATTCAACCACATGAAGAGCCAGTGGAAACAATAAACCTGGGTACTGATACAGACAGAAAGGAGGTAAAGATTAGCGCCAACCTAGAGCTCAGCGTGAAGCAACGGTTGACTCAGATGTTACACGATTACGTGGAGATATTTGCCTGGTCCTACGAAGACATGCCCGGGTTGGATACCGACATTGTGGTCCATCATTTGCCTACCAAGGAAGACTGCCCTCCGGTTAAGCAAAAGGTCCGCCGTATGCGTCCAGAGATGTCCGAGAAGATCAAAGCCGAGGTTATGAAACAGTTTGATGCCGGTTTTCTTGCAGTGACTTCTTACCCTCAGTGGGTTGCTAACGTGGTGCCAGTACCAAAGAAAGACGGAAAGGTTAGAATGTGTGTTGACTACAGGGATCTGAACAGGGCCAGCCCCAAGGATGACTTCCCTCTACCTCACATTGATGTCCTTGTTGACAATACGGCTCAGCATAAGGTGTTCTCTTTCATGGACGGTTTTTCAGGCTATAATCAGATCAAGATGGCTCCTGAAGACATGGAGAAGACTACCTTTGTTACTCAGTGGGGCACCTTCTGCTACAAGGTCATGCCTTTTGGACTGCAAAATGCTGGGGCAACCTACCAACGTGCCATGGTTGCTTTATTTCATGACATGATCCATCATGAGATAGAAGTGTATGTTGACGACATGATCGCAAGGTCCCAGACTGAGGAAGAGCACCTAGATCATCTGCAGAAACTATTTGACTGGTTGAAATTGTACAAGCTGAGGTTGAACCCGAACAAGTGCACCTTCGGGGTTAGATCTGGAAAGTTGCTAGGCTTCGTTGTAAGTGACAAGGGTATTCAAGTGGACCCTGCCAAGGTCAAAGCTATTCAAGAGATGCCAGTTCCTAAGACGGAGAAAGAGGTCAGAGGCTTTTTAGGACGCCTGAATTACATTGCTCGATTCATCTCACACCTGACTGCTACCTGTGAGCCAATCTTCAAGCTGCTGAAGAAAGATCAGGTAGTACGTTGGAATGACGAATGTCAGGCTGATTTTGACAGAATCAAGGAGTATCTCCAAGAACCACCCATCCTTATGCCACCGGTTGAAGGGAGACCTCTGATACTATACCTAACAGTACTTGACAACTCAATGGGGTGTGTGATGGGGCAGCATGATGAGTCTGGCCGAAAAGAGCATGCCATTTATTACCTTAGCAAAAAGTTTACCGACTGTGAGACCCGATACTCACTGCTTGAGAAAAATTGTTGCGCTTTGGTATGGGCTGCTCGCCGGCTGAGACAGTATATGCTGACTCACACTACCTTGTTGATCTCAAAGATGGATCCTATAAAGTACATATTCGAAAAGCCTACTCTGTCTGGGAGAATAGCGATATGGCAAATGATCTTGACAGAATACGACATCCAGTACACAACTCAGAAATCTATCAAGGGGAGTGTATTGGCAGACCACTTGGCACATCAGGAAGTAGACGACTATCAGTCAATGAACTTCGAGTTTCCAGACGAGAGCATCATGATTGTGACTGATTGTGAAGTACCTGGACCTGATGAAGGACCTGAGGAAGGATCCTGATGTTCTATGCACTTTGACGGAGCCTCCAATGCTTGGGTAACGGTATCGGCGCTGTGATAATATCCCCTCAAGGCACTCATACTCCACTCACTGCCCGACTATGTTTCAACTGTACCAACAACATGGCGGAGTATGAGGCGTGCATCATGGGTCTCCAAGCTGCGATCGACTTAAGGATCAAGTTCCTGAGTGTCTTCGGAGATTCCGCTCTCGTGATCAATCATATCAAAGGAGAGTGGGATACGAAACATCTGAATCTTATTCCTTACAGAGAATGTGTGTTGACTTTGATCCCCCACTTCACAGAGATAACCTTTGAACATTTCCCGAGAGAGGAGAATCAGTTGGCGGACGCGTTAGCTACGATGTCTTCTATGTTCAAGGTCAAGTGGGACAATGAGGCTCCCCGGATCATCATCTGGAAACTGGACGAACCGGCATACTGTTGTGATCTTGAGACTGAATTGGTGACTGAGAAGCCTTGGTACCATGAGGTGAAGAGATACTTGGAAGCTCAGGAATACCCTGAAGGTGCGTCTGTTAACGATAAAAAGTTTTTGAGAAGGTTCGCAGCGAAGTTCTTCCTTAGCAACGGCATCCTGTATAAGCGAAATCATGATTCGACCTTACTACGTTGTGTGGATAAGAATGAAACAGAAAGGATCATGGAAGAGCTACATGAAGGGACCTTCGGAACACATTCCAGTGGACACACTATGGCAAAGAAGATCCTTCGGGCAGGGTATTTCTGGTCCACCATGGAAGCTGACTGCTACCAACATTCCCGGACATGCCATAAATGCCAGATATATGCAGACAAGGTGCATGTTCCTCCAGTTCCTCTGAATGTCTTGACAGCGCCTTGGCCGTTTGCAATGTGGGGCATAGACATGATCGGTGAAATTAAACCTACGGCATCCAATGGGCATCGCTTCATCCTGGTAGCGATTGATTACTTCACGAAGTGGGTTGAAGCAGCATCCTACGCTACGGTAACTAAGACTGTTGTGGCACGGTTCATTCGGCATAATTTGATCTGTCCATACGGCGTCCCAGAAAGGATCATTACAGACAACGCTACCAATATTAATAACAAGATGATCACTGAGCTCTGCGAGCAGTTTAAGATACAGCACCACAACTCTTCTCCTTACCGACCGAAGATGAATGGGGCTGTAGAAGCAACAAATAAAAACATTAAGAAAATCGTGCAGAAGATGACAGTGACTTATAAAGATTGGCACGAGATGTTACGGTTCGCTCTACATGGGTACCGTACCTCAGCCAGAACGTCAACCGGGGCAACTCCTTTCTCCTTGGTCTATGGTATGGAGGCTGTCTTACCGATCGAAGTGCAGATACCCTCTCTCCGGATAATGAAGGATGCAGATCTGAGTGAAGACGATTGGATCCAGACACGACTTGATCAGTTAAACCTTATTGACGAGAAAAGACTTGCTGCTATCTGTCATGGTCAGACGTACCAAAAACGAATGATCAGGGCATTTAACAAAAAGGTCAGACCACAAGAGTATCAAGTTGGGGATCTGGTAATCAAGCGAATCATCCTTCCTTAGAGTGATCCAAGGGGCAAATGGACCCCTACGTACGAAGGGCCATTTGTGGTTAAACATGTGTTCTCAGGAGGAGCCATGATTCTAACCAACATGGATGGTGACGACCTTCCTCACCCCGCCAATGCAGACATAGTAAAAAGATACTACGCATGAAAAAGACCCGCTAGGTTGACATACCTAGGCAAAAATTAGGGCTTCCCGGCGAACCAAAAGGGTTCAGGCAAAATGACGGGATGAAATGAAAAAAATCTGTACACCCGGCAAGTCGAAAACCTGAAAAGGCGGCTTGGGCAAAAATGGGTATCCCGGTGGACTGAAAACCCGAAAGGGCGGTCCAGGCAAAAGTTAGGGATAAAGCGTAATACTATGTCTCATTGGATCACTTTGCATCCAGAATCCGGTATCTGCATCAAGTTCAGACGGCATCGATCAGTCAGCTTCATCTTCAACTAAGGTCATCAAGTGATGAGACGCTCGGAGATATAAAGGCAATTGCAGAGTTGAAACCCAGTGGATCATTCATTTCACACAGCTGTTTTATTTTCTATTGTACAAATTTGTATAAACTCTTTTGTTCGGCGGCGTTCTCTTACTAGGACGTCAGCCTCTTGTACATAAACGCCTATTTACAGGCAAATTCAAAATCAATACAAAAATCACTTTTCAGTAAAAATTGCCAATTGTTTTTCCTTTTTTGTTTTGCGAAGAACGTCCAAGGTTCAATTTGTGATATATGCATTGACAATAATTTGCTAACTCATGAATATTTGCATACGAAACAAAGGATTAATTACAGGTAACATTAGAAACAGGGGCAATAAAGAGTTGTCTAAGCAATCTAATTGTTCTGCCCTCCAAGGTACTAAGGTAAGTTCAGCTAAAGAACATAACCAGATATCTTAATTCCCCAGAGAGTGAGCCAGCAAGTCAGTGCACTCTCCCCAAGCAAAGCTATTATCAAACTTAAGGAAGTTGGGTATCCTCCCGCAGATTTCAACATTCCCCAACAGTATATATGCATTCTTAACAAGCATCCCCGACAATCTTGGTCTAAAGATTGTTCCCCGGCGGTATATCAAACATTCAGTGGAGTCACTTCCCCGATACAGTTCAAAACTTCCCCAGGAGAGTCCAATACAGTTTCCCCAGGAAAAGTTGGAATCCATCTCCCCAAGCAGAAAGCTTATCCCCAGTAGATTCTGGAAGCTTATCCTCGCAGAGCACGAACGCGTCTCCCGGATTTATTCAAAGAGTTATTTCCTTACCAGGATATAACTGGGTTATCCTCAGCCAAAAGCCACGGAAAGATCGTCCTCGGCGAAGTCTTCTTATCCCCAGCGAAGTCTACTAACACTTCCAACACAACAATGGTATCCCCAGTGAAGTTACCATCAACGTCCCAGCAAAGTACCTCTCTCCCTACAGAGTATGGTTTCTCAGCAAGATCGTTAGAGTACTTTTCTCCCCTCAAAGTAATCCATTCGCCAAGTTTATTCCCCAACGGAGTCATCTTCTCCTACCGGTATTCTTGCAACTATCATCCCCAGCGGAAGCAAAGATCTATTCTTCAACATCAGCCCAGGAGTGACTTCCTGGCACCCGTCAAGGATTTATTTTCCTAAGACAAAAAGATACATTCATAAACATTATATTTTCATACATTACAACATGCATATACGCGTCATATCCAAATCTCATTTATGTTGAGAACATCATTGCTTGATCCATATCATGCATTGCATATGACTGACCTTTACCTTCCAGGAAAGATCCAGTTAAGTTCTCAGCTATTTCAAGACCTTCTCTGGTTCAGTCAGATCGACCCTAAGATCTCCCTGATTCTTATCCAGTTGAAGATATTTCAAGACCTAGACCGGTTCAGTTAAATCGACCCTAAGATTTTTCTGTTTCTTACCCAGTCAAAGGCCTTCTCTGGTTCAGTCAGATCGACCCTAAGATCTCCCTGATTCTTATCCAGTTGAAGACATTTCAAGACCTAGACCGGTTCAGTTAAATCGACCCTAAGATTTTTCTGTTTCTTATCCAGTCAAAGGCCTTCTCTGGTTCAGTCAGATCGACCCTAAGATCTCCCTGATTCTTATCCAGTTGAAGATATTTCAAGACCTAGACCGGTTCAGTTAAATCGACCCTAAGATTTTTCTGTTTCTTATCCAGTCAAAGGCCTTCTCTGGTTCAGTCAGATCGACCCTAAGATCTCCCTGATTCTTATCTAGTTGAAGACATTTCAAGACCTAGACCGGTTCAGTTAAATCGACCCTAATATTTTCCTGATTCTTACCCAGTCAAAGGCCTTCTATGGTTCAGTCAGATCGACCCTAAGATCTCCCTGTTTCTTATCCAGTTGAAGATTTCAAGACCTAGACCGATTCAGTTAAATCGACCCTAAGATTTTCCTGTTTCTTATCCAGTCAAAGGCCTTCTCTGGTTCAGTCAGATCGACCCTAAGATCTCCCTGTTTATTATCCAGTTGAAGATTTCAAGACCTAGACCGGTTCAGTTAAATCGACCCTAAGATTTTCCTGTTTCTTATCCAGTCAAAGGCCTTCTCTGGTTCAGTCAGATCGACCCTAAGATCTCCCTGTTTCTTATCCAGTTGAAGATTTCAAGACCTAGACCGGTTCAGTTAAATCGACCCTAAGATTTTCCTGTTTCTTATCCAGTCAAAGGCCTTCTCTGGTTCAGTCAGATCAACCCTAAGATCTCCCTGTTTCTTATCCAGTTGAAGATTTCAAGACCTTGTCCGGTTCAGTTAAATCGACCCTAATATTTTCCTGTTTCTTATCCAGTCAAAGGCCTTCTCTAGTCCGGTTAAATCGACCCCTAAAAGATTTTCCTGATGAAGACTCAGTAGAAGACACCCAAGATTCTCTCAGCGTTACTGTTGAGGTTGAAGTCGCCCAAGATTCTCTCAGCGTTACTGTTAAGGTAGTAATCAACCCAGATTCTCTCCCTGTTACTGTGGAGGTAGTAATCGCCCCAGGTTCTCTCAGCGTTCCTGTTGAGGTAGTAATCGTCCAAGGTTCTCTCACCGTCCCGTTGAGGTAGTAACCATCCCTGGTTCATTCATCACCTTTTGAAGCTCCAGATTCAATTCCTGTAACCAGACAGGGCACATCTACACAAAGAGTTTGAAGACCAGCTCCGGTAACAGGCCAAGTACTCATTTTCTTTTGCAGGTACGCAAGTTCTCGCTAAGGAATCTCTTACGTGATCGACGCCCAAATGGCATCTATAAGCCCATCCACCTTCCATCATCTCTCAGCATGGCATCTATAAGCCCATCATCTTATCCATCAATCTCCAAATGGCATCTATAAGCCCATTCTGCCATCACACTGCTACTATGTGAGCGCAAATTTCTGGGCACTCTAGTGTTCAATCATCTTCCACCTTCGGATTACGAAAGGCACGTCAGCCAATCTGCATCCTCAGGTCTAAGAAGATTGAACAGGGGCAACTGTTGTAGCCCAAAATTTGCCCTCCCATATTCTTCAAGATTTGCAAAGAGCATGCTTCAAAATCTTCCCAAGGGTTGCACAATTCAAGGGCCTCCTAACAATAAAAAAACTAGGGTTTTGGTTCTAGCAAAGTAACTGAAGTTTCCAAGGGTCCAATCAAGTCCCACATGCCTATAAACATTGTCAAGCACCCTCATGCCAAGTTTCAATACTTACAGCACAAAATTGCACAGTCAAAAACCCTAATTCCTCTACAGTCAACTACAGGGGCAAAATGGTCATTTGACAGTCAAAAGTTCAAATTTTTGGTCAACATCTCATTTTGAAGCCATAAACATCATTTGATCAATTCTTGATCATGATTTTCAAGGCATGGCTCAAAAAGTCTCAAGATGCAAAAGTTTCCATATTTGGACAGTTGAAAAAGTCAACTGTAACTTGACCAAGGCATAACTTCCACATGGTTTATCAGAAAAATTCCATCCAAAGCTCATTTTTAAGAGAAAGACATTTCCTACAACTCCTCTTCACACTTCAAGTCCCATAAATGCTCTCACAAAAAGTTATCAATTTCAACATTATAGGTCATTTTCAAAAGTCAACAAAAAAGGACTTTAAGTCAAAGGCCATAACTTGAGATTGGTAAATCAAATTGACATGGGACCAAAGGCATTGGTTAGAGGACTTCAAGACCTTTCCAAAATGTCCAAGAACATGATCAAAGCTTAAAAATTGTGCAAGATATGCCTTGTGTAAGTTGGGAAATTTTTGGGAATTTTGAAAAGTCAACTTTACTTCAAATGCCTCAAATTTGCTAATGGGCCACATTTTCTTCCAAGATTCATCATCCAAAGCATATGCACGACCATTTGGCCCAAAGGGGATTTATTCATCATTTTTATTTATTTATTTGAATTTTTAATTACTATTAATTCATTTAATAAAATAAAATATGGGAAAAATATTCATCCATGCTTTTTAAATCTTTTTGTGCATGGAATGCCTTCAAGATTTCGTGCCCTATCTAATATGGAAAGAATCAAGGTGATTTGATCATGATTGGCACCAAAAGCACATGAAAAGATTGAAAAAATATACCATTAAAATCCAATATTTGATTCATGATTACAAGGATTTGTGGACTCAAATTTCAACCCTAATCTGATCCCATACATATACTGATCAAAACCTAATGCTAAGGAACCTGAATGCTGCGCCTCACATCAAGAACAAAGTTTGTGTTTTTTGTCAAAAAATCAAAAACTGAAAACTGTCTTAGAGGACGATTCAAAGGAAAATATTGATCCCAAAAGCTTCCTGAGACATCATTGAACCTGACTGGATACTTTTCCACGCCCATAGCATCAAGAATTGGTACATAGAACTCAAAATTTCTCACACTTGATGCATATTCGTGTTTCAATTTTTAAGCATCCTCATTTCATTTTCTTTGTTGATTTATACTAATTGAACCATTCTGAATCTAACCATGCCCTTCAATTGAGTTTTCGTGCATTATAGAAGAATCCACCATTGGAGCTTTCTAGGTTTTCAGAAACCTTGAATTGGGGATTCTGGCATAGGGTAAAATCAGTCCACGAGGCTTGCACCATTAAAATCGTGACGTTCCAAGGAGTCCAAAACATCCATCGCACTGTTTTTATATTTTGTTAATTCCTATTCGCTATTTTTCTGCCTTTCAAATTGTGGGGGTTTAAAACCCCCGCTATTTAGCTTGTTTTTTCAGGTAAAAAGGCAAACGAATGGAGAAGAAGATCAGGTGTCAAGACATGGTTGGCTCGTTTGAATTTCGCGCGAAATTAACCACTTACCATTTGTTTTGCATTATTTTGTTCATGTTCTATATTATATACAAAGTGCGTTGACAGCTCCATTGGTCAGGCGTTGCATTGGTAAACTCTGGGACCTGGGTTCGATTCCCAGGTCCCCACACTTTCTTCATATATTTTGTTTCAGCATAATCTCATGCAGTTTCAAGCCTCAGAGTTCACCGTACACCCATAATCCAAACGTGCCACATGGCCACTGAGGGCAATCCAAAGGTCAAGATTTGAGGAGCACCATGGGCACCAGTCAATGCACACGCACGTGGCCCTGAAAAGTCAAACAAAGCCTTGAAACGTTGGGCCTGATTGCTAGACAATACCTCCAGTTTGGGGACAACACCCCCTTTGGTTTGATCTCTTCCATTCTTTTTTCTATTTTTATTTGTTTTGTTTAATTTTAATTTAATTCTTCAAATTAATATTTTTCACAAAACATAAAAAATATAAAAAAAATCAGAAAGTCATAAAATAAAATATATTTTATTTAATTTATTTTGTAAATAAATGTTATTAATTAATTTAGTTTTTAAATTCTAGGATTAATTTTAACATTTTCTTAATAAACTTAAAAAATTTGTAGAATTAGGTTTTAATTACTTTTATCTTTTTTTTCCTTTTCATCACTAATAATTAATTATTTATTTTTGTAAATAAAATTGTATTAATTAATTAGGTTAATTCTAGGATTAATTTTAACATTTTCTTAATAAATAAAAATAGTTAGAATTAGGGTTAATTAATTTTTTAATTTCATTTAATTCCCTCACTAAAATTCCATAAATACCAAAAAACTCCAAAAAATCTTTTCTTTTTATTTTAATTTAATTAATTTGTTAATCGTAATTTAATTTCATTAAAAAGGGTCCAACGCCCTCGCTTTCGATTATCAGTTCGTTTCGCGCATTTATTTCCTTTCTTATAATATTCATGTAATTCTCCCAAAGCCATGTAAATCAGACATTTATCTTTTCCGCATTCTTTATTTTATTTCAAATCGGGTCCTGGATTAAATTTGGCGATGTGGACCCGCGCCTTTGTAATAGCGTAGAACCTTTATATTTCTCGCAACTTTTAAATTGTTAATTAAACTGCATGAAAGAATGAAATGTCAAAAATAAAAGCAACGCGTAGATCACCAATACATGACAAGACAAAAAAATATCTGAAAACGACACACAAATCACACACCACCCCTAGAGTACGCCTGACTGTTGCCTTGCCCCTCGAAAGGTGATCGTCGAGTAGAGGATGTTTTAGTAAGTCCTCATGATCCAGGAACCTGGCATGAGGGTAGCTTCTAAGGTGTCTTCCTATTGCTCCGGTGATCACCATGTCCCGAACCCTCGAATTGACCCGAACACCTCCAACGGTGGTGCTACCTACCTCTCAATGGTGGGATGGCACTACTTTAAAGGACATCTACACAGACGAATTCCTTAGGGTAGGTAGACGACTCTAGATACTTGCTCTAATTTTAAAAACAAATCAAAAATACTTTTCACACCGACACCTTTTCAAAAAGCTTTCGAAAGCAATTTTTCAAACACTCTTGAGGACCGATACAAGAGTCGAACTGAAATTTTCAAAGAAACTTTTTTTAAAAACCCACAGTTGAAAAGCAAACAAACAATTTTGAAAACACAAATGAGCAAGTATCTAAGAGCCCATGGATAACCATGGATAGAAAGGGTGCTAACACCTTCCCTTTCTATAATCTACCTCCCGAACCGAGAGCAATCTCTATAAGGAATTTTTCTGTGCTTTTGTCCTTTCCATTTGGAGAAAATAAAAGACGGTGGCGACTCTTGCTTCCGCGACATTTCACGAACCAGCTTTAAACAGTCAGTTCTATTTCCACCGATCACACATGTGTCTTCAGACTCTTTAACTTGAGGTCTTTCATGGACACGAGTCTTCTAATGTCTGAGGAGTAACCTTCTGGAACTTTAATTTCACTCAGAAACTTACACAATATTTTATTTTCCTTTCTAGATAGAGTATAAGCAGCAGGTGGTAGATATGTTCGTCTTCCTTTCTTCACGGGTCCTAATTCAGTTCTTATTCCCATCTCTACCATGTCCTCTCTTGCTTTAAGGTCATCCTTAGACTTTTCTTTTATATTGAGTAACGTACCAATAACACTTTCAAATACATTTTTTCAATATGTATAACATCAAGAAAATGTCTTACGTACAAAGATTTCCAATATGGAAATTCAAAAAAAATTGACCTCTTCTTCCACCCACCTGTGACAACTTTATGTGCAAAAGGCTTTCCAAACTGAATACTCACATCTTTCACATTTTCACAAATTTGATCACCTGTCAATCCAGGTGGAGCTCTACGTTGTTCGGTATTTCCATTGAACGCTTTTCTTCATCCACGATATTGATGTTTTGAATTTAAGAATCTACGATGACCGAGAAAGACATTCTTCTGACAAAGTTTCAATCGTGTCGTATCGGTTCCATCTTCACAGACAGGACACACTTTTTCACCTTTAATGCTATACCCAGATAGATTTCCATATGCTGGAAAATCGTTAATTGTGCCAAACAACATCGCCCTCAAATTGAAACTTTCTTTCCTATATCCATCATAAACCTCCACACAGTTCTTCCATAAAATCTTCAAATCTTCGATTAAAGGTTTCAAGTATACATCTATGTCATTCCCTGGTTATTTAGGCCCAGAAATTAACATAGATAACATCATGTACTTGCATTTCATACATAGCCATGGAGGTAGGTTATAAATCATAAGAATCACAGGCCATGTGGAATGTGAGATACTTTGAAGACCATGCGGGTTCATTCCATCCGTAGATAATGCCAAGCGAAGGTTTCTTATTTCTCCTCCAAAATCAGGATAATCATTATCAATTTTCTTCCACTATGGTGCATCTTCCGGATGTCGAAACTTTCCATCGATAATTCTTTCATCTGCATGCCAAGTCAAGTGTCTAGCATCGGTTTCACTACGAAACATGCGTCTAAATCTCGGAATAATAGGAAAATACCATAAGACTTTCGCTGGAGATAATTTTTTCTTATATCGAGATAAACCGCACTTTGGGCACTCATTCAAAGATGCATATTCGTTTAGAAACAAAATATAATCATTTAGACATGCATGTATCTTATCATAGCTCATGCCAATAGAGCACAACATTTTTTTGGCCTCGTAGGTTCGATTAGGAAGAACATTATCCTCAGGAAGCATATCTCTCAAAAGGGCTAATAACTGTGTGAAACTTTTATCCGACCATCCATTGTGCGCCTTTAAGTTGTACAATTTTAATACCGCAGACAATCTTGTGAATTTGGGGAAATCTTTATACAACGGTTTCTCCGCATCGCTTACCAACCTCTCAAACATTTTGGGACAATCTTGAAGATCTTCTTCAAGTGCTTCTGCAATCTCTTCAACTCGATCACAATCATATGTATATGTGGCATTATCGTACGAAACATAGGTCGCATTACTTTTCACCCCCGGTTCAACATTCTCGATGCTTTTCTCACCATGAAATATCCAACACGTATAACTTCGATCAATTCCACGCATTAGTAAATGTGATTTCAATCCATCTGCATCAACCCGACCCACATAACAACAACCCAAGCAAGGACATTTCATTCTATTCGGGTCTTCAGCGTGTTCAACAGCAAACTTAACGAACTCTAATACCCCATTCTTGTACTCTTTTGACAATCGATCGGCGCACATCCATTTTTTATCCATGGTTTTAACTATTATCTAAGTTAAACAAAAACATTAATTAGGAAACAAAACGGTATAATGCGTTTCTGTCAAAACACAAATTATACACGGATTTAAAATACATTTGAGTTCTAAAAAATCAATTCGGAGAAAATATAAAAATTGATCACGGTATTAGTGTATTACATGTACGTTTGTACGATAATAATTTAATAAAATTATATTAAACTATTTTGATGGTTATTGATATGAGTTTATAGGTATGATACCAATATGTACTTATATGAGTTGATATGAAAGTTTTTGACCTCATAATTCTTCAAAGGTTCTAGTATAAAGTACAGATATATTACAAAGGTTCTAATAAAATCACCAAGTACACCAATTAAAGTTCATATATAAATTCTGGAGGTTTTAAATTTTGATTAAGAAATAATAGCATCTCAATTAGGAGAGATTTAGGAGGGATAAGCTAGTTGGAATTTCAAATATTGTAGTGTCTTGAAGATTTACGGTTCTGAAACGTCAAAATAGTTAGTAGGAAAATCAGTATGTTTCTTCCGGTATAATAAAAAGATGAATTAAAATTTAGCATATTTTAATGAGTTGAAAACTACTACACCATATAAATAAAAATTAGCATAAGTATTCTAATGAGTCCAAAACTACAATCAATATTCAAATAGTTTAAAACTAATGATAAAGCTATATATATATATATATATATATATATATATATATATATATATATATATATATATATATATATATATATATATATATATATATATATATATATATATATATATATATATATATATATATATATATATATATATATATATATATATATATATATATATATATATATAAGAGCTGAAGATGATGAAGTTTGCAGAAGCATTTGCCTTGTAGAGAATTCTTGATTATGTGGAAGTGAGATTGAAGAAAGAAAGTAATTGTGTTGAATGAATATGAATAAAAAGCACTGTTTCCTTCCTACCCAGCTCTAGCTAGTATCATGCATAAAAATTTGAAAGAAAATTTGCATGTAACTTCGATGGAAATAGAGTGAATACAACATAAATAAGCATCATCCTTTTTTTTTTCTGACATAAAAATAAACATCACTCCTTTGCTATTTTGTAGTATTCTCTAGTTTTGAACATTTATCAAAGACAGACAAATTTGCAATTTCTGCACAATTTCAGGAGGCAATCCTATTGGAAACAAACACTAAAACAAAACATCTCTTCAAGAGGATTTATATTTATTTTACAAGAATCAAATCAAGTACACAGATTCAATAGATATCTCTACCTATTCAAATTAAAAACATGTTATAAAATACCCAAACTCAATGAATGCAGTATCGATTGTTTCACTCTTAAGAAGAAGAATTTTACAAGCCAAATAAGTAAAAAAAAAGCCCTGTGTACATACATGCTAACAAAATCTCAATCTAGTGAACACTTGACTCCTTTTTCTGCTGAAAATTTCATAAAAATCTGCAAACAGAAGACCTTAGGCCCTTAAAAAACTGAATACATTGTTACATTCGCAGACAACAAACTACTAACAGTAATAAGAATATGCAAAGTGCATAAATGTTGTTATCAGAACTGACCTGTTGTTGTTATCGGAACACTGGAGAGAATTGCTTCTGCGCGGAGGAATAACCACCAAAGTACGGTTGGACGGTGAGGAGACGAGTTGGAGAAGAGTTGGAGGAAGAACCACAGTTGGACGGTGAATGGGAGGAGACGAGTTGGAGAAGAAGATGAACAGGAACGATTTCTGGGTGTGGGGTTTCGTTTGTACGATTTGGGATTTCTGGAAATCTGATAACCAATTTAGGGATTAAGACACTATTTAATTACCTTAGACAGCGCTTTCAAGAAGCGCTGCTAAAGGTATTACCTTTAGTAGCGCTTTTAGAGTAATGCCTTTAGCAGCGCTTTTGGAAAGTGTTGTCTACGGTAGAACCTTTAGCAGCGCTTCTGGAAAGCGCTGTCTAAGGTATACCCTTTAGCAGCGCTTTAGGCTTTAGCAACGCTTCCTAGAATAACACCTTTAGCAGCGCTTTTAGTAAGCGCTGTCTAAAGTATAACCTTTAGTTGCGCTTATTCTAATTTTTTTATTTTTTATTTACTGAAAACCTATAGCAGCGCTTAGGGAAATAAAGTGTTGTCTATGGTAAGGCATATCCAACATTTGATCAATAAAGGTAAAGGGAAATGGTCCTTCCCGGTGGCCTTGTTCAGCTTCCTATAATCTATGCAAATTCTCCAACCGGTAATAGTTCTTGTTGGGATTAGCTCATCATTTACATTACTGACTACACTCATGCCTCCCTTCTTAGGCACACATTGGTTTGGACTCACCCACACACTGTCAGAAATGGGATAGATAATCTCCTTCTTGACCACTTCTTTTATGACGAGGTTTAGTCTTATTTAATGTTCAATGTTATTCTTGGCATTCTCCTCTAGCAAAATTCTATGCATGCAAACTGTAGGGTTGATTCCCAATGTCAGAAATTTTCTAAGCAATAACTTTTTTGTGTTTCTTCAGAATTTCCAGGAATTGGCTCTTTTGCTCTGTAGCCAAATATGTTGCAACAATTACAGGCAACTTTGGCCATGCCTCTAGGTTAGCATATTGTAAGTGGGCAGGTAGTTTCTTAAGTTTCAAATTAGGGGAACCTCTACTGAACGTGAGTTGTGCTTTTGCACAGTAGTTGACAACTCGAGTACCTCCAGTGGTTCTTCTTCTTTCACACATAGTTTGCTTAAGAGCCCACACATGACTCCCTCGTGTTAGGTTTCTTCTTTCTTTAACTTCCCTAGCTATTTCTCCAACACATTGTTTTACTTGAGGAGATTCTTATGAATTAGTCCTTCCCAAATAGTTATCATTGAACATTCAACTATATCCTTCTTAAGGTACTATAAAGCATTAAGTACATTAAACATAACTTGATTTCCATTGACTCTTATGGTTATTTCTCCTCTTTCTACATCAATCAATGTTCTTCCCGTAGCAAAGAAAGGTCTTCCCAACATAATGGGAGTCTCTTCATCAGCATCAAAGTCCAGGATAATGAAGTGAGCAGGGAAGATAAGTTTGTCAACCCTTATCAACACATCTTCTATCTTCCCTTAAGGGTAGTAAATACTCTTATCCTCTAACTTTAGAGTGATGGTTGTAGGCCTAACAACTCCTATCCCTAGCTTCTTGAAGATTGACAAGGGCATAAGATTTATGCTAGCTCCTAAATCACAAATAGCTTTACCACATAAGGTGTCTCCAATGGTACACGGGATGGTAAAACTTCTAGGATCTTTTAACTTTGTTGGGAGCTTGCCTTGGACTAATTGGCTACACTCTTGAGTAAGTGCAACAGTTGAAAATCCCCCCACTCTTTTCCTCTTGGTGAGAACACCCTTCATGAACTTAGAGTAATTTGGAATTTGTTGAATAACTTCAATCAATGGTATGTTAATGTGAAGCTGCTTTAGAATCTCCATGAACTTTCCAAAATGTTGTTCTTCTTTAGCTTTCCTAATCCTTTATGGAAAAGGAGGTGGAGGTCTTTCTTGAACAAACCTTTTCTCTCTGTCGATCTTAGTCGTGACTCCAAGCTATTTTCCTGAGTTAGAAGTCATGTTATTAGCGTGTGGCTCAACATTTTATTCATGATTTCCAGATGAGGATGGTTCCTCATTGGATTTTCCTTTTTCTTTAGCAATGTCCTGCTCATGGAAGACTCCATTTGTCTCAGTGTTCATAGGAGAGGATCATTCACATTCTTCCCCACTCCTAAGCTTGATAACTTGACATGTTTCAACATTCTTTACTCCATAATTTGTAGGTGGAGTTTCAATAGAGCATGGGAGTGTTCCCATATTCCTTGAACTCAAAGTAGTAGAAATATTCCCTACTTGGTTTTCTAGGTTTTCTATGCTCACTCCTTGCACTTGAAATTGATTTTTTTCTCTCTTGAATGAAGGATTTCAGGATATTTTCTAGCTGGTTATTGTCTTGATTTGCCACAGCATATTTAGGTGCAGCAAAACCAGGTGGTACTTATGGTGCCTAAGTTGATTGACTAGCTTGAGGTTTAGGTTGATTTTGGTTGTTACTCCATGAAAAGTTGGGATGGTTGCACCATCCTTGGTTGTATGTGTTATTGTAGGAGTTGTTATTTCTGTTGTAATTATTGCCAACATAGTTGACTGAAACAGGATTTGTAGGGCATTCTTCAAACAAGTGAGCTCCTCCATAATACACACAAGCAACTGCAGATGCGTCAGTAACCACATTCACTGGCTCAGGCTTAGCCACTTCTGGAGTAATCATATTCTTCATCATTTGATGAATTTGAGCCACCTGAGCAACATGAGTTGTTGTCTTAGTGACTTCATGAACTCCAACAGGTTTCTTTTGAGTGGAATTAATAGTGGCTCTTGTGACTGGCCATTGATAAGTGTTGGCTGTAATACTCTCAATCAATCTATAACCTTATTCATACGACTTAGACAAAAGACCTCATCCACTTGAGGCATCAAGCATGTTTCTTGAAGAAGGAATCAACCCATTGTAGAAAGTTTTAAGTTGAATATAGATGGGTATGCCATGCTGAGGGCATTGTCTAAGAAACTCTTTAAATCTTTCCCAAGCATCAAATAAAGATTCTTCATCTCCTAGCCTAAATGAAGTAATTTCATTTCTCATCTTTGCATTCTTGGAAGGAGGAAAGCACTTAGCTAAGAATTTCTCATCTAGATTATTCCATGTGGCAATGAAATTAGGCTCCGAGGAATTTAATCAACTTTTGGGTCTATCCCTTAGAGAGTAGGGAAAAAGCCTCAACCTAAAGGCATCATCAGTCACGCCAGGAATCATGAAATTACTAGAAACGTCCAAGAATTGTCTGAAGTGAAAACGAGGGTCTTCATTAAGAGAGCCTGAGTACTGGCCAGTGGTTTGCAGCATTTGAAACATCATAAGCTTGATTTAAAACCGAGCTGTAATGATTTACGGTAAGATGATACTAGTACTCATAACATTTGGATCAAAAACTACATAGTCTTTGATGTTACGAGCCCTATCATTGGAAATACCAATAATGTCAGTATCAACCATGACATGGATTGGCTCATCCTCTTCTGGTTGCACTGGTGGTTATGGGTCTCCTAAATATTCCAGATCAACAACAATAGGATCCTCTAGTATGTGCCCAGTAAGTTGATATCTTCTTAGTGCTCTAAGTGCTCTTTCAGGTTCAAGATATCCACTGTAAATTGGACGTAACAACATGTGCATACAATAGCTAAAAGACCTATTGCGACACAAGATTACAATGAAACATTAAAGGCTCAAATGCTTAAAAACAAAAACGATAGTAATGAATACAAAAAACAGAAATGTAACTAAATCACTCCCTGACAACGACGCCAAAAACTTGTTTCGCAAATTAATATTATTAGAAGAGTGTCATATGCAATTATACATATTGTGATTGCAACAAGTAATAAGTATAAGAGTAAAGTACCCACATGGAGTGAAGTTGCTTAGATTTTATTTTTGTATAAATACTATGCTTTTGATTCAAGCATGAGCAGAAAGAAATATTGATTGATGCTTATGAGTTCAAGTTCACTTAAAACAAATGTCAAAAGTAAGGTGAAAAGTAGTGGAAATATCTTAAGAGTGATTGAGTTAAGCTATGTTCCATTAATATCATTAGTGTATTCAAGTTTTTATAGCTTGTGGTGTCGTGACTGGTGAGGTCAGAGTGATCTTGTGGTGTATCTCTACAACATCAAAGCGTGCATAACAAGGGCAAGGGAACAAATCTCTAAGCCTCACTTATAACCCTAATATGCGTCTATTAGTATTTTGAAATCCTCGATAGTTATAGCTTCTTATCTCTAAGTAAGCTAAGCAAGTGAATATCTCTATCCTACTCATTAAACTATTTTTATTAATAAAATCACTTATTGTTGGATCTCTCACAACACCAAGTTGTCATCTACTCCTAAGTTGATCAAGAAAAGAAGTAAACTTGTAATAGATTAACATATAATAAAACGAATCACTTAACCACACACCATATAACATGAAAACACTTTATTATTAACTTCACATTGCTCAAATACAAAAGGTTTAGCTCATAGTGAGCTAAGTACAAGCTACAAACATGGTTCTCAATAGAAACATCTCTTAAACAATAAATGAAGAAAAAATATAAACCTAAGAGAGACTTGGAAAATAACTTTATACGGCTAGTCTTCAAGAGATATCTTCAGTCGCGCCACTGCTCATCAGCTGGTATAGGATTAGGTGAGGAGAGAAACTCTTGCATACTCCACTATCCACGCACTCAAACTCTTGGTGTTTTTTCTCTTAGAACAACTGAACTCTCTTTCATTTCTCATTACAGCTCTATTTATAGACCAAGGATTAGGGTATGTGTTACATTGGATCATGGGCCTAATATGATGAAATCACATCAAGCCGATAACACCCCATAAACCCCGCACAAATATATAGCATAATTAGAGTAAATTAGCATGCACATCACAAGATGGCGTCACATTTACTTCACGACAAACAATAACATACATTTCATACTCGTTATAATCATAACACACATTTAAAATCATGTTCCATACAGTAACACATATGCATATCACAGTGGAATAATTCCTAACTCAAAATAATACTAATCATTATTAAAATCCCATACAACAATCATCACATAAATATTAGGCACTAAAGTCCATCATCACATTCATCTCAATCCAACATAAAATAATTCAGAGAGTATAACAACATCTCTCACATAAACATGAATATCATAAAAATAACATGAAGCCAAACATTCCCCGTGTTACATAGACCAGAGCAATGACTCACTACCTAAGAAAGCAGATAAATAGGAACTATATCCTCCGTCTAATCCTTGCTAGGAGCGCCACTAACTTTGGTACTTGAGTGATGTCGTATAAAAACAACATTCCAACAGAAGTGTGAGAATTCACATCATTATAGAAATATATAATAATAAGTAATGCATATCAAACATACAACAATTAAATTTATCACACTTCACATAATCATGTAACCAACATATCCCAACACAATTCACATGATTACATATACAACATTGCTCAACAATTCATTATTCAAAGATAATCAATCACAAATACCACATATGTAACATTCACACCAATATCACATAATTCACACCAATTCAATATTTTCACATCGACACATGTGACTCTAATACAACTCAATGCAATATGCATGTGGTACCAAATATTATCCTTATCGGTCTTGCCGGGTCCACATCTCCAAGATAGATAACCATAAATAAAAGCTCGATTCGGCCTTAAGCTTTCAAACCCTTCAGCGTTAGGTTTGGGACAAGTCAATAATTTCCTACTGAATTACCAAACATTACATCTTGACACAAATGATGCATGTGCAATCTCAACATAAATATGAAATTAAGATTCATCTCCATCTCTTCATCATACAAGCATACTCACATAATTCAACACATTTAAATCATCTTCACCAAATTGCACAACATGCATACATCGTGTCAATATTCACATACAATGCATCCTCGTAACATTAATCACATCAACATACCACAATAACATATAGGAATCAAAGTTAATCCATGTTATTCTCATTTATCATTAACTCATAACATACATGTATATTAAATCAAGTATCATGTTTCCATCAAAAAACATGTAAAAACCAATCCAAAACACATAATTAAATTCCAAAAATTCATGACAATCCATGATAAATTATAAGCATCCAAGATCCATAACATTTTTTGAAAATATGAAGTTTTGCATTCCAGATCGCGCTAAGCGGCCTCGCGAAAAACCAGAAAAATCTGTTTACGGACAGTTCTGTCTTGTTACAAATTTCTCACCCGAAATCCATTCCAACACCCATTTTCACCAATTAAATGTATTATAACCTATATCTATCATATAACATCAAATACAAACATCAAAACATGATTTCCAACATCAATTTCATGATTTTACATTCAAACCCTAACATGTCAAAATCTAGAAATTGAAGAACAAATCCCTAATTTCATGTTACTACCTGTTGTACCCCAAAATTTTCCCTCCCTTTTCTTCAAGACATTTCTCACAAAAGATCTCAAATGCTCAAGGATTCTCAAAGAGTTGATAAGACAAGCTCACCTCCTAAGCACTGAGACTGCAAATTAGGGTTTTGATTTTCACAAGGAAAATTGGACTTCTAATGCCTTAAGTGACTTTAATGGTTCATCATGGACCTATAAGAAGGATCATGCCAAGTTTCAAGTCTTGCATCTCAAAATTGCTCAGTCAATTGCTCAGATGATTGAAAAATCAGTTGTATTGGGTAAAAAGTCAAATATGGTCAATATATAGTCAAACTTCATTATTTTTGATCCCCATCAACATTTTGAAGTCATATTCATCAATTGATCAAGTATTAATCATGATTCCTCAAGAAAAGCATTCAAATAATCAAAGGGGCAAAATTGTCAAAATTAGGGTTTTGATTGAGAATGATTGATCATTGACTTTTGACCTAGTACATGACCTAATGACTTGAAGCATGATCTTAAGGACTCAAACACAATATCTTGACCTAATTTCATGGCTCAAATCACTTCTCAAGATCAATGGGTTGATAGTTGAATTTGGATCAACTAATGAAAAGTCAACTGACAAACAAAAAGTCAAACTTTGAGTTTTTGGTCAACATTGAATTTCAAAATCAAAATTCATCAAGACATTCAAAAATATAAAACTTTATCATCAAGAATCAAGAAAGTCAAGAAAAGTCAATATTTTCAATACTTAGAAAAATTCTAAGTGTTTTTGACCTTGATAATTTCACTACTTCATGACAATTTTTCACTAAGATGCAAGATGATTCAAGGAAAACTTTCAACATGAAATTTGTAGATCTTGATGAATTCTACAACTTTGTCCTGGAGGGTTGATGTCCAAAAAATGCTTAGATTTGAAGATATAGGCTCATGAAGTCATGACATTTTTATAAAACACTTAGTGAAAATTTTAGCAAGTTTGGTAAGATTTTTGTCCCAACTTTTTGGAAAATTTTCACCTAGTTCCAATTTAATTTAGCCAAAGTGGTCAACATGAAGGTTGTAGATAATGTTTAAAGCTTTCCAAAATGTCTAAGAACTTGAAGAGATCATGCTTGAGCTAGAAGTTTCAAAGAGAAGAAGATGGCATCACAAACTTGAATTTTAGGTCATTTTGTGATGAACCTTATGATCCAATCTTCAAGCATGCTGCATAATCTTGCTTTGTAGTCCTTCTAACTTACAAATCACTCAATAATTTAATGTTACTGATTGATCCATTGTCCAAGTGATTCAATCTTTGTCCAAGTTTATTTTCCATTTAGGGAAGAAAGCCAAGACTTCCATTTTAGAAAAGTGGATTTAATCACAAAGTCCACTCTCCTTGAGCCTTGCACTTGTTTCTTCTGAGCATACAGAATCTCAAAGCCAGAAGCAAAATATCTACAAGCCTGTCAACCACCCTATGAGTCTTGTACTATGCATTGGAACTATGTATTTCAAGTTTGCTTCAAAATCAAGTCACATAACTATAACATGTGATCTTTGATTTCTGATTACTTGAGCCTCTAAAACCTTTTCTATATAAATACATAGGTTGTTTGCAAGCCTTAGCACGAGTTGAAGAGCCCTCAAACTCCCTCAAACTCCCTGAAACTCAGAATTGTACACAAAACCTCCATTGTTGCAACTTCTGGCCAAAAACTTCAAACACCTAACCCCCTCGTGCGTTCCCATTCTAAATCATTCAAACATCATCTGCACATCATATAAAACTCATCCCCACCCCTGTTTCATAACTGTAACTTCATCTTCATTATCCTCCAAACTAAAAAACAACAACATGCAACTTGACTTCTCCAGAAATTTTCAGCCACTTTTAGCTCAAAGTAAGTATTGAAATAGATTCCTAGGAGTCCAGTGAAGCTATCCAGATCATCACAACACCTCCAAGAGTGCTCAAACTCCAAACACAATTTCCAGTTTTGAGGTAAATTTTCAGAACTTTGAACTTCCTATACAAGCATCATTAATGGTTACTTTATGAATAAAAAATATAGACATCATTGCCCTGGAGCTAACCATACCTTTAGTTTTCATTTATGATGCCTGAGTGGTGCAAATTTTAAAGTTGAACTTTTTGAAAAAATTAGGGTTTATTTTGGTACCAACAGAAATTCATGTTTATCTTTGAGAGTTAGCTTAGGTTATTTATATGGTTGAATTCGTGGTGAAAAATGGAACAACTTTCATGTTTACATTTTTTTAAATGGTTGAGAAATGAGAAAATTCAAAATTCAAAACAATGGTGTTGTTGTTCCGATGCGAGGAAGAAGATGAAGCCATGTTCAGAATTGAGTTCATTTTAAATTTATTGCAACTTGTTTTACCACCGAATGTAACAGCCACCCCAGTGGCAGAGAAGCGCGCGGTAAGGCATTTGTGTATAGGGACCTGGGTTCGAGCCTCAGCGGTACCCTTTTATTTATTTCATATTTTCTTTTCTTAGATTATGTGCAGGCCAAGCATGTAGCGTACCATGCACCTCTCATCCATAACATATGATTATTAGACAATCAAATCCAACGCTTCACATGAGGAAGCCTATGATGCACTCTCAAAAGCCAACAACACTGAATCACACAACAACGCTTGGGCCCTCTAGAATTGGGATTTTTTTTTTACTTCTTCATACTCCCCTTTTACTAAAAACAACTAGGCCCATTCTTTTATTTTATTTTATTTCTGTTTTCTCACAAAAAAACTGATTTGAGCCCTTTTTTGCTACATTTTACCTCTCTTTTACTTTTTTAACACCCAGACCCAATATTTTTTATATTATTCATATTTTATTTATTATTTATTTATTTATTTATTCTTTATTTAATCAAAATATACAAAAACATATATTTTTTAAAATAATTAAATTAAAAAATATTTTAATTCAAGCATTTTATTTTATTTTTATTAATTAAATTTTTTAGTTCTTTCACACTTTAAAACATTTTCTTAACATTAACATTCAATCTATTTTATAAAAAAAATGTTAGACTTAGGTTTTTATTATCTTCTTAATTTCATTTAAAATATATTTTTAGGGTTTGTAAATAATTAATTAATTTCTCTTGTAATTAAAACTAATTAGTTTGATTAGGTTAATTATAAAACCTTTTTCCATCAAAAAACCACAAAAACAATTTCCTTTTTCTTATTCATCTTTACATTTTGTATGTTCTATTATTATTCATATTCAATGGTTTGTAACAGATAATTAGGGTTTTATTGCTTTCCTCCCCTCATTCACAAACTTGTACCCCCATTCCTAAAACGTTGTAATAGTGTAGGACATTTAAATTCCACAATTTATCGCTTTCCTTATTATTGTTAGTAACTAGGGTTTGCATGATAAGATTAAAATCAAATATAGAAAAACCCTAATTCAAGATAAAATAATTGAATCAAACACACTTTTTACACATGCACCTCTAGGGTAACCCACTTGTTGCCTCGGACATAAACAATCATGTCCCTCGAACGTGGGATGTTTTAGCAAAAGAACCCCGATTAAAAGATCGTAGTCCCTCGATGACTCTTCGATGTTGCCTTCGGTAAACGATGTTAGACCCTTACGGAAAATTGCTAAAGCGTCTTACAAGTTTCCTTTTATGATTGTATGATGACCCACGCATGTCCCTCACATCCAATGATATGGCTCTCCACCAACCAATGGTAAAGTAGCACTATCTAAAGGAGGAGGAAAAGAACAAAAATATTTTGAGTAGGTAGATTGCTCGTAATTTCTTGCTCACAAACTAAAACCATTTTCATACCTCACACTTTCAAAAACAAACATCTTTCCAAACACTCTCTTTTCCAACAAATATTTTCAAAACAAACACTTTGTATGTGTTCTCAATGATACGAGAATCATTACAAAGTTTTCTGTACTAAGGTATTTTCAAAATATTTATAAAACAAACATTTCGTATACATTCTCAACGATACGAGAATCATTATAAAATCACCACTTTCAAAACATCTTCAAAACATCTTTCAACTTGCACAAAACACAAAGCATTTCAAAGTGAGCTAGCAATTAAGAGCCCGTAGATAATTACAAATGAAAAGGGTTCTAACACCTTCCCTTTTTATAACCTACCCCCCGAACTCAAGAGAATTCTCAAAATATCTTTCATGTTCTTTTCACCCTTTCCTTTATTGGATAAAAGAAAAGTCGGTGGCGACTCTTGCTATCTGCAACATTTACGATCAAACTCAAAACACCCAAGTCAGTTCTCCCACCATATTACACTAACCAATACATACTCATATATAATCCCATAATAACAAGAAATACCACTCTTACCTTGGATGTAGACTCTTCCTAGGTTTTCCTTCTTCTTCTCTTCTCCTCTTTTCTCCTATTCTCTTCTTTTGATAATTCTCTTCCAATTCTATTTTCTCTTACATCTCTTACTAACCCTTGTTTTCTCTATTGGGCTTATCTCACCCACTCATTAATGGAACATAAGGCCCAATACTTAATTATACTATTCTCACACTTACTAGCCCAATTACTTAATACACATATTTCAATTAAATTAATTACTCACATAATCACACAAAATCAAATTAATAAATATTTATCACCCAATTGATAATTAACATGGCAATTAATAATAAAATAATTAATAAAGAAAATTGGGGTGTTACAAAGCCCATATCAAAAAGTAGTGCCATTACACAAAATCAGCGACTTAGCAAACAAGGTATATGGTACAAGGAGACCATGGTGGGAGACAATGCATATGGTGGTAGACTTCCACACCAGGTGAAGGAGTTGCACTATCCTTTACGCAGTGTACTATTGTACCCGTTTTTGTCCTCTAGCACCCACACCTTTGTGCTTTGAATTTTAATTGTTTCTTCCTCTTTTTCAGAACAACAAAGTGTTCCCTCCAATTTATATTCCTTCCATGCTATCATTATCAGCTAGCTGCTTACAACAATTATTTCCATTTTCCTCTATGTCCTTCTAACTTCTTCAGCTTGTGCTCCATGCAGCAGACCACTGCAATCTTGCCCCATCTCGACTCTGCTAACCTTTTACTTACAAAAACAAACATTAATAATAAAAAGGGAGCACCTATTGTGTTCCAAGCTAAAAAAATAAAAACTACTAAAATGCAAGAAATTATAACTATTAAAATAATTAAAAAAACTAATTAATAAAAACTAAAGGCATGTATTAACTCATAAAATGTGGGTTGACACTAGGCTTTTCCCTAATCCAAAGTTCATAATCCGGTTTGGCAGTTGCCTTGCTTGGCACTCTAATTATTATGAAGCTATACTCTTTAGTATCTCTCCATATAGTGACTCTGGTAAGGTAGAATGGCAAATTATACTCCTTACCATATCCTTAAGAGCCTGGTTTCGTCTTTCAACCATACCATTCATGCTAGGTGACCCTGGCATGGTATACCGTGGGATGACTCCACATCCATCTAGGTATTTGGCAAAAGTACCCAGACATTGTTAACTTGAACCATCATATATGTCAGAATATTCATTGCCACAGTCAGATTTGACATTCTTAATTCTTTTATTGAGTTGATCCTCAACTTCATCTTTAAAAGATTTCGTTACATCTAATGATTGTACTTATAATGATTGAGGTTTTAAAAATATAAGAAATATGTATGCATATCTAGAATAATCATCTAGGAAAGATATAAAATATCGTTGACCATTCCAAGAAGGTGTGGGAAATAGTTCGCAAATGTCTGTATGTATCAATTCTAAGACATCTGTAGCTCTATATGCACCAAATTTATTTGTTTTTGTCTAATTTCCTTTAACACATTCAACACAAACATCAAAGTTTGTTAAGTAAATAGAATCTAAAATTCCATCAGACACTCAACTATATTCTTAGAGATGTGACCTTGGCGCTTGTGCCATAATGCTCATGAATTGTTATTATCAAATTTTTGCTTAGTACCACATCATTCCACATTTAAGGATTCACCTCATGTTTCTATTATGTCAATCAAATATAGATTATCATGATCCATAAGTTAACCAGTTCCCACAATATATGAATTAAAAGACAACTTGAATACATTGTTTGCAAATGAACATAAATAACCAAATTTGTCCAAATAAGAAACTGAAATTAAATTCCATCTAAATGATGCTACTACAAAAGTGTCTTTCAAATCCAAATAAAATCCATTACACAGTAGATATCTAAAATGCCTACAACTTCCACCTCCACCGAATTTCCCTCTCCGAAATAGATGTATCTTTCAACATCATTTAGCTTCCAGTAGTTCAGGCAAGCATTCATTGAAAAACTTAGGTTAGTAGTGGCACCTGAGTATAACCACCAAGTGTTTCTAGGTGCTGAAGCTAAATTGACCTCAAAACACACCAAAGTAAGAAATGTACCTTTCCTTGCACGCCAAGCGTGACATATGGGACATTTCTTCTTCATATTTCCAGACATTTTGCAAAAGAAACAGTTATCATCCCATTTTTGTTTCTTTTGCACTAGAATATTTGCAGCTTCATTCTTGGGGTCATTAGTTTTCTTTCTTTTGCCCTTGTCCTTAGAGGTTCCAACAAAATGAGAATTTTCTTTCTTATCTAGCTTAATCCTTTTCTCTTTTTGCATACAAAATGAAATGATCTCATTAAGAGGCTATTTCTCTTTTTGAAAGTTATAAGATATGTTAAACTGACTGAATTGTGAAGGAAGAGAAAGTAATACTAAATTCTCATTATATTTAATTTGTCTTGATACTTTAAGGAAATCAAATTCTGAAGAAGAGTACTTGTTTCTGCCTTATCGCTTTTCTTGAAGCGCTTTTCAATCTCAGTAAGGAAATTTTTTGCATTTTTATATGATATAGTACCCATAAAGACTTAGGAATGTCGCACTTAATGATCATGAGACTAATGAGATTGGAGCGATCCCACTTTTTAAAATATTTCCTATGTTCAGAGGTACTAGAATCTGTAAGAGAAGTTGATGGCTCCGTCATTAATCCAAGGTCCAAATCCATGCAGCCAAGAACAATTTCCATGTTCTCTTGGCAGTCCTTGAAATTTTCCCCATTAAGGATCAAAACCGAATTCAGAAGAGCAGATATTGAAGCAATTGTAGGTTAAAAATAGAACAAAATAAACACTATAAATATACTCGTATAAAATAAAAATGAATCATTAATTTGTTTAATTAATGCCATAATTCATTTCAAGATACCTAGTGCACCATGAATATCAAGTCATTTGACAATAATATTGGCTGCTAGTAGTACTCTTGTTGTAATGGTCAAACATTGACAATGAAACATGTCAAATAATAAACCCATCTCTAGATTGATTTATTGTTCACATGTGACACCTTATAATTGTCACATATTTACCATCACATGCGTGTATGAAATCCGGCCAAACATTAACTATTATTTGGGTCAATTGATACTCGCATGGATAAACATACATTCAAAACAGAAAAATCATTTACTATTTTTCATAAGTAATCTCCCTAAAAGAGGCCACTTTGCCGATTTTTAATTTTAATTGGCTCATTTAAAATATTAAACTATTGTATATTGAAATTCTGGAACTTTAAAACAAGTGTTAAAACTGATGTCTCAACACAAAAACGTGATGTTAGGACAAATGTTATAACATCACCTGCTGACAGAAATATACTTTTACCAAAACAGAAACAATGCATAATTAAATTGTAGAAGGTAAAATAACACAATAAATTGTTAATCCAGTTCGGTGCAACATTACCTACTTTGAGGGTACCAAGCCAGGAAGCAAAACCACTATATAGTATTAGTTAAAAGCCTAAACAATCCCAATTTACAAATTTTCTCCTAATTACTACCCTGTGCAAATTCTACCTAGGAACCTCCTAGATATGAGAACCTATCACCTCCAATCACCGCAGTGATAAATAAACCATTTACAGTCCCAGTAACTAGTATCAAAATAGAATATTACACTTCCAATCGACAATACTTAGTTAAGACTCTTAACTAAGAAAAATACTTAACCCTTTGCTTAAAAGCTCATTCATGAGAATAATATCTTGATAAACAAGCAACAATCAGTCAACTCAATGCATCAAAATATACATGAGTGACATATAAAGAACATAAACACAAAGAACTTGAAAGACTCCCAAAACCCTTATGTTGCACCCACGATTTACTGTTGTGAATGCTTTCTATTTAGGTCTAGCAAGTCCTTATATATAGATGCTTGCAGTATGGGCTTGGACTCTTCAAACATATCCAATCTTCTCGTTTTAAATCAGCTGCAAGATCTTTACATAAAAATAGGAACAAATCTTTTTAAATCTTCCTAAAAAGTCTCCAAGATCCTTTTTAGGAAATCCAATTAAATATGCGCTTTGTTCCTAAATAATCTCCTTGACCCGCACATAATGATGAGGTATATCCAAAAGGATCTCATCAAATCAAATCCATATTATTTTGCATAATACAGTCAATCCAAAAGGAACTTCAACATTAAATCACATATATTATTAATTATAATAATAAACATATAATTATAATATATTATCAAATATTGTTACAACTAACGTAACTAAGATACTCATGTTATTGATGTCACGATCTTAAAACATGATACCTTGTCGCATGTGTTATCACATGAAACATATTTTTAAGTATACTGGTTCATGTATAGTTATGATTTTTCCTTGAAAAAATATATTGACGACAACATGGTTAAAAATCATAAATAAATGTTAATCAATTAAGAACAAAATCATGAATTAAGATAAAAAAGACACTAACCTTACACAGAATAGGAAGACAAAAAAGGAGCCCAATTTTGGAACCCTTATATAAAAAAAATCCCAAATTCAAATTGATATAAAAAAAATATGCGTGGCTCTGATACCACTTGTTGGATGTGTTCATAACCTTATGATTTCCATCGATATAAAATCAAGAACAAAACACTAATCTAATCCTTATGAGTCAAATATGTCATTGACTCACATCCCTTATACCCGTACCAAAATTCAATTAGAGAATGATAACAGAAGCATACCTGAGTTTTCCATTGAAATTGTCGAAGGTTTATGGATATGAGATCTTTCTATTTGTAGATCTCCTTAGGGTTCTTTGAATATATTCTGATGGGGATGAAGAGAGAATCATGATAAACCGTGTATTTTGACCATTCTACAAATGGGGATCATAACCCATATAAATAACCTTAGTGTTATTTTTTAGTTTTCAATATTCTAGTTTGGCCCCCCATCAAATTAGATATTGACTTATAGTATATACACAATAACCTTACCTTTCATGACATTTATGATTTTAGCCACATACTTAATATTAATTAGACCACTCTGGTTTTGGCTAATTAAATAATGGCCCTAACACATATAACATTATATTTGTGACCCAAAAATTCTAACAATCTCTCACTTGTAACATATGTAACTTTATGCACTTGTAAGAATATATGAGCTCAAAATTTAAAAGAAATTCTAGCTTAAACATGAAATTCTAGAAATAGATTAAAACCTAAGAACATGCAAGCTCTTCAAAAATTAAAAGATAGGGATAGCCAAAATTGTACACCGTATTTATTCTAGTTTAGTGTGTCATCCTCGATTGCACCTAATCTAGTCTCTAATGTTGAGCCATTGAAAATTCTTTGGTCTTACACTAGTTTGAAATTATTACAAATGCCTTTTGATACAACTGATAATCATAGTCAAACATAAAACTTAAAGCCAACTTCTAAACAACACAAATCTTAATATAGATCTTCCTATTGTTGTACACATATCATGAGGTTGCCAAGTCGTTAAAACCTTTACTTGATCTTGAGTCAACCACCTTTTCAGAACCAAAACACTCTAAGACTTCATCCATAATGATCTTCACTTGATCCTACCAAAATTACCTTTTGAGTAATTAAAATGTTAAATGAGCAAGAAACTCCAAGATTTTGTTCACATTGATCTTCACTCGATCCTATCAAAATTCCTTTGGAGAAGAAAATTCTTATTTTCTTCAATGGATTCCAATATCTAGAATTCATAGTCATAATCTAATATTCAATTTGAAAGGAAAAAAATATCCTCACAAAAAACATTAGATCACTAATGTACCTTACGAGTACCACTCGCACGCTCTCTTAGAATGTGCAACCATAATAATGGTGAATTTGGCTACAAGTTAAAGATGAAACTTTTTCAGAAGAATCTCACATAAATCTTGTTCATACTCAAGAAATTAACTCACGAATAAGTTTTTAATCAAGATCAATTTGAAACAATGTTTGTCTAAATAGGTCTATGTCAAAAACAAGTCCATGTCCAAACTCAGATCTATGTTTAAACAAGTCTATGTCCAAACTCAGGTGCAGGTAAAAAACAAATCTATGTCCAAACATGTCCATGTCTAAACTCGGGTTTATATTTGCAAAACATTATGGAATATGATATGTGAAAAATATGTTCAAAATAGGTCAAGGTCTATTGGGCCAAACATTATGTAACATGATATGTGCAAAACATTATGCAAAATAGGTCCTGATGCAAATTGTTATATGCAGAGCTTGACAGCAACCAAAATAAACCATACTAGTAAAACATGTTATGTGTAGGTCTGTGTCACGATGAAAAATCGAGGAGACCACGCTATTGAGAAACTTGACTCACAAAGACTTAAGAAGTCACCACCGAACTTTATTATTTCCAAGGAAAATGGAAAAAATCGAACCCCTATTGTTTAACATGCAAAGCAAGAAGTAGAGACTAAAATCAAATCATAAGGAAGATATCCAAGGTACGGGGGTTGGTTATACATAGGGAAGGAATTAACACCCTATGTATCTATAGTACTCTATAGAAACCACTTATAATATCTGTTTATTTGGTTTAAAATTGTTTGTTTGTAAAATGAGTGTGGAGATGGGAAAAGAAATGTATTTTTATTAATTTTTGTATGGAAATACATAGTCTTATACCTACGTACCAATTAAGGATCAAAACCTCGTAGTTCGTGGTAAAAATAACAAAATGGTTTGTTATGGTTGATTTTGGAAAAAGATATATTTCATCATCTTTTAGAGAGAAACCAAAAGTATGAGAAGATGGATCTTGTATCACCATGAAGAAAGGTCTACTAACTTGGATATAAAGATCAATAATTTTCCAACTAACATCTTCATGTGGAAAGAATCACATTTACTTCAACAATTACTATGGAGATAGGAGAATCATATCTCAATTATAAAGAGGATTTATATCTAATATCTTTGAGAAAAGGTTTTTTTTAATTGAAAATCCAAGTGCCAAAAATATTTGAGTGAGGTTGAATCAATTTTAGTCTTTTGAAATTGTTTTTATATGCTTAAGTATATTAAAGCATTTGATTAAAAAGAAAGTTTGAAAATGCAATGAAACAAAGTCAAGGTTTTTATATGAAAGTGGTGAAAGTTTGAAAATGATTTTTTAGGGTTAAGAGGTTTTTTAGAGTACATGAGAATACATAGGGTAAACCTTCACAAGGGTTTTTATACAAAGTGGAATTTACATGTTTATGACTATAAAGTCAACAATATTATCCTTTCCTTGGATTTGGGGCACAAGTATTTAATAAAATATAAACATTAGTTACTACCATAAAGGGAAAACACACACATCTCAAGTGTTATACACAAAGGAGAAAATTAACATGCTTATTGTTGTAACCCAAAATTTTACCTCCCTTTTCTTCAAGACATTTCTCACAAGATATTTCAAATGCTCAAGGATTCTCAAAGAGTTGATCAGACAAGCTCACCTCCAAAGCACTGAGACCACAAATTAGGGTTTTGGTTTTCACAAGGAAAATTGGACTTCTAATGCCTCAAATGACTTTCATGTTTCATAATATACCTCAAAGAATTCTCATTCCAAGTTTCAAGTCTTGCATTTCAAAATTGCTCAGTCAATTGCTCAGATGACTGAAAATTAGTTGTATTGGGTAAAAAGTCAATTATGATCAATATACAGTCAAACTTCAAGATTTTTGGCCAACATAAACATTTTGAAGTCATATTCATTATTTTATCAAGGTATGATCATAATTCCTCAAGGAAAGCATTCAAATCATCAAAGGGGCAAAATTGACCAAATTAGGGTTTTGACTGAGAATGACTGATCATTGACTTTTGACCTAATACATGGCCTAATGGCTTGAAGCATGATCTTAAGGATTTAAATACAATATCTTGACCTAATTTCATGACTCAAATCATTTCTCAAGATCAAGGGATTGATAGTTGAAATTTGGATCAACTGATGAAAAGTCAATTGACACACAAAAGTCAAACTTTGACTTTTTGGTCAACATTGAATTTCAAAGATCAAGGTTCATCAAGACATTTAAAAGTATCAAACTTGATCATCAAGAATCAATAAAGTCAATAGAAGTCAACAAAAAAGTCAAGATTTCCAAGACTTAGAAAAATTCTAAGTGTTTTTATCCTTATTAAATTCACTACTTCATGACCATTTTTCACCAAGATGCAAGATGATTCAAAGAAAACTTTCAACATGAAAGTTGTAGAGCATGATGAACTCTACAACTTTGTCCTGGAGGGTTGATGTCCAAAAAATTCTTGTATTAAGAGATATAGGCCCATGAAGTCATGACATTTTTAACAAAATACTTAGTGAAATTTTTAACAAGTTTGGTTAGATTTTTGTCCCAACTTCTTGGAAAAGTTTTGCCAAGTTCCAAGTTGATTTAGCCAAATTTTTCAACATGAAGGTTGTATACAATGTTTCAAGCTTTCTAAAATGTCCTAGAACTTTAAGAGATCATTTTTTATCTAGGAGATTCGAAGAGAAGAAGATGGCACCACAAACATGAATTATATGCCATTTTGATGATGAACACATAACCAAATCTCAAACCTATGTTACATAATATTGCTTTGCATGCCTTCTAACTTGCAAATCACTCCATAATTTAATTTTTACACAATTGATTGAGATATGATCCAAGTGATTAAGCCGTTGTCCAAAGCAATTTTCCATTTTTGGCACAAAGTTACCACTTCCATTCTTGTAAAGTTGCTTTAATCACAAAGTCAACTTGTCTTTAGCCTCTAACTTGTTGCTTCTGCACAAACTTAACCTACAAGATCAGAAGAAACATGTTTAATGTGTTCAACCATTCTAGAGGGCATGGTACAAGCATTGGAACCATTTCCTTCAATGTTGCTTCAAAATTAAGTAACCTAGCCACAACATGTGACTTTGTGAACCAAGCCATCTCAGCCTCTAAAAACTCCCCTCTATAAATACAAGAAGTATTTTCAAGGTAAGACACGAGTTTGCAAGCCTCATAACCCTCTCAAACTCCCTGAAATCAGAATTTGCATTCAAATCCTCCATTGTTGCAAGTTCTGACCTTAAACTCTAAACACTTAATCCACTCGTGTGTATTCCCTTTAAATCATTCACAAAGATTCTATAACTCATACAGAAGCTATCCAAACACTTGCTACACCCCTATAACACCATATTCATCATCCTCAATTTCCAAAAACAACCACTTGCAACTTGACTACTCCAGAAGAATCCAGTCACTCTCAATCCAAAGTAAGCATTGCAATAGCTTCCTAGGAGTTCAGTGAAGCTATCCAGATCATCACAACACCTCCAAGAGTGATCAAACTCCAAACACAATTTCCAATTTTGAGGTAAGTTTTCACAACTTTGAACTTCTTATACAAGCATCATTAATGGTTACTTTGTGAATAAAAAATGTAGACATCATTGCCCTGAAGCTAACCATGCCTTTAGTTTTCATTTATATTGCCTAAGTGATGTGAATTTTAAAGTTGAACTTTCTGAAAAATTAGGGTTTGTTTTAGTACTAGACAAAATTCATGCTCTTCTTTGATTTATAGCTTAAGTTATTTACATGGTTGGATTCGTGGTTAAAAAACAAGCAAGTTTCATGTTCACACTTTTCAATTTGGCTGAGAAATCAGCATGTTCAGAATTTCAAAATGTTATCCATAGCTGCTGGCGCGAGGTAGGAGATGAATTTGCATTCAGGAAGAAGTTTGTAATATATTTATCGATTTACGCTTTAACTACCAGATGTATCACCATCCTAGTGGTTAAAGTGCGCGCTTGTTACCCTTGTAACCTGGGTTCGAGCCCCAGCGGTCCTTTTGTCATTTTTTTCATGTTATTTTATGACTCTCACGCCCCAACATGGGCCTCCTGACCATTGGGCTCAGTTTTCTTTTTTTCCAGCGCACCCCCTATTGTTTCACAACACTGGCCCATTATGATTTTTATTTTTTTTTTGTTTCTGATTCAAACAAAAAAATAGATTTTTGGGCCTAACCTCTTTATTTTCTTTTCACACCCTCTAAACACCACAGGCCCAACGTTTTATTTCTTTTTATTTTAATTAACTTTTCCTTTTCTAATTCATTTTTGTTTAATCAAAATAATATTTAAATCATAATAAAAAATGTTAGTTAATTTCTCTTTCCAAATTAATTAATTTAGTTAGGTTAAACCATTAAATCTTGTTTCCATCAAAAATCATTAAAAACAATTTCCTTTCCTCTACTTCACATTCTTGCGCATTTTATTATTTCACAATTATTAACTATTCAATGGTTTGTAATAGATAATTAGGCTTTATTGCTTTACTCCTCCCATTTCACAAACTTGTACCCCTCATTCCTTATTATTGTTAGTAATTAGGGTTTGTATGGAAATATTTAAAATCAAACATTAGACAACCCTAATCCAAGACAATATACATGAAAACAAAAACACTTTGCACACATGCACCTCTAGGGTAAACCTCACTTGTTGCCTCGGATATAAACAATCATGTATCTCGAATGTGGAATGTTTTAGAAAAGACCCTCGATTATAAGATCGTAGTCCCTCGATGACCGTTCGATGTTGCCTTTGATAAATGATATTAGTCCCTTATGTAAATTGCTAAAACATTCTAAAACCTGCCTTCTATAACTGTACGATGACCCATGTCTATCCCTCACATCCAATGATATGGCCCCCTACCAACCAATGGTAAAGTAGCACTATATAAAGGAGGAGGAAAATAACAAAGACTTTTTGAGTAGGTAGATTGCTCGTAATTGTTTGCTCACAAACTAAAACCATTTTCACACCTCACACTTTCAAAAACAAACATCTTTTTAATCACTCTCTTTTCAAACAAATATTTCCAAAACAAACACTTTTTGTGCGTCATCAACGATACGAGAATCATTACAAACTTTTCCGCACTAAGGCGTTTTCAAAATATTTCCAAAATAAACATTTTGTATACATTCTCAACGTAATACCATGGGAGAACTGACTTGGTTGTTTTGTGTTTTATCACAAATGTTACGGTTAGCAAGAGTCGCCACTGACTTTTCTTTTATCCAAAAGGAAAGGTGAAAAAGCACAGGAAAGACCTTTGGGATTGTTTCTTGAGTTCGGGGGATAGATTATGAAAAGGGGAGGTATTAACACCATTTTCATCCATGGTTTTCCATGGGCTCTTAGTTACTTGCTAGATCACTTGCTTTTGTTTGAAATTGTGCTTTGTGTGGTTTTTGAAAGTATTTTAAAAAGGCGCCATCATTTAGGAAAACTTTGTAATGATTCTTGTTCGTAAGAATGTATACAAAATGTTGATCTTTTGAAAATGTTTTCAAATTTGAAAGATGTTTTGAAAGTGTTGGTGTATGTTTTGAAAATAGCAAGGATATTTTGTTTTGGAAGTGAGCAAGTAACTAGAAGAATTCTACCTACTCAAAAGTATTTCATGTTTATTTCCTTTCTTTCCTTTGACATTGTTATCTTACCATTGATTTGGTAAGTAACCCTATCTTTGGATGTAAACAGGACAGGCGTGGGTCATCGTATAACCATAATTAGCAATGTTTCAAGGTATCTTAGCATATTTCTTTAGGGACTAAGATCATTTTGATAAGGCAACATAGATAGCTTCATCGAGGGACTATGATCTTGTATTTTTGCTTGCTTTTTACTAAGACATCTCACATGCATAACATGGCCATTTTTATAAGGCAGCCAAGTGGATTTTACCCTAGGGGTGCTTGTGTGCAAGTGTATTAATTTGCATGCTTTGTTTAGTCTTTGATTAGGGTTTGCTACTTATTGATTTTATCTTCTCATACAAATCCTAATTACTAGCATTTATATAAAGCGATAAATTGCGAAAAATAAAATTACTACGCTATTACATCATTAGGGGAGGGGGTGTATAAATTTACAAATGGGGATTGCAAGAAATTTAAACCTAATTATCTATTACAACCATATTGAATATTGTACAAAATTGAAGATAAAATGCAATAATATAAATGGAAAAGGAAATGGTTTTTGTTGTTTTATGAAAGGGTTTTGTCTTGACCTAATTAAAGAAAATGATTAATTAAAATTAAATAAAAATAACTTAATCTAATTTAAGAAAAGAAATTAATTTGAAAGGGATTTTCTTTGGGTTTTTTATGAAAGGTTTTAAATTAATAAAAATAAAATGAAGATTAATTATAATAACTTAAGTTCTAAATTAATTTTATCTAAAAAATAAAAATAATATATTAATTTAACCTAAGTCTAAGAATTGATTATTTAAGAAATAAAAATAAATAAAAAAAAAAGAAATTTATTTGTTTTAAGAAAATGTTTTTTACCTTTTTGTTTTATTGAGAAAAGAAAAATGTATAAGTATAAATAGTAAATAAAAATAAATTTTGGATTTTTTGTGATTTTATGAAAATAATAGTAGTGATAATAATAATAATATTAATAATAATAATAATAATAATAATAAGGAAAAAGAAAAATAAAATAAAAATAAAAAATATAAAGAAAAGTCCAGGGGGGTTAACCAGCAAGGTAAGGAGTATTGTGAGGAAAAAAACTAGGCCCACATGAAGAGTCCAAGTGTTGCCAAAAAACACAAAAAAATCAGAAATTTGTGAAAAATAGCAAAAGGTCACGCTGGAGCTTGAACCCAGGACCTAAGGGTGAACAGGCGCGCGCTTTACCACTGGGGTGGCTATACATCCGTTGATATAAGCAAAACAATAAATATATGAGACAAAACACGCCCTGATTACACTTCATCTTCAACCTCCAGCCAAAGGACTTGTATCTTCTTCATCTCTCAACAAAAATGAAAAGTTCAAACATGAAAGTTGTGGCATTTCTTCCCACGAATCCAGCCATGTAAATAACTTAAGCTAATAATCAAAGATGAATGAGAATTTTTCTGGCCCTAACTCAAACCCTAAAAATTTCAGAAAACTTCAACTCTAAAATTCTCTAAGCTCAGGCCATATAAATGCAAACTATGGATATGTACAGCTTCGTGGCAATGGTGTCTACATTTTATCTTCACAAATCAAAGCTTAAAAATGCCTAAATATGAAGATAGAAGTTCAAGAAAAATACCTCAAAATTGGAAATCTTTAAATGGATTTGAGCTTGTTTCAGGAAGTGGTGATGATCAAGTTAGCTTTCTTGGACCTCTAGGAAGCTAATGCAATGGCTGGCTTGAGCTGGGGTTGGCTGGAATGGTCTGGAGAAGTCAACATGCAGACCTCTGTTTTTGGTTATGAAGGATGGTTTAAATGGTGTTATAGTTTGCAAACAGGTATTGGAATGGTTTGTGTATGATGCTAAGAAGCTTTTGGAAGTGTTAAGCCAAGAAACGCACGAGTGGTTTTGAAGATTGAAGTTCAAAGTCAGAAATGACACAAAAATGGAGGTTTTGTGTAATATGAGTTTTTAGGGAGTTTTGTAGCTTGTTCAATCGTGTGTTAGCTTGCAATACACTTCTAAAATTATATGGAAAAGGTTAGAGGACTTGAGGAGGTCAGAAAACCAAGATATAGACTTATGGCTATGTTACTTGATTATGAAGAAAAGTGACAATATGGTTCCAAGATGAAGTACAAGCATAGCCTGAGTTTATGGGAGTCTCTAGACATGTTGCTTTTGCCTTTGACATTGCTTGTGATCATAAGGAACAAGTGCAGAGCTCTATGCATTGACTTTGTGATTAAAGCTTCTATACAAGAATGGAATGGTTACTTTGTGCCATAAATGGAAAATTTGCTTGGGTAAAGCTTGAATCAAGTGGATAATAGCTCAAAAGCAAGTGTAGTCTTCTGATTATGGAGAGATCTTGAGGTTTAGAGGCCTGCAAAGCAAGATTGTGCAGCATAGGTTTGAAATTGAATTCTTGTTCATCACAAAATGACTTGTATCTCAAGTGTGAAAACCCTAACTTCATCTCTTAGATTCTCCTTGCTCACAAATGATCTCAAGGAGTTCTTGGATATTTTGGAAAGCTCGTAATGTGCTATACAACCCCTCTTTGAATCACTTTTGAAAATTATCCTTGGAACTATATGAAAAAGTTCCATAAAGATAGGTCAAAATCCTGACCAAAACTAGGGCAAAATTTCACAAAGTGTTCAATTTCAAGACCATGACTTTATGAATTAATAACTTGAGATCCAAGCATTTTTAGAAGAAGTTGTGTAAAGAAATATCTTGCATCATGGTGAAAAAATGGCTCAAAGTTATAAAAAACATGAAGTTTTAAACACTTAGAAAAATTTCTAAGTTAGAAAACTTTGACTTTTCAAAATGAAATCTTGACTTTTTGATTTCTTGATGAATTAGTTTCATATTTTTACATGTTTTTATGAATTGTGATCTTTGACATTGATTTTAACCAAAAAGTCAAAGTTTAACTTTTCAGTGTATAGTTGACTTTTGATCAGTTGACTGAAAATTCACTATCAATCCAATTGATCTTGAGCAATGTTTTAGGTCATGCCATTAGGTCAAAAATATGCAATTGAACTCTTGAAACCATTCTTCAAACCAATTGATCATTTTCTATGTCAAAAATCAGAAATTGCTCTTTCTCAGTCAAAACCCTAATTTTGACAATTTTGCCCTTTTGATGATTTGATCAAATTTCTTGAGGAATTATGGTCCAAGCTTGATCAAATGATACATATGAGTTTATAATGTTGATGTGGATCAAAAATTATGAAGTTTGACTGTAAATTGGCCATAGTTGACTATTTCCCAAATACAGTTGATGTTTAGGTCAACTGCTCAATTGACTGAGCAAAAGTGTGATCCAAGACTTGAAACTTGAAATGAGAAATATTGGGGTTCCATAATGATCCATGAAAGTCATTTAAAGCATTGAAAGTTCAATTATCCTTGTGCAATCTCAAACCCTAATTTTGGTCATCAGTGCTTAAGGAGGTGTCTTGAGCTGATCAACCCTAGTGCAGTCTTAAACCAAGAGAGATCCTTGTGAGAAAATATTTGATAAATGAGAGGGAAAATTTTGGGGTGCAACAGCTGCCCCCATTCAATATTCTTAAACCTGAAGAGTTAGATTGGCGGATCCGCCATTCGTGACTTGAAGGTGAAAGATGATTGAACACTAGAGTGCCCAGAAATTTACACTCGAAGATGGATGGTGAATAGGTTTATAGATGCCATTTGGAAGAATGTTGGTAAACACTAGAAGAAGTATCAGCACAAATCTCTTGTTGATTTATGCTAAAACTTGATGTTTTACCTGTGAGAAAAAGAGTTAGTAAAAATGAAGATGCTTGCATGATGTTCACCAGATGTGGTATTATGTTAAATGCATATGGTATGTACATGCTATGATGTATGAATGTGAGATGTATGTATTTGTATGAGAAAATAAATCCCTGACTGCTGCTGAGGAAATTCTGGGGGGTTGAATTTCTGATTGCCGTTGGGGATGAAGAATATGCATATCTTCAAACTTTGTCGAAATGATGCTTTTGCCGGAGAATATCTCTTGAATGTCAGCTGTTATCTGGTCGGATCTAGGCTTCACAATTTCCTGAGGATGAAGTAGTCAACTGCTATCTGGTTGGATCCAGGCTTCACAGTAACTTACTGGGGATACGTAAGTTAATTGTTATCTGGTCGGATCCAGGCCTTGCAGTAACTTGAAGTGGTAACTACTATCTGGTCGGGTCCAGGTTTCATGGTTTGTAGAAAGTTGTACTATTATTTAGTCGAGTCCGGGCATCATAGTGTCTCTCTGGGAATCATAGTTAGTTGTTATCTGGTCGGGCTCCAGGTTTCATAATAAACTGCTTGAAAAACTGCCATCTGGTCGGGTCCAGGCTTTGCAGATTTTTGAGGTTGATGAAGTCAATTGCTATCTGGTCGGGTCCAGGTTTCACAATAAAATTTCTGGGGATTTAGTTGTTATCTGGTCGGTTTCCAGGTTTCACAATGAACCTCTGAGGGTAATGGCTATCTGTTCGGATCCAGGCTTCACAACAACTTGCTTGAAAAGATGAAATTGAAAACTGATATCTAGTCGGGTCCAGGTTTCACAGTAATTTGTTGGGGCAGGGGCAAACTCTACTGGGGAAAAGAAGTTAAACCTTGGTCGGGTTGAGTCCAAGTTCTTCTATATCTTTGAAGAGTTAGACTATTATCTGGTCGGGTCCAGGTTTCATAGTATCTTGAAATTGAGATCAACTGTTATCTGGTCAGGTCTAGGTTTTATATACTCAAATTGTTCTCTGGTCGGGTCCAAGTTTCAGTAATCGAAGAAGTCGAACTAATATCTGGTCGGGTCTAGGCTTCAGTAATAACTTGAAAATTATGCTAATATCTAGTCGGGTCCAGGCTTCATAGTATCTTTTTGGAAATAGTAAATGCTTTGCTGATGGCTTTATTGAAGATCAGGGGTTATGGCCCAATGATTTGCAATAATCTGAAAAGAAAATTCAAACTGGAGAGTGTAGATTCAGTCGGGTAGGACAGACTCAGCTTGGGGAAGATATACTCAAATGAAGAGGATATTCATAGCCAGGGAATAACGGGCTCAGCTGAAGAAGATGGACTATGTCGGTGGAATATAGACTCGGTTGGGGAGGATGTACTTGGCTGGGGAATTTTGTGGTTCCTCGGTTGTTGTTGGGGAAACAAAACTTGTTGGGGAAATAAACCCTGTTGGGGAAATAAACCATGTTGGGGAAGTAAGTTTCTTTTAGGAAGAGATCCACGAGGCTTCAACTTGTAAAAATTAACTTAGCTGGAGAGAGAGCTGCCAAGAGGTTGAGGCTATGGTCGAAGATTATCCTATGCAAAGAGACTTTGTAGGTAACTCCGCTATGGAAAGGTTCATTGTAGCCTTCCTTGTAGGGATAATGATAATGAGATAACTTTGTGGGAGTATTTCATATACATTAAAGAGATGCTTGCTGCTGCTTAGCAGGATACATGTGCCAAACATTTTTAATTATGTTCATATGCATATGTTCATTCAATTTTATTCATTGGACAAATTCGCATTCAAAACAAAAACAAAAATTTTGCACTTCAAAGTATATTTGTATTGATATTTTGCCCATGAATAGGCGTTTTTGTACAGAGAGACAGAGATCCTAGTAAGAGGAAATCGTCGAAAGGAAAACAAAATTGAGAATGAAAACAAATAGCCATGTGAAATGATCTCATTGTCTTTCAACTCTACTATTGCCCCAATGTCTTTGAATGTCCCTTATCGTTGATAGAAGTTGATTGGATTGATATTGGACCTTGGTGATAAAATTGACTGTTTTGATTCCACGAGACATAGTCATACGCTTTTAATCCTTAACTTCTGCCTGGACCGCCCTTTCGGGTTTTCAGCCTACCAGGATACCCTTTTTTGCCCAAGTCGCTCTTTCGGGTTTTCAACTTTCCGGGTGTACAATCTTTTGTATAAATCCCTAATTTTTGCCCAAACCTTTTGGTTTGTCGGGATGCCCTTGTTTTTCTTAGGTGTATCAACCTAACGGGTCTCTTATGCGTAGTATTTTTTAACTATGTTCGCGTTTATGCGATATGGGAAATCTTCACCATTCATGGTAGTCATCATCATGGCACCGCCAGAGAAAACTCTCTTGACATCAAATGGCCCTTCAAAGGTAGGAGTCCATTTGCCTCTGGGGTCGCCTTGTGGTAGAATGATGTGTTTTATCACCAAGTCACCAACTTGATATACTCGAGGCTTGATCTTTTTGTTGAAAGCCTTGATCATCTATTTTTGGTACGTCTGACCATGGCAAACAACAACTAATCATTTTTCGTCAATCAAGTTCAGCTGATCCAATCTCGTTTGAATCCAATCGTCTTCACCTAGGCCTGCCTCATTCATAATTCTCAGCGAGGGAATCTGAACTTCCACTGGCAAAACAACTTCCATGCCATAGACTAAGGAAAAGGGATTTTCCCCAGTTGATGTTCTAGCTGAAGTACGGTAGCCATGTAGAACAAACAGAAACATCTCATGCCAATCCTTATAGGTTACTACCATTTTCTGCATAATCTTCTTGATATTTTTGTTGGCCGCTTCGACTGCGCCATTCATTTTTGGTCTATACGGAGAAGAATTGTGATGCTTGATCTTAAACTGAGTGCAAAGCTCAGTCATCATAGCATTGTTGAGGTTAGTCCCATTGTCGGTGATGATCCTTTCTGGGATACCATAATGGCAGATGAGGTTGTTTCTGATGAATCTGGCTACCACATTCTTGGTGACTGAAGAAAATGAGACGGCTTCGACCCATTTGGTAAAATAGTCGATAGCAACAAGAATGAAGCGATGTTCGTTGGAGGCGGTGGGCTTGATCTCTCCAATCATGTCAATTCCCCACATTGCAAATGGCCACGGAGAGGTCATGACATTCAGAGGGATAGGAGGCACATGGACCTTGTCAGCATAGATTTGGCATTTGTGACAAGTTTTTGAATGTTGATGGCAATCAGTCTCCATCATTGACCAATAGTAACCTGCTCTTAAGATTTTCTTAGCCATCGTATGCCCATTTGAGTGAGTACCAAAGAGACCATCTTGCATGTCTTCCAAGATTTCCCCTGCCTCCTTCTTGTCCACACATTGGAGAAGAGCCGAATCATGGTTGTGCTTGTATAATATCCCGTTACTTAGGAAGAATTTGGCTGCAAACCTTCACAAAAACTTTCTGTCATTGATAGATGCCCCTTCTGGATACTCTTGTGCTTCAAGGTATCTCATCACCTCATGGTACCATGGCTTTTCCGCATCGGTGTCAAGCTTATAGAAATGTGCAGGTTCACCAAATCTTTCAATTGTTATCATAGGGGATTCGTTGTCCCATTTGACCTTGAACATTTAAGACATGGTCGCCAAATTGCCAGCCAACTGGTTTTCTTCCCTAGGGAAGTGCTCAAAAGTGATCTCTTCGAAGTAAGGAATTATGGATAGCACAAGTTCCTTGTAAGGGATAAGATTAAGGTGTTTAGTGTCCCAATCTCCTTTTACTTGACTGATCACTAGGGTGGAATCCCCAAACACATCCAAATGCTTGATCCTTAAGTCAATAGCAGCTTTCAGACCTAAGATGCATGCTTCATACTCGGCCATATTGTTTGTGCAATCGAAGCATAGTCTGGAAGTGAAAGGAGTGTGATAACCTTCAGGAGAGATGATCAAAACACCAATTATGTTACCTTAGGCATTGGAAGCCCCATCGAATACCATAGTCCATCGAGATCCTTGTTCAGGTCTGTTATACGGTCCAATTTCCGCACAGTCAGTTACCAGCATGATGTTCTCATCAGGGAAGTCAAAGTTCATTGACTGATAATCATCCACAGCTTGATGGGACAAATGATCTGCTAGTACACTTCCTTTGATGGCCTTTTGAGTCGTGTATTGAATGTAGTACTCAGTCAAGATCATTTTCCATCTGGCTATCCGTCCGGAAAGGGCAGGTTTCTCGAAGATGTACATGATTGGGTCCATCTTAGAAATCAACAGAGTGGTATGAGTCAACATATAGTCTTAGCCGGCGAGCAGCCCATGCCAGAGCGCAACAAGTTTTCTCGAGCAGTGAATATCTGGTTTCGCAGTCGGTAAACTTTTTTCTCAGGTAATAAATAGCATGCTCTTTTCGGCCAGACTCGTCATGTTGGCCCAAAACACACCCCATAGAGTTCTCTAGTACCGTCAAGTACATGATCAAGAGTCTTCCTTCAACTGGAGGCATGAGAATAGGAGGTTATTGTAGGTATTCTTTTATTTTGTCGAAGGAAATCTGGCATTCATCGTTCCATCTGACTACCTGATCTTTCTTCAAGAGTTTGAAGAGTGGCTCACAAGTAGCAGTCAAGTGAGATATGAAACGGGTAATGTAATGAGACGACCCAAGAATCCTCTAACTTCTTTTTCAGAATGAGGGACTAGAATTTCTTGGATGGCCTTTAACTTGACAGGATCAACTTCAATGCCTTTATTGCTGACAACAAAACATAGAAGCTTTCCAGATCGTACTCTGAATGTACACTTGTTAGGGTTTAACCTCAGCTTGTACTTCTTCAGCCTCTTGAATAATTTGTACAGGTGATCAAGATGTTCTTCTTCGGTTTGTGATCTGGAAATCATATCATCCACATATACCTCTATCTCATGATGAATCATGTCATGAAATAAAGCTACCATAGCCCTTTGATATGTTGCCCCTGTATTCTTTAATCCGAACGGCATGACCTTGTAGCAGAAGGTGCCCCATTGCGTAACAAAAGTAGTCTTTTCCATGTCTTCGGGAGCCATCCTTATTTGATTATAGCCTAATAAGCCATCCATGAAAGAGAAGACTTTATGCTGAGCAGTATTATCCACTAAGACGTCAATGTGTGGTAGAGGGAAGTCATCTTTGGGGCTTGCCCTATTCAGATCCCTATAGTCTATGCAAATGTGAACTTTCCTGTCTTTCTTTGGCACTGGCACCACATTGGAAACCCATTAAGGATAGGATGTCTCATCTAGGAACCCTGTGTCAAATTGTTTCATCACTTCAGCTTTGATCTTTTCAGACATATCAGGCCTCATGCGACAAACCTTTTATTTGCCAGGCGGACAATCTTCTTTTGTCGGCAGACGATGAACTATGATGTCGGTATACAAACCAGGCATATCTTCATAAGACCAAGCAAATACTTCCACATGATCATGCAACATCTGAACCAACCTGCTCTTGACACTTCTTTCCGAGTTAGTGCCGATCTTGATTTCCTTCTTATCTGACTCAGTACCCAGGTTGATAACTTCAACTGGCTCTTCGTGCGGTTGAATAGCTTTTTCCTCTTGCAATAGAAGTCTGGCTAGTTCTCCTGGTATGTCACAATCTTCCCCGTCTTCGTCTTCGGCTTGGTTGATAGGACATTCAAATTCATAGTCGGAAATAGTAGAGTCATTGGCAATAGGATCCAGAGTGGATGTGGACCTGCAAGAGTATGTGTGTATGTGTGCATGTAAGATACATGGCTATTTTTTTGAAAAATGTATTAGAAACAAAGGAAAGACAATGAACACAAATATTTGAATGCAAAAGATTCCAATGTACTGAATGATCATATGATTAGATAAACATAAATAAAAACCCTTGACAAATGGACCAAAGTGCCTCGGGCCAGGTAAATGGCTGAAAAGTCATTGTTAAAATATTACAGACAACATGTTCTTGAATTGAAATAAAAGCAATAACAAATAGATTACTCCTCAATGAAGGAGATGGGCACAAAGTACTTTGTATGCCATTCTTAAGCTCCATTGTATTTGGATACACCCAAACTTCAAATGCAGCTTCTTCTTCAGAATCACCCACGGTGTTGACTTCATGGCTTCCAATACGGAGAGGTGGCTTTCCAGCACGAGCACTCCTCACTTCCTTCTGAGCTTTGACGGTGAAGCCCAAACCAAACTTGTCCACTTTAAATGGGATATCAAGGAGTTTCCCCCAAGTATTGCAGTTTCCTTCTTCAATTACCGCGTGGGCATCCTTGACTGAAAACATCTTTGGCGTGGCCTTAATAGCTTTAGACTCATCAGAAGAACATTTGGTAGCAGCAATCATCGGTGGTACAACCTTAAAGACTTGACACAGGGTCTCAATGAATTCTCCATCCATCTCTACATACTTGAAAGAATTAAGGTGGCTCACCATAAACTCTTCTTCTCCACAGACGGTGACTATTCTGTCCTTGACTGGATATTTAAGTTTCTGGTGGAGGGTAGAGGTTACTGCCCCAGCTTTATGGATCCACGGGCGACCTAACAGACAAGAATAGGCAGGGCGAATATCCATAATATAGAAGATGGAGTTGAAGATTTGGGAGCCCACTTTGATTGGAAGATCTACTTCCCCGTGAACAGTCCTCTTTGATCCATCAAACGCCCTTACAATGATATCACTTGGCTTCAAGACTAAATCTTCACAGTCAAGATGGTATAACGCCCCCTTGGGTAATACATTCAAAGAAGAACCAGCGTCGACTAGCACATGTACTAAGGTAGTCCCCTTGCACTCGACAAAAACATGTAAAGCTTTATTGTGATTCTTCCCGAGAGGTGTTAAGTCAGCATCTGAAAATCCCAAGCCATTATCAGCTGTCAGGCTAGCCACGCAATTCTCAAATTGGTCTGTTGTTATCTCATGGGGGACATGAGCCTTTTTCAGAAACTTGATTAATGTTCGAGCGTGGGCATCAGAGCAAAGCAACAATGACAACATTGAAATCTTAGAAGGGGTTTTCCCCAACTGTTCTACAATCTTTAAGTCGCTTCTTTTTATGATCTTCAAAATATCGTCCATCTCGCGAGCGGAGGGTTCTTCATTAGCTACGTCTTTGGAGGGTACTTCAATCACAGCAGGCTCAACAACCTTCTCCTTCCCTCTTGTACCTGTACTTAGCTTGGCAGCATTAATGCGGATGGGCGTCTTTGTGACAACTGGTGGTGAGATATTGGGTGAAAATATTCTCCCAGTTCTAGTTACTTTACTTGAGCCAGCTATGTTTCTAACATTGTCATCTTTTTCTTCTTCTACCTAGGCATCTTGTTTAATCCCATGATAGAACACTTCAGCACCATAATTCCATGGTACCACTTTGTTTGAAGAGTAGAGAATTGGTCCGAGATTAGTAATTATTAAGGGAGTCGCAGTGGGTTCATTTGAAATCCTAATAGGACCTTTAGATGTGATCCTAAGAGGCTTATTTGAGATGGTAATAATGGAGAGGCCTTCACATTGGTTAATCAAACTCTTGGCAAGTGGAGTCTTTTCAAATAGAATTTTGTGGCTATCCATCAGGCGTTGTATGCCTTTCTTCAGCCTTTCACATCCATCGAGTTGTCTTGTACAACACACACAGTCCTTTACATAGCAAGGGAAGATCCCAGCTTTCAACAAATTGTTCATGATTATATTCAGCTGATTAGTCAATTCTTCAACAGAGGCAATAAAAATTGTATCTTTAACACCATTAACACTCTTGTCATGCTTCGGCATCGGAGTGATAATTACATTCGGCGTTGGAGGAGGATCAAATTCAATAGTTTTGTTATCAATCAAATCCTGGATTTTGTTCTTCAAGGCCCAACACTGGTCATCCTCGTGGGGCTGCTTGAATGGTAATCACACTTAGCGTTCGGATTATACTTTGGTGACGAGGTGTCAGGGTTGGCGGGAGGATCGCGCAATGTCACTAAATTAGCCTTGAGCAGATGTTGAAGGGCTTGAGACAGTGACATACCTAACCTCGTAAATTGTCTTCTTGGAGTTTCAAAACATTGATAATTTGTAGATGGTCTTGGAATAGGAGTTAGATTGGAGATTCGGGCAACATAGACAGACGGGTGATCGTTCTTCTTGGTATAGGCCCTTGCCCCGTACACAGCATTGACTTCCTTCTTTGCAGCAAAAGGTTTCTTAATAGGATTGCGAGTGGAGGTAGATGCCACAGGGATCTTACCACTTTTGATGCCACTTTCAACTCTTTTGCCAGTTAAGATCAATCCGGTGAAACCAGAAGAGGAGCAGCCAACCAACAGATTAAAGAAAGGACCAGATAAAGTGCCCATGAACATGTTGATGTGCTCTCTATCAGTCAAGGGAGGTTGGACCCTACTAGCAAGGTCTCTCCACTTTTGTGCATATTCCTTAAATCCTTCATTCTTCCCCATGGTCATATCTTGCAACTGAACCCTTGTTGGCGCCAAGTCAGCATTATACTGATACTGATGATAGAAGGAAGTAGCTAAATCCTCCCAAGTATTGATACGAGAACCATATAACTGATAGAACCATCAAGTTATGTTCCAGCCAAGCTCTCTTGGAAAAAGTGAACCCAAAGCTTCTTATCAGCAGTGTGCGGCTGTATCTTGCACACATAAGATTTCAAATGGAGTTTTGGACAAGAAACCCCATCGTACTTTGCAAAGATTGGTATTTTGAATTTATGGGGAATTACTACCCCAAAGATCAAACCCAAATCATCAAAATCTAAATCGAGGATGGCTTGGATTTCAACAGCATTCAATCTGTCTTCTAACTGCTTGTATTTGATATCAGCGGGTGGATACTGCTCGTTGAAATAATCATCATTGGATACTTAATCATTGATACAGTTCGCCTGAGTACTCTTGACCTCACCAATCTGGTTCTCGTCCTCTTCCGATGAATCTTCTTCCACTGGCATCTGACGGATTGTCTCTTTGAACCTTCTTCCCATGTTGAGTAGAGCTTTCTTCTTTGGTTTCTTCTTAACGGCCAGCAAAGCCATCATATCTTGCTGCCCCTTGGCTAGGGCTAGTATAGTTTCCTGAAACTGAGAATTCTGGGTTTGGAGATCCTTCACAGTTTGCTCTAGATTCATCTTACTGAAATAAACAGCAGAAAGATAAGGAAACCTGTTATATGAAAATTTGTCATGTTATGATACATGGAATATGTACATGCAAATGATTTCAAGGATTAATGAAATTTAAATTTGTATAGACAAAAGAATGAGAAAACGTTAATTCTCATTAGACAAAACAAGAAATATTACACCATGCCTCTTGGGCTTACAAAATAACTTTCTAAGATAAAAAGATTGAACGCATCCTCTTCGGTGCGAGATATACATTCACACTTTTCTCTTCTTGTAGATGCTTCGTAAGCTCCAAGACCCTCTTTTCACTAGCATAGAACTGAGCCTCGAAAGTATCTCGTTCTTTATTCAACTAGATCCAACCCTTTTTAAAGTCTTCGAAAGAGGTAGGCATGTCGGGATGGAGCATAGTGTAGGGAACATCTCCTTCGACCACATGCTCCATGATGACTGGTAAGATAGAGGGATAAGGCATCACAAGTTTCTGAGCACGAGCTCGAACCCATTTAAGGTAAGGTTCAAGGGGAATGGAATTCTTGTGTCCCAGCGTCTTGCTATCCACCTTGTTCAACATTCTCCAAGCTCGGATAAATCTCTGGGGTGACCTTGATCGTCACTCTCGTAGTCAAATACCAAACTTTAAATAAGCATCTCATGTGGACCATCCCTTCAGGCGTACCCAAACTGTCTTAAGGATAAGCAAGGGTTATAAGTGATACATCCTCTAATGCCAAGCAAAGGGACATTACGGAACTCTCCACAACAGTCGATGATAGTAACATTCTCCAAAGAGCGGGAACACCAATGATTATTTGAATGTCTGAGCATTATCAACCTATGGGACCACCTTGAACCTTGCTCGTTCTTTAATACAAATTGGGGAAGATGCGAAATAAACCATCTTGCCAAGAGAGGAGCGCAACACATGAGGATACCTCTTTTCATCATAGTACGAGTGTGAAAGGAATGTAGGATGTCCCCTAGCAAAGTAGGCACCGGGTTATGAGACATGAAGATTTTAACGGAGTTCACATCTATGAGTTGGTCAGGATTTGGAAACAAAACCATCCCATAGATGAGGAGAGCCACAATTTCCTCAAAAGCTTGCAAATCCAAAGATTTCCAACAGTTTTGGGCTTTCTCAAACAAGAACTTTGCTAGGAAACCCTTGACACCACTCCTTGTTTCCCAATTAGTTGTGATATCAGATGGTTACAAGTGTAGAACTTGAGCAATCTCTTATGGCTTTAGATCTCTTTCCGTACTGTTTAAAGGTAGTTAATTGAGAATGGGAATCCTCAAGAGTTGGGATAATTCTTCCAAAGTTGGCACAAGTTGATAATCGGGAAATGTGAAGCAATGGTGTAAAGGATCTGTTGTACCCCAAAATTTGCCCTCCCTTTTCCACAAGAAATCACAACCTCAGGGTTTTCTCTGATTTTCCAGATTAGCTCAGGAATCGGTCAAACAAACTTTTCTTTGGCAATAATCCAGAATTAGGGTTTTCTCTGATTTGTTAAGGCTGACTCAAGAATCGATCAGACAGATCTTTCTTTGGCAGTAATCCAAGATTAGGGTTTGCGCTCGCATTTCTCAGAAGAAACTGAATCCTTAGAAATTCAGTTAACTGTTACATCATTTTTACGCTTGTTCAAGATTACTGGTTATTTCTCAAAACCTAGTTATCTGGGGTAGTAGCTGAGACTTTTGTTTTGAATCTTAAGGCATTTGCTTGATCAGTGGAGTGAAAGGTTTATGGAATGCTTGTTTGTTTAACTAAACAACACATATGTTAATTGGAATACCAGGCGTATTGGGATTAATGCAAGGTTGCGAGACGGCAAAGTTTGTTGATTATTTATTTCATTTGGATTAAAGTTATTGGGATACATTTCCAGTTATTTTAATTTAAAAGTCTTAAATAATTAAATAGACAATACAAGGAAAAGTTGGAAGATATTTGACAAAGACTTTTTATTTATTTATTTCAAATGTTGTTACAAATTTTATTCGAATATTGTAAATTTACAATTTACAGTATTTACAGTAATATTTGTTTACAATAAATGAAAAAAATATAATAAATCTAAGCCTAAATCTCTTGAGATCTTTGACTTCTACTTCTACTGCTTCCTCTATCATCCAACTGGTACTTACCTGCAAAAGACAGAAAGAAGTTAGTATAAGAATTTTCAAGCAGAAGCAGGTAAAAAGAAAAATCATCATTAAAGTCTGCTGGCCGGAATTAGAAATGCTATGTTCATCATGTTTCATTTTCCTCTCTACAAATCACAAGAAGATTTCTCTTCTCGGTTCACAGAGAGAAAAATAAAATATATAAAATTGCAAGCATACAAGTTATTCAAAATGAAAAGGCACAAGGCTGCACACAAAGAAGGGTACTACAAACTGAATTTCAAACTGCATTAGTCAACCAACAACAAGGCAAACATGAGAAAGCATGGCAAGCTAACTACAAATGCACTAACCAAGCTGAATGACAAACTAAGTTGCAAAACTGTCACAGCAAGTACACAAAGCTGTCCAAGAAAGTACAATGCAGGAAATATGGAAAGAAAGTACACAATACAGAGATAAACCAAGTTACAAGCAAGAGAGCTTGTCCTAGCCCTCATCATGTTTTGGCCAGCAGCTTTTCAGAATAATATAATAAGCAATTAAAAGTGCTTTTAAGGGAGAGAGAAAGAGAGTGAAGTGAGGGTTTGCAGTTTTAGCAGGCTGTAAAAGGCAGTAAGAAAACAAATAGATATAACAAGTCTAACAGATCAGCAGGAGGAGGAGGAGAACATTGAGCAAAAAACAACTCAAGCCTGCTTCCAAAAAACTGCAATTTACAAACTGCATCCCAAACTGCAGTAATAAATAAACCTGCATCTCAAACACCAGAAGCAAAACTGCTGTCAAAACCAAAAACCTGTAAACAACAAAACTTACAGGCCTGTTTCAAAGGCCACAAACTGCAATTTAGTAACACCCTGCATAACACAGCAAACCTGCTTAAACTGCATCAAGCAAGCTCAACAAACACCCAGGCCTGCCTCACAAAACAGCAAGCCTGCCTTCTCAACACAACCAACCTGCTATCAAAGCAAGCATGTATAACTGCAACTCCAAGACCTGTAAACTGACAAACCTGCTTAAAACTGCATCATCCCGTTCAAACAAAAAACTCATCAACCTGTAAACTTACAAACCTGCTTAAAACGGCATCAGCATGTTCAAACAAAGATTGGAGCAACCAAAATCAAACAGCCTGCAAGCTTGCAACTTGCAAAGACTCAAACAGCAAGCCTGTTTCCAAAACTGCAGAAAACCTACCCAAAACTACATCTCAACACTCAGGCCAACAAACCTGTAAGAAAATCTGCTTAAACAACAAACCTACAAATCACCAAATCTAAACTGCAAGCTCGAACTAACAACAAACTTGCCTAAACACAAGTCTGCCTTACAAATTACAAGTCTGCAAAACTAACAGCAAAACTGCCTCTCAAAAACTCAAAACTACATCAACACAAAAAAAATCACAAGCTAGCACCAAACCAATAAATCATCCATCCATCAATAACAATAATCTCAGAAGTATTGTTCATCATTGATAAAACTAGAAAGAGATGTTTTCAGAAGCATCCTTCATCATCAACATAGCAAAGAAGAGGAAGAGAATCAACAAAAGGCAACAACAACAATAACTAGTTTTTTCCAGAATATATATATTCATAATCAAATAATCAGGGTCAATAAAAGAGAAGAGGAAGAGAAAATCAGAAACACACGATTCAGAAGCAAAGTTTTCAGAACAACATCATCAAATAATCAATATTTAAGCACTCAGAAGCAAGAGTAGTCTCAGAGCAAACTCATCATTAAACATTCAAAAAAGAAGTCAAACACAGAAATACCAGAAGTAAGCAAGCCACCATCATGCTCCTCCTCCGCCTAGCCTCCTGGGAGCGCCACCGGCCAGCTCACCCTCCCTCTCTCACTTTTCAGAAGCACAACGTTCAAGGTAAGCTCATTCTCAACTTTTTACTATGCATCAAACATAAAAAAAACCATGAATCAAAGCATGCAAGTAATAATCAAGTAGAACGAAAACAGAACTGTAAAATTCCCAAAAACACGTTTGAAACGAAATCGTACCACGTACATTCAAGATTCTGGATCACCGTGAAGAGAGCAGGAGGTGAGATAGGGCGATGCTCTGGTGGCTATGAGGGAGTTTCAAGTATCAGAAGCCCATGGTTGAGAACGAGGAAGAGAAATGAAGAAGATGAGAGGAGCGGCGTCGTTGAGACCAAAACTGAAAAACCCTAAGTTCTTAGCGAAACCCTAACAATTTTTGTTACAACATCCCTAATGGGCCTTACCCGTTCCCATTTGCCAAGCCCACATTACTTCTATTAAACGCACACCCCCCTTTCTTTTCCCCCCTTCTGGCATGTTTGCTCTTCTTCCTTTGGGCCATCCAAAATATGTTCTTAGGCCCATCATTTTTTTAAACTAACATTTTTCTTAAAATCACTTTCTTTATTTTAAGTAATAAAAACACTAATTAAATTTTTGTTTTACTTTCTTTTTAAACTAATTTTATTTTTCTTTATTAATATTGTTTTAATATAATAAAAGTACAAAAAAAGAATAGTTAACTTAATTTGAGCAATTTTTTTTAAACTTTTTTTAATTAATAAAATACAAGAATTATCTTAAATATTAATTTAGGTAATTAATCCTTTCTTTTCATAATTAACAAAAAAATACAAAAATAATAATAACACTTAATCTTCATTAGGTTAAATTTTTGTTTGTTCGTTTGTAAATAAACACACGCATCTCATATTTATTTGATTTTCATTATCTTATACTTTATTATAATTTTACATTGAAAATGCGACAGTTCAATTTGGTTGTAATATATACTTGGACATTATTATTCTGATAAGACTCATCCGCATTTGTAAATATTTGTACCCCCATCCCCGGATACTGTTTTGTAATAATTTAGACTTTAAGTTCCTGCAATTTATCGCTTTCAATATACTGTATACTAATTAGGGTTTGTATGCGAAGATTCAAAATCACTCGCTAGATGACCTAATACAAGATAAATGCATGAAAATCAATACACAATTCACACTTGCACCTCTAGGGTAACCTCGCTTGTTGCCTCAGAAAATGCAATCATGTCCCTCGGGTATGAGACACTCTAGCAAATGCCCCTTCAATAAACAAAGATCGTAGTCCCTCGATGACCCTCGATGTTGCCTCCGATAAAACGATCTCGTCCCTTACAAAATTTCTAGAGCGTCTCACAATTTGCCTTCAATGATTGTATACGATGACCCGCGTCTGTCCCGTTTAAACATCCTAACGCAAGGTTGTTCACCAAATACAATGGTAAAACAACACTGTTAAAAGGGTTAAAAACATAAGAAAGATCTTTGAGTAAAATAGGGTAGACAACTCTTAGTTACTTGATCAAAAATCTTGCAAAAAAATCCTTGCCATTTTCAAACATACCTCACAACACAATTCCCAAACAACTTTCAAAACATTGAATTATCTTTTCAAAAAGACACACACCTTTGTATATATTCAAACAAGAATCATTACAAAGGTTGCCTAGACAAGGCTTATTTTTCAAAGCATTTTCAAAAACCACACACAAAGCACCATTTCAAACAATTGAAATGCAAAGGCAAGTGATCTAAAACAAGTAACTGAGAGCCCATGGAAAACCATGGATGAAAAGGGTGCTAGCACCTTCCCTTTTCATAATCTACCCCCCGAACCCAAGAAAACATCTCAAAGGTCTTTTCTGTTCTTTTTGACCTTTCCTTTGGATAAAATAAAAAGTCGGTGGCGACTCTTGCTAAACCGAACTAGTGCGAAAACAAACGCAAAACCTCAAGTCAATTCTCCCACTGTATCACAGAACAGGCGACTCTGCTGGGGATATTTCTAAAAGTGGGGTTACCTTAGGGTTCTAGATCACCTTTTCATGCTTATCTTGTTTGCCTTGATTGCTTTACTCTTTTGGGCCCTTGCTTGGGTTTGTTTTAAATCCTACACCCGAATTTGGGGGCACCTTTTAGGTAAGTAGCAATAAACTGTGAGGGAACTGTGTGGGGTATACCGACATGGTTGAAGCAGTAGCTACGTTAGTGTGATATATTTGTGGGTACCGGTAGCCTTTAAGTCAATCAAAGAGAATACGGGGCCGCTGAGTGATTTCATGAAGCACTAACAAACTCTTAGAACCTTACTTGACCATCTTGGCTTTTTTAGGGGTAGTGAGATGACCGACTTTGGTGCAGTCCGAAGTTGGTAGATACTCGATACTACACTCATTGAGGATTGTTTTCTTGGAATATTTTGGTCGCCAATTAAGTGGCTAAACCAAAACAATGAACACAGAAAATAATCCAGTGATATTGAGCTCCTTAGAACGCAATTTCTATTTTAGGACAGGTTGAGCCAACTAACTTCAAAAGGGTACTTACCTACAAACCCCGTGCAAGCCTAAACCTAAGGACTTGTCTGCTTTGTGTGAATGTAATTATCTGTATATACAATTGCCTACTTTTGCATACATGTACATAACATCATAACATCATACCATAGCATTTTCAATGACCATTTCAAGGATCTCGAGGGTCTTTTGATGCAGGGTCACGTTGAACCAGACATCTACCAAAGGGCAAGAGGATTTTCCTCTAAACAAACACCGTCAAAGATCAAGTGCAACAACTTGAATCGGGGGCTATGACCCACTTGACATGGTGAGCTTGATTCTCGTGGAAAGACATCCACCGATACAAAGTTCTCCAGTCAAAGAAGTTGATCAAAGATTAACCTCTAACATTTTTCTTGTGTTTACCACGAGAGATTCTTGAAAACATGCATCCACATATCATGCATTGTATCATGACAGGTTTTCTTTTTCAGGTTTCCTTATTCTCCTACTGTTTATTTCAGTAGAGATGGCTCTAGAGAGAACTGTCGAAGATATCCAGGCTCAAAACGTTCAACTTCAAGAAATGTTCTTGAACCTGTCCCAGGGGCAAGAAGAAGTGAAAGCTCTCCTCACAAGGGGCATGGTCCTAGGGAATCCAGGTGGCGTCAGGAATGATCAGTTAGAAGAACTACAGATTGAGCTGGCAACAATGAAGATCCAGATGATGGGACAACTGGTGGGCCAGATGGCTCTCATTCAAGACCTGGCTCAAAGATAAGAAGAGCTCAGGGTTCTCGTCAACAAACTGCTTCAAGATAACCAAGTGGGGAGAACAACTAAGGTTGAAGATCAGGTCATCATTCAACCTACTTTGGGACAAGAAGACAAGGGAAAAACTCCTTAACTTGCTTCAGGGTCACAAGCCCAACAACAACCTCACCAGCGTCAACGGGTTAATCGGCGTAAGCAAAATACGTCTGGAAGACAGTTCACTGAGACTGACATACCATCATCTCTAATACTGGAACACTTGTTGGAGGTCAATCTAACTGCTTTAAAGGATCCTATTCGGAAGCCCAATACCTCTGCTCCTAGCTATCACCCCGACGCATTTTGTGTATACCACTCCTATAGTCCTAGACATGACACCGACGACTGTTGGGCTTTGAAAAACAAGATCCAAGACTTGATTGACAATGGAGTGCTGAAATTCATGCCGGATGGCGAGATGAAAATCTTCCACTGAGGGTTCTCCACCTGAAATGACAAGTTCGAACTAAGAGACTTTTGTTTCATTTGAATTTTCAAGTTGTAATTTCTTTTGTTATTCAAACAATTATCTGTTGATGTCAAACTCTGTTTCATTAATGCATTGCATATGTTTGTCTTGAATTCATCCATTCGTTTTCACTATTCTTGAATTATGCTTTCTACTTTCTTTATGATGTTTAAATTTTGATGAAAGTTGCAAGTCTTTAGAGGGAGGATGACGAAAACAATGCCATAATCTAATAACAGTATGCTATTGAACAGACCTTGCTGACGATGTGCAGGCGTTTCTTTCAAATCCTAAACACTGGAGTTATAAGGAAGATAATCCCTAGTCAACCCCTTCGAGCCAAAGAAGTAGAAGTTTTCTGTTTTAAGCACAAGTTGAAACCTTTAATCAAACCTGGGGCAGGGTAGTCTCTCAGTTAATTCAAAAGATGCGAATTGAAGTCGCAAACTCTCAGTTCGTAATACAACGAATGACATAAAAAACATTCCTTTGGAACCAAAAGACAGTGATGGTTCCTTATCTCATAGGCAGTCATTACCTCTCAAAAGAGAAAATCCCACTGAGCAAAAACCTACAAAGGAGGCTTAAGAAAGTTGGGGCATCCTGTTGACTGTAATCTCGAAAACAAGAACAGTCAGGCAAAAGTTAGGGATATTAAATCAAAAGAAAGAGGTCAATACAAATCCTCAAAAACATGAAAAATGTTGCAAAAAAAAATGACTGCCTTCCCATAAAATTCAACTGGTGTGAACCATCACCAAAACGTCGTTCCAAACTCGAATAGAGTTCGACGCACAATTAATTGAGTATAGGATTGAAGGACATCACGAAGAGCGGGTGGGTACAAATATACTTTGAGCCTTTATCCTTTATTTCTTAAACCGTGAACCAAGCCACGTTACAACCCTTTAAAAGTCCTAATTGAAGCATGGGTTAGTTCGAAAGCATACTGTTACAAAAGGTATCTTGACTCCTGTAAGGCTTTGCCCTAAATCTTGTGTTGAATTTGTCTTATAAAAAGTTTTCTGCTAAAAAATGCATTTTTCAAAACTTCGAGACAAGCAGGAACTTTGCATTATTTGAATACCGTTGTTTGCACATGTTTATTTGTTTGACAGCGAAGAGATTCACACAGTGAATGTTCGGATGAACGAAAGCTCTCTCAGTGAATAAAATCACTTCAAGTGGGATGACACTCCCGATGAAAAAATCTCCCATCAGCAAAAAGGGGACTTAGTATGGTATTGTCCAGTAAACCTGGGGCAGTCCAGTCAAGATTTCAACAAATCTTTCAAAGTCCATTAAACCTGGGGCAGTCCAGTCAAGATTTCAAGAAATCTCTCAATTGAAGGATAACCTGGGGCAAGTCTCCCTCACCATCACTTGGGGAATTTAAACGTCAATCCCATCAAAGGGTTATGAACAATCCAAGTTTCCTGGAAGTGCCACAAACATCTGATACTAGGGGCAGTGACGAATCTCTCCGAAATCTTTCTGAAAAGTAATTCAAGCGTCCTCGAGAAGTTCATCACCTCTCTAGCAGACCAGCAGTCATGGGTTTATTTCCCCAATGTTTGTCAAGGATTTATTCTCCAAAACAAAATTACATTTCAAATTGATCAGTCGCAAAATTTCCTTCTCACCTGTTGGAAGTTACGGTCGTCATCAAAATTCCTTCATCACCTGTTGGAAGTTACAGCCACCAACAGAATAACGGACAACTGAAGCTCCTAAAAATCCGTTTCTCTCAAGAATGAAGATTCTCATCCTTAAAACCTCAAGAGATTGGTATACTCCCAACCTCCTGACCCTTAACAGAATGAAGATTCTCATCCTTAAAACCTCAAGAGATTGGTATACTCCCAACCTCCTGACCCTTAACAGAATGAAGATTCTCATCCTTGAAACCTCAGAAGATTGGTATACTCCCAAGCTCTTGATACCGTTAACAAAATGAAGATTCTCATCCTTGAAACCTCAGAAGATTGGTATACTCCCAAGCTCCTGATACCGTTAACAGAATGAAGATTCTCATCCTTGAAACCTCAGAAGATTGGTATACTCCCAAGCTCCTGATACCGTTAACAGAATGAAGATTCTCATCCTTGAAACTCCAGTAGATTGGCATACACCCAACCTTCTGACCCAAGACCTGAATGAAGATTCTCATTTTGGCTTCCCCAGTAGATTGGTATACACTCAACCTTCTGACCCAACGCCTGAAAGAAGATTCTCATTTCTCTCTTCCTCAATAGATTGGCATACACCTAACCTCCTGATATTCCCGACAGAATGAAGATTCTCATTCTCAAAGTGGCGTACAACCTAAAACCTGAACTTCTTCCAAACAGGAATAAGCTTTTTCCAGAATCCTGAGTTTTACTCTCCAACAGGATAACTACTTTTCAACAGTATGGCTATTCCCCACAGAATTCGTATTCCCCAAGCAGAATGGAGATTCTCATTTCTCGCTTCCCCAGTAGATTCGCATACAACCCAAAACTCCTGATTTCCCCAACAGTGGTCCCAAGACTTCTCATTTTCAACGATCAAAGGATTTTCAATCCCCAGCAGCGGTCAAGGATTTATTTTCCCCGACAACGGCCAAAGATTTTATTACCTCCAGCCATCCAGGATTTATCCTCCTCAGCAAGACGGCTGATCAGCTTACATGCGCATTCATTACATTCATATAACACATACATTGCATCATACAACATGACTTTGTGTTTCAACTAACAAGTTATCTTTTTCAGCAAAAGGTCAACAACAAGTTTTTTTAAGTTCCAGATTAACACCTGTAACAAGCCAGGACAACTATCTACTTGACCATCATCAGGCAACCCTACACCGATTCCTTCTCAAATTCAGATGCATTCTTACACGGACTCATCATCAGGCAACCCTACACCAGTTCCTTCTCAAATTCAGATGTAGTCTTACACGGACTCATCATCAGGCAACCCTACAATGGTTCCTTCTCAAATTCAGATGTAGTCTTACACGGACTCATCATCAGGCAACCCTACAACGGTTCCTTCTCAAATTCAGATGCAGTTTTACACGGACTGATCACTATTCAACTTCAAGGACTTCTGAAAACAGTTTACGGATTCACCAAACACGAATGCTAATCTATTGCTTATTCAGACCCCCAGCTCAGAGATGTTCCAAACACGGATACCTTTCTGATACTCACCTATAACATACAGTTCAACAAACATTTTTGGATGGCATATTTAAGCCCATCTCCGACAAGATTCTGTCACATCTCCAAATGGCTTCTTTAAGCCCATTCCCTCAACTATGCTTTGACGAGTGCAAATTTTTGGGCACTCTAGTGTCCAATCATCTTTTACCTTCGAGCCGCGAACGGCAAAATTGCCAATCTAACTCTTCAGGTTCAAGAAGATTGAACAAGGGCAACTGTTGTACCCCAAAATTTGCCCTCCCTTTTCCACAAGAAATCACAACCTCAGGGTTTTCTCTGATTTTCCAAATTAGATCAGGAATCGGTCAAACAGACTTTTCTTTGGCAGTAATCCAGAATTAGGTTTTTCTCTGATTTGTTAAGGCTGACTCAAGAATCGATCAGACAGATCTTTCTTTGGCAGTAATCCAGGATTAGGGTTTGCGCTCGCATTTCTCAGAAGAAACTGAATCCTCAGAAATTCAGTTGACTGTTACATCATTTTTACGCTTGTTCAAGATTACTGGTTATTTCTCAAAACCTAGTTATCTGGGGTAGGAGCTGAGACTTTTTTTTGAATCTTAAGGCATTTGCTTGATCAATGGAGTGAAAGGATTATGGAATGCTTGTTTGTTTAACTGAACAATGCATATGTTAATTGGAATACCAGGCGTATTGTGATTAATGCAAGGTTGCGAGACGACAAAGTTTGTTGATTATTTATTTCATTTGGATTAAAGTTATTGGGATACATTTCCAGTTATTTTAATTTAAGAGTCTTAAATAATTAAATAGACAATACAAGGAAAAGTTGGAAGAAATTTGACAAAGACTTTTTATTTATTTATTTCAAATGTTGTTACAAATTTTATTCGAATATTGTAAATTTACAATTTACAGTATTTATAGTAATATTTGTTTACAATAAATGAAAAAAAATATAATAAATCTAAGCCTAAATCTCTTGAGATCTTTGAATTCTACTTCTACTTCTTCCTCTATCATCCAACTGGTACTTACCTGCAAAAGACAGAAAGAAGTTAGTATAAGAATTTTCAAGCAGAAGCAGGTAAAAAGAAAAATCATCATTAAAGTCTGCTGGCCGGAATCAGAAATGCTATGTTCATCATGTTTCATTTTCCTCTCTGCAAATCACAAGAAGATTTCTCTTCTCGGTTCACAGAGAGAAAAATAAAATATATAAAATTGCAAGCATACAAGTTATTCAAAATGCAAAGGCACAAGGTTGCACACAAAGAAGGGTACTACAAACTGAATTTCAAACTGCATTAGTCAACCAACAACAAGGCAAACATGAGAAAGTATGGCAAGCTAACTACAAATGCACTAACCAAGCTGAATGACAAACTAAGTTGCAAAACTGTCACAGCAAGTACACAAAGCTGTCCAAGAAAGTACAATGCAGGAAATATGGAAAGAAAGTACACAATGCAGAGATAAACCAAGTTACAAGCAAGAGAGCTTGTCCTAACCCTCATCATGTTCTGGCCAGTAGCTTTTCAGAATAATATAATAAGCAATTAAAAGTGCTTTTGAGGGAGAGAGAAAGAGAGTGAAGTGAGGGTTTACAGTTTTGGCAGGCTGTAAAAGGCAGTAAGAAAACAAATAGATATAACAAGTCTAACAGATCAGCAGGAGGAGGAGGAGAACATTGAGCAAAAAACAACTCAAGCCTGCTTCCAAAAAACTGCAAGTTACAAACTGCATCTCAAACTGCAGTAACAAATAAACCTGCATCTCAAACACCAGAAGTAAAACTGCTGTCAAAACCAAAAACCTATAAACAAAAAAACTTACAGGCCTGTTTCAAAGGCCACAAACTGCAATTTAGTAACACCCTGCATAACACAACAAACCTGCTTAAACTGCATCAAGCAAGCTCAACAAACACCCAGGCCTGCCTTACAAAACAGTAAGCCTGCCTTCTCCACACAACCAACCTGCTATCAAAGCAAGCCTGTATAACTGCAACTCCAAGACCTGTAAACTCACAAACCTGCTTAAAACTGCATCAGCCTGTTCAAACAAAAAACTCATCAACCTGTAAACTTACAAACCTGCTTAAAACTGCATCAGCCTGTTCAAACAAAGATTGGAGCAACCAAAAACAAACAGCCTGCAAGCTTGCAACTTGCAAAGACTCAAACAACAAGCTTGTTTCCAAAACTGCAGAAAACCTACCCAAAACTACATCTCAACACTCAGGCCAACAAACCTGTAAGCAAATCTTCTTAAACAACAAACCCGCAAATCACCAAATCCAAACTGCAAGCTCGAACTAACTACAAACTTGCCTAAACACAAGCCTGCCTTACAAATTACAAGTCTGCAAACTAATAGCAAAATTGCCTCTCAAAAACTCAAAACTGCATCAACACAAAAAAATCACAAGCTAGCACCAAACCAATAAATCATCCAGCCATCAATAACAATAATCTCAGAAGTATTGTTCATCATTGATAAAACCAGAAAGAGAAGTTTTCAGAAGCATCCTTCATCATCAATATAGCAAAGAAGAGGAAGAGAATCAACAAAAGGCAACAACAACAATAGCTAGTTTTTTTCAGAATATATATATTCATCATCAAATAATCACGGTTAATAAAAGAGAAGAGGAAGAGAAAATCAGAAACACACGATTCAGAAGCATAGTTTTCAGAACAACATCATCAAACAATCAATATTCAAGCACTCAGAAGCAAGAGTAGTCTCAGAGCAAACTCATCATTAAACGTTCAAAAAAGAAGTCTAACACAGAAATACCAGAAGTAAGCAAGCCACCATCACGCTCCTCCTCCGCCTAGCCTCCTGAGAGCGCCACCGGCCAGCTCACCCTTCCTCTCTCACTTTTCAGAAGCACAACGTTCAAGGTAAGCTCATTCTCAACTTTTTACTACGCATCAAACATAAAAAAAACCCATGAATCAAAGCATGCAAGTAATAATCAAGTAGAACGAAAACAGAACTGTAAAATTCCCAAAAACACGTTTGAAACAAAATCGTACCACGTACATTCAAGATTTTGGATCGCCGTGAAGAGAGTAGAAGGTGAGATAGGGCGATGCTCCGGTGGCTAGGAGGGAGTTTCAAGGATCATAATCCCATGGTTGAGAACGAGGAAGATAAATGAAGAAGATGAGAGGAGCGGCGTCGTTGAGACCAAAACTGAAAAACCCTAAGTTCTGAGTGAAACCCTAACAATTTTTGTTACAACATCCCTAATGGGCCTTACTCGTTCCCATTTGCCAAGCCCACATTAATTCTGTTAAACGCACCCCTTCCCCCTTTCTTTTCCCCCCTTCTGGCCTGTTTGCTCTTCTTCCTTTGGGCCATCCAAAATATGTTCTTAGGCCCATCATTTTTTTAAACTAACATTTTTCTTAAAATCACTTTCTTTCTTTTAAGTAATAAAAACACTAATTAAATTTTTGTTTTACTTTCTTTTTAAACTAATTTTATTTTTCTTTATTAATATTGTTTTAATATAATAAAAGTACAAAAAAAGAATAGTTAGCTTAATTTGAGCAATTTTGTTTTTTTAACTTTTTTTAATTAATAAAATACAAGAATCATCTTAAATATTAATTTAGGTAATTAATCCTTTCTTTTCATAATTAACAAAAAAATACAAAAATAATAATAACACTTAATCTTCATTAGGTTAAATTTTTGTTTGTTCATTTGTAAATAAACACACGCATCTCATATTTCTTTGATTTTCATTATCTTATACTTTGTTATAATTTTACATTGAAAATGCGACAGTTCAATTTGGTTGTAATATACTTGGACATTATTATTCTGATAAGACTCATCCCCATTTGTAAATATTTGTACCCCCATCCCTGGATACTGTTTTGTAATAATTTAGACTTTAAGTTCCCGTAATTCATCGCTTTCAATATACTGTATACTAATTAGGGTTTGTATGCGAAGATTCAAAATCAATCGCTAGATGACCTAATACAAGATAAATGCGTGAAAATTAATACACAATTCACACTTGCACCTCTAGGGTAACCTCGCTTGTTGCCTCGGAAAATGCAATCATGTCCCTCGGGTATGAGACACTCTAGCAAATGCCCCTTCAATAAACAAAGATCGTAGTCCCTCGATGACCCTTGATGTTGCCTCTGATAAAACGATCTCGTCCCTTACAAAATTTCTAGAGCGTCTCATAATTTGCCTTCAATGATTGTATACGATGACCCGCGCCTGTCCCGTTTAAACATCCTAACGCAAGGTTATTCACCAAATACAATGGTAAAACAACACTGTTAAAAGGGTTAAAAACATAAGAAAGATCTTTGAGTAAAATAGGGTAGACAACTCTTAGTTACTTGATCAAAAATCTTGCAAAAACATCCTTGCCATTTTCAAACATACCTCACAACACAATTCCCAAACAACTTTCAAAACATTGAATTATCTTTTCAAAAAGACACACACCTTTGTATATATTCAAACAAGAATCATTACAAAGGTTGCCTAGACAAGGCTTCTTTTTCAAAGCATTTTCAAAAACCACACACAAAGCACCATTTCAAACAATTGAAAAGCAAAGGCAAGTGATCTAAAACAAGTAACTAAGAGCCCATGAAAAACCATGGATGAAAAGGGTGCTAGCACCTTTCCTTTTCATAATCTACCCCCCGAACCCAAGAAAACATCTCAAAGGTCTTTCCTGTGCTTTTTGACCTTTCCTTTGGATAAAATAAAAAGTCGGTTGTGACTCTTGTTAAACCGAACAAGTGCGAAAACAAACGCAAAACCTCAAGTCAGTTCTCCCACCGTATCACAGGATCAAAGAACTGAAAGAGCATCTTCATCATGTCTTCATCCGTGTTATAGGTGACCAAGTTTAGTAGGCGACCATGTCTTTTGGTAAATGGAGAATTTTCAGGAATCCTTGATGCTAACTCTTTGAGTTGAGGAGGGATCCTTACGAGATTAACTTGAATGGTTTTCCTGCGAATAGAATCCATATCCTACAAAACAGAACAAAGATAAATCCTAAAAATCCTTGAAATGGTTAGTGAGTATGAGTATGATGTTATGATGTTTATGATTTTATGTACAAGTAAACATATACAAGCAAAGCAAACAAGTCCTTAGGTTTAAGCTTGCATGGAGTCTCATAGGTAAGTACCCTCTTGAAGTTTAGTTTGCTCAAACCTGTCCTAGCAATAGTAACCGGGTTCTAAGGAGCTCAATATCATTGATTTGTTTCTTTGATCATTATTTCAGCACAAGCCTCTTTAATGGAGACCGAAATATCCCAAAAAACTAAAACTCAATGAGTATAGTATCGAGTATTTACCAACTTCGGACTGCACCAAAGCTGGTCATCCCACTACGTCCTAAAGGCCAAGTTGGTCAAGTAAAGGTTCTAAAAGTTCATTAGTGCTTCATGACATCACTCAGCGGCCCCGTATTGTCCTTGACTACTCAAGGGCTACCGGTACCCACAAATATGTCGCACTAACGTAGCTATTGCTTAGACCATGTCGGTATACCCCACACAGTTTCCATAACGTATTGCTATTTACTTATAAGGTATCCCAAATTCGGGTAGATGATTCAATCCCAAACAAAGAACCATAATGTAAAGCATATAAGTCAAACAAAGAAAGCAAGTAAATGTGATCTAGCCCTAAGGTAACCCCACTTTTAGTTGATACTCCCCAGCAGATTCGCCAGTTCTGTGATACGGTGGGAGAATTGACTTAGTTGTTTTGCGTTTTATCGTAAATGTTGCAGTTAGCAAGAGTCGCCACCGACTTTTCTTTTATCCAAAAGGAAAGGTGAAAAAGCACAGGAAAGACCTTTGAGATTGTTTCTTGAGTTAGAGGGGTAGATTATGAAAAGGGAAGGTATTAACACCATTTTCATCCATGGTTTTCCATGGGCTCTTAGTTACCTGCTAGATCACTTGCTTTTGTTTGAAATTGTGCTTTGTGTGGTTTTTGAAAGTATTTTGAAAAGGCGCCATCGTTTAGGAAAACTTTGTAATGATTCTCGTTCATAAGAATGTATACAAAGTGTTGATCTTTTGAAAATGTTTTCAAATTTGAAAGTGTTGGTGTTTGTTTTGAAAATAGAAAGGATGTTTTATTTTGGAAGTGGGCAAGTAACTAGGAGAATTCTACCTACTCAAAAATCTTTCATGTTTATTTCTTTTCTTTCCTTTGACATTGTTATATTACCATTGATTTGGTAAGTAACTTTATCTTTGGATGTAAACGGAACGGGCGTGGGTCATTGTATAACCATGATTAGCAATGTTGCAAGGTATCTTAGCATCTTTCTTTAGGGACTAAGATCATTTTGATAAGGCAACATAGATAGCGTCATCGAGGGACTATGATCTTGTATTTTTCTTGCTTTTGGCTAAGACATCTCACATGCATAACATGGCCATTTTTATAAGGCAACCAAGTGGATTTTACCCTAGGGGTGCTTGTGTGCAAGTGTATTAATTTTCATGCTTTGTTTAGTCTTTGATTAGGGTTTGCTACTTGTTGATTTTATCTTCTCATACAAACCCTAATTTTACTAGCATTTATATAAAGCGATAAATTGCGAAAAATAAAATTACTATGCTATTACATCATTAAGGGAAGGGGTGTGTAAATTTACAAATGAGGGTTGCAAGAAATTTAAACCTAATTATCTATTACAACCATATTGAATATTGTACAAAATTGAAGATAAAATGCAATAATAGAAATGGAAAAGGAAATGGTTTTTATTGTTTTTATGAAAGGGTTTTGTCTTTACCTAATTAAAGAAAATGATTAATTAAAATTAAATAAAAATAACTTAATCTAATTTAAAAAAAAAAGAAATTAATTTGAAAATGATTTTTTTAGGGTTTTTTATGAAAGGTTTTAAATTAATAAAAATAAAATGAAGATTAATTATAATAACCTAAGTTCTAAATTAATTTTATCTAAAAAATAAAATAATATATTAATTTATCCTAAGGCTAAGAATTGATTATTTAAGAAAAAAAAGAAAGAAAAAAAAAGAAATTTATTTGTTTTAAGAAAATGTTATTTTTACCTTTTTGCTTTATTGAGAAAATAAAAATATATAAGTATAAATAATAAATAATAAATAAATTTTGGATTTTTTGTGATTTTATGAAAATAATAGTAGTGATAATAATAATAATATTAATAATAATAATAATAATAAGGAAAAAGAAAAAGAAAATAAAAATAAAAAATATAAAGAAAAGTCCAGGGGGGTTAATCAGCAAAGTAAGGAGTATTGTGAGAAAAAAACTAGGCCCACATGAAGAGCCCAAGTGCTGCCAAAAAACACAAAAAAATCAGAAATTTGGGAAAAATAGCAAAAAGGTCACAATGGGGCTTGAACCCAGGACCTAACGGTGAACAGGCGCACGCTTTACCACTAGGGTGGCTATACATCCGTTGATATAAGTAAAACAATAAATATATGATATAAAACGCGCCCTGATTACACTTCATCTTCAACTTCCAGCCAAATGACCTGTATCTTCTTCATCTCTCAACAAAAATGAAAAGTTCAAACATGAAAGTTGTGGCATTTCTTCCCACGAATATAGCCATGTAAATAACTTAAGCTAACAATTAAAGATGAATGAGAATTTTTCTGGCCCTAATTCAAACCCTAAAAATTTTAGAAAACTTCAACTCTAAAATTCTCTAAGCTCAGGCCATATAAATGCAAACTATGGATATGTACAGCTTCGTGGCAATGATGTCTAGATTTTATCTTCACAAATCAAAGCTTAACAATGCCTAAATATGAAGATAGAAGTTCAAGAAAAATACCTCAAAACTGGAAATCGTGAAATGGATTTGAACTTGTTTCAGGCAGTAGTGATGATCGGGTTAGCTTCCTTGGACCTCTAGGAAGCTAATGCAATGGCTGGCTTGAGCTGAGGGTGGCTGGAATGGTCTGGAGAAGTCAAGATGCAGACCTCTGTTTTTGGTTATAGAGGATGGTATAAATTGTGTTACAATTTGCAAACAGGTATTGGAATGGTTTGTGTATGATGCTAAGAAGCTTTTGGAAATGTTAAGCCAAGAAACACACGAGTGGTTTTGAAGATTGAAGTTCAAAGTCAAAAATGACACAAAAATGGAGGTTTTGTGCAATCTGAGTTTTTAGGGAGTTTGGGAGCTTGGTCAATCGTGTGTTAGCTTGTAATACACTTGTATAATTATATGGAAAAGGTTAGAGGACTTGAGGAGGTCAAAAAAGCAAGATATAGACTTATGGCTATGTTACTTGATATTGAAGAAAGGTGAAAATATGGTTCCAAGATGAAGTACAAGCATGGCCTGAGTTTATGGGAGGATCTAGACGTGTTGCTTTTGCCTTTGACATTGCTTGTGATCATAAGGAACAAGTGCAAAGCTCTATGCATTGACTTTGTGATTAAAGCTTCTTTATAAGAATTGAATGGTTACTTTGTGCCATAAATGGAAAATTTGCTTGGATAAATCTTGAATCAAGTGGATAATAGCTCAAAAGCAAGTGTAATATTCTGATTATGGATAGATCTTGAGGTTTAGAGGCCTGCAAAGCAAGATTGTGCAGCATAGGTTTGAAATTGAATTCTTGTTCATCACAAAATGACTTGTATTTCAAGTGTGAAAACCCTAACTTCATCTCTTCGATTCTCCTTGATCACAAATGATCTCAAGGATTTCTTGGACATTTTGGAAAGCTTGTAATGTTCTCTATAACCCCTATTTGAATCACTTTTGAAAATTCCCCTTGGAACTATATGAAAAAGTGCCATGGAGATAGGTCAAAATCCTGACCAAAACTAGGGCAAAATTTCACTAAGTGTTCAATTTCAAGACCATGACTTTATGAATTAATAACTTGAGATCCAAGCATTTTTAGAAGAATTTGTGTAAATAAATGTTGTATATATCATGGAGATATACAATTTTCATGTTTAAAGTTTCTTCTGAATCATCTTGCATCATGGTGAAAAATTGGCTCAAAGTTATAAAAAAACATGAAGTTTTAAACACTTAGAAAAATTTCTAAGTTAGAAAACTTTGACTTTTCAAAATGAAATCTTGACTTTTTGATTTCTTGATGAATTAGTTTCATATTTTTACATGTTTTTATGAATTGTGATCTTTGACATTGATTTTAACCAAAAAGTCAAAGTTTAACTTTTCAGTGTATAGTTGACTTTTGATCAGTTGACTGAAAATTCACTATCAATCCAATTGATCTTGAGCAATGTTTTAGGTCATGCCATTAGGTAAAAAATATGCAATTGAACTCTTGAAACCATGCTTCAAACCAATTGATCATTTTCTATGTCAAAAATCAGAAATTGCCCTTTCTCAATCAAAACCCTAATTTTGACCATTTCCCCCTTTTGATGATTTGATCAAATTTCTTGAGGAATTGTGGTCCAAACTTGATCAAATGATACATATGAGTTTATAATGTTGATGTGGATAAAAAATTATGAAGTTTGACTATAAATTGGCCATAGTTGACTTTTCCCGAATATAGTTGATTTTTAGGTCAACTGCTCAATTGACTGAGCAAAAGTGTGATCCAAGGCTTGAAACTTGATATGAGAAATCTTGGGGGTCCATAATGATTCATGAAAGTCATTTGAAGCATTGAAAGTTCAATTATCCTTGTGAAATCTCAAACCCTAATTTTGGTCATCAGTGCTTAAGGAGGTGTCTTGAGCTGATCAACCCTGGTGCAGTCTTAAACCATGAGAGCTCCTTGTGAGAAAATATTTGATAAATGAGAGGGAAAATTTTGGGGTACAACACTCAATGATATGAGAATCATTACAAAATTACCATTTCCAAAATATCGTCAAGCATTTTCAAACATACACAAACACAAAGCATTTTCAAAGTGAACAAGCAATTAAGAGTCCGTAGATAACTACGGATGAAAAGGGTGATAACACCTTCCCTTTTCATAACCTACCCCCCGAACTCAAGAAAAATTCTCAAAAGTTCTTTCCTGTTTTTTCACCCTTTCCTTTATTAGATAAAAGAAAAGTCGGCGGTGACTCTTGTTATCCGCAACATTTGCGATAAAATGCAAAACACCAAGTCAGTTCTCCCACAGTATTACAGAACTGGCGACTCTGCTGGGGAATTAATCACTAAAAGTGGGGTTACCTTAAGAGCTAGATCACCTTTATTACTTTATTTGTTTGCCTTGTTTGCTTTACATTTTGTATCTATGCTTGGGTTTATTTCTTGAAAATATCCAATACCTGGATCTGGGGCATATTAGGTAAGTAGCAATAAATCATGGAGACTATATGGCGTAAACCGATATGGTTGAAGCGATGGCTATGTTAGTGTGACACATTTGTTGGTACCGGTATCCCTTGAGCTGAATCAAGGAGAATACGGGTCGATGCGTAATGTCATGAAGCACTAACTGACCATAGAACCTTAGTTGAACAACTTGGCCATTAGAAGGTAGTGAGATAGCCGGCTTTGGTGCAGACTGAAGCTGATTGATACTTGATACTACACTCATTGAGATCGGACTTTTGGGATATTTCGGTCGCAGTTCGATGCTTGTGCTGAAACAATGCCTGATGAAGAAAGATTGATGATATTAAGATTTCTTAGAACCCAATTACTTTTTTTAGGACAGGTTGAACCAACTAAAACTTCAAGAGGGTACTTACCTATAAACCCCATGAAAGCCTAAACCTAAGGCTTTGTGTGTTTTATTTGTGTTGTGATTAATTATTCATGACATCATAAACATCATGACATCATGCCATATCATTTCACTAACCATTTCAAGGGCCTAGGGATTTATCCTTGTTCTGTTTTGTAGGATATGGCTTCCGCTCATAGAAATACTATCTGAATCAGCTTCGTAAGAGTACCTCTTCAACTCAAAGAGTTAGCATCAAAGGTTCCTGAAAGTTCTCCATTCACCAAAATATATGGTCGACTTCTCAATCTGGTTACCTCAAGCTTTGAAGAAGACATGATGTGTGTTCTCTTTCAGTTCTTTGATCATGTACATCATTATTTCACCTTTCCCGATTATCAATTGGTGCCCACAATGGAAGAATTCTCTCAACTATTGGGAGTAACTGTTATTGATCAAATACCCTTCACCGGTCTAGAGAAAGATCCACAACCTGAAGAAATTGCATCAGCCTTACATTTGAAGTGGTCTGACATTGTAGCTAACTGGGTGTGATACGGTGGGAGAACTGACTTGAGGTTTTGCGTTTGTGTTCGCAATTGTGCGGTTTAGCAAGAGTCGCCACCGACTTTTTATTTTATCCAAAAGAAAGGTCAAAAAGCATAGGAAAGACCTTTGAGATATTTTCTTGGGTTCGGGGGGTAGATTATGAAAAGGGAAGGTGCAAGCATCCTTTTCATCCATGGTTTTCCATGGGCTCTTAGTTACTTGTTTAGATCACTTGCTTTTGCTTTTCAATTGTTTGAAATGGTGCTTTGTGTGTGGTTTTTGAAAATGCTTTGAAAAAGAGGCCTTGTCTAGGTAACCTTTGTAATGATTCTTGTTTGAATATATACAAAGGTGTTTGTCTTTTGAAAAGATATTTCAATGTTTTGAAAGTTTGATCTGGGAAACATTTTGTGAAGTGTGTTTGAAAATAGCAAGGATGTTTTGCAAGCTTTTGATCAATTAACTAAGAGTTGTATACCCTATTTTACTCAAAGATCTTTCCTATGTTTTTAACCCTTTTGACAGTGTTATTTCACCATTGCATTTGGTAAACAACCTTGTATTAGGATGTTAAACGGGACAAGCGTGGGTCATCGCATACAATCATTGAAAGCAACTTGTGAGACGCTCTAGCAATTTTGTAAGGGACGAGATCGTTTTATCGAAGGCAACATCGAGGGTCATCGAGGGACTACGATCTTTGTTTATCGAAGGGGCATTTGCTAGAGTGTCTCATATTCGAGGGACATGATTGTATTTCCGAGGAAACAAGCGAGGTTACCCTAGAGGGGCACGTGTGAATTGTGTGCTCAATTTACATGCTTTTTGTCTTGTATTAGGTCATCTAGCGATTGATTTTCAATTTTCGCATACAAACCCTAATCTCTAATCATGGCATATTTGAAAGTATAAAGTGCGAGAATTAAAAATCTAAGCTATTACAAAAGTACTTGGGGATGGGGGTACAATTATTTACAAATGAGGATGAGTCTCACACGAATAATAATGTCCAAATATCAAGTGTTACAACCAAATCGAATCGTCGCAATTCAATATAAAATTATAACAAATGAAGAAATCAATAATATTATGAGATGCATGTATTTATTTGAAAATGAAATCTATTCTAAAAGAAAGATTAAATATTATTATTATTCTTTTTGTATTTTATTAATGTATGATAAAAAATAAATAAAAAATTTAAAGGAAGAAAATTTTATTAAACAAAATTCTATTATTCTTTGTATTTTTATTAAATATAACAATTATTAATTAATAAAGAAAATTAAAACTATATTAAGAAAATCAAAGTAATTTGTCAAAACAAAATTTTAATATATTATTTGGTTTTATTATTAACTAAAGAAAAGAAAACAAATTATTTAAAATGAAATTAATTAAAAAGGGTATTTGTTTAAACAAAAGAAAAGAAATTAAAAAAAAAAAGATGATGGGCTTATGGTATTTGTATGGATGCTAGGCCCAAGGTAAAAACGAAAGAAGGCATAAGGGGGTCAGAATAGAGGTGGGGGTGGCACGCTAGTAAAAATTATGGGCTTAAGGGATGTTTGGGCGAACAGGCCCAAGGGAGAGTTTGTACAACGTTTTTGGTTAGGGGTTGTGTGACAAATTAGGGTTTGTGTGTTTTAGATTCCACAGCGGCGCTGCTTGCTTCGTTCTTCCTCTTCTTCATCTTTCTCAGTCAAAACGCCCTCTGACCTTCCTCCTGCCTAAGCCGCCGGAGCGCCCTCACTCTCCTCCTCTTCCTAACATTCAATGTCCTTGTTCTAAAATGGTACATTTTATTCTGAGTTTTACCGTTTGTTGTTTATGTGATTTTTACAGTTTTCAAGCTTTATTCATTGTTCATGTTTGAGATGCAGAGAGATATACCTGTGAGTTTTTTCTGGACAATAGAGAGGGAGGGTGAGAAGGTGCTCCCCGGTGGCTAGAGGCACAAGGAGAGGAAATGATGACGAGCTTTTGCTTCTGGTATCTCTTTTTGTTGTTCATTTTGACTTGAATGTTGATGATTATTTTCAATTCTGAAACTTGCTGCTATGTCTGAAACTCTTGATTTCTCTTTCTCCCTCTCTTTGAATGTTGATGATGATTGATAATCTGTGTGATACGGTGGGAGAACTGACTTGGGATTTTACGTTTGTGTTCGCAAATGTTTCGGTTTAGCAAGAGTCGCCATCGACTTTTATTTTATCCTAAGGAAAGGTCAAAAAGCACAGGAAAGACCTTTGAGATGTTTTCTTGGGTTCGGGGAGTAGATTATAGAAAGGGAAGGTATTAGCACCCTTTTTATCCATGGTTATCCACGGGCTCTTAGTTACTTGCTTAGATCACTTGCTTTGCTTTTCAAATATTTGAAATGGTGCTCTTCAATTGTTTGAAATGGTGCTTTGTGTGTGATTTGGAAAGATATTTCGAAAAGAGGCCATCGTTGTGGCAACCTTTGTAATGATTCTTGTTTGAATGTATACAAAGGTGTTTTTATCTTTTGGAAAGTTTTCAATGTTTAAAAGTTGGATTTTGAAATTGTGTTGTGAAGTGTGTTTTGAAGATATCAAGGATGTTTTTGCAAGCTTTTGATCAAGTAACTAAGAGTTATCTACCCTATTTTTACTCAAAGATCTTTCTTATGTTTTTAACCCTTTTAACAGTGTTGTTTCACCATTGTATTTGGTGAACAACCTTGTGTTAGGACGTTAACGGGACAGGCGCGGGTCATCATATAGACCATGATAGCAATAGTGTCAAGTATCTTTGGCAATTTTCTTGAGGGACTTGATCATTTTGTTTAGGCAACTCAGATAGCGTCATTGAGGGACTATGATCATTTTGTTTGTTTTTGTTTTGCCAAAGTACTTGACATGCAACCATGGCCCATTTTTTGAAGGCAACAAGTGGATGAAACCCTAGGGGTGCAAGTGTGCATTGTGTTTTTTTTTCATGCATATTTATCTTGGATTAGGTCAAACTATTTGTTGATTTTAATTGCATACAAACCCTAGGTCTAAACATGGCATAATTGAAAGCTTTTAAATGTACGGGAATTTAAATGCTACACTATTACAACATGATATAGGGAGGGGGTACAAATTTAAATTGGGGATATTGGACAAGAAATTAAACCCTAGATTACTATTACAACCAAATTGAATGTATAGGATACAATATTTAAATGTACAATAATTGAATACAATACAATAAATAAATGTCAAATAAAATATATTATGTACAAAATGATTTTTATGCATGTAAAAAAAAAGTGTTTTTAATATGTGAAGTAAAAATAAATAAAGAAAAAGTAAAGTTTAAATATTTTTTTTCATTTAGGGCAAAAACCCTAATTTTCTTAAATAAATAACATTATTTATTATTTATTTACAATAATACATTAACTTATACAAAAAAATAAAAGTATATTGTAAAAATGATATTTTTAGTGCAAAATATTAATACAAATGAAAATGTAATATTTTTGTATTTTTGTCCTAATTATTAAATAAAATAAAGTATATAAGTATATATATATATATATATATATATATATATATATATATATATATATATATATATATATATATATATATATATATATATATATATATATATATATATATATATATATATATATATATATATATATATATATATATATATATATATATATATATATATATATATATATATTAAATATATTAAATATATATAAAAATAGAAAGTATTTATTTACAAAAATGTGTATATCCAAGAAAATATTTTCAAAATGTAAATAAAAATAATAAATGAAAATAAATATATTTTTACATTATTTTAGGTTTTAATAAAAAGAATATAAAGCATTTAAATATTTTTTATACTAGTAATAATTAGAATAAATTCCAAATAAATATAAAAATTTATGAAAATAATTTTTAGGTATTTTTTATGTTAGAAAATAAAATATTAAAATCAAAAATGAAATAAAATGCAAAAAATGACAAATGTGCAAGCAAATGGGCCAGGGGGTGCAAACTGAATATGCATGTGTGGAAAGCAAAAGCAACTCAGGCCCAGCCCAAGAAACTTCATCTTCTTCCTCAGTTTCAAACAACACACGCGTTCTGTACTTCCAATGCTATCTCTTGATTCTTTGATTTTTTGAAAAAACTCATAACATGAACATTGTAGAGAATGAAACAACGAATTCAACCATATAAAAAACTTGGATTAACTCTCAAAGACCAGAGAGAATTTCTCTGGCCCTAATTTCTAACCTAGTTTTTTCAGAAAGTTCATGAGTGAAATTCTCTCAGCACAATTAATATAAATGAAAACTAAGCATATGTATGGCTTCAGGGCTATGAGTACAACATATTTCATTCACAAACCTAAGCCTAACCATTCCTAAATAGAGATATAGAAGTCCATGAAATACCTGTTTCAGTTGATTCGAGCTGGACAATGTAGCAACCTTCAATGGTGTTTGAGCTTCTGTTGAGCTTTCCTGAGGTCCAAGGAAGCTTCTCCAATGCTTGACTTGCTTTGAAACAACTTGAATCGTGCTGTAGAACTCAACCTGCAGAGCTTTGAAATGAAAATGGCAAAGTGTGTTAGAGGTGTTACAGCTTGCAATGGGGGCTTGAGATAGTTCAGGTGAGTTGATTGGAAGGTGTTGGAACTATCTTGGGACAAAACGCACGATGGAATTTTGTTGTGGCTTGCAAAATGCAGAACCTGCCCTGTTTTGCAGAAAAACAGTGGTTCTGAGTATGAGGAGGTTTTAGGGGTGAAAGGGTCGTGCTTTAGGCTTGTTTGGAGGTATGGAACTTGTATGCAATGTTTGTTTAAGCTTGTGTTAACAGATATGAGAGGTTGCTTGTGTTTTGCAAGTTTTCTTCTGCTTGAAGTTCAAATGTGGAAGTGAAGTTACAGGCTTGTATAGGCTGTCAAATATGCTTGCATACATTGTTCTTGGCCCCTCTGATTTGTGGATTTGCTTTGCTGCAAGAGATCTTGGACCAATGCTCAAGGATTGTTGGTTTGACATAAAGCATACTTAAGCCAAAATGGAAATTTGCCTTTTTCTACTTAAGGCTTAATCTTGTGTATAATGTCCAAATGAACAAAACAAAGGCTTAGACTGATGGATTGGCATTAAATTATGGAGTGAAAATTGGTTTTGAGGCCTGTAATGTCAAACCAAGCTAGCTAGATCAGAATTGCAAGTTGTTATGAACATGTATTGGCCATGGACAAAAGTGAGTTTTTGCCAACTTTAAGCATTCGATTCTCTCTAACCACAAGGGTGTTTTAGGAGTTCTTGGACAATTTGGAAAGCTTGGAACATGTACTATAATCCATCTTTGCAATGCAACTTTAAATTCCAAGTGGAACTATGTGAAAAGTGGCCAAGAAGATGGGTCCAAATCCTGCCTAGATTAGGGCAATTTTTCTCTAAGTTAAAAGTTTTAGGTACCCTTGTTCCAAAAATCATAACTTGAGATACAAGCTTCTTTTGAGAAAACTTTGTGAATAAAAGTTGTAGACTTTGTGATGGACTATAAATTTCATGTTTCAAGTTTTGTTTTAATCCATTTGCATCTTCGTGAAAAAGTGGGACAAAGTTAGGAAAAAATAAGAAAATTTCATAACTTAGAAAATTTCTAAGTTATGAAAATTTTCCATTTTAAACCCTAATTTGTATTTTTGGGTTTCTTGATGAACAAGTTTCATAATTTGACATGTCTTGATGAAAAATGACCCTTGGAACTTAATTTTGGCCAAAAAGTGAAAGTTTGACTTTTTAGTATACAGTTAAATTTTGATCAGTTGACTGGAAAATTCATCTGTCAATCCTATGCATTTGAGATCTTTTGAACTTGTTGAATAGGTCAATACAATGTCATTGAGTCCTTGAGTCCATATGTGAGCTTGGTTTGCCATTGGTTAGGTCAAACAGTCAAAAATTGCCTTTGTGCAGTCAAAACCCTAAAAATGACCATTTTGCCCTTTTGGTGATCTGATCAAATTTCTTGTGGAATTGTGATCCAAACTTGATCAAATGGTTCATATGAGTTTATAATGTTGATGTGGGTCAAATTTCATGAGGTTTGACTGTCAATTGGCCACAGTTGACTTTTTCCCCAATACAATTGATTTCTATGTCAATTGTCTAATTGACTGGGCAAAAAATTGAATCAAGGCTTGAAACTTGGTATGGGCAAACTTGTGAACCCAAAATGGAGCATGAAACTCAACTTGGGTATTGTAGGTCAAAATATCCTTGTGCAAACTCAAACCCTGATTTGGGTTAACAGTGCAAGGAGGGGTCGTGAGCAGAGCAAACCCTAGCTTGATCCTGAATTCCAAGAGTCTTGTGATGAGAAGGTGTTGATAAAAGGAGAGGGCAAATTTTGGGGTACAACAGTTGTCCCTGTTCAATCTTCTTGAACCTGAAGAGTTAGATTGGCAAGTTTTGCCTTTCGCGACTCGAAGGTAAAAGAGGATTGGACACTAGAGTGCCCGTAAATTTGCACTCGTCAAAACATAGGTGCGGGAATAGGCTTAAAGACGCCATTTGGAGATGGCAAAATCTTGCTGGAGATGGGCTTAAAGACGCCATTCAAGAACCTTTGTTGAATTGCAATGCTGTAGGCCAAAAGAATGAGTATCAAAATGGTATCCGTGTCTGGAATGCACTTGAACTGTATCTGGAGACTGAGTTTGTATGAGCAAAAGAATGGTGTCCACGTCTGGGGCGTATCTGAGCTATAACTGTGTTTGAATGTTGAATGAATATCAGAATGACTGCCGTGTCTGGAGTGTATCTGTATTGTATCCGGGTAACAGAGAAATATCTGTGTATGGAGCAACTGTGTGCTGGGGATAAACTCTGAATGAGTGACAGAATGGCAACCGCGTCTGGAGCGTATCTGGACTGTATCTGAAGTTGAGATCTATATGAGTAGTAGAATGACTTCCGTGTCTGGAGTGTATCTGTACTGTAACTGGGATCTGGCAGAATGACTTCTGTGGCGACTGCACTGAGGGAATCAAACTGCTGGTGTAAGGGTCCAGAATGGCATCCGTGTCTGGAGCACATTTGAACTTGAGGTTGATAATTGAATCTGAATGAGAGATAGAATGTGAAGGAAAATTGCGACCAAAAACGCAGCGGAATTTAAAATTTTCCTTTAGCGATCCTTACGAATGAGCATGGTCAGTGATAGAAATATTTACCTCTTGTGGCGATTCAGAACTTTGATGTTGTGATCACGAGCGTTGATGAAGAACAACGCCTCTACTCATTCCACACGAACAGATCGCTTCTGGTCACAGTGCTAGCTGATCACGAACGGAAACCTTGGGTGAGAGAGAGAGTCAAAAACGAAAATGCATCAAGTGAAATTGCTTCATCACAAGGGATCTATTTATAGAATCACTCGTGTGGGCTACAAGATAAAAGCCCAATTAAGGCTATAAGCTAAAAGCCCAATTAAGCTTATGGACATTATACCTTATGATGTACCATATATCACTTATCCACGTGGTACCTTACCATTTTCCGTATTACACTTAAGTGCACCGTACCTTACGATGTTCCTTATTTATTCTATCTCTCATCAACCTGTCCTTATGTGTGTGACCCTGTAGATTTTCGCGACGTTGGCAATTATATTAAATCACACATTTAATATAATAAACAGTGAGCGGTATCTAGCAACACATCACTGTTACCCAAGTCACGAAAATGTCATGTGATCTGACCAAACCTTTTCTGTGATAATATTTGTGTTGTACAATTACCCTTTTGCCCTCATGTCTATATTGAACACAAGGCATACACTGTGTCACCCTTGTCCAGTTCAATATTGGGCCCTTAGACATTTATCCTGTTATGCAGGATGAGCAAATTCCATCTAGGTCACTCATGTCCCCTAGCATGCTTTGTGAAGTACCCATCAACCGTCTTTACAGTCATCCAGTTACGGATGACGTTTGATCAGCAATAAAGTACTTGACTCTACATCTAGGGTCCATAGTGGTTTCAAGTCGAAGGGTGGTATACACCATTATCATCATGAGAATAACTTATGACACTTTGCATAACATTCTATGTAGTATTCTCATAGCGGGTCAACCCAGTATAAATATTACTCCTAATATTCATACCTATGTCAAGACTTGATAACTCCTTATCTATGATCCATGAGATGTGATCATCAATCTATCTTCATAATAATCTTAATGCTTTAATGCTATCCCACTTCACATTAAAGCTTGACTACGGATACTTTAAGAATAGTGTCTTATGTTTAATGGGATCTCATGATTAAGTCACACTTAACATTTCATTAAACAAATAAACCATTCTAGGGACTTTATTATTTTGGAAAGCAAACATAATAAAGAAATGCCTTTTATTATTAATAAATAATTCGATACAAGTACCAAAAGTATTGGCCTCTAGGGCTTACACCAACAGAATGGCCGCCGTGTCTGGAGCGTATCTAGTATGTATCGGATTGCTGAATTCTAAATGAGTAGTAGAATGACCGCCGCGTCTGGGGTGTATCTGTACTGTATTTGACTTGAAATTCCGAATGAGTAATAGAATGACCACCGTATCTGGGGTGTATCCATATTGTATCTGAATAATTGTTAACGATAGCCTTTTAATCTTATACTGAAAAGGATAAAATGTTATCTAAAACACAAAGTTATGTTGCATGATATGTATGATGCAATGAACTGTATTTCATCAATGTTTATGATATATGAATGTAATGGTTATGCATGTAAGCTGAGTAGCCGTCTTGTTGAGGAAGATAAAATCCGGATAGCTGGAGATAACGAAATCTTTGACTGCTGCCGGGGAAAATAAATCCTTGACCAATGCTGAGGATTTGAAGATGAGAAACCCTTGCTGACTGCTTGGGGAATAAGGGAAACTCTGAAAAATCTCTACTGGGGAGTTAAAACCTGGGAGACCTCTGCTGGAGAAATGAGACTGAGAATCTTCAATCTGCTGGGAAATGAATCTGTGGGGAAATGCTCATTATTCTGGCTCCGCCGGGGATAGGATTTTTAGGGTTTTTGGACTCCACTGGGGATCTTGAAACTTGACTCTGATGGGAATTTTGAAATTCAGCTTAGCTGGGGAATCAAGCTTTAGAAAGCAGCGGCTCTGTCGAGGATCTTGAAGCTTAACCCCGCTAGGGAAATATATTCCAAATTTAGCTTTGTTGAGGATCCGAATGATGTATCGTAGGGGATTTCTTCTGAAATGGCATAAAGATATCTTCCTACACCTTCAACCTATCAGTAACTATCTTTTTTCAATTTAGTTTTATTTGTAAGCAGTGATTATGTTCAAATGCATATGCCTATTTAACAAAACATTGGATGTTTTCAAATAAAACATAAGTGTAAAAAAGAAAAGAAAGGCAAGCAAATTTCTGCACTTTGAAGTATCTTTGTATTTAACTTTCGTGAGTATCTTTGTACAAAAGAGACAGACACCCTAGTAAGAGAATGTTGTCATAAAAATTGAAAATTTTTTATACAAAAGAAAGATGGCTATGTGTAACAATTCCATGGGATTCCCATTCTGCTATAGCCTTCACAACTCTGAATATCTTGTCCATTTACTGCTTCTCCCGCTGATGACTGGATTGATCAGAAGCTTGGAGCTTGTTGGTGAAGAGATTATCCTTAAAGTGATCCGACTAGACATAGTCATACGCTTTAATTCCCTAACTTTTGCCTGAATGTCCCTTTCGGGTTTTCGATCCACCGAGAAACCCTTTTTTGCCCAAGTCGCCCTTTCGGGTTTTCAACTTGCCGGGTGTATAGATTTTTTTGTTTTATCCCTAATTTTTGCCTGAACCGCCCTTTCGGGTTTTCGGTTCACCGGGATGCCCATTTTTGCCCAAGTTGCCCTTTCGGGTTTTCAACTTGTCGGATTGTTTCATGCGTAGTATCTTTTGACTATGTCTGCGTTCGCAGGGTGTGGCAAATCGTCGCCGTCCATGGTGGTCAAAATCATCGCCCCACCCGAAAAGATGCTCTTGATCACAAATGGTCCTTCGTAAGTAGGAGTCCATTTGCCCCTGGGATCACTTTGCGGTAAGATGGTCTTCTTGATTACAAGATCTCCGACTTGATATACTTGACATCTAACTTTCTTGTTGAAATCCTTGATCATTCATTTTTGATACGTCTGACCGTGACAAACAGCAGTAAGTCGCTTTTCGTCGATCAAATTAAGTTGATCATGCCGGGTCTGAATCCAGTCGTCTTCACTTAAACCAGCGTCCTTCATAATCCTTAAGGAAGGAATCTGAACTTCCATGGGTAAGACGGCTTCCATGCCATACACCAAAGAAAATGGGGTTGCCCCTGTTGAAGTACGTGTCGTGGTACGGTATCCATGTAGAGCAAACGGTAACATCTCATGCCAGTCCTTATAGGTGACTGTCATCTTTTGAATAATCTTCTTGATATTTTTGTTCGCGGCTTCAACAACACAGTTCATCTTCGGCCGGTAGGGAGATGAATTGTGATGATAAATCTTGAACTGCTCGCATAGAGTGGTGATCATAGTATTGTTCAAATTCGTACCGTTGTCTGTGATGATCCTGTCGGGGATACCGTACCAGCATATGAGGTTCTGCTTGATGAAGCGGGCAACCACATTCTTTGTAACTGAGGCATAGGAAGCTGCCTCGACCCATTTGGTGAAGTAACCAATAGCCACCAAGATGAAGCGATGTCCATTGGATGTCGTGGGCTTGATCTCTCCAATCATGTCAATGCCCCACATTGCGAATGGCCAAGGAGCTGTCAGAACATTGAGAGGAACATGAGGCATATGTACCTTGTCAGCGTAGACTTGGCATTTGTGGCAGGTACGAGAATGTTGATGACAATCAGCTTCCATGGTAGACCAGTAGTAGCCTGCCCTTAGAATCTTCTTAGCCATCGTATGTCTGCTCAAATGGGTGCCAAATGTGCCACTATGTATCTCAGTCATGATCAACTCTGCTTCAGCTTTGTCCATGCATCGGAGTAAAACACAATCATGGCTGCGTTTATAAAGGATGCCATTGCTCAGGAAGAACTTGGCGGCAAATCTCCTTAAGAACTTTTTGTCATTGATGGAAGCTCCTTCAGGGTATTCTCTAGTCTGGAGATACCTTTTGATTTCATGAAACCATGGTTGTTCCACTACTTCTTCGGTATTAATCTCATGACAGTGCACAGGTTCGTCCATTCGCTCGATGGTAATTTGGGGAGCCTCGTTATCCCAGTTGAGTTTAAACATGGAAGACATTGTAGCCAAAGCATCTGCTAGCTGATTCTCTTCTCGCGGGAAATGCTCGAAAGTAATCTGCTCTAAATGAGGCAGCAAAGTCAGGACATGTCCTTTGTATGGGATAAGATTAGGATGTTTGGTGTCCCACTCTCCTTTGACTTGACAGATAACCAAAGCCGAGTCCCCAAATACGATCAAAGATTTGATCCCCAGGTCTATAGCAGCCTTGAGACCAAAGATGCAAGCTTCATATTCGGCCATGTTGTTGGTACAGCTGAAACAAAGTCGGGCAGTGAAGGGTGTATGGCAACCCTTTGGAGAAATGAGTACCGCACCGATACCGTTGCCAAGCGCATTTGAAGCACCATCAAAGTACAAGGTCCATCAGGATCCTTGTTCAGGTCCATCATACGGTCCGCTACCTTCAATGTTGTCCAATGTCATGATGTCCTCGTCAGGGAAGTCGAATCTCATGGATTGGTAATCTTCGACAGTTTGGTGAGCTAGATGGTCAACTAATACACTCCCCTTTATAGATTTTTGGGTAGTATACTGGATGTCATATTCTGTCAGGATCATTTCCCATCTAGCAATTCTTCCAGATAAAGCAGGCTTCTCGAAGATATACTTGATCGGATTCATCTTGGAAATCAGCAAAGTGGTATGAGTCAACATATACTGCCTTAGCCGGCGAGCAGCCCATACCAAAGCGCAGCAAGTTTTCTCGAGCAATGAGTAGCGAGTCTCACAATCGGTAAACTTTTTGCTAAGGTAATAAATGGCATGCTCTTTTCGGCCAGACTCGTCATGTTGGCCCAGTACGCACCCCATTGAGTTATCCAAAACAGTCAGATACATGATCAACGGTCTTCCTTCGACGGGTGGCATTAGAATAGGAGGTTTTAGTAAGTACTCCTTGATTTTATCAAAAGAAACTTGACAATCACCGTTCCATTCAACTACCTGATCTTTCTTCAACAGTTTGAAAATTGTCTCACAGGTAGACGTCAGGTGAGAGATGAACCTGGTGATATAGTTCAAGCGTCCCAAGAATCCTCTAACCTCCTTTTCAGTGCGGGGGCCAGGCATTTCTTGTATAGCTTTTACTTTAGCTGGATCAACCTCAATGCCCTTGTTGCTGACAATAAATCCCAGGAGTTTACCAGACCTAACTCCAAAAGTGCACTTGCTTGGATTCAGTCGGAGTTTATACTCTTTCAACCTGGCAAACAGCTTTTGCAAATGATTAAGGTGTTCTTCTTCTATTTGTGATCGAGCTATCATGTCGTCTACGTAAACTTAGATCTCATGATGTATCATATCATGAAACAAAGCTACCATGGCGCGTTGATAGGTTGCCCCTGCGTTCTTCAGTCCGAACGATATCACTTTGTAGCAGAAGGTACCCCATTGTGTAACAAAGGTTGTTTTCTCCATGTCCTCGGAGGCCATTTTGATTTGGTTATATCCCGAGAATCCGTCCATGAAAGAAAAAACCTTGTGTTGAGCTGTGTTGTCAACCAAGATGTCGATATGCGGTAGTCGAAAATCGTCTTTAGGGTTGGCCCTGTTCAAATCTCTATAGTCCACACACATTCTGACTTTGCCGTCCTTTTTGGGTACGGGCACAATGTTAGCAACCCATTGTGGATAGGTTGTAACAGCCAGAAAACCAGCGTTGAATTGCTTCATTACTTCAGCCTTAATCTTCTCAGACATGTCAGGCCTCATTCGGCAAACCTTTTGCTTGATCGATGGAAAATCTTCTCTTGTGGGGAGACGGTGAACCACAATATCGGTGTCTAGCCCTGGCATGTCTTCATAAGACCAAGCGAAGATTTCAACATATTCGTTCAACAACTGCACTAAGCGCTCTTTGACACTTGGTTCCAGGTTGGCACCCACTTTTACTTCCTTCCTGTCTTCCTTTCTCCTTAAGTTGATGGTTTCTAACGGCTCTTCATGAGGCAGAATGGCCCTCTCTTCTTGTTGTAGAAGTCTGGCTAACTCTCCCGGCACTTCACAATCTTTGTCAACTTCGTACTCAACATGATTGACCAAATCTTCAGAGTTATCGAAGGCTAAAACAGAATAGTCACCCATGGAATCCGGAGTGGATGGGTACCTGCATTTGTGAGTGTGGGTGTGTGTAAGGGATAGCCATCTTTAAACAAACAAAAATGCAAAAGGAAAGAAAATGAACACAACAATTTATAGATGAAAAACGTCCAATGATTCATTAAAACATGGCATATGATTATGAAGAAAATCAAGCCCTCAAAAATGGACCTACATGCCCCGGGCAAGGCATGAGGTGAAAATAGTGTACGAATTGTTTTAGTTATTACAGACCATAAAAATGGGAAATTGTTCAAAGATAAAATTACTGGTTGATAAAGGTGATAGGAACAAAATCCTTTGCTTCCCAATTGCTCAAACCCCCTTCGACAGTCGAAAAGATCCAATCTTCAAAATGGCTCTCCTCATCTTCATCTTCTACAGCGTTGATTCCATGGTGTGAGATCTTGACGGGTGGTCCTCCAACCTTAGAGCGACGCATAGCCTTTTGTCCTGCAGCAGTAAACCCTAAACCAAACTTGTCCGTCTTATGGGGAAAGTCAGGCATTTGTCCCCATACTGTGCTCTTCCCCTCCTTAATCACAGCCTCTGCGTCCTTGAGAGATGCCATCCTAGCCACATTCTTGGGAATGATAGGTACCTCAACCACTGTCTTCGCAACTGCTACCTCAGGAGAAACTTCCTCAAAATGTTGAAAAGTCGTTTCGATGAACTCGCCATCTAACTCCACATATCGAAAGTAATTGAGATGACTAATCATGTACTCTTCCTTGCCGTGCACAATTATGATTTTACCCTTAACATGATATTTCAGCATTTGATGTAGAGAGGAGGTAACTGCCCCGGCATAATGGATCCACGGTCTTCCCAGCAAACATGAGTATGACGGACGGATGTCCATTACGTAGAAGGTGTAGTTGAACACTTCGGTGCCTACCTTGATAGGAATATCAACCTCTCCATGAACCATTCTTTTGGAACCATCGAAAGCCCTAACGACGATGTTACTAGGTTTGAGGGTCAAACCTTCGCAATCCAAGCGGTCTAAGGCCTTCTTCGGCAGCACATTGAGGGAAGAACCAGTATCAACCAGGACATGGGCGAGAGTAGTTCCCCGGCATTCAACTGAAACATGTAATGCATCATTATGTTTCCTTCCTTTGGGAGTTAAGTCAGCGTCGGAAAAGCCCAGGCCATTGTCAGCAGTAAGACTGGCCACATAATCCTTAAACTGGTCAGCCGAGGTCTCTTGGGGAACATGTGCCGCCTTCAAGAATTTGATTAGGGCCTTGGCATGGGCCTCAGAACAGAGAAGAAGAGCCAACATTGAAATTTTAGAAGGGGTTTGCCCTAATTTTTCCACAACGTCGTAGTCACTTTTTCTGATTATTTTTAGGATTTCATCCATTTCCTTCTGAGTGGTTTCGGGGATAATCACAGCATGAGCCTTCGTCCTGACAGGCATTTCCAGTATCCCCTTACCCTTGTCGGTATTATCAGCAGATGGTCTTTCTTCAGGAGTAACCACTTCTTCAATCATTGGGCCTTGCACAGAGGGTCCAATAGGTGCAGAAGCTTTTAAGGGTCCGAAAAATGCTCGAGGGGGAGCAATCTCCGGAGAAAAGATTCGGCCACTTCGGGTTATCTTGCTTGTACGCGCGATGTTCCCTATATCAGGGTCTTCTTCAGAAATCTCTTGGACTGTTTCGATTTGTTTGATGTCGTGGTAGAAGATTTCTCCCCCATAGTTCCACGGTATCATTTTGCTTGATTGGTACGGGACAGGTCCCGGCATGGTGATCTTTAAAGGTACGCATTCAGAGTTGGGTGTAATCCTGACAGGCCTTTTGCAAGCCTGGGGAGGTTTGTCGGAAATGGTTATGATGGCAATATCGTTGGTTGAAGTATCACAAGTATCATGAGTAATCGGATTGAAAGTGTTAACAGGGGTTTTCTGGAAAAGTATTTCTTGAGTATCCATCAGGCGTTGGAAACCTGACTTCAACATTGGACAGTCACCTTGAATATTCAAACAAAAATAAAAGTTTTTACCACAACCAGGAAAGATCCCGGCTCTCAACAAATTTTCTTTAATCACAATCAAAGGAGTCAACAGGTTGGCAACATCAGTAACATGGAGGTTTTCCAAAATGGCATGCACATTGTGGCCGTGCTTGGGCATCGGAGCAGATATAACATTGGGCTTCTCAGGAGCGTCAAATTCAACCTCTTTGGCGTCAATTAAATCCTGAATTTTGTTCTTAAGTGCCCAGCAATTATTGGTATCGTGCCCAGCACTGTCGGAATGGTAAGCACACTTGGCGTTGGAGTGATAGTATGGAGAGGAGGTGTTAGGGTTTTTTGGCGCCTCCTTCAAACTAGTCAGATTCAGCTTCAACAAATGGGGAAGAACCTGCGCGGGTGTCATGTTGATGCCGGTGAACTGTCGTTGTGGCCGTTCTACCAGTTGTTGATTAGGTCTCGACTGATTGTTATGAGGTTGATCATTTGACGAATTTTGAATCATCACGGCCCCTACAGTCGGCCGACGCTCAGTTCTTCCCAATTCCTTATGAGAATACACAACAGATGCTTCTTTCTTGGCTAGAAAAGGTTTTTTAACAGTTGTGGATGCGGAGGCATCCTTTTGAATCTTTCCACTTTTAATACCAGCCTCCACCCTTTCTCCGATCAAAATCAGTTCAGTAAATCCCGAAGAAGAGCTCCCGTTTAGATGGTTGAAGAAGGGGCCAGATAGGGTCCCCAGAAACATGTCAACTAATTCCCTATCTAATAGCGGTGGATGCACCCTTCCAGCCAGGTCACGCCACTTCTGGGCGTACTCCTTAAACCCTTCATTTGAAGTCATCCCCATACTTTGTAACTGGGTACGAGTGGGCGCCAAATCAGAATTGTACTGATACTGACTGTTGTACCCCAAAATTTGCCCTCCCATTTCATCAACATTTTCTCACCACAAGACCCTTGGAGCTCAAGATCAAGTTAGGGTTTGCTCTGCTCAAGACTCCTCCTTGCACTGTTGACCCAAATTAGGGTTTGAGTTTGCACAAAGATGTTTTGACCTAAAATGCCCAAAGTGACTTTCATGCTTCATTTTGGACCTACAAGTTTATCCATACCAAGTTTCAAGCCTTGATTCCAATCTTTGCCCAGTCAATTGGACAGTTGACCTAGAAATCAGCTGTATTGGGGAAAAAGTTAACTGTGGCCAATTGACAGTCAAACTTCATGATTTTTGACCCACATCAACATTTTTGAACTCATATGGACCATTTGATCAAGTTTGGATCACAATTCCACAAGAAATTTGATCAGATCACCAAAAGGGCAAAATGGTCATTTTTAGGGTTTTGACTGCACAAAGGCAATTTTTGACTGTTTAACCTAGCCAATGGCAAACCAAGCTCACATATGGACTCCAGGACTCAATGTCATTGTCTTGACACATTCAAAAAGTTCAAAAGATCTCAAATGCATAGGATTGACAGATGAATTTTCCAGTCAACTGATCAAAATTTGACTGTATACTGAAAAGTCAAACTTTGACTTTTTAGTCAAAATCAAGTGCCAAGATTCATTTTTCATCAAGACATGTCAAATTATGAAACTTGTTCATCAAGAAATTCAAATTTGCAAATTAGGGTTTAAAATGAGAAAATTTCATAACTTAGAATTTTTCTAAGTTATGAAACTTCCTTATTTTTTCCTAACTTTGTCCAATTTTTTCACCAAGATGAAAATGGATTCAAACAAAACTTGAAACATGAAAGTTGTAGTCCATTGCAAAATCTACAACTTTTATTCACAAAGTTTTCTCAAAGGAAGCTTGTAGCTCAAGTTATGATTTTTGGAATAAGGGTGCAAAACATTCTTAACTTAGAAAAATTTTGACCTATTCTAGGCAGGATTTTTGTCCAACTTCATGGCCACTTTTCACATGGTTCCACTTGGAATTTCAATTTTGATTACAAAGATGGCTTGTATTACACATTCCAAGCTTTCCAAATTGTCCAAGAACTTCTCAAACACCCTTGTGGTTAGGGAGAATCTAATTTGCAAAGTTGGGCAAAATTCACTTTTGTTCTTGACCAAAGCTTGTTCATAACATTGGCATTTTTCAAATCAGCTTGTACAAGCTAGCTTGCAGGCCTCAAAACCAGTTTCACACACCATAATTAAATGCCTAACCATTGTGCTAAGTTGTTATTTTGTTCATTTGGTCATTACATGCAAGATTAATCTTTAAATGGAAAAAGCATATTTGCCATTTTGATAAAGTAGTGCTTTATGTCAAATAACAAATCCAAGAGGCATGGGCCAGATCTTTGAAGCTAGAATTTTTACACAAATCCCTCTGATCAAGAACAAGAGAGGCAGCATACTTTAGGGCATTGTACAAGCCTGTATTGAAACTTGCATTTTCTTGCTTCAAGTAGAAGAAACTTGGCAAAACACACACCATCTTTCATTCCTGCAAGTATAAGCCTAAGCAAACTTTGTTCTCATCTTTCACACTCCCTAACTGACCTAAAACACGATTCCTTCATCCTCAATCCATCCTCATATCCAAAATCATAGTTTTTCTGCAAAACAGAGTGCCTGCTGCAGGTTGACTTCCACCATCCATTCCACTCGTGCATTTTGACCAAAACCAGTTCAAACACATTCTATATTATCCACACAAACTATCCCAAGCATTGAATCCAAGCTGTAACATCCTTAACATCGTTTTCCATTTTTGCTTTCAAGCTGTACAGGTGGACTTCCATAGCAGGATACAGGCAGTTTCAGAGCAAGCCAAGCATAGGAGAAGCATCCTTGGACTTCAGGCAAGCTGTACCAAAGCTCAAACTCCATTGAAGATACCTCCATCGCTGTACACTACTCAAGCTGAAACAGGTAAAAACATGAACTTCTATCTCTCAATATAGGAAGAGTTAGGCTTAGGTTTGTGAATGAAACATGTTCTCCTCATAGCCTTGAAGCCATCCATATATTTACTTTTCATTTATATTGAGTATGCTGTGAGAATTTTGGCCATGAACATTGGAGAAAACTTAGGTCAGAAATTGGGGATGAAGAAATTCTCCCTCGTTTCTTAGAGTTAGGTCAACTTTTTTATATGTATGAATTCGTCTCTTGATGCTCTACATTATTGGTGTTATGAGTATTTGTTAAAAGTCAAAGAATCAGGAGTTTGAAAGAAGCATAGAGGGCGCGCGTTTTTGAGACAGAAGCTGGAGGTTGAAGAAGGGTGACTTGGGCTGGGCCTGAGTTGTTTTTGCTCTTTGCACACTTTTTCCATTTTTGCACCCCTTTGGCCCATTATGTTAAATGCTTATCATTTTTGCTTTTTTTCTTTTTGATTTTGATTTCATATTTTTATTCAAACATGAAAAAACACTAAAAATATTTTTCCTCATTTTTTTTGCATTTATTTGGCATTTATTTGTTTGTTTAACATATGTATATAAATAAATATAAAAACCTTTTTGTTTAAAACCCTAAAAATAATACAAAAAATAAATATTTTTTCAGTTATTATTGTTTGTTTACCTTTTGAAAACATTTTCTAAAAATATACTTTTTGTAAATAATTAATATAAATACTTGTATATATTTAGCATATTTAATATATAATATAAATACTTGTATATATTTTATTAGATATTTAGGACAAAAATATAGAAATAATACATCTTTATTTTTATTAATATACGACACTAAAAAATACTTTTTTTACAATATACTTTTTTTATTATTTTTTGTATAAATTAATATATAATATTGTATATAATTAATAAATAATTGCTATTTATTCAAAAAATTAGGGTTTTGCCTTAAACCATAAAAATACTCCAAATTTGACCTTTTTATTTTTGTTTATATTTTACATTGAAAAATACTTTTACATACATAAAAAACCATTTTTGTGCATAGTACATTTTGCATATTTATTGTATTTATTTAATTATTGTACAATTAAATATTTGTCTATTCAATATGGATGTAATAGCCTTAGATTTAATTTCTTGCTAAATATCCCCCCAATCAAACATTTGTACCCCCATCCCCATAATTATGTTGTAATAATCTAAGACTTTAAATTTCCGCATTTAAAAGCTTTCAAATTATGCCATGATAGACTTAGGGTTTGTATGCAAATCAAAAATAACAAATAGCTTGACCTAATTCAAAGATAAACAAGCATGAAAATGGACAACACAATGCACACTTGCACCCTTAGGGTTACTCCACTTGTTGCCTTCAAAAATGGGCCATGTTGCATGTTGAGTGTCTTTGGCAAAACAAAAACAAATCAAATGATCATAGTCCCTCGATGACGCTTTCTCAAGTTTCCTAAAAATGATCAAGTCCCTTGAAGGAAAAATTGCCAAAGATACTTGGCACTATTGCATTCATGGCCTAAACGATGACCCGCGCCCGTCCCGTTAACATCCTAACACAAGGTTGTTCACCAAATACAATGGTGAAACAACACTGTTAAAAGGGTTAAAACATGAGAAAGATCTTTGAGAAATTTAGGGTAGATAGCTCTTAATTACTTGATCAATCTTGCAAAACGATCCTTGCCATTTTTCAAAAACACACATCACAACACAACTTCAAAACAAACTTTCAAAAAACATTGAAACATCTTTTCAAAAAGACAAACACCCTTGTAAAACATTCAAACAAGAATTTTTACAAGGGTTGCCTAGACAAGGCATCTTTTTCAAAACATTTTCAAAACCACACACACAAAGCACCATTTCAAACAATTGAAAATGCAAGGCAGGTGATCTAAGCAAGTAACTAAGAGCCCATGGATAACCATGGATAGAAAGGGTGTTAATACCTTCCCTTTCTATAATCTACTCCCCGAACCCAATAAAACATCTCAAAGGTTTTTCCTGTGCTTTTTAACCTTTCCTTGGGATAAAATAAAAAGTCGGTGGCGACTCTTGCTAAACCGAAACATTTGCGAATACAAACGCAAAATCCCAAGTCAGTTCTCCCACCGTATCACACTGACGATAGAAAGCAGCTGCCAAGTCTTCCCAATTATGGACCTCTGATCTCTCGAGCTGATAAAACCAATCTAATTGAGTGCCAGACAATCTGTATTAGAAAAAGTGCACCCAGAGATCTTTATCGGATGAATGGGGTTGGATCTTTCTAACATACGACCTCAAGTGTATTTTAAGGCAAGACAGACCGTCGTACTTGGAAAATGTTGGCACCTTGAACTTGGGAGGGATAACAATCCCATCTACCAACCCCAGTTCCTCAAAATCCAATTCGGGCATCCTCTGCAACTCCATAGCTGCCAATCTGTCTTTAAGGTTCTTATACTTGTCATCCGCTGGTGGATACTGTTGTTCTAAATAGTCTTCGTCTTCTTCCTCTTACTCCTCTTCTACCTCAGACTCAGAAGGTACAGTAACTCCTTTCCCCTTGCCAATCCCTTCGTCAGACGTTGAAGGAAACTCAAGAGTCCTTCTAGCATCGCCCTTAAACCTTCTTCCGAAAGTGGTTACCCCCGGTCTCTTTTTCTTTTTCTTATCTTTATTCTTCTCTAGCAGAACTTTGAGATCCTCTTGACCCTTTGCCAAGGTCATGAGGAGTTGCTGAAATTGTGAATTTTGTGCCTGTAGGTCCTTTACCGTTTGCTCTAAATCCATCTTGCTAAAATAAACAGCAGAAAGATAAGGAAACCTGGCTTGAAGACCTGTTTATGCATATGATGAATGGTATGTTATTCATGTAATGCTTTCAAGGGTTCAAAAATTCAAATTTGTTGCAAACAAAAAGAACGCACGTCATATTAAGAAAAGATTTGTTAGTACATAAATGCCCCATGGGCGAAATATTACAAAATTCTTAATGTAAAAAGACATTGCGCATCCTCTTTGGTGCGATGTAGGTGTTGAGAGTTTCCTCCTCCTGAAGTCGACGAGTGAGCTCTAAAACCTTCTTCTCACTGGCATAGAAGCTGGCTTCGAAAGTATCCCGTTCTTCTTTGAGTTGGATCCAACTCTTTTGCATTTCTTCCCATAATGTTGGCATGTCAGGATGTAGGATGGTGTATGGAACCTCTCCTTCTTTAATAGGATCTTTGATCAAGGGGAAAATGTGAGGATATGGCATCATAAGATTCTGGGAGCGGGTTCTTACCCACTTGAGGTAAGGCTTAAGGGGGGTGGAATTTTTGTGCCCCAGTGTCTTACTATCCACCTTGTTAGGCATCCTCCAAGCTCTGATGAACCTTTGTCGAAGTCCTTGCGCATCGTTGTCGAAGTCAAAAACTAGGTCAGGAATCAGCATGTCATGAGGGCCATCCCTCCGAGCATATCCAAATTGTCTTAAAGCTAGACAGGGGTTGTAGGTAATGCCTCCCCTAATGCCAAGTAATGGGACATTAGGGAATTCACCACAACGATCAATGATAATGACATTTTCTCTGGACCGAGAACACCAATGTACATCAGAATGTGTGAGGGTCATCAACCGTTGTGACCACCTTAAACCCTGCTCATTCTTCAAAACTGATTGTGGAAGGTGAGAAATAAACCACCTTGCTAGGAGAGGAGTACAACACATGAAAACACCTCTTTTCCTCATTGTTCGTGTGTAAAATAAGTGTAGGATGTCCCCAAGCAATGTAGGTATGGGATTCTTGGATATGAAAATCTTGATAGCATTCACATCTATAAGTTGATCAGGATTTGGGAACAAAACCAACCCATAGATGAGGAGTGCCACAATTTCTTCAAAGGCTTGTAGATCAAGAGAATTCCAACAGTCTTGTGCCTTCTCAAACAGAAACTTTGCCAAGAAACCCTTAACACCACTTCTGGTTTCCCAATGCCCCTTGATGTCAGATGGTTGCAAGTGTAATGCTTGAGCAACATCTTCAGGTTTTGGTTCTTTTTCTGTACCGTTGTAGGGTAGTTGATTAAGAATAGGAATTCTCAGAAGTTGAGAAAATTCCTCCAAAGTAGGCACCAATTGGTAATCAGGGAATGTGAAACAGTGGTGTAGGGGGTCAAAGAACTGGAAGAGAACTTTCACCATGTCTTCTTCAATGTTGGAGTTGACCAAGTTGAGAAGTCTACCATGTCTTTCACTGAAGAGAGAATTCTCTGGGATCCTGGAAGTAAGCTCCTTGAGTTGAGGAGGGATTCTCACAAGGTTGACTTGAATTGTTTTCCTGCGAAGAGATTCCATGACCTACAAAACAAGAACAAAGATGAAGATCCAAACCCTTGAAATGGTTAGTGGATGCATATGATGCTTTATGATGTTCATGATGTATGCACAAGCATATGTACAAGCAAGTCACACAAAACCCTAGTTTCAGGCTTGCATGAGGTTTCATAGGTATGTACCCTCTTGAGTTTAGTTGGCTCAAAACTTGTCCTATAAATAGTAATCAGGTTCTAAGGAGCTCAATATCATTGGATTGTTTTCTATGTTCATTGTTTTGGTTTAGCCACTTAACTAGCGACCAAAATATTCGAAGAAAACAACCCTCAATGAGTGTAGTATCGAGTATCTACCAACTTCGGACTGCACCAAAGCCGGTCATCTCACTACCCCTAATAAAAGGCCAAGATGGTCAAGTAAGGTTCTAGTTCATTAGTGCTTAATGACGTCACTCAGCGGCCCCGTATTCTCTTTGATTGACTCAAAGGCTACCGGTACTCACAAATATGTCGCACTAATATAGCTATTGCTTCAACCGTGTCGGTATACCCCGCACAGTTTCCACAATGTATTGCTATCTATGAATGTTTCCCAAATCTGGGTGGAGGATTTCAAGCCCAAACAAAAGAAAAAAAATGTAGAGCAATCAAAGCAAACCATAATCATGCAAAGGGTGATCTAAGCCCTAAGGTTACTCCACTTAAAAATATTTTCCCAGCAGAGTCGCCAGTTCTGTGATACGGTGGGAGAACTAACTTGGGATTTTGCGTTTGTGTTCGCAAATGTTTTGGTTTAGCAAGAGTCGCCACCGACTTTTATTTTATCCTAAGGAAAGGTCAAAAAGCACAGGAAAGACCTTTGAGATGTTTTCTTGGGTTCGGGGAGTAGATTATAGAAAGGGAAGGTATTAGCACCCTTTCTATCCATGGTTATCCATGGGCTCTTAGTTACTTGCTTAGATCACTTGCTTTGCTTTTCAATTGTTTGAAATGGTGCTCTTCAATTGTTTGAAATGGTGCTTTGTGTGTGATTTGGAAAGATATTTTGAAAAGAGGCCATCGTTGTGGCAACCTTTGTAATGATTCTTGTTTGAATGTATACAAAGGTGTTTTTATCTTTTGGAAAGTTTTCAATGTTTAAAAGTTGGATTTTGAAATTGTGTTGTGAAGTGTGTTTTGAAGATAGCAAGGATGTTTTTGCAAGCTTTTGATCAAGTAACTAAGAGTTGTCTACCCCATTTTTACTCAAAGATCTTTCTTATGTTTTTAACCCTTTTAACAGTGTTGTTTCACCATCGTATTTGGTGAACAACCTTGTGTTAGGACGTTAACGGGACAGGCTCGGGTCATCGTATAGACCATGATAGCAATAGTGTCAAGTATCTTTGGAAATTTTCTTGAGGGACTTGATCATTTTGTTTAGGAAACTCAGATAGCGTCATCGAGGGACTATGATCTTTTTGTTTGTTTTTGTTTTGCCAAAGTACTTGACATGCAACCATGGCCCATTTTTTGAAGGCAACAAGTGGATGAAACCCTAGGGGTGCAAGTGTGCATTGTGTTTGTTTTTTTTCATGCATATTTATCTTGGATTAGGTAAAACTAATTGTTGATTTTAATTGCATACAAACCCTAGGTCTAAACATGGCATAATTGAAAGCTTTTAAATGTACGGGAATTTAAATGCTACACTATTACAACATGATATAGGGAGGGGGGTACAAATTTGAATTGGGGATATTTAACAAGAAATTAAACCCTAGATTACTATTACAACCAAATTGAATGTACATGATACAATATTTAAATGTACAATAATTGAATACAATACAATAAATAAATGTCAAATAAAATATATTATGTACAAAATGATTTTTATGCATGTAAAAAAAAGTGTTTTTAATATGTGAAGTAAAAATAAATAAAGAAAAAGTCAAGTTTAATTATTATTTTCATTTAGGGCAAAAACCCTAATTTTCTTAAATAAATAGCATTATTTATTATTTATTTACAATAATACATTAACTTATACAAAAAAATAAAAGTATATTGTAAAAATGATATTTTTAGTGCAAAATATTAATACAAATGAAAATATAATATTTTTGTATTTTTGTCCTAATTATTTAATAAAATAAAGTATATAACTATATATATATATATAACTATATATATAACTATATATATATATATATATATATATATATATATATATATATATATATATATATATATATATATATATATATATATGAAAATATTTTAAAAATGTAAATAAAAATAATAAATGAAAATAAATATATTTTTACATTATTTTAGGTTTTAATAAAAAGAATATAAAGCATTTAAATATTTTTTATACTAGTAATAATTAGAATAAATTCCAAATAAATATAAAAATTTATGAAAATAATTTTTAGGTATTTTTTATGTTAGAAAATAAAATATTAAAATCAAAAATGAAATAAAATGCAAAAAATGACAAATGTGCAAGCAAATGGGCCAGGGGGTGCAAACTGAATATGCATGTGTGGAAAGCAAAAGCAACTCAGGCCCAGCCCAAGCAACTTCATCTTCTTCCTCAGTTTCAAACAACACACGCGTTCTGTACTTCCAATGCTATCTCCTGATTCTTTGATTTTTTGACAAAACTCATAACATGAACATTGTAGAGAATGAAACAACGAATTCAACCATATAAAAAACTTGGATTAACTCTCAAAGACCAGAGAGAATTTCTCTGGCCCTAATTTATAACCTAGTTTTTTCAGAAAGTTCATGAGTGAAATTCTCTCAGCACGATTAATATAAATGAAAACTAAGCATATGTATGGCTTCATGGCTATGAGTACAACATATTTCATTCACAAACCTAAGCCTAACCATTCCTAAATAGAGAGATAGAAGTCCATGAAATACCTGTTTCAGTTGACTTCGAGCTGGACAATGTAGCAACCTCCAATGGTGTTTGAGCTTCTGTTGAGCTTGCATGAGGTCCAAGGAAGCTTCTCCAATGCTTGGCTTGCTTTGAAACAACTTGAATCGTGCTATAGAACTCAACCTGCAGAGCTTTGAAATGAAAATGGAAAAGTGTGTTAGAGGTGTTACAGCTAACAATGGGGGCTTGGGATAGTTCAGGTGAGTTGATTGGAAGGTGTTGGAACTATCTTGGGACAAAACGCACGATGGAATTTTGTTGTGGCTTGCAAAATGCAGAACCTTCCCTGTTTTGCAGAAAAACAGTGGTTCTGAGTATGAGGAGGTTTTAGGGGTGAAAGGGTCGTGTTTTAGGCTTGTTTGGAGGTATGGAACTTGTATTCAATGTTTGTTTAAGCTTGTGTTAACAAATATGAGAGGTTGCTTGTGTTTTGCAAGTTTTCTTCTACTTGAAGTTCAAATGTGGAATTGAAGTTACAGGCTTGTATAGGCTGTCAAATATGCTTTCATACATGGTTCTTGGCCCCTCTGATTTGTGGATTTGCTTTTCTGCAAGAGATCTTGGACCAATGCTCAAGGATTGTTGGTTTGACATAAAGCATACTTAAGCAAAAATGGAAATTTGCCTTTTTCTACTTAAGGCTTAATCTTGTGTATAATGTCCAAATGAACAAAACAAAGGCTTAGACTGATGGATTGGCATTAAATTATGGAGTGCAAATTGGTTTGGAGTCCTGTAATGTCAAACCAAGCTAGCTAGATCAGAATTGCAAGTTGTTATGAACGTGTATTGGCCATGGACAAAAGTGAGTTTTTGCCAACTTCAAGCATTCGATTCTCTCTAACCACAAGGGTGTTTGAGGAGTTCTTGTACAATTTGGAAATATTGGAACATGTACTATAATCCATATTTGCAATGCAACTTGAAATTCAAAGTGGAACTATGTGAAAAGTGGCCAAGAAGATGGGTCCAAATCCTGCCTAGATTAGGGCAAATTTTTTCTAAGTTAAAAGTTTTAGGTACCCTTGTTCCAAAACTCATAACTTGAGATACAAGATTATTTTGAGAAAACTTTGTGAATAAAAGTTGTAGACTTTGTGATGGACTAAAACTTTCATGTTGCAAGTTTTATTTGAATCCATTTGCAACTTGGTGAAAAAGTGGGACAAAGTTAGGAAAAAATAAGAAAATTTCATAACTTAGAAAATTTCTAAGTTATGAATTTTTTCCATTTTAAACCCTAATTTGTATTTTTGGGTTTCTTGATGAACAAGTTTCATAATTTGAAATGTCTTGATGAAAAATGACCCTTGGCACTTGATTTTGACCAAAAAGTCAAAGTTTGACTTTTCAGTATACAGTCAAATTTTGATCAGTTGACTAAAAAATTCATCTGTCAATCCTATGCATTTGAGATCTTTTGAACTTGTTGAATGGGTCAAGACAATGTCATTGAGTCCTTGAGTCCATATGTGAGCTTGGTTTGCCATTGGTTAGGTCAAACAGTCAAAAATTGCCTTTGTGCAGTCAAAACCCTAAAAATGACCATTTTGCCCTTTTGGTGATCTGATCAAATTTCTTGTGGAATTATGATCCAAACTTGATCTAATGGTTCATATGAGTTCATAATGTTGATGTGGGTAAAATTTCATGAGGTTTGACTGTCAATTGGCCACAGTTGACTTTTTCCCCAATACAGCTGATTTCTAGGTCAACTGTCCAATTGACTGGGCAAAAAATTGAATCAAGGCTTGAAACTTGGTATGGGAAAACTTGTGAACCCAACATGGAGCATGAAAGTCAACTTGGGTATTGTAGGTCAAAATATTCTTGTGCAAACTCAAACCCTGATTTGGGTTTACAGTGAAAGTCAACTTGGGTATTGTAGGTCAAAATATTCGTGTGCAAACTCAAACCCTGATTTGGGTTAACAGTGCAAGGAGGGGTCTTGAGCAGAGAAAACCCTAGCTTGATCCTGAATTCCAAGAGTCTTGTGATGAGAAAGTGTTGATAAAAGGAGAGGGCAAATTTTGGGGTACAACAATCTGAAACTTTGTTTATATGTCTGAAACTCTTGATTTCTCTTTCTCCCTCTCTTTGAATGTTGATGATGATTGATAATCTGAAACTTTGTTTGTATGCTTCTGAAACTCTTTCCTCTCTCTTGGCTTTGAAGGTTAATGATGACAAAAGTTCTGAAACTTTGATTTTGATGGTTTGACTGTGCCTACAAGTTTATAGTTTGTGCAATGGTTGCAGTTTGGCTTTGTCTTTTGCAGGTTGTGTGATTGTTGGACAGGTTTTGGAGTATTTTTCTGGTTTGGCAAAGTTTGTTACAATATGTTTGCAGTTTGGTTAGCTTGCAGTTTGTTGGCCTGGTAGTTTTGTTGCTAGCTTGTGCAAGTTATGCTGTTTGTGTAGCTTGGTTGATGTTCTACAGTTTGGCCAACTTGCTTTGCAAGTTTATGGTTTGTAGGGTCGTTATGATTCACAGGTTCTTCTGTGTTTTGGTTTGTGATGTTTCACATGATTTTGTTGTGAAACTGTTACAGTTTTTGATAGCAGGCTTGGCTATTTTTAGGCCTTGGTGGTTGCTGCAGTGTGGCTTGTTGCAATTTCAAGCCGGTTCTTCTAGTTTGTAATTTGTAGCGTTTTTGACAAAGTGTTTTTCTCCTCTTTAAAACTGTTATGCAGTCTTGAGTTTTATATCTTTCTTAGCTTTTTGTTAACTTGTGACAGCCTGTTCTTGCCAAACTGTAAAACTCTCACCAAAGGTGACATCTTCTTCTCTTTCTCTCTCTATGAAAAAGCATTTTTTGCCTTTTTTATTATTCAGAAAAGTTGCATATGTCTGGAAAATGAGGACAGCTATGACAAGTTTTTGGCTTGTGAATTGGTTTTCCTTCTGCATTTGCTTTTGGCCTGCTGTACTTTCTGCATTGCATACTTTTTGCATTGTACTTGGTTTCTTCCAGTTTTCTTACTTGATAGTTGCTTAGTACAGTTTGCTTAGTACAGTTTGCTTAGTTTGACAGTTTCAGTTTTCCTTTGTTTGACAGTTTGGTTTGCAATGCAGTACAATTGGCATTTGGTTTAGTTTTCTTACAATGCTGACTTAGTACAGTTTGCTGCAATGTTTGCCTTGTTGCAATGCCTATGTTTGCATAACAGTTTGCCTTGCATTTGAAAATTGTTTTGTATGCTTGCATTTTCATTTTTTACTTTTCTCTTTATGAACCAAGAAGAGCAATCTTCTTGTGATTTACAAAGGGAAAAATATGATGAACAATAGCATTCTGATTCTGGACGGCAAACTTTAATGATGACTTTTTTCTTTCTTTTTCTGTTTGAAAAATTAACTGTACTAATCCTCTTTTCCTTTGTCTTTTTCAGGTGGGTGCAACTTGGACGGTGACAAAGCAGTAGAAGCCGGAGACTTTAAGCATGGGAGCAATGGAGCTTAGGCTTAGACTTTGATTTTCCATTTATTGTAATCATTTATTATTTTAAAATACTATAAGTTGTAAAAACTTACAATATTCAAATAATAAATTATTTTTGTATCAACCATCTGAAAAATCTTTGTGAGGCAAACTGATATCCAATAAAATCATTTACTGTCCAATAATCTTGCCATTCTTTCTTCAAGTCTTCACTTATTATTTAAGATTCCTGATTTAAAATAACTGAAACTGCATTCCAGCATTTCCAATACAGATAACTTAAAATCCAAGTAATCCCAAAAACTTTGTAATCTCATAACCTTGCATCAGTATTCCAATCACAATACACATTGTATAATAAACAAGCAAGCATTCCATTAACCGGCAAACATTTCATTCCATTAACAAACAGATGTCTTGATATTCCAAATAACAGTCTCAGCTCCTATCTCTTATCCCAGATAATCAGGCCTTGAGAACAATCAGTTAACCTTTCAGCAAACTTGAAAAAGTGTGAAAACAATGTAACAGTAAACTGAATTTCTGAGGATTCAATTTCTTCTGAGAAATGCGAGAGAAACCCTGATTCTTGATTTACTGCCAAAGAAAAATCTGTTTGATCGATTCCTGAGCCAATCTTAAAAATCAGAGAAAACCCTAGGGTTGTGATTTCCTGTGAAAAAGGGAGGACAAATTTTGGGGTACAACATTGGGAAACAAGGAGTGGAGTCAAGGGTTTTCTAGCTAAATTTCTGTTAGAGAAAGCTCGACTATTTTGGGATGCTATGGATTTTCAAGCTTTTGAAGAAGTCTTGGCTCTTCTAATCTATGGTTTGGTATTGTCCCCTAATCAAGACCAACTTATAGATGTGAATGTTGTCAAAAATCTTCCTTTCTCGTAACCCTGTGCCAACTTTGCTCAAAGACATTTTGCATTCTCTTCACAGTCGTACTATGAGGAGGAGAGGGGCTCTTATGTGTTGCATATTGTTTCCATATAGGTGGTTTATTTTGCACCTTCCCCGGTTAGTATTGAAGAATGAACAAGTTTTGTGGTGGTCTCAAAGGATGATGTCGCTCTCTCATACAGACATTTATTGGTGTTCCTGATCTCTAGAAGATGTTATTATCATTAACCGCTGTAGGGAATTCCCTAATGTTCCACTCCTTGTCATTAGGGGAGGTATTACTTATAAAAACTTCTCTGGCTCTACAACAATTTAGTTATGCTCGAAGAGATGGTCCTCATGAAGCGCTTATCCATGGTATTATGCTCGACTACGAGAATGATGTTCGAGGTTATTGTCAAAGGTTTGTATGAGCTTAGGGCATGGTAAATAAGGTTGATATCAAGACTTTGGGACATAATAATTCTATACCTTTGGAGCCTTATCTCAAATGGGTGCGAGCTCGCGCTCAAAACCTCATGATGTCATATCCAGCCATCCTACCAATAGTTGTGAAACCCATTTCCGAAGGGGATATTACTTATACCATTTTCTATCCTGACATGCCAACTGACCTCGAAGAATTGCAGAAGTTGTGGATTCAACTCAAGGGAGAATGAGACACCTTTGAAGCTTGATTCTATGCAAGCGAGAAGAAAGTGTTGGAGCTCACAAAGCAACTTCACGAGGAGCAAAGCCTGAACGCATACATCGACACAAAGAGGAAGCGTCTGTGGGAGACCCGAGTCTTAGGTTTTAGGAGTCTTTATTTTGTTTTCTCTTTATTGTAAGCCCAAGGGGTAATTGTAATTTTTGAACTTATTAATGCAATTTTTATTTTTGTTTCCTTTTTGGCTAGAAAATTTAAATCTCCTAAAGGTCCTTGAAAACATTTCATCCACATATCATGCATCATGTCATAAGCAGGTATTCCGATACATGTTTCCTCATCTATTTATTCTTTACTTCAGTATAAGATGGCTCTCGAGAAAACCGTCAAAGATCTGCAAACTCAACATGCACAAATCCAAGAGACTCTCCTGAACTTAGCCAAAGGACAACAAGAGATGATGGTGCTCCTCGTCACAAAGAAAAAGACTAAGAAACAGACTATTATCAACATGGGAAGGAGGTTCAAAGGCCCTGTCTGACTGGCTCAAGCTAAAGATGTCTCCTCCAAGGAAGACGACAATCAAGACGAGGATGTTAAAAGCACCAGGGCTGAGGGTAGAAATAACCAGATTTCTGAGGACGAGGACTACTCCGAAGAGCAGTACCCATCGGCAGATGACAAATACAAACAGTTGGAAGACCGACTTAAGGCTGTGGAGATCCAAGCAGTGCCTGGTTTGGACTTTGGAGAATTAGTTCTGGTCCCTGGGGTGGTCATTTCCCACAAATTTAAGGTCTCTGTCTTTGCCAAATATGATGGAGTCTCTTGTCCAAAACTCCATTTAAGATCATATGTCCGCAAGATTCAACCACACACCGCCGATAGGAAGTTATGGGTTCATTTCTTCCAAGAAAGCTTATTTGGGACACGGTTGGAGTGGTTCTATCAACTAGAAGGGACTAATATCAACACGTGGGAGGATTTGGCTACTTCCTTCTACAGACAATACCATTACAATATTGACCTTGCGCCAACCCGCATGCAATTACAAAGTATGACTATGGGATCAAACGAAGTCATTAAGAAGTATGCCCAGAAATGGAGAGACCTGGCTAGAAGGGTGCAACCCCCTTTGATTGATCGAGAATTGGTGGACATGTTCATGGGCACCTTGACTGGTTCACTCTTTAATTTGCTGATTGGGAGTTATTCGTCAGGGTTTACTGAGCTAATTTTGACTGTAAAACGAGTTGAAAGTGGAATCAAAAGTGGGAAGATCCCAATGGCCTCAACCTCTACTGCTGTAAAGAAACCATTTGTTGGTAAGAAGGAAACTAATGCTGTTTATGGACAAAGGAGCCATATCAAGAATGATCGTCATCAGTCGGTAGGAGTAGTATTAATTTCTAACCCGACCCCAGGCCAAGGACCACAACAATAAAACAATCAAAAAATGTCGGATGCCCCGAGAAGGCAGTTCACTAGGATCAACACGCCATTGTCTCAAGCTTAACAACATCTGTTGAAGGCAGATTTGGTGACGCTACGAGATCCTCATCCTAACCCCAATACTTTCTCTCCTAAATATAATTCGAACGTGAAATGCTCCTATCATTCAAATAGTCTTGGCCAGGACACCAACAACTGTTGGGCGTTGAAAAACAAGATCCAAAATTTGATTGATAACAAAGTGATTGAGTTTGACCCTTCACAGACCCCTAATGTGATTACCGCACCCATGCCCAATCATGGTAAAGGTGTTAATGCCATTGATGATGTCTCCTTTGTCTCCACCATCAATGATTTGACTACTCCCTTGATGACTATTAAGATGAATTTGTTGAGAGCCGGTTTATTTCCGAGATATCCTAAAAATTGTTACCATTGTGCTTCCCAAATTAATGGTTGTGTGTGGCTGAAGAAGGGTATTCAAAGCCTAATTGATAGCCATGAAATTTTGTTCGAGAAAACTTCATCCATGAAGAGTTTGCTTGAAAATATATCCCAAGAACTGAGACTTGAAAATATTTCCATAATCACCATTTCCAATACTCCTATAAGGATCACCTCTAGAGGTCCTATAAGGATTCCTTCTAAGCCAAGAGTGGCCCCCCTTGATCACCACTACATCGGGGTCAGTCCCCTATTCCTCTGAAAAAACGGTTCCCTGGAACTATAGGGTAGAAGTTTATTATCATGGTGTCAAGCAAGAGCCATGGATTAATGAAAATGAAGATCTTGAAATTATAAACATTGTCGAAACTAGTAAGGTCAGTAGGACAGGAAGGATCTTCTCTCCGGAGATCTCTCCTCCAACAACTACTATAACACCTGTTCATATTCCTGCTGCTGGGCCAACTGCTAACGCCCGAGGTAAAGAGAAAGTATTTGAGCCTGCCCGGATGGAAGCGCCATCTAAAGATGTTACAATTGAAGACCCATCTAGACATGAGATAGAAGAAACTCTTAAGATCATTCGTAAAAGTGACTACAAAATAGTTGAACAACTGGGGCAGACACCTTCTGAATTTAGCATAGTGGAAGAAAGATCTGATGGCGCTCAACCAGTCCAAGTGGATGATGTTTCCTCTGAGGAAGACGAAAACCAGGAAGAAGATGGTAGAAGCATCAAGCATGAAAGAAGGAATAAACAAGGTTATGAGAATGTTCATGAAGATGAAGACTACTCCGACGAACAATATCCTCCTGCAGATGACAAATACAAGCAGTTGGAAGACCGACTTAAGGATATGGAAATCAGGAAGGTGCTTGGATTGGATTTTGGAGAACTAGGTCTGATCCCGGGGGTGGTCATTCTTCACAAGTTCAAGGTCCCTGTCTTTTCTAATATGATGGGGTCTCTTGTCCCAAACTTCATTTGAGGTCGTATGTTCGCAAGATCCAACCTCATACTACTGACTGGATATTATGGGTCCATTTCTTCCATGAAAGTCTGGTTGGCACTCAACTTGAATGGTTCTACCAGCTGAATAGAACCAACATTCACGCATGGGAGGATTTGGATGCTGCGTTCTACAAGCAGTATTAGTATAATGCTGACCTGGCACCAACCCGTGTGCAATTGAAAAACATATCCATGGGCTCAAATGAAGGGTTCAAAGAATATGCACAAAATGGAGGGATTTAGCTGGAAGGGTGCAATCTCCTTTGAATGACCGGGAATTGGTGGATATGTTCATGGGCACTTTGACAGACCCATTCTTTAATCTGTTAATTGGAAGCTCTTCGTCTGGTTTTACGGAGTTGATTCTGTCTAGAGAAAGAATTAAAGAAGGTATTAAGAGTGGGAATATTCCAATGGCTAAATCTTCTAATGCTGTAAAGAAGTCATTCAGTGGTAAAAAAGAAACTAATGTTGATTTCTAATTCGACGCCTGTTCAATAACAACACGGCAATCGACGAAGGCCAGATGCTCCGTTAAGACAATTCACCAAGATCGGCATGCTTTTATCTCAGGCATTGTAACATTTGTTAAAGGCTGAACTCATTTCACTATGGGATCCTCCACAGAATCCCAACACATCCTCTCCAAAGTATAATCCAAATGCGAGGTGTGCTTATTGTTGTACCCCAAAATTTGCCCTATCTTTTCTCAAGACATTTTCTCACAAGGATTTATTAAAGTTCAAGGTTGCACAAGCATAATTGGATTTTTAATGCCCACATAGTTTTCATGGATCATATTGGATTTTCAAGCATCAAGTCAAAGAGCAAAGCACATAAATTTGATTTTTTGATAAAATTGAAGAAACGCAAGCTTGCTTCGATTCATACTAGCTTCGACTGGGCATTGCTTTGATTCGTGCTAGCTTCGACTGAATTGCTTCCTTCATGCTAGCTTCGACTGGGCAATATCTCCCTTTGAAATGACTTGTTTTGATTCAGAAGGCAATGGCCTTCTGCAGGTTTGCTTTGATTTAGAAGACAATGGCCTCCTGCAGGCTTGCTTCAATTCAGAAGGAAATAGCCTCCTGCATGTTTACTTTGATTCACAAAGTAGTGGCCTCCTGCATACAAGCTTCGATTGAGCAATGGCCTCCTGCATGCTTGCTTTGATTCACAAAGCAGTGGACTCCAGCGTGCAAGCTTTGATTGAGCAATGGCCTCTTACATGCTTGCTTTAATTCACAAAGTAGTGGCCTCCTGTATGCAAGCTTCGATTGAGCAATGCCCTCTTACATGCTTGCTTCGATTCACAAAGAGGTGGCCTCCTACATGCAAGCTTCGATTGGATAATGGTTATCTTCATGAAAGCTTCGATTGAGCAATGGGCTCTTACATGCTTGCTTTGATTCATAAAGCAGTGGCCTCCTGCATGCAAGCTTCGATTGAGAAATGGCCTCTTACATGCTTGCTTTGATTCATAAAGCAGTGGCCTCCTGCATGAAAGCTTCTATTCGACAATGGCTATCTTCATGCAAGCTTCGATTGAGCAATGTCCTCTTACATGCTTGCTTTGATTCACAAAGCAGTGGCCTCCTTCCTGCATGTAAGCTTTGATTGGACAAGGGCTACCTTCACACAAAGCTTCGGTTGGAGTATTGGTTTCCTTCGAAGAAACATACTTCGAATCCAACTCTGAACCCTTCGAGCAAGCTTGGTTGAAGAACATTAATCAAATCTCATAGCCTTATCCTCCAAATCTCACTTCTCAGGCTATGTTGCTTCCAAATCTTTACATAATCAGAGGCTTACACAAATTTGCGATACTTTATACAAAGATTTGAAGCTTTATCCACTGGATTATACCATTTTTGGATGAAATGGCAAAAAGCTACGTATCCTTTTTTCATAAAGATTACTTTAATCACAAAGTTAGTTTTTTGAACTCCCAACCTGATTTTATCTGAACACAAGTATTTCCAAAAGCATAATTCCAATTTCCTGCCCCCAACAGACATCAGGCCCCCACTTGTACTTGAACTTGGGAACTATGAAAATCCATAAAACTTGATTTTTTTTTCGTTCTCCACCAAACGAACATGTTATCTCAGGGTTCTGGTTACTACAAACCTTTTCTCTATAAATAGAGAGACCCTTTGCAAATCAAGAGGAGACTTGGTTTGGGTGGAAAAAATACTCTTAAACACTCTCAAACTCAAACACTCTCAAACTCTCAAACTCTCAAACTATCAAACTCTCAAATTCTCAAACTCTCAAAAAATCTCAAACCCCTTCATACATTGGCCAGCCTTTTGATTCACTTCCTAACTTCCATATAACAACCTTTCCATTAACTTCCTAACTACCATATATCAGCCCTTCGATTCACTCCTAACCAACCTTCAATTCAGTGATTTTCAAAACAAAGCAGCAATTGAAATAGCTTCAGGAAGGTCCCTGCAGGCTTAACCCATCATCGAATCATTCTTGGAAGTCATACAGAGTTCTTTCGATTGGCACTTCAAGAGGTAAGTTTTCTTAAACTTGGAACTTTTCATTCAAACATCATTTGTACATACAATAAAATAAAAAATGTAGACATCATATCATAGGAAGTTGACAGTACTCTTAGCTTTCGGTTATCATTGCTTGTACATTTAAAAAAGGGGGTTCATCCCTGTACAGTTAGGATTTGTTTTTGATATTTCATGCTGACCTTTGACCCATAGCTTTATAAAGTTATATGGTTAGAGTTGTATTCAGATTTTAGGCAGGTTTTCACATCCTTCGATTGGCTGAGGAATGAAACCTTTCGAAGCTCAAACAATGGAGTCCTGCATCCCTGTGCTCGAAGGAATAAGATGAAGTCATGTTTCAAACATTCAGAAACGAGTTCAGTTTGTACCCAATCGAAGTTACCTTATGAACGGATGAAACAGACCACCACAATGGTACAAACAGCGTGCGCTAAAGCCTTGCCATATAGAAGGTCCTAGGTTCAAGCCCCAGTGAGACCTTTTGTCATATGTTCATATTTTTTCACTTTGCCTTGTTTGCAGGAAGCACGCCCGGACCTCCATTGGTTGGGCCTTGGCATTTCCAGTTTCTGAACCCCCCTGTTTACTAACAAACAGACCCTGGGCCCAAACACAAAACAGTTTTCTACACAAAACTGTTTTCAAACACAACCGTTTTTTTACACAAAAACTGTTTCCAAATATAAAACTGGTTTCTACACAAAAACTATTTTAAACACAAAAAAAAATGTTTTCTACACAAAAACACCAAAAATATATTTAAGTTATTTAGTTTATTCTATTTAACATCTAACAATGAAAAAGACCAAAAACATTTTTCTTTTCTTTAACTTAATTAAATCTCCTTAACAAAATCAAAACAAAATTCATTTTCTTTTCAATTCTTGTACATTTATTCAAATTCAATATGGTTGTAATAGATAATTAGAATTTTATTTCTTGCAATCCCCATTTGTACATTTCTATTCCCATCCCCCAAAACATGTAATAGCGTAGGACATTTATTTTCCGCATTTTTATTGCTTTCATAAATGTTAGAAACTAGGGTGTGTATTGTAATATTAAAATCAACAAGTAGACAACTCTAAATTCAAGACAAAAATACATGCAATCAAACACACTATTCATAAACGTGCACCTCTAAGATAATCTCACTTGTTGCCTCAGAAAATAGTCATGTCCCTCGAATATGGGTGTTTTAGCAAAGACCCTCGATAAAAAGATCGTAGTCCCTCGATGTCCCTCGATGTTGCCTTCGGTAAACGATCTAGTCCCTAACAAAAGTTGCTAAAATATCTCATATGTTGTCTTCTATGATTATACAAATGATCCACGCCAGTCCCTTCACATCCAATGATGGGACTTTTTACCAATCAATGGCAAGATAGCAACATCTAAAGGAGGAGGAAAAGAACAAAGACCTTTCGAGTAGGTAGGACGCTCGTAGTTTCTTTCTTATCAAACAAAAACCATTTTCACACTTACACTTTCAAAACATCTTCAAAAATAAACATCTCTTTGAACTATTTTCAAAATCAACACTCTGTATGCATTCTTATAGATACGAGAATCATTACAAAGTTAGCCGCAACAAAGGCATTTTGCAAAAATATTTTCAAACTCACACCACAAAGCCCATTACAAAGCAAAGAAAATGATCTGGCAAGGAACTAAGAGCCCGTAGATAACAACAGATGAAAAGGGTGATAATACCTTCCCTTTTCATAACCTACCCCCAGAACTCAAGAAAACATCTCAAAGGTCTTTCCTGTTCTTTTCACCCTTTCCTTATTGAATAAAACAAAAGTCGGCGGCGACTCTTGCTATCCACAACAATTGCGATCAAACGCAAAATGACCAAGTCATTTCTACCACCATATTACAGAACTAGAGACTCTGCTGGGGACTAAACTTAAAAGTGGGGTTACCTTAGGGCTAGATCACCTTTAAATTTCTTTCCTTGTTTGATTTGCTTGGTTTACATTTTATGGGTCCTTGTTTGGGTTTGTTTTGATCCTCTACCTGGATTTGGGGCACCTTTTAGGTAAGTAGAAATATATTGTGGAAATTGTGTGGGGTATACCGACATGGTTGAAGTGATGGCTATGTTAGTGTGACACATTTGTTGGTACCAGTAGCCTTTGAGTAGTCAAGGAGAATACGGGGCCGTTGTGTGGTGTCATGAAGCACTAACTGACCTTAGAACCTTTAATTGAACAACTTGGCCATTACGAAGTAGTGAGATAGCCGACTTTTGTGTAGTCTGAAGTTGGATGATACTAGATGCTACAATCATTGAGATCAGACTTTCGGGATATTTCGGTCGCCAATAAAGAGGCTTACGCTGAAAAAATTCTCGATGAAGAAAGATTAGTGATATTGAGATCCCCTAGAACCTGATAACTTTCTAGGACAGGTTGATCCAACTAAACTTCAAGAGGATACTTACCTATGAACTAAATTCAAGCCTAAACCTAAGGACTTGTTTTCTTTGTGTGTATATGACTATTTGTACATAACGACTTGTTTGCTTTGCATACTTGTACATAACATCATGACATCATACCATAGCATTTTCAATAACCATTTCAAGGATCTCAAAGGCCTGTCATACAGGGTCATGATAAACCAGACGTCCATCAAGGGGAAAGGGGATTTATTTTCCTCTAACTAAATGTCGTCAAAGGCCAAAGCACGATAACAAGAGTCAAGGGCTATGATCCACTTGACATGGTGAGTTTGATTCTCGTGGAAGGACATCCAACGATATGAAGTTCTACAATCAAAACTGTGATCAAAGTTTAACTTTCAAACATATTCTTGTGTTTACCCCATGAGATACTTGAAAACATTGCATCTACATATCATGCATGTCATCATAACAGGTTTTCCCACACAGGTTTCTCATCTGCTTATTGTTTATTTCAGTAGAGATGGCTCTAGAATAGACTATCAAGGATCTTCAGACCCAAAATGCTCAACTTCAAGAAATGTTCTTGAACCTATCCAATGGGCAAGAAGAAGTGAAAGCACTCCTCATTGAGAGCATGACCAAGAGGAATCCTGAGGACAACAGGGATGACCAGTTGGAGCAACTACGAACTGAAATGGCAACCATGAAAGTCCAGATGATGGGGAAATGGTGGGTTAGATGGCTCTTATCCAAAACTTAGCTCGGGGACAAGAAGAGCTAAAAGCCCTCATCAATAAGCTCATCAAGACAGATGCAACCATATAGGGCAAACAGTCAAGGCTGGGGATCAAGTTATTAATCAGCCCCCGAAGAGACAAGAAGTTGGCTTGGTGGAGAGTAAACCTTTCCAAAAGTGTTGCTACATCACGAGTCCAACAACAACCTCTCCAACCACGACAAGGTGGTAGACGTAAGCAAGAAATATAATTTGCTGATATCAACATGCCCTTGGCTCGAGCATTGCATCATATGTTGGAAGCCAAGATGGTCACATTGAGGGAGCCTCCTCAAAAAACCCTTTACTGCTTCTCCCCGTTACAATCATGAAGAAAGGTATGCATACCACTCCAACAGTCCTGGGCATGATACTAATGATTGTTGGACGCTGAAATACAAGATTCAAAACATGATTAACGCAAGGGAGATTGAATTCAGCCCTCTTGAGACTCCGAACATGATCACCGCTCCCTTTCCAAATCATTGAGAATGCCCAGTTAATTTGGAATTTTCAATTGTAATTTCTTTTTTTTATTCGAACACTTATCTGTTATGTCAAACTTTGTTTTCATTAATGCATTGCATATGTTTGTCTTAAATTAATTCATTCGTTGTCACTATATTCAAACTGTGCTTTCTACTCCTTTTGGTGGTATTTAACTCTTGACTACAAGTTGCAAGCCTTTAGAGGGAGGATGACAAAAATAATACCATAATCTCATACAGTATGCTTTTGAACAGACCTTGCTGACGATGTACATGCGTTGTTTCAAATTCCTAAACAGCGGAATTATAAGGAGGGTAATCTCTAGTCAACCCCTTTGAGCCAAAGAAGTAGGAGTTTTATTTTTCACACAAATTGAAACCTTTAATCAAAACCTGGGGCAGGGTAGCTTCTCAATTAATCTGAATGCGTGTTCAGCCGCAAACCTTCACTTCATTCACAACGAAAATAACCTTCTGAATAAAAAGCCAATGATGGTTCCCTATCAAATAGACAATCATTATCTATCAAAAGAAAATCCCACTGAGTCAAAACCTGCGAAGGAGACTTAAGAAAAATTGGGGCATCCCACTGGCTGTAATCTCAAAACAAGGACAGTCAGGCAAAAATTAGGGACGGTAAATCAAAAGAGGTCACTAAAAATCCTCGATGACATAAAAAATGTTGCAACATGACTTCCTTCATAAATAAACTTCCAAGTTTCTGAACCATCACCGAAAATTTATTACAGACTCAATTGGAATTCAAACGCAAAATTAACTGAGTTTAGGATTGGAGAACATCAGGGAGAACGGGTCGGGTACAAATACACTTTGAGCCTTATCCTTTGTTTCTTAAACCGTGAACCAGGCCACACTGAAATCTTTTAAAAGTCCTAATTGAAGCATGGGTTAGTTCGAAAGCATATTGTTACAAAAGGTATCCTGACTCCTGTAAGGCTTAATGTAAATCCTAAGTTGAATTCACATCCTTACAAAATTCTTTTATCTGCTAAAAATGAATTTCCAAAAATCAAGACAAACATAAACTTTGCATTGTTTGAATACCGTTGTTTGCATATGGCTATTTATTTGACAACAAATAAATTCGCATGACGAACATCCAATGAACGAAAATTCTCTCAAGAAACAGAATCACTTCAAATAGAAAAACACTTCCAATGACAAATCTCCCATAATCAATGGGGCATAACAGGTTACTATCCAAATCATCTGGGGGCAGTCAAGTCGAGGTTCCAATAAATCTCTCAAGAAGTGCTGAATAACCAGGGGTAGGTCTGCATCTGAATCACTTGGGGAATTGAACAAGAATTCCAGCAAAGGGTCACGTACGACCAAACATACATTTTCTGGCAGTGCTACAACACTTACTACTAGGGGAAGTGACAAATCTCCACAAAGTCCCCTTCATAAGGTGATCCCTAGAAAGTCTCTACAGAGTCATCTCTATAAGGTTGTCCCCACAAAATAATCCTCATGGGTAAGGGTACAAACCCCTCAAGGCCAAATTCATGGATATCCCCATAAAGTTGGATCCATGCAATCCCCAACCAGAGTTTTAATCTCTGGAAAACCTCTCCCTAGCTGAGTTGATCTCAATAAGAATCCTCGAGGATTTCTGCCAAAAGAAAATGCCTCCCCAGCAGTTTGTCAAATTTTCTCTTCAACAGGGTTTATTTCCCCAACAAACGGAAAAATTCACCAGCTTAAGTTTTCCTCTTAGGCTGTCATAAATTAAGGGACCACAACCCCTAATCCCAAGTGAAGTCACCAACAAAGTCAGTGTTATCTCTGAAAGTTACTGCAGAGCCTGGACCTGCCCCGATAAAGGTTCAAAAACTCCTCTTTCCTTATAGAGTTTGCCACGATCCCCATTGAGTTGCCGTGAAGCGTGGAATCCGACTAGATAACAGTTAACTTATTTATCCCCAACAAGTTGTTAACTTCCTTTCTCTCCAATCAAGAGATAACTGCCCAGTAGAGCAACTGACAACTAAAACTCCTGAACTATTTTCCCCATGCAGAAATTAACACTCTCCACAGAGTTTCCCTCAAGAAAATTCAATATTCCCCAGCGGAGTTCTCCTCAAACAACAAAACAGGAATCCCCAGCGAAAATATTCTAAAATAAGGTCTGAAGGTGTGCATACTCTTCATCCCCAATAGTCGTCCGGGATTTAATTTCCCAAGGCTTACTAACATTTGTTAAGGATTTATTTTCCTAGACAAAGATACATTCCAACAACATTTCACATTTCATACGTCATAGCATATGCATATGAAATGAATATAGCGCAATCTCATATATTTTGAGAACACCCTGCAATTCATACATCATGACATTTCATACAGCTAACTTTTACCTTTTCAGGAAAAGATCAATCAACAGATAGTTATCATCAACAATTTTCAACAGGTCCAAGATTAGTTTCAGAAGCAAGACAGAGCAACTACCTATGTGACCAGATGTAGCTTCACATGGGCTCTTCATGAAGAAATCTTACACGGGTTCCTTTTGACTTCCAAATGCAGCTTCACATGGGCTCATTATGAAGCAATCTTAGACAGATTCCTTCCCATCATGAAGCAATCTTACACAGGTTCCTTTTGACTTCTAAATGAAGCTTTACACGGGCTTATCATGAAGCAATCTTACACGGGTCCTTCTGACTTCCAAATGCAGCTTTACACGGGCTCATCATGAAGCAATCTTACACGGGTTCCTTATGACTTCCAAATATAGCTTCACATGGGCTCATCATAAAGCAATCTTACACGGGTTCCTTCTGACTTCCATATACAGCTTCACACGGGCTCATCATGAAGCAATCTTACATGGATTCCTTCCTATCATGAAGCAATCTTACACTGGTTCCTTCTGACTTCCAAATGCAGCTTTACACGGGCTCATCATGAAGAAATCTTACATGGGTTCCTTCTGAATTCCAAATGAAACTTCATACGGGCTCATCATGAAGCAATCTTACATGGATTACTTCCCATCATGAAGCAATCTTACACGGGTTCCTTCCAATTTCCAAATGCAGCTTTACACGGGCTCATCATGAAGAAATCTTATACGGATTCCTTCCCATCCTGAAATAACCCTACTGTGATACGGTGGGAGAACTGACTTAGTGTTTTGCGTTTGTTTTCGCACTTCTTCGGTTTAGCAAGAGTCGCCACCGACTTTTTATTTATCGTAAGGAAAGGTCAAAAAGCACAGGAAAGACCTTTGAGATGTTTTCGTGGGTTCGGGGGGTAGATTATGAAAAAGGAAGGTGCTAGCACCCTTTTCATCCATGGTTATCCATGGGATCTTAGTTACTTGTTTTAGATCACTTGCCTTTGCTTTTCAATTATTTGAAATGGTGCTTTGTGTGTGTGGTTTTGAAAATGTTTTGAAAAAGATGCCTTGTCTAGGCAACCTTTGTAATGACTCTTGTTTGAGTATATACAAAGGTGTATGTCTTTTTGAAAAGATGTTTCAATGTTTTTGAAAGTTGTTTGGAAATTGTTTTTGAAGTTTGTGTAGTGATGTGTGTTTGAAAAATGGCAAGGATGTTTTTTGCAAGTTTGATCAAGTAACTAAGAGTTTGTCTACCCTATTTTACTCAAAGATCTTTCCTTATGTTTTTAACCCTTTTAAGAGTGTTGTTTTACCATTGTATTTGGTGAACAACCTTGTGTTAGGATGTTTAACGGGACAGGCGCGGGTCATCGTATACAATCATTGAAAGCAACTTGTGAGACGCTCTAGCAATATTGTAAGGGACGAGATCGTTTTATTGAAGGCAACATCGAGGGTCATCGAGGGACTACGATCTTTGTTTATCGAAGGGATATTTGCTAGAGTGTCTCATACTCGAGGGATATGATTGCATTTTTCCGAGGCAACAAGCGAGGTTACCCTAGAGGTGCAAGTGTGAATTGTGTTTGTTTTTCATGCATTTATCTTGTATTAGGTTATCTAGCGGTTGATTTTGAATCTTCGTATACAAACCCTAATTACTATACAGTATATGGAAAGTGATAAATTGCGGGAATTTAAAGTCTAAGCTATTACAAATAAGTATCCGGGGATGGGGGTACAAATGTTTACAAATGGGGATGAGTCTTATCAGAATAGTAGTGTCCAAATATTATTTACAACCAAATCGAATCGCTTGCATTCTCAATGTAAAAATATAAGAATAAAAAGGAATCAAAAGCAATGTAAGATGCACATGATTATTTACAAGTGATCAAAATGTTAACCTAATGTATTTATTAAGTATTATTATTTATTTTTGTGTTTTTTTTAATCTCTTAAAAACTTATATAAAAGGATTTAATTAAACAAAAGTTTTAAAACAAAAAATATATTATTTTTATTTGCCAAAAGGAATTAGGAATTAGGTTATAAAAAAAGAAAATAAAGTGTTAAAAATGTTAGCATTAATTTGTAAACATGAGAAAAAATAGAAAGACAATTAAATGGGCTTGAAAGGATGTGTTTGGCCCAAAAATGATAAAGTTAAGATTAGAAAAAAGGGGGTGCAGGCACCAGCTTCGTTTGGGCTTAAGGGTTTTGTGCAAGGGACAGGCCCAACGGATTTGACAAGGTTTCTTAGGGTTAGAATTTGTTTGTCTCAGAATTGGGTTTATTCATGTTTGTGAGCGGCGCTGCTTTCCATCTTCTTCATCGTCTTCATCTTTCTCAAATACCCAGCCAACGATGCTCCCTCCACACCTCAGGCTACCAGGCGCTACCTCCAATCTTTCCTCTCTCCACGGTTGTACCAGGCGGTGACGAAAAGAGTAACAATTTTTTCTTCTTCGTGTTTTTAGGGTTTTCGGATTTTTATCTCTTGCATGTTATTAATCTTTGTGTTATTTGTATTTGGATTATGAGATGTAGAAAAAAGGAAGGATGAATTAATACCTTGGGGTCTTGTTGTTGGAGAGGAGGCAGAGGAGTGGACGGCGGCGCTTCTCAGGTGGCCAAGGCGGAGGGAACGCGATGACTTTGTCCTTGCTGGCTTTCTGGTACTTGTATCTTTTGCTTTGTTTGGTTTTATGATGAGACTTCTGAAAACCCTAGAGTATACATTTTTGACTCTCTTCCTCTCTTGGACTTTGATTCTGATGATTTGCTTTTGATGAAGATGCTATGATTCTGAGGCGCTTGTAATAGTTGTTGTTTGATTGCTTGATGATGTTGATGAATCTTTATTGTTCTGATGTTGATGATTTTGATGTTGCTTTTGCTTCTGACTTTTTCTTTTTTGGATGATGTTGACTTCCAATGATGATTATTTCTGAGAATGTGGTTATTGTTGTTCTTTGAGTTTTCCTGTTTTTGGATTTTTTATGATTCTGAGTTGGTGTTTTTGCCTATGATGAACTTGGTTCTGAGGCGTTTGTTGTTTGGTTTTGGGATTAAAGGCAGGTTTTCTTTTGATTTTAGGAAGGCTTGGCTTGAAAGTTTTCTTGCTTGGTAAGGTTTTTTTTTATGCAGGCTTGAATGTTCTATAGTTTGACAGGTTTTTAGGCTTGAGGCAGGCTTGAAAGGCTTGCTTCTGTAACAGGTTTTCAGGCTTGAGGCAGGCTTGAAAGGTTTGCTTTTGTAACAGGTTTTTAGGCTCGATGCAGGCTTGAGCAGGCTTGAGCAGTTTTAAGCAAGCTCAGGTTTGAAACAGGCTTGTTATGCTGGTTTGAGGTAGGCTTGTTATGTTGTGCAGTTTGACAGGTTTTTGGCTTGAAGGCTTGCTTCTTTGTGGCAAGCTTGTGCAGTTTGTAAGTTTGAAGGTTTTGGTAACTGGTTTTTTAGCAGGCAAGCTTGAAGTAGTTTGGAGCAGGCTTGAGTAGTTTTGTTGAAGGGTTTTAGCAGGCAAGCTTTGTTGGTTAGGCAGGCTTGGATACAGGCCTCAAGGCTTGTGTTTGTGTTTGTCAGTTTTGAGGGCTTTGATAGAGGTTTGAATGTTTTATGCAGGTCTGAAGGTTTTTGTTACCTTTGCTTGCAGTTTTACAATTTTTGGTCTTTTCTTTATGTGTTCTCCCCCCCTTTCTGAACTAAACTCTTTGTTATATTTATTTGTTCTGAGCCTGCCAAACTACAAACCTTTCTTACTTTTCTCTTTCTCTCTCCAGAAAGCATATTTTATTGCTTTAGAATATCTCTTTTCTGAAAAGGTTGTTGGCCTAGGGAAAATGATGAAAAATGCTTTTACAAGCTTGCTTTCATCTTGGTTTTGCTCTGCATATTTTCTTATCTTTCGGATTTTCTGCATTTGCTTTTTGTGTACTTGTGTGTAGCTTTGTTGACAGCTCTTTGACAGCTTTGTTGACAGCTCTTTTTGACCGTTTGGTTTGCCTCTTTGACAATTTGGTTTGCCTCTTTGACAGTTTTGTTTTCCTCTTTGACAATTTGGTTTGCCTCTTTGACAGTTTGAATTTATGCAGCTTTGTGCATTTTGTTTAATATGCTGCCTTGTATTTAATTAATTCATATGCTTGCAAACAATTTTACTTTCCTCTTTGTGAACCAAGAAGAGAAATTTTCTTGTGTTTTGCAAAGAGGATGAGCAAAATATGATGAAAACCAAAACAAACTGATTCCGGCCAACAACCTTTAATGATGAGTTTTCGCTTATCTGTCTGAAAAATGCTTTTCCAAATTAAATGTTATTGACTTCTCCTTTTCTGGCTTCGCAGGTAAATACCAATTGGGGCAAGGGAAGCAGCAATAGAAGATGAAGACTTCAAGAAACTTAGGATGTAGATTTAATTTATTTTTAATCATTGTAATAAACGTCATTGTAACACTGTAAATAAATTTACTGTATTCAAATAACACTTGTAACAACAATTGAAAATGAATAAAAAATCTTTTGTCAGATAATTCTTTATTTCTTCTATAATTGCTTATTTAATTATTTAAATTTCTTGAATTATAATAATTGGAAATTATCCCAATAATTGTAACTAAGATAATATAAATAATCAACAAATGTCGCAGTCTCACAGCTTTGCATTAACCAACAATACGTCCGGCATTCCAAATAACCAAAAGCATTGCACAATCAAACAAACAAACGTCCATACGCCTTTCACTACACTGATTGAACCAACACTTCAAACTTTCAATCAGAAGCCTCAGCTTCTATCCCAGATGTTTAGACTTTGAGAAACAAACAGGAATCTTGAACAAGCGTCAAAACTATGTGACAGTCAAATGAAATGTTATGGATTCAAATTCTTCTGAGAATGCGTGTACAAACCCTAATTTTGGATTTACTGTCAAAGAAACGTCTGTTTGCTCAAACCCTGAGCCAAACTCAACCAAATCAATAGAAACCATAATAATCTGTTGACTGATTCAAAATTAAAGGAAACCCTAATTTTGGATTTACTGATAGGAAGAGTCTGTTTGACTGATTCTTGAGCCAATCTGAAAAATCAGGAAAAACCCGAAGCTGTGATTTCTTGTGGAAAAGAGGAGGGCAAATTTTGGGGTACAACAGTTGCCCCTGTTCAATCTTCTTGAACCTGAAGAGTTAGATTGGCAGTTTTGCCGTTCGCGGCTCGAAGGTAAAAGATGATTGGACACTAGAGTGCCCAAAAAATTTGCACTCGTCAAAACGTAGTTGAGGGAATGGGCTTAAAGATGCCATTTGGAGATGTGACAGAATCTTGTCGGAGATGGGCTTAGCGATGCCATCTGGAGGTGTGAAAGAAGTCTTACTGGAGATGGGCTTAAAAGATGCCATCCAAGAATGTTCGTTGAACTGTATGTCGTTGGTGAGTGGGTGAATATCAGAAAGGCATCCATGTTTGGAACATCTCTGAGCTGGGGGTCTGAATAAGCAATAGATTGACATCCATATCTGGAGAACCTGTAAATTGTTTTCAGATGTCTTGAAGTTGAATAAGCATGAGTTGGTCAAGTAGATATTTGTCCTGTCTGGTTTCAGGTATTAATCTCTGACCTGAGAAAGAAAGATAGTATCCTAGCTTGTTACAGGTGTTAATCTTCAATCTCTTCATGTAGATAGTTTTCCTGGCTTGCTTCAGGTATTGTGATGGCGGGAATGGGCTTACAGATGCCATTTGGAGATATGATGGATAGTTGATGGAGATGGGCTTAAAGATGCCATCCAGAAATGATTGTTGAATTGTTTGAGCTGGTCGAGTAGATAGTTGTCCATGCTGGTTTCAGGTATTTAATCTCTGACCTGAGAAAGAAAGATAGTTTTCCTGGCTTGTTACAGGTATTGATCTGGAACTTGAAAAGGTTGGTCGATGAGATAATTGTCCTGGCTAGTTTTAGGTATTAATCTCTGACCTGAGAAAGAAAGATAGTTTTCCTGGATTGTTTCAGGTATTGATCTTTAATCCCTCGTCCACAGATGGTTTTCCTGGCTTGCTACAGGTATTGATCTGGAACTTGAAAAGGTTGGTTGATGAGATAGTTGTCCTGGCTGGTTTCAGGTATTAATCTCTGACCTGAGAAAGAAAGATAGTTTTCCTGGCTTGTTACAGGTATTGATCTTCAATCCCTCGTCCACAGATGGTTTTCCTGGCTTGTTACAGGTATTGATTTGGAACCTGAAAAGGTTGGTCAAGGAGATACTGTCCTGGCTGGTTTCAGGTATTGATCTCTGACCTGAGAAAGAAAGGCTTCCTGGCTTGTTTTAGGTATTACTCTTCAATCTCTTCATGTAGATAATTTCCTGGCTTGTTACAGGTATCAATCCACAAGCAGTCGTCCACAGATGTTTTCCTGGCTTGCTACAGGTATTAAACTGGAACTTGAAAAGGTTGGTCAAGGAGATACTGTCCTGGCTGGTTTCAGGTATTGATCTCTGACCTGAGAAAGAAAGGCTTCCTGGCTTGTTTCAGGTAGTAATCTTCAATCTCTTCATGTAGATAATTTCCTGGCTTGTTACAGGTATCAATCCATAATCAGTCGTCCACAGATATTTTCCTGGCTTGCTACAGGTATTAAACTGGAACTTGAAAAGGTTGGTCAAGGAGATATTGTCCTGGTTGGTTTCAGGTATTAATCTCTGACCAGAGAAAGAAAGGCTTCCTGGCTTGTTTCAGCTATTACTCTTCAATCTCTTCATGTAGATAAATTCCTTGCTTGTTACAGGCATCAATCCACAATCAGTCGTCCACAGATGTTTTCCTGGCTTGCTACAGGTATTAAACTGGAACTTGAAAAGGTTGGTCAAGGAGATACTGTCCTGGCTGCTTTCAGGTATTGATCTCTGACCTGAGAAAGAAAGGCTTCCTGGCTTGTTTCAGGTATTAATCTTCAATCTCTTCATGTAGATAATTTTCTGGCTTGTTACAGGTATCAATCCAAAATCAGTCGTTCACAGATATTTTCCTGGCTTGCTACAGGTATTAAACTAGAACTTGAAAAGGTTGGTCAAGGAGATACTGTCCTGGCTGGTTTCAGGTATTGATCTCTGACCTGAGAAAGAAAGGCTTCCTGGCTTGTTTCAGGTATTACTCTTCAATCTCTTCATGTAGATAATTTCCTGGCTTGTTACAGGTATCAATCCATAATCAGTCGTCCACAGATGTTTTCCTGGCTTGCTATAGGTATTAAACTGGAACTTGAAAAGGTTGGTCAAGGAGATACTGTCCTGGATGGTTTCAGGTATTGATCTCTGACCTGAGAAAGAAAGGCTTCCTGGCTTGTTTCAGGTATTACTCTTCAATCTCTTCATGTAGATAATTTCCTGGCTTGTTACAGGCATTAATCCACAATCAGTCGTCCACAGATATTTTCCTGGCTTGCTACAGGTATTAAACTAGAACTTGAAAAGGTTGGTCAAGGAGATACTGTCCTGGCTGGTTTCAGGTATTAATCTCTGACCAGAGAAAGAAAGGCTTCCTGGCTTATTTCAGGTATTACTCTTCAATCTCTTCATGTAGATAATTTTCTGGCTTGTTACAGGTATCAATCCACAATCAGTCGTCCACAGATGTTTTCTTGGCTTGCTACAGGTATTAAACTAGAACTTGAAAAGATTGGTCAAGGAGATATTGTCCTAGCTGGTTTCAGGTATTGATCTTTGACCTGAGAAAGAAAGGCTTCCTGGCTTGTTTCAGGTATTACTCTTCAATCTCTTCATGTAGATAATTTCCTGGCTTGTTACAGGTATCAATCCACAATCAGTCGTCCACAGATATTTTCCTGGCTTGCTACAGGTATTAAACAGGAACTTGAAAAGGTTGGTCAAGGAGATACTGTCCTGGTTGGTTTCAGGTATTGATCTCTGACCTGAGAAAGAAAGGCTTCCTGGCTTGATTCAGGTATTAATCTTCAATCTCTTCATGTAGATAATTTCCTGGCTTGTTACAGGTATCAATCCATAATCAGTCGTCCACAGATGTTTTCCTGGATTGCTACAGGTATTTAACTGGAACTTGAAAAGGTTGGTCAAGGAGATACTGTCCTGGATGGTTTCAGGTATTGATCTCTGACCTGAGAAAGAAAGGCTTCCTTGCTTGTTTCAGGTATTACTCTTCAATCTCTTCATGTAGATAATTTCCTGGTATGTTACAGGCATCAATCCACAATCAGTCGTCCACAGATATTTTCCTGGCTTGCTACAGGTATTAAACTGGAACTTGAAAAGGTTGGTCAATGAGATACTGTCCTGGCTGGTTTCAGGTATTGATCTCTGATCTGAGAAAGAAAGGCTTCCTGGCTTATTTCAGGTATTACTCTTCAATCTCTTCATGTAGATAATTTCCTGGCTTGTTACAGGCATCAATCCACAATCAGTCGTCCACAGATGTTTTCCTGGCTTGCTACAAGTATTAAACTGGAACTTGAAAAGGTTGGTCAAGGAGATACTGTCCTAGATGGTTTCAGGTATTGATCTCTGACCTGAGAAATAAAGGCTTGCTTGCTTGTTTCAGGTATTACTCTTCAATCTCTTCATGTAGATAATTTCCTGGCTTGTTACAGGCATCAATCCACAATCAGTCGTCCACAGATATTTTCCTGGCTTGCAATAGGTATTAAACTGGAACTTGAAAAGGTTGGTCAAGGAGATACTGTCCTGGCTGGTTTTAGGTATTGATCTCTGACCTGAGAAAGAAAGGCTTCCTGGCTTGTTTCAAGTATTACTCTTCAATCTCTTCATGTAGATAATTTCCTGGCTTATTACAGGCATCAATCAACAATCAGTCGTCAACAGATGTTTTCCTGGCTTGCTACAGGTATTAAACTGGAACTTGAAAAAGGTTGGTCAAGGAGATACTGTCCTGGCTGCTTTCAGGTATTGATCTCTGACCTGAGAAAGAAAGGCTTCCTGGCTTGTTTCAGGTATTATCTTCAATCTCTTCATGTAGATAATTTCCTGGCTTGTTACAGGCATTAATCCACAATCAGTCGTCCACAGATGTTTTCCTGGCTTGCTACATGTATTAAACTGGAACTTGAAAAGGTCGGTCAAGGAGATACTGTCCCGGCTGGTTTCAGGTATTGATCTCTGACCTGAGAAAGAAAGGCTTCCTGGCTTGTTTCAGGTATTACTCTTCAATCTCTTCATGTAGTTAATTTCCTGGCTTGTTACAGGTATCAATCCACAATCAGTCGTCCACAGATGTTTTCCTGGCTTGCTACAGGTATTAAACTGGAACTTGAAAAGGTTGGTCAAGGAGATACTGTCCTGGCTGGTTTCAGGTATTGATCTCTGACCTGAGAAAGAAAGGCTTCATGGCTTGTTTCAGGTAGTAATCTTCAATCTCTTCATGTAGATAATTTCCTGGCTTGTTACAGGTATCAATCCATAATCAGTCGTCCACAGATATTTTCCTGGCTTGCTACAGGTATTAAACTGGAACTTGAAAAGGTTGGTCAAGGAGATATTGTCCTGGTTGGTTTCAGGTATTAATCTCTGACCAGAGAAAGAAAGGCTTCCTGGCTTGTTTCAGCTATTACTCTTCAATCTCTTAATGTAGATAAATTCCTGGCTTGTTACAGGCATCAATCCACAATCAGTCGTCCACAGATGTTTTCCTGGCTTGCTACAGGTATTAAACTGGAACTTGAAAAGGTTGGTCAAGGAGATACTGTCCTGGATGCTTTCAGGTATTGATCTCTGACCTGAGAAAGAAAGGCTTCCTGGCTTGTTTCAGGTATTACTCTTCAATCTCTTCATGTAGATAATTTTCTGGCTTGTTACAGGTATCAATCCAAAATCAGTCGTTCACAGATATTTTCCTGGCTTGCTACAGGTATTAAACTAGAACTTGAAAAGGTTGGTCAAGGAGATACTGTGCTGGATGGTTTCAGGTATTGATCTCTGACCTGAGAAAGAAAGGCTTCCTAGCTTGTTTCAGGTATTACTCTTCAATCTCTTCATGTAGATAATTTCCTGGCTTGTTACAGGTATCAATCCATAATCAGTCGTCCACAGATGTTTTCCTGGCTTGCTACAGGTATTAAACTGGAACTTGAAAAGGTTGGTCAAGGAGATATTGTCCTGGATGGTTTCAGGTATTGATCTCTGACCTGAGAAAGAAAGGCTTCCTGGCTTGTTTCAGGTATTACTCTTCAATCTCTTCATGTAGATAATTTCCTGGCTTGTTACAGGCATTAATCCACAATCAGTCGTCCACAGATATTTTCCTGGCTTGCTACAGGTATTAAACTGGAACTTGAAACGGTTGGTCAAGGAGATACTGTCCTGGCTGGTTTCAGGTATTAATCTCTGACCAGAGAAAAAAAGGCTTCCTGGCTTATTTCAGGTATTACTCTTCAATATCTTCATGTAGATAATTTTCTGGCTTGTTACAGGTATCAATCCATAATCAGTCGTCCACAGATGTTTTCTTGGCTTGCTACAGGTATTAAACTAGAACTTGAAAAGATTGGTCAAGGAGATACTGTCCTAGCTGGTTTCAGGTATTGATCTTTGACCTGAGAAAGAAAGGCTTCCTGGCTTGTTTCAGGTATTACTCTTCAATCTCTTCATGTAGATAATTTCCTGGCTTGTTACAGGTATCAATCCATAATCAGTCGTCCACAGATATTTTCCTGGCTTGCTACAGGTATTAAACAGGAACTTGAAAAGGTTGGTCAAGGAGATACTGTCCTGGTTGGTTTCAGGTATTGATCTCTGACCTGAGAAAGAAAGGCTTCCTGGCTTGTTTCAGGTATTAATCTTCAATCTCTTCATGTAGATAATTTCCTGGCTTGTTACAGGTATCAATCCATAATCAGTCGTCCACAGATGTTTTCCTGGCTTCTACAGGTATTTAACTGGAACTTGAAAAGGTTGGTCAAGGAGATACTGTCCTGGATGGTTTCAGGTATTGATCTCTGACCTGAGAAAGAAAGGCTTCCTTGCTTGTTTCAGGTATTACTCTTCAATCTCTTCATGTAGATAATTTCCTGGTATGTTACAGGCATCAATCCACAATCAGTCGTCCACAGATATTTTCCTGGCTTGCTACAGGTATTAAACTGGAACTTGAAAAGGTTGGTCAATGAGATACTGTCCTGGTTGGTTTCAGGTATTGATCTCTGATCTGAGAAAGAAAGGCTTCCTGGCTTGTTTCAGGTATTACTCTTCAATCTCTTCATGTAGATAATTTCCTGGCTTGTTACAGGCATCAATCCACAATCAGTCGTCCACAGATGTTTTCCTGGCTTGCTACAAGTATTAAACTGGAACTTGAAAAGGTTGGTCAAGGAGATACTGTCCTAGATGGTTTCAGGTATTGATCTCTGACCTGAGAAAGAAAGGCTTGCTTGCTTGTTTCAGGTATTACTCTTCAATCTCTTCATGTAGATAATTTCCTGGCTTGTTACAGGCATCAATCCACAATCAGTCGTCCACAGATATTTTCCTGACTTGCTACAGGTATTAAACTGGAACTTGAAAAGGTTGGTCAAGGAGATACTGTCCTGGCGGGTTTTAGGTATTGATCTCTGACCTGAGAAAGAAAGGCTTCCTGGCTTGTTTCAAGTATTACTCTTCAATCTCTTCATGTAGATAATTTCCTGGCTTATTACAGGCATCAATCAACAATCAGTCGTCCACAGATGTTTTCCTGGCTTGCTACAGGTATTAAACTGGAACTTGAAAAGGTTGGTCAAGGAGATACTGTCCTGGCTGCTTTCAGGTATTGATCTCTGACCTGAGAAAGAAAGTCTTCCTGGCTTGTTTCAGGTATTACTCTTCAATCTCTTCATGTAGATAATTTCCTGGCTTGTTACAGGCATTAATCCACAATCAGTCGTCCACAGATGTTTTCCTGGCTTGCTACATGTATTAAACTGGAACTTGAAAAGGTCGGTAAAGGAGATATTGTCCCGGCTGGTTTCAGGTGTTGATCTCTGACCTGAGAAAGAAAGGCTTCCTGGCTTGTTTCAGGTATTACTCTTCAATCTCTTCATGTAGATAATTTCCTGGCTTGTTACAGGTATCAATCCACAATCAGTCGTCCACAGATGTTTTCCTGGCTTGCTACAGGTATTAAACTGGAACTTGAAAAGGTTGGTCAAGGAGATACTGTCCTGGATGGTTTCATGTATTGATCTCTGACCTGAGAAAGAAAGGCTTCCTGGCTTGTTTCAGGTATTACTCTTCAATCTCGTCATGTACATAATTTCCTGGCTTGTTACAGGCATCAATCCATAATCAGTCGTCCACAGATATTTTCCTGGCTTGCTACAGGTATTAAACTGGAACTTGAAAAGGTTGGTCAAGGAGATATTGTCCTGGCTGGTTTCAGGTATTAATCTCTGACCAGAGAAAGAAAGGCTTCCTGGCTTATTTAAGGTATTACTCTTCAATCTCTTCATGTAGATAATTTTCTAGCTTGTTACAGGTATCAATCCACAATCAGTCGTCCACAGATGTTTTCCTGGCTTGCTACAGGTCTTAAACTGGAACTTGAAAAGGTTGGTCAAGGAGATACTGTCCTGGCTGGTTTCAGGTATTGATCTCTGACCTGAGAAAGAAAGGCTTCCTGGCTTGTTTCAGGTATTACTCTTCAATCTCTTCATGTAGATAATTTCCTGGCTTGTTACAGGTATCAATCCACAATCAGTCGTCCACAGATATTTTCCTGGCTTGCTACAGGTATTAAACTGGAACTTGAAAAGGTTGGTCAAGGAGATACTGTCCAGGCTGGTTTCAGGTATTGATCTCTGGCCTGAGAAAGAAAGGCTTCCTGGCTTGTTTCAGGTATTACTCTTCAATCTCTTCATGTAGATAATTTCCTGGCTTGTTACAGGTATCAATCCATAATCAGTCGTCCACAGATGTTTTCTTGGCTTGCTACAGGTATTAAACTGGAACTTGAAAAGGTTGGTCAAGGAGATACTGTCCTGGATGGTTTCAGGTATTGATCTCTGACCTGAGAAAGAAAGGATTCCTTGCTTATTTCAGATATTACTCTTCAATCTCTTCATGTAGATAATTTCCTGGCTTGTTACAGGCATCAATCCACAATCAGTCGTCCACAGATATTTTCCTGGCTTGCTACAGGTATTAAACTGGAACTTGAAAAGGTTGGTCAAGGAGATATTGTCCTGGCTGGTTTCAGGTATTGATCTCTGACCTGAGAAAGAAAGGCTTCCTGGCTTGTTTCAGGTATTACTCTTCAATCTCTTCATGTAGATAATTTCCTGGCTTGTTAAAGGCATCAATCCACAATCAGTCGTCCACAGATGTTTTCCTGGCTTGCTACAGGTATTTAACTGGAACTTGAAAAGGTTGGTCAAGGAGATACTGTCCTGGATAGTTTCAGGTATTGATCTCTGACCTGAGAAAGAAAGGCTTCCTTGCTTGTTTCAGGTATTACTCTTCAATCTCTTCATGTAGATAATTTCCTGGTATGTTACAGGTATCAATCCACAATCAGTCGTCCACAGATATTTTCCTGGCTTGCTACAGGTATTAAACTGGAACTTGAAAAGGTTGGTCAATGAGATACTGTCCTGGCTGGTTTCAGGTATTGATCTCTGATCTGAGAAAGAAAGGCTTCCTGGCTTGTTTCAGGTATTACTCTTCAATCTCTTCATGTAGATAATTTCCTGGCTTGTTACAGGCATCAATCCACAATCAGTCGTCCACAGATGTTTTCCTGGCTTGCTACAAGTATTAAACTGGAACTTGAAAAGGTTGGTCAAGGAGATACTGTCCTAGATGGTTTCAGGTATTGATCTCTGACCTGAGAAAGAAATGCTTGCTTGCTTGTTTCAGGTATTACTCTTCAATCTCTTCATGTAGATAATTTCCTGGCTTGTTACAGGCATCAATCCACAATCAGTCGTCCACAGATATTTTCCTGACTTGCTACAGGTATTAAACTGGAACTTGAAAAGGTTGGTCAAGGAGATACTGTCCTGGCGGGTTTTAGGTATTGATCTCTGACCTGAGAAAGAAAGGCTTCCTGGCTTGTTTCAAGTATTACTCTTCAATCTCTTCATGTAGATAATTTCCTGGCTTATTACAGGCATCAATCAACAATCAGTCGTCCACAGATGTTTTCCTGGCTTGCTACAGGTATTAAACTGGAACTTGAAAAGGTTGGTCAAGGAGATACTGTCCTGGCTGCTTTCAGGTATTGATCTCTGACCTGAGAAAGAAAGTCTTCCTGGCTTGTTTCAGGTATTACTCTTCAATCTCTTCATGTAGATAATTTCCTGGCTTGTTACAGGCATTAATCCACAATCAGTCGTCCACAGATGTTTTCCTGGCTTGCTACATGTATTAAACTGGAACTTGAAAAGGTCGGTAAAGGAGATATTGTCCCGGCTGGTTTCAGGTATTGATCTCTGACCTGAGAAAGAAAGGCTTCCTGGCTTGTTTCAGGTATTACTCTTCAATCTCTTCATGTAGATAATTTCCTGGCTTGTTACAGGTATCAATCCATAATCAGTCGTCCACAGATGTTTTCCTGGCTTGCTACAGGTATTAAACTGGAACTTGAAAAGGTTGGTCAAGGAGATACTGTCCTGGATGGTTTCATGTATTGATCTCTGACCTGAGAAAGAAAGGCTTCCTGGCTTGTTTCAGGTATTACTCTTCAATCTCTTCATGTACATAATTTCCTGGCTTGTTACAGGCATCAATCCACAATCAGTCGTCCACAGATATTTTCCTGGCTTGCTACAGGTATTAAACTGGAACTTGAAAAGGTTGGTCAAGGAGATATTGTCCTGGCTGGTTTCAGGTATTAATCTCTGACCAGAGAAAGAAAGGCTTCCTGGCTTATTTCAGGTATTACTCTTCAATCTCTTCATGTAGATAATTTTCTAGCTTGTTACAGGTATCAATCCACAATCAGTCGTCCACAGATGTTTTCCTGGCTTGCTACAGGTCTTAAACTGGAACTTGAAAAGGTTGGTCAAGGAGATACTGTCCTGGCTGGTTTCAGGTATTGATCTCTGACCTGAGAAAGAAAGGCTTCCTGGCTTGTTTCAGGTATTACTCTTCAATCTCTTCATGTAGATAATTTCCTGGCTTGTTACAGGTATCAATCCACAATCAGTCGTCCACAGATATTTTCCTGGCTTGCTACAGGTATTAAACTGGAACTTGAAAAGGTTGGTCAAGGAGATACTGTCCAGGCTGGTTTCAGGTATTGATCTCTGGCCTGAGAAAGAAAGGCTTCCTGGCTTGTTTCAGGTATTACTCTTCAATCTCTTCATGTAGATAATTTCCTGGCTTGTTACAGGTATCAATCCATAATCAGTCGTCCACAGATGTTTTCTTGGCTTGCTACAGGTATTAAACTGGAACTTGAAAAGGTTGGTCAAGGAGATACTGTCCTGGATGGTTTCAGGTATTGATCTCTGACCTGAGAAAGAAAGGATTCCTTGCTTGTTTCAGATATTACTCTTCAATCTCTTCATGTAGATAATTTCCTGGCTTATTACAGGCATCAATCCACAATCAGTCGTCCACAGATATTTTCCTGGCTTGCTACAGGTATTAAACTGGAACTTGAAAAGGTTGGTCAAGGAGATACTGTCCTGGCTGGTTTCAGGTATTGATCTCTGACCTGAGAAAGAAAGGCTTCCTGGCTTGTTTCAGGTATTACTCTTCAATCTCTTCATGTAGATAATTTCCTGGCTTGTTAAAGGCATCAATCCACAATCAGTCGTCCACAGATGTTTTCCTGGCTTGCTACAGGTATTTAACTGGAACTTGAAAAGGTTGGTCAAGGAGATACTGTCCTGGATGGTTTCAGGTATTGATCTCTGACCTGAGAAAGAAAGGCTTCCTTGCTTGTTTCAGGTATTACTCTTCAATCTCTTCATGTAGATAATTTCCTGGTATGTTACAGGCATCAATCCACAATCAGTCGTCCACAGATATTTTCCTGGCTTGCTACAGGTATTAAACTGGAACTTGAAAAGGTTGGTCAATGAGATACTGTCCTGGCTGGTTTCAGGTATTGATCTCTGATCTGAGAAAGAAAGGCTTCCTGGCTTGTTTCAGGTATTACTCTTCAATCTCTTCATGTAGATAATTTCCTGGCTTGTTACAGGCATCAATCCACAATCAGTCGTCCACAGATGTTTTCCTGGCTTGCTACAAGTATTAAACTGGAACTTGAAAAGGTTGGTCAAGGAGATACTGTCCTAGATGGTTTCAGGTAGTGATCTCTGACCTGAGAAAGAAAGGCTTGCTTGCTTGTTTCAGGTATTACTCTTCAATCTCTTCTTGTAGATAATTTCCTGGCTTGTTACAGGCATCAATCCACAATCAGTCGTCCACAGATATTTTCCTGCCTTGCTACAGGTATTAAACTGGAACTTGAAAAGGTTGGTCAAGGAGATATTGTCCTGGCTGGTTTCAGGTATTGATCTCTGACCTGAGAAAGAAAGGCTTCCTGGCTTGTTTCAGGTATTACTCTTTAATCTCTTCATGTAGATAATTTCCTGGCTTGTTACAGGCATCAATCCACAATCAGTCGTCCACAGATGTTTTCCTGGCTTGCTACAGGTATTAAACTGGAACTTGAAAAGGTTGGTCAAGGAGATACTGTCCTGGCTGGTTTCAGGTATTGATCTCTGACCTGGGAAAGAAAGGCGTCCTGGCTTGTTTCAAGTATTACTCTTCAATCTCTTCATGTAGATAATTTCCTGGCTTATTACAGGTATCAATCCACAATCAGTCGTCCACAGATATTTTCCTGGCTTGCTACAGGTATTAAACTGGAACTTGAAAAGGTTGGTCAAGGAGATACTGTCCTGGCTGCTTTCAGGTATTGATCTTTGACCTGAGAAAGAAAGGCTTCCTGGCTTGTTTCAGGTATTCATCTTCAATCTCTTCATGTAGATAATTTCCTGGCTTGTTACAGGTATCAATCCACAATCAGTCGTCCACAAATATTTTCCTGGCTTGCTACAGGTATTAAACTAGGACCTGAAAAGGTTGGTCAAGGAGATATTGTCCTGGCTGGTTTCAGGTATTGATCTCTGACCTGAGAAAGAAAGGCTTCCTGGCTTGTTTCAGGTATTCATCTTCAATCTCTTCATGTAGATAATTTCCTGGCTTGTTACAGGTATTAATCCAGAATCAGTCGTCCACAGATATTTTCCTGGCTTGCTACAGGTATTAAACTGGGACCTGAAAAGGTTGGTCAAGGAGATACTGTCCTGGCTGGTTTCAGGTATTGATCTCTGACCTGAGAAAGAAAGATAGTTTTCCTGGCTTGTTATAGGTATTGATCTTCAATCCCTCGTCCACAGATGGTTTTCCTTGCTTGTTACAGGTATTAATTTGGAACTTTGAAAAGGTTGATGGTAGCCATCTGTTGATCGATCTTTCCTAAAAAGGTATAACGTTAGTTGTATGCAAAGGCATGATGTATGAAATGCATAATGATGTTCTTAAAATAAATGAGATTTGTGTTATATGCATTTATTATGTATGAGAATAGGATGTATGAAATGTGAAATGTTTAATGAATGTACTTTTGTCTGGGAAAATAAATCCTTGACAAGTGCTAGGGAGTCGTTAAACCCTGGACTACTATTGAAGAGTATGTGTGTCTTTAAACTTTGCCTATAATGTTTCCACCGGGGATTCCTACTTTGTTGTTTGAGGATAACTCCGCTGGGGGAAGTTGAAAACTCTGTGGGGAGAATGTTTATTCCTGCGTGGGAAAAAGAGTTCAGGAGTCTTAGTCGTCCGTTGCTCTACTGGGGAGTCGAAGTTGAACTGATATCTGGTCGGGTCCAGGTTTCACAGTAACTTGCTGAGGATTGTAGAGTAGTCTGCTGGAGAAGAGGAGTTGTGGTCCGTTGATTTGTAGTAGTCGGAGAGGCAAACTCAAGCTGGGGAATCCTGGTGTTGTTGGGGAAATAAACCATGTCGTTAGTCCGCTAGAGAGGTGACATCTTTGTTGGGGGAAGTCCTCGAGGATTCTTGAGGTTGATTCAGCTGGGGGAAGGTTTTCAGAGATTAAACCCTTGCTGAGGAGTCATCCCATGAGAAGGATTTTGGGGAGACTTGTCATTGCCCCTAGTAGCGAACGTTTGTGGCATTGTGTGATACGGTGGGAGAACTGACTTGAGGTTTTGCGTTTGTATTCGCACTTGTTCGGTTTAGCAAGAGTCACCACCGACTTTTTATTTTATCCTAAGGAAAGGTTAAAAAGCACAGGAAAAACCTTTTGAGATGTTTCGTGGGTTCGGGGGGTAGATTATGAAAAGGAAAGGTATTAGCACCCTTTTCATCCATGGTTATCCATGGGCTCTTAGTTACTTGTTTAGATCACTTGCCTTTGATTTTCAATTGCTTGAAATGGTTGTGTGTGTGTGTGTGTGTATGTTTGAAAAGTAGACAAGCGTGTTTTGCAAGTTGATCAAGTAACTAAGAGTTATCTACCCCTAAATTTACTCAAAGGTTTTTCTCATGTTTTAACCCTTTTAACAGTTTTGTTCCACCATTGTATTTGGTGGACAATCTTGTGTTAGGATGTTAACGGGACAGGCGCGGGTCATTGTATGGACCATGAATGCAATGGTGCCAAGTGTCTTTAGCAATTTGCTTGAAGGGACTATGATCATTTCGTTTAGGCAACTTTCGAAAGCGTCATCGAGGGACTATGATCATTTGAATTGTTTTGTTTTGCCAAAGAAACTCAACGTGCAAGCATGGCCCATTTTGGAAGGTAACGGGTGGGATTACCCTAGGGGTGCAAGTGTGAATTGTGTATTGATTTCATGCATTTTGTCTTTGTATTAGGTTATCTAGCGTTTGATTTTATTTACATACAAACCCTAGGTCTAACCATGGTGTATTTGAAAGCGATAAATTGCGAGAATTTAAAGTCTACGCTATTACAAATAAGTATTCGGGAATGGGGGTACAAATATTTACAAATAGGGATGAGACTTAATAGGAGAGTAGTGTCCAAATATTTACAACGAAATCGAATTGCGATCTCAAATGTAATATGTAGCAAGGTATAAGAATAAGCAAATGTATAAGAGCAATGTAAATGTATCAACGTATTTGTGTAAGTGTATGATTTATTTACAAGTGAGAATGATGTTTAACTTAATGCAAATATTACGTATTTTATTTATTCTTGTATTATTATATTTTTGTTAATATGTACAAACAAAAGATTTTAATAAAAGAAAAGAAAATGCTTTAAGTTAAAGAAAAGTATTTTTATGTATTTACATATAAACAAATGTTTAATCAAAAAGAAATAAAAGAAAATCTATTTTCTTATGTATTTTTTAATATGTATTTTTAAATATACTAATAAAAGAGTAATTGATAAAAATAATAAAAAGAAGAGTTAGTGGATTATTTTACTTTTCAAAATTTAATTATGTTATAAAAAGAAAGTAAAAGAGTTAATAAAATTTGATGTAAAAAATTAGTGTGTTAATTTATTTAACAAAGAAAGATGTTATGTGCTTAAAAAAGGAGTATTAATTTCTAAACAAAAAAAGAATTAACATGGGCTTTAGGGAAAATGTTTGGCCCAAACAAAAGATCGGAATAAAAAGAAGAAAAAAAAGAAGGGGGTACGCTGGCTTTTGTGAGATTGGGCTTAAGGCTTCTGGAAAGGGCAAGGCCCTAAACGAATTTCACAAAGTTTTGTAAGGGTTTGCATTGTTGTGTTTCATTTGGATTTTAGGGTTACAGCGACAAACGACACTCATCTTCTTCGTTGTCTTCTCCTCTTCATTCGTTCTCATGCCAAGCTTCTGAACACCTCCTCTTCGCCTAAGGCCAACCAGCGCCACCGTCACCTCCTCCCCTCCATGGATTACTCACGCGGTGGTTTACAAGGTTTGGTCCTGTTTTTTTCAATTTTAGAGTTTTAAGTTCCGCATGTGTTACTTTCATGTTCTGATTTTTATGTTGCCTTTGTTTATGGGAGGTATGAGATGAAAGAGTAGAAATACTACCTTTGGAGGAATCATTGGTTGGAGAGGAGGGTAGCTTGGAGGCGTGTTGGACAGCCGGAGGCGAAGGATTGTGATGCGCTGGCTTGCTCTGTGGAACCTGGTACTCGTATCTTTGCTTCTTCTCGTGTTAGCCTCTGTATGCTTGTATGTTGATATGCTGAGATGCTTCCTTTCTTCTTCTCTTGTTAGCCTCCGTATGCTTGTATGTTGATATGCTGAGATGCTTGCCTCTGAATACTGACTATTGGACCCTGTGATTGCTTGTTGTTCGTTTTGAGTATTGCCTTGATGTTTATGACCCTATGATGAGCCTAGCTCTGAGGGTTTTGGTTGAAAATGGATGATGGCTTTATGCTGGTTTGTTTGACCCTGGTATAGGCTTTGTGCTATTTCTGGATTTCGTGTTGGTACAGGTTTTAGGCTTCAGGCTTGTATGGCTTGCTGCAGGTTTGGAACTTTGGTTCAAGGTTTGACAGTTTGTTGGTTAGCATCGGGTTATGCTTTAAAGCTTGATGCTTCTGGTTTGTGCTTAAGGCTCAAGCAGGTTGTAGGCTTGAAGCTTTTGGTTTGAAGGCTTATGGTCTTGACAGGTTACAGGCTTTGGCTTGTGATATGTGAGTTATGCAGGCGAAGGCTTTGTGAGGTTTGGAGGCAGCTTTGTATCTTGATACAGTTTTTGGTATTTTGCTTTGTGATATTTTCTGCCCCCCCTTGTACTGTGTTGTGGTATCTTGTTTTATATCTTTTGTCAAGCCTAAGCCTGTAAGCCTTTTTCTCTTTCTCTTCTCTCTCTCTCTTGACAGATTTAAGCATTTTTTTATTGCTTATGATGTACTATTCTGAAAAAGCACTGGCTTGGGAAATGATGCATTTGAACATGCTTGCTTGCACACTAGTTTTCCTCTGCATACTTTTATCTCCTTTTCCAGATTTTTTGCATCTTTGTGTACTTCTTTGACAGCCTTGAATAGCCTTTTGATAGCTCTTGTACCTTTGACAGTTTTGGAGAGTTTGCTGTCCAGTTTGGACTTTGGTTTGAAATTGTGACTTTCAGTTTGCCTTTTTGGTTTGGTTAGGCAATTCAGTTTGGACTTCATACTTGTACATGCTGTTTGGAAACTTTGGTTGACAATTTTTTGGATATATGCAGTATGTTTGACAAACTTTGAATTTGTGCAATTTGTAAATTTGTGCATTTCATATTTTATTGCAAGCACTATTTTCATCCCTCTTTGTGAACCAAGAGAAATCTTGTGATTTGCAGAGAGGGAAAACTGATTCCGGCCAGTCGCTTTTAATGATGAACTTTGTGATTAACTGTCTGCTTTGAATTTTATTTCATCTGCTTTTGACTTTTTCTTTGTTTTGCAGATAAAAATCAATGGAGCAAAAGAGGAGTAGCAGTAGAAGATGAAGATTTAGGAATTTAGGATGCAATTTTATTTCATTTTTAATCATTGTAACAAATATTATAAATACTTGTAAATAATTACTATATTTAAATAACAATTGTATAAATAATTAAAAATGAATAAAAGTCTTTTTATTGATATTCCTTTTAATTCTTCTTCAATTATTTATTTAATTATTCATATTTCTTAAATTATAATAACTGGAATTTATCCCAACTATTCTAATTTAGAACAAATAAATAATCAATAAACAACTGGCGTTCTGAATAATCAAAGCATTGCACAGCTAAACAACAAACGTCCACATGTCCCTTTTTTTCACTGATTAAATCCAAACACTGCAAATTCTCAATCAGCAGCCTCAGTCCATATCTCAGATTAATTTGAAAAGCACTGTAGAATTAGTTATTTCTGCGCGCACAAAACCCTGATTCTTGTTTTAATTTTCACAGAAGCGCCTGCCTGATCAAACCCTGAGCCAACTCAACCAAACCTTAGCAATCTGCTTGAATTGCTTTAAAATCAATGAAAACTCTGAATTTTGTCTGACTGACGAGAAAAGTCTGTTTGACCGATTCTTGAGCCAGTCTGAAAAATTAGGAAAAGCCCGAAGCTGTGATTTCTTGTGGAAAAATAGGAGGGAAAATTTTGGGGTACAACAGTTGCCCCTGTTCAATCTTCTTGAACCTGAAGAGTTAGATTGGCAAGTTTGCCTTTCCCGACTCGAGGGTAAAAGGAGATTGGACACTAGAGTGCCCAAAAAATTTGCACTCGGTGATGTGATTGTAGAGGGAATGGGCTTACAGATGCCATTTGGTGATGGGCTTAAAGATGCCATCTAGAGATGTGACAGAATCTTGTCGGGGGATGGGCTTAGAGATGCCATCTGGAAATGGGCTTAAAGATGCCATTTGGAAATGATTGTTGAACTGTACGTCATTGGTGAGTGGACGAGTATCAGAAAGGTATCCATGTCTTGGAACGTCTCTGCACTGGGGATCTGAATAAGCAATAGATTGACGTCCGTGTTTGGAGAATCCGTAAACTGTTTTCAGAAGTCTTGAAGTTGAATAAGCAATAGAGCAGCATCCGTTGATGGGGAAGCGTCTGTAAACTGTTTTCAAAAGTTGAGAAGAATCTGAACAAGCGATAGGTTAACATCCGTTACTAGAGAACCCGTGAACTGTTTTTAGAAGTCTTGAAGTGGAGGAGGAACCGGTGTATGGTTTCCTGATGATAAGTCCATGAAAAACTGCATCTGGATGAATCTGGAATAAGTATCAAAATGTCGCCGTGTCTGGGTCACATCTGAACTATCTCTGGATGAATCTCGGAAGATGACGATTTTTGTCTGTTGACTAATCTTTCCTGAAAAGGTAAAGAGTTAGTTGTATGCAATGTCATGATGCGTGATGCAATGTATGTTACATCAATGTTTATGATATGAATGTGATGAATGCGCATGTAAGCTGATGAGCTGTCTTGCTGAGGATAGATCAATCCTGGATGGCTGGAGACAAAAGAATCTTGATTACTGCCGAGAAAAATAATTCCTTGACTGCTGCTGGGGAGGGCAAGAATCTTTTGATTGCTGCAGATGAGAAGTCCTGGGACCACTGTTGGGGGATCAGGAGCTTGGGTTGTATGACAATCTACTGGGGATTCCTGTCTTGAGGAGATCTTCACTGGAGAATATTCGAATATCCTGTGAGGAACTGAGAATGAGAGTCTTCACTCTGCCTGGGGATTGATAGTTGGAAGTTTTAGCTCCGCTGGGGATATTGAAACTTGACTCTGAGGGGAATTAGATTCTGTAAGGCTCTCTGGCTGGGGATTACAAGAATCTTTTGGGTTTGAGAAGGAACCGGTGTAGGGTGGCTTCATGATGAGTCCGTGTAAAATTGCATCTTGGATTTGAGATCTGTATGAGTAGCAGAATGACTTCCGTGTCTTGAATGTATCTGAAACTGTAACTAGGATCTGAATGAGTGACAGAGTGGCTACCGTGTCTGGAGCGTATCTGAAACTGTATCTTGGAGTTGAGATCTGTATGAGTAGCAGAATGACTTCCGTGTCTGGAATGTATCTGAAACTGTAACTAGGATCTGAATGAGTGACATAGTGGCTACCGTGTCTGGAGCGTATCTGAAACTGTATCTTCCAACAGGTGATGAAGGAATTTGATGATGATCGTAACTTCCAGCAGGTGATGAAGGAAATTTTGAACGACCTTGAATTCCAGCAGGTTATGAAGGAATTTTTGATGTTGATCGTAACTTCCAGCAGGTGATGAAGGAAATTTTGAACGACCTTGAATTCCAGCAGGTGATGAAGGAATTTTTGATGTTGATCGTAACTTCCAGCAGGCGATGAAGGAAATTTTGAACGAACTTGAATTCCAGCAGGTGATGAAGGAATTTTTGATGTTGATCGTAACTTCCAGCAGGTGATGAAGGAAATTTTGAACAACCTTGAATTCCAGCAGGTGATGAAGGAATTTTTGATGTTGATCGTAACTTCCAGCAGGTGATGAAGGAAATTTTGAACGACCTTGAATTCCAGCAGGTGATGAAGGAATTTTTGATGTTGATCGTAACTTCCAGCAGGTGATGAAGGAAATTTTGAACGACCTTGAATTCCAGCAGGTGATGAAGGAATTTTTGATGTTGATCGTAATTTCCAGCAGGTGATGAAGGAAATTTTGAACGACCTTGAATTCCAGCAGGTGATGAAGGAATTTTTGATGTTGATCGTAACTTCCAGCAGGTGATGAAGGAAATTTTGAACGACCTTGAATTCCAGCAGGTGATGAAGGAATTTTTGATGTTGATCGTAATTTCCAGCAGGTGATGAAGGAAATTTTGAACGACCTTTTGACATTCGAATGCCCCAAGTGATGATGAAGGAGTCTCTTCAGGTTACTCTGCAAATTGAGAGATTTCTTGAAATCTTGACTGGACTGCCCCAGGTTAACTGAATTTTGAAAGATCTGTTGAAACCTTGACCGGACTTCCCCAGATGTGCTGGATAGTGACATGTCATACCCCTTGTTGATAAGATACTTGTCGTTGGAAGTGTCATCCTTTTGAAGTGATTTTGTTCACTGAGAGAGTTTTCGTTCCTCCGAACATTCGCTGTATGAATTTCTTCGCTGTCAAACAAATAGTCAAATGCAAACAGTGATATTCAAGAAATGCAAAGTTTATGTTTGTCTCGAAGTTTTGAAAAATGCGTTTTTTAGCAGAAAACTTTTTGTAAGACAAAATCAACACAAGATTTTAGAGCAAAGCCTTACAGGAGTCAGGATACCTTTTGTAACAGTATACTTTCGAACTAACCCATGCTTCAATTAGGACTTTTGAAGGGTTGTAACGTGGCTTGGTTCACGGTTTAAGAAACAAAGGATAAAGGCTCAAAGTATATTTGTACCCACCCGCTCTTCGTGATGTTCTTCAACCCTAAGCTCAGTTAATTTGTGCGTCGAACTCCATTCGAATTTGGAACGACTTTTGGGTGATGGTTCACCAATTGAATTTAGGAAGCAGTCATCATCTCCTTTTTCTTTTTCAACATTTTTCATGTTGTTGAGGATTTGTAACGACCTCTTTCTTTTGATTTTGATTTGTTATCCCTAACTTTTGCCTGACTGTCTCTGTTTTCGAGATCACAGTCAGCGGGATGCCCCAGCTTTCTTAAGCCTCCTTTGTAGGTTTTAGCTTAGTGGGCTTTTTTCTTTTGAGAGATTGACTGCCTATGTGATAGGGAACCATCACTGTCTTTTGATTCCAAGGGAATGCTTTTCTTTGACGTCGTTCGTTGTATTACGAACTGAGAGTTTGCGACTTCAATGCGCATTTTTTGAATTAACTGAGATACTACCCTTCCCCAGGTTTATATCAAAGGTTTCAATTTGTTTAGAACAGAAAACTCCTACTTCTTTGGCTCGAAGGGGTTGACTAGGGATTATCTTCCTTATAACTCCAGTGTTTGGGAATTGAAAGAAATGCTTGTACATCATCAGCAAGGTCTGTTCAAAAGTATACTGTATAAGATTACGGTATTGTTTCGTCATCCTCCCTCTAAAGGCTTGCATCTTTTTATCAAGAGTCAAATATCATAAAGAAAGCATAAGAGTAGTGAAAACGAAAGGATGAATTCGAGACAAACATATGCAATGCATTAATGAAACAAAGTTTGACATTAAAAGATAATTGTTTGAATAACAAAGAGATTACAACTTGAAAATTCAAAGAAACAAAGGTGCTCTCAATGAGCTTTTTCACTTCAGGTGGAGAAACCCTTAACGGAAGATTTTCATCTCGCCGTCTGGCATGAACCTCAGCACCCCAATGTCAATCAGATCCTGAGTTTTGTTTTTCAAGGCCCAGCAGTCCTCGGTGTCATGTCCAGGACCATAGGAGTGGTATGCACACCTCCTATTGGGATGATAGGTAGGAGCAGAAGTATTAGGGTTCGGATGAGGGAACCTTAATGTAATCAGCCCTGCCTGCAACATGTGTTGTAGCATTTGACCCAGTGACATGTTGATTTTGGTGAATTGTCTTTTAGGCGCGACCTTCTTATGCTGACGCTCCTGTCTTTGTTGAGCAGGCGTAAGGTGTGGTTGGGCTTGTGACCCTGAAGCAGGTTGAGGAGCTTTTCCCTTGTCTTCTCGCCTCGGAAAAGGCGGAATGACGATTTGATCTTCAGCCCCAGTGGTCTGTCCCACTTGATTATCCCGAAGCAGTTTGTTGACGAGAACCCTGAGCTCTTCTTGTCCTTGTGCCAGATTTTGGATAAGAGCCATCTGACTCGCCAGTTGATCTTTCAGTATGGCTACCTCAAATCGTGGCCCCAACCAGTCGTCCTTGTCGTCCTCAGGAAGTCCCATGATCATATCCCTGGTTAGGACCGCCTTGACCTCTTCTAGTCCCTTGGATAGGTTCAAGAACATTTCCTGCAACTGAGCAGTCTGGTCTTGGATATCCTTGACAGTCCTTTCTAGAGCCATCTCTTACTGAAATAAACAGTAGGAGAGTAAGGAAACCTGAAAAAGGAAAAACTGTTATGATGCGATGTATGATATGCGGATGCATTCTTTCAAGGATCTCTTGGGGTAAACACAAGAGAATATTAGAGGTTGAACTTTGATCTTTGATTGGAGAACTTTGCAATGGTGGATGTCTTTCCACGAGAATCAAGCTCACCATGTCAAGTGGGTCATAGCCCCTGATTCAAGTTGTTACACTTGATCTTTGATTGGAGAACTTTGCACTGGTGGATGTCTTTCCACGAGAATCAAGCTCACCATGTCGAGTGGGTCATAGCCCCTGATTCAAGTTGTTGCACTTGATCTTTGATGGTAATTGCTTAGAGGAGAAAACTCTTGCCCTTTGGTAGACGTCTGGTTCAACGTAACCCTGCATCAAAAGAACCCTCGAGATCCTTGAACTGGTTATTGAAAATGCTATGGTATGATGTCATGATGTTATGTACATGTATGCAAAAGCAAGTAAGTGTATATACAGGTAATCATATTCACACAAAGAAAACAAGTCCTTAGGTTTAGGCTTGCATGGGGTTTGTAGGTAAGTACCCTCTTGAAGTTTCGTTGGTTAAGACCTGTCCTATCAAAAGTAACCGGGTTCTAGAGGATCTCAATATCACTGACTACCCTCAATCAGTCATAACTCCAGCATCGCAATCTTTTCTTGCGGCCAGAACCATCGCGAGAGTTTAGCCTCAATGAGTGTAGCATACTGCTACCGTTCTATGGCCAAGTTGGGTCAATTTAGGGTTCTAAGGTCGGTTGGTGCTTAATGACTCCTCAGAAGACCCATATTCTCCTCGTTGCAACACAAGGGATATCGGTACAGACCAAGGTGTCACACCAACGTAGCCACTGCTTCACCTGTGCCGGTCTACGCCGGACAGGTCCCTCACAGCTTATGCTACCTAAAGGGTATTCCCCAGATCCGGGTTAGGATCTACAACAAACCCAAACAAGGACCCAAAAAGTAAAGCAATCAAAGCAAGTATATATAGGTGATCTAAACCCTAAGGTAACCCCACTTTTGAATTAGAATTCCCTAGCAGAGTCGCCAGTTCTGTGATACGGTGGGAGAACTGACTTGAGGTTTTGCGTTTGTATTCGCACTTGTTCGGTTTAGCAAGAGTCGCCACCGACTTTTTATTTTATCCTAAGGAAAGGTTAAAAAGCACAGGAAAAACCTTTTGAGATGTTTCGTGGGTTCGGGGGGTAGATTATGAAAAGGGAAGGTATTAGCACCCTTTTCATCCATGGTTATCCATGGGCTCTTAGTTACTTATTTAGATCACTTGCCTTTGATTTTCAATTGCTTGAAATGGTTGTGTGTGTGTGTGTGTGTTTGAAAAGTAGGCAAGCGTGTTTTGCAAGTTGATCAAGTAACTAAGAGTTGTCTACCCCTAAATTTACTCAAAGGTTTTTCTCATGTTTTAACCCTTTTAACAGTTTTGTTCCACCATTGTATTTGGTGGACAATCTTGTGTTAGGATGTTAACGGGACAGGCGCGGGTCATCGTATGGACAATGAATGCAATGGTGCCAAGTGTCTTTAGCAATTTGCTTGAAGGGACTATGATCATTTCGTTTAGGCAACTTTCGAAAGCGTCATCGAGGGACTATGTTTATTTGAATTGTTTTGTTTTGCCAAAGAAACTCAACGTGCAAGCATGGCCCATTTTGGAAGGCAACGGGTGGGATTACCCTAGGGGTGCAAGTGTGAATTGTGTATTGATTTCATGCATTTTGTCTTTGTATTAGGTTATCTAGCGTTTGATTTTATTTACATACAAACCCTAGGTCTAACCATGGTGTATTTGAAAGCGATAAATTGCGAGAATTTAAAGTCTACGCTATTACAAATAAGTATCCGGGAATGGGGGTACAAATATTTACAAATGGGGATGAGACTTAATAGGAGAGTAGTGTTCAAATATTTACAACCAAATCGAATTGCGATCTCAAATGTAACATGTAGCAAGGTATAAGAATAAGCAAATGTATAAGAGCAATGTAAATGTATCAACGTATTTGTGTAAGTGTATGATTTATTTACAAGTGAGAATGATGTTTAACTTAATGCAAATATTACGTATTTTATTTATTCTTGTATTATTATATTTTTGTTAATATGTACAAACAAAAGATTTTAATAAAAGAAAAGAAAATGCTTTAAGTTAAAGAAAAGTATTTTTATGTATTTACATATAAACAAATGTTTAATCAAAAAGAAATAAAAGAAAATCTATTTTCTTATGTATTTATTAATATGTATTTTTAAATATACTAATAAAAGAGTAATTGATAAAAAATAATAAAAAGAAGAGTTAGTGGATTATTTTACTTTTCAAAATTTAATTATGTTATAAAAAGAAAGTAAAAGAGTTAATAAAATTTGATGTAAAAAATTAGTGTGTTAATTTATTTAACAAAGAAAAATGTTATGTGCTTAAAAAAGGAGTATTAATTTCTAAACAAAAAAAGAATTAACATGGGCTTTAGGGAAAACGTTTGGCCCAAACAAAAGATCAGAATAAAAAGAAGAAAAAAAAGAAGGGGGTATGCTGGCTTTTGTGAGATTGGGCTTAAGGCTTCTGGAAAGGGCAAGGCCCTAAACGAATTTCACAAAGTTTTGTAAGGGTTTGCATTGTTGTGTTTCATTTGGATTTTAGGGTTACAGCGACAAACGGCGCTCATCTTCTTCGATGTCTTCTCCTCTTCGTTCGTTCTCATGCCAAGCTTCTGAACACCTCCTCTTCGCCTAAGGCCAAACAGCGCCACCGTCACCTCCTCCCCTCCATGGATTACTCACGCGGTGGTTTACAAGGTTTGGTTCTCTTTTTTTCAATTTTAGAGTTTTAAGTTCCGCATGTGTTACTTTCATGTTCTGATTTTTATGTTGCCTTTGTTTGTGGGAGGTATGAGAAGAAAGAGTAGAAATACTACCTTTGGAGGAATCGTTGGTTGGAGAGGAGGGTGGGTTGGAGGCGTGCTGGACATCTGGAGGCGAAGGATTGTGATGCGCTGGCTTGCTCTGTGGAACCTGGTACTCGTATCTTTGCTTCTTCTCGTGTTAGCCTCTGTATGCTTGTATGTTGATATGCTGAGATGCTTCCTTTCTTCTTCTCTTGTTAGCCTCCGTATGCTTGTATGTTGATATGCTGAGATGCTTGCCTCTGAATACTGACTATTGGACCCTGTGATTGCTTGTTGTTCGTTTTGAGTATTGCCTTGATGTTTATGACCCTATGATGAGCCTAGCTATGAGGGTTTTGGTTTAAAATGGATGATGGCTTTATGCTGTTTTGTTTGACCCTGGTATAGGCTTTGTGCTATTTCTGGCTTTCGTGTTGGTACAGGTTTTAGGCTTCAGGCTTGTATGGCTTGCTGCAGGTTTGGAACTTTGGTTCAAGGTTTGATAGTTTGTTGGTTAGCAGCGGGTTATGCTTTAAAGCTTGATGCTTCTGGTTTGTGCTTAAGGCTCAAGTAGGTTGTAGGCTTAAAGCTTTTGGTTTGAAGGCTTATGGTCTTGACAGGTTACAGGCTTTGGCTTGTGATATGTGAGTTATGCAGGCGAAGGCTTTGTGAGGTTTGGAGGCAGCTTTGTATCTTGATACAGTTTTTGGTATTTTGCTTTGTGATATTTTCTGCCCCCCTTGTACTGTGTTGTGGTATCTTGTTTTATATCTTTTGTCAAGCCTAAGCCTGTAAGCCTTTTTCTCTTTCTCTTCTCTCTCTCTCTTGACAGATTTAAGCATTTTTTTATTGCTTATGATGTACTATTCTGAAAAAGCACTGGCTTGGGAAATGATGCATTTGAACATGCTTGCTTGCACACTAGTTTTCCTCTGCATACTTTTATCTCCTTTTCCAGATTTTCTGCATCTTTGTGTACTTCTTTGACAGCCTTGAATAGCCTTTTGATAGCTCTTGTACCTTTGACAGTTTTGGAGAGTTTGTTGTCCAGTTTGGACTTTGGTTTGAAATTGTGACTTTCAGTTTGCCTTTTTGGTTTGGTTAGGCAATTCAGTTTGGACTTCATACTTGTACATGTTGTTTGGAAACTTTGGTTGACAATTTTTTGGATATATGCAGTATGTTTGACAAACTTTGAATTTGTGCAATTTGTAAAATAGTGCATTTCATATTTTATTGCAAGCACTATTTTCATCCCTCTTTGTGAACCAAGAGAAATCTTGTGATTTGCAGAGAGGGCAAACTGATTCCGGCCAGTCGCTTTTAATGATGAACTTTGTGATTAACTGTCTGCTTTGAATTTTATTTCATCTGCTTTTGACTTTTTCTTTTTCTTTGTTTTGCAGATAAAAATCAATGGAGCAAAAGAGGAGTAGCAGTAGAAGATGAAGATTTAGGAATTTAGGATGCAATTTTATTTCATTTTTAATCATTGTAACAAATATTATAAATACTTGTAAATAATTATTGTATTTAAATAACAATTGTATAAATAATTAAAAATGAATAAAAGTCTTTTTATTGATATTCCTTTTAATTCTTCTTCAATTATTTATTTAATTATTCATATTTCTTAAATTATAATAACTGGAATTTATCCCAACTATTCTAATTTAGAACAAATAAATAATCAATAAACAACTGGCGTTCTGAATAATCAAAGCATTGCACAGCTAAACAACAAACGTCCACATGTCCCTTTTTTTCACTGATTAAATCCAAACACTGCAAATTCTCAATCAGCAGCCTCAGTCCATATCTCAGATTAATTTGAAAAGCACTGTAGAATTAGTTCTTTCTGCGCGCATAAAACCCTGATTCTTGTTTTAATTTTCACAGAAGCGCCAGCCTGATCAAACCCTGAGCCAACTCAACCAAACCTTAGCAATCTGCTTAAACTGCTTTAAAATCAATGAAAACCCTGAATTTTGTCTGACTGACGAGAAAAGTCTGTTTGATCGATTCTTGAGCCAGTCTGGAAAATTAGGAAAAGCCCGAAGCTGTGATTTCTTGTGGAAAAATAGGAGGGCAAATTTAGGGGTACAACATATTGTATGTAACCCTTCACTGAGATTGATGTTCAACGCCCCAAGTGATGGTGAGGGAGGCCTGCCCCTGGTTACTCTGCAATTCTTTGAGAGATTTCCTGGAATCTTGACTGGACTGCCCCAGGTGTGCTGGATAGTGACATGTCATGTCCCCTTGTTGATAGGAGATTTGTCAATGGAAGTGTCATCCTTTTTGAAGTGATTTTGCTCACTGAGAGAGCTTTCGTTCATCGGATATTCATTGTGTGAATTTCTCCGCTGTCAAACAAATAGCCAAATGCAAACAATGATATTCAAGTAATGCAAAGTTTATGTTTGTCTCGAAGTTTTAAAAAAATGCATTTTTAGAAAGTAAAATTTTTATAAGACAAATTCAACACAAGATTTAGGGCAAAGCCTTACAGGAGTCAGGATACCTTTTGTAACAGTATGCTTTCGAACTAACCCATGCTTCAATTAGGACTTTTGAAGGGTTGTAACGTGGCTTGGTTCACGGTTTAAGAAACAAAGGATAAAGGCTCAAAGTATATTTGTACCCACCCACTCTTCGTGATGTCCTTCAGTCCTAAACTCAGTTAATTGTGCGTCGAACTTTATTCGAGTTTGGAACGACTTTTTGGTGATGGTTCACATCAGTTGAATTTTAGAAGGCAATCATTTTCTCCTTTTCTTTTGCAACATTTTTCATGTTGTTGAGGATTTGTACTGACCTCGTTCTTTTGATTTGTTATCCCTAACTTTTGCCTGACTGTTCCTGTTTTCGAGATCACAGTCAGCGGGATGCCCCAGCTTTCTTAAGCCTCCTTTATAGGTTTTGGCTCAGTGGGCTTTTTCTCTTTTGAGAGATTGACTGCCTATGAGATAAAGAACCATCACTGTCTTTTGGTTCCAAAGGAATGTCTTTGATGTCATTCGTTGTATTACGAACTGAGAGTTTGCGACTTCAATGCGCATCTTTTTTGGATTAACTGAGAGACTACCCTTCCCCAGCTTTAAATCAAAGGTTTCAATTTGTGTTTAAAACAGAAAACTTCTACTTCTTTGGCTCGAAGGGGTTGACTAGGTATTATCTTCCTTATAACTCCATTGTTTATGATTTGAAAGAAACGCCTGTACATCATCAGCAAGGTCTGTTCACAAGCATATTGTATGAGATTACGGTATTATTTCGTCATCCTCCCTCTAAAGGCTTGTAGCTTTTTATCAAGAGTTAAATATCATAAAGAAAGCATAAGAATAGTGAAAACGAATGGATGAATTCAAGACAAACATATGCAATGCATTAATGAAACAAAGTTTGACACCAACAGCTAATTGTTTGAATAACAAAAGAAATTACAACTTGAAAATTCAAATGGAACAAAAGTCTCTCAGTTCAAGCTTTGTCATTTCAAATGGAAAACCTTAGGGGATTGGTAGAAGAATTCACTGTGACCGTCTTGTGCGAGTTCCAATGCTGCTTCATCAATCAGGTCTTGGATTTTGTTGCTCAACGCCCAACAGTTGTTAGTATCATGCCCCGGGCTGTTGGAGTGATATACAAACCTTGCATCAGGATTGTACCTTGGGGAGGCTACGTTGGGATTCTTATGAGGGTCCATTAACGTCACCAGATTCAATCTCAACAGGTGCTATAAAACCTGAGACCGCGACATGTTGATCTTAGTGAATTATCTTTTAGGCGCGACTTCCTTACGCTGATGCCCCTGTCTTTGTTGAGCAGGCGTAAGATGTTGTTGGGCTTGTGACCCTGAAGCATGTTGAGGGGATTTTCCATTGCCTTCTTGTCTCAGAGGAGGTTGAATGATGATTTGATCTTCAGCCCCAGTTGTCTGCCCCACTTGGTTATCTCGAAGCAGTTTGTTGACGAGAACTCTGAGCTCTTCTTGTCTTTGAGCCAAGTCCTGGATGAGAGCCATCTGACTCACCAGTTGCCCCTTCAATATGGCTATCTCAATTTGTAGCTCCAACTGGTCATCTTTGTCGTCCCCAGGATTTCCCACGATCATTCCCCTGGTGAGGAGCGTCTTGACCTCTTCTTGTCCCTTGGATAGGTTTAAGAACATCTCTTGAAGTTGAGCGTTTTGAGCCTGGATGTCCTTGAGAGTCTGCTCTAGAGCCATCTCTACTGAAATAAACAGTAGGAGAATAAGGACACCTGAAAAGGAAAACCTGTTATGATACAATGCATGATATGTGGATGCATGTTTTCAAGAATCTCTCGGGGTAAACACAAGAAAAATGTTAGAGGTTGAACTTTGATCAACATCTTTAATTGGAGAACTTCGTATCGGTGGATGTCTTTCCACGAGAATCAAGCTCACCATATCGAGTGGGTCATAGCCCCTGATTCAAGTTGTTGCGCTTGATCTTTGATGGCGTTTGTTTAGAGGAAAATGAAACCTCTTACCCTTTGGTAGATGTCTAGTTCAACGTGCCCCTGTATCAAAAGACCCTCGAGATCCTTGAAATGGTTATTGAAAAAATTCTATGGTATGATGTCATGATGTTATGTACATGTATGCAAAAGCAAGTAATTATATATACAGGTAATCATATTCACACAACACAAACAAGCCCTTAGGTTTAAGCTTGCATGGGGTTTGTAGGTAAGTACCCTCTTGAAGTTAGTTAGCTCATCTTGTCCTAAAATAGAAACTGGGTTCTAAGGAGCTCAATATCACTGGATTATTTTCTGTGTTCATTGTTTTGGTTTAGCCACTTAATTGGCGACCAAAATATTCCAAGAAAACAATCCTCAATGAGTGTAGTATCGAGTATCTACCAACTTCGGACTGCACCAAAGTCGGTCATCTCACTACCCCTAAAAAGGCCAAGATGGTCAAGTAAGGTTCTAGAGTTCGTTAGTGCTTCATGACATTGCTCAGCGGCCCCGTATTCTCCTTGACTACTCAAGGGCTACCGGTACCCACAAATATGTCACACTAACATAGCTACTGCTTCAACCATGTCGGTATACCCCACACAGTTCCCTCACAGTTTATTGTTATTTACCTAAAAAGGTGCCCCCAAATCCGGGTGTAGGATTTAAAACAAACCCAAGCAAGGAACCCAAAAAGGAAAGCAATCAAAGCAATCAAAGCAAGTATGTAAAGGTGATCTAAAACCCTAAGGTAACCCCACTTTTAGAAATAAATCCCCAGCAGAGTCGCCAGATCTGTGATACGGTGGGAGAACTGACTTAGTGTTTTGCGTTTGTTTTTGCACTTGTTCGGTTTAGCAAGAGTCGCCACCGGCTTTTTATTTATCCTAAGGAAAGGTCAAAAAGCACAGGAAAGACCTTTGAGATGTTTTCGTGGGTTCGGGGGGTAGATTATGAAAAGGGAAGGTGCTAGCACCCTTTTCAACCATGGTTATCCATGGGCTCTTAGTTACTTGTTTTAGATCACTTGCCTTTTCTTTTCAATTGTTTGAAATGGTGCTTTGTGTGTGTGGTTTTGAAAATGTTTTGAAAAAGATGCCTTGTCTAGGCAACCTTTGTAATGACTCTTGTTTGAGTATATACAAAGGTGTATGTCTTTTTGAAAAGATGTTTCAATGTTTTTGAAAGTTGTTTGGAAATTGTTTTTGAAGTTTGTGTAGTGATGTGTGTTTGAAAAATGGCAAGGATGTTTTTTGCAAGTTTGATCAAGTAACTAAGAGTTTGTCTACCCTATTTTACTCAAAGATCTTTCCTTATGTTTTTAACCCTTTTAACAGTGTTGTTTCACCATTGTATTTGGTGAACAACCTTGTGTTAGGATGTTTAACGGGACAGGCGCGGGTCATCGTATACAATCATTGAAAGCAACTTGTGAGACGCTCTAGCAATCTTGTAAGGGACGAGATCATTTTATCGAAGGCAACATCGAGGGTCATCGAGGGACTACGATCTTTGTTTATCAAAGGGACATTTGCTAGAGTGTCTCATACTCGAGGGACATGATTGCATTTTTCCGAGGCAACAAGCGAGGTTACCCTAGAGGTGCAAGTGTGAATTGTGTTTGTTTTTCATGCATTTATCTTGTATTAGGTTATCTAGCGGTTGATTTTGAATCTTCGCATACAAACCCTAATTACTTTACAGTATATGGAAAGCGATAAATTGTGGGAATTTAAAGTCTAAGCTATTACAAATAAGTCTCCGGGGATGGGGGTACAAATGTTTACAAATGGGGATGAGTCTTATCAGAATAGTAGTGTCCAAATATTATTTACAACCAAATCGAATCGCCTGCATTCTCAATGTAAAAATATAAGAATAAAAAGGAATCAAAAGCAATGTAAGATGCACATGATTATTTACAAGTGATCAAAATGTTAACCTAATGTATTTATTAAGTATTATTATTTATTTTTGTGTTTTTTTGTTAATCTCTTAAAAACTTATATAAAAGGCTTTAATTAAACAAAAGTTTTAAAACAAAAAATATATTATTTTTATTTGCCAAAAGGAATTTGGAATTAGGTTATAAAAAAATAAAATAAAGTGATAAAAATGTTAGCATTAATTTGTAAACATGAGAAAAAATAGAAAGACAATTAAATGGGCTTGAAAGGATGTGTTTGGCCCAAAAATGATAAAGTTAAGATTAGAAAAAAGGGGGTGCAGGCACTAGCTTCGTTTGGGCTTAAGGGTTTTGTGCAAGGGACAGGCCCAACGGGTTTGACAAGGTTTCTTAGGGTTTGAATTTGTTTGTCTCAGAATTGGGTTTGTTCATTTTTGTGAGTGGCACTGCTTTCCATCTTCTTCATCGTCTTCATCTTTCTCAAATACCCAGCCAATGATGCTCCCTCCACACCTCAGGCTACCAGGCGCTACCTCCAATCTTTCCTCTCTCCACGGTTGTACCAGGCGGTGACGAAAAGAGTAACGATTTTTTCTTCTTCATGTTTTTAGGGTTTTCGAATTTTTATCTCTTGCATGTTATTAATCTTTGTGTTATTTGTATTTCGATTATGAGATGTAGAAAAAAGGAAGGAGGAATTAATACCTTAGGGTCTTGTTGAGGAGTGGACGGCGGCGCTTCTCAGGTGGCCAAGGCGGAGGGAACGCGATGACTTTGTCCTTGCTGGCTTTCTGGTACTTGTATCTTTTGCTTTGTTTGGTTTTATGATGAGACTTCTGAAAACGCTAAAGTATACTTTTCTGACTCTCTTCCTCTCTTGGACTTTAATTCTGATGATTTTTTTTATGAAGATGCTATGATTCTAAGGCGCTTGTAATAGTTGTTGTTTGATTGCTTGATGATGTTGATGAATCTTTATTGTTCTGATGTTGATGATTTTGATGTTGCTTTTGCTTCTGACTTTTTCTTTTCTGTATGCTGTTGACTTCTAATGATGATTATTTCTGAGAATGTGGTTATTGTTGTTCTTTGAGTTTTCCTGTTTTTGGATTTTTTATGATTTTGAGTTGGTGTTTTTGCCTATGATGAACTTGGTTCTGAGGCGTTTGTTGTTTGGTTTTGGGATTAAAGGCAGGTTTGCTTTTGATTTTAGGAAGGCTTGGCTTGAAAGTTTGCTTGCTTGGTAAGGTTTTTTTTTTATGCAGGCTTGAATGTTCTACAGTTTGACAGGTTTTTAGGCTTGAGGCAGGCTTGAAAGGCTTGCTTCTGTAACAGGTTTTCAGGCTTGAGGCAGGCTTGAAAGGTTTTCTTCTGTAACAGGTTTTTAGGCTCTAAGCAGGCTTGAGATAGTTTGGAGCAGGCTTGAGCAGTTTTAAGCAAGCTCAGGTTTGAAACAGGCTTGTTATGATGGTTTGAGGCAGGCTTGTTATGCTGTGCAGTTTGACAGGTTTTTGGCTTGAAGGCTTGCTTCTTTGTGGCAAGCTTGTGCAGTTTATAAGTTTGAAGGTTTTGGTAACTGGTTTTTTAGCAGGCAAGCTTGAAGTAGTTTGGAGCAGGCTTGAGCAGTTTTGTTGAAGGGTTTTAGCAGGCAAGCTTTGTTGGTTAGGCAGGCTTGGATACAGGCCTCAAGGCTTGTGTTTGTGTTTGTGAGTTTTGAGGGCTTTGATACAGGTTTGAATGTTTTATGCAGGTCTGAAGGTTTTTGTTACCTTTGCTTGCAGTTTTACAGTTTTTGGTCTTTTCTTTATGTGTTCTCCCCCCCTTTCTGAACTGAACTCTTTGTTATATTTTTTTGTTCTGAGCCTGCCAAACTGCAAACCTTTCTTACTTTTCTCTTTCTCTCTCCAGAAAGCATATTTTATTTCTTTAGAATATCTCTTTTCTGAAAAGGTTGTTGGCCTAGGGAAAATGATGAAAAATGCTTTTACAAGCTTGCTTGCATCTTGGTTTTGCTCTGCATATTTTCTTATCTTCCAGATTTTTTGCATTTTCTTTTTGTGTACTTGTGTGCAGCTTTGTTGACAGCTCTTTGACAGCTTTGTTGACAGCTCTTTTTGACAGTTTGGTTTGCCTCTTTGACAATTTGGTTTGCCTCTTTGACAGTTTGAATTTATGCAGCTTTGTGCATTTTGTTTAATATGCTGTCTTGTATTTAATTAATTCATATGCTTGCAAACAATTTTACTTTCCTCTTTGTGAACCAAGAAGAGAAATTTTCTTGTGTTTTGCAAACAGGATGAGCAAAATATGATGAAAACCAAAACAAACTGATTCCGGCCAACAACCTTTAATGATGAGTTTTCGCTTATCTGTCTGAAAAATGCTTTTCCAAATTAAATGTTATTGACTTCTCCTTTTCTGGCTTCGCAGGTAAATATCAATTGGGGCAAGGGAAGCAGCAGTAGAAGATGAAGACTTCAAGAAACTTAGGATGTAGATTTAATTTATTTTTAATCATTGTAATAAACGTCATTGTAACACTGTAAATAAATTTACTGTATTCAAATAACACTTGTAACAACAATTGAAAATGAATAAAAAATCTTTTGTCAGATAATTCTTTATTTCTTCTGCAATTGCTTATTTAATTATTTAAATTTCTTGAATTATAATAATTGGAAATTATCCCAATAATTGTAACTAAGATAATATAAATAATCAACAAACGTCGCAGTCTCACAGCTTTGCATTAACCAACAATACATCCGACATTCCAAATAACCAAAAGCATTGCACAATCAAACAAACAAACGTCAATACGCCTTTCACTTCACTGATTGAACCAACACTTCAAACTTTCAATCAGAAGCCTCAGCTTATATCCCAGATGTTTAGACTTTGAGAAACAAACATGAATCTTGAACAAGCGTCAAAACCATGTGATAGTCAAATGAAATGTTGTGGATTCAAATTCTTCTGAGAATGCGTGTACAAACCCTAATTTTGGATTTACTGTCAAAGAAACGTCTGTTTGCTCAAACCCTGAGCCAAACTCAACCAAATCAACAGAAATCCTAATAATCTGTTGACTGATTCAAAATTAAAGGAAACCCTAATTTTGGATTTACTGATAGGAAGAGTCTGTTTGACCGATTCTTGAGCCAATCTGAAAAATCAGGAAAAACCCGAAGTTGTGATTTCTTGTGGAAAAGAGGAGGGCAAATTTTGGGGTACAATATCTACCCAGGTTCCTTCTCATATATTTCCAGATGAATTTTTACACTGACTCATCCTGAAGAAACCTTACCCGGGTTCCTTCTCATGAATTTCCAGATGAAGTTTCACATAGACTCATCCTGAAGCAACCCTACCTAGGTTCCTTCTCATAAATTTCCAGATGAAGTTTCACACGGACTCATCCTGAAGAAACCCTACCCAAGTTCCTTCTCATAAATTTCCAGATGAAGTTTCACATGGACTCATCCTGAAGAAACCCTACCCAGGTTCCTTCTCATTCCCATAGGAATTTTCACAAGGACTCATCCTGAAGTAACCCTACCCAGGTTCCTTCTCATATATTTCCAGATGAAGCTTTACACGGGCTCATCATGAAGCAATCTTATACGGATTCCTTCTCATCCTGAAGTAACCCTACCTAGGTTCCTTCTCATATATTTTCAGATGAAGTTTTACACAAACTCATCCTGAAGTAACCCTACCCAGGTTCCTTCTCATAAATTTCCAGAAGAAGTTTCACATGGACTCATCCTGAAGAAACCCTACCCATGTTCCTTCTCATGAATTTCTAGATGAAGTTTTACATGGACTCATCCTGAAGCAGCCCTATGTGATCGGTGGAAATAGAACTGACTGTTTTGGAATACTGGTTCGCGAAATGTCGCGGTAAGCAAGAGTCGCCACCGTCTTTTATTTTCTCCAACAAGGAAAGGACAAAAGCACAGCAAAATTCCTTTTCGAGATGTTTCTCGGTTCGGGAGGTAGATTATAGAAAGGGAAGGTGTTAACACCCTTTCTATCAGTGGTTGTCCACGGTCTCTTAGGTACTTGCTCACTAAGTTTTCAAAAATTGTTTGCTTTTCTTGTGTTTGTGGGTTTTAAAAAAGTTTGTTTTGAAAACTTCTAGGTAACTCTTGTATCAGTCCTCAAGAGTGTATGAAGTGTTTGTTTGAAAACTTTTTGAAAGTGTAGGTGCGAAAAGTTGTTTTTTTTGTTTTGAAAGAGCAAGTACCCAGGAGAAATCTACCCACTCTAAGGAATTAAGCTGTGTAAATGTCCTTTAGATAGTACTATCCCACTATTGAGAAGCAGGTAGCACCGTCGTTGGAGTTATTCGGGTCAATTCGATTATAGGGACATGTGTGGTCACCAAAGCAATAGTAGGACGCCTTAGCGATAACCCTAATGTCCTAGATCCTTTTTTATCCGAGGTAACCGTTTTGAGGCAACTTGGATCTTTAGACAAGAGGGCGACCTCTAAAACACCCTATACTCAATGACCACGTCGAGGCAACCAAGTGAGGCGTACCCTAGGAGTGGCATGTGCGAGTGTGTCAGGTTTCAGTTAAAATTATCTTTGCACATGTATTATGGTGAGCTACGTTTTGATTTTATTTGTCAGGCAAGTCTTGTCATGCATAGTTAACAGTTAATAATTATGCGGAAAATAAATTGCGGAAAGTGAATCTACGCTATTACAAGGCGTCGGGTATTTACATCGCCAAAAACATAACCCTTGAAAAGTAAATTGCGAGAAAATAAAGAAAGCGGTAAAAAGATCCTAATTATCTATTACATCCTCGGAACAATTACATAAATATAATCAAAAATAAATATGCGCGAAAAGAAATTAAATCGGAGACGTCCTTAGGGTTTTGACCCTTTTTTGAGAAAGAATGAATTTTGGTCCTTTTTTTGTATTTAATTAAATATTAAACCTAAAACTAATTGTTGTACCCCAAAATTTGCTCTCCCATATTCTTCAAAGTTTTGACAAGCATCATCTCAATTTGCTCAAGTCTACTCAAGGGCTACACAGTCAAGCACCCTCATAAGCCACTTAAATTAGGGTTTTGGTTCTTGCAAGGAAGTTGAGGTTTTCAGGGGCTCAATCAAGTCCCATATGCTCATACACATTGTCAAGCACCTACATTTCAAGTTTCAAGGCTCACAAGGTCAAGTTGCACAATCAAAAACCCTAATTGCTCCACAGTCAACTGCAGGGGCAAAATGGTCATTTGGCAGTCAAAAGTCAAAAAATTTGGTCAACATCTTATTTTGAAGCCACAATCATCATTTCATCAAATCTTGATCATGATTTCACAAGAATGGCTCAAAAATCATCAAGATGCAAAAGTTCCTATTTTTGGACAGCTGAAAAGTCAACTGTAACTTGACCAAGGCATAACTTTTTCATGGATCATCAGAAAAATCCCATCCAATGCTCATCTTGAAGGGGAAGACATTTCCTACAACTCATCTTCACATTCCAAGTCCAAGAAATGCTCTCACAAAAAGTTATCAATTTCAACATTATAGGTCATTTTTAAATGTCAACAAAAAGGCACTTTAAGTCAAAGACCATAACTTGAGATTGGTAAATTCAAATGACATGGGACCAAAGACATTGGTTAGAGGACTTCAAGACCTTTCCAAAATGTCCAAGAACATGTTCATAGCTTCAAAATTGAGAAAGATATGCATTGGAGAAGTTGGGAAATTTTTGTGAAATGGCCAAAGTCAACTATCCTTGAAACTTCATTTTTGACAAAAAGGGCCCACTTTTTCCACTTGGTTCCGCTTGGCCATGCCTCCCACGTGTCCCACAATTTATTTCAAGATTAAAAATTAATTTTTCCATTTTTATTTAATTTTATTTGATTTAAATCATTTTAAATCTTTAAAATTCAAATAAAAATCAAGAAAATTAATGGAGGGATATCTTTGAGTTTGAATAGCTTTGATACACCATCATTCACCTTCCAAATTCGTGCAAGACCTATTCCAAGCAAGAAATTCAAATTTTGACAAGAATGGTAAGTTGCTTTAATGGAGGTTATGGCAAAATCTCAAGCATAATTGCAAGGCTTCAAGGCTCATTATTTGGATTGATACACATTACAAAACAGATATGCAAGCTTTCCTAATACATTACACGAGCTAGAGCACTCTAAAACAACAGAAGCAATTTCAAATTTTCAAGAGAAAAAGTGAAACTGAAAACCTATTTGCAGCATCATTCAATCCTGCCTTTTGATCCAAATACGTTCCTTACATCCCCAGGAACAATTTGCAAGCATAAACACGCCGAAAACCTCAAGAATTCGTGCCATACAACTCACTCGGTTTGCCTTATTTCTCAAATCTGTATATCATATTTCATGAGCATTTAATCCATTTTTTTGATTGGTTTGTATTGTTAGGGGCCTTCTGAAGCTAATGGAATAATCTAATTGCATTATAACGCGTTAAATCATGATTTGCCATTAAAACACTTTAGGGTTTTCAAGGTTTAGAATTGGGGGTTTTGTCATGCTGTAAAATCAGGACTCCAAATGTACATGGCCAAACTCAGCACAATGAGACGAACAAGATGGACCTATCGCGCCCTTTTTATGTTGTCCCATTTTCTAATCGCTATTTTTCATTGTTGAAATTAGTGGGGGTTTAAAACCCCCGCTATTTGCCTATAATTTTTGTTTCAAAACGAAGATGATGATGGCGTGGCAACCAGGGAGTGGGCCATTCAAATTGGCGCGCGCTTTTCCAGCATATAATGCACTTATTCCATATATTCTTTTGTTTCTATTATGTTTACAACTAATGCGCTTGGTTCAGTTGGTTGGCTGTGTACTTTGCAATCTTTGGGGCCTGGGTTCGATCCCAGGTCCCCACCAAAATTCATGTTATTTTTCTCTCTATGCTTTTGTGCAGCATCTCATCCAGGATCCACCATAGACCTCATCCAGGAGCGCTCCAGGTGTCCATCAGCGCAGATCCAAGGGCCAAGCATGAGGACTATGGTACTCTAGAGTCAACGTGGGCATAGGCAATCCAAGAAGTCAAACGAGCTGAAGCTTTAATGGGCCTCAAATCTCAACAATATACCCTCCTTCCTGGCCCAATACCCCCTTCCATTTGGTTTATTCTTTTCTATTCTTTTTTTTTTTTTTTCCAATTTAATTTCTAACCTTTTTTATTTTATTTCTTATTAACATAATTAACCAACTAATATTTTCATAAAAAATCAAAAAAAAAAACTAACATCATTATTATTATTATTTTATTTTGTAAATAAATATTAAATAAATTAGTTTTAATTAGGCCATTTTAACTCTTTTTTAAAACAATTAAAATAAGTTAGAATTAGGTTAACTTAGAATTTTAATTCTCTTATTTTATTTCATAAAAACACAAAAAAAAACACAAAAAAATATTTTCCTTTAATAAATAAATTAATTATATTAGGTTTATTTAATTAATTGCATTTAAATTACAAAAAGACAAAAAAAATCAATTTCTTTTCTAAAAAGGGTCAACACCCTTTAGACATTCCCGATTCTTTCTTTCGCGCGCATTTTAGTTTTAATTTCTTATTTCTGATTATTATGTAACTGCCTCCGGATGTAATAGTAATTAGGATTTTTACTGTTTTTTATTTACTTTCCGTACTTATTTACCAAAAAATGGGTCTTTGTATTTTTGGCGATGTATAGACCCGCGCCTTGTAATAGCGTAGGATTTATGTTTCCGCAATTTACTTTCTGCACCCCTTAACTGTTAAATGCATGCAAGAATGTATGGTAAATAAAAATAACCCGTAGCTCACAAATAACAAAAACATTAACTGAATACAACACACAATGCACACACCACTTCAAGGGTACGCCTCACCCGTTGCCTTCGAAATGTGGTCATCAAGTATAGGACGTCTTAGAGGTCACCCTTTGTCTAAAAGATCCAGTTGCCTCGAAATAGTTGCCTCGAAACGGTTGCCTCGGATAAAAGGATCTAAGATGCTAGGGTTATTTCTAAGGTGTCCTACCGTTGCTTCGGTGACCACACTGTCCCGATAATCGAATTGGCCTGAACACCTCCAACGATGGTGCTACCTACCTCTCAATGGTGGGATAGCACTATCTAAAGGACTCTTACACAGCTTAATTCCTTAGGGTAGGTAGATGACTCATGGGTACTTGCTCTTTTCAAAACAAACAAAATACTTTTCACACCTTACACTTTCAAATAAGTTTTCAAACAATACTTCATACACTCTTGAGGACTGATACAAGAGTTACCTAGAAGTTTTCAAACGAACTTTTTCAAAACCCACACACACTTGAAAAGCAAACAATTTTTTGAAAACATAAGAGCAAGTACCTAAGAGCCCGTGGATAACCACGGATAGAAAGGGTGCTAACACCTTCCCTTTCTATAAATCTACCTCCCGAACCGAGAAACATTCTCGAATAAGGAATTTTGCTGTGCTTTTGTCCTTTCCATCTTGGAGAATATAAAAGACGGTGGCGAATCTTTCTTACCGCGACATTTTGCGAAACCAGCTTAAAAAACAGTCAGTTCTATTTCCACCGATCACAGAACTGGAGACTCTGCTGGGGACATTAATAAGTGAGGTGTACCTTAGGATTAGATCATACTTATGTTTTTAATTGCTTTGCTTTGATTGCTTTATATTTGTGGGCTTTGCATCGGAGTTTCATAGATCCTAACCCGGATCTGGGGATACCCTTTTAGGTAGCATAAGCTTTGAGGGACCTGTCCGGCGTAGACCGACACAGGTGAAGCAGTGGCTACATTGGTGTGGCACCTTGGTCTGTATCGATATCCCTTGTGTTGCAACGAGGAGAATATGGGTCTTCTGAGGAGTCATTAAGCACCAACCGACCTTAGAACCCTAATGTGACCCAACTTGGCCATAGAACAGTAGCAGTATGCTACACCCATTGAGGATAAACTCTCGCGATGGTTCTGGCCGCAAGAAAAGATTGCGACGCTGGAGTTATGACCGATTGAGGGTAGTCAGTGATATTGGGATCCTCTAGAACCCGGTTACTTTTGATAGGACAGGTCTTAACCAACGAAACTGAAAGAGGGTAGTACCTGAACTTCATGCTGGCCTAAACTCTAAGGGCTCTGTATGACCTGTGTGCCTTCATACTTGAATTACTTGCACACTTGTTATCTAACAACACGAGTTCCTTGCAGGTTTTGTTTACAGTCCTTAATTGGGACTCATTACAGGGCCTACTTACATCACTCCATGCATAGCATAACATCATACCATCGCATACATCCTACATAAGGACTAATCCATTTCAAGGATCTCAAGGGCTTGTGATACAAGTCATGATGAATCAAAGTGTCTAGCAAAGGGCAAAGGGGATTTATTTTCCTCTAGTCGAGGTTGTTAGGGGCTATGACCCACTCGATATGGTGAGCCTTGACTTTTGAAGAAGGACTCTCAGCAACATGAAGTTCCTTCAATCAAGCTACCCAACTTCAAATTCTAACAAGTTTCTCTGTTTACCCCGCGAGATCCTTGAAAACATCGCATGCATACATACATATCATTGCATTACAGGTACTCTGTTCTACATGTTGCTTAATCTTCTTCGCTGTTTATTTCAACCATCATCATGAATCCTGAATTATCCAATGAACAAGCTATCAAGGCCCTCCAGGCCCAGAACGCCCAGTTCCAGGAGCTGGTCATGAGCTTAGCCCAAGGACAACAGGAATTGAAGACTCTGCTTTTGAAGAAAAAGAAGAAGAGGACTGTTTTGTTCAACCCTAGACGCAGATCTGGGAATACACTGCAGAATGAAGCTGAGCGGACTACTCCATCTGTTGGGGAAGGCAGTCACCAAGAGGGAAGGGTTCCTAGTCCCGTAGTCTCTGACACCGAGACAGATTTCAATAATGAACAGTACCCTCCTGCTGAGGACATGTACAAGCAACTAGAGGACCGTCTAAATGCCATGGAGATTCAACAGGTGCCCGGGTTGGACTTTGGAGACCTAGGCTTATCTTCTGGGGTGGTGATCCCTCACAAGTTCAAAGCACCTGCCTTTGCAAAACACGACGGGGCTTCATGTCCTAAGTTGCACCTCCGTTCATACGCAAGGAAGATCCAGCCTTACACGGCAGACAAGAACCTATGGATCCATTTCTTCCAGGAAAGTCTTTCAGGGACTCAGCTCGAATGGTTCTATCAGCTGGATGGAACCAGTATTCGTAACTGGGAGGACTTGGCAACTGCTTTTTATAAGCAGTATCAATATAATGCCGACCTCGCTCCTACGCGTACCCAACTCCAGGGTATGTCACAGGGGACGGGTGAAGGTTTTAAGGAGTACGCGCAAAAGTGGAGAGACCTGGCGGGCAGGGTGCAGCCACTGTTGACTGACCGTGAGCTTGTGGATATGTTCCTGGGGACCCTATCTGGTCCATTCTTCAACCATTTGATTGGAAATTCTTCTGCTGGGTTTACAGACCTAATCTTGACTGGGGAAAGAATTGAAGCTGGTATCAAGTCGGGGAAGATACAGAATAGTGATTCCTCGAACACTGAGAAGAAACCGTCCAAGAAAGAATCTAGTGCTGTCAACGCAGTAGTTATCTCAAAACCGGCCGGTGCTCCTCAACATCGCAACCAACAAAGGGAAGAGAGACCTAAAAGGCAATTCACTCCCCTCGGCATGACCTTGTCCCAGATATTGCCCCAGCTGCTGGAGACCAAGTTGGTAACTCTAAGGGACCCTCCTAAGAATCCCAACAGGACACCTTCAAGGTATAACCCCAACGTTCGCTGCGCTTATCATTCTGACAGCCCGGGGCATGCTACAGATGATTGTTGGACTTTGAGAAACAAGGTTCAGGATCTGATCGACGCAAAGGAAGTCCAGTTCGACTCTCCAGAGACTCCCAATGTGATCACTGCTCCCTTGCCAAAACGTGGCTAGGATTAGAAATTTTGTGTTCATTCGAATGTTCAAGTTGTATTTTTTCTTTGATTGTTCAAACATTATATTCATGTCAAACGTTGTTATTTCATTAATGCATTACACATGTCTGTTTTGAATTAATTATTTCGTATTCACTATACGCAAACTGTTTTCATATTTTTGTGATGATCAACTCTTGATTGAAAAATTCTAAGCCTCTTGAGGGAGGATGACGAAAATGATACCACAATTTACCGTATGCTTTTGAACAGACCCCGCTGATGAGGTACATGCATTGTTTCAAATCCTAAACACTGGAGTTATAAGGAAGATAATCCCTCGTTACCCCCTTTGTTGAGCCAAAGAAGTAGGAGTTTTCTTTTCACAAAAAAATCAAACCCTTAATCATAACCTGGGGCAGGGTAGTTCTCTCAGTTGATCCAAGTGCCCAACGAATGGCACTAAAAAAGTCCTTACAAAACAAAAGATAGTGATGGTTCCAATAATCATAAGGACGGGCAGTCATTATCTCCCAAAAATAAAAGCCCATTAAGTCAAAACCTATGAAGAAGACTTACAAAACTGGGGCATCCCGCTGACTGTGATCATGAAAGAAACAGTTCAGGCAAAAAACAGGGATAACGAAATCAAAAAAGAAAGAGGTCCTACAAACCCTCAACACAAAAGGAAATAACTGCCTATTCCCAATAAACTGTCAATATCCGAACCATCACCGGAATATCAAAGCAAAGACTCAAACAAGGTCTAATGCACGATCAACTGAGTTTAGGTTTGAAGAACATCACGAAGAGCGGGTGGGTACAAATATAATTTGAGCCTTTTCCTTTGTTTCTTAAACCGTGAACCAGGCCACGTTACAACCCTTAAAAGTCCTAGCTGAAGCATGGGTTAGTTCGAAAGCATACTGTTACGAAAGGTATCCTGACTCCTTAAGGCTTGCGGTAAAATAACGAGTTGACATCACAGTTTACAAAATTCACTTGTTTTTACTGAAAAATACATTTGCAAAAAACTTCGAGACAGACATACGCTTTGCATTCTTAAAATAATATTGTTTGCATATGACTATTTGTTCAACAGTAGAGAAATTCACATGAAGAATATCTAGTGAACAAAAGCACTCCCAACCAAGGGGCAGGGCATGATCATTGTCCATCATCTGGGGCAGTTAAGTCAAGATTCTGAGAATCTCTCAAAAGGCCAACCAGCTAGGGGCAAATCTCCGTCTGGATCACTTGGGGCATTGGACGATCAAACGAAGATCTTCTGGTGGCATGGTAACACTGCACTACTGACAGTGACAACTCCCGGCATCCTGAGAGCACGGACATAGTCGGAAAAAAACACTACGCATAAGCAAAGACCCGCTAGATTGACACACCTAGGCAAAAATAAGGGATGAAATGAAAAAAAATCTGTACACCCGGCAAGTCGAAAACCTGAAAAGGCAGCTTGGGCAAAAATGGGTATCCCGGTGGACTGAAAACCCGAAAGGGCGGTCCAGGCAAAAGTTAGGGATCAAAAGCGTACGACTATGTTCCGTCATCTCGTCACTTTCCTACCAGAAGAAGATTTGTCAACCGGCAGTCATCAAGCGCCTCCACAGGTATCTTCTCCCACAGAAACAGGGGCAGTAATGAGTTGTCTAAGCGATCTAGTTGCTCTGTCCACCAAGGTACCAAGGTAGGTTCGGCTGAAGAACGTAACCAGGATACCTTCACTCCCCGTTAAGTAAGACAAGATTCAACAACTTTCCCCGAGCATAGTTGGTCTCCCATCAACCCTGAAAAGGCACAACATCTCCAGCAAGTCAGCAACACTCTCCCCAAGCAGAGTTAGCCTACAGTCAGCCTTAAGGAAGTTGGGTATCTCCAGAAAATCTCAATATTCCCCAGCGGAGTATACAGATTATTCCTCAGCAAGCATCTCCGTCAGTCTTAATATAAGATTGTTCCCCGGCGGAATACAGACATCCAGTGGGGCCATTCCCCAGTACAGTCCAAAAGTCTCCCCAGGAAAGTTGAATCAATCTCCCCAGTAGATTCTGGAAGCTTATCCCCAGTAGATTCTGGAAGCTAATCCCCTGCAGAGCGCAAAAGCATCTCCCCGGATTTATTCAAAGGTCATTCTCCACCAGAGCCTATAACTGGGTTATCCTCAGCTAATTACCACGGAAAGATCGTCCTCGACGAATTTCTTCCTATCCCCAGCGGAGTTCATCAAATTCCTCAACATAACTTCTCAATGGAATCCCCAGCGAAGTTATCACAAAATCTCAGCGAAGTATCTCTTCCCACAGAGTAATTCCCCGGAGAGTAATCCCTTCAACAAGTTTATTCCCCAACGGAGTCGTCTTCTCCTACCAGTTTATTCTTGTAATCATCATCCCCAGCGAAAATGAAGAACTCTGTTCTTCAACATCAGCCCAGGATTCAACTTCCCGGCATGCGTCAAGGATTTACTTTCCCAGACGAAGATACATTCATAAACATCACATCATGCATATACGCATCATGTCATACAATCTCATTTATGTCAAGAACATCATTGCTTGATCCATATCATGTATTGCATACGACTGACCTTTACCTTTCAGGAAGGATACAGTTAAATAATCAGCTATGTCAAAGTAGACAAATACAGTCAAAAGAGACCAATCCAGTCAAAAAAGAGAAATCCAGTCAAAGAAGACAAGTCCAGTTAAATCCCAAAGGTTTTTTTGATGCTCATCCAGTCAAAGAAGACAGGTCCAGTTAAATTACTTCCTAAAGTCAAAGAAGACAACCCGTCGTTATAAACACCCGTCATTATAGACAACTCGTCATTTAAGACAACTCGTCATTGAAGACAACTCGTCATTTAAGACAACTCGTCATTGAAGACAACTCGTCATTGAAGACATCTCGTCATTTAAGACAACTCGTCATTGAAGACAACTCGTCATTTAAGACAACTCGTCATTGAAGACAACTCGTCATTTAAGACAACTCGTCATTGAAGACAACTCGTCATTTAAGACAACTCGTCATTGAAGACAACTCGTCATTGAAGACAACTCGTCATTGAAGACAACTCGTCATTGAAGACAACTCGTCATTGAAGACAACTCGTCATTGAAGACAACTCGTCATTGAAGACAACTCGTCATTGAAGACAACTCGTCATTGAAGACAACTCGTCATTGAAGACAACTCGTCATTTAAGACACCTCGTCATTGAAGACAACTCGTCATTTAAGACAACTCGTTATTGAAGACAACTCGTCATTGAAGACAACTCGTCATTGAAGACGACTCGTCATTGAAGATCACTCATCGTTGAAGACAACCCGTCCATGAAGACAACCCGTCCAAAGAGACAACTCGTCAAGAAAGACAAAACCTCCTCTTGTTCAGTTAAATCCTAAAGATTTTTCTGAGATAACCTGTCAGTAGAGACAACCCATCAACCTTTTGAAGTTCCAGATTCGATACCTGTATCTAGCCAGGGCATGTCTGTGAGCGACTGAGTGAGGATCAACACCTGTAAGAGGCCATGAAATTATCTTTCTCAGGTACGCAAGTTCTCGCTAAGGAATCTCTTACGCGATCGACACCTAGATGGCATCTATAAGCCCATCCACATACCAACAGTCTCCAAATGGCATCTATAAGCCCATTCCCGACAAGATTCTGTCACATCTCCAGATGGCATCTGTAAGCCCATCCTCCTATCCACCATCTCTCCAAATGGCATCTGTAAGCCCATTCCCGACATCACACTGCTGATACTCTACTATGTGAGTGCAAATTTCTGGGCACTCTAGTGTTCAATCATCTTCCACCCTCGGATCACGAAAGGCACAAAAGCCAATCTACATCCTCAGGTCTAAGAAGATTGAAAAGGGGCAACTATTGTACCCCAAAATTTGCCCTCCCATATTCTTCAAAGTTTTGACAAGCATCATCTCAATTTGCTCAAGTCTACTCAAGGGCTACACAGTCAAGCACCCTCCTAAGCCAGTCAAATTAGGGTTTTGGTTCTTACAAGGAAGTTGAGGTTTTCAGGGGCTCAATCAAGTCCCATATGCTCATACACATTGTCAAGCACCTACATGTCAAGTTTCAAGGCTCACAAGGTCAAGTTGCACAGTCAAAAACCCTAATTGCTCCACAGTCAACTGCAGGGGCAAAATGGTCATTTGGCAGTCAAAAGTCAAAAAATTGTGTCAACATCTTATTTTGAAGCCACAATCATCATTTGATCAAATCTTGATCATGATTTCACAAGAATGGCTCAAAAATCATCAAGATGCAAAAGTTTCTATTTTTGGACAGCTGAAAAGTCAACTGTAACTTGACCAAGGCATAACTTTTTCATGGATCATCAGAAAAATCCCATCCAATGCTCATCTTGAAGGGGAAGACATTTCCTACAACTCATCTTCACATTCCAAGTCCAAGAAATGCTCTCACAAAAAGTTATCAATTTCAACATTATAGGTCATTTTTAAAAGTCAACAAAAAGGCACTTTAAGTCAAAGACCATAACTTGATATTGGTAAATTCAAATGACATGGGACCAAAGACATTGGTTAGAGGACTTCAAGACCTTTCCAAAATGTCCAAGAACATGTTCATAGCTTCAAAATTGAGCAAGATATGCATTGGAGAAGTTGGGAAATTTTTGTGAAATGGCCAAAGTCAACTATCCTTGAAACTTCATTTTTGACAAAAAAGGGCCCACTTTTTCCACTTGGTTCAGCTTGGCCATGCCTCCCACGTGTCCCACAATTTATTTCAAGATTAAAAATTAATTTTTCCATTTTTATTTAATTTTATTTGATTTAAATCATTTTAAATCTTTAAAATTCAAATAAAAATCAAGAAAATTAATGGAGGGATATCTTTGAGTTTGAATAGCTTTGATACACCATCATTCACCTTCCAAATTCGTGCAAGGCCTATTCCAAGCAAGAAATTCAAATTTTGACAAGAATGGTAAGTTGCTTTAATGGAGGTTATGGCAAAATCTCAAGCATAATTGCAAGGCTTCAAGGCTCATTATTTGGATTGATACACATTACAAAACAAATATGCAAGCTTTCCCAATACATTACACGAGCTAGAGCACTCTAAAACAGCAGAAGCAATTTCAAATTTTCAAGAGAAAAAAGTGAAACTGAAAACCTATTTGCAGCATCATTCAATCCTGCCTTTTGATCCAAATACGTTCCTTACATCCCCAGGAATAATTTGCAAGCATAAACACGCCGAAAACCTCAAGAATTCGTGCCATAAAACTCACTCGGTTTGCCTTATTTCTCAAATCTGTATATCATATTTCATGATCATTTAATCCATTTTTTTGATTGGTTTGTATTGTTAGGGACCTTCTGAAGCTAATGGAATAATCTAATTGCATTATAACGCGTTAAATCATGATTTGCCATTAAAACACTTTAGGGTTTTCAAGGTTTAGAATTGGGGGTTTTGTCATGCTGTAAAATCAGGACTCCAAATGTACATGGCCAAACTCAGCACAATGAGACGAACAAGATGGACCTATCGCGCCCTTTTTATGTTGTCCCATTTTCTAATCGCTATTTTTCATTGTTGAAATTAGTGGGGGTTTAAAACCCCCGCTATTTGCCTATAATTTTTGTTTCAAAACGAAGATGATGATGGCGTGGCAACCAGGGAGTGGGCCATTCAAATTGGCGCGCGCTTTTCCAGCATATAACGCACTTATTCCATATATTCTTTTGTTTCTATTATGTTTACAACTAATGCGCTTGGTTCAGTTGGTTGGTTGTGTACTTTGAAATCTTTGGGGCCTGGGTTCGATCCCAGGTCCCCACCAAAATTCATGTTATTTTTCTCTCTATGCTTGTGTGCAACATCTCATCCAGGATCCATCATAGACCTCATCCAGGAGCGCTTCAGGTGTCCATCAGCGCAGATCCAAGGGCCAAGCATGAGGACTATGGTACTCTAGAGTCAACGTGGGCATAGGCAATCCAAGAAGTCAAACGAGCTAAAGCTTTAATGGGCCTCAAATCTCAACAATATACCCTCCTTCCTGGCCCAATACCCCCTTCCATTTGGTTTATTCTTTTCTATTCTTTTTTTTATTTTCCAATTTAATTTCTAACCTTTTTTATTTTATTTCTTATTAACATAATTAACCAACTAATATTTTCATAAAAAATAAAAATAAAAAGAACTAACATCATTATTATTATTATTTTATTTTGTAAATAAATATTAAATAAATTAGTTTTAATTAGGCCATTTTAACTCTTTTTTAAAACAATTAAAATAACTTAGAATTAGGTTAACTTAGAATTTTAATTCTCTTATTTTATTTCATAAAAACACAAAAAAAAACACAAAAAAATATTTTCCTTTAATAAATTAATTAATTAGATTAGGTTTATTTAATTAATTGCATTTAAATTACAAAAAGACAAAAAAAAATCAATTTCTTTTCTAAAAAGGGTCAACACCCTTTAGACATTCCCGATTCTTTCTTTCGCGCGCATTTTAGTTTTAATTTCTTATTTCTGATTATTATGTAACTGCCTCCGGATGTAATAGTAATTAGGATTTTTACTGTTTTTTATTTACTTTCCATACTTATTTACCAAAAAACGGGTCTTTGTATTTTTGGCGATGTATAGACCTGCGCCTTGTAATAGCGTAGGATTTATGTTTCCGCAATTTACTTTCTGCACCCCTTAACTGTTAAATGCATGCAAGAATGTATGGTAAATAAAAATAACCCGTAGCTCACAAATAACAAAAACATTAACTGAATACAACACACAATGCACACACCACTTCTAGGGTACGCCTCACCCGTTGCCTTCGAAACGTGGTCATCAAGTATAGGACGTCTTAGAGGTCACCCTTTGTCTAAAAGATCCAGTTGCCTCGAAACAGTTTCCTTGAAACGGTTGCCTCGGATAAAAGGATCTAAGACGCTAGGGTTATTTCTAAGGTGTCCTACCGTTGCTTCGGTGACCACACTGTCCCGATAATCAAATTAACCCGAACACCTCCAACGATGGTGCTACCTACCTCTCAATGGTGGGATAGCACTATCTAAAGGACTCTTACACAGCTTAATTCCTTAGGGTAGGTAGATGACTCATGGGTACTTGCTCTTTTCAAAACAAACAAAATACTTTTCACACCTTACACTTTCAAAAAAGTTTTCAAACAATACTTCATACACTCTTGAGGACTGATACAAGAGTTACCTAGAAGTTTTCAAACGAACTTTTTCAAAACCCACACACACTTGAAAAGCAAACAATTTTTTGAAAACATAAGAGCAAGTACCTAAGAGCCCGTGGATAACCACGGATAGAAAGGGTGCTAACACCTTCCCTTTCTATAAATCTACCTCCCGAACCGAGAAACATTCTCGAATAAGGAATTTTGCTGTGCTTTTGTCCTTTCCATCTTGGAGAATATAAAAGACGGTGGCGACTCTTGCTTACCGCGACATTTCGCGAAACCAGCTTAAAAAACAGTCAGTTCTATTTCCACCGATCACACTAATTAATTAATTAATTAAAAGAAAAAGTATTTTTTAGTTTTTTATGTTTTTAAGGAAAATAAAATAAAAAGAAATTAAAAGTTGTCAAAAACCCTAATTCTATATGGATTTTATTTATTGTGAAAATAATTACAATTAACCTAATTAAAACAACTAAATTAATTAACTACATTTATTTACAAAAATAATAAATAAAAGGTGAAATTAATAATAATAATTATTATTATATTTTTTAGGTTTTCTGAATTTAGTATGAAAATAATTAATTTGTGAGTTAATTAAATAATACTAATAATAATAATTACTAATAGTAAAAATAATTATAGACAAAATATAAAAGAGAAAAAATAAGAAACAAAACCCAGGGGGTGTTGGGCCTAGATGGAGGTGAGAAAGCAACTTTCAGACCCATTCGTTTGCCAGTCCGTTTGACTTTTGGGATCAGCTATGCATGTGTTGACTGAGGATTATTATGGTCCTTCATCTTTGGCCACATGTTTCAAGCTAGGAGACACATGGCAGGCTGATGCATGAGGTATATGATGGACATCTTGTTGGAACGCTACATAGGAACCTGTAAAGAAAAATAACAGAAACATTTGGGGGACCTGGGAATCGAACCCAGGTCTCAATGATTCCATGCCAGCACGTCCTCCACTACACCAACTTGCACGCTTTGATAATATAATAACAAACAATTATAATATGTAAAAATCAACGCATATGCTGGAAAACAAAACACGCGCGCATCTTTATTTGAATGAACCAATGATATATCAACATCACATCATCTTCTTCCTTCGCCTGCATGAAAACACATTAGATAGCGGGGGTTTTTAACCCCCACAAAGCATGATGACGAAAAATAGTGAATAGCCCTACAGGCTATATAAATATTTCGCGATGGTAGCTTTGTGTTCATCTGGCCTTGACGATTCCAACCATATGCATTAGGGGTCTCAATTTTCCCTGGACTGTAAAGCCCCAATTTGAGAACTCATGAACCCTAAAATTTGTTAATGGAAATTTGTGATTCTGCGTGTTATAATTCAATCAACCTGTACCATTAGCTTCATAGGAGTTCTACCAATGTAAAACACACAAAAAATCACGTTAATGATACATGAATAATGAGTTGCGATTATGGAAAAAATCATCAAACCGTGTGACTGTTCTTGAGGATTCCTTGAGCTTTAACACTTGGTTTTGATTGCAATCCGTCTCTGGGAACCCCTGCAATGTATTAGAAACCACAAAAGCCTTTGAATCACGTTAGAATATGGAAATCAGTTTTCAAATTTCTTGAGTTTTTTTCAAAGTGGTTATGGCTTTCTTGCAACAGCTTTCACGTGTGCATGAGTAGGATTAGCTTGTGTACTTATAGGAGAATGAAACTAGGTTAAATATTTGCCAAGAAATCCATGGAATTGATGTTTGTATATTTGATTTGCAATCATATATTTTTGAATCTTTTTTATTGGAAAAACTTGCCAAACTTGGAGATTCTTGTCCCTTTGATTTGCACACGAATTGCCAGCATATCTTGAGCTTGTTTGCTTCACAAAAAGATTGAAAAAATCAAATCTTGGTATTTCCTACATTTTAAATTAATTAAATGAATTAATATCAATTAAAAATCCAATTAATTAATAAAAATAAGAAAATAAATTCAAATAAGCTGGATGGGTCGTGCATAGGCCACGGATAAAGTTTCAAGAAGAGATTTGAGGCCCATTAGCAAAAACAAGGTGTTTTGAGCAAAGTTGACTTTTGCAAATTCATAAAAATTTCCCAACTTCTCCAATGCATATCTTGCTTAATTTTGATCATATGAACATGTTCTTGGACATTTTGGAAAGGTCTTGAAGTCCTCTAACCAATGCCTTTTGTCCCATGTAATTTGGATTTACCAATCTCAAGTTATGGTCTTTGACTTAAAGTGCATTTTTGTTGACTTTTGAAATTGACCTATAATGTAGAAATTGATAACTTTTTGTGAGAGCATTTCTTGGACTTGGAATGTGAAGATGAGTTGTAGGAAATGTCATCCCCTTCAAAATGAGCATTATATGGGATTTTTCTGATGAACCATGAAAAAGTTATGCCCTGGTTAAGATACAGTTGACTATTTCTACTGTCCAAAAATAGTAACTTTTTGCATCTTGATGATTTTTGAGCCATCCTTGTATAATCATGATCAAGACTTGATCAAATGATGATTGTGGGCTCAAAATAAGATGTTGACCAAAAATCTTGACTTTTGACTGTAAAATGACCATTTTGCCCCTGTAGTTGACTGTAGAGCAATTGGAGCTTTTGACTGTGGAATTTGACCCTGTGAGTCTTGCAACTTGGCATGTAGGTGCTTGAGGATGTATATAGGCTTATGAGACTTGATTGAGCCATTGAAAACCCCAAATTCCTTGAAAGAACCAAAACCCTAATTTCAGCTGTCTTAGAAGGTATTTGGATTGTGCGACCTTTGAGAAATCTTGAACCATTTAAAGATGATTCTTGATAAACCTTGAAGAATATGTGAGGGAAAATTTTGGGGTACAACAGTTGCCCCTGTTCAATATTCTTAAACCTGAGGATGTAGATTGGCTGGCGTGCCTTTCGTGATCCGAAGGTGGAAGATGATTGAACACTAGAGTGGCCAGAAATTTGCACTCGCATAGTATAGTATCAGCAATGTGATGTCGGGAATGGGCTTACAGATGCCATTTGGAGATATGATGGATAGGAGGATGGGCTTATAGATGCCATCTGTAAATTTAATGGATAGTTGTGGAGATGGGCTTAAAGATGCCATCTAGGGGTATCGATCGCGTAAGAGATTCCTTAGCGAGAACTTGCATACTTGAGAAAGAAAGATGGTTTCCTGGATGGTTTCAGGTGTTTATTTTCAATCTCATCATGCAGATACTTTCCTGGCTAGTTACAGGTATCGAATCTACAATCAATCGCTCACAGATATTTCCTGGCTAGATACAGGTGTTGATCTGGAACTTAAAAAAGGTTGGTCGAGATAGCTTTCCTGGCTAGATACAGGTGTAGATCTCCGACCTGAGAATGAAAGATAATTTCCTGGCCTGTTACAGGTGTTGATCTTCAAACTCTTCATGTAGATACTTTCCTGGCTAGTTACAGGTATAAATCTACAATCAATCGCTCACAGATATGCCCTGGCTAGATACAGGTATCGAATCTGGAACTTCAAAAGGTTGGTCGAGATAGCTTTTCTGGCTGGATACAGGTGTATACCTCTAACTTGAGAATGAAAGATAATTTCCTGGCCTGTTACAGGTGTTGATCTTCAAACTCTTCATGCAGATACTTTCCTGGCTAGATATAGGTATAGATCTACAATCAATCGCTCACAGATATGCCTTGGCTAGATACAGGTATCGAATCTGGAACTTCAAAAGGTTGGTAGAGATAGCTTTCCTGGATGGATACAGGTGTAGACCTCTGACCTGAGAATGAAAGATAATTTCCTGGCCTGTTACAGGTGTTGATCTTCAAACTCTTCATGCAGATACTTTCCTGGCTAGATACAGGTATAGATCTACAATCAATCGCTCACAGATATGCCCTGGCTAGATACAAGTATCAAATCTGGAACTTCAAAAGGTTGGTAGAGATAGCTTTCCTGGCTGGATACAGGTGTAGACCTCTGACCTGAGAATGAAAGATAATTTCCTGGCCTGTTACAGGTGTTGATCTTCAATCTCTTCATGCAGATACTTTCATGGCTAGATACAGGTATAAATCTACAATCAATCACTCACAGATATGCCCTGGCTAGATACAGGTATCGAATCTGGAACTTCAAAAGGTTGGTAGAGATAGCTTTCCTGGCTAGATACAGGTGTAGACCTCTGACCTGAGTGAAAGATAATTTCCTGGCCTGTTACAGGTGTTGATCTTCAATCTCTTCATGCAGATACTTTCCTGGCTAGATACAGGTGTAGATCTACAATCAATCGCTCACAGATATACCCTGGCTAGATACAGGTATCGAATCTGGAACTTCAAAAGGTTGATGGTAATCATCTTTGGATTGACCTTTTCCTGAAAAGGTAAAACATTAGTTGTATGCAACGTCATGATGTATGGAATGCATGATGTCATGATGTTCTCAGGAATAAATGAGATTGTGTCGTATGCACTTTATCATGTGTATGAATAGGAGGTATGAGATGTGATATGTTTATGAATGTATCTTCATCTAGGAAAATAAATCCTTGATGAATGCCGGGAAGTTCGTTGAATCCTGGGCTGATGTTTGAAGAGTAGAGTTCTTCGTTTCCGCTGGGGATGATGAACAGAGATGTTTGCAAGAATAAACTGGTAGGAGAAGATGACTCTGTTGGGGAATAAACCTGGTGAAGAGATTACTCTGCGGGGAACTACTCTGTGGGGAAGAGATACTTCGCTGAGATTTTAACGATAACTCCGCTGAGGATACCGTTGATAAGCTCTGTTGAGGGATTTGATGAACTCCGCTGGGGATTCTTGTTGATAAGCTTTGTTGAGGGATTTGATGAACTCCGCTGGGGATAGGAAGAAATTCGCCGAGGACGATCTTTCGGTTGTAATTTGCTGAGGATAACCCAGTTAGGCTCTGGTGGGGAATAACCTTTGAACATGGTCGATGAGAGATATTTGTACTCTGCAGGGGACAAGCTTCCAGAATCTACTGGGGAGATGGTTCAACTCTCCCAGGGAAACTTTTTGGACTACACTGGGGAATGGCTCCACTGGGGTGTCTGGTATTCCGTCGGGGAACAATCTTATATTAAGACTGCTGGGGATGCTTGTTGAGGAATATCTGTATACTCTGCTGGAGAATATTGAGATCTTCTGGGGATACCCAACTTCTTTAGGGCTGACAGTAGCCTAACTCTGCTCGGGGGAGAGTATTGCTGACTTGATAGGGATATTGTGCCTTTTTAGGGCTGATGGGAGACCAACGCTGCTTGGGGAGAGTATTGCTGAGTCTTGTCTTACTCTACGGAGAGTGAAGGTATCTTGGTCATATTCTTCAGCTGAACTTACCTTGGTACCTCGGTGGACAGAGCAACTAGATCGCTTAGACAACTCATTATTGCCCCTGTTTCTGATGTCACCTGTAATTAGTCCTTTTTTTCGCATGCGAATATTTATGAGTTAGCAATTAATGTCAAATGCATATATCAAAAATGAACATTGGACGTTCTTTGCAAAACAAAATAGATAAAGGAAAAAATGATTGGCAACTTGTCTAGAAAAGATGAGCTTGTATTGATTTTGAAATTTGCCTGTAAATAGGCGTTTTTTGTACAAGAGGCTGACGTCCTAGTAAGAGAACGCCGCCGAACAACATAGAGTTTATACAATTTTGTGAAAAGCAAACAAAACAGCTATGTGAAAAATCCCACTGGGTTCCAGCTCTGCTATCGCCTTTATGTCTTCAAGCGTCTCATCACTTTGCTGTTTAGTTGGAGATGAAGCTGACTGATTGATGTCGTCCGAGCCTGATGGTCGATACCGAAGTCTGGATGCAGGGTGATCCAATGAGACATAGTTTTACGCTTATCCCTAACTTTTGCCTGGACCGCCCTTTCGGGTTTTCAGTCCACCGGGATACCCATTTTTGCCCAAGCCGCCTCTTCAGGTTTTCGACTTGCCGGGTGTACAAATTTTTTTCATTTCATCCCTTATTTTTGCCCGAACCCTTTTGGTTCGCCGGGAAGCCCTTATTTTTGCCTAGGCCAGTCGACCTAGCGGGTCTTTTATCATGCGTAGTATCTTTTTACTATGTCTGCATTGGCGGGGTGAGGAAGGTCGTTACCATCCATGGTGGTTAGAATCATCGCACCTCCTGAGAAGATGTTCTTCACCACAAATGGCCCTTCGTACGTAGGGGTCCATTTTCCCCTGGGATCACCTTGAGGTAGGATGATGCGCTTGATTACCAGGTCCCTAACTTGATACTCTTGTCTTCTGACTTTCTTGTTAAATACTTTGATCATCCATTTTTGGTACGTCTGACCATGACAAATAGCAGTGAGTCTCTTTTCGTCAATTAGGTTTAATTGATCAAGCTGAGTCTGGATCCAGTCGTCTTCGCTCAAACCTGCATCCTTCATTATCCGGAGAGAGGGTATCTAGACTTCAATAGGCAAGACTGCCTCCATGCCATAGACCAAGGAAAAGGGTGTTGCCCCTGTTGATGTCCGTGCTGAGGTACGGTACCCATGAAGAGCAAACGGTAACATTTCGTGTCAATCTTTGTAGGTCACTGTCATCTTTTGCACAATCTTCTTGATGTTCTTATTCGCCGCTTCTACAGCCCCCATTCATCTTCGGTCGGTAGGGAGAAGAGTTGTGGTGCTGTATCTTGAATTGCTCGCAGAGCTCAGTGATCATCTTGTTGTTAAGATTGGTACCATTATCCGTAATGATCCTCTCAGGTACACCGTATCGACAGATCAGGTTGTGCCGAATGAACCGCGCCATGACATTCTTGGTTACATTAGCAAAGGAAGCTGCTTCGACCCACTTCGTAAAGTAATCAATTGCTACCAGGATGAAGCGATGCCCGTTGGATGCCATAGGTCTGATCTCGCCGATCATATCAATGCCCCACATTGCAAAAGGCCAAGGTGCTGTCAAGACGTTCAGAGGAACTGGAGGAATGTGCACCTTATCAGCATAGATTTGGCACTCATGACACGTCCGAGAATGTTGATAACAGTCGGCTTCCATTGTGGACCAGTAGTATCCTGCCCGAAGGATTTTCTTTGCCATGGTATGTCCACTGGAATGCGTTCCGAAGGTACCTTCATGCAACTCTGCCATGATCCTTTCTGCTTCAGTCTTATCCACACAACGCAGTAAGGTTGAATCATAGTTTCGTTTGTACAGAATGTCGTTGCTGAGGAAGAACTTTGCCGCGAACCTTCTCAGAAACTTCTTGTCGTTAACGGATTCACCCTCGGGGTATTCTTGGGCTTCCAAGTACCTCTTCACTTCATGATACCAAGGCTTTTCTGTTACCTCTTCAGCCTCAAGATCACAGCAATGTGCAGGTTCATCCAATTTCCAAATAATGATCTGGGGAGCCTCGTTGTCCCATTTTACTTTGAACATAGAAGACATCGTAGCCAGCGCGTCCGCCAACTGATTCTCCTCTCTTGGGAAGTGTTCAAAAGTTATCTCCTCAAAATGGGGAATCAACGTCAATACATACTCCTTGTAAGGAATAAGATTTGGGTGTTTCGTATCCCACTCGCCTTTGATCTGACTGATCACAAGAGCGGAATCTCCGAAGACACTCAGAAACTTGATCCTTAGGTCAATTGCAGCTCGAAGACCAATGATGCATGCTTCATACTCCGCCATGTTGTTGGTGCAGTTGAAACATAGTCGGGCGGTAAGTGGAGTATGAGAGCCCTTAGGAGATATGATCACCGCGTCAATACCATTACCCAAAGCGTTTGAGGCTCCATCAAAGTGCATAGACCATCGGGATCCTTCCTCAGGTCCTTCATCCGGTCCAGGTACTTCACAATCAGTCACTACCATGATATTCTCGTCTGGAAATTCAAAGTTCATAGATTGGTAGTCATCCACTGCCTGGTGTGCCAAATGGTCTTCCAGCACACTTCCCTTGATTTCTTTCTGAGTCGTGTACTGGATGTCGTATTCGGTCAAGATCATTTGCCATCTTGCTATTCTTCCGGACAAGGCGGGCTTTTCGAAGATGTACTTGATTGGATCCATTTTTGAGATCAACAGAGTAGTGTGAGTCAACATATACTGTCTCAGTCGGCGAGCAGCCCATACCAAAGCGCAGCAAGTTTTCTCGAGCAGTGAGTATCGGGTCTCACAGTCGGTAATTTTTTTGCTAAGGTAATAAATGGCATGCTCTTTTCGGCCAGACTCGTCATGCTGCCCCAGCACACACCCCATTGAGCTGTCAAGTACTGTCAAGTATAAGATTAGAGGTCTCCCTTCAACCGATGGCATAAGAATGGGCGGCTCTTGGAGATACTCTTTGATTCTTCAAAAAGCAACCTGACATTCATCGTTCCAACGTACTACTTGATCTTTCTTCAGTAGCTTGAAGATTGGTTCACAGGTAGCCGTTAGGTGTGAGATGAATCGGGCAATGTAGTTCAACCGTTCTAGAAAGCCTCTGACTTCTTTCTCTGTCTTGGGAATTGGCATCTCTTGTATGGCTTTCACTTTGGCAGGGTCCACTTGAATACCTTTGTCGCTTACGACGAAACCCAATAGTTTTCCAGATCTCACCCCGAAGGTGCACTTGTTCGGGTTCAACCTCATCTTGTACAACTTCAAACGGTCAAACAGCTTCTGTAGATGGTCAAGGTGTTCCTCCTCAGTTTGGGACCTTGCAATCATATTGTCGACATATACTCCAATCTCGTGATGGATCATGTCATGAAACAAAGCAACCAAGGCACGTTGGTAGGTTTCCCCAGCATTTTTCAACCCAAAAGGCATGACTTTGTAGCAAAAGGTGCCCCACTGAGTAACAAAGGTGGTCCTCTCCATGTCTTCAGGAGCCGTCTTGATTTGATTATAACCAGAGAAGCCGTCCATGAAGGAGAATACCTTATGCTGAGAAGTGTTGTCAACCAGGACGTCGATGTGAGGCAGAGGGAAGTCATCCTTAGGGCTCACCCTGTTTAAATCCCTATAATCAACACACATTCGGACCATACCATCTTTCTTCGGCACTGGAACCATGTTGGCAACCCACTGAGGGTAAGAAGTCACTGCTAGAAAACCGGCGTCAAATTGTTTCATAACCTCAGCTTTAATTTTCTCGGACATCTCTGGACGCATATGTCGGACCTTCTGTTTTATCGGAGGGCATTCTTCCTTGGTAGGTAAGTGATGAACCACAATGTCGGTATCCAACCCAGGCATATCTTCGTAAGACCAGGCAAAGATTTCCATGTAGTCCTGCAACATCTGAATCAACCGTTGTTTCATACTAAGCTCTAGATTGGCACCAATCTTGACTTTCTTTCTGTCTGTCTCAGTACCCAGGTTTACCGTTTCCACTGGCTCTTCATGTGGATGAATGGCCCTCTCTTCCTGGAGTAGCAGTCTTGCAAGCTCACCAGGCACTTCGCAATTATCTTCACCTTCGTCTTCGGCTAAGTTGATCGGATTTTCGAAGTCATAACTGGCAGTAGCAGAGTCGTTACCAGTGAGATCCAGAGTGGATTGGAACCTGTATAGGTGAGTGTGTGTAAATATAGCTGTTTTGCAATATATAATAAATAAAGACAAGTGAAGTGGTGAAAAACACAAGAAGGGGGGGTTGAATTGTAAAACTGAAATCTAATGCAATGAACAAGATATTTTTATCCTGGTTCGTTTGATCTCAAACTACTCCAGTCCACCCGTCAAGGTGATTTCGCCTCTCTCCAACGAGGTCTTAATCCACTATATTCAACTGAATATTACAGACTGCTTTAACAACTGCTAAAGTCTTCTTGATCCAAACCACAACCCGGTTTGTCAAGGTAACACTTTCTTACAAAGAGATAAAACTAAGTGTGTGAATGTTTTCTACAAAACTTTATCACAACTGTGATGTATACACAAATTGAAGCTTAGAAACTAGATTGCTAAACAATGATAGAATATCAGAGTGTGTGGTTTAGCAAAACTGAGAGAAAGAAGATTATAATTAGCTTTTGTGCGTGTAGAGATTTGGAGAGTGTGATCGGTGGATCTGGAACTGACTGTTTAACGCTGGTTTCGCGAAATGTCGCGGAAGCAAGAGTCGCCACCGTCTTTTATTTTCTCCAAATGGAAAGGACAAAAGCACAGAAAAATTCCTTATAGAGATTGCTCTCGGTTCGGGAGGTAGGTTATAGAAAGGGAAGGTGTTAGCACCCTTTCTATCCATGGTTATCCTTGGGCTCTTAGATACTTGCTCAATGTGCTTTCAAAATGTTTGCTTGCTTTTCAATGTGGGTTTAAAAAAAAGCTTCTTTGAAAAATTTCAGTTCGACTCGTACGTCAGAGTGTTTGAAAAATTTGCTTTGAAAGCTTTTGAAAAGTGTTGGTGTGAAAAGATTTCAGTTTGTTTTGAAGAGAGCAAGTATCCTTGAGAACCTACCTACCCTAAGGAATTCGTCTGTGTAAATGTCCTTAAAAGTAGTGCCATCCCACCATTGAGAGGTAGGTAGCACCACCGTTGGAGGTATTCGGGTCAATTCGAGTTTATAGGGACATGGTGATCACCGGAGCAATGGGAAGACACCTTAGAAGCTACCCTCATGCCAGGTTCCCGGATCATGAGGACTTACTAAGACATCCTCTACTCGACGATCACCTTTCGAAAGGCAACAGTGAGGCGTACCCTAGGGGTGGTGTGTGGGATTCGTGTGTCGTTTTCATTGATATTTGTCTTGTTATGTTTGTTGTGATCTACGCTCGATTTTAATTCAGTCCATTCATTCTTGCATGCTTATTTAACAGTTAATATTTGCGGGAAAGTAAATCTAAGGCTATTACAAATGGCGCGGGTCCACATCGCCAAAATTAAACCGGACCCGATTTGACGGAAAGTAAAGAAAGCAAAAGAATAAAAGTGCGAAAAGTAATTACAAGGCTTTGGGAGAGGTACAAAATTATTTAAGCGACATAAAATAAATACGCGAAATAAAGGAATTAAAAACATGGGCGTTGGACCCTTTTGCGAAATATTTAAAGTTAATGAGAATTAAAATTAATATTAAGTGTTTTTGGTATTTTGGGTTTTTTAAGGATTTAAAATAAAAAAGAGGATTAATTAAAATTAAAATAAAATGTCAAACCCTAATTCTAATTATTTTTAGTTATTAAGAAAATATTGAAATTTGAACTAATCTAAACCTAATTTAAATCTAAGTTAATTTACATGCAAAATTTAATTATAGAAAATAAATAAACTAAACATTATTATTGTAAAAAAAAAGGGAAAATTAAAAAGGAATAAAAAGAATTCATTAAACCTAATTCTACATATTTTTGGATTTTTTTATTAAAAAAGAATTAATGTTGTAACCTAATTAAACTAAATAATTACATATTAATCTATTTACAAGAAAATAATTACAATAAAATAATTTATCACATTTTTTATCTTTTTCTGGGTTTTTTTGTATATTTTTATATTTTGTAGAAAAATAATTAATTAATTAAAACAATAAAAATAAATAACACAATAATTTTTAAAAAAATAAAATATGAAAAGAAAAGCAAACCAGGGGGGGTTCAGGCCCCAAAGTGAGGTGTTGGTCCAAGAATCCAGGCCCATTAAGCATTGAAATCCGTTGACTTTTGTGCAAGCATGTGATGCGTCTGACTATGGTACATGGTACTCCTTGGATCTGGGCCATTGATCTGGTGCCCTTGGACGCGTGGAGGTTGATTTCTGGGCGTGTATGATGATCCTGGCCTTGGGCGCTGCATGGGAAGATAATTGAAAAATATTGTTGAGAAAGTAAGAGACCTGGGGTTCGAACCCAGGTCATATGCCTTGCCAATGCCTTCCCTGACCAGTTGTGCCAATTAACGCGCGTTAACATTAAGCATTAAACAAATAATATAAAATAAGTAACGCATATAGATTAGATTTTAGCGCGAAATTCAAAAAGAACCAATCACTCCCTGACACGGTATCGTCTTCCTCGCGTCCCCTGTAACACAAACTCAAAGGCAACAGTTTTCTACGCGTTATAGAAGGGGTGTTTTCAGAAAATAGCGATTAGAGCTATGTAACTCATAAATTGGGCGCGACCACATCAATCTCTTCGTCCAGATGCGTTGATTGCAATGGCATGGGTCTGGAATCCTAATTTTACTTGGTTTGGGAAACCCCAATTTTCAAACTCTGTAAACCCTAAAAAGCAGTTATGGCATAATCGCGTATGGCTTGCAAAAATTCAATCAAACACAATGGTTAGTTTCAGAAGCTCAAAACAAACATGATGCCATGAATAGAATGCTGTGAAAATGCTCAAAAGATGATATACGATTATGAATTTTTTGCTTTACAGTTTGAGTTACAGGTACCAATTCCTGGAGCTTTTGTGGTTGTTTTTGATTGGAGTATGATCAAGGAGACTCGAGGAAGCCAATGGAATGAATTGCAGGGTTTGAATCGACCTCTAAGATTGATTTCAGAATTTGATTTTTATGGCAATTTTTCAAGTTTTCAGATTGGTCTAGAGCGCAGCTTTTAGTCTCCTCCCATTAGGTTTGTGTTCCTGGTTATGTATAGAAGCAATTAGGTTAAGAAACTCAATCAAATCTCTCATAATTATGGATTTTGAACATTTGATTTCAAGGATCTTTTTGAATCTTTTTTTCATGTGCATTTTGTATCAATTATGATCAATTAGTCCAATTCTTTCCATGTTTGGGATGTGCACGAGATTTTGAAAGCAAAACATGCATAAAAAGATTTTTTAGGTCAAAGTAGATATTTTTCACATATTTAAATAATTTAAATGAATTAATATTAATATAAATTCAAATAAATAAATAAAAAATGAGAAAATGCTTCCCTTTGGGCCAAGTGGTCGTGCATAGGCTTGGAATGATGAATCATGGAAGAAAAATAGGCCCATTAGCAATTTTAGACCATTTGAATCAAAGTTGACTTTTCAAAATATCCAAAAATTTCCCAACATCCACAAGGCATAACATGCTCAATTTTTAAGCTTTTCACATGTTCTTGGACATTTTGGAAAGGTCTTTGAGTCCTCTAACCAATGCCTTTGGTCCCATGTCATTTTGATTTACCAATCTCAAGTTATGGCCTTTGACTTAAAGTCCCTTTTTGTTGACTTTTGAAAATGACCTATAATGTTGAAATTGATAACTTTTTGTGAGAGCATTTCTTGGACTTGAAGTATGAAGATGAGTTGTAGGAACTGTCTTTCTCTTCAAAATGAGCTTTGGATGGAATTTTTCTGATAATCCATGTGAAAGTTATGCCCTGGTCAATTTCAGTTGACTTTTTCAGCTGTCCAAATATAGTAACTTTTGTATCTTTGATGATTTCTGAGCCAAATTTTGAGAATCATGATCAAGCATTGATCAAATGATTCTTGTGGCTTCAAAATGATATGTTGACCAAAAATTTGAACTTTTGACTGTCAAATGACCATTTTGCCCCTACAGTTGACTGTAGTGCAATTTAGGGTTTTGACTGTGCAATTTTGAGCTGAATGCCTTGAAACTTGATATGAAGATGCTTGACCACATTTGTAGGCATATGAGACTTGATTGGGCCCTTGAAACCTTCACTTCCTTGATCAGAGCACAAACCCTAGTTTTGACTGTATAGGAGACTGTTGAGTTGTGCAACCCTTGGGGAATTTTGAAGCTTGGCTTGGCAATTTCTTGAAGAATATGGGAGGGCAAATTTTGGGGTGCAACAGTTGCCCCTGTTCAATCTTCTTAGACCTGAGGATGCAGATTGGCTGACATGCCTTTCGTAATCCGAGGGTAGAAGATGATTGGACACTAGAGTGCCCAGAAATTTGCGCTCACATAGTAGCAGTGATGATGGGGGAATGGGCTTATAGATGCCATTTGGAGATTACTGGATAGGATGACGGGCTTATAGATGCCATCTGGATGTTGATCGCGTAGGAGATTCCTTAGCGAGAACCTGCATACCTGCAAAAGAAAAAGATGAGTACCTGACACGTTGCAGGAGCTGATTTTAGATGCTTGGCATAGATGTGTCCTGACTGGTTACAGGAGCTGAGTCTGGAGCTTCAAACAGCGATGAATGAACCAGGGATGGTTACTGCCTTAGCATGAATGGTAAGAAAACCTTGGGCGACTTTAACTTCAACAACGCTCGTTGAGGAAAATCTTGGTGGAAATTACCATCTTTGCAGTATCAGGAAGAGAACCAATAAACCATTATAATCTGAAAGGGAATCACCTCACTCGCCGTCGGAGAGGGAATCATAGGAAAAGGAAATGTCATCTCACACACCGTCGGAGAGGGAAACATAAGAGACTATCACCTCACACTCATCGTCGGAGACGGAATCATCTGAAAAGGACTTACTACCTCATACACCATCGGAGAGGGAAACATCTGAAGAAGGAATTACCACCTCACGCACTTGTCGGAGAGGGGACCATAGGAGACTATCACCTCACACTCATCGTCGGAGAGGGAAACATCTGAAGAAGGAATTACCACCTCACACACCGTCAGAGAGGGGACCATAGGAGACTATCACCTCACACTCATCGTCGGAGAGGGAAACATCTGAAAAAGGAATTACCACCTCACGCACTTGTCGGAGAGGGGACCATAGAAGACTATCACCTCACACTCATCGTCGGAGAGGGAAACATCTGAAGAAGGAATTACCACCTCACGCACTTGCCGGAGAGGGGACCATAGGTTCTGCTGGGTCTTTATCAGAAAAATCTGTTGGGAGTCGATTTAGCTGGACTAGAGGAGGTCTTGAAATATCTTTAACTGGAATAAGTGTCAGAACGTCGCCATGCCTGGGTCATATCTGAAATTATATCTAGAAGGAAATCTGGAAGCAGCATCAGAACGTCACTGTATCTGGGTCATATCTGAAACTATATCTAGAAGGAAATCTGGAAGCAGCATCAGAACGTCACCATCTCTGGGTCATATCCGAAACTATATCTAGAAGGAAATCTGGAAGCAGTATCAGAACGTCACCATATCTGGATCATATCTGAAACTATATCTAGAAGGAAATCTGGAAGCAGCATCAGAACGTCACCATCTCTGGATCATATCTGAAACTATATCTAGAAGGAAATCTGGAAGCAGTATCAGAACGTCACCATATCTGGATCATATCTGAAACTATATCTAGAAGGAAATCTGGAAGCAGTATCAGAACGTCACCATATCTGGATCATATCTGAAACTATATCTAGAAGGAAATCTGGAAGCAGCATCAGAACGTCACCATCTCTGGATCATATCTGAAACTATATCTAGAAGGAAATCTGGAAGCAGTATCAGAACGTCACCATATCTGGATCACATCTGAAACTATATCAAGAATGAATTGCGGTAGTTGATAGTAATCATTTTTTGTATTGATCTTTTTCCTGAAAAGGCAAAACATAATTGTATGCAAAATCATGATGCATGAACTGTATGTCTTCAAAATCAATGAGATTCGTGTAATATGATGCATATGCATGCTATAATGATGTATGTGACGTTTTATGAATGTATGTTTGTCTAAGAAAATAAATCCTTGACGGGTGCCGGGAGGTCGTATCCTGGGCTGAGGTTGAAGAACAGATTTTGCCTCCGTTGGGGATGATAGTTGCAAGTATACCGGTAAGAGAAGATAACTCCGTTGGGGAATAAACTTGGCGAATGAATGATTCTGCAGGGAGAAAAAGATATTCTAGCGACCATGCTGGGAAGTACTACCCGGTGGGAAGAGGGATGCCTTGCTGATTGTTGATAGTAACTTGCTGAGGATATCCTTGTTGTTGGAAGTATTGATGGACTTCGTTGGGGTAAGAAGACTGTATCGAGGACGCTCTTTCCGTGGCTTTTGGCTGAGGATAACCCAGTTATATCCTATTGAGGAAATAACTCTTTAAATAAAGTCGGGAGACGCGTTCGTGCTCCGTGAGGATAAGCTTCCCGAATCGTCTGGGGATAAGCTTACTGCTTGGGGAGATGTATTCCAACTTTCCTGGGGAAGCTGGGTTGGACTCTCCTGGGGAGGTATTGAACTGTATTGGTTACGTTCTTCAACAGGACCTACCCTGATACCTTGGAGGATAGAACAATCAGACTGCTCAGACCAACCTTTATTGCCCCTGTTTCTTGTGGGATGCTGATAGTTGTTGGCGGACAAACCTTCTTCTGGTAGACAGATGACAAGAAGACGGGACATAGTCGTACGCTTTAATCCCTAACTTTTGCCTGGACCGCCCTTTCGGGTTTTCAGTCCACCAGGATACCCATTTTTGCCCAAGCCGCCTTTTCAGGTTTTCGACTTGCCGGGTGTACAGATTTTTCATTTCATCCCTTATTTTGCCCGAACCCTTTTGGTTCGCCGGGAAGCCCTTATTTTTGCCTAGGTATGTCAACCTAGCGGGTCTTTGATTTTGCGTAGTATTTTCCGACTATGCCCACGCTCTTAGAATGCAGGGGGGTGCCCCTGGCTGTTTGTGTTGCCATGTTACCAGAAGATGTCTGATCGGGCAAGATTTGTTGTTGGAATGCCCCAAGTAACTCAGGCGGAGACTTGCCCCAGGCTATTTGGCCTTTTGAGAGATTCTCCGAATCTTGATTGGATTGCCCCAGATAATGGACAATAGCCATGTCCTGCCCCTTGATTGGAAGTACTTTTGTCCATTAGGCATTCATCGTGCGAAGTTCCCTGCTGTTCAAACAAAAAGTCATATGCAAACAAAGTTATGTTAAAAATGCCAAGCTTATGTCTGTCTTGAAGATTTTGAAAATGCATTCTTTTTTCATAAAACAAGTGATTGTTTGTAAAACGTGATGTCAACTCCGTATTTACCGTAGGCCTTAAGGAGTCAGGATACCTTTCGTAACAATATGCTTTCGAACTAACCCATGCTTCAGCTAGGACTTTTAAGGGTTATAACGTGGCCTGGTTCACGGTTTAAGAAACAAAGGATAAAGGCTCAAAGTATTTGTACCCACCCGCTCTTCGTGATGTTCTTCAAACCTAAACTCAGTTGATCATCCGTTAGACCTCGTTTGAGTCTTTGCTCTGATTTTCCGGCGATGGTTCAGATGTTGATAGTTTCTTTTGACTAGGCAGTCATTTTTTGCTTTGGTTGAGGGTTTGTATGACCTCTTTCTTTTTGATTTTTGTTATCCCTTTCTTTTTGCCTGAACTGTTTCCTTTTTGGAGTTACAGTCAGCGGGATGCCCCAGTTTCATAAGTCCCCTTTGTAGGTTTAGACTTTTTGGGCCTTTCATTTATGAATTCGATGATGATTGTCTGTCCTTTTGATTGTTCTGAACCATCATGTCTTTGTTCGTTTTGTAAAGATCTCTTTGGTGCCATTCGTTATGCACTTGGATCAACTGAGAGAACTACCCTGCCCCCAGGTTATGATAAAGGGTTTTAATTTTCGAAAATAAAAACTCCTACTTCTTTGGCTCGGAAGGGTTGACGAGGGATTATCATCCTTATAACTCCAGTGTTTAGGGATTGAAACAATGCCTGTACCTCATCAGCGGGGTCTGTTCAAAAGCATACTGTAATGATTGTGGTATCATTTTCGTCATCCTCCCTCAAGAGGCTTAGAATTATTAACCGAGAGTTGATCATCAGAAAAAATATGAAAAGAACTTTGAATATAATGAAAATAATTGTATTAATTCCCAAAACAGACGTATGTGATGCATTAATAGAATAAAAGAGTTTGCTATGACATTAATTGTTTGTATAAGCAAAGAAAAATACAACTCAGAAATTCGAATAAACAAAAGGTCTTCAACGATTGGGTAACGGAGCAGTGATTATGTTTGGAGTCTCAGGCACTTCAAACTGAATCTCCCTGGCGTCGATCATGTCTTGAATTTTGTTCTTGAGAGGCCAACAGTTGTCCGTAGTATGCCCCGGGCTATCAGAATGATATGCACACCTATCGCTGGGATGATAATTAGGAGCAGAAGTGTTCGGATTCCGAAGGGGAGCCCTTAAGGTGATCAGCCCTGCCTTCAACATTTGTTGTAGTGCTTGATCCAGCGACATGTTGAGTTTGGTATACTGTCGTTTCTCCTTGCGCTGCTGCCCCTGTCCTTGTTGAGCAGGTCCAGGATTGGAGATCTGGATTGCCCCTACCTCATGACGGCTCTTTTTACCGTGCACAGCATTGGATTCTTTCTTTCCATGATGAGGCTTTTTATCAGAAGGTGCAGCCTCTTGAATTTTCCCAGACCGGATACCAGCTTCTATTCGCTCTCCAGTCAAGATAAGATCTGTGAATCCAGCAGACGAATTCCCGATTAGGTGGTTGTAGAACGGACCAGACAGGGTCCCCAAGAACATATCAACAAGTTCCCGATCAGTCAGAGGTGGTTGTACCCTTCCAGCAAGATCCCTCCATTTCTGCGCATATTCTTTAAAACCTTCACTTGATCCTAACGACATACCCTGGAGTTGGGTACGCGTAGGAGCAAGGTCGGCATTATACTGATACTGCTTGTAGAAAGCAGTAGCCAACTCCTCCCAGTTACGAACCTTGGTCCCATCCAGCTGATAGAACTATTCGAGATGAGTCCCTGAAAGACTCTCCTGGAAGAAGTGGATCCATAAATTCTTGTCCGCAGAGTACGGCTGAATTTTCCGAACATAGGACCTTAGATGCAGCTTGGGACAAGACGCCCCGTCATACTTAGAGAAGGATGGTGCTTTGAACTTCCGAGGAATAACCACACCAGTTGACAAACCCAAATCTCCAAGATCCAGCCCAGGTACCTGTTGGATCTCCATAGCATTCAGCCTATCCTCCAACTGTTTGTACTTGTCCTCAGCCGGAGGGTACTGTTCGTCGTCGAAATCTGTTTCATTGTCAGAGACCTCTGGAATGGGCACCCTTTCCTCTTGATGACTGCTTTTTCCCACAGATGGGGTTGTCCTCTCAGTTTCAATTTGCGGTGTATTCCCAGATCTGCGCCTAGGGCTGAACAAGACAGTCCTCTTCTTCTTCTTGTCCTTCTTCAAGAGGAGAGCCTTCAGATCTTGTTGCCCCTGGGTCAAATTCATGATCAGCTCTTGGAACTGGGCGTTCTGAGCCTGGAGGTCCTTGATAGTCTGCTCGGCTGATGATTCGGGATTCATGACGATCGGCTGAAATAAACAGCGGAGAAGGGTAAGCGACCTGTCAAAGGGATACCTGCAATGCAATGAGATGTATGACATGCATGCAATGTTTTTCAAGGACCTCGCGGGGTAAACGGAGAAACTTGTTAGAATTGGAAACTGGCAACTTGATTGAAGGAACTTCCTGCTATAGAGAGCCCTTCTTCAAGGGTCAAAGGCTCACCATATCCAGTGGGTCATAGCCCCTGACAACCTTGGCTTAGAGGAAAATAAATCCTCTTTGCCCCTTGTTGGGATAATTGATTCACCATGACCTGCATCACAAGCCCTTGAGATCCTTGAAATGGGTTAGGATGTATGCAATGATATGATGTCATGCTATGCATGGAGTGATGTAGGTAAACCATGTTATGAGTCCCAATTAAGGACCATAAACAAACCCTGCAAGAAATTCAGTATACTTTGTTATGAGTCCCAATTAAGGACTATAAACAAAACCTGCAAGAAACTTAGATACCCTGTTATGAGTCCCTATTAAGGACTACAAACAAAACCTGCAAGAAACTTAGGTACCCTGTTATGAGTCCCAGTTAAGGACTATAAACAACCTGCAAGTAGTTCATGTGTTAGATAACAAGCATGCAAGTAGTCAAGTACGAAGGCACACAAGTCACACAAAAGAGCCCTTAGAGTTTAGGCCAGCATGGGGTTTAGGTATTACCCTCTTGAAGTTGGTGGGCTCAACCTGTCCTATTAGAAGTAACCGGGTTCTAAGGGTCCCAATATCACTGGATTGCTTTCATTGTTCATCGTTTCGATTTAGCCACTGAACTGGCGACCGAAATATTCCAGGAAAGCAACCCTCAATTGAGTGTAGTATCGAGTATCAACCAACCTCGGACTGCACCAAAGTCAGTTATCTCACTACCCTAAAGAGGCCAAGATAGTTCAATTAAGGTTCCTAAGGTCAGTTGATGCTTCACGACACCACGCGGAGGCCCCGTACTCTCCTTGACTGAACTCAAGGGTTACCGGTACACACCAAAGTGCCACATCAACGTAGCAGACTGTTTCAACCATGTCGGTATACCCCGCACAGTTCCCTCACATCCTTGTTGCTACTTTCTAAGAAGGTATCCCCCAGACCCGGGTTAGGATCTATAGAACCCCCAAGACAGTCCCACAATTTAAACCAAGCAAAGAAAGCAATTGAAAACACAGTTATGAACTATCCCTAAGGTACACCTCACTTTATAAAGAGTCCCCAGCAGAGTCGCCAGTTATGTGATCGGTGGATCTGGAACTGACTGTTTAACGCTGGTTTCGCGAAATGTCGCGGAAGCAAGAGTCGCCACCGTCTTTTATTTTCTCCAAATGGAAAGGACAAAAGCACAGAAAAATTCCTTATAGAGATTGCTCTCGGTTCGGGAGGTAGGTTATAGAAAGGGAAGGTGTTAGCACCCTTTCTATCCATGGTTATCCATGGCCTCTTAGATACTTGCTCAATGTGCTTTCAAAATGTTTGCTTGCTTTTCAATGTGGGTTTAAAAAAAAGCTTCTTTGAAAAATTTCAGTTCGACTCGTACGTCAGAGTGTTTGAAAAATTTGCTTTGAAAGCTTTTGAAAAGTGTTGGTGTGAAAAGATTTCAGTTTGTTTTGAAGAGAGCAAGTATCCTTGAGAACCTACCTACCCTAAGGAATTCGTCTGTGTAAATGTCCTTAAAAGTAGTGTCATCCCACCATTGAGAGGTAGGTAGCACCACCGTTGGAGGTATTCGGGTCAATTCGAGTTTATAGGGACATGGTGATCACCGGAGCAATGGGAAGACACCTTAGAAGCTACCCTCATGCTAGGTTCCCGGATCATGAGGACTTACTAAGACATCCTCTACTCGACGATCACTTTTCGAAAGGCAACAGTGAGGCGTACCCTAGGGGTGGTGTGTACGATTCGTGTGTCGTTTTCATTGATATTTGTCTTGTTATGTTTGTTGTGATCTACGCTCGATTTTAATTCAGTCCATTCATTCTTGCATGCTTATTTAACAGTTAATATTTGCGGGAAAGTAAATCTAAGGCTATTACAAATGGCGCGGGTCCACATCGCCAAAATTAAACCGGACCCGATTTGACGGAAAGTAAAGAAAGCAAAAGAATAAAAGTGCGAAAAGTAATTACAAGGCTTTGGGAGAGGTACAAAATTATTTAAGCGACATAAAATAAATACGCGAAATAAAGGAATTAAAAACATGGGCGTTGGACCCTTTTGCGAAATATTTAAAGTTAATGAGAATTAAAATTAATATTAAGTGTTTTTGGTATTTTGGGTTTTTTAAGGATTTAAAAGAAAAAAGAGGATTAATTAAAATTAAAATAAAATGTCAAACCCTAATTCTAATTATTTTTAGTTATTAAGAAAATATTGAAATTTGAACTAATCTAAACCTAATTTAAATCTAAGTTAATTTACATGCAAAATTTAATTATAGAAAATAAATAAACTAAACATTATTATTGTAAAAAAAAAAGGGAAAATTAAAAAGGAATAAAAAGAATTCATTAAACCTAATTCTACATATTTTTGGATTTTTTTATTAAAAAAGAATTAATGTTGTAACCTAATTAAACTAAATAATTACATATTAATCTATTTACAAGAAAATAATTACAATAAAATAATTTATCACATTTTTTATCTTTTTCTGGGTTTTTTTGTATATTTTTATATTTTGTAGAAAAATAATTAATTAATTAAAACAATAAAAATAAATAACACAATAATTTTTAAAAAAATAAAATATGAAAAGAAAAGCAAACCAGGGGGGGTTCAGGCCCCAAAGTGAGGTGTTGGTCCAAGAATCCAGGCCCATTAAGCATTGAAATCCGTTGACTTTTGTGCAAGCATGTGATGCGTCTGACTATGGTACATGGTACTCCTTGGATCTGGGCCATTGATCTGGTGCCCTTGGACGCGTGGAGGTTGATTTCTGGGCGTGTATGATGATCCTAGCCTTGGGCGCTGCATGGGAAGATAATTGAAAAATATTGTTGAGAAAGTAAGAGACCTGGGGTTCGAACCCAGGTCATATGCCTTGCCAATTCCTTCCCTGACCAGTTGTGCCAATTAACGCGCGTTAACATTAAGCATTAAACAAATAATATAAAATAAGTAACGCATATAGATTAGATTTTAGCGCGAAATTCAAAAAGAACCAATCACTCCCTGACACGGTATCGTCTTCCTCGCGTCCCCTGTAACACAAACTCAAAGGCAACAGTTTTCTACGCGTTGTAGAAGGGGTGTTTCAGAAAATAGCGATTAGAGCTATGTAACTCATAAATTGGGCGCGACCACATCAATCTCTTCGTCCAGATGCGTTGATTGCAATGGCATGGGTCTGGAATCCTAATTTTACTTGGTTTGGGAAACCCCAATTTTCAAACTCTGTAAACCCTAAAAAGCAGTTATGGCATAATCGCGTATGGCTTGCAAAAATTCAATCAAACACAATGGTTAGTTTCAGAAGCTCAAAACAAACATGATGCCATGAATAGAATGCTGTGAAAATGCTCAAAAGATGATATACGATTATGAATTTTTTGCTTTACAGTTTGAGTTACAGGTACCAATTCCTGGAGCTTTTGTGGTTGTTTTTGATTGGAGTATGATCAAGGAGACTCGAGGAAGCCAATGGAATGAATTGCAGGGTTTGAATCGACCTCTAAGATTGATTTCAGAATTTGATTTTTATGGCAATTTTTCAAGTTTTCAGATTGGTCTAGAGCGCAGCTTTTAGTCTCCTCCCATTAGGTTTGTGTTCCTGGTTATGTATGGAAGCAATTAGGTTAAGAAACTCAATCAAATCTCTCATAATTATGGATTTTGAACATTTGATTTCAAGGATCTTTTTGAATCTTTTTTTCATGTGCATTTTGTATCAATTATGATCAATTAGTCCAATTCTTTCCATGTTTGGGATGTGCACGAGATTTTGAAAGCAAAACATGCATAAAAAGATTTTTTAGGTCAAAGTAGATATTTTTCACATATTTAAATAATTTAAATGAATTAATATTAATATAAATTCAAATAAATAAATAAAAAATGAGAAAATGCTTCCCTTTGGGCCAAGTGGTCGTGCATAGGCTTGGAATGATGAATCATGGAAGAAAAATAGGCCCATTAGCAATTTTAGACCATTTGAATCAAAGTTGACTTTTCAAAATATCCAAAAATTTCCCAACTTCCACAAGGCATAACTTACTCAATTTTTAAGCTTTTCACATGTTCTTAGACATTTTGGAAAGGTCTTTGAGTCCTCTAACCAATTCCTTTGGTCCCATGTCATTTTGATTTACCAATCTCAAGTTATGGCCTTTGACTTAAAGTCCCTTTTTGTTGACTTTTGAAAATGACCTATAATGTTGAAATTGATAACTTTTTGTGAGAGCATTTCTTGGACTTGAAGTATGAAGATGAGTTGTAGGAACTGTCTTTCTCTTCAAAATGAGCTTTGGATGGAATTTTTCTGATAATCCATGTGAAAGTTATGCCCTGGTCAATTTCAGTTGACTTTTTCAACTGTCCAAATATAGTAACTTTTGTATCTTTGATGATTTCTGAGCCAAATTTTGAGAATCATGATCAAGCATTGATCAAATGATGCTTGTGGCTTCAAAATGATATGTTGACCAAAAATTTGAACTTTTGACTGTCAAATGACCATTTTGCCCCTACAGTTGACTGTAGTGCAATTTAGGGTTTTGACTGTGCAATTTTGAGCTGAATGCCTTGAAACTTGATATGAAGATGCTTGACCACATTTGTAGGCATATGAGACTTGATTGGGCCCTTGAAACCTTCACTTCCTTGATCAGAGCACAAACCCTAGTTTTGACTGTATAGGAGACTGTTGAGCTGTGCAACCCTTGGGGAATTTTGAAGCTTGGCTTGGCAATTTCTTGAAGAATATGGGAGGGCAAATTTTGGGGTGCAACAGAGAGCATTAGCCATTTCAATCTTCAAAGCCTTGTTTATATAGCACTGAGATGATGAACGTTGGATGCAATATTCTTGATTCAATGCTAATAACAAACTTTCCTTATTGAGCAGATCTTGTCTGGAGTGAGGCCGTTGGAATTAATTTGCTTTCAATGCACAGTACCGTTGCTTACTTAATGAAAGTTCTGGCTTGGCTCATTCTGACTCTGCTTCGCTGCTGATGAACTGTTGTGTTTCTTTATCAGAGTGTTGAGCGCAGTCTTGTTCATCAGGCTTCAGCATGTACGTGAGTTGATCATCTGATTTTGACATTCTGATATGGCAACTTCTGATGCTGGTGTCTGAAATCAAGTTCTGATGCTGAATAGATGTGATCTTGCTTATATCAATCAGAGTATCTGCAAGTCAGAACATAATAATTTTAGGCAGCAGATAGTTCATACATGAAACTTATAAATACTATATCTTTTCACTTTGTTATCATCAAAACTTAAATATAGGGTAGTAGATTCAAACTTTGTTCTAACAATCTCCCCCTTTTTGATGATGACAAAAACTAGATATTTTAAATGAAAATAACGTGAAAAGGTATCTGGAATATGTATCAGAATAAGAAGTAAAAGGATAAGGAGTAAAGAGATATCAGAGTTGAGAGATACTCCCCCTGAGTTTATTACTTCCCTTTGATTACACGTGTTCTTCAGGATCAGATCTTTTTGCCTTTCTTTGAACATCAGAGTATCAGAGTCTTTGACTTGTCAGAGCAGAGCTTCAGAGCTTTTCTTGTCAGAGCTTTGCTTTGGATCAGAATATCAGAGCGGATCAGAACTTCATAGTGATCAGAGCTTCAGAGCTTCTAGTCTTCAGAGTGTCCAGGAGCTTCCTTGTACCTGTAGACTTTAAGCAAAACAGAAAAACATTTTCAAGTAAATAGAGTTAGAATGTTTGAGAATTTCTGTCTAGTTAGCCGTTATTGATTAAAATATCATTCTTGTTCTCCCCCTTTTTGTCAGCAATCAAAAAGTGTAGGTGATGTGCTAAAACAATTAAGATCAGAAAAACTAATCATATTGAGAGAGTTCAGAATCAAAACAAGAAAATATTACAAAACATATTCAAACAGTACATCAGAAAATCAAGGAAAACATGAAAAAGGTCATGAATGAAAAAAAAGACTAAGGTTGAGGAGGCAAGCGTGTGAACAGGTTCTCCAGCATGGCTTGGATCTTTTCAGCAGTCTCATTCTGCTTGTGCACCATGCTGACAACAGTGTCAATCTTGCTATCCTGCACATCCATTCTCTCTTTCATCTTCTGATCGCTTTCATCCATCCGCTGCTGCAGACGCATGTCATTCAGCCTTAGTTCTTCCAGAGTCTGCCTGTCCAAGGCAGCTTGAGAAGCATCAGAAGCAGGAGGCTTCTGAGAACTTTCAGCAACATCCTCTGCTTGACTTTCTTCAGCTTGAATGGTCTTGTCTTCTTCTGATTGCACCTTTGCAGCTTGCTGTTTCTCAGACCAAGGTTCACTGTCCAGAGGGAGCACGTCCTCTTTCAGAAGCTGACTTCCAACTTCATTCAGAAGCTTGCTGAAATTTTGTTGTGCCTGCTCATAGTTGATATCCTGCAACTTGAGGGCTTCAGCACGTACCCAAAGTCTGAATTATGACCAGAGCTGATCAGAAGCAGCTGGGTCGATCATTCCAGGACAGACTTGCTTCAAAGAAGCAATCCATTGCAGCACACCTGTTTCAAAATTCATAATACCGGAGCCAACATCTGGTTGTTTTGGTTTTGGGACGACAATTTTGTGTTTCAGATCAGCAAGACGGTCAAGACTGGTTAAGTCTATGAAAGTCCTGCTGGGGTTTTCGGAGGTTTTCTGAGCAGCTGTTTGTTTTGGAGATGGAGTATCAGTATCAGAAATTATGATTGGACTGGGTGGTGTTTTGGGAGTATTTGGTGGTGTAGATTCTAGTGAGGATGGTAACTGGGGCATGATAACAGTTGTTCCACATGGCAGCTGGATTGCCAGAGGTGATGGTTGAGGTGAATGAGGTTCAGATGGTTGAGGAGAAGGAGTTTCAGAGTGATGAAACTCTGTTTGAGGTGATGGTGGATTAATTTCTGGTTGGGGAGAGGGAGACGGAATTTCTGATTGTTCAGGGATAAGGGGTTCTTCTAGAATTGATGAGAGTGGTTGTTGTTGTTCTGGTTCTTCAGCAGATTGTTGTTGTTCTGGTTGTGGAGGAGGAACAGTTTGTGGTTCAGAGTTTGGTTGATCAGAGGTGTGTTGATCAATGTCAGACAGCACTTGGTCAATTGCTGATGTTGTTGAGATTGTTGGTTGTTTGGGATGTTTGGTTCTGGGTCTTCTGAGTTTTAATGCCTCAGAAGGGTCCTCTTCTTGTACAGTTTCATCTATGGTAGGGATGGGGATTGAGATTCTATGAGAGGTTTGAGGAGGAATAGATGCTGGAATAGTAGAAGAATTTAAAACAGGAGCAGCAGATGAATTACCTCTTTTTCTGGGCGTCTGCTGGGATGATCCTTCTGATGGTGCCTTCCTCTTCTTCGTCTTCTTCAGAGTCACTTCTGGTTGAGGTTGATGCAGATCTTTGATATTCAGATTTGGATCTATACCATCTGCCTTGCACACATCCAAGTACCTGAGAATCACCTCTGGTTTGGATTCAATTTCAGAAAATAACGGAAAGTCACTCAGAGGCACTCTTCTGCTGGAGATATCAGCAATAGAAGTGGCTCTGGTTTCCTTCTGAATATTCTCTATCAGCTTCATCTTCTTCAAGTTCTTTGCATTCAAAGGTTTCCCAATTGTTGGTTCAATAGTGCTTAGCTCTTGAGCTTCTATCAGATGTTCAATCAGCCTATTCTCTGTCAGAATATCTGATATCAATCTTCCAAAAGGTATCCAATCCCTCTTGGTTCTTTCTTCTTCCCTGGTTTCCTTCACACTTGTTCTGAGGTGGTTGAAAAAGAAGTGACTCAGATTGATCTTTACCTTCTGATCAATAAAGTAGATCAGAAACTGCTGATCCACATTTATGTAATCAGGAGAACTGGTTGGTTTCCTGTGGTTGAAGCACCCCAGAATTATCTTAGCCCACACTCTGTAATGATCCTTCAGATCTTTAATCTTGCTGCTGGGCACCCCAAGAGTGAAAATCCTTGCAGCTATCACACCCACATCAGCACATCTTTCAGCCATGTCCACACAACGGACGCCACCGCCACTGTGACCGATTAACCTTGCAATGTGATCCTCAGTGATCACAATCTTCTTCCCCAAAACAAAGGAGGTGACTAGATGTGTTGAAGCCTTGGCGTGAATCCAGAATTCCTTGACTAGCATTGGGAATGTTGGTCCAACCAACCTATCAAAGTACCTTTCCCACTTCTGAGCCCTAACTTCTTCAGTTAGGTCAAAACCGTTCTCCTTCAAGCTTTCAAAATCAATGATTAATTCAGAAAGCACTTCAAGATTCTTCACAGGAGTGAAGAGAGTTCTGAATGGCACTTGATATTGCTCAGATGATGCTTTCTTCTGAGGACCTGCAGAAGCGCTGCTGGAGGTTGCCATGTTCACACTAAAAGGGTTTTGAGAATAAACTGAGGAAAATAGGTTGCAAGAGATGAACACAGAAATATGCAGAAAATGCTTGAGTATTAGTGAGAAAACGTAAAGAATGAGAATGAGAGATTAATGTGCTTAAATAGAGTTTTCAAAACTGTTTTGAAAAGATAAACGTTTTTTAAGAGAGAGAAAGAATCATGATTGCATTTTAAAAGCATCATTACTTTTCATTAAATGCTTGCTGATTTTGGGGGATTTGAGAAAGATACTTAAAAACGGTTACCAGACATGTGTCTCAATGCACCCAATCAGCGCTTTGCCTTCTCAGAAGCGTGCACGCGTTCTGCTTCAGAGATATGCTGATGATTGGATGACACTTGTTTGATGTAGTGATCAGCACGTCTGTCTTTGAGCTTAGAATCTCAGATCTTTAGACTTGCATCTGATACAATCTGCATGTTCTATCTTTCTAAAAGGATATTGATCAAAAGTTCACAGTAAAACAATTACATTCTGAAGGTAAATATATGGAATTAAAACATTTTCACTCTGGACACACTTTCATGCTGAGATGTTTCAGAATGAAATTAAACCTATCTTCTGAAAGGGGTTTAGTAAAGATATCAGCCCATTGATGGTCCGTATCTATAAATTTTAAGTTCAAAATACCTTTCTGAATATAGTCCCTAATGAAGTGATGTTTTATTTCTATATGCTTAGCTCTAGAATGTAAAATGGGATTCTTACTTAAGCAAATAGCAGAAGTATTATCACAAAGTATAGGAATGTTACTCTCAAAAATCTGGAAGTCTTCAAGCTGACTTTTCATCCAGAGCATTTGTGTGCTACATCCTGCTGCTATGTACTCAGCTTCTGCTGTTGACAGAGCAATTGTTGATTGCCTTTTGCTGGACCAAGAGATCAGATTTTCTCCCAGAAACTGGCAGCTTCCAGAAGTACTTTTACGTTCCACTCTGTCTCCAGCAAAATCAGCATCACAGTAGCCTACTAAGCTATAATCACTAGATTTTCTATAAAACAAACCCAGATTAGTAGTACCTTTCATATACTTGAAAATTCGCTTAACAGTTGTTAAGTGAGATTCTCTAGGATCTGATTGGAATCTAGCACAGATACAAACACTGAATAATATGTCAGGTCTTGAAGCAGTCAGATAGAGGAGAGAACCAATCATACCTCTGTAGACTTTCTGTTCTACATTTTTGCTCACCTCTTCTCTTTCTAGAATGCACGTGGGATGCATTGGAATCTTTGATGGCTTACATTCTGAGAGATCAAATTTCTTCAGAAGATCTCTGATGTATTTGCTCTGATGAATGTAAGTTCCTTCTGGAGTTTGATTGATCTGAATTCCTAGAAAGAATTTCAGTTCCCCCATGAGGCTCATCTCAAATTCTGCCTGCATACACTTAGCAAATTTTCTTCCAAGAGAAGGATTAGTAGAACCAAAGATAATATCATCAACATAAATTTGACAGACTAAGATGTCACTCTTAACTGATTTACAGAATAGAGTAGTGTCCACCTTCCCTCTGGTGAATTCATTTTCCAGCAGAAAGTTACTTAGCCTTTCATACCAAGCTCTGGGAGCTTGTTTCAGACCATACAGTGACTTCTTTAGTTTGAAAACATGTTCTGGATGTTTTGTATTTTCAAAACCTGGGGGTTGGTGTACATACACTTCTTCTTCTATATAACCATTTAAGAATGCACTTTTGACATCCATCTGATACAGAGTGATGCCTCTATTAACAACAAATGAAATTAAAAGTCTGATAGATTCTAACCTGGCGACTGGGGCAAAGGTTTCTGTATAGTCTATCCCCTCTTGCTGACTATAACCTTGTGCAACCATTCGTGCCTTGTTTCTGATGACTTCACCTTGTTCATTTAGCTTGTTTCTGAACACCCATCTTGTTCCAATGATGTTGAATCCTTTTGGTCTGGGAACGAGATCCCATACGTCGTTTCTGGTGAATTGATTCAGCTCTTCTTGCATTGCCAGAATCCAGTCATTATCCAGAAGTGCTTCATCAATAGAAGAAGGTTCAATCAGAGACACAAGTCCCATAAGTGTTTCTTCAGAGTTTCTGAAGCTTGCTCTTGTTCTGATTGGATCTTCCTTTCTTCCTAGGATAGTCTCTTCTGGGTGATCCAAGCTGCTTCTGGGTAATCTCTTCTGAGGTTGATCAGCAGCTGTTGTAGGATTGCTAGCAGTGCTCCTTTCAGACGTTGAAGGAATGTCTGTGTTGAGAGCTTCTGATGACTTGTCTTCAGAACCTGCAAATTCAATTTCTATACCTGCAAAAACTTCATTTTGCTTTGACTTTTCAGAGTCAAGCTTATCATCAAAACGAACACTGATTGATTCTTCCACAATCTGTGTTTCTGTATTGTATACTCTGTACCCTCTTGAGCGTTCAGAGTATCCTAATATAATACACTTCTGTGCTTTAGAGTCAAACTTGTTCAAATAATTCTTTGTATTTAATATAAAGCAAGTACATCCAAATGGATGAAAATATGAAATGTTGGGCTTTCTGTTCTTCCACAATTCATATGGAGTCTTTTCCAGAATAGGTCTTATTGAGATTCTATTCTGAATGTAGCATGCTGTGTTTATTGCCTCTGCCCAGAAGGTCTTAGCAACGTTTGTCTCATTGATCATGGTTCTGGCCATTTCTTGCAATGTTCTATTCTTTCGTTCTACAACTCCATTTTGTTGGGGAGTTCTAGGACAAGAGAAATCATGCAGAATGCCTCTGTCATTAAAGAATGACTCAAAATCTTTGTTTTCAAATTCTCCACCATGATCACTTCTGACTTTAACGATTCTAAGATCCTTTTCATTCTGAACTTGGTTACAGAAGGTAACAAACACAGAGTGTGACTCGTCCTTGTGTCTTAAGAACTTTACCCATGTCCATCTGCTATAGTCATCTACGATTACTAACCCATACTTCTTACCACTGACTGAAGCAGTTTTAACTGGTCCAAATAAGTCAATGTGCAGAAGTTCTAATGGCTTAGAGGTAGAAACAACATTTTTGGATTTAAAAGAAGGTTTTGCAAATTTGCCTTTCTGACATGCTTCACACAGAGCATCTGAATTGAACTTCAAATTAGGAAGTCCTCTGACCAGATTGAGTTTGTTAATCTGAGATATTCTTCTCATACTAACATGTCCCAATCTTCTGTGCCAGATCCACTGCTCGTTGTTAACAGACAGAAGACATTTTACATTCTGACTCTTTAGTTCAGAAAGTTTGATTTTGTAAATATTGTTTTTCCTCTTACCATTAAACAGGATAGTCCCATCTTTCTGACTAACAGCTTTACATGATTTTTGATTAAAGATTATATCATAACCGTTATCACTTAATTGACTTATGGATAACAGATTATGCATCAATCCATCTACTAGCAGAACATTATTAATAGAGGGAAGATTTCCATTACCTACAGTTCCAGAGCCAATTATCTTTCCCCTCTGATTGCCTCCAAAGCCAACGTGGCCTCCAGGCTTAAGTTCCAGGCTTTGGAACATATGCCTTCTTCCCATCATGTGTCGTGAGCAGCCAGAGTCCAGGTACCATGACTGGTGTTTCTGACTTGCTGCTAAAGATATCTGCAACATGTATTATTTTATCCTTAGGTACCCAGATTTTCTTGGGTCCTGATTTGTTAGTTTTACCAAAACTCTGGTTGAATTTTGGTTTCACAGAGTGCTTACTGCTAGTGTATTTGATATCATGTGTGTGACCATATACAAAATGTGAATTCAGAGGAGTGTGTTTAATGGTTAAGTCCATGACATTCTTTGGTGTAGGAACCTTACCTTGGTATCCTATTCCTTTCCTGCCGTTTCTGCTAACTCCATAGATCATTGAAGCCATTCTGCTTCTATCTATGCTTTTAGCTAGGAACTTCTGGAAACTGTGATCATACTCCTTGATGATCTCATCAGCGTTGCTGGGAGTTTCAGAAATTGGTTCCTTCTGAGAGTTTTTTAAAGTGTTTTCTAATTTTGAAATCTTATTTCTCAGCTCAGAATTTTCCAATTTGAGACACTCAGTCTTATTAGAGTCAGATTCAAGATTCCTTTTCAGGTCTCTGAATTTAGCTCTAATTTGCTGATAACGTTCCAGAATCTCATTAAGGCTTTCAGCAAGTTCAGCCTTTGTAAAGTTAACAGCAAAGTTAGGAAATACCTCTTCAGTGTCTGATTCTGAGTCTGATTCAGAAGCTTCACTATCTTCTGAAATGTTAGCCATGAGAGCTATGTTTGCCCTTTCATCATCTGATTCTGAGTCAGCTTCAGACGAGTCAGAGTCATCCCATGTAGCCATGAGACTTTTCTTCTTCTCTCTTCCAAACTTCTTTTTGGGCTTTTCCCTCTGAAGCTTTGGGCAGTCACTCTTATAGTGTCCTTGCTCATTGCACTCATAGCAGATGATGTCTTTGGTGTTTGGCTTTTTGCTACTGGAGGAGCCTTCAGATCTTCTGTATCCAGAGGAAGAGTCTGTCCTTCTGTATCTGGAAGAAGACTCGTTCTGATCCGATCTTCTGGGATTCCTGAACTTCCTTTGTCTTTGCTTCCACAGTTGATTTACTCTTCTGGAGAGAAGGGAGAGTTCGTCTTCTTCTGATGAGGATCCATCAGATGTTTCTTCAACTGCCTGCAAAACTTTAGACTCAAATTTTCTGTTAGATTTTAATGCTAAAGGCTTACCTTGCTTCTGAGGCTCATCAGCTTCTAGCTCTATCTCATGACTTCTGAGGGAGCTGATAAGTTCCTCCAGAGTGATTTTGTTGAGATCTTTAGCTAGCTTCACAGCTGTAACCATAGGTCTCCACTGCTTGGGTAAACTTCTGATGATTTTCTTGACATGGTCAGCAGTAGAGTATCCTTTGTCCAGAACTTTGAGACCAGCTACCAGAATCTGGAATCTAGAGAACATGGTTTCAATGGATTCAGATTCTTCCATTTTGAACGCCTCATACTTCTGAATGAGCGCCAGAGCTTTTGTTTCTTTGACCTGAACGTTGCCCTCATGCGTCATTCTGAGTGAGTCAAAAATATTCTTTGATGTGTCTCTGTTGGAGATCTTTTCATACTCAGTATAGGAGATGGCGCTGAGGAGGATGGTTCTGGCCTTGTGGTGATTCTTGAAGTCACGCTTTTGTTGATCAAACATTGTTTTTCTATCAATCTTCTGACCACTTGCATTCACAGGGTGCGTGTATCCATCTGTCACCATATCCCACAGATCAGCATCATGTGCCAGAAAGAAGCTTTCAATTCTGTCTTTCCAGTAATCAAATTTTTCTCCATCAAATACTGGAGGTTTGCCACTGAATCTGTCTCTGTCCTCATTGTTGTCATTGCTGATGTGAGAATTGTTTCCTGCCATTGTGTTTTTCTGACGCTGGATCTTGTACTGACACGGTTAAGTGTTTTAGCTCAGAACCAGGCGCTCTGATGCCAATTGAAGTGGTGAAAAACACAAGAAGGGGGGGTTGAATTGTAAAACTGAAATCTAATGCAATGAACAAGATATTTTTATCCTGGTTCGTTTGATCTCAAACTACTCCAGTCCACCCGTCAAGGTGATTTCGCTTCTCTCCAACGAGGTCTTAATCCACTATATTCAACTGAATATTACAGATTTCTTTAACAACTGCTAAAGCCTTCTTGATCCAAACCACAACCCGGTTTGTCAAGGTAACACTTTCTTACAAAGAGATAAAACTAAGTGTGTGAATGTTTTCTACAAAACTTTATCACAACTGTGATGTATACACAAATTGAAGCTTAGAAACTAGATTGCTAAACAATGATAGAATATCAGAGTGTGTGGTTTAGCAAAACTGAGAGAAAGAAGATTATAATTAGCTTTTGTGCGTGTAGAGATTTGGAGAGCATTAGCCATTTCAATCTTCAAAGCCTTGTTTATATAGCACTGAGATGATGAACGTTGGATGCAATATTCTTGATTCAATGCTAATAACAAACTTTCCTTATTGAGCAGATCTTGTCTGGAGTGAGGCCGTTGGAATTAATTTGCTTTCAATGCACAGTACCGTTGCTTACTTAATGCAAGTTCTGGCTTGGCTCATTCTGACTCTGCTTCGCTGCTGATGAACTGTTGTGTTTCTTTATCAGAGTGTTGAGCGCAGTCTTGTTCATCAGGCTTCAGCATGTACGTGAGTTGATCATCTGATTTTGACATTCTGATATGGCAACTTCTGATGCTGGTGTCTGAAATCAAGTTCTGATGCTGAATAGATGTGATCTTGCTTATATCAATCAGAGTATCTGCAAGTCAGAACATAATAATTTTAGGCAGCAGATAGTTCATACATGAAACTTATAAATACTATATCTTTTCACTTTGTTATCATCAAAACTTAAATATAGGGTAGTAGATTCAAACTTTGTTCTAACAACAAGGAGCGCAAGATTTGAAATGCAAAAAACGTCCAATGCTTTTATTAATGATATATGAAAATGACACACAAAAGCCCTCGCAAATGAAGCCACGGTGCCCCGGGTAAGACATCGGGCCATAAAGTTTCAAATTATTGTCTGTTACAAATTCAAAACAAAGGAGTTCATTACTGAGTGACAAAAGTAATAGGTATGAAGTCTTTCGCAGTCCAGTTTCTTGGTCCACCGTTGGTCGTTGGGTAGATCCAGCTGTCGAATTCAGATTCCTCCACGTCGTCTTCAATGGAATTTACTCCCGAGTTACTGATGAGCACAGGAGGTCTTCCAATCCTTGCCTTACGAACAGCCCTCTGAGCTTCTGCAGTGAAACCCAAACCAAACTTGTCAGTCTTCGGAGTGAAATCAGGAAGTCGGCCCCAGTTTGCACACTCACCCTTCTCAATCACAGCCCGGGCATCCCTTAAAAAAGCCATCTTCAAAGGAGAATCTTCAATCACAGTTTCTGCTGATGCCAGCGTCTGAGGAACCTCTTCAAAATGTTGAAAGGGGGTCTCAATGAACTCCCCATCCATCTCTATGTACCGGAACGAATTGAGGTGGCTGACCATATATTCTTCCTCCCCCTGCACTGTCACAATCTTCCCTCTGACCGGGTATTTCAGCTTCTGATGTAGTGTGGAGGTCACAGCTCCAGCCTTATGGATCCATGGACGACCCAACAAGCAAGAATAGGACGGTCGGATGTCCATCACGTAGAATGTAGAATCAAAGACCTGAGAGCCAACCCTGATTGGGATATCAACTTCACCATGTACCATCCTTTTCGACCCGTCAAAGGCCCGGACAACAATGTTACTTGGCTTCAGCTCTAAACCCTTGCAATCCAACCTGTCTAGAGCTTTCTTGGGCAATACGTTTAACGAGGAACCAGTGTCAACCAGCACATGGGCAAGAGTAGTGCCCCTGCATTAGATGGAGACATGCAGGGCATCATTATGGTTCTTCCCCTTAGCAGTCAGATCAGCGTCGGAGAAACCCAAACCATTATCAGCAGTTAAGTTGGCCACACAATCTGTAAACTGATCAGCTGACGTCTCTTGTGGCACGTGGGCCGTCTTCAGGAAGGTAATCAGGGCCTTGGCATGGGCCTATGAACACAATAACAGTGATAGCATAGAAATTTTTGATGGGGTGTGCCCCAGCTGCTCAACTACGTTGAAATCACTCTTCTTGATAATCTTAAGGATCTCTTCCATCTCCTGCTTGGAAGCTTCAACAGTGGTTGTCTTTGGTGCCTCCGTCTGGGCAGGCATATCAGTAGCAATCCCTTTGCCCCGAGCGTCAGATGACTCGGCAGTAAGGGTAGAAATAGGAACTTGTTCAGGAAGGGGAATAGGCACACTGGCAGGTGGGATGACAATAGGTCTCTGAATAGTTGGTGGCGCAATATCAGGCGAGAAGAGCCTACCACTACGAGTGACTTTGGCAGGCCCGGTGATGTTGTTGACGCCGGTACTAGTATCAAACTCTTGTTTAACTTCAAGCACATAAACATCTGCCCCATAGTGCCAAGGGACAACTTTGTCGGATGTATAGGGGAGGGGCCCCAGAATAGTGATGATGATAGGAGCAATCTTCTGAGTAGACATGATTTTGACAGGCTTCTTTGAGGGAGCCTTAGGAGAGTTGTTGAAAATAGTAACAATGGACACTTCTTCAGTAGGGATAGCAGGAACAGCAATCTTCTCGAACAAGATCTCTTTGTTATCCATCAGGTTTTGGACGCCTGACTTCAACAAAGGACAACCAGCAGGTGAAACAGAACATAGATGGCAACCTTTACTACATCCCAGAAATAAACCGGCTAACAACAGGTTTCTCTTGACAGTCAACAACGGAGTAACAATATCATCCACAGAGGCTACATACAGGTTTTCCTCTACAGCATTCACTCCATGCTTGGGCATGGGAGCAGTCACAACATTGGGCCTTTCTGGCGCCTCGAACTCGATCTCTTTAGCATCAATAAGGTCCTGAACCTTATTCCTCAGAGCCCAACAATCATCCGTAGTGTGCCCCGGGCTGTCAGAGTGATAAGCGCAGCAGGCGTTAGGATTGTACTTTGGAGATGTTGTGTTCACGACCTTCGGAGCTTCTTTTATGGTTACCAGATTGGTTGACAGTAACTGCGGCAATATCTGGGACAAGGTCATACTGAGCCGAGTGAACTGTCTTTTAGGTCTCTCACCCCTTGGTTGGTTATATTGCTGAGGAGCAGCAGCAGGCTTTGAAATTACCACCACGTTGACAGCTTGGCGGCGTTCTGGTTTATTCTGTCTCCTTGAACCATAAACAACACTAGATTCCTTCTTGAAGGGCTTATTTTCAGAGCTCGAGGAGGCCCCTTTCTGTATCTTTCCAGACTTGATACCAGCTTCTATTCTCTCACCAGTCAAGATCAGATCTGTAAACCCAACAAAAGAATTTCCAATCAAATGGTTGAAGAATAGACCAGACTGGGTCGCCAGGAACATATCAACAAGCTCACGGTCAGTTAGAGGTGGTTGCACCCTTCCAGCCAGGTCTCTCCACTTTTGAGCGTACTCCTTGAATCCTTCACCCGTCCCTAGTGACATACCCTGGAGTTGGGTACGCGTAGGAGCGAGGTCGGAATTATACTGATACTGCTTATAGAATGCAGTAGCCAAGTCCTCCCAGTTACGAATATTGGCTTCATCCAGCTGATAGAACCATTCGAGTTGAGTCCCTGAAAGACTATCCTGGAAGAAATGGATCCATAAATTCTTGTCGGCTGTGTAAGGTTGGATCTTCCTTACATATGATCTGAGATGCAGCTTAGGACAGGAAGCCCCGTCGTACTTTGCAAAAGCAGGTGCCTTGAACTTGTGAGGGATCACCACCCCAGAGGATAAGCCTAGGTCTCCAAAGTCCAACCCGGGCACATGTTGAATCTCCATAGCACTTAAGCGGTCCTCTAGCTGTTTATATCTGTCTTCAGTAGGAGGATACTGTTCATCATTATAATCCGTATCGTTGTTGGAGACCACAGGACTAGGAACCCTTCTCTCTTGGGGATTGTCCTTCCCTACATAGGAAGTAGCCAGATCAGCCTCATTTTGTAGTCCATTCCCGAATCTGCGTCTGGTGTTAAACAACACAGTCCTCTTCTTCTTCTTCTTCTTCAGAATCAGAGTCTTCAACTCCTGTTGACCCTGGGCTAGGCTCATGACCAACTCTTGGAACTGGGCGTTCTGGGCCTGGAGGGCCTTAATAGCTTGTTCAGTAGTAGGTTCAGAAGTCATGATGATTGCTGAAATAAACAGCGAAGAAGATGATTGACCTGTAAAAAGTGTACCTATTATGCATATGATGCATGGTATGCTATTTATGCAATGCATTCAAGGGTTCGAAAATTCAAATTCGTTGTAAACAAAAAGGAACACACATTATATTAAGAAATAAGTTGTTTAGTACATCAGGGCCTCATGGGCGAAATATTACAAAATACTTAATGCCAAAAGACACTGCGCATCCTCTTTGGAGCGATGTAGGTGTTGAGGGTCTTTTCCTTGTGCAGTAGGCGGGTGAGCTCCAAGACCTTCTTCTCACTGGCATGTAAACTGGCTTCAAGAGAATCCCGCTCTTCCTTAAGTCGGATCCAGCTCTTTTGCATTTCCTCCCATGATGTTGGCATGTCAGGATGCAAAATGGTATATGGAACCTCTCCTTCCACAACTGGCTCTTTGATCACGGGGAGAATGTGAGGATATGGCATTATAAGCTTTTGGGAGCGGGCTCGTACCCACTTGAGGTAAGGCTCAAGGGGGATGGAATTCTTGTGCCCCAGTGTTTTACTATCCACCTTGTTAGGCATCCTCCAAGCTCTGATAAACCTCTGGCGAAGTCCTTGCGTATCTTTGTCGAAGTCAAAAACTATGTCAGGAATCAGCATGTCATGAGGGCCATCCCTCCGAGCATATCCAAATTATCTCAAAGCCAGACAGGGGTTGTAAGTAATGCCTCCTCTAATTCCAAGTAAAGGAACATTAGGAAACTCTACGCAACGATCAATGATAGTGACATTTTCTCTGGACCGAGAACACCAATGTATATCAGAATATGTAAGAGTCATTAATCGTTGTGACCATCTCAAACCCCGCTCGTTCTTCAAAACTCATTGTGGAAGGTGTGAAATAAACCACCTTGCCAGGAGGGGAGTGCAGCACATGAGAACACCTCTTTTTCTCATGGTTCGAGTGTAACATGAGTGGAGGATGTCCCCAAGCAATGTAGGTATAGGATTCCTGGACATGAAAATCTTGACAACATTGACATCTATAAGTTGATCAGGATTTGGGAACAAGACCAACCCATAGACAAGGAGCGCCACAATCTCTTCAAAGGCTTGTAGGTCGAGAGAATTCCAACATTCTCGTGCCTTCTCGAACAGGAACTTTGCCAAGAATCATTTGATACCACTCCTGATTTCCCAATGCCCCTTGATGTCAGATGGTTGCAGACGTAGTGCTTGAGCAACCTCTTCAAGTTTTGGTTCCTTTTCTGTACCGTTGTAGGGTAGTTGACTAAGGATGGGAATTTTCAGAAGTTCAGAAAACTATTCCAAAGTAGGCACCAATTGATAATCAGGGAAAGTAAAACAGTGGTGTAAGGGGTCAAAGAACTGGAAGAGAACTTTTATCATATCTTCTTCAACGTTGGTGTTGACCAAGCTGAGTAGTCTACCATGCCTTTCACTGAAGGGAGAGCTCTCGGGAATCCTGGATGTAAGCTCCTTGAGCTGAGGAGGGATCCTTACAAGGTTGACCTGAATTGTTTTCCTGCGGATAGTCTCCATGTCCTACAAAACAAGAACAAAGATGAAGATTCGAACCCTTGAAGTGGTTAGTAAATGCATATGATGCTTTATGATGTTATGATGTTATGATAAAGACACACCACAAGTATTCACAAAAAGCAAACAGGATAAGGCACACAAGTCACACCAGACAGCCCTTAGAGTTTAGGCCAGCATGAAGTTTAGGTACTACCCTCTTGAAGTTGGTGGGCTCAAAACCTGTCCTATAAAAAGTAACCGGGTTCTAAGGAGCTCAATATCATTGGGTTGTTTTCTATGTTCATTGTTTTGATTTAGCCACTTAACTGGCGACCAAAATATTCCAAGAAAACAACCCTCAATGAGTGTAGTATCGAGTATCTACCAACTTTGGACTGCACCAAAGTCGGTCATCTCACTACCCCTAAAGAGGCCAGGATGGTCAAGTAAGGTTCCTAAGGCCAGTTGATGCTTCACGACAACACGCAGCGGCCCCGTACTCTCCTTGACTGGACTCAAGGGTTACCGGTACTCACCAAAGTGCCACATCAACGTAGCAACTGCTTCAACCATGTCGGTATACCCCGCACAGTTCCCTCACAGTTTGTTGCTACTTCTAAAGGGTATCCCCAGATCCGGGTTAGGATCTATGAAACTCTGATGCAAGCCCACAATATTAAAGCAAATAGAGCATTCAATTGAAAACATAGAATGATCTAATCCTAAGGTACACGTCACTTATTAGATTATTCCCCAGCAGAGTCGCCAGTTCTGTGATCGGTGGAAATAGAACTGACTGTTTTGGAATGCTGGTTCGCGAAATGTCGCGGTAAGCAAGAGTCGTCACCGTCTTTTATTTTCTCCAACAAGGAAAGGACAAAAGCACAGCAAAATTCCTTTTCGAGATGTTTCTCGGTTCGGGAGGTAGATTATAGAAAGGGAAGGTGTTAGCACCCTTTCTATCCGTGGTTGTCCACGGGCTCTTAGGTACTTGCTCACTAAGTTTTCAAAAATTGTTTGCTTTTCTTGTGTTTATGGGTTTTAAAAAAGTTTGTTTTGAAAACTTCTAGGTAACTCTTGTATCAGTCCTCAAGAGTGTATGAAGTGTTTGTTTGAAAACTTTTTGAAAGTGTAGGTGCGAAAAGTTGTTTTTTTATTTTGAAAGAGCAAGTACCCAGGAGAAATCTACCTACTCTAAGGAATTAAGCTGTGTAAATGTCCTTTAGACAGTACTATCCCACTATTGAGAAGAAGGTAGCACCGTCGTTGGAGTTATTCGGGTCAATTCGATTATAGGGACATGTGTGGTCACCAAAGCAATAGTAGGACGCCTTAGCGGTAACCCTAATGTCCTAGATCCTTTTTTATCCGAGGCAACCGTTTCGAGGCAACTTGGATCTTTAGACAAGAGGAAAACCTCTAAAACACCCTATACTCAATGACCACGTCGAGGCAACCAAGTGAGGCGTACCCTAGGAGTGGCATGTGCGAGTGTGTCAGGTTTCAGTTAAAATTATCTTTGCACATGTATTATGGTGAGCTACGTTTTGATTTTATTTGTCAGGCAAGTCTTGTCATGCATAGTTAACAGTTAATAATTGTGCGGAAAATAAATTGCGGAAAGTGAATCTACGCTATTACAAGGCGTCGGGTATTTACATCGCCAAAAACATAACCCTTGAAAAGTAAATTGCGAGAAAATAAAGAAAGCGGTAAAAAGATCCTAACTATCTATTACATCCTCGGAACAATTACATAAATATAATCAAAAATAAATATGCGCGAAAAGAAATTAAATCGGAGACGTCCTTAGGGTTTTGACCCTTTTTTGAGAAAGAATGAATTTTGGTCCTTTTTTTGTGTTTAATTAAATATTAAACCTAAAACTAATTAATTAATTAATTAAAAGAAAAAGTATTTTTTAGTTTTTTATGTTTTTAAGGAAAATAAAATAAAAAGAAATTAAAAGTTGTCAAAAACCTAATTCTATATGGATTTTATTTATTGTGAAAATAATTACAATTAACCTAATTAAAACAACTAAATTAATTAACTACATTTATTTACAAAATTAATAAATAAAAGGTGAAATTAATAATAATAATAATAATTATTATTATATTTTTTAGGTTTTCTGAATTTAGTATGAAAATAATTAATTTGTGAGTTAATTAAATAATAATAATAATAATAATTACTAATAGTAAAAATAATTATAGACAAAATATAAAAGAGAAAAAATAAGAAACAAAACCCAGGGGGTGTTGGGCCCAGATGGAGGTGAGAAAGCAACTTTCAGGCTCATTCGTTTGCCAGTCCGTTTGACTTTTGGGATCAGCTATGCATGTGTTGACTGAGGATTATTATGTCCTTCATCTTTGGCCACTGGTTTCAAGCTAGGAGACACATGGCAGGCTGATGCATGAGGTATATGATGGACATCTTGTTGGAACGCTACATAGGAACCTGTAAAGAAAAATAATAGAAACATTTGGGGGACCTGGGAATCGAACCCAGGTCCCAATGATTCCATGTCAGCACGTCCTCCACTACACCAACTTGCACGCTTTGATAATATAATAACAAACAATTATAATATGTAAAAATCAACGCATATGCTGGAAAACAAAACACGCGCGCATCTTTATTTGAATGAGCCAATGATATATCAACAGCACATCATCTTCTTCCTTCGCCTGCATGAAAACACATTAGATAGCGGGGGGTTTTTAACCCCCACAAAGCATGATGACGAAAAATAGCGAATAGCCCTACAGGCTATATAAATATTTCGCGATGGTAGCTTTGTGTTCGTCTGGCCTTGACGATTCCAACCATATGCATTAGGGGTCTCAATTTTCCCTGGATTGTAAAGCCCCAATTTGAGAACTCATGAACCCTAAAATTCGTTAATGGCAATTTGTGATTCTGCGTGTTATAATTCAATCAACCTGTACCATTAGCTTCATAGGAGTTCTAGCAATGCAAAACACACAAAAAATCACGTTAATGATGCATGAATAATGAGTTGCGATTATGGAAAAAATCATCAAACCGTGTGACTGTTCTTGAGGATTCCTTGATTTTTAACACTTGGTTTTGATTGCAATCCGTCTCTGGGAACCCCTGCAATGTATTAGAAACCACAAAAGCCTTTGAATCACGTTAGAATATGGAAATCAGTTTTCAAATTTCTTGAATTTTTTTCAAAGTGTTTATGGCTTTCTTGCAGCAGCTTTCACGTGTGCATGAGTAGGATTAGCTTGTGTACTTATAGGAGAATGAAACTAGGTTAAATCTTTGCCAAGAAATCCATGGAATTGATGTTTGTATATTTGATTTGCAATCATATATTTTGAATCTTTTTGATTGGAAAAACTTGCCAAACTTGGAGATTCTTGTCCCTTTGATTTGCACACGAATTGCCAGCATATCTTGAGCTTGTTTGCTTCACAAAAAGATTGAAAAAATCAAATATTGGTATTTCCTACATTTTAAATTAATTAAATGAATTAAAATCAATTAAAAATCCAATTAATTAATAAAAATAAGAAAATAAATTCAAATAAGCTGGATGGGTCGTGCATAGGCCATGGATAAAGTTTCAAGAAGAGATTTGAGGCCCATTAGCAAAAACAAGGTGTTTTGAGCAAAGTTGACTTTTGCAAATTCATAAAAATTTCCCAACTTCTCCAATGCATATCTTGCTCAATTTTGATCATATAAACATGTTCTTGGACATTTTGGAAAGGCCTTGAAGTCCTCTAACCAATTCCTTTGGTCCCATGGCCTTTGGATTTACCAATCTCAAGTTATGGTCTTTGACTTAAAGTGCATTTTTGTTGACTTTTGAAATTGACCTATAATGTAGAAATTGATAACTTTTTGTGAGAGAATTTCTTGGACTTGGAATGTGAAGATGAGTTGTAGGAAATCTCATCCCATTCAAAATGAGCATTGGATGGTATTTTTCTGATGAACCATGAAAAAGTTATGCCCTGGTCAAGATACAGTTGACTTTTTCTACTATCCAAAAATAGTAACTTTTTGCATCTTGATGATTTTTGAGCCATCCTTGTATAATCATGATCAAGACTTGATCAAATGATGATTGTGGGCTCAAAATAAGATGTTGACCAAAAATCTTGACTTTTGACTGTAAAATGACCATTTTGCCCCTGCAGTTGACTGTAGAGCAATTGGAGCTTTTGACTGTGGAATTTGACCCTGTGAGTCTTGCAACTTGGCATGTAGGTTCTTGAGGATGTATATAGGCTTATGAGACTTGATTGAACCATTGAAAACCCCAAATTCCTTGAAAGAACCAAAACCCTAATTTCAGCTGTCTTAGGAGGTATTTGGACTGTGCAACCTTTGAGAAATCTTGAACCATTTGAAGATGATTCTTGACAAACCTTGAAGAATATGGGAGGGAAAATTTTGGGGTACAACACCCTACCCAGGTTCTTTCTCATGAATTTTCAGATGAAGTTTTACACAGACTCATCCTGAAGCATCCCTACCCAGGCTCCTTCTCATATATCTCCAGATGCAGTTTCACACGGACTCATCAGCCCTACGCAGGTTCCTTCTCATATATCTCTAGATGCAGTTTCACACGGACTCATCAGCCCTACGCATGTGCCTTCTCATAAATTTCCAGATGAAGTTTCACACAGACTCATCCTGAAGCAACCCTATCCAGGTTCCTTCTCATGAATTTCCAAACACGGCTCAAACACGAGTCCATTCCAGCATGGCATTCAGAATTAAATCAACTAAAGATTTATTCTAATACTTTTCTCAGTTACAGTCAAGCTTAAAATTGGTTTAATTTCTATCAACAATCACCTTTGGATGGCCTCTATAAGCCCATCTCCGACAATTCTCCATCATCTCTCCAAATGGCATCCTTAATCTCATTCCCTACTGTGATATGGTGGCAGAGTCGATTGTTAATACTGGCTTTGCGCTTTTTGTTCGCAAATGTTGCGGTAAGCAAGAGTCGCCACCGACTTTTCTTTTATTCGAATTAAGGAAATGGTGAAAAGAATAGAAAAAGACCTTTTTGAGAGTTTTCTGAGTAAGGGGGTAGATTATGGAAATGAAAGGTGTTAGCACCCTTTCCATCCGTAGTTATCTACGGGCCCTTAGAGGTTTGCTCATTGTTGTACCCCAAAATTTGCCCTCGTATTTTTCCTCAAGAAATCACAGCTGCGGGCGTTTCCTGATTTTTCAGACTAGTTCAAGAATCAGTCAAACAGACTTTTCTCGCCAGTCAGATAAAATTAGGGTTTTCATGGCTCTGGAACAGTTCATACAGTTTTCTTAGGGTTTGGTTGATTTTAGCTCAGGTTTTGATCAGGCGGACGCTTCTTTGACTTTTAATCAAGAACTAGGGTTTTGTGCGCATATTTCTCAGAAAGGATTATCTTTACAGTTTCTTTTCAGTTTACTCTGAAATTTGGATTGAGGCGTTTGAATCAAGAAAATTGCAGATTGTTGTTTAATCAGTAAAGGCTAAAGCACTTGATTTGAGATGAGATAAAAGTTGAGGCGCTTAAATTGAGAATCTACAATGATTGATTTGATCAGTAAAAGGATAAATATCTGGATATTGGTTTGATTAACTGTGCATCGGATACTTGAAGCGCCAGGTTTATTACTGATTCAATGATAAGGCCACAGTGTTCGTTAATTATTTTTCTAAAGTCAGAATAATTGGATACTTCCAGTTATTTTAATTTTAAGAAATTCAAATAATTAAATGAACATTGAATTGAAAGAAGACTTAATTGATCAAGTTGGATTTTTTATTTATCTTCAATTATTCGTTACAATTATTATTTGAATACAGTATTTTACAAAGTATTCTAATGATGATTGCAATAATTGAAAGGGAATAAAAAGATTTGATTGGTAAATAAAAGGACTTTTATTTATCTTTAAATTATTTGTATAATTGTTATTGTTTACAAAAATGTTTACAATAATAATGTTACAGTAATTTAAATTGAAATAAAACAATGTCCTAAAAATGCTAAATCTTCATCTTCTATCCAATGATCCCTTGATGCTCTTTTGATTTTATCTGCATAGAATAAGAAAAGAAGAAAAAGTCAAAGCAGAGAAAAATAGTTAAAGATAAACAGTCAAAAAGGTTCATCATTAAAGGAAACTGACTGGAATCAGTTAGCCCTCTCTGCAAATCACGGGATTTCTCCCGGTTCACAAAGAAGGATGGAATGCTTGCAATGAAACATGAATGCACAAAGTTGTGATTTTTGCACAAATTCAAAATTCTCAAGCATGCTGCATAATTCAAAACCTGCATAGTTCAAAACAAACAACATATGGAAGTATAAATCCAAAGGCAAACTTAGTTCCAATGTCAAAGCAACTAAGTCAAAAAGCTGCCAAAAGGTGCACAGCTGCCCAAAAGATACCCCCAGATGCCAAAGCATCAAAAAACTGTCACAAAGATGCAGGAAAATATGGAAGCAGTACATAAAATATGCAGAGGCAAAACTACATATGCAAGCAAGTTCCATCTCATCATTTTCAGCCATTTGTTTTTTTCAGAAAAGACAAATGTAAACAATATTAAATGTTTAAAATTTGTCAAGAGAGAGAAAGAGAGAGAAAAGCAGATTATGTTACAGCAGGTTAAAGGCTAAAAAAGGCATGTATCAGAGCTATTCAAAAGGAGACAGAACATATGCAGCAGAGGTGATCACAAAGAGTGAAAGTCTCAAGCCTTGCAAACCTGCCCACAAGTTTGACCAAGAAAATATATCAAACCTGAAGCATTCAAAACCATAGGCGCAAAAAGCACAACACCAAGGCCAAACACAAACTGTCCAAGCCATAACCATTCAAGGCCATAACCTGTGCAAAAACCCTTCACCTGCATTAACAAGACATGAAGCCAAAGCCATAGCCTAAAACAGCTTTCAACATCTTGCAAACCTGTCAAGCCTGCTGGAAAGATACAAACAGCAAAAGTCAAAACTGATATCAAAAACAACCAGTAAGCCATAACCTATCAAGCCAAGCTTTAACCATCAACAAACCTACAGCATAAGCCTGAACCAGTATAAGCTGCCAAACCAAAGCCTTTAAACCTGGATACAAGCATACAGGCCTAAACCACTGTAAGCTTGCATTACAAACATTCCCACCCTGTCAAAAAGCCCAAAAAGCCTTAACATTCAAATCAAAACATCAAAGTATTCACAGGAAACGCAAAGAAACCCTCAGAACATTGTCATCACAGGGCATACAGAAAAGGCATCAAGACAGCCAGAAGAAGAAGAAAAGAAGTATCTCAACCAAGCACAGAAGGGGCAAGCATTTCAAGGCAACATATCTCATAAGCATACAGAAGCCAACAAGAAGAGAGTGAAAGCTAGTCAAAACCAATGTCCCAACAATAGCATATCAGAGGCAAATACTCAAAATCATCAAAGGCTAACATACGAAGTAAACAGAAGCGAGGCAAAGATATAGAAGAGGAAGAAAAGTCATACTAGGTTTTCAGTTTGTTATCATCATCAAACCTAGAGGCAAAGCGAAGATACCAGGTTTCCAAGCTAGTTTCGTCATCACGCGTCACATTCACCTCGCCGTCCAGCCGCCTACGCGCCTCCCAGAACCCTTCCTCCTCCGTCTCCAAGAGGTAGCATATTTTTCTTCCTTTCCCTTTCATACCTCAAACATAAAATCAACACGCTTAAGATCAGAACACGATAAAATGTAAAACATGCAACATATGAAAAGATCAAAACCTTAAGGAAACGGAAGGATGCTTTACCGTCTCTGGGCACCTTTGTGCATATCTGTGGAGAGAAGAGGACCAGATGGTAGCGCTGGTGGCTGGGCAAGGGACGCTGTTCAAGACTTCATGGCAAAGACAAGAAGAGGAATGAACGAAACGAGTGAACGACGCCGCCGCTGCTGTTACAAACCCTAAGCCTTTCCCAAATTGAAAACAAAACCAATGAACCCTAAAAAACATTGTTCCAAGATTTGGGCCTCTCCCCACTCTAACCAGACTAAGCCCAAAACGTGTTCTAATTGGCACCCCCCTTTGGCCTCTAATTCTGATCAAACCCTAATTCCCCCCTTGGCCCATTTATCTTACTAAAATTTGTTTGGATTAATGCATAAAATATTGAAACTTTTTCTTTTTAAAACTTAAAACTTTTTTTTGTGTTTTATTAAAACATTAATATTTGTACATAAAAAAAATATATACTAACATAAAATACATAAAAATTAGAATTATTTAAAACACTTTTTTCTTTCATTTTATTAAAACTTGTTTTGATTTGTACATAAATACATAATTACGTAATTGTTCCTTTAAAGTTAATATTTTTCTTTCCTTAAAATTAAAACTTTTGATTTGTACATAATTACATAATTTTTCCTTTAAAAGTTAATATTTTTCTTTCCTTAAAATTAAAACTTTCGATTTGTACATACTTTACTAAAAGATATAAAAATACAAATTTAAATCAAACATACTTAATAATACATTTAAATTCACATTTCTCAACTTGTAAATAAATTACACTTACACATACACAATACATTTTACATTGACACATTATACATTTGCTTATTTTTGTATATTCGATACATTTACATTTTGCGATTGCAATTCGATTTGGTTGTAATTATTTAAGTCTCATCCCCCTTTGTGAATTTGTACCCCCACTCCCGGATACTATTTGTAATAGCGTAGACTTTAAAATTCCGCAATTTACCGCTTTCGAATTATACCATGATTAGACCTAGGGTTTGCATGTACATAAAATCAAACGCTAGATAATCTAATACAAAGACAAATGCATGAAATCAATACATAATCACACTTGCACCCTCTAGGGTAATCCCACATGTTGCCTTCCAAAATGGGCCATGCTTGCACGTCGAGTTTCTTTGGCAAAACAATTCAAAATGATCATAAAGTCCCTCGATGACGCTTTCGAAAGTTGCCTAAACAGAATGATCATAGTCCCTTCAAGCAAATTGCCAAAGACACTTGGCACCATTGCATTCATGGTCCATACGATGACCCGCGCCTGTCCCGTTAAACATCCTAAACGCAAGATTGTCCACCAAATTCAATGGTGGAACAAAATTGTTAAAAAGGGTTGAAAACATAGAGAAAACCTTTGAGTACAATAGGGGTAGACCAAACTCTTAGTTACTCGAAATCAACTTGCAAAAACACTTGCCTCCTTTTCAAAAACCACACTTCACAAACACTTTCAAAACAAACTTCCAAAAACACTTTGAAACATCTTTTCGAAAAGATACACACCGTTGTATATACTCAAACACGAGTCATTACAATGGTTGCCGAAACAAAGGCGTCTATTTCAAAACATTTTCAAAAACACACACACACACCATTTTTTCAAGAAATCAAAAATCAAGGCAAGTGATCTAAAAACCAAGTAACTAAGAGCCCATGGATAACCATGGATGAAAAGGGTGCTAATACCTTCCCTTTTCATAATCTACCCCCCGAACCCATGAAATATCTCAAAAAGGTTTTTCCTGTGCTTTTTTAACCTTTCCTTTAGGATAAAATAAAAAGTCGGTGGCGACTCTTGCTAAACCGAACAAGTGCGAATACGAACGCAAAACCTAAGTCAGTTCTCCCACCGCATCACAGAACTGGCGACTCTGCTGGGGACAAATTCAAAAGTGGGGTTACCTTAGGGTTTAGATCACCTTTACATTCTTGCTTTGATTGCTTTGATTGCTTTACTTTTTGGGTCCTTGTTTGGGTTTGTTGTAAATCCTACACCCGGATTTGGGGCACCTTCTTAGGTAAATAGCAAAAAAACTGTGAGGGAACTGTGCGGGGTATACCGACACGGTTGAAGCAATAAGCTATGTTAGTGTGACATATTTGTGAGTACCGGTAACCCTTGAGTTCAATCAAGGAGAGTATGGGGCCGCTGAGTGATGTCGCGAAGCACTAACGAACTCTTAGAACCTTACTTGACCATCTTAGCCTTTTTAGGGATAGTGAGACGACCGACTTTGGTGCAGTCCGAAGTTGGTAGATACTCGATACTACACTCATTGAGGGTTGTTTTCTTGGAATATTTTGGTCGCCAGTTAAGTGGCTAAATCAAAACAATGAACACAGAAAACAATCCAATGATATGGAGCTCCTTAGAACCCGGTTTCTATTTTAGGACAGGATGAGCCAACTAACTTCAAGAGGGTACTTACCTACAACCCCATGCAAGCCTAAACCTAAAAGACTTGTGTGCTTTATGTGAATATGATTACCTGTATATACACTCATTTGCTTTTACATGCATGTACATAACATCATGACGTCATACCATGGCATTTTCAATAACCATTTCAAGGATCTCGAGGGTTCTTTTGATGCAGGGTTATGTTGAACTAGACGTCTATCAAGGGGTAAGAGGTTTTCTCCTCTAAACAGATGCCATCAAAGATCAAGTACAACGACTTGAATCAGGGGCTATGACCCACTTGACATGGTGAGCTTGATTCTCGTGGAGAGACATCCACCGGTGCAAAGTTCTCCAATCAAAGATCGAAGTTCAACCTCTAACATTCTCTTGTGTTTACCCCAAGAGATCCTTGAAAACATTGCATATATATCACATATATCATTGCATAACAGGTTTCTCCCATACAGGTCTCCTTATTCTTCCTACTGTTTATTTTAGTAAGATGGATATGGAACAAATAGTGAAAGATCTTCAAGCTCAAAATGCTCAATTCCAACAAATGCTGCTGGCTATGGGTAAAGGGCAAGAAGATCTGACCGCTCTTCTTCTAAAAGACAAGAAGAAGAAGTCCAAGAAGGCAGCCCGCATCCTGAACTTGAGAAGAAGACCTAAGACCCTGGACCTTGCAACTCCATCCAACATAGGGGATAGTCTTGAAGAAGACCACAATGTGGAGATTGATGAAGCTGAAGCTGACTACTCTGAGGAACAATATCCTCCCGCTGATGACAAGTACAAAGAGTTGGAGGATCGCCTCAATGCTATGGAGATCCAACAAATACCTGGCTTAGATCTAGGAGACATGGGTCTGGTTCCTGGATTGGTCATCCCTCCAAAGTTCAAAGTCCTTTCCTTTACTCTGTACGATGGAGTCTCTTACCCTAAGATGCATCTAAAGTCTTATGTTCGCAAGATTCAACCATACACAGCTGATCCAAGGCTTTGGATCCATTTCTTCCAAGAAAGCCTGGTAGGAGCTCAACTCGAGTGGTTCTATCAATTGGAGAGTTCTCGCATCCACACCTGGAAGGACTTAGCTTTTGCTTTCTATGAGCAGTATCAGTATAATGCTGATCTTGCACCAACTCGTGTGCAATTGCAGAGCATGACCATGGGTTCCGACGAGAGCTTCAAGGGATATGCCCAAAAGTGGAGAGATTTGGCTGGCAGGGTGCAACCCCCTTTAACTGACAGAGAGCTGATTGACATCTTCATGGGGACGTTGACTGGGCCTTTCTTTAATCACTTAATTGGAAGCTCCTCAGCCGGGTTCACCGAGCTAATACTGACCGGCGAGAGGGTCGAAGCTGGCATCAAAAGTGGAAAGATCCAAGGAGCTACATCCTCGGATACTCAGATAATTCCCTACAACGGAAAGAAGGAGTCCAATGCCGCAAGCAGTCAAAAGGGTCGTCATGACCAACATGTAGGGGCAATCCTGATCTCTAATCCTACACCTACTCAGCAAAGGCAGGGGCATCAGCGCAAGGGAGTCGCACCTAAGAGGAAGTTCACCAACATCAACATGCCACTGTCTCAAGCACTGCAACACTTGTTGAAAAGGGATCTGATTACATTGAGGGCTCCTCTCTGGAACCCAAATACTTTTGCTCCTACCTATCATCCCAATAAAAGGTGTGCATACCATTCTGACAGTCCGGACACGACACTGACAACTGTTGGCCTCTGAAGAACAAGATCCAAGACATGATCGATGCCAAGGAGATTGAGTTTGGTCCTCCAGAGGCCCTAGCATGATCACTTCTCCCATGCCAGCTCATTAAGATTGTGTTTGTTTCATTTTGAACTTTCAAAGTTGTAATCTTTTGTTATTCAAACAATTTTCTTCTAATGTCAAACTCTGTTTCATTAATGCATTGCATATGTTTGTCTTGAATTCATCCATTCGTTTTCACTACTCTTATGCTTTCTTTATGATATTTAACTCTTGATAAAAAGCTGCAAGCCTTTAGAGGGAGGATGACGAAACAATACCATAATCTCATACAGTATGCTTTTGAACAGACCTTGCTGATGATGTACAGGCATTTCTTTCAATTCCCAAACACTGGAGTTATAAGGAAGATAATCCCTAGTCAACCCCTTCGAGCTAAAGAAGTAGGAGTTTTCTGTTCTAAACAATCAAAACCTTTGATATAAACCTGGGGCAGGGTAGTATCTCAGTTAATTCAAAAGAAAATGTGCATTGAAGTCGCAAACTCTCAGTTCGTAACACAACGAACGACGTCAAAAAAGAAAAAGCATTCCCTTGGAATCAAAAGACAGTGATGGTTCCCTATCATATAGGCAGTCAATCTCTCAAAGGAGAAAATCCCACCAAGCCAAAACCTGTAAAGGAGGCTTAAGAAATCTAGGGCATCCTGCTGACTGCGATCTCAAAAACGGGAACAGTCAGGCAAAAGTTAGGGATAACAAATCAAAATCAAAATAGAGAGGTCATTACAAATCCTCAACAACATGAAAAATATTGCAAAAGAAAAAGGAGATGATGACTGTCTCCCAAATTCAATTGGTGAACCATCACCCAAAAGGTCGTTCCAAACTCAAAACAGAGTGCGACGCACAATTAACTGAGCTTAGGTGTGAAGAACATCACGAAGAGTGAGTGGGTACAACTATACTTTTAGCCTTTATCCTTTGTTTCTTAAACCGTGAACCAAGCCACGTTACAACCCTTCAAAAGACCTAATTGAAGCATGGGTTAGTTCGAAAGCATACTGTTGTACCCCAAAATTTGCCCTCCCATATTCTTCAAGATTTGACAAGATAATGGTTCAAAATCTCTCAAGGGTTGCACAGTCCAATTGCCTCCTAACACAGTCAAAATTAGGGTTTTGGTTCTTGCAAAGAAATTGAGGTTTCCAAGGGTCCAATCAAGTCCAACATGCCTATATACATTGTCAAGTATCCCTATGTCAAGTTTCAAGACTCACAGCATCAAATTGCACAGTCAAAAACACTAAATGCTTCACAGTCAACTGCAGGGGCAAAATGGTCATTTGACAGTCAAGAGTCAAATTTTTTGGTCAACATCTTATTTTGAAGCCACAATCATCATTTGACCAATTCTTGATCATGATTCTCAAAGCATGGCTTAAAAAGTCCCAAGATGCAAAAGTTTCTATTTTTGGACAGTTGGAAAAGTCAACTGCAAATTGACCAAGGCATAACTTCTTCATGGTTTATCAGAAAAATTCCATCCAAAGCTCATTTTGAAGAGAATGACATTTCCTACAACTCATCTTCACACTCCAAGTCCAATAAATGCTCTCACAAAAAGTCATCAATTTCAACATTATAGGTCATTTTCAAAAGTCAACAAAAAGGCATTATAAGTCAAAGACCCTAACTTGAGATTGGTAAATCAAAATGACATGGGACCAAAGGCATTTGTTAGAGGACTTCAAGACCTTTCCAAAATGTCCAAGAACATGTTCATAACTTCAAAATTGAGCAAGATATGCATTGGAGAAGTTGGGAAATTTTTGGGAATTTTCAAAAGTCAATTATGCCTAAAACACTTCAAAATTGCTAATGGGCCTCAATTTCTTTCTTGAATCATTACCCAAAGCCTATGCACGACCCATTGAGCTTAAAATGATTTATTTTCGTATTTTTAATTAAATAATTGAATTTTTATTCTTATTAATTCATTTAATTAGTTTTAATTGTAGAAAAATATCAAATAATGCTTTTCAAATCTTTTTGTGCAGCAAATCATACTAGGGCAAGCTGGCAAGTCGTTTCACATTCAAAAAGGAAAGATTTTCCATGATTGGCAAGGGTTTCCATGAAAAAAAGATTGAAAAAGATATGATGAAAATCAAAGATTTAAAACATTAATTCATGGACTTATGGGCTTGTTTTTTGACCTAAATTTGTTCACATACAAAGGCTAAACTCAACCCTATTCCACAGGACACGAAAAAGCTGCTAAAGCCATAGAACAAAGTTGCAACTTTTCATCAAAAACTTGGAAACTGATTTCGTATTTGCAGGGCGATTCAAGACCTAAAAGCTTTTCCATTGCATTACTGACGTTGCTAGGAGTCTATTGCAATCAAGAACAAGTCCCCATACTCCAAGAATCGGTAGAACAGAATCACGCTTGTCACAAAAATGTCCATAATCGATTTTTAATTTTCACGCATCATTCATGTGTTTTGATTATTGATTTATGCTACTGACATCTTTCTGAAGCGATTGGTAACATTTAATTGGACTAACACTGCCTGTAGCCAAATCCACCATTGATGAAACCTAGGGTTTCAGAAGCTTCAAAATAGGGATTTCCTTGTATGGAAAAATTGGACCTTGAGACCTATGTAGTTGAATTCAAGAGCTCTATACGAATTGAATGATGACCTCGCGCTCAATTTATGTTAACGCATCTTCTATTCGCTATTTTTCGTGGATATGCTTAGTGGGGGTTTAAAACCCCCGCTACTTGTTTGGCAAGGGACACGCTTGGTAAACGCTGGGACCTGGGTTCGATTCCCAGGTCCCCCACATATTGCATAATTTTTGTTTCAATGTATTCACATGCAGCACCTTCTCAATGGTTCACCATACGTCCTCATACATTGGCTTGCCAGATGGCCTTGACCCACAATCTGAAGGCCACTAAAGGAGGTCTATCATGTACCTCAGTCAACCAAGGCACACACAAGCGTGGAAAGTCAAACAAGGCTCTATGCTAATGGGCCAGATTGCTTCAATTTACCTCCATTTGGGCCTGAAACCCCCCTTGGTTTGCTTCTTTCAATTCTAATTCTTTTTTTAAATTGTTTTAATTGTATTGTTTTTCACCATAAAATAATTTTTCATAATAAAAAAATCAGAAACCAAAAAATGTTTTATATTTAATTATTATTAATTTCACCATTAAAATATTTTTGTAAATAAACTCTAAACAATTAATCTAGTTAATTTAGGTTTAAATTTTAACCCTTTTCCTTAATAAATAAAAAAATATGTAGAATTAGGTTTTTGACATTTTCATCTTTTTCTTAATTAAATTATTTTCGTCATTATTTATTTATTATTGTTAATTACTATTTATTTTTGTAAATAAACATGTAATTTAATTAACTAGTAAATTAGGTTAAAATTAATATTTTCTTAAATAATTAAAATAACTTAGAATTAGGGTTTCTCTTGATTTTAATTTTCTTTATTTCATAAATACAAAAAAAAACATAAAAAACAATTTCTTTTCTTTCTTTAAATAATTGTTAGACTTTAATTTCGTTTAATTTCAAGCAAAGGGTCAAAACCCTCGGACGTTCAATTTTAATTTCTATTTCGCGCATTATTTTCTTTTGAATATTATGTAACTGCTCAAGGATTGTAATAGTAATTAGGTTTACCGCATTTATTTACTTTCCGCACTTTTATCAAAAAACGGGTCTTTGTACTTTGGCGATGTATAGACCCGCGCCTTGTAATAGCGTAGGATTTATCTTTCCGCATTTAAATTTCCGCACTCTTAAATTCTAAATTGCATGAAAGAATGTATGGTTAATTAAAAACAAGCGTAGCTCACAATGCCATGATCAAAGATAAACTTAACATGAAAACAACACACAAATACACACACCACTTCTAGGGTACGCCTCACCTGTTGCCTTCGAAACGTGGTCGTCAAGTATAGGACGTTTTAGTAAGTCCTTATGTCCATGATCCAGTTGCCTCGGAATAGTTGCCTCGGAACAGTTGCCTCGGAATAGTTGCCTCGAAACGGTTGCCTCGGATTAAAAAGGGATAAAGGACATAAGGGTAGCTTCTAAGGTGTCCTACTGTTGCTTCGGTGACCACACTGTCCCTAAACTCGAATTGACCCAAACACCTCCGACGGTGGTGCTACCTACCTCTCAATGGTGGGATGGCACTACCTAAAGGACTTCTACACAGCCTAATTCCTTAGGGTAGGTAGATGACTCATAGATACTTGCTCTCTTCTCTAAAAAACAAAAACCTTTTCACACCGACACTTTCTAAAAGCTTTCAAAACAATTTTTCAAACACTCTTGAGGACAGATACAAGAGTTATTCAGAAATCTTTAAACGAAACTTTTTCAAACCCACTCACACTTTGAAAAGAAAACAAACATTTTGAAAACACAATGAGAAAGTATCTAAGAGCCCATGGATAACCATGGATAGAAAGGGTGCTAACACCTTCCCTTTCTATAAATCTACCTCCCGAACCGAGAAACGATCTCATAAGGAATTTTGTTGTGCTTTTGTCCTGTCCATGTTGGAGAAAATAAAAGACCGTGGCGACTCTTGCTTCCGCGAAATTTCGCGAACCAGCGTTAAACAGTCAGTTCTAAATCCATTGATCACAGAACTGGAGACTCTGCTGGGGATATCTTAAAGTGAGGTGTACCTTAGGATAGCTCATACTGGTGTTTTCAATTGTCTGAATTGTTTGCTTTATTATTGTGGGTACTGTTTTGGGAGTTCTATAGATCCTAACCCGGATCTGGGGGATACCTTCTTAGAAAGTAGCAACAAGACTGTGAGGGAACTGTGCGGGGTATACCGACACGGTTGAAGCAGTCTGCTACGTTGATGTGGCACTTTGGTGAGTACCGGTAACCCTTGAGTCCAGTCAAGGAGAGTATGGGGCCGCCGCGTGGTGTCGTGAAGCATCAACTGACCTTAGGAACCTTAATTGAACCATCTTGGCCTCTTTAGGGTAGTGAGATAACTGACTTTGGTGCAATCCGAGGTTGGTTGATACTCGATACTACACTCAGTTGAGGGTTATTTTCTTGGAATATTTCGGTCGCCAGTTCAGTGGCTAAATCGAAACGATGAACACAGAAAACAATTCAATGATATTGGGACCCTTAGAACCCGGTTACTTCTGATAGGACAGGTTTTGAGCCCACCAACCTCAAGAGGGTAATACCTAGACCCCATGTTGGCCTGAACTCTAAGGGCTGTCTTGTGTGACTTGTGTGCCTTACCATGTTTGCTTTTTGTGAATACTTGTGGTGTGTTTAATCATAGCATCATAACACCATACAACATCATATGCATTGACTAACCGTTTCAGGGGTTCGAATCTTCATCTTTGTTCTTGTTTTATAGGACATGGAAACTATCCGCAGAAAGACAATTCAGATCAGCCTTGTAAGGATCCCTCCTCAGCTTAAGGAACTTATATCCAGGATTCCCGAGAGCTCTTCTTTCAGTGAGAAGCATGGAAGACTCATCAGTTTGGTCAACACCAACATTGAGGAAGATATGATAAAGGTCCTCTTCCAGTTCTTTGACCCTCTGCATCACTACTTTACTTTCCTGGATTATCAACTGGTGCCTACATTGGAAGAGTTCTCCCGGCTTCTGAAGATCCCTATCCTTAGTCAACTACCCTACAACGGTACGGAAAGGGAACCCAAACTTGAAGAGATTGCTAAAGCATTACGCCTACAACCATCTGACATCAAGGGACATTGGGAAGTTAGAAGTGGTATCAAAGGGTTCTTGGCAAGATTCCTGTTTGAGAAGGCCCAAGAATGTTGGAATTCCCTTGACCTACAAGCTTTTGAAGAAGTTGTGGCTCTCCTTGTCTATGGATTGGTGTTGTTCCCGAATCCCGATCAGCTTATAGATATCGGTGCTGTCCATATCTTCATGTCCAGGAATCCTATACCTACGTTGCTTGGGGACATCCTTCACTCATGTTACACTCGAACCATGAGAAAGAGAGGTGTTCTTATGTGTTGCACTCCTCTCTTGGGAAGGTGGTTTATTTCGCACCTTCCACAATCAGTTTTGAAGAATGAGCGGGGTTTGAGATGGTCATAGCGATTGATGACTCTTACACATGCAGATATACATTGGTGTTCTCGGTCCAGAGAGGATGTCACTATCATTGATCGTTGCGGGGAGTTTCCTAATGTTCCTTTACTTGGAATCAGAGGAGGTATTACTTACAACCCGTGTCTGGCCTGGAGACAGTTTGGTTATGCTCGGAGGGATGGCCCTCATGACATGTTAATTCCTGACATAGTTTTTGACTTCGACAACGATGCACAAGGACTTCGCCAGAGATTTATCAGAGCTTGGAGGATGCCCAGCAAGGTAGACAGCAAGACACTGGGGCATAGGAACTCCATCCCGTTGGAGCCTTATCTCAAGTGGGTACGAGCCCGTTCCCAGAAGTTAGTGATGCCATATCCTCATGTTCTCCCTGTGATCAAAGAGCCAGTTTTGGAAGGAGAGGTGCCCTACACCATTCAACATCCTAACATGCCTACATCCTGGGAAGAAATGCAGAAGACCTGGATCCAGCTTAAGAAAGAACGGAATTCTCTTGAGTCCAGTCTACATGCTAGTGAGAAGAAGGTCTTGGAGCTCACCCGCCTACTGCACGAGGAAAAGACTCTCAACACTTACATTGCTCCAAAGAGGATGCGCAGTGTCTTTTGGGATTGATTCACTTTTGTAATGTTTGCCCACGAGGATTTGATGTACTGAACAATTATTTCTTAATGATAATGTGTGTTCCTTTTTGTCTACAACAAATTTGAACTTTCGAACCCTTGAATGCATTGCATAAACAGTATATCATGCATCATGTGCATAGCAGGTACTCTTCTTTTCAGGTTGCTTAATGTTCTTCGCTGTTTATTTCAGCAATCTCATCATGAATCCTGAATCATCTACTGAGCAATCTGTGATACGGTGGGAGAACTGACTATGGTTTTGCGTTTGTTTTCGCAAATGTTTCGGTTGAGCAAGAGTCGCCACCGACTTTTTATTTTATCCTAAGGAAAGGTTTAAAAGCACAGCAAAAACCTTTGAGATTTTTCTTGGGTTCGGGGAGTAGATTATAGAAAGGGAAGGTATTAGCACCCTTTCTATCCATGGTTATCCATGGGCTCTTAGGTACTTGCTTAGATCAACTTGCCTTGGTTTTCAATTGTTTGAAATGGTGCTTGGTGTGTGGTTTTGAAAATGTTTTGAAAAAGATGCCTTGTATAGGCTACCCTTGTAACAATTCTTTACTCGAATGTTTTACAAAAGGTGTTTGTCTTTTTGAAAAGATGTTCCAAGGTTTTTTTTGTTTTGAAAGTGTTTGTGAAGTGTGGTTTGAAAATAGGCAAGTGTTTTGTTTTTCAAGTTGACAAGTACTTAAGAGCTATCTACCCTAAAGTTCTCAAAGATTTTTGTTATGTTTTAACCCTTTTGACAATTTTGTTCCACCATTGCATTGGATGGACAATCTTGTATTAGGAGGTGAAAGGGACGGGCGCGGGTCATCGTTTAGACCATAATTGCAATAGTGCTAAGTATCTTTGGGAAATTTCTCTTTGAAAGGGACTTGATCATTTTAGGCAACTTTTCGAAAGCGTCATCGAGGGACTATGATCATTTGATTGTTTGTTTTACCCAAAGAAACCTAACATGCAATATGGCCTATTTATTTGAAGGCAACAAGTGGAATACCCTAGGGGTGCAAGTGTGATATGTGTTGTCCATTTTCATGCTTGTTTATCTTGAAATTAGGTCAAGCTATTTTTGTTCGTTTTATTTGCATACAAACCCTAATTCTAGCATGGTATATTTAGAAAGCGTTTAAAGTGCGAAAAGTAAAATTCCTACACTATTACAACACAATATGGGAAGGGGGGGTACAAATGTTCAAATGGGGGGATATTTAGACAAGGAAATTAAACCTAGATATTACATCAATTTTGGGAATATTTACAAGATAATTGATTGCATAAATTAAATAGAAAATAAAATAAAGATGCAAAATGCAAAAAAAGGTTTTTATATGTATGAAAAAAAGTATTATTTATGTCAAATAAATAAAAATAAAAAAAGTATTATTTTTGGAGTTTTTGTATTTTAAGGGTGAAACCCTAATTTTTATTAAGTAATATATATATTATTTAATTTATACAAGTATTTATTTATTATGTACAAAAATAAAATAAAAATGAAATATATTTATAAAAAGTATTTTTTTTTATGTTAAATAATAATAAAATAAAAATGTATGTATTTTGGTATTTTTTGCCCTAAGTATATTAATATATATAAATATCCTTATTATTTACTAAATAAATATTATATATACAAAAATAATAACATTTAATATTTATAAAAAAAAGTATATTTTGTATAAAATATTTTCAAAAGAAAAAATGAAACAAAAATCAGAAATAAAGTATATTTGCATTATTTTTCCTATCTATTCAAAATAATATATATATATATATATATATATATATATATATATATATATATATATATATATATATATATATATATATATATATATATATATATATATATATATATATATATATATATATATATATATATATATATATATTTATGTACAAATGTCCATATAAACAAATAAATACTTAAAAAAATATAAAAATGGTGTAAAAAATATTTTTCATGTTTTTAATATTATTAGCAAAAATAAATAAGTCAAAATGAAAAAAGAAAAGTCAAAAAAATCATGAGAATAAACATAATGGGCTCAGGGGGTATGAAACCAAAAATGTGGTGTGAAAAGAAAATCAGAAGCAAGCCCAGCCCATGAAGCTTCTTCTTCAACCTCTGAACAAAAACGTTCAAAAAACGCGCGTCTGTACTTCCAATTCAAACACCTGGATTCTTTGATCTTTTGCACAAACTTCCAACATAAGAAATGTTAAGCATTGAATCACGATTCTAAATATATAAAAAACTCATCCTAACTCTCAGAAATGAGAGAGAATTTTGACATTCCCAAATCCTGACCTAAGTTTTCTGCCATATTCAAACCTTAAATTCTCACAGCTCAAGCAAAATAAATGAAAAGTAAAAGCATGTACAGATTCAGGGGCATGAGTAGAACACTTCTTATTCACAAACTTAGAGTTAATGATGCCTAGACTAAGAGTTAGAAATTCAAGAAAATACCTGTTCAGTTGAAGTTCTATCTGGCAATGGGGGAGCTTTCAGAGCAAGATGATGATTTGTACAGCTTGCCTGAAGTGTGGTGATGCTATTCCATTGCTTACTTTGCCTTGAGACACCTTGAATCGAGCTATGGACCTTCAACTGCAAAATAAGAAAGTGAAAATGGTGGAACTGGTTAGAGGAATTACAGGTTGTGTTTTAGGTTTTGGTTAGCTTGCGTTGATGCTAGGGAATGTGTTTGATGAGCTTTGGGCAAGAAAACATGCAAGGGATGAGAGTTGGCACTCAAACTGCAGTGAGAACTCTGTTTGAGCAGTTTGAGGGTGGTTCTGAGTTTGTGGAGGTATTGGAGGTATTGGATTCGTGTGCTAGCTTAGTTAGGAAGATTAGAAAGTGTCTACAATATTTGCTTAAGGTTTCTAATGCTGAGATCAAAGTTATGTTGTGAAATGCCAAGTTTCTTAACACTTAAGCAAGCAAAGCCAAGTTGATGTTCTAGGCAAGTAGAGGCCCCCTAAACATGCTGCTAACCTTGTCTTAATCAAAGTGTTTTGCTCATAATCTTGTTCCAATTGGATTTGATATGTACCTCTTGGATTTGCATTATGACATAAAGCTTGCTTTTGCAAAAATGGCCATTTTGCTTTTTCCATAAATGGCTTAATTCAAAATGTAATGCATAAACTCATGAAACAAAGCCTTAGCACAATGAACATGCATTAAATTATTGAGTTTTGGATGGTTTAAGGGCCTGTAATGTAGCATAAACCAAGCTGACTTGAAGATGGCATAAGTTATGAACATGTACATGACCAATTCAAAAGTGAGTTTTTGCCATATTGCAAAATTTGAATCTCTCAAGTTATGAGGTTTTTTGATGAGTTCTTGGACATTTTGGAAAGCTTGGAATGTGTACTACAATCCATATTTGAAATGCAAATTGAAATTCCAAGTGGAAGTGTATGGAAAATGGCCTTGAAGTTAGGTAGAAAACCTTGCCAAAATAGGTTAAAATTTCACTAAGTTAATAATGGTTTAGTACCCTTATTCCAAAAATTGTAACTTGAGATACAAGCCTCATTTGGGAAAACTTTGTGAATCAAAGTTGTAGATTATGCAACAAGCTACAACTTTCATGTTTTGACTTTTGCTTGAATCCAAATGAATCTTGGTGAGAAAGTGGGGCAAAGTTGGGGAAAAATTAGGGTTTTTTCATAACTTAGAAAAATTCTAAGTTATGAAAAATTCTCATTTCAAACCCTAATTTGCAATTTTTGATTTCTTGGTGAAAAAGTTTCATGATTTGGCATGTTTTGATGAAAAAGGAATCTTGACTCTTGATTTTGACCAAAAAGTCAAAGTTTGACTTTTCAGTATACAGTCAAAATTGATCAATTGACTGGGAAATTCAACTGTCAATCTTGTGTACTTGGGATCCTTTGAACTTGTTGAGCATGTCAAGATAATTCCATGGGGTCCTTGAGTCCATATGTGAGCTTGGTTTGCCATTGGTTGGGTCAAACAGTCAAAAATTGCCTTTGTGCAGTCAAAACCCTAAAAATGACCATTTTGCCCTTTTGGTGATTTGATCAAATTTCTCGTGGAATTGTGATCCAAACTTAATCAAATGGTTCATATGAGTTCATAATGTTGATGTGGGTCAATTTTCATGAGATTTGACTGTCAATTGGTCACAGTTGACTTTTTCCCCAATACAGCTGATTTCTAGGTCAACTGTCCAATTGACTGGGCAAAACTTGGAATCAAGACTTGAAACTTGATATGGATAAACTTGGGAGTCCAATATGAAGCAAGAAGGTCATCTTAGGCATTTTAGGTCAAAACATCTTTGTGCAAACACAAACCCTAATTTGGGTCAACAGTGCAAGGAGAAGTCTTGAGCAGATGAAACCCTAACTGGATCTTGATCTTCAAGAGCCTTGTGATGAGAAATGTTGAGAGAATGGGAGGGCAAATTTTGGGGTACAACACAATCCATCAAGGCCCTCCAGGCTCAGAACGCCCAGTTCCAAGAGCTGATCATGAATTTAGCCCAAGGTCAAGAGGAATTGAAGGCTCTGCTGGTCAAGAAGAAGAAGAAGAGAACTGTACTATTCAACACTGGCCGAAGGTTTGGTAACACACTGCAGAATGAGGTTGATCAAGCTGGTTCTTCTGTGGGAAAAGGCAGTCCCCAAGGGGGAAGAGTTCCTAGTCCGGTGGTCTCTGACAACGAGACTGATTTCAATAAGGAACAGTATCCTCCAGCTGAAGACAAGTACAAGCAGTTAGAGGATCGTCTGAATGCCATGGAAATTCAACAAGTGCCTGGGTTGGATTTTGGAGACTTGGGTCTGTCTTCTGGTGTGGTAATCCCACACAAGTTCAAAGCACCATCTTTCGCAAAGTATGACGGGGCGTCCTGCCCTAAGCTACATCTCAGATCTTATGTGCGGAAGATCCAACCATATATTGTGGACAAGAACTTGTGGATCCATTTCTTCCAGGAGAGTCTTTCAGGGACTCATCTCGAATGGTTCTATCAGCTGGATGGAACCAAGGTTCGTAACTGGGAGGAATTGGCCACTGCTTTTTACAAGCAGTATCAGTATAATGCCGACCTCGCTCCTACACGTACCCAACTCCAGGGTATGTCGCTAGGATCGGGAGAAGGTTTTAAAGAGTATGCGCAGAAGTGGAGGGACCTGGCTGGCAGGGTGCAGCCACCATTAACCGACCGTGAACTAGTGGACATGTTCTTGGGGACCCTATCTGGGCCGTTCTTCAATCATCTCATTGGCAATTCATCTGCAGGGTTCACAGACCTCATTCTGACTGGGGAAAGGATAGAGGCTGGTATGAAATCAGGGAAGATACAGAAAGGTGCGTCCTCAAGTTCTGAGAAGAAGCCTTTCAAGAAGGAAGCCAGTGCTGTGTATGGGCCTAGAAGGTAAAATAAACCAGAACGCCGCCAAGTTGTCAACGCGGTGGTAATTGCAAAACCTGCTGCCGCTCCTCGGCAACCTAACCAACTAAGGGGTGAGAGACCCAGAAGGGAATATACTCGGCTTAGTATGACCTTGTCGCAGATCTTGCCGCAACTGCTATCGACCAACTTGGTAACCGTCAGAGAAGCTCCGAAGGTGGTAAACACAACCTCTCCGAAGTATAATCCCAACGCTCGCTGCGCTTATCACTCTGATAGCCCGGGGCATTCTACTGATGATTGTTGGGCCCTAAGAAATAAGGTCCAAGACCTTATTGATGCCAAGGAAGTACAGTTCGAGGCACCCGAGAAGCCTAATCTGGTAACAGCTCCCCTACCTGACCATGGGGTGAATGCTATCAGGGATGGTGACGAAGTGGAAGAATCTGAGTTCAACAGCTGGATCTGCCCGACGACCGACGGTGGACTGAACAATTGGACTGCAAAAGACTACATACCTGTTACTTTTGTTACGCAGTAATGAATTCCTTTGTTTTTAATTTGTAATGAACAATAAATTGAAACTTTATGGCCCGGTGTCTTACCCGGGGCACCGTGGCTTCATTTGTGAGGGCTTATTACTTGTCATTTCCATATATCATGAATAAAAGCATTGGACGTTTTTCGCATTTCAAATCTTGTGCTCCCTTTCTTTCTTTCTTTATATATGGCAAAACAGCTATATTTACACACACTCACTCATACAGGTTTCAATCCACTCTGGATCTCACTGGTAACGACTCTGTTACTGCCAGTTATGACTTCGAAAATCCGATCAACTTAGTCGAAGACGAAGGTGAAGATTATTGTGACGTGCCTGGTGAGCTTGCGAGACTGTTACTCCAGGAAGAGAGGGTCATTCAGCCACATGACGAGCCAGTGGAAACGGTAAATCTGGGTACTGAGACAGACAGAAGGGAAGTTAAGATTGGTGTTAATCTGGAGCTCAGCGTAAAACAACGGTTGATTCAGATGTTGCACGATTATATGGAGATCTTTGCCTGGTCCTACGAAGACATGCCTGGGTTGGATACCGACATTGTAGTCCATCACTTGCCTACCAAGGAAGACTGCCCTCCGGTTAAACAAAATATCCTCCGTATGCGTCCAGAGATGTCCGAGAAGATCAAAGCCGAGTTTATGAAGCAATTTGATGCTGGGTTTCTAGCAGTGACTTCTTACCTTCAGTGGGTTGCCTATGTGGTTCCGGTGCCAAAGAAAGATGGCAAGGTCCGAATGTGTGTTGATTACAGGGATCTGAACAGGGCGAGCCCCAAGGATGACTTCCCCCTGCCTCACATTGACGTTCTGGTTGACAATACTGCCCAGCATAAGGTGTTCTCCTTCATGGACGGCTTTTCAGGTTATAATCAGATCAAGATGGCTCCTGAAGATATGGAAAAGACTACCTTTGTTACTCAGTGGGGTACCTTTTGCTACAAGGTCATGCCCTTCGGGTTGAAAAATGCTGGGGCAACCTACCAACGTGCCATGGTTGCTTTATTTCATGACATGATCCATCATGAGATAGAAGTATACGTTGACGACATGATTGCAAGGTCCCAAACTGAGGAGGAACACCTTGATCATCTGCAGAAATTGTTTGACCGTATGAAGTTGTACAAACTAAGATTAAACCCGAACAAGTGCACATTTGGGGTAAGATCTGGGAAGTTGCTAGGCTTCGTCGTGAGTGACAAGGGTATTCAAGTGGACCCTGCCAAGGTTAAAGCCATAGAAGAGATGCCAGTTCCCAAGACAGAGAAAGAAGTCAGAGGCTTCCTAGGACGATTGAATTACATTGCCCGGTTCATCTCGCACCTAACTGCTACTTGTGAACCAATCTTCAAGCTGCTGAAGAAGGATCAGGTAGTACGTTGGAATGATGAATGTCAGGCCGCTTTCGATAGAATCAAAGAGTATCTCCAAGAACCACCCATCCTTATGCCACCGGTTGAAGGGAGACCTCTAATACTATACCTGACAGTACTTGACAACTCAATGGGGTGTGTGCTGGGGCAGCATGACGAGTCTGGCCGAAAAGAGCACACCATTTATTACCTTAGCAAAAAGTTTACCGACTGTGAGACCCGATACTCACTGCTCGAGAAAACTTATTGCGCTTTGGTATGGGCTGCTCGCCGGCTGAGACAGTATATGCTGACTCACACTACTCTGTTGATTTCAAAAATGGATCCAATAAAGTACATCTTCGAAAAGCCTGCTCTGTCCGGAAGAATAGCAAGATGGCAGATGATCTTGACAGAATACGACATCCAGTACACAACTCAGAAAGCTATCAAAGGAAGTGTATTGGCAGACCACTTGGCACACCAGGCAGTAGATGACTACCAGTCAATGAACTTTGAATTTCCTGACGAGAGCATCATGGTAGTAACTGATTGTGAAGTACCTGGACCGGATGAAGGACCTGAGGAAGGATCCCGATGGTCTATGCACTTTGAAGGAGCCTCAAATGCTTTGGGTAACGGTATCAGTGCTATGATCATATCCCCACAAGGCACTCATACTCCACTTACTGCCCGGCTATGTTTCAACTGCACCAACAACATGGCGGAGTATGAGGCATGCATCATGGGTCTTCAAGCTGCGATTGACTTAAGGATCAAGTTTCTGGGTGTCTTCGGAGATTCTGCTCTCGTGATCAATCAGATCAAAGGCGAGTGGGATACGAAACACCCAAACCTTATTCCTTATAAAGAATGTGTGTTGACATTGATCCCCCATTTCACAGAGATAACTTTTGAACACTTCCCGAGAGAGGAGAATCAGTTGGCGGACGCGTTGGCTACGATGTCTTCCATGTTCAAAGTAAAATGGGACAATGAGGCTCCCCGGATCATTATCTGGAAATTGGACGAACCCGCATATTGCTGTGATCTTGAGGCTGAGATAGTAACTGAAAAACCCTAGTATCATGAGGTGAAAAGGTACTTGGAAGCTCAGGAATACCCCGAGGGTGCATCCATCAATGACAAAAAGTTTCTGAGAAGATTCGCAGCGAAGTTCTTCCTTAGCAACGACATTCTATACAAGCGAAACCATGATTCAACCTTACTGCGTTGTGTGGATAAGACTGAAGCAGAAAGGATCATGGCAGAGCTGCATGAAGGTACATTTGGAACACATTCCAGTGGACATACCATGGCTAAGAAAATCCTTCGGGCAGGATACTTCTGGTCCACAATGGAAGCTGACTGTTACCAACATTCTCGGACATGTCATAAGTGCCAGATTTATGCAGATAAGGTGCACGTTCCTCCAGTTCCTCTGAATGTCTTGATAGCACCTTGGCCTTTTGCAATGTGGGGCATTGATATGATCGGCGAGATTAAACCTACGGCATCCAACGGGCATCGCTTCATCCTGGTAGCGATCGATTACTTTATGAAGTGGGTTGAAGCAGCTTCCTACGCTACAGTAACCAAGAATGTCGTGGCACGGTTCATTCGACACAACCTGATCTGCCGATACGGCGTCCCGGAAAGGATCATTACGGACAATGGTACCAATCTTAATAACAAGATGATCACTGAGCTCTGCGAGCAATTCAAGATACAACACCACAACTCTTCTCCCTACCGACCGAAGATGAATGGGGCTGTAGAAGCAGCTAATAAGAATATCAAAAAGATTGTGCAGAAGATGACAGTGACCTATAAAGATTGGCACGGGATGTTACCATTTTCTCTGCACGGGTACCGTACCTCAGCAAGAACGTCAACCGGGGCAACTCCCTTTTCCTTGGTCTATGGCATGGAGGCAGTCTTGCCTATTGAAGTCCAGATACCCTCTCTCCGGATAATGAAGGATGCAGATCTGAGCGAAGATGACTGGATCCAGACTCGACTTGACCAATTAAACTTAATTGATGAAAAGAGACTCACTGCTATATGTCATGGTCAAACGTACCAAAAACGGATGATCAGGGCATTTAACAAGAAAGTCAGACCACAAGAGTATCAAGTTGGGGACCTGGTAATCAAGCGCATCATTCTTCCTCAAAGTGATCCCAGGGGCAAGTGGACCCCCACATATGAAGGGCCATTTGTGGTTAAGCATGTCTTCTCAGGAGGAGCCATGATTCTAACCACCATGGATGGTGACGACCTTCCTCACCCCGCCAATGCAGACATAGTAAAAAGATACTACGCATGATAAAAATACCTGCTAGGTTGACATACCTAGGCAAAAATTAGGGCTTCCCGGCGAACCAAAAGGGTTCGGGAAAAAATAAGGGATGAAATGAAAAAATCTGTACACCCGGCAAGTCGAAAACCTGAAAAGGCGGCTTGGGCAAAAATGGGTATCCCGGTGGACTGAAAACCCGCAAGGGCGGTCCAGGAAAAAGTTAGGGATAAAGTGTAATACTATGTCTCATTGGATCACCTTGCATCCAGAATCCGGTATCAACCACCAAGTTCAGACGGCATCGATCAATCAGCTTCATCTTCAACTGAGCAGCCAAGTGATGAGACGCTCGAAGATATAAAGGCGGTAGCAGAGTTGGAACCCAGTGGGATTGTTCTTTTCACATAGCTGTTTTGTTTTCCCTTTTCACAAAATTGATTAAACTCTGTTGTTCGGCGGCGTTCTCTTACTAGGACATCAGCCTCTTGTACATAAACGCCTATTTACAGGCAAATTCAAAAATCAATACAAATTCACTTTTCAGACAAATTGCCAATTGTTTTTCCTTTTTCTGTTTTGTTTTGCGAAGAACGTCCAACGTTCAATTGTGATATATGCATTTGACACTAATTGCTAACTCATAAATATTTGCATACGAAATAAAGGATTAATTACAGGTAACATCAGAAACAGGGGAAATAATGAGTTGTCTAAGCAATCTAATGGCTCTGTCCACCAAGGTACCAAGTTAAGATTGGCTGAAGAATGTAACCAAGATATCTTAATTCCCCAGAGAGTGAGCCAAGATTCAACAATTCTCTCCCAAGCAGTTGGTCTCCAATCAGCCCTAAAAGGCACAGTATCTCCTAGCAAGTCAGCAACACTCTCCCCGAGCAGAGTTATCCTCAGTCAGCCTTAAGGAAATTGGGTTATCCCCAGTAGATCTCAACATTCCCCAACGGAGTACACGGACATTCCTAACAAGCATCCCCGGCAATCTTGATCTAAGATTGTTCCCCGGCGGAATACCGAACATCAAGTGGAGCCACTTCCCTAGTGCAATCTCAAAAGTCTCCCCAGGAAAGTTGAATCCATCTCCCCAGCCGGAAGCTTATCCCCAGTAGATCCTGGAAGCTTACCCCCTGCAGAGCATGAACGCTCCCCCGGCTTTATTCAAAGGTTATTTCCCCACCGGGATATAACTGGGTTATCCTCGGCCAATTGCCACGGAAAGATCGTCCCCGTCAAAGTCTTCCTACCCCCAGCGGAGTTCATCTTCCAACAAAACTTATCAATGGTATCCCCAGCGGAGTTATCATCAACCTCAGCAAAGTATTTCGCTCCCCACAGAGCATTCCCCGCAGAGTAATCTCTTCGCCAAGTTTATTCCCCAACGGAGTCAAGTTTATTCCCCAACAGAGTCATCTTCTCCTACCGGTATTCCTGCAACCATCATCCCCAGCGAAAACAAAGAACGCTACTCTTCAACATCAGCCCAGGAGTTAATTTCCCGGCATTCGTCAAGGATTTACTTTCCTAGACCAAAAATTCATAAACATCGCATCTCCATACATTATAGCATGCATATACGCATCATGAACATACAATCTCATTTAATTCTGAGAACACCACGCATGTCATACATCATGACATTGCATACAACTGATGTTTTATCTTTTCAGGACCAAGATCAGTACAAAGATGATTACTGTCAATTGTCGCCATTCCAGATCCGATTCTTGTATCTTGCCAGGGTGTATCTGTTGACGACTAATTCCAGACTCGATTCCTGTATCTTGCCAGGGCACGTCTGAAGAGTTCGAAGATCCGATTCCTGTATCTTGCCAGGGTGTATCTGTTGACGACTAATTCCAGACTCGATTCTTGTATCCTGCCAGGGCACGTCTGAAGAGTTTGAAGATCGGATTCCTGTATCTTGCCAGGGTGTATCTGTTGACGACTAATTCCAGACTAGATTCCTGTATCCTGCCAGGGCACGTCTGAAGAGTTTGAAGATCCGATTCCTGTATCTTGCCAGGGTGTATCTGTTGATGACTAATTCCAGACTCGATTCCTGTATCCTGCCAGGGCACGTCTGAAGAGTTTGAAGATCCGATTCCTGTATCTTGCCAGGGTGTATCTGTTGACGAATAATTCCAGACTCGATTCCTGTATCCTTCCAGGGCACGTCTGAAGAGTTTGAAGATCCGATTCCTGTATCTCGCCAGGGTGTATCTGTTGACGACTAATTCCAGACTCGATTCATGTATCTTGCCAGGGCACGTCTGAAGAGTTTGAAGATCCGATTCTTGTATCTCGCCAGGGTGTATCTGTTGACGACTAATTCCAGACTTGATTCCTGTATCCTGCCAGGGCACGTCTGAAGAGTTTGAAGATCCGATTCCTGTATCTTGCCAGGGTGTATCTGCTGACGACTATTTTCCGGACTCGATTCCTGTATCTTGCCAGGGCACGTATGAAGAGTTTGAAGATCCGATTCCTGTATCTTGCTAGGGTGTATCTGCTGACGACTATTTTCCAGACTCGATTCCTGTATCTTGCCAGGGCACGTATGAAGAGTTTGAAGATCTGATTCCTATATCTTGCCAGGGTGTAGCTATCGACGACTAATTCCAGACTCGATTCCTGTATCCTGCCAGGGCACGTCTGAAGAGTTTGAAGATTCGACACCTGTATCCAGCCAGGGCACATCTACATAAAGAGTTTGAAGATCAACCCCTGTAACAGGCCAGGTAATTATCTTTCTTTTTCAGGTACGCAAGTTCTCGTTAAGGAATCTCCTACGCGATCGACACCTAGATGGCATCTATAAGCCCATCCACATACCAACAGTCTCCAAATGGCGTCTATAAGCCCATTCCCGACAAAGTTTTGTCACACTTCCAGATGGCATCTATAAGCCCATTCCCGCTATCACACTGCTGATACTCTACTATGTGAGTGCAAATTTCTGGGCACTCTAGTATTCAATCATCTTCCACCTTCGGATCACGAAAGGCACGCCAGCCAATCTACATCCTCAGGTCTAAGAAGATTGAACAGGGGCAACTGTTGTACCCCAAAATTTGCCCTCCCATATTCTTCAAGATTTGACAAGATAATGGTTCAAAATCTCTCAAGGGTTGCACAGTCCAATTGCCTCCTAACACAGTCAAAATTAGGGTTTTGGTTCTTGCAAAGAAATTGAGGTTTCCAAGGGTCCAATCAAGTCCCACATGCCTATATACATTGTCAAGTATCCCTATGTCAAGTTTCAAGACTCACAGCATCAAATTGCACAGTCAAAAACCCTAAATGCTTCACAGTCAACTACAGGGGCAAAATGGTCATTTGACAGTCAAGAGTCAAAAAATTTGGTCAACATCTTATTTTGAAGCCACAATCATCATTTGACCAATTCTTGATCATGATTCTCAAAGCATGGCTTAAAAAGTCCCAAGATGCAAAAGTTTCTATTTTTGGACAGTTGGAAAAGTCAACTGCAAATTGACCAAGGCATAACTTCTTCATGGTTTATCAGAAAAATTACATCCAAAGCTCATTTTGAATATAATGACATTTCCTACAACTCATCTTCACACTCCAAGTCCAAGAAATGCTCTCACAAAAAGTTATCAATTTCAACATTATAGGTCATTTTCAAAAGTCAACAAAAAGGCATTATAAGTCAAAGACCATAACTTGAGATTGGTAAATCAAAATGACATGGGACCAAAGGCATTGGTTAGAGGACTTCAAGACCTTTCCAAAATGTCCAAGAACATGTTCATATCTTCAAAATTGAGCAAGATATGCATTGGAGAAGTTGGGAAATCTTTGGGAATTTTCAAAAGTCAATTATGCCTAAAACACTTCAAAATTGCTAATGGGCCTCAATTTCTTTCTTGAATCATTACCCAAAGCCTATGCACGACCCATTGAGCTTAAAAGGATTTATTTTCTTATTTTTAATTAATTAATTGAATTTTTATTCTTATTAATTCATTTAATTAGTTTTAATTGTAGAAAAATATCAAATAATGCTTTTCAAATCTTTTTGTGCAGCAAATCATACTAGGGCAAGCTGGCAAGTCGTTCCACATTCAAAAAGGGAAGATTTTCCATGATTGGCAAGGGTTTCCATGAAAAAAAGATTGAAAAAGATATGATGAAAATCAAAGATTTAAAACATTAATTCATGGACTTATGGGCTTGTTTTTTGACCTAAATTTGTTCACATACAAAGGCTAAACTCAACCCTATTCCACAGGACACGAAAAAGCTGCTAAAGCCATAGAACAAAGTTGCAACTTTTCATCAAAAACTTGGAAACTGATTTCGTATTTGCAGGGCGATTCAAGACCTAAAAGCTTTTCCATTGCATTACTGACGTTGCTAGGAGTCTATTGCAATCAAGAACAAGTCCCCATACTCCAAGAATCGGTAGAACATAATCACGCTTGTCACAAAAATGTCCATAATCGATTTTTAATTTTCATGCATCATTCATGTGTTTTGATTATTGATTTATGCTACTGACATCTTTCTGAAGTGATTGGTAACATTTAATTGGACTAACACTACCTGTAGCCAAATCCACCATTGATGAAACCTAGGGTTTCAGAAGCTTCAAAATAGGGCTTTCCTTGTATGGAAAAATTGGACCTTGAGACCTATGCAGTTGAATTCAGGAGCTCCATACGAATTGAATGATGACCTCGCGCTCAATTTATGTTAACACATCTTCTATTCGCTATTTTTCGTGGATATGCTTAGTGGGGGTTTAAAACCCCCGCTACTTGTTTTGTATTTTACAGGAAGATGAAGAAGAAGGCTAGCGTGTCAGCACATGGTTGGATAATTCAAACCTTGGCGCGGTTTTTCAACGTTTCAGCATAATTATCTTTTTTCATATATTTTGATTCTTTGTTATGTTATTTACAAATGCGTACAACAGCTCATTTGGCAAGGGACACACTTGGTAAACGCTGGGACCTGGGTTCGATTCCCAGGTCCCCCACATATTGCATAATTTTTGTTTCAATGTATTCACATGCAACACCTTCTCAATGGTTCACCATACGTCCTCATACATTGGCTTGCCAGATGGCCTTGACCCACAATCTGAAGGCCACTAAAGGAGGTCTATCATGTACCTCAGCAACCAAGGCACACACAAGCGTGGAAAGTCAAACAAGGCTCTATGCTAATGGGCCAGATTGCTTCAATTTACCTCCATTTGGGCCTGAAACCCCCCTTGGTTTGCTTCTTTCAATTCTAATTCTTTTTTTAAATTGTTTTAATTGTATTGTTTTTCACCATAAAATAATTTTTCATAATAAAAAAAATCAGAAACCAAAAAATGTTTTATATTTAATTATTATTAATTTCACCATTAAAATATTTTTGTAAATAAACTCTAAACAATTAATCTAGTTAATTTAGGTTTAAATTTTAACACTTTTCCTTAATAAATAAAAAAATATGTAGAATTAGGTTTTTGACATTTTCATCTTTTTCTTAATTAAATTATTTTCCTCATGATTTATTTATTATTGTTAATTACTATTTATTTTTGTAAATAAACATGTAATTTAATTAACTAGTAAATTAGGTTAAAATTAATATTTTCTTAAATAATTAAAATAACTTAGAATTAGGGTTTCTCTTGATTTTAATTTTCTTTATTTCATAAATACAAAAAAAAAACATAAAAAACAATTTCTTTTCTTTCTTTAAATAATTATTAGACTTTAATTTTGTTTAATTTCAAGCAAAGGGTCAAAACCCTCGGACGTTCAATTTTAATTTCTATTTCGCGCATTATTTTCTTTTGAATATTATGTAACTGCTCAAGGATTGTAATAGTAATTAGGTTTACCGCATTTATTTACTTTCCGCACTTTTATCAAAAAACGGGTCTTTGTACTTTGGCGATGTATAGACCCGCGCCTTGTAATAGCGTAGGATTTATCTTTCCGCATTTAAATTTCCGCACTCTTAAATTCTAAATTGCATGAAAGAATGTATGGTTAATTAAAAACAAGCGTAGCTCACAATGTCATGATCAAAGATAAACTTAACATGAAAACAACACACAAATACACACACCACTTCTAGGGTACGCCTCACCTGTTGCCTTCGAAACGTGGTCGTCAAGTATAGGACGTTTTAGTAAGTCCTTATGTCCATGATCCAGTTGCCTCGGAATAGTTGCCTCGGAACAGTTGCCTCGGAATAGTTGCCTCGAAACGGTTGCCTCGGATTAAAAAGGGATAAAGGACATAAGGGTAGCTTCTAAGGTGTCCTATTGTTGCTTCGGTGACCACACTGTCCCTAAACTCGAATTGACCCAAACACCTCCGACGGTGGTGCTACCTACCTCTCAATGGTGGGATGGCACTACCTAAAGGACTTCTACACAGCCTAATTCCTTAGGGTAGGTAGATGACTCATAGATACTTGCTCTCTTCTCTAAAAAACAAAAACCTTTTCACACCGACACTTTCTAAAAGCTTTCAAAACAATTTTTCAAACACTCTTGAGGACAGATACAAGAGTTATTCAGAAATCTTTAAACGAAACTTTTTCAAACCCACTCACACTTTGAAAAGCAAACAAATATTTTGAAAACACAATGAGAAAGTATCTAAGAGCCCATGGATAACCATGGATAGAAAGGGTGCTAACACCTTCCCTTTCTATAAATCTACCTCCCGAACCGAGAAACGATCTCATAAGGAATTTTGATGTGCTTTTGTCCTGTCCATGTTGGAGAAAATAAAAGACGGTGGCGACTCTTGCTTCCACGACATTTCGCGAACCAGCGTTAAACAGTCAGTTCTAAATCCACCGATCACACATACTGTTTCAAATGGTATCCTGACTCCTGTAAGGCTTTTCTCTAAATCTTGTGTTGACTTGTCTTATAAAAAGTTTTCTGCTAAAAAACGCATTTTGCAAAACTTCGAGACAAACATAAACTTTGCATTGCTTGAATATCACTGTCTGCATTTGACTATTTGTTTGACAGCGAAGAAATTCATACAACGAATGTTCGGAGGAACGAAAACTCTCTCAGTGAACAAAATCACTTCAAAAGGATGACACTTCCAACGACAAATCTCCTATCAACAAGGGGCATGACATGGCACCATCCAGTTAACCTGGGGCAGTCCAGTCAAGGTTTCAACAGATCTTTCAAAGTTCAGTTAACCTGGGGCAGTCCAGTCAAGGTTTCAACAGATCTTTCAAAATTCAGTTAACCTGGGGCAGTCCAGTCAAGATTTCAAGAAATCTCTCAATTCGCAGAGTAATCTGATTCAAGACTCATTCATCATCACTTAGGGCATTCGAATGCCAAAAAGTGTTCAACAATTCCTTCATCACCTGCTGGAAATTACAACCACCAACAGAATAACGGGCAATTAAAACTCCCAATTTCTGACCCTCAACAAAATCAAGATCTAGAAATAGTTCAAGATGTGACCCAGAGTTGGCGACATTCTATAACTCATTCAGATTTGCTTCCAGATATAGTTCAAGATGTGACCCAGATTTGGCGACATTCTATAACTCATTCAGATTTGCTTCCAAATATAGTTCAAGATGTGACCCAGATTTAGCGACATTCTATAACTCATTCAGATTTGCTTCCAGATATAGTTCAAGATGTGACCCAAATTTGGCGACATTCTATAACTCATTCGTATTTGCTTCCAGATATATTTCAAGATGTGACCCAGATTTGGCGACATTCTATAACTCATTCAGATTTTCTTCCAAATATAGTTCAAGATGTGACCCAGATTTGGCGACATTCTATAACTCATTCAGATTTGCTTCCAGATATAGTTAAAGATGTGACCCATATTTGGCGACATTCTATAACTCATTCAGATTTGCTTCCAAATATAGTTCAAGATGTGACCCAGATTTGGCGACATTCTATAACTCATTCAGATTTTCTTCCAGATATAGTTCAAGATGTGACCCAGATTTGGCGACATTCTATAACTCATTCAGATTTTCTTCCAGATATAGTTCAAGATGTGACCCAGATTTGGCGACATTCTATAACTCATTCAGATTTCATTCCAGATATAGTTCAAGATGTGACCTAGGATTTGGCGACATTCTATAACTTATTCAGATTTGCTTCTAGAGATAGTTCAAGATGTGACCCAGAGATGGCGACATTCAGTAACTTATTCCAGACCAACACCTGCAGCAATCAGAAGATTCTTGCAATCCCCAGTCAAAGACTTCCAGAATCTAATTCCCCTCAGAGTCAAGTTTGAAAATCCCCAGCGGAGCTAAAACTTCCAACTATCAATCCCCAGCGGAGCTAAAACTTCCAACTATCAATCCCCAAGCAGAGTGAAGACTCTCATTCTCAGTTCCTCACAGAATATTCGAATATTCTCCAGTGAAGATCTCCTCAAAATAGGAAGTCCCCAGTAGTTTGGCATACAACCCAAGCTTCTGATTCCCCAACAGTGGTCCCAGGACTTCTCATTTTCAATGATCAAAAGATTCTGGCCCTCCACAGCAGCAGCCAAGGATTTGCTCTCCCCGGCAGCAGTCAAGATTCTTTTATCTTCAGCCACCCAGGATTCGTCTATCCTCAGCAAGACAGCTCATCAGCTTACATGCGCATTCATCACATTCATATCATAAACATTGGTGTAACATACATTGCATCATGCATCATGACATTGCATACAGCTAACTTTGTACCTTTTCAGGTAAGATCAGTCGACAGACAAAGATCATCATCTTCCGAGATTCTTTCTAGAAAGAGTTCAGATGTGACCCGGACACGGCGACATTCTGATACTTATTCCAGATTCATCCAGATGCAGTTTTACACGGACTCATCATCAGGAAACCCTACACCGGTTTCTTCTCCACTTCAAGACTTCTGAAAACAGTTTACGGACGCTTCCCAACAACGGATGCTGCTCTATTACTTATTCAACTCCAACTCCTGAAAACAGTTTACGGATTCTCCAAACGCGAACGTCAATCTATTGCTTATTCAGATCACCAGTTCAGAGATGTTCCAAAGCATGGATGCCTTTCTGATACTCGTCTACTCACCAGTGACATACAGTTCAACAATCACCTTCAGATGGCATCTATAATCCCATCCTCTTCAACGAACATTTCCAGATGGCATCTCTTAGCCCATCCCCCTATCACATCTCCAGATGGCATCTTTAAGCCTATCACCAAATGGCATCTTTAAGCCCATTCCCTCTACCATCACATTACCGAGTGCAAATTTTATGGGCACTCTAGTGTCCAATCTCCTTTTACCCTCGATTCGCGAAAGGCAAACTTGCCAATCTAACTCTTCAGGTCCAAGAAGATTGAACAGGGGCAACTGTTGTACCCCAAAATTTGCCCTCGTATTTTTCCTCAAGAAATCACAGCAGCGGGCGTTTCCTGATTTTTCGGACTAGTTCAAGAATCAGTCAAACAGACTTTTCTCGTCAGTCAGACAAAATTAGGGTTTTCATGGCTCTGGAACAGTTCATACAATTTGCTTAGGGTTTGGTTGATTTTAGCTCAAGTTTTGATCAGGCGGACGCTTCTTTGACTTTTAATCAAGAACTAGGGTTTTGTGCGCGTATTTCTCAGAAAGGATTATCTTTACAGTTTCTTTTCAGTTTACTCTGAAATTTGGATTGAGGCGTTTGAATCAAGATAATTGCAGATTGTTGTTTAATCAGTAAAGGCTAAAGCACTTGATTTGAGATGAGATAAAAGTTGAGGCGCTTAAATTGAGAATCTACAGTGATTGATTTGATCAGTAAAAGGATAAATATCTGGATATTGGTTTGATTAACTGTGCATCGGATACTTGAAGCGCCAGGTTTATTACTGATTCAATGATAAGGCCACAGTGTTCGTTAATTATTTTTCTAAAGTCAGAATAATTGGATACTTCCAGTTATTTTAATTTTAAGAAATTCAAATAATTAAATGAACATTGAATTGAAAGAAGACTTAATTGATCAAGTTGGATTTTTTATTTATCTTCAATTATTCGTTACAATTATTATTTGAATACAGTATTTTACAAAGTATTCTAATGATGATTGCAATAATTGAAAGGGAATAAAAAGATTTGATTGGTAATAAAAGGACTTTTATTTATCTTTAAATTATTTGTATAATTGTTATTGTTTACAAAAATGTTTACAATAATAATGTTACAGTAATTTAAATTGAAATAAAACAATGTCCTAAAAATGCTAAATCTTCATCTTCTATCCAATGCTCCCTTGATGCTCTTTTGGTTTTATCTGCAAAGAATAAGAAAAGAAGAAAAAGTCAAAGCAGAGAAAAATAGTTAAAGATAAACAGTCAAAAAGGTTCATCATTAAAGGCAACTGACTGGAATCAATTAGCCCTCTCTGCAAATCACGGGATTTCTCCCGGTTCACAAAGAAGGATGAAATGCTTGCAATGAAACATGAATGCACAAAGTTGTGATTTTTGCACAAATTCAAAATTCTCAAGCATGCTGCATAATTCAAAACTTGTATAGTTCAAAACAAACAGCATATGCAAGTATAAATCCAAAGGCAAACTTAGTTCCAATGTCAAAGCAACTAAGTCAAAAAGCTGCCAAAAGGTGCACAGCTGCCCAAAAGATACCCCCAGATGCCAAAGCATCAAAAAACTGTCACAAAGATGCAAGAAAATATGGAAGCAGTACATAAAATATGCAGAGGCAAAACTACAAATGCAAGCAAGTTCCATCTCATCATTTTCAGCCATTTGTTTTTTATCAGAAAAGACAAATGTAAACAATATTAAATGTTTAAAATTTGTCAAGAGAGAGAAAGAGGGAGGAAAGCAGATTATGTTACAGCAGGTTAAAGGCTAAAAAAGGCATGTATCAGAGCTATTCAAAAGGAGACAGAACATATGCAGCAGAGGTGATCACAAAGAGTGAAAGTCTCAAGCCTTGCAAACCTGCCCACCAGTTTGACCAAGAAAATATATCAAACCTGAAGCATTCAAAACCATAGGCGCAAAAAGCACAACACCAAGGCCAAACACAAACTGTCCAAGCCATAACCATTCAAGGCCATAACCTGTGCAAAAACCCTTCACCTGCATTAACAAGACATGAAGCCAAAGCCATAGCCTAAAACAGCTTTCAACATCTTGCAAACCTGTCAAGCCTGCTGGAAAGATACAAACAGCAAAAGCCAAAACTGATATCAAAAACAACCAGTAAGCCATAACCTATCAAGCCAAGCTTTAACCATCAACAAACCTACATCATAAGCCTGAACCAGTATAAGCTGCCAAACCAAAGCCTTTAAACCTGGATACAAGCATACAGGCCTAAACCATTGTAAGCTTGCATTACAAACATTCCCACCCTGTCAAAAAGCCCAAAAAGCCTTAACATTCAAATCAAAACATCAAAGTATTCACAGGCAACGCAAAGAAACCCTCAGAACATTGTCATCACAGGGCATACAGAAAAGGCATCAAGACAGCCAGAAGAAGAAGAAAAGAAGTATCTCAACCAAGCACAGAAGGGGCAAGCATTTCAAGGCAACATATCTCATAAGCATACAGAAGCCAACAAGAAGAGAGTGAAAGCTAGTCAAAACCAATGTCCCAATAATAGCATATCAGAGGCAAATACTCAAAATCATCAAAGGCTAACATACGAAGTAAACAGAAGCGAGGAAAAGATAAAGAAGAGGAAGAAAAGTCATACTAGGTTTTCAGTTCGTTATCATCATCAAACCTAGAGGAAAAGCGAAGATACCAGGTTTCCAAGCTAGTTTCGTCATCACGCGTCACATTCACCTCGCCGTCCAGCCGCCTACGCGCCTCCCAGAACCCTTCCTCCTCCGTCTCCAAGAGGTAGCATATTTTTCTTCCTTTCCCTTTCATACCTCAAACATAAAATCAACACGCTTAAGATCAGAACACGATAAAACGTTTAACATGCAACATATGAAAAGATCAAAACCTTAAGGAAACGGAAGAATGCTTTACTGTCTCTGGGCGCCTTTGTGCATATTTGTGGAGAGAAGAGGACCAGATGGTAGCGCTGGTGGCTGGGCAAGGGACGCTGTTCAAGACTTCATGGCAAAGAGAAGAAGAGGAATGAACGAAACAAGTGAACGACGCCGCCGCTGCTGCTGTTACAAACCCTAAGCCTTTCCCAAATTGAAAACAAAACCAATGAACCCTAAAAAACATTGTTCCAAGCTTTGGGCCTCGCCCCACTCTAACCAGACTAAGCCCAAAACGTGTTCTAATTGGCACCCCCCTTTGGCCTCTAATTCTGATCAAACCCTAATTCCCCCCTTGGCCCATTTATCTTACTAAAATTTGTTTGGTTTAATGCATAAAATATTGAAAAATTTTCTTTTTAAAACTTAAAACTTTTTTTTGTGTTTTATTAAAACATTAATATTTGTACATAAAAAAAATATATACTAACATAAAATACATAAAAATTAGAATTATTTAAAACACTTTTTTCTTTCATTTTATTAAAACTTGTTTTGATTTGTACATAAATACATAATTACGTAATTGTTCCTTTAAAGTTTATATTTTTCTTTCCTTAAAATTAAAACTTTTGATTTGTACATAATTACATAATTTTTCCTTTAAAAGTTAATATTTTTCTTTCCTTAAAATTAAAACTTTCGATTTGTACATACTTTACAAAAAGATATAAAAATACAAATTTAAATCAAACATACTTAATAATACATTTAAATTCACATTTCTCAACTTGTAAATAAATTACACTTACACATACACAATACATTTTACATTGATACATTATACATTTGCTTATTTTTGTATATTCGATACATTTACATTTTTCGATTGCAATTCGATTTGGTTGTAATTATTTAAGTCTCATCCCCCTTTGTGAATTTGTACCCCCACTTCTGGATACTATTTGTAATAGCGTAGACTTTAAAATTCCGCAATTTACCGCTTTCGAATTATACCATGATTAGACCTAGGGTTTGCATGTACATAAAATCAAACGCTAGATAATCTAATACAAAGACAAATGCATGAAATCAATACATAATCACACTTGCACCCTCTAGGGTAATCCCACATGTTGCCTTCCAAAATGGGTCATGCTTGCACGTCGAGTTTCTTTGGCAAAACAATTCAAAATGATCATAAAGTCCCTCGATGACGCTTTCGAAAGTTGCCTAAACGGAATGATCATAGTCCCTTCAAGCAAATTGCCAAAGACACTTGGCACCATTGCATTCATGGTCTATACGATGACCCGCTCCTGTCCCGTTAAACATCCTAAACGCAAGATTGTCCACCAAATTCAATGGTGGAACAAAATTGTTAAAAAGGGTTGAAAACATAGAGAAAACCTTTGAGTACAATAGGGGTAGACCAAACTCTTAGTTACTCGAAATCAACTTGCAAAAACACTTGCCTCCTTTTCAAAAACCACACTTCACAAACACTTTCAAAACAAACTTCCAAAAACACTTTGAAACATCTTTTCGAAAAGATACACACTGTTGTATATACTCAAACACGAGTCATTACAATGGTTGCCGAAACAAAGGCGTATATTTCAAAACATTTTCAAAAACACACACACACACCATTTTTTCAAGCAATCAAAAATCAAGGCAAGTGATCTAAAAACCAAGTAACTAAGAGCCCATGGATAACCATGGATGAAAAGGGTGCTAATACCTTCCCTTTTCATAATCTACCCCCCCCCCCCCCCCCGAACCCACGAAATATCTCAAAAAGGTTTTTCCTGTGCTTTTTTAACCTTTCCTTTAGGATAAAATAAAAAGTCGGTGGTGACTCTTGCTAAATCGAACAAGTGCGAATACGAACGCAAAACCTAAGCCAGTTCTCCCACCGCATCACACTCATTTTTAAATACCTTTGTGCTTTGTGCGTTTGAAAAATGTTTGAAAAATGCCTTAGTGCGGCGATTTGCTTTGCGTTTAACTCTTCTATCAGTCCTCAAGAGTGTTAACAAAGCAAATGTTTTTGAAACTTGTTTTTGAAAAGTAGTACTTGTGTAAGTGCAATAAATGTTTTTGATCAAACTTCTAACAACTATCTACTTTCATACTCGAAAAGGGTCGTTCTTTTCCTCCTATCCTTTAGACATCACTATCCTACTATTAGTGAGTAGGTAGCTCTATCATTGGATGTTGAGGGACATTCGAAGGGACGTTTTACAGTCATAAAGGCAACATATGGAGACGCTTTAGAAATTTCATTTAAGGGACAAGATCATTTACTGAAAAGGCAACACTGTAAGGGTCATCAAGGGACTATGATCTTTTGATTTTATGGGTCTTTGCTAAAGCGTCCCCATTCTCGAGGGACATGACTGCTTTATTTTCCGAAAGGGAAACCGAAGCGGGGATACCCTAGAGGTGCATATGTGCATATGTGTTCAATTCAATTATTTGTTGTCTTTTTATTAGGTTAGCTAACGTTTTAATTTACAGTCTTTCTATACACTCCTATTTACTAGCAATTATATACAAGCATATAAGAAAATACAAAGCAAGAAGTAAAGGTTCCTACGCTATTACAGGGCTTCGGGGCAATTACATAAAAGAGGTGTAAAATAAAGTGTGGAATTAAAAGTACGGAAATTTAAATCCTAAACTATTACAACTGGTAGATAATTACAATAATCTAAAAATGTCAAAATAAATAAACGCGCGCATGAATTGAAAATATGTCTAAAATTCTAAGTGAAATGAATTCTTTTTGTTTGTTTTGTTTTATTTTTTTGAAAAAACTGTTAAAGTAATTAATAGTTGATTAACAAAATTAGTTTTAATAAAAAAAGACTAGAACCTAATTTTTTTTGGTGATCTTTTGATTTAATGTTTTCTTTAAGGTGGAAACCGTTAAGAGAAAATAAACAAAACGAAAAGTAAAAATACACAAAAATCCCTTCGATCCTGGGAAAGGGAATGCCCTTCGATCCAGGAAAGAGATGTCTCCTTCGATCCAGAAGGGAGTTGCCTTCTTCGATCTAGGAGGGTAATAGGCAGCTTCGATCTAGAAGGCTATAACTTTCGATCCAGGAAGGTTGTGGCCCTTTCGATCCAGAAGGGAGCTACCTTCTTCGATTCAGGAGGACAATGGGCAGCTTCGATCCAGAAGGCTATGGATTTCGATCCAGGAAGGCTATGGCCCTTTCGATCTGGGGTGCTGGATCTGCAAAAATATGTTAGCAAAATAAAATGCATGACCTGGATATCGAAACTCAAGTACTTCGATCATGCGCGTGTTGGGTCTTTTCAGGCTATATCTACAGCAAGTGTTAGAAACAAATACAGGCCTGGGTACCACACCCATGCCCTTCGATCATGGATGAAAATCGAATGACTATGATATGGAAAGAAAGTATAGAATTTGATTCCTTACATTTTTCTTACCAATAGTGATGTATGAATCTATGGTGATGGGTGTGGGTACCCTTGTTTATGGATTTCTTAGATTTGGCCCTTCTGGACGTGCGCTTGCTTAGGGGCTGGTGATGATTGACGCGGTTTCAGGAGAACTCCAAGAGTTTATTTGCAATTTCGTGTCACTCTTTCTAGTTTTTCATCCCCTGGCTGGTATTCTTCAATCTGCAGCTTTGGGTGTGGAGATGTTGAAAATTTTGAAAACCTTTGGTGGGTTTGTGGGCAGTGTATCTCCAATATTTTCCCCCCTTTGGCACCGTGTCCTTGGCTTTGTATTATAGGAGTATGATGGTGCATATTAACGGCAAGAGACATCCATTTAACCAGGCTTTTAAAGCTCTTAGACAAGAATCAGACATATTAAAATATTTCCTTTTTGAAATATTCATGCCCCTTTTGAAATCTTGGATGAACCTGGACATTTGACTCCTTTGAACGTCCTCCTGTCATTCGAAAATCCTTTGCCCAAATACCACTTGAAGGGTATTTGTTGAAACGCCAATCGAAGGGCCTTGCCAAAAGGCCAATCGAAGGGTACTTAGTTAACATGCATGTCGAATCTGCCTTGTTTGAGATGCTAAATCGAAGGATTCCTTCCCATGCCAATTGAAAGGCCTGGCCCAGGGTGCCAAACGAAAGGGTCATTCAGAATGCCAATCGAAGGCCTTGAAACTATGCCAATCGAAAGGCTTATTATGAGGCCAATCGAAAGGCCTTGTATCCATGCCAATCGAAGGGCTTGGCCATGAGGCCAATTGAAAGGCCTTATATCCATGCTAATCGAAGGGCTTGGCCATAATGCCAATCGAAGGGCATTGTCCATGCCAATCGAAAGGCTCCTTCAGAATACCAATCGAAGGGTCTTTCAGAATGCCAATCGAAAGGTACTTAAAACATCTTCAAAAAACTTTATTTTCTTTAGGCGAGTGTTTGTGACCAACCATGTAAGGGAAGACCTTGGAAAACATGAGAGGGCAAATTTTGGGGTACAACAGTTGCCCCTGTTCAATCTTATTAGACCTGAAGATGTAGATTGGCTTGTTTTCCTTTCGTGATCTGAAGGTGGAAGATGATTGAATACTAGAGTGCCCAGAAATTTGTACTTGATGATGTGTTGGTTGATTGTGTAGGGAATGGGTTTACAGATGCCATTTGGAGAAGATGACTGAAATTCGTCGGAGATGGGCTTAAAGATGCCATCTAAAGTAGATGTTGACTTCATAAGAAGTCTCTTTATGGGGATTCCCGTTCCTTTTGTCTGAGGAGGAGTCCACTGGGGGATGTTAATTTCTGTTGTTTTCCTGTTTGAGGAAAACTTTGTGGGGAATAGAGTCTAGGAACTTCAGTTGTCCATGGCTCTACTGAGGGGTTATCTCTAGATTGGAGAAATGAAAGTTTGTTGTTTTCTGGTAGAAATACAGGCTTCGTAGTAATTTGCTAGGGAGAATGCAATTAATTTCTATTTGGAAATGTATCAGAAGAAACCTGTGTAGGGCTGCTTCAGGATGAGTCCGGGTAAGACTGCATCTGGAAATTGTAAGAATGAACCTGGGTAGGATTACCTCAGGATGAGCCCGTGTAAAACTGCATCTAGAAATTCAAGAGAAGGAACCTGGGTAGGGTTGCCTCAGGATGAGTTTGTGTAAAACCGCATCTGGAAATTCAAGAGAAGGAACCTGGGTAGGATTGCCTCAGGATGGGTCCGTGTAAAACTGCATCTGGAGATTGTGAGAAGGAACCTGGGTAGGGTTACTTCAGGATGAGTACGGGTAAAACTGCATCTGGAAATTCAAGAGAAGGAACCTGGGTAGGGTTGCCTCAGGATGAGTCCGTGTAAAACTTCAGAAGGAGCCTGGGTAGGGCTGCTTCGGGATAAGTCCGTGTAAAACTTCATAAGGAGCCTGGGTAGGGCTGCTTCGGGATAAGTCCGTGTAAAACTTCATAAGGAGCCTGGGTAGGGCTGCTTCGGGATAAGTCCGTGTAAAACTTCAGAAGGAGCCTGGGTAGGGCTGCTTCGGAATAATTCTGTGTAAAACTTCAGAAGGAGCCTGGGTATGGCTGCTTCCGGATAAGTCTGTGTAAAACTTCAGAAGGAGCCTGGGTAGGGATGCTTCGGGATAAGTCCGTGTAAAACTTCAGAAGGATCCTGGGTAGGGCTGCTTTGGGATAAGTCCGTGTAAAACTTCAGAAGGAGCCTGCGTAGGGCTGCTTCGGGATAAGTCTATGTAAAACTTCAGAAGGAGCTTGGGTAGGGCTGCTTTGGGATAAGTCCGTGTAAAACTTCAGAAGGAGCCTGGGTAGGGATGCTTCGGGATAAGTCTGTGTAAAACTTCAGAAGGAGCCTGGGTAGGGCTACTTCGGGATAAGTCCGTGTAAAACTTCAGAAGGAGCTTGGGTAGGGCTGCTTCGGAATAAGTCCGTGTAAAACATCAGAAGGAGCCTGGGTAGGGCTGCTTCAGGATAAGTCCGTGTAAAACTTCAGGAGGAGCCTGGGTAGGGCTGCTTCGGGATAAGTCCGTGTAAAACTTCAGGAGGAGCCTGGGTAGGGCTGCTTCGGGATAAGTCCGTGTAAAACTTTAGAAGGAGCCTAGGTAGGGCTGCTTCGGGATAAGTCTGTGTAAAACTTCAGAAGGAGCCTGGGTAGGGCTGCTTCGGGATAAGTCCGTGTAAAACTTCAGAAGGAGGGAGAAGGACCTCGTGTAAGATTTCTTGATGAATAGCCCGTATAAAGCTGTATTTAGAAGTCAGAAGAAACCCGTGTAAGATTGCTTCATGGTGGGCCCGTGTAAAGCTGTGTTTCAGAAGAAGAAGGAACCCGTGTAAGATTGCTTCATGTTGAGCCCGTGTAAAGCTGTATTTGGTTGCACAGATAATTACTCTGTTTTGTTTCAGGAGCTAATCCTGGACCTGTTAAAAATTGTTGATGATAAATATTTGTTGATTGATCTTTCCTGAAAAGGTAAAGCGTTAGTTGTATGCAATATCATGATGTATTAAATGCATTGTGTAATGGTGTTCTCAAAATGAATGAGATTGGGATGTATGCATTGTACTGCATATGCTATGACTTTTGTAGAATGATGTATGAATGCAATATGTGAATGTATCAGTTGTTATATTGCAGCGCTGTTGAATTAGGGAAAGTAAATCCCTGATTGCAGTCGGCGATGAAGAATGTAGGTCTTCAGATTTTGTTGAAGCTGAAATGTTGGGAGATGATCTTCTGTTGTTAGAGAAATAAACTTTGTTAGGGAAGGAAAGCTATGTGCCCTGCCCGAGAGTTTTGTGAAATCCTATTGGGGAATCCTAAAAAGTTTGACAACTTTACTGGGGAAAACCTGATGTCGGAGCAGTAGTTGGAAATTCCTGTTCTGCCAGGGATACAAGAACACCTTACATCACTAGGTTGTAAGTTGAGGATATGGAGACGACTTTTTAGTAAGATGCCCTTGCCTCTGTACCTGCTTGAGAAAGTACCTGCGGAGACTTTGTGGATGGTTTGAGTGTCATCCCAACTCCTGGGGTGCTGGTAAATACTGATTAGGATGATAATTCTTCTACTGATAAACAAATGACAAGATGACGGGACATAGTCGTATGTTTTTAATCGCTAACTTTTGTCTGGACCTCCCTTTCGGGTTTTCAGTCCACCGGGATACCCTTTTTTTCTCAAGCCGCCTTTTCAGGTTTTCGACTTACCGGGTGTACAATTTTTTTGTATATATCCCTAATTTTTGCCCAAACTCTTTTGGTTCGCCGGGATGCCCTTAATTTTTCCTAGGCCTGTCAACCTAGCGAGACTTTTTCATGCGTAATATTTTCTGACTATGTCCATGTTCATTTGGTACAGAGAATTGTCACTGTCCATAGTAGTAAGTGTTGCCACATTTCCAGAAGATATTTGTTTGATCATACATGATTCATTGCTCGAATTAATGCCCAATGCCTCAAGGGATTCAGATGGAGATCTTCCCCTAGCTATTTGACATCTTTGAGATATTCCTTGAATCTTGACTTGACTTCCCCAGGTCAGTTGGATACCATGTCATGCCCCTTGATTATGAAAGGCTTGTTATTGGGCATGTCTGAGGTGATTTTGTCCATTGAGGGGGTCTTTGTTCAATGAATATTCATTGTGTGAATTTCTCTACTGTTTGAACAATTAGCCATATGTAAAAAATAGTATTTTAAGAATGCAAAGCTTATGTCTGTCTTAAAATTTTTGAAAATTCGTTTTTTGTAGTAAAACAAAATTTGAAAAATTGTAATATCAACTCATGATTTATAGCAAACCTTACAGGAGTCAGGATACCTTTGTAACAGTATGCTCTCGAACTAACCCATGCTTCAGCTAGGATACTTAAGGGTTGTAACTTAGCCTGGTTCACGGTTTAACAAATAAAGGATAAAGGCTCAAATTTTATTTGTACCCAACCTGTTCCTCATGATGTTCTTCGGTCCTATGCTCAGCTAATTGTGCATTCAAATCCCGATTGAGTCTGGCATCTTGTCCTTGATGTCCCGGTGATGGTTCAGAGATTGAACGTTTGTTTGAGAAGGCAGTCATTTTTGTGACCTTTTCTTTTTGTTGAGGATTTGTAGGACCTTCTTTTTTTTTTGGTTTTCGTTATCCCTTTCTTTGCCTGAACTGTTTATTTTGTGATTACAGTCAGCGGGATGCCCCAGTTTTTTTCTTAAGTTCCTTCATAGGTTTTGACTTAGCGGGCTTTTATTTTGAGAGGTAATGACTGTCGGTTTTAATGATTATGCGTAACCATCACCATCTTTTGATTGGGTATCTTCTACATTATTTGTCGTGTATGAAGGATGAGCTTGCGACTGAATGCGCCTCTGAATTAACTGAGAAAACTACCCTGCCCAGGTTATAATTAAGGGTTTTAATTTGTGTGAAAAGAAAAAACTCCTACTTCTTTGGCTCAAAGGGGTTTAATAGGGATTATCTTCCTTATAACTCCATTGTTTGGGATTTGAAACAACGCCTGTACATCATCAGCAAGGTCTGTTTAAAAGCATATTGTATGAGATTGTGGTATCGTTTTCGTCATCCTCCCTCTAAAGGCTTAGAACTTTTGATAGAGAGTTGAATATCACAAAAAAGGAAGTATAAACACAGTTTGAATATAATGAAAACAAATTAATTCAAGACAAACATGTGCAATGCATTAATTAAATAACAAAGTTTGACATGACAATAATTGTTTGAACAAACCAAGAAAATACAACTTGAGAATTCAAATGAACAAAAATGCTCTCAATCCTAGCCATGATTTGGCATGGGAGCAGTGACCACGTTAGGAGTCTCAGGAGGGTCGAACTCAATCTCCTTGGCGTCAATCATATTCTGAATCTTGTATTTCAGTGCCCAACAATTATTAGTATCGTGCCCCGGACTACCAGAATGATATGCACACCTTGCATCAGGATTGTAGTTAAGAGAGGAAGTCTTGGGGTTTGGATGAGGTCCTATCAGTGTAATCAGATTCATCCTCATCAAGTGTTGCAATGCTTGAGACAGTGGCATGTTGAGCTTGGTAAACGGTCTCTTACGCTCGTCTTGCCTTCGCTAATTACCCTGTTGTTTTGGTCGTTGCACGCGTGCCGAATTAGAGACCAGCACTGTCCCCCCAGATTGGTGGTAGTCTGCCTTATTACGACCCTTCTGGCCATACACAACATTGGCTTCCCTCTTACCAGTAAATGGCTTCTTCTCAGCATTAGAAGATGCAGCCATCGGGATCTTCCCGCTCTTGATACCACTTTCGATCCTTTCTCCAGTCATAACCATCTCTGTGAACCCGGATGAGGAACTCCCAATCAATAGATTAAAGAATGGGCATGTCAGAGTTCCCATGAACATGTCTACCATTTCCCGATCATTCAGAGGAGGTTGTACCCTGCCATCTAGATCCCTCTATTTCTGGGCATATTCCTTGAAGTCATCGCTAGAACCCATAGACATGCGTTGAAGTTGTGTATGAGTTGGAGCGAGGTCAGCATTGTATTGGTACTACTTATAGAAAGCAGCAACCAAGTCTTCCCAAATATGGATGTCAGTTCCTTCTAGCTGATAGAACAAATCCAGTTGAGTGTCAGCCAAGTTTTCTTGGAAGAAATGGACCCATAGCTTCCGGTCAGCAGTGTGAGGATGGATCTTTCTGACATATGACCTCAAGTGAAGCTTAGGACAGGAAACACCATCATATTTTGCAAAGATATGGACCTTGAACTTAGGTGGAATGACCACCGCTGGAACCAAACCTAATTCTTAAAAATCCAGACCGGGCACCCTTTGGATCTTCATGGCATTGAGTCGATCCTCCAGCCGTTTGTATTTATCGTTCGTAGGAGGATATTGCTCCTCAGAATAGTCAGGTTCATCTTCTTCAGATGATGGATTGTTGTCTCCTTCATCTGATTCCTCGTTCTCTTCCTCTTGATTATCCCCTTCTTTTGATGGGGTTGCGAAATCTAGAGCTTAGTAAGCTGGTCATCTTCTTCCCACACTCAAAACATGAACTGGTTTCTTTGCTTTCCTAGCCTTCTTTTTGACGATCAGAGCTTTTAGGTCTTCTTGCCCCTGGGTCAGAGTCAGGAACATTTGTTGGATCTGAGCATTTTGAGCCTGAAGGTCTTTGATTGTTTGTTCAAGAGCCATTTCTTTACTTGCTAAAATAAACAACAAATAATATGAGAACCCTGCTTTGAAACCTGTTTATGCAATAACATGTATGATATGAGTATGCAATGTTTTCAAGGACTCGCGGGGTTAACAAGAAGATGTCAGCAGTTGAAATTTACAACTTTGATTGAAGTACTTCATATCGTTGAAGGTCCTTCTATAAGAGTCAAGCTCACCATATCAAGTGGGTCATAGCCCCTGACTCAAGTTGTTGAGTTTTGATCTTTTGACGGAATTGGCTAGAGGAAAATAAATCCCCTTGCCCCTTGCTAGACGTCTGATTTATCATACCCTGCATCACAAACCCTTGAGATCCTTGAAATGGTTAAGGAAATATTGTGGCATGATGTTATGATGTGTATGTTATGCGTTAAGCAAAAGTGTCAGGTGATGTAAGAAAGTAAACCCTGCAAGAAATCCAAGTTATTGGATAATGACTGTAAACAAATCCTGCAAGGAAATCATGTTGTCAGATAATAAAACCATGTAAGTAGTTCAAGTTGAAAGCAAACAAATCACATAAGCAGCCTTATGTTTAGGCTTTCATGTGGTTTGTAGGTAAGTACCCTCTTGAATGTTCAGTTGGCTCAACCTGTCCTAGAAATAGTAAACGAGTTCTAAGGAGCCTCAATATCATTGACCTTCCCTTCAGAAATTGTATCAGCTCCGCACCGAAGTATTGCAGCCAAAAAATCCTGAAAGTCTAACCTCAATAAGTGTAGTATAGAGTATCAACCAATCTTCGGTCGGAACCAAAGCCGGTTATCTCACTACTTTCTAATGGCTAGGATGAATCAATTAAAGGTTCTAAAGGTCAGTTAGAGCTTAGTGACACTATGAGGAAGCCTAATGTTATCCTCGACTTACTCAAGGAACATTAGTACAATCTAAAGTATCGTGCTAACGTAGCCACCACTTCGTCCGTATCGGTCTACACCGTACAACCTCCATGATTTATTGCTACTTACCTAATAAGGTTCCCCAGATCCGGGTGTAGGATCTTTACAAGAATACCCCAACAAACCCTCAAAGATAAAGCAAGCAAACACATAATAAGGCATTTAAAATGGTGAACTAAAACACTAAGGTAACCCCACTTTTTATTTCCCCAGCAGAGTCTCTAGTTCTGTGTTACGGTGGCAGAACCAACTGTTAATACTGGTTTTGCATTTTTTGTTCGCAAATGTTGCAGTAAGCAATAAATGCGCGCATGAATTGAAAATACGTCTAAAATCCTAAGTTAAAGGAATTCTTTTTGTTTGTTTTGTTTTATTTTTTTGAAAAAAATGTTAAAGTAATTAATAGTTGATTAAAAAAATTATTTTTAATATAAAAAGACTAGAGCCTAATTTTTTTTGTGATCTTTTGATTTGATGTTTGCTTTAAGGTGGAAAACCGTTAAGAGAAAATAAATAAAACGAAAAGTAAAAATACACAAAAAGCCCTTCAATCCTGGGAAAGGGAATGCCCTTCGATCCAGGAAAGAGATGTCTCCTTCGATCCAGAAGGGAGCTGCCCTCTTTAATCCATGAGGGCAATAGGAAGATTTGATCTAGAAAGGCTATATCTTTCGATCCAGGAAGGATGTGGCCCTTTCGATCCAGAAGGGAGATGCCTTCTTCGATTCAGGAGGATAATGGGCAGCTTCGATCCAGAAGGCTATGGCTTTCGATCCAGGAAGGCTATGGTCCTTTCGATCTGGGGTGTTGGATCTGAAAAAATATATTAGGGAAATAAAATGCAGGACCTGGGTATCGAAACCCAGGTCCTTCGAGCCTGCGTGCTTTGGGTCTTTTCAGGCTATATCTGCAGCAAGTGTTAGAAACAAATACAGGCCTAGGTACCACACCCAGGCCCTTCGATCGTGGATGAAAATCAAATGACTATGATATGCAAAGAAAGTATAGAATTTGATTCCTTACATTCTTCTTACCAACAGTGGTGTATGAATCTATGGTGATGGGTGTGGGTACCCTTGTTTATGGATTACTTCAATTTGGCCTTTCTGGATGTGCGCTTGCTAAGGGGCTGGTGATAATTGGCGCAGTTTCAAGAGAACACCAATCGAAAGGCCTGGTCCAGGGTGCCAAACGAAAGGGTCTTTCAGAATGCCAATCGAAGGCCTTGACACCATGCCAATCGAAAGGCTTGTCATGAGGCCAATCGAAAGGAATTGTATCCATGCCAATTGAAGGGCTTGGCCATGAGGCCAATCGAAAGGCCTTGTATCCATGCTAATCGAAGGGCCTGGCCATAATGCCAATCGAAGGGAATTGTCCATGCCAATCGAAAGACTCCTTCAGAATACCAATCGAAGGGTCTTTCAGAATGCCAATCGAAAGGTACTTAAAACATCTTCAAAAAAATTTATTTTCTTTAGGCGAGTGTTTGTGACCAACCATGTAAGGGAAGACCTTGGAAAACATGAAAGGGAAAATTTTGGGGTACAACACCTACACAATCAACTAACACATCATCAAGTGCAAATTTCTGGGCACTCTAGTATTCAATCATCTTCTACCTTCCAGCTACGAACGGAAACGTGCCATACTCGCTTTTCAGGTTTAAGAAGATTGAACAGGGGCAGCTGTTGTACCCCAAAATTTTCCGTCTCTTTTCTCAAGAAATTTTCTCACAAGGGTTTATTAAAGTTCAAGATTGCACAAGTATAATTGGACTTTTAATGCCCCCACATAGTTTCCATGGATCATATTGGATTTTTAAGCATCAAGTCAAAGAGGAAACTGTTGAAAGAGCAAAGCAGATAAATTTGATTTTTTTGACAAAATTGAAGAAAAGCAAGCTTGCTTCGATTTATACTAGCTTCGACTGGGCATTGCTTCGATTCTTGCTAGATTTGACTGAACTCCTTCCTTCATGCTAGCTTCGAATGGGAAATATCTCCCTTTGAAACAACTTGATTCGATTCAGAAGGCAATGGAATCCTATAGGTTTGCTTCGATTCAGAAGGAAATGGCCTCTTGCAGGCTTGCTTCAATTCAGAAGGCAATGGCCTCCTGCAGGTTTGCTTTGATTCACAAAGTAGTGGCCTCCTGCATGCAAGCTTTGATTGAGCAATGGCCTCCTGCAGGCTTGCTTTGATTCACAAAGAAGTGGCCTCCTGCATGCAAGCTTCGATTGAGAAATGACCTCTTACATGCTTGCTTTCATTCACAAAGCAGTGGCCTCCTGCATGCAAGCTTCGATTGAGAAATGGCCTCTTACATGCTTGCTTTGATTCACAAAGTAGTGGCCTCCTACATGCAAGCTTCAATTGGACAATGGCTATCTTCATGCAAGCTTTGATTGAGCAATGGCCTCTTACATGCTTTCTTTGATTCACAAAGCAATGGCCTCCTGCATGCAAGCTTCGATTGGACAAGGGCTACCTTCATACAAAGCTTTGATTGGAGTATTGGTTTCCTTCAAAGCAACATACTTCGAATCCAACTTTGATCCCTTCGAGCAAGCTTGGTTGAAGAACATTGATCAAATATCATAGCCTTATCCTCCAAATCTCACTTGTCAAACTATGTTGCTTCCAAATCTTTACATAATCAGAGGCTTACACAAATTTGTGATACATTATACAAAGATTCAAAGCTTTACCCACTAGATTATACCATTTTTGGATGAAATGGCAAAAAGCTACGTATCCTTTTTTTCATAAAGATTACTTTAATCACAAAGTTAGTTTTTTGAGCTCCCAGCCTGATTTTATCTGAACACAAGCAGTGCCAAAAGCATAAGTCCAATCTCCTGTCCCCAACAGACATCAGGCCCACACTTGTACTTGAACTTGGGAATTATGAAAATCCATAAAACTTGATTTTTTTTCGTTCTCCACCAAACGAACATGTTATCTCAGGGTTCTGGTTACTACAAACCTTTTTGCTATAAATAGAGAGACCCTTTGCAAATCAAGAGGAGACTTGGTTTGGGTTGAAAAAAATACTCTCAAACACTCTCAAACCTAAACACTCTCAAACGCTCAAACTCTCAAGCTATCAAACTCTCAAACTCTCAAACTCTCAAACTCTCAAAAAATATCAAACCCCTTCATACATTGTCCAACCTTTCGATTCACTTCCTAACTGCCATATAACAGCCTTTCGATTCACTTCCTAACTACCATATATCAGCCCTTCTATTCACTCCTAACCAAACTTTGATTAATTGATTTTTAAAAGAAAGCAACATCTGAAATAGCTTCAGGAAGGTCCCTGCTAGCTAACCCATCATCGAATCTTTCCTGGAAGCCATACAAAGTTCTTTCGATTGGCACTTAAAGAGGTAAGTTTTCTTAAACTTGGAACTTTTCATTCAAACATCATTTGTACATACAATAAAATAAAAAATGTAGACATCATATCATAGGAAGCTGACTATACTCTTAGCTTTCAGTTATCATTGCTTGTACATTTAAAAAAAAACGGGGTTCATCCCTGTACAATTAGGCTTTGTTTTTTATATTTCATGCAGACCTTCAACCCGTAGCTTTCGAAAGTTATACGGTTAGAGCTGTATTCAGATTTTAGGCAGGTTTTTACATCCTTCGATTGGCTGAGGAATGAAACCTTTCGAAGCTCAAACAGTGGAGTCCTGCATCCCTGCGCTTGAAGGAATAAGATGAAGTCATGTTTCAAACATTCAGAAACGAGTTCAGTTTGTACCCAATCGAAGTTACCTTATGAACAAATGAAACAAACCACCCCAGTGGTGCAAACAGCATGCGCTAAAGCCTTTCCTATAAAAGGTCATGGGTTCAAGCTCCAACGAGACCTTTTGTCATTTGTTCATATTTTTTCACTTTGCCTTGTTTGCAAGAAGCACGCCTGGGCCTCCATTGGTCGGGCCTTGACATTTCTAGTTTCAGAACCCCCTTGTTTACTAGCAAACAGACCCTGGGCCCAAACACAAAACAGATTTCTACACAAAATTGTCTTCAAACACAAAACAGTTTTTTACACAAAAACTATTTCCAAATATAAAACTATTTTCTACACAAAAACTATTTTAAACACACAAAAAACTGTTTTCTACACAAAAACACCAAAAATATATTTAAGTTATTTAGTTTATTCTATTTAACTTCTTACAATGAAAAAGACCAAAAACATTTTCTTTTCTTTAACTTAACTAAATTTCCTTAACAAAATCAAAACAAAATTCATTTTCTTTTCAATTCTTGTACATTTATTCAAATTCAATATGGTTGTAATAGATAATTAGAATTTTATTTCTTGAAATCCCCATTTGTACATTTGTATTCCCATCCCCCAAAACATGTAATAGCATAGGACATTTATTTTCTGTATTTTTATTGCTTTCATAAATGTTAGTAACTAGGGTGTGTATGGTAAGATTAAAATCAACAAGTAGACAATCCTAAATTCAAGACAAAAATGCATGCAATCAAACACACTATTCACACACATGCACCTCTAGGATAATCTCACTTGTTGCCTCGGAAAATAGTCATGTCCCTCGAATATGGGCGTTTTAGCAAAGACCCTTGATAAAAAGATCGTAGTCCCTCGATGTCCCTTGATGTTGCCTTCGGTAAACGATCTAGTCCCTGACAAAAATTGCTAAAACGTCTCATAGGTTTCCTTCTATGACTATATGAATGACCCACGCCCGTCCCTTCACATCCAACGATGGGGCTTTTTACCAATCAATGGTAAGATAGCAACATCTAAAGGAGGAGGAAAAGAACAAAGGCCTTTTGAGTAGGTAGGATGCTCGTAGTTGCTTTCTCATCAAACAAAAACCATTTTCAGACTTACACTTTCAAAACATCTTCAAAAACAAACATCTCTTTGAACTATTTTCAAAATCAACACTTTGTACGCATTCTTATAGAGACGAGAATCATTACAAAGTTAGCCACAACAAAGGCATTTTGCAAAATATTTCCAAACTCACACCACAAAGCATATTTCAAAGCAAAGCAAAAATGATCTAGCAAGCAACTAAGATCCCGTAGATAATTACGGATGAAAAGGGTGATAATACCTTCCCTTTTCATAACCTACCCCCCCCCCCCCCCCGAACTTAAGAAAACATCTCAAAGGTCTTTCCTGTTCTTTTCACCCTTTCCTTATTGGATAAAATAAAAGTCGGTGGTGACTCTTTCTATCCACAACAATTATCATCAAACGTAAAATGACCAAATCAGTTCTCCCACCGTATTATACTTATCATTTGAACAGTCCTGGGTATGACACCAATAATCGCTGGGCCCTGAAGAGCAAGATTCAGGATATGATCGATTATAAGGAAATTGAGTTCGACCCTCTAGAGATTCCAAATATGATTACTGCACCTATGCTGAAGCATGACAAGGGAATAAGTGTTGCTAAAGATGTTCAGTATGTTGCCTTTTTAAGTGATGTGGTTATTTCTCTCTCAATGATCAAAGAGAATCTGTTACAGGCATGTTTATTTCTGGGATATGCTAAAGGATGTTATTGTTGTGCAGTCTGGTGTACCCCAAAATTTTCCCTCTCTTTTTTCGTACAAGATACAATCCTAGGGTTTCTCGAATATTCAATTTGGCTCAGATATCGATCAGACAGATTCTCTTCCCAGGCAGTAAATCAGCAATTAGGGTTTTGCATTTCTCAAAAGAAATTTGAGTTTTCAAGGTTTCAAATGGCCTTCATAGGTCTTCATGTCTCCTCAAGATTTATTTAAGTCGCTTTTCAAACCTCGCATCGCAAGTTTGTTCAATCAATGGTTCAGATAACTGAAAACAACCACATCGACCCAAAAATTAACCTTTTACGAGAACAAATTCAAACGATCGCAACTTCTTCATTATTCAATATTTTTGGGCGGTTTTTCTTGTGTATGATTCTCCTCAATGCCATCTCCAATTTCTCTTCACAAAGTCAAGAACTTATTATTCATAGAAGATCACCAAAATTCGAGTGCGTTAAAAGTCGCATCATGAATTTTGACCTAATTTCAAAATACAGTCGTCTGATTTCTAATATTTGAGATTTCTTCAAATCTCAAGGCTTTGAGACGATTATTTCTGTTCATGGTCATATATGATGATTCTCACGGGTTTATTTTCAAAGAATCAACGGAAAATTGTGTTTGGAAGACTTTTAAATTATCGACTCGTCACAAGGCATTTGTTGATTTTGAATTTTCTTAACCACAATTTACTGAAAGACTGACGATTGTTCTCAGGGCATGTTTGATTGGAAAAGATGTGAAGGTTAAGGTTGTCACTTAAACAACCATGATTGTGGAGTCCATTAGTCAAAAAGATCTGAGCACTTAAACATTTATTTTGTTTAAAAATACAAAGTACATGATTTATCTGATCATTTTGTGATTGCTTGAAACGCAAGTTACCAAACCAAGATTTTTTATCCAAAATATTCAACTGAGGATTGCAAGTTTTGTACAATAAATTCTATCACACTACATTTTATTCAAATGCTTGATATCATTACATTACAAATGAGATTACACTTTGTTTGTCTTGTTTACAAAAAATCTCAAGTTCTTGTTTACAAAGAGAAGTTTTTTCTTCAAGTCTTCATCTTCATCTTCAAGTAAGCCATCCAACCTTCGTTTGCATCCAAGCCTCGCTCGCCATTCATGAAACAAGAAAAAGAAAGAAAGTCAGCAAACATTCAATCAAAGGTAACATGCAAAGAAGAAATAATTCATCATTAGGGTTTGCGATTTGGAATCAGAATATTTGTTTGTTTTATCACAATCATTTTCCCCAATTGCAAATCACAAAAAATAATTTCCTTTCTTGGTTCACAAAAAATGGAAATAAATATACAAGGCAGGCAAATACAAACAGGCTGCATAGCATGCAAACAGAACAAAAGCAACAGCAGGTTGTCGAATAACACAGCAGTACAAGGCAAAAGCAAGCTAAACTGCATCACAAAGGTAGCAGGCAACCACAGTCCAAACAGCAGGTTAGCGCAATAAAAAAACACACAGCAATACAGTTTCATGTCAAACAAAGCAGCATAGGCTGTTAAGGCAACAAGTAAAAGCAATAATATAATAATATGCAAGCTAGCATTAGCTCATATCTAGAACATGTCATCATTTCCCTATTATTGCAAACCCTTCAGAATTATAAAAAATAAAGCAAAAACTACTTTTTTTCATTGAAAGAGAAAAGAGGAAAGATGAAAGAGATATCACCTAGCAATACAGTCCAAAATCCTGCTATATGCCAAAATCAGTTGTGTCAAACCTACTATTGACAGTTTAAGTTTTACACACAAATAGCAAATATGAAACTGCACTCAAAAGGCCAAAAGTCAGCATATCAGAAAAGAGTTTCCCCCCACTTTTCACCTTGGTTTTGAAAAGATATAAGAGAACCAGCAAAAAGAGAGCAGAGAACAAGATAAAAAACCAGAAAGCACAAATCTCAGCACCACCAATATACAAAACCAAAAACCTCACTGTAAGAACAGGCCAAGGAAATATACAAAAACAAAACAGCAAAACCTCACTGTAAGAGCAAAGGCTAACCAATATACAAAACCAAAAACCTCACTCTAAGATCAGAGGCCATCAAAAAACCAAAACAATGAAAAAACCAAACCTCACTGTAAGATCAGAAGCCATCAAAAAACCAAAACAATGCAAAACCAAACCTCACTGTAAGATTAACAAGCCATCAAAAAACTAAAACAATACAAAACCAAACCTCACTGTAAGGTCAGAAAACAGCAAAAACCAACAAAGGCCAAGACAATATACAAACTAACCAAGCCATCTTCTCAACACACAAATTTTCAATCATCGTGCCATCATAAGCTCTCTTTTGAATTGCTCTGAACCGATAAGTAATATAATTTCTCCATATTGATTTGTCTGTATCATTGCTCATGCGCAATTTTGATTTTTAATTTGGAGTTTGAAGGAGATGAAGAGAGCGTTGTTCTCTGTCTGAGAAAAAAGAGGCGCTGCCTCTTTCCCATTTTCGTTTAGGGTTTACAAACCCTTTTTGCTAACTTAAAAAAAAGGTGGACCTTGGGTCGACCCGGTTCGGCTCAGGCCCACCATTTTTTTATCCCACTTTATTGGTTTCGCAGCTTGTTATATTAATGGGAAAAATGTAATAACAAATAAAATAGCTTGGTGTAGTGGTTAAGGAACTGTTTGGTAAGTGCAAGGCCCCGGGTTCGAGACCCCCGGGGACATTTTTCTTATTTTTTCTTGTTTTCTGCATTTTTGTTGGACAAAAGACAAACAAAAATTATCTTAGGCCTGCTGTTTTAGCCCATCCGAATTATGTAGTTTATACCCCACTTTCTGTTTCATTTTTTTTGTTTAATCTAGTTTAAAGGTAAATTAGTATTTTTATAATTAATTTTTTTATTTAAATTAGTTTAGATGTTATTTGATAACTTTATAAGTTAATTTAGTTTATATTTAATTTAGTAATTTTATAATTAGTTTAGTTTAGATTTAGTTTTAATTTTTAAAATTCAATTAAATCAAATACAACTTTTTAAATTAGTTAACTTTTTTTCTTCTCTTTCTTAGTTAAGAACTTTTTGTAATTAATTGTTTCTTTTAAATTATTTATTTAATTTCTACATAACAAAATACTAAAAGATAAACAAAAATATATACAAACAATTTATTTTCTTTAAATCAACTATTTTATTTTTCTCTAATAGAATAGATTTTTTAGTTCTCTTTCCAAACTTTTCACAAACAAATACTTAGAATTTTATTGCCATACCTTGTTAATTAATTTTATTTCATAGACTGTTATAATTTTAATTAATCGCTCAAATTCGATTTGGTTGTATTGTTTGCTATTTGGACTTTTTAATCGCATTCAACTCATCCCCATTTGTAAAAATTGAACCCCCATTCTCGAAAGCTCTATAATAGCGTAGAATTTCCGTTTCTGCAATTTACTGTTTTCTTTATACTGTTTAGTAATTAGGCGTGTACGGCAAGATTTAAAATCAATCGCTAGATAACCCTAATCAAAGAACAACTTAACTTGAATCAAACACACTTTCACATGCGCACCTCTAGGGTAACCTCGCTTGTTTCCTCGAAAACACAGTCATGTCCCTCGAATATGGGACGTTTTAGCAAAGACCCTTCGATAAAAAAGATCGTAGTCCCTCGATGACCCTCGATGTTGCCTCCGGTAAAACGATCTAGTCCCTTACGAAAATTGCTAAAGCGTCTCACAAGTTGCCTTCTATGACTGTAAAATTCACCTGCGTTTGTCCCTTCACATCTAACGATGGGGCTTCTTACCAAATCAATGGTAAGATAGCAACATCTAAAGGAGGAAGAAAAGAACATTTGAGACCTTTCGAGTAAGTCGATTCGCTCCTAGTTACTCGCTTACTCACGATAAAAAACCTTTTTTACACCGACACTTTCATTTCAAAAACATTTTCAAAAAGACAAAACATTTTATATACGTTCTTATAGAGACAAGAACCATTGCAAAACATCTTTCCAAAAACCACTTTCAAAAACACATTCCACAAACACATCTTTGAACTATCTTTTGAAACAAAACTTTGTACGCGTTCTTATAGAAACGAGAACCATTACAAAGATATTTTCAAAATACTTTCAAAGCCCATACCACAAGCACATTGTCAAAGTAAAAGTAAGTGATCTAGCGAGTAACTAAGAGCCTGTAGATAACTACGGATGAAAAGGGTGTTAATACCTTCCCTCTTTATAATCTACCCCCCGAACCCGAGAAATAATCTCGAAAGGTCTTTCCTGTGCTTTTTTACCTTTCCTTTTGGATAAAAAGAAAAGTCGGTGGTGAATCTTGCTATCCGCACAAATGCAATCAAAATGCAAAACTTTAAGTCAGTTCTCCCACAGTATCACACAGTCCAACCTAATGGTTGCGGGTTACTGAAGGAGGGTGTTCAACGCCTGATGGATCAACATGTAATTTTGATTGAGAAAATTCTGAATTTGTGTCAAGATTTATTTGTCGTATCTGGTACTCCTTTCAGGATCACTTCGAAGGGTCCTGTAAGGATTACCGCCAATCCAAAAGTTGCTCAGTTAATCATTACAACACCTGGTCCCATCCCATATTCCTCAGAAAAAGCTATTCCATGGAATTACGGGTCTGACGTCTATTACCACGGCATTAAACAAGAGTTGTCTGATGAAGATGATGAAGAGGATGATCCCAACATTGACAATATTGTGGGGACCATCAAAATTACTAGAAGCAGGAGTATTTTCTCCCCTAAAATCTCTCCACCTGTTCAAGTCACAGTTACCAAGCCAACTTCCAAGGATCGGGGAATATAGCCAATGGTAGAGCCTGTCTAGACGGAGGCACCAAAAGAAATTGCAGTCAGAAACACCTCTAGACAAGAGTTGGAAGATGTTTTGAAGATCATTCATATAAGCAATTATAAAATTGTTGAACAGTTGGGGCAGAGCCCGTCTAAAATTTCCATGTTATCTTTGATGTTGTGTTCTGAAGTCCGTGCGCAGGATTTAGTAAAATTCTTGAAGAGTGCTCATGTGCCGCAAGAAATTTCGACTGATCAATTTGGAAGGTACGTGGCGAGTTTAAGAACTGATAATGGGTTAAGCTTATTCGATGTTGACCTGACTCCAGAGGGGAGAAGTCATAATAGGGCCTTGTATGTCTCTATTGAATGTAGAGGCACTACATTGGCTCATATGTTAATTGATACTAGCTCTTCTCTGAATGTTATGCCAAAAGGCGCTCTTGACCGACTGGATTGTGACGGAGTTATGCTGAAGCCCAGTAATATCATAGTTCTAGCTTTTGATGGATCCAGAAGAATGGTGCATGGAGAAGTACCTCCCAATCAAAGTGGGTTCACAAATATTTAAGTCTACCTTCTATGTAATGGACATCCGGCCTATTCTTGTCTATTGGGATGCCCCTGGATCCATGGGGCAGGTGTTGTCACCTCCACTTTGCACCAGAAATTAAAGCATCCTGTAAAAGGGAAGATTATTATTGTACATGGAGATGGAGATAGATGAATAATTTATCGAGACTCCCTGTCAGACCTTTGAAGTCATTTCCCCTGATTTTGTTAAAGATGTTTATGCCATTCCAAAGATCACAAAGACTCCGCACAAGATGGCTTCCTTGAAAGATGCCAAGGCTACTATAGAAGAAGGTGGTAATACTATTTAGGGTAAGCTTCCTGATATCCCTTACAAATATGAAAAGTTTGATTTGGGCTTTACTGCAGAAGGTCAAAGGACTGTTCACCGTGCTCGTGCTGGGAGACTTTCATTCCGTATCAACAATAACAGGATCAATGCTATAGAAGATACTGACAGTGATTGTCATTTTGACAGCTGGATATTCCCTACCATTGGTGATGGACTTGACAATTGGAAAGCAGAAGACATTTTCCCTATCTTCTTTAGTCATGAGTAATAACTATATTCCTATCTTATTTCTTTTAAAGAGATTATAGTTATATAATAAACAATGACTTTAAACCTTGTGTCTTACCCCGGTGTGATACGGTGGCCAGAACCGGGACTGTTTTTTTTAGGAATTGCTGGTTTGCGTTTTGCGTTTGTGTTTGTAAAATGTCGCGGTAAGCAAGAGTTACCACCGACTTTTATTTTATCCAACAAGGAAAGGAAAAAAGCACAGAAAAATTCCTTTTTCGAGATATTTCTGAGTACGGGGGGTAGATTATAGAAAGGGAAGGTATTAGCACCCTTTTTATCTGTAGTTATCTACGGGCTCTTAGGTACTTGCTCATCATTTTCAAAATTGCTTCTCTATGTTTGTGTGATTTGAAAAGTTTTTGTTTTGACTTCGATTTAACTCTTTCTTCTGTCTTCAAGAGTGTAATGAAGTGTTTTTGAAACTTTGTTTGAAAAAGGAGTGTAAGCGTGAAAAAGTTTATTTGGATTGAGCAAGTACTTAAGAATTAATCTACCTACTCAAAAAAAGAATTGTTCTATGTTTATTTCATTTAGACAACGCTATCCCACTACTAGTGAGTAGGTAGCATCATCGTTGGAATTTGAGGGTCAATTCGAAAAGGGACGTACGGTCACTAAAGCAACGTTAGGACGTCTTAATAGTAACCCTAATGTCTTAGATCAATTATCTGAGGCAACAATATCCGAGGCAACCTTTCTGAGGCAACTTTGATCTTTGGACAAAAGTGCGACCACTAAAGCATCCTATACTCAATGACCGTTTACCGAAGGCAACCAAGTGGGAGTGTACCCTAGGAGTGCGCATGTGCGAGTGATTCAATTTCAGATTATTTATCTTTGCACATTTTAGGGTTATCTAACCGTTTTAAAGTTTTACATACATTCTTGTCATGCATCCTAATATCATACATCTAACAGTTTAATATTTTGCGGAATTTAAAGTGCGGAAATTAAACTACGCTATTACAAGGCTTTGGATATTTATATAGCCAAAAACAAACCCTTGAAAATAAAACGATAAATGAAAATAAAGACCTAATTAAGCTATTACAACTTATAGGCAGTTACATCAATATGCTAAATAATAAAACAATAAAGCGCTCGCGATGAAATTAAGATCGGGAAGAAATTAGGGTTTTGACCCATCTGACCTAATTAAAAGAAAAATGTTTTTGTTGTTTTTAATTATTTTTTTAAGAAAAGGAATTAGGTTTTAAATTAAATACTAAATTAATTAGTGATTAAATTAATTCATGAAAATAATTACATGGCCTATTTTTTATGTTTTGATTATTTTTAGGAAAATAAAATATAATTAAGTCTAGACAAAACCCTAATTTTCTAATTATTTGTTAATTTATTTGCAAAAAGAATTAAAGTTATCTAAAATTAACAAACTAATTAAATTAATTTAATTTTTGATAAAAAATAAATATCTTAAATTTAATTGGATGAAAATATTTTTTGTGATTTTTTGATAAAAAGAAATAATTAATTTGTTAGTAAAATAAAATAAATAAATTAAATAAAATAAAACAAATATAAAATAAAAAGAAAAGAGAAGAGATTTGGGTCTGAACAAAGCAGCTTGGGAGGGGTGTGAGAAGCAACTTCTGGGTCCAAAAGATGGAGGTCCACGTTGACTTCCAGAATCCCATGCATGTGCTTTGACCATGCCGTTGGTGTTCCTTCATTGATGGCCCTGGAATCTGGCCATCTGGCCACTTGGCAGGCTGGAGGGTGAGGTCATATGGTGGACCTTGGCTTTGTAAGCGCATGCAATTCCTGAAAGAAAAATAATATGAAAGGAATGGGGGACATGGGATTCGAACCCAGACCCCAAGGCACCTTCCCACGCTTGGCAACCAACAGAGCTAACTGCTTCATTTGTTCATAGAATAATAATAATGTATAATATGTGAATAAAGAGAGTTAGTGAAAAATAATAAAAACGTGCGCCAGAGGTTTGAATGGACCAACAGGAAGGTGCCATCTAGTCATCTTCTTCCCTTCTCCGTTGGTAAAAGTCCCAGACTTTTACCTACGGACATTCGTCCAAAGCTACAGGTCCTGTAAATCTCAAAATGCAATACAGGCGTGATAAACAAAAACGAAGGTCGTGGATAGCTTCGTCTGGACCTACTGAGTACAATGGTGGCCTTTTCATGGCCCAATTTTGCCTGTAAATGAAGATCCCAAATCGAAGCAAGAAACCCTAATAATGGTGAAATCCAATATAGGCCATGAAAACACAATTGAATATTACAGAAAGCTTACAAATATGATGGTGAACAATAATATACAATTATTTTATGCTACAAGTATAAGAATGATGCTATTCGATTTCAAAAAAGAATCAATGTCGTGGATGACTTACAGCGTGTTTTGGTATTGGAAAAGACTTGTTCTTGATTGATTTCGCTTGTTTACACTCCCAGGAATCGATTGGGTTAGCTAGAAGGCCTTGAGGATGCTTGGAAGTATGAATTCGATCTAGCACTTTTGTTGTGATTTTTCAAGTTTTGTTCTTCTTCACACGCCTCTTTCTAGCCTTGCTTTAGGTCTGCCAATGATCCTTATGTACTGAGGAATGAATTAGGGTTGAAAGAATGTGCTCAATCTTCCTCCATCATTGCATTTGATTTTGATTTGATACACTTGAATATCTTTCCAAAAATAGTCCAAATCCAATCTTTTTGTGCACTCCATGCCTTTACACGAATTTGATCTCATGCTAGCTAGAATTTAAGACCTGAAACATGTAAAAAATCTTGAGTTTTCAATATTTTGGATTTTCTATGATTTGTTTTGATTTAAATTGATTAAATTCAAATAAAAATCAAAATAAATAATAAAAACAAGATAATGACAAGTGGAAAGGGCTAGGGCTCATGGACCATGTTGCCAACTTAAAACAAGTGAAAAAGATTGGGTCCATTTGGCAAAAATTTCATTTTTAGGCATAGTTGACTTTTGACAATTTTGCAAAAAGGGTCAACTTCACCAATGCATAACTTCCTCAATTTTGACTCTTTGAAGGTGTTCTTGGACTTTTTAGAAAGCTTGAGATGTCCGTCAATCAAAACTTTTGGTCTAGTCTCAATTTGGTACTCCATTTTCATGTATGATGCTTTGACAAAAAAGGTGTTTTTGTTGACTTTTCAAAATGACCTATAATGTCCAAATTCATAACTTCTTGTGAGTGCATATTTTGAACTTGGGAGATGAATATGGATTGTAGAGAATGGAAACCTATTCTAAATGAGCTTTGGATGGGTCATTTATCATGAAGTATGAGAAAGTTATGCTTGGTCAAAGTTGAGTTGACTTTTCCTGCAAAACCCTAATTTAGCAACTTTTAGTTCTTGATGAATTATGAGCAATCTTTGATGAATCATGATAAACCCTTGATCAAATGATGAAATATACTTCAAAATGAGGATGTTGACCAAAAATATTGAAGTTTGACTGTATGTGAGCCACAGTTGACTTTTGCCCTAGCACAGTCGATTTTCAGGCTTTTGAGCAATTGACTGAGCAAACTTTCTCTGCAAGGCTTGAATATTGACATGGATGATCTTGAGAACATATTAGGACATTGGTGAGAATTTGGGATCCCTTGGACTCAAGTATCTTAATGCAACATGAAACCCTAATTTGAGGTAGACTGCCTTAGGAGAGAGCTTGTCTGGTTAACCCTTGGACTACCTTGAGCAACTTGTGGATCTTTCTTGAAATGTTTTTTGAGAAATATGGGAGGGAAAATTTTGGGGTACAACAGCTGCCCCTGTTCAATCTTCTTAAACCTGAAGATTTAGATTGGCTTGTCTGCCTTTCGTGATCTGAAGGTGGAAGATGATTGAACACTATAGTGCCCAGAAATTTGCACTCGCATGAAGTGGTGCTTATCTTATGATGTCGGGAATGGGATTACATATGCCATTTGGAAGGAGTGATAGGACATGGGCTTAAAGATTCCATCCATATGAGTTTCGATCGCCTAAGAGATTCCTTAGCGAGAGCTTGTGTACTTGTTGTTGAGGAAGATTTCGCTGGGGAATGATGTTCTTTGTCCTGAGAGAAATAGAATTTTAGGAGTTTTGGTCGTCTGTTATTCTACTAGGGTATCATCTCTGTTTTGAGAAAAGTTGAATTTTAGGAGCTTCGGTCGTCCGTTATTCTGCTGAGGAATCGTCTCTTAGTCGAGCAGGTGGGAATAAACTACTATCTGGTCATGATCCAGGCTTCATAGTTATAAGATCGACTGCTATCTGGTCTTAATCCAGGCTTTACAGTGACTTACTTAGGAGATGAGATTAAACTTGCTATCCGGTCGCAATCCAGGCTTCACAATTTCTTGATTCTTATCTGGTCGTAATCCAGGCTTCAGAATTAATTCAGTTGTTATCCGGTCGCCTCCGGGCTTCAACTTGTCTTTAGGGCATACTAATATTCGGTCGACTCCGATCTTCTTTAGTAATTGTCTAGGTAAAATTGCTATTTGGTCGAAATCTAAGCTTCACAATGTCTTGTACCGTTATCTGGTCATAATCCAGGCTTCACGATGTTTCATACCATTATCTGGTCGAATCCAGGCTTCATGGTGTCCTGTATTGCTATCTGGTCGTAATCTAGTCTTCATAATACCTTACTTCTTATCTGGTCGAAATCCAGGCTTCAGAAGAAATCAAGTGGTTATTCGGTCACATCCTGGCTTCCCTTTGACTGTTGGGCCTACTAATATCTGGTTGAATCTGGGCTTCATAGTAATTGGCTGGGTAAACTACTATTTGGTCGAAATCCAAGCTTCACAGTGTCCCTTACCGCTATCTGGTCGTAATCCAGGCTTCACGATGTATCATACCACTATCTGGTCGAGATCTAGGCTTCATGGTGTTCGTAGAAATCAAGATACTATCCGGTCGAATCCGGGCTTCATAACTTGTATTAAAGATATACCACTATCTGGTCGTAATCTAGGCTTCGTAATACTCTTGGCATCTATCTGGTCGTAATCCAGGCTTCACAACGTCTTTTACCATTATCTGGTCATAATCCAAGTTTCATGGTCTTGTATTGCTATCTGGTCGTAATCCAGGCTTCACAATAACTTGCTGAGCTGTTATTCGGTCGTAATTCGGGCTTCACGGCTTGCTGGGGATTAAACTATTATCCGGTCGAATTTGGGCTTCATAGCTTGCTTTTAAGATATACCACTATCTGGTCGTAATCCAGGCTTCGCGGTATTCTGATACTGTTATCAGGTCGTTCTCCGGGATTCACAATATGATGGTGAAATCAAGATATTATTCGGTCGTACTCGAGCTTTATAGCTTGAGTTTTGTGAGAATTTGATCGTATCTTTCCTGAAAGGTAAAGGTTAGTTGTATGTAATGCATGATATGTATCAGGAAATGATGTTCTCAAAATAAATGAGATTGTGTTATATGATGCGTATATGCATGTCATGATGTATGGATGTGCATTGTTTTTATGATGTTCTCTAACTGGGGAAAATAAATCCCAGATTGTTGTTGGAGAATATGAAGAGTTTCGCTCGCTGGGGATAGAGACCGAAGACGATCTGAGAATAACTTGGCGGGAGAATAACTCCACTGGAGAATAAACTGGTGAGAGAATGACTCTGTGGGGAAGATACATCCTGCTGAGGATTTGCTGACCTTGGAAAAATAACCTCAGTTGGGGATGAATTACCATTGCTGGTGATGATAAACTCTGTTGAGGATGAAGTTTCCGTTTGTGAAAGAAATGAACTCCGCTGGGGATAATCTTTTAGTGGCGACTTCACTGGGGATAATCTTCCAGACTCTACTGGGGATAACCTTCCAGTGCTGGTGATAGATAAACTCTGCTTGGGGAGAATCTTACCAACTCATTCGCGGTTACAAGTCTCAACTGGGAAGAGTTGATAATACTGTATTTTTCTTACTCTGCGGGGAGTCAATGTACCTTAGTCATATTCTTCAGCTAGGTTTATTCCTATACCTGGTGAATAGAGAAACTGTAAGGTCTGGACATTTCTTGTTTGCCCCTGTTTCTGAAATTACGAGTAATCGTCTTTTGTTTCGAATGTAAATATTTATGAGCAGCAATTATTGTTAAATGCATATATCAAAAATGAACCATTGGACGTTCTTGCGAAACAAAACAGAAAAAGGAAAAACAATTTGAAATTTTTTTGTGAAAATGAATCGTATTGATTTTGAAGTTTGGCCTGTAAATAGGCGTTTTTGTACAAAAGGCTGACGTCCTAGTAAGAGTACGCCGCCGAAATGATAGAGTTTATACAGTTTGTGAAAAATAAAGAAAAACAGTTATGTGAACAATCCCACTAGGTTCCAACTCTGTTATTGCCTTTATATCCTCGAGCATCTCATCACTTTGCTACTTGGTTGAAGGTAGATCATATTGATTGGTGTCGTCCGAGTCTTGATAGTTGATACCGGTGTTTGGTTGCAAGATGATTCAATGAGACATAGTGTTACGCTTTAATCCCTAATTTTTTTCTGGACCGCCCTTTCGAGTTTTCAGTCCACCGGGATACCCTTTTTTGCCCAAGCCGCCTTTTCAGGTTTTCGAATTGTCGGGTGTACAGTTTTTTTTCTTTTCATCCCTTACATTTGCCCGAACCCTTTTGGTTCGCCGAGAAGCCCTTATTTTTTCCTATGCCATTCAACCTAGCGGGTCGTTGATTATGCATAGTATTTTTCACTATGTCTGCATTAACGGGGTGAGGAAGGTCGTCACCATCCATGGTGGTTAGAATCATGGCTCCTCCTGAGAAAATATTCTTAACCATAAATGGCCCTTCCTACGTAGGGGTCCACTTTCCCCTTGGATCACCTTGAGGTAGGATGATGCGTTTGATCACGAGATCCCCGACTTTATACTCTTGTCGTCTAACTTTCTTGTTAAATGCCTTGATCATCCGTTTTTGATACGTCTGACCATGACAAATAGCAGTAAGTCTCTTCTCGTCAATTAAGTGCAGCTGATCAAGCCGAGTCTGAATCCAGTCATCTTCGCTCAAACCTGCATCCTTCATAATCCGAAGAGAGGGTATTTGAACTTCAATGGGCAAGACTGCCTCCATGCCGTATACCAAGGAATATGGGGTTACCCCTGTTGACGTCCGCGCTGAGGTACGGTACCCATGAAGAGCGAATGGTAACATCTCGTGCCAATCTTTGTATGCCATCGTCATCTTCTGCACAATCTTCTTGATGTTTTTATTAGCCGCTTCAACAGCCCCATTCATCTTCGGCCGGTAGGGAGAAGAGTTGTGATGTTGTATCTTGAACTGCTTGCAGAGCTCGGTGATCATTGTATTGTTGAGATTTGTACCATTGTCTGTAATGATCTTTTCTGGTACACCATATCGACAGATCAAATTGTACCGGATAAACCACGTCACGACGTTCTTGGTTACTGTAGTAAAGGAAGTTGCCTCAACCCACTTTGTAAAGTAATCAATGGCTACCAGGATGAAACGATGCCCGTTGGACGCAGTAGGTCTGATCTCGCCGATCATGTCGATACCCCACATTGCAAAAGGCCAAGGTGTCGTCAAGACGTTTAGAGGAACTGGAGTTATATGCACCTTATCAGCATAGACTTGGCACTTATGACAGGTCCGAGAATGATGATAACAGTCGGCTTCCATAGTAGACCAATAGTATCCAGCCCATAGGATTTTCTTTGCCATGGTATGTCCACTGGAATGAGTTCTGAAAGTACCTTCATGCAACTCTGCCATAATCCTTTCTGCCTCGCTCTTGTCCACACATCGCAGTAAGGTTGAATCATGGTTACGCTTGTAGAGGATGCCATTGCTGATAAAGAATTTTGTCGTGAATCTCCTCAGAAACTTCTTATCATTAACAGATGCACCCTCGGGGTATTACTGAGCTTTAAGATACCTCTTTACCTCATGAAACCATGGTTTATCTGTTATCTCTTCAGTCTTAATATCACAGCAATGTGCGGGTTCGTCCAACCTCTCAATGGTAATCCGGGGAGCCTCATTGTCCCATCTGACCTTGAACATAGAAGACATGGTAGCTAGCGCATCCGCTAATTGGTTCTCCTCTCTTGGGAAGTGTTCAAAGGTTATCTCCTCGAAGTGTGGGAGCAACGTCAGTACATATTCCTTGTAAGGAATAAGATTTGGGTGCTTCGTATTCCACTCTCCCTTAATCTGACTGATCACGAGAGCGCAATCTCTGAACACACTCAAGAACTTAATCCTTAGGTCAATAGCTGCTTGAAGGCCCAGAATGCACACTTCATACTCCGCCATATTGTTGGCGCAGTTAAAACATAATCGGGCGGTGAACAGAATATGACAGCCTTTAGAAGAGATGATCATGGTCCCAATGCCATTACCCAAAGAGTTTTAAGCTCTATCAAAGTACATAGACCATCGAGATCCCTCCTCAGGTCCTTCATCCGGTCCAGGTTCTTCACAATCGGTCACCAACATGATGTTCTCATTTGGGAATTCGAAGTTCATGGATTGGTAGTCGTCTACAGCCTGATGCGCCAAATGATCTGCCAACACACTTCCCTTAATTGCCTTTTGGGTTATGTATTGGATGTCATACTCGGTTAAGATCATCTGCCATCTTGCTATTCTTTCGGACAAGGCAGGCTTCTCGAAGATATACTTGATTGGATCCATCTTTGATATCAATAGGGTAGTGTGAGTCAGCATATACTGTCTCAGCCAGCGAGCAGCCCATGCCAAAGCGCAGCAAGTTTTCTCAAGCAGTGAGTATCGGGTCTCACAGTCGGTAAACTTTTTGCTAAGGTAGTAAATAGTATGCTCTTTTCGGCCAGACTCGTCATGCTGCCCCAGCACGCACCCCATCGAGTTTTCCAGTACGGTCAAGTATAAGATCAAAGGTCTTCCTTCAACTGGAGGCATCAGAATAAGAGGCTCTTGGAGATATTCCTTGATTCTTTCGAAAGCGGCCTGACATTCATCATTCCATCTTACCACTTGATCTTTTTTTAATAACTTGAAGATCGGCTCACAAGTAGCAGTCAAATGTGAAATAAATCGGGCAATGTAATTCAACCATCCCAAAAAGCCTCTGACTTCTTTTTCTGTTTGGGGAGCTGGCATTTCCTGTATAGCCTTCACCTTTGCAGGATCCACTTGAATACCTTTATCACTAACAACGAAACCCAACAGCTTACAATACCTCACTCAGAAGGTGCACTTGTTCGGGTTTAACCTCAGCTTGTACAACTTCAACCTGTCAAATAGCTTCTAAAGATGGTCGAGGTGTTCTTCCATAGTCTGGGACCTTGCAATCATGTCATTGATATAAACCTCAATCTCATGGTGAATCATGTCGTGGAACAAAGCGACCATGGCGCGCTGATACATTTCCCCAGCATTCTTCAACCCGAAAGGCATGACTTTGTAGCAAAAGGTACCCCACTGCATAACAAACGTTGTCTTCTCCATGTCTTCGGGAGCCATCTTAATCTTATTGTAACCGGAAAAACCATCCATAAAGGAAAAGACCTTATGTTGTGCAGTGTTGTCAACCAGAACATCTATATGAGGCATAGGGAAATCATCCTTGGGGCTTGCCCTGTTTAGATCCCTATAGTCCACACACATTCGAACCTTACCATCCTTCTTCGGAACCGAAACCACATTGGGAACCCACTGTGGGTAAGAAGTAACTGCTAGAAAGCCGACATTAAACTTTTTCATAACCTCAACTTTGATTTTCTCAGACATCTCTGGGCGTATTCGGTAAAATTTCTGTTTCACTGGAGGACAGTCTTCTTTGGTTGGCAAGCGGTGAACCATAATATCAGTATCCAACCCAGTCATATCTTCATAAGACCAGGCGAAGATCTCAACATAGTCACGCAACATTTGCATCAACCGTTGCTTGACACTAGACTCTATATTTGCACCTATCTTGACCTCTTTCTTGTCTTCTTTTGTACCCAAATTTACTGTTTCCACTATCTCTTCATGCGGATGTATGGTCCTCTCTTCCTGAAGTAAAAGTCTAGCAAGTTCCCCGGGAACTTCACAATCATCCTCACCTTTTTCCTTGGCTTGGTTGATCAGACTTTCGAAGTCATAACTGGAAGTAGAAGAGTCGTTATCAGTGGGATCCATAGTGGATATGGACTTGTATTATGATATGTGAGTGTGTGTGTGTGTAAGACAAATAGTTGTTTTGATAAAGTGCAAGATAGAAAGGAAAAACAAGGAGCGCAAAATTTGTAATGCAAGAAAATGTCCAATGCTTTATTGATGATATATGGAAATGACAAATATAAAGCCCTCACAAACAAAGCCACAATGCCTCGGACAAGGCATCGGGCCGTAAAAGTTTCAAATTATCTATTACAAGTCTCGAAACAAAAGTCTATTATTGTGTAATAAAAGAAATGGGCACGAAGTCCTTCGCCGTCCAATTGCTCAAGCCACCGTTGATAGTTGGGTAAATCCAGCTATCAAAATCTAACTCTTCATCATCATCTACAATTGCATTCACTCCCGGATTTCTGATACGCAGGGGAGGTCTTCCAATCCGCGCAGCCGAACAGCCCTTTGAGCTTCTGTAGTAAAACCCAAACCAAACTTGTCAGTCTTGTGTGCAAATTCAGGGATTTGGCCCCAATTCACACACCCACCTTTTTCAATAACATCCCTAGCATCCTTGAGGGAAGCCATCTTCATTGGAGGTTTGTCAGCAGCAATTTCAATCGACGCCAGAGTCTGGGGGACTTCTTCAAAGTTCTGACACGGGGTTTCAATGAACTCCCCATCCATCTCCACGTACCGAAAGGAATTCAGATGACTTACCATGTACTCCTACTCACCCTGTACTGTAACAATCTTCCCCTTTACTGGACACTTTAACATCTGATGGAGCGTAGAAGTTACTGCCCCAGCTTTATGAATCCATGGGTGACCCAACAAACAAGAATAAGATGGTCGAATGTCCATCACATAGAACGTAGATGCAAAAGTCTGGGAGCCAACCTTAACAGGGACATCCACCTCTCCATGTACCATCCTTTTGGACCCGTCAAAGGCCCTAACCACAATATTAATTGGCTTCAGAACCAACCCTTCACAATCCATCTGATCTAACGCTTTCTTGGGTAAAACATTTAAGGAAGACCCAGTATCCACCAGCACGTGGGCCAAAGTAGTGCTCCTGCACTCGATCGAGACGTGCAGAGCATCATTGTGATTCCTTCCTTTGGCAGTCAGATCTGCGTCAGAGAAACCCAACCCGTTGTCAGCGGTCAAACTAGCCACACAGTCTTTGAATTGATCAGCAGATGTTTCCTGTGGCACATGCACAGTTTTAAGGAAAGCAATTAAAGCCTTGGCATGGGCTTCTTAGCACAACAATAAAGACAACATAGAGATCTTCGACGGAGTTTGCCCCAGCTGTTCGACTACGTTGTAGTCGCTTTTCTTGATAATCTTCAGAATTTCCTCTATCTCTTGTCTAGAGGTTTCAACAATTACTTTTTTATATGCCTCCATCCGGGCAGGCCCACCTGTAACTTCTTTGCCTCGAGTGTCAGATGACTTGGCGACAGGTGTGATAACTGGAGTAAGAATTGGAACAGCAGCTGACATACTGGCAGATAGAATGACAACAGGCTTTCGAACAGTCGGAGGAGAAATATCAGGAGAGAAGAGTCTTTTGCTTAGGGTGACCTTGCTAGACCAGACAATATTGCTTACATCAGTATCAGCCTCTTCAACCTTCAAGTCTTGTTTGATCCTATGATAGTACACATCGGCCCCATAATGCCATGAGACAGTCTTATCCGAAGTGTAAGGGATAGGACCAGGAATAGTAATGATCAATGGAGCAACTCTCGGAACAGATATAATCCTAACAGGCTTTCTCGAGGAAGCCTTGGAAGGATTGGCGGAAATGGTTATTATGGAAACATCTTCAACGGGAATCAATGAAATCAAAGTTTTCTCGGACAAGATCTCTTTGTTATCCATCAGGCGCTGAACACCTGACTTCAATAAATGGAAACCAGCAGGTAGGATGGAACACAGGTGGCAACCTTCGCCACATCCCGGAAATAAACCGGCCAACAATAGGTTCTTCTTAACGGTCATCAACGGAGTAGAAACTTCTTCCACAGAGGTCACGAATGAATCATCATCCACAACATTTACTCCATGCTTGGGCATAGGAGCAGTCATGACATTAGGCTTTTCTGGTGCATCAAACTCTATTTCTTTAGCTTCAATCAAATCTTGCACCTTATTCCTCAAGGCCCAGCAGTTGTTGGTATCATGCCCTGGACTATCAGAGTGATAGGTGCAGCGGGCGTTCGGATTATACAGCGGAGAGGTGGTACTGGGATTCTTCGGGGCTTCCCTCAGAGTTACCAGGTTAGTCTTTAATAACTGTGGTAAAATTTGAGACAAGGTCATATTGAGCCGAGTATACTGTCTTTGCGGTCTCTCTACTCTTTGCTGATTGTTGCGTTGTGGGGCGACATTGGGTCTTGATATTACCACCGCATTAACTACTTGGCGGCGCTCAGGTCGGTTTTGGCTCCTCGAGCTGTAAAATGCACTAGATTCCTTCTTGAAAGGCTTCTTCTCTGTACTTGATGAAGCACCTTTCTGTATTTTTCCACTTCTGATACCTGCTTCTACCCTCTCCCCAGTCATAATTAGTTCAGTGAACCCAGACGATGAACTACCGATCAAATGGTTGAAATATGGACCAGACAAAGTCCCAAGAAACATATGCACCAACTCCCTATCAGACAGAGGGGGTTGTACTCTTCCATCCAGATCTCTCCACTTCTGAGCATAGTCCTTAAAACCTTCGCTCACATCCATAGACATACCCTGAAGTTGAGTACGCGTGGGAGCAAGGTTGGCATTATACTGGTATTGCTTGTAAAAAGCAGCAGCAAGGTCCTCCCAGTTACAGACATTAGCTCCCTCCAGTTGATAGAACCATTCAAGCTGAGTCCCTGACAAACTGTCTTGAAAGAAATGAACCCAGAGATTCCTATCAGCAGTGTATGGTTGAATCTTTCTGACGTATGAGCGGAGGTGAAGCTTCGGGCAGGATACCCCGTCATACTTAGCAAAGATAGGAGCTTTAAACTTGTGTGGGATCACCACCCTCGATGCCAGTCCCAAATCTCCAAAGTCCAGACCAGGGACCTTCTGAACCTCCATGGCACTCAGACGGTCTTCAAGTTGCTTGTACCTATCCTCAGCAGGAGGGTACTGTTCGTCATCAAAATCAGTGTCGTTGTCAAAAACCACAGGGCTAGGACCCTTCCTTTCCTCCTGATTCTCTCCTCCTCCAGATGAATGAGACAGATCAGCTTCCTGTCGCAAATTGTTCCCGAATCTGCGACCCATATTCAGGAGGACCACCTTCTTCTTATTTTTCTTCTTCTCCTTCAAGATGAGAGACTTCAAGTCTTGCTGCCCTTTGGCCAGGTTCAGGAACAGCTCCTGAAATTGAGCATTTTGAGCTTGAAGAGCCTTGATGGATTGATCAGTAGGTGTTTCAGAGGACATGTTATGCTAAAATAAACAGCGAAGAAGATAAGAAACCTGTAATGGTACCTGTAATGAGGTGCATGGTAATGGAATATGTATGAAATGATTTCAAAGACTTAGGGAGATTCAAATTTGTAAACCAAAAATAAAACACACTTTATTAGATTAAAACTTGAAACAATGTTTAACAAATGCCTTTAAGGCGTTACAAAAGAAATAAATTGAAAAGCAAATCTAAACTAGAAACAATAAAAGTCATCAGAAATCCCATGGTTGTTTTCCTTTCGTGCTGACATAATCGTTGATTGTCCTTTCATTATCAAGTTGCCTTGTAAGCTTCAGGATCTTCCTTTCCTGATCATGATACTTCTCCCTATAGGTATCTCGTTCTTCCTTTAACTGGATCCAAGATCTCTTCAATGCCCCCAGATCAGTAGGCATATATGGATGGAGGACTGTATAAGGGACACCTTCTTCATCAGTATTCTCTACAATCACCAACAAAACAACTTCATATGGCATCCCCAACTTTTGAGCACGGGATCGAACCCACTGGAGATACGGTTGCATCGGGATAGAAGTCTTCAGTCCTAGCTCATGTGGATCAGACCTGTTCACCATGCCCCAAGCTCGTATAAACCTGCGGAGATGTCCCTCAACATCCCCCTTGTAGTCAAAGACAATGCCTGTAAGCAGCATCTCATGGGGGCCATCTCTTCGAGCGCGTGCAAACTGTCGTAAAGCTAAACAAGGATTGTAGGTTATACCCCCCTCGAATTCCAAGCAATGGAACATTAGGGTATTCCCCACATCGATCAATGACAGCTACTCTTTCCATATCTTTAGAACTCCAAAGGATGTCCGTATGAGCAAGGGACATGATTCTGTAAGCCCAACCTACACCTTCCTCATTCTTCAATACAGATTTGGGGAGGTGCGATATAAACCACCTCGCCAGCAGCGGTGTACAACACATGAGAGTTCCCCTTCTCCGCACAGTACGGGTATAGAGAGCATGTAGAATATCACCTAGAAGAGTAGGCACTGGGTTACGAGACATGAATATCTTGACTGCATGCACATCTATGAAAGAATCTGGATTCGGGAACAGAACCATGCCGTAGATGAGGAGAGCCAGGATGTCTTCAAAGGCTTGAAAGTCCAAACTATCCCAGAACTGTTGAGCTTGATCCGTTAGAAACTTAGCCAAGAAACCTTTAACCCCGCTCTGAGTCTCCCAGTTAGATACTACATCAGCCATTTTTAGATGTAGGGCTGAAGCAATATCCTTTAGCCTAGGAGCTATCTCCAAACCTGTAAAGGGTGTCTGCTCAAGGATAGATATGCCTAGTAAATCAGAAAACTCCTCCAAAGTAGGGACTAGCTGATAATCCGGGAAGGTAAAACAATAATGCAGTGGGTCAAAGAACTGGAACAGGACGCTCATCATTTGCTCATCCAACTTGGAAGTGGCCAGGCTAAGGAGATGACCATGTCTTCTAACAAAGGAAGAAGTATCAGGAACTTTTGAAACTAAGTCTCTGAGCTGAGCAGGTATTTGCACGAAGTTGACTCGAATGGTATTTCTACGCATAGAAGCTATAATCTGTAAAACAGAGCAAAGATGAATCCCCTCGGTCCTTGAAATGGTTAGTCTAATGAAATATGCATGCTATGTCATGAAGCATGATGTCATGAGAAAACACACAACAGGTATAGCAGGTATCAAACATGGTAAAGGAAAACAAGTTACACAATAGCCCTTAAATTTCAGGCTGGCATGGAGTTTTGGTACTACCCTCTTGCAGTTTAGTTGGTTCAACCTGTCCTGATAATAGTAACCGGGTTCTAGAGGTTCTCAATATCACTGACCATCCTCCATCGGTCATAGTTTCAACTCACGTAATCTTTTCTTGCAGTCGGAACCATCTCGAGAGTATGGTCTCAATGAGTGTAGCATCTTACTACTTCCTATGGCCAAGTTGGTCAATTATAGGTTCTAAGGTCAGTTGATGCTTAATGACCCATATAGCAGCCCCATACTCTCCTTGTTGCTCCACAAGGGATATCGATACCAACTAATGAGCCACATCAACGTAGTTACTGCTTCAACCGTATCGGTCTATGTCGTACAATTCCCTCACAGTCTATTGCTACTTACCTAAAAGGTATCCCCCAGATCCAGGTTAGGATCTGTAGTAACTCCGATACAAAGCCCACAAACATAAAGCAAACAAATCAAACAATTTAAAACAATATGATGAACTAATCCTAAGGTACACCCCACTTATTAACTCCCCAGCAGAGTCGCCAGTTCTGTGATACGGTGGCCAGAACCGGGACTATTTTTTTAGGAATTGCTGGTTTGCGTTTTGCGTTTGTGTTTGCAAAATGTCGCGGTAAGCAAGAGTCGCCACCGACTTTTATTTTATCCAACAAGGAAAGGAAAAAGCACAGAAAACTTCCTTTTTCGAGATATTTCTGAGCACGGGGGGTAGATTATAGAAAGGGAAGGTATTAGCACCCTTTCTATCCGTAGTTATCTACGGGCTCTTAGGTACTTGCTCATCATTTTCAAAATTGCTTCTCTATGTTTGTGTGATTTGAAAAGTTTTTATTTTAACTTAGATTTAACTCTTGCTTCTGTCTTCAAGAGTGTAATGAAGTGTTTTTAAAACTTTGTTTGAAAAAGGAGTGTAAGCATGAAAAAGTGTGTTTGGATTGAGCAAGTACTTAAGAACTAATCTACCTACTCGAAAAAAGAATTGTTCTATGTTTGTTTCCTTTATACAATGTTATCCCACTATTAGTGAGTAGGTAGCATCATCGTTGGAGTTTGAGGGTCAATTCGAAAAGGGACGTACGGTCACTAAAGCAACGTTAGGACGTCTTAGTAGTAACCCTAATGTCTAAGATCAATTATCCGAGGCAACAATATCTGAGGCAACCTTTCCGAGGAAACTTTGATCTTTGGACAAAAGGGCGACCACTAAAGCATCCTATACTCAATGACCATTTACCGAAGGCAACCAAGTGGGAGTGTACCCTAGGAGTGCGCGTGTGCGAGTGATTCAATTTCAGATTATTTATCTTTGCATATTTTAGGGTTATCTAACCGTTTTAAAGTTTTACATACATTCTTGTCATGCATCCTAATATCATACATCTAACAGTTTAATATTTTGCGAAATTTAAAGTGCGGAAATTAAACTACGCTATTACAAGGCTTCGGGCATTTACATAGCCAAAAATAAACCCTTGAAAATAAAGCGATAAATGAAAATAAAGACCTAATTAAGCTATTACAACTTGTAGGCAGTTACATCAATATGGTAAATAATAAAACAATAAAGCGCGCGCAATAAAATTAAGATCGGGAAGAAATTAGGGTTTTGACCCATCTGACCTAATTAAAAGAAAAATGTTTTTGTTGTTTTTAATTATTTTTTTAAGAAAAGGAATTAGGTTTTAAATTAAATACTAAATTAATTAGTGATTAAATTAATTCATGTAAATAATTACATGGACTATTTTTTATGTTTTGGTTATTTTTAGGAAAAGAAAATATAATTAAGTCTAGACAAAACCCTAATTTTCTAATTATTTGTTAATTTAATTGCAAAAAGAATTAAAGTTATCTAAAATTAACAACCTAATTAAATTAATTTAATTTTTGATAAAAAATAAATATCTTAAATTTAATTGGATGAAAATATTTTTTGTGATTTTTTGATAAAAAGAAATAATTAATTTGTTAGTAAAATAAAATAAATAAATTAAATTAAATAAAACAAATATAAAAAAAAAAAGAGAAGAGATTTGGGCCTGAACAAAGCAGCTTGGGAGGGGTGTGAGAAGAAACTTCTGGGCCCAAAAGATGGAGGTCCACGTTGACTTCCAGAATCCCATGCATGTGCTTTGACCATGCCTTTGGTGTTCCTTCATTGATGGCCCTGGGATCTGGCCATCTGGCCACTTGGCAGGCTGGAGGGTGAGGTCATATGGTGGACCTTGACTTTGTAAGCGCATGCAATTCCTGAAAGAAACATAATATGAAAGGAATGGGGGACCTGGGATTCGAACCCAAGCCCCAAGGCACCTTCCCACGCTTGGCAACCAACTGATCTAACTGCTTCATTTGTTCATAGAATAATAATAATGTATAATATGCGAATAAAGAGAGTTAGTGAAAAATAATAAAAACGTGTGCCATAGGTTTGAACGGACTAACAGGAGGGTGTCAGCTAGTCATCTTCTTCCCTTCTCCGTTGGTAAAAGTCCCAGACTTTTACCTATGGACATTCGTCCATAGCTACAGGTCTTGTAAATCTCAAAATGCAAGACAAGCGTGATAAACAAAAACGAAGGCCGTGGATAGCTTCGTCTGGACCTGCTGAGTTCAATGGTGGCCCTTTCATGGACCAATTTTTCCTGTAAATAAAGATCCCAAATCGAAGCAAGAAACCCTAATAATGGTAAAATCCAATATAGGCCGTGAAAACACAATTGAATATTACAGAAAGCTTGCAAATATGATGGTGAACAATAATATACAATTATTTTATGCTACAAGTATAAGAATGATGCTATTCGATTTCAAAAAAGAAGCAATGTCGTGGATGACTTACAACGTGTTTTGGTACTGGAAAAGACTTGTTCTTGATTGATTTCGCTTGTTTACACTCCCAGGAATCGATTGGGATAGCTAGAAGGCCTTGAGGATGCCTGGAAGTATGAATTCGATCCAGCCCTTTTGTTGTGATTTTTCAAGTTTTGTTCTTCTTCACACGCCTCTTTCTAGCCTTGCTTTAGGTCTTCCAATGATCCTTATGTACTGAGGAATGAATTAGGGTTGAAATATTGTGCTCAATCTTGCTCCATCATTGCATTTGATTTTGATTTGATACACTTGAATATATTTCCAAAAATAGTCCAAATCCAATCTTTTTGTGCACTCCATGCCTTTACACGAATTTGATCTCATGCTAGCTGGAATTTAAGACCTGAAACATGTAAAAAATCTTGAGTTTTCAATATTTTGGATTTTCTATGATTTGTTTTGATTTAAATTGATTAAATTCAAATAAAAATCAAAATAAATAATAAAAACAAGATAATGATAAGTGAAAAGGTCTAGGGCTTGTGGACCATGTTTCCAACTTAAAACAAGTGAAAAAGATTGGGCCCATTTGGCAAAAATTTCATTTTTAGGCATAGTTGACTTTTGACAATTTTGCAAAAAGGGTCAACTTCACCAATGCATAACTTCCTCAATTTTGACTCTTTGAAGGTGTTCTTTGACTTTTTAGAAAGCTTGAGATGTCCTCTAATCAACCCTTTTTGTATCATCTCAATTTGGTAGTCCATGTTCATGTATTAAGCTTTGACAAAAAAGGTATTTTTGTTAACTTTTCAAAATGACCTATAATGTCCAAATTCATAACTTCTTGTGAGTGCATATTTTGAACTTGGGAGCTGAAGATGGATTGTAGCGCATGCCATCCTCTTCAAAATGAGCTTTGTATGGATCATTTCTCATAAAGTATTAGAAAGTTATGCTTGGTCAAAGTTGAGTTGACTTTTCCTACAAAACCCTAATTTAGCAACTTTTGGTTCTTGATGAATTATGAGAAATCCTTGATGAATCATGATCAAACCTTTATCAAATGATGAAATATATTTCAAAAGGAGGATGTTGACAAAAATCTTGAATTTTGACCGTATGTGGGCCACAGTTGACTTTTGCCCTAGCACAGTCGATTTTCAGGCTTTTGAGCAATTGAATGAGCAAACTTTCTCTGCAAGGCTTGAAGCTTGACATGGGTGATATTGAGAAAATATTAGGACATTGGTGAGCATTTGGGATCCCTTGGACTCAAGTATCTTTATGCAACATGAAACCCTAATTTGAGGTAGACTTCCTTAGGAGAGAGCTTGTCTGGTTAACCCTTGAACTACCTTGAGCAACTTGTGGATCTTTCTTGAAATGCTTTTGAGAAATATGGGAGGGCAAATTTTGGGGTACAACACTGGGGCACAATGGTTCATTTGTTAAGGGTTGATAATTCATAAACATTGTTCATTCAATAAAAACATTGGATGTTTTGCATTCGAATTTTATGATCTCTGTCTTTCTTTTATCTTATTGCATTTTCAAATAGCTATGTGTTCTTACACACACCCATACACTATATTGAAAATCCTCATCCACTCTGGATCTCGTTGATAACAATTCTATTATTGCCTCTTATGACTTTGAAAGTCTGATCTACCAAGTCGAGGACGAAGGTGGGGAGGATTGTGAAATACCCGGGGAACTTACCAAACTCTTAATACAAGAAGAAAAGGCTATCCAACCACATGAAGATCCAGTTGAAGTGGTAAACTTGGGTACTGAGACAGACAGAAAAGAAGTCAAGATAGGCACCAACTTAGAGAGCAGTGTCAAGAACAGATTAATCTATTTGTTGCATGAATATGTTGAAATCTTTGCTTGGTCATACAAAGACATGCCAAGGCTTGATACCGATATCTTGGTTCACCGTCTGCCAATGAAAAAGGGTTTTTCTCCGATTAAACATAAGGTTCGTCGCATGCGTCCCGAGATGTCAGAAAAGATCAAAGTTAAGGTTATGAAATAATTCAATGCAGGTTTCTTAGCAGTGACATCATATCCTTAATGGGTTGCTAATGTTGTTCTGGTACCAAAGAAATATGGCAAGGTACATATGTGCGTAGATTACATGGATTTGAACAGGGCGAGCCCCAAAGATGAATTCTCACTACCACATATTGATGTTTTGGTCGATAACACCGTACATCACAAGGTATTCTCCTTCATGGATGTTTTCTCAGGTTATAATCAGATCAAGATGGCGCCAGAAGACATGGAGAAAACTACCTTCGTCATATAGTGGGGGACTTTCTGCTACAAGGTCATGCCTTTTGGGTTGAAGAACACGGGGGAAACTTATCGGCGTGCCATGGTAGCCTTATTTCATGACATTATTCATCACGATATAGAAGTCTACGTTGATGACATGATAGAAAGGTCACAGACTGAAGAAGAGCATCTTGATCACCTGCATAAATTATTTTAAAGACTGAGGAAGTATTAGCTAAGGTTAAACCCGAACAAGTGCACATTTGGGGTGAGATCCGGTAAACTCTTGGGTTTCGTCGTCAGCAGTAAAGGTATTGAGGTTGATCCTGCAAAAGTTAAAGCTATTTAAGAAATGTCGGCTCCCTGTACCGAGAAGGAATTCAGAGGTTTCTTTAGGACGGCTGAATTACATCGCCCGATTCATTTCTCATATGACTGCTACTTGTGAACCTATCTTCAAGCTGTTGAAGAAAGATCAAGTAGTAAAATGGAATGAAGATTGTCAAATAGCCTTTGATAAAATTAAGGATTACTTACAAGAACCTCTGATTCTGATGCCACATGTTGAAGGAAGGCCTCTAATCATGTACCTAACAGTGCTAGAGAACTCAATGGGGGGTGTGTATTGGGGCAGCATGACGAGTCTGGTCGAAAAGAGCATACAATATACTACCTGAGCAAAAATTTTACCGAGTGTGAAACAAGATATTCACTACTCGAGAAAACTTGCTGCACTTTGGCATGGTCTTCTCACCGACTAAGACAATGTATATTCACCCATACTACCTTGTTGATCTCTGAATTGGATCCCATCAAGTACATATTTGAGAAGTCAGCTTTCTCCGGAAGAATAGCCCGATGGAAAATGGTCTTAACAAAATACGATATTCAGTATACCACTCAAAAATCAATCAAAGGAAGTGTACTGGCGGATCATTTGGCACATCAAGCTATAGACGACTATCAGTCTATGAATTTTGAATCCCCTGACGAGAACATTATGCTAGTTACAGATTATTAAGAACATGGACCATATGAATGACCTGATCCAGGATCCCAATGGACTATGGTTTTCAATGTAGCTTCCAACTTACTTGGTAACGGGATCGATGTTGTAATTATCTCTCCTTAGGGTTGTCGCACGCCCTTCACTTCCAGAATTTGATTTGACTGCAATAAAAATATGGCTGAATATGAAGCGTGCATCATGGGAATTAAAGTTTCTATTGACTTGAGAATCAAGTTCTTAAGCTTATATGGAGACTCAGCCCTGGTGATCATTCAGGTCAAGGGAGAATGAGATGCGAAGCATCTGAATGTTATCCATTATTAAGAACATGTGCTAACCTTAATTCCGTATTTCGAGGAGATTACTTTTGAGCATATACCAAGAGAAGAGAATCAGTTGGCAGACGCATTGGCTACCATGTCATCCATGTTCAACGTCAGATGGGACAATGAGGCTCCCCGAATTACCATTGAAAGATTCAATGAACCGGCACACTGCTATGAAATTGACACTAATGGAGTAGAGGAAAAACCTTGGTTTCATGAAGTGAAAAGGTACCTTGAGGCTTAAGAATACCCTAAAGGGGCATCGATCAATAACAAGAAATTCCTATGGAGGTTCTCGGCTAAGTTCTTATATAGTAATGGAATTTTATACAAGCATAATCATGATTCAAATCTGCTTCATTGTATGGGCAAGAAGGAAGCAGAGGAAATTATGCAAGATATACATGAAGGTGTCTTTGGTACTCACTCCAGTGGGCATACTATGGCTATAAATATTCTGAGAGTGGGTTACTATTGGTCGACTTTGGAAACCGACTGTCACCACCACTCGAGAACTTGTCATAAGTTCCAAATCTATGCTAATAAAGTTCATATGCCTCTGGTACCTCTGAACGTCATGACAACTCCGTGGCTATTTGCAATGTGGGGCATTGATATGATCGGAGAAATCAAACTTACTACTTCTAACAAACATCGCTTCATTCTCATCGCCATTGATTACAAAATGGGTTGAAGCAGCCTCGTTTGCCTCTATTACTAAGAATGTGGTCACCCATTTCATCAAAGATAACCTGATCTGTCGGTATGGTATCCCCGAAAGGATCATCACAGACAATGGTACTAACCTCAGCAACACTATAATCACCGAACTCTATAGGCAGTTCAAGATCAGGCATCACAAATCTTCCCTGTATCGTTCGAAGATGAATGGCACGGTGGAAGTCGCCAATAAAAATATTAAGAAGATTATACAGAAGATGGTTGTGACCTACAAAGACTGGTACGAGATGTTACCGTTTGCTCTTCACGGCTATCGCACTTCTGCATGAACATCAACTGGGGCAACCCTATTCTCTCTGGTATATGGTATGAAAGTTGTCCTACCTGTCGAACTTCAGATTCCTTCTCTAAGAATTATGAAAGATGCAGACTTAGACGAAGACGAGTGGATTCAAACCAGGCTGGACCAGTTAAATCTGATTTACGAGAACAGGCTTGCGGCTGTCTATCAAGGTCAGATGTACCAGAAATGTATGATCAAGGCAATCAACATGAAAACCAAGCATCGGGTATATCAGGCTGGTGACTTGGTAATAAAGCGCATCATTCTACCGCAAGTTGATCCCAGGGGAAAATGGACTCCCACCTACGAAGGGCTATTTGTTGTCAAGAAAATATTTTCTGGTAGCGCTATGATACTGACCACCATGGACCGTGAAGATTTCTCGCAACCTGTGAATGCATATGTTGTACCCCAAAATTTTCCATCCCATGTTCCTCAAGGCATGTCAAGAATAATATTCAAGTTGCTCAAGTTGGCTCAAGAATTGGACAGTCAAATCACCTCCTAAGGCAGTCAAGTCAAAATTAGGGTTTGGTGTTGCATTAAGGTCCTCATATCGAAATTACCTCATGTGCTTCCCAATGTCTTAATATGTTCTTAATCCCATCCATGTCAAATTTCAAGCCTTGCAGAGGAAGTTTGGTCAGTCAATTGCTCAAGAGACCCAAAAATCGATTGTGCTAGGGCAAAAGTCAAATGTGTCCCAAATACAGTCAAACCTCAAGATTTTTTGTCAACATTCTCATTTTAAAGGATAATTCATCATTTGATCAAGGGTTGATCATGATTCATCAAGGATTGCTCAAGATTCATCAAGATTCAAAAGTTGCTAAATTAGGGTTTTGTAGTAAAAGTCAACTCAACTTTGACCAAGCATAACTTTCTCATACTTTATGAGAAATGACCCATCCAAATCTCATTTTGAAGAGGATGCAATTTCCTACAATCCATATTCACACCCCAAGATCAATAAATTCTCTCACAAAAACTTACAAATTTGGACATTATAGCTCATTTTTGAAAGTCAACAAAAACACCTTTTTTTGCCAAAGCTCATAACTTTAGCATGGAATATCAACATGAGATGAGACCGAAAGGGTTGGTTAGAGGACATCTCAAGGTTTCTAAAAAGTCCAAGAACACCTCCAAAAGTTCAAAATTGAAGAAGTTATGCATTGTTGAAGTTGGACATTTTTCCAAAATTGCCAAACGTCAACTATCCTCAAAACTCCAATTTTTGACAAAAGGGCCCACTTTTTTCCACTTGATTTGGTCTTATCACACAACACACGTGTCCCATCTTTAATTTCATGAACAAACATTTATTTTTCTATTTTATTTAATTTTTATTGATTTAATTCATTATTAATCAATATTAAATCAAATAAAATCTAAAAATTGATGTAAGGGGATTCTTGTGATCAATAAAGCTTGCAAATACCATGTGATACTCAGTCAAACTCGTGCCAAGTCAAAACAAGCACAAAAAAATCAGATTTGGCCTATATTTGGAAACTTGTTAATGGTGATCAAAATCCAATATTCCATCTTCAATGCATAAGGATTATGGCCCATATTTTGACCTAAATGCATTCTATTATATGCACACAAGCAAGCCAGACCTAAGACACGCATAGAACACTGCTGAAACGGCCAGAACAACTTTGGAAAAAAGCTTGAAAAGTGGGAGATCGAATTCTTGTTTGGAGGATTTTTCAAAGTAAAAGCTCAACACTACTCCCTTGTTTGGTATCCTGTGAAGCTGTAGCGATCAAAACCAGACCTTAAGACCACCTGTAACGCGTTGTAAGTGTTCCTAAATATGCCTATGCATATGGAAATATAACTCCTCATTCTTGCATCTTTTTGACCAAATATTAACATATTCTTGATCCATGCTTGATTTCGAAGCTTTCTGCATCATTCAATTTTATTTTCATGGCTTCTAATGTGTTACCCGAACCTAGGGTTTCTTTGCTTCGTTTTTAGACATTTTGTGTACAGGCAAAATCAAGGCAAACCATGGTCATATTTGTGTTCAGGGGAGAGAGACGAATCCAATGATGGTCGTAGCCTGCATTTTTGTGACCTAGGATTGATTTTCGAGACGTCCCACGAATCTTCCTGCGGATAAAAATCCGCAGGTAAATAACCAGGGTCGTTTGTAGAAGACGATAGTGTGTCCCTTTGCTATTGGTCCATTCAAATCAGTGGCACCCTTTTTTTATTATTTCAGACTTAGCGTTTTGTTTTTTATATAATATTCACTTTTCATTCCAATAACAATTGAGCAGTTTGGTTGGAGTGGTTGAGCGTGCAGGCATATGAGCAATGGGACCTGGGTTCGAATCCCAGGTCCCCCCAAACTTTAATAAATTTTGTTTTCAGGCAATCTTGTGCAATGTCAAGGATGCAATCCACCATACGCCTCAAGGATCAACGCGCCAAGTGGCTTCAGGCCAAGATCCAAAGGCTAGAACTGCAGATCCACCATACACTCTGGTCAACAAGCACATAGGCAATCTGAAAGGTCAAAGCAGACTGGTCTTAGTGGGCCAAGAATTGCTGATCATACTCCCTCTTCAGGCCCAAACCCCCATTTTGGTTTATTTCTTTTCTCACTATATTTATTTATTTACTTATTTTATTAAATCAATAATTAACCAATTAATATATTTTTTATAAAATCAGAAAACCCAAAATAAAAATAATGTTTTTTTTTATTAATTCCATTAATTTTATTTATTTTTGTAAATAAACATTAATTAATTTATTTAGTTTAATTAGGTACAATTTTAATATCTTTTTGCATCAAATTAAAATTAACATAGAATTAGGGTTTTAATATCTTTTAATCATTCTTATTTTATTTCCTTAATTAAAATAAAACCCAAAAATATTTTCATTTAATTAATTAATTTAATTATTAATTTAGGCTAATTTTTAATTCAAAAATAACATAAATATGCTTTATTTAATAAAAAAGGGGTCAAAACCCTAAGACATTCCGATTTAATTTTCTCGCGCGCGAATAATTTTTTATCCATATTTCAATATTGTAACTGCTCCGGGAATGTAATAGTTTTTTTTAAATTAGGATTTATTTATCGCTTTTCTTTACATTTCGCAATTTAATTTTTAAGGGTTTGTCTTTGGCGATGTAAATACCCGACGCCTTGTAATAGCTTAGATTTATTTTCCGCAATTTAATTTCCACAACCATTAACTGCTAGATGTTTGATAAATAGGCGATGCATGACAAGATCAATTTCAATTTAAAATCAACAGTAGCTCACCATGACATGTACAAAGATAAATAACTGAAAAACAATACACTCGCACATGCGCACCTTTAGGGTACACCCCACTTGGTTACCTCGAACGTGGTCATTAAGTATAGGAAGTTTTAGAGGTCGCCCTCTTGTCCAAAGATCATAAGTTGCTTCGAAACGGTTGCCTCGGATGAAATGATCTAAGACATTAGGGTCACCGCTAAGGCGTCCTAACATTGCTTTAGTGACCACACGTCCCTTGATCGAATTGACCCGAAAACTCCAACGATGGTGCTACCTACTCATTCATAGTGGGATAGCATTGTCTAAAGGGCACTTGTACAGTTTAATTCCTTTTTGAGTAGGTAGATGGTTCTTAAGTACTTGCTCCTTTTAAAAACAAAACAAAACTTTTCGCACTTACACCCCTTTCAAACAAAAAACTCTTTTCAAACCCACAATCACAAAGAAAAGCAAATTTTGAAAACACAATGAGCAAGTACCTAAGAGCCCATGGATAACCACGGATAGAAAGGGTGCTAACACCTTCCCTTTCTATAATCTACCTCCCGAACCCGAGAAATATCTCAAAAAGGAATTTTTCTGTGCTTTTGTCCTTTCCTTCTTGGATAAAATAAAAGACGGTGGCGACTCTTGCTCACCGCGACATTTTGCGAAAACAAACTCAAACGCGAACCAGCATTCCAAAACAGTCGGTTCTTTCCCACCGATCACAGCAGACATAGCCAAAAGATACTACGCATGAAAATGACCTGCTAGATTGACTGGCCTAGGAAAAACTAAGGGAATCCCGACGAACGAAAAAGGTTTGGGAAAAATTAGGGATATATATAAAAGATTGTTCACACGGCAAGTCAAAAACCTGAAAAGGCGGCTTGGGCAAAAAAGGGTATCCTGGTGGACTGAAAACCCGAAAGGGCGGTCCAGGCAAAAGTTAGGGATTAAAGTGTACGAGTGTGTCTCGTTGGATCATCTACTTACAAGTTACAACAAGCTTTATTACCAACGTCAAGTTCAAATGGTACAGACCAATTCAATCACTTTCTTCTGACATCAAGGGATGAGATGCTTGAAGACATAGGGGCAATAGCAGAGTTGGAATCCGACGAGATCATTTCCACGTAGCTATATGTTTTGTTTTCACTTTGTACTCTTTTCATTTCACGATAATTTCCTCTTACTAGGATTTATGTCTCTTTGTACAAAATCGCATGTTCGTGGGTAAACTATCAATAAAAATACAAATTTCAAAATTCAAAAATTTTGTTTTTACTTTTTCTGTTTTGTTTGCAAAAAATGTCCAATGACTAAAATTGAATGAACATATGCATATGAATACAATTAACTATTAACAAATATATGCATAAAAACAGGAATAAGTATTTACTCAAGACTCTAGAAGTTGAGATAACGTTCAAGCTGTCCATAAATCCCCACAGAACCACTTCCATGGGATCATCCCTACAGATAGTCTAATCATACTCACCAATAAATTCCCCCAGCGGATAAAATAATATGATATTTTTCCCAACAATGTCACCCACCTATGGAATCTCAATCAATACAGTATATGGAAATTCTCCTCCCTAGCTGAGTTTATTCCTCTAAAACTGTAAAATCCTCTGCAGATTTTTTCTCTCCAGCAGAGCTCTTCTCCTCAGCAAAGGTTGTTTCCTCAGCAGAGTATTTTTTTGTCAACAAGGTTTATTTCCCTAACAGGGTTTACTTCCCCAATGAAGTTTAATCTCCCCGGCTTGAGTCTGTTTCTACCACAAATTACCGGCAAGATTCCCATCTCCAGCAAAAGACGGTCTGGGTTGTTATCCCCAGAAAATTTTCTACTGAATCTGAAACTGGATCAAATATCATTCAAACTTATTCTCTCTTACGAGTCGGCACCCATACCATCTCTTTTATCCCCAATCAGAGTGTATAAGAACTAAATTCCCCAGTAGAGAAGTGAACAACCAAGGTTCTCAAACACTTCTCCCCAAGCAGAAATTGTTATTCCCCAGTGGAGTTTCCTCAAACAGAGAGAAGGAGTCCCCAACGACAACATTCCATATGATATTGAAGATACACACGCTCTTCATCCCCAGCAATAGTCAGGGATTTATTTCCCCCGGAAAAAGATGATGCACAAGTTTACAAATACACTTCAATAACACTCACATTCATACATCATTTGTAAACATCATAGCATGTTCATACGAAATGCATATAGCACAGTCTCATTTATTTTGAGAATATCATTATGCAATGCATTTCATACATCATGACATTGCATACAACTAACTCTTTACCTTTTCAGGAAAGATCAATCAACAAACAAACATCATTAACTACTTGTATGACCAGACAGTCTTCTCAAAGGCTATATCTGACAAATGGGTACCCAAGCAATTTCCTCAGAGGGTCATTCTCAAAGAAACATGTTTTTCAATTGAATTCAGACGTAGACATTTTATGGCTCAGATTAAATCGAGCGTAGATTTATTTTGATACATCTCCTGGTTAAAGACAGACGCAGACATCTTCTGGCTTAGGTGAAATCAAGCATGGATTTATTTTGATACTTCTTCCAGTTAAAGTCGAGCGAAGATATCTTATGGCTCAGGTTAAATCAAGGTTGGATTTATTATGATACTTCTTCCAATTAAAGTCGAGCGCAAATATCTTCTGGCTCAGTTTGAATCGAGCGTAGATTTATTCTGATACTTCTTCTAGATAAAGACGAGCGTGGATATCTTCTGGATCAGACTAAATCAAGTGTAGATTTATTCTGATACTTCTTCCAGTTGAAGACGGACGTAAATATCTTCTGGCTTAGTTTAAATCGAGCGTAGATTTATTTTGATACTTCTTCCAGTTGAAGACGGTCGTAGACATTTTATGGCTCAGATTAAATCGAGCATGGATTTATTCTGATACTTCTTCCAGTCAAAGTCGAGCATATACATTTTTTGGCTCAGGTTAAATAAGTGTAGATTTATTCTGATACTTCTTCCAGATAAAGACGAGCGTGGACATCTTCTGGCTGAGACTAAATCGAGCGTAGATTTATTCTGATACTTCTTCCAGTTGAAGATAATCATAAATATTTTCTGGCTTAGATTAATTCGAGCATAGGTTTATTCTGATACTTCTTCCAGTCAAAGTCGAGAATATACATTTTCTGGCTCAGATTAAATCGAGTGTAGATTTATTCTGATACTTCTTCCAGATAAAGACGAGCGTGGACATCTTCTGGCTCAAACTAAATTGAGCTTAGATTTATTCTGATACTTCTTCCAATAAAGACGGTCATAAATATTTTCTGGCTCAGATTAAATCGAGCATAGATTTATTCTGATACTTCTTCCAGTCAAAGTCGAGCATAAATATCTTTTGGCTTATTTTAAATCGAGCGTAGATTTATTCTGATACTTCTTCCAATTGAAGACGTTCGTAGACATTTTCTGGTTCTGATTAAACCGAGCATAGATTTATTATGATACTTTTTCTAGTCAAAGTCGAGCATATACATTTTCTGGCTCAGATTAAATCTAGTGTAGATTTATTTTGATACTTATTTCAGATAAAGACGAGCGTGGACATCTTTTGGATCAGACAAAATCAAGCATAAATTTATTTTGATACTTCTTCTAGCTGAATACGGTCGTAAATATTTACTAGCTCAGATTAAATCGAGCATAGATTTATTCTGATACTTCATCCAGTCAAAGTCGAGCATAAACATCTTCTGGCACAAATTAAATCAAGTGTGGATTTATTCTGATACTTCTTCCAGTTGAAGAAGGTTGTAGACAATTTATGGCTTAGTTTAAAATCAAGCATAGATTTATTCGGATGCTTCTCCCAGTTAAAATCGAGCATAAACATCTTCTGGCTCAGGTTAAATTAAGCGTAGATTTATTCTGATACTTCTTCCAGTTGAAGTCGGGCAAAAACCTAGTCTAATTTCTATCAACAAATACTTTGGATGGCATCTATAAGCCCGTCTACGACGACTCTCCATCATCTTTCCAAATGGCATCTATAAGCCCATTCCCGGCATAATCAACCAACAGTGTTACTTCTTGCACAAGCGAGTGCAAATTTAAGGGCACTTAACTGTTAAATCCTCTTCTACCTTCGAGTCATGAACGGCAGACATACCAATCTAACTCTTCAGGTTTAAGAAGATTGAACAGGGATAGCTGTTGTACCTCAAAATTTGACCTCCCATTTTCTTCAAGGCATTTTTTTAAGGGTTCTCAAAATGCTCAAGAATCTCAAGAGCTGACCAATCAAAACCTCCTCTTAAGCCAAGGGTCTACAATTAGGGTTTTGAGTTTATCAAGGAAATTTGGGTTGCAAAGGTATAAAGTTATTTCTATGGTTCATAATAGGTCATCAATAGTGCTCATACCAAGTTTCAAGTCCCACATCATAAGTTTGCTGAGTCAATGGCTCAGATGATTGAAAATTAACTGTATTGGATAAAAAGTCAACTATGATCAACATACAGTCAAACTTTAAGATTTTTGGTCAACATCAACATTTTGAAGTGATATTCATCATTTGATCAAGGTTTTATCATGATTCCTCAAGGAAAGCCCTCAAATCATCAAAAGTCAAAAGTTGCCAAATTAGGGTTTCCTTAGGAGAAATCAACTGAACTTTGACAAGCATAACTTTCACACGCTTCATCAACTTTTCTCCAACAAAAGCTCATTTTTAAGGGTATTAAATTCTATACAGCTTTGTATTTGTGCTTAAGTCCAAAAAGTGCTTTATTTGAAAGATATGAGCTAATACATTACAGGTCATTTCAAAAGTCAACAAGAAGACACTTTTTATCAAGGCAACTTACATCCAGATGAAGTCCCCAAATGCAAAAATGATCAAAAGAGAAATTGTAGATGAAAATTGAGCAAGTTATGAGTTGCACAAGTTGGGGAATTTTGAAGAAATACATGAAATGTAAAATGTGCAAACTTGAAATTTTGGACTTATGACCTAACTTTTTAGGCTTCAATCATGTCCATGACCCTGTGAAAGACTCTTAATCTCACTCCTACCTTGTCATGTAATTTTTTATTATTTTATTTACATTTATTTTGTTTTTATTCAAATAAATGCAAAATAAATTAAAAGAAGTATAAGATAAATGGGCCAGGCACATGATGAGTCATTTACAGGCCCATACAACTCATGACAGTCTAGAAAAACATGCCAAATTCGTGCAAGAGCTCATGAAGGCAAATATATATATCAAAAATGGAAAGTTTTTAATATGTTTGATTTTGGTTTTATCATGGTTTGATTGATTAATCTCATGCCATATTTGATGAGTCATTTCCTTCCTCTATATATATGCAAGCAAGTCAGATGCTAAGGACACAATTTCCTCGCCTAAAAAAGATTTCTAAAAAATCAAAAAAATTCAAAGAACCTAGAGTGTTTGAAACCTGTTTTCCAAGCCTTCTCATAAAAAAAAGATCCTTATTCACTCTCAGCAGGTACATAGTAAGTTTGGATCATGTTCTATGGTCCAAAACACGCAAAGTTGACATAGTATATAGCTCTGATTGCACGATGATCATATATTGCATACTTTGATTTTTTTCTTTGATTTGAACCATGTTAACTCTTTTATTGTGTTTATGAGACATTAATATACAGATACGGGCTATCATTGTGACCCCATGCACGTAGACTTGCTATGTGCCATTTTCCTCTATGATCGGTGTGCTTTGATTCGAAACACACGATCCATAAGTTTTTAGCCAAAAATAAGGTCGAATTCGGATCCAGGAAGGTTGAATTAGGGGGGACATGGTGCTTTAGAACTTAAAAAAACTGATTTTCACATGTTTGTATGTTGCAGGTTGCCAGAGAAGACGACCAGAGCTAGGGCTCTGACGCTTCTCTGGCCATATACTTCATTCTTTCTTTTTGTTGTTTTTGTTTGATTTACTTACCGGATGAATTGGCTGCCCCAGCGGCAAGCGCGTGTGTCTTAAGGTGTTTGTGTGCCAGGACAGGGGTTCGGTCTCTGCCTCTAGCATATTATTTTTTTCAATATTTCAATTTCAGATCTAGTGCAAACCAGGTTCAAGTGCTCACCATACATCTTCGTCTAACAACCATTTGATCTCAATCAATCCAGATTTGATAGTGTTGATGGTCCCCCCACGGTGCACCCCAAAGGACTATCCTCACTAAATCTTACAGGCACCTGGGCTTAAGATGTTGGGCTTGGAAATTTTCTAATTCTGCACCCCCAAATTCCTTTTGCAAATCAGACCCATTTGATTTCTTTTCTTATTTTAATTTACTATTTTCTTTTTTTAACCAATTTTATTTAAATCAGAAAAAATCATTAAATCATTAAAAAAAATTAGATTTAGGTTTTTAATTAATTAATTTAATTTTTATAAGTAGAAATTACTTTAATTTAATCACACTTTATTTTATTTTACTAATTAATTAGTAGATTAATTAGAATTAGTTTTTTTTTTACAATTATTTCACACTATAAAAACATTTTTCTAAACAAAAACACCAAAAATATTTTCTAAGCGCTAAGAAATTTTTTAGGGTTTTTAATATCTTTCCCTCTTCACCATCTCCGCGCGTTTGTTTATATTTCGCACCAATATAATTATGTAACTGCTCAAAAGTTTTCAATAGATAATAAGGGTTTATTGCTTTACTCCCCATTTTTTATGGTTTGTACTCCCCATCTCCGAAGCACTGTGTGATACAGTGGCCAGAACCGGGACTGTTGTTTAGGAATGCTGGTTAGCGTTTTGCGTTTGTGTTTGCAAAATGTCGCGGTAAGCAAGAGTCACCATCGACTTTTATTTTATCCAACAAGGAAAGAAAAAAAGCACAGAAAAATTCCTTTTTCGAGATATTTCTGAGTACGGGGTGTAGATTATAGAAAGGGAAGGTATTAGCACCCTTTCTATCCGTAGTTATCTACGGGCTCTTAGGTACTTGCTCATCATTTTCAAAATTTCTTCTTTGTGTTTGTGTGATTTAAAAAGCTTTTGTTTTGACTTCAATTTAACTCTTGCTTCTGTCTTCAAGAGTGTAATGAAGTGTTTTTGAAAACTTTGTTTGAAAAGGAGTGTAAGTGTGAAAAAGTTCGTTTTGATTGAGCAAGTACTTAAGAGTTAATCTACCTACTCGAAAAAAGAATCGTTCTATGTTCGTTTCCTTTAGACAGCGCTATCCCACTATTAGTGAGTAGGTAGCACCGTCGTTGGAGTTTGAGGGTCAATTCGAAAGGGACGTACGATCACTAATGCAATGTTAGGACGTCTTAGTAATAACCCTAATGTCTTAAGATCAATTATTCGAGGCAACAATATCCGAGGCAACCATTCCGAGGCAACTATGATCTTTGAGACAAAAGGACGACCACTAAAATACCCCATACTCAATGACCGTTTTACCAAAGGCAACCGAAGTGGTAGTGTACCCTAGGAGTGCGCATGTGCGAGTGATTCAATTTCAAATTTATTATCTTTGCACATTTTAGGGTTATCTAACTGTTTTAAAGTTTTACATACATTCTTGTCATGCATCCTAATATCATACATCTAACAGTTTAATATTTTGCGGAATTTAAAATGCGGAATTTAAACTACACTATTACAAGGCTTCGGGTATTTATATAGCCAAAAACAAACCCTTAAATAATAAAGGGATAAATGAAAATAAAAAGTCCCAATTAAGCTATTACAACTTGTGAGCAATTACAATAATAGGATAAAAATAAAACAATAAAGCGCGCGCGAGGAAATTTAGAACGAGAGCGAACTAGGGTTTTGACCCTTCTAACCTAATTAAAAGAAAAAAATGCTTTTGTTGTTTTTTTAATATTTTTAGGAAAAAGAATTAGGTTTTAAAATTAAATACAAAAATAATTAGTGATTAAATTAATTAATGGAAATAAATAAATGGCCTATTTTTGGGTTTTTTTGGTTCTTTTAAGAAAAAAGAAAATATAATTAAGTTAGAAATAAAACCCTAATTGTTCTAATTAATTTTAATTTATTTACAAAAACAATTAAAGTTACCTAAAATTAACAACCTAATTAAATTAATTAAATTTTTATATAAAAAATAAATGTGCTAAATTTAATTGGGTGAAAAATATTTTTTTGTGATTTTTTTGATAAAAAGAAAATAGTTAATTTGTTAGTAAAATAAAATAAATAAATTAAATTAAATAAAACAAATATAAAAAAGAATAGAGAAGAAATTTGGGCCTGAACAAAGCAGCTTGGAAGGGGTGTAGATAGCAAGCCTTGGCCCAAAACAGGAAGGCCCATGTTGACTTGCAAGATCACATGCTTCGCGTTGACTAGGCTTATGATGCTCCTCCATTGATGGCCCTTGGATCTGGCCATCTGACCACCTAGCAGACTGGATTGTGAGGGCGTATGGTAACCCTTGGTCTTGTGTGCGCATGTAATCACTGAAAAGAAAAAATCATGAAGCAATTTGGGGGACCTGGAATTCGAACCCAGGTCCTGAAGCACTTTCCACACACTCCACTACCACTGCGCCATTTGTTCTGTTTGTATATACAATAAATAATAATGATAATATATCAAAAGCAAAAACACTAAGTCCAAAACACGCGAATGGTTGTCCGCCACGCCTTCGTCTTCTCTAAGGATCTGTTGTTTTAGACAACAGACCTATACCAATAGACATTCTCCGTAGCTAAAACCTTAGGCATATCAAAAATCATGTACAAGCACAATAAATCAATGGTGATGGTACCAATCCATTTGTGTCAGTCTCACGAACTTCATGGTACCCTAATCGTGGACCAATTTCACCTGTACACCAAGATCCCAAATCGAAGCTACAAACCCTAACAATGGTGAAATACCATACAGTCCATATAAATGCAATTAAACATTACAGAAAGCTTGCAAATGTTCTAAGGATCAAGAATATATGATTAAATCATGTTATATGTGCCAGAATTACACAAATCGATTTCAAGAAATAACCAAGGCTGTGGATGACTTACAACATGTTTTGGTACTGGAAAAGACCTGTTCTTGATTGATTTTGCTTGCTGGGGATCCCAGGAAGTGATTGGGATGGTCAGGAGGCATTGAAATTGCCTGTAACTAGGAATTCGATTCAACACTTTTTCTTGTTTTTTTCAAGTTTGGTTCTGGTTGATGCGCCTCTCTCTAGCCTTGTTTTAGGTCTGCACACGTTCCTTATGTACTGAGGAATGAATTAGGGTTGTCAATGTGATCATAATCTTCCTACATTATTGAATTTGATTTGGATTTGATTCACTTTGAATATCTTTCTAAAATTAGGCAAATTCAATCTTTTTGTGCACTCCAAGCCTTTACACGATTTCAAATGCTTGCCAACTGGATTTGAGACCTGAAACAAGTACAAAATCTTGAGATTTCAATGCTTTAGATTTTTCCATGATTTATTTTGATTAAAATTGATTTAATTCAAATAAAAATCAAAATAAATAATAAAAACAAGATAATGACAAGTGGCAAAGTCTAGGGCTCGTGGACCATGTTTCCAACTCAAAACAAGTGCAAAAGATTGGGCCCATTTGGCGAAAATTGCAATTTTAGGCATAGTTGACTTTTGACAATTATGCAAAAAGGGCCAACTTCACCAATGCATAACTTCCTCAATTTTGACTCTTTGAAGGTGTTCTTGGACTTTTTAGAAATATTGAGATGTCCTTTAAGCAACCCTTTTGGTATCATCTCAATTTGATATTCCATTCTCATGTATGAAGCTTTGATAAAAAAGGTGTTTTTGTTGACTTTTCAAAATGACCTATAATGTCCAAATTCATAACTTCTTGTGAGTGCATATTTTGAAATTGTTAGATAAAGATGGATTGTAGATCATGGAGTCCTATTCAAAATTATCTTTGGATGGGTCATTTATCATAAAGTGTGAGAAAGTTATGCTTGGTCAAAGTTGAGTTGACTTTTCCTACAAAACCCTAATTTAGCAACTTTTGGTTCTTGATGAATTATGAGCAATCCTTGATGAAACATGATCAACCCTTGATCAAATGATTAAATATACTTCAAAATGAGTATGTTGACCAAAATCTTGAAGTTTGACTGTATGTGGGCCACAGTTGACTTTTGCCCTAGCACAGTCTATTTTCAGGCCTTTGAGCAATTGACTGAGCAAACTTCCTCTGCAAGGCTTGAAACTTGACATGGATTATCTTGAGAACATATTAGGACAATGGTGAGCATTTAGGATCCCTTGGACTCAAGTATCTTGATGCAACATGAAACCCTAATTTGGGTTAGAATGCCTTAGGAGAGAGCTTGTTTGGTTAACCCTTGGACTTCCTTGAGCAATTTGAGAATTTTTCTTGAAAGGTTTTGAGAAATGTGGGAGGGCAAATTTTGGGGTACAACACACTGTAATAGTGTAGACTTTATTTTTCGCATTTTTACTTTCCGCACTTATGAATGAATGTATGTATATATATTTAACTGCTAGTAATAGGATTGTATGGTAAAGATTAAAAGCAAACGCTGGATAAGAATAAATCCAAGATTAAAGTAACTGAAACATAACACACTTTGTACATGCGACTTCGATGCTCTAGGGTGACCCTCACTTGTTGCCTCGGATATAAACAACCATGTCCCTCGAAAGTGGGATGCTTTAGCAAAGACCTTTCAGTTAAAAGATCGTAGTCCCTCGATGGCCCTTCGATGCTGCCTCGGCAAACGATCTTAGTTCCTTACGAAAATTGCTAAAGCATCCTATGAGTTTCCTTCTACGACTGTACAATGAACCACGTCTGTCCCTCAAACATCCAATGATAGGGTTACCTACTAACTAATAGTAGGACAACACTATCTAAAGGAAAGAAGGAAAAGAACAAAGACCTTTTGAGTAGGTAGATAACTCGTAGTCGCTTGGTCACAAACAAAAAAACATTTTTCACATGTACACTCTTTTTCTAAAATATTTTCAAGATCAAACACTTTGTATGCATTCTCAATGACACGAGAATCATTACAAAGTTTTCCGCACTTAGGCATCTTTTCAAACTATTTTTTCAAACACATAAAGCATTTTCAAAGTGAGCTAGCGATTGAGAGCCTGTAGATAACTACGGATGAAAAGGGTTCTAACACCTTCCCTTTTCATAACCTACCCCCCTTATTCAGAAAAACTCTCAAAGGTCTTTCCTGTTCTTTTCACCCTTTCCTTTGTTGGATAAAAGAAAAGTCGGTGGCGACTCTTGCTATCCGTAACATTTGCGATAAAACACAAAACCAAAAGTCGGTTCTCCCATCGTATCACAATATCATAGAAGTAGAGTTATAAGTGAGAGAGAATAGGAAAAAATAGGAAGAAGTGGTATCACCTGTGAAGCCAGTTGAAGAGAAGACTAAACCAGTGATCAAGTTACTGTATCCATCTCTAGTGGCAAAGAAGGATACAAAAGAGAAAGAGTTTGATAAATTTGTCCAGTTGTTCAAAAAGCTAGAGGTCAATATACCATTCTTTGAAGCACTCGAGAAAATGGCTTTGTATCAAAATTTCATGAAGGAGGCATTATCAAAGAAGAGATCAATAGGAGAGGGATCAGTGCCCTGTGATGAGAAAGTGTGTGTAATATCACCAGAGAGGAAAATACCTGTCAAGCAGAAGGATCCAGGGTCAGTTTCAATACCATGCCCCATAAAAGACATAACTTTTAAGAGGGTTCTGGTTGATTCTGGCTCTAGTGTGAGTTTAATTCCATTATCAATTTTCAAGAAGCTTGGTATTGAGAATATAAGCGGGTGTGGGACAAAATTGAAATTTGCTGATCACACCATCAAGCAGTCATATGGGATAGCTTAAGATGTATTAGTGGAAATTGACAATTTTGTTTTCCCAATTGATTTTCAGATCATGGATATACCTGAAGATGAAGAGATTCGTATCATTCTTGGTCGACCATTTATGCTGAATAGTCGATGCAATTTTGATATCGAGACAGGTAATATGAAACAGAAATCATTTGATGAGGAGATAACCTTGAAGGTGTTGGAAATCAGGAAGCAAGGTGAAGATGGAAAGAATAAATCTTCGGTCGGAAAGATCAAAGTAGAAGGAGAAGGCAAGAGTTCAGAATCACTCCCAAAATAAGTCTCAGGAAAAATCTCTCAGGTGGCATCAATAAATATTCCTAAGCTCAGTCAAGAAGGAAAGAAGAGAAAGAAGAAGGAACACTGAGTTGAGAAGATGGAAGTTGGAAGTTGATGGAAGCACAAATGGGTTAATACTTTTGATCTGAATGAGTTCTGGATTGCGGAAGAGACAAACAACAAGGTATGGAAGAGGAAGTACCCCCATAAGGGGATGAACCATCGAGCCATGTGACGTTAAATGAAGCGCTTCATGGGAGGAAACCCACACTTTTAAATAACTTAGTTTCTTTCTATATTTGTTTCATTGTATCTTTAGGTAATAAAAAGGGAGCCTTACCAATGAAAGCTAGGATGCAGCAGCATGTGTTGCATTACCCTATGTGAGTCACCTTCTCGAGCTTGTTCTAAAACATTAGGGTCAATGTTTAGTTCAAGTTTAGGGGGGTTTTATTGATTCTCTTCTTTTCGAATTATTTGTTAGTTCTATGTGAATTGCTATGTAAATCCACGAGTTGAAGTCCTCCAAATTTGGCCAAAAAATTTTGTTTTGATCAAGAACTTGGTTCTCATAGAGTTTGGGAATAGTATATAGAGACAAAGGGATGGTTGTTCGAGGGTAGGAAGTTCAAAATAACATGACAGGGACATGAGTCTAACGTGTAGATTTGTACTATAGTACTTGAATCCTGAGAAGTATTCCTTGAGTAGTTTATCTTGACATTCTGGAATAATATAGATTCACATGCATGCATGACTGGTTGAGAAATAAACAAAGTTGGCACAAAATGATGAAAAGGCAGTAAAAGGTTACTGGCTCTCTAAGTTGGGTAGTCCTCACCAGGTTATTCATCCCAAAGGGGGTTGATCCCTAAACCTCGTCCATAAAGGATAATATATAAACTAAAAAGTTTTAAAAGTTTCATCTGAAATTAAAAAGGATAAAACGCTATAAATTGGTGCCTAAGAAAAAAACTTGCTTGATCACTTTTGTGCGTGTGATGATCATCAAAAATTCTCATAACCTTAATTTGATTGTACGAATAAAAAAGGAGGAAAATCGAAAAAGACTTAAGTACAAAGTATAGTTAGAGAGGTATATGAAGAGGCAACTCGAGATTTAAAGGTTCTTACACAAATTCTTCGTGTCATGTGAACATTGGACGTACCACTTTTTGATCAATTGGAACAGATGTCTCACGTATGAGTACCGATCTACTGTGATTTTAATGTGTTCTTGTAATGGTCGCTTGAGGTCAAACAACGATTTAAGTTTGAGGGAGTTTGATCAGTGGTTTTTACACAAGTATTTATCATTTATTTTAGTTATCATTTCTTTTAATTGACGAGTGTTTTATTTCATTTTACCGCATTTTATGCTTTGGTTGCATGTTTTAGTGTTTTCAGAGTCAGAGGGATAAAAAAGGATAATTCAGGGTGAAAAAGTGCAAAAATTTAGAGTTTCGAAGAAAGTCAAAAATCCACCTACAGAAGGCCTGACACGGGCGGTCGTGTTGCCCAACACGGGGCATGTTGCAACCCTTGGGAGTTGAAGTTGATACTTAAAAATCCAGAAGTCCAACACGGGCGACCGTGTTGTACAACACGGGCCGTGTTGGCCTGGGACACTGACTCATGATTTTTTTTCTCTATTTTGCCCATCTGTTAAGCTTTGGGGGTGTTTTGGGTACTTCCAACCAAACTAAATGAATTTTTTCTATTTAGAGGACTTTCCACGATGAATTGAAGGACTTTTTACTAGAGAAGATTAGGAACGATAAAGATTGGTGCTTTCAAGAGATTTGGAGACGGAGATTCCTTCATGAGCAACAACAATTGAAGATCGAAGAATCCTCACCTTTTGTAATGTCTAATTTTATTATTGATTTTCTTTTGAATACTATGAAAGGCTAAACCCCCCAATGCTAGGGGGTGTCCCTAATTTGATTTTGTAATAACTTTGAATTTCTAATTTTATCAATTACATGGTTTTTATTATTTGATTTAATTATACAAGGTTTTTCATGCTTTCTTTATCGGACAAATAAGGATTGTTCTAAGGTTAACAATTAGCTAGGCCGTAATTGTTAAGGTTTTTGTACAATTAAACTATAGTAGATATCACCTAGGACTAGAGATACCTTATACTTACCAGATTTAACCCTTGATAAAATAAAGGCTTGACTCCATCAGATATCTCTAAGGACTTAGGATTTAGGATAGGTAGTTAAAGGTTTTCTCACTAAGGACTTAGGGTAAACTAATCTAAAGGGCCAGTAGGTGAAGGTAATGAACTTGTTGAAGAGATAAAGAGTAAAGGTTATTACAGGGTCAGATAGCACACCTGCCCCTAGCATGCTCCTCATATCAGTAAAAGCCACTTTATATTCCTTCTATTTGTTAAGTGAAAATTTCACAACCAAAACCCCAAATCAAGTTTTCTCTAATTTAACCATAAACTAGACTCAATACTGATACACGGTCCTTGAGTCAACATTCAGAGAATTTCCCTATTATTACAAGAGGAAAAAATAGTACAATTGCTATTTTTCCTATCAATACGCTTCGTGATTGCACTAAGTGTTTTCAAGTTTGGAATAGTTTAATTCCTAGTGAGATAATAGGGGAGTTCAGTTGGCTCAGGATCAACCTTAATTATTATGGTGTGGAAAATGAGGGTTGGAGGAATATTTGGATTATAGTGTGTCTACTTTGTGGAACTGGCATAATTTGGAAGAACGTGATGAACATTATGAGAGGCCAGTAGATCATATTTTTTATATTCTCAAAAGAGAAAAGGATTATAAGCAAGCTATAAAGGCTTCCAAGAAGGTGAGAAATGTGGAGGGTGGGAGTTTGTACATGGGGAGAAACCTATGATATCGAGTATGATAAAGTTAAACATGGACGGTGCAAGTAAAGTGATCGTACCTGACTAGAATGGATTGCAAATCCCACAAGCTTCGAGTCGAGCAGCGGTTAGATGTGAAGTGGGGGGTGCCTGCAAGATACTATGATGCCAAAGTGAGGTTTATAGCAATGCAAGCAAGTATGAGAGTGAGTATGAGAGAAATGAATACCTGACCTTCTCAAGTGAGAGGGTATTTATAGCCCCCAACATTGGGCCAAGGTCTTTAGTGATGGGCCATGATGAGGCCCAACAATGAAAACTGCCAGGGTTTACGTGTGTATGGAGTCCGGCACGTGGCCTCCTCCCTGTCCAACTATCCTGGGAAAGCAGGAGCTGGATCTGTTATTCTTATAGGGCAGGATGACGATGATATGGACACATATGCCATGCTCTTCTAGTGGGCACGTGGGGACATGCCCAACGATTCTCAATTTGGGCTACGTGATTTTGGGCCTTTGGTAAAGGCGCTGGATTGGGCCTCCCCAACAGTGAGGAAAGTGTTGGCCCAGTCCAGAATAGGAGCCCCCCAAGTCATTTCCCTTAGGTAAGAGGGTGATGACTTAACTTCAGCTTCACTGTCAGGGAACCTTCTCCCAAGAAGGGAAAGTGCGCACCTCCATTGAGGATAGCTTGTTAATTCGTGTCGGGGACTCCGAAAACACGTGGGCGGTCCAATGATCAGCTTCGGTTTTGGTTTTTTTCGTTTGTTCTAGTCAGGAGTACATAACTATAGGATGTGAGTATTTTTCTCAAGTACTCTTTTTTTGACGTGCCCGTCTATTGGGGGCCGCTACGATATCGAGCGTCTACCCCGCCTTTGGGAGCGAAATGATAAGAATGTGCCCGTATGCCAGGCTTCACCACGACACCACTCATTTTCCTTCATTTGAGCGTGAAACATCGTCGAGAAGCCTGTATATGCATTAATGTCAGAGATAAGTTCGTCTTCAAGAGTGGGTATGTGGCTGCTCATTAACACCCATGTGGTAGTTGTTTGGGGTGCCAACTTTTCATAGGGGAGTTCAAAAGCCCAAAATAATGATGACTTTTTGTGTGCTGCTTCGTGAGGTATGACACATCTATAAAAAGGGGAACCCATGGGTTCATTTGTTACTTTCAAGCTTCCTTCTCCACTCTTCTTCATTCGCTCATGGATTTGCTCTGTTCCAACGCCATCTTAGAATTATTCAAAGTTTAATCTTCTTTCAAGTAAGTCATATCTTCTTGACATCATTTTTTTCTAGAATTCTTAGATTAATGGCTTAGGTTTTGTTATGAATGGATGAATCCTGGATGAATATTCATAGCTTTTGTTATGAATGGATGAATCCTGGATGAATATTCATGGGTTCTATAATGAATCTTCATGGGTGTTCATCAAGGTTCATGGTTGTGGATAGAAATTCATAGGCCTAACCTCATAGGTTACTGTCGGGGTCATCCTCCCCGGATGGTGGGGTGGACTTTTACCCGTTTTACCAAATATTCCCGAAGAGAGCGTAGTTTGTTCAGGTGTGACAGTCGAGGGCTTGTGTCGAGGTTCGTTCCTCGACGTATTCATCAACCTTTCACTTGATTTGAGGTGGAAAGGGTGAATTTGATGATGTCGAATTCATTGTTTTCCCATGCTTTTCAGGTATAATGGCACACCCAGTCGAGGAAGACGCAGGGCATGTCACTCATGAGGACGAAACTAATGTCGTGGAGGACCCTTTGGCCTGGGTTGCGCCCGAACCTAGAAATAAAAGGTCGTGCTTCTCACATGACGTGTCTGGTGCATTCAACTATCTGGAGGTTCGACAAGAGGGTTCCCCCGCCAATTGGGTTTTATAAATCCCTCAATAAAATAGGAGGATATACCCCTCCTATCCGGGCAAGCGCTTTCCCATGTAGGAATTTTCTTTCAAGGAGGCGGGGATATGTTTTCCATTTAATGACTTCCAAGTGGGGGTTTTCCAATGGTTACAATTGGCGCCCTCCCAGTTTCACCCAAATGCGCTTGCGTTCAAGCGGTTATTCGAGCTCGTATGTCATTATCTTCAAATAGGTGCCACATTTCCCCTCTTTTTCCATATCTTCCATTTGCAAAGGCAGACTGTCGGAGGGGGGAAAGCCTGAGTATCTTTTAAATAGTTTGGGAAACTTTTTTGGCCATATCTGGAATCTGTTCGCCACTTCAAAGAGAGGTATTTCATCGTGAAGAATCTCACAGATACGCCCATATATTCCTTGTACGATCGCATGGAAGAGATGGAGGAAGGTCGACCAGTAGTTTGACTGATGGCCAGATTTCCACTTGAATGGAAGTGGAAACATTTCGATCAAAAGCCTGAGTACTACGCCGTGAAAACTGAGGACTTAGATACCCAGGATCATCTCTCCTATGAGAATATGGTGTCTTATGTTAAGAGTTTCTCACCGACGAGATGAGTGGACGTGAGCAACAACCTCCTCTTTGATGATAAAGGGGAGTATCTCCTCGTTCATAGGTTTATTAACACGAAAGCTTTGCTCGAATATTCTTCAAGCGAGGAGGCCTTGAGGCTTTTAGGTAGGGGACATGGTCGTGACCTTGTCTTTATATGTTTGGCTTTTATGCAGGGGACATGCCCGCGATATCATCTTTGGCTCGTGACTGATAGTTTTCTTTTGATTACAGGTTGGATGGCGTCCCTTTCTGAGCACCTACTAAAGTTAAGGCCCAAGAACGCTTCCACCTTGGGGCCTAAGAATAGGGTCACTCAACTTCAGGAGCAGGCCAAATATTTTGCCGAGTAAGTGGTTCCCCTTCTTCCTCGAAGACCCAGGTTCCTCCTCCTGAGCCACAGGTAAAGAGGAAGCGTGTGGAGGAGCCCGAGCGGGTTGCACCCGAAAGTGATAAGGGGGTTGGGGCAATTTTTGTGTTACATCCATGTTATCTCAATCGTGATATTTCTAGCGGGGAGAGCTCTCTAGATATTTACGAGGAAGAAAGGTAAGTGAGCTTGTTTGAAGACAAGGACACTCGACGAAAAAACTTGTCGGGCGATGTGGCCGTTATGATGAGGGTGCTCGAAATGACTTTGACACTGAATGATGAGGCTATGGGCTCTCAGGATGCCTTTGACAAAGCGTACATCAAGATTCAAAAGCTGAAGGGTGTAAATGAGAAGCTGAAGGGAGAAATCCCCAACCATGAAACAAAGTTTGAGGCTCAGGTTCAACTCCTCAAGGATCTGAATGAGTTGCGGCCCCAATTGGATGTTGCGACTAAAAATAACGAGTGTCTGGTCGCCAGAATAAAAGAGATAGAGGGGATCATGGCACCAGCTGATGAAGAGAATGATGTAGAGAAAACCATTGTGACCAGGGGAGATCAAATCGTGCGCATTTGAGTGCACGAGCAAGATTTCATGGATACCCTCGGTTATGGCTTTAACACGGTTGTGGAGCAGCTCAAGATATTGAACTCGGGGGTCGAGTTAGTGGTTGAAGGTGCGGGGCCGTTTAATCAAGTGGTTGATGGAAAAATCTTGTATCCCCGCTGTTGTACCCCAAAATTTTCCCTCTCACTTATCAAGAATTTACTCACAAGATCTCCTTTGACTCAAGACGGCACTAGGGTTGATCAGCTCAAGACATCTCCTTAAGCACTGATGACCAAAACTAGGGTTTGAGTTTGCACAAGGACATTTGAACTTCCAATGCCCCATATGACTTTCATGGATCATTATGGACCCCCAAGATAACTCATGTCAAGTTTCAAGCCTTGGATCACATTTTTGCTCAATCAATTGAGCAGTTGACCTAAAAATCAATTGTATTGGGGGAAAAGTCAACTATGGCCAATTTATAGTCAAACTTCTTAATTTTTGATCCATAACAACATTTTAAACTTATAGGTATCATTTGATCAATTTTGGACCACAACTCCTCAAGAAATTTGATCAAATCTCCAAAAGGGCAAAATGGTCAAAATTAGGGTTTTGCTGAGAAGGGGCAATTTCTGATTTTTGACCTAGAAAATGGTTAATTTGTTTAAGGCATGATATCAAGAATCCAATTGAATCATTTTTACCTAATTACATGGTTCAAAACATTGCAAGTCCATTGGATTGACAGATGAATTTTTCTGCCGACTAATCAAAAGTCAATTGTATACTGAAAAGTCAAACTTTGACTTTTTGGTCAAATTCAAGTGCCAAAGATCACAATTCATCAAAACATGTCAAAATATGAAACTTTTTCATCAAGAAATCAAGAATTCAAGATTTCATCTTGAAATGTTAAAATTTCTTAACTTAGAAATTTTTCTAAGTATGGAAAATTTCTTATTTTTTTCATAACTTTGAGCCAAATTTTTACCATGATGCAAGATGATTCAAGAGAAACTTCCAACATGAAAGTTGTAGATATCCATGAAACCTACAACTTTTCTTCACATAACTTCTTCCAAAAATGCTTGGATCTCAAGTTACAATTTTATGAACATAGGGTCATGAAACAAAACACATAGTGAAATTTTGCCCTAATTTAGGCAGGATTTTGACCTAACTTCATGACACTTTTTCACATAGTTCCAAGGGGAATCTTCAAAATCGATTTAAATAGGAGTTATATAGAATGTTACAAGCTTTACAAAATGTTAGAGAACTCCTTGAGATCATTCTTGAGTAGGGAGAATCGAAGAGATGAAGTTAGGGTTTTGTCACTTAATTTACAAGCTATTTTGTGATGAACAAGAAGTCAATTTCAAACCTATGTTGCAAAATCTTGTTTTGCAGGCCTCTAAACCTCAAGATCTATCCATAATCAGAATATTACACTTGCTTTTGAGCTATTATCCAAGTGTTCCAAGCATTGTCCAAGCCAATTTGCCATTTTAGGAAGAAAGTTACCATTCCATTCTTGAAAAGTTGCTTTAATCACAAAGTCAACTTGTCTTGAGCTTCTAACTTGTTCTTTCTGCACACACAACCCCTATAAACCAAAAGCAATGTGTCTAAGGTCTCAAGAAGCTTAGAACATACTTGTACAATACTTGAGATTTGTCACTTCACTTTTCTTAAAAAGCAAGTTATAGAGCCATAACCCTATAACTCAGAAACTTGGAGTGATTTTGTGCACTAATCTTTTCCATACATATTAACAAGTCAATTGCAACATAACACACGATTTTGGCAAGCCTGAAACTCTCTCAAAATCCCTCTATCCAGAAATTGCACAGAAAACTCCATTTTTGTGCAGGATCTGACTTTGACTTGTATCTTCTATTTCCCTCGTGCGCTCTTTGGCCTTTTAGTTCCTAAAGTTCCTATACATCAAATATAACTTGTCCATGTCCATGTTACATGATTGTAACATCATCTTGCTCAACTTCCATAGCCAAAAACAGAGCATTACAGTTGAACTTCTCTAAGTCATTTCATCCACTCTCAACTCAAGCAAACCATTGCATTAGCTTCCTAGGACCTCAAGGAAGATAACCTGATCATCACCATCACTTGAAACAAGCTCAAACTCCAAACACAATTTTCGGTTTTGAGGTAAGTTTTCTCAACTTGGAACTCTTCATACAGGCATCATCAATAGTTTATTTGTGAATAAAACATGTAGATATCATTTCCCTGAAGCTAACCATGTCCATAGTTTCCACTAATTTTGCTTGAGCTTAGAGAATTTTGAAACTGGAATTTCTGAAATTTTTAGGGTTCAGATTAGGGCCATTAAAATTCTTGCTTATCTTTTATCTATAGTTTTAGTACTTTACATTTCTGGAATCGTGAAAAAAATTTCTACAAGTTTCATGTTTACATTTTTCATTTTTTATGAGAAATGAGCAAGTTACAGTTGGTCTGGCTAGAGGTTGAAGATGAAGTCTTCAGAACACGTTTTTCCTAACATATTTATTGTTTCATTTGTATTAACGGATGTATAGCCACCCCAGTTGTAGAAGCGCGTGCCTGTAACCTTTGGGACCTGGGTTCGAGCCCCAGTGGTACCCTTTTGTATTTTTTGTCTTCATATTTTCACAATTCTGACCTTTTTTTGTTTGGCAGGCGGTGGACCCTTTGGGCCTGGATCATTTTATTTTTTGCTAGTTGACCTCCCTGTTTCCCATTAACACCCCTGGTCCAATTTTATTTTCTTTTCTTATTTTCATTTTATTTATTTTCTTAAATTATTTTTCTAATATTAAAAAATCATAAAAATACAAAAAAATTGATATATTTATATTTTGACATGTTTTATTTTATTTTTTCCATAAATAAAAATACTTTTATACTTCATTCATTTTATTAAGTAGATTTTATAAACTTAATTAATATTATATTGTTTATGTATTTTTCTTCACACCATTTAAAATATATTATTTTAATATAAAAAAGGACTAAAAATATTTTATAATACTACAAATATTTTCAAGATAAAAAATACCAAAGAATATATACTTTTCTTAAACTTATTTGCTTTTGATTAATTAATAGAATTAGGGTTTTTTTTTAAATCTTTTTCTTAATAAATTCAAACTTAATTAACTATTTTCTTTATTTAAATTAGGTTAAGACTAAATCTTTTTTTCATGAGAACCAAACAAAATTCATTTTCTTCATATTTTGCATCCTTGTACATTTATTCATTTTTATACTTTGTATTTAAATTCCTTGTATGTTCATGCCAATTCAATATGGTTGTAATAGATTAATTAGGGTTAAATTCTTGCAATCCCCATTTACAAATTGTATACCCCTCCTCCCACAAATGTTGTAATAGCGTAGTAACTTTAAATTTCGCAATTTATCGCTTTTGTATAACATGCTAGTAATTAGGGTTTGTATGGAAAAACTAAAATCAATACCTAGAAAACCCTAATTTAAGACAAAACAAGCATGAAAATGATACACTTGCACACAAGCCCCCCTAGGGTTATTCCACTTGGTTGCTTTATATAAAATGACCATATTACGCATGTGAGGTATCTTAGCAAAAACAAGCAAATACAAGATCATAGTCTCTCGATGGCGCTATCTAAGTTGCCTTACAAATGATCTTAGTCCCTCAAGCAGAATGCTAAGATACCTTGCAACATTGCTAATCATGGTTATACGATGACCCACGCCCGTCCCGTTTACATCCAAATATAGGGTTGCTTACCAAATCAATGGTAAGACAACAATGTCAAAGGAAGAGAAAATGAACAAGAAAGACATTTGAGTAGGTAGATTGCTCCTAATTACTTACTCCATTTCAAAACAAACATCCTTGCTACATTTCAAAACAAACACACACACTTTCAAACATCTTACAAACATTGAAACCATTTTCAAAAGATTAACATCTTTGTATACATTCTTACAAACAAGAATTATTACAAAGATTGCCTAAACAATGGCCTCTTTACAAAATATTCTCAAAAAAACCACACAAAGCATAATTTCAAACAAAAAAGCAAGTGATCTAGCAAGTAACTAAGAGCCCATAGAAAACCATGGATGAAAAGGGTGCTAATACCTTCCCTTTTCATAATCTACCCCCCGAACTCAAGAAATAATCTCAAAGATCTTTCCTGTGCTTTTTGACATTTCCTCTTTGGATAAAAGAAAAGTCGGTGGCGACTCTTGCTAACCGCAACATTTGCAATCAAACGCAAAACCCTCAAGTCAGTTCTCCCACCGCACCACAGAACTGGCGACTCTGCTGGGGAATTTTTTAAAAGTGGGGTTACCTTAGGGTTAGATCACATTTACTTGCTTACATTGTTTGATTTGTTTGCTTTACATTATGGTTCTTTGTTTGTGTTTGAATCCTCTACCCGGATTTGGGATACATTATAGGTAATTAGAAATACGTTGTGGAAACAATGCGGGGTATACCGACATGGTCTAAGCAATAGCTACGTTAGTGCGACATGATTGTAGGTATCGATAGCCTTTGAGTTAATCAAAGAGAATATGGGGCCGCTGAGTGATATCATAAAGCACTAATGAATTTCTAGAACCTTTTACTTGACCAACTTGGCCTTTAGGATGTAGTGAGATGACCGGCTTTGGTGCAGTCCGAAGTTGGTAGATACTCGATACTACACTCATTGAGGTGTGGTTTCTTGGGATATTTCGATCGCCATTACTATTACTAGGACAGGTTTGAGCCAACTAAACTTCAAGAGGGTACTTACCTATAAAACTCCATCCAAAATTTCCATGTTGGCTTTACTACTATGTTCAGAGGCTCATGCAAAAGCCTTGGTAAAATTCCTGAAAACTGCCCATGTACCCCAAGAAACATCTGCCGATCAGTTCCAAGACTGCGTAGCCAGCTTGGCTGCAGATAATGGTCTAAGTTTTTCATATGCTGATTTAAATCCAAGAGGAAGGAAGCATAATGAGGCATTGCACGTCTCAGTTGAATGTAGGGGCACAAGCTTGGCTCATGTTTTGGTGGACACTGGCTCATCTCTAAATGTATCGCCTAAAAAAGCTCTTGATAGGCTTGATTGTGAGGGATTGACATTAAAGCCGAGTAACATAGTAGTAAGGGCCTTTGACGGCTCAAAAAGGATGGTGCATGGGGAAGTGGATATCCCTATAAAGTTTGGAACCCAAATGTTTGATTCAACTTTTTATGTAATGGATATCCGCCCCTCATATTCCTGCTTGCTAGGCAGACCGTGGATTCACAATGTTGGCGTTGTCACTTCTACATTGCACCAAATGCTGAAGTATCCGATCCAAGGGAAGATTATCATCGTTCATGGAGAATAAGAGTATATGATCAGCCATCTCAATTCCTTCAGATATGTGGAGTTAGGTGATGAATTTATTGAAACTCCATTCCAACACTTTGAGGAAGTCCCGCAAGATGTGGCAGTAACCAGGGCTGTTCCCAAAATCACAAGGCCTCCACTCAGAATGTCATCTTTGAAGGATGCAAATGCAGTGATAGAAGAAGGTGGGTGCATTATTTGGGGGCAACTCCCACATATCCCATACAAGTCTGACAAATTTGGCCTGGGTTTCACTTCAAGTGCTCAGAAGGTTGTACGTCGCGCTCGTGTTGGAGGAACACCCCTGAAGATCAGCAATCGTGAAGTCAACGCGATAGAGGATGATGAAGATGGTTGCAACCTGGAGGATTGGATCTTCCCAACTGTCAGTGGAGGGCTCAGCAATTGGAAGGCTAGAGATTTTATCTCGATCACTTTTATCCCACAGTCTACATCCATTCGGGATCCCATAGGTAACGGTTATGCTATGGCCTTCTTTGACTCTGAAAATATAATCTACCAAGCCGGAGATGAAGGTGAGGAAGATTGTGAAGTACCAGGGGAACTTTCCAGATTACTACTACAAGAAGAGAAAATCATTCAGCCTCACGAGGAACCCGTGGATACAATCAACCTAGGTACCGAGGAAGACAAAAGAGAAGTCAAGATGGGTGCCAATCTGGAACCCAGTGTCAAGGAGCGTCTGATTCAGTTGCTACACGAGTATGTTGAGGTCTTTGCTTGTTCGTATGAAGACGTGCCAGGACTTGATGCAGATATTGTGGTGCATCGTCTACCTACAAAAGAGGATTTCCCACCAGTAAAACAAAAGGTCTGTCGCATGCGACCAGATATGTCAAAGAAGATTAAAGCTGAAATCATGAAGCAATTCAATGCTGGATTCTTGGCCGTCACCGCCTATCTTCAATGGGTTTCCAATGTTGTTCCCATTCCCAAGAAGGACGGCAAGGTACAAATGTGCGTGGACTATAGAGATTTGAATAGGGCAAGCCCTAAGGATGATTTCCCACTTCCCCACATTGACATCCTAGTTGACAATAATGCACAACACAAAGTGTTTTCCTTGATGGACGGTTTCTCAGGTTACAACCAAATCAAAATGGCGCCTTACGACATGGAGAAGACAACCTTTGTCACACAATGGGGCACATTTTTCTACAAGGTGATGTCGTTCAGACTAAAGAATGTTGGGGCAACCTATCAGCGTGCCATGGTAGCTCTATCTCACGACATGATACATCACGAAATAGAGGTCTATATGGACGACATGATAGCTAGATCTCAAACAGAAGAAGAGCATCTTGACAATCTATAAAAACTCTTTGAGAGACTAAAGAAGTACAAGATGAGGTTGAACCCAAATAAATGCACGTTTGGAGTGAGGTCTGGTAAACTCTTAGGCTTTGTTGTCAGCAATAAGGGTATTGAAGTAGACCATGCTAAGGTGAAAGGGATACAAGAGATGCCTGCTCCTCATACTAAAAAAGAAGTAAGAGGGTTCTTGGGACGTTTGAACTACGTTGCCAGATTCATTTCTCACCTAACAGCTACTTATGAACCAATCTTCAAATTATTGAAGAAAGATCAAGTAGTCAAATGGAATGATGAGTGCCAAACTGCTTTCGACAAGATCAAAGAGTACCTACAAGAGCCTCCTGTGTTAATGCCACCGGTTGAGGGGAGACCATTGATCATGTATCTAACCATTTTGGAAAATTTAATGGGGTGGGTGTTGGGGCAACATGACGAGTCTGGACGAAAAGAGCATGTTATTTATTACCTGAGCAAAAAGTTTACCAACTGTGAAACAAGATATTCACTGCTCGAGAAAACTTTCTACGCTCTGGCATGGGCTACTCGCGGCTAAGACAGTATATGCTGACTCATACTACCCTGTTGATATCTAAAATGGATCCAATAAAATACATCTTCGAGAAACCTGCTCTCTTTGGGAGAATAGCGAGATGGCAGATGATCCTGACGGAATAAGACATACAGTATACTACCCAGAAAGAAATAAAGGGCAATGTACTAGCTGATCACCTTGCTCACCAAGTTGTGGAAGATTACCAGTCCATGAGGTTTGAATTCCCGGATGAGGATATCATGATGGTAAACAACTGTGAAGAACTCAGGCCATATGACGGACCTGAACAAGGATCCTGATGGATCCTGGTTTTTGACGAAGCATCTAACACACTCGGCAATGGTATTGGTGTTGTACTCATATCTCTGGAAGGATGTCATACTCCATTTACGGCAAGACTCTGATTCAATTATACAAATAACATGGCAAAATACGAAGCGTGCATCTATGGTCTCAAAGCTGCCATAGACTTGGGGATCAAATCTTTGAATGTATTTGGAGATTCAGCTTTGGTTATTAGCCAGATCAAAGGGGAATGGGACACCAAACACCCTAACCTTATCCCTTACAAAGAACATATTTTGACATTGCTCCCATATTTTGAGAAAATTACCTTCGAGCATTTCCCGCGAGAAGAAAATCAGATAGCAGATGCACTAGCTACAATGTCATCTATGTTTAAACTTAAATGGGATAATGAGGCTCCCCAGATCACCATCGAATGAATGGAGGAACCAGCACACTGTCACGAGATTAATACTGAAGAAGTAGTGGACCAGCCTTGGTTTCACGAAGTCAAGAGGTATCTCGAGGCTCAAGAATATCCAGAAGGAGCTTCAGTAAATGACAAGAAGTTCTTAAGGAGATTCTCTGCTAAATTATTCCTTAGTAATGGCATTCTTTACAAACACAACCATGATTTTGTGTTACTTCGGTGCGTAGACAAGGTTGAAGCTGAAAGGATCATGGTTGAGTTACATGAAGGAACTTTTGGCACCCATTCCAGTGGGCATACGATGGCAAAGAAAATCCTACGGGCGGGCTATTACTGGTCTACCATGGAAGCAGATTGCTATCAACACTCTCGAACCTGCCATAAGTGTCAGATTTATGCTGACAAGGTACATGTACCTTTGGTTCCTCTGAATATCTTGACAGCTCCTTGGCCCTTTGCTATGTTGGGGATTGATATGATTGGGGAAATCAAGCCAACAGCCTCCAATGGACACCGCTTCATCCTAGTAGCCATTGATTATTTTACAAAATGGGTGGAGGCAGCTTCCTTCGCTTTCGTTACCAAGAACATTATCGCCCGGTTCATCAAGAAAAATCTCATTTGTCGTTACGCTATCCCGGAGAGGATCATTACAGACAATGGTACAAACTTGAATAATACTATGATCACCGCCTTGTGCGAGCAATTCAAGATCCAGCATCACAATTTTCCCCTTATCGGCCAAAGATGAATGGTGTTGTCGAAGCTGCGAATAAGAACATTAAAAAGATCATACAGAAAATGACGGTCACATACAAAGACTGGCATGAGATACTACCATTCGCTCTCCACAGATATCGTACCACAGCTTGCACATCAACAGGGGCAACACCCTACTCTCTGGTATACGACATGGAGGATGTCTTGCCTATTGAGGTCCAAATACCCTCTCTAAGAATTATAAAGGATGCAGGGCTGAATGAAGAAGATTGGATCCAGACTCGACTTGATCAACTAAACTTTATTGACGAGAAAAGGCTTACTTCTGTTTGTCATGGTTAAATGTATCAAAAACGGATGATCAAGGCTTTCAACAAAAAGGTCAGACACCAAGTGTATCAAGTTGGAGATCTGGTGATAAAACGTATCATACTGCCGCAAGGTGATCCTAGGGGAAAATGGACTCCTATATATGAAGGACCATTTGTAATCAAAAACATATTCTATGGTGGAGCAATGATCTGGACCACCATGGATGGTGACGACCTGCCACACCCTACGAACGCAGACATAGTCAAAATATACTACGCATAAGAGACCCGCTAGGTTGACACACCTAGGAAAAATAAGGGCATCCCGACGAACCAAAAATGGTTTGGGCAAAAATTAGGGATAAAAACAACAAAAATCTGTACACCCGGAAAGTTGAAAACCCAAAAGGGCGACTTGGGCAAAAAAGGGTTTCCCGGTGGACTGAAAACCCAAAAGGGCGATCTAGGCAAAAGTTAGGGAATTAAAGCGTATGACTATGTCCCGTCAGATCACCTTACGGACAACCTTTGGCTTCAACTGGCAAACTCAGAGTTTCTGATCAATTCAATCATCTTCGGACGAGGCAACAAATAGACAAGATGCTCAGAGATACGAAGGCTATAGTAGAATGGGAACCCCGTGGGATTATTGCACCTAGCTATATTTTCTTTGTATCAAAATTTTCATTTTTTACGACGGTATTCTCTTACTAGAATGTTTGTCTCATTGTACAAAAATACTTACTCAAAGTCAATACAAAGATATACCTTTGAAAGTGCAAAAACTATATGTTTTTCTTTACGCTTTTGTTTTGTTTACAAAAACGTCCAACGATTCATTTTTGAACATATGCATTTGAATATAATTACTGTTTACAAATAAACAAAATAGAAAGATAATCACTGATGGCTTTAAGAGGTAGGGAAATCTCTCTATGCCATTTCCATAATCCCCCGCAGTGTGCAGTTCAGCCCCCAGCAGAACAGAGCTTCCAGTTATCAGTCCCTAGTAGAAGTCGTCAAATTTCTCAGGATTCCCCAATAGGATTTTACAAGCAGTACACGGCATCTCCCTTACAACAGAGTCTTTTCCTCCAAGCAGAAATTCATCAACACTTAGATTTCACAACATGAAGACTTATACTTCATATCCTCAGCAGCAGTCAGGGATTTATTTTCCCCAATCCAACAACAGTGCGGCAGATTAGCTTGCATACGCATACATTGCATCCATATATCATAAACATTGATAACACAAATGCATTATACCATGCATTTCATACAACATGACTTTGCATTTTTGCTAACATTTTACCCTTTTCAGGATAAGGTTAACAGCTACCATTGACATTGTTCAAAGTTTTCAGATACAGTTCAGATACGCTCCAGACACGGATGCCATGCTGATACTCATTCAGATTCAACTTCTCAGATACAGTTCAGATACGCTCCAGACATGGATGCTATCCTGATACTCATTCAGATTCGATCTTCAGATATAGTTCAGATACGCTCCAGACACAGATGCCATCCTAAAACTCATTCAGATTCAGCTCTCAGATACAGTTGAGATACGCTCCAGACACGGATGCCATCCTGATACTCATTCAGAATCAATCTTCAGATATAGTTCAGATATGCTCCAGACACGGATGCCATCCTGATACTCATTCAGATTTGATCTTCAGATATGCTCCAGACACGGATGCCATCCTAAAACTCATTCAACTTTCAGATACAGTTCAGATATGCTCTAGACACGGATGCCATTCTGATACTCATTCAAAATCAGCTTCCAGATACAGTTCAGATACAGAGGTCATTCTACTACTCATTCAGATTCTCTTTCATATTCAACAATCACTTTTGGATGGCATCTATAAGCCCATCTCCAATAACTTTTTATCACCTCTCTAAATGGCATCTTTAAGCCCATTTCCTCTACCATCACATCGCCAAGTGCAAATTTCTAGGCACTCTAGTGTCCAATCATCTTCCACCTTCGAGTCACGAATGGCAAAACATGCCAATCTAACTCTTCAGGCTTAAGAAGATTGAACAGGGGCAGATGTTGTACCCAAAATTTTCCCTCTCACTTATCAAGAATTTACTCATAAGATCTCCTTTGACTCAAGACAGCACTAGGGTTGATCAACTCAAGACATCTCCTTAAGCACTGATGACCAAAACTAGGGTTTGAGTTTGCACAAGGACATTTGAACTTCCAATGCCCTATATGACTTTCATGGATCATTATGTACCCACAAGATCACTCATGTCAAGTGTCAAGCCTTGGATCACATTTTTGCTCAGTCAATTGAGCAGTTGACCTAAAAATCAGTTGTATTGGGGAAAAACTCAACTATGTCCAATTTACAGTCAAACTTCTTAATTTTTTATCCATACCAACATTTTAAACTTATATGTATCATTTTATCAATTTTGGACCACAACTCCTCAAGAAATTTGATCAAATCTCCAAAAGGGCAAAATGGTCAAAATTAGGGTTTTGATTGAGAAGGGGTAATTTCTGATTTTTGACCTAGAAAATGGTCAATTGGTTTAAGGAATGATCTCAAGAGTCCAATTGCATAATTTTTACCTAATGACATGGTTCAAAACATTGTAAGTCCATTGGATTGACAGATGAATTTTTCAGTCAACTGATCAAAAGTCAATTGTATACTGAAAAGTCAAACTTTGACTTTTTGGTCAAACTCAAGTGCCAAACATCACAATTCATCAAAACATGTCAAAATATGAAACTTGTTCATCAATAAATCAAGAATTCAATATTTCATCTTGAAATGTTAAAATTTCTTAACTTAGAAAGTTTTCTAAGTATGGAAAATTTCTTATTTTTTTCATAACTTTGAGCCAAATTTTCACCATGATGCAAGATGATTCAAGAGAAACTTCCAACATGAAAGTTGTATATATCCATTAAATCTACAAATTTTCTTCACAAAACTTCTTCCAAAAATACATGGATCTCAAGTTACAATTTTATGAACATAGGGTCATGAAACAAAACACTTAGTGAAATTTTGCCCTAATTTGGACAGGATTTTGACCTAACTTCATGAAACTTTTCACATAGTTCCAAGGATAATATTCAAAATGAATTCAAATAGGGGTTGTATAGAACGTTACAAGCTTTCCAAAATGTCCAAGAACTCCTTGAGATCATTCTTGAGTAGGGAGAATAGAAGAGATCAAGTTAGGGTTTTGTCACTTAATTTACAAGCCATTTTGTGATGAACAAGAAGTCAATTTCAAACCTATGTTGCACAATCTTGTTTAACAGGCCTCTAAACATCAAGATCTATCCATAATCAGAAGATTACACTTGCTTTTGAGCTATTATCCAAGTGTTCCAAGCATTATCCAAGCCAATTTGCCATTTTAGGAAGAAAGTTACCATTCCATTCTTGAAAAGTTACTTTAATCACAAAGTCAACTTGTCTTGAGCTTCTAACTTGTTCTTTCTGCACACACAACCCCTATAAACCCAAAGCAATGTGTCTAAAGTCTCAAGAAGCTCAGAACATGCTTGTACAATACTTGAGATTTGTCACTTCACTTTTCTTAAAAAGCAAGTTATAGAGCCAAAACCCTATAACTCAGAAACTTGGAGTGATTTTGTACTCTAATCTTTTCCATACATATTAACAAGTCAATTACAACACAACACACGATTTTGGCAAGCCTAAAACTCTCTCAAAATCCATCTAGCCAGAAATTGCACAGAAAACTCCATTTTTGTGCAGGTTCTGACTTTGAACTTGTATCTTCTATTTCCCTCGTGTGTTCTTTGGCCTTTTAGTTCCTAAAGTTCCTATACATCCAATATAACTTGTCCCTGCCCCTGTTACACGACTGTAACATCATCTTCCTCAACTTCCATAGCCAAAAACAGAGCATTACAGTTGGACTTCTCCAAGTCATTTCAGCCACTCTCAACTCAAGCAAACCATTGCATTAACTTCCTAGGACCTCAAGGAAGCTAACTTGATCATCACCATCACTTGAAACAAGCTCAAACTCCAAACACGATTTCCATTTTTGAGGTAAGTTTTCTCAACTTGGAACTCTTCATACAGGCATCATCAATAGTTTATTTGTGAATAAAACATGTAGATATCATTGCCCTGAAGCTAACCATGTCCCTAATTTCCATTAATTTTGCTTGAGCTTAGAGAATTTTGAAACTGAAATCTATGAAATGTTTAGGGTTCAGATTAGGGCCACTATAATTCTGGCTTATCTTTGATCTATAGTTTAAATACTTTACATTTCTGGAATCGTGAAAAAATTTGCTACAAGTTTCATGTTTCCAGTTTTCATTTTTGATGAGAAATAAGCAAGTTACAGTTGGTCTGGCTAGAGGTTGAAGATGAAGTCTTCAGAACACGTTTTGCCTTACATATTTATTGTTTCATTTGTATTAACGGATGTATAGCCACCCTAGTGGTAGAAGCGACTGCATGTAACCTTTGAGACCTGGGTTCGAGCCCTAGTGGTACCCTTTTGCATTTTTTTTCATATTTTTACAATTCTGACCCTTTTTTTGTTTGGAAGGCGCAAGGCCCTTTGGGCCTGGCTCATTTTATTTTTTGCTAGTTGACCTTCCTGTTTCCCATTGACACCCCTGGTCCAATTTTATTTATTTTTCTTATTTTCATTTTATTTATTTTCTTAAATTATTTTTCTAATATTAAAAAATCATAAAAATACAAAAAAATAATATATTTATATTTTGACATATTTTATTTTATTTTTTCCATAAATAAAAATATTTTTATACTTCATTTATTTTATTAAGTAGATTTTATAAACTTAATTAATATTATATTGTTTATTTATTTTTCTTCACACCGTTTAAAATACATTATTTTAATATAAAAAAGGACTAAAAATATTTTATAATACTACAAATATTTTCAAGATAAAAAATACCAAAGAATATATATTTTTCTTAAACTTATTTTCTTTTGATTAATTAATAGAATTAGGGTGTTCTTTTAAAATCTTTTTCTTAATAAATTCAAACTTAATTAACTATTTTCTTTATTTAAGTTAGGTTAAGACAAAATCTTTTTTCATGAAAACCAAACAAAATTCATTTTCTTCATATTTTGCATCCTTGTACATTTATTCATTTTTATACTTTGTATTTAAATTTCTTGTATATTCATGCCAATTCAATATGGTTGTAATAGATTAATTAGGGTTAAATTCTTGCAATCCCCATTTACAAATTGTATACCCCCTACCCACAAATGTTGTAATAGCGTAGTAACTTTAAATTTCGCAATTTATTGCTTTTGTATAACATGCTAGTAATTAGAGTTTGTATGGAAAGACTAAAATCAATACCTAGAAAACCCTAATTCAAGACAAAACAAGCATGAAAGTGATACACTTGCACACAAGCACCCCTAGGGTTATTCCACTTGGTTGCCTTATACAAAATGACCATATTACGCATGTGAGGTATCTTAGCAAAAACAAGCAAATACAAGATCATAGTCCCTCGATAATGCTATCTAAGTTGCCTTATAAATGATATTAGTCCCTCAAGAAGAATACTAAGATACCTTGAAACATTTCTAATCATGGTTATACGATGACCCACGCCCGTCCCGTTTACATCCAAAGATAGGGTTGCTTACCAAATCAATGGTAAGACAACAATGTCAAAGGAAGAGAAAATGAACAAGAAAGACATTTGAGTAGGTAGATTGCTCCTAATTACTTGCTCCATTTCAAAACAAACATCCTTGCTACATTTCAAAACAAACACACACACTTTCAAACATCTTACAAACATTGAAAACATTTTCAAAAGATTAACATCTTTGTATACATTATTATAAACAAGAATCATTACAAAGATTGCCTAAACAATGGCCTCTTTACAAAATACTTTCAAAAAAACCACACAAAGCATAATTTCAAACAAAAAAAGAAAGTGACCTAGCAAGTAACTAAGATCCCATGGAAAAACATGGATGAAAAGGGTGCTAATACCTCCCCTTTTCATAATCTACCCCCCTAACTCAAGAAATAATCTCAAAGGTCTTTCCTGTGCTTTTTCACCTTTCCTTTTTGGATAAAAGAAAAGTTGGTGGCAACTCTTGCTAACCGCGACATTTGCGATCAAACTCAAAACCCTTAAGTCAGTTCTCCCACCGCACCATACCCGCGATGATAGTTTTGTGGAAGATAGCGACGGGAGGATGAGATCTGATATGTTTTCGGGCCTGCGTGCCCGCTTTTGTTTTAGTTTGGATTTGTGGCCTGCTTGCCTATATTTTGTAATTATTCAAACAGAATCGACCTTCGTGGTCGGCACTTATAAATGCTTTTATTTTGCCTTTATGCCTTTGTTCATGGTTGTTAAATACTTACTTATCATTGTGCTTGACTTGTTTCATGAAAGTTTGTAATTCCATGAGTGGAGATTTGTGCTCGACCTTGGTTGTGGTTGACACATGTTGGGATGTGCCGAGGAGGTGGAGTAGGGATCTGCGGAATGAATTTAAGATCATGGTCGGGGTCTTGAGTTCATGGTGTGAACTGCTCATCGAGAGCTGGGTGTTCTGCCTGTTAGGTACTTCGACAGCAAAGCTCGATCAAGGTGTCCCTGTCAGACTAAGGTTCTACTCGAGAAATGAACAACAACTTTCCTTTCATTAATTTTTGGTGGCTATGTTCATACCTTGACATGCCTACATGGGCGAGCTTGTCCTATCGTCGGTTGGAGAGGACTAGTCAACTACTAATGTTTGTCGTATGATAAGGACTTAGTTGTAATATTGTTTGTGTTTTGTAGTGTTCCATGGTCAAGGTAGAGGTTTTCCATTTAAGTGCTTGAGGTAGTATTCCCTGGTGCCCGTAGCTCTGTGGACGCGGTACGGTCCTTCCCAGTTGGCGGCCAGCTTCCCTTCATGGGAATCTTTCTGAATTCTCTGTAAGACTAGGCTGCCGACCTAGAATTCACGTTTTATAACTCTATTGTTATGGCGAAGGGTTATCTGCTGTTTCAGCGTGGCTTCGCAAAGAGCTGCTCCTGATCAGATTTCCTCGACTAGGTCGAGCTCTTCTCTTAAGGTCTCGTTGTTCAGTTCCTTGTCTAGGGGGACTTCAGTTCGCCTGGATGGCTCCATGATTTTTGTAACACCTGTAAATTTAATTAATTATTTAATTAAATTATTTTTGGATTATTTGTTGAAGTTGTGAGATATTGTGAATTATTGGTGTAAGTTGTTAGATTATTATTAATTAATTAATTAGTTGATTAATAATAATAATAATGTAGGAATTAATGGAATAATTGTGTTGGGCTTATGTTACTAGTTGGAAGTAGTAAAGTGGGGGTATAATGTTGAGCCCAATAGAATAATAATATTATTAGTTAGTTATATAATAATGAATTAGGTTAATTACAAGGGTGAAGAGGAGTCTTAGAGAAGTACGTGAGAAGTTACAGAGAAGAGGAAAAGGAAAAGAGGCAAAGCTAGGTTCGGCCGTAAAATTGTAGAGAAACCTTCAATACAAGGTAAGGGTGGGATTCTGATTCTATAATGGGAATTATGATGCATGTTACGTAGGAATTTGGTTGTGTGAAATTGATGTCTTGTCTAATTGTTGTATGAACGAATTGTTGTTTGGCATCTGTAATATTTGTGATGACGTTGCATTGATTCAATTGATGAATTGAGTGTTGAAAATTATCCTATATTGATATGGGTATAGTTGTTATGTTGCTGTGAATACGTGTAGTGTTGTCTGAGATCATTGGTAGGGGAAGGGACTACTAATCGCAGGAAGAAGTTGCAGAACGATCGGGAGGAAGATGGACTGTGTGCCAAGCGACACACGTATAGTGCTAAAGGGTGACGACCAACACCATGTTATGTGCCAAGGGTCACGGCCTTACATGCCAAGGGGCACGACCATACATGCCGAGGGGAACCACTATGCACCACTATCTCCTTTTAATTGTTTCCTGTGTCTTCCTATGTGTCTGTTAATTTAATATTTAGTTACAGAAATTGATGTAGCAGAGTTAGAAAAGAATGAATAACAGCATAGGCTATTTATTAGTAACAGAAGTGAACAATTTGTAGATTAGCATAAATATGGAAGGTAAGATTAATAATTAACAGAGTTAGTAAATGTTAGCAGAAAGTTAGTACTAGCAGACAACATAATGATAAATTATGGCAGCAGTAAAATTATGAAAGTAATAGTAGTAGATAATTAGCAAGGATAATTATTAGGCTACAGAGTTAGTCTTCATAGGAAGTATAGTAATAATAGAGGTAATCGATATGTATATAAGTTGTTGTGATATTGTTGTTTTAATTGTTGAAGTTGCAGGTAGTAATGAATCATGTTGTATTGCCTCTATAATTGGCAATTACTGAGTTGTATGCTTATGCCAATGTTGTTATATGTTGATGTTGTCGTTGTTGCTTTTTAATCATGTTGTCGCATACATAGAATATCATGCTGGAAGCTAATGCTCGTTAAGTTGGCCTGGATTGGCAAATATAAAGTTGAAGGCTTATGCCTTGTTCATGCCTCTATTAATTGGAAGATTTCTAATTTGGGAGTTTTGTTCCATTGGTACCACATGCATATGCATAGTAATAAGTCTCATTCCACGTTGCATATTTGAGTTGTTGTGTTGATGAATTAATCGTTATATTTTGTTGATATTTTGTCGTGATTGATGTTTTTTATAAGTTATGAAGCGATGATTTTGCATGAACTGATTCTAATATAATTTTTACCATAAATTAAATTATATTGTTATAAATCTCACCCGTTCTGTTTGAATGTTATCCTATGTTGGTAACGTGTAGGTAAGCCAAAGTGAAGGTTATCTACCTTCATCAGTTCGAGTCAGTGTTGTCGCTCTGATACGTAACACTCGGGAGGGATGAACACTTGTTGCTTTATTGTTGTTATTACTTTCGTTGCTAAATTTTAAAATTATTTACTAAGTATTTGTTAGAACAAGTTTGGTTTTGATCATATCTCAGAGTATTGATGATAACAATAAAATATATTTTGTATAATTGATACTCTGATGAGCATATTTCTTTGTTTCAGATAATGTTCTGACCGGAGTATTTTCTAAGGTGAAAATCATTTTACGTGTTGAGCTGAATAAAAATGAAGAAGTTCTTTGATGAAAGAACTATTTATTTAGTGCAAGTTCTGACACTGGCTCTGATAAGAAGCAATTTAAAGCATCCTCTAATCTTAGCAAGTTTCCATGCAAACTCTGTTCAGAAGTATTTTGCAAGCAAGATCTTATGAGAAATTATTTGCAAGCAAATTTTGAAGCAAGATCTAAAGCAAGTTCTGAAAGATTAAAGAAGCAAATTGTCTTGTCAAGTTTCAAAAAACAAGCTTTGACAGTGCCGTTTGTTCATTTAATGCAAAGACGGCTAAAGCACTCAAGTGTCTCTATGCTAGTTCATTGAAAAAAAACAATAATGCAAGCTAACACGCAAACATTAATTGCTTCTCACTTTTGAAGGTAGTAACGGTCGTTTTCCTCATGCTATAAATAGAAGATCATTTATTGCAAGCCAACCATCAAAAAAAAAACATCTTACGTGAAAATTATTCTGCTGCTCACAAATTATTTTCTTACAATCACTTTGTTATTTTCTCAAGTGCAAAACTTATCTTAGTGATAAATCACAGTTTATGATATAGCTTTCTAAGAAGCAATTTGTTTCACTATTGTAAAGATTTAATTCTTGTATTTGTTCCTTGAGAGACCAAGCTTGGTCAGATTTCTCAAGAAGGCTAGGACTAGTTTGACTCTTAGTGGTGTTAGTCACTTGTAAGTTTACTTGTGCTTTGTATTGTTAGTCACAACAGTTTGGTTGTGTGATTGTAATATGTTTGATTATAGTGAATTAAGTCCTTGTTGAGAAAGGCAAAATCACCTTGGCGGGTGGACCGGAGTAGTTTGAGTTCAAACGAACCAGGATGAAAATAACTGTGTCTTTCCATAATTGTTGAGCTAGTAAGAAAAAGAAAAAGGAAAAACTTATTCAACCCCCCCCCCCCCCCCTTCTAAGTGTTTTCTCACCCTTCAATTGGTATCAGAGCTTGACTCTGAGCGCAAACACTTAATAGTGTCAGAAAAAGATCCAGAAGGAAAACACTATGGCAACTGAATAAAACAACAATAACTACACCAAACCTCCTGTGTTTGATGGAGAAGATTTTGAATATTGGAAAGATAGACTAGAAAGTTTCTTTCTAGGTCATGATGATGATTTATGGGATATGGTCTTAGATGGTTACACACATCCTATAGACTCAGAAGGAAACAAGATTGATAGAAAGAATATGGATAGACAACAAAAAGCATATCTCAAAAATCACCACAGAGCTAGAAATATCTTTCTGAATGCTATCTCTAAAATGGAATATGAGAAGATCACAAATAGAGATACAGCACATGACATGTTTGAGTCTCTCAAAATGACTCATGAAGGAAATGCTCAAGTAAAAGAGACTAAAGCTCTGGCTCTCATCCAGAAGTATGAAGCCTTCAAAATGGAAGAAAGTGAATCTATAGAAGTTATGTTCTCAAGGTTCTAAACTCTGATTGCTGGCCTGAGAGTTCTGAACAAAGGATACACCAAGGCAGACCATGTTAAGAAGATTATCATAAGTTTACCCAGAAGATGGGCCCCTATGGTTACTGCATTCAAAGTATCAAAAGATTTGAACAATGTGTCTCTTGAAGAACTCATCAGCGCTTTAAGAAGTCATGAGATAGAACTTGATGAACACGAGCCTCAGAAGAAAGGTAAGTATGTTGCCCTTAAATCTATTAAAAATGTGAAACTAACGCTTTTCAGGCAGAAGAGGGAAACTCTGAAGAATCTGCATCAGAAGAAGATGAACTATCCTTGCTCTCCAGAAGGATCAACCAAATGTGGAAGCACAGACAGAAGAAGTTCAGGAACTACAAGAGGTCAGAAGATAAACCATAATCTTCTGGACATAAGAAGTCAAACAGAAGAGATATAATCTGCTATGAATGTAAAGAACCAGGACACTACAAGAGTAATTGTCCAAAACTACAAAGAGAAAGACCAAAGAAAAATTTTGGTAGAAAGAAAGGCATGATGGCCACCTGGGACGATTCAGAATCTTCTGAAGATGAATCTGACTCAGAAGATGAGAACGCCAACCTAGCTCTTATGGCTACCACAACAGATAACTCAGACTGTGAGTCAGAACCAAAAGAGGTATTCTCTGAATTTACTAGAGCTGAACTTGCAGAAAATTTATCAGAACTTCTTGAAAACTACAGTCAACTCAAAATCAAATACAAGAAACTCAAAAAGAGTCTTGCATATGATCTTGAGAAACTTGAAACAGAAACTCTGAACTCAAAGAAAATAATTTTAAACTCAAAGAGGAAATTCAAAAAGTTCAAAAAATTTCTATTTCAGATTCTGCATCAAGTTCAAGAGATGTTCTTAAAGAATATGACTCTAGTTTTCAAACTTTTCTTGCTAAAAGCATATATAGAAGCAAAATGGGTTCAATGATCTATGGAGTTAGTGGAAACAACAGAAGAGGAATTGGATATGAAACTCCCAAAGGGAAGAAAACATATATACCAAAACCTGTTGCTAAGATGGCTTTCACATATAAACCTCTAAACAAACAATTTAGTTTTGGGCACACACATGATATTAAATACACATCTCACTCTGAAAATTTTTATGCTAATCCAAAGTTCAAACAGAACTTTAGAAACTCTAACCAAAAAGGACCCAAAAAGATATGGGTACCTAAGGAGAAAATAATATATATTACAGATATCCTTAACAGCTCAGTTGAAACACCAGTCATGGTACTTGGACTTTGGATGCTCATGACACATGACGGGAAGAAAGTCTATGTTCCAAAACCTGGAATTTAAATCTGGAGGAGACGTCAAATTTGGAGGAAATCAAAAAGGAAATATTATTGGTTCTTGAACCATTGGAAACGGTAACCTTCCTTCTATCTCTAATGCTCTGTTAGTAGAAGGATTAGCGCATAACTTGTTGTCCATAAGTCAATTAAGTGACAACGGTTATGACATTATCTTTAATAAAAATTCATGTAGAGTTGTTAGTCAAAAAGATGGAACAATCCTCTTTTCTGGCAAGAGAAAGAACAACATCTATAAAATTGATTTATCAGATCTTAAAACTCAGAATGTAAAATGCCTTTTGTCTGTTAGCGATGAGCAATGGGTGTGGCACAGAAGATTGGGACATGTCAGCATGAGAAAAATCTCTCAAATAAATAAACTGAATTTAGTCAGAGGACTTCCCAATCTGAAGTTCAACTCAGAAGCTCTGTACGAAGCATGTCAAAAAGGAAAATTTTCAAAACCTTCTTTTAAATCAAAAAATGTTGTTTCTTCCTCTAAGCCATTAGAACTACTTCACATTGATCTGTTTGGGCCAGTTAAAACTGCATCCATCAGAGGCAAGAAGTATGGATTGGTCATTGTTGATGACTACAGCAGATGGACATGGGTTAAGTTTTTAAAACACAAGGATGAGTCACATTTTGTGTTCGTTCACTTCTATAACCAAGTGCAAAATGAAAAAGATTTTAGAATTATAAAAGTTAGAAGTGATCATAGAGGAGAATTTGAAAACCATTATTTTGAAAAATATTTTAAAGAAAATGGTATTGTTCATAATTTCTCTTGTCCTAGAACTCCCTAATAAAATGGAGTTGTAAAACGAAAGAATGGGACTTTACAAGAAATGGCCAGAACCATGATTAATGAAACAAATATGGCTAAGCACTTATGGGCAAAAGCAGTGAACACAGCATGTTATATTTAGAATAGAATCTCTATAAGAACTGTTCTTGAAAAGACTCCCTATGAATTGTGGAAAAACAGAAAACCCAACATTTCATATTTTCATCCTTTTGGATGTACTTGCTATATTCTGAATACTAAAGATAATCTGAACAAGTTTGATTCTAAGGCACAAAAGTGTTTTATGCTTGGATATTCTGAAAGCTCAAAAGGCTATAGAGTATACAACACAGAAACTCTGATTGTTGAAGAATCAATCAAAGTCAAGTTTGATGATAAGCTTGGCCAGCATTAGCCAAAGCAGATTAATATTTCTGTAGGTACAGAAGATCATCTCTCAAACTCTGAAAAGTCAGAAAGCAAAGGACAACTCAGAAGATCCTCCTCTTGATAATGCTCTGGATAATCTCAGAATCTCTGAACAACCCTCTCAGAAAAGGTTTCCCAGAATCTCTTCAGCTCATAAAGAAGACGTGATTATTGGAAAGAAAGAAGATCCCATCAGAACAAGATCCTCCCTCAGAATCAATGAAGAATCATTGTTTGGATTGGTATCTATGATTGAGCCAACCTCTATTGATGAAGCTCTGGAAGACAATGATTGGATCCTAGCTATACAAGATGAACTCAATCAATTTTCCAGAAACAATGTGTGGGATCTAGTTCCAAGACCTAAAGGATTCAATATTATAGTAACTAAATGGGTATTCAGAAACAAATTAAATAAGCAAGGAGAGGTGGTCAGAAACAAAGCACGACTGGTTGCACAAGGTTATAGTCAACAAGAAGGAATTGATTATAATGAAACTTTTGCCCCAGTCGCCGGGTTAGAATCAATTAGATTATTAATTTCTTTTGTTGTTCAAAATAACATTTCATTATATCAAATGGATGTTAAAAGTGAATTTTTAAATGTTTATATAGAAGAAGAAGTTTATGTCCATCAACCTTCGGGCTTTAATGACTCAAAATATCCAGAACATGTTTTTAAACTAAAAAAGTCTTTATACGGTCTGAAATAAGCTCCCAGAGCTTGGTATGAACGTTTGAGTAATTTACTTTTAGAAAATGATTTTACCAGAGGGAAAGTGGACACAACTTTATTCAGAAAAACATTTAAAAATGACATTTTAATTTGTCAAATTTATGTTGATGATATTATTTTTGGAACCTCTAATATCTCTCTTGGAAAATAATTTGCTGAGACTATGCAGGCTGAATTTGAGATGAGCATGATGGGAGAATTAAAGTTCTTTCTGGGAATACAAAGAAACCAGACTCCAGAAGGTACTTACATACATCAGACGAAGTATGTTAAAGAACTTCTGAAGAAATTCCAGATGTCAGAAAGTAAAGATGCAAAGACACCAATGCATCTTACATGCATTCTGGAAAAGATGAGGTAAGTATGAAGGTAGATCAGAAACACTACAGAGAAGATCAAAAGAATTCAGACTAGTAGGTTATTGTAATGCTGACTTTGCTGGAGATAGAATTGAACGAAAGAGCACCTCTGGAAGTTGTCAGTTTCTGGGTGACAACCTTATCTCGTGGTACAGCAAGAAGCAAGCTACCATTGCACTTTCAACAATAGAAGCTGAGTATATATCTGCTGCTGGATGTAGCTCTCAGGTGATCTGGATGAAAAGTCAGCTAGAAGATTTTAATCTCTATGAAAGTAAGATTCCTATCTTCTGTGATAATACCTCTGCAATTTGTCTTTCTAAAAATCCCATTTTGCATTCTAAAGCAAAACACATAGAAATTAAATATCATTTTATAAGGGACTACATTCAGAAAGGAATTTTAAATTTAAACTTTGTAAACACAGACCATCAATGGGCTGATATTTTTACCAAACCCCTTTCTAAAGATAGATTTAAATTCATTTTGAAAAATATTAGTATGGAATTTTGTCCTGAATGAAATTGCATTTATCTTCTGTGATTGCTTTCAGAATGTTCTGAAATAAATGTTTTGATTAACAACTCTTCAGAAGTTAGAAGAGAAGTTACATCAGAAACTATATATAAAGTTCTGAAATGTTCTAATGTTTCATTACAAGTATAGTTCAGCAGTTCATTATATCAAACAGCTGGCTCATTCAACCTTCAGGAGATGAACACGTGTTGTATTTCTGAAAGGTCATGCGTGCTATGCTATTGACGCCGTTCCTAGGTAATTGTTATTATTTGTTCAAAATCTCACGCTTTCCCCTCATTGTCAATGTCATTAAATGCTAGTAATGATTATAAAAAATTTTAATTAATTTTTTTTGTCTTAAATTCTTTTTACAGTTTTATTTCAAAACCTTTTTTCTCAAAAGTTTACCTATAAATACTTTTGTAAAACCCTTTTCTCACTTTTTACCTTCTCTTTCAAATTTCAAAACCGTCTCTGTGTATTTTCTGTAACCCATTTTCTTTCATCTCAACCTAAGTTCTCTAATGGCTTCATCTTCTTCTCCTTCCAGAAGCACTCAAGTTGAACAATACATCATCCCTGAAAGAACCACTCTTATTCTTGTTGACAGTTTAGAAGTAATCAGTGAATTGATGGTGGACTTTGAAAACCTAAAGGCAAATGGGTTTGACCTTCTTCCTGCAGTGGAATTTCAAGGATGGGGAAATTACTTTGATCGTCTTGTTGACCCTGTATTTCCACATCTTGTAAAGGAATTTTGGATTCACGCCATTGCATCTCCAAAGGTTATTCTCTCGTTTGTAATGGGTAAGGAAATTTCAATCACTGAAAATCTCATCAGGAGGTTACTGGGTTTTGAAGGCAATGGAGTCACTGGAATCTCAAATGGTAGAATGGATATGTCAAGAGTTCATGCTGAAATTTTTACAACTGGGCAAGCTTCAACAAAAGTCAAAGACTTGAAGAATCAGTACAAGATCTGGGCTAGAATCATCCATGGCTGCATTCATCATAGAAAGGAAACACGTTCTCCTGACTATATAAATGCTGACCAGCAATACCTTCTATTCTGTCTGGGAACGAATGTAAAGATTGATTTACCCTACCTTCTATTTGATCACCTCTGGACACATGTCAAGGAAACAAGGGAAGTAGAAAGAGTGAAGAACCCTAAATCCAAAAGGAACTGGATTCCAATGGGAAGGTTGATTTCAGACATTCTGACAGAGAATGGTCTGATTGCACATTTGGACGAAGCAAACCTGTTGGGGAAGTTAGAGCCTACGTGTGGGAAAGCTCTGACAGGAAAGAATCTGGTGAAGAGAAAGCTCGTTAATAAACTACTGGTGGAACCTACCCCTTACGTATCAGCGACCGTTACCAGAAAAAGAATTGCAATTGCTGAATTTCCACTTTTCAACTCAGGAGATCACCCTCGTATCATTCTGCATTACATTACAATTTGCAAAGAAAGTGGAACTCCAATTGATCATGCCTGGCTTCAAGGTAGAAATGAAGCAGCTCCAGATGTTGTCTTCCAGCAGCCAATGAAAAGGAAAGCAGTTGAAGGACCCTCTGCTAGACCCCAGAAGAAGAAGAAGAAATCAGGTACACCTTCTGAGACTATTTCTATTTATGATTCTGTACATATATCTACATCTGCTGAACCTCAAACATTAGGTGACATAGATGTAGACATAGATTTAACCATTCCCTCTGAACCTCTTTCTACAAACCCTCTAATAAATCAAGTTTTATCAGACTTAAGAGATTTTAACTCTGATGACTCTCTTGAAACCCAAACACAACCATCTCAAAAACATATCTCACAAAATAATCCTGTTGAAAACTTTTCTCAAACACCTCCCAGACCTTTATCACCAAGACCTTCTGAATGGTATGATGGCTCTTGGAGACTACTTGGAATAAACATACCTCTGGCCACGCAAAAGCCACCTTTCACCCTACCCTCTGAGAATATCTTTGCTCTGAACAGAACTCAACCACAAAATCCTACCCCCTCTGCTGAAAACACCATCATCATTTCTCCTGACGTCACACCACCCATATCTCAAGAACTTCCAACACCTAACTCGCCAATGCTTTCACCTCCTCAATCTCCAGAACATACCCTCAATACATCTCATGAACCATCTGAAACTCTTGAACCATCAGCAACACCTAAACCATCTGAAAATCCTGACCAAACAGAAACACCTGAACAATTAGAAACTCCTGAACCAACTGACTTTCTAAAAACAATAGTTGATTTTGAATCCCTACAATTTCTGAAAAATAAAATCTGTTCCCAAACCTGTCCAGCCAGATGTAAATGTATGTTTTCTGAATTTTATAACATAAGTACAAGCTTGGATAGACCTGCTGAAGATAGACTGCGCCAGCAACATGAACCCAGCAGTAATAAATCTTCTGTGGGAAACGTTCAGACGAACATTAAATGATGAATCATTGAAATTGCAAGACATGTGTCATTCTCAGGTGCTTGAGAATTTCTCCAAACATCTTCATGCCTTCCAATCAGAAGTTGTTGACACTTGGGACAAGAAGTCTACTTTGCTGATTGCCAATGCTCCTACTGATCAAATGGACATTTCAGAAGATGAGTCTGAAGATGCCTCTGAAGATTCAAATCCTCTGGTAATAACTCTGTTTAATCAACCTTCTGCTAAAGCTGCACCAGAAGGTGTGCCAACTCTTATGGTTGATCTGGGAAATCTTCTCCCAAATGTTGTTCGTTCTGACTCAGCTGCTTCTACACCAAAGGTTATATCTGCTGAAGCTACTTCATCTTCTGCTCCTACTTCACTGGTTATGGATACTCTGAATGATCTTAAGAAGGAAAATGAAGCTATTCATGAGCGCTTGGACAAGCAGGATGAGACAAACAAGGAAATCAGAAATTGGATGATGAAGCAAGAGGAATCTTCATCTGAAATCAAGAATCTTCTTTTGTCTCTTGTTTCTAGAAAATCTTAAGTGTCATTCTGTTTCTAGTTTTTTATTTTGTTTTGTACCTCTGAATCTTTTTATAAAAACCTTTTACGCTCTTTAATTCTTTTTATACTTTTTGATTTTGACAAAAAGGGGGAGAAAATGAGTATTTTGATCTAATCTTTGATTAACAGCTATGGGGCTAAGTCTTAAACATTACTAATAAAATACAAATATTTCTTTCTCTGTTTAAAGAATTTTGCAGGTATCACTAAACTCTGGAAGTTTAATCATCTGAACATCTTCTTCAAAAGACTTGCTGAAGAAATCCTAAAAGAAAAATCTCAAAGCTCTGAAGAAAAATCTCAGGAAGTTTTTCTTATACATCTATTTTTTTTCAAAAAAAAGAAATATTTATTTCAGGGGGAGATTCTTATCTCTTGTTCAATTTTTTTTCAAAACCTGAATATTTTTGTCATCATCAAAAAGGGGGAGATTGTTAGAACAAGTTTGGTTTTGATCATATCTCAGAGTTTTGATGATAACAATCAAATATATTTTGTATAATTGATACTCTGATGAGCATATTTCTTTGTTTCAGATAATGTTCTGACTGAAGTATTTTCTAAGGTGAAAATCATTTTACGTGTTGAGCTGAATAAAAATGAAGAAGTTCTTTGATGAAAGAACTACTTATTTAGCGCAAGTTCTGACGCTGGCTCTGATAAGAAGCAATTTAAAGCATCCCCTAATCTTAGCAGGTTTCCATGCAAACTTTGTTCAAAAGTATTTTGCAAGCAAGCTCTGATGAAAAGTTATTTGCAAGCAAATTCTGAAGCAAGATCTGAAGCAAGTTCTGAAAGATTAAAGAAGTAAACAGTCTTGTCAAGTTTCAGAAAACAATCTCTGACAGTGTCGTTTGTTCATTTAATGCAAAGACGGCTAAAGCACTCAAGTGTCTCTACGCTAGTTCATTGAAAAAAACAATAATGCAAGCTAACACGCAAACATTAATTGCTCCTCACTTTTGAAGGCAGTAACAGTCATTTTCCTCATGCTATAAATAGAAGATCATTTATTGCAAGCCAACCACCAAAAAAAAACATCTTACGTGAAAATTATTCTGCTGCTCACAAATTATTTTCTTACAATCACTTTGTTATTTTCTCAAGTGCAAAACTTATCTTAGTGATAAATCACAGTTTGTGATATAGATTTCTAAGAAGCAATTTGTTTCACTATTGTAAAGATTTAATTCTTGTATTTGTTCCTTGAGAGACCAAGCTTGGTCAGATTTCTCAAGAAGGTTAGGACTAGTTTGACTCTTAGTGGTGTTAGTCACTTGTAAGTTTACTTGTGCTTTGTATTATTAGTCACAACAGTTTGGTTGTGTGATTGTAATATGTTTGATTATAGTGAAATAAGTCCTTGTTGAGAAAGACGAAATCACCTTGGCGGGTGGACTGGAGTAGTTTGAGTTCAAACGAACCAGGATAAAAATAACTGTGTCTTTCCATAATTGTTGATCTAGTAAGAAAAATAAAAAGGAAAAACTTATTCAACCCCCCCCCCCCCCCCTCTAAGTGTTTTCTCACCCTTCAGTACTATGTTGTTTTTAAAGTTGTTTCAGTTGGACAAATATGTTATATTCTTTATAGTCGAATTTTATGATTCCGCTGCATAGTTATGAAAGTTGTTGATTTTAAAAGATTAAATTATGTAGTTGTTGGTTCATCCAAGTTTAATGTGTTATGTATATGTAAGGAATGTTGTTGTCTTAAGTTGAAATTGTAGTGTGATCGGTGGATCTGGAACTGACTGTTTAACGCTGGTTTGCGAAATGTCGCTGTTGTACCCCAAAATTTGCCCTCGCATTTTTCCACAAGAAATAACAACTTCAGGCTTTCCATGATCTTTCAAACTGGCTCAAGAATCGGTCAAACAGACTTTTCTCGTCAGTCAGACACAATTAGGGTTTTACTGGTTTTCATGGCTCTAGAACAGTTCACACAGTTGGCTTAGGGTTTTGGTTGACTTTGACTCAATTTTGATCAGGCGAACGTTATTTGGCATTTAATCAGGAATTAAGGTTTTTGTGGGCATATTCCCAGAAGGATTTAAATTCCACAGCACTTTGCAAGTTATTCCGAGATTCGGGTTGAATTCGCATTGTTTTGGTTTAATCAGTAAAAGACCGCATTTGGGTTGAATTCACGTTCGTTTGATTGAACCAGTCAAAAGATATACGCAGTTTTGATTTACAGTGTTTGTTGAAGATCAGTGAAGAGGGAATGCGTCTGATCAATTGTTGTGATTAACTGTTATTTCGCTTTGAACATTGGAAGCGTCAAGTTTAATTAATGGATCAGTACTGAAATATTGTTTAGTTAATTATTTATTATTCTAAAGATTAAATGAGTTGGAATTTATTTTCAATTTATTTTAATTTAAAGAACTATAAATAATAAATAAACAATTAAAGAAGAGAAGAATTAATTAAATAAAAGGGCTTTTTTATTTATCTTTAAGTCATTTGTATAATTGTTTTTGTTTACAAAATGTTGACAAAAATAATATTACATTTATTTAAAGCTAAATAAAAACTATCCTAATTATTTTTCTAATCTTCAAATCTTCATCCGCTATCCCTCGCTCCGGTGCTCCATTTTTCATCTGCAAAAGAAAAGAGAAAAGTCAAATAACAGTTAAATTGAATTGAAAAAACAGATAAAATTGCAGTTATCATTAAGGGCCACTGATGGGGATCAGTTAACCCTCTCTGCAAATCACGGGATTGCTCCCGGTTCACAAAGAGGGACGAGTTTTATTTGCTAAAGTATGAATGCACAAAAGCCAAATTGAATAATTCAAAGTGTCAAATTGCATAATTCAAAGTGTCAAACTGCATAAATTCAAAGTCTCAAACTCCAAGTTCAAACCCAACTAAAAATCAAATTGCAACTTTCTGTCAAAATCCAAAAGTACAACTTTCTGCCAAAAATATAAAGCATACTGTCACAAAGATATCAAGCTGGCCAAAGAAGATATGCAGAGAAAATGGGATATGCAAGCAACTACACTTTCATCATTTCCCCATGTGACCCTTTCAGAAAAGTACAGAAAAGAAACATAGTTTAATATTCAAGTGTACTGAGAGAGAAGAGTGGAGAGATAAAAGAATGCAGGTTTTTAGGCTTTAGGCAGGCATAGATAGAAAACATATAAAACAAAAGATGAGCACAATGGATAAAGAGAGGGAAGTATCAAAAGCCTGCAAAACCTGTCAAGCATAACCTGATATCCTGTCAACAGAAGAGCCATACCATGATACAAAAGACAGCAGAACTAGCACCAAGAAAAAGAATATACACAAGCTACTGAAGCATAAGCCTGAAGACTTCACAAAACCTGCATTGGCTAAAACGGGCCTCAACATACAAACCAGCTGAAGCAAGTCAAAAGCCTAACCTGCATATGCAAAACCTAAGCCAAAAAGTCCTACCAGCATATACCATACAAACCCCTGTCAAACATAAAAACCTGCCTGAAGCTTTGAAGCAAGCCTAACATGAAGCCAAACATGATTAACCTGCAATAGCCTAATAACACCATTACCTACTGTAAAACATAAAACCTGCATTAGCTTTACCTCCAAAAGCCTCAAACCTGTAGCATATACACAAAACCAAGTTCAAGCCTGAAGCACAACCCTGCCTGAAGCCAAACCATGGCCTAATAAACCTATTCAAACTAATTCCAAAAGCCTTAACCTGTCAAAGATCTTACCAACAAGCCTAAAACCTGTAAGAAACCTCACAAAGCCTGTCCAACCTTGCAAAGAATTAAAAGTGGTGCAAACATAGGTTCAAGCATAAAGCCCTCAGAAAAGTATCATCATAGGGCAACCGAAAAGCAAGCAATACAAGCATACGAGCAAAGTAGGCGTTCATCATAATCAACAGTTCCAAAGGGCAAATTCGAGGCAAAAGAGAAGAAGAACGTAAAAGGAAGCGAATCAAAAGGCAACACAGGCATCAATCCCAAAGGCAACCAGCAATTCAAAAGGCAAAGAGAAGAGATAAAGAAGTGAATCTTTTAAAAAAGGGGGTTTTCAGTGCAAAAATCATCATCAAACCCTAAAGTGGCAGAAAAGGTAAAAGTTACCAAAGAGCAAGCTAGCGTCTTCACCGTCCCTCCCCGCCGTTGAGCCCTCCAAACGCCTCCTAACCATCTCCTCCAACGAAGGTAACTCTTTCTCTTCACATCTCGAACAAAAAGGACACAAATGGTCAGAATCAATAACGAAATCGAAATCGGAATACAAATTAAACATGCAAGACTTAACATTCAAAAAACCTAAAATGCGTTGAAAAAGAGATATCACTTTACAACCTCGTTGGACCGAAGAGGAAGAGGAGATGATGGTAGCGTGGCGGCTCAGGCAAGGAGAAGTTGTTCAGTAGCCATGGCAAAGAAGCAAGAAGACGAAGACAACGCGAACGAAACCCCCAAGACGGCGCTGCGAACCCTAAAACCCTTTTCTGAAGACAAAACAATCTAACCCTAAACATTTGTTTCAGCGTCCTGGGCCTTGCCCATTCCAGCATACACCTAAAGCCCAAAAATACCTAATACACCCCCCTTTGCTTCTGAACGCTCTTGGGTCAAGGCCCATTCAAACCACTTTTTTTATATAATTCATATAATACTAATTTCATTTCATTTTTCTTTACACTAAACTATACCTTTTCTTATATTAACATAGTTAAATAGAAATACACCATGACAATAACATACTAATATTTTAATACAAAATATAATGTAATTAGGATGTTAAACCCCTTTTTTCATTAAAATACTTTTTATACATACAAATAAAGAACCATTTTTTATTATACCATGTAATAAAAATTGAAAATACCTTTTTCTTTTAATTAAGATATCTTTTGTACAAACAAATGAAAAATACATTTTTTTTTCTAATTTAATCCTTGATTTTTATTAAAAACATACTTTGTACATAAATAACAAAATACATTTTTTACATCATAATTGAAAATACTTTTTTCTTTTAAATATTCTTACTAATAATACAAAGACACTTTCTTACGTCAAATGAAAAATGATAACCTTCAAACTTAGAATATTTTTCTTTTCATACATATTTAAAAAATACAAGATCATTAATTAAATTAAATAAGCATTTAATTTTTCTTTAAGTTAAATAATACTTAATACACATTAATTTCACATTGTCGCACCTGTAAATAATTACATACTTACACAATACAAATACATTCACATTTCCCCTATACACATTTGTTTATCTAATGCATTGATATACGTTGTTTACATTTGATCGCAAATTCGATTTGGTTGTAACTTATTGGATACTATAAGTCTCATCCCCATTTGTGAATATTGTACCCCCACTCCCGGAAACTATTTGTAATAGCGTAGACTTTTACATTTTTGCAATTTACAGTTTTCCAATTATACCATGGTTAGACCTAGGATTTGCATGTACATAAAATCAAACGCTAGATAACTTAATACAAGACAAATACATGAAATCAATACACAATCACACTTGCACCCTCTAGGGTAATCCCCACATGTTGCCTTCCAAAATGGGCCATGCTTGCACGTCGAGTATCTTTGGCAAAACAAATTCAAAATGATCATAAGTCCCTCGATGACGCTTTCGAATGTTGCCTAAACGGAATAATCATAGTCCCTTCAAAGCAAATTGCCAAAGACACTTGGCACCATTGCATTCATGGTCCATACGATGACCCGCGCCCGTCCCGAATAAACTTCCTAAATGCAAGATTGTCCACCAAATTCAATGATGGAACAAAATTGTTAAAAAGGGTTAAAACATAACAAAAACCTTTGAGTACAATAGGGTAGACAAAAATCTTAGTTACTTGAGATCAATTTGCAAAAACACTTGCCTTCTTTTCAAAAACCACAATCCACAACACTTTCAAAACAAACTCTCGAAACATTTTGAAACATCTTTTCGAAAAGATACACGCCTTTGTAAAATATTCGAGTAAAGAATTGTTACAAGGTTAGCCTAAGACAAGGCATCTTCTTCCAAAACATTTTCAAAAACACTCACACACACACCATTTTTCAAGCAATCGAAAATCAAGGCAAGTGATCTAAAAAACCAAGTAACTAAGAGCCCATGGATAACCATGGATGAAAAGGGTGCTAATACCTTCCCTTTTCATAATCTACCCCCCGAAGCCACGAAATATCTCAAAAGGTTTTTGCTGTGCTTTTTTAACCTTTCCTTAGGATAAAATAAAAAGTCGGTGGCGACTCTTGCTCAACCGCACAAGTGCGAATACGAACGCAAAAACACTAGTCAGTTCTCCCACCGTATCACAGAACTGGCGACTCTGCTGGGGAATGAAAGAAAAGTGGGGTTACCTTAGGGTTTAGATCACCTTTACTTTCTTGCTTTGATTGACTTGATTGATTTATCTTTTGGGTTCTTGTTTGGGTTTGTTGTAAATCCTACACCCGGATTTGGGGCACCTTCTTAGGTAAATAGCAAAAAACTGCGAGGGAACTGTGCGGGGTATACCGACACGGTTGAAGCAGTAAGCTATGTTAGTGTGACATATTTTTGAGTACCGGTAACCCTTGAGTAGTCAAGGAGAGTACGGGGCCGCTGTGTGATGTCATGAAGCACTAACGAACTCTTAGAACCTTAATTGACCATCTTAGCCTTTTTAGGGGTAGTGAGATGACCGACTTTGGTGCAGTCCGAAGTTGGTAGATCCTCGATACTACACTCTTTTGAGGATTATTTTCTTGGAATATTTTGGTCGCCAGTAAGTGGCTAAACCGAAACAATGAACACAGAAAAAGATCCAATGATTTTGAGCTCCTTAGAACCCGGTTTCTATTTTAGGACAGGATGAGCCAACTAACTTCAAGAGGGTACTTACCTAAACCTCATGCAAGCCTAAACCTAAGGACTTGTTTGCTTTGTGTGAATATGTTTGCCTGTATATACATTCACTTGCTTGTGCATACATGTACATAACATCATGACATCATACCATAGCATTTTCAATAACCATTTCAAGAATCTCGAGGGTCCTTTTAATGCAGGGTTACGTTGAACCAGACGTCTACCAAGGGGCAAGAGGTTTCTCCTCTAAACAAAGTTCTCCAATCAAAGATCAAGTACAACAACTTGAGTCAGTGGCTATGACCCACTCGACATGGTGAGCTTGATTCTCGTGGAAAGACATCCACCGATACAAAGCTCTCCAATCAAAGACCAAGTGCAACAACTTGAATCAGTGGCTATGACCCACTTGACATGGTGAGCTTGATTCTCGTGGAAGGACGTCCACCGGTGCAGAGATCTCCAATCCAAGAGCAAAGTTCAACCTCTAACATTTTCTTGTGTTTACCCCAAGAGATCCTTGAAAGCATGCATCCACATATCATGCATTGCATTTTGACAATCTTTCCTTTTTCAGGTTTCCTTACTCTCCTGCTGTTTATTTCAGCAAGAGATGTCCCTAGAAAGGTCTGTCAAAGACATTCAAGACCAGACTGCTCAGCTGCAAGAGATGTTCCTGAACTTGTCTCTGGGGCAAGATGAGATGAAAGCTCTCCTCACCAAGAGCTTGGAGAGTTCCAACAATGCCAGGAGTGATCAGCTTACGGAGCTGCAGTTTGATCTGACTACCCTGAGGACCCAAATGATGGGACAGTTGGTGGGCCAGATGGCTCTCATCCAAGACCTATCTCAAAGACAAGAGGAACTCAGAGTTCTTGTCCGCCAACTGCTCCCAAATAACCAACTGGGGCAAGCATCTGAGGTTGAAGAGCAAGTCACCGCCCAGCCTCCAGCCACTCAAGAAGACAAGGGAAAAGCTCCTTTGCTTACTTCAGGGTCACAAGTCCATCAACAACCTCGCAAGCGTCAAAGGGGTAATCGGCGTAAGCAAGAAATGTCGGGAAGACAGTTTACGGAGACTGAAATACCATCATTTTTCATACTGAAGTGCCTGTTGGAGGTCAACTTGCTTACCTTGAAGGACCCTCCTCAGAAGCCCAATATCTCCTCTCCCCACTATCATCCCGACGCATTTTGTGTTTACCACTCCTACAGCCCGGGACACGACACCAACGACTGTTGGGCCTTGAAGAACAAGATTCAAGATCTGATCGACATTGGGGTGCTGGAATTCATGCCAGACGGCGAGATGAAAATCTTCCGTTAAAGGGTTCTCCACTTGAAGTGACGAAGCTCGAGCTGAAAGACTTTTGCTTCTTTTTGAATTTTCAAAGTTGTAATTTCTTTTGCTGTCAAACAATTATCTGTTGATGTTAAACTTTGTTTTCATTAATGCATTGCATATGTTTGTCTTGAATTCATCCATTCGTTTCACTACTCTTATGCTTGTCTTTATGATATTTGACTCTTGATAAAAAGCTGTAAGCCTTTAGAGGGAGGATGACGAAACAATACCATGATCTTATACAGTATGCTTTTGAACGGACCTTGCTGATGATGTACATGCATTTCTTTCAATTCCCAAACACTGGAGTTATAAGGAAGTTAATCCCTAGTCAACCCCTTCGAGCCAAAGAAGTAGGAGTTTTCTGTTCTAAACGATCAAAACCTTTGATATAAACCTGGGGCAGGGTAGTATCTCAGTTAATTCAAGAGAAAACGCGCATTGAAGTCGCAAACTCTCAATTCGTAATACAACGAACGACGTCAAAAAAAAAGAAAGCATTCCTTTGGAATCAAAAGACAGGGGTGGTTCCCTATCACATAGACAGTCAATCTCTCAAAAAGAGAAAAGCCCACTGAGCCAAAACCTATAAAGGAGGCTTAGGAAAGCTGGGGCATCCCGCTGACAGTAATCCCGAAAAAAAACGGTAACAGTCAGGCAAAAGTTAGGGATAACAAATCAAAATCAAAATAGTGAGGTCGTTACAAAATCCTCAACAAACATGAAAAATGTTGAAAAAGAAAAGAAGAGATGATGACTGTCTCCCCAAATTCAACTGGTGAACCATCGCCCGAAATTCGTCCAAAACTCAAAACAGAGTATGACGCAATTAACTGAGCTTAGGTTGGAGAACATCACGAAGAGCGGGTGGGTACAAATATACTTTGAGCCTTTATCCTTTGTTTCTTAAACTGTGAACCAGGCCACGTTAGAACCCTTCAAAAGTCCTAATTGAAGCATGGGTTAGTTTGAAAGCATACTGTTACAAAGGGTATCCTGACTCCTGTAAGGCTTTACTCTAAATCTTGTGTTGATTTGTCTTATAAAAAGTTTTCTGCTAAAAACGCATTTTTCAAAACTTCAAGACAAACATAAACTTTGCATTACCTGAATATCACTGTCTGCACTTGGCTTTTGTTTGACAGCGAAGAAATTCATACAACGAATGTTCGGAGGAACGAAAACTCTCTCAGTAAGTAAAAATCACTTCAAGAGGATAACACTTCCATTGCAAATCTCCTATCAACAAGGGGCATGACAGGTCAAAGTTCAATTAACCTGGGGCAGTCCAGTCAAGGTCCAACAGATCTTTCAAAGTTTAATTAACCTGGGGCAGTCCAGTCAAGATTTCAAGAAATCTCTCAATATGCAGAGTAATCTGATTCAAGACTCCTACATCACCACTTGGGGCATTCGAATGTCAAAAGTGTTCACAAACCGATGCAGCTTTACATGAGCTCATTGTCAGGAAGCCCTACACCGGTTCCTCTTCAAGACTTCTGAAAACATTTTATGGATTCTTCCCAACAACGGATGTTAATCTATCAGCTTGTTCAGATGCAACTTTTGAAAACAGCTTACGGACGCTTCCCAACAACGGATGCTGCTCTATTGCTGATTCAACTTCAAGATTTCTGAAAATAGTTCACGGGTTCTCCAAGTAACGGATGTTAACCTATCACTTGTTCAGATTCTTCTCAAGACTTCTGAAAACAGTTTATGGATTCTTCCCAACAACGGATGTTAATCTATCAGCTTGTTCAGATGCAACTTTTGAAAACAGCTTACGGACGCTTCCCAACAACGGATGCTGCTCTATTGCTGATTCAACTTCAAGATTTCTGAAAATATTTCACGGGTTCTCCAAGTAACGGATGTTAACCTATCACTTGTTCAGATTCTTCTCAAGACTTCTGAAAACAGTTTATGGATTCTTCCCAACAACGGATGTTAATCTATCAGCTTGTTCAGATGCAACCTTTGAAAATAGTTTACGGACGCTTCCCAACAACGGATGCTGCTCTATTGCTGATTCAACTTCAAGATTTCTGAAAATAGTTCACGGGTTCTCCAAGTAACGGATGTTAACCTATCACTTGTTCAGATTCTTCTCAAGACTTCTGAAAACAGTTTATGGATTCTTCCCAACAAAGGATGTTAATCTATCAGCTTGTTCAGATGCAACCTTTGAAAACAGTTTACGGACGCTTCCCAACAACGGATGCTGCTCTATTGCTGATTCAACTTCAAGATTTCTGAAAATAGTTCACGGGTTCTCCAAGTAACGGATGTTAACCTATCACTTGTTCAGATTCTTCTCAAGACTTCTGAAAACAGTTTATGGATTCTTCCCAACAACGGATTTTAATCTATCAGCTTGTTCAGATGCAACCTTTGAAAACAGTTTACGGACGCTTCCCAACAACGGATGCTGCTCTATTGCTGATTCAACTTCCAGATTTCTGAAAACAGTTCACGGGTTCTCCAAGTAACGGATGTTAACCTATCACTTGTTCAGATTCTTCTTCAAGACTTCTGAAAATAGTTTATGGATTCTTCCCAACAACGGATGTTAATCTATCAGCTTGTTCAGATGCAACTTTTGAAAACAGTTTACGGACGCTTCCCAACAACGGATGCTGCTCTATTGCTTATTCAATCTCAAGATTTCTGAAAACAGTTCACGGGTTCTCCAAGTAACGGATGTTAACCTATCGCTTGTTCAGATTCTTCTCCACTCAGAGTCAAGCATCATTATCCCCAGCAAAGCTAAAACTTCAAATTATCAATCCCCAGCGGAGCCAGACCATTGAACCTTCTCCCCACAGAGTTTTGGGAGGGCAGACCTTGAGTTCCCCAGTGAAGTCGCCAGAGTTACTTCCCACCGAGCTGAAGATCCTCAATCCTACCTCCCCGGCATGAGTCTACTAGTTTGGAGCTCCCCAGTAAAGGTCATCAGGAATTCTCTTCCCCGGCAACAGCCAAGGAATTATTTTCCCGGCAGCGGTCAAGATTCTTTTATCTTCAGCCGTCCAAGATGCATTTATCCTCAGCAAGATAGCTCATCAGCTTACATGCGCATTCATCACATTCATATCATAAACATTGATGTCACATACATTGCATCATGCATCATGACATTGCATACAACTAACCCTTCACTTTTTCAGGTAGGATCAGTCGACAGACAAAGATCACCTCCCGAGATTCATCCAGAAATAGTTCAGATGTGACCCGGACAGGGCGACATTCTGATACTTATTCCAGATCCATTCAAACGTATCATCAGGAAACCCTACACCGGTTCCTCTTCAACTTCAAGATTCTTGAAAACAGTTTACAGATTCTTCCCTACAACGGATGTCAATCTACCAACTTGTTCAGACTCTTCTCAACTTTTGAAAACAGTTTACGGATGCTTCCCAACAACAGACGTTGCTCTATTGCTTATTCAATCTCAACTCCTGAAAATAATTTACGAATTCTCCAGACATGGATGACAACCTATTGCTTATTCGGACCTCCCGATTCAGAGATATTCCAAAACATGGACGCCTTCCTGATACTCATTCCAGATGGCATCTATAAGCCCATCCTCCTACCAGCAGTCACCAGATGGCATCTTTAAGCCCATTATCAGATGGCATCTCTAAGCCCATTCCCCGACAAGATTCTATCGCACCAGATGGCATCTTTAAGCCCATCACCAAATGGCATCTTTAAGCCCATTCACCTCTACCACCACATCTCCAAGTGCAAATTTTCTGGGTACTTTAGTGTCCAATCTTCTTTTACCTTCAAGTCGCGAAAGGCAAACTTGCCAATCTAACTCTTCAGGTTCAAGAAGATTGAACAGGGGCAACTGTTGTACCCCAAAATTTGCCCTCGCATTTTTCCACAAGAAATAACAACTTCAGGCTTTCCATGATCTTTCAAACTGGCTCAAGAATCGGTCAAACAGACTTTTCTCGTCAGTCAGACACAATTAGGGTTTTACTGGTTTTCATGGCTCTAGAACAGTTCACACAGTTGGCTTAGGGTTTTGGTTGACTTTGACTCAATTTTGATCAGGCGAACGTTATTTGGCATTTAATCAGGAATTAAGGTTTTTGTGGGCATATTCCCAGAAGGATTTAAATTCCACAGCACTTTGCAAGTTATTCCGAGATTCGGGTTGAATTCGCATTGTTTTGGTTTAATCAGTAAAAGACCGCATTTGGGTTGAATTCACGTTCGTTTGATTGAACCAGTCAAAAGATATACGCAGTTTTGATTTACAGTGTTTGTTGAAGATCAGTGAAGAGGGAATGCGTCTGATCAATTGTTGTGATTAACTGTTATTTCGCTTTGAACATTGGAAGCGTCAAGTTTAATTAATGGATCAGTACTGAAATATTGTTTAGTTAATTATTTATTATTCTAAAGATTAAATGAGTTGGAATTTATTTTCAATTTATTTTAATTTAAAGAACTATAAATAATAAATAAACAATTAAAGAAGAGAAGAATTAATTAAATAAAAGGGCTTTTTTATTTATCTTTAAGTCATTTGTATAATTGTTTTTGTTTACAAAATGTTGACAAAAATAATATTACATTTATTTAAAGCTAAATAAAAACTATCCTAATTATTTTTCTAATCTTCAAATCTTCATCCGCTATCCCTCGCTCCGGTGCTCCATTTTTCATCTGCAAAAGAAAAGAGAAAAGTCAAATAACAGTTAAATTGAATTGAAAAAACAGATAAAATTGCAGTCATCATTAAGGGCCACTGATGGGGATCAGTTAACCCTCTCTGCAAATCACGGGATTGCTCCCGGTTCACAAAGAGGGACGAGTTTTATTTGCTAAAGTATGAGTGCACAAAAGCCAAATTGCATAATTCAAAGTGTCAAATTGCATAATTCAAAGTGTCAAACTGCATAAATTCAAAGTCTCAAACTCCAAGTTCAAACCCAACTAAAAATCAAATTGCAACTTTCTGTCAAAATCCAAAAGTACAACTTTCTGCCAAAAATATAAAGCATACTGTCACAAAGATATCAAGCTGGCCAAAGAAGATATGCAGAGAAAATGGGATATGCAAGCAACTACACTTTCATCATTTCCCCATGTGACCCTTTCAGAAAAGAAACATAGTTTAATATTCAAGTGTACTGAGAGAGAAGAGTGGAGAGATAAAAGAATGCAGGTTTTTAGGCTTTAGGCAGGCATAGATAGAAAACATATAAAACAAAAGATGAGCACAATGGATAAAGAGAGGGAAGTATCAAAAGCCTGCAAAACCTGTCAAGCATAACCTGATATCCTGTCAACAGAAGAGCCATACCATGATACAAAAGACAGCAGAACTAGCACCAAGAAAAAGAATATACACAAGCTACTGAAGCATAAGCCTGAAGACTTCACAAAACCTGCATTGGCTAAAACGGGCCTCAACATACAAACCAGCTGAAGCAAGTCAAAAGCCTAACCTGCATATGCAAAACCTAAGCCAAAAAGTCCTACCAGCATATACCATACAAACCCCTGTCAAACATAAAAACCTGCCTGAAGCTTTGAAGCAAGCCTAACATGAAGCCAAACATGATTAACCTGCAATAGCCTAATAACACCATTACCTACTGTAAAACATAAAACCTGCATTAGCTTTACCTCCAAAAGCCTCAAACCTGTAGCATATACACAAAACCAAGTTCAAGCCTGAAGCACAACCCTGCCTGAAGCCAAACCATGGCCTAATAAACCTATTCAAACTAATTCCAAAAGCCTTAACCTGTCAAAGATCTTACCAACAAGCCTAAAACCTGTAAGAAACCTCACAAAGCCTGTCCAACCTTGCAAAGAATTAAAAGTGGTGCAAACATAGGTTCAAGCATAAAGCCCTCAGAAAAGTATCATCATAGGGCAACCGAAAAGCAAGCAATACAAGCATACGAGCAAAGTAGGCGTTCATCATAATCAACAGTTCCAAAGGGAAAATTCGAGACAAAAGAGAAGAAGAACGTAAAAGGAAGCGAATCAAAAGGCAACATAGGCATCAATCCCAAAGGCAACCAGCAATTCAAAAGGCAAAGAGAAGAGATAAAGAAGTGAATCTTTTTAAAAAGGGGGTTTTCAGTGCAAAAATCATCATCAAACCCTAAAGTGGCAGAAAAGGTAAAAGTTACCAAAGAGCAAGCTAGCGTCTTCACCGTCCCTCCCCACCGTTGAGCCCTCCAAACGCCTCCTAACCATCTCCTCCAACGAAGGTAACTCTTTCTCTTCACATCTCGAACAAAAAGGACACAAATGGTCAGAATCAATAACGAAATCGAAATCGGAATACAAATTAAACATGCAAGACTTAACATTCAAAAAACCTAAAATGCGTTGAAAAAGAGATATCACTTTACAACCTCGTTGGACCGAAGAGGAAGAGGAGATGATGGTAGCGTGGCGGCTCAGGCAAGGAGAAGTTGTTCAGTAGCCATGGCAAAGAAGCAAGAAGACGAAGACAACGCGAACGAAACCCCCAAGACGGCGCTGCGAACCCTAAAACCCTTTTCTGAAGACAAAACAATCTAACCCTAAACATTTGTTTCAGCGTCCTGGGCCTTGCCCATTCCAGCATACGCCTAAAGCCCAAAAATACCTAATACACCCCCCTTTGCTTCTGAACGCTCTTGGGTCAAGGCCCATTCAAACCACTTTTTTATATAATTCATATAATACTAATTTCATTTCATTTTTCTTTACACTAAACTATACATTTTCTTATATTAACATAGTTAAATAGAAATACACCATGACAATAACATACTAATGTTTTAATACAAAATATAATGTAATTAGGATGTTAAACCCCTTTTTTCATTAAAATACTTTTTGTACATACAAATAAAGAACCATTTTTTATTATACCATGTAATAAAAATTGAAAATACCTTTTTCTTTTAATTAAGATATCTTTTGTACAAACAAATGAAAAATACATTTTTTTTTCTAATTTAATCCTTGATTTTTATTAAAAACATATTTTGTACATAAATAACAAAATACATTTTTTACATCATAATTGAAAATACTTTTTTCTTTTAAATATTCTTACTAATAATACAAAGACACTTTCTTACGTCAAATGAAAAATGATAACCTTCAAACTTAGAATATTTTTCTTTTCATACATATTTAAAAAATACAAGATCATTAATTAAATTAAATAAGCATTTAATTTTTCTTTAAGTTAAACAATACTTAATACACATTAATTTCACATTGTCGCACCTGTAAATAATTACATACTTACACAATACAAATACATTCACATTGCCCCTATACACATTTGTTTATCTAATGCATTGATATACGTTGTTTACATTTGATCGCAAATTCGATTTGGTTGTAACTTATTGGATACTATAAGTCTCATCCCCATTTGTGAATATTGTACCCCCACTCCCGGATACTATTTGTAATAGCATAGACTTTTACATTTTTGCAATTTACAGTTTTCCAATTATACCATGGTTAGACCTAGGGTTTGCATGTACATAAAATCAAATGCTAGATAACTTAATACAAGACAAATACATGAAATCAATACACAATCACACTTGCACCCTCTAGGGTAATCCCCACATGTTGCCTTCCAAAATGGGTCATGCTTGCACGTCGAGTATCTTTGGCAAAACAAATTCAAAATGATCACAAGTCCCTCGATGACGCTTTCGAATGTTGCCTAAACGGAATAATCATAGTCCCTTCAAAGCAAATTGCCAAAGACACTTGGCACCATTGCATTCATGGTCCATACGATGACCCGCGCCCGTCCCGAATAAACTTCCTAAACGCAAGATTGTCCACCAAATTCAATGATGGAACAAAATTGTTAAAAAGGGTTAAAACATAACAAAAACCTTTGAGTACAATAGGGTAGACAAAACTCTTAGTTACTTGAGATCAATTTGCAAAAACACTTGCCTTCTTTTCAAAAACCACAATCCACAACACTTTCAAAACAAACTCTCGAAACATTTTGAAACATCTTTTCGAAAAGATACACGCCTTTGTAAAATATTCGAGTAAAGAATTGTTACAAGGTTAGCCTAAGACAAGGCATCTTCTTCCAAAACATTTTCAAAAACACTCACACACACACCATTTTTCAAGCAATCGAAAATCAAGGCAAGTGATCTAAAAAACCTAGTAACTAAGAGCCCATGGATAACCATGGATGAAAAGGGTGCTAATACCTTCCCTTTTCATAATCTACCCCCCGAACCCACGAAATATCTCAAAAGGTTTTTGCTGTGCTTTTTTAACCTTTCCTTTGGGATAAAATAAAAAGTCGGTGGCGACTCTTGCTCAACCGCACAAGTGCGAATACGAACGCAAAAACACTAGTCAGTTCTCCCACCGTATCACAGTCGCGGTAAGCAAGAGTCGCCACCGTCTTTTATTTTCTCCAATATGGAAAGGACAAAAGCACAGAAAAATTCCTTATGAGATTGTTTCTCGGTTCGGGAGGTAGATTTATAGAAAGGGAAGGTGTTAGCACCCTTTCTATCCATGGTTATCCATGGGCTCTTAGATACTTGCTCATTTGTGTTTTCAAAAATGTTTGTTTGCTTTTCAATCGTGAGTGGGTTTGAAAAAGTTTCGTTTAAAGTTTCAGATCGACTCTTGTATCAGTCCTCAAGAGTGTTTGAAAAGTTGTTTTTGAAAGCTTTTTGAAAAGTGTCGGTGTGAAAAGAAGTTTTGATTTGTTTTGAATTAGAGCAAGTATCTACTAGTCATCTACCTACCCTAAGGAATTAGGCTGTGTAAATGTCCTTAAGGTAGTGCCATCCCACCATTGAGAGGTAGGTAGCACCACCGTTGGAGGTGTTCGAGTCAATTCGTTTGTAGGGACAGTGTGGTCACCAGAACAATAGTAAGACACCTTAGAAGCTACCCTTATGCCATCGATCTTTTTATTCCGAGGCAACTGTTTCGAGGCAACTATTCCGAGGCAACCGTTCCGAGGCAACTTGTTCGAGGCAACTAGATCAATGGACATAAGGACTCACTAAGATGTCCTATACTCGACGACCACGTTTCGAAGGTAAGGCAATAGTGTGGTCACCAGAGCAATAGTAGGACACCTTAGAAGCTACCCCTATGCCATGTTCATGGACATAAGGACTTACTAAAACGTCCTATACTCGACGACCACGTTTCGAGGGGCAAGGCAACAGCGAGGCGTACCCTAAGAGTGGTGTGTGAATTGTGTGTCATTTTCAATTATGTTTTATCTTGATCATGCATTGGGTGAGCTACGCTTTGATTTTATTTTTGGCCATTCATTCTTTCATGTGATTTAGCAGTTAAAAGGTGCGGAAATTAAAATGCGGAAAATAAAGGTCCTACGCTATTACAAGGCGCGGGTCTATACATCGCCAAATTAACAAAGACCCGATTTGAATAAAAATGCGGAAAATAAAGGTCCTAATTACTATTACAAGGCTTTGGGGCAATTACATAAGATTTAAAAGAAGCATAAGAACAAGCGCGCGAAAAGAAATTAGAATCGAATACGCGAGGGCGTTGGACCCTTGGAAACTTCAATTTCTTTGCCAGCACCAAAACCCTAATTTTTTACTGTTAAGAGGTCATTGGACTGTGCAACCCTTGGGAGATTTTGAACCTTGATCTTGGCAAATCTTGAAGAATATGGGAGGGCAAATTTTGGGGTACAACATGTAGCATCCTGATCTGGTTGTCGAAATTTTGTAACTCTGATCTTATATAATTGTCGGGTAGAATTGAGGTGTTACAAGTTGGTATCAGAGAAGGTCGGTATGTCCGACCGAGTTATCGAGTTGTAGTTTGTCTAACAATCGAGTATTGTTAACTTGAGTTCTAACTATTGTTTATGTTGTAGAGATAAGTTCAGATGGCTGGAAGGAATGACGCTGCACTTGCTGTTGCTTTAGAAGTGATGGCGCATGTTATGGAGAATCATCTGATCACTAACGGGAATGCTGGATCTCGTAGCTTGGAGACTTTCCATAGGGAGAATCATCCTACCTTCAAGGGTAAGTATGATCCCGACGGAGCGTTAGAATGGTTGAAGGAGATTGAGAGAATCTTCTGTGTGATGGACTGCACTCCAGCACAGAAGGTTTGATATGGCACTCATATGCTAGCAGTCGAAGCTGATGACTGGTGGCTAGAGACGTGTCAGAAGTTGGAAGTTGCAGGTTAAAATGTCACTTGGGTTATGTTTTGTAGAGAGTTTTTGAGAAAGTATTTCCCTAAAGATGTTCGTGGTAAGAAGGAAATTAATTTTCTTGAGCTGAAGCAAGGGATTATGTTGGTTATTAAGTATGCTGCAAAGTTTACTGAGTTGGCTAAGTTTTATCCGCACTACAACAAAGAAAATGTTGAGTTTTCAAAGTGCATCAAGTTTGAGAATGGGTTGCGTCTAGAGATCAAGAAGGAAGTTGGATACCAAAAGATTCGTGTCTTTGCTGATTTGATTGATAGTTGCAGAATCTATGAAGAAGATAATAATGCTCACTATAAGATTATCAACGAGAAGAGGGGTAAGCACCAACAAAACTGTGGTAAGCCTTATGATACCCCAGCTGGTAAAGGTAAGCAGAAAGTTGCTCAGGGTCAGAGAACTAGTGGAGAAGATGCTCCTGCTGGTGTGGCTTGTTTCATATATGGAAAGCCTGGTCATAAGAGAAATGTGTGTACTGTTGAGGTGAGGAGGTGTTTTCGTTGTGGTAAGACTGGACATGCTATATCTGAGTGCAAGCATAAGGAGATGATTTGTTTCAATTATGGTGAAGAAGGACACATTGGTAGTCAGTGTCAGAAACCAAAGAAAGCGCAAACTAGTGGAAAAGTGTTCGCTTTGGCTGAGAATCAGACGGCTAATGAGGACAGACTCATCAGAAGTACATGTTTCATTAATAGTACTCCTTTAATTACTATTATTGATTCTCGTGCTACTCATTGCTTTATTTCTGCTGATTGCGTTGAAAGATTGGGTCTTATGTTGTCTTCTTCGAATGGAGAGATGGTCATTGATACTCCAGCTAAGGGATCAGTGATTACTTCTCTTGTGTGTTTAAAGTTCCCGTTGTCGATCTTCGGCAGAGACTTTGTTGTTGATTTAGTTTGTTTGCCTTTAAGTGGGTTGGATGTGATTTTAGGTATGAACTGGTTAGAGCATAGTTATGTTCATATTAATTGTTATAACAAGTTTGTGAGGTTTTCTACTCCTAAAGAAGAGGAAGTTGTTCTGTTGTCTGCTAGACAGTTGCGGCGGTTGATGTAAGAAGAAGCTCATATGTTCTTGTTGACAATGTCGCTATCTGTCGAGAATCAAGCTATAATTGAGGAATTTCAAGTGGTGCGTGAATTTTATGAAGTTTTCCCTAATGAAATTCTTGATGTACCACCAAAAAGAGAAGTCGAATTTGCTATTGAATTATCATACCGGATGACTGCATATGAATTATCATAACTAAAGAAGAAATTGGAAGAGTTGCTTGAGAATAATTTTGTAAGACCAAGTGTACCATCGTGGGGAGCTCCAGTGTTGCTAGTAAAGAAGAAAGATGGAAGTATGAGACTTTGTGTTGATTATAGACAATTTAATAAAGTGACGATTAAGAACAAGTATCTGCTTCCAAGAATAGACGACTTGATGGATTAATTGGTGGGTGCTCGAGTGTTTAGTAAGATTGATTTGAGGTCAGGCTACCATCAGATTAAAGTGAATGGTGAAGAACCCAGAAGACGACTTTCAAAATGCGTTATGGACATATGAGTATTCGGTGATGCATTTCAGTGTTACTAATGCGCTGGGAGTATTCATGGAGTATATGAATCGTATCTTTCATACTTATTTGGATCAGTTTGTAGTAGTGTTCATTGATGACATCTTGATTTACTCTAAATCGGAAGAAGAGCATGCATAACACTTAAGAATAGTATTGTAAGTATTGAAAAAGAAGAAGTTGTATGCAAATTTTTCTAAGTGTGAATTTTGGTTAAAGAAGGTTATTTTTCTTGGTCATGTTATCTCAGGTAGTGGCATTGATATGGATCCATCTAAAGTAGATATAGTGTTGCAATGGAAAACTCTGAAGTCAGCTACTGAGTTTAGAAGCTTTTTGGGATTAGCTGGTTATTATAGAATGTTTATTGAAGGTTTTTCTAAGTTGGAACTTTTGTTAACAAAGTTGACTTGTAAAGGTAGATCTTATGTGTGGGATGCTCAGTGTGAAGAAAGTTTTATAGAATTGAAGAAGAGATTGACGTCGGCTCCGATTTTGACATTACCTAATCCAGGAGAACCTTTTATTGTGTATTGTGGTGCTTATAAGATGGGTTTAGGAGGTGTACTTATGCAGAATGAAAAGGTAGTTGCTTACGCATCAAGGCAATTGAGGACTCATGAAAAGAATTATCCTACGCGTGATTTAGAGCTTGTTGCAGTTGTTTTTGTGTTGAATATTTGGAGACATTATCTTTATGGTTCTAGATTTGAAGTATTTAGTGACCATAAGAGTTTAAAGTATTTATTTGATCAGAAGGAATTGAATATGAGATAGCGAAGATGGTTGGAGTTGTTGAAAGATTATGATTTCGGTTTGAATTATCATCCAGGAAAGGCGAATATGGTGGATGATGTGTTAAGTCGAAAGACTTTACATATGTCAGTAATGATGGTTAAAGAGTTGGAATTAATTGAACAGTTCAGAGATATGAGATTAGTTTGTGAGGTAACACTGCAAAGTGTTATGTTAGGGATGTTGAAGATTAATAATGATTTTCTAGATAATATCAAAGACGCTCAGAAGTTAGATGCGATGTTGGTGGATTTAATGGTTGGGATCGATCAGTCTGAGAATAGTGATTTCAAGTTAGATGTGCAAGGTGTATTGATATTTTGTAATCGAATTTGTATTCCTGATGATGCGGGGATGAAGAAAGTGATTCTTGAGGAAAGTTATAGAAGCAAGTTGAGCATTCATCCAGGAGCTACAATAATGTATCAAGTTTTGAAGAATTTTTTTTGGTGGCCTGGAATGAAGAATGATGTGGCTTGATATGTGTATGCATGTTTAATTTGTCAGAAGTTGAAAGTTGAACATCAGAAGCCCGCAGGGTTGATGCAACCGTTAGAAGTTCCAGAATGGAAATGAGATAGCATTTCGAATGACTTTGTGACTAAATTACCTAATACTTCAGGAGGAAATGATTCAATTTGGGTGATTGTTGATAGGCTTACTAAGTTGTCTCATTTTATTCCTATTAACATCAATTTTCCAGTATCAAAGTTGGCGGAGATTTACGCTAGTGTAATTGTAAAGTTGCACGGTGTTCCTTTGTGTATTGTGTCAGATAGAGATTTGAGGTTTACTTCTGATTTTTGGAAGAGCGTGCTAGAGGCGTTGGGTTCTAAGTCGAGGTTGAGTTTAGCATATCATCCTTAAATGGATGGTCAGACAGAGAGGACTATTCAGTCGTTAGAAGATTTGTTAAGAGCATGTGTTCTTGAACAGGGAGGTTCGTGGGATACTTACCTTCTGTTAATAGAGTTCACTTATAATAATAGTTACCATTCTAGAATTGGAATGACACCTTTTAAAGCGTTGTATGGTCGAAGATGTAGAACTCCTTTATGTTAGCATGAATTTGGCGAAAGCGTAGTGCTTGGATCTGAAATTGTTTGAGCGACTACTGAGAAGGTAAAGTTAATTCGAGATAAGATGAAAGCTTCCCAAAGTAGACAAAAGAGTTATCATGAAAGATGAAGGAAATATTTGGAATTTCAAGCAGGTGACCATCTGTTTTTGAGAGTTACACATGTGACCGATGTTGGGAGAGCATTGGAGTCTAAGAAGCTCACTCCTCATTTTATTGGTCTGTATCAGATTTCAGAAAGAGTCGGAAATGTTGCTTATAGAGTGGCTTTACCGCCTAATATTTAGAATTTGCATGATGTGTTTCATGTGTCACAACTCCGGAAGTATATTTCAAATCCATCTCATGTGATTCATATGGATGATGTGCAGGTATGGGATAATCTTACTGTGGAGACTATGCCTGTACGAATTGCAGATCGAGAGATGAATACTCTAAGAGGAAAAGAGATTGCTTTGGTGAAAGTAGTCTGGTTAGGGGCCGTCGGAGAAAGCATGACTTTGGAGTTGGAAAGTAAGATGTGGGACTCATATCCTGAGTTGTTCGAATAAGGTAAATTTTTGAGGAGAGAAATATTCTAAGTGGGGAGAGTTGTAACGCTCGTTAATTTAATTAATTATTTAATTAAATTATTTTTGGATTATTTGTTGAAGTTGTGAGATATTGTGAATGTTGGTATAAGTTGTTAGATTATTATTAGTTAATTAATTAGTTGATTAATAATAATAATAATAATAATAATAATAATAATAATGTAGGAGTTAATGGAATAATTGTGTTGGGCTTATGTTGCTGGTTGGAAGTAGTAAAGTGGGGGTATATTGTTGAGCCCAATAGAATAATAATATTATTAGTTAGTTATAATAATAAGGAATTAGGTTAATTACAAGGGTGAAGAGGAGTCTTAAAGCAGTACGTAAGAAGTTACAGATAAGAGGAAAAGGAAAAGAGGCAAAGCTAGGTTCGACCGGAAAATTGCAGAGCGACCTTCAATCCAAGGTAAGAATGGGGTTCTGATTCTATAATGGGAATTATGATGCATGTTACGTAGGAATTGGGTTGTGTGAAATTGATGTTGTGTAATTGTTGTATGAACAAATTGTTGTTTGTTATTTGTAGTATTTGTGCTAATGTTGCAGTGATTCAATCGATGAATCGAGTGTTAAAAATTATCCTATATTGATGTGGGTATAGTTGTTATGTTGTTGTGAATACGTGTAGTGTTGTTTGAGATCATTGGTAGGGGAAGGAACTACTAATCGCAAGACAAAATTGCAGAACGACCGGGAGGAAGATGGACTGTGTGCCGAGTGGCACACGTATAGTGGTGAAGGGGTTTCGATCGGCACCATGTTTTGTGCCGAGGGTCACGGCCTTACATGCCGAGGGGCATGACCATACATGCCGAGGGGCACGACTATGCACCACTATCTCCTTTTAATTGTTTCCAATGTCGGCTTGTGTGTCTGTTACTTTAATATTTAGTTACATAAATGGATGTAGCAGAGTTAGAAAAGAATGAATAACAACAAAGGCTATTTATTAGTAACACAAGTGAATAATTTGTAGATTAGCATAAATATGGCAGGTAAGATTAATAAGTAATAGAGTTAGTAAATGTTAGCAGAAAGTTAGTACTAGCAGACAACATAATGATAAATTATGGCAGCAGTAAAATTATGAAAGTAATAGTAGTAGATAATTAGCAAGGATAATTATTAGGTTACATTGTTAGTCTTAACAGGAAGTATAGTAATAATAGAGGTAATCGGTATGTATATAAGTTGTTGTGATATTGTTGTTTTAATCGTTGAAGTTGCAGGTAGTAATGAATCATGTTGTATTGCCTCTATAATTGGCAATTTTTGTGTTGTAGGCTTATGCCAATGTTGTTATATGTTGTTGTTGTCGTTGTTGCTTTTTAATCATGTTTTCGCATACATATCATATTATACTGGGAGCTAATGCTCGTTAAGTTGGCCTGGATTGGAAAATATAAAGTTGAAGGCTTATGTCTTGTTGATGCCTCTATTTATTGGCAGATTTCTAAGTTAGGAGTTTTGCTACATTGGTACCACATGCATGTGCATAGTAATAAGTCGTGTTCCACGTTTCATATTTGAGTTGTTGTATTGATGAATTAATCGTTATATTTTTTTGATATTTTGTCGTGATTGTTGTTGTTTATAAGTTGTGAAGCGGTGGTTTTGCATGAACTAATTATAATATAATGTTTATCATACGTTCAATTATATTGTTAGAAATCTCACCCGTTCTGTTTGAGTGTTACCCTATGTTGGTCACGTGCAGGTAATCTAGAGTGAAGGTTGTCTACCTTCATCAGTTCGAGTCGGTGTCGTTGCTCTGATACGTAACACTCCGGGGGGGGATGAACGCTTGTTGCTTTATTGTTGTTATTACTTCTGTTGCTGAATTTTAAATTGATTTACTAAGTACTATGTTGTTTTTAAAGTTGTTTCAGTTGGACAAAGATGTTATATTCTTTATAGTCGAATTTTGTGATTTCGCTGCGTAATTATGGAAGTTGTTGATTTTAAAAGATTAAATTATGTTGTTGTTGGTTCATCCATGTTTAATGTGTATTGTATCTGTAAGGAATGTCGTTGTCTTAAGTTGAAATTATAGCATCCTGATCTGGTTGTCGAAATTTTGTAACTCTGATCTTATATAATTTTTGGGTAGAATTGGGGTGTTACAATTTCCAAGGGGATGATAGCTTCGGTACCATAGGTCAGTCGAAATGGGGTCTCCACGGTCGTCGAGTGTGGTGTTGTTCGGTATGCCCATAGGACACTGTGCAGTTCTTCGACCCACCCCCTTTTGGCTTCACCCATCCTGCGATTGAGTCCTTGCAAGATGACTCTATTCGCGGCCTTGTCTTTCTCGTTAGTTTGGGGGTGTTCGACTGAAGTGAAGTGCTGCTTGGTGTCGAGTTTGGTGACGAAATCCTAGAAACCTTGATCAGTGAACTGCGTCCCGTTTTCAGTGACGAGCGCTTGTGGTATCCTGAATCGAGCAAGTATGTTTCACTTGTAGAAATGAAGGATGTTTTGCAAAGTGATTCTGGCCAGAGCTTTAGCTTCTATCCATTTCTTGAAATAGTCAACAGCCATGATCAGGAATTTGTTTTGATACGAACCTTACATGAACAGTTCGAGGATGTCCATCCCCCACCAGGAAAATGGCCACGTGGATGAGAGCGTTTTGATTTCGTGCAGGGGTGCGAGGTGCATGTCAGCGTGTCTCTGACATTTGTCGCACTTTTTGACATGTTCCTTTGTGTCTTGATGCATGGTGGGCCAATAATAGCCTGCTCGCAGCACCTTTCACGCTAGGGATCTTCTACCCAAGTGTTGGGCGTTGATTCCCTCGTGGATTTCCCGCAGTATCTCGGAGATTCTGGATTCCTCGATGCATTTCAGGAGCAGGATGGAGAATCCTCGCCGATAAAGCTCGTGCTCAAGCACCACGTATGAGGAGGCTCATCGTTTGGTCGCAACCGCTTCTTTTTGGTCGACGGGCAATTCTCCTTTTGTCAGAAAGTTAAACACCGGGGTCATCCAACACGAGTTGTCCTCAATGGCATTCACCTCGGGTGGTGTAGTATATTTTTGAATTCTCAAGCAAGAAAGGGATTCTTGGATGACGGATTTGTTCCCACCTTTCTTCTTTGTGCTCATGAGCTTCGAGAGCATGTCTGCCTGTGTGTTCTGTTCGCGAGGTACGTGTTTGATTTCTGCTCGGCTAAACCTTTTCATCTATTCTCTTAATAGGTCCAAATATTCGATGAGGCTGTTGTTCTTATCTTGATATCCTCCTTGTACTTGAGATGTGACGAGTTAGGAGTCCCTGAATATTTGTATTTCACGGGCACCCAGATCTTTGACCAGCCTTAATCCTGCGAGCAGGGCCTTGTATTTAGCCTGGTTGTTCAACGTGGGAAACGAGAGGTCAAGGGAATGTTCGACTACAACGCCTTCTCCATTCTCGAGGAGGATTCTGACTCCGCTTTCTGTCGAGCTGGAAGCTCCATCTACAAAGATGGTCCGCTTGTGCTTCTTCCCTACTAGGGAATCGTGAGTGGTCATCTCTGTGATGAAGTCGGCCAATGCTTTGCCTTTGAGGGCCTTCCTGCTCTCGTACTGAGCTTCAAACTCTAAGATCTCTAGGGACCATTTCAGCATTCGACCGGCCATGTCTGGTCGGCCTAGGAGCTGTCTCACGGATTGGTCTGCCCGTGCGACGATCGTGTGGGCCAAAAAGTAGTGTCTGAGTCTCCTCGTCACATTGACGATGGCTAAGGCCACTTTCTCAATCTGTTGATATCTAACTTTAGGGCCTTGTAGCTCTTTGCTCGTAAAATACATTGGCTTTTGTCTGTCTGAAGTCTCTCGAATTAGGGTTGCGCTTACGGCCTCGACGGAGACGGCCAGGTATAAGAATATAATTTCCCCTCTCTCTGTCCGTGATAGCACTGGCTGTTGTGACATGCTTCACTTTAGGTGGAGGAGGGCTTGTTTTCATTCCTCGGTCCACTCGAAAGCTGCTTCTTTGTGCAGGAGCTTGGAAAATGGTAATGCGTGTTGTGCGGACTTCGCCACAAAACAGGAGAGCAAAGTGAGCATATCATTTAGGACTTATATGGATTTTTTTGAGCTAGGCATAGGGAGCTCGGAGTATTCCTGACACTTGTCGGGGTTGGCTTCAATTCCTCATTCGATCACATAGAAGCTGAGGAATTTTCCTGCCTTGACCCCGAAGGTGTATTTCTCAGGATTGAATCTCATTTTGCATTGTCTCGCTTGGGCAAAGACTTTTTTGAGGTGGGTAGTATGGTCGGTTTCTGCTCGAGATTTGACGATCATGCCGTCCATGTATACCTCGAGCATGTCTCTGATCTCGCCGCGGAAGACCTTGTTCATCATCCGCTGGTATGTTGCCCCTACGTTTTTTAGACTAAAGGGCATTACATTGTAGAAGTAGTTGCCTGAGCCGGTCATGAAAGCGGTGCAATGCTTGTCGCTCATCACCATTGGAATTTGGTTATAGCATGAGTAGGCATCCATAAACGATATAATTTTGTAGTTGGTCGAGTTGTCGACAAGCATATCAATGTTAGGTAAAGTAAAGGCATCTTTGGGACATGCCCAATTAAGATTAGTATAATCAATACAAATTCTCCATTTTCCATTATTCTTTTTAACTAGTACAACGTTTGAGAGCCAGGTTGAATACCGGGCTTTAGAAATAAAATTTGCCTATAGGAGGTCTTTTACAGCTTTTTCAGCAGCCTCCGCTTTCTCGGGAGACTGCCTACGCCTACGTTGCACTACTGCCCTAGCGGCTGGATCAACAACGAATCAGTGATAGGCGACCTCGGGGTCGAGTCCGGGCATCTCCGCAGAACTCCAAGCAAACAAGTCTGCGTTCTCCCTTAAGCAAGCTTTGAGCTTCCTCATCGCCAAGTCGGGGAGCCCGATGCCGATCTTCACGCCTTTGTGAGGGTCTTCATCAAGGGAGATGAACTCAAAGTCTCTGTCTGGAATGGGTCAGAGAAGTTCTTGTCCGCCGTTGGGGGCTTAGAATTTATCTTTATCTAAGCGGGTGTCAAGTGAGATGGAGACGACCTTTGGTGGAGCCTTTTGTTCTTCTGCCTGATCAGGCTGCGACTCAGGTTGAGTAATGGTAGCTCTTTTGGCATGTCGCTCTCCAGTGTCGACCATGCTCTGCCCTTTGGAAGACGCGTGAAAACATCTCCGGATAGCTGAGATGTCCCCGTGGATGATGGTGATGCGTCCCAACCGGGTGTATAAATTCATCTTCAAATGGACAATGGAAGGTACGACGGTCAACTCGGCCAGCATCGGTCTCCCCAGGATAAAGTTGTAGAGAGAAGGGTAGTCGATCACCAGAAACCGCACCTTGATCTACCGGGAGGCAGTCTCTTTCTCGAAGGTGACAAGAAGCTCGACGTAGCCCCACAACTTGGAGGTCGAGCCGTTGAATCCTTATAGGTCGGACCCCACGTATGGTGACAGGTGGGTATCATCAAGCTGTAGGGTTTAGAAAAGGTGGTTGTACATGACGTCGACAAAATTCCCCTCGTCGACCAGAATACGATGCACATCAGAATTATCCATCCTTGCCCTCACTAACAGAAGAATGCTCGAGTTGGGGGCTCCACCGAGAAGCTCCTCCAGGTAGAAAGTGATTGGTTCAGATTTTCCTTTGAACCTCTCAAGTGTTGTTGCTTGGGTTGGGGCGGCGTCCACCAACTCATCGAGCTTCCTCTTCGCAAAGTTTACAGAGAGGTCGTTGAATCCCCTGCCAGATATTACCATGGTTGAGGGGAATCTCTCCCATCTGTTGTGGGTTGACAAGGGTTCGTCTTCTTAGTTTTCGGGAACGTGGAAGTCCTTCGGCCTTGTGTTGGCTGAAGATTTTGATAATGTTATTTAGAAGCCAAAAGAGTTAAATGTTCTGATCGAAATAGAATTAAACGCCAAAATTCGAAATTGTAGAAGCAGTGTTTCGAATAAGTGTGTCAAAGCTTGAAGCTTCGAACGGCAATTGTGATAACATATCCAAAGGAGTCTCGAAACAACAGCGAGGCTATGTTTGGGAAAAGCGTTCGAAACGGAGAAACACCAAAGCATGTTAAATTCAAATGGAAGCGGGACTTTCAAAGTTTGAAAGTTATGTGTTGGAGCATTTGGGGACACGTGGAAAGATGAAAGAAGCATTGTCCTGCATGTTCAAAACGTGGCATAATCCTATAGCGAGACCGTTAGGGTCGATTTAGTATAAATAGAAGTCTTAGTATTAGGATTTCAGTGTGTCATATCTATTATACAAAATACTCAATAACATTCAAACTACCACATGGCAAGGGAAACGAATGCAAGAGAAATGTATGTATGATAGCACCATGTATTTCTAATTTAGTGAAAACCTTTTTACCATTTCCAGTACTTCCTTTATTCCTTTTGTCAAACAACATTTACAAGTTTTCTTATTCACAGCCTTTTTACTTCGAAGTCTCTTCCTCAAAGTCTTACATTTTAGTATCTTCTTTATGTTTCGAGCATTTTATATTTCTGAAAGCTATCACATTTTCCATACCTTTACATTCAAGTCTTGTCCTTCGAACGCATACTTTTACTTAAAATCATTTATAGATTTCTTGCATTAAACGTTTCTCCTTCTTTTAAAACTTTTATATTCCAGAAACCCTTTATGTTAACCGTTTTTGTAAGTCGAAACCATTTACTTCATTTTCATGCAGTTTTATATGTCTTTACAACTCAGCATTACAATTAGCATTTATTCGTGTAACTTAGTTTTTATACACATTTTGACCACATTTTTAGAGAGAGATCGAAATAAGCCAAACACTTATACAATATTGACCATGAATATTTGTTCGATTGTAAGAGTAACTTTAATATCCAAGGAGTCCTAGGATCAATCTAGTCGATCCTGTGAGTTACCAGAGGGATTGAATAACAGTAAGAAAGATTATTCGATAGTTTGGAAGACTAGTGGTTGTTTACCAGAAATCACTGGAAACAAATTGGCACACCTGGTGGGACCAATAGTTGGATATCAGAATTAAGGATTGTCGAGACGTAACCATTACAAAAATGTTGGAACCTAAGAAGTTTGCTGTTTTATGAACCTGAGAAGTGGTAAGATAACCAACAGCAACCAACCTTTATCCAGAAGAAAACGTTTGGACAAAATGTCTAATTCAGACAATCAACAAGGGGACCAAGGTGGCCCACATGCAACAGGCACTAACGCGTCCATTTCGAGCGGAACATCTAATGCAATCCCTTCGAATGCATAGTCTGTTGCATCTTCAACCAGTAACATAGCCACCAATGGAATAAGTGGCATATCAACTAATAGTTCGATCTTAGGAAATACTGGAACTATGGGCTACCCTTGGGGATTCGTTCCACCACCAGGGACACAATCCCACTTCGCCACCCCATTAACTAGACCACCCGGTTTCGATGGGAATAGAATCAGAAATTCCTCTTATGGAATGCCAACATCTTTTATGGCAGGTTTACACAATTGCACATCGAATTCATCTCCCCAACTAGGGTCTGGGTCTGGTGCGAATCAGTTTATGACAAATAACCAAGGGTCAGTGGGTTATAGAACATTGCATATCCTAACCACAGATAACCAGTTGTCTTTTAGGCAATTGATGGATGACAGTAACCATAATATGATAGGGGTATTAGCGCAAACCATGCAGGAAATATTTGCCCCAATAGTGCAGAATGTGACTGTGACGAACAGGGAAAACGCTGATAATATGAGTCGAATAGCAGATTTCTTTGCTCCTACAGAAAGGCGTAGGCAGAATCAGGCGGGATTTCGAACAAACATGCCTGTTATAGAAGAAATTGCTAACGACCCAATTTATAGACCACCCAGAGAAGAAGTTAACTTAGGGGCCAGGGCACCAAGATTAGAAGCCCCAATAATCCCGGCTCCACAAAGGGAAGTTATGGAACCAGGGGCAAGGATCTAAAGGCCAGAAGCCCCAGAATTTCGAGAAGAACAACCTAGGGGAGTTGTTTTGGTTGGTCGAAATCAAGATGCCGATGCCGTCGTTCATAGGATTCGAAACGATAACATCCTGGCAGAAAACAACCTAACCACCATGATAGAGAGGATCATGGCCCAGAATGGCCTCAACACAGGAATGAGGAGGCCAAATTACGCTTCTCCTATATTGGATTGTATAATGCATACTGATTTACCAAGGGGATATAAAGTCCCTAAATTTACAAAGTTCGCTGGGGATACCAATGAGTCAACAGTCGAACACATAGCGAGATATCTAACCGAAGCGGGAGATATAGCCAATAATGAAGATCTCAGGATCAAATACTTCCCAAGTTCTTTGACAAAAAACGCCTTCACATGGTTTACCACTTTGCCCCCTGGGTCCATCGACACTTGGACTCTCTTAGAGAGATTATTCCATGAACAATTTTACATGGGACAATCGAAAATAAGTTTGAAGGAATTGGCGAGTGTTAAGAGAAAATTCACCGAACCCATAGATGATTATTTGAATAGATTTAGGCTGTTGAAATCCAGATGTTACACAGTAGTGCCTGAACATGAGTTAGTCGAAATGGCCGCTGGTGGTTTGGATTATTCTATTCGAAAGAAACTAGACACTCAGTATTTGAGGGATATGGCTCAGTTAGCCGATAGGGTTCGACAGGTCGAAAGACTAAAGGCCGAAAAAGCCAGAGTCTTTAAGAATAGCAAGAAAGAAAGGATTTCCTATGTTGGGACTGAAGAAGTAGAAGAATATCCTGAATTCGAATTCGAAGAGGTCAAAATCGACCTCGCTGAATTAAAACAGGCCCCGCCTTACTCCTGCAAAATGTTAGTTCCCACGAAAGGGAAAGATATTGTTGAAAATGAGAAAAGTGACAAATTTCCAAAGAAGGTTTATACCTTCGACGTCACCAAATGCGACGAAATTTTTGACTTGCTTGTCAAGGATGGCCAACTAATTGTGCCATCAAATTTCAAAATACCTCCTTTGGATCAGAGAAAGAAGAGGGGATTTTGCAAATATCATAGTTTCCTAGGCCACAAGACCTCACAATGTTTTCTTTTCAGGGACTTGATTCAAAACGCGATCAAAGATGGAAGACTAAAGTTTGCTGATAAGGTGAAGATGAAAGTGGACGAAGATCCTTTGGACGTCGCAGACACCAACTACTCCGAGCCTGCATGCATTGGAGAAGTCAACATGGTGGAGACTGATCGAAGCGACGCCCTAACAGAAGAAAAGGATACTGAAGTTGAGAACTGGGTGATGGTCGAAGTCAGCGAGGAGGTCACTGAAGACATCCAGAATACGCCAGAGACTCCGATTGCTGCACCTGTAGCTGTTGCAGGAGAAACCCAGGCTACTGAAGGCCAAGGGAATCAAAACGAAGGATTAACACAAGTCACTGAAGGCTTGAGGCTGGAATTGGAGAAAGTCCAAATCACGCAGCCAATTCCCCCTCAGAAGGAAATATGGGACACTCTAGGGGAACCCAGTGGAAAATTTGACTATCTGGTCAAATATTCTGCCCCAGAGAGTTCGAAGGTCCAGATTGAAGATATAAAGCCCACAGGATGGGGTGATGATGAAGCTAAAGAGGGGGATGTGGAAATAAATATGGTAGACATGGAAAGGCCTCGCTCTGAGATGGAGGAAGTGGAAAAATACTTAGAAAAAGAAAAGTACAGAATGGGGGATAATCACACTGGAGATGCTAGTCTCAAAGATTATCTCATGACATGCCACAAAGGAGATTCAGGCATGATATTGTGCCCAAGGTGCAGCATCCTCTGCAACCAAAGAATTGCTGCGAATTTCGAAAGGGTACAGAGGGCTCGAACTGGCAACAATTGGCGCCAGGATAACCAGCTTTTTAGGTGTTATCCCAAGGCTGGAGAGAGTCTGTTGGAGTTTGTTTTTCGCTGCTACAAAGGGGAAACCAAGTGCTTGATTTGCCCAAGGTGTTCTGCTGTGTATGACCAAAGCATGGCCAGGGCCTTCGAAACGATTCCCTTCGCCCCTTGCTGGAACCATCAAGAAACTGCCCAGATAGGCCCACGTTTCGACAGCAGATACAAACAGCGAAGGCCTGATAGCCCTCACCCCAAAGCTGCTCGAAGAGTGACTTTCAAACTCCCTGCTGAAGTGCCAACCGATAGATGGCTACAAGTCAGAAATGACAAAGGCAAAGACAGATGGAGGAGTGCTGAACGAAATGCACGCCATGCTGTGACATACAGGAGGCAATTCAACACACAAAAAAGGGAGGAAGTGAGATTAGAGAATTACAAAGGAAGGAACCCCATGTCAAGATCCCAGTGGCGCAGACAGCAAAGGATTCGAAAGGCTGGGAGAGAAGCTGTGGCAAACAAAGGGGATACTTCAACGAAAATACAAGGTGAATCTAGCACCAACAAACCAAAAAATCAAACTGAAGATAAACCTCCAGTCAATAGGAGGCTCTTCTCTGAAGAACAATGCAATGAACCAAAGGAATACACTCCAGGCCCGGAAGAGGACGAAGATATGATAACAGATAACTTCGAATCGGAGGGGGAGTCTTCATTCAACTTGAACTGTAACGTGGTGTCTGTGCTTCCCTGCGAATTTGGGCAGGAAACCGAAATCAATGAATATGAGGAGGAAGACACCACAGATTTAATGAAACATAGGCCCGTGTGCTACTACGTGATGGACAATGGGGCTGTTGAGGAACAAAATGCGTTCTTCGAACGTCCAGAACCTGCAATGAAGAATCATCTTAAGCCACTTTTCATTCGGGCGAAAGTGGGTGTCCATGGTGTGAACAAAGTTCTAGTGGATGGGGGTGCTGCAGTCAATTTGATACCCCATTTCATGCTAAAAAGATTAGAGATCCGCGAAGGAGATATCAAGCCCCATAATATGGTTATGTCCAATTATGAAGGAAAAGTGGGCAAAACACTGGGAGTGGTCCAGTTGGAATTGACAATAGGCTCAAGTTGCAGGCCCACCATGTTTATGGTGATCGAAGCCAAGGCCAACTATAACCTGCTGCTGGGAAGAGAGTGGATCCATGGCGTGGGGGCAGTTCCTTCGTCAATGCATCAGCGACTAGTTCTGTGGAGAGATGATGGAATCGTGGAAAACATCGAAGCAGACCAGAGTTACTTTATGTCAACTGTCGATTTAGTTGACAAAAGGGACTATGATAAAAATCTGGCAAAAATTGCTCCATGTGTTCCAAATGATGAGATGAACGAAACTAGAAACGCCCACTACTACATGACACTTCGTCATGACGGCCTTTACTGGGATAGAACAATAATCAGTGAAGAAGAGGAAGTCGAAAGCACTATACAAAAACGGCCAACAGGCTGGAACTTCGACAATCTTAGCCATGACTGAGTCTACCTTTTTCGAAAGGATTTCGGCCTATATGGCTGAGAACAAATCAAAAGCGGCCTTAGAGGCTGAAATAAATAAATCAACTATAAAGACGAATGAAGTCAGTGGGGAGGGTTCGAAATGCTCACCCTTCAAAGAGTCTGAGATGGATCAAAGGTTGGATGCCATCTATGATAAGGAACCCTTAGGCTTCGAAAGGGACCCCATAAACTCAGGTGTCAAAATGTTGGCACAGGATCCGCTCGAAGAAGTCAACTTAGGGGATGAAAAAACGAAAAGAGTAACTTACATAAGTGCTAAACTTAGCCCAGGCCTCAAGAAGAAAGTGATCGAAGTCCTTAAGGAAAACAAAGATTGTTTCGCATGGGATTATGATGAGATGCCTGGTTTAAAGAGGGAATTGGTCGAACACAGACTGCCAATCAAAGATGGCAAGAGGCCCATCGAACAAACTCCCAGAAGGTTTGCACCAGCGGTTCTCACAAAAATTAAAACTGAGATCGAAAGGTTGCTGCGCTGCAAATTCATCAGAACAACAAGGTACGTTGAATGGTTAGCAAACATAGTACCCGTTATTAAGAAAAATGGTTCTTTAAGAATTTGCATAGATTTTAGGGATTTAAACACTGCAGCCCCTAAGGATGAATATTCCATGCCCGTGGCAGAAATGCTAGTAGATTCTGCTGCAGGGTTCGAATACTTGAGTATGTTAGATGGATACTCTGGGTATAACCAGATTTTCATTGCTGAAGAAGATGTTGCAAAAACAGCATTTCGTTGCCCAGGAGCCTTAGGCACCTACGAATGGGTGGTGATGCCTTTTGGTTTAAAGAATGCTGGGGCAACTTATCAAAGGGCAATGAATTCAATTTTTCATGATTTCATTGAAACCTTCATGCAGGTGTACATTGACGATATAGTCATCAAATCTATATCTGCAGAAACACATTTACATCATTTAAGCCAATCATTCGAACGAATGAGAAAGCATGGCTTAAAGATGAATCCACTTAAATGTGCATTTTTTGTGCAGGCTGGAGATTTTCTTGGTTTTGTGGTCCACAAGAAAGGAATCGAAATCAACCAGAACAAGACCAAAGCCATAATGGAGACGAAAGCACCTGCGTCAAAAAGGGAGTTGCAATCTTTGCTAGGGAAAATTAACTTCCTCAGAAGATTCATCTCGAACCTGAGTGGAAGAACCCAAGCTTTCTCTCCATTACTTCGTCTGAAGCAAGGTCAAGCCTTCGAATGGAACGAAGCTCACCAGGAGGCGTTTGACAAAATAAAAGAATATCTTTCTCAGCCTCCTATTCTGTCTCCACCATCATGGGGGAAGCCCATGAGATTGTACATATCTGCCTCCGAAGTTAGTATAGGTAGTATGCTAGCACAAGAGGATAACAATGGCGTCGAAAGAGCCATATACTATTTAAGTAGAGTGCTAAATGATGCAGAGACCAGATATAGCAATTTAGAAAAGCTATGTCTCTGTTTGTATTTCTCTTGTATGAAACTCAAGTATTATATAAAACCTGTTGATGTTTATGTTTCATCTCACTTCGATGTCATCAAACATATGCTTTCAAAACCAATAATGCATAGTAGAGTTGGCAAGTGGGCTTTAGCCTTAACAGAATATTCATTGACTTTCATGCCTTTAAAAGCTATGAAAGGTCAAGTGATTTCTGATTTCATTGTGGATCATTCGTTGGTTGAGCAGACAAGCATGAGTTACGTCGAAATGCAACCATGGAAATTGTACTTTGATGGTTCAACCCATAGAAATGGAAGTGGTGTTGGAGTCCTTCTAATTTCTCCTGAAGGAATTCCAACAAAATTCAAGTATAAATTAGATGGTCCTCGTTGTTCGAACAACGAAGCTGAGTATGAAGCGCTCATTGTTGGACTTGAAGCTTTGTTGGAATTGGGGGCAACCAGAGTCGAAATTAAAGGAGACTCTGAATTGGTGGTCAAACAAATCACAAAGGAATACAAGTGCATAAAGGAAAATTTAATGGTATACTTCGTCATAGTCAATAGGCTATTAAGGAAATTTGAATACATGGATATTCAACACATACCAAGAATAGAGAACCAAGAAGCAAATGACTTAGCGCAGTTGGCTTCAGGTTATAAAGTGTCTACCAAGAACTTTAAAGATTTGGTCGAAATAAGGGGAAGAGTTATGGCTACTAGATTCACACCATCGGATCTGGAAAGTATGAGATTGGGATATGCTGAGAAACAGGGATTCGAAATACTAGCCATAAATACTTTGTCAGATGCAGATTGGCGAAGTCCATTGAAGAGTTATTTAGCAGACCCAACTCTAAAGGTGGATAGAAAAACAAAATATAGAGCATTGTCATATCTCCTCATGGGGAACGAATTGTTCAAAAAGACCCAAGAGGGTGTATTATTGAAATGCCTAGGAGAGAGTGAGGCATATTTAGCATTGTCTGAAGTCCATAATGGGGCATGTGGGGCACACCAAGCAGGCCATAAAATGAAATGGTTGCTATTTCGATACGGTTTGTATTGGCCTAGCATGCTCAAAGATTTCATAGACTTTGCTAAAGGATGTGAGGAGTGTCAGAAACATGCAGGAATTCAACATGCCCCTGCAAGTGAGTTGCATTCGATCATCAAACCATGGCCATTTAGAGGATGGGCATTGGATTTGATAGGAGAAATAAATCCTGCTTCGTCCAAAGGACAGAAATATATCTTGGTGGGAGTAGATTATTTTACCAAATGGATCGAAGCTATACCTCTGGTAGTTGCTGATCAAGAGGCAATTATCGAATTTATACAAAAGCACATTATCTATAGGTTTGGATTGCCAGAAAGCATAACTACAGACCAAGGCTCTGTATTTACTGGTAGAAAGATGCAAGGATTTGCCCAAGAAATGGGGTTTAGATTGCTAACATCAACACCATATTATGCTCAAGCAAACGGACAAGTCGAAGCAGCAAATAAAATAATAATAGGATTAATCAAGAAGCATATTGGCAAGAGGCCAAGAAATTGGCACAAAACTCTGGACCAAGTATTATGGGCTTGTAGAACATCTCCTAAGGAAGCTACTAACACTACGCCTTTCCAACTTACATTTGGTCATGATGCAGTGTTACCAGTAGAAATTCATCTGCAATCAGTTCGAATTCAGAGACAAAACGAAATCCCAACTGCATTATATTGGGAAATGATGATGAATGAATTAGTTGAGTTGGACGAAATTAGATTACATGCGTTGGAAATTTTGATGAGGCAAAAAGAAAGAGTGGCCAGAACATACAATAAAAGGGTGAAGAAAAAAGTATTCATTATTAATGACTTGGTTTGGAGAGTCATATTGCCTATGGACAAGAAGAATAAAGCGTTAGGTAAATGGTCACCTCATTGGGAAGGACCTTTTCGAATATTAAAAGTGTTCTCAAACAATGCATACGAAGTCGAAGAACTCTTGGATGATAAACGTGTCCTAAAGGTTAATGGGAAATGTTTAAAGAAATATAAGCCAAGCCTGCGGGAGATTCGAATAGTAACAACGTAAACAAAATATTATAAAAAGCCAAGATGGCAAGATAGAATGCCAAAATGGCGTTGTTCGAATATTACATGTAAGAAACCAAAGTTATAGTCAGATAAACATCAAAATCTAGAAATAAGCATTATTTTTCAATCGATTAAAGGTGCTTCGAAATGTTTCAAGTTTCTGCTGAGCGAACCGCCTGGCACCTTCCAAGGTTGCCACTTCTCCTTTAAGTTGTTCTGCAGTCTCCATTTCTGCAAGCCCCTGGTTGAGAAGCTCTTCGAATTGGTTACTTGCAGGATTAGTTTCGAAGGCTAGTTGTTGTTCCTTAGCCTCCTTAACTTTCTGCTGAAGTTCCAGAATCTGCCTTTCCCAAATAAGAATGGACTCAGCTCGAGCCTCATATTCAGTTTTCGCCTGCTTCAGATGCATAGCTTGATCCTCAGCTTCTTGAGAAAGTTTCGAAGCTTGTTCGTAAGCGGCATCCATGGCAATGCGTTTCTCGTGAACCTTCTTGGCAGCAGATTCGTCTTGGAGAAGGTAGCTAGTTACGTTGTCCAGCAAATTCTGAAGATCAAACAAGAGAGTACTAACTGGCAAGGAGCAGGTGGAAAGATTGACCTTTGTGAGCAGCTCCTTCATAGTATAGCAAGCAGTACTATCTTGCTTAAGCACTTCGAATATATCCACATTGAGAATAGTTCTCCTAATTTTGTTGAGAAGAACAACTCTTTCATCTGTGGGAAGAGGATAACTGGTTGAACTTGTGCCAGCCCTAGCGAGTGGGACGTCCCTCTGAGCCAACTTTGCCTTCATGTACCCAATGGGGTCATTTCGCCTCAGAAGTGCCAGTTCCTCGTCAGTCATTCGAGACGGAGAGGATTGGGGGAATTCCACGCGTAGGGGAACCACGTTTGTTTCAACCTCTGGGGTTTCGTTGATTGCATCACCGTCCCCTTCATTTGCTTCGTGCTCTTGGTCTTCTTCATCCTCGTCCAAATCTACCACTTCGATACCATCCCTTTCGCCGCTATTTGCGTTAGACTCCGTCCCAACAGTCGAACCGTCATTGACATTTTCCTCGTCATTGGCATTTTCCTCCTCAGATTCTTCGTCTGCAGATTCTTCGGCTCCTTGCCCAGAATCAGCTTTCTCTTCTTCAGTCTGAGTGTCCTTTGGGTCCTCTTGAAGAGTTTCAAGAGGGGACTTTTGAAGAGCCCTTTGCGAATCCTCTGCAGACGTTTGAAGTGTTGTTTCGTTCACCTCTTTCGGAGGAATGGAGGTACCTTGATCATCCTGCTGATCAGAAGTTCCAGCCAGAACCGCCACATTGGAAGAACCTTTGTTTTGGACCAAGTTGCTGGAATCTCCTTGAGGAGAGGAGTTGAGCGGAGCGGCAGCTCTGGATGGTGAGGTCGAAATGGTGGAAGTGGGATTCAAAATGTTCTGCAAGGAACAACAGAATGTTAGAGAAAAACATTCACCAAGGTAATAAGAAGTTAGTGTTGGAAACAATTTTTAGAAGTTCGATTTACCTGTGGACCCTCAGAGGAGAGGTTACTAGCTATACGTTCCAACGGTGGGTTGGAGGTCGAAGGTGGATTTTTGGATTTAGGTAAGGGAGCAGCATCCCTGGAATCGAGTCCAGAGACACTAGTCGGAACAGTGCTTTTAGGAGTATCTTTCTTTAGCTTCTTCTTCGAAGCAGTATTTGAGTTTCCTCCAGCCTTGGGGTCTTCCCCAGTAGTGCTTAATTTCCGCTTCTTGGGAGTAGTAGGAGGAAGCTTGTTGGTCTGAAAGAATTTTAACGAAAAGTTAGATATAAACCACAAAGCTTGAGTGAATTCGAAACGTCAAGGCTAAGTGATTACCGTTGGAATTGGAGCACTTGTTGTTGTTGGCGTTATTGTTGTTGTTGTAGTTGCAGCAGTAGTAGTTGTTTCGGGTGGATTAGCTCTTTCGGTAGTTTCGATGGAGGCTTGAGAGGCACTCCCTTCCTTCGATTTCGAGGCAACTGTCTTTATCCTGATAGCTGAAAATCAAAACAATTAAAGCAAAGGTTAAAGATATGGAAAATAAAAGACATTTGGGATTTTTCCCAAGCATTCGCACCTGTGCCTTGATCAGATTTAATTGACATGGCAGAAAGGTCGTATCGAAGGTGTCCTGGGAAATCATGAAGCCAGTATCGAGCCCATGTCACAGTCTCAGATGGCTTTGGTTTCCTTTGAAGATATTTGAACATCTCTTTGCAAGTAAACCACCATGGATATGGAGGAAACCAAGCCAGAGCCAGTTCTGAGGTAGGTAATCTGGGAAATTTAGGTGGATGCATTTCGAATGCCAACCTATACCTATCCTCAGGTGACAGCCCTGAAGGAAGTTTTAGCTTAGAAACTTTTTGTTTAAATTTTTCCTTCAAGGTCTCAGCTGCTTGATGCACAGTGGAGTCCAAGCGCGTGGGGTCGTAAGTAGTTTCAAAATAATTTTGAAAAGCTTTAATCTCTTTGGTATGAGTAAACATACCTTTCTTTGCTGGTACCTGCACATCGAAGGCATCAATTAGTTTCTGTCGAATCGTGAGAGTATCGAACATGCAAGTTTGATAAAACTTAATCCACCACTCCAGAAATCCTTTAGCCGCGAGATGGGTAGGTTCGAAGGCTATCAGCTCAAATTGGGCAAAGCCTTGATATTGTTCTTGCTGGATCTTGGCTTCCCTTGCCTTGAAAGTTCGGCCAGAAGTGATGGCGCTCTCAGTTTGGAACAAAGGTTCAGGAATCAGTTGGCATAAGCCAAACTGCCTCGAAACGAAGTTTGGTTGGTAGGCAAAGAGAAGAATTTGGTTCTTGGCTGGGGTTATCCTTGAAGAGATGAGTCTAGGCAGCAAGAAAGCTCTCCATACATCCTGAATCTCCTTGCTCTTGATGGCTTCTGAGAGAGCCATGGTGAACCAAGAAGGTCCATGAGCCCTCGAAGCAAAAGGCGCCATGCTCTCTTCGAACTTGTGCCTTTTGGAGAATATCATGATGTACTTCGAGAATTGAACCTTGAAGTCATCTTTGTCATCATTAGGAGTTAGTCTTCGAAGCCTAGTGCCTTCGACTATCCTATCACTTATTTCAGAATCTTGCTCATCAATGGTAGTGGCGGTTGATAAGGAAGGTTCGAACATGGCATTTAGCCATAGTTGGAGTAACCAAAATGGGCCAGCCAATAAAATGTTTTTGGAGGTGTGGGATTTGAGGCTCGAAACAGCTGACCTCAGGCTTTCATAGAGGTCAACTAAGAGTAATTCACTTAGGCACACTTTTCGATTTTCATGTAAATCCCTAGCTAGAGGAATGAACCTACTAGCCACCTGCAGGGATCTACTGCAGAAAACGTATCTAGACAGCCACAGGGTTAAAAAGGCAATGTGCTCTACGTTAGACACATTATCCCCTTCAGCATGATAATGGCTGATAAATTTGGAAAAGCTGGCTAACTTGACTTCGAAGTCAATTATGCTTGAGTGCTCTTCGTTGTCAGGAACATAAGTTTCTCCCACTGGCGACAACCCAGTAATGGCCGCTATATCGAAGAAGGTGGGGGTGATCATTCCACCTGGGAGATGGAAAGTGTTGTAGGTACTGTCCCAGAAGTAAAGGGACGCGAATAGCAGAGGATGGCTGTAGGTGAATCCGGGTTTCGATAGCTTAATCAGGTTATAAATGCCTAATTCTTCCCATTGCTGGGATTTCTTGGCTTCTACTTTTGTGAACCAATTTTGATAAGCAATATCAGAAGTAGGGCAGGATCGAAATGGTTTAAAATTGCTTTTTACATAATCCAAAACAAAGGGGTCTTTGGGAGGAACAGTTGGGGTTTCTACGGCATTTGAACTAGGAGATTCTACTGCCCTAGGGGCATCCATTTTGTTGAATAAGGGTTTGAAGCTATAACAGACGGGAAAAATTGTCCTGGTGTCCTTTAATATTTCAAAAACTGTAAGAGGGCCATTTAAGGCTAACCTCTTACCAGCAACATGGGTAGGAATGAGTACCTGTGATGCGTACAGCATTTCTTTTTCTTTGGAAATCATTTGAGGAGCAAGAGCAGATTGGCCTTGAATGGTGATGATTTTACTCTCCATGGTAGATCCTGTAGTTTTTCCTTTCTTCTTGGAGACTTTCTTGAGTTGAGATGAAGTAGAAGAAGACATTTTGGAAGATGTTTGAAAGCTTAGATTGTTTTATGAGAGAAGGAGGGTAAAAATTCAGAGTATGAAAGGTTTAGAGTGTGAAAAGAAAAGAAGAAGATTAAGTTGACGTTTTATAATGGGGGAGTTTAAGCATCCACCGAATAGAAGTGTGATACGTGGAGATCATGGGTTGGTATGATGAAGAGGTGGCGTGAAAATTAGCATAGGTAATAGGCGTGATTAAAAAAAGATAATCATTACTTATAACTGCACCACGCTGTGAAGTGACTTCGGGCGGTTAAGGAATCCAAAAGGTGTTATGATTGATGTGACTGGAGTCAAAGGCATTAAATGTTATGGTGATTCGAAAGTCCTATCAAAATCTTGTGTAAATGTTTAAAATAGGTATTTCTCAAAGAAATCGAAATACATATTTTAAAGGGGCAATTTGTTGGCTGAAGATTTTGATAATGTTATTTAGAAGCCAAAAGAGTTAAATGTTCTGATCGAAATAGAATTAAACGCCAAAATTCGAAATTGCAGAAGCAGTGTTTCGAATAAGTGTGTCAAAGCTTGAAGCTTCGAACGGCAATTGTGAGAACATATCCAAAGGAGTCTCGAAACAACAACGAGGCTATGTTTGGGAAAAGCGTTCGAAACGGAGAAACACCAAAGCATGTTAAATTCAAATGGAAGCGGGACTTTCAAAGTTTGAAAGTTATGTGTTGGAGCATTTGGGGACACGTGGAAAGATGAAAGAAGCATTGTCCTGCATGTTTGAAACGTGGCATAATCCTATAGCGAGACCGTTAGGGTCGAATTAGTATAAATAGAAGTCTTAGTATTAGGATTTCAGTGTGTCATATCTATTATACAAAATACTCAATAACATTCAAACTACCACATGGCAAGGGAAACGAATGCAAGAGAAATGTATGTATGATAGCACCATGTATTTCTAATTTAGTGAAAACCTTTTTACCATTTCCAGTACTTCCTTTATTCCTTTTGTCAAACAACATTTACAAGTTTTCTTATTCACAACCTTTTTACTTCGAAGTCTCTTCCTCAAAGTCTTACATTTTATTATCTTCTTTATGTTTCGAGCATTTTATATTTCTGAAAGCTATCACATTTTCCATACCTTTACATTCAAGTCTTGTCCTTCGAACGCATACTTTTACTTAAAATCATTTATAGATTTCTTGCATTAAACGTTTCTCCTTCTTTTAAAACTTTTATATTCCAGAAACCCTTTATGTTAACCGTTTTTGTAAGTCGAAACCATTTACTTCATTTTCATGCAGTTTTATATGTCTTTACAATTCAGCATTACAATTAGCATCTATTCGTGTAACTTAGTTTTTATACACATTTTGACCACATTTTTAGAGAGAGATCGAAATAAGCCAAACACTTATACAATATTGACCATGAATATTTGTTCGATTGTAAGAGTAACTTTAATATCCAAGGAGTCCTAGGATCAATCTAGTCGATCCTGTGAGTTACCAGAGGGATTGAATAACAGTAATAAAGATTATTCGATAGTTTGGAAGACTAGCGGTTGTTTACCAGAAATCACTGGAAACACCTTGTCACAGAGAAAGCCACCTAAAAAGGGCCCGATTCATCAGACGGTCGGGTCTCTTCCTAGAATTCTTTTACCTCATGGGTGTGCCAATGAGGGGCATCGTTGCATCGGTACTGCCTGAGTCTTCCACCCTTGATAAGGGTCTCAATGGCATCCTTGAGGTGGACGCAGTCCTTTGTCAGGTTCCCGTGGATGCGGTGGTAATGACAGTATTTCGTCCTGTCTGCGATGGACTTTACAGGAGAAGATCGAGGGCGCCTAACACCACCATCCTTGAAGTCAGTATTAGAGCATTCTGCCAGGATACGCTCACGAAAAGCGGTCAGTAGGGTATACTCTGTGAACCGCCCTGCCGGTACCCTATGCTCGTGCAGATCATGGGGTTTCTCCTCCCTTCTCTTCTCGCAGGTCCTTCGAGAAGGGTCCATATCCTAATGTCGCAGGGTGTTAGCTGGTCCGCGACTCCTCGAGTCATGAGCTTTATTTGCTGCTTCTTTCTCCTCGTAGTCCATGTAGGCCCTGGCCTTTTCGAGGAGAGCATCAAAGGTCCGGGAGGGCTCGATATTGACTGCCTTTCTGAATTCAGTTCCCAGGAGGAGCCCACTCTCGAGCAGGTATCTTTTCATGTGATCGGTGCACGGGACCTGAATGGCCTCGCATTTGAACCGATCAATGTATTCCTTGAGGGTCTCGTCGCTTCTCTGGACGATTTCCTCAAGGGCAGCCTCAGTCTTCGAATGTCGATGAGACCCGGTGAAGGAGCTGATGAACTGGTTCTTGAGGTTCCTCCAGAAGGTGATCGACCCCGGGGCGATGTTTTTCTATCAGTCCATGGCCGCTTTTCTGAAGGTCGTAGGGAACAATCGGTATTTAATTGGTCCCCCGATGTTGTGGTAATGTAGTATTCCCTCGAATTCATCGATGTGGTCGACAGGATCAGCAATACCGTCATACTCCTTCAATTGGGAAGGTTTCTCCATTCCCGTGGGAATGGGTGCCTCCATGATTGCTTAGAACAAGGGACCGCAGGGGTCGTCTTCGTCACTTCTATCCGGAGAGCGGGAGGGGGACCATTTGTAGTGGCGTTCGTGGTGACAGCCATGGCCGTGGGGAGGATCCCTTGGCCGAGGTTGTGTTTATTCGTTTCCCCTGTTTCTGTTTCCAGGGGGTCGTCGCTCACTGCATGGGGGGGAGGGGGTGTGATCACGCCTCCCCGTAACGACGAGCTGATTCCTCTACAACGCAGGGCCTCACCCAGTTCATCAGGGATAAAGACTTCCTGGGGTATCCCGTCTAGATCTCCACATGAGAGATTGGGGATGTTCTTCGATATGATGAGGAGGAGGAGTGTCGGGTCTCCTGTGTCGTTTAGGTGCCCGACGGGTTTGTTCGATCATACTCAGGCATTCACCCTGTGAGAACATCAGATAGTTTGTCTGATTGATAGCCGCGAACAGGGCCCTGTTCGTGGCGTCAGCGCCCACATGGACGGTGACCTCCTGGAATGCGTTTGGTTCATAATTCTAGGGAGGATGATATTCTCCCTATTTTCATCGGGATAAGGATGATGAATAGGTGGTCAGTCCATCTTTATAGTCCTGCGAGGGACCAGGCATGTAGATGGTGTAGTCACTGTTGTTGTTGCCAGCATTGTTGTTGCCAGTGTTGTTGTCACCAACGTTGTTGTTAAGGTCGGCGAGGTGGGAGTTTTGGTTGTTATCAGCAACTGGGTCGGCCATGACAACCAAAGAGTTTGATGGAGAGTTTCTTTAGTCTTAAGATGGAGACGAGGAAGTTGGCTTCCCACGTACGGCGCCACTGATCGTACTTGACCAGAATGGATTGTCAAAGCCCACAAGCTTCGAGTCGAGTAGCAGTTGGATGTGAAATAGGGGGTACCTGCAAGACACTCTGATGCCAAAGTGAGGTTAAGAGCAATGCAAGCAAGTATGAGAGTTAGTATGAGAGAAATGAATACATGACCCTCTCAAGTGAGAGGGTATTTATAGCCCTCAGCATTGAGACAAGGTCTTCAGTGATGGGCCACGATGAGGCCCAACAATGAAGACTTCCAGGATTTACGTGTGTATGGAGTCCAGCACGTGACCTCCTCCCTGGTCAACTACCTCGGGAAAGCAGGAGTTGGATCCGTTATTTTCGGAGGACAGGATGACGATGATATGGACATGTACGCCACGCTCTTCTAATGGACATGTGGGGACATGCCCAACGATTCTTAGTTTGAGTTGCATGTCTTTGGGCCTTTGGTAAAGGCGCTGGATTGGACCTCCCCAATAGTGGGACAAGTACTGGCCCAGTCCAGAATATAAAGTAGGTAGAGAAGTTGGTTGTGGGGGGTGTTATTAGGGATCACAAAGGTGACTGTAAAGGAGGCTTCTCCAAATATTTGGGGAATTGTAGTGCGGTTTTTGATGAATTTTGGGGAGTATTTGAAGGTTTAAAGGTCACTAAAATGTTAAATATTTGAAGGGTTGAGCTTAATGTTGATTCGTTGATAGTGGCTAAAGCGATAGAAGATGGAGAGATTGGGATAATCGAGTGTGTTTCAATTCTCCATCAAATCGTAGAGATTATTGACGAACATGAAATTGTAATTGTATCGCATGCTTACAGATTTTTGAATGATTATGTAGATGTACTAGTAAATCGTGGGTGCACGGACAAAAATTTCATCTTCTATGATGAAACTCCAAACTTTCTTAAACCTCGTATTACTGCAAATTCGATTAGGATTAATAATTTTCTTTTTGAGAAATTGTAGTTTTTTCTTCCTTCGGACTTAAAAAAATGTTAACTAGAATATCGAATAGAACATACTACGACTAAATTACTAATAGTTTAGAAATAAATAAATAAAAAATAAAAGTTCAATAACATAAATCTAAAATTTAGTAAGTAAGTATTATCGTTATTAATAGATATATATTTTTCTTCTTCCATTTTACTATAAAAAAGATAGCAGGTTTAGATGAGTACTCTTTTGACTTTTCTAGTTTGTCTATGATTTAAAATAATGCTTTGATTTTGACACAAAGATGTCGGAAGAGATGAATTTAGATGAATTTGGAAAACTTAAGAAGTACCTTCTTGCCCGTGAAAGAGCTAGAAAGAACTGATTTCAAGGGTTATTTAATTTGACTATTTTCTATATTATGATTGGAAGATTGTATTAGGACTCTAAGAAAAACTTCTCACGGAAATGAAAGCAACGTGTGTAGAATAGACAGAAAAAAATCTTGATGAAGAATACAAGCAAAAAAAAGTTAAACAATAGTCATTTTTGGAACAAAAATGTAGTATGCATTACATTTATTAAATCTGATTAGAGAGGATTTGCGCAAGATACTATAATATTCGTTTTTATACATACAGTTTTATACTCGAACTCAAACTTGCGTGGATATCAAAATTCATATTCGTATTTGTATTCTATGAATATCTAAATACTTATATATGTATTCTTTTATCTATATTTATAATAAAATTAAATTAACTAATTATAAAATATCATATAATTTAAATTTATTTAAATACTATTAAAAAATTATAGATATTATTATTAAATTAAGAAATAAATAAATATTTTTATTAATATGTATAATAGTTTAATAGCGATATATTTTTAAAAAATTTATAAACGTGTATTTTTATATAATAATATAATAATATTATATAAATATATAGTGCGGGTATGAGACATTGTGAGTAGTAAGGCACTCTTGTTCCCACTCATATTTATTTATTTTAATGACTAATTATTCGTGTTCGTACTCATATCTATTTTGCAAATTTTAATCATATTTGTTATGTGTATTTTTTCAGATACCCATAAGATATAGGTCAAATTATCATCCCTAAATCTACTATGAAATTCTAACGTGACTAATTGAACACGTTAAGTACACTACTCTATAACTTTATCGGTGTTAATCACATTATTTATTTATTTATTTAAGTGTCTATCCCATCAAAAGTGTTTGTCTGTGTTCCGTGATAGATAATAGTTATAACAACAAAATTCTTATATGTAGTTATCCGCCCAAACAAATTTTAAGTTTAATAAGAAAAACTTATTTTGATTGGGTTTTGAGTTTGAGTTTGAACTTTTTCGATTTCAAAATATAGATAAGAGATGGGTAATAAAGATATTAGTACTCATCCCAAATTTGTTCGCCGATAATATAAAATATTAGTGGTTTGATTAATACCTTATTATTTGAAATATATGTAATAAATGTTTGTAAATTTTCAAGATTATTTTTAATTTTTTGTTAGATTTTAGAATATGTTATGAGTTTGAGGAAATACATTATTTTCATTTTAAAAAATTGATTCTGATATAGGGTTGGAATGTTGGAATGTAGTAGGGATATCCAAACTCGTTTGCGTGGGTCTTGTGTTCAATTGTTCATTTCGTTTGGGTTTGAAGTGGGGGACATGTATTTAATTAAAATTTGAGTTTAGGTATGGACAAGGTAAAATTCGATGATAATTGGTTCCGACATCAATTTTTCAATATTCTACCGCAAACTCGTTTGCTCGAACCCACCATAATTAATTTTCATGACACATATTATCATTATCATGAATGAAGTTTGAATTTGAATTATGTACCTAAGATATGGCGCACATCCTCTTTATGTAATGGAGCGGCTATAAAAACATGTTAATATTTCGGCGTGGGACGCAGAGAGCCGTTGGATGGATTATGGATCCAGATTTCTAGTGCTTTATTCCATGGTAATGTTCCTATCTGACGGTTGACATTGAGGATTGTCACATTCTCTGGGCCAATGGTTGTAAGGTCTTTTGGTCAGCTCCAAACAGTTGCTCTCAAGCTCTTGTCTTTACTTTATAGTGCAAGGGCTTTTGTCATATTCACTCTTTCATGTCGGCTACATCTCGGCCTGAATTGAAAGCCAAGAGGTGACATTGATGTCTATAGAAATTTGCGCCTTAAATATGACCCATGCTACATATGTATTTTCGTAGGTTCTATCATAATAATCTTTGGAAACTTAAATACTTGAGGGTTTTCCTAAGGTGACATGGAACATTGATAATTCTTATTACTTTTGGTAATTCACCATGTGATCTCTGAAGAGAACGTTCTATAGTTTTTTTAGATGTTACATTTGCTTCTTTGTCATATAAATTTCTACAACATACTATTTTCATTAGCCGGAGGAAATGGTTCCTATCACGAGGCAAAAATCAGAAGAAGATGCTTCTGCTTCTTGGGTTAATCTTGTCATTTCAACCTTTGCCTCTACCTTTGCTCGTGAAGGTAGTCTTGATTGTTGAAAGTGTAATTCCTTATTTCGAAGCAGGTTGTTGCTCGACACAAGGTGTGTCAAAAAGCCTTGTCTGTCGAGTTGTATGTAGTTGTCGAAGTATTGTAAGAAGATTGCTACACAAAAATTTCGATTTAGATCTAAAATAGGTATTTTGGGATTTGACTTAAGGAGAAAGCTTACCTAAAACTATAAATAGAGTGTGTAACCCCTATTATTGAATACAACTTGTATTCATAGAATTTTGCAGTTGCAAAGTGAATAAATATTTTCCACAGTTTGTGGGCAGAGAGTTACTCTGCAGAAATCCCTAATCTATTTTCTTATTTAATTTTCTTTTTATTGTCAATATGTGGTGATAAAAATCTTGTTCATCTAGATTTAATATAAATTCTCCATAGGTTTTGTTGGATTTCCAACATCTGGTATCAGAAGCTCCGGTTGAGCGATTCAAGACAAGCAAGAACGATGACAATGAATCATTCGAACGAGCATTTTCCAGCAAGTCTTCCAATTCTTAAAGCTGGTAACTATGAGAATTGGTGCAAGTAGATGAAGGTTGTGTTTTGTTGTCAATATCTTTGAGATCTTGTGAAACATGGATTAGAACCGCTAGAATAAGACGCTTCAGAAGAAGAAGAGGCGGAATACAAAGAATCAAAGAAGAAGAACTACAAAGCTCTCTTTATAATTCATCAATGTCTAAGTCCAGACAATTAAGAAAAGGTTAATGATATAGAATGCAAAAGAAGCTAGGGAAGTTCTAAAGAAATCCTTTTGAGGCGCTGAGAAGGTGAAAGAGGTGAGGTTACAAACTCACAAAAGAACGTATTAATTACTTCAGATAGAAGATAGCGAGAGCATATCTGATTTCTTCACTAGGGTTACAAAACTAGTGAATCAAATCAAGGTTTGTGGAGAGATATTAACAACAAGAGAAATTGTTTCAAAGATCTTGAGATCTTTTGCTCTAAAGTTCGACCATGTTGTAGTTTCCATAGAAGAGTCGAAGAACATGTCAACTTTGTCGAAGGAATTGCTTCAAGGGACGCTTGAATCTCATGAATAAAGAATGGATGAAAGAGTTGCAGGCAAGTCGAAGAGTGATGTGGCTTTGCAGGCGTAGTCAAGAAGAGACAAGAAAGGCAAAGGAAAGTGGTTCGACAATAAAGTTAGAGGAGGCTACAACAATTCTACTGGAAGAGAAGACTAGTAGGAAGGAATTGTGTCGAATCAGAGAAGACCTCATACCAAGGTAACCAAAGAGGTGGTGCTGGAGGTAGAGGAAGAGGTGGTGGTTGAAAGCCTGACAAGAGTCACATTCAGTATTTAAATTGTCATAAGTATGGTCACCATTCTAGTAATTGTCCAGAAAAACAAAAGAATCAAGAAAGTGATGCAAAGTTTGCAAACTATGAAGAAGGAGAGATGTTCCTGATGGTCACAACAAGAGATGAAGAAAAATTCAAGGATCAGTGGTACTTGGATTCAGGATGCTCATCACACATGTCTGGAAGGAAAGATTGGGTTGTCAACCTAAAACCCTCAATGAAGAACATGGTAAAATTTGCAAATGACAATACTCTAGCAGCTGAAGATATTGGAGATGTTCTGATTATGAGGAAAGATGGTAAAAGGTCAGTAATTTCCAATATGTTGTACATACCATACATAAAGAGCAATTACCTCAGCATATGGCAGTTGGTCGAAAAGAATTATAAAGTGTCAATCAAATACAAGATGATGAGAGTCGTCAATGCAAATGGAAGGTGATTATTGAAGGCTCTTATATCTCAAAATAGAACCTTCAAGATTAAACTTAATGTGATGGAGCACAAGTGCCTTGCGACTGCAGCTAGCAGGAATGAATGATATGGCATTATAGACTTGGCCATCTAAACTTCAAAGTAACTAGACATTTGAAAAGAATAAATATGGTTTCAGAGTTTCCAGAAATTGACATTCCAAACAAAGTGTGTGAGAAATGTGTGCAGGAGAAGCAACATAAGAATAACTTTAGCAAGGATGTAGGAAGCAAGTCGAAAGCTATTCTCAAAATCATATACTCTCATGTATGTGGACCAATCCAGGTAGATTTGAATGGAGATAGTAAGTATTTTTTCACATTCATAGATGATTTCAGTAGAAAATCATGGACTTACCTGATCAAGAAGAAAAGTGAAGTTATCAAGGTATTTTACAAGTTTAAGTCTATGGTCAAAAGGCAAAGTGGTCGAAAGCTCTAAGTCTTGAGAACTAATGGTGGTGGAGAATATATGTCAAAAGACTTCAACATGTTATGTGAGAAAGAAGTGATTGTGCATGAGGTTGTGCCACCCTACACTCCACAGTAAAATGGAACTGCAAAAAGAAAGAAATGAGCCATCATGAATATGGTGAGAAGTATGTTGAAAGGCAAACATTTACCTAAAGAGTTGTGGGGTGAATCTGTGTCGATTGCAACATATATCCTTAATAGATGTTTGACAAAGAACCTAGAAGGAATTATGCCAGAAGAATGTTGGTCGGTGTGAAGCCTAGATTGAGTCATACAAAGGTATTTGGATTTATTGCACATAGACATGTGCCAGATCAGTTGAGAAGAAAACTTGATGACAAGTCGAGTCAGATAGACATGTGTAGATGTCGAACCTGTCAATGTAACTAAGGCATTGAAATATTCAAAGTGGGTGAAAGCAATGAATGAGGAATTAAAGTCCATCGAAGTCAACAACACTTTTTCACTTGTTGAATTTCCTCAGGACAAGAAGGAAATTAAGGTCAAGTGGGTATACAAAGTGAAGTTAAATCCCAAAGGGGGAGTAACTCGACACAAGGCAAGACTTGTGGCGAAAGGATTTCTTCAGAAAGAAGAAATCGACTTTGATGAGGTTTTTGCACCTGTAGCTAGAATCAAAATAACCAGGTTGGTTGTTGGTCTAACATAAATGAATAGTTGGCACATATGTCACATGGACGTGAAATGTGTATTCCTGAATGAACCCTTAGACAAAGAGTTTATGTTTCACAACCATTTGGGTTTATGAAGCAAGGCGAAGAGAGAAAGATATACAGGCTACATCAAGCCATGTATGGACTTAAACAAGCTCCAAGATCTTGGAATAAGAAAATTGATAGTTTTTTATGGGAGAAGGAATTTGTGAAGTGCACAACTGAGTATGGAGTATATGCAAGAAGAAGTAAGAGTGAATTGCTTATACTATGTCTCTATGTTGATGACTTGTTAGTAATAGGTAGTTGCAAGAAAGAGATCGAAAACTTCAAAGGTGATCTCAACAAGGAATTCGAAATGTCTGATCTGGGTGACGTTGAATACTTCCTTCGCATTGAATTATATAAGAGTGGTAGAGGTTTGATGATGCATCAAAGAAGATATGCAGGAGAAATTCTCAAGAGATTTGATATGGAAGAATGTAACTCGACTTTGACACATGTTGAACCAAGGTTGCAATTATCAAAAGACTCAAATGAAGATGATGTCGACCCAACCCAATACATAATACTTATTGGGTCATTAAGATGTCTTTGTCACACAAGGCCTGACTTAGCATACAGTGCAGGTATGGTGAGTAGATTCATGCAGAGGCCAAAGATATCATATCTAGCAGCGACAAAGAGAATACGGGGGTATCTGAAAGGAACTCTTGACTATGGAATTTTATTTTCTGTAGTTGATAAAGGAAAAGAATGCAAGTTAGTGGGGTACACTGATTCAAGTTGGTGTAGTGATACTGAGGATCAGAAATCCACAACATGATATGTTTTTGTGCTATGTGGTGCACCAGTTGCTTAAAGTTCTACAAAAGAACCAGTAATAACATTATCATCGTGCCAAGCAGGGTATATAACTGTTTCTCTTTGTGTATGTCAAGCGACATGGATGGTGAACTTGGTCGAAGAGATTATATGGAAGGATCATGGAGCAATTGCCATGAAGATCGACATCATGTCAACTATTAATCTGGAAAAGAACCCGATAGTACATGGTCAAAGCAAGCACATCGAGATGAGGTTCCATTATCTTCGAGAGCAGGTAGCAGATGGGAAGATGAACTTGGAACACTACAGACTGAGAATCAGATTGTAGACATAATGATGAAAGATGTGCGAGTCAAAGTGTTCAAAAGACTAAAAGCTATGATGAATATAGATAGCTTAGACACAATAAATTAGGTAGTGTGTTGAAAGTGTAATTCCTTGTGTCGAATCATGTTATTGCTCGACATAAGGCGTGTCTAAAAGCATTGTCTATGGATAGCTTCTACAATGCAACTCTATCTCAAATACATCGATCCTCTCTACCTTCTCCATCTACTTACAAATTCTTTCTTCTTCTCACTCTCAACTCTGAGCGCCGAGGACTATCGTGCCGAGGATGACACAATGTTTTTCGACGACGATGAAGGTGATTGTCGATAGGGTTTTCGCGTTTCTGTAAGACATGTGATTTTGACGATGTGAAAGTCAGTACTCAGTGGATATGCTTCTCCCCTTTCTTAATTTTAGTTTTGTTCTTCTTTTCGGATTAACATGTTTGATTATTTCCATTTATTTTTGTTTAAGTTTTTGAATGAAATACAAACAACCAAAAAAAACTGTGACATGGATAACGAAACCCTAAAAAATACCGCTTCATATTTGTTAAAAATTATGGTTCGGTTGAAGTGTTTTGATTTTATGGCATTTAAAAATAATTTTATTGGGTTAAGCAATATTAAACTAAATCTACATTCTATTGTTAGTAAAAGTACCATTTTTAGGATTTCATGGCATTTGAAAATGATTTTATTGGGTTAAGCAATATCCCATACTTACATGAATTTCAATATAATTTACTATAAAAAATTACACATGTGAAAATATATTTACTATATCCCTTACTTTCATTTTCTTTATTTATATGTATTTCTTATAAACACTACAGTTTCTAAATTTTTAAACACATTCAATCAATCTATTTTACACACTATTATTATTATTTTCATTTTTATTTATATATTAAATATTAACAGTAAAGTAATTTTGGTTTTTTATTGATATTTTTATTAAATTTTAAAAATAAAAACGTGCACACGACAATAATACTGTGCGAACTCACGGATAAACACTAGTATGATGTAAACGAACGAATTACTATATCAAAATTTATGCGAATGCATATGTTTAATATATAAAAAGTTAAAATATATATTATTGATAAAAACAATTATGGTAAAATAATTTTATTATCTTTTTGAAAATAAAAGTATGCGTATCACATCAGTACTCATGCGAACGTACGGATAATACACAGAATCGTGTGAACGCACAGATAATTATATCAAAATCCGTGTGAATCCATAGGTTTTAACATTTTTTGTACAATTAAAGAAAATAAGTGAATCCGTGTAAAAAAATTTTTTTGTAATAATTTGAGTCACTGAAGTGATTTCTACATTATTTTTTCTAATATTTTAAATATTTAAAAACATATAATTATTATTTTTTTTATACTTTATCAATTTCAAACCATTCAAAATAATTAATCACAATTACCACATTCCCTTTATTAAAAATGAATAACTCTGCATACATTTTATAATTTAAAAAAAAATTGAAAGGTTTTAGAAGAAAGAGTTTTAAAAAGTTATATCTATATTTTAATGTGTGTTTGACATTTTAAAAAGTTTAAAAGTAATATAATATATTAGTAAATAAAATTATATTATTTATTAAATTTTTAAAAACATTAAACACATTTCAACTCTAAAGTTTTTTTTAAAAATATAAAAAACCTTCGAAAACTAATTGATAAATAGAACGTTTCCTGTTTATTTTCTTCTATAAATAACAGCAATAAAGAAAACAAATGAAAGCTAGCAAATAAAAAGAGAGGTTGTGTAGATATTTCTCGTCAGAATGTTTATGTACCATTATTTCCTAAAGTAAAAAAGAGAGTGAACATGATTACATGAATCATTATCGTGACTTTGGCCTTACAATGAAAGTATTTTTGTTTTATTAATAATTAAAACTAATTTTGTTTTATAAATAAAAGAATATATATGGCTAGCTAATTTATACTATAAGGCTTTGAAAATGAAATGGCTGCGGTAGCGCCAATTGTTTTGCGGCTCTTGTCGATGTAGAAGAAAACGATGGTTTTGATGCTAATCACATGGATTATGAACACATCAGTGGCGTCATGGTGGTGCCTGGTGCCACGGGTTGCCCGCTTTATATGCATCATCTAGGGAGAGGATTGTCTAAACATTATTATTCTTTTATATTTTTAATATATATTTCAATGGCTCAGATCTCACAGGACAAAACGGTTAGGTTTTATATATAATCCTAAAGAATAAAAGTGGTTTTGTATATAATCCTAAAGAATAAAAGTTTATTATGACAATGTTATCAAAGCGGTTAGATTTTGAATATAATCTTTTATTTCTCTATTTTAATAAAACCACATCGAATTAATAAAATCACTATACTTAATCATTTGGTGCATAACTCATTGATCTATACTTACAGTTTCTTTCTCCTAGTCTACTTACGCAAGATTAGGCAATACAATAGAACATTAATTTTTAAGTCAGTACTCGAAGTCTCCTATCCTTATTCAATTAGCGTAAGCACAACAATTGTCATAGATCCAACTCATAGAATAATGGTCAGTATTTCACATGCGTCCAAAATTAAATTAAAAGAGTATCTCACATAAAAATCATTAAGAACGAGGTACAATTGAATAAAATTATAACTCTAATTAATTATGCAATAATAAATCAAACATATATCCCAACAATATTAAAATAGGCTCATCAAACAAAACCTAAACTATGAGAAAATTAGCTACTCATAATGAAAATTACAATACCATTAAAAATAAGAGGTTTGCATAAGAGATCCCTTGAAGAATTGGCCTCCAATGGCTTCAAATATGCTTCAAATATGTCTTATGGTGCTGTAAATCGTCACTTGTAGTGCAAAATTGCAGAATCCTTGAAAAATGCCAAAAATTTCTTTTTTAAAGCTTTCAGGAAGTGTCAAATCGCGTCAAAAAGTTCCAAGAAAAAGGACACATCGTGCGCGTGATAGCCTGCATCGTGCCCGTGATGCAACTTATCCAGATCCATCATGCATGTGATGGCGCATGATTATTCAAGTGACTGACACGCGTTTGCTCCCTTTTTCAGCCAGTTTTCCCCAAATCTCTATTTCTTCATACTTGGTCGTTTTTGCTCTGTTCTTTGGCTATTCTTCATCAAATTTAGTGATATTTGTCTCATTTTTCTCTGTTTCTTTGACATAATATATGCAATGACAGAGTGTCATCAACCCCAAACTTAATATGTTACTTATCATCAAGTAACTTGCATGTGAATGAAAATTCCAAATAGAAACATAAACTACAATAGTAACAATTGAACATCATTATATCTTATTTTTACCTAATCACCATTCTAGCTACTAACTGCAATCTGGAAAAATAAAAAAACACCGTCAACTTTTAGCAAGTTCTCAACCTGTCTCTTATCTCACTATAATTCACTCAATTGCAGGGTGATCGCTCAATCAACATGCATAACTGCTTATACTTTGATCATGTTCTAACAAAATTTATCATAGTAATCAAAGCACACACACTTGGAGGATTTTTCAGATGTAACATGACTTAGGTTCAGGTAGGATAGTTTTGGGAAATTAGGTTTAAACCTTTAAAGTTAGGTTCCTAGTTCTCCTGTCATTATCATACCAACTCTTTTCCTTCCAATTGGTACTAGAGATTTATGCTTTTTGTGGTCTCTATTTTTTTTTCTTTCTTTTTCTCTTAATTTTTTGAAGAAGTTCTTTAACTTCTTTATTTTTTTTCTCAACTTTTTGAAGTTTTTACCACTATCTATCTCTAGTACCCCAACTCCAAACTTTAACTTAGCTCACTTCCAAGAGTAACCCCGAACTTGTTCTTTTATCTATGAAAGGAAAACTACAAATGTAGACCTAACTCCAAAGACATGGTGGAAAGATTTAATCTTTCAAGTCAATTGACTAACATATGTGGTTATGTCACCAAAACAAAAGGCCAGACTCAAAGTGGTTGGCAAATGATATTAATAACATTATGGATTGGCTTAAAAGGCTCATAGTTTAAATAAGAAATTTCCTCTACGTTTGTAAATCAAACTAGACAAATTAAATCAGAAATAATTCAAACTTGATAAAATAATAAAGCATGGATATGCTCAAAGAAATAATTGGTAAATGATGAAAGTATTTGGCTCAAACCTTACTAGATGAGGTATCTGGAGATTGAGTACAAGCTTGTTGGTTATGTTTCCATCTTTCGCTTTCTATTAGTAAGCCACCTTCCTAATGATCAAGTTCTAGCTGATGGTGCTTTTGGTTTATCTGTTCAATGCTACAGTTACAATTATTTGTAAATCTAAAAGAAACATAAAAAACAAACTTGTTTATTAATTTCAAGCAAACATAAAAATACAATGCAATGAGAAGAGAATTTATAAGAATTTGTTTCTCTTTGTCAAGCTAAAGGAAAACAATTAAAAGTTGCTAAAATTTAACGTTGTTGCATCGTCTTTGTTATATATCATCAAAGTAAAAAAAAATCTTGCATATCACTCGCCGAGTTGTGAAAGTTTTTTTTTTGTATTTTCCATTTGACTCACATTTGTTCTCTTCTTCTTGCTTGTGCACTATCTTGATCCCTGAAGTAATTTTCCATGTCTTATATGGTTTAAAACTGGATTCTTAAATCTCTTACTGGCATGTGATTTTGTTATTGATTGTAAAAGTCTTCGAATATCAGTGCAAAACATCACACAAGGTGGTTGAAATTTCATTTGCCCAACTTGTTATCCCTACTACATATGCTTCCAGTCTCCTTTGAAATTCACAAGTTTGTTGATTTTCTTGCCTTGGTGCTTCCTAAATGTCTGGATGATGAGTTTCGGCATTCACCGTGTTTTATTATTTTCCTACAACATTGATTCTCTCTATAGGACTTATCATTTTATCATCAGGGTGAGTCCGGACTCTAGCTAATCTTCATAATTCATTAATAATTCAATAATGCCCACAAGCTTTGCTTGCGAAGTTAGCTATATATTTAATATTTTCAGTAATTAAATAACCCACATTAATCGGCTCCTCACTCAAAAGAGCTAACATACCCAAACATCGCTTAGCAATGGATTATTATTGATTAGAAGTTGCTTCAAGGGGTTTCATATAGAAGGATGCTCATGCTCTAGGCACGGGGAGAATAATCTGTAGTTTTAAGTCGCATTCCGAGAGAATGCCATATTTCCCATTCGGCCCCAGGTTACAAAATATATCGAGCATTTGTTTCCCCATCGAATATTTTATCTTACAATGTTGGTCTCTGTAAGTTCTAATAGCACATACCTTAGGGCGTTAGAGACGGAGAAAATAATTTATTGCAGCAAGAGAAAAGTCAACCAATTTACCTCACACATATGATGTATAAGAATTATCGCTCAGAAAGGCTACATTTGCATAGAACTCTAAACCAATGGTCTTGTTTGTTTATTGAATTAAATTGGTAAACCTTTCACATTGTCTTTGTTGTAGCATCTCTACTATTTCCGGAAAACCTTCCAATTTTGTATAATCAAATGCTCTCTCTTGTACAATATGGTAATCTACCAACTTGAGATATTTCTCTGCATTGGCCTTAAAACAGAATTTCAAATTGGGAAAAGCTGGAATAGATGGAGTAATGAGGGTGTTTGAGGTGGACCCCTTTTGCACTCTTTATCTCTTAGGAGCCATCTGCAAAATATTAGCACAAGAACCTGGATTTGCAAGAAAATATGCCAAAAATTATGAGCAAAAGAAGAATTTTTGTAGGCAAGATGAGTGAAAATATGATATTAGAGAAAACTAGGTCTGATGCTGACTTTTATAGGAAATTAGGAGAATCATCGCGCGCGTATAAGGCCTCATCACATGCGCGATGGTAAAAGATTTATGAGCCTCAATGGTCTTCACTTTTTCAGTTGTGTGAAAGTCATATCGCATGCACGATAGCCCGCATCGCGCGTGATGCAAAGGTATCACGCGCACGATGTCTGCGTAAAAATTCCAGTACCTTTCTCTTTTCATCTTACTTTTTTTCATCTTTTTCACAATTTTATTCTTTCTTCTACATCTCTTTTTCTTCTTTGACAACTATAGCAAAGAACATGTTTAATTAAAATAACATGGTACTTTCAAATTTAAACTTACCGATGGGTTACCTCCCATCAAGCGCTTCTTTATCGTTCTAAGCTTGACCTTTTAACTTTTTGTTAGGGCGGCATATATGACACGAAAAACACATCATCCTTATTCTTGCTTTTTTTTTTGGTAGGAATTTGTTATACCCCAAAATTTGCCCTCCCATATTCCTCAAGAAATTGCCAAGCCAGGTTACAAAGTTCCCCAAGGGTTGTGCAGTGCAACAGTCTCCCATGCAGTCAAAATTAGGGTTTTGAGTCTGATCAAGAAAAGGGAGTTTTCAAAGGCTCAATCAAGTCTCATATGCTTACAAACATGGTCAAGCATCCTCATATCAAGTTTCAAGGCATTCAGCTCAAGATTGCACAGTCAAAACCCTAAATTGCACTACAGTCAACTGTAGGGGCAAAATGGTCATTTGGCAGTCAAAAGTTCAAATTTTTGGTCAACATATCATTTTGAAGCCACAAACATCATTTGATCAATGCTTGATCATGATTCTCAAAATTTGGCTCAGAAATCATCAAAGATGCAAAAGTTGCTATATTTGGACAGCTGAAAAAGTCAACTGAAATTGACCAGGGCATAACTTTCACATGGATTATCAGAAAGATTCCATCCAAAGCTCATTTTGAAGAAAAAGACATTTCCTACAACTCATCTTCATACTTCAAGTCCAAGAAATGCTCTCACAAAAAGTTATCAATTTCAACATTACAGGTCATTTTCAAAAGTCAATAAAAAGGGACTTTAAGTCAAAGGCCATAACTTGAGATTGGTAAATCAAAATGACATGGGACCAAAGACATTGGTTAAAGGACTCAAAGACCTTTCCAAAATGTCCAAGAACATGTGAAAAGCTTAAAAATTGAGCAAGTTATGCCATGTAGAAGTTGGGAAAATTTTGTGAAATGGCAAAAGTCAATTATCTTTGAAAATCCAATTTTGACAAAAGGGCCCCATTTTTCTCACTTTGTCCATCCTTGTCATGCCACACACGTGGCCCATGGTTGATTTCAAGACCAAATGTTGACTTTTTTATTTTATTTAATTTTTGATGATTTAATTCATTTTAATTCATTGAAAATTCAAATAAAATTTAAAAATCAATGAAATGGTGTCAAATGAATTTGGACAAGTTCTATACATCATGAACCAACTCAAAAATCAGGCCAAGGTTCATTTACACACTAGGTCTAGGTTTTGGCTAGAAAATAGGAAAAATGGTTAATGAATGAAACCCTAATGCCAATTCTTTCTCAAGCATGAATTAAGGAGAGTTATCAAGCCTATTCAATTCCATAATGATCATTGAGTCAAACCCTAACCCTAGTGCAGCAAGAAACTCGTTCAAAGGCCATTTGACAATTTGAAAATTTGGACATAAAAGGCAAAACTGATTTCAAAGCTAGGGATCTTTTCAAGCCTTAATTTTTGTACCAACAGCTTCCTGAGACAATTCTGAACGTATCCCAAATCATAACATCTTCCAAAACTCCTTGAACTGGTATCCACGAGTCCAACTGCTTCTTAAAAATTTTTGAAATCATGTAGCACGATTCAAGCACATTCTTGCAGTTTTTTTTAGATATTCATACTCACAATGATGTTTCCAAGCTGACCAATGCATTTGATTTCATTTTTGTGCCATAAATATGAACTTGCCATTTTCGAATTCTAGGTTTACAGCTTTCTCAAATTAGGGATTTTGCCTAGGGGAAAAATTAGGGCCCATGACCACCATGGTTGAACTCAGCATCTTGAGACGAAGAAGAAGACATACTCGCGCCTAATTTATATAAGGAAACGAGCTATTCGCTATTTTTTTGTAGCTTACCTAATGCAACGCTTCAAAACCGTTGCTTTATTTGTTTATGTTACAGGGGACACGAGGAAGAAGAAGACGTGTCCACCAGCGATTTGTCCATTCAAAGTTCGCGCGCTTCAAGTCACTAGCGTGTTGCTTTTATTTTATATGATTTATTTGTTTATTATATAACGAATGAATTAACTAGCTCAGCTGGCCAAGACACGCGCATGTAACCACAATGACCTGGGTTCAAGTCCCAGGTCCTGCAAAAGTTCAATATTATTTTTCCTTTCCAGGTTCCATGCAACGCTCACATTGATGCTCACCATACTCCATCAGGATTCAACCTCCACGTGTCCCAGGGCCTCAGATCCATGGCCAAGATGAAGAGTGCACCATACATCAAGTCAACAGGCGTGCACAGGATTAGAAAAGTCAACCAATTCAAGCAAAAATGGGCCAAAATCACCAGGCCTACACCTCCAAATTTGGGACCACACCCCCCTGGTTTGCTTTGTCATTTTTTTTCTTTCTTTAATTTTTTTTCTTTTTATTTCTTCTACTTGCTATTTATTTAATTAATAAATTTTTTTACAAAATACAAAAACATTCAAAAATCAGGAAAAGACCAAAAATGATAATTTTTATATTATAATTATTTTCATAAAAAATACATGTAAATATTTAGTTTTAATTAGGTATTCAATTTTAATCTCTTTTTAATAAAAATCAAAACAAAAACATAGAATTAGGTTAATGACTTTTTCCTTTTAGCTTTCCTTGTTTTTTGCCATAGTATTAGTATTTTTCATAATTAAACTAGGGTTGCATTTTAGGTTAGACTTTAATTCTTTTAACAACTAAAATCCAAAAAAATAGAGTTTAGGTTTAATAACTTTTTATTTTCTTTTTTTAATTTTCTTTTTTCAGAATAATAATATTATTTATTTATAAACTAAAAATTGTACACAAATTAATTTAGAGTTAAATTAGGTTAGAAATTAAATCTCTTTCTTAAAAACTTAAAAAACATTAGAATTAGCATTTTAATTTTAATTTTAATCAATTTTTTTTCCTTTTTCTTTTAAATCTAAAAAACACAAAAAATACTATTTTTCATTTAATTTTAATTTTAGATTCCTTGATTAATTTTAATTGTTTGTAAAAGGGTCCAACGCCCTAATTTCGTTTAATCTCTTTATTTCGCGCATTTGTTTTATATTGTTTAAATAACTCTGTATATGCCCCAAAGCCTTGTAATAAGTTTAGATTTATTTCTCGCACTTTATTTATTCGCTTTATTTTATTTTCAGTCAAATCGGGTTCGGTTTTTTTGGCGATGTGGACCCGCGCCAGTTGTAATAGTTAGATTTATTTTCTCGCAATATAACTGTTAATAAATATGCATGAAAGAATGAATGCCCAAAAATAAAATCGAATCGTTAGATCACCAATGCATGACAAGACAAACAATAAACTGAAAATGACACACGAATCGCACACACCACCCCTAGGGTACGCCTCACTGTTGCCTTTCGAAAGGTGGTCGTCGAGTATAGGACGTTTTAGTAAGTCCTTATGTCCATAACATGATCCAGTTGCCTCGAAACGGTTGCCTCGGAAAATAAAGGATCAATGGCATAAGGGTAGCTTCTAAGGTGTCCTACTGTTGCTCTGGTGACCACCACGTCCCTAAAACTCGAATTGACCCGAACACCTCCAACGGTGGTGCTACCTACCTCTCAATGGTGGGATGGCACTACTTTAAAGGACATCTACACAGACGAATTCCTTAGGGTAGGTAGGTTCTCAAGGATACTTGCTCTAATTTCAAACAAATCAAAATACTTTTCACACCAACACTTTCAAAAACTTTTCGAAACAAACTTTTCAAACACTCTGACGTATGAGTTGAACTGAAACTTTTCAAAAGAATATTTTTGAAACCCACATTGAAAAGCAAGCAAACATTTTGAAAACACATTGAGCAAGTATCTAAGAGCCCATGGATAACCATGGATAGAAAGGATGCTAACACCTTCCCTTTCTATAACCTACCTCCCGAACCGAGAGCAATCTCTTTAAAGGAATTTTTCTGTGCTTTTGTCCTTTCCAATTGGAGAAAATAAAAGACGGTGGCGACTCTTGCTTCCGCGACATTTCGCGAACCAGCTTTAAAACAGTCAGTTCCAGATCCACCGATCACAGAACTGGCGACTCTGCTGGGGATTAAAACTTAAAGTGGGGTATACCTTAGGGCCAGTTCATAACTGTGTTTTCAATTGTTTTCCTTGTGTGCTTTAAATTGTGGGTTGCTTGGGAGTTCTATAGATCCTAACCCGGATCTGGGGGATACCTTCTTAGAAAGTAGCAACGAGGCTGTGAGGGAACTGTGCGGGGTATACCGACATGGTTGAAACAGTCTGCTACGTTGATGTGGCACTTTGGTGTGTACCGGTAACCCTTGAGTCAGTCAAGGAGAGTACGGGGCCTCCATGTGGTGTCATGAAGCATCAACAGACCTTAGGAACCTTAATTGAACCATCTTGGCCTCTTTAGGGTAGTGAGATAACTGACTTTGGTGCAGTCCGAGGTTGGTTGATACTCGATACTACACTCAATTGAGGGTTGCTTTCCTGGAATATTTCGGTCGCCAGTTCAGTGGCTAAATCGAAACGATGAACAATGAAAGCAATCCCGTGATATTGGGAACCTTAGAACCCGGTTACTTTGATTAGGACAGGTTGAACCCACCAACTTCAAGAGGGTACTACCCAGACCCCATGCTGGCCTAAACCTAAGGGTTCTCTCTTGTGTGACTTGTGTGCCTTAGTACTTGACTATCTGCATGATTGTGATCTAACACTTGTTTCTTGCAGGTTTGTTTCAGTCCTTAATTAGGACTCATAATAGGGTTACTGACATCACCCCATGCATACCATGACATCATACCATTGCATACATCCTAACCCATTTCAAGGATCTCAAGGGCTTGTGATGCAGGTCAGGACGAATCAACTGTCCCAGCAAGGGGCAAAGAGGGTTTATTTTCCTCTAGACCAGGTTGTCAGGGGCTATGACCCACTTGATATGGTGAGCTTTTGACCCTTGGAGAAGGACTCTCAACAATATGAAGTACCTTCAATCAAGCCACCAGTTTCCAATGCTAACTATTTTCTTGTTTACCCCACGAGATTCTTGAAATCATTGCATGCATGTCATACATCTCATTGCATTACAGGTATCCCCTTGACAGGTTGCTTACTGTTCTTCGCTGTTTATTTCAGCACTATGAACCCTGAATCATCAACCGAGGCGTCTATCAAGGCTCTTCAGGCGCAGAATGCCCAATTTCAGGCGCAGAACGCCCAATTTCAGGAGCTGATCAAGGGCTTGGCTCAGGGTCAACAAGAGTTGAAGACCATGCTGCTGAAGAAGACTAAGAAGAAGAGGAGGACTGTGCTATTTAACACTGGGCGCAGACTCGGGAACACTTTGGTTGAAGCTGAAAGGACTCCTCCATCTGTGACGGAAGGTAGTCACCAAGAAAGGGAGGTCCCTACTCCCGTGGGCTCTGACACTGAAACAGACTTCAACGACGAACAGTACCCTCCTGCTGAAGACCGGTACAAACAGCTGGAAGACAGATTAAAGGCTATGGAGGTTCAGCAAGTGCCTGGACTGGATTTCGGAGACTTGGGGTTATCTACTGGGGTGGTGATTCCACACAAGTTCAAGGCACCTGCCTTTGTGAAGTATGACGGGGCTTCCTGTCCCAAGATGCACCTCCGTTCTTATGTAAGGAAGATCCAGCCTTACACAGCAGACAAGAACCTTTGGATCCATTTCTTCCAGGAGAGTCTTTCAGGGACTCACCTCGATTGGTTCTATCAGCTGGATGGAATCAGCATTCGTAACTGGGAGGATCTGGCCACTGCTTTTTACAAGCAGTATCAATATAATGCCGACCTTGCCCCCACACGTACCCAACTTCAGGGTATGTCGTTAGGTGCAAGTGAAGGTTTTAAAGAGTACGCTCAGAGGTGGAGAGACCTAGCTGGCAGAGTGCAGCCACCGTTGACTGATCGGGAGTTGGTAGACACGTTCTTGGGGACCCTGTCTGGTCCATTCTTCAACCACTTGATTGGGAATTCTGCTGCTGGGTTTACAGATCTAATCTTGACCGGAGAAAGAATCGAAGCGGGCATCAAGTCAGGGAAAATACAGAATGGTGACTCCTCGAACACTGAAAAGAAACCATCCAGGAGGGAATCTAGTGCTGTCAATGCATTAGCTATCGCAAAACCGGCCGGTGCTCCTCAGCGTCACCATCAACAAAGGGAAGAGAGACCTAAGAGGCAATTTACTCCCCTCGGCATGACCTTGTCACAAATATTGCCACAGTTGCTGGAAACCAAGTTGGTAACCCTCATGGACCCTCCAAAGAATCCTAACAGGACACCCTCGAGGTACAATCCCAATGCTCGCTGCGCCTATCATTCCGACAGCCCGGGGCATACTACAGATGACTGTTGGACTTTGAGAAACAGGGTTCAAGATCTGATTGACGCAAAGGAAGTCCAGCTCGACTCTCCAGAGGCTCCCAATATGATCACTGCTCCCTTGCCAAGACATGGCTAGGATTAGTTTTTGTTCATTCAAATATTCAAGTTGTAATTTTCTTTCAATTGTTCAAACATTTTATTTCATGTCAAACTTGGTTATTTCATTAATGCATCGCTTATGTCTATTTTGAATCAATATATTCGTATTCACTATACGCAAATTATTTTCATATTTTTTCTGATAATCAACTCTCAATCAATAATTCTAAGCCTCTTGAGGGAGGATGACGAAAACGATACCACGATTTACAGTATGCTTTTGAACAGACCCCGCTGATGAGGTACAGGCATTGTTTCAACCCCTAAACACTGGAGTTATAAGGATGATAATCCCTCGTCAACCCATCAGAGCCAAAGAAGTAGGAGTTTGTATTTTCGAAAATCAAAACCCTTAATCATAACCTGGGGCAGGGTAGTTCTCTCAGTCGATCCAAGTGCACAATGAATGTCACTAAATGAGTTTTTCAAAAACAAAAGACAGTGATGGTTCCGAACAATCATAAGGACAGGCAGTCATTATCAAAAAAATTCATGAATGAAAAGCCCAAAAAGTCAAAACCAATAAAGAGGACTTACCAAACTGGGGCATCCCGCTGACTGTAATCCCAAAAAGGAAACAGTTCAGGCAAAAAAAAGAAAGGGATAACTAAATCAAAAAAAAAAAAAAAAGAGGTCTCACAAACCCTCAGCAAAAAAGGGGATGATTGCCTATTCAAATAAACGTTCAATATCCGAATCATCACCGGAAAATCAGAGCAAAGACTCAAACAAGGTCTAACGCACGATCAACTGAGTTTAGGTTTGGAGAACATCACGAAGAGCGGGTGGGTACAAATAATTTGAGCCTTTATCCTTTGTTTCTTAAACCGTGAACCAGGCCACGATATAACTCTTAAAAGTCCTAGCTGAAGCATGGGTTAGTTCGAAAGCATACTGTTACGAAGGTATCCTGACTCCTGAAGGCCTACGGTAAATACAGAGTTGACATCATGTTTTACAAACATTAATTTGTTTTATGAAAAAATGCATTTTCAAAATCTTCAAGACAGACATAAGCTTTGCATTTTTGATATAACTTTGTTTGCATATGACTTTTTGTTTGAACAGCATAGAAATTCGCATGACGAAAGTCTAATGAACAAGAGTATCTCCAATCAAGGGGCACGGCATGATCATGGTCTACCATCTGGGGCAGTTAAGTTAAGATCCAGAGAATCTCTCAAAAGCCACATAGCCTGGGGCAAGTCTCCGCCTGAGTCACTTGGGGCATTCCAACAACGAATTTGGCCTGATCAAACACCTTCTGGTGGCATGACAAAACACTTCTAACAGGGGCAACTCCCTACATTCTGAGAACATGGACATAGTCAAAAAAATACTGCGCATAATCAAAGACCCGCTAGGCTGACATACCTAGGCAAAAGTAAGGGCTTCCCGGCGAACCAAAAGGGTTCGGGCAAAATGAAGGGATGAAATGAAAAAATCTGTACACCCGGCGAGTTGAAAACCCGAAAAGATGGCTTGGGCAAAAAATGGGTATCCCGGTGGACTGAAAACCCGAAAGGGCGGTTCAGGCAAAAGTTAGGGATCAAAGCGTACGACTATGTTCCGGTATCTCGTCACTTGCCTACCCGAAGATTTGTCAATCACCCACACAGGTATCCTCTTCCCTCACCTCCGAAGCAGGGGCAATAATGAGTTATCCAGGCGATCCAATTGCTTTGTCAACCAAAGTACAAAGGACAGATCAGCATAAGAATGATTACCATCTACCTTTACGAATTCCAGATCGTGGGCTAACGTCCGAGACCAAACAGGACCATCATCCACTTAATCAAAGTCATGCGACCCAACACCGGTTTCTTTTCAAAACTTCAGACAAAGTCATACACAGACTCCTCCTCTATAAGTTCATCAAGAAGTTTGTACACAAACTTATCCCAAGGTAACCCAACCCCGGTTCCTCCTGAAGTCTTACATGGACCTATCTCAAGATGACCTAACCCCGGTTCATCAAGAAGTTTTTACACAAACTTATCCAAGTAACCTAACCCCGGTTCATCTGGAAGTTTTACACGAACTCCTCATCCCAAGGTAACCCTACACCGGTTCCTTCTCTTCAAGATGCAGTTTTACATGGACTCGTCACCCAGAAACCCTACCCAGGTTCTTTCTCCATTTCAGATACAGTTTTACATGAGCTCGTCAACAGACAACCCTACATAGGTTCCCTCTTTCAACTTACAAGGTTACAGTTCAAAACTCCCCAGAAGAGTCCGATCCAAGTTCCCCAGGAAAGATGGAATTCATCTCCCCAAGCAGTAAGCTTATCCCCAGTAGATTCTGGAAGCTTATCCCCTCGCAGAGCACGAACGCGTCGTCCGGCTTTATTTAAAGAGTTATTTCCTTAACAGGATATAACTGGGTTATCCTCAGCCAAAAGCCAAGGGAAGGTCGTCGTCAACGTATTTCTTTCCTATCCCCAGCGAAGTCTATTCACATTTCCAGTATAACAACGGTATCTCCAACAGAGTTACTATCAATATTCAGCAAGGTATCACTCTCCCCACAGAGTATTGCCTCCCAGCATGGTCGCTAGAGTATCTTTTCTCCCCGCAGAGTCCTCCATTTGCCAAGTTTATTCCGCAACGGAGTCATCTTCTCCTACCGGTATCCTTGCAATTATCATCCCCAGCGGAAGCAGAATCTATTCTTCGACATCAGCCCAGGATACGACTTCCCGGCACCCGTCAAGGATTCATTTTCCTAGACGAAAACATACATAAAACATCACATACAGCATTATAGCATGCATAACGCACTGCATCATACAAATCTCATTTATGTTGAGAACATCATTGCTTGATTCATATCATGCATTGCACATGACTGACTTTTATCTTTCAGGAAAAACTCAGTTAAGTTCTCAAGCTACATTTCAAGACCTAGACTGGTTCAGTCAAAGGCCTCCTCTGGTTCAGTTAAATCATCCCAAGATTTTCCTGATTGCTTATCCAGTGGAAGACATTTCAAGACCTAGACTGGTTCAGTCAAAGGCCTTCTCTGGTTCAGTTAAATCGTCCCAAGATTTTCCTGATGCTTATCCCTTTGAAGACATTTCAAGACCTAGACTGGTTCAGTCAAAGGCCTTCTCTGGTTCAGTTAAATCGTCCCAAGATTTTCCTGATGCTTATCCCTTTGAAGACATTTCAAGACCTAGACTGGTTCAGTCAAAGGCCTTCTCTGGTTCAGTTAAATCGTCCCAAGATTTTCCTGATGCTTATCCCTTTGAAGACATTTCAAGACCTAGACTGGTTCAGTCAAAGGCCTTCTCTGGTTCAGTTAAATCGTCCCAAGATTTTCCTGATGCTTATCCCTTTGAAGACATTTCAAGACCTAGACCGGTTCAGTTAAATCGTCCCCAGATTTTCCTGATTGCTTACCCAGTCAAAGGCCTCTCTGGTTCAGTCAGATCGACCTTAAGATCTCTCTGATTCTTATCCCAGTAGAAGACACCCCAGATTTTTCTCAACGAGCGTTGTTGAAACTAAAGTCGCCCAAGGCTCTCTTACCATTCATGCTAAGGAAGTAATCATCCCTGGTTCTTTCATCGCCGTTTGAAGCTCCAGACTCAGCTCCTGTAACCAGTCAGGACACATCTAAAAATTAGCTCCTGCAACGTGTCAGGTACTCATTTTCTGTTTTTGCAGGTATGCAGGTTCTCGCTAAGGAATCTCTTACGCAATCAACATCCAGATGGCATCTATAAGCCCATTCCACCCTCCTTGCTAACATGTGAGCGCAAATTTCCGGGCACTCTAGTGTCCAATCATCTTCTACCCTCGGATTACGAAAGGCATGTCAGCCAATCTGCATCCTCAGGTCTAAGAAGATTGAACAGGGGCAACTGTTATACCCCAAAATTTGCCCTCCCATATTCCTCAAGAAATTGCCAAGCCAGGTTACAAAGTTCCCCAAGGGTTGTGCAGTGCAACAGTCTCCCATGCAGTCAAAATTAGGGTTTTGAGTCTGATCAAGAAAAGGGAGTTTTCAAAGGCTCAATCAAGTCTCATATGCTTACAAACATGGTCAAGCATCCTCATATCAAGTTTCAAGGCATTCAGCTCAAGATTGCACAGTCAAAACCCTAAATTGCACTACAGTCAACTGTAGGGGCAAAATGGTCATTTGGCAGTCAAAAGTTCAAATTTTTGGTCAACATATCATTTTGAAGCCACAAACATCATTTGATCAATGCTTGATCATGATTCTCAAAATTTGGCTCAGAAATCATCAAAGATGCAAAAGTTGCTATATTTGGACAGCTGAAAAAGTCAACTGAAATTGACCAGGGCATAACTTTCACATGGATTATCAGAAAGATTCCATCCAAAGCTCATTTTGAAGAAAAAGACATTTCCTACAACTCATCTTCATACTTCAAGTCCAAGAAATGCTCTCACAAAAAGTTATCAATTTCAACATTACAGGTCATTTTCAAAAGTCAATAAAAAGGGACTTTAAGTCAAAGGCCATAACTTGAGATTGGTAAATCAAAATGACATGGGACCAAAGACATTGGTTAAAGGACTCAAAGACCTTTCCAAAATGTCCAAGAACATGTGAAAAGCTTAAAAATTGAGCAAGTTATGCCATGTAGAAGTTGGGAAAATTTTGTGAAATGGCAAAAGTCAATTATCTTTGAAAATCCAATTTTGACAAAAGGGCCCCATTTTTCTCACTTTGTCCATCCTTGTCATGCCACACACGTGGCCCATGGTTGATTTCAAGACCAAATGTTGACTTTTTTATTTTATTTAATTTTTGATGATTTAATTCATTTTAATTCATTGAAAATTCAAATAAAATTTAAAAATCAATGAAATGGTGTCAAATGAATTTGGACAAGTTCTATACATCATGAACCAACTCAAAAATCAGGCCAAGGTTCATTTACACACTAGGTCTAGGTTTTGGCTAGAAAATAGGAAAAATGGTTAATGAATGAAACCCTAATGCCAATTCTTTCTCAAGCATGAATTAAGGAGAGTTATCAAGCCTATTCAATTCCATAATGATCATTGAGTCAAACCCTAACCCTAGTGCAGCAAGAAACTCGTTCAAAGGCCATTTGACAATTTGAAAATTTGGACATAAAAGGCAAAACTGATTTCAAAGCTAGGGATCTTTTCAAGCCTTAATTTTTGTACCAACAGCTTCCTGAGACAATTCTGAACGTATCCCAAATCATAACATCTTCCAAAACTCCTTGAACTGGTATCCACGAGTCCAACTGCTTCTTAAAAATTTTTGAAATCATGTAGCACGATTCAAGCACATTCTTGCAGTTTTTTTTAGATATTCATACTCACAATGATGTTTCCAAGCTGACCAATGCATTTGATTTCATTTTTGTGCCATAAATATGAACTTGCCATTTTCGAATTCTAGGTTTACAGCTTTCTCAAATTAGGGATTTTGCCTAGGGGAAAAATTAGGGCCCATGACCACCATGGTTGAACTCAGCATCTTGAGACGAAGAAGAAGACATACTCGCGCCTAATTTATATAAGGAAACGAGCTATTCGCTATTTTTTTGTAGCTTACCTAATGCAACGCTTCAAAACCGTTGCTTTATTTGTTTATGTTACAGGGGACACGAGGAAGAAGAAGACGTGTCCACCAGCGATTTGTCCATTCAAAGTTCGCGCGCTTCAAGTCACTAGCGTGTTGCTTTTATTTTATATGATTTATTTGTTTATTATATAACGAATGAATTAACTAGCTCAGCTGGCCAAGACACGCGCATGTAACCACAATGACCTGGGTTCAAGTCCCAGGTCCTGCAAAAGTTCAATATTATTTTTCCTTTCCAGGTTCCATGCAACGCTCACATTGATGCTCACCATACTCCATCAGGATTCAACCTCCACGTGTCCCAGGGCCTCAGATCCATGGCCAAGATGAAGAGTGCACCATACATCAAGTCAACAGGCGTGCACAGGATTAGAAAAGTCAACCAATTCAAGCAAAAATGGGCCAAAATCACCAGGCCTACACCTCCAAATTTGGGACCACACCCCCCTGGTTTGCTTTGTCATTTTTTTTCTTTCTTTAATTTTTTTTCTTTTTATTTCTTCTACTTGCTATTTATTTAATTAATAAATTTTTTTACAAAATACAAAAACATTCAAAAATCAGGAAAAGACCAAAAATGATAATTTTTATATTATAATTATTTTCATAAAAAATACATGTAAATATTTAGTTTTAATTAGGTATTCAATTTTAATCTCTTTTTAATAAAAATCAAAACAAAAACATAGAATTAGGTTAATGACTTTTTCCTTTTAGCTTTCCTTGTTTTTTGCCATAGTATTAGTATTTTTCATAATTAAACTAGGGTTGCATTTTAGGTTAGACTTTAATTCTTTTAACAACTAAAATCCAAAAAAATAGAGTTTAGGTTTAATAACTTTTTATTTTCTTTTTTTAATTTTCTTTTTTCAGAATAATAATATTATTTATTTATAAACTAAAAATTGTACACAAATTAATTTAGAGTTAAATTAGGTTAGAAATTAAATCTCTTTCTTAAAAACTTAAAAAACATTAGAATTAGCATTTTAATTTTAATTTTAATCAATTTTTTTTCCTTTTTCTTTTAAATCTAAAAAACACAAAAAATACTATTTTTCATTTAATTTTAATTTTAGATTCCTTGATTAATTTTAATTGTTTGTAAAAGGGTCCAACGCCCTAATTTCGTTTAATCTCTTTATTTCGCGCATTTGTTTTATATTGTTTAAATAACTCTGTATATGCCCCAAAGCCTTGTAATAAGTTTAGATTTATTTCTCGCACTTTATTTATTCGCTTTATTTTATTTTCAGTCAAATCGGGTTCGGTTTTTTTGGCGATGTGGACCCGCGCCAGTTGTAATAGTTAGATTTATTTTCTCGCAATATAACTGTTAATAAATATGCATGAAAGAATGAATGCCCAAAAATAAAATCGAATCGTTAGATCACCAATGCATGACAAGACAAACAATAAACTGAAAATGACACACGAATCGCACACACCACCCCTAGGGTACGCCTCACTGTTGCCTTTCGAAAGGTGGTCGTCGAGTATAGGACGTTTTAGTAAGTCCTTATGTCCATAACATGATCCAGTTGCCTCGAAACGGTTGCCTCGGAAAATAAAGGATCAATGGCATAAGGGTAGCTTCTAAGGTGTCCTACTGTTGCTCTGGTGACCACCACGTCCCTAAAACTCGAATTGACCCGAACACCTCCAACGGTGGTGCTACCTACCTCTCAATGGTGGGATGGCACTACTTTAAAGGACATCTACACAGACGAATTCCTTAGGGTAGGTAGGTTCTCAAGGATACTTGCTCTAATTTCAAACAAATCAAAATACTTTTCACACCAACACTTTCAAAAACTTTTCGAAACAAACTTTTCAAACACTCTGACGTATGAGTTGAACTGAAACTTTTCAAAAGAATATTTTTGAAACCCACATTGAAAAGCAAGCAAACATTTTGAAAACACATTGAGCAAGTATCTAAGAGCCCATGGATAACCATGGATAGAAAGGATGCTAACACCTTCCCTTTCTATAACCTACCTCCCGAACCGAGAGCAATCTCTTTAAAGGAATTTTTCTGTGCTTTTGTCCTTTCCAATTGGAGAAAATAAAAGACGGTGGCGACTCTTGCTTCCGCGACATTTCGCGAACCAGCTTTAAAACAGTCAGTTCCAGATCCACCGATCACAGAATTCTATCACTTTTTGGAATTGAAGGTTTTTCTTCCATATTCTCTTCAGCTTGATGCTATCAAACACGGCATAAATCTCATCCAATACTTTATATATTTCTCCTCTTTTACCAACCTTGTTGTTAGAATTAGGGATATTCTTTTGTTGAAGATCTTATTTTAGGATATCTACGTCTAGATAAATTATTGAATTTGGAGCTTCATTCAAAACTACACAATCCTCATCTTGCATTTATGATTCTTTTATTCTAGCTTCAATTTCTTTATCAGGTGTTGTGCACTTTTCTTCTTCTTTCTCTTTTTCAACTCCTCCTTCATCGACTAACTCGCATTCTTGTTTGAATTCTCTTTCAAATTCTTTATCTCTAAGACTATCTAAAGTTTTCCCATCGAACTCACCACTAGAGCTTAGTTTTAATGCCAATTGGTTAGATATTTGACCAAGTTGCATATCTAAGTTCTCGAGGGATGCTTCCATGTCCCTTTACAAGGTTTCTTTTTGCCTATTTATTTTTTGAAAATTAATTTGAGTAATCTTTATGACCTGGGTCAAGGTTTCTTTAAGTTGAGATGATGAATCCTCCTCCCATGAATGCTCAATGTTGATGTACGATTCTGGTTCAAAATAATATCTCGCATTTTGCATCACGAGAGTTTTTGCTGCAAGTCACTTTGGATAAGCTTCAAGCTCTGCTAAGTTAGCAACTATTTCATCTTGTATGATTGTCTTGACCTTGCATACAAACAAAAAGAAAAATACCTTAATAGAATTGCACTAGATAAAAAAATTAAACAAGAATAAAACTAAAAAGAGAAAAAATATGAAAGAAAAATTAAGAAGAAACAAAAATAACTAATTACAAATAAATATTTACAAATGAAAACCAAAAATTAAAGATAATTAAATTAAACGTTGAACAAGTGTTGCCTTGTTGACGTTACAATAGTCCCAGGCAACATCGTCAAAAACTTGATGACTTCTCGAAAAGTGTACTAATAATGTCAAAGTAATAAAAAGATCGAATCCATATGGATTGTTATTTAACAAGACAATATGTGTGTAATGTTTAGAAAATACTAAATGGGCGGGTTCGATTTTTAATGAGAAAAAGAATAAAAGTTTTCTCTAATAATAATACAAAAAGTGGTTAGGTTTTATATAGAATCCCCTATTTCTCTATTGTTGATGTATGATGTATTACATAACTGATATTGTTGCTATAATCCCACAGTGAATTAACAAAACCATTATACCCAATCCCTCAGTGTATAGTTCACTAATCTATACTCGAAGTTTCTTATCCCTAGTCCACCAGCGTAAGCAAGATTAGGCAATGCAGTAGAACATTAATTCCTAAGCCACTACTTAAGGTGTCTTATCCATATTCAACCGGCGTAAGCATAACAATTGCCCTAGGTCCAATGCATAGACTAATGGTCAGTATTCCTTATGCATCGAAAATCAGATTAAAAGAGTATCTCACATAAAAATCATTAAGAACAAGGTGCAATTAAATAAAATTAAAACTCCAATTAATTATGCAATAAAAAAATAAAACATATATCCCAACAATATTAAAATAGGTTGATAAAACAAAACCTAACCTATGCGAAAATTAGCTACTCATGATGAAAATTACAATATCAATACAAATAAGAGGCTTGCATAAGAGATCCCTTGGAGAACTAACCTCTAATGGCTTCAAATATGCTCCAAATATGCCTTCCGGTGTTGTAAATCATCAGTTGTAATGTAAAATTGCAGAATCCTCGAAAAAGTGCCAAAAACCCTTTTTAAAAGCCTCAAGGAAGTATCAGATCGCATAATAAAGTTCCCACAAAAAGGGTCCATTACACGTGTGATAGCCAGCATCGCGTGCGATGCATCTTGTCGTGATTCATCACGCACGTGATGGTGGCGTGATTATTCTAGTGGCTGACATGTGTTTGCTCCCTTTTTAAGCCAATTTTCTCCAAGTCTCTATTTCTTTATACTTGGTCGTTTTTGCTCTGTTCTTTGGCTATTCTTCATCAAATTTAATGATCTTTGGCTTATTTTCTCCATTTCTTTGGCAAAATATATGCAATGACAGAGTGTCATCACTTGTTAAAATACACTTTCACAAAAAATAAGTGGATCTATGATACCATATATATATATATTTGGAGTTATATTACTCCCCTGAGTTATATATAGACACACACACTCACACACATTTTGTTAGTATGGACAAAAATAATATTATAGAATACCTATACTAAGAGAAACATTGACTCAACTATTTACTCTACCACAAAGTCGTGTTCACATAAGATACATGTGGATAGAGTTATGATAGTTAGGCCACAACCTTATAAGCTTGAGGTACAGGAGGCAGAGGTGGAGTTTCTTGAGGCACAAGTACCTTAGAGTCGGATGTTGAAGTATATCCAGAAGGTCGATAAGATTTTTTTTTGTTATTTACTACCTTTTCCATGAAGGTGTTGAAGGTACCTCATAAGAACCATGAACCTATTATTATATTACAAGACTTTGCAATTTCCTTGAGGGGTACATTGATGTTGATTGTTACACCTTTTTAGATGATTCCAAAGCAACTAATGCTTACATTTTTAACGTAGTTGCAGGAGAAGTTTCTTGAAAGTATAAAAAACAAATGATTATCGCTCAACCTACTATGAAATCATAAATTATAGATTTTGCAACTGCTAGTGGAGAAGCAAGCTGGTAGAGATGCTTGATAACATATATTTACCTATGGGGAAAATTGATGTATGTTGTATTGATCCACTGCGATAATAGTGTGACTATTGAAAAAATGAGAATTGACAAATACTAAAATGGTAAGAGATGACAAATTCACTGTAAGCACATGTCTGTTATAAAGTTTCTATCTAAGGGTGTTGCAAATCAACCATGCATGCATTGATGAAAACTTAGTTGACCCTTTAATGAAAAGAATAGATAGAGAGAAAGTCTCAAACACATCTAAGAGGATGGGACTATTGCCACTATATGAATGAATAACTCATAATTGTAAACCAACATAAAATATTCGAGAACTCAAGATCTAGGTTCAATTAGTAATAAGTTGTGCTCTGATGTGAAAATGTAACATGTAATTAAGCACGATTCATGAGGAAATTATAGGTTCGAGTATTAGAAAAATTTAGTTGGACTTATAATCTATATGGAGTTGGTTATCCAGCTACTTAAGTACTCTTGATAGACTCGCCTTTGTAGATGTGAAAGTTGGACTGATTCCTATGGATTCTTAGACATATATTCCTAAAGTGTTCACTAAAGTGAGATATAAATGCATGGTCGTTATAACACGATCTTTTTGAGAATACACCTTGAGAAAAAGTTATATTGGGTTTAATATCAGAGGTAGAGTTAAAGACTACGATTACTCCTGTTAAATTTAATATTACTCCACATGTTTAGGTCCAAGTTTGTGGACACCTTTATTTATATACTACTTTATAGAATTGTTTGATGCTGCTTCTAAAATCTATTTTAAATTCAAGTGGGTAATTGTTGGAACATTTTGAAACATTTTCGAAAGTATGTGCTAAAGTTCAATTGTGGGTAGTGAATTAAAAAAAACTCTTTAATTCTCACATTAAACAACTTTCACATCTTATAAGTATTTATATAGTGGATGTAGTCTTCTTAGAGGTGTGTTCTAATGGGTATATAAATTTTGCGAACACGGGGTGATGTCAATTACTAATATCATGTGTGGTCTATCTGGCTAACTCAACTCAGGCTTGGGCTTGACTTTGTATTGATCCTATTTTTTTTAGTATTAGAAACTTTGATTCTTTTTCTAAAAATAAAATAAAATTTGAAACTGACATGTCAACCCGAATTATAAGCTTTTGAATTCTCTCCTAGTCGGCTTGACTAAACATTAACTTCCAAAATTTTCTTCCATGTTTTCCCATATGTTTCTCCGCTTCCATATTGGTCAAAGGAGCCGGTTTGTTTGTTCATGGGTTGGAGTTAATTTTTTTTGCTATAAATAGAGATTTTCAGTCAGTTCTTAAATAATACCAAAAACTTCGAAGGTTTTCCTTCTTCACTATTTTTTTCTACTCCTTGAATTTTTTGAGCCATTTTTTCCTTTTTATTTGTTGATTTTACTGAGTTTTCTCATTGCCTTCAAAAGTTCTTTTTGGAGAAAAGTAGTCTTTCGAGAAAAAAATCTTCGTCAAAAAAATATCACAAGTGATTTTACGACTATATATGAGGGTGTATTTTAGAATGACGTCTACAATGTGTTAGAAAATAATGTAATACAAGTCAATGTAACTGTTTACAGAAAATGTGTAACTGGTTACACCCACTCCAGTTTTCAATTGTCTTGAGATTGAGATTTAGCGTAACTGATTATGCCAAATGTGTAATCAGTTACAAGTCTAGGAAGTTTATTTTTCTCATTAGTTTGTTATCTATATTGTATTATATGATGGTTTAAATGCCCTTGTTGGGTCATTATATATAAGATTCCATATTTTCACCCTAATTCTCTCTGATTTTCTCATTCTCTCAATCTCTCTATCATTCACCATTGTTCATGTGATTGGGGCATCACCTAACATTTGACATCAAGATCCTGGTTCTTTGATCGAACACTTAGTGTACAAAAATTCTTTCCATCTCAAATGAATGTATCCCTACAAATTTATGTATTCTCTATACAAAGAATTATGACAAGTGGTGCAAACAAATAAAGGTGATGTTTGGTTATCAAGATGTTCTTGAAGTGATCAAGAATGGTGTTAATTCACTTGTAGAAGGTTCAAAGGCCACAAAGAACTACACACAAGGAGGATAAGAAAAAACATTTCAAACCTTTGTATCCCATTCATCATTATGTCGATGCTGATAACTTTGCGAAAGTTGGTGACTCCACATCCTCAAAGGAAGCTTGGGAAAATCTTGGAGAAAAGTTATACAGGAGCTGATAAGTCATAGATGGCAAGGTTACAAACTCACAATAGGCATCTTGAGCTAATTCAAATGAATGAGAAGGAAACAATTAGTGAATTTACTACAAGAATAATAAGATTGTTGAATCAGGTGAAAGCTTGCGGAGAGACAATCACCGAGCAGGGTGAGATCATTGACGCCAAGATTCAATAATGTAGTGGTTTCTATTAAAGAGTCCAGGGATCTTTCAACCATGAGAAAATAAGAATTGCAAAGTCCCTTGAGGCTCATGAGCAGAGGATGGAGGAGAGGAATGTTGACAAAGCAAAGGTTGAAGTTACTTTGCAAGCTCGTTTCGTTGGAAAGGACAAGAAAGTGAAGAGAAATTGGTCTGTGAGTATAAGTAGAGGAAACTACCATATTAATGGTGGGAGATACTCCCAAAATTACAACAATTCAACATTCTAAAAGGGTGAAAGTATAGACAATAAAGGTGGCAGACCAAGTAATTACAAAAGTGGAAACAATAGAGGAAGATGGAGAAATGATAAGAGCAATGCTCAAAGTTATAATTGTCAAAAGCTTGGACATTTTGATCGCAAATGTCATGCTAATAAGAATGATCCACAAGAAGATGAAGCAAAGTTTGTTGAAGCAGACAACAGTGCAGGAGAATGCAGACAAGGCCGGTTAGAATCACTTAAAAACATGATAATGACTAAGCGAGAAGATGCAGAATGCAACGATCAATGGTACCTTGACTCTGTATGTTCAATGCACATGACAAGAAGGAAAGATTGGTTTGTTAAGATCAATCAAGCATTGAAGAACAAGTAGAAATTCGTGGATGATAGCACACTTACAGTAGCGGGTATTGGTAATGTATCAATCAAGAGGAAGAATGGTAAGCATTCCTTGATTAAAGATGTGTTGTATATTTCGATAATCAAGTGAACTATTTTAAGCTGTGGATAATTGATTAAAAATAATTACATGATTCACATGGAAAACAAAGTGCTGAAATTTATGGATGAAAATGGGAGTTTGATTCTAAAGCCTCTTATGGCTCAAAATAGAACTTTCAAGGTTGAATTAAAAGTAATAGAGCATAGGTATCTTGCAACGGATGCGAGTAAGGAAGAATGGATTTGGAACTATAGGCTTGGGCATTTGAATTTCAAGGACCTCAATGCTATGTAGAAAAATAACATGGTTACGGGGCTGCCATCGATCAATATGCCAACCGAAGTATACGAAGAGTGAGTGCAGGTTGTGACACTCTTCTAAACCCCTCAATTAAATCACTAAATAATTAATTAATAAATCACACAAAACACCAAAAGGGTGTCACATGCTTCATAAAAAAATGATTAGATAAACATCTTGCTCCGTAACACAGGCTTTTCAATAATTATAATCATTTCCTTTCGGAATACCAACACCTTATTCAATTACTATGAAGAGGAATTCATAGTCTCAAATAACTTCATTTATAACATCCTTCAAAATATTATAAATCCTCATCCATTCATGAGTTATGGTTTTTAACAACTTAATCACACAAAACAACTTATAAATCATTCAATCAAGAAAACAAATGTTCACTTCAGACATTCTCAACCCCGGCATTACATATCAGAGAAAGACCTTCTAAATCAATGGAAAAATAAAAGAAATAACTCCAAAGCTATCATCGATGCTTCTTTGAGCTATTCCTGAGATTTACACGTTACCCATGTGGAGGCAACATTCAAACAAAAAGGGTGAGTAATCACAAATCATTATAAAAGATATATGGAATAGATATAGTAGTTACAACAACAATCGTCAAGAAATCCATATATCGACATACATCACATATTATACTCACATATTCTTATCATTAATTCATTCACAACATCATCATATCCTCAGTTCAACAATCATCATCAAAACATCACTTAAGTCACAACATTATCAAGACATCATTTAATCAAAATAATCATATAACGACACAAAGTATGCAATACAACAACATTGGCTCATGCATATGGTACCAAACTTCACTGATGAACACTGGGTTATCACCCTCCAAAGATTCCCACCATAAGATCGATTCCCTCTTGGAACTGGAGCACATCATAATAACACACTCAATCCACACAATGAGATTAAGGCCAAGACGGGACCAACGTCCAAAACTGAGCAGACCAACATCCAAAGTATGCCATGACTGCATGATGCGCAATAACATAATAAAACACGACCACTTCTAGTAAAATCGCATGATCATCCACGAAATCATTAACAACATTTTCCACATAGCATGTGTACACATCAAACATGCATATACTCCACCTCATTCAACATATCATACATACCTCATGTTATAACATACAACATGCTCATAACCATCGACATATCGTACAATCATACACAATGTTTTACCAACACATATTCATATAAATTCATCATAGCATAATCATGAAAAAACACACCATGTTACTCATTTTATTCCATACAAAACAATAGCAGAACAAAAATATGCTACACTCTGATCGCCCGAGGCTCTCCCAGCGAAGCAATCTGCTCAAAAGCGGCTCACTCGATGACGGGTCCTCGCCCCGTGCTCGCCCGGAGAGGCAAATGCTCTTCGCTTATTTTCCAGGAGCATGCAATTTTTCAAGTTTCCTCGTCAGACACTAGCCCAACACTGCTAAGGAAAAATCGCTTTGCCCGACGGCGGCTTAGTGACAACAACTTCTCATTATGATTCCTGCATTAGTTTAGTCTCAATTTCATGCGAATTCCACACCAGTACATTCCCAAATTCACCAAAATTTATCATAATATCATACAATAACAATAACACATTTCCATTCACATTATAGATATCAAAATCCTAGGAATTGCACATTAAAATCATCACATTCATCATATTATCATCAATCAACATAAACCCCAAAACACACTCCTACACATACCTAAACCCCATATCAATGATAACAATAAGGATCACCCCTTACCTAGTAATTCCTAGCGGATGATTTTTCTCTTCTTGTCTCTACTGAAATCCTCTGGGTTCCTCAATGCCCTAGCTCTTTCTCCACAGCCTTTTCCTTAAAACTTGATCGTACAGAATGAACGCACAAAATCCCAATCTTCTCTTTTATCACTCTTACCCTTAGGATCCTTAATATGGTATTCCCATCTTGTCCTCACTAATATTCATAATATTACCGCATTGCCCTATTGTTCTCTTACACCAATATTATTCTTTTTTTAATAGTAATAATTCTAATTAATAATTCTAAATAATTATACTAATTATCTAAATTATTAAAATACCTAATATCACCTTAATTCCCACTACTCCACACATGGCATCGCAACACACATCATATTCAACAAAACATCATATATTAACCAATAATTCATAAATACTCATAATAAATTAATTAAATAAATAATCTAATTAGTTTAAGGTGTTACACATGCCAAACAACACTAAGGCAACTTTAACTAAGATACATGATGTAGAACCAAACGTCATCTTGAGGTAGTTTATTCGGAAGTTTATCGCCCGATGCAAGTTGACTCAATCGAAGGTAATAAGTACTTTGTCACTTTCATTGATGATTTTAGTAGAAAGTTATGGACTTACTTGATTAAAACAAAAGATGACGTGATGGAAGTATTCAAGAAGTTCAAACCCATAGTGGAAAGACAAAGTGATCATAAAATCAAAACTCTAAAAATAGATGTTGAAGGTGAATATGTCTCAAATGATTTTGGGAAATTTTGTGATCAAGAGGGCATTATACATGAGGTAGTGCTACCCTATACGCCTCAACAAAATGGATTCGCCGAGAGGAATAATCCATCGATTATGAACATGGTAAGAAACATGTTAAAAGTTAAGAACTTGAAAAAAGAAATATGGGGAGAAGCGGTGTCCACAAGTGCATATTTGTTGATTAAGTGTCCAACAAAGAAGCTGAAAAACATTACACCCAAAGAGTCTTGGTCCATATTCAAGCCAAACCTGATTCACTTAAATGTATTTGGTTTAGTTGCATATAGACATGTTCTGGATCAACTTAGAAAGAATTTAGATGACAAGGGAGAGCAAATGATACTTGTTGGGTATTACTCTACCGATCACTACAAACTCTATGATGCAGTTAAGAAAGAATCATAATCAGTAGGGATGTGATTTTTGATGAATTGAAGGACTGACAACATGTAGAATTTAAATCAAATGGTGTTGGAACTATTTTTGCAGTATTTGAAAGTGTAGAAAATGCAGCTGGTGAAGTTCAAACTGAAGGAAATGTGAGAAGATAAACGAGGCAAAGAGGCATGCCCACAAGACTACAAGATTGTGAGTTATTCTCGGATAATAAAGTAAATGACAATGGTGATCTCGCCCGCTTTGTGCTCATGGATGAATGTGAACCTGTGAAAACAAAGGAGGTCTAGAGCGACCCAAAGTGGATAGTGCTAGGAAGGAGGAGCTGAAGTTAATTTAGAAAAATAAGACATGGTAATTAGTTGATATATCGGAAGAAAGAAGCCAATTGGGTTAAGATGGGTGTACAAAGTGAAGGAAAATCTCAAGAGTGAAATAATCAAGCATAAAACTCGATTAGTTGCAATGGTTTTTTGGCAAAGAGAAGGCATATACTTTGAAGAAGTATTTGCACTGGTGGCTAGATTTGAACCATTAAGCTAGTTGTTGGTATTGCAAATATCAACAATTGGTTCTCCTATCAAATGGATGTCAAATCTACATTATTGAATGGTCCTTTGGAAGAGAAGTGTATGTGGCACAACTGCCTAGTTTTGTTATGCAAAATTAGGAATCCAAGTTCTATATATTGAAGAAGACATTGTATAGGCTGAAGCAAGTACCAAGGGCTTGGAACAAAATAATTGATGGGTTTCTAAAGAAGATATGATTTGATAAATGTGTATTCGAACATATTGTGTAGGTGAATAAGGATGCAAGCAAATGAGTGATCATCCTATGTCTCTATGTTGGCGATTTATTAATTACGGGCAATGACGAAGGTTACATTACCGAGTTCAAGGGTGATTTAATGAAGGAGTTTTAAATGAACAACTTTGGTCTCATGGCATATTTCATTGGAATTGAGTTTCACAATTCTAAAAAGGGACTGCTCATGCATCAAATGAGGTATGCTCTTGAGATATTGAAGAAGTTCGAAATGGAGTCTTGTAATGTGGAAATTACCCTTGCAGAGCCAAGATTGCAGTTATCAAAGAATGAATACGAGTGAGATATTAATCTAACGTAGTATAGGAGGCCAGTTGGATCATTGTAGTACTTGTGTAATACAAGAACAAACTTGGCATTAAGTGTTGGCATTGTGAGTAGATTTATTAGGAAGCCAAAGGTATCGCACTTGGCAGCGATCGAGAAAATTTTGAGATACATCAAAGGTTCTGTTGGCTGCGAAATTCTATTTCCCACATCGAATGAGGATAGAAGTTGAAAATTGCTCGATTAAATCGACTCAAACTGGTGTGGAGATAAATACTACAGGAAATCCATTGTTGGATACATCTGTATGTATAGAGAAACATCAATCTCTTGGTTAAGAAGGAACCAGATGTGACACTCTCTTATTGCGAGGCCGAGTACATTATATCGTCTATGTGTGAGTGTCAAGTTGTATGGTTGATGAATTTGATGAAGTTGTATAGTGCAGAGTATGAAGTTGTGCCTTTTATGATATACACCATTTCTGATATAAACATTGCTAAGAATCCCATTGCACATAGGAGAAACAAGCATATAGAGATGAAATTTCACTACCTGAGAGAACTTGTAAGTGAAGAAAAATTGTTCGGGTATCCCAAAAGTGAAGATCAAGTTGCCGATTTGCTAACCAAAGTGAAATTCTCCTCTTCTCATTATTTAATATTTTTATTCATAAATATAAATATTTTTATATCAATAAAAAATATTATATAAACAATTATATTATTTTATCTACTATATAAATATATTAAACAAAATAGAGTAAAAAAAAAAACTATTTTTTCATTTTTTTTCTTCTTTATTATTTAATATTTTGATTTATAAATATTATATTTTTATATATTAATAATAATATTATAGTAAAAATTATATTATTTTATCTAACGCATAGTTATATCAAGTAAAATCGAAAAAACAATTATGTAGTGCATTAACCATCAAACATAATACAATACAATAAATTATCTTTTATTATTGTGTACTGTCTAATATTATTCTATCTAATACCTCATTTTTTTAGTAAATAAAAAACATCCTTAAAGACTCTGTAATTGACAAACACCTTATACAATTGTAGACAGTATCATGAAACATTTCAAATGATGCTATCTAATATGCAACTCACACATTAACCGATCTGATGACATAAATCGTTTTCTAAAACTTTTAAAAAGTAACAGTTTAATACTTGTGAGTTGACCTAAGCCTTAGGAAGGGAGAGAATGTAATTCTAGTATAAAACAAAATGATTTTATGTTTGTTAAACATGTTAGTCGTCCCGTAAAAACAAAACATAGTAATAAACCAATGATCAGAATGTTTGCTATTTTTTTTAAAAGACCACCGACCCTCGTCCCCTCGTCTGAAAGCATTAATGTTAAAGCATCTTAATCGTTAAACTAATGATACTTATTAACTGATTTAGAACACTCTAAATTACTTCATCAGTACAAAATCACGTGCCATAGTTGACCTTAAAACCGCATTATTCCTATGTATAGTTGCACTGAAAATAAACTATCCAAATCGTTAAACAAATCAAAAAGCATTTGAGCAATTTTCATTCAAACAAATCAAAATTATACTGAAACATCTGACAAACTGACAATAAACTGCGCCGTTATTATTTTTTTAGCCTCATAATCAAAAACCACTTGAGAGAGATTCATTACTAATTACATTGCTTGAAGAAGGAAAGTTGAGGTATTGATGAGGGAGTTCATAAGATTTATGATCAAGGGCCATTCCCGTTTCTGGAATTTGTATTACAGGCTCATCATCATGATGTTGCATCTGTATACATAGTATTTCTGCTTGAGCTACTGCAAGCTGCATTTGAAGCTCAGAAACTTGGTTTTGAAGATAAGATATGGCTCCAACACAACCATAAACAGGATCTTTCACTCTTGCATAAGCTTCATACACTAAACTGCTTACTGCATCTGTTCTTTGTTGAACCGGAAGTTCCTGTAACATTGTACAACATGTGATATGATGTGATGTCAATAACCTTTTTTCATGCAAAATACAAAAATATTGTTGTTGCCATGTTTTTACCTGGAGTATTTTGCTGATGTTGCTGGCACCAAAAACCTTGTGAACTATTGCAAACTTTTGAGGATCATGGGAAGGGAAATAAGGAGCAAAGATACAATCCTTAGCACAACGGCGTCTAAGGAGCTTGCATGAAGCACAAGGGGAATGAGAATTTCCACCCATTTGGATAGTTCAGAGCTCTAATTTGTTTATAAAACGAGGGACAGAGAGACTATTTATAATAAGTGTGAGACTATAGCACCTACTTGTTCGAATAAATAGTATTGCTATCAAATAGAATATACTCGACTTCTAAAGATAATATTTTATATTGAATAAATCAATTTTGCAGGATTGTATTAGGCTCGCCCATAAATTCACTACGCCAAAAAAGACCTTTAAAAGCGCTTTTTTTGGGCTTTAAAAGCGCTTAAAAGCGCTTTAAAAGCTTGCGCTGGCGTAGGTAACAAAAGCGCTTCTAAAAGCGCTCTGGTAGACCCCCCCTTTAAGAGCGCTTCCTGGAAAAAGCGCTCTGGTAGGACCCCCTATAAGAGCGCTTTCCTGGAAAAAGCGCTCTGGTAGACCCCCCTTTAAGAGCGCTTTTTAAAAGCGCTGCCAAAGACCAGTAAAAAAGCAAAAAAAATTAAAAAAAAAACGCAGCCTACAAAAGCGCTTTTGTAAAAGCGCTCTGGTAGGCCCCCCTATAAGAGCGCTTTTTCCAGAAAAAGCGCTCTTATAGGGGGGCCTACCAGAGCGCTTTTACAAAAGCGCTTTTGTAGGCTGCGTTTTTTTTTAATTTTTTTTGCCTTTTTACTGGTCTTTGGCAGCGCTTTTACTAAGAAGCGCTTTAGTAGGTGGACCTTTAAGAGCGCTTTTTAAAAGCGCTGTCGTTTCTAAATGAGGTATTTTTATGTGCAGCCTATAATTTAATCCTCCCAGTCGACCTGTAATGTTTTCGACCTGTAATATTTTCGACCTGTAATATATTTTTGACCTGTAATATATTTTCGACGCTATTATTTCAGCCATCAGTAAGACAATATATGTACTAATATAATACCATTATAATATCCAAAATTATATATATACATCATTACATCAATAATATTATAGTTCAAATCGACACAAATCCTACATGAAAAATTGCCTAATATAATATTGACACAAATCTTCTTTAATTTCTTCCAACTTAAGCTTCGGGTACGCAGCAGCACGGAATTCGTCAAGGTACTACAAAACAAAAACATAATATAAATGATATATTTAGTTAAATGTAATAAATTATATGAAATTATCTTAAGTTATAAATTCATACCGTGAGCGGAATCTCTAATTGATTCGCCTGAAGGATTTCTTTCATGAACCTCAAAACAAAGTATCCGCAATCATGACTGTTTCGCTGTTGCGGACACTACATAATAAAACAAATAAGATTCTATAGTTGTCTTGTTTTACCAAGTAGCATAAATATTATAAGCAAAATTGTGAAAAGTAATGTACCTGCACTTGGATCCAAGTGATGTTGTTCGATTTAGTTCGGGATACCTGTGCGTCCCGTTGACTACGGAACACTTGTATTGATCTAATTATTAAATATATAAAAGCATATGTTTAAATCAATCCCACAAATAAGAAAATATATAAATATACACGAATATATATTTAGAACGATCCCACTTACAAATCAACGATTTCCTTCATAGCCGGATAATTGGTCCATTCACCATTTACCGAATTCAGATAATACACGACTTCTCTTATCGGGTTGATAGCAAGCAGCAACCAGTGTGCTCTATAAATTAAAACAATAGGTTATATGAAAATTTTGCTATACACAAAAGAAACAGAGATTAGATGAACCAAGAATGAGAAACTAACCCTACTGGTCGGGTATTATACGCCCAAAGATGCAGACTTTCTGTATTGCCGGTGGACATGAATCTATCTACTAAGCGCTGTCTAACTGATTCCGGTTCCGAAGCAATTGTCATTCCGCTGCAATGGGCGGAAGACACGAAACGGAATCTGTCAGACAATGCAGTCCCGCGCAACACTCTGTCATACAACAACCTTAAATAAAAACATAATAAACATTAGATTATTTTCATTGAAATATGTAAATAAATTATATTGTGGGACTAATTAAATAATATATCGGATGAGTGAATATTACCGGATGTATGAGTGCATATTACTGACGCCTAGTTGATCATGGGTAAAAATCTCTTCCAAGTCATCAAATGTAATATGTGACTGGAATTCAATACCGAAGACACTTTCATCCATGTTGATTTCACGTAAACCACCATCCTTCAAATCGGACATATCAACCATTGTTGCGAGTGTCGAACGGTATCGAGGCACAAAAGCACCGCCTTTTTTTGCCGCTTGCTTCGGAGGACCAGTGGGTGGTAAGCTACGAACCTGCTGCGTCACTTGTTGTGACTCCCGAGCGGATGCCTAAAAATCATATAAGTTAGGTAAAATATAAAATCATGCAGATTTAGATTCAGACTATATATTAACACTTTAAATGTACCTCTTTTAGTGATGCAACAGACTCCTCCTCCTGTAAAATCCCTTTACCCTTAATTGCGGGTTTTATAGGAGCAGTCTAAAATTAAAATGTAAAAAATAATTAATAAACGGTTTAGAATTGACATTCGAAAACTAAATGATTCATAATCGTTTTCAGTATACCTCATCACTAATGGTAATGAGCTCCGAGGGCCATGCAACAAATGATCCTATTGCATCTCGCAGCAATGTCGTCTCTGAGACCATGTCGGGTACCGGTAGAATCGCATCACGATCTAATACAACATCCACCGATACTTTCAGGTGTCCATCAGGGAGGGGTCTGTGGTGAAGTAAATCTCCCGAAGTGTTGTGCACTTTTCCCTTGCCAACTAGTCGATAATTCGGTGACGATAAGTATAGTTGGCAAGATGAAATGCCCTAAACAAATAGAAAATATAAAGTCATTATCATTAATAAAATAGAACAGTTTGTAAGGAAAAAAACTTATAATTACCTCGGGAAATTTCTTTTGATAGTTGATACTAGCCTTATCACTAGTATCTCTCACCGATGAAGTGTTGCATTTTTCTCTCATATACATATCTTTATCTCTTTGCAATTCAGAGACCTGTGCTTGCAATTCCTGCAACTTTTGCAACACTTCTTCATTGGTAAGATTTGATCTTCTCCTAGAACTCTTATAAAAAGAGGTTGGAGTCACACCATGACCCTTACCCCTCACCCGACCGGGATACTCGGGAGCATCTAGTACTCTACTAAGTACGCTCTCCTCACCGGTGGATGCCGATTGCGACAAGGTCTCCTGTAATTCATTTACATTTAAATAATTATTAGTGGAGATAAAAAATCATTTATATATTAAAAAACATTGATTTAATTAAAGACACAGTATTATACTTACACATTCAGTATAAACTCTCTGAACATCGGGATCGACAGCTTGATTTTTGCCCACACGAGCTTCCTTCCACAACACATGTACAGGAAGTGAAGCTTCCTCACTTTTAGTCTCCTCTAACTATGCATTGACACAAACGATAAAATCGTCAATTAAAACATGCACATGTAGACAATTAATTAAAACGCATTTCTATTTACTTACAATTTTATCCTCTAAGCGTGCATATCCCAAACGCCCTTTCTTGTATGGATACGCGGGTTTGGATGCTCTCTTACTATTCGTGGCACTCTTTTTCTGAAATGCTTCATCTCTTTGCTTTAAAAACTCAGCCCAATCTGCTTCATCAATGAATGTCGCATACTTTGTTGGCCGTCCCGGTGCCTCTTCAAGAAATTTTCCATCTTTATCCTTAAGATAGGTGTTTGTCAAAAAACTTTTCCACCCTCTATATCTTTTGCCGGCCAAACTAAGTATGTAGCTTTTACGTTCATCTGGTATCTCAAAAGTCCTCTGCAAAAATAACAACAATTAACCATATATGATATATACCTGAAGTGTTAGTATAAGTAATTTAAACAATTTATCGTCAAGATAATAACAACAATTAACCATATATGATATATACCTGAAGCTCTTCCCAAATCGCTTGTTTTTTCTCCTCCAATTCTGAATTTTTCGTTTTCGATTTCCAGGTAGGTACGGAGACCGGAATATGCATACGGACAAGTGTACCAATATAACTTGTCAACTTTGCAGAATTAGGACCAATTGGTTGTTTATCCGAATTCCATTCCAATCGGTATACTAATCCTTGGTCTCTATGTCGAATGATTCCCTTCATAATAGTGATGCCTCGTGCCACCTCTTTTGCTTCAGTATCAGGTGGAGCATTTGTACCCGAAGCAACTCTTTCTTGTGAGTTTTCTTGTGCGTTTTCAGGTGGGTTTTGAGGTGGAGCATCTCTATCTGGAGCCATTGAACCTGTATCAAACAAACTAAAGCACATTAGTACACTATTAACACTAACTTTATATGAGAAACATTTCAAAAAATTACATAAAAATAATAAAGATGTCCTCAAAACTCAACCCCTTTTACTAAAAATAATAAAGTATTTAACAACAAAAGAAACTAAACCCATAGATAATAAATAAGCAGTCCAGTAATATTTTTCTTGCTTTGAAGAGATACCTAAAACATAAAAAAAATGTTAGAAAAAACATCTTAATATTAAAATAAAAACAAAACACTGTTGGAGGATATACTAAAAACAAAAATGAAAACTTTAAAACAAAATAAAAAGATAATACCTTTAATTCGAATTACCCCTTAACTCTTGAACAACTAGATAATATGTAGATGGTATATGAACCAGTAAGACAAAAATGAAGGAAAATGAAGGAGACAAAAATGACAAAAATAATATTAGATGATACTCATATTAAGATTGAAATAGAGAGAACATGTATATATTTGAACAAGTACACCTTTAAACTAACATTACAGTACCAACAATCAAGATTGAAATAGAGAGAACATGTATATATTTGAACATGTACAACAATCAAGTTTCATCATTGCAACAAGTCATCATAGCATACAAAAATGCTTCAAATTTTGAACCTGTATCAAACAAACTAAAACATTGACACTATTAACACTAACTTTATCACTAACGTCTCTTTCTTTTCTTGGTAGGATTGTGTACTACGCGTCTCTTAACAATGCGGACGGTTGGATTGATCCAAATACCCTCATTATGATCATTTCTAATACAAGATTCATTCTCATTTTGATCGTTTCTTGTACAAGATTCAATGCCAACACCAATATCACCTTGATCTTCAATTTTTTCATCAACTATTTTGTTAGATAAAAGCACTATAGACCATTTCGTACTTGTCGGATCATTGACATAGAACACTTGTTTAGCTTGAGAGGCTAGAATGAAAGGCTCATCTTTGTACCCTACCCTATTGAGATCCACTTGCAAAAATCCTGACTTATCCATTCGTACGCCACTATTATTTTCAACCCACTTGCAACCAAATACATGAATCTGAAACTTCGCGTAATCAAACACCAAAATGCGCTCGATAACCCCAAAATATGACAAATTTGCAAATTTCGGATTTAAGTCATTCGCACTTGATATGTGCATAGCTTCAGCTACCAAGGTAACACCACTATTTTGCATAGTACTTTTATCATCCTGTTCTTTGGTATAAAATGTGTATCCATTAATTGCGTATGCGCTATAAGAAAGCACAATTACAGATGGACCATAGGCTAAACATCTCAACCTTTCTGTTACTGAAGCAGGATCTGAACGATACTTTGAATAAATATGATCTCTAAACCACGGTATGAAACTTCGATTGTGCTCTCGTACTATCCAGTTCTCATTTCTATTTGGATTTAAATCTCGGAGAACAACTTTGTGCATTTCAACAAACGGCTCAACCTCAATCTCATTGTGCAGAACATACAAGTGCACTTGATCCCGTTCGACCATTGATACTGTCACAACTTTATTTCCAATTAGCCTTTTTCCTTCTTTTTTTTCGACAATATGAGATTTGGGGAGTCCAATTGATTGAACATTTGACAGATATTCAGTACAAAACTCAACCGCTTCTTCAGCAACGTATCGCTCGGCAATACAACCCTCTGGTCGACTTCTGTTTTTCACGTACCCTTTTAATATTTTCATATAACGTTCAGCAGGGTACATCCATCTCATATAAGCTGGTCCGCACAGTTGTGTCTCTTTCACAAGATGAACGACTAGATGAACCATTATGTCAAAAAACGAGGGAGGAAAATACATTTCAAGATCACATAAAGTAACAACTATCTCATTTTGCAATGTTGGTAAGATCGCGGGATCGACCACCTTACTGCAAATAGACCTGAAGAAGAAACACAGCTTAGTTATTGCGCTTCTTACTTTTTCTGGCAGAATAGAACGTATACCTATTGGTAAAAAATGTTCCATTATAACATGGCAATCATGCGTCTTCAAACTCTTTAACTTGAGGTCTTTCATGGACACAAGTCTTCTAATATCTGAAGAGTAGCCTTCTGGAACTTTTACTTCACTGAGGAACTTACACAATGTTTTCTTCTCCTTTCTAGATAGAGTGTAAACAGCAGGTGGCAGATATGTTCGTCTTCCTTTCGTCACGGGCCCCAATTCAGTTCTCATCCCCATGTTTACCATGTCATTCCTTATGTTAACGCCATCCTTAGACTTTCCTTGTATATTGAGTAGCGTACCTATAACGCTGTCAAATACATTTTTTTCAATATGCATAACATCCAGGAAATGTCTTACGTACAACGACTTCCAATATGGAAGTTCAAAGAAAATTGACTTCTTCTTCCACCCACCCTTGACAATTGAATGTGCAAAAGGCTTGCCAAACTGAGTGCTCACATCTTTCACCTTTTCAAAAATTTGATCACCTGACAAAAAAGGCGGGGCTGTACGATGTTCGGCCTCTCCATTGAATGCTTTTCTCCACCCACGGTAGTGATGATTAGAATTTAAGAATCTACGATGGCCGAGAAAGACATTCTTCTGACAAAGCGCCAATCGTGTCGTATCGGTTTCATCTTCACAAACAGGACACGCCTTTTGACCCTTGTTGCTGTACCCGGATAGATTTCCGTATGCTGGAAAATCATTAATTGTTCCAAACAACATCGCCCTCAAGTTGAAACTTTCTTTCCTATACCCATCGTAAACCTCCACACCTCTCTCCCACAAAAACTTTAAATCTTCGATTAAGGGTGCCAAGTATACGTCTATGTCATTCCCTGGTTGTTTAGGCCCAGAAATTAGCATAGATAACATCATGTACTTACGCTTCATACATAGCCACGGAGGTAAGTTATAAATCATAAGAATCACAGGCCATGTGCTATGCGAGATACTTTGAATACCATGCGGGTTCATTCCATCAGTAGACAATGACAACCGAAGGTTTCTTGCTTCTTTTCCAAATTCAGGATATTCAGTATCAACTTTACTCCATTGTGGTGAGTCTGCCGGATGTCGCAACTTTCCATCAATAATTCTTTCATCTGCATGCCAAGTCAAGTGTCTTGAATCGGTCTCACTACGATACATGCGTCTAAATCTCGGAATTATAGGAAAATACCATAAGACTTTAGCAGGAGACAACTTTTTCTTATATCGAGGGGCACCACATTTAGGACACTCATTCAACGCTGCATACTCGTTTCGAAACAAAACGCAATCGTTTGGACATGCATGTATCTTATCATAGCTCATTCCAATAGAAGACAACATCTTTTTGGCTTCATACGTTCGATTGGGAAGAACATTATCCTCTGGTAGCATATCTTTCATAAGGGCTAATAACTCTGTGAAACTTTTATCCGACCATCCATTGTCCGCCTTTAAGTTGTACAACTTTAACACCGCAGACAATCTTGTGAATTTTGAACAACCAACATACAACGGTTTCTCTGCATCGCTTACCAACCTCTCAAACATTTTGGGACAATCCGCAAGATCTTCTTCAAGCGCTTCTGCAATCTCTTCGACTCGATCACAATCGTATGTGTCTGTGCAATCGTCGTTTGAAGCATACTTCCTATTACAACTCGACTCAGCATTCCCGGTACTTTTCTCACCATGCATTGTCCAACATGTATAACTTCTATCAATTCCAAACCGTAGTAAATGAGATCCCAACTGATTCCCGTCAACCTTACCCCCGGCATAACAGCAACCCAAGCAAGGACACGGCATTCGAAGCGGGTCTTTGGAGTGCGCAACCGCAAACTCAACAAATTCCCATACCCCTTTCTCGTACTCTTTCGACAATCGGTTTGAATTCATCCATGTCTTATCCATGTCTTAATTAAGCTAAACAAAAACGGTCAAACTTTCACTCTTCACAAGTAACCCCTATGGCGAATTCAATTCACAAAGTTAGTAAGTACCTCACTTAACGATAAACGAAATTAAAGAGTTACTGAGAGGATCGGAAATTAATTTTAATAAATAACTAATAAAATAAAATAAAATAAATATATAAAATTACTAAAAAAAAACCTTAATTTTAACTCCAAAATAATTTAATAGACTTCACAACTTTAATATATAAGATATATGATTCACTCTAACCTAACTTTCACTTCAAATTTAGTATTTATTTCACCTATTTGTCATCATAATCTAACAACATGTTTCACACTAACCTAACTTTCACTTCAAATTTATAGAGTATTTCTTTCACCTATTTGTCATCATCTTAATTATTTAAATTCTATTAAGAACATGATACATAAAGGCCGAACATATGCTAACACTTGAATCAAAAAATTATGTTGCTTAAGAATCAGGACTAAAGATAATTTATAAACATCGACATTCTTCAACCAATGAGACGAGTTTCACACAAAGAACAAAACTATTAAAACTCACACAAAGTTCAAAACAGACTTCATAAACACAATAATATAAACCTTAGATTAGAACAATAAGCTTATTTAAGGAACTTTAAATATATAAACCTTAGTCTACATTGTTTGTTATGGGTGGGAAATAACAGTTTCATTACTACAGCAAATACATTCCCTCCCCATTCTTGATGTTGTTTTGGAAGGCATGTCCATGACTTTCATAACTGGAATTCCTAAATTGCACAGATTCAAGGCCATCCTATTACTTCCACTACTAATAGGGGTTAAGTTCTCTTCATCTATTTCTTTCCTATTGAAAAAAGAATCATTTTTTCTACTCTTCATTATCACTTTTGTGATGCATAATCAATTAAATAATACATTATCACATTATAAAACAAACCAGAACATCAACTTAATAAAACAAACCAAAAACACATTATCACATTATCACAATATTATACTTCAAACTAAAACACCAACCTACAACAACACAAGATTACTTCAAGATTAATTTTTAAAAACAATGTTAAATCTTACTTAAGATTTAAGAGGAAGGAAGCAAGTTAGATGAAGAAGATGGACTTCTAAAAACCAGTTCGTGAAGGCCTCTGGAGGATTGAGATTACTTGAATGAGAGAGATTACTTAAGCAATTGAACGAGAGAAAGAAATTGTTCTCCTGGAATGCGAAAATATCAATTGGTTAGGGTAAACAAGAACAATGACATTAGTTTCTTTGACATTAGTTTGAAGAAACTGTTGAATGAAGAGTATAAAAATACACAAGTTTCCTTGACATCCATCACAAATGACTTACTTAGTGAAGCATCAAAAAAAAGTGATACCTTAAATCTTGAGCGCTTTAGCTTGTTTGTTGTTGAAAACAATTGAAATGGATAGTGAAGAACACTGTAAAGATCATTTTCATTACTAGAAATTAGTAAACATGATTGTGCACATTGAGGTGAATAGCATAGAACAAACACAACAGTAGTTAGTAATCACGATTCTATGTCAATAGATTAGCACAATATCAAGAATTAGTTCTTATGTCAAGAATTAGCAATTCAATTCTATGAGGAATTTCTACGTACACCTAATGTGCAAATGTTATGTCTACAAATCTATGTTAAAATCTACATCACAAATTCACATAAACATTATCACAAACACATAATATGCATGCAGAAATTACTCAAGTATTCAACAAAACTATGAAAATCAAGTAATGTTACCTAAGATAATTTGTAGAAAATTGGAAGTTGGATGTTGTTGATGATGATAACAGGGAACCACGTTTGGACTTGACAAAGAGCTTTGAAGTAGGAGCGACGGAGATGGCTGAGGAAGTGACGGCAAGTGACGGTGACGGCAAGTGACGGAGCTTTGAACAAATGGAAATAGAAGAAGAATGGCGGCAGCAGTGAAGTAACGGTCGCGGAGATGAGGCAGAAGACGGATGGGGTTGGAAGTTCGTAACAGTACTGAGGTCTGGACTTTGGAATGAAGGTTGATGTGAGAAGACGGATGGGGTTTGTATAATTTTGTTTTTAAAAATTTTAATTTTAAAAAGGCTATGAAAGCGCTTTTGAAAAGCGCCTTAGTAGATGTAGCTATACCAGCGCTTTTAAGGGTAAAGCGCTCTTGTACCCCACCCCCTACCAGAGCGCTTTTGAAAAGCGCTCTCATACCCCCTTACCAAAGCGCTCTCATACCCCCTTACCAAAGCGCTTTTCAAAAGCGCTCTCATACCCCCCCTTACCAAAGCGCTTTTCAAAAGCGCTCTCATACCCCCCCTTACCAGAGCGCTTTTTAAAAGCGCTTTCATACCCCCCCCACTATAAGAGCGCTTTTTTAGCGTGTTTTTTAATTTTGTCTTTAGCGAAGCCTATGCCAGCGCTTTTCCTAAAAGCGCTTTCGTAGGGGTGCTGCTAAAAGCCAAATTTGGTATAGTGATTTAAGATGATATTAGTCCATCTAAGTTGTCATTATTTAGGCGTGAGTGGTGTATTCATTGTTTTAAATTGTGGTTGTGATCGTGAATGCGGTTGTAGTTTGTTGGAGTATAAAATTAAAGATGAAGATAGAAGAAGAAAGAGAAAACGATTATGACAAACTTTTAAAGAGAGAAGGAAACTATATTGTGAAAAACTCTTGTAAATTTACATTATAAAAAACTAGTTACAAATTTGTTTAAATACACAAACAATAAAATGTAACGTTGGCACATCCTAAAATTAAACAATAAGGTTAAACTGCTACGTGGACAAACAACTACTAAACTCAGAAGTTTAGACACAACTTTTAGAACAACAACGCAACCTCACTGCTTCTGAGTCAGAACACCTTTTGAACCAAGAGCTTCTAAATATGAATTACTTCTAACATCATCCCTTAATTCATGTTCAGCTAACCAAAATCTACAATGCCAATTCCATCTCTCAAATGGACAAAGTGTTTAGTCGTGACAGCTTTTGTTAGTACATCTGCAAGTTGCTTCTGGATGCTACAGTGAACAACTTCTAACACTCCATTCTGGACTTGATTCTTCAGAAAATAAAACTTCTTGTCAATGTGTTTGCTTCTTCCATGCAGCACTGCGTTCTTGGAAAGACTTATAGTTGATTTATTGTCAATCATCAACTTCACATGTTTGCTCACCTTGATCTTCAGATCCTACAACAAATTCATCAGCCAAACAGCTTGACACGCAGTTAAAGCACCTGCAATGTATTCAGCTTCACAAGTTGACAACACAACCACATGCTGCTTCTTGGAACACCAAGAAATGGGACTTACTAGATACTTGAAAAAAATATTCATAAGTACTTCTTCTGTCAACTTTATCTCCACAGCAATCAGAGTCTGGATAACATATCAACTCTGCGTCATTTTTAACACCAGAAGAAAACAACACTCCATACCTTAGAGTCCCTTTAATCTACCTTAATATCCTGACAGCAGCTTGGTAATGTGACCACTTTGGTTTGTTTATAAACCTACTCACCATTCCAACTGCATAGCAAATGTGAGGTCTGGTGTTACACATATATCTCAATGAGTCAACCAACTGTTTGAAAGTTGTAGCATCTACAACATCACCCTCAACATCAGAAACTAGCTTGTGATTCGTCTCAACAGGTGTGATTGCAGTCTTGTAATTTGTTAACTCAAATATCTTCAGAAGTTCAAGTTCATACTTCAGCTGATGCAAAATTATATCCTTCTCAGAGTACATAATCTTGATCCCTAGAAAATATATAATATTTCTTATATCAGTCATCTCAAACTCATTCATCAACACCTTCTTGAACTTGACTATCTCATCAGAATAACTTTTTGTTAGCAATAATGTCATCAACATAGAGACACACCAGAATCATATTGCTTTCAGAAGTATATTGAACATAAACGTCATACTCCATCTCACATTTTCTGAATCTTTGAAGTTTGAAAAATGAATCAATTTTCATATTCCAAGCTCTATGAGCTTGTTTCATTCCATACAACACTTTATGTAATCTATAAACCACCCCTTCCTGATTATTTTCACAAATTCAGGAGGTTGTGACACGTATACCTCTTTTTTATGGAACATTCAGAAATGCAGATTTCACATCTAGATGCATAGAGGCCAATTTCTATTAGCAGTTGTAGAAATCACCAATCTAATTATTTCATGGCTAGCTACAAGCGCAAACACCTCAATCTAATCTAGTCCAAATTTATGTAAGAATCCTCTAGCTACTAACCTTGCTTTGTGTTTGTCAATTGATCCATTTGGCTTCAACTTTATCTTGAAAACCCATCTAACGTTGATGACTTTCTTCTCCTTGAAAGCTCAGTCAAATCCCAAGTCTTATTTCTTTATATAGCCTCAATTTCTTCTTTCATGGCCTTCAGCCACACTTTCTTCTTGAGAGCTTCTTAAACACTAATTGGTTCAGAGTCTACTAACATGGCACACATAACGACTTATCCCTCAGAGTCTACTTCAGTATCTTGCAACATGTCAAATTCTGCAAATCTTCTTGATATTTTTCTGATTATTTATGGCCTCTAGACTTGTTCAGAATCTTCTTTGGATTCTGGAACAATATCAGATGTTTCACTACCTCTAGAAGAAGTTGGACCACCTCAAAAAGCTCCTCCTTCAGAAGGTCCACCTTTAGCAGCATGACCACCAAAGTCTTGACCACCAGATTTTGGATCATCGTGATAATCTGGATCAGAAATAAATTCACTTTTAGAATCATAATCTTTTTCTGATTCTGACTCGTCTTTAGAGTCTCCTTCTGACTCTGACTTGTCTTCAGAATCTTCAGATTCTAAACTATCTTCAGAAGTTACCTCAGGTGTTGACACTACACCAGAATTGGATTGAGACTTGCTCTAATCCCATGTTTCTGACTCCTTCACAATGACGTCTCTGTTGAATTTAACTTTATTAGTGATTGGAATATAAAGCTTGTACGCACCTGTATTGTGGTACCCAATCAACAAGATTACTTTTCTTCTATCATCCAGCTTCTTTCTCTTAGCATCTAGAAGATGTTTGTAACAAATTGAACCAAATACCCTGAAATGACTTACACTTTGCTTATCTTCAATCCACTTCTCTAAAGGAATAGTTTCCTTCAGCTTCTTTGTTGGACACCTATTGAGCACATACGCTGAAGTGGAAACAGCTTCTTCCCACAAGGTGTGAGGAATATTCTTCTCTTTCAGCATGCTTCTTATCATATCAAGCAAAGTTTTATTTATTCTTTTAGCAAGACCATTATAATGAGGAGTGTATGGATCAGTAACCTCATGCTTGATTTCATTCTCCTCACAGAACTTCTGGAACTCTGTAGAGTTATAATCACCTCCACCGTCAGTTCTGATAACTTTCAGCTTCTGACCACTCTATTTCACAGCCTTCACCTTGAACTTCTAGAACTCAGTAAACACCTCATGCTTAAACTTGATGAGTGCTACCCATGTTATGCTTGTGAACCCATCCACAAACGACACAAAATACTTGTTTCCTCCCAGTGAAGGTACTGGAAATAATCCACATACATCGGAGTGCACTACTCTCAGAACATGATTTACTCTTAGGGGTTATTTCTGATGCAAATGGAAATTTGAGTTGCTTTCCTTTCATGCATATCTCACATGACTTCTCAGGCTTCACAATATTTGGAATTCCATGTACTAGCTTCTTAAAACTCATATGCCCTAAGTTTCCGAAGTTTATATGATCCAATCTCTCGTGCCACATCTCACTGTCACCTTTAGTGCCTTCAACACTAAGGCATTTAGTTTTAGTTGTCTCCATATTTACCTTGAATGTTTTGTTGCTTCCCTGCTCGTATTGCATAATCAACTTCTGATTGCAGTCATACAACTTCAAGATATTGTTCTTCATGTCCCACACCATCTATGTATAACTCCTTATTAAAGATGAAACCTTATTAAATAACATCATACAAATCAAACCTTGGTTCCAAGCTCAGCAATACCAGAATTACAAAATCGGCATCCAGTACCTCTTATGACATTTCAAGACATACCATTGGATTCAAGCATCGTAGTGATATTTTATTGGACCGTCATAAATATTCTAGTTCAAGGCCCACCTATTTTAAATTAATCCAGTCATGTTTATAGCAGTCACATGATCCACGTGAGAGATCTTAAATGAGAGGCAGCAAGGTGAGCACGTGCTTTGCACGCGAGCGAAATGAAGACATTACGAGACTTCATCAAAACATTCATAGTTCGCACCCTTTTAACAAGTTTTTTCTTAATCAACCACCATTTAACAATGATGATGACATGTGGTTCATAATCCTTTGGAAGTGATTAGGAAGCCAAAATGGAGTTGCTGACCACTATGGATGAAATGCGTCGCTAGAATGAAATTATGCAATCACTCGTCCAGACAATCCATCATTTGTTGATAAAAAGTAGTGAATAAATTAAAGAGTAAAATCATTAAAATTAACAATTGATTATCTTAAACAATTACACAAACTTATTTGTGTAACAAATCAGACCCGTTTTGTCACCCCTACCTACAATCAGTATCTCTTACGACATTTCAAGACATGACATTGGATTTAAGCACCATTGTGATATATTATTGGACCATTATAAATATTATATCTCAAGGTCTACCTATTTTAAATGACTTCGTCGTAGTGTATAGCAATCATGTGAAACACGTGAGAGATCTTAAATGAGAGGCAACGAGGTGAGCACGCGCTCTCCATACAGGCGAGATGAACATGTTAAGAGGCTTCCTTAAAAAGAGACCATATGCCACAATTCCTGATAAAGCAAGGTCAGGGTGACTGAATCCAAGGAAAAATCTTGAAGACATGACACATTTCACTAGATTTAAGAGGCTATATATACCTTCCTTTGGGTTAGGTTTGATCATCACGAATACAAGTCACAAATAAAACACATCTTCCTTAATATATCGTTGACAAGGTCACTACTATTACACTCATAAAAAAATACAGTTGGCACTCATCGTAGGGTTCAACAAATCATTCATGGATCGCTTCCTTTCAAAATAAAATTCTTAATAAACCACCATTTAAAAATGATGACGACACACGTTTCACAATGGTCTAGAAGTGATCTAGAAGCCCAAACAGAAATGTAGACCTCTATAGATGAAGTGTGTCTCCAGAATGAAACCTTGCAAGCAGTCGTTCAGACAATCTAACAAAAACTACAATAAGACGACAAATACTAGAAAAGGGTAGACGATGAAGATCCTCGACCCCTCTCAGTTGGAATATAGAGAATCTTGGTCCTAGAAATTTCAAATGCCCTACTAGTAACATTTGATTTTAAAAGTATGTTATCGCCATTAATAAACAAATGACAATCATAGGCACATCATACTCACTAAAATGCAAACTTCTATTTGGAACCTCCAAGAACACAACCTTTCATTTGTATATGTATATTTCTTAATTATTTGTGGTCATTTACCAAGACCTATCCAAAAAATTAATCCATCATCTTGGAAAGTAAACATTGCAAGGTGTCCCACACGAGTCTCTTTATATGATACAATGGCACTACGAGTCATTGCATGAATACTTAGCATGTTTCGAAAAAACCAATATCAAGGTGGTAAATCATAACCAAAAGATATGTTTCTATGAGCCTTCTATAATGGGTTAAAGATCAAATACTTCAATGATTCACTCACCCATAAACATGTTGATTCAATGGAGGAAATGATGGATAAGGTATATTTTATGTCAAGGGTGTGGAGAATAATGTCGAGATAAGGGACATAGATGCAAAAGAAATAAGTTACAATAAATCAAACTCCTTATGTTTGCGTACAAGAACAATTATCCCATACCGACTAGGTATTAAAGAAGCCTTAAACCACTACCCAAACGGTATGTGGTAAACTACATGCCAGTGAATACAATACCCATATTCAATTCAACTATATACACGCTTTTGGCCCAAAACTAATTCGACATACTACTTATACAGACATTTCGACAGAATATGAATTACACTATCTAACACACCCCTTAATTCATGTTCTCAAGACTTCTCATCTCGATGCTTGTCTTTAACTCGTTGAATCTGACTTTCTTCAGAAGTTTGGTGAATATGTGAGCTACTTGTACTTCTTTCTTGCAATGATTTATCTTCAGCTTCCCTTTATTGACTTGATCCCTCAGAAAATGATACCTCCTTTCTATGTTCTTACTTAGACCATGACACACTGGGTGATTTGACATATCAATAGTTGACTTATTATCGACAAACAACTTCATCTTCTTAGGTTCCATTATCTTGAGTTCTTCAAGTAACATTTCGATCTATGCTGCTTGGCATGCATCATATGATGCAGCCACATATTCTGTTTCGCATGATTACAAAGCCACAATGCCTTGCTTCCTCGAGCTCCAAGAGATTGGAGCACCTTCGATCATGAAAATGTAGCGTGCAATGCTTTTCTTTTTGTCTTGATCTCCACTGAAATCTGAGTCAGTGTATCCATGAACTTCAATATATGTGTTGTTCTTTGACTTCTTTGGCAACAACACACCATGACCAATTTTTCCCTTTATGTATCTCAACACCCTCTTTACTGCAATGAGATGACACTCTTGGGATTTCTCCATAAATCGACTCAACAATCCAACACTTTGGCATATATTTGGTCTAGTATTACAAATATAATTCAAGGATCCAATGATTTGTTTGTATAGGGTCGAACTTACAAACTCATCATTCGTTTCCTTTTTCAACTTTGCTTCAATTTCTAATGGAGTGACAGCTGCATCACAATTACTCATATTGAACCTCTTCAGTATATCTTGGGCATATTTCATTTGATGTAAGAATACTCCTTCTTCAGTATTTTTGAATTTCATCCATAGGAAATATGAAAGATTCCCTAAGTCGGACATCTCAAATTCCTGCATTAGTTTCGACTTGACTTTCATTATCTCACATTCGTCAGCTATTGTAATTAGTAAATCATCTACATAGAGGCATAAAATGATTCGACTATTATTGTTGACATTATTTACATGCACTCCATGTTCAGAAACACACTTTGTGAAGTCTGCTTCAATTAGGAAGCTATCTATTCTCTTATTCCAAGATTTAGAGGCTTGTTTCAAACCATAGAGAGACCCTTCCTTAATTTATACACCTTCAACTTCTGCCCTTTGATGTCGAATCCTGGTGGTTGAGTAACATAGACCTCTTCTTCCAATGGTCTATTCAGAAATGCTGATTTTACATCCAACTGATGCATCTTCCATCCTCTATATATTGTTGTTGAAATAACAATTCTGATTGTTTCTAGTCTTGCAACAGGTGCATATACTTCGTCAAAGTCGATACCAGGTTTTTGTAAGAAGCCTCTCACCACCAATCTTGCTTTATACTTGGCAATCTCACCATTTGGCCTTCGTTTCACCTTGTAGATCAACTTTACATCGATTGGCTTCTTATGAGTTCTTCAACAAGCTCTCAAGTCTTGTTCTTAATAGCTCTGAGTTCTTCTTTCATGGCTTCACACTAATTCGAAATACTCATGGATTCATTCAAATCAATTGGTTCCTCCTCAGCCATCATAATGGTTTCTTTGATTAAATCACCATCTGCATCAACTGCTTGATTTGAAAATATTTCATATCCAAGGTTGATTCATCTTCTTTCATCTGAATCATCTCGTATTGCTTCCTCAATGTCTGCAACTTCACCTTCTTCAATTTCTCATCTCCGCCATACAAGTTATTTAACTTGTCCCACGCTCCTTTTGTCGTTTCTTCTTCAATTATCTTCTCAAATACATCAGAATCCACACACTGGTGAATCAAGAATGATGCTTTACGATCTTTCTTCCTTTGATCTTTGTGCGTAGCTTTCTAACATCTGTCACATTTACTTCCAATTCTGATAATCCATCGTTCAAGATTTCAACAAAGTATTGAAATTTGAAGATAACCTTCATTTGTGCAACCCACTGTTGATAGTTTTCACCTTTGAAAACCGATAGATCCGCTGGAAATTGCGTTTCCGTTGTCGTTCCATTTGCCATTAGATTCTCTCTGAATCGCAACCAAACTCTGTTATACCAATTTGTTGGAACAAAGGGTTTTCAAGGAAGATGATTGATAAAGGAAGAAGAAGAAGAAGAAGAAGAAGAGAGAAATCGTTAAGAAAGTTGCTATTGATCTCAAATTGTAAAACTGAATTGTGATTGTATTATCAAATTACAAACTAGCAAGCCCTTTATATAGGCGTACAATGCCCAAGCCCAGTCGACTATATACACGCTTTTGGCCCAAAACTAATTCGACATACTACTTATACAGACATTTCAACAGAATATGAATTACACTATCTAACAATATTAATATTAATAAAGATTCAAGATCGAATTTCTTGATATCGACTAGAGAGTCAAACGTTGTAAATTTTGGGTACAAGCTCATCAATATTTAAGGGTTTAATGAATATGTACTGATAGTATAAAATAATTTTACAATAAAAAAAGATTAAATATGTCAAGAGTCCCTATAAATATACGATCCTACAATTTTAATCCCTCTAAAAAATTTCTTTGAATAATGGTCCACATTTAAAATTTTGTGTCCATATTTTTTTATCCTCCTACGATTTAACTACGAATTAACAATGATTTTTTACTTAACGACTAAAATAGTAGTTAAATTGTAGCTAAATTACAGAAGAATTAAAAAATGATGACAAAATATTTTAAGAAAATCATTATTCAAAAAAAAATTAGAGAAACCAAAATTTCATAATCATATGTTTATAGAGACAGAAAACGTATTTAACTTTATACTTTCTTCTTGAACTATTCGCCTAATATTTTGATACTTTTATACGGAACATTTAACATTTTCTTCTGATAACTGCAAATGTTTCATGTTTTAAATAAATATGTAAATAATTACATAAATAATTGCATTTTAGAGAAAATTACACAAATAATTATATTTCCAAAAAAATGTGAATTAAAATAAAGGTGCCACTTGAATTGACGTCTCTTATATATTTTTTAAAATTTTTTCAGTTACCTGCAGATTTTCTTATAGATTTAACATTATATGTGGATTTACCTGCAGATTTTCCTACGGGAATTTAGTCCGCAGAAAAAGTCAAATCTACAGAAAAACCCGCATGTAAATAGAAAAAATTGAAAAAAAATTGAGGAGATGGTTAGACGGCATCTCACTTAACGTTTCCTTTAAAAAAATTAATGCATACGTCATCTGAGATGACTATTACATTATAACGTTTTCTGAAACATAATGATTTATATAAATTTTTTCGAAACATAATTATTTATATATATTTTTTCAAAATATAATTATTGCTACAAAAATTCAATAACTGCGCTCTGAATATATCTATAATAAATTTTTAAATCGCATATACTTAAACAATTTAAATATTTATAATAATTAATTAAATTTGTTTAGATTGTAATAACTACGGTTTAAAAGCATTTTACCTATAGAGTGTATAACAAACAAATTCAGACGACCACCCACTTAAGATAAAACAAAATATTCATTAGTTAATAAACATTTACTATTATTAATGTGTTAAATAATTGATTTAACGAATATTCTTGATAGGTGATAGACTCACGTACTTACTAGTAGAATGGTTATACAAGGCCAACTAGCCAAGTGATACGCAACGAGTCAATGGGTGGGCAATTCGGGGCACTTTGATCTCAATTGTGATTGGTCTTTAATTTGGTTTTAACTTATGCCTTACATAAACTATCAGAAGTTGCTCATTGCATCATTATTTTAAGAGTGTGACTCGAAAGATGAATCAAAAATATTGAAAAATTGAAATGTTGGAATAATATATTAAGTGTGAATAAGTGGAAAAATAGTGTTATATTAAATAGAAATATGAAGATTTAAGTATATATAAAAGGGAGAATCCACTCACCTATCACCTTAATGTGGTGCCTAGTCCTACACTATATATCAATGCTTTTACTATTTTCCCCTAACACGAAAGATGAATCAAAAGTGTTTCGAATTCGGTTGAGAAATTCTATTTTTAAAGTTGTGCTAAAAATTGATTATAAACAAATGTACTACACGGAAAAAAGTGGATAGAATGTTTGGTTAGAATAGAACAACACATCGACGAAAGTGGTTGTTGTCCATTGTTTTCTATGTTTCTATTGTTGACAAAATCAAAGCCAAATTAGGTAATTGGAAAGCTTCTCTTTTAAGCTTTATTGGTAGAGTTCAACTTATCAAATTATAATTCAACTTATGTTTGTGCACTGTTTTGTTGTTTACTCTTGCCTGGCTTCTTTAACTAGAGAGCTTGACAGATTCTTCAAGAATTTTATTTGGTCTGGTGTGAAGAAGTGAAAAACACAAGAAGGGGGTTGAATTGTAAAACTTGAAATCAAATACAGACAACACGTTATTTTTATCCTGGTTCGTTTGATCTCAAACTACTCCAGTCCACCCGTCAAGGTGATTTCGCCTCTCTCCAACGAGGTCTTAATCCACTATATTCAACTGGATATTACAACTGCTTTAACAACTGCTAAAGCCTTCTTGAGTCTAAACCACAGACCGGTTTCTCAAGGAAATTCTTTCTTACAGATAAATGAATACTATGTGTGTTGAATGTTTTCTACAAAAACTTTATATCACAACTGTGATAATACACAAAATTAAGCTTATGTGAAACTAGGATGCTATAACTATAGAGTAAGCAATTTGAGAGATTTAGCAAGCTGTATGAGTGAGGATGAAGATGATTTGCTTTAGGCGTGTAAAGAGTTGTAGAGCATTAGCCAATTCATTTCTCAGTGACTTGTTTATATAGCCTTGGAAAAGATACGTTGTAGTCAATTATTCCATTTCAATGCCCATTACGTTCTTTCCATATTGAGAAGATCTTTGTCTTGGAATAAAGTCGTTGGTAATAAAGTGTCTTGAATGCACAGTACCGTTGTCAATTCAGCGTGTTATTGGCTTTGGCTTATTCTGACGCTTCTAGGTGCTGATGGTATTGTTTTGGTCTTGATCAGAGTTTAGAGTATGTTAAGCGTAGATCTGTTCATCAAGCTTCAGCGTAAGCACATGCTTTGATCTTCTGATGCTGGCCTATGATATTTCATCTTCTGATGCTGATGTTGACATTCTTATGCTGATATCCATCAGAGTTTCTGTAAATGCACAATATAATTTTTAGGTATCATATATGTCTCATATGAATTATACAATTTATTTAATCTTGCATTTTGTTATCATCAAAACTTTAACTTAGGGTAGTAGATTCAAACTTTGTTCTAACAATCTCCCCCTTTTTGATGATGACAAAAACCGGATTTTTTCAATTGAAATTTAAAGAAAGAAAAAAATATTAGAGATAACCAATTAATAAATTGTATCAGAGATAAACAGAAAGGTATCAAAGATAAGAAGATAGGGAATAAAAAGGTATCAGAGTTATGATCAGAAAAACTCCCCCTGAGTTTATTACTTCCCTTTAATTCCATGAGTCCTTTAGCATCAGATCTTTATTGAACTTTCTTTGAGCATCAGATCTTTCCTTTACCAGAGCAGAGCTTCAGTGTATTAGAGTTCATCAGATTTTTGTACCTGTAAGCTTGTGCAGAACAAAGAAACATTCAAGTATATCAGAGTGTTAGAATGTTTGAGACTTTTGTCTCAGTAATCCGTTATTGAAAAATATCATTCTTTCTCCCCCCTTTTGTCAGCAATCAAAAAGTGCAAATAATTGAGGTTAAAAACGATCAGTGCAGAAAAACGATTGTATTCAGTTCAGAGCACAGAAAATATTACAGATAACATGTAAAGAAAACAATGAAAACATCAAGAAACAAAATCTAAGGAGGGGGTGGAAAGCGTGTGAACAGAGCTTCTAGCATGTTCTTAATCTGATAAGTGGTTTCCTTCTGTTGATGCACCATGGTGGCTACTGAGTCAATCTTACTATCCTGAACATCCATCCTTTCCTTCATTCGTTGATCATTCTCATCCATTCTCTCCTGCAGTCGAAGATCATTTTGCTTCAGCTCTTCAAGAGTCTGCCTGTCCAATGCAGCTTGAGAGGTGTCAGACTCAGGATGCTTCTGAGAGCTTTCTGCAATAACTTCTTCTTGACTTAAAACTTCCGCCGGAATCGTCTGTTCTTCTGCTGGTTGAACTGTTGAAGCTGGACGCTTTTCAGACCAAGGCTCACTCTCCAGATGAAGAACTTCATCCTTCAGCAGCTGACTCAAAACTGGACCTTCAATTTCTTTCAGCAGATTGCTGAAGTTCTGTTGAGCCTGTCCATAGCTTTGGTCCTGCAGCTTAAAGGTTTCAGCGCATACCCATCTTCTGAAGAGTGTCCAGAGATGGTCTGAAACAACGGGATCAATCACTTCCAGACTGGCCTGTTTTAGAGAAGAAATCCACTTCTGTATATCTGTTTCAAAATTCAAGATGCTAGAGCCAACATCTGGTTGTTTGGGTTTGGGAATGGCAGTTTTATTGATAATGGCAGCAAGGCGTTCAAGGACTGTTAGATCAATGAAGGTCTTGATGTGGTCTTCTGGATTTTGCTTGGGTGAGGGAGTAGGAGAATCAGGAATGATTATTGGACTGGATGGGGTATTAGGTGGAGTAATTTCTGGTGAGGATGGTAGTTGAGGGATATTAACAGTGGTACCACCAGGAAATTGTATGGCTAAGGATTGTGGTTCAGAGGATTCAGATGATTGAGGTTCAGGGGATTGATCCTCAGAGTGTTGAGACTCAGGCTGTGGAGATGATTCGTGTTGAGGTGAAGGTGGATTAAGTTCTGGTTGTGGAGATTGAGGTTGTGGAATTTCTGGTTCTGGTGAGTGTGGATCTTCTGGTATTGGTGAGAGTGTAGTTTCTGGTTGTGGTGAGTGGGGAGTTTCTGGTTGAGGATTTGGATTTTCTGTATGGGGAGCGGAAGAGTGTTGATCTATTTCAGAAAGAACTTCTTCACGTTCTGGTTCTGTTGAGGTTGTAGGTTTTGGATTATGAGGTTTGGCGCGGGATCTTCTGAGGGTTAATGACTCAGAAGGGTCAAACTCAGGTTCAATATCATCAATGGTTGGAATGGGAGTTGGAATTTCAAATGAAGCTGGGGTTGGAATAAATGTTGGAACAACAGATGAATTTAAAACATTAACAGAAGATAGATTACCTCTCTTCTTTGGGGTCTGCTGAGACGATCCTTCTGATACAACCTTTCTCTTCTTAGTCTTCTTCAGAGTAACCTCTGGTGTTTACTGGTGCAGATCTTTAATGTTCAGATTAGGATCTGTGCCATCAGCTTTACACGCATCCAAGTATCTGAGAACAATGACTGGTTTAGAGTCAATCTTAGAGAATATAGGAAAGTTGTCCAGAGGGACTCTTCTGCTGGTGATTTCAGCATGAGGAGTGACGCTGGGCTCCTTCCTTATGTTCTCTATCAGCTTCATCTTCTTCAGTTTCTTGGCATTCAGCTGCTTGCCAACAGAAGTTTCTAGAGAGCTTATTTCCTGTGCCTCTGTCAAGTGTTCAATCAGCCTATTCTCCGTTAGAATATCTGATATCAATCTCCCGAAGGGTATCCAATCCCTTTTAGTCCTTTCTTCTTCTCTCGTTTCCTTGACGCTTGTCTTCAGATGATTGAACATAAGATGAGCTAGGTTGATCTTGGACTTCTTTGCAATAAAATAAATCAGAAGTTGCTGATCTATGTTTATATAGTCAGGAGAGCTTGTAGGCTTCCTGTGGTTGAAGCAGCCCAAAATAATCTTTGCCCAAATTCTGTGCTGATCTTTCAAATCTCTTATTTTGCTGGAGGGAACCCCATGTGTGAAAATCTCTCTTGCCACTAGGGCAGAGTTTGCACATCTATCTTCCATGTCAATACAGCGAATACCACCACCATTGTATCCAATCAGCCTTGCAATGTGATCTTCAGTAATCACAATCTTCTTTCCCATGATATACGAAGTAACCTGATGAGTTGAGGAAGACGCATGTATCCAGAATTCTTTAACCAAAATGGGGAACGTTGGACCCACCAACCTATCAAAGTACCTTTCCCAACCTTGTGCCTTAATTTCTTCAGACAAATCAAATCCATTTTCCTTCAAGCTGTTGAAATCTACTATCAATTCTGACAGAACTTCCAAGTTCTTGACCGGAGTGAGGAGCGTTCTGAAAGGAATCTGATACTGTTCAAAAGAAGCATCTTGCTGGGAACCTGCAGATGGAGTGCTAGAGGATGCCATGTTCACACAAGGGTTTTAGAAAAAGCTTGAAAATGGTTTCTTTGGAAAAAAATGAACACACAGTAAGAACACAGAAATATTTTGAAGATTGTAAGTGACGGTAAAAAGTGAATGAATGATGTTAAGGCGTTTAAATAGGTTTCAAAAATGTTTTGAAAACATAAACGTTTTAAGAGAGAGAATTAAATTATGATTACTCGCATTTAATGTTGGCTGATTTTAGGGGATTTAGAAGGATATTTGGAACGGTTACCCATGACATGTGTCTCAATGCATCCAATCAGCGCTTTGCCTTCTCAGAAGCGTGCACGCGTGTTCTGCCTCAGGAATTAGCTGATGACTGGATGACACTTGTTTGATTTAGTGAACAGCACATCTATCCTTGAAATGAAATGCTCAGATCTTTATGGATAGACTCTGATACAATCTGCATGTCTAAATCTCTGAAAGGAGATTGATCAGAAGTTCACAGTAAAATAAAACAAATTCTGAAGGTTAATATATAAAATTAAAACATTTTCACTCTGGGCACAACTTCATGCTGAGATATTTCAGAATGAAGTTGAACCTATCTTCAGAAAGTGGTTTTGTGAAAATATCAGCCCATTGATGGTCTGTATCAATAAATTTTAAGTTTAAAATGCCTTTCTGAATATAGTCCCTAATGAAATGATGTTTTATTTCTATATGCTTAGCCCTAGAATACAAAATTGGATTTATGCTTAAGCAAATGGCAGAAGTGTTGTCACAGAGTATAGGAATGTTACTCTCAAATATCTGGAAGTCTTCAAGCTGACTTTTCATCCAGAGCATTTGTGTGCTGCATCCTGCTACTGCTATGTATTTAGCTTCTGCTGTTGATAGCGCAATTGTGGATTGCCTTTTGCTGGACCAAGAGATCAGATTTTCTCCCAGAAACTGGAAGCTTCCAGAAGTACTTTTACGCTCTACTCTGTCTCCAGCAAAGTCAGCATCACAGTAACTGTGATCGGTGGAAATAGAACTGACTATTTTAAAGCTGGTTCGCGAAATGTCGCGGTAAGCAAGAGTCGCCACCGTCTTTTATGTTCTCCAACAAGGAAAGGACAAAAGCACAGCAAAATTCCTTTTCGAGAATGTTTCTCGGTTCGGGAGGTAGATTTATAGAAAGGGAAGGTGTTAGCACCCTTTCTATCCATGGTTATCCATGGGCTATTAGGTACTTGCTCACTATGTTTTCAAAAATTGTTTGCTTTTCAAGTGTTTGTGGGTTTTGAAAAAGTTTGTTTTGAAAACTTCTAGGTAACTCTTGTATCAGTCCTCAAGAGTGTATGAAGTATTTGTTTGAAAACTTTTTGAAAGTGTAGGTGCGAAAAGTATTTTTGTTTGTTTTGAAAGAGCAAGTACCCAGGGGAAATCTACCTACTCTAAGGAATTAAGCTGTGTAAATATCCTTTAGACAGTACTATCCCACTATTGAGAAGTAGGTAGCACCGTTGTTTGGAGTTATTCGGGTCAATTCGATTATTAGGGACAGTGTGGTCACCGAAGCAATAGTAGGACACCTTAGAAGTAACCCTAATGTCCTAGATCCTTTTTTATCCGAGGCAACCGTTTCGAGGCAACTGGATCTTTAGACAGAAGGGCGACCTCTAAAACACCCTATACTTGACGACCACGTTCGAGGCAACCAGTGAGGCGTACCCTAGGAGTGGCATGTGCTTTGTGTGTTGTTTTCAGTTTACATTTATCTTTGATTCATGCATTTGTGAGCTACGGATTAATTTTATTTGGCATACAGTCTTGCAGGCATAATTAACAGTTAAGAGTGCGGAAAATTAAAGTGCGGAAAGGTAAATCTACGCTATTACAAGGCGCGGGTCTATACATCGCCAAAAACATAACCCGTTTTAAAATAATGTGCGGAAAGTAAATAAAGCGGTAAATCCTAATTATTACATCCTTGGAGACAATTACATAAATAATCAAAATAAGAATAATGCGCGAAAGAAATTCAATCGGGACGTCCTTAGGGTTTTGACCCTTTTTTTGAGAAAAATACGAGTTTTGGTCCTTTTTTACAATTTAATGAAATATTAAACCTAAAAAAAACTAATTAATTATTTATTTACAAGAAAAAGATTTTTGTGTTTTTTATGTAAAATAAAACAAAAGGAATTAAAATTAAAAGTTAGTAAAACCTAATTCTAAGTTTATTTTACTTATTAAGAAAAAGGTTAAAATTAAACCTAAATTAAACTAAGTTGATTAATTAGAATTTATCTACAAAAGTAAATTAATCAATAAAAATAGTAATAATTAATAAAAATACTCACATTTTTTATTCTCTGAATTTATTAAAAATATTAATTTGTTAGTTAATTAAATAATATTAATAATTATTAAAGAAAATAAAAGGAAAAGAAAAAATAAAAGTAGTAAAAACCAGGGGGGGTGTGATGGCTTAATGGAGGTTTTATTCTGGAAATTTAGGCCCAATATCAATTTAAGCCTGTTGACTTTCTTGATCAGATGCGTATGGTTGACTGAGGAACATGGTGCTCATCACTTTCTGGCCTTTGGATTGATGATTGGGAACACCTGGCGCGCTGATCATTGAAGGCACATGGTGGAGTATTGTTGTGAAGCTGCATAGGAATTTGTTAGAAAAAACAATATTGAGATTTGGGTGGACCTGGGAATCGAACCCAGGTCCCAGTAGTTACCACGCACGTCATCAACCACCAAGCCACTTTGTTGTCTTTGTTAATATAATATGCAATAAATATAATGTAAGAAAAGAAACAAGTCACATGCTGAAACAAAAAGAGGCGCGCGTATTTGAATGGTCCAGTGAGGTATTGCCAGCTCACCGTCTTCTTCATGAAACCTGCAGAAAAACATGTCAAATAGCGGGGGTTTTAAACCCCCTCAAAATACAAATGCCAAAAATAACGATTAGGCCTGTGCATTATATAAATAGGGTGCGAGGTGTCCAATGAATTCGTCTCATCCTGACGAATTTAACCATAGCCATGAGAAGCTCTGATTTTGCTTATGCTGTAAAGCCCTAAATTGAGAACTCTGAAACCCTAGATTTCATTAATGGTGTTTTGCGTTTCAGGGCACCATAATCAAATTAATCCATCCCATTAGCTTCAGAATGATGTTAGCAATGCAAAGCAATGATTATATCATGTTAAGGATGCATAAAACTTGAATTTCGATTATGGAAAAGAATGAGCAAACCGTGTTTCTGTTTGGCCGTGTTCTTGAGCTTTAGAGCTTGTTTCTGATTGCAAAATGTTCCTGGCAATATCAGCAATGCGTTTGAATCACTTTTAGGCTTTGAATCGTGCTTGAATAATGAATTCAGTTTTTAAATTTTCCTTCAATTTTTGAATTTTGTTTATAGCTCTGTAGTAGCTTTTTCACGTGTGTCCAATTAGGTTTAGACTGTGTGTATATATGAGAAGGGAATTAGGTCATTAGCTGGGCCTTGATCCATGCATATGAGAGAATTAGTCTTAGGTCTTTTATCATTAACAAACTTTCCCTTTTTTAAGCAAAACCAAGACTTGGTGTACAACATAACCCTAGCATGAGTTTGTGAGCTGGCACATGATGTATGGAAGCTATTCAAATCCAAATGACACTATTCCATTGATTTTTAGATTTTATTTGAATTATTATGGATTTAAAATGAATTAAATCAATAAAAATTAAGTAAAATAGAAAAATAAATGTTTGATCTTGAAATTAATCATGGGACACGTGTGTGGCATGACAAGGCTGAATCAAATGGAAGAAAGTGGGCCCTTTTGTCAAAAATTGAAGTTTCAAGGATAGTTGACTTTTGCCATTTCACAAAAATTTCCCAACTTCTCCAATGCATATCTTGCTCAATTTTGATCATATGAACATGTTCTTGGACATTTTGGAAAGGTATTGAAGTCCTCTAACCAATGCCTTTGGTCCCATATCATTTTGATTTACCAATCTCAAGTTATGGTCTTTGACTTAAAATGCCTTTTTGTTGACTTTTGAAAATGACCTATAATGTTGAAATTGATAACTTTTTGTGAGAGCATTTCTTGGACTTGGAATGTGAAGATGAGTTGTAGGAAATGTCATACCCTTCAAAATTAGCATTGGATGGGATTTTTCTGATGAACCATGAGAAAGTTATGCCTTGGTCAAGTTACAGTTGACTTTTCAGCTGTCCAAAAATGGAAACTTTTGCATCTTGATTATTTTTGAGCCATTCTTGTGGAATCATGATCAAGACTTGATCAAATGATGATTGTGGCTTCAAAATAAGATGTTGACCGAAAATTTTGACTTTTGACTGCCAAATGACCATTTTACCCCTACAGTTGATTGTGAAGCAATTAGGGCTTTTGACTGTGCAACTTGATGCTGTGATCCTTGAGACTTGACATGTAGATGCTTGGCAATGTGTATAGGCATATGAGGCTTGATTGAGCCATTGAAAACCTCAACTTCCTTGCAAGAAACAAAACCCTAATTTTGACTGGCTTAGGAGGATGTTTGACTGTGCAACCCCTTGAGAAGTTTTGAGCCATTTGAGGATTGATCTTGACAAATATTGAAGAATATGGGAGGGCAAATTTTGGGGTACAACAGTTGCCCCTGTTCAATCTTCTTAAACCTGAGGATGTAGATTGGCTTGCATGCCTTTCGTGATCCGAAGGTGGAAGATGATTGAACACTAGAGTGCCCAGAAATTTGCACTCACATAGTAGAGTATCAGCAATGTGATGGCGGGAATGGGCTTACATATGCCATTTGGAGAGATGATGGATAGGAGGATGGGCTTATAGATGCCATCTGGAGATGTGATCGAACCTTGTCGGGAATGGGCTTATAGATGCCATATGGAGGTGTCGATCGCGTAAGAGATTCCTTAGCGAGAACTTGCGTACATGAGAAAGAAAGATAAATTCCTGGCCTGTTACAGGTGTTGATCTTCAATCAGTCGCTCACAGACGTGCCCTGGCTAGGTACAGGTATCGAATCTGGAACTTCAAAAGGTTGCTTACAGACGTGCCCTGGCTGGATACAAGAATCGAATCTGGAAACAATCGCTCGCAGACGTGCCCTGGATAGATACAGGAATCGAATCTGGAATTAGTCGTCTACAGACATGCCCTGGCTGGATACAGGAATCGAATCTTCAAACTCTTCAGATATGCCCTGGCTAGATACAGGAATCAAATCTGGAATTAGTCGTCTACAGATATGCCCTGGCTGGATACAGGAATTGAATCTTCAAACTCTTCAGATATGCCCTAGCTAGATACAGGAATCGAATCTGGAATTAGTCGTCTACAGATATGCCCTGGCTGGATACAGGTATCGAATCTCTAAACTCTTCATGCAGATATGCCCTGGCTGGATACAGGTATCGAATCTACAATCAATCACTCACAGATATGCCCTGGCTAGATACAGGTATCGAATCTGGAATTAGTCGTCTACAGATATGCCCTGGCTGGATACATGTATCGAATCTCTAAACTCTTCATGCAGATATGCCCTGGCTGGATACAAGTATCGAATCCACAATCAATCGCTCACAGATATGCCCTGGCTAGATACAGGTATCGAATCTGGGACTGGTCGTCTACAGATATGCCCTGGCTGGATACAGGTATCGAATCTCTAAACTCTTCATGCATATATGCCCTGGCTAGATACAGGTATCGAATCCACAATTAATCGCTCACAGATATGCCCTGGCTGGATACAGGTATCGAATCTGGAATTAGTCGTCTACAGATATGCCCTGGCTGGATACATGTATCGAATCTCTAAACTCTTCATGCAGATATGCCCTGGCTGGATACAGGTATCGAATCTACAATCAATCACTCACAGATATGCCCTGGCTAGATACAGGCATCGAATCTGGAATTAGTCGTCTACAGATATGCCCTGGCTAGATACAGGTATCGAATCTCTAAACTCTTCATGCAGATATGCCCTGGCTGGATACAGGTATCGAATCTACAATCAATCACTCACAGATATGCCCTGGCTAGATACAAGTATCGAATTTGGAATTAGTCGTCTACAGATATGCCCTGACTGGATATAGGTATCGAATCTCTAAACTCTTCATGCAGATATGCCCTGGCTGGATACAGGTATCGAATCCACAATCAATCACTCACAGATATGCCCTGGCTAGATACAGGTATCGAATCTGGAACTGCGAAAGTTGATGGTAATCGTCTTTTGATTGACTTTTTCCTGAAAAGGCAAAACATTAGTTGTATGCAAGGTCATGGTCTATGAAATGCATGATGTCATGATGTTCTCAAAAATAAATGAGATCGTGTAATATGATGCGTATATGCATGTATCAGGATGTATGAAAATGTGATGTTTGTGTATGTATTTTTTGTCTAGGAAAATAAATCCTTGACGAATGCCAGGAGTTAAATCCTGGGCTGATGTTGAAGAGAGTTCTTCGCTTCCGCTGGGGATGATGATTGCAGGAATAAACCGGTAGGAGAAGATGACTCCGTTGGGGAGATTACTTTGCGGGGAATTACTCTGTGGGAAGAGATACTTTGCTGAGAATTACTCTGGGAAGAGATACTTTGCTGAGATGTTGATGATAATTCCGCTGGGGATACCGTTGATAAGCTTTGTTGGAGGATTTGATGAACTCCGCTGGGGACAGGAAGAACTTCGCCGAGGACGATCTTTCCGCTGTAATTAGCTGAGGATAACCCAGTTATAGGCTCTGGTGGGGTATAACCTCTCAACATGGTCGGGGAGAGATATTTGTACTCTGCAGGTGATAAGCTTCCAGAATCTACTGGGGATAAGCTTCCAGAATCTACTGGGGAGATGATTCAACTCTCCAGGGGAAACTTTTGAACTGCATTGGGAAGTGGCTCCACTGGGGTGTCTGGTATTCCGCCGGGGAACAATCTTAGATTAAGACTGCCGAGGATGCTTGTATAGGAATATCTGTATACTCCGCTGGGGAATATTGAGATCTTCTGGGGATACCCAACTTCCTTAGGGCTGATAGTAGACTAACTCTGCTTGGGGAGAGTATCGCTGACTTGCTGGAGATACTGTACCTTTTCAGGGCTGATGGGAGACCCACTCTGCTTGGAGAGAATATTACTGATTCTGGTCTTACTCTGCGGGGAGTGAAGGTATTCTGGTTACGTTCTTCAGCCGAACCTACCTTGGTACCTTGGTGGACAGAGCAACTAGATCTCTTAGACCACTCATTAGTGCCCCTGTTTCTGATGTCACCTGTAATTAGTCCTTTGTTTCGTATGCAAATATTTATGAGTTAGCAATTAGTGTCGAATGCATATATCAAAAATGAACATTGGACGTTCTTCGCAAAAGAAAACAGATAAGGGAAAAAACAAATGGCAATTTGTCTGGAAAAATGGATTTGTATTGATTTTTGAATTTGCCTGTAAATAGGCGTTTATGTACAAGAGGCTGACGTCCTAGTAAGAGAACGCCGCCGATCAACATAGAGTTTATACAATTTTGTGAAAAGGAAAACAAAACAGCTATGTGAAAGGAATAATCCCACTGGGTTCCAACTCTACTATCGCCTTTATGTCTTCAAGCGTCTCATCACTTTGCTGCTCAGTTGAAGATGAAGTTGATTGATCAATACCGTCTGACCCTGATAGTTGATGCCGGATTCTGGATGCAAGGTGATCCAATGAGACATAGTATTACGCTTTAATCCCTAACTTTTTCCTGGACCGCCCTTTCGGGTTTTCGGTCCACCGGGATACCCATTTTTTCCCAGGCCGCCTTTTCAGGTTTTCGACTTGCCGGGTGTACAGATTTTTTTTCTTCATTTCATCCCTTATTTTTGCCCGAACCCTTTTGGTTCTCCGGGAAGCCCTTACTTTTGCCTAGGTGTGTCAACCTAGCGGGTCTTTGTTCATGCGTAGTATCTTTTTACTATGTCTGCATTGGCGGGGTGAGGAAGATCGTCACCATCCATGGTGGTTAGAATCATAGCTCCTCCTGAGAAGATATGTTTAACCACAAATGGACCTTCGTACGTGGGAGTCCATTTTCCCCTGGGATCACTTTGAGGAAGAATGATGCGCTTGATTACCAGGTCTCCGACTTGATACTCTTGTGGTCTGACTTTCTTGTTAAACGCCCTGATCATCCGTTTTTGGTACGTCTGACCGTGACAAATAGTAGTGAGTCTCTTTTCGTCAATTAGGTTTAATTGATCAAGCCGGTTCTGGATCCAGTCATCTTCGCTCAAACCTGCATCCTTCATTATCCGGAGAGAGGGTATCTGGACTTCAATAGGCAAGACTGCCTCCATGCCATAGACCAAGGAAAAGGGAGTTGCCCCTGTTGACGTCCGTGCTGAGGTACGGTACCCATGAAGAGCAAACGGTAACATCTCGTGCCAATCCTTGTAGGTCATTGTCATCTTCTGCACAATCTTCTTGATATTCTTATTCACCGCTTCTACAGCCCCATTCATCTTCGGCCGGTAAGGAGAAGAGTTGTGGTGTTGTATCTTGAATTGCTCGCAGAGCTCAGTGACCATCTTGTTGTTAAGATTGGTACCGTTATCTGTAATGATCCTTTCCGGGACACCGTATCGACAGATCAGGTTATGCCGAATGAACCGTGCCACGACGTTCTTGGTTACGGTAGCGTAGGAAGCTGCTTCAACCCACTTTGTGAAGTAATCAATTGCTACCAAGATGAAGCGATGTCCGTTGGATGCCGTAGGTCTGATTTCACCGATCATATCAATGCCCCACATTGCAAAAGGCCAAGGTGCTGTCAAGACGTTCAGGGGAACTGGAGGGACGTGCACCTTATCTGCATAGATCTGGCATTTGTGACATGTCCGAGAATGTTGGTAACAGTCAGCTTCCATTGTGGACCAGTAATATCCTGTCCGAAGAATTTTCTTTGCCATGGTATGCCCACTGGAATGTGTTTCGAAGGTACCCTCATGTAGCTCTGCCATGATCCTTTCTGCTTTAGTCTTATCCACACAACGCAGTAAGGTTGAATCATGGTTTCGCTTGTAAAGAATGCCATTGCTGAGGAAGAACTTTGCTGCGAACCTTCTCAGAAACTTCTTGTCATTAACAGATGCACCCTCGGGGTATTCTTGAGCTTCCAAGTACCTCTTCACTTCATGATACCATGGTTTTTCTGTTACCTCTTCCGTCTCAAGATCACAACAATATGCAGGTTCATCCAGTTTCCAGATAATGATCCGAGGAGCCTCGTTGTCCCATTTGACTTTGAACATAGAAGACATCGTAGCCAGCGCGTCCGCCAACTGATTCTCCTCTCCAGGGAAGTGTTCAAAAGTTATTTCTTCGAAATGGGGGATCAATGTCAACACATACTCCTTGTAAGGAATAAGATTTGGGTGTTTCGTATCCCATTCGCCTTTAATCTGATTGATCACGAGAGCGGAATCTTCGAAGACACTCAGAAACTTGATCCTTAGGTCAATTGCAGCTTGAAGACCTATAATGCATGCCTCATACTCCGCCATGTTGTTGGTGCAGTTGAAACATAGTCGGGCGGTAAGTGGAGTATGAGAGCCATTAGGAGATGTGATCACAGCGCCGATACCATTACCCAAGGCGTTTGAGGCTCCATCAAAGTGCATAGACCATCGGGATCCTTCCTCAGGTCCTTCATTCGGTCCAGGTACTTCACAATCAGTTACTACCATGATATTCTCGTCTGGAAATTCAAAGTTCATCGACTGGTAATTGTCCACTTCCTGGTGTGCCAAATGGTCTGCCAATACACTTCCCTTGATGGCCTTCTGAGTCGTGTACTGGATGTCATATTCTGTCAAGATCATCTGCCATCTTGCTATTCTTCCGGACAGAGTAGGCTTTTCGAATATGTACTTGATAGGATCCATTTTTGAAATCAACAAAGTAGTGTGAGTCAACATATACTGTCTCAGCCGGCGAGCAGCCCATACCAAAGCGCAGCAAGTTTTCTCGAGCAGTGAGTATCATGTCTCACAGTCGGTAAACTTTTTGCTAAGGTAATAAATAGCGTGCTCTTTTCGGCCAGACTCGTCATGCTGCCCCAGCACACACCCCATTGAGCTGTCAAATATAAGATTAGGGGTCTCCCTTCAACAGGTGGCATAAGAATGGGTGGCTCTTGGAGATACTCTTTGATTCTCTCGAAAGCGGCTTGACATTCATCGTTCCAACGTACTACCTGATCTTTCTTCAGCAGCTTGAAGAGTGGTTCACAAGTAGCAGTTAGGTGCAAGATGAATCGGGCAATGTAGTTCAGCCGTCCTAGGAAGCCTCTGACTTCTTTTTCAGTATTGGGAACTGGCATCTCCTGTATGGCTTTCACTTTGGCAGGGTCCACTTGAATACCTTTGTCGCTTACGACGAAGCCTAACAACTTTCCAGATCTCACTCTGAAAGTGCAATTGTTCGGGTTCAACCTCAGCCTGTACAACTTCAGACGTTCAAACAGCTTCTGTAGATGGTCAAGGTGTTCCTCCTCAGTTTGGGACCTTGCAATCATGTCATCGACATATACTTCAATCTCATGGTGGATCATGTCATGAAATAAAGCAACCATGGCACGTTGGTAGGTTGCCCTAGCATTTTTCAACCCAAATGGCATGACCTTGTAACAAAAGGTGCCCCACTGAGTAACAAAGGTGGTATTCTCCATGTCTTCAGGAGCCATCTTGATTTGATTATAACCGGAGAAGCCGTCCATGAAGGAGAATACTTTGTGCTGAGCAGTATTGTCAACTAGAACATCAATGTGAGGCAGAGGGAAGTCATCCTTGGGGCTCGCCCTGTTCAAATCCCTGTAATCAACACACATTCGGACCTTACCATCTTTCTTTGGCACTGGAACCACATTGGCAACCCACTGAGGGTAAGAAGTCACTGCTAAAAACCCGACATCAAATTGTTTCATAACCTCAGCTTTGATTTTCTCGGACATCTCTGGACGCATACGGCGGACCTTTTGTTTTACCGGAGGGCATTCTTCCTTGGTAGGCAAGTGATGAACCACAATGTCGGTATCCAACCCAGGCATGTCTTCGTAAGACCAGGAAAAGATTTACACATAGTCATGCAACATTTGAATCAACCGTTGTTTCACACTAGACTCCAGATTGGCACCAATCTTGACATTCTTTCTATCTGTCTCAATACCCAGGTTTACCATTTCCACTGGCTCTTCATGTGGTTGAATGGCCCTCTCTTCCTGGAGTAACAATCTTGCAAGCTCGCCAGGCACTTCGCAATCATCTTCACCTTCATCTTCGGCTAGGTTAATCGGATTTTCAAAGTCATAACTAGCAGTAGCAGAGTTGTTACCAGTGGGATCCAGAGTGGATTGGAACCTGTATAGGTGAGTGTGTGTAAATATAGCTGTTTTGCAATATGTAAAGAAAGGGAGCGCAAGATTTGAAATGCGAAAAAACGTCCAATGCTTTTATTCATGATATATGGAAGTGACAAATAACAAGCCCTCACAAATGAAACCACGGTGCCCCGGGTAAGACACCGGGCCATAAAGTTTCAAATTATTATTCGTTACAAATCCAAAACAAAAGAGTTCATTACTAAGTGACAAAAGTAATAGGTGTAAAGTCTTTTGCAGTCCAGTTGCTTGGTCCACCGTTGGTCGTCGGGTAGATCCAGCTGTCGAATTCAGATTCCTCCACTTCGTCTTCATCCCCAATAGCATTTACTCCATGGTTAGGCATGGGAGCAGTCACCACATTAGGCTTCTCGGGCGCCTCGAACTGTACCTCTTTAGCATCAATAAGGTCTTGGACCTTATTCCTTAGAGCCCAACAATCATCAGTAGAGTGCCCCGGGCTATCAGAGTGATAATCACAGCGGGCGTTAGGGTTGTACTTCGGGGATGTGGTGTTCACAACCCTTGGAGCTTCCTTGACAGTTACCAGATTGGTTGACAGCAGTTGCGGCAATATATGAGACAGGGTCATGCTGAGCCGAGCGTACTGCCTTTTGGGTCTCTCACCCCTTGGTTGGTTGTATTGCTGAGGAGCAGCAGCAGGATTTGAAATTACCACCGCGTTGACAGTTTGGCGGCGTTCCGGTTTGTTTTGTCTCCTTGGACCATAAACAGCACTAGCTTCCTTCTTGAAGGGCTTCTTTTCAGAGCTCGAGGATGCACCTTTCTGTATCTTCCCCGACTTAATACCAACTTCTATCCTTTCTCCAGTTAAGATCAGGTCTGTGAACCCATCAGCGGAATTACCAATCAGGTGATTAAAGAATGGACCAGACAGGGTCCCCAAGAACATGTCCACGAGTTCACGGTCAGTCAATGGTGGCTGCACCCTGCCAGCCAGGTCTCTCCACTTCTGCGCGTACTCCTTAAAACCTTCACCCGTCCCAAGTGACATACCCTGGAGTTGGGTACGCGTGGGAGCGAGGTCGGAATTGTACTGATACTGCTTAAAAAATGCAGTAGCCAAGTCCTCCCAGTTTCGAATACTGGTTCCATCCAGCTGATAGAACCACTCGAGTTGAGCCCCTGAAAGGCTATCCTGGAAGAAATGGATCCATAGGTTCTTGTCTGCAGCGTAAGGTTGGATCTTCCTTACATATGATCTAAGATGCAGCTTAGGGCATGAAGCTCCGTCGTACTTCACAAAGGCAGGCGCCTTGAGCTTGTGTGGGATCACCACCCCAGAAGATAAGCCTAGGTCACCAAAGTCCAACCCGGGCACACGTTTAATCTCCATAGCATTTAATCGGTCCTCTAGCTGTTTGTACCTGTCCTCAGCAGGAGGGTACTGTTCATCATTAAAATCTGTCTCGTCGTCGAAGACCACGGGACTAGGAACCCTTCTCTCCTGGGGACTGCCTTCCCCAACAGATGGAGTAGCCTGATTAGTCTCATTTTGCAGTGTATTCCCAAACCTCCGACCATTGATGAACAAGACGGTCCTCCTCTTCTTCTTCTTCTTTTCCTTCAAGAGCAGAGTCTTCAACTCCTGTTGACCCTGGGCTAAGCTCATGACCAGCTCTTGAAACTGGGCGTTCTGGGCCTGGAGGGCCTTGATAGCTTGTTCAGTAGTAGGTTCAGAAGACATGATGAAGTGCTGAAATAAATAGCGACGAAGATTAAGCAACCTGTAGAAAAAGGGTACCTGTTATGCACATGATGCATGATATGCTATTTATGCAATGCATTCAAGGGTTCGAAAGTTCAAATTTGTTGTAGACAAAAAAGGAACACACATTATATTAAGAAATAATATGTTCAGTACATCAGGGCCTCATGGGCAAAACATTACAAAATAATTAATCCCAAAAGACACTGAGCATCCTCTTTGGAGCAATGTAAGTGTTGAGAGTCTTTTCCTCGTGAAGCAGGCGGGTTAGCTCCAAGACCTTCTTCTCACTGGCATGTAAACTGGCTTCAAGAGAGTTCCGTTCTTCCTTAAGCTGGATCCAGCTCTTCTGCATTTCTTCCCATGAGGTTAGCATATCAGGATGTTGAATGGTGTAGGGCACCTCTCCTTCCAAAACTGGCTCTTTGATCACGGGGAGAACATGAGGATATGGCATCACAAGCTTCTGGGAGCGGGCTCATACCCACTTGAGATAAGGCTCCAGGGGGATGGAGTTCTTGTGCCCCAGTGTCTTACTATCTACCCTGTTGGGCATCCTCCAAGCTCTGATGAACCTATGGCGAAGTCCTTGCGTATCGTTGTCGAAGTCAAAAACTATGTCAGGAATCAACATGTCATGAGGTCCATCCCTCCGAGCATATCCAAACTGTCTCAAGGCCAGACACAGGTTGTAAGTAATGCCTCCTCTGATTCCAAGTAAAGGAACATTAGGAAATTCTCCGCAGCGATCAATGATAGTGACATTCTCTCTGGACCGAGGACACCAATGTATATCAGCATGAGTAAGAGTTATTAACCGTTGTGACCATCTCAAACCCCGCTCGTTCTTCAAAACTGATTGTGGAAGGTGCGAAATAAACCACCTTGCCAGGAGAGGAGTGCAGCACATGAGAACACCTCTTTTTCTCATGGTTCGAGTGTAACATGAGTGGAGGATGTCCCCAAGCAGCGTAGGTATAGGATTCCTGGACATGAAGATCTTGACAACATTGATATCTATAAGCTGATATGGATTCGGGAACAACACCAACCCATAGACAAGGAGTGCCACAACTTCTTCAAAAGCTTGTAGGTCAAGGGAGTTCCAACATTCTTGGGCCTTCTCAAACAGGAATTTTGCCAAGAATCCTTTGATACCACTTCTGACTTCCCAATGCCCCTTGATATCAGATGGTTGCAGACATAATGCTTTATCTACCTCTTCAAGTTTGGGTTCCCTTTCCGTACCGTTGTAGGGTAGTTGACTAAGAATAGGAACCTTCAGCAGCTGAGAAAATTCTTCCAAAGTAGGCACCAATTGATAATCCGGGAAAGTAAAACAGTGGTGCAAAGGGTCAAAGAACTGGAACAACACTTTTATCATATCCTCTTCAATGTTGGTGTTGACCAAGCTGATGAGTCTACCATGCCTTTCACTGAAAGAAGAGTTCTCGGGAATCCTAGATGTAAGCTCCTTGAGCTGAGGAGGGACCCTTACAAGGTTGACCTGAATTGTCTTTCTGCAGATAGTTTCCATGTCCTACAAAATAAGAACAAAGATGAAGATTCGAACCCTTGAAGTGGTTAGTAAATGCATATGATGCTTTATGATGTTATGATGTTATGATAAAAGCACACCACAAGTATTCACAAAAGGCAAACATGATAAGGCACACAAGTCACACCAGATAGCCCTTAGAGTTTAGGCCAGCATGAGGTCTAGGTACTACCCTTTTGAAGTTGGTGGGTTCAAAACCTGTCCTATCGAAAGTAACCGGGTTCTAAGGAGCTCAATATCATTGGGTTGTTTTCTATGTTCATTGTTTTGATTTAGCCACTGAACTGGCGATCAAAATATTCTAAGAAAACAACCCTCAATGAGTGTAGTATCGAGTATCAACCAACTTCAGACTGCACCAAAGTCAGTCATCTCACTACCCCTAAAGAGGCCAGGATGGTTCAATTAAGGTTCCTAAGGTCAGTTGATGTTTCACGACACCACGCGATGGCCCCGTACTCTCCTTGACTTGACTCAAGGGTTACCGGTACTCACCAAAGTGCCACATCAACGTAGCAACTGCTTCAACCATGTCGGTATACCCCGCACAGTTCCCTCACAGTTTATTGCTACCTAAAAAGGGTGCCCCAGATCCGGGTTAGGATCTATGAAACTCCGATGCAAAGCCCACAAATATAAAAGCAAACAAAGCAAGCAATTGAAAACAAAGAGTGGTCTAATCCTAAGGTACACCTCACTTAATAAATCTCCCCAGCAGAGTCTCCAGTTCTGTGATCGGTGGAAATAGAACTGACTGTTTTAAAGCTGGTTCACGAAATGTCGCGGTAAACAAGAGTCACCACCGTCTTTTATGTTCTCCAACAAGGAAAGGACAAAAGCACAGCAAAATTCCTTTTCGAGAATGTTTCTCGGTTCGGGAGGTAGATTTATAGAAAGGGAAGGTGTTAGCACCCTTTCTATCCATGGTTATCCATGGGCTCTTAGGTACTTGCTTACTATGTTTTCAAAAATTGTTTGCTTTTCAAGTGTTTGTGGGTTTTGAAAAAGTTTGTTTTGAAAACTTCTAGGTAACTCTTGTATCAGTCCTCAAGAGTGTATGAAGTATTTGTTTGAAAACTTTTTGAAAGTGTAGGTGCGAAAAGTATTTTTGTTTGTTTTGAAAGAGCAAGTACCCAGGGGAAATCTACCTACTCTAAGGAATTAAGCTGTGTAAATATCCTTTAGACAGTACTATCCCACTATTGAGAAGTAGGTAGCACCGTTGTTTGGAGTTATTCGGGTCAATTCGATTATTAGGGACAGTGTGGTCACCGAAGCAATAGTAGGACACCTTAGAAGTAACCCTAATGTCCTAGATCCTTTTTTATCCGAGGCAACCGTTTCGAGGCAACTGGATCTTTAGACAGAAGGGCGACCTCTAAAACACCCTATACTTGACGACCACGTTCGAGGCAACCAGTGAGGCGTACCCTAGGAGTGGCATGTGCTTTGTGTGTTGTTTTCAGTTTACATTTATCTTTGATTCATGCATTTGTGAGCTACGGATTAATTTTATTTGGCATACAGTCTTGCAGGCATAATTAACAGTTAAGAGTGCGGAAAATTAAAGTGCGGAAAGGTAAATCTACGCTATTACAAGGCGCGGGTCTATACATCGCCAAAAACATAACCCTTTTTGAAATAAAGTGCGGAAAGTAAATAAAGCGGTAAATCCTAATTATTACATCCTTGGAAACAATTACATAAATAATCGAAATAAGAATAATGCGCGAAGAAATTCAATCGGGAGGTCCTTAGGGTTTTGACCCTTTTTTTTGAGAAAAATACGAGTTTTGGTCCTTTTTTACAATTTAATGAAATATTAAACCTAAAAAAAACTAATTAATTATTTATTTACAAGAAAAATATTTTTGTGTTTTTTATGTAAAATAAAACAAAAGGAATTAAAATTAAAAGTTAGTAAAACCTAATTCTAAGTTTATTTTACTTATTAAGAAAAAGGTTAAAATTAAACCTAAATTAAACTAAGTTGATTAATTAGAATTTATCTACAAAAGTAAATTAATCAATAAAAATAGTAATAATTAATAAAAATACTCACATTTTTTATTCTCTGAATTTATTAAAAATATTAATTTGTTAGTTAATTAAATAATATTAATAATTATTAAAGAAAATAAAAGGAAAAGAAAAAATAAAAGTAGTAAAAACCAGGGGGGGGGGGTGTGATGGCTTAATGGAGGTTTTATTCTGGAAATTTAGGCCCAATATCAATTTAAGCCTGTTGACTTTCTTGATCAGATGCGTATGGTTGACTGAGGAACATGGTGCTCATCACTTTCTGGCCTTTGGATTGATGATTGGGAACACCTGGCGCGCTGATCATTGAAGGCACATGGTGGAGTATTGTTGTGAAGCTGCATAGGAATTTGTTAGAAAAAACAATATTGAGATTTGGGTGGACCTGGGAATCGAACCCAGGTCTCAGTAGTTACCACGCACGTCATCAACCACCAAGCCACTTTGTTGTCTTTGTTAATATAATATGCAATAAATATAATGTAAGAAAAGAAACAAGTCACATGCTGAAACAAAAAGAGGCGCGCGTATTTGAATGGTCCAGTGAGGTATTGCCAGCTCACCGTCTTCTTCATGAAACCTGCAGAAAAACATGTCAAATAGCGGGGGTTTTAAACCCCCTCAAAATACAAATGCTAAAAATAACGATTAGGCCTGTGCATTATATAAATAGGGCGCGAGGTGTCCAATGAATTCGTCTCATCCTAACGAATTTAACCATAGCCATGAGAAGCTCTGATTTTGCTTATGCTGTAAAGCCCTAAATTGAGAACTCTGAAACCCTAGATTTCATTAATGGTGTTTTGCGTTTCAGGGCACCATAGTCAAATTAATCCATCCCATTAGCTTCAGAATGATGTTAGCAATGCAAAGCAATGATTATATCATGTTAAGGATGCATAAAACTTGAATTTCGATTATGGAAAAGAATGAGCAAACCGTGTTTCTGTTTGGCCGTGTTCTTGAGCTTTAGAGCTTGTTTCTGATTGCAAAATGTTCCTGGCAATATCAACAATGCGTTTGAATCACTTTTAGGCTTTGAATCGTGCTTGAATAATGAATTCAGTTTTTAAATTTTCCTTCAATTTTTGAATTTTGTTTATAGCTCTGTAGCAGCTTTTCCACGTGTGTCCAATTAGGTTTAGACTGTGTGTATATATGAGAAGGGAATTAGGTCATTAGCTGGGCCTTGATCCATGCATATGAGAGAATTAGTCTTAGGTCTTTTATCATTAACAAACTTTCCCTTTTTTAAGCAAAACCAAGACTTGGTGTACAACATAACCCTAGCATGAGTTTGTGAGCTGGCACATGATGTATGGAAGCTATTCAAATCCAAATGACACTATTCCATTGATTTTTAGATTTTATTTGAATTATTATGGATTTAAAATGAATTAAATCAATAAAAATTAAGTAAAATAGAAAAATAAATGTTTGATCTTGAAATTAATCATGGGACACGTGTGTGGCATGACAAGGCTGAATCAAATGGAAGAAAGTGGGCCCTTTTGTCAAAAATTGAAGTTTCAAGGATAGTTGACTTTTGCCATTTCACAAAAATTTCCCAACTTCTCCAATGCATATCTTGCTCAATTTTGATCATATGAACATGTTCTTGGACATTTTGGAAAGGTATTGAAGTCCTCTAACCAATGCCTTTGGTCCCATGTCATTTTGATTTACCAATCTAAAGTTATGGTCTTTGACTTAAAATGCCTTTTTGTTGACTTTTGAAAATGACCTATAATGTTGAAATTGATAACTTTTTGTGAGAGCATTTCTTGGACTTGGAATGTGAAGATGAGTTGTAGGAAATGTCATACCCTTCAAAATTAGCATTGTATGGGATTTTTCTGATGAACCATGAGAAAGTTATGCCTTGGTCAAGTTACAGTTGACTTTTCAGCTGTCCAAAAATGGAAACTTATGCATCTTGATGATTTTTGAGCCATTCTTGTGGAATCATGATCAAGACTTGATCAAATGATGATTGTGGCTTCAAAATAAGATGTTGACCGAAAATTTTGACTTTTGACTGCCAAATGACCATTTTACCCCTACAGTTGATTGTGAAGCAATTAGGGCTTTTGACTGTGCAACTTGATGATGTGAGCCTTGAGACTTGACATGTAGATGCTTGGCAATGTGTATAGGCATATGAGGCTTGATTGAGCCATTGAAAACCTCAACTTCCTTGCAAGAAACAAAACCCTAATTTTGACTGGCTTAGGAGGATGTTTGACTGTGCAACCCCTTGAGAAGTTTTGAGCCATTTGAGGATTGATCTTGACAAATCTTGAAGAATATGGGAGGGAAAATTTTGGGGTACAACAGTAACCTACTAAGCTGTAATCACTAGATTTTCTATAAAATAAACCCAGATTAGTAGTACCTTTCAGATACTTGAAAATTCGCTTAACAGCTGTTAAGTGAGATTCTCTAGGATCTGATTGGAATCTTGCACAAATGCATACACTGAATAAAATATCAGGCCTTGAGGCCGTCAGATAAAGAAGAGAACCAATCATACCTTTGTAGACCTTCTGTTCTACCTTTTTGCTTACCTCTTCTCTTTCCAGAATGCACGTGGGATGCATTGGAATCTTTGATGACTTACATTCTGAGAGATCAAATTTCTTCAGAAGTTCTATGACATATTTGCTCTGATGAATGTAAGTTCCCTCTGGAGTTTGATTGATCTGAATTCCCAGAAAGAATTTCAGTTCCCCCATGAGGCTCATCTCAAATTCTGCTTGCATACACTTAGCAAATTTTCTTCCAAGAGAAGGATTAGTAGATCCAAATATAATATCGTCAACATAAATCTGACACACTAAGATGTCATTCTTAACTGTCTTACAGAATAAGGTTGTGTCCACTTTCCCTCTGGTGAATTCCTTCTCTAACAGAAACTTACTTAGTCTTTCATACCAAGCTCTGGGAGCTTGTTTCAGACCATACAGTGACTTCTTTAGTTTGAAAACATACTCTGGATTTTTTGTACTTTTAAAACCAGGGGGTTGGTGCACATAAACCTCTTCTTCTATATAGCCATTTAAGAATGCACTCTTGACATCCATCTGATATAGAGTGATGCCTTTATTAACAAAAGAAATTAAAAGTCTGATAGATTCTAATCTGGCGATTGGAGCAAAGGTTTCTGTATAGTCTATCCCCTCTTGCTGACTATAACCTTGTGCTACCAGTCGTGCTTTGTTTCTGATGACTTCACCTTGTTCGTTCAGTTTGTTTCTGAACACCCATTTTGTTCCAATGACGTTGAATCCTTTTGGTCTGGGAACTAGATCCCACACGTCATTTCTGGTGAATTGATTCAGCTCTTCTTGCATTGCTAGAATCCAGTCGTTTTCCAGAAGTGCTTCATCAATTGAAGAAGGTTCAATCAGAGAAACAGGTCCCATGAGGGATTCTTCAGAGTTTCTGAAGCTGGCTCTTGTTCTGATTGGATCTTCCTTTCTTCCTAAGATTGTTTCTTCTGGGTGATCCATGCTGCTTCTGGGTAGTCTTTTCAGAGGTTGATCAACAAATGTTGCTGGATTGCTTGCAGTGCCTCTTTCTGATGTTGAAGGAGTGTCTTTGTTGAGAGCTTCTGATGACTTGTCTTCAGAACCTGTGAATTCAACTTCCATACCTGCAAAAACTTCATTCTGCTTTGACTTTTCAGAGTCAAGCTTATCATCAAAACAAACACTGATTGATTCTTCCATAATCTGTGTTTCTGTATTGTATACTCTGTACCCTCTTGAGCGTTCAGAGTATCCTAACATAATACACTTCTGTGCTTTAGAACAATCTTGTTCAAATAATTTTTTGTATTTAACATAAAACAAGTACATCCAAATGGATGAAAATATGAAATGTTGGGCTTTCTGTTCTTTCACAATTCATATGGAGTCTTTTCTAGAATAGGTCTTATGGAGATTCTATTTTGAATGTAGCATGCTGTGTTTATTGCCTCTTCTCAGAAGATCTTAGCAACGTTTGTCTCATTGATCATGGTTCTGGCCATTTCTTGCAATGTTCTGTTCTTTCATTCTACAACTCCATTTTGCTGGGGAGTTCTAGGACAAGAGAAATCATGCAGAATGCCTCTGTCATTAAAGAATGACTCAAAATCTTTGTTTTCAAATTCTCCACCATGATCACTTCTGACTTTAACAATTCTAAGATCCTTTTCATTCTGAACTTGGTTACAGAAGGTGACAAACACAGAGTGTGACTCGTCCTTGTGTCTTAAGAACTTTACCCATGTCCATCTGCTATAGTCATCTACGATTACTAACCCGTACTTCTTGCCACTGACTGAAGCAGTTTTAACTGGTCCAAATAAGTCAATGTGCAGAAGTTCTAATGGCTTAGAGGTGGAAACAACGTTTTTAGATTTGAAAGCAGGTTTTGCAAACTTGCCTTTCTGACATGCTTCACACAGAGCATCTGAATTGAACTTCAGATTAGGAAGTCCTCTGACCAGATTGAGTTTGTTAATCTGAGATATTCTTCTCATACTAACATGCCCCAATCTTCTGTGCCAGATCCATTGCTCGTTGTTAATAGACAGAAGACACTTTACATTCTGACTTTTCAGTTCAGAAAGTTTGATTTTATAAATGTTGTTTTTCCTCTTTCCATTAAATAGGATAGTCCCATCTTTCTGACTAACAGCTTTACATGATTTTTGATTAAAGATTATATCATAACCGTTATTAGTTAATTGACTTATGGATAACAGATTATGCATTAATCCATCTACTAATAGAACATTATTTATAGAGGGAAGATTTCCATTACCTACTGTTCCAGAGCCAATGATCTTTCCCCTCTGATTGCCTCCAAAGCCTACGTGGCCTCCAGGCTTAAGTTCCAGGCTTTGGAACATATGCCTTTTTCCCGTCATGTGTCGTGAGCAGCCAGAGTCCAGGTACCATGACTAGTGTTTCTGATTTGCTGCTAAAGACATTTGCAACATGTATTATTTTATCCTTAGGTACCCATATTTTCTTGGGTCCTGATTTGTTAGCTTTACCAAAACTCTGGTTGAATTTTGGTTTCACAGAATAATTACTACTAGTATATTTAATGTCATGTGTGTTACCATACACAAAATGTGAATTCAGAGGAGTGCATTTAATAATTAGATCCATGGAATTCTTTGGTGTAGGTACCTTACCTTGGTATCCTATTCCCTTTCTGCGGTTTCTGCTAACTCCATAGATCATTGAAGCCATTTTTCTTCTATCTATGCTTTTAGCAAGGAACTTCTGAAAGCTGTGATCATACTCCTTGATGATCTCATCAGCGCTGCTGGGAGTTTCAGAAATTGTTTCCTTCTGATAGTTTTGTAAAAGATTTTCTAATTTTGAAATTTTATTTTTCAACTCAGAATTTTCCAATTTGAGACTCTTAGTTTTATCAGAGTCAGAATCAAGATTCCTTTTCAGGTTTCTGAATTTAACCCTGATCTGCTGATATGTTTCCAGAATTTCGTTAAGGCTTTCAGCAAGTTCAGCCTTAGTAAAATTAATTGCAAAGTCAGGGAATACCTCTTCGGTGTCTGATTCAGAGTCTGATTCAGAAGCTTCACTGTCTTCTGATATGTTAGCCATGAGAGCTATGTTTTCTCTCTCATCATCTGATTCTGAGTCAGCTTCAGACGAGTCAGAGTCATCCCATGTAGCCATAAGACTCTTCTTCTTTTCCCTTCCAAACTTCTTTTTGGGCTTTTCCCTCTGAAGCTTTGGACAATCACTCTTGTAGTGTCCTTGCTCGTTGCATTCATAGCAGATGATGTCCTTGGTGTTTGGCTTTCTGCTTCCTGACGAGCTTTCAGATCTTCTGTATCCAAAGGAGGAGTCTGACCTTCTGTATTTGGAGGAGGACTCATTCTGATCGGATCTTCTGGTATTCTTGAACTTTCTTTGCCTCTGCTTCCATAGTTGGTTCACTCTTCTGGAGAGGAGGGAAAGTTCGTCTTCTTCTGATGAGGACCCATCAGAGGTTTCTTCAACAACCTTCAAAACTTTGGAGTCAGATTTTCTGTTAGATTTTAAAGCTAAGGGCTTACCTTGCTTCTGAGGTTCATCAGCTTCTAGCTCTATCTCGTGACTTCTGAGGGAGCTGATAAGTTCCTCCAGAGAGATTTTGTTGAGATCTTTAGCTAGCTTCAGCGCTGTAACCATTGGCCTCCACTGTTTTGGCAAGCTTCTGATGATCTTCTTGACATGATCAGCAGTAGAATACCCTTTGTCCAGAACTTTGAGACCAGCCACCAGAATTTGAAATCTTGAGAACATCGTTTCAATTGATTCACTTTCTTCCATTTTGAATGCCTCATACTTCTGAATGAGCGCAAGAGCTTTAGTTTCTTTGACCTGAATGTTGCCTTCATGCGTCATTCTGAGAGAGTCAAACATACTCTTTTCAGTGTCTCTGTTAGATATCTTTTCATATTCAGCGTAAGAGATGGCGCTGAGAAGAATAGTTCTGGCCTTGTGGTGATTTTTGAAGTCACGCTTTTGTTGATCAGACATTGCCTTCTTGTCAATCTTCTGACCACTTGCATTCACTGGGTGCGTGTATCCATCTGTCACCATGTCCCATAGATCAGCATCATGTGCCAGAAAGAAGCTTTCAATTCTGTCTTTCCAGTAATCAAAATTCTCTCCATCAAAGACTGGAGGTTTGCCGCTGAATCTATCTCTATCTTCATTGTTGTCATTGCTGGTGTGTTGATATGTTCCTGCCATTGTGTTTTTCTGACGCTGGATCTTGTACTGACACGGTTAAGTGTTTTAGCTCAGAACCAGGCGCTCTGATGCCAATTGAAGAAGTGAAAAACACAAGAAGGGGGGTTGAATTGTAAAACTTGAAATCAAATGCAGACAACACGTTATTTTTATCCTGGTTCGTTTGATCTCAAACTACTCCAGTCCACCCGTCAAGGTGATTTCGCCTCTCTCCAACGAGGTCTTAATCCACTATATTCAACTGAATATTACAACTGCTTTAACAACTGCTAAAGCCTTCTTGAGTCTAAACCACAAACCGGTTTCTCAAGGAAATTCTTTCTTACAGAAAATGAATACTATGTGTGTTGAATGTTTTCTACAAAAACTTTATATCACAACTGTGATAATACACAAAATTAAGCTTATGTGAATCTAGGATGCTATAACTATAGAGTAAGCAATTTGAGAGATTTAGCAAGCTGTATGAGTGAGGATGAAGATGATTTGCTTTAGGCGTGTAAACAGTTGTAGAGCATTAGCCAATTCATTTCTCACTGACTTGTTTATATAGCCTTGGAAAAGATACGTTGTAGTCAATTATTCCATTTCAATGCCCATTACGTTCTTTCCATATTGAGAAGATCTTTGTCTTGGAATAAAGCCGTTGGTAATAAAGTGTCTTGAATGCACAGTACCGTTGTCAATTCAGCGTGTTATTGGCTTTGGCTTATTTTGACGCTTCTAGGTGCTGATGGTATTGTTTTGGTCTTGATCAGAGTTTAGAGTATGTTAAGCGTAGATCTGTTCATCAAGCTTCAGCGTAAGCACATGCTTTGATCTTCTGATGCTGGCCTATGATATTTCATCTTCTGATGCTGATGTTGACATTCTTATGCTGATATCCATCAGAGTTTCTGTAAATGCACAATATAATTTTTAGGTAGCATATATGTCTCATATGAATTATACAATTTATTTAATCTTGCATTTTGTTATCATCAAAACTTTAACTTAGGGTAGTAGATTCAAACTTTGTTCTAACATGGTGATGCTGAGAAAATAAAAATGGTTATCATTTCATGGAAGGATGTCTGCAAGCCTTATGTTGAAAGAGGCCTTGGGATGAGATCTCTTATAGTTCTTAATGATGCTTCTAACCTGAAATTATGTTAAGAAGTCTTAAACTCCAATGAAGATCGAGCCCTTTCTCTCAAATGCAAAGTCTTGAAGAACAATTCTCCAGTTTCCTGCCACATATCTTCCTTAGTTTGGAGTAGCATAAAGAGTAATTATCATAACATTATCTCCAACTCTAACTTCTTGATTGGAAATGATCTCAAGATTAAATTACAGATTGACTCTTGGTGTGAGACTTCGCTAATTTCAAACATTCATAATATGAAAGATATCAACATTAATTCCATGGTGTTAGATGTTATTCTTAACGACAAATGGAATTTCCCTGATATTGTGCTAAATTTGGTTCCAAATTTGCCTTTGCTTGTGAGTCAAATCACTCTTCCTTTAGAACCTATTGATGACTCTCTTGTTTGGCTTCTTTCCAACTCGGGCCTTGTGACTCTAAAGGATATTGTAGTCTTGAAGTCTATCTCTCATCCAATGTTGCATTTGCCTAAGCACTTGAGAAATGCTAACACCATGCCTGCTAAAGCATTTTTAGTTTAGAGATTATGTCACAATAAGAACCCTACTAATCATTTCCTGAGCCAAAGAGGTTGCAACCTTCCTTCAATGTGTAACAATTGTTGTTCTAGTCAGGAATCCACTGATCATTTCTTCTTCCATTGTTCTCTTGCAACAAAACTCTAGACCTAGTTTTCTCTATGCTAGGAGTTGCTCGTGTGACAAAAATTTTAGACATCCTTATGATATGTGATAGGCCTTAGAGTTCCAAAACATAGGGTTGTTCTCTAAGCCTCAATTGTCTCTATTCTAAATACAATTTGGTTCTTTTGAAATCAAGTCTGATTTAAGGACACTTCCTTTCATCAGTTATCAACTGTTGCGACTGGTTTTTTTAATCAAGAGCCGCCACTACTAGTTGTTATCCTAAGGAAGGGCATCTAATAGGAAACCCTAAATTATAAAATAGAGATTCTAAGATTCAGACTTCTTTAGACGAAAGGAATGTGTTAGGCACCTTTCATCTACCTTATTCTTAAGGATACTAGGTTTAGGTTTAAGTTTCGGGTTAAACAGGGTTTTAATTTTTTAATAGGGGAACTCACCACGATTTTAGTCGTATGCCTACGTATCCTCTTAGGAGAAATCAGAGTCTCATTTCGTAGTTCGTATGGGTTTGTGTTTTGTAGGGGTTGCAAAAGCACTTGGAATTGCCTCGCATTTTGATCGGGTGTAGAGATTGCGGAATTTTAGACTGAATTCGCAATTAGTCAAAATATATTTGAAATCCTTTAGCAAAAATTGATTGTTTAGATTAGCTTATTGCAAAAAATAGATTTGATGTTTGTTATGTATTTTTTATAATATTAATTATGAAATATTTTTAATTAATGCATGATATAAAAATATTTTAATGCAATAATATAGAAAATAATATACACATGAGTTTTTAAATAACATAATTATTTAAATGATAATATAAATAATATATGATAATAATATTTTAAGAAAATAAAATAGGATGATAATAATGTGATAATAGTAATGTATATAAAAAAATAAGAATTAATAAAATAAAATAATTATTAAATAAAAGAAAACAATTATATAAAAAATTAAATATGATAATTATTATAAAAAGAAATAATTATGATAAACAAAATAATAAGAATATAGAATAATTAAATAAAAAATAAGAAAAATAGAAAATATTAATTTATATTTAGGGGGTGCGTTTTTTATAGAATAGTAAAAGGGGTAAGGTGTAAAAAGTCAGAGCCTGAATTCAGGTCCAGTAAGCCTGGGGGGTGCAATTTTGAACTAATGAGTAAAACAGGTGGGGTGTCTTTAGGAGTCGGGCCCAAGTTTAGATATTGAACTGGGCCCAGAGGTGAGGGGGTGAATCGTTGCATTGAGTTTAGCAATTACAAACAAAGGGGAGCATGGAAACGAATTGGGCTTGGCCCATTATACACTTTTGGCAGGCCTGAGTGATTGTCTATGCGACGAAGTATGGACGTTACAGTGGACTTGGCCTCACGTCCGTCCACTGACGATCAAAGGGATATGGTGAGAGGGAACATGTTATTATGGTAGGCGCGCGAGTACAGGATACTGCAGAGCAGAATTTTGTTTTAATACATTTTACAATTCATTTTTTTTGTTTTACATCCCCTTCCCCGTTTTTTCTCTCCCAACCCTTATCTTCTTCCCTTTCCCCAAACTCTAATCCCAGAACACGTTCATCGTTGTGGTGCAACAATCCCTTATCCAAATCCCTTCCCTTCTATCATTGCTTACCCGATAACCCTCAAACCAATAAAAGAACAATAAAAAAAAGAAAGCTAAAATGTTTTACCCTCTCGCGATTTCGTTCTCTGATTTCACGCCTTCGGTTGACTTTGAAGCTAATTTCCCTCTATCACTTTAATTCTCAAGTCTCAGTGAATTTCGAGAGTGGTGGCAGAGCATTGGTTGTCACCAACGATGCTCACACGATTAGGGTTTCAGATGTTGAAACCCTAATCGTCCTCTTTGTTTGATCTTCAAAGAAAAGGGTTTGTTATTTGTTCTTCGCTCTGTCTTCTTTAATTTTCCTTCATCTCTCTATTCAAGCTCCAAATCCCTCTTTCTGTATTTTTCGTTAGTACTTATAGGATTAGGATATTAGGTCTCTGCTGTTGCAAATTTGCCATGTTAGATTTAGAGAAATTAGATCAATTAGGGATTTGAATTTTTATTGTAATTGATTGAGTCTGTAATATATGATATTTGATTTATTCTTGTAACATTTTAGATTGGTTATGTAGTATTTTGTCTTGAAAAGCAAGATTTGATTCTCATGAATTTCGATTGGATCTGTAATACTGATTTTGTATCATTTTAGTTTTTTAACTGTCATAAAGATTTGATTTAATGCTGATTTAGTATTGTTTTAGTTTTTGAACAAAATCTGGGGATTTGATTCAATAAATAAATTAAAAACAACATTTGATTTATACAATAAGTGTTAGTTTGATAAAAACGCGCATGTTTCTGCTGATCGAAACAGTAATTGTTTTTCCCAATTTGGGCTTTGCGCTTTCTTCTGTCCAGCTTGTACCTTAACGACCTTGGGCCTCAGATTTCCCAATTACGAAGCAAGTTTTTTTCTTTTTTTATTGCAAACAAAATTCCTGTTTTATATTAGAGAGTACTGGGCCTAAATATTTTGATATAAACCAATTATTTGTATACATTAAATTTATATTTACAAAAAAACTTTTTAATAACTAATTATAAAATATTTAATAAAGTAATAAAATATTTTAATAATTAAATCTCTTAATATCTTGTAAAAAGATTTTTTTTAGTAAACTCATAATCAGAAAATGTTTTATAATAAGCAGCAAATATGACAAAGGGACTGACTAAAACTTTAAGGGTTTTATAGAATAATTAAGCAAGACCATGTTTTCATGAAAATATTTTTTCTTTTAAAATAAAACAGTAATGCAAACGTCAAATGAGCCCAGTCCATACCTATTGGGCTCTCAAAAACATGTTGCGCACACCCCCTCATTTTCTAATGACCAACGAAAATGGAAATTGGCCCAAACGAAATGGACTTGTATATTGCAATTTCAACCTCTTCTTCTTATAACCACAACAAAACTTAAATGGACTTTATTATAATTAAACTTAATAATTTTCTGCAATAACTTTCCATACTTGAATCTCATGGGCCATTGGCCAACATGCTTCGCAAATGGACCTACGGGTATATGGGTCTTTCTGATTTAGAAAGCCCCACTCTCCTGAATTAAAATACACCCCCTGTTGACTTGGATTTAAGAATAAGCCATCAGATACTGCTAAACCATCCTAAATTAAAACATCTCTCTTCCATTTTTAAACATAAAAATAAAGGTAGGGAAAATTTGGGGTACGACAGCTGCCCCTATTCAATTATCCCAATCGAATAGTGTGAGAATTCATAAGTATTGTGCATTTTGATTGGAAGTTTATTGAATACTTGGAATTCCCTAAAATTTGTCCGACAAACTTAAGGTTACGCTGATGTAGCGTACCCTTAAGAGTCTTGAGAAAATGGGCAAAGCTGATGATGTATCACTTACCAGGATTTGAATGGTGATTTAGAACTCGGGAGAACAATATGGTACGTATTGGTTTGATTTTACTTATCCATCCATTTGGGGGATGAATAAGACAACATTTGATAACGCATGGCTGCTTGGACTGAGGCAATGGGTTATGTCCGCGAATCACTGCGTGAAGTCTTAAGCGATGAACTAGGTTTGGATTTCGAACACCGCGACATGGAGTCTTAGGCAATGATCTATATTTGGGAGTGTCGCATATTACTGCGTGGAATCTTAGGTAATGGGTGAAGAGAGAGAGAAACATATTGTTGCATGGAGTCTTAGATAATGGGTCATGTTACACTGCTGTATGGAGTCTTAGGCAATGAACTAAGTTTCGTGCATTACGGCTTGGGGTCTTAGGTAATGGGTAAGGAGAGGAGAATACATCGCTGCATGGAGTCTTGGGTAATGTACCGAGCTCTGTACATTACTGCATGGAGTCTTAGGTAATGAACTACATTGTAGAGGCAAAACATCACTGTATGGAGTCTTAGGTGATGGGCTGAACACGTCACGGCATGTAGTCTTAGGCGTCAGATCTTTTTTGCTTTTGAACATTGAGGCATGGAGTCTTAGGCAATGTAATGGGTTTTGCACATTACTGCATGGAGTCTTAGGTAATGGTACGTTGTAGAGGACACATCACTGTGTGGAGTCTTAGGTGATGAGTTGAACACATCACTGCATGGAGTCTTAGGTGACAGGTTGAATTGTAGGAGGAATGCGCTTTGATGATTACCCTTAGATAGCTAAATCGAGGGTGAGATTATTTGTTTGCTGTATGGTATAGGCATACATTGTCTGATTGATATGGGACCCAAAGTGTACGTGTATTGAATGTCTGTGTATGTATGATGTATGCAAAATATGTGTATAATGTGTGTATGCCTTGTAATGTTATGAAGATTGTTTCCGACTTTCTCTCCTTTAAACCATTGATTTTGAGTTACCAATTCCCTGGCGTTGTATGTTCCATTGTTATGGTATCTTTGAATTGATTTGAACATGATGAAGAATGTTAGAAAGATTTTGATTGTGGTATTGTAAGCGTGGGCGTAGGTGTAGAAGTGTGTGGACGCAGACTTTTGTGTTGTAAGTGCAGGCGTAGGTGCAGACATATGTTACAGACGTATACATGGATTTTCTTTTTGATGTTTTTCTAACTAAAATGATTTTTTGATGTTTTACCAAATGCTTTTATTTGTCAATTCCCCGAAATGATTTCAACACAATATTCATAAGAAATAAGCATAGTATTTTGCAAACAAGTCTGAAAAAGGAAAAACGCAATTTGAAAGATGAAAAGAAAGCAAATGTTTTATTGATATGCCTCTAAATAGGCGAAAGTAAAAGATGTAATTCCTTGAAAGAGGTAATTACAGAAAGTTTTAAAGTTGTAAATGACAATGAAAAATGATAATTGCTACTGTTGTTCCCTAATATCCTTTTAATGGCTCCTATCTCCTTTTCTTATGAGTTGTGTGATTTAAATCCATCTCTCCTTTCATGGTTTGTATTCATAGTTCTTAGATCGCAGTCTTTTTGTTCTTTATTTCTTTTGAATAAAATCCCTAATTTTTCCTGGATTACCCTTTCGGGTTTTCAATCCACCGGGATAGTTTTTTTTGTATGTCCCTAATTTTTTCCTGGATCGCCCTTTAGGGTTTTCGATCCATCGGAACGCTCCTTTTTGCCTGCGTCTGAATTTTCCGGATGCGGTAGTTCTTCCCCATCCATTGTTGTGAGGATGAGACCACCACCAGAGAGTGTTGTTTTCACTACGTATGGACCTTCATAGTTGGGTGTCCATTTACCACATGAATTGAGGCGAGGTAGCAGAATCTTCTTGAGCACTAGATCCCCTTCTTTGAATATTCGAGGAAGAACTTTCTTGTTGAAGGCCCTCTTTATCCGCTTATGGTGCAATTGACTGTGGCATAGAGCTGTCAAGCGCTTTTCTTCGATGAGGTTGAGCTGATCGAGCCGCGTCTGAACCCATTCTGTTTCTTCTAACTTTGTTTCCATTAAAACAAGAAGAGATGGTATTTTGATTTCAACTAGAAGTACCGCCTCCATTCCATATACCAGAGAAAAAAGAGTTGCACCTGTTAATGTGCGTACAAAAGTGCGATAGCCATATAGAGCGAAAGGAAGCATTTTGTGCCAATCTTTGTATGTCTTCACCATTTTCTGAATGATCTTCTTGATATTTTTATTGGCTACCTCGACGGCTCCGTTCATCTTGGGTCTGTATGGTGAGGATTTATGATGTTCAATCTTGAAATCATCGCACAGTTCCTTCATCATCTTGTTGTTCAAATTAGACCCGTTGTCTGTAATAATCCGGCTTGGAACCCCGTATCTGCATATGAGGTTCTTCTTGATAAATTGCATAACCACTTGACTCGTCACATTGGCGTAGGGTGCTTCTTCTACCCATTTGGTGAAGTAATCGATGGCTACCAGTATGAAACAGTGTCCGTTGGATGCTTTCGGCTCGATAATGTCAATCATATCAATTCCCCATATTGATAACGACCAAGTGAAGCTCATGACATCCATAGGAGTTGGTGTCACATTTATCTTATCGGTGTAGATATGGCATTTGTGACATGTTTTCTTATTGTGATAACAATCGGCTTCCATTGTTAACCAATAGTATCCTGTTGGCAGAATCTTCCTAGGCATGGCGTGCCCATTTGTATGAGTTCCAAAAGTACCCTCGTGGATTTCTCTCATGAGCGTATATGCTTCTTGTTTCTCTACACACATGAGTAGTACCAGATCGTAATTCCTTTTGTATAGAACTCCATTACTCAGAAAGAATTTCGAGGCTAACTTCCGTAGAGTTCGCTTGTCAATGATAGAGTCATTTTCTGGATACTCCTGCTTTTCAAAGTACTTATTGATGTCGTAAAACCAAGGCTTGTCATCCGGCTCATCTTCAATAGCGAGGCAATGTGCGGGCTTTTCAAAGTGTCTGATTGTGATGCATGGTTCATGGTTTGGCCAAGTTACTTTGGACATATCTGATAGAGTTTCCAGAGCGTCTGCCATTTGATTTTCTTCTCGTGGGACGTGACTGAAAGTGATCTCTATGAATTATGCCGCCAATTTTAAAACATGATCCCGATATGGAATCAATTTTGGATGCTTAGTGTCCCATTCGTTGTTGACTTGGTATATGACTAATACGGAGTCCCCAAATACTTCGAGGTGCTTTATTCTCAGATCAATGGCATCTTCCAGTCCTACTATATAGGCTTCGTACTCGGCGATGTTGTTGGTGCAATCAAAACACAACCTTGCAGTGTAGGGTTTGTGATAATTCTTTGGAGAAGTCAGAACTGCCCCTATGCTGTTCCCCAATGTATTTGAAGCCCCGTAGAACATGAGTGTCCAACGTGCCCCTGGATCGGGTCCTTCGTCAGGTCCTGGTATTTCATATCACCTTTAGCCATGACATATTCGTTTGGAAAGTAGAACTTCATAGGTTGATATTTTGGCAGCGGTTGGTGAGCTAAATGATCATCTAGTATACTACCCTTGATGGCCTTCTGAGTGACATATTGGATGTCGTATTCGGATAACAGCATCTACCATCGGGCGATTCTCCCTGTAAGAGCCAGTTTTTTGAACAAAAATTTTAGGGGACCCGTCCTTGATATTAACCATGTGGTGTGCGTTAACATATATTTCCTCAACCTCTTAGTAGCCCAAGCCAAATCACAACAAGTTTTCTCGAGGAGTGAATACCTGGTTTCGCAGTCAGTAAATTTCTTGCTGAGGTAGTAAATGGCATGCTCCTTTCTTCCTGTTTCGTCTTGCTGTCCCAAAACACAACCCATTGATCCTTCGTGCACTGTCAGATACATGATGAGTGGTCTTCCGGGAACTAGTGGCATTAAGATCGGTGTCTCCCGTAGATACTGCTTCATTGTCTCGAAGGTCGTTTGGCAATCATTATTCCATACTACCCTTTGATCTTTTCGTAATAATTTGAATATGGGCTCACACGTAGATGTTAGATGCGATATGAACCTTGAGATATAATTCAATCGCCCTAAGAAACCACAAAATTCTTTTCTGTCCTCGGTGTTGGCATCCCTTGTATAGATTTTACTTTGTCGGGGTCCACCTTGTTGTACCCCAAAATTTGCCCTCTCATTTCATCAACATTTCTCATCACAAGACTCTTGGAACTCAAGATCAAGCTAGGGTTTGCTCTGCTCAAGACACCTCCTTGCACTGTTGACCTAAATTAGGGTTTGAGTTTGCATAGGGATATTTTGACCTACAATGCCCAAAGTGACTTTCATACTCCTTGTTGGACCCACAAGTTTGTCCATACCAAGTTTCAAGCCTTGATTCAAATTTTTGCCCAGTTAATTGGACAGTTGACCTAGAAATCAGCTTTATTGGGGAAAAAGTCAACTATGGCCAATTGACAGTCAAACCTCATGAAATTTGACCCACATCAACATTATGAACTCATATGAACCATTTGATCAAGTTTGGATCACAATTCCACAAGAAATTTGATCAGATCACCAAAAGGGCAAAATGGTCATTTTTAGGGTTTTGACTGCACAAAGGCAAATTTTGACTGTTTAACCTAGCCAATGGCAAATAAAGCTCACCCATGGACTCAAGTACTCAATGACATTGTCTTGACCCATTCAACAAGTTCAAAAGATCTCAAATGCATAGGATTGACGGGTGAATTTTTCAGTCAACTGATCAAAATTTGACTGTACACTGAAAAGTCAAACTTTGACTTTTTGGTCAAAATCAAGTGCCAAGAGTTATTTTTCATCAAGACATGTCAAATTATGAAACTTGTTCATCAAGAAACCCAAAAATGCAAATTAGGGTTTAAAATGGAAAATTTCATAACTTAGAAATTTTCTAAGCTATGAAATTTTCTTATTTTTTCCTAACTTTGTCCCATTTTTTCACCAAGATGCAATTGGATTCAAACACAACTTGTAACATGAAAGTTGTATTCCATCACAAAGTCTACAACTTTAATCACAAAGTTTTCTCAAAAGAAGCTTGTATCTCAAGTTATGATTTTTGGAACAAGGGTACCTAAAACTTTTAACTTAGAGAAAATTTGCCCTAATCTAGGCATGATTTTGACCCATATTCTTGGCCATTTTTCACTTAGTTCCATTTGTATTTTCAAGTTGCATTTCAAATATGTATTATAGTATATGTTCCAAGATTTCCAAATTGTCCAAGAACTCCTCAAACACCCTTGTGGTTAGAGAGAATCGAATGCTTGAAGTTGGCAAAAACTCACTTTGATCCATGGCCAATACATGTTCATACCGATTTGCAAATCTGATCTAGCTAGCTTGGTTCACAATTACAGGCCTCAAAACCAGTTTGTACTCCATAATTTAATGCATATCCATTGAGTTAAGGTATTGTCTTGATCATTAGGGCATTGTACACAAGATTAAGTCCTAAATGGTAAAAGGTATATTGCCATTTTTGCAAAAAGGTTACTTTATGTCAAAACACTAAGCATTGAGCCTTGAACAAAATCTGATACTGCAAACCAAATCCATGAATTAGAGGGGCTAAGAGTGTTGTGTGCAGGGTGATGGGAGGGCCTGTACAAGGCTATAACATCACTTCCATTCTTTTGCTTCAAGGAGAAGAAAAGTTGCAAATCATATGCCATCACACACATCTGTTAAGACCAACTTACACAAACATTGTAGACAAATTTGATACCTCCCAACAAGCCAGAAACACGACCCTTCTGCCTCCCAAACCCCCTTGTACACAAAATCCCTGTTTTGCTGCAAAACAGGGAAAGCTCTGCAAACTTCAAGCCATAACCAAATTCCATCGTGCGTTTTGTCCAAAGATACTTCAAACACCTTCCAACCAACATATCTAAGCTATCCAGATCATCCATTGCTAGCTGTAACACCTCTAACACACATTGCCATTTTTGTTTCAAAGCTTTGCAGGTTGAGTTCTCTGGCACGATTCAAGCTATTTCAAAATAAGCCAAGCATTGGAAAAGCTTCCTTGGACCTCAGGCAAGCTCAAAAGAAGCTCAAACACCATTGAAGGTTGCCACATTGTCCAACTCGAACACAACTGAAACAGGTATTTCATGGACTTCTATCTCTCTATTTAGGAATAATTAGGCTTAAGTTTGTGAATGAAATATGTTGTACTCATAGCCCTGAAGCCATACATATGCTTAGTTTTCATTTACATTAATCGTGCTAGGAGAAATTAATCCATGAACTTTCTGAAAAAACTAGGTTAGAAATTAGGGCCAGAGAAATTCTCTCTGGTCTTTGAGAGTTAGTCCAAGTTTTTTATATGGTTGGATTCGTTGTTTAATGCTCTACAATGTTCATGTTATGAGTTTTGTCAAAAAATCAAAGAATCAGGAGATGGCATTTGTGTACAGAAGCGCGCATGTTTTGATTCAAAGGAAGAAGATGAAGTCTGACTGGGCTGGGCCTGGTTGTTCTTTGCTTTTGACACCCCACTTTTCTGTTTACACCCCCCTGACCCATTTATTTGAATATTTGTCATTTTGATATTTTTATTTTTTATCCTGACTTTATTATTTTTTGTCTAAATATAAAAAATGCCAAAAAATTATTTTCTATATTTTTCATATTTATTTGATATTTATTTTTATCTTACTAGTATAAACATGTAAATAATCTATTTTCTTTTTATTAAAACTTAAAGAATAATGTAAAAAATATGCTTATTTTTATTTATTATTTTTATACACACTTTAAAAACATTTTCTTGAATATACACAATTTTTTGTAGATATTTAATTTTTAGTTTTTATATATTTAATATGTTTAATATATATATATATATATATATATATATATATATATATATATATATATATATATATATATATATATATATATATATATATATATATATATATATATATATATATATATATATATATATATATATATATATATATATATATATATATATATATATATATATATATATATATATATATATATATATATATATATACTTTATTTTATTAAATAATTAGGTCAAAAATATAAAAATATTACATTTTCACTTTTATTAATATTTTACACTAAAAATATCTTTTTTACAATATACTTTTATTTTTTGTACAAATCAATATATTATTGTATATAATTAATAAATAATACTATTTATTTAAGAATTAGGGTTTTTTGCCCTAAATAACAAAATAATTAAAATTGGCTTTCTTTTTTTATTTTATTATTTTTACTTCACATTAAAAAAAATACTTTTTTACATACATAAAAACTTTTGCATAATAATACCTTTTATTTGATATTTATTTATTGTATTTAATTGTACATTTAAATATTGCCTATACATTCGATTTGGTTGTAATAACTTAGAATTTAATTTCTTGTCAAATACCCCCAATTCAAATTTGTACCCCCTCCTTATATCATGTTGTAATAGTGTAGCATTTAGATTCTCGCACATTTAAAAGCTTCCAATTATGCCATGCTTAGACTTAGGGTTTGTATGCAAAAATAAAATCAACAATTAGTTTGACCTAATCCAAGATAAACATGCATGAAAAACAAACACAATGCACACTTGCACCCCTAGGGTTTCAATCCAGTTGTTGCCTTCAAAAATGGGCCATGGTTGCATGTCAAGTACTTCGGCAAAACAAAAACAAACAAAAAGATCATAGTCCCTCGATGACGCTATCTGAGTTGCCTAAACAAAATGATCAAGTCCCTCAAGAAAATTGCCAAAAATACTTGACACAGTTGCTATCATGGTCTATACGATGACCTGCGCCTGTCCCGTTTAACATCCTAACACAAGGTTGATCACCAAATACAATGGTGAAACAACACTGTTAAAAGGGTTAAAAACATAAGAAAGATCTTTGAGTAAAATAGGGTAGATAGCTCCTAGTTACTTGATCAAGCTTGCAAAAACATCCTTGCTATTTTTTTTCAAAACACACTTCACCACACAATTTCAAAACCCTACTTTCAAACATTGAAAACTTTTCAAAAGACAAAAATACCTTTGTATACATTCAAAAAAGAATCATTACAAAGGTTTCCACAACGATGGCCTCTTTTCAAAACATCTTTCAAAATCACACACAAAGCACCATTTCAAACAATTGAAAAGCAAAGCAAGTGATCTAAGTAAGTAACTAAGAGCCCATGGATAACCATGGATAGAAAGGGTGCTAATACCTTCCCTTTCTATAATCTACTCCCCGAACCCAAGAAAACATCTCAAAGGTCTTTCCTGTGCTTTTTGACCTTTCCTTAGGATAAAATAAAAAGTCGGTGGCGACTCTTGCTAAACCGAAACATTTGCGAACACAAACGCAAAATCCCAAGTCAGTTCTCCCACCGTATCACACACGTCGATACCATGCTGAATTACAATGAAACCCAGCAACTTGCCTGATCTGACACCAAATGTACACTTATTCGGATTTAACCTTAGTCTGAACTTGCGCAACTGCTCGAATAACTTTTGTAAATGTATGATGTGTTCCTCCTCCGTATGGGATTTAGCGATCATATCATCCATGTGCACTTCAACCTCCTTGTGAATCATATCTTGGAATAATGTGACCATGGCTCTTTGATAAGTTGCCCCTGAATTTTTTAGACCGAACGACGTTACTTTGTAGCAGAAGGTTCCCTAAGTGGTCATGAAAGTAGTCTTTTCCATGTCTTCGGGTGCCATTTTGATTTGATTATAGCCCGAGAAACCATCCATGAATGAGAATACTTAGGCTTAAGTCGTTTTATCTACCAATATATCTATGTGAGGTAACGAGAAGTCGTCTTTGGGACTTGCTTTCTTCAGATCTCGATAATCCACATACATGCGTACCTTGCTGTGATCGGTGGATCTGGAACTGACTGTTTAACGCTGGTTTGCGAAATGTCGCGGAAGCAAGAGTCGCCACCGTCTTTTATTTTCTCCAAAGGGAAAGGACAAAAGCACAGAAAAATTCCTTATAGAGATTGCTCTCGGTTCGGGAGGTAGATTTATAGAAAGGGAAGGTGTTAGCACCCTTTCTATCCATGGTTATCCATGGGTTCTTAGATACTTGCTCATTTGTGTTTTCAAAAAGGTTTGTTTGCTTTTCAATGGGGGTTTTAAAAAAGTTTCTTTGAAAATTTCAGTTCGACTCTTGTATCGGTCCTCAAGAGTGTTTGAAAAGTTGCTTTCGAAAGCTTTTTGAAAAGTGTCGGTGTGAAAAGTATTTTTTGATTTGTTTTGAAATTAGAGCAAGTATCTATGAGTTATCTACCTACCCTAAGGAATTCGTCTGTGTAAATGTCCTTAAAGTAGTGCCATCCCACCATTGAGAGGTAGGTAGCACCACCGTTGGAGGTATTCGGGTCAATTCGGGGTTTAGGGACATTGTGGTCACCGAGCAAAGGTAAGACACCTTAGAAGCTACCCTTATGCCATTGATCTTTTATTCCGAGGCAACTATTCCGAGGAAACTTGTTTTGAGGCAACCAGATCAATGGGACATAAGGACTCACTAAGACGTCCTATAGTCGACGACCACGTCTCGAGGGACAAGGCAACAGTGTGATCACCGGAGTAATAGGAAGATACCTTAGAAGCTACCCTCATGCCAGGTTCCCGGATCATGAGGACTTACTAAAACATCCTCTACTCGACGATCACCTTTCGAGGCAAGGCAACAGTGAGGCGTACCCTAGGGGTAGTGTGTGATTTGTGTGTCATGTTCAGTTATTTTGTCTTGTTCATGTCAAAGTGATCTATGCGTTTGTTTTTTATTTTTGTCATTCATTCTTGCATGCATTTTATTAGCAGTTAAAAAGTGCGAGAAATTAAAAGTTCCTAAGCTATTACAAAGGCGCGGGTCCACATCGCCAAATTAAATCCAGGACCCGATTTGACATAAAATAAAGAAATAAAATGCGGGAAATATAAAATGTCCGAGTTACATGACTTGAGCAATTACATAATATTTGAAAGAAAATAAATGTGCGAAAGAAATAAAAATAGAACGTTCGAGGGCGTTGGACCCTTTAAAGAAATTAAATGAAATTAAAAAGCTAATTAATTATTTAATAAAAGGAAAGAAATGTTTTTTAGTTGTTTTTGTATTTAACGAAAATAAAGAAAAGGATTAAAATTATAGTTTAACGAAACCCTAATTCTAAATTATTTTTAATTATTAAGAAAATATTAAGGTTTAACCTAATTTATTAAATAATTAATGTACATGTTTATTTACAAAATATTTAGTAATTAATAATGATAATAATGATAATAATGATGAGAAAATTATTTATTTAAAAAAATGATGAAAAGTTAAAAAAACCTAATTTCTACATATTTTAATTTATTAAGAAAAATATTAAAGTTTTGAAACCTAAATTAACTAAGTTAATTATTAAAGTTTATTTACAAAAAATAATGGTGAAATTAATATTAATAACAATAAACATTTTTAGTTTCTGATTTTTTATTATGAAAATTATTTTAGGAAATTAAAGAAAACAATTAAAAACAATTAAAAGAATGAAAAGAAAAATCAAATAAAAAAAGAAAAATGATGCAAACCATGGGGGGTGTCTGGCCCTTTTTGGAGGTGAATTGGAGTGGTTTGGCCATGTATTGGTGTCATGCATAAGTTGTTCTACTTTGGCCATTTGGCTTTTGGCTTTTGGCCATTTGTGTTTTGGCCTCAACGTTCCTTAACCTTCTCAAGATGTCTGCCTCGCCACGTATTAGTGTCATGCATAAGTTTTTCTACTTTGGCCATTTGGCTTTTGGCTTTTGGCCTCAACGTTCCTTAATGAACCTGCATGGGATCCTGTCTAAATCTGCAGTGTTGAATCTCACGAACACATTAAATAAAATCATAAAATACAAATAAAGCCAATATATGAAGAAATTTAATGTTTAGGCACAATATGGCATGTATGAATGATTATACCCTTTTGATCATGGAGATCAAATCAACCTTACCCTTACTGGAAAAGTAGTGACATGAATGCTTTTATGCCCTTTGGATCATGGAGATCAAACCAGCCTTACCCTTACTGAAGAAGTAATAAGATGTTGGTTTGTAACTGAGATGGCTTGCTTGTTTGTAGTGAGAGAGGGATTTGTAATAAGGATTTCAAGGTTTTAGGGTTCTTGAAAGAATTTGATATTCTAACAGTATTGTGACAAGGTTTTTTCTCTCTTTTCCTCCTCTCTGGTTTGTGTGAAAAGAAGGTGATTATATAATGGAAATTAGGGTAAAGAAAATGGGCTTTGAATGTGCAATTGGGCCTCCATGTTCACTTGAGTTCGTCACTTTCCAGGCTAAATTGCAGGGACTTAAGTGCAATTTTTGAAGTTGACATGTGAAAACAAAATGTAGCCGACATCAAGAACTAACTCCTATCCGAAAACCGGCTCAATCGGATAAACGGTGAATTAGTTATGAATTTTTGAAGTTTCAGCTCAGACAAACTTATTTCGGGCTCCAGTGTCGACTCTGACACGTTTTTCAATAAAAAACTGGTATTGATAGGAGCATAATCCGGTCTCGACTTTTGAAGCAAAGTTGTAGATCTATGAGTCAGTGACCTTGTGTAAAAATATGAGTCCAATCCGATAAAAATTGACCGAGTTATGAATTTTCGAAGTTTCGGCCCAGATGAAATAATATTCAGCATTCAGGATTTTCAGCGTGTTACACACTCTGAGCAAAAAACGAAGGCCTTTTGAATACCGTTTGAACTCAATACCTTATGTGAAAATGTAGTCACCTCAATTTGTGAAATTTTGGCGCCGGAACCAGCTCGATACGATGAAAATCGACCAAGTTATGATTTTCTGAACATGACGCCAATAAACTTCTGTCACAAATTTTCTGTGCAAAAATACTTGATAAATCCATATTTTTGAAGACCTTCTGATCGAAATTGGCTTCCAGCCATGAGAGATGAAAACGTAGATAATGTCAAGACGGAATTTTGGCCACTGGAACGGGTTCAATACGAGCCACGATCTTCAAGTTATGAATTTTTTAGCGCGTAAAAACTGCACTTTCAGCACACTTTTTCACCATATTTTTTCGAGAAAACTCACACATTCAGATACCTTCTTTAAAGAATTGACTCTTGAGCCGAACCTGAATTTGAGAATACGTTATCAGAGATATCTTGGCGAAAGAATACCTGAATATGACGCGCTGGGTTGGACTTGTGAATTTTTCTTGAAATATTTTGAGAAATATGGGAGGGCAAATTTTGGGGTACAACACTTGCCATCTTTCTTGGGAACTGGCACAATGTTAGATACCCATGACGGATAATCTACCACTACTAAGAACCCCGCGTCGAACTGTTTGAGAACCTCTTTTCTAATCTTGCTAGACATGTCCGGACGAGTTCTTATGAGTTTTTGCCTAACTGGAGAACAACCTTCCTTGAGAGGCAATCTATGCACCACAACATCTGTATCTAACCCTGGCATGTCCCTGTAGGACCAAGTGAATATATCCATGTATTCATGTAATAACTTGATCAGCCTTTCTTTGACGCTTTGCTCTAACTTTTCCCCTAGCTTGATTTCTTTCAGATCTTCCTCTGTGCCTAGATTGATGGTCTCAATAGTCTTCTGATACAGTTGTATGTTGTCAGCCTTTCGCTCTATTTCCCTTGCCATTTATTCAGAAAGTTCAAGATCTTCATCATCTTCCCCTTCGGCTTGGTTGATGGAAGCATCTGTAATATAGTGAGAGAACTGACTTGGGATGTTTTGCATTTGATTGCAATTGTTGCGATTAGCAAGAGTTGCCACCGAATTTTATTTTATCCAAAAGGAAAGGTGGAAAAGAACAGGAAAGCCCTTTGAGATTATTTCTTGAGTTCAGGGGGTAGATTATGAAAAGGGAAGGTATTAGCATCCTTTTCATCCATAGTTATCTATGGGCTCTTAGTCGCTTGCTAGATCACTTGCTTTGTTTGAAAATGTGCTTTGTGGTGGTTTTTGAAATTATTTTTGAAAAGGCGCCTTCGTTTAGGAGATCTTTGTAATGATTCTCGTTTCGGCGAGAATGTATACAAAGTGTTGGACTTTTGAAAATATTTCATGGAAAGTGTTGTTGTATTTGAAAAGATGTTTGTTTTTGAAAATGTTTGGTGTGTTTTGTTTTGAAAGTGAGCAAGCAAATAAGAACGTTTCTACCTACTCAAAAGTCTTTTGTTCATTTCTCTCCTTTCCTTTGATATTGCTATCTTACCATTGATTGGTAAGAAGCCTTATCTTTGGATGTAAAAGGGACGGGCGTGGGTCATCGTATAATCATGAATAACAATGTTGTGAGATATCTTAGCATTTCTCTTTGAGGGACTAAGATCATTTGAAAGGCAACATTTGTAGCGTCATCGAGGGACTATGATTTTGTATTTTTGATTGTTTTTGCTGACATCCCACATGCATAACATGACCATTTTTATAAGGCAACAAGTGGAATTACCCTAAGGGTGCATGTGTGAATAGTGTGTTTGATTTGCATGCATTTAATCTTTGATTGGGGTTATCTACTTGTTGATTTTATCTTTCCATACAAACCCTAATTTACTAGCATTTATATGAAAGCGATAAATTGCGGAAAGTAAATTTACTACGCTATTACATTATTTGGGGATGGGGTATACAAATTTACAAATGAGGATTGCAAGAAATTAAACCAAATTATCTATTACAACCATATTGAAATTTGAATAATGTACAAGAATTGAAAGGGATATAATATACAAGGATATAAAAGAAAAAGAAATGGATTTTTGTTTAGTTTTGTTAAAGAAAATGGTTTAAACCTAATTATCTAAAAGAAAATAATTAATTAAAATAAGTAAAATTAAACCTAAACTAATTAAGAAAAGAAATAAAGTTTAATCAAGAAAATATTTTTTGAGTTTTTTATGAAAAAAGGTTTTTATTTAATTAAACTAAAATAAAAATTAGTTAAAAGAAAAACTAAATTCTAAATTAATTTAATTAAAGGAAATTAAAATCTAAGTCTAAAATTAATTTATTTAGGAAAAGAAATTAAATTTGCAACAAGAAAATATTTTTATGTTTTTTATTAATAAGAAATAATATTTTTAATAATAATAATAATAATATTTAAAGAAAAGAAAATAAGAAAATAAAATAATATAAAGAAATAAAATCAGGGGGGGTAAAAATTATATTTGGGTGTTTGGAAGTAAAAGCAGTTTTTGTTTGAAGCCTGGCCCAATGGTGTTTTTGTAATCAGAAAAATAAATAAAATAAAAAGAGAGAAAGTTGGGCCTGTGTTGTGATAAGCAGGTGTTATACCCCAAAATTTGCCCTCTCATTTATCAATACTTTTCTCATAAGATCTCTTTGACTCAAGACTAGATTAGGGTTTGATCAGCTCAAGACATCTCATCAGGCACTGATAACCCAAAATTAGGGTTTGGGATTGCACATAGATTTTTGGACTATAAATGATTCATGTGACTTTCAAGTATCATTATAGACCCCTAAGATTACTCATGTCAAGTTTCAAGCCTTGAATCACATTTTTGATCAGTCAATTGGACAGTTGACCTAAAAATCAGTTGTATTGGGGAAAAAGTCAACCATGGCCAATTTACAGTCAAACTTCATAATTTTTGATCCACATCAACATTTTAGACTCATATGAATCATTTGATCAAGTTTGGACCACAATTCCTCAAGAAATTTGATCAAATCATCAAAAGGGCAAAATGGTCAAAATTAGGGTTTTGATTGAGAAAGGGAAATTTCTGATTTTTGACCTAGAAAATGACCAATTAATTTGAAGCATGATTTCAATGGTTAAATTGCATCATCTTGACCTAATAACATGGTTCAAAACATTGAAATTCCATTGGATTTAAAGATAAATTTTGCAGTCAACTGGTCAAAAGTCAACTATATACTAAAAATTCAAACTTTGACTTTTTGGTCAAAATCAAGTGCCAAGGATCACATTTCATCAAACATGTCAAAATGTGAAACTTGTTCATCAAGAAATCAAAGATTGAAGATTTTGTTTTGAAATATGAAATTTCTTAACTTAGAAATTTTTCTAAGTATAGAAAATTTCTTATTTTTTCTCAACTTTAAGCCAAATTTTCACCATGATACAAGATGATTCAAAGAATTTTCCCAACATGAAAGTTGTAGATCTCTATGAAATCAACCACTTTGCTTCACACATTTCTTCCTAAATATGCTTAGATCTCAAGATATGATTTTGTGAATACATGCTCATGAACTAAAATAACTTTGTGAAATTTTCCCCTAATTTAGGCAGTTTTTGGACCTAACTTCATGACAACTTTTCACATAGTTCCAAGTGGAATCTTGGAAAGAAATTCAAAGATGAGTTATATAGCACATTGCAACCTTTCCAAAATGTCCAATAACTCCTTGAGATCATTTTTGAGTAGGGAGAATCGAAGAGATGAAGTTGGAAATTTCTCACTTTGATTTCAAGCCATTTCATGATGAACCAAAATTCAAATCCAAACCTAGGCTGCATAATCCTTGCTTTACAGGTCTCAAACTTGTTTCTCACTCCATAATTTAATGCTTACACAGTTGACAAATCTTTAATCCAAGCATGAGAGCCTTTGTCCAAACTTTAATTCCATAAATGGCACAAAGTTGCCATTTCCATTTTAGAAAAACACAACTTTTGCATTTATCAACTTCTTGAGCTTTGCACCTGTTCCTTCTGCACACACAAGTCCTATAAACCAAAATCAAAGTGCCTAAGACTTGTACCAACTCAGATCAGGCTTGTACAAGCATGTAGAGAGTTGTCTCCTCACTTTTCTTAAAAGGCAAGCAATAGAGCAAAAAGTATATAACTCAGAAGCCTGGTGTGAAATTTATTTGAAACCTTTTCTGTACTTATACACAAACATATTACAACCTAACACACGATTGCAAAAGCTCAGAAACTCTCCCAAAATCTATATCACCAAAAACCTGCCATAACTTGCAGTTTTGCATCAAGCTTAGCAATCTCAAAATCTACTCGTGCGTTTCAAGTTCTAATCACCTAAACACTTAACCTACATCATATCTAAGTGTTCCAGACCATCATCCCTTCACTGTAACTCCTCCTTCTCCATCTGCCATTTTTGCATTTCAAGCTTGCAAGTTGACTTGGGTAGGGAGATTCATGCACTTTCAAAGCAAGGTAAGGATTGGAACACACTCAGGGAGGTTCAGGAAAGCTAAAGGAATCCTCAGGCCTTCTCAAAACTCACTCAAACTCCATTCATGATCTCAACTGAAAGAGGTAAGAACTCTAACTTCTATTTATTCATACAGACATCCTTGGGTCTCTATTTGTGAAAATAAAATGTAGATATCCTTATGCTAAAGCTAACCATGTGCATAGATTTCATTTATATTCATTGTGTATAGAGAATTTTAGATTTCAAATTTCTGTAAAAATTAGGTTTGAAATTAGGGCCAATGAAATTAGCTTTGATCTTTGACTGTTAGCTTACATGAGTTACATGGTTGAAATCGTGGGAAAGATTACTATCATTTTCATGTTTGAAGTTTCCATTTTCATGGAGAAATGAGAGAGATATGGTTGGTCTGGCTAGCTAGAGGAAGAAGACGAAGTACAGGGCAAGGAAGCGTTTTGTGTTATGTATTTTTAGTTTCATTTAAACTAACGGATGTACAGCCACCCCAGTGGCAAGGCAGCACACAGAAATTGCTAAGGTCATGGGTTCGAGCCTTGGCGCCTGCCTTTTGCATATTTTCTCACATTTTTGCCATTTTTGTCACTATGCAGCGCTGGGCTTTTTTGTTCCATTGGGCTTTATGATTTTTTCTAACACTTACCTCCTGATTACTCAGGACACCCTGGCCCAACTATTTTTTGTTTATTCATTTTATTTTGTTTTATTTCATTATAATATTTTTTTCTTAAATATTATAAAAATCATAAAAAATATAAAGATGATAAATATTATATTTTGTTTATTTTATTTTATTTTCTCATAAAAAATATTTTTTTTATTTAGTTATATATTAACTATTTTTCCTAAATAAACTTATAATTAAAGATAGAATAAGTTTAAATATTTATTGTTTTTCTCACACTTGTAAATATTTAATTTAATATATAAAAAGACTAAATTATTTCATAAAATATTATTTTATTATTTTTAAGACAAAAATACACAAAAATAATACTTAAGGAATTTTATTTTCTTTTAACAAATTAGAATTAGGGTTAATCCATTTCTTTAAGAAATAATTTCCTTTTCTTAAATTATTAGGTTTAGTTTAAAACTTTCTTTTTCACATAAAAAAACAAAACAAAAATCTTTTTTCTTGCATATACATACCATTGCATATTTAATTTATATTGTATATTATTTATTCAAATATTTGTACAAATTCGATTTGGTTGTAATAGATTAAATTAGGTTTACATTATTGAAAATCCCCATTCAAAATTTGTATACCCCCTCCCATAAAATGTTGTAATAGCGTAGCAATCTTTAAATTACGCAATTTATCGCTTTTACATAACATGCTAGTAATTAGGGTTTGTATGGCAAGATAAAAACAATCAAATAGAAAACCCTAATCCAAGACAAAATCAAGCATGAAAATAACACACTTGCACACAAGCACCCTTAGGGTTACTCCACTTGGTTGCCTTATACAAATATGGCCATATTACGCATGCAAAGTATCTTAGCAAAACAAACAAGTATAAGATCATAGTCCCCCGATGACGCTATTCTAAGTTTCCTTACAAAATGATCTTGGTCCCTCAAAAATGATAAGATACTTTGCAAACATTACTAATCATGGTTATACGATGACTCACGCCCGTCCCGTTTACATCCAAAGATAGGGTTGCTTACCAAATCAATGGTAAGACAACAATATCAAAGGAAAAGAAAATGAACAAGAAAGACATTTGAGTAGGTAGATTACTTCTAGTTACTTTCTCCATTTCAAACAACTATCCTTGCTATTTTCTAAAAACAAACACACACACTTCCAAACATCTTACAAACATTGGAAACATTTTCAAAAAGACAAACATCTTTGTATACATTCTTATGAACGAGAATCATTACAAAGATTGCCTAAACAATGACCTCTTTTACAAAATACTTTCAAAACCACACAAAGCACAATTTCAAAATAAAAGCAAGTGATCTAGCAAGTAACTAAGAGCCCATGGAAAACCATGGATGAAAAGGGTGCTAATACCTTCCCTTTTCATAATCTACCCCCCGAACTCAAGAAACAATCTCAAAGGTCTTTCCTGTGCTTTTTCACCTTTCCTTTTGGATAAAAGAAAAGCCGGTGGTGACTCTTGCTAACCGCAACATTTGTGATAAAACGCAAAACCCTCAAGTCAGTTCTCCCACCGTATCACAGAACTGGCGACTCTGCTGAGGACTATTCTAAAAGTGGGGTTACCTTAGGGCTAATATCACATTTATTTGCTTACATTGTTTGAATTATATGCTTTACAATTATGGTTCTTTGTTTGGGTTTGAAATCCTCTACCCGGATTTGGGATACATTATAGGTAAATAGCAATACGTTATAGAAACTGTGCGGGGTATACCGACATGGTCTAAGCAATAGCTATGTTAGTGCGACATATTTATGGGTACCGGTAGCCTTTGAGTTAATCAAAGAGAATACAGGGCCGCTGAGTGATGTCATGAAGCACTAATAAACTTCTAGAACCTTTACTTGACCAACTTGGCCTTTAGGATGTAGTGAGATGACCGACTTTGGTGCAGTCCGATGTTGGTAGATACTCGATACTACACTCATTGTGGTTTGGTTTCTTGGGATATTTTGGTCGCCATTAAAGAGGTTTGAGCTAAAACAATGACCAAGGAAACAATCCAATGATATTGAGCTCCTTAGAACCCGGTCACTATTACTAGGACAGTGTGATCAGTGGGAATGAGAACTGACTGTTTTGGAATGCTGGTTCGCATTTGCGTTTGTTTTTGCAAAATGTCGCGGTAAGCAAGAGTCGCCACCGTCTTTTATTTTATCCAACAAGGAAAGGACAAAAGCATAGAAAATTCCTTTTTGAGATATTTCTCGGGTTCAGGAGGTAGATTATAGAAAGGGAAGGTGTTAGCACCCTTTCTATCCGTGGTTATCCACAGGCTCTTAGGTACTTGCTCATTATGTTTTCAAAAGTTTGCTTATCTTTGTGTTTGTGAGTTTGAAAAGAGTTTTGTTTTTGAAGAGAGTGTGTGATACGGTGGGAGAACTGACTAGGGTTTTGCGTTTGTTTTCGCAAATGTTTCGGTTGAGCAAGAGTCGCCACCGACTTTTTATTTATCCTAAGGAAAGGTTTAAAAAGCACAGCAAAAACCTTTGAGATTTTTCTTGGGTTCGGGGAGTAGATATAGAAAGGGAAGGTATTAGCACCCTTTCTATCCATGGTTATCCATGGGCTCTTAGGTACTTGCTTAGATCAACTTGCCTTGGTTTTCAATTGTTTGAAATGGTGCTTGGTGTGTGGTTTTTAAAAATGTTTTGAAAATATGCCTTGTATAGGCTACCCTTGTAACAATTCTTTACTCGAATGTTTTACAAAAGGTGTTTTGTCTTTAGAAAAGATGTTTCAAGGTTTTTTGAAGTTGGTTTTGAAAGTGTTTGTGAGGTGGGTTTTGAAAATAGGCAAGTGTTTTCTTGGCAAATTGACAAGTACTTAAGAGTTGTCTACCCTAAAGTTTTCTCAAAGATTTTTTGTTATGTTTTAAACCTTTTGACATTTTGTTCCACCATTGCATTTGGTGGGACAATCTTGTATTAGGAGGTGAAAGGGACAGGCGCGGGTCATCGTTTAGACCATAATTGCAATAGTGTTAAATATCTTTGGGCAATTTTTCTTTAAAAGGGACTTGATCATTCATTTAGGCAACATTTTGAGGGACTATGATCATTTGATTGTTTGTTTTACCCAAAGAAATTCAACATACAATATGGCCCAATTATTTGAAGGCAAAAAAGTGGAATACCCTAGGGGTGCAAGTGTGAAATATGTTGTCCATTTTTCATGCTTTTCTTGTCTTGTATTAGGTCAAACTAGTTTGTTCATTTTATTCGGATACAAACCCTAATTCTAGCATAGTATGTTTAGAAAGCGATAAAATGCGAAATTTAAATTCCTACACTATTACAACACAATAATATGGGGAGGGGGGTACAATGTTTCAAATGGGGATATTTAGACAAGAATTTAAACCTAACTATTACATCATTTTCTTTGAATATTTACAAA